>CM076996.1:10000000-14800000 GCA_039090855.1 Macrothele yani
TTGCATCCCCTCTTGGCTTTGTTATTCAAATTCGTCATTAAGTGGGATGATGTACACTAATCATTTCAAATTGCTAGAAGGTCTATAACAATGGGGATAAACCTAAAACATATCCGTTTCTTGTTTCTACCCAGTAGTATGATGTCCGTATCAGGGGGACTAGCCCTTTCTCATCATGCTTTGGAGCATGGAGCAGAGAATAATGGAGTAGAAGGGAGTGCTTACCACCAGTGACAGGTTTATATTCGGTAGTGCTGAGATGAGAGGGGAAACGATTGTTTTGCCATGGCTTTCTTAAACCCCAACCACTATGTGAACATCTTTGGATAGGGAGAGCAGAAAATTTTGGAAACCCTTTGGTTCAGGTACACCGGCTACTTAAAGGGACAAGACAAAATAATAAACTGCTCATCAGAATTGTACTGTTTCTTCCAAATACACTCCGGGAAAGTTTTATACGCCTCTTAATTTCTCCTTCGATGTAGCTCTCGCTTGATGTAGTTTGTCTAAGGTGGATGTGTGGATGAGTTTCTTCTTAATTTGCCCCATAAACCTTTAAATCGTCAGTACTTGTAAAAGAATTTTGCATCAGTTTTGTTTTCTGTACTTTTATCTTTTAGTCCCACTTCGTTACTCTTGTCAACATGTTCCTGGAACATAGTTGACGCTAATACACTGGTCACAAAAGGTAAGGGATATTACATGAAATGAAGGATGTATGTATCTGACTGATGTAATACACATTAAAATAACATCACTGAGGTAGGCTACGTAACACAAACGATAAAGGGTCAGCTTACAAAAACAATTTTTTTGCAGCAATTTCTGCATACAACAAAGTACCACTGCAATATAGACAAAATGATAAATTCGGAGAATGTAAATACCTCTGGATTTCAGTACCCGGTAATACCTCCTCTGTGTTGAAGAACGTCTTGACATCTTCGAGGCATACTTGCAATGACATTATTGATGAGTGTCTAGGCCAGCTCGTTCCATATTACGGGCAGCACGGTACGGAGATCTGCCAGTGTGCTGTAGTGTGGAACGTGGCCATCCTGACGTCGCTGTAGAGCGTCCCAAACGTTATCAATAGGATTAAGGTCAGGAGACCTAGGAGGAAGCTGTAACAGTGCAATCCCATGAATTACTAGCTCCTGAAGCATGCTCCAAGAAATGGTGATTGGTTGCATTGCCATGAAGAAAACGGAATGCATGTCCAATAGCAGCGTGATACAGTGTCACAAGCCGCATAGATGTTTCCTTTCAGTACCCTGAGGCATTCGTGTTGCCTTGACAAGCATACAAGGAAATACGGCTGTTAAAACACCCACCTTCTCAGACCAGAACTGACTGCCGGTGGTAAGGATGGACTGACTGCACGTAGTGTAGTTGCATTCGTGTGCCGGATCTCCTACACACGTGTCTCCGTCGAGTGTCAGGATAAATAGCGGAACGGGATTCATCTGTGAAAAGTACATGCTGCCACTCTGCACTCCATGACATATACTTCCGCACCCAGCAACATTTTTGACGACGGTGACCTGATATCAATGCTATACATGTCAGCGGCTTCCTTCCTCTTTGTCCGTATTCCTGGAGACAGTTTCGTACCGTTTGAGTGTGTACTGTGACACCAGAAGCACCTCGAAGTGATTCCCGGAGTTGGCTACTGGTGACTCTATGCCTTCTCTGAGCCATTAATAAGCGATCTTGCCTCCTGCTGGTTATCAGCAGTCTGCCACTCGTGTGTCGATTTACAACATTTTCATGCCATAGAAATCTTGTGTGTAGCCGACTTACTACACTTTGCGAATCTGCTAAATCAGCTGCCACATCGATCGGCTGTACAACTGCTTGTAACATTCCAACAGCCATATTTCTGTTGTCAAGGCTGAAATGTTATTTAGACATCATTCCTGGTTAATCCCACACTGAAGACAATTCATGCAGCAACGTTTTGGACCAATCGGTGAAACTACTCGTTTTCGACTTCTCGCAGGGTACTTTTATCTGAGCTCGCATGTCACGTGCTGTGTTGTCATGATGCTAATTTACGTATGACATAGCAACCCACGCTGATAACTGATTTCCAATCGTCGCTGATTTTGCATATCACCAAGTTTTTGAAACCGCAATATCCCTAAATTTTTGTGACCAGTGTATATCTTTGGTCAAATCAAATACATCGGTAAAGGGGAAAGATTAGAATGATATACCTGTCCTTCGAAATGCCTGCTTCCGATTTCTCCAAGATTACAATGATATTACTGATATTTTATCCTGGTTAGATAGAAAAAGATATGACAAGAAAAGTAGGGTAGATGGAAGCATAAAAAAAGATATTCTTATATCTCAGAGTAGAGACGGCGATAATAAGCAATTTCTTGCCTCCAAGTATCTTAAAAGCAGAATAATCTACGTCAGAAACGGAAGGTCGCGATCAATTGGGGACACTACTTGGCCGAGTGAGGAACGAAATTACGCTACGCGTCGTGCTCTTACTGGCTGGTTGGCTGGTTGGCTGGATGACTGCAAAGAAAGGCGAAAGGACAGAAGAGTATTTGACACTCAATGGACGAGGCGGCAACAATTACCTAATTACGTGGTAGCCTTGCAGCTGTGACGTTTATTGGAATCCACGTTACCCAAAAGCTGTTATTAATATCATCAGACAGACCGCTGTCACTTAGTGCCTGTGCTTCAGTTTATGAGCGTTACTTTGATTTTTATGCCCTCGGATAAGGTCACAGTACTTTGTGACGAAAATACACAAGAAGATAAGGAATTAATATAAATAACACCATCAATTTGAAGTAGGATGAAATTGTGTTCAGAATTGCGTGGAATTTAGATTTAGTACATACATGTACATATTCACACACACACACACAAACAAACACAGTGGATGGGGCTTATTTTGAAAGTTTATGATGTTGAAAGAATTTTGCATTTTATTATGATCACTTTTTCATCTCTTGCTAATCTTTCTACGTAACTATCCGGTTCAAATACACGAAAAGAGCGGGAATTTAACTTGCAGAACGAAAAATTTCTTTGGCATACGTGAAATGACCATGTCATCAAGGTGTTAATAGGATTTTAAAGGTTTATTACCGACAAGAAACGCGAGCGACACAGTCGTAGAAAATATAGAGGGCACACAACTGGGAACAAAGGACTGAACTATAAATATTAATCATCTGCATCTTTTAGTTTATGTTATTCAAATACAGTGCATGGAAAGACAATTCATAATGATTTTAATCATAGGAGATTCCTAAAAGGACACAAGGAAATAGAGAAAATTTCAGGCAGATCGCTTGACATATCTTCAAATGATTTTGCAAATTGGTGTACAGTGAAGGAAAGTATTGAAGTTTCTGCCGGTGAGCAAAGGCGGGCAAGCAGTGTTAGTTATTCTGACAGATGCAACAGTTGAAAAAGAAAATGCAGAAAATAAACCTCAAAACCACGAAGGCGACAAAACTCCTGCTGACAAAGAGAATCGTTTCCAATTTTGTGACTTCGGGTGCAGTACAAATGAGGTGAGTTCTATAAATACCGTATGAATATGCCAGTTTCATTAAATAACTGCTCGGAAAGAGTTATAGATAGTCAACTGGAAATGAAATTTCTCTAATTCTTCCTTTAATCGCTTTTGTTTTCTTCAAATGTCTTCAAATAAAACAGCAATTGCAAAATTTTAGCTTTGGACTTCTAGGGAAAATTTTTACAATCCTTAAATACTGCCATAATTGTTTATTTGAGTTTTTTTTTATTTTTTTATGAAACAGCCTACTTACGGAAATGACTACATTAATTGGAGTTAGTTCCAAGCTCACGCGCATACACAAATGTTCGCACATAGTTTGGCACAAAGGACTCAATTGTAAAATGTTTTATAATATTCTAAAAACGTCTCTCACAAAAATCCAACGTAAAATGATATTTTGTCCATAGGAAGCAATCGTATGCTTTTTTTAACTGTACTGCAGATCACATTCACTTAGAAGTGAAATTATACGTGAGAAACGCTGGGAAATATTGATCATGCTTACCTAATTGCAATCCCAAAATAAGTTTTACTCGCTTTCACCAAACCTCATGAAGAAATCGTGTACCAGTAAAAGCTGGTGAATATTATAAAAATCTTTGGCATAGTATCCTTTCCAAAAAAGTCGTTCAGCTCTTTTGAATGCAGTCATTATATCAAGTACAATTACTTATTTATACCTCTTAACGGGAATAGTTTCCTCATAAAAAGACTAGAGTACACGAAAAATCTCCCAATTTTTCTAGAAATAGATTTATGGTTATAAACGCAGAAAAAAGGGCCACTGTACGAGAAAACGATGCACCAAACTTGGAGCATGTAAAAAAAATAATAATTAAGATAAACGTTTCTTGAATTCCGATTTCTTTTTCCAATTCGCTTTCGAGAAACGGAAATAAAATGAAGATTGTAATTTTAAGAGGAAATGTGAATATGAGGAATAATGGATAATGAACGGATAATTTTCTTCGTTCTCACAGCTAGCCTTTGCAAATAGATTTTTTTCCAGTTTGACTCTGGAAACAAAGATGCCATATCCACAATTCGACAGGCTAGCACACATGAGTGCCTGTGTTGGTATGTGAAAATGTAAGAGGCAACAGGATCCGGATATTTTGGATCTATTCCTGAAAAACGTATCTTGTACAACGCGATATCTCAAAACTAATTTTCAACTGAAATCGTTCGATCCACTTTCATTATGCAGATGGTATTGTTCGTTTGTGCAGTGGCATTTCAGGACTACGAATCTGATGCACGAAGTTTCAGGAAGAAGGACTTTTGAAGATGACCCTGTAACACATTCAGTTTGATGCGGTAATATGGCGTAGGTTTTTATTGCTTGTTTTTCTTGTGTTTTTTTTTTTTTTTTTGTCGCTTACGCTTCAGGGAATCGGCTTCAGCTTGTCCTCTAGGTTTGGTTCTGACTTAAGCAACTTCCGAATAAGTGGCGTCTGTATCATATGCTTGTTGAGAATCTACCGTGTCCATAGTTTCGGTGTCTGTCTCCTTCCGTAGCTGAGTCATACGTTGAGAGATAACCGTTCGTATGTGGGTGATCTACAGCGAAATTTGATTTGATGGGAATCTGGGAACTACATCTGCCGGAATTGCATGAATTTGAGCAAATGTTGTAATTTTAGCAAGAGAAATGGGGAACTGATTCTTAATTCTTCAATGGAGGTGTCTGTGCTACTTCAGTAGGCTGTAGTAGATGATCGACGCACTGCGGTGTGACAGTAGCTTGAGGTGAAGCAGTTATTTGAGTAGTTTGGGTGGCTAGCCTTAGATGTGCACAGTTTGATCTGAAATTTCCAAGGCCTTTACACTGAAAGCATCTTTAATCTGGTGTTATTATCTATCCTATAGATATGGGGGATTCCGACATGTCATTAAGTAGGCTTTCCTAATTTGCCACGTTAGGGTACGATGTTGTGTTGACGTAACAGTAAGTCTGAAACTGCGGATGTGAATCGCACTGCAACAGCATAATAATATAGTCAGTTCTCATAAAATTAAGTACACATTACAGCTGGTATAAGCATTTACATTCAAAACATAGCACCCAGTCATATTCAACACCTTTGTGTGAAAGCAACAGTTGCGAATCCATGGAGTGGGATAAAACGCGGTTGATACCTATGTTTAAAATATCTTGAAAAAGTCTTTATTCTTACATTGCTTCAAGAA
Source organism: Macrothele yani (assembly GCA_039090855.1). NCBI lineage: Eukaryota > Metazoa > Arthropoda > Arachnida > Araneae > Macrothelidae > Macrothele > Macrothele yani. The sequence continues at coordinate 10,005,747 of CM076996.1, forward strand.
TAAAATGTTCTGTATATAAACTGGCCTTTCAAATTATGCTTCCAAAATGTTCCCTCGGGAGGTAAGTTTTTGAAGTAACAAGTAAACTGAAACCGCACTTTGGAAATAAATGTAATTGTTTTTCAGATCATGTTTTAGGGCCCTTTAACACAGAGCTCATAAACTCGCTTGAAGTTTATTAGTATCAATATTAAGGTTTTAGAAATTATGTATTTATATAAAATTAATCTCTTCAAAACTCATAAAGTAACAACGAACGTTTGTATTTTCATGAGTGTAGATTTCTTTACCGCAAAACACATACTGCTTTTTGTTTTAAGTAAAATGTGCGTTTTTATAAATCTAATATAAGATATTTAAATTATTCAAAAACTTCAGTTCTTCCAAAGAAACATTCATGGTCCAAATGAAAGTGCAAGAGCATAAAATTTACATTTTTAAAAGAAATGCCTAGCACAAATAATTTTTAAACGCCGTTAAGTCATGTTCATTGTGTACGAGGCGGCAACTGAGCTGCGAAGGTGCTTTTATATCACGTACCTTTCTTTCTTTTAGTCTTTTTCTCGAGAAAACATGCAAAACACAAGGAACGAAATGCCTCCCATCTCTGCGCATTTAAAAAGAGTACGTTATTTCACTCCTTTTTTCATATTTTTTGTCGCTACGAGAAACGGAAAATCCTAGCATTATGTGTTCCTTATCGTCATAAAATTGTCGAGTTGCGAGTTTTAAGTGATTTTAAGTTGGTTCCCTTTTGAGACTAACAAAAATGTCATTCAGCAGAATAACACGAAAGATGACGCCGAATTATTAGGAGTAAGTAGCACTTCGTTTGACTCAGAAGAATATGTGATAATATAAAATGTAATCATCAAACATTTATTCGTATATGAAATCTCGTAACTGATGATTTATGATAACTTATGAAGTGCTCGCCATAAAAAATGCAGTCCAATGCAGAAAATAATTTTTTTAAGTCAGACTTTTAGAAGCGAAGAAACGGTTAAAAGTAGAAATAGCGGATTGAACCCCTACTGCAAAACCAAGTGAAGAATTCATCCAAGATATAATTCCCAAAGAAATCTGTCCGAAGCAAAAAACAAAATTTCTGTTGGACTTTTAGAAATGGAAATACGATTGAAAATAGAAGTAAACACTTTCGCTCCTCATAAAGAAACGGTGTATCGTTGGATGCAGATGTGCGTAAATCTTTGTTGTACTAATTGGTATCCTTTTCAGAAAAAAATAAATTTAATCGATTTTTCAGAAACAAAGCTCTATGCGTTCAGATCAGATGCAAGTATGAATATCTGACCTTCAGCGGCAAAATCATTCTTAATGTAAACGTAAAAAGGTACACATGAAACGTTTCCCCATACTGCGGTTTCCAACGCAAAAATAATTTTTCGAATCTGATTTCTAGATGCCAAGGTAGTCAAAGAAAAATAATATGTATTTATGGCCCTAGCGGTGAAATTAAGCATTATTTAAAATACAAAATGTTCTTCATAGTGAATGTTATACACTACGGTAAGGTAAATAAAATGCCGGCGATGTACGAAAACCTGAATCCGTCGAGTAAACCAAACAATATCACATCAGTTATATTATCAGGTACTCACTTTAAAACCTCAAAATCTAAAATATATACACATAAGTATTTTCAGATGTACAAGCGCCAGCAGACAACATGGCAATATATATATAATATATATATATGTGTGTGTGTATACAGAATCCGAGGTAGCACAGGGGCAAATATGTAAATAAATTAACAATAGGTGTCACATGGTTCCAACATTATTTCAAGTGTCCAGGCCATTAATTAGGTTACTGAAGTTTCAATAATGTCCTCCCAGACTTTGGGTAGATCGTAAGGTAAATTGTCGTTGCAACAAGCATCACCATATGTACAAGTAAATATGCTTTCCGTGATGTGAAGGGAAGACTTGTATTTTGGAGTGATCAAAAGTTTAATATTATCCCAGTCTGTGTGTAGTTCTCCTTCTGCAACAGTCCTGGCTAGAGCCGTGCATTGGCACCCAGTCCTAATGTTATATTCGTGTTCTTTAATTCTTCGAAGAAGATTGCGACCCGTAGCACCTATATAACATGCACGGTGAGCACCAACATTATCGATCAAGGGTATATAATACACTCCCCATCTTTGAATGATTGGTGTAGGGAGACGATAGTTTCTGACCAGCGAGAAAAGGTTAGGCGATCTTGTCCCGAAATCCAAATTAAACCGTCAACAGATATTTTTCAGCGGATTGTTGATTGATGGGATATAATCCAACGAAGTAATATAACGTGAGGCACAATCAGATATAGGCCAAGCTGGAACGGACCCTTGAGTGTAGCCTATTAAATAAGTGTGAGGGATATCCATAGTCATTAGCAAGCGCTGAAATCCATTTTATTTCTGCAAGGCGAGCAGCACGAGTGAAAGAGTGAGTATATGCTCTACGAAGGTAGAACCTTAGAGGTGCACGTTTCTGAGAAAGTGGGTGATTTGATTTAAAAGGAATGATGGCGTGAGTACTAGAAAATGTTTTGTAAACTGAGAAATGCAATGGACCTGTTGAGTTTGGGGAACGAGAAATTAAGATGTCAAGGAACAGAAGCTTTTAGTTTTGTTCTAATTCCACAGTAAAATTTATTGATGGGACCTGATAAGCAAAACAGTCAGCAAATGGAAATGAACGGCTCTAACCAGGACTGTTGCAGAAGGAGAACTACACCCAGACTGGAATAATACTAAACTTTTGATCAATCCAAAATACAAGTCTTCCCTTCACATCACGGAAAGCATATTTAATTGTACATATGGTGAGGCTTGTTGCAACGACAATTTACCTTACGATCTACCCAAAGTCTGGGAGGACATTATTCGTACTTCAGTAATATAATTAATGGCCTGGACACTTGAAATTATGTTAGGACCATGTGACACCTATTGTTAATTCATTTAGATATTTGCCCCTGTGCAACGTTGGCTTCTGTACACACACGTATATACACTGCTGGCCACCCAAAATGCAACACCAAGAAGGACACGAGATAGCAAAGCCAGATTTACTGGACGCATAACAACAGATACAAAAATGAAACGATTGAGCTTACATGCCCGTGCGACTTGCGGAACACGCAGACATCAATAGTTCGTGTGGCCCCCGTGGCTGGAAATAACGGCCGCTCCACGCCGCGGCACCGAACGAAAGAGACTTTGGATGTAGGCTTGGGGTATGTCGGTCCAGGCTGCTTCCACACGTTGCCACAGTTCATCAGGCGTAGCCACAGGTGGTGCTTGCCGGGCGACTCATTTGCCAATCAGCGACCAGACGTGTTCGATGGGCGACATATCGGGAGAACAGGCGGGCCACGGCAGCAGTGACACTTGTGGGCCGTTAAGAATTGTTGCACGATGCGTGCCACGTGCGGCCACGCATTGTCCTGTTGAAACGTGGCCGTTGGCAGGTCTTGCAGGTAAGGGAGGACTACAGGCTCCAAACCATCGGAGATGTAGCGGTGGCTGTAGAGTGTACCGGCGATGCGTACCAGAGAAGTGCGGGTGTCATATCCAGTTGCGACCCAAACCATAACGCCAGGCGACGGACTGGTATGGCGATGCATAATGCAGACGTCATACAGTCTCTCGCCGCGGTGCCGCCACACGCGAATCCGACCATCGTGGTGTTGCAGGAAGAAGCGGGATTCGTCGGAGAAGACAATGTCGTGCTATTCCGTAGTCCCGGTGCGGTGTTCAACGGCCCACTGCCGTCGCACTCGCCGGTGGTGTAACGTCAATAGTAATCGGAGCAATGGGCGCCATGCGACAAGTCCCCGCTCCAGCAGACGACGTCAAACGGTACGTGCTGACAAAGGTTGTTGCGCGATACATACCCTAATTCCTGCGCTAACGTTCGTGATGTGGCGGTGCGAGCCGTCAATGCCCGCCGCACAACATGCCGGTCCTCTCGTTCGGTGGTGTGCCGCGGCCGCGGCAATCGCTCACGTCGGTCCGTCCGTCCCTCCTGCACCCACCGTATCCATACTCGCCTCACTGTGGCTGGATGTCGTCCCACACGGGCGCCGATGTCTCGGTACGATAAACCGCTGTCGCGATAAGCCACTATTCGTCCTCTGTCGAACTCCGAAACGTGTTGAAATGACTGCCGTATTCTGAGACGAGGCATTAGGAAGCTTCCCACGCACAGGTCCAGCAGCACAACACACTTCCACTACTTACACCCCGCCTTCTGTGCACCTTTCTTATAGTGCTTCTCGGTGGCGTGCCAGGCGCACACGATTTGCATATGCCCTGCAATTCTAACCGTTTGCATGTCCTCTCACGGGCGACGCATGCTGCGACTTTCAGGCCAATCGGGTGCTTCCTTTTTGGTGTAGCGTTTTGGGTGACCAGCAGTGTAAATATATATTGGCATGTTGTTCGCTGGCGCATTGTACATCTAAAGATGGTCCACTCGGTGGACCGAAAGTACTTATGTGTATATATTTTAGATTTTAAGGTTTTAAAGTGAGTATCTGATAATATAACTGATGTGATATTGTTTGATTTACTTGACGGATTCAGGTTTTCGTACATCGCCGGCATTTTATTTACCTTACTATTTTGTACGAGTGACTACGTTTTGTTGTTATACACTACGGAAATGCTTTCGACCTGCTTTTTGGAAACGAAATGCATTTACAAGTACAAATATCCAATTGCGCCCACTAGCAGCAGAAGTTTGAATTCTGAAGAGTAACGAAATATAAGCAAAATATTTCTCATAATGAAAGATATCGTACGGAAAATTAGTATTTTTAAACCGGAGACAGAAGTAGAGACATCGGGGAAAACGTAATGTAACATTACGCTTTAGCTGAAAAAATTTGCGACATTTGAAGAAGTTAATGTGCGCAAATGGTTCTGTATCCAAAATAAAAGGACTTTTTTATACAGATTTTTAAAGCCGACTGTTTCAAATGGAAAGATGCACTTGAGTCCCTTTATGAAACACCGGTAAATATGTACACACTGTTTCTCATGTTAGAAATTTTCAATCGAATTTTAGGACAGTAAGAACGACAGATACAAATACGCACTTTAACAAGAAACCTGTGCGCTATTCACTATTTGATCAGGGAAATATATGTGCAGTTTTCATCATAGTGAACGACTTTCAGTACAAAAATATTTTTTTTATTTGATCTTTTAAACGATTCTTCGGCGTTGTTTTGGTTTGCAGTTGCATAACTTTCCTAATGGGAGAGAAATCGGCAGTAGTTTGTAAAACGAGTTGCACTACAAAGATCAAGCTAAAATTCTGAAATCACCACATATTTTCCAACCAGACTGATTACCACTGTGGTGTTTCAATTGCATTCGGCGTTTTGCGAAAATTCTTGGCCGCTCCGTTTGCGCAGTGGACTAAGCGCTGGCTACGGACCATTCGTCCGAGTTTAATCCGAGTTTGAATCACTATGAGGTATGGATGTGGTGTTTGACTTACGGCACTGGAACTGATGTTGCGTGACTTACGGCACTGGTACTGATGTTGGCTGACTTACGGCACTGGTACTGATGTTGGCTGACTTACGGCACTGTGTTGTGTTTGACTTATATGTGTACTTACGTTGTATTTGACTTACGTATGTACTTATGTTGTCTTTGACTTACGGCACTGGCTCTGTCCCTTCCCTGGAACTAATGGCGCTAAATTAGGGACAGGCGACTACTTATAGCCCGTCGAGTTGCTCACGATGATCGCCAGATCCTCCAAACAAAAAATCCTGACTTTTTTTTCTTTTTGATTGGAGGTTTAACGACCACCGTGAGCAACTCCATGGGCTATAACCAGTCGCCCGTCCCTAATTTAGGGTCACTGGTTCCAGGAAAGGGAGAGAGCCGGTGCCGTAAGACAAACACAACACCCATGCCTCACCGGAATTCGAACCCGGACCCCGTTCGGACGAATGATCAGAGGCCATCTCTTAGACCACTGCGCCACCGGGGCGGCAAATCCTGACTTCAAAGGCGACTTTCGAAGTCATTTTCACAATCCACACATGAAACACAGTAAGAATAAGTTATGGTTATAGCTTCTACAAAATGTGTAAGCCGCCCCGGTGGCGCAGTGGTCTAAGCGATGGCCTCTGATCATTCGTTCGAACGGGGTCAGGGTTCGAATCCCGGTGAGGCATGGATGTTGTGTTTGTCTTACGGCACTGGCTCTCTCCCTTCCCTGGAACCAGTGACCCTAAATTAGGGACGGGCGACTGCTTATAGCCCATTGACTTGCTCACGGTGGTCGTTAAACCTTCAATAAAAAATAAAATAATAACAATAATGTGTAATATCACCAACCAGTGTGTGCAAAATAGAATCAGTGCCACGTGAAAAGCATTAACTGCCGTCCCGGTGGCCAAATGGTCAGAGATGAAGGTTTATGACCAGTCTCTCGAGATGGGCACGAGTCTCGAATGTGCCACGGGTGGTGCACCTGTTGGATCGAGGTGAATCTATCCCATTGGCCCCAAATTAGCGACGGGCGACTGGTTGTAGCCCATAGAGCTGGTAATAGTGATCGCTAAACCTCGAAACAACAAAAAGGAAAAACGCTCAGAAAATTTATGTTCGTGGCGAAGCATATCAGTTTTTTTAGTTTTTGTAATGGCTACCTTATAGCTATTTCTTATGCATATATTGAATCCAAGGCCAGTCAAACATGACTTATTAGAAGTAATTTTTGGCAAGCTTCCAGCGGAATCCCATAATATTAGTTTGCTAATGTGTGCACATTTATCTATGTTATAGTCACATCCTTTAAAGGAAAAGTGCTCATAGTATCCCATTGTCCGTCCATTGAATTTTAGACATGAAATCCCTACATCTATAAGCAGCATTCAAAAACCCTTTCACCACGTAGCACTAACAGGAAAAATTATGATTCTCGCAACTTATGGTTTCTGTGATGCAGCTGCCCAGATAAGTTGGGTAAAAGGATTTGTATATTTCGCGCACTAACTACCCTTCTAAAACCCAGACAGGCGAAATTGTCTTTGCATTCAACAACTGAAACCATCTGCAAAATTTCCATTCACTTTTATATAATTTATCACTATGTTACAAAAAATTCCGGTGTCTGATATGCCTATGTTTTTCAGTACTGTTTAAGAATTTCAGTTGTATAATTTATCACAGCAGAGCTCATAGCATATTTGGGAATTGAAAGTCCATCTGCCCAAGGCATCTGGAAATTAATTTCTCCATTTCGATTTTTTTTCCATTTCAGAATTTCCTTTGCGGACGTCTCGCGGGCCATTAAAAAAGTGTTCCGCGGGTCACGGGTTGAAGACTCGTGCTCTAGAGGAAGCCTTGCGTGTTTTGCAATAAGTGGCAGAAAACGCTTGATAAAAGTCTGAAACGGACCGGGCCAGGATTTTCAAATTAAGGCCCGTGTAGACCTCTAATATGTACCTAGTTTACTGGCATCTCAGTGTATATAAAAGGTGTCGTCTCTCTGGTAGCGCAGTCGGCTGAGCGCTAGCTTCTGGTCTTTCGTCGGAGATGGGTCCGAGTTCGAATCCCAGTGAAGCATGGATGTTGTATTTGTCTTACGGCACTGGCTCTCTCCCTGCCCTGTAACCAGTGGCCCTAAATTAGGGACGGGCGACGGCTTATAGCTGATTCAGTTGCTTGCGATGTTCGTTGTACTCTACAATTAAAGAAAAACATATACAAGGTGTCGGTAAATTAATGTCACAGAATTAAGAAAAAATCGAAAAGTTGTTCTTTGCAACATATAACTGAGAAACGTGTTAAGAAAACTTTTCGAATTCATTCGCTTTGACTAGGACAGTGATATTTTACAAACAACGGCGCCCAACACCAACGCTGGGGCGCTTATACGTGTGCCATGTCTTCACTGGCACATGTCTAAGTCCTCCAAACAGAATCTCCATCGCGTTTCCATGACAATAGTGTAGGACGTGATGAAGAACTACTCGTACATGAGTATGCGTCGCGAACAAAGAGCTCGACTTCCGATCTACGAGTTCGTGCTCTGTCCTGGGTGTAAGGAGTAATTAAAATGAGTGATAGCATTAATGAACTGTGGGAAAAAGACAGCCCACCCCCATTTTCTCACTGTTCCATAGAAAGATAAACATAAAATTCTGCATATTGGAATATCTCAGGTAACACTTCTGAAACTTAAAACGCAGCACAAGACAAGAACTGATCATATATTGTTCTACATTCTTTAGTTTAAGTAATTACCAAAAACATCTGTGCGTAAGTGAAACAAGGCGGGATTGATTGATTCAAACTGTTTTGTTGCCTGTGTTTGTTTCAATTCAACTTGGAACTATAACCGCTCCTGCGTTATCATTTCTATTACTCTCAACAGAAACAACACTTTCCCTCATGTAAGAGAAAGCAGCCACATAAAATATTGCCATTAATTAATTCCATTTTCTTGTACTTATTCGGTAGAGGAGCATAGATAGACGGAATTACTTTCATCGCGGGGACGATGGATGGTTGGTTGTCTTCATTTTGGACGTTTGTTTGGAAAGGTTGTAGTCTATGCAACAATGTGCATTAAATGACTCGTCCAGAACAAAACAACAGCAGTTTTAACGAACTTTACCACGCTGTGAAATAAAAAACTGATATAGCAGATTTGACAACAGATAGTATTTTGAAGATATTTCGGCAAAGGTATCGCGTATCTGACGCATAAATTGAATTAAATCAGTGAAGCATTCCATCGGAGACCAAGAGGATCGACATGATATGCTTCTTGTGAAGTTCAGGTGTTTTGTTCAACTATTCATAGTGTTCTGCAGACGAATTGTATACGTCCAAAGTAAGAGTTGTCTGGGCATTCCCCTCCGAGAAAAGCGGGCGAGGCAAACCAAGTGGAATGAAATTTATGGTTGAACTATTAAATAAAATCCACTAGTACATTCTTTTCTACAAAGTGTGACGCTTTCTAATGACGCAACTCTTCTTGTACCAGACCATGTCATGGGGCTCACTTCACTTATTCTTCTACGTGAGAGTTCCTTGCAAAACATTTTCTGGGAGACGAACTGGAAGTTGATGGCTTAATACTTGGACACCACGTTCTACACATTCAACCCCACTGGATATTTTCTTGTGTGGTTAGGAGAAAGAAACAGTAGTGGCCAAAATTGTGGAAACCTTTTAGAAAATTTGTATTTCTGAGGTTTGATGACTCACAACATCAGTCTTTTTAGAATGATAGCGTAAAGTTATATATCATATATATCATTAGAAAGATAATTTAATGCAGGATGAAATGCAGCACACTTTATTAAAAAATTGCATTTTAAAAGAAGTTATACACATAAGCCATGATAAAGCGTATTCCATAACTTCCCAACATTTCTGTTAGTACTTAGTCAGGAAACCTTTCGTCTACCACCACGTGCTGTCGTGCACATTTTCTGCCTTTACGAGTTTTGTTTTGAATCGATTGAGTCTGTTGATACCCCTTGCACAGTTTAGAAATACACCTATTGGTTACATTTCCACCTACATATGATTTCCTCATGAGTATAACCTTCCTCACGCAAAGTTAGTTGCGTGAAGAAGACCATACTTAGTAACATCGCTTTCCAGGTGACCAGTCAACTCTTTTCATTCTATTTGTCATCTTACTAAGTCACACATTGTACTAAGTTATCAAGGAATAAAAAAATCCGTGAAAAAACCAGTGGCCAACTTGATGACGCTCAAACAACTGAATAGGAGTTATATTATTAGCTCTGATACCTAAAAATGAGAGCTGACTCATACTAACATCTTATTTGTCCAAGCTGTGTCATAATAACACCTGATTTTATCTCAGAAGAATCGGTCTCATTGGTCAGTTTTGAGTTAAATAAATCCACTTCTTGTTACATACGGAAGTTGTTTTTTTTTCTTATTATTTAGATATAACGCTTGATATATTAAATACAATTCAAACCAGTTTTTGCGTTACATGCTGCATTAAATTATATTTCTAGTGATGTATAATTACATGGTATTATTTTAAAAAATACTGATGATTGTGACGTACTACAGAGGTGGAAACATGTGTCAAGACGACAAATATGCAGCGAGACGTTCCGTTCGCGTAGCTCAGTTGGGAGAGCGACTTACTCCGGAGTGAGAGGACACGGTTTCGATGTCCGTCGCAGACAAACTTGTGTTTTCACATGTTATAAGCCATCAAACCTTAGGAATATAAATTTCCCTAATGTTTTCCACAATTTTGGCCACTACCGTGTTCTCAGTGTTACTTCAGCGAAGGATCTTCCAGAACTTCGAATCAGAATAAAATCGCCAACTACATTCATGCTAACATTTCAAATACCCTGCAAGGAACATTCAAACAGCCTATCGTTTAGATGACGTTCGTGCATTCCAAAGGTGCTAAAGTTGTAAAAGTCACGTTCCTTAGAGGCAGCAAATAAAATGAAATATGTATATTGCGAGGTACTATTACATTTTCATTTTGCGACATCGTTTCATCGTACATTCTGTGTACCGACGAAGTGACTAGTTAGTTTTTGTGCTAGCATATTTTATTTACATGCGGTTTAGACTCTTCTTTTCATTCTTTACTGCTTAGTGGTTTTATCAACACGGCAGTTTCTATATCCATTGAACGAGGTGGAAAAGATCATTCCAGGAAAGGGCTTTGGATATAGTGGAAAGTAGCAGTACACGCGCAACTGAGTTCTTGCTCAACACATAGGCCTTACCAAGAATTTGACCTTACGCTTTCAGAACCAAATGTTACTTATGCTAACACCTCAGGTACATGGCAATGTCATCAAACTGATCATTAGTATTTAGTTCGCAATATTTCTTTCTAAAGAAGAAAATTAGAAAATGTATCCTACAGCCTATTCTTTTTAATTTTATAAATTGTTTATAGTTAACTTAGTTTTTACAAAGTCTTAGCACATGAGTTTTAACGATGAAAACTTCCTTTCCAAAGAATTCGTCATAGTTGAATTCAGCGTGTTAAGTTGCACTAGTTTATTTCAAAGCCATAAACGAACTCCGTGGCTTCATTCATATCAAATATTTTTCAAGCAGAATTAAGACTCTTCTTACATCCACTAGAACATAAACTTGTTGATGAAAACAACTCAAGAATTATTTACCGTGAACAACCACTATTCAAATTTTTCGATGTTACCACACTTTTTTATGACAAAAAGGAAAAGAAAAGATTTTAGAAGCTGAGTTTCAACTATGTAAAGCACACGGTGTTCAACTGGTGAAGAAGTAAAAACAAACTCCATGCCCTTCACCACCTTAGCACTATAATGCTTATTTGCATAAGTTCTAAAGTAAAACTGTCTTGCTTGGACTTTCTGTTTACTAAAAATGCAGTAAAATGGAGCAAGTGCTTCTCGCCGTTCTGGAGAAAAGAAAAATGATAAAACGATATGAGAAAGGAGTACCTTAACTTAGTTTTATTAATGAAACTTAAGCTTTAACTAAAACCAAAGTTCAGCAGTCGAGAAAAGTTCCTTTATGTTTAGAAATAAGACCTGTACTCTCGAATGCAGAAAAGAAAAAAAAGCTTTCAGTCTAATACGATTCTGTGCATAGTCAGTACGAGTTTCTTTTCAATAAAAATCAATAATTTAAAAATACACTGGGTGCACGCTTAATTAGTTACACCACGATATTAATGTCTAAAAAACATTCACAGGGAATAAAATTGTGAAATAATGGTCGCAGATAAAAACTGTGTTTGAGAAAAGCTGAACAGGGAAATATCTACACAAAGCATTGAAGTTAGTATCACAATTTTCAGGTTAAAAGTAACTTGTTACACACCTTGAAATATATCAATCATACCAGGTACTGGTCACAAGAGGTTCTTATAACACATAAAATGTGACTTGATGCTTCTTTTCTGGTCCAAGGGCACCACATAATTTTAAAGCATCTTCGTTCACGATCTAGCTTCTGTCCCTCCTGTTATCTCATTCATTATCATGCTAAATCAAAGAAAATCGGAGGAAGAGGAATGAATCATAGTTCTCACTCATAGTTCAAATTCTGGAATGGAAAAAGAAATTTCAAATCTAATTAATAGGTGTAAAGATATGGTGTACTGCAGAGTGGCCTGCGTCGCAGGTCTCTGATTTTTCGTACTGCTTGGTATGGGTTCGAATTCCTGGGAAAGACATGGGTTTTTTGTTTGCCTTTCGTACCCACTCCTAACACAAATTCACAAAATGCGAATGGCCACCCAGTGACCGAGTGGTCTCAGAGGCTGGCCTCTGACCATTTCTTCTAGATGAGCCGAGGTTTGAGTCCCGAATGAGGAGGAGTTAGTGGTATTTGTGTCGTACGGCTCTGGCTATTTCTCTTCCCTTGCTTGAATCAGTGGTCCTAAATTAGAGGCGTGCGACTATTTATAGTCCCAGTTTCTCATGGCGATCGTTAAAGCCCGAAACAAAAACAAATTGGTATGTGAGGCTTCTTATTGACTTAGATGTTTATAAGGGTCATTGAACCTCTCATAAAAAAAAAACTATGGTGTTCACAGGCAGACGGACATGCTAATAGTACAAATTTTCTTATGGCAAAAAATATGTTAATTAAATTAGAATTATGATACTCAAAGCAGCTTTCTTTTCAAACGCAAAGAAAATTTTACGGAAGATCTTTTCTCTTCAGTTACGTGAGGTAGCACCTGTCTTTTAATTTTTAGCACCTCTTTTGTAAGAAAATAGTACATGCTGATGTTATCACTTTGTCCGTATGCCTGTGTACCCCATATCTCTGCAACTATTAATCCGATTTGAAAAATTATTTTGACTGTGGAAAGCTTGAAATGTGAGAACCACGAACCTCGCTTTTCGGTTGTCTTTTTTTGTGCATAAGTTCGCCAATAGAGGGCGTAAATGCAGATACTATCGAGGTCAAACTACATTTTATTCCTTATATTTGCTTCTAAATTTCCAAATCAAGAAATTGTTTCTTCTTTTCGATGTCATTTGTAACGGAAACTATTTCAGGTATAATTTCTTTTTCGGTAATGTATAGATTTTCCTCTACGGGCGTAATATCTGTATTCCTAAAAGTCCTATTTGAAAAATTATTTCTACATCTAATACAGCTCGTTGTTGGAAATGCCCTACACACAATTCCTCATTTTTTGTATCGAATGGTTTTGCCATGGGGAGGGGGTAGGGGGGTAAGTATGTATTTCTATTTCTGATGCATTTGCAGTAGGATCTGAGTTTCTGAAAACTCGACTGAAAAAATTATTTCGTGGACCGATACCGCTCACCTCAGAAAACCTTTTGAGAATGTTTTCTGATTTAAATAGTTCATAGTTTTTCCGCCAGAGGACGTAGTGGTATATATTATTTTTGACGATATCTCTGCTTCTAAAAGAGTCCAATTATTATCCGTATATCCTGCGGAATAGCGTGCAACATTGGAAGACCACGATTCCGCTAGTAGACATTCGTGGGCCGCCGAAAATTAATACAGAAATTATGCCATTCAGCGGTTATTTCCGACGGCACCGTGCGTAAGGAAGCAGTAGGGAATTAGCACTATTTAATCAGAAGCGGCTTAACTGAAGAAATTACCGGGGGCTTCCCAAGAGGATGAATAATATCCCGGGTGCATAAAACAGAACCCGGTGTTCATTTATCCCAAGGAAAATAAAAGTTTATTTCATATCTTGCGCTAAGCTCCGTTTTCTGGGTAAGTATTTTCCTTCATGGGGAAATTCCTTTTTTTTTTTCTAGCTCCCAGAAATTAGGTAGGGATAGTCAAGTGTACCCCACTAGTGATGAGTTCGGGCTCAATTTTAGGACCCGGGCCGGATTCTTGAAAAATGTTGCTTATCAAGGCTTGCATTTATGCATTATACACTGGCCAAAGATAGATACACTGGCCATTATACACTGGCAAGGATTAGTTTAAAAAGTTTAGTTCAGTTAATCCAATTCACAATATTAATATGTTTTAGAAATACTACGCATAAAGCCAAATGTTCTAAAATGTGGATTAGAAAATAAATAAATAATCAACGTGCGCTTCGACCGCATCAAGGGAATCAGTAATTTTGGTAAAAGCTGAAGAAAAGAAAATGGTTTAGAAACAAAAAATTCCATTCGTTATTTCTTTTTGATTTCTAAATTTACTTTTATTTTGAATAAATTGCATTATAAAACGTACAACGCCGTACAGACAGTAGCAAGTGTTTGAAATTTTGACTCTAGAAAACTAATCTTTGCAATATAATTTACATTTATGCTAATTGGTAAAGGTAGTTAAGAGTGATGCAGTTTTGGTAAAAGCTGAAGGAAAGAAAATCGTTTAGAAACAAAAAATTCCATTCGTTATTTCTATTTGATTTCTAAATTTACTTTTATTTTGAATAAATTGTATTATAAAACGTAGAACGCTGAACAGACAGTTGCAAGTGTTTGAAATGTTGACTCTAGAAAACTAATCTTTGCAATGTAATATACATATATGCTAATTGGTAAAGGTAGTTTAGAGTGATGCAATAGAATATAAAAAAGCATGTAGGGAAATTTCCAAAATTAAAAAAAAAAAAAAAAGAACGTAAAAACATTCCAGACGAGATTATTCTGCATTTTGTAACATTAACGAAACTTTGCGCTTAATAGTATAATAATCACAATACTATCATATATGTGTGCTGTTTCCAGATCAAGTTTATCATGAAAAAGAGAGAGAGAGAGAGAGAGAGAGAGAGAGAGAGAGGATTGCATCTAATGCCTCAGCGCTTCAACTTGATCTTCTTTTCGCTAAAACCCGAGCACTAAAAACAACGTCACCCCAAAAATCGCGGGAGTGAGGAAATTTTAAAAAATAAATAACAATACTTCTAACTGCACAATTTTGGAAATTAATTCATCAATTTAAAGATAAGATTCTTGATTTCTAATAAAATACAAAACAATGGGAATGTGATTTTTTCCCAGTTTTTCAATACCAGAACTCCTTAAACTGATCCTTGCTTGGGTCATAGCTTTGGACAATGCATAATGCAAGTCTTGCTAAGCAAAATTTGTCTTGCAATGGCAGCTAGCTTAGGAAATTGAAAATCCTTCCGCCATGGTTACAAATCCACAATGAAATTCAACACGTGTAATTCAACCGGTCTCGGAATTACACGAGTTGAATTAATTACAGTAATGAATTTCAAGACTTGTAATTCCGAACCCGGGCCCGGGTTTTTCGGTAGTTAATGAATTCTGAGCCCGGTCCTGAGCACATCTCTATATCCTACCCCTTCGTTAGTAAAGTGCAAGAACGTGAGAAATACACAAAGTACAAGCAAGCGTTTCTCACGCCGAGATCTTGCGCGCCACGGGGGAAAGTCATTTCCGTGCAGTTTTTTCCAGCCAAGAACGTTCTCACCAGCTATGAAATAAGCGAACAGAACATATTTCTCGAAGGGGTGTAACCAGGGTGGACAGAGGCTTAAAGGGTCACTCAGAAAGGGAAACAGGGCCCACGATAATGTTACGGACCCCAAACTGCGTGCCTGACGGGTCAAAGGAAACATATTTCTCTCAGCATCCCAAGCCCTTCATTCTTTAGAATGGCGTTTCAGGATAACTTGCTACGGGAAAAATCCTATCTGGAGCGAGGGATTGTGGGCTTGTGACCAATGAGAGAAGAGCATTCCTGTAAGGGTTACGGGAACCCCACCCCTCGAAAGCGAGAGGATGTTTTCCGAGGGAACGAAAGAAGGAAGGGAAAAGTGAACACTAAGTCCTGAAACAGCAAGCGACATATGTCGAATTTTTCACTAGAGTAACTCGTCCACTGTGGCGGTAACTTTCAAGACACTAAGTCTTTAACTTTCAAGGAGTAATGTTTTGGACTGGTTACCGGCAAGAGGAGTTTCTGATTCCTCCAACGTAAGAGTAAGGGTCAGGTAGGCGTCGGGAGAGATAGACGCAGAAGTTAGGGATGCAGATAGCGTACGGTTTTGAGTGAGGGAGAAGTAACCTAGAGTACACAATAAGAATACTAGAGAAGATGCAACAGGTGGTACTACATGCGGATTGGAGTTAACATAGTCAGGATCCCAGCAACCTCGCGGTGATCAGCTGGAAACTACTTGACAGCGGCATCGATATTGGGTGAGACTTCTTTAACTTATAATATCTCAAATGGCATGAGTGTGCATGATCATTTACCCATGAACTCTATGTTAATTCCAAACCTCTTGCATAGCGCTCATAGTAAGTTGAGCTATAAACATGAACAGTGAAAATATCTTAGACATTAAACTGGTAGATTCTAAATACTTGATATGGTTGTATATTAAATTCAGCTCCACCGGTACTCATGTACCTAATTTTTAAGAAACTTTTAAGTCAATAAATATCTTTATATCATGATAAATTTTACCTGTGTCCCTCAAATCCCTTCAGAAATGTTAATGGTGTGAATAACCTGCATAACCTAAGAGCCAAATACTTCAGTTTTTTCCCTCTTTCATGTTTAAGTCAAAGGTTACAGAACTTTCGGTATGTTTATTTTCAGGTGTATAACAGCTTATTTCAGACGTTCTCTTTTCTTTCTAAATTAGTTTTATGATCAAAGCGGCATATGAAAGAGCATGGGATTCCCATGTTTTCCCATATGAAACACAACGCAGTGCACCCGTCGACCCTGAGCTTGGATACCCTTAATTAGGGAACCTAACCTCATGGTAGACACAAATAGAGAGGAAAATTTTAATAAGTAATGAATCATGCAAGAGTTCGGCCTTTCAATTTAATCCCACTGCAGTGAATAAGACGCAGCAGCTGGTTCGCCTTGCTATGCAATAGGACGGGCAGTAATACAATTCGAAAAATTCTTCCTTTAACGGAGAGCGTTTCCGCTGGAAAATGTTTCTCATCTAATTTCAAATTTTTCTCAAAGCACAAATGTGACACTAGAGAGCGTATATTCATATTTCCGTTTACAGCATATTTCGCGGCGATATCTACGGGACTAAATACCCGATTTAAAAAATTATTTTTCGCTTAGACACTACCAACCATTAAAATATTTTGTGTGTATTTGCTTCCCAAAATAACGCACAATTTCGCCGCCAGGGGGCGCAAATATTTAATATGTTTTTCTCGATATCTCTGCTTCTAAATGTCCGATTTAAGTAATTTTTTAAGACCGGATACCCTTTACCTTATGGAATAACTTAGGTTTGTACTTGAGTTATTTGTAGTTCAAAGTTCTGTCGCTAGGTGGTATTCGTGTACTTCTGTTTGCAACTGTATCGCCGCTTATAAAAACCCTATTGAGATATTTTGTTTTACTCTATACCATTCCCTACAATAAAGATGGGGAACATTATCCTCTTTTAATAATGCCCTTGTTTTTCGCTAGGGGGCGTAAAAGTTAAAACATTTTTCTTTCTACCTCCGCTTCCGGGAGACATATTTGAAAAGTTCTCTTTCCGTAGCATAGCTTTTGCCATGAAACACACTTTCCCATATTTTCCACTTTTCATTTATGCAAAATTCTTCCGCTTGGAGACATAGTTTCATATCATGTTGCCTTCTATATTTCTTCTTTTAACTGTTGGATTTGAAAATGTCTTTGTCTCTGATATATTCCTTCCGTGAATATATTTCAAATACGTGGAGATAATGTAAATATACTTCCTCGTCTTCACGGAGAAAACACGTTCAATTCTTGCCATGAGTCATAAAAACAATTTTAAGTACTATCAAAACTTTGCCTTTTAAAACCGCGTTTTTGAGATATCCGAAGGTTCCAAATTGAGGGGGAGGGGTTAACACCCCAACCTCTCTTTGGTCACGCCACAGTAATGAACACGTCTATTCAGTCCTTTCCGATGCGAGAAAAATATCAAAGTTATTCATAGTCAGTGCAACGGGTTAGAAAAAAAAATCACCCGGATTTCTACAATCAATAAAACATCCAGAAATAGAAAGAGCTACTTACTTCCACCAAAGGTCAGAAAGTATGTTACAAAAATTAACAGACGATGCACAGAAAGTTCATGACAGAAGGAGTAAATATACGATGCCATCGCGCTGTCCACGTTATTTTATAAACAACGAATAGCAACTGAAAAATTGTTCTACCAACACCGCTGGGATCAAACCCGAGATCTCTCGATAACTAACTAGCCGAGTGCGTTCGCTTTACGCTACGGTACCAACAATTCACAGCGCTATTCGTGGTTTATCAGTCAGCATCTGACTACACAAATCCATATTGATGGGCTAAGCAACTGATGTGTCGCCATCTAGTGGCATTCAACAAAGCAAGCTGTTTTAATTACAGCTGATAAATCCAAAGGGCGATAGAAATGGTGAATATATTTTAAATACGTGGAGATATCTATCTGTAGATTTATCAGCTGTAATTAAAACAACTTGCTTTGTTGAATGCCACTAGATGGCGACACATCAGTTGCTGAGCCCATCAATATAGATTTGTGTAGTCAGATGCTGACTGATAAAACACGAATAGGGGTGTGAATTGTTGGCACCGTAGCGTAAAGCGAACGCACTCGGCTAGTTATCGAGAGATCTGGGGTTCGATCACAGCGGTGTGGGTAGAACAATTTTTCAGTTGCTATTCGTTGTTTATAAAATAACGTGGACAGTGCGATGACATCGTATATTTATTCCTTCTGTCATGAACTTTCTGTGCATCGTCTGTTAATTTTTGTAACATACTTTCTGACCTTTGGTAGAAGTAAGTAGCTCTTTCTGTTTCTGGATCTTTTATTGATTGTAGAAATCCGGGTGATTTTTTTTTCTAACCCGTTGCACTGACTATGAATAACTTTGATATTTTTTTCTCGCATCGGAAAGGACTGAAAAGACGTGTTCATTACTGTGGCGTGACCAAAGAGAGGTTGGGGGTGTTAACCCCCTCCCCCTCAATTTGGAACCTTCCGATATCTCAAAGAAGCAGTTTTAAAAGGCAAAGTTTTGATAGTTTTTAAAATTGTTTTTATGACTCATGGCAAGAATTGAACGTGTTTTCTCCGTGAAGACGAGGAAGCGTCAAAGAGCCAAGAAGCAAAATGTTCTATTGCAATACAATGCTAATACATGGGTATACTGAAAGTTTCTTTGGCGACGAGGCAATTTCAAATTTGAGTTCCATGTATTTACAGATTACTCTACAGCACGCTGAAAAGCAAAGAGTTTTGATTAAAATACCAAGAATCACATCAAAGCAAAACCAACGCTGTAACATAAACACAGAAAACCCAGAATAGTACAGGATTTCAATTTATGTACCATTTTTAGACATGCGTATTAGTTCTTTGGAAAATAGATTTCGCGCACACAAATCTGTCTTATCAGGATTCCAGTCACTTTTCCAAACATGTTTTCTGCACAGATAAATAGCAATATAAGTGATCAAAGTATAAAAAAGTGTACAGTATAAGAGTATATAAGTGATCATGTATAGGTTTAATTTTTGATCACCTGTAAGTATAAGTGATCAACCATTTGTGGTGATGAGAATATAGGTAATAAGAATAATAATAATAATTTCCAGCAATATTTATTTGATAATTTTTGCGAGGATGTTGCATACATTTTAAAAATGCACTCATAACGCATTTAGTTGTACACTATCTACCAACAAGTAATTGGACACCCCTGCAATCGACGATATGTGCGGTCCTGATACGCGTCACCGCCGCCGTCGTTAAATATCGTGTGGGAAACAACAAAGCAACCAGTCGCATGCAGGATGCGACTGGTTGCTTCTTGCATGCGACTGAGAATCAGAGAATCAGAGAGCTCTCTGATTCTCTGATTTCGAGAAAGGTGTAATCGTCGGGTATCACAGAAATGGCCGATCCATGCGTGACATATCCAGCGAGTTGAAGTTCCCCAAAATCGACAGTGGCCTACGTGATTGGCAAGTGGAAGATGAGAGGTGACTGTCGGAATGTGCCCCGACCCGGCAGACCCACAAAACTGGGAGTTAGAGACCGACGGGTGCTGGCCAGAGAAATTCGGAAGAACCGCACCAAATCGATGGGCCACATCTGCGAGGAGTTTCAACAGGCATCCGGGAGTGTTCTTTCGATGAATACCATCCGTAAGGAAGCCCATCTGCTCGGTTATCATGGACGTGCCTCCGCCCATAAGCCTTTGATCACCACGTTCAATAGCGCTGCTCGGCTAACGTGGTACAAAGAACGACGACAGTGGACCGTTGAACAGTGGAAACAGGTTCTCTGGAGCGACGAATCAAGGTTCACCCTCTACCGTTTGGATGGCAGGGTCTGGGTTTGGCGTCTGCTTGGAGAACGCCTCCTGCCGGAATGTATTGTGCCGACTGTGAAGTTCGGCGGCGGTGGAATTATGCTATGGGGGTGTTTCTCCTGGTATGGCATGGTACCCTTGGTCGCAATTCCTGGTAGACTCAACGCCGAGACCTACTGCACCATTTTGGATGACCATGCGCTTCCTACGTTGTGGCAGTTTTACGGGGTGGACCCATGTTACTTTCAGGATAACAATGCCACCTGTCATGTTGCGAGGTCCACAATAGCTTGGTATGGTGACAATGGGGTTAATCGAATGGACTGGCCAGCGCAGAGCCCGGACCTTAACCCTATCGAGCATCTCTGGGACGAGTTGGAGCGTCGACTTAAGGGGTGCCCTCACCGTCCGAAATCAGTAAAGGAACTGACCTGTCTTCTCCAAGCCGACTGGAAGAAAATACCGCTAGCCGTCTTACAACGCCTGGTTGAGAGTATGCCCCGGCGGGTCGCAGCTGTAATCGCCGCTCGTGGAGGCTCCACCAACTATTGAAGGTGAATAAACTTCGTTTTCCTTTGCTATCACAGGTGTTCAATTATTTGTTGGTAGATAGTGTTAAACAAATAAATTTCGTAAACTCCCCGTCCCGATAAAAAAATTATTGTTGCCCACTGGTTCATTACAACGGAAAATTTGGAGTCCTCTTTTTCGTTTTCTGTTGTTAATCCTTTGTATTTGACTTGCTTCAGTTCGTTACTAATCCATTTGAATTCCGGTGATCTAATGTAAAGTTACCTTGCAACTTTGAAACCCCTGAATGAAGTGAACGCCGATTACACTGTTCAACAAAAAAAAAAAAAAAAACTTTTTTTATGTTTCCTTAATGAAAGTATTTAAACTTTACTAATTTCGGGTCGAAGAAAACGAATCTGATAATAGTTTTTTTTTATTAGCTCTAGTTTCGGAAATACACATCTTATTCACCTACACTGCTGGCCACCCAAAATGCAACACCAAGAAGGACACGAGATAGTAAAGCCAGATTTACTGGACACATAACAACAGTTACAAAGATGAAACGATTGAGCTTACAGGCCCGTGCGACTTGCGGAACACGCAGTCATCAATAGTTCGTGTGGCCCCCATGGCTGGCAATAACGGCCGCTACACGCCGCGGCATCGAACGAAAGAGGCTTTGGATGTGAGCTTGGGGTATGTCGGTTCAGGATGCTTCCACACGTTGCCACATTTCCTCAGGCGTAGCCACGGGTGGTACTTTCCGGGCCACTTGGTTGCCGATCAGCGACCAGACGTGTTCGATGGGCGACATATCGGGAGAACAGGCGGGCCACGGCAGCAGTGACACTTAGTGGGCCGTGAAGAAATGTTGCACGATGCGTGACACGTGCAGGCGCGCATTGTCCTGTTGAAACGTGGCCGCTGGCAGATCCTGCAGGTAAAGGAGGACTACAGGCTCCAAAACGTCGGAGATGGTGCGGTGGCTGTTGAGTGTACCAGCAATGCGTACCAGAAGGGTTCGGGTTTCATATCAAATCGCGCCCCAAACCATAACGCCAGGCGACGGACTGTTATGGCGATGTATAATGCAGGCGTCACACAGTCTCTCGCCGCGGTGGCGCCACACGCGGATCAGACCATCGTGGTGTTGAGGGCAGAAGCGGAATTCGTCGGAGAAGACAATGTCGTGCCATTCCGTAGTCCAGGTGCGGCCATTTCGTAGTCCGCTGGTGGTGTAACGTCAATGGTAATCGGAGCAATGGGCGCCGTGCGACAAGTCCCCGCTCCTGCAGACGACGTCGAACGGTACGGGCTGACACAGGTTGTTGCGCAACACACCCTAATTCCTGCGCTAACGTTCGTGATGTGTCGGTGCGAGGCGTCAATGCCGGCCGCACAACATACCCGTCTTCTCGTTCGGTGGTGTGCCGCGGCTGCGGCAATCTGTCAAGTCGGTCCGTCCGTCCCTCCTGCACCCACCGAATCCATACTCGTCTCACTGTTGCTGGATGTCGTCCCACACGGGCGCCGATGTCTCGGTACGATAAACCGCTGTCGCAATAAACCACTATTCGTCCTCTTTCGAACTCCGAAACGTGCTGGAATGACTGCCGTATTCTGCGACGAGGAATCAGAAAGCTTCCCACGCGCAGGTCCGGCAGCACAACACACTTCCACTACTTACACCCCGCTTTCTGTGCACCCTTCTTATAGTGCTTCTCGGTGGCGTGCCGGGCGCACATGATTTGCATATGCCCTGCAATTCTAATCGTGTGCATGTCCTCTCGCGGGCGACGCATGCTGCGAATTTCAGACCAATCGGAAGCTTCCTTCTTGGAGTTGCATTTTGGGAGGCAAGCAGTGTATATATAATCATAGCGAAAAGCGAATTTCAACAGTGTTATACACTGAAGAGCAATTAAATTAGAGAAACCTTTCTAGTAACGTGTAGCACCACCTTTCGCCTTGATGACGGCGGCGATTGGTCTCGGCATGGACTCGACAAGACACCGGATGCGTTGGGAACCCTTATGGATTTACGACCCCTGGACAAGCTCCCACAGTTCACGAAGGTTTGATGGAATGAAGTCAGAGCCTCAAACATCTCTCTCGATGGCATCCCAGATGTGTTCGATGGGATTGAGGCCAGGGGACCTATCTGGCCAAAGAGTGTTCATTCAATCATTCATATACAATTCGGGAGCGATGGCACGGTGCATTGTCTTGTTGCAGGATGAGGTCCCAAGTGGGATGCTGAAGACGCACAAACGGGAGCAAATGGTCGTCTAGGATATCCCGGTAACGTTGACCTGTGAGGGACAATGTCACACGTACCAGGGATCCCATTTCAGTCCACGTAAACAGTCCCCAGACGAGAATGACACCCCCACCAGTTTGAAGAGTACCCTGTTGGCAAGAAGGATCCATCGCTTCATGTGGTTTCTGCCGTACTCCTATCCTGCCATCCGCATGTACCAATGTGGATCTCGACTCATCAGTCCAGGCAACATTTTTCAGCATGTCTAAGGTCCAGTGGCGATGTTCCCGCGCCCATGCTAATCTTTGAACCCTGTGATGTGCGGTCAGCAGCGGTACCCTCGTGGGACGATGGCTTCTGTACTACATAGCGAGGAGATGGTTCTGGATGGTGTGGCTGCTTACACGTTTTTGTGCACCAGCATTAAATTGCCGAGTGATTTCTTGTACTGTGGCCCATCTATCCGCTGTTACAATGAGAGCTAGCCGACGATGACCCCGCTCATCCACACGCTGTTGTCCACAGCAGTTGCCTCTTGCAGGGATGGTTTTACCGAATTCGATGTACTCACGGTGCACCCGTGATACAGTGGCACGTGAAAATCCCAGTGTCTACACGACGTCCGAGATGGAGTGACCCATTCGTCGGGCCCCGACAATTTGCCCGCGATGAAATGAGCTTAGATCCTTCGTCTTACCCATACTGCGTCCGATTTTTACTGATTCCCGTCGCATCACTCCTTATATTGTCGGATCGCTGCATACGTCATGTCGTTTCCCTTTACAGGGCCGCCCACAGCGCCACATTTGCATAACGCCACCTGTCTCTAATTCAATTGCTCTGCAGTGTATTATACTACTACAATGTAAATGAACGTTATTTTCATTTAATCAACCGTAAATCACACAAAATACAGTAAACTAAACGACAAAAACATAGAGGAATTGAAATTACTACATGAAATACAGAAATAGGGGCCTCCAAATGAGTTCGCCTTCTCTTTGTTTGTCGCCTGTAATCCTGTTCTGGGGCATCTCTTTCAATGTCCAACAGTAGTCTGCAAGCATGGAACAGTTCCATCGACGCTGATATATTCGTTCCATTGTTGAAATGTGTTGGTGGAACCGCTCACCATGTTCATCATTCACTGCACCGCAGTTTTCTGGGAAGAAATCTAGATGACAGTGCAGAAAGTGCATTTTGAGGGACATGTTACAGCCTAAGTGATGATACTTGTCTATAAGGTTGTGTACAAGCTTAACATAATTTACAGCTCTTCGGTTACCCAAGAAGCCATGCACAACACTTTTAACGGCTTCCCAAGGTTGTTGTTCATTGCCCTGGAGGACTTGCTCGAAGTTTTCATCCACAAGAAAGTCACAAATTTGAGGACCAATGAAGATTCCTTCCTTCACTTTAGCCTCACTCAGCCGTGGAAATTCGTCTCTCAGGTACTTGAAAGCCTCTCCATCCTTGTTCATCCCCTTTACGAAGTTCTTCATAAGGCCGAGTTTGATGTGTAAAGGGGGCAGAAGAATTTTGCTTCGATCAACCAGAGGACTGTGCTGGACATTATTTTCCCCGGGTCGCAGACCCTGGAGACCAGTCTTTCCTGTTGTAGTATCAGGATCTAGCCCGACTGTCTCACTCATGCAGGAAACAGCAGTACTTGGTATATCCCAACTGCATGCCCAGCAATATTGCAATCACGTTCAGGTCTCCACAGATCTGCCATTGATGGTCTGTGTACTTAATTGCTTCTAGAATCAATTTCATATTGTCCTATGTTTCCTTCATGTGGGCAGCATGGCCTACAGGAACTGAATGAAGAGTATTTCCATTGTGTAGCATCACAGCTTTTAAACTAAGCTTTGATGATTATATGAATAGCCTCCAGTCCTGTGGCTTGTGCTCCACATTCAAAGCTGTCATCAAACCATTCACATCACAGCAGGCAACTAGGTTATTATCTTTTTTAAAATATGGAAGCAAATCTTTCTGCCGACTCCTGTACACTGACACTTTAACATTACGTTCTAGAAGATTCCACTGTTTGTGCCTAGAACCTAGAAGCTCAGCTTTGTCTTTTGGTAGGTCCAGGTCTCGAATTAAATCACTTAGTTCACCTTGGGCAAGTCTGTGTGGCTTACCCAGTGACTCAGGTGCGAAATCAGGATCATGTGATGTCGAAGTCTCAGGGCATGGGTATGATGTCGCCTCCTTACTGTCTTGGTCTTCATCTGAGTCCAGACTGTACTCCTCTGGTGGGTTCGGTACAGGCAGATCGTCCCCATGTGGCACTGGTCGGATAGCTGACGGGATGTTGGGGTATTTCATGCTCAACTTACTCTTTCTTGATATGCCTTTCTTAATAGGAGGTACCATGCAGAAATAGCAGTTATCTACATGATTTGTCGGCTCTCTCTCCAAACCATAGGGATGCCAAAGGGCATTGAACGTCCGTTTTTACGGATCCATCCACGTACATTCACAGAACAAGAATTGCAGCAAACATGAGGTGCCCACGTTTTGTCTTGATCCCCTACTTTCATACCAAAATAATGGTAGTAGGCTGTCTTCACGAGTGCAGTAATTGGGCGTTTCTGAGCGGCAAATGTCACATCACCACAAACATACCAAAAATTGTCAGATTTGTTTAAGCATTGACGTGGCATCCTGGCTTTTCAAGTTAAGTATGACCACAAAATCAACCTGCAAAAAAGACAAGAATGACACTATAACTTTCACTCCAAGCAAGCTGTAAACAGACAATGAACTAAAACAAATTATTAATGAACAAAAGATCACCTACAGTGACTCTTCATTCCCTCTCTCAGGTTTGCCAACCCCTATATTTGCTTTACGTACTACCTTAATTAGCCGCTCGGAACGCCACACGTTTCATTTCATGTACATATCCGAAAACATCATAAATGGGCTATATCTCGGAAATGAGAGCTAACTAAGCGTTTTAAATGTCATATTTGTTTTTAACATACTGAAATCAATGCGAAATTAGTATTTTCAAGTCAGAAACATTTTCATTGTTGACCAGTGTTATTGGACATCACCTTTTAGCTAACTTTCCTCAGATGGCACACCAATACACAGTACTATACGTACTTGAGATTTTTGACCTAAACAGTGGAAGTAGCTTTGAAGTGTGGAACGAAAAGCTGTCATATGTTTTTAACAATATCATCAAAAATATTTAAGTTTACCTAACTTTCAAGAATAGTGTATGTTATGCGAACAAATGAGCAAACTTAATTTGTAATTCAGCAAAGATAAGAATATTTGGAAAGTTCAGGAAATTCTCTCTCAAAATAAAATAAAATAAAATAAAATAACAGCAAATGCAAAAGTTTTATTTGGTAAAAGATCCAAAATTACATTTCAAATTCCAAATTTATCTGCGCCTTATTCGTGGCATGGTTGGTCGTTTCCCCGAGGTAAGACCTAAAGTGGCATAATGCGAATTCTTTCGCTCAGATCTTTGTTTACGTCTCCAGTTTTCTTTACAATTCTGAAAATCAAAAAATGCGGTCAACAAAGCTGTGAGCAGGTGGAAGCTTCAATATTCTGAATAGTTTTCAGTAATGTTTCGTTCTCATAATTTCAGGAACAGCTGGTATAACTACGATTAACAAGCAGTGGTATGTCTGAATAAAAATAAAGATTCATATCCTTGAGGAAGAGCAAAAAATGAAATTTAATTTATTTTGCACGCTGTTTATATCATGTTGGTTACTCCAAGGATGGGAACGTGATCGACAAAGTTTCTGAAATTGAATAGCTGCTAGTTTTTTTAGAAGACATTTTGCAGTTTGTGAAATTAAACGTGACATGTTCTTGCAGCGAGAGAAATTCAATCAAATGGGAATTCCCAGTGGTTTGTAAATTGTACGTCACAGCCTTTTGGTGAGTGGCGTCATTTTTCTGAGAATGGAAACTGATCAGATTTGATTAACAGGCAGAGAACGAGCTGACTAAAGTAATCTTAAGAGAAATTATGGAAATTTTAATGCATGAAATATCATTAACGCGAGGGGTAATTTACAAACTTTGCAATGAAAAAAATGCATTGAGACCTTCACAAGCATTATTCACACGGTAAATTTATTAGCAATATTGACTGGCAGACTCTTCTGTATATTATGCTAACGTATGTACACTTAGTTAGCTTTACATTAGGCCCCCCGCATGTTACATATTGCGAGCAATAGCGAAGTACCACGTGATATCAGCGTCACGTGTGGCTTGTGACGTGCCTGCCCCGCAGGGCGCACACGACATAAAGACAGATAGCAGCGATAACGAACGTCCGCGTAGCTCAACTGGTAGAGCGACTTATTCCGGAATGAGGGGACCCGGGTTCGAGCCCCGGCGTGGAAAAGAATGACGGAGAAATTTACTTCGTTATAGGCTACTATATATTGTGCATATCTAACCTCTACATGTAATCAGTAAACGTTTGCCAGTCATGGGGAAACGTGGCGAATTAACCCTAATTTGACCGCGGCCAGATAGTTGTGGGCCGAGGGGCAGGGGCCTGTATTTCGGAAACAGCTGCACATGATAACTACTACCGTACTACTGTATCAATGGTGTATACCAGGACTGGATTAACCATGCACAGACACCCAGCAATAGGGCTCACATTGTTCTGCCACGCGCGGTTAATCTTAGAGGTGAGCGTCGGATGTCACGCCGGATATCTAAGCAACAGTCACCCAGCTCACACACAAGTACAACAGCAGCGCTGTTCGACCTATGTCCACATGCACCATCAGGCGTACCTATCTTCATCTCGGATTCCACATGCGGAGACCAACGAGGGTACCCATGACGACGCCCAGTCTTCGCCAACAAACTCCTCGCATTGACCAAGAAACTTTGGCAATGAACCCTCGACAGATGAAACAACATCGTCTGGAGTGATGAGTCCCGGTTTCCTGTTGCACCATGCTGATGACCGGGTTCGCATATGGCGTAAACAGCATGAAGCCCTATCCCCTGGTTGCACTTTTGGGGTTCAACAGGCCCGTGGAGGTGGTGTTCTGGCCTGGGGAGCTTTTTTCAGGCAAGCCCTAGGTCCGTTGGTTATCATCCCACAAACACTGAATGGTGAACGCTACAGGGATCTGTTAAACGACCATCTCCATCCACATCTGCAGGAGGTTTACCCGAACCACAGTGGCATTTTTTAACACGAAAACGCACCGTGTCATCGGGCTGGTAAAACAACTGAGTGCATGGAAGAACACGACAACGAATTCGTCATATTGCCGTGTACCCCTAAATTCTCTGACTATAATCCAATTGGACATGTGAGGGATATGCTAGAACGGGATGTGAGAACTGCTCACCCACCTCCACGGAATGAGCATGAACTGACGGTGCTGCTGCATTCGAACATGGGTCAAGTTACGCATGGGGGATGTCCGACACCTTGTATAATCTGCTCCTAGGCGTCTGCGAGTCATGATTGCACAAAAAGGTGGACCAACTCGTTATTAGGTAGGTGCTCCTAACGCAGACCTAACTCAGTGTAGAACCGTGTTCTTCTGTATTACTTGTCATTTATAGCAGACTATTTCAAGTGCAGGTATGAAAGCGTAGAAATGCTGAATGAAGAGCTTTCCAAGAGTTAACAGCGGAACGTAAAGCAAAGTAACTTTTCAGTGAGATGGAATTTCCCGTGTTTCCGAGAAACCGACGAGAGCTTTCATAAAATGTCGTAAGGGTTAATGAAAATTGGATCTATAATTGTGACTCTGAATATAAACTGCAGTCATAAGAATGATAAATCTCTGCCACATCTAAAATGTTAAAAAATACGAGTTGTGAAGTAACATTTAAGCGCAACGTAGGGACACTTTAGCGTCCTGGTGGCTGAGTGTACAGAGGTGCTGGCTGCTGGCATCAGGCCTATACTCCTTTGCAAAACGCTTGCCAGCAACGACTGGTACCCCGATGACGTGGAACACATGAGAATGCCATGAAAAATTCCCTCCCTGCTTGCAATTAAATCTCGGTTAAATTTTCAATACATGAAACTAACTTGGAATTACAGTTTATAGACACAGAAAATGCCACAACAGGAAGTATTTGTCGGAGCGCCATGCAAATTTATCGGTACGTGTCGACAGTTTGATTATGTACATGATCCCAGTTACAAACCTATCACATGAGAGTTGAAGAAAATAAACAAGCAAAACATCGTCACCTAGGCGTGGCGACCATTGCATTGGAATGATCTCCTTGGAGAAAGCACGTGTCAGGGGTGATAATTACTGCGCGACGCAATCGTGGATCCTACCATCATATGAACACCTTTACCGGAGGCTTTATCATAGGGCTACGTACAGCTGGTTGGTTCGTGCTACGCATCGCGGCTGAAACTCATTGGAGTACAGCTACTGTCGGCCGAATGTGGCCAGAAAGGTTAGACCACAGAATGTGAGTGATTGTAGTGTGAATGGTGCGTGTAGGCGGACGTGCGCCGTATTCAACATGCCGTAGTAGCTCCACAATCCTCAGCGGACGATACAGAAATGGATATGTATGAGGCAAAACTCGTTGGCGGATTCGAACTCACATCCTTCTGCTCCGGAGCTGAATGCTCACCCAATTAAGCTACACCGACTAAGTTTGTCGCTGCAACTATACCGTTTTGACTTGCCAACTTGCTGTTTGACATGTGCGTCACCTGTGAGGTAAGTACGCCTCATGGATCCCCCGTAGAGAAAGGCGGGGGCACAAATCGCAAATTTCAGGTCTGCCACAAACCGTTCTTAAACAGAAGAAGGAATTTTTATTAAATCCGGGCGACATGTGAAAGAATCATAACACATCTTTCGCGAACCTCACGGCCAGAAGATTCATCTTACGCTCAGACGCCAATGTGAATATAAGACCTTTTCCTCGGTGGTGAGAATAAAATGCACATCTGCCTTCTCCGGAGTCGAGTGTTCTAATAATTGAACTACACCGACCTTAGCTTATAGCTGCAACTTTCCGTTTGGCACGTGCGCCACCTCTGAGGTATGTACGTCACATACAGTATCTCTGTATCGACACGGACTGTGAATCGCAGATTGGGTGTCGCAGGTTTGCACTGCAGCCAGCCATTGCGACGATTGCCATATCATCGCGTGAGGTTGTTGTGGTGCCGTACTAGACATGCGTTGCGGGACGAATGGAAACTTGGATTGAGAGAAGTTTCGCTTCTGCTCCGACGATCTCCTATTGAAATTCTGGAGATAACGTGGTCCCGGGACTGATTTTGGTGCAATCCGTGAACGTCATACGACTGCTTAGCTTGGTGTCATGTTTGGTGGGCTATCACTTTCAACAGTCGTTCACCGCTCGTACGCACAGTGGGTACAACGACAGCACGACGTTTCCACGATGAGGCGCTGCACTTTGTTTCGTTGCCACATCTCCGTGGTATCTCTGATGCTCAGTTTAACAAGATAACCTCGCCCGCACACTTCCACCATCAGCAGAAAGTGCTAACAACAAGGGGTACAGGTGCTGTCCTGGCTACCTGGATCCCGAGATTTCTCTTCAATAGAGAATGTGTGGGAAGTCATTGGCAGACGCCTTAACTCCTGTTTATAACCCCCTTGCAATGTCGATGAATTGTGAACACACATGAATTGTGTACCTCAGAATATCATCCGGGAACATTCCATTCGATTCCACATCGTATTACCGAATGTCTGGCCCAGCATGGTGGTCATACAACCTACTGACTCAGGAGGCAACATTATACGGTCTCGTCGCCCATCGCATTTATGTAATCCGTGAAAAATGAAATCATTTTCACTACCTGCTTGTCTATATAAGTAGTAAGCTTTTCTCACTTCGTGCATTACTTCGTGATGTGACATTTCCTTTGTCACGCAGGGTATTTATTGAATTAACTTAATGTGGTTTGTCATTCTTCTTGGGAAATGTGACTGTTTTAATCAATTCGTTTCATCCTTTGAGAAGACAACATCGTTGCTTTATCCCTCATATTTCATGTTTGCCTTTATGGTCTTATTTGTTACTGCGTCAACCCTCTTCCTTTTTTTTTTTTTTAGTGTTTTGAAATTCTCCCCACTACGTCTAATAACAGCAACATCATATTGCCGACGTCAGCGGCTAACCACCACTAGTTCCGCACTGATGTACGTAGATCACACAATTCAGGTTTCGTTCTGTTTATTTAATTTAATTTATTCTGACTTTCCAGAAATAACTCTTTGTGAATATCAAGTACCTTTGCTTGGCGCGTTGGCGCAAAACTTCCGGTAACAGGTCAGTTCTTTTAATATCCGTTCCGCGGATTTCTTGTCTTTCTGTATAATGGTCCGAACATGCGCCAGAAGTTTCTTTTTGATTTTCTCTTCGTGAGCCATACTAGACCATATTTTCTCTGATTGTTGCGAGAAATAACCTTACTTCCCGTTTTTAATACATTCTCACAGCCTGAATTGTACTGCAGTGCTGTGAATGCAGCTATCATGTGCCTCTCTAGCACGATTAAGTGGCATTATCTTAGGGGTTTTTTTTATTATCTCAGGGTTTGACGTCAGTCGTGAGCAGTCCCGTAGGTCAAGCACATCACCAGTACCTTGTCTGGGGCTTACTCGGACGGCCTTTAATAAATCGATTTTTATACAGCAGTAAAAAATGTATCCAGCCTTGTTATTGAAGCAGTTAGTATACTTATTGATATGAGAAATAGCCCTACACTAAAATGTTTACCCCGTGAACTTCTCTAAGGTGTCAGCCTACCTTATAGTTTGTTCCCGTGTCTTTCTTTAGAAAAGGACCAACCCAGCTTATTTCCATTAAAACAAGGTCTTCCAAATCTAGTTACTGAACCCATCACATCAGGCTTTTATCTCAATTAGATTTTGTGAAGCTGATCACACACACAGACCCACAGACACTAACACAAGCACGCGCCTGCGAGTATAATTTAACCAACCGCACTTCAGGTGTAATTTCACTTCTTAGCACACTTTTGTAAACGCTGCTTATGTTATCACTTTTACCGTCCGTTAGTCCTGTCTGTGGATACCATATCTCTGCAACTTTAAGTCCAATTTGAAAAACTCTTTCTTCATTGCAACAGCTTGAAACGTGAAAACGGTGACCCTTGCTTTCCGGTTTTGTTTTGTTTTTGCGATTCACAACTTTGCCGCTAGAAGGCGTAAATGCAGATGCAATCGAATTCAAAATACGTTTTATTCCATGTATTTGCTTGTAAATATCCGATTGAAAAATTATTCCTTCCTTTCGATGCCATTTATACGGAAGACTATTTTAGATACAGTTTCTTTTTCTTTTCTTTTTTTATATTTTCAGCTAGGAACGTAAAGGCAAAATTCCGATTTCCCCAACATGTCTGCTTCTAAAAGTCCGATTGGAAAAATTATTTCTGCATCGAATACAGCTTCTGGTGGAAAATCTTCTACATATAATTTCTAATTCTTGGTAGAGAATAATTGGCCACAATGGGGCGTAAGTGTTTGGTTCTGTTTCTGATGTATTTCCAACAAAATCGGAGCTAGTTTTTACGCCAGGGAGCTTAGACATATATCTTATTTTTATCGATATCTCTGCTTCTAAAAGTCCGATTTGAAAAATTCTTTCTTTGTTGGAGAGCGTTTCTGGGGCGATATGTTTCTCACATAATTTCAAATTTTTCTTAGCGAACAAGTGTGCTACCAGAGGTCGTAAGTTTACGTTTTTGCTTACAGCATGTTTGAAGCAATACCTGCGGGACTAAAATCTCGATTGAAAAAATTATTTTTCGGTCATTTACTACTAACTATGAAACCATTTTGAGTATATTTTCTTCCTAAAATAATGCAAAATATCGCCGCTAGGTAGCGCAAACGTTTGATCTGTTTATCGCAATATCTCTGCTTCTAAATGTTCGATTTAAAAAAATATTTTAACGCCGGGTACTATTTGCATTGTAGAATACTTTAGGCTTGACTTGAGGACTTTTTGTAGTTTACATTTATGCCGATAAGTGGTGTTTGGGTATTTGTGTCTGCAGCTGTGTCTCTACTTCTAAAAACCCTGTTGAGAAATTTATTTTTTTAATGTAGGCCATTTGCTACAATAAGAATGCGCTGCATTATCCTCTTTAAATTATGCACAGCTTTTCTGCTAGGGGGCGCAAAGGTCAAAACCTTTTTCTGTTTTTTATATCATGTTTCTTTCTACATTTCTTCTTTTAACTGCTCGATTTGAAAATATTTTTGTCTCTGATACCTTTCTTTTGATATAGGAGAAACATTTTGTGCAGCACTTATTAATTTTCATAACGTCCCTTTTTGCTTCTGGTGGGAGTAAATAGCTGTTTCTATTTCTGGATGTTTTATCGATCGTAGAAATCCCGTTGATATTTTTTCTAACCTGTTCCATTGACTATGAATAACTTTGATAAATTTATTGTTGTCGGAAAGGATTCAAAATATGTGCTCTTCAAGACCGAAACTTCGGTGTCATCTTTCTTGTTCCTAATGTAAATATGTCGTAAAAAGTGTAAAATGTCATTCTGTAGCTCATCTACTAAATTGTTGAACATAGTGGACAGCATGGCTTTGCTCATTTTTCAATTCAGTGCTGCGTAACTTTCCGCAAAGCCGCTCATGGCTGTTCGAACTTCCACACACTTCCGCGCCGTACGGTCATTTTCTGTTGAAAAAGGAAAAAAAGCATTAACATACTTCCCCGTGCCCTTTTCGGTTTCTATTTTAAGGCCATTGTATACCAGAATAGAACGGACCGATGATGTGATCGATAGGTGTTAGGTCTCTCATTTCAATACTTCAGTGGAAAGCTGAGTTTGATGATGAAGAGGGACTACAAACGACTATAGAGCCTATTTAAATATTCCCAACAATGAATGCATTGTTCCGTGGAGACGTATCAGATGCTGTTCCATAGGCTTTCATGCGACCTTTTTAAGTATCAGGCATTAATCTTTGTATATCTTTAATCATTTGTACCAAAGAACAACACTACAAGAAAAAATAAAACGCAAAGGTCTGTGTCAGGGATAAAATGTAAAGTTTATATTTTTCAAGGTGTTAAAATAAATTTATACGAAATAAAATGTGAAAGATAAGTTAGAGAAATAAAAAAGTATTAATGAAATGGATTAGATAAAGTGCAAATAACACTCGGCCGAAGTAATTCAGATTGTAACATTCACCAAACTCCGCCACTTCATAATGCTGAATTCCGTACTGCAAAGGTTTAAGGTAAGTAACCAGATCTCTCCAAAACCAAATGCATATGGTTACTCTCCGATTTTAGTTTAAATATACACTGCTGGCCACCCAAAATGCAACATCAAGAAAGACACACGAAATAGAAAAGCCAGATTTACTGGACACATAACAACAGATACAAAGGTTAAACGGTTGAGCTTACAGGCCCGTGCGACTTGCGGAACACGCAGACATCAATAGTTCGTGTGGCGGCTTGGGGTATGTTGGACCAGGCTGCCTCCACACATTGCCACAGTTCATCAGGCGTAGCCGCGGGTGGTGCTCGCCGGGCCACTCGGTTGCCGATCAACGATCAGACGTGTTCGATGGGCGACACATCGGGAAAACAGGCGGGCCACAGCAGCAGTGACAACTGGTGGGCCGCGAAGAATTGTTGCACGGGTGCGCATTGTCCTGTTGAAACGTGGCCACTGGCAGGTCCTGCAAGTAAGAGAGGACTACAGGCTCCAAAACGTGGGAGATATAGCGGCGGCTGTTGAGTGTACCTGCGATTCTTACCAGAGGGGTGCGGGTGTCATATCCAACTGCGCCCCAAACCATAACGCCAGGCGATGGACCGGTATGGCGATGAATAATGCAGGCGTCATACAGTCTCTCGCACGGTCCCGCCACACGCGGATCCGACCATCGTGGTGTTGCAGGAAGAAGCGGGATTCGTCGGAGAAGACAATGTGGTGCCATTCCGTAGTCGAGGGGCGGCGTTTAATGGCCCACTGCTGCCGCACTCGCCGGTGGTGTAACTTCAATGGTAATCGGAGCAATGGGCGCCGTGCGACAAGTCTCCGCTCCTGCAGACGACGTCGAACGGTACGTGCTGACACAGGTTGTTGCGCAACACAATTCCTGCGCTAACGTTCGTGATGTGTCGGTGCGAGCCGTCAATGCCGGCCGCACGACATACCCGTCCTCTTGTTCGGTGGTGTGCCGCGGCTGCGGCAATCGCTCACGTCGGTCCGTCCGTTTCTCCTGCACCCACCGAATCCATACTCGCCTCACTGTGGCTGGATGTCGTCCCACACGGGCGCCGATGTCTCGGTACGATAAATTGCTGTCACGATAAGCCACTATTCGTCCTCTGTCGAACTCCGAAACGTGCTGGAATGACTGCCGTATTCTGCGACGAGGCATCGGGAAGCTTCACACGCACAGGTTCGGCAGTACAACACACTTCCACTGCTTACACTCCGCCTTCTGTGCACCCTTCTTATAGTGCTTCTCGGTGGCGTGCCAGGCACACATGATTTGCATATGCCGTGCAATGCTAATCGTTTGCATGTGCTCTCACGGGCGACGCATGCTGCGAATTTCAGGCCAATCGGATGCTTCCTTCTTGGTGTTGCATTTTGGGTGGCCTGCAGTGTACATTTCGGTAGTGTAAATTTGAACTGAAATGAAACAAAAATTTGAAGATAAGAATTAAAAATTTCACGTTTTTCTTTTGTTTGAAGAAGTTTTTGCCGTACTACAGATGTGACGCACATGTCAAGACGGCAAAGTTGCAGCGATAATCTTCGCCAGTGTATTTTAATTGGGAACGCATTCGGCTCCAGAACAAAAGGACGTGTGTCCAAGTTATACCATCCACAAATTTGGGTTTTACATTAACGCCAGAACATAAAAATTGATCTACTGCCCGCTAGGTTCTTCGAAAATGTGTGATGTTACTTCCACACATTGTCTGGAATAAATGAAAATTCCTTCTGCGCTTCGAAAAATGTGTGATGCTTCTTCCACACATCGTATGGAAATAGTGGTAATTCCTTCTTGTACAGAGAGTTAGTTCAAGCACAGTTTGCGGTGAACCCGAAACCGACGATTTCGTGCCCCCCGCCTTTCGCGGGGGGGGGGTAAGATATATATGACGTACTACAAAGGGGATGCACATGTCAAGAAAGCAAGTAGCAGTAATAAATCATTACCGGCCTAACTTGATCGTGAAAGCATTCGGCTCCGGATTAGAAGGATGTGGATTACAGGATGTGGATTTCAGTAGTTGAAGGATGTGGATTACAGGATGTGGATTTCACTAGTTGAAGGATGTGGATTTAATAAGTTGAATTCTTCGGTGAAAAAATACTAACCTCACGGAGCACGAGACGTTTTTCTTTTGCTTGAAGAAGAAAGACAATCAAAGATGTATTGTGAATATTTTCACCTCATAAAAATCTTAGATTCTTCGCACCAAACATATGAGTCTAAACTGAAGTCCTAACTTATTAGGAACACCTATCAAATAACATGCTCGCCCACCCTTGGCATCACAACAGCTTCGATTCGATTTGGCATTGATTCAGCGTGGTGTGGTATGCCTGGTGCCTGTGCGGTATACCGCTGTGCCAGGTCCACAATGATGTTAAGATGTTTAAGATGTCTCGTGGCATTCAAATGCTGTTTTGGGGGCATTAAGAAACCAATGTCCGCCATCAAAACAAATCCCAGATCATTACACCACCTCCACCAGTTTGTACTGTTAACGCTAGGCAGCTGGGATCCATCTATTCGTACCGTTGACGCCATATTCTGGCCCGTCCACCGACTTGTATTAACTGAAAGCTTGCTTCATCTGACCAAAAGACTTATTCCAGTCCTTAGTAGTCCAGTTTTAGTGCTTCAGTGCATACTTCAGACGACTTTGGCGATTTTTGGAACAGAAGAGTGGTACACAAAAGATACGTCTGTTGTTTTATGACCATACTCGCCAGTGTGCGGCTGGCTTTGTATTCTGCAGTTCTTCTCTCTATATCGCTGTGGTACTTAACGGTTTCCTGACACAATAGAGCTCCTCTGTTACCTCGCACAATCCTCCGCAGCCGCCATTGACCTCGACATAGACCAGTCGTTTCCGCATAGATGAAGACGCCTGACTGCTGGTTTCATTTGTGCACAAATCACTGTACTACGTCGATACAGTTGTTTTTTCGTAGCCGAGAAAGTTTCCTCTTTCTACGCCGCCTAGCGCCCACTCTTGTACTTCTTTTAAAGTCTCTTACATCACTTGTCTTTCCCATATTATCGCTCTTTACGCTTCTTACACATCTGAATCCATTGCAGTGAGCTGTGTATAAATCCACATCAACGTCATAGCTGCATACGTAAGTAAGGATGGGACATTTCTGGTTGCTATTGTATGTTCCAAATACAGTGGAACCTCGGCTATATATACTATATTGACAAACGTCACCGGACACCTGGAAGACAAACACAACATAAAATTTATTGACATACATTAGTACGGTGTCGGTCCACTTTTGGCCTTAAGAATGCACTGACCCTTCGAGACAGGCTTTCGACAAGGTTTTGGAACACAGCGATAGGTAAGCGCTTCTATTCAGTACATAATGCTGCCGCTACCTGTTGCTTAGTAGTAGGCCTTGGTTCCAAACTTCTTATGCGGCGCTCTAATTCATACCATAGGTGCTCTATGGGATTAAGATCAGGGTTCTGTGCTGGCCAGTCCACACACAATACGGAATTATCGCCTAACCACGCCGTAACAGTCCTTGCTTTATGGATCGGTGCATTATCCTGCTGGTTTTCAACAAATTTTATTTAAGAAAATAGCCTGTTACATCATTATTGTTCGCCCCCATCTAAAACATAAAAATACCCATGACGTTTATAATGATATGTACACATGACAGAGGGTAAAGCTACCCAGATTAAAATAATAAAAACACGAATGCAGGCAAGCATTCTATGAGTATCGTAATGGTACAGGAATCTGGGGTCAAGTGCAACCCCATAATACGTGAAATACAACTAGAGAAACACAGGAAGCATATTTAGCAAATGAGAGCAAGTAACAAAATGATTTCGGGAGAGTGTGCTAGAACAGAGAATGTAAATTATCCTGCTGGTACCAACAAGGTTCAGTTCCATAGTATTGCCACATAGCTGGTTGGGCATAATTGTCCAGAATATCGAAGTAGACTTTCTGGCTAACAGGTTTGTCCACGATAACCAATGGGCCGGGACCATACCACGAAAAACACCCCCAAACGAGTACGCTGCCAGCTCCAAACTTGACCGTAGGAGCAGTACACTGTAGAAAACAGCATTTCCACGGCTGCCGCCCTACCCACATACGGCCATCAGACTGATGGATCGTGTATCTGGATTCATCAGTCCATAGGAACCGCTTCCATTGATCTACTGTCCACGAAAAATGTTCTTTACCCCATGCTAAACGACGAGTAGCAATTTCGATTGGAGATGAAAGGCTTATGGGCAGTCGCAAGACTACGGTAATCCATGGAATGAAATTATTTGCGAATGGTACGTGTAGATACCGAGGTTCCAGCATTTTTACTCACCTGTACACCGAGGTCTTGTCCAGTACTCCATCGATTAGCTGTAATGACTCTCCTGAGGCTTTGACGTCCTTTATCACTGATTTTCTTTGGTCTGCCGGTACGTTTTGCTGCTTCAGGCACGCCATGTGTCTTCCACTTATTCCGTATATCCAAAACAGTTGACTTGGCAATGTTTAAACGCCTCTCGGTTTCTCTTATGGACAACCCACTAATATAACAACCAACAATATTTCCTTTCTGAAACTCAGTTCTCTCCTGCCGCAATATTTTCCCTCAACCTCACAGTGCGATATGATCGCAGTTAACTGCAGGCTTGTTTTTATACCGTTTGTAGCTGTACCGCGCATCTTAACAACGCAGAGGATCCGTTCATTTGCTTTTGCAAGGGTGTCCGGTGAGTTTTGTCAATATAGTGTATTTTCCGGTTTACAGCGGGTGAGTAAAATTTTTTGCAATATTTGCATAAATGCATGTGCTTCGGCGGCTGTGTCACGGGTTTAAACTAGTTCAAATGGCGCACTGCAGTCAGTCGAAAGGAATATAAAGTGGTAGTCATTGCTGTGAACAGCATTGCATGTCATTGTTCTGTCTGTGGTTGGGACGCATAACAGATTAACAGTCACTACCGGCTAATAAGGGAACTTTTCCTTTACGAGTTTGAACTCGGCCACAACGCTGCTCAACCAACACGAAACATTTGTCATGCGGAAGGGGAAGGTTCCGTGGACCATAGCTCCACAACCACATGGTTCAAGAGATTTTGCTCAGGTGACAGAAACATCGACGATTAGCCAAGGTCAGGTAGGCCGCAAACCGTGGATGCGGAGCCCGTGCACCAAGCCGTAGAGGCTAATCCGACAACCAGCACTCGAAGATTATCAGGCCAGCTGGGCATATCACAGACCACTGTGGTGCGTCACCTTTAGGACCTCGGGAAGGTCTACAGGAGCAGCTGCATTGTCCCTCACGAACTGACGCCAGCTGAAGCAAACCGCCGAGTGGAAGTTTGCATGAAACTCCTAAAAAACCCGCTTGATGTATGTTTCATGAAGAGAATTGTTATGTGCGATAAACATGGGTCTATTTCCGTAATCCTAACGAACAACGGCAGTGGTTGAGCCCGGGCCAGCTGCCTGAACCTGTTGCCAAACGTATGTGTTTCGAGAACAAAGTGATGCTCTGCGTCTGGTGGAATTTCGAGGAGATAATCCATTGCAAATTTGTTCCAGGCAGTCGGACCATCAACTCCAACCTCTATTCTGAACAGCTGGAGCGGATGTATGCCGTTTTGGAGAAGTGCCCGGCACTGGTGAACAAAAAGCGCGCTGTCCTACAGCAGGACAACGCTCGGCCTCATACCGCGCGAACGACCCGGGCAAAACTCCAGAAACTTGAGGGCATCGAATTGAAGCCACACCCAGCATGTAGTCCGGACTTTGGCCCCGTCGGATTATCACTTGTTCCGGTCCATGGTTCTCTCCCTTCGTGGGCGGCACTTCCTTAACCAGGAGGAGATGGCACATGCGGTGAAGGAGTTTTTCGGCAAGAACTGGTACCGCAGCGGAATCGAAGAACTGTCAGATATACACGGTGCAACACGATGGCCTATGTACTTTGAATGCTTGTCAGCTTTCGTCCTAAAGGTACGTATGAAGACATAAAGTGATACAGATATTGCAAAACTTTCGACTCACTCTTTGTATATTTTTCACTTTTATACGTATTTCTGCGCTAATCCAGATATTTTGATGTATTTTTTATCGCCTTTTCAATTCGATTATACTTAAGAACCAAAGTTAGTTCGTGCTAATTGTAGGTAAGAATTTGGAAATGCTGTCAAAGCACGGTAACATTTTTTGGAGCCAAAGCACACACACCATATTCCCAAATTATCTTTTAAAAAAGGTCTTTATTTACAATTTAAAGAAAACATGGTAGATAACACATCTTGCAAGCACTTTCGCGACCACTATGGCCGCATCTTCAGGCCGATGAGTGAAACCAGATTAGAACGGCACAAGGTTAAATAGTGACAGATAGAAGCACAAGTAATACACATTATGTAAATGAAACATATTAGTCATTGCCATTCACCACAAATTATTACAAGTCTTTGTAATTACTTAGTTTCTTCCTCCCGTGAATACTGTAAAACCAGGTTTCTCCAGGAGGTGGGAATGTATACAGTCACGTCCTCATTACAGTATTTTGGTCCAAGTTTTATAATATATAGACTCTCAGTGAGGATAAGGCGTTTATTAGAAGCTGTCGATAGTAAGTTCGCATTGTCCCAGTCAGGTCTTAAGTCTTTTTCAATAACAGTTTTTGACAATGTCGAGGTGGCAGATTTCTTACGGATGGCATATCTGTGTTCAGCCCAACGAATACCCAGGCTTCGAAAGGTGGAGCCCACATAACAAAGATCTGCCGATTTCCCATATTTGTCCATTAGAGGCATATTATACACTCCAAAGCGGGAAATAGGTGGAACAATGACTCTATCACGTCTAATTACTGAAAAAAGGTTTTGGGTTTTAACACCGAATCCAATAGAGTATTTTTTACAAGTGTGTTTTAATAAAGAGACCACAGATTTCTGGTAGTACATGCTCCCCACATATTTAATACATTTCTAGTCAGGGTTGTAAAGGTTTTCCGTTCATACTGTTGAATATGTCTTTGAACACAACCAGCGGGGTATCCATGCACATCAGCAATCTCGGTTATGTTTCTCAGTTCCAAATTTCGACTATCAGAAGTTGAAGAGTGTGAAAAAACCCTGTGTACAAGGAATCTGAGTGCTGATAATTTGTAGGGGGTTGGAGTACATGAATTGAAGGGAACAATAACCGGAGTTGATGTTTCTTTTCGGTAAACCGAAAAGTCGAAATGTGAGTGAGTGGTCAGACGTGTGGGAAACCGAAAAGTCAAGATAAGGAAGTGACCCAGATTCCTCGATCTCAACAGTAAACTTTGTACCGGGAATGATGGAGGATAGATTCGAAGCCATATTAAATAATTCGTTTTCAGAATGAAGCCAAACAAGGAAGACATCTTGTTGTCTTCGAAGACATATAAATAACCGAGATTGCTGATGTGCATGGATACCCCGCGGGTTGTGTTCAAAGACTTGTTCAACAGTATGAACGGAAAACTTCTACAACCCTGACTACAAAGCACCCACGATTAAATATGTGGGGAACATGAACTACCAGAAATCTGTGGTCTCGTTATTAAAAAACACCTGTAAAAAATACTCTATAGGATTCGGTGTTAAAACTCAAAACTTGTTTTCAGTAATTAGTCGTGATAGAGACATAGTTCCACCTATTTCCCGCTTTGGAGTGTATAATATCCCTCTAATGGACAAAAATGGGCACCTCGACATTGTCAAAAACTGTTATTGAAAAAGACTTAAGACCTGACTGGGACAATGCGAACTTACTATCGACAGCTTCTAATAAATGCTCTATGCTCTTTACTGAGAGTCTATATATCATAAAACTTGGACCAAAATGCGGCAATGAGGACGTGCCTGTATACATTCCCACCGCCTGGAGGCACCTGGTTTTACAGTATTCACGGGAGGAAAAAGCTAACTAATTACAAATACTTTTAATAATTTGTAGTGAATGGCAATGACTAATGTGTTTCATTTACATAATGTGTATTACTTGTGCTCCTATCTGTCACTATTTAACCTTGTGCCGTTCTAATCTGGTTTCACTCATCGGCCTGAAGATGCGGCCATAGTGATCGCGAAACTGCTTGCCAGAGCTTTTATCTACCATGGTTTTAAATTGTAAATAAAGTCGTTTTTTAAATCCTACGTTTTTGAAAGATAATTTGGGGATATGGTGTGTGTGCTTTGGCTCCAAAAAATGTTACCGTGCTTTGACAGCATTTCCAACTCCTTACGTATCGATTATACTTATTTCTTTTATACGCTTTTTACGCTTTCCAACCGTAGGTTGAAGAAGCGATTATGTTCCAGCTTTTTCCGTCCGTCTGTCGGCACGATAACTCACGTAAAAATGGTTCGATTTCGATGAAATTTTAGTATGTGGTAGGAGACCACCTGGGGACGAACTCTGTTGAAATTCGGACAAATGGGGATAAAAGTCACGACATAGGAGCGGGATCCATTCCATTGCCCTTATGCCTCATAACTTGCGTAAATATGGTTCGATTTCAATGAAATTTTAGTATGTGGTAAGAGCCCGCTGGGAACGAACCCTATTGAAAATGGGTGAAGTAGGGTCAAAGGTCAGGACATAGGAGCGGGATGCATTCCATTGCCCTTATGCGTCATAAGGTGCATAAAAATGGTTCGATGTCGATGAAATTTTAGTATGTGGTAGGGGACCACCTGGAGAGGAACCCTATTGAAAATAGGACAAATGGGGTCGAAGGTCAGGACATAGGGTAGGGATCCATTCGATCGCCCTTATCCCATACTATTAAGGTGGACGTCAAGTAATTTTGCTTCCTATATTTCCAATGGAAAAACTGTTCTACACATTTCCTTCACAATTAGTGTGTTCCCAAGGATGGAAATTCGAACATCGGTTAAAATAACTTTATATTATAACTTGGAATACTTAACGTTTTCTAAAACATAACCATAATTATATTAAAAAACAATAACCTTTCCTTTGGTGGCGTTGAAACCAGAAAAAAGATGGCGCGACCTGTACTTTGATGACGCCAGTAGACAAATAAATGTTGGATTGCATAATTATGGTTATGTTTTAGAAAATATTAAGTATTCCAAGTTATAAAATGAAGCTATTTTAATCGATG
The DNA here is from genome assembly GCA_039090855.1 of Macrothele yani. Classification (NCBI taxonomy): domain Eukaryota; kingdom Metazoa; phylum Arthropoda; class Arachnida; order Araneae; family Macrothelidae; genus Macrothele; species Macrothele yani. Next base: position 10,049,279 of record CM076996.1, read on the forward strand.
TTAAAATTTTTATCCTTGAGAACGCATTAATTGCGAAGAAAATGTGTACAGAAGTTTTTCCATTGGAAGTACAGGAAGCAAAATTACTTGACGTCCGCCTTAAAGGAGCAATTCTTGTATCTATGAAAATTTTATTTTGAAAACGGCTCTAAGGATTTTGATGAAAGTCCTTAACCTACCGTTTCCTGGTACTAGAAATCGATTTAGCTTGATCTCGACTTTCGGAAAATTCTTTAGTGAGTTAAATAACCACCCCGAATTATCACGTTTTCAGTGTCATGGCGTCGTTCCATTAATGTTACCCATGCTTAGAAATCTTATGATGTCACAAGCTCGCGATTGAAATGTTGGCACGCGGTCACGCCATCTGTCTCATTTCGTCACGCGTTGTGTGTGGATTCTATTGAAGTCTTATGACGTCACATTCTTTCGAGCAGATGGTCGCGATTCCTATCTGCCTCATTACGTCACGCGTTATTTGCGTATGCCCGTCCGCACGATAACTCGCGTAACAATCGTTCGATTTCGTTGAAATTTTAGTATGTGGTAGGGAACCACCTGGGGACAACCCCTATTGAAAATGGGCGAAATGGGGTCAAAGGTCAGGACATAAGAGCGGAATCACTTCCATCGCCATTATGCGTCATAAGTTACATAAAAATGCTTCGATTTGGATGAAATGTTAGTATGTTGTATGGGCCTGCCTGGGGACGAATCCTTTTCAAACTGGGCGAAATGGGGTCAGAGGTTAGGACACAGGAGCGGGATCTGTTCCATAGTCCTTATGCATCATAACTTACGTAAAAATGCTTCTATTGCGACGAAACTTTATCATGTTATTTCGGAGGTATACTGAACCGGTTCTGTTGAATATCATCGAAATGGGATCAAAGATCAGGGCACAGGAGCGAGATTTATTCCACAGCCATTATCCTCATAACTTAAATAATGATTTCTAATATGTTGGAAAGCGTATTATAATCACTGCATTGTATGATTTTACTAACTTGTGGTGATTATACTTTTAATTTTGAATTCAGGTTATCAAAAATATGCTATGCTTTTATACGTAACCTGGAATGTTACAACTTTGAAAGAATTGAGACACTAATACTGAATCAACTAGTGGATAAATTGCTTTAAAAAGAGTGATACCTATGATGAGACTAGGTGAAAGCCCGTCAGTAATGACGCGGAAAATAAGATGTGTAGAGTAATTTTTTAATATCCAGGTATTATATTTGTTTGTGATGTCCAAATGTGAAAGTATGTTTTATGAACATTACAATAATAAAAATATATTAATATTGGTACAGACAAGTGCTCTTTCCACTGCGCCACCAAAGTAGGACATACGTTCAAACATAGGAAATTAAATAGTTTTTTAATGGATAATGTGTAACAGGGATATTGGATATAAGACATGTCGTATTCGGATTTACTACCTAGTATTTCAAAGGTAAATTTTTTTTTCATATGTTGAAAATATGAAACCGTACAAAATATCTTAACTTCGTTTATATCCTAGGTGAAATCCCGTCAATAATGACGGGGTAAAATAAGATATGTAGAGTCATTTTTTAATAACCTGGTATTTTTTTGTTTGTGATGTCCAAATGTGAATGTATGTTTCATGAACATTACAACAAACAAAAGACTTACTTTTTAACCAATATTCTTTCTAAAAAAAGTATATTGGGTGAGGCAAAGATTGTACAATTGAAACAAGGAAGCGCTCTTTCCACTGCGCTACCACAGTGGGACAAACGTTCAGGCAAAGGAAATTATATTGTTTGTGATTAGAATAGAAAAATTAAAACAAAGGTCAAAATAAGCATCGGCTTAAGGTAGCAAAGTATTCATGCATGTATGTCTGTTTTACCGTATAAATTACCGTAATATATAAAATTGCGAATTTCTTCCCCCTTTTTTTTTCTTTTTTGGAGGCTTTCGAAATTTTACAATAGTATTCAACATTTTGAAATTTATTTTATACATTTTTTACATGTTTACGTATTTTAAGACCATCCCCTAGAAAAACGTATAACCGAGGCCCCACTATAAGTTGCTACTTCAGTGTATGTACTTGAGAAAACATGCGGCAAATAATGTCAACTGCTTTTCTTTCTTTAGCACATTTCTCGTAAAAATGTGGCAGAATGAAATCCAATATAACAAATGATCATTAAGCAAGCAAGCGAATGAGAATCGAGCACCTATTTATGTCAATTCAAAACACCAATTTCTTTTGCAGTATTAATATAAATTCTTGCTGGAATCCTTTTTTGCTCATTTCTCGCGGGAAAGATTAAGAACAGTCAAAGCTGTAAGCGACATCCATTACCTGTACTATTTTTCAAACGATACAGCTTTATTTTAAATTGCATTACTTTTTGTCTGAAACACTTGTGAGCTTCATCGCGAATTTTGTACGGTATCGATTTGATCACAAATTTTAGAGCATTTGTTTTCCTGGTAAGTGAAGTCCCTTGGGAATTTCCTAGATGGATATCAAGTAATTGAGTTTTCAGGACCAGCAACAAAAATTGTCAAATAATTCATTGTTTTTTCAAACCTCCCGACCCTAGATGGAATTTTTCAAAGCGGCACGTGAAACTTCGCCATGAATTGCTCGACGCCTGCATCTATAATCTCGGTTGCAACAAAAAGCATTCAGTCTCGATAAAAAACGCTTTGTCTTGGTGATAGATTCCATACGAAAATAATATATCCCATCGATCTATTACCCCAGAGAATGCCCGGAAGATTTATTCGGGTATTTAGAACGGAGCATGCAATTTTATTTTTTGAAGAATGACAGTATCAACTACTCAAAGGAGGAAATCCTTTTCTTCAGTTTGCCTTATCCCTACGTAGAAATAAAAGATAAAGTTTAGAAAAGAGATCAAATGAAGATCAAAGAATAGGAGACAGAGATAATCTACAGCCCTTTACCAAAATAGCGTGAGTACTGTAAATACACAACAAACGCTGCTGTAGATATTGGCAACGTGTGCTATGTAATCTCTGTGCATGAAATTCCTCAGTGGCCCATGAAAAGGCAGAATTCCTGAAATCAACACAGAAAAAAACCGAGTTACTAGTTAAAAAAAAAAAAGGAAAGGAATTCTGAGAAAATCTATAAGCCTTTACCAAAGTAACGTGTGCGACACAAAAACACAGTTGGAGGTACCAAAATTGACAAAATGTGGTACATAATCTCTGTAAATGTACTTCGTCAGTGCCACGAGAACGGCAAAGCTCCTGATATTAATAGAAGATATAATATTCGTTCGCCTGCTAAGAAAGAAAAAATACGAGAGAGCTAATCCACAGCCCTTTACCAAAATGACGTGTGCACTACAAAAACACAGCAAGCGCACGTATAAACATCGGCGACTTGTGTTATATGATCTCTGAGCACGAATTCCTTAGTGTGTCAGAATTGCACAGCTTAATAAAAGAAAAACAAATTCCACTTAATAAAAGTGGTATAGAAAACAGAGCTGATCTAGAGCTCTTTACAAAAATAACAATAACAAAAGCATTATACAGCTGTTGCAGCTATAGATGTTGACGTTGTGTTATACGTGATTTCTGTGCATGATGTGACTCAGTGGAACGAGGAAAGGGAGCGCTCCTTACAAAAACTTGTCCCAAACGTTAAGAGGGATGAGGGCGGTTACAATCATTAAACGAAATACACTGAGTGGCCAACTTATTATGACCACCAGACCATTTTAGGCAAAGTAGCTACCCCTCAGATGCCTCTGAGGCAAAATTGTTAAATCGGTATAAAGGCGAAAGCTGGAGGCATGCAGAGATCAATGAAGTGCAATGCGCAAGAAATAGTGGGTAAAAGACGCAATCTGATAGTTTTTGACCATATAATGGCCGTGGGTGCTCGAAGCACTGGTGCGAGCAATAATCAAAACGGCTGCACTTGTGAAATATTCGAAGGCAGTAGTTGTTAAAGTTTACAGAGAGTGGACCACAGTCAAAACATCTAGTCTGAGCACATGTCGTGTGGTCTTCAACGGCTGCTGGATGCTCAAGCTGAGCGGAGAGTAGGCAGACTTGTTCAGGCCAACAGACGGACAACATTTCGTCAGATTACAGATAATTTGAATGAAGGACCAAGTCCGATGGTCTCTCAAAGTACAGTTCGCCGCACATTACATCGCATGGGGCTATAGAAGCAGACGGTCTGTCCGTAAACCATTGCTATCTGAAGCAAACAAGAAGACACCCCTCCAATGTTTGCTTTGGAACACAAGAACTGCACAGTAAATGAGTGGAAAGGGGTAATGTTGTCCAAAGAATCACGTGTTCAACTACAGCATGCAGATGGAGAGGTGAGGATATAGTCTCAGCAGCTAGAAAGCATGGATGCATCTTGCATCGTTATTATTTTTCTAGCTGGAGGAGGCAACGTTATCGTCTGGGGCATGTTTTCGTGGCAATATTTGGGCCCTTTGTGTCGTGTGGAGCAACGTCTGACCGTCCAAAAGTATTTAAATATCGTTGCCGACCGAGTCCACCCAGTTACGTTGCTGGTTTATCCCTATGAAGATGGATACTTCCAGCAGGACAATGCTCCATGTCATGGTGCTCACATCGCACGCGAATGGTTTGAAGAGCATCACGGAGACTTTTCTCTGATACAGATGCCTCCTCAATCACCGGAACTCAATCCAATCGAACATTTGTGGGACGACGTCGAAAGGGGCATCAGACAGCTGGATCTGCTACAATCAAATATTCCAAAGCTGGAGGGTGCAATTCATCGCATTTGGGCTAACATATTCCACGCCACTTACCGAGATTTAGTAGAATCCGTACCAAGACGAATTCAAGCAGTATCAAGGGCAACAGGTGGCCCAACAACGTACTAACCATGTATCGAGTAGTCTGCATGTATAAATAAATACCGATTTTTCACTAAGGGGTTACCGTACTTACTATAATTTTAATAATCAGTGTAAAATTTTGTTTCATTCGGACTAAAGAGCATTAATTGCCTAAACAGCGAGGTAAAAGTAATAATTTAAAACCTCTATGAAAATAATGTATATACATTTTTTTGCGAAAATTTTCTCCATCATGGCGCCTAAATTCATCATACGAATGGCAGGACTCAAATTTAGAGCAAGTAGCATAAGGCCACGAAGCTATCCTGTCAGGTATCAGCAGTACAGTCCGGTTGTGACGGTATGCTGGTGTGGGGATTGTTTACCTGGCACATATTAGGCCCGCTGATACCCATAAAAGGACATTTGAACATAGTTTCTTCTCCGTTGCAGACCAAATTTATCCCTGTTTGACTACGGTTTATCCTGAAGCAGATGGACACGTCCAGCAGGATGACGTACCTTTACACATAAGGCTTTTAGCTTCACTGAATTGTGTCAGGAGCATGCCGACGAGTTTTCCTTTATTCAGTGGCGTGCACAGTCTCCTTCAAGCATCTCTGGGATAAGGTGTAAAGGGATGTTCACTGCGAGACTGTGCCGCCGTCAAATTTGCAGAAGATGCGCTACTCAGTCATTTCCCCATGGTACAACATTCCTGAATGACGCTTCCAGAGTCTGGTAGGTTCCATGCTCCACTGGTTTCAATCTGTTTTGGAAGCCAACGGCGGCTCAACACGCTACCAAGTAGATGTACCTAATAAACTAGCATCTCGATGTATAAGATCTGATATCACTTATTAGGTTGGTTGGTTGGTTTATTGATTTTTATGGCGCAAGGGCCATTTTTGGCCAAAGAGCGCCAGACACATGACAAACAAACTGGATATCACTTATTTACAAAGGATGCTAATGTAAATCATACATTTCTTCGTTATCTCTCCCTTGTCCTGTCTTCAGTTTGACAGTCTGTGTTCTGAATCCAAATATTTTCCTAAGCACAGTAGTACCTCTCAATAAGGGACACCCATGGGACCGGACGTTTTGTCCCTTAAACAGAGGTGTTCCTTGCTGGGAGGTTCCTAATGAAATACATATTAAATAAATACGTAAATAGGCACTTTAACTTAATACAGAATGTAAATTTTATATATGAATAACAGTAAAATAAGTGTATTAAAGTACAGTGCCTCTATATCAAACAGTGGAAAGTATATGTAGGACGTATTTACTTGAAATAAATCGAGAAAAGGGTTTGTTTTGAAGATTTCAACATGCAGACATTTTTTTTTCTACATGAATATTAAATTCACGAATTGAATTGGTCCTTTACTGTCACCTACATTTAAAAAGGACTTATGAAACTGTCTGGCGTATTTTAAGGCTTCCTTAAAGTTTTTGATACCACAGCTTTAGTCCTGTTCTTCCTCATCACTTTCCGGATCCTTCAATCACTTTTCTTTTATGCCTTCTTATCAACTACGGGAATAAAAGCTCTGATGTCTTCATTAGTATCGTCGGTACACAACTGGTGCTCGACAGCTATATATTCGTCTATCGCAACATTACTGCCCCTGTCTTTGACAAGTTCACACAATTCTGTATTTTCTTTAGTGTACTCATTCAGTTCACTTACACTGGAAAATGAAATAGTAAAGCCTTCCCTTTTTTTTTTCGATTGGGGTTTAACGACCACCGTGAGCGACTCGATGCAGTGTAAGCAGTCGCCCGTCCCTAATCTAGGTCCACTGACTCCAAGGAAGGGAAGGGAGAAAGCCAGCGCCGTAAGGCAAATACAGCATCCGTGCCTACCCGGGACTTGAACCCGGACCCATCTCGACCGAATAATCAGAAGCCATCGCTTAGACCACTGTGCCGCCGGGGCGGCGCCTTCTTTTTAAAAGACTGTTTAACACAACTTAGAGGTATAGATTTAACAGCCATTGCTATCTACTGGCATGTGCATCTCTCCATTGTTTCCTAATCGAAACTTGACCCCTAAGCAGTACTTGCTGCTAAAAGACTTGACCTTAAAGCAGTTTTCTTCTTCTTCTTCTTGGCTCTACAGTTCAGTGTGAAGCTTGGCCTCCTCGACAAATTTTTGCCATTGTTCTCTATTTTGGGCCATTATTGTCCAGTTCTGGCAACCCAGGATATTTGTGTCCTACGCTACCTCATCTATCCACCTGGTCTTTGGTCGTCCTCATCTTCTGTGCCCTTCAGGATTTTCGAACAATATTTTCTTAGGAGCTTCATATTCCTCCATTCGTATTTCATGGCCAGTCCACCTCAATCTTCATGACCTAATCATGTTACTAACAGTAGAGTCTTTATAAGTGAAGTATAATTCTCTATCGAAGAGTTTCTGCCTGAATCCACCGTCACATATTGGGCCAATTATTTGTCTGAGAATTTTTCTTTCAAATGCATCTAACATTCGTTTATTTTCCATAGTTAGTGCCCGAGTTTCTGAGACATATGTAAGCACATGTATTATTAAAGTTTTATAGATGGTTAACTTTGTTGCTCGAGGTAAGAATCGAGATTTCAACAGTTTTTCCAGGGTGTAGAATGCTCTATTTGCAGCCATGAGACGGGTTTTTATTTCCCTAGAGACATCATTAGTGCAAGTTACTGTAGAACCAAGGTATTTAAAGCCGTCAACCCTGTCGAATGTGTGACCACCGAACATGATGGTAGGAGGCAGACTGGAGTAAAAGACTTTTCCTATGTACACTGACGAGCAATTGAATTAGAGATACCTGTCTAGTAACGTGTAGCACCACCTTTCGGCCTGATGACGGCGGCGATTCGTCACGGCATGGACTCGTCAAGACACCGGAAGCGTTGGGAAGCCATACAGATCCACGACCCCTGAACAAGCTCCCAGAGTTCACGAAGATTTGATGGAGGGGGTCAGAGCCTCGAACATCTCTCTCGATGGCATCCCAGATGTGCTCGATGGGATTGAGGTCAGGTGACCGAGCTGGCCAAGGAAGCGAGGTCACGTCGGTGGAGTGTTCATCCAACCATTCCGATACAATTCGGGAGCGATGGCACGGTGCGTTGTCTTGTTGCAGGATGAGGTCCACAGTGGGATGTTGAAGACGCACGAATGGGAGAAAATGGTAGTCCAGGATATCCCGGTAACGTTGACCTGTGAGGGACGATGTCACACGTACCAGGGGTCTCATTTCAGTCCACGTAAACAGTCCCCAGACGAAAGTGCCACCCCCACCATCTTGAAGAGTTCCCTGCCGGCAAGAAGGATCCATCGCTTCATGTGGTTTGCGCCGTACTCCTATCCTGCCATCCGCATGTACCAACGTGAATCTCGACTCATCAGTCCAGGCAACATTTTCCCACATGTCTAGAGTCCAGTAGCGATGTTCCCGCGCCCATGCTAATCTTTGCACCCTGTGATGTGCGGTCAGCAGCAGTACCCTCGTGGGACGATGGCTTCTGTACCCCTTAGCGAGGAGATGATTCTGGATGGTGTGGCTGCTTACACGTTTTTGTGCACCAGCGTTAAATTGCCGAGTAATTTCTTGCACTGTGGCCCGTCTATCCGCTGTTACAAGGCGAGCTAGCCGACGATGACCCCGCTCATCCACACGCTGTTGTCCACGGCAGTTGGCCCTTGCAGGGATGGTTTTACCGGTTTCGATGTACTCACGGTGCACCCGTGACACAGTGGCTCGTTAAAATCCCAGTGCCTGCACGACTTCCGAGAGGGAGTGACCCGTTCGTCGGGCCCCGACAATTTGCCCACGTTCAAATGCGCTTAGATCCTTCGTCTTACCCATACTGCGGCCGACTCTTACTGATTCCCGCCGCATCACTACTTATATTGTCGGATCGCTGCATATGTCATGTCGTTTCCGTTTACAGGGCCGTCCACAGCGTCACATTTGCATAACGCCAGCTGACCCTAGTTACATTGCTCTTCAGTGTATTTGGTCTTAGATGTATTAATTACTAATCCCATTTTCTTACTAACCTGTTCTAAGGCTATAAATGCCACTTAGAATGCCGGGTAAGATCTAAAAATCAGATCCAAGTCGTCTTCAACAACTAACAACTTTTTTCATGTGCTACATTAAATAGCAGACATGCAAGTGTATCACCTTGTCGTTGGCCACTGTGACTGTTAAGTGGTTGTGAGTGGTTTCCTTGTATACGAATGTAACTTGTGACATTCGACATTGTCACTTTCCCCATTCTAATGAGCTTTCTTTGCATTTTCAATTCCTGCATTGCACCAAATAGCTGCTCCCTGTTTATACTATCATATGCAGCTTTATAAAGAATGAATAGATGGTGTGTACCAATGCCAAATTCTATCGTTCTTTTCAAAATTTGTCGCAAAGTAAAGATCTGAGCAATAATAGACTTTCCCCGTCGAAAGCCGCATTGATGTGAGCCAACCTCCTTCTGGACTAGTGGGAGTTGAGGGCCAAATATTACGCACTTTATATTCAAGGTTCAAAAGTGTAAAACCTTAAAGCACGGCTTGTTGCTAAAGGACTTGATCTTCAAATAGTGCTTGCTACTAAAGGTTGTTATGACTCGGCATTTTCTGATTTTTGAGTGGAACAATTTTTTTTTATTTTTGGTTTCTGTAAGTGTCCCGTATTCGGCGGTAAATATTAGGATCCTTATACCAAGGGACTGGGACTAGGAGAATTGTCCCTTAAATAGAGGTGTCCTTTATTTGTAGGTGTCCTTTAAAGGAGGTAGAAAGATTGTGCTTATGTTATCACTCTGTCTGTCTGTGGACACAATATCTCTGCAAATATTGTCTGTATCTCTGCAAATATACCATATCTCTGCAAATATTGTCTGTGAACACCATATCTCTGCAAATATTATTCTTTTTGCATTGAAAAGCTTGAGATGTAAGAATGATGATCTTTGCATTCCGTTTTTTGATCTTATGTTTTTGTTTTTTTACGATGCACAAACGCAGTGATGTCGAATTCAAAATAAGTTGTTTTCTATATAAATTATTTTTCCTTACGATGTCATTCCTATCGAAGACTATTTTAGGTACAGTCTCTTTTTCAAGTAATACATAAATTTTCTGCTAGGGGGCGTAAAGGTAAATTGCGTTTTCCCCGATCTTCTAGAAGTCCGATTTGAAAAATTCTATGGTAAATTGCGTTTTCTCCTGCTTTTAAAAGTCCGATTTAAAAAATTATTTCTGCATCGGATACAGTTCCTAATGAAAAATGTTTTTAGCATACAATTTCTAATTTTGGTAAAGAATGGTTTGGCCACCGTAGGTGTTTAGTTCTTCTTCTGATGATTTGCAGCAAAATCTGCGATTCTGAAAACTCGATTGAAAAAATTCTTACGTAGACAGATACCGCTTACCTACGCAAAAACTCTTGAGAATAACTCCTGCTTAAAATAATGCATAGTTTTTTCCGCCAGGAGGCGTATACATGTATCTTATTTCTGTCGATATCTCTGCTTCTAAGGGTTCAATTTCAAAAATTCTTTCTTTGTTGGAGAGCGTTTTTAAAGAAAAATGTTTTCATATAATTTCAAATTTTTCTTAACGCACAAGTGTGTCACTTATATACGTAAATTCACGCTTGTATTTACAGCAATATCTGTAGGACTGAAAAGCCGAATAAAAAAAAAATTATTTTTCTGTCAGATACTACAATGAAACCTCATTGTATGTACTTTCTTTCCTAGATAATGTACAGTTTCGCCGCTAGGGGCGCAAATATTTATTCTGTTTTCCTCAATATATCTGCTTCTAAATGTGCGATTTACACTGCTGGCCAACCAAAATACAACACCAAGAAAGACACGAGATAGCAAAGCCAGGCTTACTGGACACATAACAACAGATACAAAGATGAAACGATTGAGCATACAGGCCCGTGCGACTCGCGGAACACGCAGACATCAATAGTTCGTGTGGCCCCCCATGGCTGGCAATAACGGCAGCTACACGCCGCGGCATCGAACGAAAGAGGCTTTGGATGTGGGCTTGGGGAATGTCGGTTCAGGCTGCTTCCACACGTTGCCACAGTTCATCAGGCGTAGCCGCGGGTGGTGCTTGGCGGGCCATTCGGTTGCCGATCAGCGACTAGACGTGTTCGATGGGCGACATATCGGGAGAACAGGCGGGCCACAGCAGCAGTGACACTTGGAGGGCCGTGAAGAATTGTTGCACAATACGTGCCACGTGCGGGCGCGCATTGTCATGTTGAAACGTGGCCGCTGGCAGGTCCTGCAAGTAAGGGAGGACTACAGGCTCCAAAACGTCGAAGATGTAGCGGTGGCTGTTGGGTGTACCGGCGATGCGTACCAGAGGGGTACGGGTGTCCTATCCAATTGCGCCCAAAACCATAACGCCAGGCAACGGACCGGTATGGCGATGCATAATGCAGGCGTCATACAGTCTCTCGCCGCGGTGCCGCTACATCCGGATCCGACCATCGTGGTGTTGCAGGCAGAAGCGGGATTCGTCGGAGATGACAATGTCGTGCCGTTCCGTAGTCCAGGTGCGGTGTTATACGGCACACTGCCGCCTCACTCGCCGGTGGTGTAACGTCAATGGTAATTGGAGCAATGGACTCCGCGCGACAAGTCCCGCTCCTGCAGACGACGTCGAACGGTAGCTGCTAACACAGGTTGTTACGCAACACACCCTAATTCCTGCGCTAACGTTCGTGATGTGGCGGTGCGAGCCGTCAATGCCCGCCGCACAACATGCCGGTCCTCATGCTTGGTGGTGTGCCGCGGCTGCGGCAATCGTTCACGTCGGTCCGTCCGTCCCTGTTGCACCCACCGAATCCATACTTGCCTCACTGTGGCTGGATGTCGTCCCACACGGGCGCCGATGTTTCGGTACGATAAACTGCTGTCACGATAAGCCGCTATTCATCGTCTGCCGAACTCCGAAACGTGCTGGAATGACTGCTGTATTCTGCGACGAGGCATCAGGAAGCTTCCCACGCACAGGTCCGGCAGCACAACACCCTTCCACTACTTACACCCCGCCTTCTGTGCATCCTTCTTATAGTGCTTCTCGGTGGCGTGCCGGGCACACATGCTTTGATTTACATACGCCGTGCAATGCTAATCGTTTGCATGTCCTCTCGCGGGCGACGCATGCTGCGAATTTCAGGCCAATCGGATGCTTCCTTCTTGGTTTTGCATTTTGGGTGGCCAGCAGTGTAAAAAATTATTTTAATAGCGTATACCATTTACCTTGTGAAACACTTTAGATTTGTTTTTTAGTAAGTTTATTAGTTCACAGTGCTGTGGCTAGGTGATGTTTGTGTTCTTCCGTTTGCAGCTTTATCCCCGCTTGTAAAAACCTTATTGAGAAATTTCTTTTTTCAACTATATACCATTCGCTGCAATAAAGATGGGAAGCATTATCCTCTTTTAATTCCTGTTAGGGGGTATAAAGGTCGAAACCTTTTCTTAGTATCTCTGCTTCCGGGAGACATATTTGAAAAGTTACTTTTCCTTAGCATAGCTTTTGCCGTGAAAAATACTTTTCGCCTATTTTCAAATTTTCCATTATGCAAAATTATTCCGCCAGAAAGCGTAGAGTGATATCATGTTTTCCTTCTATATTTCTTCTTTTCTTTTAACTGTTCGATTTGAAAATCTCTTTGTCTCTGATACTTTGTTATGGTTAGAGAAACTGTTAATTTTCGTAACATACTTTTTTAAACGCTGGTGGAAGTAAGTAGCTTATTCTATTTCTGGATGTTTTGTCAATTGTAGAAATCCAGTTGATTTTTCCTTCTAACCAGTTCGGTTGAATTTGAATTACTTTATTAAATTTTATTTGCGTCCCAAAGGATTCAAAAAACGTGTTTATTAAAACCAAAAAACGGTGTAATATTTCTTGTTTTTTTTTAATTTGATCATATGTATTTAAAAAAGCTATGAATTGATAGCTGTATTAGTGTTTCTAGAAACACGTTTCTGCGGCGCCAAAATCAGTCTGTGCATGAAATCCCGAATCGCAATGCTTATTTAAGAACAACAATATCTTTATATTTTTTACTTTCATGAGAAAATAAAAGCGAAAAATTTGTAGTCTTGGAACCTTCTTAGACACTCCCTTTTGTGCCACACGAAGCGTCGTCTTTTGAATAAGTCCACGTTTTCACGATACCTAGAAAAAAAGGAGAACTTGTACTTTTGTTTCGATTTAATGGAACTTTTCTTGTGTTTGGATACTTTCGGTGTACCAAGCAGGTCCCTTGCGTGCCACCTGCGGCAAGTCACGCGGCCCGTTATTGTACGGCTTTCCATTTGTCATACCCATAGCCTCATTCTTCTTTTGCGAGGCACAGACAAAGCTTGATGAAACATTTTTATTTTCCAATTGTTCATGTAGTTGTAAGCTATATATTTAGAGCATGTACTACTGCTGCTTTTAAATATGGAAAGGTCAAACGAGGAATTCTTGAGTACTAATTTTGGTCACGTGAAAATTATTCATCTTCTACGTCATGTAAGTTAAATCCCACTTTGGAACGTCGCATTAGTTTCAGATCTTACTGTACAGAGAGGCAATTAATTACATGTGTGTTTCGGTGTTTCCGCAGATTAGAATGTAAGTACAATCGTGCTTCTCAATAACTCAGGAATTAAGAACAACTCCATGAATAATCTGTGAGGGAAAATTCTATGCGTTTCCTCGAAGATTTTTTTTTTCTGATTCGTGTAGGTTCCAACAGGATTCATTTAGAAAACGCAAGACGAAAAGGACTGTGAAATTTATGCGTTGATTATGTTTTAATGTCATATTTGGAATGAGCTTAGAGTAATGAAGATATTACCATTTACAAGATCTGACGCTCGTAAAAAATTCATTATACATTCTCCCATTTTCTCTTTTGCGCAACTCTTGCACTTTGTAGCACAGAATATTCCCCTCTTGCGGGATGCCCAAATGATATATTAATTTTCATGTTGAAGTACTGACCACATTATTTTACATTTGTTTTCAACAAAATTATCACGGTTGCTTTCTTCTTGTGTCAAGAAACCCATCCTATTCATCTGTAGCACCCCATTTCAAATGCTTCTACGTTATTCTTATCAGTTTTCTTAAAAATCCAGCAATCGCACTCCAAGAAGTGGCGGAATCGTGTCAAAAGTTTGATATCCGGATCTATAATCGTCCCAGTCTAGACTACTTCCAAATAAATGTGCCACCCCGGCGGTCGGGTTTTCAGAGGCTCTGGTTTCATCCTTGTTTTCCAAGTTGGTGCGTTGTTCGAGTTCCCGGTGGGACGTGGTGTCGCGTTTGTTCTACTCTTCCGTGAAAGGAATGACCCCAAATTAAGCATGGGCGACTGGTTATAACACTAAGAGTCGCACTTGGTGGTCTTTATATCCAGTACAAAAATCTGAGCGCCGTAAGTTAAGCTGCATCTATGTCAACTCTACGCAAACTGACATGCTGGGTAAACCAAACGTATTGGTTGTCTTCTCATATCCCTTACCGATCCTTTAATTTTGTTGGACGTTAACGACAAACTTGAACATCTAAGGCAGGGGTGGCGAACCTGCTGCGGCCTTGTAGGTCATTAAGTGCTGCCTTTTAATTGAATCCAAATTTTGCAGAAAGAATCCTTTTATTTTCATTAATATGTTTTTGTTCGCCTTTTATTATTTTTATTTCAATCTTAAAATGACCGTATTCAAAATACCAAAGAGTAAAAGAAAATTCAACGAAATAATACTCCCCGACTGACGGCCACAATTAAAACGCTACTAGGTTATAAGGGCTATTTTGACACCGGCTAAACTCATGATTTCGTTCTATGGCTCGAAAAGAACTACAGATGGAATTGATTGTGCTCTCAGAAGATGACATTTTAAAGTCTTTATTTGATGCTAAGAAAGATCCAGTTAAAATATGGAAAAATGAAACAGGATACCCACGCCTTCGGCAAAATGCACGAAAAATGCTTTCTTGCGTTTCGACCATTTATTGCTTCGAATCTACATTCTCGTACCTAACCCAAATCAAGACGTCCTTAAGGTAACAAATGACGGATACCCATCTAGCAAATCGTCTAAAACTGCGGACCTCCATGTTGCAACCAAAAATCTAGATTCTTTTGAACAAAAAGCACTCACAACGAATCAGTCATTTAAAGGTTAGTTAACTTTAGAATTAACAGCTTTATTTTCATTTTTTGAAGTTAGTATATAGTAAGATTTTTATAAAATAATGTACATTTCGAAGTGCATCTAATTGAAGTTTCTGAAATGCGGCCTTGTTAGATTACAAGTAACTCAATGTGTCCTTCCAACGTGAAATGGTTCCCCACCTCTAATCTAAGGCTTCAAGGTGTTGCCTTTACCCAATTGGAGACCAATGGTTAACATAAAAATAAAGGCAATTTTTCCATGTCTTATAGGACTCAAACGCGGGCACTAGGACTATAGTGCCTAGAAGAGAGTGTGTCATACTCGCAGAACAATTTGCTGCCCGCAATCATGAGCGTGATAGATGGCGCTGCCATCGGATGTCACGTCGCTTTTCAGGGAAGAAAAACGACAAAAACACGTACGTATATTTTTTTGATACACACCTAGCTCGTTATTAATACGTGCAGAGCCGGATGGAGCTTTTGCGGGGCCCGGGGAAAAATTTCTTTGAGGGGCCCGAGCAAAATTTCTTTGTATTGCGTGCACTAAAAAATAAATCTCATATTTTAATAAAGTCGTTACGTGAAAAATGTCTTCATTTTTTTATTGGAGGTTTAACGACCACCGTGAGCAACTCAATGGGCTATAAGCAGTCGCCCGTCCCTAATTTAGGGTCACTGGTTCTAGGAAAGGGAGAGAGCCAGTGCCGTAAGACAAACACAACATCCATGCCGCCGCCCCGGTGGCGCAGTGGTCTAAGGCGCTGGCCTCTGATCATTCGTCCGTAAGGGGTCCGGGTTCGAATCCCGGTCAGGCATGGATGTTGTGTTTGTCTTACGGCACTGGCTCTCTCCCTTCCCTGGAACCAGTGACCCTAAATTAGGGACGGGCGACTGCTTATAGCCCATTGAGTTGCTCACGGTGGTCGTTAAACCTCCAATCAAAAAAAAAAAAAACATCCATGCCGGACCGGGATTCGAACCCGGACCCCTTACGGACGAATGATCAAAGCCCAGCGCCTTAGACCACTGCGTCCCCGGGGCGGCCAAAATGTCTTCATTAAAGAACACACACGAAAACTGTCATAAAGACAAAATTATTAATTATCTCACAGAAGTATTTGCTTTAAACTTAAAGAAAAACAATTATATGGATTAAATGGCCCGAGGCGGCTCCGGTGGCGCAGTGGTCTAAGCGATGGCTTGTGACCATTCGACCGTGATGGGTCCGGGTTCGTATTCCGGTGAGGCATGGATGTTGTGTTTGTCTTACGGCACTGGCTCTCTCCCTTCCCTGGAACCAGTGACCCTAAATTAAAGACGGGCGACTGCTTATAGGCCAGGGCCGCGGGTTCGTGACTGCCACAGAGGAGACCTCGGGTTCGATCCCAGGCAGATACGAACGCTCGAACCACTAAACATCCGCCGTGCGTCGGACGGGCATGTTAAGCCGTCGGTCCCCGGGTACTCCCCCCCCCCCCCCGGTAAGGAATAAGGGCGTCCTTCTCCCCGTTTCTACCTCGCTTCCGTGTCTCTTTCCTATCGGACACTCTAGCCCAAATATCCTAGCTTCTTATTTCTAACAGTTGTTTAAGACCTAGGTCAGACACTCCCTTCCTAAAATCCTCTACATCTGATCTGATCTGAACTGCTTATAAGCCGTTAAGTTGTTCACGGTGGTTGTTAAACCTCCAATCAAAACCCAGTGAAAGTGTTAAAATCAATTATTTATTTTCTTTCCTGGAAAATGAGAGGTGAGGTTGTATTGTGACTCTTATAAAAACTTATTCACAAAAATGATAAAAAGGTACCTGCGTTGCGAGTATGTTTGTGAAGGAAATAATTAGGATCCCTCTAAAATAAGTTATGTATGAATAGTTTTTTTTCCTGACAAATATTTTGGTCATAGATTTTCAGTGCAATGTAGAGTAACTGGCAAATGAGTGACTTTTTAAATTTTATACGCGCTCATATATAAAAATTGCTTTTTTCATAATTTCTTGTAATGTTTTTAAAGTCACTGAATAATTGGCCTCCATATGTAGACCGAAATAAGCTTTGATATTGTTCGTTTTATTTCTTTAAATTTAAGTATCTTGTTTGCACATAATTCATTGAACATATAAAAATGTTGCTATAAAATGATGAAAATCAATTCGTTATTTCATGAATGCGGAAAATATTAAAGTGTTTATAATAATCATTTGAAAGCTTCAAATCTCGCTATCATCAGTACGGTGAAGGGCGATAACCAATTCGAAAATCGGTGTTTGGAAAAAAAAAAAATCATTTTAGGAGAATTGCTCCCCAAAACTTATTGAAAATAGTAATTATAAATTTTTTTACCGAAAATGATTTTTATCCTCAACTGCGGGGCCCGGGGCGATTACCCAGGTTGCCCCTGTGGTCTTGCCGGCCCTGATTATGTGTACTACTTGAACGATACTTTTTAGGCAGGTAACTGAAGTATTTGCGAAATAATCGACACACCCCTCCCATCCCCCCCAAACAACAACGGGGTGCTCAAGATACATTAACAAGCGTATCTTAGTTTAAGGTAAGCTTTGCATTCTCGATTTAAAAAATGTCCGAAGTACATGATAACCATTAAATGTTCTTAATTATAGATATCAACATTAATATTAGATATTTCAAAAGTTTAGAGTCATACATGGGTTATATTAAGAAACAACACTGGAAACTAATATACTATTTACAATCACTGAAACATCGTCTTACAGTACAAAGTAAAAAGGAAAAATGTTTCGCCCCTCAAAACCTTACCGGAATATAGGAATTGCACTTTATCAACTTTTACGCGAAAAAAGCTACTAGGTTCGGAAATAAATTTCCAGTTATAAGCAATCCATAGTTAAATAAAACTGGCCCCAAATAAACCTATTGCATTTTAGTAATCAACTGATGAATTAATCTAGTGTATAAACTGTTATGATCGAGTTACAACGAATTAGCGAACATACTGATAAATAAATTTTCCTCTACTTACCTGTATGAAAACTTTGCAGTTTTGTAACGATGCAAAAACTTGGTAAACAAACTTTCCACCGTTGAATAGCATAAGGCATCCTAACGTAATATTCGATGCCAGAGCCCTCTGTCATTTCATGATTGGTCACAAAACCGTGAGGGTCATCTTCGGAACACGAGACATCTTGAGGCACAGTACTGGGGCGGCTGCTTCATATTGTTTATCTGGGGAAAAGAAATTCGTTTCTGATATAACATATGTTTGTTCTTTCTCCTTCATTTTGCAAACATGTGTTTTCTTTTATTGCATAATGCTGGTTTCATTTATATATAGAAGTTATCCATTCGTTATACTTGGTGCACGAACTGAGTTTAAAGCTTCTTCCATTTTACTTATAAACGAGAAGTTTAGTTAGCGTATTTAAGTTTGTTCTCCCACCTATCATACTTTGACTCTGATCCCTAAACCTACCAGTGCCAGACGCCTTATTTCTTCAAGAGTGGTAAGACTGTTGTGTAATGTTTAGTTTAACCGTCATTGCACCGAATTGTACGCTCAATTTCGATAGATTTTGGGATCGATATAGCATGATTTTGAGTTGCAAGTGTCGTGAGTGACATCTCTCCTGAAGCTTAGATAATGCTTCTCCACCTTGCTGGAAGCCCTGTCGACACCTGAGAGGTAACGTTTGATCGCGGTCGGATTCAGTGAGACTATTTGAGCTACACACGATATCTCAGCCAATATGGACAATAATGCTAGAGTGGTGGAATGCTGTCAGCACAAATGGTTCCAGGACAGTACCTACAGTCGTAGCAGCGGTATATGTGCCGTCAAACGAAAATCAGCAAGGTTGCATCGCTGTGTTCGTCATCTGACACTAGAGGTATTTGTGATGACCAGTCACCGAACTATAACAGATTTCGTGGGCATTTGCAACATTACATGGCACCATGTGCAGTAAGCTGAACAAAAGCAATTGTTGTAGTTGCAAGTTTTATGGCGTCAACTGCCTTTGCCTGCAGCCCATCATAGTTCTCGGCTTAACTATTTTCGTATTAGAACTACTTGGACAGCTATGCTGACGACCGTGGCATCTACTGTACGTTTGTAAATGATGCAAGCTGCAGGTGAATTCAGCATTCGACTGTAAGCACCATGCCTGTCACCCGATGGCGTGTCCTTTTTTGGAGGTGCCATTGGTTAGAACAGCAGGTTGTAGGTTATTCCTGATAGACCGGCGATACATCAGATTTGCTATGCCACCTGAACTTATTGCTGCCATTATCAGGCGGTGACTTAAAGCGTTCAAATGCATTCCCGGTCTGCAAGATTTCGAGATATTCCGTCCATCAAACATGTGTAAAACTTCATAGGATTCCTCTTGCGAACAGCTTCTTAGCTAGCCAGGAACAGAACAGCGCTATGGGAGAAAAATAAACATGACGTTGTGTTAGATCCCTCATAACACCATCAGTCATTTCTACAGATATATGAAGCAACGTGGTGGTGATGGTATCGCAAACCATCGTGGCACTATGATGTACGAACGAATGTTACAATTTTTTATCTCTTCTGGTAAAGTCGTTTGCTTCAGCTGAAAATAAAACAACGTCTTGTGCATTTGATAGGCTGTGTCAGCTGATTCAATCCATACCTTCTGGTTGGGGCAATTTTAGTGTCCAGCAGGGGACTTTATCGAAACATGTAATCGGTATTAACATAGAAAACTTTAATAGATATTCTGTGAAACTACAGTAATTGTAAAAATTTCTTGCCTAATTTTAAGACCGTCTGTTCCTTAAACGTGATGAAAACATAAACATCTCTGCTGTAAAGGCAGTTTGATCTGGAATATGATTAATAGGCATACGGTTATAAATCTTGAAACTATAGAGACGTTTTAGGACAAAAACTGAGGGAAAAGCGTAAATGTTCAGTACCATTGTTTACTTACGTTTGTTCGCATTCAAAATGCACCATATTTTTCCTGTTTGGAGTCGTTACTGTAAATCTTACTGCCAGTCTAGTTCGTTCCGCACTTGTACAATTTGAAATTCCGCGGTGTCTAGCTTTATCCCCAGTAGCATCCAAATACTAACTCACTTTCCAAACAAAAAGAGTGCATAGTCTATTTTAGTGACAGCTTGGGAAACATGTCGCTCTTTTAAGTTTATCGCAACATGATATTCTAATTCTTCGCTGTACTAGATTATTGAACTGCTGATACTCTAACTGTATCCATCCGCCTTGACAATAAATCGCGTGAATCATTCAAGCAATTTGACAGCATTGCAGTTGTACTACAGGAAATACTGTCCGTTCGAAAGTTCGCAAGAAATTGGAATCCAATCTTGATTTTCGTATAACAGAATGTTATACTTTATCTTCTTGAAGCCTTCAGGTGCGTTTTAGTCACAAACATCAACTGATGTTATCACACCATACTGTCCAATTTATGGCACCCGTTCCTGTATTTAGAATGCATATGATTTACTGATGAATCATGCTTTTATCTTGGACACTATGTGTGCTAACAAAATATTAAGGTAAGTGCAACCAAGAATCTACACGAACCGGATGAAATACTGCCTTTAAATGTGTTGCTTTTTGTTTGATGCAGAATGTTTGCCACAAAATTAGCGATCAAACTTCCTTTACTGCTAAATTTTATTCCGAACGATATCTGCGATTCGACTGTTTGATAAACAACTAAACTTCGTCGAGTGGCAAAACCCTCTTAAACTCGTCAATTAGCTAAATATTTTACTTTCTCCATTAAACGAACGACTTTTAACTTTGTTGGTTAGATGCACGACTCACAAGTTACCGAGTAGCTAAACTAATCTTAACTTCGTCTTAAGCTAAACGAACATGTACTGCGTGGATTAGCTGAATATGCTGTATCGGTTAGTTATATTTGCTGTGCCGATTAGCTGAACTAATCTCAACTTTATCCCTTATCGAAGCGACTCTTAAATCAATCGGTTACTTGCATACACACTTGCTACGTCTGTTAGTTGAATGACTATTTACTTTTTCTGTTAGCTGAACTGATCTAAACTTCGTCGCGTAGCAAACGCTTAAATTAGTCTGTTGGTGGAACAACCATTTACTACGTATAGGTTAAGTGAACGACTCTGAACTTCGTTCGTTAATTGAACGACTCTGAACTTCGTTCGTTAATTGAACTTATTTTTACTTCTTAGGAGAGCTGAATGATTTTTATCTGCGAGAGTTATCTGAACAACTAACTATTAACTAAGTCGCTTAGCCGAGTAACTAAATTAATCAGTTAGTTGAACGCCCTTTAAGTTCGTTGGCTAGTTAAACCACGCTCAATGTCGTCGGTTGTCTGAAGCACTTTGTACTAGTCTGTTAGCTGAATAGGATGACCATTAACCTCGTTCGTTATCTCAAAGACTCTGCTCGTCAACGCTGTTTTCAGTAAGATTCAGCAACATGCAATCCGACTGAGGTATTTTCTTTAATAGAAAAAAATTGTCATTTCAAAGTGTCTGGGCCTGACGTTCATTTTCCAGATTTCACTCTCTCAGGATTCTTCCATTAGAAATTTCTAAAGGAGTAGTGGCGTAAACAAGATGGACATAGGTACATAGAAAACTGGATCCATTTCTCGCCACAAATAGTTGTCGAGGGCACGTATGTGTTACTACGTATAATAGATTGTGTTGAAAACACAAATGATGGAAAGATAAAAAAATATCCCTTGTAGCCTCAGTGTACACCGAATCTCTAGTTGAATAAATCTGGGTTTGTAACACCATTTCGTATTTCCCAAGGTGAAACAGCACTAAATGTGCTGCGCCATCAACTGTTTCCCCAAAGCATCCACTCGGTAAAGTGTTACTCCCATGTCACATTGACCTCATGGGCCTTAATCTTATCAGGACTGGGATTACGAACAGTGATAAATATATTTGCCGACTTCACTGCTTGTATTAAGAGCCACCGAGCCATCTATATTTGCGTTGGAACGTTTAGGAATAAAAATCAGTCTAATTTAGTTATTAGCATGGCTCTTCATTGTAAAATTACCCTGAAGTCCTGAATAACCTCGTGCTAAACTTATTGCCCCCACAAATTGAAACGCATTGATTCTTATGATGCAAAATATGTTTGCTGGGCTGAATTCCCATGTTCTTACGATTTAGGAATGATAATGAAGATCACAAACGAGAGAGAAATTTTAAGTTTGATCTGGACATACCCACGAGATCAATCGTACTGTTGAGATACTGTCGCAGGTGCCTGTTGTACCGTAATGAGTACTTAGCCGCGTTGCTCCCCGGATTGGATGTCGCTGATTTACGCTCTTATCTTCCTCTTGGGTTCTGAGTCCCTCTTTCATTCTAGAGTTAATCATGCAGTTGATGCACTCGGAGGAACAGAAAACATCGAACTCAATTTGCAAGGCAAAGCTTTGGTTCCCTCGGGTCTGCTGCCAATGTGCACACACCGTGCAATCGAGCTGTTCAAAATTTAGCACTCGGTTTTACAAAACCCTCAGTTAGTGCCTGGTTAGACAACGGTGTTTCATAGGGGTCTTGCCTCTGAGGTTCTCTTCCTCTCTTTTACCGGCTGCGTTTATCGCATCGTTACGGATATCTTAGCCAGACGAGGACTTAACAAAGTCATTTGGGAAAACAGTTGCCTCGTTTCTGCGGTGATACGATGTTGCTGTTTTGTTATCTAATAAGAGCGTAAAGTCGTTATCAAATGCTCCGTAAGCTCAGTTTTAATTAGACACTTCTCTCTCTTACAAAAGGAGTGGCGAACTCATACTTCGAAATAAGTCTTCAAAGTTTGGAGAATAGCTCTCTCGCTACGCTGAACCGGGGTCTCTTGTATTTATTTAAGACACCAGCTCATCTGAACTGCCACCGAAATTTTAGAAATTTTCTTCTTGGAGTTGTTCACTGTTTGCAGACACAAATATGAGAGAATGCGTGTAGAAATATAATTGCACTTAAATTCCATGGAAGGAATATTCTTCTCATAATACGCGGAAATACGTCAGAATTCTTAACACAGCAATCAGACATATCTGAATTGCCTGTACATACTGTTCATCTCATCAGAGCCATAGCATGCTGGAAAGGAAATCTGAAGATATGGGTTTGATTTCCGCTACAGGGAGATATAATTTTCAAGCTTTCTTGTGTGATTGATGTTACATGATAAACAGTAAATACAGATAATTCAGAGATGACTGATTGCTGTGGTAATAATTCTGACGTATTTTCATGTATTATGAGAAAAAAATATTCCTTCCGCCCAATTTATCTGAAATACTTGTGATTCAATTAACTAGGCTATGAGGAAGCAGAATTTGTTTTGATTGGCGAAAATCAGAGAATGTTCCTATTCTTAAAACTCAGATACTTCGGACTTCATCGACCTGAGTGTGGTGTAATGGATAGCACGCTCGAACGGAAATCGAGAGATGCGGGCTGGATTCCCGCACCAGAGAGATGTAATTTTCAAGTTTTCTGATGTGATTGATGTTACGTGATGAACAGGAAATTCCGAGATAACTGATTACTGTGTTAATACTAATTGTACATATTCTAAAATTAATTGCATTTCTTCAATCTATGTACCTCAGTATTTGTGTTAAATTTCTTACATAAATATATATATCTATATCACTTTGCCTCTTTCTGTCTCTTCAAAAATATCGTTGCAGGAGCTGATTTGAAATCGTGGCGCTTTTTGCTGTTGAAACAGGAAATATGGCACTTTTCTTTTGAATATTCTACATGCAAAACTATTTTAGTAGAAGAATGTCCAAAAGTGCAAGTTAAAAGAAGGTGGAAATATTTGTAGGGTTTTTAACAGATCGAGAGAGACGTAATACAGAGAGAATGGGAGAAACGAAAATAAAAATGGTGGTATCTCAGAAAACGGAAGAACGACCTCTCAAAAGAGGACGATGGAGGACACATGAAGAAAGATTTGAAAGAGAGAAAACTAAAGGATGAACAGTAAGCGATTGAAATAATATTAGAGAAAACAAAACTTGAGTTGAAACAGGAGAGAGCGAGTGAAAAGAAAGTAAATTAAAATTGGCAAAGGGTTAGATGAGAGACATCTGAAGAAAAAAACAAATTTAGAAAATCTAGCGAGAATTAGAAAGAGTAAGAACTGTGGTTAAATAGAGTAAAACTTAGACATAAAGGAAAGATACTGGGAAAGAGTAAGAAACACCGAGAAAATAAAGACAGACGTGCACAGGTATGGTAAGGGAAACGTGATAGAGAAATGTAAGAAAAACAGACTGGGAAAGCTTAAGAATTCGAAACAATGAGGGAATAAAACAAAACTATAACCTTTGAGAGAGGGAAAGAGAGTGTAAGAAGAAAGAAATAGGGTATGCTGAGTGAGGAATGGAAAAACGACATACTGCAAGTGATAAAAAATATCGAAGGGAAGAGCGGAGGGGAGGAACGGTTCATTTACTGAGAAAGAGAGCTTGGGCAACATAAACCGAGATTTCTGACAGACAAAATGCTAAACCGCGAAAAATCATTCAGAAATAGGAAGCCGGGGAAACTAAACCTTAGTATTTGATAAAGGAAAATCGATAGAACGAGATGTGGCAGTAAAACTACATTTTAAAAATAACTGAAAAAAATAGGTATTAATGCAGGGATGTAGAAAGGGATTGACAAATGCATTAAAGAGGAAACAAAATAAAAATAGAGAAAGGCATGAAGTGAGACCAATGCAGAAAAAAAGGTAGAAAATGTAAGAAATAGGTGTGTAAAACAGAAAGGAGTAACTGAGAATCGACGAATCAAAGGCAGATTGCTGTTGTAAAAATACTATAGAAAACTACAGTGAAATCCAGAGGGAAAACGCGATTAAAAGTGATAATTTCGGTTATGAAATGTGAAGCAACATCCGTGCTCTTATGCAGCGTTTTCTGTGACATTTTTTATTTCTCGTGTGATCACGTACATTGATTCCAACAGATTTAATCGCCTGACAAATCATAAGCCTTGTCATAACAAAGCGCCATCACTCACACACATCTTGAATAAAATGCTGACTGCATACGAACAAAATCACCATCGCTAATTATACGAAACTCAAAGCAATTGTTCAACCTCTTAAATCGATAAATCAAAATAATTTTCGCCCGCAATTGGACAGTAACTCTTAATTCCGTTGCGTGCAAGATTCTCATTAAGGTGCATGTTCTGTCATCACGTGATTGATGCCATGACCGCTGCGGAAGCAAAATTAGATCGGTTCAAACCACAGACACAAAAGTAGTAGGTTAAGTCTTTGACGTTTATAACAACTTTTCGACTTCCGTGGGTCTCTCCTTAAGAAAAAATTAAGCTATCGAATTGGGTCTTATTCCTGAGTAAGAAGACAATCCGGATTTGCGTAAACGATGTCATCATATCTAATATGTTCTTTTCTGACAATCAGATTATTACTAGGAAATTTATTCACATATGATATGATAATTATTGGACGGAAAGATTTGCCTTCTTTTGCCTCGTGAAATCTGTAATGAGATTCTATTGACATTCTTATGTAACTGATTTACCATCTACCTGATACTTCCTAGGCCTTTCTTTCGCCCTCAGTACAGCAGCTATCAGACGTGGCATCGATTTAATAAGATGCCGGAAGCAGTCAAGAGATATTGTAACGTACCAGGAGATGTGACGTACCTGCCAGAAGGACGCACACGACATAAAGGCAGATAGGAATCAGAATAAAACGTCCGCGTAGCTCAATTGGTAGAGTGACTTATTCCGGAATGAGGGGATCCGGGTTCGAATCCTGGCGTGGACAGAAATGACGGAGAAATTTACTTCGTTATAATGGCGCCCGAACTATCCGGATGACCCGACCGTTCAAAATCTCGCATTGGTGTGATATTATTTCCACACCGCGAGATAGGAAAAATAAGAGAATCCCTTCTCCAGCACTTCGAAAAAAAAAATAAGGGAGAGATGATCTAACGTACCAGGAGATGTGACGTATCTGCCAGAAGGACGCACACGACATAAAGGCAGATAGGAATCAGAACAAACGTCCGCGTAGCTCAATTGGTAGAGCAACTTATTCCGGAATGAGGGGACCCGGGTTCGAATCCTGGCGCGGATAAAAATGACGGAGAAATTTACTTCGTTATAATGGCGCCCGAACTATCCAGATGACCTGACCGTTCAAAATCTCGCATTGGTGTGATGTTATTTCCACACCGCGAGATAGGAAAAATAAGAGAATCCCTTCTCCAGCACTTCGAAAAAAAAAAAAATAAGGGGGAGATGATGTAACGTACCAGGAGATGTGACGTACCTGCCAGAAGGACGCACGCGACATAAAGGCAGATAGGAATCAGAATGAAACGTCCGCGTAGCTCAATTGGTAGAGCAACTTGTTCCGGAATGAAGGGATCCAGGTTCGAATCCTGGCGTGGACAGAAATGACGGAGAAATTTACTTCGTTATAATATGGCCAACCAAGCTGTGTGTCATGCAGCCTTCAATGCAGATATGGAAGTGATTGGTGTATCCAGACGCCTGATATGCAGTTCCATAGTGTCCCACAAGTGCTCTGTGAGATTGATATCGAGGGAGTTTGGAGGGCAGTCGATATGCTGGAGGTCTGAACTGTGTTCCTTAAGCGATGACATTGGACATGTGGATCGGCACATTGTCATCTTGGAAGACACCGTCGCTATTCGGAAAAAAGTGCAACATTGCTGGGTGTACAGAGTCAGCAAGCAATTCCCGATAGATAGCTGGACCTGTGGCTCGGCGCATTGTCCTCTTGGAAGACACGGTCGCCATTCGGGAAAAAGTGCAACATTGCTGGCAGTATCGTGAATTGCTTGCTGACTCTGTACACACAGAGTCAGCAAGCAATTCACAATAGATAGCTCGACCTGTGGCTCGGCGCATTATCATCTTGGAAGACACCGTCGCCATTCGGGAAAAAGTGCAACATTGTTGGGTGTACAGAGTCAGCAAGCAATTCAAGATAATGGTCTCCAGTCATACGTTGCTCCACATGCACAAGGGGTCCATGTATCGCCAGGTAAACATGCCCCACACCATACAACCGGCTTGCACTGTGGATACAATGCAGGATGGATCGAGGACCTCATGTTGTTTGCGCCAAATACGTACACGACGATCCACGGAGTGGAGTAAAACAACGCGACTCCTCAGACTAGCACACTTTTTTCTAGTCATCCGACGTCTAGCTTGCATGATCTTTGCACCAAGCGAGTCTTTTGCGCCGATGAACCGTGGTTAGGAGACGATGTTGTGGGGGTCGTCTGCTGTTATAGCCCATACGTGCGAGCATGGTAAGCATGGTCATGCCATATGCTGTTCCAGGGTGACCTCTGTTGTATTGGGTAGTCAATAATTGAACAATGCTGTGTCTGTTAGCCTGTACAATTCGCGCTCACCTCTCACATAGACCTTTCGCTGTGCTGTGCAATTTTGCCTCCGGTTCGTTGTTTGACCATTTTCGTACCAGTCCTGATACACTTTAACTGCGGCGACTCGCGAACAACCCACGAGTTCAGCAGTTTGGGAAATCGAGGCTCCCGCTCTCTGAGCTCCTATAATCAGTCCTTTCTCCAAGTCCGATAGAACCTTCCGTTTACCCATCACACTCCGAATTTTACTATCTACTGCTCCATCCACACCTTATATATGCTACGTCGGTCGACTAATTGAGCCCTCTTAGAAATCACGTGGTCAACGGGCCCCATCCACTTTTGACATGGTGGTCATAATTTAGTGATTACTCGGTGTACATATGTTTTGGGGTTTGCGATAACCAGAAATGAAATTCACTCTTACAACAATAAGTAATGTCACTTAGGTATCCAATGACTGAGGACTCTCTAAAAAATTGTAGTTTTTCGATAAACACAAAAATACGTACCTACAAAAATTACACTATTAATAATAAATTCATATCGATGCCTAAGAAATCAGAATTCTAGATAATATACGACTTATTCATTGCAACAAAATCTGGGATTGTAATTTGAATAAATTAACCGTTGTGTTTTAAAATAATTAAGCTATTGTATTTAGTTTGAATTGGTTTTATACAGACAAACACTCTTTGTACATTTTAGCGCGAAGTAGCAGCTATTTTGTGGCGCACGCTACTGTAAAACAAAAGCACACTCCTGTTAGAACAGGTCCCACCAATTTGCACTGCGTCAAACTTCTTTTGATAACAAGAAACGAAATAGGTCATCGGTTTCCCTCTCACAAGTTTTCACATGTGCTTTGGTGCTTTGTGGCCGAGAGGTTGTAAGTTGGTGATGCAAATTTCTGAGAAATTGCATCCTCAGAAAACTCGGGGAAGCTAAAACATTTATTTCAGGCATTGTTCTTCATTTCCAAACGTGTCGGCTGATTTTTTACGTAGTACTTTTCATTACATAATTTATCGCTTTCTATTGCAATGGCTTCATTCATTTTCGTTTCGTTTTCGGACTTCGAGACTTCTCCAACTTGTTTGCTGCCTTATTTCTCTCACTTTCACTCCATCTTCCTATTTCCCCTCTGTTATTCTTTCTCTTTATCTCATTGACGCTTCCTCGCTCTCTCATTCAATACCACTTTTCTAACCGTCTGTCTATGGCCTTTCCACAGTTCTGCGTTTTTCTTTCTCTGACTTGTTTTTGTTTAAGGGTTTAACGGTTTTAAAAGTAACACGATGGGCTATGACTTGTTTTTCTTTAAGGGTTTAATGGTTTTAAAAGTAACTCGATTGGCTATAAGCAGTAGTTCGTCCCTAATAAGGGGTCATTTGTTCCAATAAAAGGAGAGAACCAGTGCCGTAAGTCAAACACAACATCCATGACGCACCAGTATTCGAAATGGGACCCATCTCGGACGAATAGTCAGAAGCCAGTGCTTAGACCTCTGCGCCACTGGGGCTGCCATACTCACTTCAGTTTCATTTCTGTGTCCTTCCTCTCATATTAACACCCTGTATTTTTGTCTTCTGTAAACTGTCCTCTCTTAGTCCTTCCATGTGTCTTCCCTTTTCAGTTACTTTATCTAGGTACAGGTGTCTTTCTCTTATGTTATCATCCTGTTTTTCTTTCTTTTTACTCTTCATGTTTCACTCCTCCCATCAATGTATCTCTTCCATTCTGTCTCTCTCAGTACCCTTAATCTATCTCATGCACATTTTCTGTCTGTCCGTGGTTTCCCTCTCCAGTACATTTCTTCACGCAGTGACAGTGGCTCTCACGCGCAGAGAGAAACCCAATCTTTTCTTCTGTTTGTTTATATCCCTTTTTCTATTCCACTCTTTTTCCGTGTGCTTGTGCATCTGCCCTTTCCTACATATCTTCATAAGCTCACCTTATCGCTTACTAATCTTAACACATAGACCATGCATCCTTCCAAAGACATTAGAGGAGCATAGACTGGAAAACCTAATGCTGGCCGTTCTGAAATGACTGAAATCAATTAAATATGCAGCGCCATCTGTGGATGGGGGAATTTGAAAGTGAGCATATGCCTATTGAAAAGCAAGAATATTTTAATCAATTCATAATATGCTGCAGAAATACGTAGAAAGGATATTCGCACACGAACTGAGAACTTCCTAGATCTAATTGTAACTAGGAAGTTCTCATATCAGAAAAATAAACTAATAAAAGCGAACATACCTGGCCATATTGCCGGGTATGTTCGCGTTTATTAGTTTATCTTTATATTTTCTATTTAAAACTACTAAATAGGAAATGTTTTCGTCACATATACTAAAACCTTAAGGATATATCAAAATCTTAAAGATTTAGAACTCAAATACCCGCTCGCAAAGACGTCGACACACTACCTACTCCCTACAACGGCGGTTTTCAATGTATCCCGCCAGAAGTAACATGTTCTATGTCAGTCTATTCCGTTGTAATATCTTAGGTCCCTTTTGTCTGCGTTCTTTTTACTCTTTCTCTTTAGTGTGTGTGTTTCTTCTTCCCTCTTTCACTTTTCCGTTCAGCGCCTCGTTTCCTCCGTCCCTTTTCTCTTTTTTTTAATATGCAGTAACACCCCGAGTTGCGTAAGTAATGCGTTCCGTAAACTGTTACGTAACTTGAATTTTACATAAGTCGAATTTGTAAATTACGTTCATAAGAAACTGCAATATTTATTATTATATGTATGTACATGTATGTTATTAATTATTATTTTATAAAAAAGAAATCGTGTAGCAGTATTTACTCTGATGTAGGTAAACTATAAAAGTATGAAATATACAGTATATAGATACGTAAAAAATATAAAAAGAAACTGAAATACTATACATGTGTATTCACTTTTCAAATAGTTAAAAAAATGTCTTGTGACGGCTAAGTTAGCTCAGTAGGGGTAGAGCCGGCGCTGGGGGTGGATGGTTGTGAAGAGGAATGCTGTTCTGCGGCAACTTATACCTCTCTCGATGTTGAAGGCTGAGGGTAGTCGAGGTCGTTTGAGTTGTCATGTTAACTTTGATGTGAGCGGCATCTCACAAACATGTCTAGAGTAGATTGTGTGGTCACACGCTTCTTGTCATCGTAGATGGGCCTTGCAGCTAGTCATATCAGAGAAGATACGACGACTAACATTCTCGAACCGTTCGGTGTTCGGATCCATCGATTCTAATTTTGCTAATGCCATGTCTATCATGTTAAAATCCTCGGCTAGTCCTTTCGTTGTAAATGTCTTTACGTCTGGAGTTGGCGGTTCAATCGGCTTAGTATTTTCTTCGGAATTTCGGAATGCCTCCAACTGAATAAGGTCATCATTAGTGAGCTCTTCATCGTGCCCCAAAAGAAGCTCGTTAATGTCACCGTTGTCTACTTCCAGCTCTAATTTCTGTGCCAGTTGCACACACGTCTTCATCACTTACTGTAATTGTTGTATCAACTCAGCACCCGTAGTAGTCATTGTCTGCTCTTCTTCCGTGAAACGCTTAAAATTATGGACCATTTCTGAGCAGAGTTTCTTCCACACAGCGTTCATTGTTGTCTGCTTGACTTCATTCCATGCCAACCCGGTGTTTCTGATAGCGTCAAATATATTACAGTTTTTCCAGAAATTACGTAGGGGTAATGCCCTTACCACTATTAATGGCCTCGGTTGCTCAGAAAAACGTACGCCGCAGATAGTAGGCTTTGAGAGTCGCAATAGCACCTTGATCCATTGGTTGCAAAAGTGAGGTCGTTCTAGGAGGCAGGTAAACAACTTTTGCATCAGGATTAAAGTCATCCAACTCTTTCGGGTGGTCGGGGGCATTGTTCAGAAGGAGAAGCACTTTGAACGGGATTTTTTTATCCGCCCAAGATTCCTTCACCTGGGGAACAAAGTGGTTATTTAACCAGTCTACGAACAGCTCACGTGCAACCCAAACCTTGGTGTTGGAATTCCAGATTACGGGCAGCATACTCGGGTCAATTCTCTTGAAGGCTCATTGTCTCTGGGAATGGTACACTGTAAGCGGTTTAAGTATCAAGTCCCCTTACGTGTTGCCGTCAATCATAACAGTGATCCGATCTTTTGAGACCTTGTATCCAGGCATAGATTTTCCCTCTTTTGCAATAAATGTCCGTGCTGGCATCCTCTTCCAAAACACAGCCGTTTCATAGACATTAAATATTTTGTCAGGCAAATATTCCCCGTCCTCAATTATTTCTGCTAGAAGTTCGGGAAATTCACTTGCCACTTCTGTATCTGCCCTTGCTGCCTCACCCGTGACTTTGATGTTGTGCAGATTTGAACATTTCTTGAATCGTTCGAACCAAAACGTAAATGTACAACCGAACCTTTAAATGTACTCTCCTTGTCCGTGATGACGGAATTCTCTTGTAAATACTTATATAAAAACCTAGCCTTCTCCTGGATAATCAGTAAACTCAACGGTATCCGCTTTTGTGCTTCTGTATCAGATTCTCGATCCAGTGAGACAGCAATTTCTCCATCTCTGAAATCGGGCCCAGCGTCTTCTTGGTAATGATAGTGCTCTTCAACGTTACCGCACCTTTTTTTGTGCTTTCGACAATGTGAACTTTATCCTTCACTATTGTATTTACTATCGGAATAGATATATTTATTTCCCGAGCTATTGTTGATAGAATTTTTCCGTCTTCATACATACGAATTATTTTCAACTTTTCTTCTAAAGTAATTGCAGACCTTTGTTTTTTAGATTTATTACCAGCGCATTCGGTTTTGCGTTTCGATTGCATTCTAATGGTAAATAAACAACGAACACTAGCGGTGATAAACAAGTGACTAAGCTAATCGCGCTGAAATGTGCGTGCTGCGATAAGGCTGTCAAAGACACAGCTGCGCAAAGCCGCAAACGTGTTCATACGCGCTAGTAAGTAGTTCTCAGAACTTTAATTTTTTGACGTCAGGATGAATGCCACTGGTGAGGCAGCAAATACAGAGGCGTCAATTATTACGTAACTGCGAATTTACGTAATTGCAAATTTACGTAAGTCGCGTGTTACGTAACTGCAAATTTACGTAAGTCGCGTGTTACGTAACTCGGGGTGTTACTGTACTTACCTATCTCTTTCTTTCCTCTGTTCTGTCTCTTTCTTCCTTCATTTTCTACCTTTGTATCTAACCAGCCTTTCTTTCGCTCACTCATATGTGTGTCTTTCTCTCCCTCGCCTTTCTCTCCCTCGCCTTTCTCTCCCTCGCCTTTCTCTCCCTCGCCTTTCTCTTTCTTCTCTTGAAGTCATCTCCTATCTAATTCCTTTCTCTTTATGTCTCTTGTTCACCCTTGCTTTATTCCACTCCCTATTTTTGTCTCTTTCTTTCTCTCTAGCCGTTTGCTTTTTATCTGTGAGTGTGCGTTCGCTATACATCTTCTATTTTCTCTCTTCTGTTTTTTTCTCCCTTCCTTCATTTTCCAAATTTTTGTCTAAGTAAGAATTATTTTATTCCCCCATTTGAGTTTCTCTAAACCTCCCTTGCCTTTCTTTTTTTAGCACTGTACCCATCTCCTTCCTTCTTCTGATCTGTTTCTTCCTTCCCTCAATTTCTGTTTGGTATCTAACCACCCTTTCTCTCACTATACTTTTTATATGTCTGTTGTTCTTACATTATTCTGTGCATTTCTCTCCGCTGTATCTGTCGCGCCCTTGACTCGTTTCTTTCCTTCCGTGTTTCCTCACTATCACCCACCGCCCTGGTCTTTCCCTCTCGGTCCTGTTCTTGTGTTGAGGTATCACACTTTATCACATTTGTTTGTTCGGCTGTCCGTGACTCCGCACCTACCCGCCGAACGGATGCTTCGCTTAAAGCACAGTTGCGACTCATACGATAGCTCGCCGATTTAAAGCCAGTATTCACATTTCATTGGTGCTTTCATGAAGCCAGTAATTATTTTCTCGAAAATGTTGCTCTTAATGTGCTCTTCCCTCTATAGCTGCGATATAGATCTTGAGCCAGTATTTACCGTCTGGCTAGAGCATTCTGCCTCTGGTCCCTGCGGGTTACAAGAAGATTTATATACCACTTTATTTCTCCTAACGTTTAATGTGTAAGCTTTTTTCTGTTCGTTTATGTATTGGACGGTGTCTTGAGAATGTAAGGTTGTGAAGTGTCATCCGTCTTTTGTTTAGGGCCACTGTTCTAAGCAAAGGAAAGAGCCATAAGACAGATATATTTCCCATGTTTCGAACCTAGGCCCAGGTCGGACAATTGGCTAGAAATCGGCGCTTCTAACTATTCGGTTACCGGTAAAGCGTAGTAGTTTTGTTTTAACTGTATCTTCCGTCGTAAATCTCTGAGTTCATCTATGCAAAATTTTTGAATCTGTGGTCAAATCTTGAACACGAGATATAGTTTTTGAAGTCATCACATACTTTCACGATGTGCGAATGAGAACCTAAGACTTTGATAATGTGAAATAAATAGCCTCAAACGAAACAAAGTGGAGGTGCATTTGTTTACTGTGAGGACAGACCGTACATTATTTTTTTAACTTTTTTCAACTCGTGTGGTACACCACTTCACACGCTCTGACGCTTGACACAACAAAAGAGTGAGATAAACGAATGAATAATGAATGGATTCGTTGTGTTTTCTAAAGGCAAGTTTATATATTGAAAATATTCCGCGATTCATTGATTTTCAGAGCAGTTTCTATTAAGACAGTGGCACATAGAAAAGCTTTGTTTTCTTTCATTAGATTCATCGGAACCTAATCTGTATAACATATTTTGCATTGCAGATGTAAACTGCAACGGTTCCCAGAATCTCTCACAATTAGACGACATAAATAAATTAACATATTTTGGTACTTTCACTGAGTCAATGAATTCTGCTTTATATGAGTTACGAGCTTCTTTTCTCACACAGGATTAGGATGTCATATGCATTGGAAATCTATAAAACATTTTAAAGCGTATTTGTTTGAGAAAGAACTCTTGAAAGAGACAAATACCCCATACGCAGAAAATCAGACTCTGTTTTTCGGCGTTTTTTAGTAGCATGAGGAACTATCGGTGACTTAAAAAACATGGCAAAATCTGCTCTATGGATTACTGTCTCATTCTGATTTAAATTAATTTTCAAATGGAAATGCCGCAAGCATCACGTTTCCTAAAAATAGCCGAATGTTTTGTTTACTTGAACAGAGGATTTCAAACAACACAAAAG
The DNA here is from genome assembly GCA_039090855.1 of Macrothele yani. Lineage (NCBI taxonomy): Eukaryota > Metazoa > Arthropoda > Arachnida > Araneae > Macrothelidae > Macrothele > Macrothele yani. Next base: position 10,084,020 of record CM076996.1, read on the forward strand.
AAACTTGAGAAAAAATATTTACCTACTTTGCATGGAGCTTAAAGGCAAAGAAACGGTAATATTGGAGATCCTTTCATAAACAGCGTTCGCAGATTTCACTTGAAGAAATAAAAGATGGTAACATATGCGTCTTCCACCACTTCAATAGGAAAGTGCTTCTGCTACGAATACACAAGTATCAGCACATTGCAAGCATGTGTAACGTTGTGTGACAAATATACAAATGTCGATTAATTAAATCACTTAAAAAATTACATTCGTTTCTTTTTATAATAATCACAGAGTTAATGAAACATGTTTCACTATTCATGTTGCTTTCAATAGCACGATTTTCCACTTTTTTATTTTTCTCCACCGTCACGAATTCTAAGAAATGAAATTTACCTTTTTATGTTTGCACAAAATTTTAATAAGAAAAATGTCACCTATTTTTCATGTGTAATGAAAACGTCTTTGACAAAAGCATCAAATGAAATACTTGAAGGGGTGTTTCAAGATATTTAATCAAATAATTCTACAGAGAAAAATTTCCAACATCATTTTTTGTTTTGCTTTAAAGTGAATGTCGCACTTTGAAGGTAGTTTAATGCTAATGTCACCTAGTTAAAAAAATATGCATCTGATATATCAAAAAACTAAGAAATATTCTGTTATCATTTAATCACGCGGCAAGTTTATTGGTTATGAAGAATGGGTGACCAGCTTTCCAAATGCGATAGAGCACAAAATGCAATCATCAGAAATATTTATGTAGTCGACACTTTAAACGGTTTCTTTCTGATTTTAATACGATTTATTCTGAATATAGGAATTAGACAAAAAATAAACCAAAGAAATAAAACTAATCACATGGTAAACATAAAAACAAAACGATCCGCTTTGCAAGAAAAGCACAACATTCACTCAGTTTGCTGCCGCATTGCTGAGCATCTTGGAAAGTATTATATTCACAAGGTAATCTAACAATTGTTTCTGTGAAAACCACTAGATATCGACCTGTGAATCGTTGTCCAATCGCAGTTCATCTGTCACGTGGACAGTGGTGTGAACCGCTCGCCTTTGACACCTAAGTACTGGATGACAAGCCCAGAGAGTTTGTCTCTCTTTAAGAGTCTGAGAAACGCCATTCTTGATAAAGACTTATCGGTAGAACAAACATGAACAAACAACACAGGTGCAAGATGTTCCCTGTAAAACATTTTCGTGTTCACTGTTACAACTATTGGGTGGAAATAAAAATCTATTCTGAATTCAACCTTAATTCAGCTATGTTCCTGGAATATTGTGAGTTACAAATGCTGTAGAAGCAAAGAAAATTTGGGTAGAATTATACTACTCATTGAATGATGAAAAGGACTTTTTCCTTCCAATTTCTAGAGCGGAGATGTAAGGCCATTTAAAAATATAAAATCTTGCCTAGTAGCAGAATTAGTTTTTACATCACGGGCGTAAATACACTAATGAGAAATATTATGACTTCCTAACTAACAGCGTGTAGGGCCGCGTTTACCCAATACAACAGCTTGCATCCAGCGTTGCATAGGCTCCGTTAGAACGGGAAAACTGTCCACAGACATTCTATCCCAACTCGACAAAATGACACTGGTATGGACCGACGAATGTTGCGTTCTACCCCATTCCAATTGTTGGAACTTAACGAGCAGACAAAATGCTTAGGCATGATCCTCGAATTATTCTGTCACATTTAGGGCCTTGTGACACGAGACGTTGTCTTTCAGAAAGAGCCTAGTGCTATCCCGATACACGTTCAGCATGTGGAGCAACACTTGGTCCGAACCAATGCCTAATAAAGATATGGCAGTGATCGTGCCTTAAACGGGAATGAACGTACCCATTGTGTGGTGTCCATGAGAACAATAATCATACGATGATACCGCCGTCAGCCCGGTTCCATCCTGCGGGCAGTCTTGTTGACTACGGACCCGTCCGACGGCATATTATAGTTGGGAAATGAACTCATCAGACCTGGCGATTCTTCTCCAGTCGTCCAATGTCTTCCACGACCAATGCAGGAGGAGCTATCGATGACGGTTGGTTGAAATAAGCAAGTGGATGAGATGTCAACTCTTTGGGCCCATCGCCAAAATCATCAGCTGGATTTGTTGCCTGAAATGTTTTTCTGTGCTCTCTTATTGTAGTTTGCCGTTAACTGAGAGATCGTGACCCGTCTGTTGTACAGGCAATACATGCCAACCGTTGCTCACTTCTCCAACTGTCGACCAATCATGACAGTATGTTGGGTGGATGTTTGAACCAATCCCGCACAGCTTCACTACTGCGGCCTTCAAACAGACAACAACGTCTACGGTTGCTGATATGCTGGCCACGCTTATCTGGCACCATATAATCATACCCCGTTCAAACTCCGACAAGTCCTTTTCTTACTACTCAGCTGGTACGCCAATACTACCCAACTGGCACGCCAACATCACCAAATTACATCGCAAGGTAGGTTTAATTGGGAACTCAGATTTAGTTGCATATCCAGAAAGATCGAAATATTAAAATGACCAAGGTAGGGAGCCACCAGTTCATTTTTTTTTTTTTTTTTGATTGGAGGTTTAACGATCACCGTGAGCAACTCAATGGGCTATAAGCAGTCGCCCGTCCCTAATTTAGGGTCACTGGTTCCAGGGAAGAGAAAGAGCCAGTGCCGTAAGACAAACACAACATCCATGCCTCACCGGAATTCGAACCCGGACCTCTTTCGAACGAATGATCAGAGGCCATCGCTTAGACCACTGCGCCACCGGGGCGGCCCACCAGTTCTTTACATAATGTTATAGATTTTAATGACGAAAATCTCCGAAATACATGGAAGGCATACCAGTAAATTACACTTTCTGACATGGAAATTCCGGCACCCTGAAGGAGTGATCAGGATTGCATGCAAATGAGGCAGGCGGATATGTTGCACCACTACCCAGATATACAAATGATTGACATACGGGACTAATCGAAAGGAAACTTCAGCTCATATAAGCACAGAAGTACAGAGCATGAAGTTTAAAGCAACGAGCATATAAAGCAGTTACCAGGCTTCTGGTGGTGGGCAACCGACTTTAAAGTTTAAGAACATTATCAAGAATGCCAAGACGAAACGTTAGACGGCAATGTCAGCAACTTAGATACTTGGACAGAGGGAGAAATATAGGGATGGTTGCTTCATTGTGTGGCGAAAAGTGTGAGCCAAGGCAGAGTGCACCTATGTCGACAAGAGAGGCTGCAGGAATTACAGAGTATTCGACAATTTGGCAAAGGACTATGACGGAAGAATGCAGAACATGGAGATTGTCTTATCCGTCGACAGGTGCATACACGTGATACAATACGCATGAAATTTCGCTACTTAGAGTCACGCCAGCGACCGTCCAACGAGCTGTTACTTCCGTTGGCTGTCACCGCTTCTCCTGCCCAACCATTTTATCCCCAGCCGCCGTAGGCGGCTTTCGTACGTACCTGCCATTGCATTGACAACCAAAGATCGGTACCCATGGTCACTACCGTCTGGAATAATGCCCCGCTCGAGCTTTAGACGGTGAATGAAGTCTACCTGCAGCACAAGAGATCATAATGGCTCAGGTCACTATCATCAGCGTGTAATTTTTTCTCTGCTCCATGAAGTGCTTGACGTCATTCGTCACTGGTATTCTCTTATGGAGCTTTACGCCGTGCTTGACGTCGTTCGGTGGACGAACAGAGCAACGACAATTTTCTTCCACCGAATGACGCCATGCACAGCGTAAATAATCACTTTCGCAATTATCACGCGCCGCCGTGGTGGAGCAGTGATCTAAGCGCTAGCTTCTGCTCATTCGTCCGAGATGGGTCTGGTTCAAATCCCGGTGAGGCATGATGTTGTGTTTGTCTTACGGCACTGGCTCTCTCCCTTCCCTGGAGTCAGCTGCCCTAAATTAGGGACTGGCGACTGCTTACAGCCCAATGTGCTGCCCATGGTGGTCGTTGAACCTCCAATAAAAAGAAAAAAAATCCCAAGCAAACGGTGTTGCCACCACATAGCTGATAAATGACTTATCAAAAAACCATATCTTCCTCACCGTGTGTTTCACCGGGATTTTTTTTAAGAAATCAGCCTCATTGCTTAATTACCTCACTGTATAGATAGGTGAAGATTAGTACACGTTCAAGTTCAAACATGTTTGAACCTTATTTCTATATTTTTCTCTTCCCTGTTACTCCTTCCTCCCGTTTACTTCTTCCTTTTCTCTCTCCAAGTATTACTAGATTCATCTTTGGACATATAACACAAAACATTTGAGTGGCAGTACTATTTTATGGGTAATCGAATTGAATCGGTGTAACTAATAAAATCTTTATTGTTTGCTTAATCCGATGGCTTAAAAATGTTGCTTGGTGAAAAAACTGTACGTGAGAGATACATTTGAGCATCATTTCTGTAAACAGCATATAGACATTAATTAGAAGCAACAATTCTCAAACAACAAAATTGTTGTAGACATGTGTGATTAAATAAAACAATCGTGGGAAGGCAAAGATGCTGATTTCAGCAAAAACAACCCTGCAAACCACATTTTAAGATATCTTTCGGAAATCGCGGTACGTCGAAGGTAAATGGTATCCACGACCTACGTCCAAAAAATTCCAGAACTGACCGCATAACTGGCGTCACCTTAGTGGGATAAAAATGTCATGTATATGCCAGAAGTCAGCTGCCCTTGGACAATCAGCGAACAGCTGGAAACCAGTTTATACAGGTACCGACAGGAGGCTGACAGGCATTAAGGGAGTCATAGTAAGCGTTCTCGTCCCATTTCATTTTATCCAAGAAGAGTAGAGAGTAAAAATATGTTTTTGTTGAAAACTTGGTAAATCAGCTTCTGAAACTTACAGAATGTTGAAAGAAGTGTATGGAGATCCAGCATTATCCCACAGCAGAGTTTTCGAATGGTATGCATGGTTTCGAGACGGGCGGGAATGCTTTGATGATGATCCGAGATCTAGACGTCTCTCTAGTGTGCGAACAGCGGGAAAAATCGAAAAGGTGCGGAATCAGATAAAAAGGATCTCCGAATTACAGTGAAACTTTTGCTGACTCGGTGGGTATCAGTAAGTCTATCTGTCACGAGATTCTCCGCGAGGAACTGGGAAAACGAAAGCTTAATGCCACTTCTTACCCCGCACACTGGAGGGACGCCCAGATCTTGGATCATCATTAAAGGATTCCCGCCGGTCACGAAGCCATGCAAACCATTCGAAAACTCTCTTGCGGGATTATGCTGTGTCTCCACACGCCTCTTCTAACATTCTGTAAGTTTCGGTAGCTGATTTACCAAGTTTCCAACAAAAACGATCGCTGCACTTCTATGACTAAAATGAAATGGGACTAGAACTCTTGCTATGACTCCATTAATGCCCGTCTGTCGCCTGTCGGTACCGGCATAAACTGCTTTCCAGCTGTTCGCTGATTGGCCAAGGACTGCTGTCATCTGGCACACACGTGATATTTTTATCCCACTATTGTTACCTCAGTTATGCGGTTAGTCCTGGAACTTTTCGGACGTAGGTTGTATTACGCCATGCTCTTCAATGTATCTCTCACTAGTAAGCAATACTGGTATGGCACCACTGCAACCTTGCCCGACGACGTGGTGTGGCGAGTAGCTGTCCTGTTCTGGCGAGAGCGCAAACCTGCCTCAGCCGATCTGCGTTTCACAGTCAGTGACGATACGGGGATGTTCATGACTGTGTGTACACCTCGTCAGATGTCGTCCACTGTCGAGCGTGGGGCTGCTATGGCTTGCCGTCGAGTGTGGTGCCTCAGACTTTCGGACGTCTGCATACGTGCAGCAGTCCCATTACGGCGACGTACGTTACCTGCCTCCAACCACTGTCTTCACAATTAGCCGACAATTGAGGACCTGAGTGGACTAACGACTTGACGTCGATTAAGCTGTTATTGCTCCTATTGCATTTTCCAAAACCAAACAGTGTAATTTATAGTGTATGTGTGTTTTGTTGCTCTAACTCGCCAATAAATGCCAGGAAAAAGCTTTATTTGGAATCGCGTTCCAAGCTGTTAGTCCACACAGCAACCATTTTGAAATTAAGTCGTCCGTCTATCGCATGAATGTTGTACGTGGTGGTGGGTACATTCAGTAATTTGTTTTTCTCAAATATATTAAAACTAGCCAGCAGCCCGTCGTAGTACGGCTGCTTTTAAGTTTTAAATAAATATTCATATAATGGGGAATGTTGTCCGACCTAGGACCGGGTAAAATTTTTAATTGAAGCAAATTTAAACAAATCAAACACATGCCGGATTTCAGTAAAGAAATGTAGTAAAAACTCATTCACGTAAGAGCTGACAATTTTTTTAGATGAGATTCTGCTCACTTTGATATCTCAAAATTTCAGTTTTTATTGTAGGTTAGAGTGTTTTTAATAGATCTGGTATTTTTATATTTATAACAGAAAGTCCGTAGCGAATTATTTTAAAAACTGTATGATATTGTGGCGTATTTAAAATATTTTGCAAAATGTATAGGAGAATCAACACTAGACTCGGAAAAATCGATAAACTTGGAAAAATAAAGAATAATTAAAGTGTACAAATTAATTTTCGAATTGTGCTAAATTAAATTAATATACAAATTCAGCTTGCCGTCATATTAAGAATTCAATTCGAATTTTGTAGATTGAATAAATACGACGTAGAACTCCAGTCATTGATAATCCAATGTTTCTAAATTAGCACGTGATTATCTTAACATCTCAAAGTGATCGCGTGCCATTATGTAGCAAGGAATTACTTGGACATCTCGAGAGCATACACGATTTGATCGATACGTTCAGTAGTTAAAAACTTAATTTCGGCTCGCAGAACAATTGAAATGTGAGCATGTGGCGGTTCTCGCTTTTGAAACTAAATCGCGCAGACATGAGCTATTTTCCCAAGACACCATGAACTGTAAGTAAGGCCATTGCGAAATATTTTGCAAGATGTACGATAATGTGGCGTATTTGACTGCATTTGCTCTCAGCATCAAGAGATGCTACCACAATACAGACGTTGCTGTGACGTCAAGCGTTCCACACAGAGAGCGAGCGAGAGAAAGAGAGAGAAAGAGAGAGTCGGAGATCTGGCTGTTTATATGTATTAGGTGTGTACATAGGTTTTACCCGTTTTTGTAGGCTACAAAGAAAGGAGGAGAACACAACAAATAACGTATCTAGGATTTCACATAATTGCCATCATTCTGTATGACCTCTTGCCATCTGTCTATCGTCCACATCATCGAAGGTTTAGAGAACGAAAGCGATATATAATGATCGAAACAGATGGGAGTCCGTAGATGCCAGGTCAGGGGAATACGCCGGGTAAGGTAACACTTCCCAAACAAAGTCCAGTAATTTTTGCCGAGTGATTAAATCAGCATGAGGTCTGGCGTTATCATGATGAGGGAACACGCCTTTGCGATTGACTAGTACTGGCCGCTTCGATGTCAGTTGTTCTCGCAATCTGTCCAACTGTTAAAAGTAGAGGTCGGCATTTATCGTTCGGTTAGGTGCCAACACCTCCCAGTGGATTATTCCCTGGACAACCCACCAAACACTTAACAAAGCCTATTAGCGATGCAGTCCTCCTATTAAGGTCGATGAAGCAGGCTCCGAACCTTGGCACACAGTCCGTCGACGCTTTACATTACGGTGCAGTACCCATTTCTCATCACCCGTTACAATTCGTCCCAAAAACGGTTCATTTCTGTGACGAGAAAGCAAAGAAACACAGCTATGGATTCTCTCCTCTCGTTGTTTTGCAGAAAGCTGGTGCGGAACCCAGTTATTAAATGAACCCAAGCGCATGCACCCGTCTTTCGACTGTTGTTCTGTGTTCCGACAAAGCTTCCGCTAATTCCTGAACGGTTGGATGTGGATCATATGGCTTGGTCTACATCCTCGTCAGAAACCACGGTTGGACGTTCAGCACATGGTTGATTTTTACAGCTTCTGTCTCCGTCCCGTAATTTCAAAAACCAACAGCAAAATGTGCTATCATCAACAGCATCCTCCCCATATACTTGACAGCTGTTGCGGCAAGCTGCGGCTGCAGTAATTCCTTTATCGAACTCGTACAGTAAACAATGTCTAATGTGCTCCTTATCGCATGCCACGTTACACCCTCCGTGATTTCCGTTACGAATGACTTGCTCGGACAAACCAAGTGCCTCTATATGCTCTTCTGCTCCACGCTTTATTGGCCGACAATTCGGCATCGAAGCGTCATCTGTGACGTAACTACTACGATCCCAATTTGCATCTATTACCAATACGGGTAGAACTTTTGCACACACCCAATATAATGCAGAGTGAGTCGAACGACGAATGTGTTCATTTGTGTAATACCAGTGCAGTTAAAAGAGGAGTGAAGAGAATAGTTATAGTGTCTAGTTTTGGAAAACGCAATGGGAGCAATAACAGCTTAAGTGACGTTAAGTCGTTAATCCACCCAGGCCCTCAATTTCGCATACAAAAGTGTGTTATTCTCAAGTACACCCTAAGCAATTTCTCGACCTCTGAGTCTTATTTACCAATATTCTAGTCTTATACCGTCGTGAATAAGAAAAATGCTTTCACTTCAAAGAAAGAAGCTTTTCATCTGGTTAAACCAAGTCCTCCTGAACTAAAGAAGGCAAAGGTTTAATATGTGCTGCCCTTGCTCAAGTTTATGAAACCTTAAAATGCCGATTGGCTGCAAGAGGTTCTCTCTAGGAGTAATATTGATGTCCAGAATAATGCTGACGAAGATGACATCAGCGAGTGTGAGAAAATTCATACTCAAGAGAAACATGGTAGACTGTTCACTTGTGTGACATGCTGGATTTTGTTTCAGAATATGTGTTGACGGAAACTTGTAGAACTGTTTTCATACGGATATTCTAATGACATGAATTTCGCACACTTAAAGAACATACTGGAATGTAAAATTTAAGAAGTAAGTATTTTAAAAGAAGTGTTGTTTATAGTTTTTTTATGTGTAAAATGAAATTTTCATACTTGTGTTATTCGTAAATTGATCATTCAGAACAATATTCGTCATTTGTACTCATTTTCCCTTACTTATGATAAACTTGCATTAGGCATAAATGTTACATAGACTAACGACCTAAAGAAACCTTCATATTAAAGTAAAAGTTAGTTTTAAAGGGCATTATAATATATAATACATCGTCTTTTCAAGTAAATAAGTAATACTACAATTTCTTAAATAACTGAGTATGTCCTAAATTTTCATGCGATTAGAGTAACATCGTGTCGAACTTTCAGTTGAAGTTTACTCATAACTATGATTTTGAAATTAAGCCGTTAGTCCACCCAGGTCCTCAATTGTTGCATACAATATGTTCTCCCTAGCTGCGACGTAGGGACCAACCAGACGCACGTAGCCCAATTATGATACCTCTGATAAAGATGTCCGTGGGATGGTAGGATAGCAGATGATATCAACCAGGCCTTTTCACTCCTTATACATGCTTTCGTCACGGAGTTCGGTGAGGACGACGAGATTTAGCTAAACCAGCGTTTTGCCATTTTATCTCCCTCACCTACCATGTGATTGGTTTGTAACTGAGCTCATTTACATTACCCACCTGGGGACACACATACCCTCCCCTTTGTATGACGCTCCGATAAATATTTCTTACTGCGGCAGTTTCTATGTTGAGCTCTGTACTTCGAGTACGTCCACTGGGAACTTTTGCTGAACTTGTACATGGAACAGTAACTGTACAAAACATTAGATAACCTATCTAATAGCATTAGCGCAAATAACATACGGTGCGCGCTAAAGCATCGACTCCACCAGATGCCGGAGGGTTTCCGTAAGTAATGCCAGCCATACTTCTTGCAACATTGTCCACAACTCCGCCCGAGACGTCTGTCCAAGATCCAGGGATCTGATGTTCTGCTCCATGGCATCAAAAAGAGTCTCTACGGGATTTAAATCCTGGGACCTTGAGGGCCACTCTATTGTTACAAACTCAGACGGATATTCCTTGAGCCATGCCTGCATGGTTTTGGCTCGGTGGGTGGCGCATTGTTCTGCTGGAACAGACCTACGGCCGCAAGATGCGCAAAGGCCATGAAAGCGTCCACCAGCACATGCTGGTAGTGCGCAACAGTAAAGGACCTCTCCAGACGCACTAAGGCACCTAATGTGTTTCACGAGAAGGCTCCCCAAACCATCACAGAGTCTCCACCGCCTCGAACAGAGCCGATCTGGCGCGACAGAACCATTTTGTCATGCATTCGACGCCGCACCCGCACCCTCCCGTCAGCTCGGTACAGCTAAAATCGGTATTTATCTGACCACACGGCGCGGCGCTAGTTTGCAGGGTGAGGTTTTTTTGTTCCCGGCACCACGCGAGTCGTAATTTCCAATGAGGAACAGCCAGCGGTGGCACACGAGTAGGACGTCGGTTCCCGTAACCCATGGTATAAAGTCTGCACCGCACCGTTTGCTTGCTGACGCTGTTCAGGCCTTCGACATTTGACCTAGATGTTATTTTCGCCGCCGTAGACAAGCGGTCGATTTGTACGAGCCTGGGTAGTCTACGCCGGCCCCGGTCATCAATGGCATGTGGTTGGGCACCGCTTGCTCTCTGGGCGCTGGTACGTCCTTTGATGGTATACTCGTGGTACACCCTTGATACTGTTGTCCTGAGGAAGCTTAGGGTGCTTACCACTTCGGATATAGAAAGAGCAAACCCAACTGTTTTGCGCCGAAAATCAAAGTAGCTCAGACTACTACGTTTACCGATGTTTGTGGATTGTGATATGCTGTTGGAAAGCCCTGCTATTTGCCTATTTTTCGCTTACTTCGGTTTGGGTCTGCTTTACTAATGCGCGCGGTATGTCCATGGCCACTGCCCATCACCCCTTTCTAATATTTTGACTACGGAGTGTATTATTCCCCCGGGCATAATATAAAAATATAAACAAACCATATTTTAGGCACATTATACGTTTCTTCCACGTAGAGGGAAATTCTACATTTGAAATAGGCCGTAAGTCTCGGTCATTTTTACATTTAGTCGATCCAAAAAGGATTTCTTTGTCCGTTTTCTAGAAACACAGCCGTAGTTTATAGTTATTTAAGGGCTTTCATCTTTCCTTGAAAGAAAACTGTGTTCCAAAAAATACTTGAACACCTATGAAAAGTCATGATAGTGTTCGTATCGGCTCTAAAAAAATTCTAGAGTCCTTCTTCTGGAAAATGGAATAGAGTGAGAAATACGCCGGGTTAATAAATAATTACAGATGACCTGTGGCGGTGTATTAGAGATATGTAATGTAAATAGAGTATCACGACCTTATTAAACTCCCTGAGTGTTGCTGAGAACCTCAGTTAGGATGTAAAGGCAACGTGCTGGAGAACCGATTCAAGTTAACATGTCTACCTGCCTTGAAACCAAGTAGGTTAGAATACAACAGGAGATGCCCTAAGCAGTTTCCCGTGAAGCCAATGCCTGCGACCCCCGCCCACACAGCGGCCATCTTGTTTGGTACAAAACATTCTGTTCTGCTGCATGTGTTAGAGCCTGTTGACTCATTCGTTTACACGTTTCAGTTATTTCAGGATCGAATAAAAGTTTTATTAACAAAAAGCAAAGTTGTGCGGTTATCGACTGCGTTAACAGATAACCTGGGGAATTAAATTTAGGACGTTCTGATATCTGGATAATTCTCAGGATCACATTATAGTGGCTTATCCGCATAATACCGAAATGTGTTGCTGTGGGCTGCGCTAATCGATCTTCCAAAAAAATGCCAGGGATTACCTTTCACATGTAGGTACTCGTATTTTTTATACTGGACTGAAATATGGTATGGATGTTTGTTTAAGAAATATGGTATGGATGTTTGTTTAAGAAATATGGTATGGATGTTTGTTTAAGAAATATGGTATGGATGTTTGGCAGTGGTGGAAATTTGGAAATGCATTTTTCACAATAAACTCGTGGGTACACGTGTCCTCACGTAGATCTAATTTGATCTAATTTGAAGTTAATGCAAAATCATTCGACCGTACAAAGTTCTGTTTTGCTGCAGTACGGTATCGTCAGAGTCCATTTAGCGAGGTGGGGCTGCAGTCCCGGGCCCCGCATTTTCAAGGGGCCCCAAAAATATGCAGGATGCTTGAAGAATTCAGAGTTCTGCAGTTTTTTCGTTTTTTTTGTTTTTTTTTTGGTTTTGCCTTGTGAAAAAACAAATCTTTTTCTTTCCGCTTTTTTAGGAGTCCGCAAAAAATAGTCGCCCCCAGTCCATCCCCAAATCTTTCGAAAGCATTGCAGAATTATTTTTGGAAACATCTGCAATTAGAAGAAATTTTCATACATTAAGAATTCATTTGAATCTTGATATTTGGATCATATTCTTTTGCCTACTATTTCGATATAATTTCAACTAGGTGAACCTAACCCTGGGAGAAGAAGGGGGGGGGGGATTAAATCAGAACTGAACGGGTATCCATTATTCAAACATGCATTTTTACATTTTCTTGCTACCACTGATTCATACATGAATCATGGGAATATGGCGGTGATATTTTTATGGCTTTCTCATCATATTTTGGGAATGTTTCCTCCTGGGTATTTTTATTCTGCCACCCAAAGTGAAATCCTAGATGTGCCACTAATACTGGGGCCCCACAATACTGCCCAGTACCTAGCCCCCCCCCCACCGTCTCCTTAAATGTGGTCTGGGTATCATCTTACCATATTGCAGCAAAAAACAACCTTTTTTCATTTTGAATTTTTAGTGGATAAAAAAAAAAGATGTTTTTCTTGTAATTTTGTTTATTACACTTGTGGTTGACTACACTGTTATTAAAATTCCATTTTAATATTCATTGTAATGCACCAATTTATTTTTAATTAAAATAAAATTCACTGTTATAATAGTATTTATTGTAAAATTGCACAAAATACAGAAATGACAAATTGCACTAAAATAGCCATAATTCCACAAAAAATGTAGAATTTTATGGATGAAAATGAAATCCTGAATCGATCTAACATTTGTGTCAAACACTGATATCAAATGGTTTTTGTGCTGGAACTTGAGGTACACAAACGCGTCAGTACCTTCGTACCCATTTCAAAGCAATGAGTACACAAGAACCAAGATGAATCTGTTGTCAATAGTCATTATTGTGTGCTATTTTTAATATTATATATTGAGTTCATTGCAGCACAAATGACATTTTTCTATGGCATTGCAGTTCTCCATAACTTTTTCTGTGCTGACTTGGAGAGACGGTGAGGTGTTGTAGCAACAAAAAGCTTTTTTCTGCATTTGTTGGTGATAACTACGAGTAAAACTCAATCGCTGAAGCCGAGCAGTTTGAATGGTAGAGAGGGGTGTGGGGACACACAGTTATTTATCAAAAGATACCAACGCTGGGTAACCAGCGGTTGGTGTGTACTTTATCTGTTAATGAGATAAAGTATCTTACTATTTGATATATATTTCAAATCTGCATAGAGGCTCATTGGTTATTCTGACTCTTTAATAATGATGTTGGATGGAGAACCAGAGTTACTTAAAAAAAGTTGTAAAATCTAGTAAATGAAGGAAATACTAGATTTTATAGATTGGAAGGGGGGGGGTAAAAACTGAATTCAGTTTAACAGTTTTCTTTGCCGAGATATGAAGTCCAATTTTGATTGATGGCCAGTGATTGGTGAAGATCCACTAATTTTCAATTTAACAGGTTAAAACGTGTAAAAAATATAATATATATATATATATATATATATATACTGAAGAGCAATATATATATATAAATTATCCGCGTTCATAGGTTTGTTTCTATTTTCATGTTTCTTACGCTAGATTGGTGTTCTGGTTACCTACTTTAGAAATCGGGGTAAAAATCTACGCAGCTGCAACCTATACCGGAAGAAACTTTAGTTCATGATCTTTAAATAACTGTTTCCAGAATTTGAATCGACCAAGTAGTTTGGATTTTATAAGCCACTGTATTTGTAAACAAACCCCTGTTTCTTCGCGTTTTCGCTTACACTGCAGGCTTTAATATATCATCATCATCATCATCATTGTCAACCATTATCAATCCACTGCTGGACGAAGGTCTCCCCAAGTTTCCTCCACAACGGTCTGTCTTGTGCCAGTCTCCTCCATGTCACCCCTGCATACTTTCGAATTTCATCCACCCATCTCCCATGTGGTCTTCTTCTGGGTCTTTTCCTGTCCCTTGGAATTCAATCTAAAATTTCAGCTGTCCATCGATGATCTGTCCTTCTGGCAGTATGTCCAGCCCATTGCCATTTCAGGGATTTAACTCTGATCATGATGTCTTCCACTCTTGTCATTTTTCGGATCCACGAGTTCCTCTTCTTATCTCTCCTGGATACACCAAGCATGCACCTCTCCATGCTACTTTGAGTTGTCTGCAGCCTTTGTATGTCTCTTTTAGTTAAGGTCCACGTCTCCGCACCATACGTAAGCACTGGAAGGATGCATTGATCAAACACTTTTCTTTTAAGACATAATGGCATATTGCTCTTGAAAATTATGCTGTTTCTTCCAAAAGCTCTCCAGGCAAGTTTTGTACGCCGATTAATTTCTTCATCAATGTGACCCTCACTTGATATCTGCTGTCCAAGATAAACGTACGTGTCTGTTATCTCCAGCTTTTCTCCATCAATCGATAAATCTTCATTTCTTGTAAAAGCATTGAACATCACTTTTGTCTTCTGAAAGTTCATTTTTAATCCCACTTCTTTACTCTTGTCAGCAAGTTCCTGGATCATACTCTGCAGCTCTGATGGGGTAGTTGCAAAAATGACTACGTCATCAGCAAAACGAAGGTGGGTTAGATAATCTCCATTAATCTTTATACCCTTGTTTTCCCAGCTCAGTGACTGAAAAACACCCTCCAATGTGGCATTAAAGAGCTTTGGAGATATGGTGTCACCTTGTCTCACTCCCTTTCCAATTTTTACGTGTGTTGTATTTTCAAACAGCCTAATCTTTGCACTTGCATTTTCATAGATGTTATTAATAATATTAATGTATGCATCTTCAATACCGCAGGTTTTCAGAGCCATTGTAACTGCTGATGGTTTCACCGAATCAAAGGCTTTTTCATAATCGATAAAAGCCATGCACAATGGAAGTTCATATTCCCTCGCTCTTTCAATTAGTTCTCTCAGCACGTGGATATGATCTATTGTGCTGTAGCCACTCCTGAATCCAGCTTGTTCTCTTGGTTGAGCCATGTCCAGTGTTACCTTCAAGCGGTGTGAAAGAACTTTAGTGAAGATTTTATAAACTACTGATAGGAGGCTGATAGGTCTGTAGTTTCCGAGATCCTCAATGTCACCTTTCTTATGTAGCAGGATCATTGTAGCGGTGTTCCAATCCTCAGGAATCTTTCCTTCATTAAGGCATCGAGTGAAAATTTGGGCGAGTACTGTTTCGATTTCTCCACTTGCTTCTTGTATGATGTCTACAGTAATTCCATCTTCTCCTGGAGCTTTTCCTCGCTTCATGTTCTTGATTGCATGTGCAACTTCTGCTGGAAGGACTGGAGTAACTCTGGTACTGGTATCTTTCATGATGTCTGGAGTGCATATATCATCCCTTTCATATAATTTGGAGTAGAAATCTTTCACTCTTGTCAAAATTTCGCCTCTATTTCTTGTTACAGAACCATCTTCTTTTCTCAGTGCCATAATCTGTTTTCTTCCCTTACTGAGATGTCCCTTTGCTATCTTTAGGCTTTGGTTGTTTTCAATTGCTTTCCTCACTAGTTCACAGTTGAATTTCCTTACGTCTTCAGTGATACTTTTTCTTACTGTCTTGCATAGCTCTATATATTCCACTTTGGAAGTCACATCTTCTTTAGTTGTCCTCATCTCTCTTCTTTTTTGCATCAACATTTTGGTTTTTCCTGATAATTTGTTCACATGCAACTTGTTCTTTGACCCAGCTAATTTTGTTGCTGTTTCCATAAGAGCTTTGGTTACTTTTCTGTTAACTTCAGAGATGTACACTTCTTCCGATGTTCGGCCTTCTAAAGCAGAGAACCTGTTCTTCAGTTCTAACTTGAAGGTATTATGGTGTTTTTTAAGGTTGGTTATGTCAATAGATTTTGTTTGTCCTATGAGCTTGCCACGTTCAAGTTTAGTGTTGAGGTGCATCTTACATCTTACCAATCTATGGTCACTACCTGTGTTGAACTTGTTTAGCACACTGCAGTCTTCTCTGACGAATTTTTTGTTACACATAATAAAATCAATTTCACTTGTCGTCCCATTTGGATGTCTCCATGTCCATTTCTTGTGTGGCTTTTTCTTGAAGAAGGAGTTCAAGATGAAAAACCCTTCTGCCTCTGCAAACTCAACGAGAGTATTTCCACGCTGGTTTCTGTTGCCATGACCGAATTTACCTACCAAAGTTTCATTCTGTTGCCGTTGCCCTATTTTTGCATTGAAATCTCCCATAATTATTTTCAAGTGCTGCTTACCTTTATTATTTAGATGACAAATTTCCTCATAAAATTCTTCAATTTCTTCTTCAGGATGACTTGTGGTGGGTGCATAAGTTTGAATAATCTGAGCCTGGTATCTTTTCGAGAGTTGGATAACAAGTCGTGCAGCTCTGTCAGAGGAACTTTCAACTTCTACAACTTTATCCTTCAGTTTCTTGTTTATTATAAATCCAACACCACTAGTTCTGCCAGTATCTGTCCCACGATAGTAGAAGAGATGTCCACTTTTCAGTTCGATGAGATCTTCTCCTTTTCTCCTTACCTCACTTAGCCCCACGATGTCCCACTTGATCCTTTGTAGTTCCTCTTCCAATTCAAGAAGCCTTGAATCAGAAGATAATGAGCGTCCATTGTAAGTAGCCAAGGTCAGCATCAGATGGCAGCCTAGTCCGTTCCTCCGGGGATTCTTAGCACCCTCTGCCTTCATGTCGCACTGGCCGCTGCCTTGGCCAGGTACATTCCAGCTGCTGGAGACTGAGGGCCAAGATTTAAGTTGTGGAATCATTTTGGAGGGGTTTGGCTATAACTCACCACGCTGGCCAAGCGGGTTGGTGAGTGTGGGATAGCATTTCCTCTGATCCCGATGGTATAGTTATACCGCTATGGGCGGTCGTCAGAGCCCCTTTAGTGGGAACAGGATGCACCACGAGAAGGCGGGGTTGACATTTGTCAAGGAGAGGCTGTGATGTTACGCATCACCTGACCTTACATCCCTTTAATATATATCTCATTTAAATTCTAAACAACTGGAAACTTTCTGGCTGGACGGTATACATAAATACAAGTAAAGCTTAACATTATGCCGCTTTAATAAAATACGTGCAGATATTTATTGACGTTGCAACCCCAGCTATAAATAAGCCAAGCAAGCGTTGAGTAACACGCGAAGATTCTGTTCTTGTACCAATGCAAATGGCCGCCACCGACTGGCAGTTGATGGAGGGGAGGAGGAAGTGGCTTCATCAACTTTACGTTGCGCCTAAGGACCAGGGTGTCTCCTGTTGTATTCTAACCTCCTTGCTTGAAACATGGTCTCATACAGACGAATGCGCGATGATTTGTTTTTTCTGGATGTGGCATCAGAGAACCATCGCTTACTGTAAGAAGTGAATAGCCCACAAGTCATGAGCATGTCAGGAAGGTGTTCGAAATTCGGACACAGCGCAATGCGTTGACGAATGAGAACCGCAGTGGCAAGCTTTCAAGAGAAGACAGCAACAGTGGTGTGTGGTGAGGCTTTGGTGCAAAAAGACATACGGGTGACTTTTCATTAGGTTGCTGAATAAATCTTTTGGAAATGCTTTTTTCAGTGACGCGAGTCATATGGTTTAGCCCAATCACCGCACGTACCTCCGAGTGATATAACGCGTCCAGTGGGGTCGTCTATTTCACTTCAATATGTCATCTAATGCGTTGACTCATTATTTAAAACTCCTACACTAAACAACTTTCTTTACTTAGAAGAATGTACGACTTTGAAAGACACCGATGTACACTCAGTAGACAAAGCATTAGAGATAGTGGTGAAGGGCAGTTTTCATGGGTATCCCCCTCGCAGAAAGGAACAGAACGAAACCGAACGCAAGCGATAAATAGGTGGACATCACTGCATCCCAACAGTGTACCGCAAGCGATGAACATGGTAAACGTGATGATTTAAGCGACTTTGATCGTGGACGCATTGTCGGCGCAAGACAGATGGGTCATTCTATCGCCCAAGTAGTAAGATTTCTAGGGTTTCCGAGGGAATCTACGGCCCAAGCAGCATCAGCCAGCAAACAGTATGGCTCACGCTGCATGCCGCGGGCTACGGGAGCCCACGCCCTACTTGAGTGCTACTGTTGACTGCTCGTCAGCGGAAATTACGCCTTGCCCAGTGCCGGGAACATCAAAACTGGACCTCTGGAGAGTGGCGCCGTGTCGTGTGGTCAGATGAATCTCGTTTCCAGGTGTACCGATCTGACGTAATGGTGCGGGTGTGGCGTCGACAGCATAAGGCCATGACTCCGTCGTGCCAGGGCGGCTCTTTAAAAGGCGGTGGTGACTCTGTGATGGTTTGGGGAGCCTTCTGATGGGACATATTTGGTCCCTTAGTGCGTCTGGAGAGGTCCTTTACCGTTGCGCGCTACCAGCATGTGCTGGTAGATCACCTACACGCTTTCATGGCCTTCGCGCATCCTGCGGCCGATGGACTGTTCCAGCAGAACAATGCGCCTCCCACCGGGCCGCAACAACACAGACATGGTTCAGAGAACATCCGCCTGAGCTTGAAACCATCTAGTGGCCTCCAAGGTCTTCGGATTTAAACCCCATGAAAGCTCTCTGGGGTACCGTGGAGAGGAACATCACATTCATGGATCCTAATCCATCGTCTAGGGCGTAGTTGTGGACAGTACTGCAATAGGAATGGCTGGCATTACCATCTGGTGGAGTCAACGACTCGGCGTGTACAGGATAATATTCGCGATAGAAGACGACCAACACGCTATTCGGTTAGTCTAACGTGTTTTGTCCATTAAGAACACATGCCCCGGATCTTCCGTCGAAGATCGTAGAAATGTACTTATTCTTCAGCCCTCGTAAGAGTGTTTACATTTCTACCACTTAGTAGGAAAACCGTAGGCTTCGAAATGCCGTAAAGTTTATGAAAAGCTTTCAGGGTTTATAAATTTCCTCGGATGGCCTGTAAGAGGTGAGGTGCCGTTGAATTGAAATGTAATTTTACGGTATTTGAGGGAATTAATGGAAAATGGTGGTAATGCCAGCAGCAATCGGATGCTGAAAGATCTTTTCAGAAGTAGCTTTTAAAAGCGCAGATGTAGTTACAAATTAACTCTTTAAGCGGCTGACGTACCTGAACTAAATGGTGCACAAAATCTTGCCGCGTTATGCGAAAACTATGGCAAAATAATACCTCCCTCCGTCTCATCTCCGCATTATCAATCATAAACTCGTTACCGGTGATAAGTACTCCTTTTGTAGCCCACAGTCTATAGTATGATCCCCTCACAGTCCTTTATTCTGTGATCCATGACCCAAGGAATAATTGGGAAGTGCAAGTCGCCCTGACACAGACATCATACCACTGGGTAGAAGACGGTGACTCAAACATCCTTTCTCACCTTTCTTAGGTTCGTCGCTGTTTTTATAGATTTTTTGTTTAGCGTAGAAGGCAAACACACGGAATGGATTAATGAAAATCATTACCCCGAAATGACAACTTTGAATTAAAAAGTTAAGGGGAAAGCAGCGATTTTGATGCGCAGGTTCACTCGTCCCACCCTCGTTCGGCCCACTTCTTAGACAGCGAGTATATTCGTTCGCGATGATTTCTGCTCATTTTGCTAACCCCGAGTTTATTCGTTCCAACGGTTAAAGGAAAAAAGTGCAATATTAGTCCTTTAATTGCCTTCCAGTAGAATAATCCATCTAGAAAATAAAATACTTCGCAGGCTACATTAATCGTAGATAAAAAAAAAGCAAAGTTAAAAGAGTTTTTGCAAAAAAAACTAAAAATTGAAATATTACCCTTTTGCATCAGAATAAGATGGGAAATTTAGACATGCATTTAGTCTAAATTGCATCAAAGAAGAAATTCTCGAATCGGACTTAAGAAGCTCAAAGCAAGAAAAATGGTAAGTTTTGCTCACAGGTTCGGCTATCGAGTTAAAAACAGTTCGCCTGAATAGAAGTGCAGATATCTGCGGCAAATAAAATCATTTTTACATCACCAAATTGCAAAACTGTGCATCGCAATAACTTAAATATGCGTGAATTGTCATTCTCATGGTGGTGCTAACTGGAGACGAAAGAATTTTTCCCATTCCGTTCATTGGGTCTATGAAT
This sequence comes from Macrothele yani, assembly GCA_039090855.1. Classification (NCBI taxonomy): domain Eukaryota; kingdom Metazoa; phylum Arthropoda; class Arachnida; order Araneae; family Macrothelidae; genus Macrothele; species Macrothele yani. The sequence goes on from CM076996.1 coordinate 10,104,445, forward strand.
AAAATGAGACGCTGCAAGCATTTATTTTGTTTTCCAGGAAAACTAAAAATCCATTAAATGGTATTTCCTCGTTGTTTGCGAAATTTCCGTTTTGAGAATGCAATAATGTTTTATTACTTCGTTGTGGGCGATTACTACCCTCGATGCTAGCCGTACGCTGAATCAAAGTATATATTTTTATTTTCCCAACTGTCCCTATCCGTGACGTTCGGTACTGATGGATTGTATCCAAGAAATTTGACAGCTAAGCTTATAAGCAACCTATTTCTTATCGAATGCGTCAAACTCAAAAGAGTTATGTCAGTGAATGTGATGCTGTTGTGTTATGTTATTCAAAAAAAAAGTTTTGTGTTGTCGCTTCTAAGTGCAAGAAAAAGTTAAATTGATTTATGTTTTCCTTTTTTTATTTCAGCGGAACCAAGTGCTCCTGTGATAGAAAAAGATGGGAAGGTGTCACAGAACGGGTCTGTCGTGGGCCCATTTTACGAAGGTGCATCGCTGTCTTTGGAATGTGAGACGATGGGTGGCAAACCAACGCCGGAAGTCACGTGGTATAAAGCGGATAAAGAGCTGGACTCTGCGAGCCATGTGACTGTAGAGAAAAATGGGGCATCCAGCGTTACGTCGAGTGTCAGTGTCACCTTGGAAAGAGATGATCTCGGAAGGAAGATAGAATGTCACGTAGATAATGAAGCAACAGACCATCCCCTTGTCACTTGGGTTGAAGTTGATCTCCATGGTAACTAGTTCGCTTGTATTCTTTCTTCTTCAGTGCAATATTTCAATCAATATTTTTTTACTCCTTCCCCAACTTCAGTCCTTCTATCCGCGAATATTGCATAAAATCTCACACTGATCTTATTTGCAGTAAGATACCACTCGAGTACCATCAAGAACAAAATCCAGAATTTTATATAAAGTTGTTAGAACTTCAAATTATAAGGCTAATCATTTCTTTTAAAACTGGAATCAGAAATATTGCGAAACAAAGCGAGAAAGGGCATGATAACTTTTCACATACATTTTACACACAGTACAAATACAAAAGTTAAGCAGTTGACAAAATAGGATACATTCAAGTCCGTATCATGGCCTTCGTGCGCTCCGTCATCAGCCCCAAACGAGCTGATGACGAAGAATGAATATGCAGTCCATTAAAACACTAAAATCTAAGCAATAAGCATTGAATTTGTGATGCTCTGTGCATTGTTCAAACTAACAATTGATCTGCATTGTTTTCATACCAAATCACTGTATTTTACACTTTTCTTACGAGAAAATGAGTTAAAATCTTAGGATTTCTAGATTTTAGTCATAGAGATTTTAATGATTTAGCATTAGATACTCTATGTTTTCTTTGTGCATTTCTTTTGTCTAGCAGATGACAAACGAAATACAAAAGGAAAAAATGCTCTCAATGTTTTGGTTCATTTACGTGATGGTTAAATGCTCAAATTCCGAAAAACTATTAAATTCTTCATGAGAACTGGTTCGTTCTTATTCGTTTTATCAGTCTGAAAAGCCATGATTTACAAATTACAAGAGTATCTGAAAATTTTGTAAACAACTGATCACCCTCCTATCAATGACCCCTATTTATGTCGCCATAAGACTGCAGCGTTGTTTCAGTCATCAGAAATATTCCCTTCAATTGAGGCATCTAGTGTAAACTTGGGCGAGTGTAGTTTCTGTTTCTTAACTTGTTTCTTGTACAATGCTTGTGTGTGTGTGCGCGGGCGGTTTGTATATATTCACTGCACAATAAATGAATTATGACCTACTACCTAATACTTCGTAGGTTCTCCTTTAGCTTTCAGTACAGCAGCTATGCGACGTGGCAACGATTTAATAAGGTGCCGGAAGCGGTTAAGAGGTATAACCAACCAACCTGTGCGTCAGGCGGCCTTTTATGCAGGTATGGAGGTGATTGGTGTTCCCAGATGCCTGATATGACGTTTCATAGTGTCCCACAAGTGTTCTATGGATTAATATTGGGGGAGTTCGGAGGCCAATCGATATACTGGAAGCCTGAACTGTGTTTCTCAAACCATTCTTGCATGACATTGGACCTGTTGTTCAGCGCATTGTCATCTTGGAAAACACAGTCGCCATTCGGGGAAAAGTGCAACATTGCACTTATGCACAAGGGGTCCAAGTTCCTGCCAGGTCAACATGCCCCACACCGTACAACCACCTTGCACTCTGGAGACAATGCAGGATGGATCGAGTGCCTCATGTTGTTTGCGCTAAATACGTACACGACCATCCATGGAGTGGAGTAAAACAACGCGACACCTCTGACCAGCACACTTTTTTCCAGTCATCCGATGTCCAGCTTACATAATCTCTGCACCAGGCGTTTTGTTTGCGCCGATGAATTGTGCTTAGGAGAGGATGTTGTCGGGGTCGTCTACTGTTATAGCCCATACGTGCGAGCGTACGACGTATGGTCATGACAGCTACTGTTCCGCGTTGACCTCTGTTGTATTCGGTAGTCACCTGTTGAACACTGCTGCGTCCGTTGGCCTGTACGACTTGTCGGACCCGGCGCTCAATTTTCACATCAACCTTTCACTGTCCTTTGCAGCTTTGCCTCCGGGTCGTTGTTTGACCTTTTCACGCCAGTCCTGATACCCTTTAACTCTGGCGGTTGGCAAACAACCCAACAGTTCATCCGTTTGGAAAATCGAGGCACCCACTTTCCGAGCTCCGGCAATCTGACCTTTCTCAAAGTCCAATAAATCCTTCCGTTTACCCATCACGCTCCGAATTGTATTACCTACTGCTCCACATGCATATGCTACGTCGGTCGACTAATCGCAAATCACATGGTCAACGGGCTGCATCCACTTTTGATAGGGGTGGTCATAATTCAGCGATTACTCAGTGTGTGTGTTCAAAAACCGAACCAAATAGCAAACACATTATGAAAACTTGCCTAATATAGTGTTGGTCCTCCAGGATCAGCCAAAACTGCCCTGCTAGGGTTTGACACCACAGGATTTCTAAAGGTGTGTTTTTGTATCTGGCACCAACACGTTGGCAGCACATTCTTTAACTCTTGTAAGTTACGTAGTTGAGCCGCTGCAGGTCGGATTTGCTGGTCCAATAAAACCACAGATGCTCGATTGGATTCATGTCTGTGAAATTTGGAGGCCAGAGCAATACCTCGAAATCTACCTCATGTTCAGCGAGCTATTCTCCAACACTCCGGGTAGTGTGGTATGGTGCATTTGCTGCTGAAAGAGGGCACTACGTACTAGAGGGGAATGCCGATGGCATGAAAGGATGTACCTGGTCTTCAATTATGTTTAGGTAGGTGGTAGACTTCATACTTTCCTGCTCACAAATCACTGGTCGTATCCGGCTATCTCAGAAGAACATTGCCCAAAGCATTACACTTATTCTACTAGCTTGTTTTCGTCCCACGGCGCATCCTGGTGCTTACACTTCCCTAGATAAACGACGCACATGTGGCCGGTCGTCCACATGATGCAACAGAAAATGAGATTCACCGGAGCATTCGACCTTCTTTCCATCATTAAGGTGGTTTCACCTAAAATCTCTGCCTTGTGTTTCCTATGGTAAAATTTCTTTACATATTTTCTTCGCAATGAATGTATTCCCAAGGAAAAAAATTTGCTTATCAATAAAACAAACTTTAAGGTATAGCATGAGATACTTAATACTTGCTAAAACATAACCATAACTAAGCAATCTAACATTTGTTTGTCTACTGACGTCATAAATGTACAGGTCGCGCCGTCTATTAACAGGTCTCAACATTACTCAAAGAAAAATCATTGATTTTTAAAATAATTATGGTTATGTTTTAGCAGCTATTAAGTATCCTATGCTATAACTTAAAGTTAGTATTATCGATGTGTAAATTTTCATCCTTGGGAATACATTAATTGCAAAGAAAATATGTAAAGAAGTTTTACCATTGGAAACATAAGGCAGAGATTTTAGGTGGAACCACCTTAATGTTCCAGATTTGATTCTCTCGTGCCCAGTTTTGACAGTGTACCGAGATTACTATGGACACTAAGAAAGATCTGCGGCTACGCAGCCACATTTTCAGCAGGGTTCAATATACTCTGTGTTGTAACACATTATTTCCGTCACCAGCATTCAAATCACCGGCGCGTTACGCCACAGTATTCCTTCTGTTAGCTAGTACCATACAGGATAGGCTAATCTCACCTCCAACGTAGACGAGCCGTGGTCGGACCACACTTTGACGGCGGTTCGTTATTTTCCCTCCTCCAAACACTTTTTAAAAATATTAACCACAGATGACCATGAGCTTCGCACAAGGCCTTGTTCTCTAGAAAATGCTCTGAGCCAGTCGTCTGGCCATAACAATTTGGCCTTGTCAAACTCACTTAGCTCTGCTGCCTTTTCCACCTGAAGAAGAATAACAACATACAGTTAAAAAGAATAACAAGAGACAGAAGAAGAAGAATAACAAGAGACAGAAGAAGAAGAATAACAAGAGACAGAAGAAGAAGAATAACAAGAGACAGAAGAAGAAGAATAACAAGAGCCAGAAATGTTGGTCGTCCACATGCGCAGGGTCAACCACGAATCACAACTACTTAAGATGATTGCTGAGTGGTGCTAGCAACGAGATGTGTCAGATACATGTCAGTGAGAGACATTGTGGTAGAGTTGCCAACGGCTAGTGGATGAACAATTCCGAGGCAAACAATTTGCAGAAGGCTTCATGGACTGGAGCTTTATACGAGACGACCTATATTTTGCACCCTATTCACTCTGCCAGGGAGAAAGGCTGGTTGTCATGATCCAGTCAACACCGGTTTACCTTGTAGCTTGTGTAAGTTACATCGCGCATTTTTTTGTTTCTTCATTCCATCTGCACTATATACCCCATACCATTGTACCGTATCGTACACTGGTGCTCAAAATTAAAACAACCACAAAACCTAGATAAGCGACTGTAACTAACAAAGTAAGGCACCTAAGGAAAGGAACTTTATGTATGCTTTGTTGCACAGTGTTTCACCCTTGTGAACACAGAAGACCTAAGATATATGCAAATACGCCCAAAATGTAGGCCTGTGAAGAAAAACCCAGTAAAACAAGGCATGAAACGGTATCATATAAATAAGCTAAAAAACGGAACCATAGTATGTGGCCACCACGGACTGCAATGCAGGCTTCGCAGCGCCAAACCAAGCTTTGAATCAGGATGTCCACAACACACTGTGGAATTGAATCATTGAATCAAAGTCGTACAAAAAACAACAACGTAAGTCCTGTAGAACTCTAGGTGGAGGGTAGAGAGCAGCAATATGTCTTCCTAAATTGTCTCAAACATGCTTACTACGATTAAGATCTGGTAACCTTGCTGGCTAATACACATATGTTTGGCTTTCAAGATGTTCGTTAACCAGCATATCGCTATCAGGTTGGACGTCTGTCGTCATCTATTAACAGGAAATCTGGATTCACTGCACGTCTAAAAAGACTAAAATGAGGATTTCTTTATTTTCAGAATCTCGTAGCGATATCGAGCAGTCGTTAGACCTCAAGAGATTTTTCATTTGGTATCACGTAAAGAGTCGAACGAACATCGATGCACAGATTCCGTCACAAACTATAATTCCACCACCTACGAAATTGTCCCGTTCTCGAACATTCAACTTCTGACATTCTGTCTCACTTTCTCGCTAAATGAATGTTATCAGAGAATCTGCCTCCGTCGACCAAAAGAGAGTACCCGCACCAACTCTTGATAGGTCCAATGAACATGTTGATGACGCAATTAGAAATGAGCTCTTCTCTTAGATAGGCTCATCGGAGCACACGCAACAGACCGTCTGGCGTGTATACAAACCTTTGTTTGCAATCATCGTGGTACGGCGTATGTTGGGATATAACCCACTGAGTTGGCACAGTGAGCGTCAGGACCAATTTAGGTGCCGTGTTTCTTGAATTGCGTCTAGCGTTTAGCACCAGATAAGCGGTCTTGTCGATAAAAAGTGACCCTCCGAGGCCTTCTCGAGATGTTTTAGTGTCCTGATATTGTTTCTAGAGGTGGAAGAAAACGGATCGATTCTCATTTAACCATCTGGTCACTTCATCTTGAGACTGTCTTGCTTCTAATCTCGTTTATAGCTCTTCACAGAAATGAATCATCTAAACGGAACATTATGAGATATAATGACGTTTTATCACTGCACCAGACAGTGGAAACCTGAAGATTGCCCACGTATTGGAATCCAATCGATTATACGTATACGGATTCCTTTTGTATGTGGCACATACAAATTTTGCTGTCTCATGGTTTCCTTTAGCACCGTTGTTAAGTTATTGGTTTCAGCATTTGCTGCTTTGTATAACCTGCGCCTTGTGTAATATTTCCGTGTGATTTCGGTGTAGCGTTCCTATGTTAACTAGGTTTTTGTAGTTGTTGCTTTAATTCTGAGCACCAGTGCATTTTTCATTTTGTCCATTTTGTCAACTATGCTGAGCTTTTGGACACGAGTGAGAAACAAACTGCGGAATTAAAAGTTGAAAAAGATGTTCATATATGTACATGGTGTCCACAAATTCTCTGATTTTAAATTACTGAACTTCGTGCTCTTTGGCTCCTCGAGGCCCTTGCTCCAGTAAATGCCAACCAACCAACCACAAAGTCCGTTTACAAGTCTAAATGTTTATTACAAATACAATTGATGGGATAATTTGATCATATTGGTTGCAATATACTAAGTGATTATCAAAGTTTTTATTGACATTTCATTTGTCTAATATTAATTTTTGTTAAGTTAAACGAATGACTATTCAATAAAATACGAATGACTACTACACAATGCGTAGCTTAGTTTATATGAACAAAATCTGTTCAGAAGACTCAGCGGAATTACAGGACTAAGTATATAAAACATTCGCCGTGGCGTACGTCGATTTGCTAGTGGCATAAGAAATTTATGGAGACAGGTCAGTGTTGCATAAAGAGAGAACTGGTCGACCAAGAACATCCGATGAAAACATCGACTGCTTGCGTGCATCATTTGCTCATAGCCTGACAAGTCCATCCGTACTGCTGCCATACAGTTACAACTATCATATTCAACTGTGCGCAAAGTCCTACACCAGCATTTGCGACTATACGCATACAAATTGCAAGTCTTGAAGGCACTTGAACCAAATGAAAAACCAAGAAGAAAAGAGTATGCAGTTCACATGCTGGAACGAATTTCTGCAGATGCAGACTTCCTCACCCGTATTTGCTTTACAGATGAGACCACCTCTCATGTATCAGGGAAGACGGAAAACCACAGTGTAAGGAATTGGGGATCAGAAAACCCCCCATGTGACTTGGGATATTCAACTGGATGGTCCAAAGGTGAAAGTGTGTGATGTGGGACCATGTGCAATAGAAACACTGGGCCATTTTTCTTCGTAGAAACACATTTTCTGTAGATTTTCCTTCGATGTTTTGACCTAATATGTAATACAACAGCTGGTAAAACTTCAACCAACAATCATCTTCCAGCTAGATGGTGCACCTCCTCATTGGGACTGCATGTCTGTGAGTTCCTAAAATACACATCTCCAGTCCAGTAAATTATAAAGGATGGCCCTATTTCCTGGCCGCCTAGTTCCCGAGATATCACTCCCATGTACTTCTTTCTATTGGGGCTGTGTAAAAGATGTGCATCAAACCCAGTTAGGGAACATCATCAACCTGAAACAAAGAATCGATGACGCTATTGCCAACATTGATGAAGCTGTATTACAGCTAACATGGCGATAAATCGTTTGCCGTCTTGATGTGATTCGCGCAACAAATGATGCCCATGTAGAAGTGTTTTAAATAATCCGTAAAAACACTTTCACATTTTGTCTTCATTATGTAAGCAATTGCACAGGTTTATCTGTCGACTTGTGTTCGTAATAAATGTTTAAAGTTGTGAACAGACTTTGTGGACACCCTGTATTTTCGCATGACTCTGAAGGAAGGAGATATATAATGTATTTCTAAGACATATTCTCATTTTAAAAACCGTAAACGAAATAAAAACTTGCTCCACGAATACAGATGTAAAACGTTTCTCTAAACCATGCATAAGAAGAATGGTTTTAAGTGCATGCTAGTTAGAAAATAGAATATTTACAATCGAAACAAAGTGAGATTAAACACAGCAATTAAAATTTTAAAAGAATTTTAATATATATTTGCATAGCTTTGAAAGAAGGAGATATATTGGCGGTTTCAGTGAAATCAAATGATTTCAGGAGCGTTTATAAAATTAGCATTTGTTAGGTAAACGAATGTTCAGAACTTGGTGCTAAATCTCACTTTGGAAAAATCGTTTCTAGTATGCACTGGTTGTAAAAAAATAATTTGTTGTCCAGTATTCTCAAGCAGACATATAATTTGCTGACGGAAGGTCAGACAACCAAATACAGCATATCGAAATCCGAGGAATTAATGAAGACGATAAATGTCCTTAGGGAACAAATAGATGCTAGCGAAGGATTAAGGCAATACTGAAAAACTCAATTAAGTCTTAATTTAAATATTTATTTCATGTAAAATGGCAGATCCGGTGTTCGAAATTTGATCTATTCCACCCCGCTCGCAATCTGGTATTTTCTTAATTAAGATAGCGATAGCAAATTTTGTTTGCTATTAAGTAACGGAAATAATATTTTCTGTGCGTGTTTTCTCTCTATAACTTGACGAAAATATTTGTTCTCTACGAGATAGTAATAATGAAATTTTTGGTTCCGGTCTCATTCCCTGAGAGCCCGTTTCAGTGGGGAGAATACTTTAGCCAACAATAGAGGCTGGTTCATTTGATCCAATTAGCCAAACGTAATTATGGTAATTCGTTATGTTACAACACCTGGTATATGATCTGCTACTCTCCTTGTGGCCAACTTTGGGTACCAAAAGCATTGGAAGAGGTCTTCCTTTTGTCATAAGATGCAGTTTATGGTCATTTCAAATCTAGGAAAATGGGGTATGTCTTCCAACAGTTCTTTAATAAAATCACTCATTACGCCCACCACTTGAAATGTCATTCATTTTAATTAACGAACACGTACTGGACACTCACGGCATACAACTAAAACGGCTGATGCCGAGCACACTCTTTTTCGAGGGGAAGTAGTGCAGCAACTCGTAGTCTTGGACTTCCACCAGGATAGCCTTGCCCAGGTATAGAGAGGTGTCCTTTTTATTCCATTGCCATGAGAACACGATGATGAGTTAAAACACAGCCTACGAAGACCTTGTATATGAAATAATTGTGCCATCGGTCTTGTTAAAGGCCGTTAATTACGGTACTTGATTCTTTTGGTGAAAACGAATCCTGTTTTAGTAGATTCGGAGAATTTTCATAAATCCTTTTTTATTAAGATAATTTAAGAAATTTTTGCTGGCAAGAAGATAAATATGAATCGTAATGCTTGAATCATTTTGTGAAATGTACATTAAGATATAGCAGTTTAATCATGTTTCCAGTATATATCAGGCAATGTTAACCTTAAATATCCGTCATTTGATATAATTTCCATGCCTAAATTTATCAGATGTTTTACAGAAAATTTTTCTTATGCTTAACAAAAGTGTAAACATTGTTTCTTCACAGTGGGACCGTTGACATTGGATGTATCGGGACCAACAGAACCTGTGATCTCGGGAAACGACGTGTCTTTGATTTGCACAATCAAAGGTGCAAAGCCAGCGGCCGAAGCAATTTGGTTCAACCGATCAGAAGTTCTTCAAGCGAAAGCTGAATCACGTACTGAAATCATGCCCGATGGAACCTACAGCACAGTTAGTGAAGTTGATGTACCAGTTTCGCGGCACGATCATATGGGTACATTCTACTGCAAAGGAACCAACGTCGTTCTGCAGAGCAAAGGGGAAGCTCCTCTGCTGAAATCCTTAGACGTGCAAGTTCTATGTAAGTACAATGCGTAAGCTGCACTCCGCTTACATTTTATCTGACACACCCTCACATTACGTCCATGGAAAGGTTCACTCACAGGCGATGTAATTATTGGAATAACAACTACGTATAAGAACTGTTCGTAGAAAACTGCCCCACAGAAATCTACGGCAGATATTGAGCGCAAATCGTTACATTTCAAGAATATCAGAGATTAAGTAAGTTCTCCCACCCAGTGCCACAGATTCAGTTTTTAAATTTGACTAACATGGCGATAGAGATCACAGTCGCTGTCATTGGGAACTCAGGATTCACTGAGTTAACAAATAGTTATGACCATCACCCTTCTTCGTTTAGAATAAACGATGTGAGGGCAATAAAACCATTCAGTTTCCTCGCGGTTCAGCAATAGAGAGTGGTTACTAGTTGTGTCAAGTTTTTGAGGCGAAATAAGGGTGTAAAGTGTAATTTGACGCAACTGCAAAAAGAGTTGATTTTTGGTGAGCGGAGTTTTGGTGCTTTCATTTCGGACGTGATTCTCGTATGTCTCACTGACCGTGCATGTCAACATGGTATTGAAGGCCTTCACGAAATGGAAAACTGAAGGTTAGCGTAACACTCGAATAGCGGACGGAAAAAGGCAATAACAGAATAAAGTGAGATGCCAGTGAAGCGGCGGGTGCGGGCTGATTGGTGGACCAGGTTGAACGCCATGGCAATCTAGTACGATGCAAGACATAGCTACGATCTTTGACCTGGACGCTGGGTCTTACGCGGCTACGGTTGGTGTTCTGGAATTGACGGCACATTCGGCATCCTGTTTTCTCTGGTACACGTAAAACTGATGTGACTTACGTGATGGCAAGCACACATACACTTGCAAGTTAATGTCTTGTAATAGATTTGTTGTTAACATGAATCCATATCTTTTCAAAAGTGAAAAGCCGACGGCATGCTTCCCTTCTGAAGAATACAGGACAAATCTGCGTATCATACCTACCTGGTACGGGCTTCCGATCAAGCGGTTTGCACATTATTTGCTGGAATTGTGCTGCTAGGACTTTTAAAGCTTACTGGTGCGTATCGAAGGCCGTCTGGATGCAAAAGTTATCGCGAAATGATTGTAGATCATTTGTATATTCATTACTGGGCATTATGTTTCACATGGACCGCCATGATATCTTCCAACATAACACACCCTGCCATCGTACCTCATATTTTCGGACATGACTGGATCATCATTCTGTTGGCTTTTGCGTTTTGTCTTGGCCTCCAAACTTTGTCGGATCTGAATCACTTGGAACATTTTTGAGACCACATTGAATGAGCTCATAGGAGTTCCGATACCAACCATCCACCTATGCTGCTGTATGAAACGCTCTCTAGGTTTTATCCCTGGACATCTCTCCAGGTTTATTCTAACATCTCATAGAAGATGAACAAGATGAACTGCCCTAGTTTTATTAACCACCATGTTAGACAAATGTTTAACACCTTTTGCTGTGTGTACGGGTACGCGCCGGTTAGGAGGAACATTATTTTTGAAAAGCGGTACCAAAAATCAGAGACGAAATCTTTATTTTAGAGAATCTGATCTCAAAGTTTGAGCTCTCAAAATCTCGTAAGTTAATATAAAGCTCATGAAAGAAATACAGGATTTTTTTTTATTTTTTATTTGAGGTTTAACGACCACCGTGAGCAACTCAATGGGCCATAAGCAGTCGCCCGTCCCTAATTTAGGGTCACTGGTTCCAGGGAAGGGAGAGAGCCAGTGCCCGTAAGACAAACACAACATCCATGCCTGCCGGGATTCGAACCCGGACCCCTTACGAACGAATGATCAGAGGCCAGCGCCTTAGACCACTGCGCCACCGGGGCGGCGAAATACGGGATTACGCCATATAATACAAATTTTGAAGATGACAATCCGAGTTTTGGCGTAAATGTGACAAGGATGGTAAGTCAGATAATATCCGAAAACTTGAAAATTTTCATCGTCCTGTCCTGGGGCGGGACTCGAATCCGGGTCTCCCAGAAACCCGGGCGTTTTCTGGGAGACGCGGATTCGAGTCCCGCTCCGCCCAGAAACCCGAGCGTTTTCTGGGAGACGCGGATTCGAGTCCCGCTCCGGGACAATGAAAATTTTGAAGTTTTCGGATAGTACTAACTTACCATCCTTGTCACATTTACGCCAAATATCGGATTGTCATCTTCAAAATTTGTAATATAAAGCTGTTTCGATATTTGGTGCTTCAGGTAGGGTCAGTCAACTTGTATTCAGACAATCCCTTCCTACTTCGAATGTCTTATTTAAAATTTATATTGACTACGAGCGATCCTTTCCTTTGACATCAAGAGAGGATGTGTGTTACTACTGAAATGCGGCATAATGTGTAATCCTTTCAGTTTTTGTGATGCATACTTGATATCTTACCAGATATCACTCGAAAGGCTCAGTCCAATTGCCTTTCGTATGATGTATGGTCAGTAAAGCGTTATATGTGGTTATTTAATGCACGAGAACGTCTGTGATAAATAACTCGTTTAATCGCAACGTGTTATTTCAAAATATACTTTATTGGCAAAAAATAGGGAATACAGGCGTACCACATATGGCAAAATAAACAACAAAACAATGAGCGATACTGATGAAATATTACAGGTGAATGTGATACGGCAGTCAACTAAGGATGACAAAATGTTAAAATCGTTAATAAGGAACAATATATGCTTGAGGAAGATGATGCAAATGGCGTAGCATTTTTGATATGTATTTATGTCAGTCAACTGAAATTCGGCCAACGCTCATCATACAGTGCAGATAATTCAGTGACTTCAACATCACCAAAGCGATTAAGCTGATTCGTGACAAATGACATTTTTTCTAAGAACTCATAAAAAATATGTAGACTAAACCTTGAACCGTTCATACTTTTGAGGTGAGCATTCGAAACGCACTGCGTGACAGGGTTGCAAGTATCAATGAAAAGCATACCGTTTTGTGCACAACAATGTAAAAATGCCAGAAGTGCCTGTGTACCAAATGTTGATTTTTGACAAATCAGTGCCACTGTTTCTTCAAACGTTATAGTTGTAGGATAGCCGTTTGGTGGTTCACTGGTAAGGGGAGTGATTCTAACACAATGCAGGACTAACTTCTTTTGTAACAGCTGAAATAACGTTTTATAAAACAGTAATACAGATGTCGTTGAAGTGGAACCATAGTCTTTCTTCACACTTCCTTTTACTCGCGCACACAACAACTTTCAACTTCGCCTTTCTTCGTCGTATCTCCGGCTGAACTGGATCATCTACTCTTCTTGGTGGGGAAAGGAGGAGAGCTGCTCCTCGCGCGGTATCGCTGCGCCATCTATCGGCAACAGTTCAAAGAAAGTTTCTAAAAACCAAAAAAGTTTATAGGGAAAGTCCCACATAGTTAACAACAATAAAATGCATTTTCTTGTATAATGGCGTATTTCTTTGAAGTAAGCATATAAAAGCACGTTAAGACATTATTGTTGTGTACTAAATGAAACGGCAACCGAAACATAGGGAAATGGTGATCGGAATTTGGGCCGCAATCGTGATTAAAATCAGTGAAAACAAAACAAAATATTTCAGATAATTACTGGAATTTTAATTTTTAAATTCATTGTGAACTGTTTGGATTGTTCTAAATTAATATCGGCTCTGACCAGCAAGTACCTGAATTCAACCGCTGATTTCTGGCGATATGCATTCGGTCAAACATGTGCTTGATGTTATCTTCGGATGCATCACTTCAGTTGTGTTATTTAGGTGAGCAAACAACAAAGGAAAATAATGCAAGTATCGAATTTGAGATCAGTCGCCTTTCAGTTATTCATAAGTTGTATTCGGGCAGATGTAAGGACTTCTCAGCTAATGGGGAGATTTACGTTCTGAGCAGTCAGCCTGCCCCAGCAAAAACACAAGTGCTGGAAAACTGCTGGCCACCAGCTGGCAGTGATGGGTCACTGCTGGCTGAAATCTGCCGCTCACGGCCCAGTAGCGGTCCGTTGGGGGCAGCGCTATGAGTTGGCGAGCCATTGATGGCCCTGCAACATCGCCGTGAATTGTGGGCCTCCAAGCAAGTGCCACTAGTGGCCCGTTGCTGGCAACCAATGCAACCCCAACAGCATGTAGAAGCAACGGGACTGCGCATGCGCAGAAGCAACACTTTCTGTGTCTCTCATGGTACCAGTTAGTTGAAGACGACGCTATCACCATCGTGTTATTTTAGTGGATGTTAAGAAAAAAGTCCATATGTATATAGAGAGGCGAATTAATTTCCTAATGAAATTCCACGTCGACGAAGATATCAGATTAAGCCATGAAATACTAGATTACAGCCATGAAATACGCCCACTCCATTCCCATGAATAACAATTTGGGTGAATAACAAGAAAACATTTGAAACCGCTTGAAACAAATGTCCTGGAAAACCATTAAAAAAACGTTTGGTGGAAAAAATAAAGAATTATAGGGGCACAAAATTTAATAATTACTTGAAAGAAAAAAGAAGCAACGCTATGTGGATATAATGTACTTATCCATGGGTTGAATACACAAGACGGAGGAATTCGCTTCTAAAAATAACGAGAAGTAAAATAAAATATCTTTCCACTTTAAAACAAATGTAGCTTCGGACAAAGGAAAGGAAAGATACATCGTTAAAAATGTAACAGAATGTGACATGAACCCGGGTAAATATATATTAATTCAACAATCTCCTTTCAAGACGACAAGGACAGTACAAAACTTTGGAAAGCGACTCTAAGTATGTACACTCCTTGAAAATGAGTGAAGTTCCCTTAAGGTAAAAAAAAAAAAGCTATCGTTACGTTGAAAAAATAAAGTTATGAATTATATGAAACTGACTTTTGTGAAAAATACCTCGCAATATTGTAAAATGAAAGAAGGAACCATTCGATTACACATTCCGCACGAAACAGGCAGCTTCAAGCACACGCTCGTGCGTGGCAAATTAGTTCGGTCGGTAGAGAGTTCAGCTCCCACGCCGACGGCCCTGGTTCGTATATATCCAGATCTACCCAGATCCAAACAGCGTTTTTTCCGGTCTGTTGAGAAAATTTCCCCAGCGCAGTACTATAATTCACAAGTTTCATAAGGGTAGAAAAAAGAAGTTGTAGCTTTGGGAAACTGCGGTTTTCCGTGATTTTTTCTATGGCTACTACTGAGAAATTGGCGGACAAGATTCGGCAAGTCAGCAGTTACGTCACGTGGTTGCAGGCTGCCACTACCTGCAAACTAGCGGACCACATTCGGCTAGCCATAATTTCTGGCACGTGGTTGCAGGGCCGCTGAAGGGCCACTTGTGGCAGCTACTGCCTGTGATAGACAACTTATGGCCCTGTTGTGGCATTAACTGATGGGGTGCCTACTGTTGGCCTGAACTGCTGGCCCTTTTGTTGGCCGCCAGGGCATTTTATTGACAGTTCGGCTGCGGCGACATAGTGCCGGACCATTGCTGGCAGTGCTGGCCCAGCAAGACTGTTTTTGCTGGGTGGTAATGCTGACAATTGTGAAACCCAAATCTGAGGGTGGAAGAACTTGAAGCTGCATCCTTCTACTACGGACCCTATTTAGCTACACCGACAAGTGCTTATCGCTGCCACTAGCCGTCTTGACATGAATATCAACTCTGTAGTACGTCACACATATTCCCCCTCCCCTTGAGAAAGGGCTGGGACGGAATCATAGGTTTCTGGGTCAGCCGGCGATCCATCTTGAAAGAGCTCACCGTTGAAAATGGAATTGCAACTAATTCCAGACGATGTGTAGAAGGAACATAACACATTTTCCGAAAAACTGAATGACCAGGAGATTTATTTTTACGTTTGGGTGCCAATCTGAAACCGAAATTTTCCGGTGATGCGGCTGAAATACGCATTCATCTGCTCCAGTGCCGAATGCCGTTTCAATTAAGCTACACCGACAAGTGCTTACCACTGCAACTAGCCGTCTTGACATGTACGTCACACAATATGAAAACTGGCATTACATTGGAATAACATTATGAGCATTCAACAAGAGGGGCATGACCACTGGATTTATGACATTTTCTACGTCATTCTGGGATGCTGCAGTTCTCACCGATAGCGCGAAAGTTTTACTTGTCATATCCGATTGTGTCTCTAATTATTGAAATGGGAGAGGAAGACATCCATCTTTCCCTTATACACTTTGTTCTTGCTTTCACTCTCTTACCCGGAAATTTTCTGAACCTTAATTTATCTATATCCCACAGCGAGGAAAGAATACTGTAGATTCTTGAAAATCCGGCCCTTAATGATCCGGCCTATCAATTAGCCAGCCTCCTGCTCCTGCCTCACATAAAAGGGGCGGGGTTACGCGTCCTTGTGAAGTCATGAGTGTGTGTTATGTTTAAACCATTTGTTGCTACCAGGCTGCGCTGTGGCGACACGCCGCCAGCTACGTTTGAAAGGTTTTTTTTTTGTTTTTTTTTATTGGAGGTTTAACGACCACCGTGAGCAACTCAATGGGCTATAAGCAGTCGCCCGTCCCTAATTTAGGGTCACTGGTTCCAGGGAAGGAAGAGAGCCAGTGCCGTAAGACAAACACAACATCCATGCCTCACTGGGATTCGAACCCGGACACCGTTCGGACGAATGATCAGAGTCCATCGCTTAGACCACTGCGCCACTGGGGCTGCTTTGAAAGGTTTTAGTTTATATTTAGAAGCGCGGGACAAGTGCTCGGCGCGACTTGGTGGCCTTCAATTATGGCTTCAAAAAGAAAACATATCACATTACAACTGGCGCCGAAATTGGAAAGTTTAGAGAAGTTAAAATGAGGTTGTTCCCAAACAACCATCGCTACTGACTACAACGTTGACGTGCCACTGTTTATGACATAAAAATGAAATAGAATCAACTTCGACACTATGGGAGCGAAATGGACGCAGTGAGTTGGGAAAACGAAAGGTTATATGAAGGGTGAGAACGATCAACCTGATACAGCCGTTTACAAATAGTTTATACAGAAACGCAGTAAAGGACTACCTGTCAATGGCCCGATAATCAAAGAAAATGCAGTGGCGTTTAACAAATTACTTGGAGGTAGTGAATGGTTTGTGGCAAGCATGATCTAGACATCAAACTGAAAGAAACGATATGGTGTGCGGCAGCTGACGGTCACCGGGGAAAGTCGCTCAGCAAATGAAAAAATATGCGGAAGAGATTTAAAAAAAATAGGAGAAGATGATAAAGGAAGAAGAACTAACCCCTGCTGCAGTGAACTATGCTGATGAGACCGGTGTCTTTTTCAAAATGCTCCATTCAAAAACCCTTGCTTCCTGCCAAGAACGGAAAGGAAGCTCGTGGGTATAAACAACAAAAGCAACTCGTCACATTGAGGACATGTTGTAACGCTGATGGGAGTCATAAACTCTCCCTCTTGGTGATTGGAAAAACCCAGTAGCCACGATGTTTTGTAAACAGCGAGATGAGTATACTACCGGTCGATTATCGTGATCAAAAGAAAGCGTGGGTAGACCCACAAATTTTCTCTCGGTGTTCCATGATAAAATCATACCAGCTGTGAAGGAAGAACTGAGAAAAAAGAAAATTCCGTTAAAAAGCAACCTTCTAATTGATAACGCTCCCAGTCATCCCTTCGACTTGTCTCTGAAGCCAGGTGATATACGAGTTGTCTTTCTTCCACCCAATGAGAGAGCTCTCTCTGATCCAACGTATGGATGAAGGAATTTTGGAATCAATCAAGCGCTGCTACCGACATGTGCTTCTTACCTTTCTTTGGATGAATGTGAAAATGATTCCACCGAGGCTATGCCAAAGGCGTGGAGAGAAATCAACATGCATGATATTGTTTTTAAAACAGTAGAAGCATGGGACATTGTGGAGAGCACTACCATACTGAAGTGTTGGAACAAAAGTGTGGCCATCGATTGACAATGAGTCGGAGTCTGCATTGAGTGTCAGTGATGACCCAGTGAATTCAGGATCATCAATTCCAGATGCTGTGTTCGTTGACATGTTCCACAGGCTTCCAAGAGAAGAAGTTGACGAACAGGTCATTACTAAGTGGCTGAATGAGGAAACACGTGAAGCAGACCAGGCTTTAGCAGATGGAAAATTCATCAAAAGTATGCAGGAAGAGAAAGGTGAAAATGATGAGCAAGAGGACACCGCAGAGGCAGCGAGTACGAAGATTTCTCACACTGCTGGCGCCGAAGCTGCCGACATCATCCTGCAGTTCATAATGCAACAACCAGACAGGTGCAGCACCGACGTAATGCTAGTAAAACAATTGCGTGACAAAGCGTGCCATCGGCGAGCGTCTTCATTAAAGCAGACAAAAATCCGTGACATGTTTAAAAGTGACCGCACTGAGTAGAAAATGCAAGATTTCATCTGTGCTGTATTAAAATTGTACATTTCTTTACTTTATATAGTACATAAACATACTGTACTGGTATGAAAAGATCATTTTATTGTTGTAAATGAGACAGTATAGTACGTACTGATCGTGTTCTTTTACGATTATAGGCTTGTCTCGTATTTATATTTTTTAGATACATACTGTATGTACTACAAACAGTAAACTTGTAACATTGAATTTAGTGAAGAATTAAACTAAATTTTTATGCACTCTCAGTTATCTGGCGGATTAGCAAGAGTCTAGTGTATTTCTCATCACTAAGCACGACTAAACGCCATTCTGGCTAGAAACTAGCCATTGCGTGACACCACTGAATACTTTCATGATTATAGGTAAAGTGGAAGGCTACCAGTTTTGTACTCAGCGAGGGTCACATGTGCAACATCATTCCTGATCTAGACAGAAATGGCTGACCGGTCTCTTGAATTCATCGGCTATATATATTGTTCTTACCTTTTATCAGTGCTTCGGATACATGCTACTGCCTTGTTTTCGAGTATGTCTGCGTTTCTATTCCGATTTCGTCCAACACTGATAGCCTGGTCTTCTCTGGTCTGTTTATTTCAATACTATTGCAGAAAGGCATTATTTTCCCGTAATCCAAATGTATGCTTAAAATTGTAAAACTATATTAGTCTACGAGTTGGATATACAGAGCAATCTGTCTTCTTTTCACAGCTTTTTGTTTTAATTAAAAATTCTCGAAGCATTAAATGATTTTATAAGAAACCATTGAACTCAAGGAGTTTTTCAGTGTTATTTATTTTCAGTGTTATTTATTTTCCTGAACATGAATATTATTGTTTACTGCCCATTGTACTCATTCTTCCCCGAATGTGGCACTGATTTTTTCTCCAAAATTGTCCCTCATTATTTTCTGAGCATGTTTAGTTTCTTGCTGTTTACAAAGACGTAATATGATGACAAATGATAAGTAATAACTACGGAACGAATTTTTAGGTGCTAAAAACAGAAGAAATATTTATTTTTAATGTGCTAATAATTTAAAAATTATTTCCTAAAAATAGAAATATGTTTGCTAAAAATATATTTTCTTCAACGATAATATAACTTGTTATTTTCTGAGATAAAAAGTTAATGTTAGCTCTCAACTTACTAATCACAGCTATACAATTGACGGAAAAAGTTCTTTGGAGTTACAGTGGTCAACAGATATCCCACATGGCTGGCAAAATATTATTTTTCCATCGGTCTACGTGTTTTTAAATTCCCCGACGTATTTCCGCAGACGGAAACTTACACGCTACTTGACTTTTGGCATTATATTTCACTCCATATTTTTCTAAGCGATTGACCACGTCACAAAAGAATGAGACTGCTGATTATACAAAGTAAAACTGCAAACTCCACAAAATATTTTGGTTTTGCGCTTGATCGTGACACATTTTCCTTGTGGGAGATAATGCCACATGATGTCACATGGACCTCGTGTCATAAAAAGATGCTGTTAATTTTTTTGTTACTTTTCTTGGGCTTCGGATTCGAAGGGGCAACCGCCATAGCGCAATTGTTTAACGCGCCGTGTGCAGTGTGGGACGCGGACGTTTCTGTCGGGTATTCGAATCCCAGTCCTGCCGGCCATCTAGTCAGCGGTTTTTCCGGAGCTTTCCGCTGACTCCCTGGGCTTGGGTCGAACGCGAATGCGTAGATTGTTCCCTGTGAAGTTGGCCCCGGACGCAAGCCAAAGCGGCTTCATTAATTTGCCAGTAATCCTGAAGGGCGCATAATCGTTTTTTGCGGGACTCAACCCGTCATGAACGGAGGTGATAGAGAGCGACAGAGAGGATTCGAAGGATCCTTTTTCACTCGCAGTGAAGAGGCAGATAACTCATTAAAACTCAACAGAGAAATTTATTCGGTACAGTTATACAGCTCCTAGAAATAATTAATTCAGTGTACTTTACAACCACACTTTAGCACGTAATATAGGAGCAGAAAAATATTGAAGAAAGAAGAACATGCTGACCGCAGCAATTCAACATAACCGCATCAACAACAACGCAATAGTACCAGAGGTGTATACGTATGTAATATCTGTGTTGGATTTTGAGACCTATCCGTGTGTTCCCTAAGCCTTGGTGGTTGGTTATACAGCAGAACTACCGGTTCCACTTCTTCGAGCTGGTAGATTCAACAATGCACTGACGCCAATGAAACGAGTCCTGGTGGAGGAGATGAGGGGCGTAAATTCCACCTACTCTTTATAATATAGTTCCTTTTTTGAGAGAGGGAGCTGAATTTTTACTTCGGTTTACTTACAGTAAAAAAAAAAAAGAGGAAGCATGCAAGCTTATGTATTTATCGTGGAATTTAGAGAAAATGTGTATTTACATATGGAATTTTCGAAAATATATGTTCTATGTGAAAATATTTATTTACCTAAAAATCCGTTCTTCATAAACAGTGAGGAAAAATGAAGTGCTCACTCAGTATAAGGTTTGTGCGGCAACGTGCTAAAATTATTCCATCCAATTCATAAACATGTTTGCAAGTCTTTCTGGGAAATACTTTAATATAGAAACTTACAATTGTCCCTCTCATTATTTATGTTCACATAGATTTGATTACACAATTTTCATTAAATTATTCTCCATCTACTTCTACATTATTCACCCTACTCGAATTTCAGGTAACGAAAGTATCGCCTTAATATATTTCTCCGGAGAAAATAACAGTTAGCCTCAGATACGCCAGTATTGTTTTACTCCACCTTTTAGCAATTTAAGTATGAAAAACCTCGCTTTCCACTTTTATTAGGCAAAGCCACACAGAGAGAAACAATGTGTGCGTCGGTGCTTTGATGCAATCTTCATTAATTATAAATTTAATATCCTTATAAAGGATTTCGAGAAAACTTCATGTGTATCTCCATACTCTTGAGACAGTCAGAAATTACTTTCCGAGCTTTGCTATGGTAACAGAGACCAGCAACGTAAATTCCAAAATGAAATCTTTTGTTCCAGAGGTTAGAAAAGAAAGAAAGTGTTGATATCCCATAGGACGCTGTCCTGTTTAGTAAGAAGAACTTTTTTGGTCATGTTAAGTAATTTTTTTATTTGAAACTGTAAATTTTTATCATGAATGGAATACGGGATTACACCATACAATACAAATTTTGAAGATGTAAATCCGTTTTTTTGGTGCAAATATGACATGGATGGTAAGTCAGATAATATCCGAAAACTTGAAATTTTCGTCGTCCTGGAGCTGGAATCGAACCCGCGTCTCCCGCATAGCACCCGATTATGCTAATCACTAAACTTGGTCGTTCTGGGTGGTGTAGTGGGTAGCATACTCGGGCGCCATGCGGGAGACGCGGGTTCAATTCCCTCTCCAGGACGACGAAATTTTCAAGTTTTCGGATATTGTCTGACTTACCATCCATGTCATATTTACACCAAAAAACGGATTCACATCTTCAAAATCTGTAAAATGTTAGGATATTTTTAAATGTGTTTTCTTTTGTAGGATATTTTCTAAATGATATCCGTGTTTCAAAAGCATGGTAGGTTCTCTTTGAAAAAACAGGGCGTTGGTGTTCGAAAGCAAGTTAATAATTTAAAATTGGTAATGCATTAATGCACGACAGCTATTCATAAAGAGATTTAAATTATGCACATTTCTGCGATTTGGAGGGGAACATTTAGTGTGATTTTAGGAGAAGTATGAAAATCCTGATATGTTACCGTCAGTGACTATTACCGAATTACATCAAGAATATTCCAAGCTGTATTGGTGTGATGGGGAAACCGTGGGATACTAGAGATAACAAAATGTTTAGTAGAATTAGGGAGTGGCACTTAAACCTTTGTCCGGTGAGCTAATATACGTACGCTGCACTTAAACTGAATGCTTCAGCAGAATATTTCGCTTAATGTTCCGAAACAGAGAATGCCACTTATTTCATGGGTACATGTCTCGTTTTGCAACTCTTGCGTTATCGATTTGGACACATAATTAGGCATTTAGAGAGAGGGAAGACAGGGAGAGAATTACAATTATCAAAAGCAATTACTATGGTAAAGATTGTTCCTACGATGTGTCAATGCCTTGCTATTCAAGGCAATAAGCCAGTAATTCCAGACTAATTAGTTGAATCCGCAACAAAGGTCTGAAATGAAATGAATGTTCACTGTCATGGTCGTACCACAGGCAGCTGGAATTGAATACTTTCATTTTATATGAATTAAACAAATTCTACAATGCTGGTATTTCTTGAAAAAATTATTTGTTTTTCGATTTTTGTTTGGAATACACTCATGCTCATAAAAAGCAGAACACCTGAAAGGAGTCGAGCTACGACTTTGATTTTTACAAGACATGTTCATTAGGCAATACTGAACAAAGAGCTAGCATATCGGTGTCATACGAACCAGGTGCGTTGATGTAGCTAATAAGTCGGTGTACATATCTAGCTTGTATCACCTGCTGTGCTGGCTGAAGCATCGAATCAAATGATGCGCGAGTGGTGTCCTGTGAAATAGCCATCCAGGCTGTATTGATCCGCGTACAAAGTTCATCAGGAGGATAGTCGTGCACCTCTCGCTTGAGCATGTCCCGGAGATTTTCTATGGGTGATAAATCCGGCAATCTAACCTCCCACGGTAGAAGTGGAGCGCTGTTACCCGTGAAGAAGGCGCGTGTTATCGCTGCAACATGTGGTGTGGCATTGTCCTGATGGAATATGGCGCCAGGAACGTCCTGCAAGTACGGACGGGCGACCTGTGGTAGAATGTCATTGACGTAACGGGCATTCATTAAGGTGGTACAGACACTCACGATAAGTGACCTGCTTTCGTGCCCGATAGCACCCCAGGCCACAATTCCTCGTGTTGGTGCGGTATGCCTGGAGCGAATACACTCTTCCCGGCGCCTCTCTTCCTGCCGTCGGTGGACACAGACGCAGCCATCATATTTCACTTAAACAGAAGCGCGTTTCGTCCGAGAACACCATATTGTGAGATTCGTCACGCCACTCCCCTTCTTCGATGCACCATTGCAGCCTGGTAGTCCGTTGCTGCTGTATCAAAGGTAGCCTGATGCGCTCCCGATGAGCCAGCAGTCCGAACTGCAATTACCGACGACGTACTGTCACAGCTGTTGTTGGAGAATGTTTCAAAGTTTGCGACTGCTGCGCCAACGCCGCTGATAATGCAGAACGGTGACTCAAACACATCGTCGTGAGTGACCGTTTTCTTTCGGCGTTGTCTGTGTACGACATCCATAACCTCTTCGTGTCCTACACCCGTCTTCGTACCATTCCCTGCACACTCTTGCCAGGACGGACCCACCGCCCCCCCCCCCCCCCCACACGACCGGTAATCACTCGGGGGAAAGCATTGCAGTGTC
Organism: Macrothele yani; assembly: GCA_039090855.1. Classification (NCBI taxonomy): domain Eukaryota; kingdom Metazoa; phylum Arthropoda; class Arachnida; order Araneae; family Macrothelidae; genus Macrothele; species Macrothele yani. Next base: position 10,128,213 of record CM076996.1, read on the forward strand.
TCATGTAGACAATGTCACCTTTGTCGAACTCGTTGATGTGACTGCACGACTGTTTTACACGACGTTATGGCATCCTCATTCACTGTTTGTCACGCACTGACATGCCGACCGAGCCACGCGGCGCTTATAACAATAAAACGGCTGGTGTTTGGTCTGTGACGTGCGATCTGATTTGCCTAGACGCGTATGCACCTATGACGCCGAAATACTCATTATTTCTGTGATATTGTCTGGTTAGGATATCCTGTAAAAATCAAAGTCGTTGCTTGACTGCTTTCAAGTGGTTTATGAACATGATAGTACAAGCTCAAAACGTTCCTTTTGATTCGACTTTAAAAAACCTTCAACCAAATTCCGAAAGTAATTTTGAAATCTAGTTGTCTTTAGAGGGAACTATAGTTAATAGGGTTGAAGTGGATGCCTGAAAATAGATTTTTATTTTACTTAATATTGTCGGAGTCAGATAATGGCAGTCATCAGCTGAGCGAAGGCCTCTTTAATTTCTACCAGCGAGTCTTTCATCCTAGTCTGACATCCATTCCTCTAAATCTGCCTACTTCACATATCTCTGCTGAGGTTTCCCATTTCACCGATGATTTTTGATGTGGATTTTATTTATCCTTCTTTCAGAGACTATCACTCTCTTGCGCTGATTAGAGTTCGCCTCTTAGATTCCATCTCATTTACTTAATACCAAATAACGATCATATCCGGTGTGTGTGTCATGGCATTCAAACGTTTATTTTTTTCTCTCCTTTAAAGTAATTCCCTGGATAATGTGTTCCTCTTTCTCCAGGTCATTGAATAAATACTGAATATTCTTGGAACATTTTACGGGTGTTTCGTATTTAGAATCCATGCCTGTTCATCACGTGCTAAAATTGAAAAAGTGCATTGGTAACATTCTTCCCTTTTAATAGACACGGAAGTGTTATTCCTGGACACACCATTAATTATCCTGAAGAAAATGTCAAAAATGGTTTTCTTGAACAGGCCAATCATTATATTTTGAACTCCTTATGAATGATTTTCCTCAAAATGTCAGGTATTTTCAAAAAAGGTGTGGATGCATGTCATGGGTACTGTTCCGGAACATGGCCTCACAATTTTACAGAACTTATCAAGAATACCATACCTGAATACGTCATTCATTATTTCCTGAGCATATCATTCAGCATTCCAAAGAACGCATTAAGAATTATTAACATATAAATCATTATTAAACTGGTGTCCAAAAGTTAAGCATAATCAACAAAACATGTTAAATTATTAAAACGAGTAAGCTCAATGAAATAGGCGGTTTACTATACATATATTGTGAAAACACAAATTTATTCGTGACGGTGATCGAATCGCTCCCCCTCACTCAGGAGTCAGTTGCTCTCCCAACTAAGCTATACGGACGAAATATATCACTGCGGATTTGTTGTCTTGACACGTGTTTTACCTCTGTAGTACGTCACAATATATCTTAGTGAGAAACTAAATGCGCAGCACAAATAGCATAAAGAACTGATGAACCACGAAAACGTATTCCAATAGTCCAAAATGGTGAAAACACCGGGAATTTTACGAAGGCGTTTCTGATTTTGTACAACGACCTAGTAAAGCGTATGGTGAACGCTTACCGAGATACAAGTGTCACAGCGATGTCTTATGCTGTTGACAAGGGAAACAAGAAGACTCTGTGGCAGCAAACCCTACCGCTGAGTAATACAGATCGGAATTCCTTGAGAGTTCTGGCAGGAGATTGATGACCTGTAATGCATCGTCCTAATGCATTCCACACATGCTGTATTGTGTTGAGGTCTGGGAAAGGCGCTGGTCATGGCATACGGTGTATATCTTCACTTTCCAGAAAATCATCGACAATAGCAGCTCTATGAGGTCTCACGTTATCGTCCATGAACAGGAAATCTGAGCAAACAGAACCCTAGAAAAGCCTCACGTAGGGATAAAAGATTTCGTTTCTGTATCTCCGACCTGTTAAAATTCCACCAGAATAGACATGAAACTGGGTGCGCCCGTTGGGCACAATGCCACTACAGACAAGTACACCACCACCTCTGTAATGGTGCATTTCTCTGATGTTTGCGGGTGAACAACGGGGTTTAGGTTCTCTCCAGATGAGAATACGACGGCTGTCACTTTCGAGACCGAACCTGGATTCATCGGAAAAGATGACATTGGCCCATGGATTTCCATCCCAGTCTCGATGTTGTTTGAACCACAGTTCCGTGCCATTTCTTGCTGACGGAGTGAGCCGGATGTAAACTGCAGGTCTTCTCGCGTATACTCCTTGTTCGTTGAGCCGTCTGTGCACTGTTTGCCTTAAAACAGCTACTCCAGCAATCGCCGAAATCTCTAAAACAAGCGCTCTCGCTAACATCGACCTGTTGCGTCTCGCTGCTAGTGCCATATACCTATCATCCTAAGCCGTTGCAGTCTGCAGACTACCTGCCACAGGTTGACGATTAATATCGTCGGTGTCCAGGTACCTTCTCCAAAGTCTAGACACAAAGGATTGATTCACGCCTTGGGACTCTGGCAACATTACTCTGCATCTGGCTTGATTCCAATATTCCGATGATCCGACCACTTGTAAACATGTTCACATGCCGTCCTTCTGACATAGTGATTTAATAAAATATAAATTCTTGTAGGACGCAATAACGACAAGAAATGTCACTTTTCACATTTCTATAGTTCTTTCTCAACTCCACAGTTGTTTTCCTTCGCTTTCTATGCACATTATCTTTTGTCACATGGCATGGCATCATGATTTCCACATTTGCATATTTCTACCTCCTCTATATTTTACTTTATTATCCTTCTTTCCGCTTTCGCTTGTTTTTAAGTATGCTTATCTTTTGGACACCGGTGTATTTCCATCCTGTGTTACTTATTGTTTCAAAGAGCAAGTCAGAAATGCTGTTACCAAAACATAAGACTCACTTTCCTTAACTTGCCAACAATATTCGTTCTGAACAAAAAATATTATTCTTTAACCTGTCATTCATTATTTCCAGAACCCGCGAAGAGCGTAATTCAATCCCTTAATGTATAGCTCATAATTTCCTAAATATGTTGCTCTTTATTTCAAATAACATGTAAAGAATGTTATTCCTGATCATATCACTCATTATTCTAAAAACTATTTCAAGAATGCTGCTATTCCTTAATACAGTGCTGGCCACCCAAAATGCAACACCAAGAAGGACACGAGATAGCAAAGCTAGATTTACTATACACATAAAAACAGATACAAAGATGAAACGATTGAGCTTACAGTCCCGTGCGACTTGCGGAACACGCAGACATCAATGGTTCGTGTGGCCCCCATGGCTGGCAATAACAGCAGCTACACGCCGCGGCATCGAACGAAAGAGGCTTTGGATGTGGGCTTGGGGTACGTCGGTCCAGGATGCTTCCACACGTTGCCACAGTTCATCAGGCGTAGCCGCGGGTGGTGCTTGCTGGGCCACTCGGTTGCCGATCAGCGACTAGACGTGTTCGATGGGCGACATATCGAGAGAACAGGCGGGCCACGGCAGCAGTGACACCTGGAGGGCCGTGAAGAATTGTTGCACAATACGTGCCACGTGCGGGCGCGCATTGTCCTGTTGAAATGTGGCCGCTGGCAGGTCCTGCAAGTAAGGGAGGACTACAGGCTCCAAAACGTCGGATATGTAGCGGTGGCTGTTGAGTGTACCGGCAATGTGCACCAAAGCGGTGCGCGTGCTATATCCAATTGCGTCCCAAACCATAACGCCAGGCGACGGACCGGTATGGCGATGCATAATGCAGGCGTCATACAGTTTTTCGCCACGGTGCAGCCACACGCGGATCCGACTATCGTGGTGTTGCAGGCAGAAGAAGAATTCGTCGGAGAAGACAATGTCGTCCCATTCCGTAGTCCAGGCGCGGCGTTGAACGGCCCACTGCCGCCGCACTCGCCGGTGGTGTAACGTCAATGGTAATCGGAGCAATGGGCGCCGTGCGACAAGTCCCAGCTCCTGCAGACGACGTCAAACGGTACGTGCTGACACAGGTTGTTGCGCAACACACCCGAATTCCTGCGCTAACGTTCGTGATGTGGCGTTGCGAGCCGTCAATGCCCGCCGCACAACATGCTGGTCCTTTCGTTCGGTGGTGTGCCGCGGCTGTGGCAATCGCTCACGGCGGTCCTTCCGTCCCTCCTTTACCCACCGAATCCATACTCGCCTCACTGTGGCTGGATGTCGTCCAACATGGGCGCCGATGTCTCGGTACGATAAACCGCTGTCGCTATAAGCCACTAGTCGTCCTCTGTCGAACTCCGAAATGTGCTGGAATGACTGCCGTATTCTGCGACTAGGCATCAGGAAGCTTCCCATGCACAGGTCCGGCAGCACAACACACTTCCATTACTTACACCCCGCCTTCTGTGCACCCTTCTTATAGTGCTTCTCGGTGGCGTGCCGGGCGCACATGATTTGCATATGCCCTGCAATGCTAATCGTTTGCATATCCTCTCGCGGGCGACGCATGCTGCGAATTTCAGGCCAATCGGATGCTTCCTTCTTGGTGTTGCATTTTAGATGGCCAGCAGTGTATTTTAATCATTATTCCTTGAGAACTTTTCACTCATTATTCTAAAGAACATATGAAGTACTCTGTTTCTGAAGATACCAATCATTATTTGCCGCCCCGGTGGCGCAGTGGTCTAAGCAATGGCCTTTGATCATTCGTCCGAAAGGGGGTTCGAATCCCGATGAGGCATGGATATTGTATTTGTCTTGCGGCACTGGCTCTCTCCCTTCCCTGGAACAAGTTACTCTAAATTAGGGACGGGCGACTGCTTTTAGCCCATTGAGTTGCTCACGGTGGTCGTTAAACCCCCAATAAAAAAAATCATTAATTTCTGAATGCGATGATCGTTATTTCAAAGATGATATCAAGAATGATATTCCTGTACATGTTGGCAATTTTTTGCTCTGCACATCCGTTATTCATTTCGACACTTCAAAAATGCTAATCCTGCACGCCAGGTCGTTTGTTATTCCGAACAGCATGTCAAGAGAGTCCTTTTTAAAGATATCACTGATTGTTTAAAAGAACATGTCAAGCATGATATCCCTGAATATCAGGCATTATTTCCTGAACATCTCATTCATAATTCCAAAGAATTTGGAAATAATGCTGTTCTTTCGCATATCAATCATTATCCCGTTAACTTTGCACTAAATATTCCGAAAAACATACAAATAATGCTATTACTGAACAAGTCACTCGTTATTTTCTGAATATATCACTCATTACTCCGAAAAGCATATCGATAATTCTTTTTCTGTATATGTCACTCAATACTTCGAAGACATGTCAAGAGTTCTATTTTTTTCCGTGCAGCACGCCAACAGAGTGCTATTTCTAAAGAAATCACTCATTATTTCCTGTGCACGACACTCATAATTTCAGACATGTAAAGAATAATATGCTACAGCATACCAGTTATTATTTCTCCAACATATTGGTTCATTACGCGAAAGAACATGAAAGAATGCTATTCCTGACCATATCCATCATTATTTCCTGAACGTGTCATTCACAATATCAAAGGACATGTGAAAAATATTGTTTTGGCACATATAGCTCCATATTACCTGAACACATCTGTCATTTACTGAACATGCAACCATTTTTCTTGAACAAATCTGTCATTTCCTCAGCATATCACTCGTTTTTCCGAGAGGATTTGCTTCTCCTCGTACCCTGGAGAAATTATCTTTAAAAAAATCTAGTGACTGCCTCTTGTCGCTGATCACACCAACATCTGATCCATGCCCTTTTGTCAATGGAAATTCACAGAAGAGGAACAAACATTTGCTTAAAATACATTTTATTCCTAATATGGAGCTTTTTTTAATAGAGTGTTAAGTGTCTATACGTTGTATTCAGCCGTGCGTGCCCGTCCTAACAGCAATTGTGATTTTCATTTAGAGCGGAGCACTACATTTTTACTCCTAACAAGAAACAGAACAGCGCCAATTATCAGAACTTCAATCATCCGGATCCACTGAAAGATTTTATAGCAAACAGAAAATAAGAAAAGTGAAGCTAAATTTCGGGAGATCAGAATAAAATCTCTGGTATGTGGTTGATATTGCACTGGTTTCCATACATTTAACCGCCGTTGGTCGCGCTATGAGCATTTCTCTCACGCTTCGCATATAAAGAGCGCCATTTATGTATTTGGAAGTCACCTTGGGGGCATCCCCCCTCTGGCTGACTTTTAGAATGTTCTCAACAATCTGCTATCAGTTCCGATTAGGATTGGAGCGCCTTTTACCTTTAAATTTCTCTCATCAAGTGACCGCTGGCGTTTGCGTCACGTGAAAGCTTTTCTCATCAAGTGATTACTGACGTTTTTGTCTCGTATTTTGATAGATAAAGCGAAGATACGAATGTGTTTTTCGCCTAATTTTATTTGTAACTATATCATCATGATCATCATCATCATTGTCAACCATTATTAATCCACTGCTGGACGAAAGTCTCCCCAAGTTTCCTCCACAAAGGTCTGTCTTGTGCCAGGCTTCTCCATGTCACTCCCGCATACTTTCGAATTGCATCCACCCATCTTCCATGTGGTCTTCTTCTGGGTCTTTTCCTGTCCCTTGGAATCCAATCTAAAATTTCGGCTGTCCATCAATGGTCTGTCCTTCTGGCAGTATGTCCAGCCCATTGCCATTTCAGGGATTTAACTCTGATCATGATGTCTTCCACTCTTGTCATTTTTCGGATCCACGAGTTCCTCTTCTTATCTCTCCTGGTTACACCAAGCATGCACCTCTCCATGCTGCTTTGAGTTCTCTGCAGCCTTTGTATGTTTCTTTTAGTTAAGGTCCGCGTCTCTGCACCATACGTAAGCACTGGAAGGATGCATTGATCAAACACTTTTATTTTAAGACATAATGGCATATTGCTCTTGAAAATTATGCTGTTTCTTCCAAAAGCTCTCCAGGCAAGTTTTGTACGCCAATTAGTTTCTTCATCAATGTGACCCTCACTTGACATCTGCTGTCCAAGATAAACGTGCGTGTCTGTTATCTCCAGCTTTTCTCCATCAATCGATAAATCTTCATTTCTTGTAAAAGCATTGAACATCACTTTTGTCTTCTGAAAGTTCATTTTTAATCCCACTTCTTTACTCTTGTCAGCACGTTCCTGGATCATACTCTGCAGCTCTGATGGGGTAGTAACAAAAATGACTATGTCATCAGAAAAACGAAGGTGGGTTAGATAATCTCCATTAATCTTTATCCCTTTGTTTTCACAGTTCAGTGATTGAAAGACATTTTCCAATGAGGCATTAAAGAGCTTCGGAGATATGGTGTCACCTTGTCTCACTCCTTTTCCAATTTTTAGGTGTGTTGTATTTTCAAACAGCCAAATCTTTGCACTTGCATTTTCAAAGATGTTGTTAATCATATTAATGTACGCATGTTCAATACCGCAGCATTTCAGAGCCATTGTAACTGCTGATGGTTTCACCGAATCAAAGGCTTTTTCATAATCGATAAAAGCCATGCACAATGGAAGTTCATATCCCTCGTTCTTTCAATTCGTTCTCTCAGTACGTGGATATGATCTACTGTGCTGTAGCCACTCCTGAATCCAGCTTGTTCTCTCGGTTGAGCCATGTCCAATGTTACCTTCAAACGGTGTGAAAGAACTTTAGTGAAGATTTTATAAACCAGTGATAGGAGGCTGATAGGTCTGTAGTTCCTGAGATCCTCAATGTCGCCTTTTTTGTAGCAAGATCATTGTAGCGTTGTTCCAATCCTCAGGAATCTTCCCTTCATTAAGGCATCGAGTGAAAATTTGGGCGAGTACTGTTTCGATTTCTCCACTTGCTTCTTGTATGATGTCTACAGTAATTCCATCTTCTCCTGGAGCTTTTCCCCGATTCATGTTCTTGATTACATGTGCTACTTCTGCTGGGAGGACTGGGAGGACTCTGGTACTGGTACCTTTCATGATGTCTGGAGTACATGTATCATCCCTTTCATACTGTATAATTTGGAGTAGAAATCTTTCACTCTTGTCAACATTTCGCCTCTATTTCTTGTTACAGAACCATCTTCTTTTCTCAGTGCCATAATCTGTTTTCTTCCCTTACTGAGATGTCACTTTGCTATCTTTAGGCTTTGGTTGTTTTTAATTGCTTTCCTTACTAGTTCACAGTTGAATTTCCTTACGTTATCAGTGATACTTTTTGTACTGTCTTGCATAGCTCTATATATTCCACTTTGGAAGTCACATCTTCTTTAGTTGTCCTCATCTCTCTTCTTTTTTGAACCAACATTTTGGTTTTTCCTGATGATTTGTTAACATGCAACTTGTTCTTAGACCCAGCTAATTTTGTTGCTGTTTCCATAAGAGCTTTGGTTACTTTTCTGTTAACTTCAGAAATATCCACTTCTTCCGATGTTAGGCCTTCTAAAGCAGAGAATCTGTTCTTGAGTTTCAACTTGAAGGTATTATGGTGTTTTTTAAGGTTGGTTATGTCAATACATTTTGTTTGTCTTATGAGCTTGCTACGTTCGAGTTTAGTGTTGAGGTGCATCTTACATCTCACCAATCTATGGTCACTAAATGGACGATGTCATCGCTCTGTCCACGTTATATTATAAACAACGCATAGCGACTGAAAAATTGTGTTCCGGCACCACCGGGGTCGAACCCCAGAACTCTTGATAACTATTCGAGTGCGTTCGCATTTACGCTACGGCGTCAACAATTCTCAGCGCCACGCGTGGTTCATCAGTCAGCATCTGACTACACGAATCCGTATTGATGGTCTCAGCAACTGAAAAGTCGTCATCTGGTGGCATTTAACGCAACAGCTATTTAATTAGCTGATAATTCAAAGGGCGACAGAAATGGTTAATATATATCAAATACGTGGAGATATAGATGACGAATTTCCTCATAAAATTGTCGCTACCTGTGTTGAACTTGTTTAGCACACTGCAGTCTTCTATGACGAATTTTTTGTTACACATAATGAAATCAATTTCACTTGTCATCCCATTTGGGTCGTCTCCATGTCTATTTCTTGTGTGGCTTTTTCTTGAAAAAGGAGTGCAAGATGAAAAACCCTTCTGCCTCTGCAAACTCTACGAGAGTATTTCCACGCTGGTTTCTGTTGCCGTGACCGAATTTACCTACTGAAGTTTCAGTCTGTTGCCGTTGCCCTATTTTTGCATTGAAATCTCCCATAGTTATATTTAAGTGCTGCTTACCTTTATTATTTAGATGACAAATTTCCTCATAAAATTCTTCAATTTCTTCTTCAGGATGACTTGTGGTAAGTGCATAAGTTTGAATAATCTGAGCCTGGTATCTTCCCGAGAGTTAGATAACGAGTCGTGCAGCTCTGTCAGAGGAACTTTCAACTTCTACAACTTTATCCTGCAGTTTCTTGTTTATTATAAATCCAACACCACTAGTTCTGCCAGTATCTGTCCCACGATAGTAAAAGAGGTGTCCACTTTTCAGTTCAATGAGATCTTCTCCTTTTCTCCTTACCTCACTTAGCCCGACGATGTCCCACTTGATCCTTTGTAGTTCCTCTTCCAATTCAAGAAGCCTTGAATCAGAAGATAAGGAGCGTCCGTTATACGTAGCCAGGGTCAGCATCAGATGGCAGCCTAGTCCGGTTCTTCTGGGATTCTTAGCACCCTCTGCCTTCATGTCGCACTGGCCGCTGCCTTGGCCAGGTACATTCCAGCTGCCGGAGACTGAGGGCCAAGATTTAAGTTGTGGAGTCATTTTGGAAGGGTTTGGCCATAACTCACCACGCTGGCCAAGCGGGTTGGTGAGTGTGGGATAGCATTTCCTCTTATCCCGATGGTACAATTATACCGCTATTGGCGGTCGTCAGAGCCCCTTTAGTGTGAACAGGAATTCTAAAGTGTTATTATTGAGAGAGTTTTTCTCACACTACCTTTTACAACAGCGGTAAAAGGTAGTGTGAGAAAAACTCTCACGCGTGACTATTGGCACGTGTAGCGACAAATGACGGGTTAAGAACAAAACAGAAAAATCGGAATTATTTCTGAAAGAACGGTGAGAAATGCACGAAATTTGGGTACGAGTATATATGACTTAAAAAGTAACGAGGAGTTAATTTTCTATATGCAGATGAGTGGCGATGGCATCAATTTATGCCAATGAGCAGCAGCATAAAGCTGACTGTTGCGGAGATGTGTGTCACATTGTTTACGGGGTGTGAGAAAGGGAGTTTGAGATAGAAGATTTGTTAGAATGGCTGCAAGACATCATTTAAGATATGAACTGAGGTGTAGAGCGATCGGAAGACTAGAGGTAGACCATAGTCAAATGGAAGTTGCAAGATGTCTGTATGTGAGCCCTTCTGTGGTCCATAGACTGTGGAATCAATTTCAAAATGGGCAATAAGCTTCCCGAAGGTACAGCGGAGGAAGTCCTAGGGATACAGCATCTGTGGATGACCGATATCTCAAATTAACTGCGCGGAAAAAACAGTACAAATATCCCGACACAGCTGTGAATCTGCCCTTACTGTGGCTACAGGAAAGTGGTATGTGCTTCCTCTTTGCAGAAGAGGCTTCACGAAGGAGGACTTTGTTCACGGCGACTAGCATTCTGCTTGTATCTTACCACCTGTCACAGGGCGCAACGTTTGAATTTGTAAGACTTCACGGCAACTGGACTGAAAACCAATGCAGGCCAGTATTCTTCACAGATGAGGCAAGATTTGCTTTGCAGAGTGATTGCTGGCGTTCTCACAGTGACCTAGAGAGAACAAGGGACACGTTGTGATCCCTTTGACCCGTGAAAGGGACACTTATGGTGCTGTTTGCGTGCTGATTTGGTGTGGCATCTCGTTACGTGTAAGCACAGACCTCTAGGTGCTTCCAAGAAGAATCATGAATGCTAGATGCTATAGGGATTATGTCCTGGACCTCTATGTTTACTCTTATGAAGGTGCCATGGGAGAAACAATATAAAGACTTGTAGAATGGTATCTTGAAGAAGAGATCATTGTCTGCATGTATTGGCCAAGCAAGTCTCCCGAACTTAATCCGATCGAGCGTCCCTGGAATTTTGTAGGGAGATTTGTTGCTGCGCTCAATCCCGTCATCAAGACCTAAAGGATCTTAGACAAGCTCTGCTCTGCACGAACAGTAGTAGTTGCTACCTACTGAGCTCTTAGACACCATCATCAACAGCATGAAAGATCGCCGAGATGCCCGCACTGCTCTAAGGTGTGACCACACTCCCTATTGAGGTACTTTGGCTATTTCATTATGACACCTGATTTTTTACCTGGTTCTGTATGTGGTCATTTTTGTTGGAATGAAGTGTTGTTTACGAAGTGTTTTAGAGTTTTCCTCTAACGTGCGTTAGAATGCCTTCTTTTACCAAATTTCATAACATTTTGTGTATTAATCCACGTTTATAAGTGAGTCACAGAAAAAGTATCATTGGCGGCCACCGGGAATCGAACCCAGGGTCTTAAAGTTACGCGCCAGACATGCTTCCACTGCACCACAGCGGCCTCGAATTTCTCCAGACTCACATACATTAACTGCCAAGCCACTTGGCAGCTTGCTTGAAAGCCACGCCAAGCCACTTGACTCACTTATAAACGTGGAAAGAGCGATGACTTCTGTTTGATGTTCCTGGTCCACGTCAAATGTTTGTATTAATTATTCATTCGCCTTCTAGTTATTTGTTCTGTTGCTGCTTACCATCTTTGGTGAATCCACAGCATTGTGCGGGGTTCCAAGAAACAACCTGCCGAGTGGCTTGGCAGTTAGTGTATGTGAGTATGGAGGAATCCAAGGCCGCTGTGGTGCAGTGGAAGCATGTCCGGCGCGTAACTGAAAGACCCTGGGTTCGATTCCCGGTGGCGGCCGATGATAATTTTTCCGTGACTCACTTATAAACGTGGAAAGAGCGATAACTTCTGTTTGATGTTCCTGGTCCACATCAAATATTTATATTAATTGTGTGTATTTCTTGAGTTATCGCGATTTTTCTGTTTATTCTCTAATCTATAGAAACCAACGTATTTGAGATGATGAGGAAGACCTAAAAGAAAGCAGACATTGTGATGCTAAACGTTATAAATGAAAAGTCATGCAGAGATTTTCTTCAAATATTTGAGGAAAGCAGTGGCATAGTTGGAGCTGCAGAGATGTCGTGAAGGTGACGCTCAATTGCGCTCATTAGATAAATTGCATAGTTTAGTTGCTAGCAAAAGAGATGGTCTGAACTTCTATACTAAAACTAACTTTTATTTCTAATTCTGTAGGAAACAGAAGGTTGTGGGAATACTTGAATATATAGTATTGTGTTTCACTATTTTATGAAAAAGTGGTCAGAAATCCAAGACTAAATATGTGGTTACACGAATGAGAAAAGGCATGGTTTTTTTCTAGACATGTATGTGTATTTCATGAGCGTAGAAAAGAATTTGCGTAGCTGCGGAGTCTAGCTCTCCCCATGCAGAGTACTTCTTACATTTGAATTGTAACGGCGGAGTCTAGCTCTCCCCATGCAGAATACTTCTTACATTTGAATTGCTCTATTTTTTAAATTCGAATTTGTACTCTACAAGGAATGATGGAATTTTTGAATCACGGAAATTTAGTGATTCCATGATTCTATAATTTCGGCACTCTTTGCTGAAATTCTGTTCAAAACCCATTTTTAACTTGTTGATTTCATTATTATTATTTTTTTATTAAAATTCACCTATTTCCTTGAGCATAAGGCCAAGAGAAGTGATTCATCCTTGAACATCCAAGAATTGCGTGGCATTGTTTTTGTTAATAGAATATTTTTGGCAAAACAGTAGGGTATCTGGGTGATTTCGCTTTTTAGGACGCTGCTTTGCTCACTGTAAATTATGATAAAATAGCTTTAGCATACTAGGTGTTTCAGGTTCTGTCAAAAACTCTGTTCATTTCATCTAAGAATTAAGATACATCTTTCGTGTTTCGATATTTTTGACATTAGCACATGCGCGAAAGGTGGGTTTACCTGTTTTTGGAAGACGACCACGAGTCAGTCAATCTTGGCGGCAATATGTCCTCTCAAGTGTGACCAGCTCTAAATATGCATTGAGATTCCACCCTTAAACCTTTCACATATTAAAGAGCTAATTTAAGGCATGAGATCTAAACACAGACATTTTCACCCATAGATGGCTGCTAATTTGTATTGAAGCATGGAAGTAAATGTCGATTGAACCGCAGGTTAATTAAACATTGGGGATAGCAGGCTGAACAATCGGAGCCGTTGTCATCAATTAGACGCATCTCAGATCAGGCTGACCGTCGAATGTCCTGAACTGGCATACATAATGTATAATGCTGCGCTGGATATTCCTCAATGATCCCCATATGCACATGATTAATGCCGCAGAAATGCGGTTACATATGGAAATGACCTTCCGTGGATGAATTCGATAACTAGGATACCAGACAGTCATCGCTCTCTTGCTAATGTTTTATGTCAATGAAGAGGAAGTAGAGTTCCTTATCGGTGCAAAAGTCTCCTTGTCGGGTTTACGGCAAAAGGTAATAATGACTTTCTGAAAGATCAACAATAAAATTTCGAAAGTAATTATTTAAATTTTTGAAGATATCTAACGAAATGTGTTAAAAATCAAATTTATATTTTTGGCTTTCTTTAGGAATAAGTAACTTACTTTCGATGGAAGAGTCCTTTATCTGTGTATCATGACGCTATAACCATGAATCCTTGGTAATGTAATTCGTCATTGTTAAATTATTCCATCAGCTTCTTGCATGGCATTGAGGAAACAATATCTACATAAAAAAATGTGCGAGATATAAGCTTTACTGAAAGGGAAAACGCTTTACGAAACGAATGTTGGCGTACCTATATATCGTTGTTTGTCTTGTGAAAACACAAGCCTTCTCTGCCGGTGGTGGGATTCGAATCCAAGTTCTGCTCCAGCGCCGAATGCTTTCCGAATTAAGCTACGGCGGCAAGGGCTTATCAATGCTACTTACCGACTTGACATGCGTGTCACCTGTGAAGTATGTACGTCAGATATTTCCCCCTTCCTTGAGAAAGAGCTGGGACTGAATCGTAGGTTTCTAGAGCAGCTTGCAAACCACGGTTGAAGGAGCTCACTGCTGAAGAAGTAATTCTGACTAATTCCAGACGATGTGTGGAAGAAGCATCATACATTTTTCGAAACGAAGAAGGAATTCTCATTAATTCCAGGCGATGTGTGTAAGAAGCATCACACCTTTCGAAACGAAGAAGAAATTCTCATTGACTGCAGACGATGTGTGGAAGAAGTGTCACACATTTTCTGAAACGAAGGAGGAATTCTCATTAATTCCAGGTAATGTGTGGAAAGAAATATCACACATTTGTCGAAGAACCCAACGGCCAGGAAATTTATTTAATATTCGTGCGCCAATGTGAAATTCAAACCCTCTCTCTGCCGGTAGCGGAACTTGAACTCACATTCTTCTGTTCCGGAGCCAAATGCTTTCCCAATTAAGCTACGCCGGCTAGGACGTATCACTGCTACTTGCCGTTTTTTACATGTGCGTCACCTCTGAGATAAGTACGTCTATGCCGTAAGTCTTCCGCTACCATAATTTACTACAGCAATTTCTTTTTTTCTCATCATGGGGCGTAGTCATTTCGCGCCCCTCAAGACCACCTAACGCCATAAGGAATTGTTCATCGCAAATTTCGGGGCACTGGTTCCATCCATTGGGTTGAGTCAGTTCCGTAAATCAAGAACACCACATGTACCTTATCGAGGACACGAACTCAGGTTTGGCCAGTGCTGGTAGCCAGAAACCAGCGCATTTGACGGCTCGACTACAGAGTCAAGTCACTGAAACGTTGCTCAGCTACGGTTATAATACAGTAGTTCATTCAGAAAATGACCTCCTTACATATCGTAAGGAGGTCCTTGATGCGATCGTAAATAATTCTTACTATACTTGCTCATTTGTCTATGTTCCTAGTAGCTGTGCTTTATGTGTTTTTGCAAAAGAAAAATTGTAAGATTAGTACCATTCAGATCATATAAAAAAGCCGCTTCTCTCTACATAGAAAAATGTATGTTCTGCTTCTGAAGGATCTGAAAGGTTAGTGGAATAAGATTTGCGCGAAAGAAAAAGCTGGACAGAATGCAATAGTTTAATGTATGTTGAAAGACGTAAATCCCTTTCTCCGGGGTTTGGACTGTGTGCATCATTATGTATTACAGAGGAGAAGTGTGAACTCTTTTTTACAGGGCAGATGTGCTATGTCATGATGCTTGGACGGTCCCACAGTGCTTCCAGGAGCACGAGAGTGACTTTAAAGTGATAAAACGTCCTCCACAGTCCCTGGAACTTAACCCAATTGATCATTTGTGGGATGAGATTTAGAGAGCCATTTGTAACAGAGATCCTCCTCTAGTAAACTTTCAACAATTTACTGACACCAATCTCATCCGCGTGGCTGAAGATGCCTGGTGAACTGTATGAACGCCTCGCTAAATCCATGTCACATTTTTTTCGAGTCTGTTTTAAAGGCCAAGGGTAGCACACCCCTTTAATAAGTAGGTTTCCTAATAATTCGCTACTTCAGTGTATACACCGCAGAGCCAAAACACTATGACCAGCGCGTCTTTATGAAGGTCAAAGTAACTTCGCGTCACCGTCTGCTGCGTGTGTGAAGGTCATGAAACGGTATAAATAACATTTGATATTGAGCTCTGTTGGTCAGTGTTATTCTTGTTCTTCAGATGGGAAAGGCAGCGAGTTTGACAAAGGCCAAATTGTAATGGCCAGACGACTGAAGCAGAGCATTTCCGAGACGGCAAGACTTGTGGGATGCTCATGGTCAGCCGTGGTTAGTACCTTCAAAAAGTGGTCGGAAGAGTTGAAAGCCACAAACCACCGGCAAGGTGCACACCGACCATGGGTCATCTATGATGGAGGAAAGCGAAGGCTGTCCCTTATGGTACGAGTCAACAAAAGGGATACTGTGGCGGAAATCGCCGGTAATTTGAATGGTGGTGACAGGATTAATGTGTCACAACACGTCGTACATCGAATACTACCGCAAACGGGGCTGGGTAGCGGCAGACTGATTCATGTGCCGAGTCTAACCTCGGTTTACCATCGGAAGCCCCAAAATTGGGCTTGCGATCATCAAAACTGGACCTTGAATAATTGGAAGAAGGACGTCTGGTCCGATGAATCTCGTTTCCTGTTAAACCATGTGGAAGGCCGGGTACGTATGCATCATTTACCTAGGGCAGGTTTAGCACTTTGGCACCACGATGCACTGGGCTATTGGGCTATGTTCTGCTGGAAAACCTGGTTTCATGTGCGTTAAATTATGACGTCTACCACCTACGTGAACATCAGTGCAGACCAGGTACATCCTTTGATGGCAACGACATTCCCCTTTAGTAGTGCCTTTTGTCAGCAGAATAATGCGTATTGTACGAAATACAATTAACTGTACTCTTGCGGTAATATAAGCAGGGACGTGTATCCTTTCTCGGTAGTTCCTCCGGCGATAACGACTGACACTACCGTTGGTTCTTGTACAGTATATACACTATCTACCAACAAGTAATTGGACACCCCTGCAATCGAAGAGCGGTCCTGATACACGTCACGGCCGCCGCCGTTAAATTTCGTGTTAGAAACAACAACGCAACCAGTCGCATGCAAGATGCCACGCAGTTCGGAGCTCTCTGATTTCGAGAAAGGTGTAATCGTCGGTTGTCACAGAAATGGCCGATCCATACGTGACTCCAGCAAGTTGAAGTACCCAAAATCGACAGTGGCCTACGTGATTGGCAAAGTGGAAGATGAGAGGTGACTGTCGGAATGTGCCCCGACCCGGCAGACCCACAAAACTGGGAGTTAGAGACCTACGGGTGCTGGCCAGAGATATTCAGAAGAACCGCACCAAATCGATTGGCCACATCCGCGAGGATTTTCAACAGGCATTCGGGAGTGTTCTTTCGATGAATACCATCCGTAAGGAAGCCCATATGTTCGGTTATCACGGACGTGCTGCCGCCCACAAGCCTTTGATCACCAAGTCCAAAAGTGCTGCTCGGCTAACGTGGTGCAAAGAACGTCCACAGTGGACCGTTGAACAGCGGAAACAGGTTCTCTGGAGTAATGAATCAATGTTGACCCTCTACCGTTCGGCTGGCAGGATCTGGGTTTGGCGTCTGCCTGGAGAACGCCTCCTGTTGGAATGTATTGTGCCAACTGTGAAGTTTGGCGGCGGTGGAATTATGCTATGGGTGTGTTTCTCTTGGTATGGCACGGGATCCTTGGTCGCAATTCCTGGTAGACTCAACGCCAAGACCTACTGCACCATTTTGGATGACCATGCGCTTCCTACGTTGTGGCAGTTTTACGGGGTGGACCCATGTTACTTTCAGGATGACAATGCCACCTGTCATGTTGCGAGGTCCACCATGGCTTGGTATGGTGACAATGGGGTTAATCGAATGGACTGGCCTGCGCAGAGCCTGGACCTTAACCCTATCAAGTACCTCTGGGACGAGTTGGAGCGTCAACTTAAGGGGTGCCCCGACCGTCCGAAATCGGTGACGGAACTGACCTGTCTTCTCCAAGCCAGGTGGAAGAAAATACCGCTAGCCGTCGTACAACGCCTGGTTGAGAGTATGCCCCTGAGGGTCGCAGCTGTAATCGCCGCTCGTGGAGGCTCCACCAACTATTGAAGGTGAATAACCTTCGTTTTCCTTTTGCAATCACAGGTGTCCAATTACTTGTTGGTAGATAGTGTATATTTCTTCAGACTCAGGATCATATGTACAGACTCACATTTGAGACGAGGAAAATGCAGATTCTCAGCTGTTTATCATTGTTCAGTTCCATAAAAACAAGAGCATTCCATTTCTCCTAATTTCTTAACTTTCCCGAATAGGGTAAATAATTCCACACAATGATAGCTCCGGTGTAAAGTTTGGCTGCCATCTCCTTTCACATGATCGGAATTGACCTCGAAAACTTCCTGTAGAACATCTTGGTCCAGAACAGCAGGTCGTCCTGATCTTGGGCATCCTCCCGGCTGTCATCTGAAGATCGTTCGAACCATTTCTGTGCCTGACGAACCGCAACATTATCATCCCGATTAGCTATGCATATGGTGCGGTCTACCTGGGTCGTGAGAACCCCACTACAAATTTTGATCATCAAGCTTACCATGATTGTTTAAACACATGAACAGCATTTGAAAAGCAACTCACACTGTCCGATAGCGAATGACACCTAATCTGTGATCCCCGAGCTGTCAGTTTTCACGACACATAGAACTGCTTTGTGATTGGACTGGGCACAACGCTGGAACATTTTACCTGGCTTAACATATGGTATATGCTCAAGTGAGTACGCGATGTAAGTAACCTAAAAAGGGAACTGTATTTAGGAACAAGTTAATAAAATCATGCAATGCATTGCTTATGATACGCTTTCCAACATACCAGAAAGCATTACTCAAGTTATTACTCAAGTTATGAGGATAATGGCTGTGGAATAAATCTCGCTCCTGTGTCTGACCTTTGTCCCCATTTCGACAATATTAAACAGAACTAGTTCAGTATACCTCCGGAACAACATCATACTAAAGTTTTGTCGCAATAGAAACATTTTTAATCAAGTCAGGAGGATAATGGCTTTGGAATAAATATCGCTCCTTGTCCTGACCTTTGACCCCCTTTCGATGATATTCAACAGAACCGATTCAGTATACCCCCGGAACAACATACTAAAGTTTAGTCGGAATAGAAGCATTTTTAGTCAAGTTATGAGGATAATGGCTGTGGAATATATCTCGCTCCTGTGTCCTTGTCCTGACCTTTGACCCCATTTCGATGATATTCAAAAGAACCGGTTCAGTATACATCTGGAACAACATACTAAACTTTTGTAGCAATCGAATCATTTTTACGTAAGTTACGACGCATAAGGGCGATGGAATGGATCCCGCTCCTATGTCCTGACCTTTGATCCCATTTCATCCATTTTCAAGAGGGTTCGTTCCCAGGCTGTCGCCTACCCCATACTAAAATTTCATCGAAATCAAACCATTTGTACGCGAGTTATCGTGTGGACGGACAGACAGACAGACGGACAAAGCTGGAGCATATACGCTTCTTCAAACTATGGTTGGAAAGCGTAAAAAACAAACGATGAATAAATATAATAAACTTGCAATTATGAGCTCATGAAAAATTCAGAAAATTTAAAATAGACTTAAATCCGTATTCGAAATGAGAAAGAACTATCACATTACGAAAAATATGTTTTGCAGTTTAGTACCTTGTTACGATACTATAGCGATACTTCTGAAGTAATACTCCACTCAATCAGGAACAATTTACACTCAATGGACGAAACATTAGAAACACCTCCCTAATCGCGTGTTGGTTCTTCTCTAACTTAAATAACAGCCTGTAAGCACAGAGGCATCGACTCCACCAGATGTCGGAGGGTTTCCAGAGTTAATTCCAGCCATTCCTGTTGTAGCATTTCCACAACTCCGCCCGATACTTCGGTCCAGGATTTACGTATCTGATGTTCTGCTTCACGGCATCCCAGAGACCTTCAACAGGATTTAAATCCGGCAGACCTTGAGGGCCACTGGATGGTTCCAAACTCAGATGACTGTTCCTCGAGCAATACCTGAGTGGTTGCAGCACGGTGGGGTGGCGCATTGTCTTTCTGAAACAGACCATCGGCCGCAGGATGCGTGAAGGTCATGAAAGCGTCTAAGTGATCAGCCAGTACATGCAGGTAAGGTTCAGCGGTTAAGGACCTCTTCAGACATACTACAGAACTTAATGTGTCCCATGAGAAGGCTACTGAAATCATCACAGAGAGCCGACATGGTACGAGAGGGCCATTGCCTCATGCTATCGACACCACACCCGCACCCACCCGTCAGTTGGTGTAACTCAAAACGGGATTCATCTGACAACACGATGGGGCGCCACTCTGCAGAATTCCAGTTTTGATGTTCCCGGCACCAGGCGAGTCTTAATGTCCTACGACGAGCAGTCAACAGTGACACACGTGTAGAGCGTCGTCCCCCGTAGCCCAGGGTATGGAGCGTACGCCATACCGTACGCTCGCTGGCGGTGCATGAGTCACTGACATTTAATCTGGATGGGATTTGCTTCGCGCCGCCTTTGCAAGCAGTCTGTACGAGCCTGGATAGTCTGCGTCGACCCCGGTCATCAATTGCGTGTGGTCTGCCACCGCTTGATCTCTGGGCGCTGGTACGTCCGTCGATGGCATATTCCCGCTACACTCTTGACGCGGTTGCCCTGTGGGAACCCTAGGGTTCTTGCCATTTGAGCGATTGAATGACCCATTTGTCTTGCACCGTCCCGTCAATATGTCCACGATCATAGTCCCTCATATCACCACGTTTACCCATGTTCAACCTGGATGGGATTTGCGCCGCCTTGCCAAGCAGTCTGTACGAGCCTGGATAGTCTGCGTCGATCCCGGTCATCAATTGCGTGTGGTCTGCCACCGCTTGATCTCTGGGCGCTGGTACGTCCGTCGATGGCATATTCCCGCTACACTCTTGACGCGGTTGCCCTGTGGGAACCCTAGGGTTCTTGCCATTTGAGCGATTGAATGACCCATTTGTCTTGCACCGTCCAGTCAATATGTCCACGATCAAAATCCCTCATATCACCACGTTTACCCATGTTCAACCTAGATGGGATTTGCGCCACCTTGCCAAGCAGTCTGTACGAGCCTGGATAGTCTGCGTCGACCCCGGTCATCAATGGCGTGTGGTCTGCCACCGCTTGATCTCTGGGCGCTGGTACGTCCGTCGATGGCATATTCCCGCTACACTCTTGACGCGGTTGCCCTCTGGGAACCCTAGGGTTCTTGCCATTTGAGCGATTGAATGACCCATTTGTCTTGCGCCGTCCCGTCAATATGTCTACGATCAAAGTCCCTCATATCACCACGTTTACCCATGTTCAACCTGGATGGGATTTGCGCCGCCTTGCCAAGCAGTCTGTACGAGCCTGGATAGTCTGCGTCGACCCCGGTCATCAATGGCGTGTGGTCTGCCACCGCTTGATCTCTGGGCGCTGGTACGTCCGTCGATGGCATATTCCCGCTACACTCTTGACGCGGTTGCCCTCTGGGAACCCTAGGGTTCTTGCCATTTGAGCGATTGAATGACCCATTTGTCTTGCGCCGTCAATATGTCCACGATCAAAGTCATATCACCACGTTTACCCATGTTCAACCTGGATGGGATTTGCGCCGCCTTGCCAAGCAGTCTGTACGAGCCTGGATAGTCTGCGTCGACCCCGGTCATCAATGGCGTGTGGTCTGCCACGGCTTGATCTCTGGGCGCTGGTACGTCCGTCGATGTTCTACTCCCGATACAACATTGATATTGTTGCCTTCGGGAACCCTATAATTCTTATCAGTGCTAATTTTTCTGTACATAAAATGAATTATCGCTTTTATCCACCGAAATAAAGCATAATAATTATTGTCATGAATAATTGTGTCGTGGTACCATAAGTGTCAGAATTTTTGAAAAGAAGTACACTCAATGGACGAAACATTGGAGATCCTTACTTAATAGCGTGATGGTCCTCCTCTAGCTAGAATAACAGCCTGTACACGCCGAGGCATCGACACCACCTGGTACCGGAGGGTTAACGGAGGTCATGCCTGCCATGCCTGTTGCAGCATTGTCCACAACTCCGCCCGAGTCTTCGATCCATGGATCGATGTTCCACTCCACGGCATTCCAGAGAGCTTCTTCAAGGGTTACATCCCGGGACATTGGGGGCCACTGGATGGTTCCAAACTCGGATGAGTGTTCCTCACAACATGCCTGGGTTGTTGTGCCTCTGTGGGATGGCGCACTGTCCTTCTGAAACATACCATTGGCAGCAGGATGCGCGAAGGCTATGAAAGCGAGTAAGGTGATCATCCAGCACAAGCTGGTAGCGCGCAGCGGTTAAGGACCTCTTCAGACACACTAAGGGACCTAATATGTCCCATGAGAAGGCTTCTCAAACCATCATAGAGCCACCTCCGCCTTGAACAGAGCCGACCTGTAGATACCCTCATGCTGTCGACTCCACACCCGCACCCGAACCCAGCCGTCAGCTTGGCGCAACTGAAAACGGGATTCATCTGACAACACGATGCGGCGCTACTCTGCAGAAGTCCAGTTGTGATGCTCCCGGCACTAGATGAGGCGTGATTTTTGACAACGAGCATTGAACAGCTGCACGCGAATAGGTAGTTAGTTCCCGTAGTCCAAGGTATGTAGTGTGCGCCGTAGCGTTCGCTTGCTGACGTTGCTTGGGCCTCCGACATTTAACCTGGATGGGATTTGCGCCGCCGTTGCCAAGAGGTCGGTCGATTCGAGCCTGGATCGTCTACGCCGACCTCAGTCATCAATGGCGTGTGGTTGGACGCGGCTTGCTCTCTTGGCGGTGGTACGTCCTTCGATGGCGTACTTGCGGTAGACTATTGATACGAACTAATATTCACAAAACCTCTTGAGAAATATAAATTAGTCCTTAACCCTTCAACGACCATAACGCCCAAAACGCCCGTACATACAAATGGCCAGAGCCGCCTGAAACGCTTGTCTGGAGTGAGTCAGATTTCCTACCCTTACCTGTTCTTCAAATTTTCTCGACCTATGAGGTATCAGCAGGAGTCACCCTCAGTCACTATTGTTGCTATTAAACAAAAAAGTGAACCAACAGACAGTTTCGGGCGCTATGGTATTTGGAATGGTGAAAGATTTTTGGGTCATGGTCGTTAAAGAATTAAAGTAATATGACGTGTGAAGCAAACATTAAAAAGCTCTTAAAGTCAAGCACATTGTACAATTTCAAACAAACATGACTCGGCTTGTGACTTTATATTTACATATATCACACAGTAATATCTCCGACTTTCGTTCATGGGGCTTTTTTCGAGTGAAGCACGAAGGCAAGTATATAGTTTCAAAAATCATGTTAAAAATGCACAAATCCGGTAAGCTCCAGGAAGGCAGTGAAAACCTAAACCATTATCAATGTTATACCGTCAAGAGTCGGGGATCGTGAGTGAAGTAGAAAAGGTGCGTTTGTATTTTTGTGTATTTTATAAATTCAGTTTTAAAATAGTTGGTATATTTTTTTAGTGATTGTGATTTGAAAAAGAGGGGGAGGTTTTCATTATAAGGGTGTATATACCTTGAAAGCATAATAATAAAAGAAATGGGAAAAAGATTATTTAACCTTTTAAGCTAGTTTTCTATTGTGAATGGAAGTGTTTTAGTAGTAAAAAGGGATAATTACCGTATTTGTGAATTTTTAATATTGATTTTTGGTACTATACTTGCTTTCGTGCTTTACACGACAAAAAGGTACCGTGAACGAATGTCGGAGATACAAAGGGTGAGTCGAAAGTTTCGCAAGATTTGGATCATTTTATGTCTTCATACGGACCTTTACGACAAAAGCTGATTAGCATTCAAAGTATAAGCCATCATGCTGCACCGTTTTTAGCCATCTGTCTGCCAGTTCTTCGATTCCGCAGCGGTACCAGTTCTTGTCCTTTGAGGTGAAGAACTCCTTCACCCCAGCTGCCACCTCCTCCTGGCTGTTGAAGTGCCACCCGCAAAGGAAGTCGGCCATGGGCCAGAAGAGGTAATAATCCAACGGGGCAAGTTCCGGACTGTATGCTGGTTGTGGCATTAATTCGATGCCCTCAAGCTCCTGGAGTTTTGCCCGGATTGCTCGCGCGGTATGAGGCCGTGCGTTGTCCTGCTGTAGGAGAGCGCGCTTTCTGTTCACCAGTGCCGGGTACTTCTCCTCCAAAACGTCATACATCCGCTCCAGCTGTTCAGGGTAGAGGTTGGCGTTTATGGTCCGACTGTCTGGAACCAATTCGTAATGGATTATTCCCTCGAAATTCGACCAGACGCAGAGCATTACCTTGTGCTCGAAGCGCCCACGTTTGGCAACAGGTTCAGGAAGCTGGCCCGAGCCCAACCACTGCCGTTGTGAGTTAGGATTACGGAAATAGTCCCCTTTTCATCGCACGTAACAATTTCTCTGATGGAACGTGCATCGCGAGGGTTTTCTAGGAGTTTCGTGCAGACTTCCTCTCGACGGTTTGTTTCAGCTGGCGTCAGTTCGTGAAGAACAATGCGGCACCTCCTGTAAACCTTTTCGAGGTCCTGAAAGTGATGAACCACGTTGGGGAGGGATATACCCAGCTGGCTTGATAATCTCCGAGTGATGGTTGCCGGATTTGTCTCTACGACCTGGCGTACGGCCTACCTGACCTTGGCTGATCGTCGAGGTTTCTGTCACCTGAGCGAAATTTCTTGAACCATGTGACTGCTGTGCTGTTGTCCACGAAACCTTTCCCTTTCGTATGACAAATGTTTCGTGTTGGTTGAGCAGCGTTGTGGCCGAGTTCAAACTCGTAAAGCAAAAGTTCCCTAATTAGCCCGGTTGTGGCTGTTCATCTTTTATGCGTCTCAACCACAGACAGAACGACGACATGCAATGCTGTTCACAGCAACGACTACCACTTTATATTCCTTTCGACTGACTGCAGTGCGCCACTTTAACTAATTTAAACACGTGACACAGCCGCTGAAGCACATGCGTTTATGCAAATATTGCAAAACTTTCGACTCACCCTCTGTACTACGTTTGAAACATATGTAAATATAAAGTTACAAGCAGAGGTAGGTTTGTTTGAAATTGTGCTATATACTTGACTATCGCAGATTTTTAACCCCTGATACGGTTGCCCTCGGAAACCCTTACCACTTGCGAGATAGAATGGCCCATTTGGTTTGCGCCGACAATGCGTCCACGATCAAAGTCGCTCAGATCACCATGTTTAGCCATGTTCGTCGATTGCGATGCTCTGTTGGGATGTCCTGCTGTCCGCCTATTTATCGCCTGCGTTCGGTTTCGGTCTGTTCAACTCTGCACGAGGGATGCCCATGTTAATTGCCCATCACCCCTTTCTCGAATGTTTTTTCTAAGTGTAGTATATAAATATAATTTCAGGTAGCAAGTTCAAAAATGTTCTCACCTTCAAAAACCTGTTTTAAAATCAGTGCAAAATAACATAAAAAATAAGGAAGTTAAATGTTTCTCCTATTTCGAAAAGAAAAAATCATTCGTCATAAGTATTGACTAAAGGGGAAATAAAGGAGCAGAGTTATTGCAGAAAAATGCTCACAAAGGAATGGTAGAGTAACACGATGTTTCGTTATAAATTAGGCTAACGCTTTACAAATAAATTAACTATTATTCTTTCGTGAATAGTTACGTTTCTCTATTAACCGACGTAAAAGTTTCATGAAGCAAAAATATTGTGTGTGGGTGTTTTTCCAGTGCAGGCCAACAAGGTTACTCTCTCACAAAAAGAGAGCATCGTTTTCTTTTTCAAATAGTAAAGCTGAAATAAAAGTTAAATTGTATCTCTTTATTAAGCAGACACTCTTTTCCATTTTGGATCCTTTTCTGTGAATAAAGAAGGCCCTATCATTTTAAAGAATGAAAACATTTATTATACAGTATACTGTACATTGCTCAACCTGTTCTACTCGCTACTGATTTCCTGCACTTGAGCTCATAATCAGCAGATTTTATTGCCACTTCCAGCTTCCAAGGTTTCTGCAATATCGGAAAACTCATTTTTCACTGGAAAGATTTGATTCGCTTTTATTATTTCACCTTAGCAACAACAGAACAATTAGCCGTGAAATAAGCGTCAACAGAATAGAGATTCGTGAGTTCTGTTGATAGCTAATTAAATAAGGCAAAGCAAATTTGCTGGAAACGTTTTGTCAGACAAGCTTTGGGGTTTAATTAAACAGGTTAATCGAACGAGGTATACATATTCATCAGAAAATTGACTAAGTTCTCCAACGCATTTCCCAGTAGAATGTACTAGTTCAGTCTATGTAAGATTACTTGGCATATGTTGATTTATTATCTGTAACATAACGCTTGTCTCCTCCACGGTGTTTCGCAACATGCCAATTTTCCAGTCAGTAGTAAGTTGTCAGCCTCTTCATAAATATGTAACTTAATGCTCCAATTTAAAAACAATTTCAGTCCACGTTATTCATTCATCGCAAGCTTTGGAATTTTCTCATCAAGAAAACAAGATCACAATCTAACAGAGAACGCCTTAGAACTGCACATAATTTAGGCATAGCGTCAGCAATATTCATTTACATGAAGAAAACTATGAGACTACTATCATTGACAGCGGGAACCGAACCCCTGCATCTCTCCACTTTACCCTAAGTATTTTTTTTTTCATTTGAAACATCCAGTTTAGTTGGTTTGTTATATTTTTGATTGTTTTGGTTTTGTAATTTGGTCCAGGTTTTAGGCAAGAACAAGAGGAAATGCGAAAACGAACATCTTCTGCCGTAGGTATATCACTTCCTAGTGAAGCCCGTCGGGAAGGTTCAAGGCCATGACATTAGAGCGGTGAGTTCCTTCCGTTTGTGACGTCACTGTCATGTTGCACTGCCTGATACGTCGGTTTCGTGCATGACGCCATACACGACAGAGTTGGAAACCAATCGAAAGCCTTGGTTACCATGTGACGTCACTAAAAAAGAGAACTCGTCTCTCTAATGTTATGGCCTTGTATTTTTCTAGACGGCTTTGGCCTAGTCTACCGAAGAATCGGCCGCACTATGCAGAAACCAACCTAGGACAAATTATGTCCAAGTAAATAGCTTCGAACTCTACCAGCTGTACAGGACAGGACAGCTGTTAAGTATTTTTCAGTTCTCCGCGCGAATGACGATTGATGACTGCATTTCTATGTCCGAATACGGTGAGCTTGCAGATCTCCATATTTCAGATGGCATCCCTTTATAACAAATTACGAAATTTTCAGTATGACGAAATTTTGTAATATTCAGTAACAAATCGCTGAAAATAGTTCCTTCGAAGAAAAAGATGGAACGAAATGAACAGCATAACGCACACTATGACCAACACTTTTTCAAAATAAATAACGAAAGTAACCACTTTAAAAACTTGTGAAGAAAGCTTTATTTTTCACACCTGATAAGCAAAAAACTGATGCACTTCTTTATTTTGATCTCTCAAGTGACTGTCAGAGAGTTGTGAATGTACATAAGAAACTGGAAACGATATAAATATGCAGAATTTTCAGCCAAAGCACTTTCCTCCCGTTTCTCAACCTATCCATCTCACGAATGAAGAAGTGGTCTTTTCAAAAAAGCACTGAATGCATTTAGATGCTCAAAGCTCCGTTTCAGGTGTTATTTATCGTCGCCTACGGTCTTTTCTCCCTACACGTTCTTCGAATGGCCACTATCAGAGTAAGAAAACTCTGTTCCTATTATTCTAAGTGCCACAATGAAGCGCGTGCGCCTCATTGAGGTGCATGTGTTTCTGTTTCGCTTACTGTTGTCTTCATTTTTTTTTATTTTACCATCTTAGCACATAAAAACCAGATAAATAAATGGACAACGAAAGAATTCATATTAAATGAAAAACAAGGAAATCGTGGGAAGTTTAGATTCTGGGAAAATGAGAGGCAATGTTGCAGACGAATTTGGTACTGCTTCTTCAACTCTGTCTGAAATCTAAGAGAAGCGCTTTAAAACTTAGGTCAAGGTAAAAGGTAAACCCTTTGGGCCACTGCAAGAAATAATTTCACTGTGCATTTCGTTTTACTTTGGCGATACATTAACAAGCAAAAACACTGAAAATTTGGCTAAATTTCTTGGACATATTGATTTGGTAGTAAGTAATGCAATATAGTTCAAAGGAATCTGAATATGAATTTCATTGTTTTAGTATAACGTATAAAAGCACCTAGTCCTTTCATATTCGTTCGTTTTTTCTGATAGGATCAGATGAAATTTTTCATACTCCTTCACCCGAATTTTTCTCATGACGCTAGATAGCAACTCTTCCTGATCTTCGATGATGCCACTAAATTTCTTCTATCTACCCCGCCATAAAAAAGAACGGAATTACCAACAAATAATTTCGGAACTGTTATTTTACCAGTCGAGGTCTAATGTTTTAGCATATATCGATGAGCCATTCCATTATGACAAACCCCTGTCTAGAGAAATGACAGCGCCTTGAGATCGAACGGTGGCGCAGGTGAAGTTCACAGAGCAGTATATATACAACCCGAGTACCGGCTTTCGGTTAGTAGAATGTTCGGAGTCAGAATCGGAAAAGCTGTCGATTTATCGGAGTTTGATAAAGGACAAATTGGGATGGCACGGCGCCTCTGAACTGCGATCTTGGAAACGGCGTGGCTTGTGGGTTGTTCACGTGCCGCTGTAGAGAGTACGTATCAAAAGTGGTGCACAGATGGCCAAACGACGAACCGTCGTCCATTCCTATGTCGTCCGCAGCTCATTGAGGCCAGAAGGGAGCAGAGACTGTCGCGCATTGTTCATAGCGACCGCAGGGCCATAGTGCGACAAATCACCCGCAGCTGCAACAGTGGGGATCAGCACAAGCACACAGTTCACCGCAGCCTTCTGCGCATCGGCCTACATAGCGGAAGACCCCATCCTCACTGCACGTCATCGCGAACAACGCATGAAATGGGGCCAGGATCATCGAGATTGGACCGTGGATGATTGGAAGAAAGTGGCCTGGTCTGACGCATCAAGATGTCTGGTGCATCACGTATACGGCCGAGAGCGGATACGCCGATTACCAACGGAGGCTATGGCACCTGGATGAGCTGTTGCGCGGAAACAGGCTGGCGGCGGCGGCGGTTTTATGCTATGGGAGATGTTTTCTTGGGACACTTTGGGCCCCATTATCCCAATAGCACAATCTCTGACAGCTGTTAAGTATCTGAACATCATTGCGGACCAAGTTCATCCATTCATGGCAACTGTGTCCCCTCTTGATGATGGCCATTACCAACAGAATAATGCGACATGCCACTCTGCCAGAATCGTCAATGAGTGGTTCGAGAAACATGCTGGTGACGTTCTATTAATGCCCTGGCCTCCAAATTCATATGACATGAACCCAGTCGAGCATTTGTGCTTCGACTTGGAAAAACGGGTTCGCGCTAAATCCCCACCACACCGAAATGTACGGGAACTGTAGGATCTGCTGTTGACATTATGGCACCTGCTGTTGACATCGATGCCTCGCCGCGTGGCTGTTGTTTTTGCGGGCTAAAGGGTGGTCCTACAGCTTATTATTTAGGTGGTCATAATGTAAATGACTCATCGGTGTAAGAATATTAGAGAAACACAAATTGAAACCAAAGTAATGCGGAGCTGTAAATCAACTTACGGATGCATTCTAATGTTTGGGTGGCAGACATCCCGATATTTGTTGATAGGTAATTTCTAGGAAAACATTGATTCAGACGAAGCAGCCTTACTCAGTAGTTTCATAAACTAAAATTAATGTATGAGGAAATGTTGAATGCCTTTGCAGTTTTACTTACAGTATGGTATTTTTATTACTGCGATCTTATTACATAAATCGTCCTTATTTATCTGCATATACGTATATTCAGTGTATTATTTTTTTCTGGGGATACGCTACGCCTTTTAATTGCGTTTCGGATTTAGTTGTTGCGCTTAAGAAAAATTATTTTCAAACCTTATTCAACTGTTAGTGGAACTTTACTGTGAGTGTGATGTATGTTCGTGGTAATCTGTTTATTAACGTAAAACGCCTTTCGGAATTAAATAGGCAACCGCACAAATATATTTCTTAATAAAGTGAATAAAATAACGGTATTTTTTTCATCACCAACGCCTAAAAGAAAAACTGTGATGACCCAGAAGAAATAATTAATTCATCTGAATCGACTCCTAGTCCATCAACATGTTCTACTGAGGAAATGAAACATATGGGGATTTCCTGTTGGACTTTACAACAAAAGAATGATTTCTGTACAAAAAATGTTTGGTTATGTACAAAAGACGGGAATATTGGTTGCGGTGCTTGTCGTGAAGTTCAAACGCTTGGAACACAGACAAAAATGGGAATGAAGATATCAAAAGAATGAGCCAATTGTGAAGCTGCTAATTTTGGTACAACTCTAGAACAGCAGTTAACATCTTTACGCACCAAAATATTTAAACACAAAGGAAGTGCTGGTCACAAAACTTCTGTGAAAATATTGGAAGAGGCAAAAAAAGAAACACTACAGAAGGTGTTGCTGAAATCCCTTTCACGCCAAAAAAAGACAACTGTCAACATTTTTCGCACGGCTTATAAAGTTGCAAAAATAAATCTACCATTCAATAAATTTGAAATGGAAATTAACCTACAAGAAGTTAACGGTGTTGATATGGGACGAATACTTCACTGTACAAATGCTTGTATTAACATTATCAATCACATTAACAAGGAAATGAAAAGTAACTTGATCAGCAAAAGTGTAAGTTTCAAATCAAGAATATCATTAATCATTGATGGGGCAACAACAATTAGTCAAAAGTCTACATTGAGCTTGTATATTCGTACAATGATATCTGGTTGTGGAATGACCACACCAGTGAATTTATTTATTGATTTGATAGAATTAAATGATGTAACAGCGTCTGGAGTATTCTCTGCTTTGATTTGCCACCTGCAATCTGTCAAACTGACAGAGGAATATCTGAATAAATATTTAGTTTATGTTGCGCGTGATTGTTCAGCGGAAATGTTTGGATCCCATGGTGGAGTTAAGAAATTATTGGAAGTTAAATTTCCATCAGTACTTGTATGGCACTGTGCCAATCATAGACTGGAATTATGTATCCATGATACTGTCAAGTCAGTTGCTGGAATTAACAGATTCCAGTGATTTATTGACAAATTATATGTCCTGTACCATGCATCACCAAAACAATAGTAGAGAACTGCAAGCATGTGCGAATTCACTAAAGTTGCAGCTTTTGAAAATTGGACAAATATTAAGCACTCGTTGAGTGCCATCCAGTTTTCGTTCAGTGTTTGCAGTTTGACAGGACTACAAAGCATTGGTGAGCCATTTTACAAATGCTAAGGATGATTGTTCCAGAGACAGAAAAGACAAGTGCATGTATGAAATATTGTTCAAGAAAATTACAACAGTGGAGTTTATTTTAGACTTAGAATTGATGTCTGACCCACTTCAAGAGCTTTCGGAACTGAGTCTTAAAGTGCAGGAATGTAACATAAATTTGTATAGTGCCAATCAAGCGATTAAATCCTGGACAATATTATGAAGAAGCCACCATTGCTGCAAATTCTCTCATTTTCCAAGGTATTTCTATTAACAGAAAAGATAGAAAAGAAGACCCACCAATCTGTCCTGTTTCCCTTTATGAAGACTTGAAAATTTCACTAGACAAGAAATTACTAGACGATGAAGAAGCTGATTTACCTAAATGGGTTTAAGTGATAGATCCGAAACAGTGGCCAGACGAAACACAAAATATTTGACATTTGGGGAGGTTGAAATAAGAAATTTGTCTAGACGACTTTACTTGAGTAAAAGAGAGGGGTTGCACAGTTTCCAAGAACACCTGGAAAATAGAATTCCAGATGGACTACGTCAATTAACACACACCCACGATATCATTCCAGTCTCTTCAAGTGAATGTGAACTGGGGTTTTCGCAGATGAACTTTTTAATAGAGATGGGTCGAAAATCACGTAACCGTTACTTTGTCACCGTTACTGAAAAATCACTGTCACCATTACGACCAGTGACAAAAAGTAACAGTTCCAAAATCACTGATGTGAATGTCACCGTTAGCCGTGTCCGAGCAAACCTTGGGGTCCAAGGTTACCATGTCGTGTCTGTTAAAACATCACACAGGTCACTAGTGATGTATGGTTTCTTCAGTAGAAACTGGTTTTTCGCGCCCGTCTTTTCATGAGTAGTCATGAGAAATGGGCGTGAACGATAATAAAGTGTAATGCTGTTCAGCATGCAACATAATAGAATGTCTGACGCCAAGCGTAGAAAAACCAGTGATATGTGGAATTATTTCCCGTCGTTGATGAACATTTTGCTTCGTGTGATGTTTATAAGCAAACGCTTTCTTACAAAATTTCGACTCACCGTTCCGTTACTACTCCGTCAGCCCTATCGTAAATAATGATTTTGTCACTGATACTAGTAAGAAGGTGACTCGCCATCCCGTTACAGCTCCGTCATCGCTGTCGCAAACGGTGATTTTTTCACCCTTTAAAGCCACCGTTCCTTCCGTGGAACTGTCACCGTTGTAACTGTGAAAGGAAAATCACTGTTAAGCCCAACTCTACCTTACAGTAACCCCTTTAAGATCTTCGTTATCAACTAAGACAATATCGGCAGTGATGTTCATTAAGATTGTTGGGCCCCCTCTACGTCAGTTAGGTCCAATAAAATTTGTTGAGTCTTGGTTGCTTCGCGGACATCACTCAGCTATTGACACAAAATGCAAAAAAAGAAATCGAGACATTGAATCTTCAGTAAGCATGACTCAGATTTGGAATATCTTATAAATATTTGTTATAAGATTTGGAATATCTTATAAACATCACTCAGCTATTGACACAAAATGCAAAAAGAGAAATCGAGACATTGAATCTTCAGTAAGCATGACTCAGATTTGGAATATCTTATAAATATTTTTGCAATGAAATAAGTATTGTAGTAGATCAGTAAATCTTTTTTTTTTAAATATCTCCACCTGCAACAGAAACCTACTATATTCCAAAATTAAAAACAATAAATTGGCTTTGATCCTACTGTTTAAATATTGAATGGTTTTGAAGCTAAAAAAGCAGCTTTAAAATGTATGCATTTTGTAAACGAAAACACAGTATAAAAGCACTGCGTATATTCATTCATAAAGATATTTCTATATATATTTAAAACATAGCCATGTTTTTTTAAGTAAAATCGCACGAGTAAAACCACATATGTAACAAGAAAAATGACACCGGATATAAGATGACACCTTTCCGACGCGTATACTATTTATCACAATTATTCATAGTCAGTGGAACCTGTTACAAAAAAATCAATCAGATTTCTACAATCAATAGAACATTCAGAAATAAAAACAGCTACTTACTTCCACTAGTAACTAAAAGTTATGTTACGAAAATTAACAAACTTGCACAAACAGTTCTCATAGCAGAAAAAATATCAGAGACAAACAGATTTTCCAGTGGAACTGTTAAAAGAAGAAATTTAGAAGGAAACATCATATAACTCTACGCCTTCTAACGGGATAATTTTGCATAATGAATAAGTTAAAAATATGCAAAAAGTATTCTTCACGACCAAAGCTTTCAAAACCTATTTATTTTTATGCAAAAAGTATTCTTAACGACTAATTCTTCCAAAACCTATTAAATATGCAAAACGTATTCTTCACGACTAATTCTTTCAAAACCTATTTATTTTTATGGGTTTTGAAAGAATTAGGTGAAGTGTATGATTTAGTAAACAGAAAACTCTGAATGGGGAGGGTGAAAACTTATAATTGTAAAATGAATTGCGAAGAATAGAAATTCTATGAGTTCGAAACTAGACTGTCGTAATAATGCTGGTTGGAAACCACGATTTTTTTTATTTTTACCCACAAAAGATCATCCGTAAATTAAAATAACTTAGAAAATTATAATGTCAACATGTTTCGACCTAACTAAAATTATGTTTTCGTTAGGAGTACGTCCAACAGTACGTTCAGTTAACGAAGCAGCAGTTTAAAAATAAGAAACAGTATTTTACTCTTAATTAATCAATTTTAATCAGATGCGTTCATCATCCCAAGAACAGGCTCCCAGAAGTTCCGAATGCTTCCAACCAGGCCCAAATCTCTGTTTAAAACCAGATTTTTGTTCTTGAATATCTCTAATCTTATGTTGAGATGAGGAAGGAAGGAAGACTTTAAGATTCATTTCGCATCTTCCCATCTAACATGGTTTGGGATGGTTGAATGTTCCGCTGGAGACGATTTTGTTCCTTCAAGGGGACGGAGGGATTTTTTCGTGTTTAGCCCACTTAAAATGTATTGCAAACACAAGGTTTAGTGTAAATTCCAGCCTTGCCCCAAGACTCTGTGTAGTGTAAATTCCAGCCTCACCCAAGGCTACGATTCCGTCTAGAATCGGGGTCTTGGGTGATGGAAGAATATTTCTTAATTTGTGAAACAATTTTTTTGTGTGGGAAACAGTTTGGAACGATTTTCACAAGCCTTTTCGAGTTTTGTGCGGAGCTGAAATGTTTCTAACTCGTAAGTAGTAATAGCTCTAGGGGTGTAATATTTATTTTCTTTCACGAATCTGATTTGCCGAATGGTATGGATCTATATGTACATGATCTTACCTTCTTTATTTTCAGTTCCACCAGCCGTTGTGATCGGGCCGACTGGAGGTATCATTGCCAACGTGTCAGACAGTGCTGTCATCTACTGTACATACGAGGCCAACCCTTCAAATATCACTGAAGTCCGCTGGTTCCATGAAGACGAAGAGCTCGATGTTCCAACGGAAGGAAAATATCAGCCTAGCTATCAAGGTTATCCTGCTCTAACAATTAAAAACATCGAAAAAGAAGACCGAGGAATGTATTCCTGCGCCGTTAGCAATATAGTAGGATCAGGGAACTCCTCTAATGATGTGGAGATCAACGTTCTGTGTAAGTACTTAATTTTGTAATAATAAACACACAAATCAGTTTTCCATTTTCTCAAAGTGACTAAAAAATAGCACAATGCACTTATGTATTTGTTATATGAAATATACATTGCTTGAGCAAAAATCCTTTTCTGTGATTAGAAGCATTTTTTTTTTGTAATTATGTCTTCATTGCCAGCATGTATATGAGCAGTTGAATTCTTCTGGGATTCATTCAATTCACGGGTGTCATCCAAATTTAATGTGCTGGAATTCTTACGTTTTACTCTGGCAAATTGTAAATGGTCATTTTCAAAGACTTGTCTCGAAATACTTGCTGTTTCTGAACCGGAAATAGAACATAAGAAAAAAACTAAAAATGATATTTTATCTACACTACTCAAAAAAATATGGGAGCAAGAGATATTGCAAGGAAAATCATGTGCGACTGACGTCGTTGAACGTAAAATATTATTTTTATGTAAGATACAGTAGGATATTCAGTAACATGGGTAAGAAGAAGAACATAGCCAATTTCTAAGCAATATTATCATTTAATGCACATGATGCGATATGCTGTAGAATAATGTGCATATCTGTACTACAAGACAAATTGACTTTTTGAAAGTGATAATTGATCTATAGTAGGCTGTGTAGCCCCTCAAACAGCTAACACTGCTGCACACCTGTGTGGCATGGAATTGATGCGGTTATTGAGGAGGTTTCGGAAGTATCTTTGCCATTCCTCAACGAGGGCAGTCTCCAATTCACGAAGAGTCAATGTAGTTACCGACGATCTGTAATGCGTCTGCCAAGTGCCAGTAAATCATGCTGTTGGGAGATCATCCGAACAGAAGACTTCAAGAAACGAAATGTCATGATACACGCAGCGGCATAAGGGAGCCCCCGGAAAACCTTCATTTTTGTCCCAATCTGTGACTTATGCATTCTGACGTAACATACGTTATTTGCTTGAGGATAGGCATCTTGCTCAGTAAAGTTAAGCAAGTCGCCTGTCTACGTCACACTCGATTAGTGTCTTTTATGTTTCGGTAAGATATCATACGATTGGCTTGCATAATGTCGCGAATCACGTGCTCCCCTAATTATTTTCAGCAGCGTGCAATGTATGCCCATCTTTATTAATGATATGTTGCCTTAACAACAAGTTTACAATTCTTGCTCAGTAAAGTTAAGCAAGTGTGTAGGCAAAAAGCCCACGGATGTCTTACTGGAAGTCTTCCACTTTCAGGGAAATGGTAGGTTTGTCAACAAGATGTTGCTGCAGCATACAGAATAAGGAAGAATCAGGTGAGGATAAGAGTACCACGAATATTGTTGATTAGGCATTAGTTGCTATCCAGAGTCCTTGATATTTGGACGGTCCTACTTACCGTATGTGGTGGTGCGTTATTCTGATGAATCATGATTTTCTTTCTGTTGGCCAGTTGGGGAGTTCCCCTCTTAGGTAGCTCTCAAAGTTCTCCCCATGATAAAAGATATCAACGGTAGTGGATTCGTTTGGTGGTAACAAATTCAAACTGAACAATTCCTTGGGTACCTCACCAAAAG
The DNA here is from genome assembly GCA_039090855.1 of Macrothele yani. Lineage (NCBI taxonomy): Eukaryota > Metazoa > Arthropoda > Arachnida > Araneae > Macrothelidae > Macrothele > Macrothele yani. Next base: position 10,164,520 of record CM076996.1, read on the forward strand.
TTCAATACGACTTTCTGTGTGTGTGTTGAACTGCTTCGTTCAGCCCACTGCTATATTTAACATTTGAGTCACTGGTCCACTTTTCTTTTGCGATTGCATTGCAGTACAGAAACGGCCTACGGCTTTGGCTGCTTATTAATGAAAGACAGATGCTGAATCGCTGCACATGGTTGGCGAGGACAGTTTCTATGAAGCACACAGATTGAGCTTCGACACATTTCCCGTTGCCAAAAATATAGCGATAGATTGTTGAAGTGGCTAGATCTTTATGTTTTCTACCAACATGAGCGGTGGCGATCCCGAAGTTGTAAACTTTCTATCTATTTTGGAGATGAGGCGGCACACATACAGTGCTAACTACTTCCAGAAAATTTTCCGCATTATTTTAGGTGCTTTCTTAGCACATTTAAGTCCCTTAAGCAAATTTCATATGCTTCCCATAAAATTCACAAGGAATGCCGCTGGAATTCTTAGTATCACGGTAGACTGTAACATGATATTTAAGTCTAAAATTCTTTGAAACGTATCGATTTTTGCGACTGTCAATATTCCGATGGGGTTCACATTACACGAAGAGATTTTTATTTGAAAAAAGAGCTTGTTGAAGTACCTGGAAAACAAAGGAATTCAGATGTCTCTTGAGAAAGTATAAAAAATGATTCTGAAACTAGTCAGCCTAAGAGTACTTCATAGTTTCAATGTATCGTCATCGCCAAAGAGAAAACTGTAGTATAGTGTGTGAGTGTGTGTGTCTGTATGTGGTGTAGCTCTCTGGAAAGTACTCATTTCCATTTTTGGCTCGTTCCCTTTGTAATGACTGAGAGCAGCAAGAGGAGATAAAAAATGAAACAAACAGTTGTTCTTGCTTTTCTTTGACTTATCCATCGCTCGAACATCGGAAGTCTCGTGTTCTACTTTTACGACAAAACCAAAGTTTCCTACTGAAAGTAGAGAGAAAAGAATGAGCGAAGATACAAAATGGGAAACCCAGTAATCCGGTTTTTTTTTTAGTTCATCTCTATTTTTCCTTCTTATCGTCTTTATCGATTTTTACGAACACAAGGCAATTGTTATCACCAAAAAATGTATTTCAAAAGGAGAAAAAAACTGTTGCACCTATTGAGTGTGCATTCGAAGCGATTGCCCATTATTAGCGGGCATAACATAATGTCAGATTACAGCCAGAAAATAAAAGAGAAAGGATTTTTCCATCGTAACTTCATGGCGAATGAATAAAGAGCCAAAATTGGTATCAAACTGTCTCTCGGAACTTCACGTTAAGAAAAAGCTACGGGATTTAAAAAACGTGAAATGTACACATTCTTTTTATCAAGCTTAAAAGAGTTTTTCATTTTTATTCTAAAATGCATTCCATGTATGCAGCAAAGAGAGATTTAAAATGAAAAAAGATTTTCGTAAAAGTTACTGTTGAATCTCCTGATGCATGGCAAACTTTTTTTATAAAGAAACGATAACGGATTGCTAAATAATCTTTTCACCTTATCTTGCATATCAGCTTGCCAAAAAGAAACTATTTTTTGAAAACGAAAGTTATCAAGAGACATCAGAAACATTAGAAGGAGTGCGTTATAGAAAAAAGTAGAAAATAAAAGTCATTGTAATAGTAATCACGACTTATTTTGAAAACAGTGCCGTAAGGGACTCCTAGTAATAAAACAAAGAATTCGAAAGGTGCAGAACGTTACCTTCGTTATCTAATGCAAACCATGTTACTTATGTTGGTTTCGGTTAACACGGACAACGCTTTGTTGTTTGTGAGGTTGCTTGTTTGTTGCAATTTAAGAGTTTCAGCTGAACCATTTGTAAGAACGGACACATTAACGATGTTAATTCATTTCAATGATAAACATTATGTGTTCTTTTTTTTGACGAAAGAAACATCGCAAGTTCACAAAATGGCGACAGAAAGTTCGCAAATATGTTTAATCCTTTTTTTGTGTGTGAAGTCGAGATGTATAACAAAAGACTTTCAGGTTCTCACGCCTTAGAAAGGGCGAGGGATTTTTCTACGAACTGAGAGTATCGTCAAGGACACTGTGACTTTCACAGATACATTGTTCAGTGTGACCTGGCGCCTACAAGTCTGAAACGCAGACATACTCTTTTGTATCATTATAACAATGTGTATTGTATTGCTACGGATGTACTACGGCGGTAGGGTTGCTTTCTTGGAAGGAGGCAATCACGAATGTATGGCCGGAGGATTAAGGTGGAATTAAAAGTCCAGTAGCCAGATGCCCAGAAAACGCCTAGGGGTGGGGCAGATGAAGGGCGCCAGGGGCGGCCCACGTGACCAGAGAGAAGAGCAGCCTGAACCGGTCAGTGGAGGTCAAGGTCAGCGCCATCGCCCTTGAAACAGGTGCAGCGTGAAGGGGTAGGGAGCAGGTCACTCCGGGAGTATCTGTTCGTGAGTCTGTTTTCGGAAAGCGGAGGGGATAGTTCTCCGATAGAAAGGTAGCGCGACACGTTTGCCTTGATTGTGCGGTGGACTCCCGAAGTCCACGAGAACCGAGCGAGCACCTATCCTGGAAGAGATAGGTAGCCGCTACAGAAGGAATCAGCCCTGGTCAGGGTTCCGGTAGAGTAGTTGATGTTATACGACTGAATTACGGACTTAGTACAGTCTACTGAAACATCGATTAGAGAAGGATAGCTAGGAGACTATTCCTTAAGCGTCGACGAGATATAGGTCTACCTAGTGTCAAGGAGACTCTCAGTTAGCAATTCAACGCAGAGTGAGATTTCCGCAGAATTCGACCATCTTAGCTTGCGCGTTCCACGATCCTTGCCAGGTCCAGTCATACTGAGGCCTAACGTCCAAGAGCGAGTAATCCGCCGCCATCAAAATTCTAATTGATGTGGAAATAAATGTTTTGTATGTGTTTTAAACAAGAGTTCAATTCAAATTATTATTTCTGAAGGGGAATATATTTCCGTATGATCAACTGTTGTCGCTCCGCCTCCCCGGTTCACAGATTTACATATTAAAGTGGGGGAGGCTTCGTTTGTTCGCTCGAACAGAGTGAGAGAGAGGGTGTTTCAGGGACCTCCTAAACAGTTTAAACAGCACCTCCTACATCAACAACATCATTCAGCCCGTTGTTGTGCCATTTGTAAGGTCGGTCCATCGTGCTGTTTTCCAGCAAGATAACGCACGCCCAGAAACGGCACGTGCAATGCAACATGCACTTCAGGGTGTGAGACAACTTCCATGGCCTGTACGTTCACCGGATTTGTCCCCCATTGAGCACGTGTGGGATTTTATGGGACAACGACTTATCCGGTCTCCATGGCCAGCCACGACCATCCCCGATTTACGCGTCCAGGTTGAGGATGCTTGGAACTCAATACCCCAAACTTACATCCAACATCAGTACGGCAGACTCCATGCCGGAATTGCACAGTGTGACGTAGTTCATGGCGGTTCAACCTCGTACTAACCATGTTACATGGAAATGTTATTTTTCAGAGTACCAGCAAATACAGCTGTATTTTGATATAATGTTTTGATCACGTTATCCTGTGTATTCCGTTATTATGCTGTATAAATTTCGTTGGTATCAGACGTCTCCTTCTTGGTGTTCTTTTTTCACTTTCCGCCAGTGTATTTCGTTGATGCCTCAACTACACGAAGATAAGGACAACTTAACTTCGGCAGCGGGAAGTGAGAAATTAAATCGATGAAAATCTTCCAAAGCATTAGATTGGCCGCGCAGTAGAGGCAACATGTTGCTCACATGTTGGCCACCACGATGTCCACCCTTTGACTTTTTATGGAGCCATATCGAAGGCAAGGTCTTTGTCACTCCCCTTCCAGTTAATTGACCTGATCTGAAACAGCGTATCACAACAGCTATTACTGGAGTTGATGAAGATATGTTTAACGTAATGTTCCTTTCGCACTGAAATCTAGTCGTTCTTACGTTATGTCTATATCATTAGATATGAATACGATGGAACACTTCCTTCATTAAACCTTAACGGCCAGACGAAACATAAGACAAGGTCAACTTACGTTAATTGATTTATTCCACCAATATACCATCAGCACAACTTCACATTTTACTTAACAAATCAGTATCAACCACACATCCAACACCCCACACGAGCAACTGTCGTATCCTAGTTTTTATGTATCGTTCTTATCTCATACAGTCATACGTCACGTTCATCCAGACCTCAAATGTGTTGCCAACACTATTCGTTTGAGAGAGACGATGTCACGTTAAGTTGTGAAGTATAACTGAGAACAAACTCAAAATTTGCATAGGGAAAGAAACTAAAAAGGAAAGTTAATTTAGAATATACGTCACATATGTTGATGCCTGTTTGGCAAGAACTCGACTACCGCGTTGATATATGCCGTGTGCATACATCGAACATCTGTAAGTTGCTGTAACAAACTTCAAGAATCTCCCTACAAAACGGTGCAATGCGAGTGTCAATATCTTAAATACACTCATGTCCAAAAAGTTAAGAATCACTTATATTTTCATAGCATACTTTTACTCCAACAGGATGAGGGTCAAAATATTTTAATTAGGAGTAAACAAAGAGGAAAAGGACATGTACACTCATAAATAAGCATGAAATTGTGCCTATAAATAGAGAAAATCGATAAAAGAACCAAACATACAATTTTCTGACATTGGCTCACAATAACAAAAATTGACAGAAAAAATTAATAGTGTTTCATGGATCATTGTAGTAGGGTATATGTACACCCCTGACTGCAATGCATGATTGGTGTCGGTGGGCCACGCATTTCACGAGATTGTCCACAAGATCCTGAGGGATGTTTCTACATTCTGTTTTCAGTGCCATCACCAGGTCTTTTTTGGTTCCGAGTGAAGGATCACGATCAGCAGTGCGCCTCCCCCATAGCGCCCCAACATTTTGGATTGGATTCAGGTCGGGGTGTACGCAGGGCCACGCCATTCGGTCGATCTCCTCGCTCTCCAACAGTTGATCAACACATGATGATAGACGAGGACGGGCGTTATCGTCCACAAAAACGAAAGAATTTTGCACAGTTCCTCGAAACAGCCTTACATGTTCTAAAATGATCTCCTCACAGTAACGCTGGGCATTGATTGACCCTTTCTCCAACACTAGTAGCTCTGTACACCCATTAATCATAATCCCAGACCAGACCATGACTCCACCACTCCTGTAATAGTCAATTTCTCGCTTGTTTCTGGCTGAACAGGCAGTGCTGGGTTCTCGCCAAATGTATTGTCGCCTAGAGTCAGACAATAAATGAAATCGGCTTTCGTCTGTGAACAGAACATTGGCCCATTGCTCTTCACTCCATGTGGAGTTTTCACGACACCCTGGATAGCGAGTTGTTTTGTGTGCTGGGGTCAATGGAACACTGTACAAGTTTTCGGGCATACAGTCGAGAATTATTCAAATACCTTGGCACGGTTCGACACAATATTTTAGTACCCGTGCTTGATTCCAGTTGTTTTGCTAATTTGCCAGCAATTATTTCGCGAGATCTTTTAGCCGTTACAATAAGATAACGATCTTGTAATGGATTTTTTTCCATGGTCGACCACTGCCGAACTTTCTGGTAGCTATTCCATTTTCCGAATATTGTTTCCAGATCCGTGATACTACGCTCTGGGCGATTCCGAACTCCTCCGCTACGTCTCCCTTTGTTAGCCCTTCTTCCAGTGTACCAACAATTCGCCCACTGGTAAAATTATCTAGATAAGTTCTTTTAGATGTACTATGATACAAGTCCCCATAACAACAAAACAGGCAAATCCACACTTCAACACCTACAAAACAAACGATTTCTTCCCACCCATGCTTCATTTTTTATCGCCAATCAGCAGTACACAGGTGTCACATGATTCTCCAAACACTTCGCATAATATGACCAAACACTTCACATAACTTGTTCTTACGTGTTTCGATGATATTAAAATTGTTTGACCGCTAATCAATAGTTCGCGAGTTCGAAATTTAGCCTTTTGTCGTTAATCCGTAATTTTTGGATATGAGTGTAGTTTTGGTTTTGTGAAACGTTGAAACTGTCTATTTCACTTGCAATAGCCCTGTATATTACTGAGCATTTTGAAGTTTTTTACACATTTTTCACATTCCTGTCTGCGTATCATATACACTTTTATTAATCTATTAATACATTCCCATATTTGCTTTCTGATGTGCATTTAAGCATTCAACGTTTGAAAGTAGGTAACATATCATCATATCGATTTATGCATCGTAGCAACCGGTTCCTTTATAGCAGACCTTTGAAAAAGGACTTTGCTACAGACCCAAGCACTATTTCTTCTTGGATTATTAACATCTTGGATAAAGAATTTGAGAACGTCTCTCGGGAATCAGTTAATTACATGAACAATTAATTAATGGTACTTTCATTAATGAATGATGCCCCAAACAACAACTTTAAAAAACGCAAACATAATTAAATATTCTCTTAAGTCTGTAACTCACGCTTTTAAATATTAAAGAGCAAATCTCTTTCTTATGCTAATATCCCTTAATTAAAGTTATGCCTTTTTATGAAATCAAAAAAAGAAGACTTTTTAACGCTATTTAACGAAGCATATCTGTCTTAAGGGTATGAAAATGTCTCCAATGAAAATTTTGTGCATTTTTCTTCATTTTGTGGCAACGTAGGCAAATACTAAAACGTTCTTGCATGAAAAAATCCACTTCTAGAATTCCGTTGCTTTTCCTGAACTCGAAATTGCGTTCTCAGCGTCCCATCCCTTATTCGCACACAGAACGAATTTTTAATGCACAATTCCCTTCAAATTCTTTTCTTAGTACGTTCAGTAAACATTTTAATTATCCTTGAAGTAATATGACAATTACAAAGTAGCACTGCAAACTAGTTCAAATATTTTCTAAATATCTTAAGTTAATCTTCAGAAGTTTTTTTTAAAGACTCAGTTTTAGATCTGCTATACAGCATACTAGATGTGCCTAACAAATCCTAAACTTAATCAATCGTTTCAAGTCAAATCGGTTAAGAAGAAATTCTTTAAGTTGTTGCAGGTTAAATGTTGGATTTCGAAGACTCGTGCAGTTGGCAGGTAATTTAGGAATAATATATTTCTAGATTATGTGAGACGTTTTATTCTATGCATCTCAATTTTTCGACTTGCCGCTATCATTATTTTACAATTAAATATCGTGTTTTCTGAAATAAGAGCGATAGAAAAATTAGGTGTTCTAACTATACTAACATTCATAAAAATAACAGAATACCCGAAAGGAGTCGAGCTACGACTTATATGTTTAGAGGATACGTTCATTAGGCAATACAGAAGAAATGATTAGCATCACGGTGTCATACATACCAGGTGCGTCGGTGTAGCTAATAATCGGTGTAGCCATCTCTGGTTTGAATCACCTATTGTACGCGCTGAGGCATCGAATCAAATAATGTGTGAATGGTGTCCTGTGGAACAGCCATCCAGGCTGTATTGGCCCGCGTCCGAAGCTCATCAGAAGTTGCTGGCGGAGGGTGGTACTGCTGCTCCTGTCTATTGAGCATGTCCCAGAGATTTTCGATGGTTGATAAATTCCGCGATCTAGCCTGCCACGGTAGAAGTAGAACGTTGTTATCCCTAAAGAAGGCACGGGTTGTCGCTGCAACACTGGCCGTAGAATGTCACTGACGTAACGGGCTCTCGTTATAGTGGACCAAACTCTCAAGAGAGGGGATCTGCTTTCGTGCCCGATAGCACCCCAGACCATAATGCCTGGTATTGGTGCGGCATGTCTGGTGTGAATACACTCTTCCCCATGCCTTTCCCCCTGTCGTCAGCGGACACCACAGATGCAGTCACCATTTTCGCCTAAACAGAAGCGCGTTTCGTCCAATAACACGACATTGTGCAACTCGGTAGCCTAAAGAGGGGACGACGAAAGCCTGCAGTCCGAACTGTATTAACCGGCGACGTGCTGTTACATCTGGCATGGGAGAATGCGTCACAGTTCGCCACTACTGTGCCAACGCCGTTGTTTATGCAGAACGGCCACTTAAAGACATCTTCAAGAGATGACGGTTGTCCCTCAGAGTTTTCTGTGTACGGCGTCCAGAACCTTCTCTTCTTGTAATACGCCCTTCGTCGTAACATTCCCTGGAAACTCTTGCCGCGACGGACACACTTCGCTCAACACGACCTGCAATCTCCCGGAGGGAAACAATAATGCGACATCTGTCAAACTCGCTGATATGACAGTATGACTGTCTTACACGACAACGAAGAATGCGTCCCCATTGCTGAGTAGGCACAGAGTTGCAGACCGAGCTACGCGGTTCTTATAACAGCAGAATGGCCATTTTCCGGTCTGTGACGTTCCGCGATCTGATTTACCTAGATGCGGTACGCATGCACCTATGACGCCAAAAAGGTTAACCATTGCTGCAATATTGCCTGATTAGCATATTGTGTAAAGATCAAAGTCGTAGCTCGACTCCTTTCAGCTGTTCTGTTTTTTAAGAACATGAGGTTATTTCTGTTGAATTGTGTTATATCATGACAGCGTGATTTTAAGGTTTAAGGTGTGTGTGTGTGTGTGTGTTTTTGATAAATGTGAAAACTGATTCTTTCCCTAATGTAAATGGCTTTTTGTTACAGATCCGCCAACAGTGCAAGCCAGTATTATTCCAGAAGATGTTCAGGAAGGCAAAGATATTTCACTTTTGTGTAACATTGTTGAAGGAAATCCTCAAAATCTCGTCCGAGTTCGATGGTTTAAAAATGATGAACTGCTGCATGAAACAACGGAGCGAGAGATATCTTGGTTTGGAATCACAAGGAACATCACAGGAAACTATTCTTGCGAAGGTGAAAATGCCGCAGGATGGGGTGAGCGCTCTGAAGATGAAGAAGTTATTGTCCACTGTAAGTTTTAAAATTTTATTTCATAGCAATTGCCATCCGAAATGTAACACTTATTTCATTTCGCTACGCAGTTTCTTATTCTTTATGCCAACGTTATAATAAATAACATAGACCTCAATTATACATGTATCACGACTGCCTACATTTTATGAACTTCTACTGTAGAAACCAATTATATCTCGATTAGAAGCTGAGAAATTTCGGGTTCAACGCGTAAAACAGGAGCTTTTGTGCGGTATAATGTTGATTTAAAGCAAATTTGATGATTTTTAATGAACAAATTTATTGAAATCCCCGGATTTACTGTGGGAGAGAAAAGCTAAAATGATTACTTTTACAGAAGGTGTTCAAAAAGTAATGCCTTCATATTTATATACAAGCCCAGTGGCCAATATCAAATTGAAGCAAAACAAGAACAAAGCTCAGAATTCCTACTTTAATTCACATATTTTATTTTTCTACATAGTCCCTCTCATGCTCGATACAGAAACGTCAACGTTTAACAAGTTTCTTGTACCCGTCCCTGTAAAAATCTTCAGGTTGTTCTCGGAAACCTTTCCTCGTTTGTGGCTTGGACATCTTCGTCACAGGTGAACTGAATTCCTTCCATATGTCTCTTGAGAGTAAAATTCCACCAGAAGCCGGACGTCACCAAATCTGGACTGTAGGTGTGGTGTTCAAGAACTTCAAACCCGATTTTTGAACGGCCTCTGAAGTACAAGCACTGGCTTAGGATTTGGCGTTGTCGGTTGCAGAATCACTAGCTTTTTTCCCCGCGCACGCGGTATATTCTTTGCTTTATTTCTTTTAAGGTATGCACGTAGCCCTCAGAGTTAATAGTCGTGCCTTGTACCATGTACTCCTGATGAATAATACCTCTTTAGTCCCAGAACACAGCGAGCGCTTACCGGCAGAAATTTGAGTTTTGAATTTTTCGCTCGAGGAGAAGATGGGTGTCGGTATTCCAGCTACTGATTTTCTTTTCTGGGTCATAATGGTGAACCAAAATGATGTGGAGAAAAATATTTCTATATTTTTCATAGCGAGCAAGCAACCTTCGGTATGTTTCAAGTCTTGATTTTTTTTCATTTCAGTGTTAGGTGACGCGATACCGAACGACCACAAACTTTGTTCTATCCTAAAACGTTAACAATGCCATTGGCCCTACCTAAACTAAAGTTCAGCTTATCTGCTACGAGTCTCTGAGTTATTCTTCGATTTTCCCTGATGAACTCATCGACGTTTTGCCTGTTCAAACTGCAAGTTTCAATTACGGGCCTCCAACTCCGCGGCTGATCCTTTACAGACAACATTTCTCCACTGTCCTTTGATTTTCGTATCCAACAGTGAACGGTGATTATGTCCAAAATTCTAGAACCATAAACAGCCACTCATCTAGCGTAATTTTCTTTGGGAGGTGCATTTTTATGAGTTGAAAACTCTGTAACTGATCGTTGTTAGACACTCGTTGACACATTTACAAAATAATCATCCATTTTAAACACAATTAAATACGAAGAAACAGATGTATGGAATTTTGTTAGGCAGTAAAATGAAGGTAATGACAAAAGAACTCGTTTGCCATCTTACTGGTTGCCAGGCAAGAAATCATCGGCGAGACACTTGCGTGGAGACATTACTTATTGAACACGCCTCGTAGCAAACAAAGTAACAGAACTTAACGAAATTTCATATTTATTGAGGAGAGAAAATCCGCTGAGCACTGTCCTGGAATAAGAATGTAATAGAAAAGCAATGGGTAGGGAGTACATCCATTGCTCAGCAAGCGAGTTGAGCAAGATACTGATGCTTAGGACCATCGAGCTTATATTAGATGGACACACCACTGGCTCTGCCGCCATATGTCACGGCTAATCGTTGGCGTGACGTCACATACAAGCAAAAAGAGGTAAATTATACCGTTGATGAAACAGTAAGCTTGTTTATAATTGATAAAGATTATTGAATTACTCATTTTATCTGTCTATACGCCTAGAATCTTTTGTTACAGTGGTTTCAAAGCAGCTTCTTTTCTGCGCCTGCATATGACGTCACTTGCAGCACGGGCGGTGACTTATGGCGGCCAGTGCTGCATGGATAGGGGTGGTGTCTCCACCTAATATAAACGCGATGCTTAGGACGCGTGTCACGGTTTAGAGAACACACTGGGGCTTGAAAGTAATGATGAATTGTCTACAAATTCCATACTTTTACCAATACAGCGCCAGGCAACGTACAAAGCATATTAAATGGCCTCAGTCATTAGTCATGGATGCTTTGAAATGATCCATTGTTTAATTATCTAAGTGTAAGTTTATATCCGGATTGGCAAGGCTGTTAGAATCGGTTATTCCCCCTTCCCACATGCTCCTTTCTCAGGAGGATAAATTGCGCAGTGCACAGCGAGCAAGTTATTCATTAGTCGTCGCCGTCTACCAGACGGTAGTACTGGGATCTAACAACACAGGATTATGCTGTTCTGAACAGGACGGGTCAGACATGTGGCTGGGGTCAGAGACTCGTGCCCGATGTAACGTAACCGTTTGAGAAATGGGAACATAGAACGGAGAACACTCCTCCCACTCTCCCATGATTTTTATGACACTGCAGAAAGCGCATCTCCGTTAACATTGTTCGTCGTTGTCTCAGTTAGTAGCAAAGGGAATGCGCCTGATATAGTACCAAACGAAAATCCGGTTTGTGTCTGCACGACTCTTTCGTGTTAGGCATTTAAAAATGACGGATTCTTCTGAAGAGAATCTGCAGGTTCATCATGACAAGAGACCTGTTAGGGGAGAGAAGTTTCCAAAGTGCGAAATTTTTGTCATACCTAAGGACTTGCCGATGGATATGCTTCCACTTCAGTCAGACGTTTATAAATATTCCCAGTGGCTCAGACATAGCTATTTGAAAAAGAACAGCAAAGGAATGTTTGTTTGGGATCTGTCACAATTAGTGACAGGAAAACTTATGGTTCTTTAGGAGAAAACTTCAATTCCTGCAGTTTCATCATGATAAATACAGAAGTATCCTTAAAATATAAAGACCAGGAAAAGTAGAGTGTTCCTTGATAGTGTTAAGAAATTCCAGACTGATGTTAATAGTACTCTTTTTGACATTTCTGCCTGTAAGTGTTCGGATTTCAATAAGTGTTATTGTCCGAAAAACCGTGAAGTTCCGGAGAGAGAGAGCGGGAGTTCATTTTGGATCAAAAGGCACACAGACGGCTGAGGATACGAAACGTGGACTTACACATTTCAAAAGAAACTGCAGGCAATAGAAGCGATAAAAGTTTCCAGACATTTAGTTGATGTAGAAGCACGTAAATTCTCGCAGACAGTTGACCCCTCTATGCCTTCAACCATTGGTTTACAGGGGCAGGGTCTAACAAAAGTAAGCTCACGTAGCAGTCCATCAAAAGAAGAAGATGAGTATAGACCATCTCATAAATACCAGCGACTGACACCAAAGAAGAAAAAGGCCACGCAGATGTTACGCACCCAAATGAGAAGCAAACTGAGCTCACTAGCCTTTGTTTGCGACAGGACCGCAGTTTCTGATAGAGCAGCGGCAACGGTAGCTTTTTTTTTATTTTTTTTTTTTGATTGGAGGTTTAACGACCACCGTGAGCAACTCAATGGGCTATAAGCAGTCGCCCGGCCCTAATTTAGGGTCACTGGTTCCAGGGAAGGGAGAGAGCCAGTGCCGTAAGACAAACACAACATCCATGCCTCACCGGGATTCGAACCCGGACCCCGTTCGGACGGATGATCAGAGGCCATCGCTTAGACCACTGCGCCACCGGGGCGGCACGGTAGCTTCAGCTCTAATAGAAGATCTTCATTTGGTGACAGAAGAAGACAAATAAAAAGTAATAGACAGGAATAAAATTAGAAGAGAGAGGAAAAAGACAAGATCTGCTCTTAGGCAGAAGGGTCACAGTGAGGTGCGTAATTTAAAAGCAATATCTTTTGATGGGAAGAAAGATAATACTGTAGTGCAAGTTAAGAAAGGAACTAAGTTCCACAGGCGAACAAAACCAGAAGAGCACATTACAATGTTGGAAGAACCTGGTTCTGTGTACGTTGGTCATGCCACTATAGATGGCAGGCCTACCGCAGATAATATAATGAAGAGCATGGTTGAATATCTGCAGCATAATAATTTTAGAAATGATGATTTGCTAGCTATCGGATGTGATGGCACTAAGGTAAATACGGGATTACACGGAGGAGTGATTTGACTGCTGAAAGACGAGCTAGGACTTCCCCTCCACTGGCTAGTTTCTATGCTACATGCAAACGAACTTTCCCTACGACATGTCTTGCGTGAACTTGATGGTGGATCAACCACAGGGCCCTGCAGCTACAACGGATCGATTGGGAAGAAACTAGCGGACTGTGAGAAGCTACTTGTCGTTCCTTACGAAAAAGTAGGAGGTGCAACTTATTAAAGTGGATGGCACAAACCTCAGTGCAGACTGGAAGTACTTTTTAAATATTTACAGAGCAATTTCTTCGGGTTACTGTCCTCCCTATCACGCAGAACAGACTCCCAGAAAACTATCACATGCAAACTGATTAACTACAGCGAACAGAGTGTTTCGGTTGTACGTCGGCGGCCCTACGCCATCACAGAATCTTTGCTATCTCGTCACTTTTATTATAAAAGTTTACGCTGCTATGTGATTCCAAATCAAATGCAATCCTATGTGCTAAGAAGGCTCTCGACACCTATGGCAAATGATTAGACTGACAAGGTACCTTCCCAAAAAGCTGAGGAATATTGTGGACAAAGTACCTTCCCACAAAGCTGAGGAATATTGTGGACAAAGTACCTTCCCACAAAGCTGAGGAATATTGTGGACAAAGTACCTTCCCACAAAGCTGAGGAATATTGTGGACAAGGTAATTAGGAGGAATGCCTACTTCGCTCATTCAGAGTTAATGCTATTTGTAATGCTCACAGATCACCGCATGCATGCCCAACACCTTGCCCTGCGGCGAATTTTTCGTGCAAGAGAAGAGACGAGTAGTAGTTGTGGTACTGCAATGAGACGCTTCAATACTCCCTCCGTCAGTTTTGATGCAACAGATTTCTCCGAAATGATTGACTGGCAGATGTGTGTGCCCATTGAATCCCCACTCACGAAACATATCTCAAACGGAGACATTCACTGTATGATCAACTCTGAGAAACCAGCAAATATTAAAATACCAGAGCTGCCTTGTCATACGCAGGCCGTGGAGAGGGTAATCCGTCTAGTAAGCGACGCTTCTGCGTCAGTGTGTGATGAAGTGGCCAGAGATGGCAACATAAGAGCAAGACTTTCATCGAGGAAAGCAATGCCGATTTTCTACTACAAATCCCAATGTTCCCCTATAACTGGCAAGTGGTAAACGTAACGGGTGTTGTGCAGCTGTAGGGTTGGGCTAGAGTCACAGCTCGACAAGTCGCCATGCAGCAACAATCCTGCAGTAAGTTTCCCTTTTGCTTATATTAATTATTTCACAGAGAAACAAGTAAAGAACCGAACTAAAGAGTACAAACACTCACACAGGTTCCATTCAGATCCATTAAGATTAGCGGATTGACGTATCAAGAAATAGCAAATTACTCCTTTATATTTTCTCTGTACACCATGGAACCCCCTTCGTTCAGAAACTTGAAAATGTTCATCGTCCTGCAGCGGGGATCGAACCCGCACCTCCCGATTTGCGGTCGAGCATGCTAGGCATTACACTACCCAGGACAAAGAAATTCCAAGCAACTGAACATAAATATCTGAGAATCTTCAGATTTGCGCTAGTCGAAGCGATTCTGACCCATCGTAGCGACTCAAGACCTTTTCTCACATCTATAGGATGTAGGTCAGAATTTGCAGTGATAGAAATAAGTCATATACAAATTATTTCTTCCGTCGGATGGATTGGGAAACGATTTTCCTAAACAAATATTATACATGGTAGGGATATAAATCTTTTATATTTTCACTGTACACCATGTAACCGCTCCGTTCAGAAAACTTGAAAATTTTCATCGTCCTTTAGCGGGGATAGAACCTCCCGATTTGCGGTCGAGCATGCTAGGCATTACACTACCCAGGACAAGGAAATTCCAAGCAACTGAACATAAATATCTGATAATCATCAGATTTGCGCTGGTCGAAGCGATTCTGTCTCATCGTATCGTTTCAAGAGCTTTTCTCACATCTTTAGGATGTAGGTTGCAATTTGTAGTGATCGAACCCACTCCAGGACGATGAAAATTTTCAAGTTTTCTGAACGGAGGGGTTACATGGTGTACAGTGAAAATATAAAAGATTTAAATCCCTACCATGTATAATATTTCTTCAGGAAAATCGTTTCCCAATCCATCCGACAGAAGAAATAGTTTGTATATGACTTAGCAAATTACTGTTATGAAGTTGCATTTTAACCGAAATTGAGACCTTTTGGGCCCCAGTGGGACCTTTAAATGTTATCCGATCTCAAACGTTTTTCTGTGGGGTAACTCTTCAGCCTACATAACACTTCTTCCGCAATAAGGCCTTGAGAATAGAAACAAAAACAACAAAATCACAAAATATTGAAATTTCTTCGATTTTTTACAAAAATTTAATATCTTGAGGCCACAGTGGGACCTGTAAATATTGACTGACCTTAAAGTTTTTCTATGAAGCATCTCATTAGTCCAGGTGGCACTTTTTCCGTACTAGGCTTTTAAAATTAAAAACAAATATTTAAAAAGTATGTTTTTCGACCCATCCTATTATATATACACTGCTGGCCACCCAAAATGCAACACCAAGAAGGACACGAGATAGCAAAGCCAGCTTTACTGGACACATAACAACAGATACAAAGATGAAACGATTGAGCTTACAGGCCTGCGCGACTTGCGGAACACGCAGACATCAATAGTTCGTGTGGCCCCCGTGGCTGGCAATAACGGCAGGTACACGCCGTGGCATCGAACGAAAGAGACTTTGGATGTGGGCTTGGGGTATGTCGGTCTAGGCTGCTTCCACACGTTGCCACAGTTCATCAGGCGTAGCCACGGGTGGTGCTTGCCGGGCCACTCGGTTGCCGCTCAGCGACCAGACGTGTTCGATTTGTGACATATCGTGAGAACAGGCGGGCCACGGCAGCAGTGACACATGGTGGGCCGTGAAGAATTGTTGAACGATGCGTGCCACGTGCGGCGCGCATTGTCCTGTTGAAATGTGGCTGCTGGCAGGTCCTGCAGGTAATGGAGGACTACAGGCTCCAAAACGTCGGTGATGTAGCGGTGGCTGTTGAGTGTACCGGCGATGCCTTACCAGAGGGGTGCAGGTGTCATATTCAATTGCGCCCCAAACCATAACGCCAGGCGACTGACCGGTATGACGATGCATAATGCAGGCGTCATACAGTCTCTCGCCGCGGTGCCGCCACACGCGGATCCGACCATCGTGGTGTTGCAGGCAGAAGCGGGATTTGTCGGAGAAGACAATGTCGTGCCATTCCGTAGTCCAGGTGCGGCAGCACAACGGCCCACTGCCGTCGCAATCGCCGGTGGTGTAACGTCAATGGTAATCGGAGCAACGGGCGCCGAGTGACAAGTCCCCGCTCCTGCAGACGACGTCGAACGCTACGTGCTGACGCAAGTTGTTGCGCAACACACCCTAATTCCTGCGCTAACGTTCGTGATGTGGCGGTGCGAGCCGTCAATGCCCGCCACACAACATGCCGGTCCTCTCTTTTGGTGGTGTGCCGCGGCTGCGGCAATCGCTCACGTCGGTCCGTCCGGCCCTCCTGCACCCACCGAATCCATACTCGCCTCACTGTGGCTGGATGTCGTCCCACACGGGCGCCGATGTCTCGGTACGATAAACCGCTATCGCGATAAGCCACTATTCGTCCTCTGTCGAACTCCGAAACGTGCTATAATGACTGCCGTATTCCGCGACGAGGCATCAGGAAGCTTCCCACGCACAGGTCTGGCAGCACAATACACTTCCATTACTTACACCCCACCTTCTGTGCACCCTTCTTATAGTGCTTCTCGGTGGCGTGCCGGGTGCACATGATTTGCATATGCCCTGCAATGCTAATCGTTTGCGTGTCCTCTCGCGGGCGACGCATGCTGCGAATTTCAGGCCAATCAGAAGCTTCCTTCTTGGTGTTGCATTTTGGATGGCCAGCAGTGTATGAACTTCATCTGCACCACCGTTCGTCTCCAGGCGCGCTTATTTCTCTAGGCTGGGGGGTGGTCATAATGTAATGGCTCATAGGTGTAAATGTGTACGATTCAAACTCTGTGAATTATATCTGATGACGGCGAGCTATAATTGTCAAACATGTTTCATTATGAAATGGTTGTTTGAAATACTTTAATCTTGCTGTTTCAAGAGAAGTATAGATGTGCTGCATACTTGACGTGATTGTAGATTGAATAAAACGACATTGCGCTTGTAAGTACAGGATTCTGTAATTATCGAATCCTGGACTGCATTGACTTTGAAGTATCCTTTCCTTCATTCAATAACGTTTTTCAGCTTCGACTTTTACACCAACAAACGAATTAGAATATAAGGGTTCTTCAAGTATATTAATTCATCAAGGACCCTTAAATGTTAAAGTTTTAAAGTCATCAAACCCTTACTATTGTATAAGTTGTGTTATGAGCTTGGTGTAATATTTAACAGCAACGGTGGTACTTTTTTCCACGTAATTATTCAGGATGATGCTTTCTGCAACGCAAAAAAATCTGATGTCATCTCCTTTCTAACTGACGGAGCAACACCGAACTTCTTGGAAGGTGGAGAAGATACATGCTTCCGCATGAGATTTTGGTTTTCAGTCTCTGCTTCTAATGGATGAACCCATGTTTCATCCATTGAAACAATGTATGACCAGAAATCTATTGGGTCTGCACGAAGCATGATCAAATCAAGCAGGCACATTCGTTTGCGGTATGCGTTTTACTCGTCTGTCAGCATTCGCGGGACTTATTGTTCACCACTGAGCTTTCTCATTTTCAAAGAATTTTTCATATTTGAATCTTCACTGTCTATTGAATTTCTTTCAGACTCAGCTGTGCACCAAACAGTCATATACTGTATATCTTGCATCACGAGGTGACGCATGCGGTTGATGTTTTATAATACTTGTGAATGGACCTTGAGGGTTGTCCATGACAATCTACCGCAACAAAATTATCTGTGTAACTTGACAACTGTGAAATATGCAGCAGACATAACATCATGAACCTGATACACTGAGTGGCCACTTTATTATGAGCACCTGACAGTTTTAAGCAAATGAGCTATGGCTGCACGCTGTTGCCGCCAGAGGGCGAATCTAGTATAAAAAGGGAAAGCTTAGTGCTTGCTACACTAGTAGAACTGATTTTTGGGTGACGAGATGGGTAAAAAGTGCGATTTGACGGACTTTCAACGTGGGATAATTGTAGGAGCTCGGGGCCAGTGAGCGAGTATCACCGAAACCGCCGCATTAGTGAAATGTTCCAGAGCATCTGTTCTTAAAGATTTTAAAGGCTGGACTGTCAGCCTAAAAACTGGGTCTCTACGTGCAACGTGTGGTCGTCATCGACTAGTGACTGCTCGAGCAGAACGGAGAGTGTCCAGACTGGTAACGGACAACAAAAGGGCAACATTGCAGCAAATTACAGACCATCTTAATCAAGGATCCCCTCAAATGATCTCTGCACGCACTGTTCGCTGTACACTGCATCGGATGAAATATGGCACCCGGAGGCCTGTTCGAACACCTTTGCTGTCTGCAGTTAACAAGAGAAAACGTTTCCAGTTCGCACAGGAGCACAAGGATTGGACAGTCGATAATTGGAAACAAATTATGTGGTCCGATGAATCACGTTTTCATTTGCACCATGCCGATGGCCGAGTGAGAATTTGGCTGAAACAGCACGAAAGCATGGACCCCAAATGCATTGCTACAACCCTTCAAGCTGGTGGGAGCAACGTTATGGTTTGGGGAATGTTTTCCTGGCATGCTTTGCGCCCTTTAATTCTTGTTAATCAACGTCTGACTGGCACATCATATCTAAACATCGTTGCGGACCAAGTGCATCCGGTCATGTCGATGGTTTATTCCATCCACATGACAGGATGCACTTGGTCCGCAAACAAATTCCCCAAACCATAACGTTGCTTCCACCAGGTGCTTACACCAAGCTCAAACCATCCACATGACAGGATGCACGTGGTCCGCAACGATGTTTAGATATGATGTGCCAGTCAGACGTTGATCAACACGAATCAACAAGATAATGCGTCCTACCATAGTGCTCGTATTGTACAGGATTGGTTTCAGGAACATGCCGGTGAGTTTACTTTGCCTAGGTGTCCCCCACAATCTCCAGAACTCAATCCCATTGAAAATGTTTGGGATGAAATTGAACGAGCCATCAGACAGCTGGATCCACAAGCCTGTAATCTCACACTCCTGGAAAGTGCATGATCTCAGCATGATCTCAGATTCCACAAACCACCTATCAACATCTCGTGGAGTCCATGCCACGAAGAATCCACGCAGTATTAAAGGCAAAAGGTGGCCCAACGAAGTACTGATGGGGTGATCATAATAAAGTGGCCACTCAGTGTATAAGGACATGCCTTTCAAAGACAAGTATTTAATCAACGCCAGTAGAACTTTTTTTCTTCATTGAGCAAAGTCTCAACGGCTTAATTTGCAAAAATTTCTTAAAGAAAAGAAAAAATGAATATACACATATATTAAAAATGTATTGAGTGGCATGTAAGATATACTACCTAAAAAAAAAAAATACTGCATACTAGTATTCACAAAGTAGTCATTTTGAACGCCTTTCACACATCCCGCTGCTTCTACAGCTTTATTCTGTCACGAACCCATGCACAAATTTATTCATGTCATGCGTGGAAATGTGCGTGTTTCATCACTATACATGGAATTACGAACAGGGTGCAGGGCGTGACACATCAAAGAAGACACTGTGATGTACGTTTCCTCCACTTGGTCGAGTTTTCAGTTTTCCCACTCATCTGAGTGCAAATGCTTTGCTAAATTTCTTCAACAAAATCGTTTGAAATATAATGAAACCTTGGTTGGTGGTCACTGACATTCCGCGGTCAGCTGCCAAAGCGGGCAATTTTGTTTGGCACGGGGTTATCATCAATAGAAACAGTGCATAACAGGCCTCTAGATGGCGGCCACGAGCAGTCATTTTTGAAACGCAAAAGAGAATGCACGCGTAACTCATGAAAAAATCTTGTTTAGGAAATTCTAGAAAGTAACAAAGCTACTCTGAATTTAAAAACATGATACAGCTTTCTCTTTTTCTCACTGTGTCACCACCCTTCAAGAGATTGTAAATAGTGGATGGTCCTTGGGGTCTGTCAAGTTCTTAGAATGTTGTTTGCAGACGGCATGGATATCTCTTAACTAGGGTACGTATGTTAAATCTATAACTGTCCAAAATGAGAGCGTGAAGCCCACGTTGAGGTTCATCTTCGTCATTGCAAGGAACCTAGCTTTCTCACATAGTGGCCGTATTGTTTAATCAGGCTTGATGATCCTCCCCAGTTAGCCAAAGAAAGCATTGCTGACTTTAAGGAGGGGTGGAGGGGGAGTGAAGTGTCTTCAAAGCTTAACCTCCGTGTTAGTGCTATTGCGTTCGGCATCTCCTTACCTTCCATTTCCTCCGGCGGAACATGTGGTAGGAGCGCCGGATTTCCGACAACTTACGTATGTGCCGAGCACCTTACCCCAATCCTCAGTCTTATTTGTAGCTATTAGTGAGAGATTTTGTGAATAATATTCCCAAATACAAACAAATGGCAGGGAAGAAAGAACAAGCACTCAAAGTAACAAAATGGCCGGGAAGAAAGAAAGAAGGAACAAACACTTCACAACAAGTTGTATTAAAAAACAGTAAGTCTTGTTCATTTTATTTTCAAGTGGGAAGGTAAGCTACGTATTTTGGCAAATGGAACCCTACTCTATTTGAAGTTCACCTGTCAACAGTGTCATTTTTCCATAAAACCGTTGATGACCTTGTTAGACCGGTTTCACTTCGCTTTCTGAAGTTTTGCCCTGCAGAAATGTGCAGTATTAAATCTTGCAGGTTATTTTAAATCAACTCTTTTTCAGTTGTTCTGGGTACAGAAGGATATTCAAATGTCTAATCTGGAGATGAAGTGAAGCTTAGGCTGCAACCAAACGTATCTTACAGTGATTTCTCCTGAACGAAAATTGCCAATTTATACGGTTTTGCTTCTGTGTTTCACTGAAGTGAACAATATGTGAGTTTTCTCTTTTCTTCCTTGAGGTAGGTGCTTACGCGAGCTTTAAAAGAGCTTAGCTGTTGTCCAGAAATGTCCCTATGTTTTCTCCCAAAGACTGCAGTAAAATTACTTATTTTTCGTATTAATCGTAATTGCTTGAACTAGTTAATATGCAATACTAAACGCCACGACTCTTCTTTGCTGGGCGCTCTTTGTCCAAAAGTGTCCCTTGCTAAAAAAATTAAATGCTCACTGTACATTCGTATAATTTTGGAAGATAACAACGTAATTTTATTTGAATTATCAAGTAAAGACACTTTGAAGTTATGTTGTACTCTCTATATAAAATTCATTTTAAAAAGAGCGATGAACTGCTACTATCCCTCAAGGAGCCAAACCGATAGAATAAAGGTAGGCGCATATTATGTAATATTTCCCAGCGCGTAATTACGAAACTTTTGAAAAATCTTTTGGGAAAACATGGAGAAAGAGAGAGAGAGTGTGTGTGTGTGTGAGAGAGAGAGAGAGAGAGAGCGATCAAAACCCCGGCTAAAGGAAAATTATAAAGCGAGCTAACAGTTTAAGAAAGTAATCTGAGCTTCCTTCGAAATCTTGAAAAAAAATTAAAAGGAAGAAGTTTTTTTTTTTCCTTTTCTTTTTTTTTCTGAAATGGTGTGGAATGGTGTGTTCACTATTTGCTCTTCTAACGGTATATTGGAATACCGTTAGAAGAGCAAATAGTGACCTTTTTTTTTTTTTTTTTTTTTTTTTTTCAGAATGTTACGGAAACTCCGTAAAGGTTACATAAACCATAGGAAACATGAAAGTCTGATTGCAAAAACGACCGATAAAAGGTTGTCTACCAAAATGGAACGGAAACTGAATCATTATTTTTGTGGAATAATTTGAGAGTAATTTGATGTATGTTCCCCAAGTTGTTTTAGATGTTAATGAAAGGAATAATTGAAATGTTAATAGTGTCAAATGAAGGTCAGCTCAAGTCACGATGTTGCCATTGAATGCGATTTGGGGTATTAAGTGATATTCTGGTCTTGTACAGGTCTGATTTTACTATTGCGGGTCAGTGAGTTGTGCTTCATCTATTTCGGAAAATATGAGCTGTAATTACAGCTTATCGATGTGTAAATGTGTCTTACGTGATTTTCGTGGTGAACAGTATTTCTTATCGTTGCTTTTCCGATGATGATGACGATACTGGCTCATCTAACTTAGTGTCATCGTAATCCTTCCATATATCGGTTTCAGATTGTCACAGAATTTGAACAACCTCGATCAATATATGACAAATCGGAAATTGGATTGCACGGCATCCCTGAGAATAATGAAGAGACTAGTTCTGATCTCTCGAACATTGTGCTTAACATTGCAGAAAAGTTGGATTATGGAGACTTTTCGTGTGATGACATTGAGGTCGTTCACAGAATAAAAAATAAAGGGGTACGTCGTGACTCTCCAATTCTGGTGCAGTTTAAGACCAGAAAGGTAAGAGATATTCTTTTGTCTAAGGGGTGGAAGATTTTGAAATTGACTGATGTTAGTCCTGATCATTTGGGGGGAACTAGAATTTATGTCAATGAAAATTTGACTGTGCATAATAGAGAATTATTCTGGAATGCCCGGAAATGTTCTAGAAAAAATATTAGATTTTGTTGGTATAAAAATGGGCGTATTATTGCCGAACGGAGGAGGGTGGAAAGGCGATTGTCATTAGAAGCAGGGATGACTTGGATTTCATTCGATTTTGAGGGGTTTTTTTTATTTGTGATCATTTATGAAATTTTGATTGTTATACATAACTCATTTTTATGACCTGCAATCCTAGTATTTGTTCAGTCGATTTTTTTCATGATTTGCTGGTTTCGCAAAATCGCAGTTTGAGATTGTTGCACATCAATGCTTGCAGTTTATTTGGTAAGTATGAACTAGTCTTGGAGTTTTGGGGGTCTTTGGATTATCTTGTTGATTTTGTCTATGTTCCAGAGACTTAGTTCAATGCTGTGGATCCACATGTTTGAATGTGCCGGGTTTTCGAACTTTTGTTGCTTCTAAATTAGTGGGTAGGGGTGGGGGAGTCTCTATATTTGCTAGGCCCTCCTATTCCCTTTCACAGATTGATAAATATACGGCTGTAACTGATAATTATGAGTTTATTACTTTAGAGACTGAAAATAGTATTAAAAGTGCAGTTTATCGTCCGCCGTCTGGAAATCAGTCAGTTTTTCCTGATATTTTTTCTAGCTATTTTGAGGATGTCAACCGGGGTTTGTAAGGCGTTATATTGTTTAGGTGATTTTAATATCGATATGACATCTACAAGTAGCGACTCAAATCCATTCAGTGATCTTATAACCTCTTCTTGATGCATAAGTGCAGTTACGATACCTTAAAGAATTACACCCGTTACCTCAACTATACTTGATCTTTGTATTACGAATGAATTTTATTGCTCTACGGGAGTGTTGGCATATAATATAAGTGATCACCTTCATATTTTTTGTTTGTCGGGTTGTGTGTCAACCACGCATTTAATTAACGACGTTTCGATTCGTATTCGTTCGTACGATTAGCAGAGCTTAAGAACTTTTGGTGAGATACGTGCTGCTACGAATTGGTGTTCGGTGCTGCATAATGATCTCATACATGCTGTGACGTGCCTGCTCCAATGGACGCACACTACATAAAGGTAGATAGCAGCGAGAACGAATGTCTGCGTAGCTCAGTTGGTAGAGCGACTTTTTCCGGAATAAGTGAACTCGGGTTCGATCCCCGGCGTGGACCGAAAATGACGGAGAAATTTACTCAGTTATAATGGCGCCCGAACTTCTCGGATGACCCGGCCGTTAAATATCTCGCAATGGTGTGATGTTCTTTCCACACCGCGAGATAGGAAAAATAAGAGAATCCCTTCTCCAGCGCTTCGAAAAATAAATGTGTGTGACGTAGCATTCCACACAACAGATTGACTGGGAGTTCTCAAGTGCACGTTCTACAGCGGATGGCTGCCTGCAACGATTTGTATTATTCGTTCATTATCCACTTCTTTTGTATTGTTTACTGGCCTGGGGTTAGACCACGTTGGCTAATGTCAACAGATTATATATTTTACGAAAGAAATAGATTTGCTTATTGGATTTTGATGGTGATATAGCTGCCATTTGCTGTTCATATAAAATAATCTCATTTAATAAACTATATACATTTCGATTATTACTTTTCATGCAAAATAGAATTTATGCTAATAAGTTTATGAGTCTCCTTGAGTTACACCAATTTTCGCATTCTCATGATACCAGGGGTAGTGCAAACTTTGTTGTTCCCAGGGCACATTTAAATATTTTGCATTACAGTGTCATTACAGTTTGTCCGCGACAGTGGAATGCATTGCCCTTGCACATTAATTCAATTGTTAATTTCATGGCTTTCAGGAAAATATTAACTCCTGAATTATTGGCTGGCTGATATGATACGTATTGGTGTCCTGATTTTTAAAATACAATAGTACGTTATTCCTGGTATATATAATATATAATAGTTTTATTATTTTGTTTTATATTTACTTCACCTTAGTGAGTAAGGTGAGAGATGTTTATATTTCATTGCTTTGAATCTCGGATACTTTTTTGTGTCTAGGAAACTTTCCTTATTTAATGTTTCACCTTCACAGTCATATTGGAATATTTAATAAATCAAATCAAATCAGATGAAATCAAATTCATCACCTGTCAAAACCAAACCGTGGAAAAGTAAAAATATTTATAATGATTAAATGTTTCTATAATGATTTCTTTCCTTGATGCGGCCCACAAGACTTACTTTTAAAATTTTAATGACGAACTGGAAAAGCGCAGAGATGTTTCTAGTACCAAAAATAGGAACGTGCGTCGACGAATTTTTATAATGGTATTTTCAATAGGAACATGCATCGACGAGTTTTATAATGACAATACAGTTCAGTCTGTTTGTGCCAAAACTATAAAAATTCAGCATGTCGTCTACAGTTACATACGGTTCGTGAGATTTTCTGGAATTCTATATGCATTCAGTGTTCGTTAAAATGCAAATCGTTGCAGGCATTTAATAAACTGCTCTGACCTTTTGGACATGGTTGTTGATGGATTGTCGTATGTGCCAGTGATGAATCAACGCAACTACAAACTAGGGAATTCTTTGAGGAGTGAAAGTCTCTAGGCACACGAAATGAAATGTTCACAACTTCTTCTGAACTGTTAAGGTAGTGATATATTAGCTGGAAGTGCTTTATCCTCAGAAAATACAAAACGTGATAGCTAGTCCAAGAAGTAAATTACTGCTGATGTCACGAATCGGAGGTATCTCTGTGTTGCGGTAGAAGAATCTTCTCTACCCTTGTGCAATATGCCTCACGTTTGCTTACTGTAATGACCACACTAGTGTTCAAAATTAACGTGACAAATGCAAAATCATAAATAACACAAATTGAATGATAGTTAGTGCGGACATGTATACACAGTCGTATCACAATAGTATGTCCACCTACCTAATAATGGGAAAAACCACCCTTGGCCCGGATGACAGCGGCCAGACTGCGTAGCATGGACGTAATGAGGCCCTGGAAGGTTTCCCGAGGCACACGTTCCCATTCGGACTGCAGCAGAGCACGGAGGTCCCGGAGATGACGTGGTTGTGGGTCTCTAAAACCACGTCATCTCCGGGACCTCCGTGTGGGACTTGTGGGACTTGTGGGACTATTTGGATCGACAGAATTTGGATCGATTCTGTCGATCCAAATAGTCCCACAAGTGCTCAATGGGAGTGAGGTTGGATGAATTTGCCGGCCAAGGAAGAACGGATACATCGCTGTCGTGTTAATGGAACCAGTCACGCACTCCTTTAGTGACGTGGTATCGCGCATTGTCCTGTTGGTAGACACCATCACCACCAGGGTAAACGTCCATGTAAGGATGCATGTGGTAAGCGAGGATAGACAGGAAGCCATTGGCGTTCAGGGACCCATCCAGTGCTACCAGCAGTTCCATGTCATACCAGAAAAACGTCCCTCACACATGCACACTGCCACTAGGGTGGTCACTGATTCCAGGAATATGCACGTCCCCCAGACATGCACACTGTATTTGACCAAGAAGCGTGTCCGGGTGTTGGTTCTCGTGTGTCTGACGCCTTATACGCCATTTTCAGTCATTTCTGTGGAGTAGAAACCTCGATTCGTCGAAGAAGGCAACCTTTTCCCACTTTTTCACTGTCCAATGACGGTAGCCCCATGTGAACTGCAGGCGTTGTTGCCAATGGACCTAGGTTAACATGGGCTGCTTGACGCACGTCGACTGTGGAGACCCATGCGTAACATGGTTCGCTGTAATGTCATCGGGGTCACGTACCTGGGTGCCCTAGCGTTCATTTGCATGGTCAATTGCTGCATAGGTGCACATCGATTGCCCTTTATCAGTCGACGGAGGCGACCTTCACCTCTAGGGTCGATGGCCTTTGGGATTCCAAAGTCATGACGTCAGGAGGTACTCAGTGTGTCAGCGGTACATTTCTGTTACACCCTTACTAGAGCACCTCGTGAACAGCCCACGACGTCTGCTGTTTCTGAGATGCTTCCACCCTTGGCGTGGTAGCCGATGATCATTTCTTTTTGAACGTCCGTCAAATCACTACCTCTGCCCATTGTGCTCACGTAACGCACTATGGTTCACCTGTCCTGACAGGCCGCTTATATCTCCACGTAGTCGACCTTGTCACGTGCATTCTGTGACGCTCCTGGGCCGGTACTCTCATTCCGGGGGTGGTCGTATTATTCTGATACGATCGTGTATATCGATAACGCAGGAATACACAACAGAAAGGGGGTGCCACCTCCGCATGCGGAGGATGCTTGCTCATGAAAGCTTTGCAATTCTACGGGCTAATAAAGAGTGAGATTACCTCGAAGCGAGATACAACACGCACAACGAGCCCTCATGCTGTTTACAAGGCTGTGAATGAGAGTTTTGGGCAATAAGTGCCACTGCTCCAAAAGACCCGTCGGAGTCCGGAGAAGGTTTTTGAAGTGGGCTACCGGCTTGCAATTGCCCTTGCCAGGGCATCCCAGACGCTCTATATCGCGTTCAGGACCAGAGATCTCGCTGGCCACTCCAACGTGTGAACATCCTCACTATCCAGGTATTCGTTGACTTGCTGAGCTCTATGGGGACGGGCATTATCGTCCATTAAAAGACACTAGAGGCCAAAACGTTCCTTGAAAAGCCTACATAGGGCTTCAGAATGTTATACTTATAGCATGAATCAGTCAGGGTGACTTCTGGAAAAATGTGCGGAGGTGTGGATCAATCTAACATTATGCCAGCCCAAACCAGGTATCCTCCAACACAGAAGTAGGGTCTATTTCCCTAACGTTGAAGGGAAGATTTTGACTTCCCGCCGTTGTTTAGGCTACCGCGACTCGTCACTGAAGAGAACACTGGCCCATCATCAGGGGACCAGGGGGGCTGTTGTTGGGCCGAATTTAGACGAACTCCTCTGTGCTATGCTGCGAGTGGGATACACACCATTTGCCTTCTTGAATACAGATCTCTTGTGGAGTCTTCAGTAAACCGTTTGCGTTATATCGCGATTCTCGTAGTAGAGGGGAGCTTCTACGAGAGCTGCTTGGCTGCCTACTCTCTATGCGGCGAGCTGTTAGAGACAAATACTGGTCGTCTTGATTTCTTGTGGCTCGTGGGCGTACGTGGTCCAGCCTTCTGGTTATTGTTTCGGTTTCCTTGACTGTCTGGAGAGATCGAAGACCACCTACTTCGACACATTTAACTATCTTGTTACCTCAGCTTGCGATTGCCATATTTCCAATCTACCGATCGCTCTCCACCGTAAAGAGTCTTCTAAGTAATGGTGCAGATCGATTCTTCCACGAAAAGTCCAACTCAAGCTTCAATTGCCGCACCCTGCTCACAACAATGTTTATCAGGGTCGCCTGCCTGCCAGCTCCATGACGTACCGTCCTCATTTACATATTTCCATAGAAGGTAGCACAATGTTGCTTGGACACGTTGACTTAGGGTTTCCCCGTGCACATGTCTTTGAAAAATATTTGCAATCAGTCATATAATTCTGGAATATTTATTTATCACGTTAATTTTGGACACCAGTTTAGTTGAAGGCTACCGCTGCTAGACAGCAGATTAAGTCACGATCAGTTCTGTTCCCACAGATATACCGTTTCCCTTATGGTATTGTCACATCTGCATGAATACTGTTAGTGGTATCACCTCTTACTTATTTGTATCTTAGAAAGAATTGGTCATGCTGAGTAGTGGTAAAAAAGGAACTACTTGTGCGAGGTGTGTGAAAACCTCTCCAGTGGAAAAACTTGATTCTGATTATTAACACAGATAAGCTTTGCAAGAGAATCTGCGTTAAAAAAACCCAACTCAGGTAAGTCGTTGGCATAGTGCGCAATAGAACCACATTCAGTCTGCATGTAAACTTATCCCTAAAAACACGACAGAAATAGATGCGCACGCAGGCATACATCCATGTTTTGTTATAGTTATCTTGCCATGAGCGGCCGTGTAAATTTTTCTTTTTCTGCGAAATTTTACACGGTCGAGTCACATTATTGTTACCACTAGCTAATATCCAGAGCAACGCCGTGTGCATCGCGGACAACAGCTAGATGGACTGGGAGTGACTCAATAAAGTGCTGGAAGATGTTCACAGGGATGTGGAGCCATGCTGGCTGCAGTGCATCTGACAGCTGCTGGAGGGTGCGTGGTGGAGGATCCATAGAGCGAACAACACGATCGGGGTGGTCCCACAGATACTTGATTGGGTTTAAGTCTGGGGAATTAGGGGGCCAGGTAAGTACTTTGAAGTCTTCATCGTGCTCTTCCAACCATTCTCGGACATTTCTAGCTGTGTGACACGTCGCATTGTCGTGCTGGAAGATCCCATCTGCACCAGGGAAGACAATCAGGACGTATAGGTGTACGTGGTCTGCAAGGATGGATTCATAACGAATTCGGTCCATATTGCCTTCCACAGGTATGAGTGGACCCAGAGAATGCCACGAAAACATTTCCCAGGCCATAACGCTGCCCCCACTAGCTTGTGTTCTTCCAGCAATGGTTGTAGAGTGCTTGTTCTCCGATGTTTTTCGCCTTATACGCCAACGTCCATCCGTTCGATGTAGCAGAAAATGTGACTCATTGGAGAAGGCAATCTACTGCCAATCAGCGGAGATCCAATTCCGATACTGCTGTGCAAATGTTAGCTTTTTCTGCTGATGCACCTTCGTTAGCATAGGTTCAGTGACCATCCGTCTGCATTGGAGCCCCATACGCATCAGGGTTTGCTGAACTGTCGTTTTAGACATACTTGCGGTAGCCCTCCTGGTTCATTCGGCCAGTGAGTTACTCCACTGCAGCGTGTCGATCGGCCTTCACGCACCTTCGAAGCCGACGTTCACCTGTCACATCAATGGCACTTGGTGCTCCGCAGTTTCCACTGGCTTATTCCCAATGGTGCCATTTCTTCAATCAGGATACACTTTTACCACAGCAGCACGCGAACAGTTCACAAACTGCGCTGTTTCAAAAATACTGCCACCCTTGGCCCGAAAGCTGATAATCATCCCTTTTTGCAAATCTAATAAATCGCTCCTTTTATCCATGACAGCAAGGAGTGATATGTTTTCAGAATGCCTACAGCACACCTTATGTACCGGTTCTCCAAGCCGGCTCACGATGCGTGCCTTTTTTCATTGGCTGAACTCTGTTGACGTCAAAAGTAGGGGTGGTCACAATGTGATTCGATTGTGTATTTTAGAATTTTGGTTACTTACAAAATTAAACGATTAACTAACTGGGATCACGAAAAAATATAAATTTATTTTTTGCCATAATACCAAGTTAATAGCTACAAATCGGTTCAATTGAGTAATCTTCTTATAGATTTACTTAATATGGAATGGATAAGAACGGATTATTTTCTTGTAACTTCACTTCCAAAGCGATAGCTTTTCTCTCATTTTTTATATGTAGTAATTGCATCAGTATTAGTTTCTGATTGCTTCGAGGTTACATTCAATAGAATTTTTAAAAAAAGTGAACAATTCACAGAGGCTAACGTCACACAGACAGAATTCTGACTACTTAAGAAGGTTTAGAATGTGTGGATCGTCAAGCTGATTTTTTTTTTTTTTCATATTCGGATGTCGCGTCATATGGTATTTATGAAACACACCGATTTCCCAGTCCAAAGTCAATTTTAAACTAGACTCCCTTATGTAACTCAATTATTCCGTAATTAGATTTTTAAATTTATTTCAGTGAAAAGTATGCCAGAAGCGATTCAAGTATTTCTACAGTAATAATAATAGTAGTAATAATAATAATAATAGTAGTAGTAATGATAATAATAATAATAATAATGTATTGTTTTTCATAACCTCGTTTCACGATTACGTTTTTTTTATAATAAAAAATTTGCATTTTCCCCATTTCATACGAACGTTGAACACCGAACAACACGCTTTTCTAGTGTCACAGTATTCAGTATTTTGTAGGATATATAAATCTGATATCCAATAAGGAGACTATTTAACACGCTATGATTTAGATATGGTATTCTTTCATCAAAACAAGAGCACAAAAATGCGTTACAAAAAATGATTTAAAATAGTGGTTACTGAATTTCACCTATTAATGAAAGCAATGTTCGTCCAGTTAACATCATTGTATATGTGCATCATTTTCCACATGTTATCGGGCCAGGTCAGTTAGTTCAATCAAACTTGCCCAGGTATACATCTCATAACATTTTATAGCTGTCAATAATATATCAAAGCGCCATTTTTCACAACCAAGTTTTACGATTTCAGCATTTGCTATTCAACAGAATTTCGGAGCACATGGGGCGCAGAACATCGCGAATTCCACCTACAACAAAACACACTGAAACACCTAATATGGATATAGGCGATCCATTTAAGAATATCGTTAATGCACAGCAGCAATTATTCCAAATATCCGAGAATGTTTTTTTACTTCTGTATTCTACAGATTTAACACCTTTCCGTGCGTTTAAGTACAACTAGGGAACTTATACTGTGTTGATTGGAAATCAGTTTTTACATATTGCAGTCAGTGTTTCTGATGACCGTTAACAATTCTTGGAAAACTTTAGTCTTTTCCATTCTGCAGTTCCTTCTACGGCAGGTAGATATTCCAGAAGTCGGTCAGCCAGAGCTTCTTTAGGAACACCTTCCTTAGTCACAGAGCATTTTAATGCACGCCAGTCCTTCCACTGATCAGATATTATTGTCGTTCCCTTTACTACACACTTTTTTTTATGATGGCGATAAGATGTTTCGCGGAACGCTTGTTCTCCGGGCATATCTCTAATCGAAATTCTTTTGTATCTTTTTTAATCATTCCAAGGATCCAGGTTCCCTTCACACACTTCTCAACGTAGTATTTCTCTTTCCAGTTTTTGCCTAATCAATCTCAACAGTTTTCCCTCTACTCCTCCAATCTGTTCTCTCTTCCACAAATTGCAACATGTGCGAACTTATTACTTTTGTACAGTAATTATACCAGTCACTTACTGTTTCCGAGGACGTTTTCAGGCCATAGTGAATGTATAATGAATTCACTCTTCTACCAGCTAAGCTAATTATAATGAATAAAGCTTTCAACTAAGCTAGTAATGTTTTATAATGCTTCTACTACTGAATTATATGCTCGTACTAAGCTTCTAATAGTGCATTCAAATAGTTGTTGTTACTAGTTAATTAAGATCATGAATAAAGTATCCTGCTAGTCGTGTAGTAATAGTATTGAACAAACTTATAACTGGTAGTAATGTTGTAGCAGTAATTAGGATGAATAAAGTCTTAACGCTGGTTGTTAATACTAACAAACTAATGACATAAACCTAACAGCCAGACAGAGATCTGACAAAAACTATGAATTGAGAAAGACGTACTTACGAAAAAGCTCTTTTATTAGATAACTCTGGATCATCCAACGCACACACACAACTCGTTTCACAATAATGAAGAATCAAACTAATCACATAGAACGAAGCTTTCAATACAACAACAAACTCTCTCCTTCACATAAACCAACGCTCTCCGTACAACAACAACCGCTCTCCCTACGTATCGTTGAACGCGCCTATTTATACTGGCTACCACCACGTCATGACTTACACTCATTGCCAGATCTCATTCAGCGGGTGAAATAACATCTCGTTCAGTAAGAAGATAATTTACATAGAAAAATAAAATAACCAGAGATAGTAAAATCAAAAGGAAAGTGAATATAGAGTATACGTTACAAATGGACGTCTCCCTTACAGCCGAATAATAGTCTAAATTACAAGCAAAATACGTTATTAAGAATGCCTTCTAAGGAGACAATACTGTTTTAGCAAAGCAGATTCCTCGTGACGTAGAGGGAGATTCTCCACGACGGCCATCGATATGATACTTCGGGTATATGAAAATTCCAATCCATGTTCTTTGGAATTCGGAATACAATTTCATGTCGTGCCCTTCTGAACATTTCCTTGTCACAAGGATTAAACCTTCGTTTTCACACCACCTAATGCATGTTTGCCTGTCTTTGACAACTTCAGTACAAAACCTGAAAATATTCCAGTACACGATCTTAACTCAACATACACACGCTTCGTGATTTAAGGCGATAACAACGTCATAAGCAACCTTGTAGGTGGATTCGCGATGTTCCGTGCGTCAGAAGAACACCCGAGCACATTGCCTGGATGAAACAAAACATGTATTTAGTTGAGTAAAACGTTTTTGTCATAATGCTGCATTGAGACTTGAAGTTGATGTAAGTGAAAATCTCCTGCAATCGAGTTATTTAGAATGCTCGCTTCAAAAGTGAATAGGCTGTGCGTATGACACGAAACGCGCGAAAAGCTTGTAAGAGGTTGTTGTCTTCTTGTAGATGATGGGGCTACTTCATTTGAAAACTTAGACACTGTGGAAGCAATTTAATATTACGATAGATCACCCAGCACTTATTCCCAATAACTATTCCATCGAGAAAAAGCGTTCGAAGTTGTCAAGTGCAAATGTCTACTCGTTATCGAAGATTATCTCAGAAAATAATCCATGTCAAAGCCATTTTCCAAGTTTCATTGAACTGACCATACACCATATCGTAGTAGCCAGATGTAAACTTTTGTAATAATTGTGACATTTTTTCATATTGAGAGCTTCTTTTCCCTACATGTCTTTAATCAGTTTCGTCTCTCTACGTTCTCTGTATTTTCTTTCTTATATTCTTTACATGCCTAATGCCTTCCTATGAAACTTCCATGTTTTTCTGAGATTTGTAGTAGGCTGACTTCTCATCATTAGTTATCACTGAAACTGCATGCGTAGTGATGATTCCCTGCTACGCGAACCAACGTTTCCTGTAATCCTATGAATGTTGCAGGAAACTCAAATCGCAGTATCGTTAATGTCATAAAAAAGCAAGTTATTTATGAAGCAACTCGATGCACACCCATAAAAGAAAATTACTCTTCAATTGAACTCTTTTTTTGGAAGATAAGTTACTCTCTATCACAGTTAACAAAGAAATGCGTACAAAAATACAGATACACGCTTTACCAAATAAATAAAAAACGAGTATTACTGAAACTTATCTATATTCATAGAAGAACAAATTATAAAGGGGTTTACATGTCTTTAAAAGAAAAGGGAGTTCCTGGAGCTAGGGGTCCTGCCCGTCTCGATACAATTCTAGTGAGCTAGGAATTTAAAGAAATTGTCCAGCTATGTTATTGTTTTCTTTAATTTCCGCTAGATAAAAGTAAAATTTATAGTTTCATGATCACTTTTTTGGATAAAAAACAGCTTCTCAGTGCTCTCTAGTGCTAATTCGAAAATGAAATAAAAATTTTCATGGACATAACGTAACATATTTTAGGGAAACTCCTATAGTTAACTAAATCTCCACCACATGTTGATGGTGAGGATTGGCGATGCTAAATCTTTCTTTCTTTCATTTTTTTCAAGACATGATTTTTACTCTAAAATATTACGCAGTTATTCCCAGGAGATGGAGTTGTCGTAAACACATAGCTTATCTAAGCTTAACAGGTCGAATTATGACGATCGAGCATGTAAGAAATAAAGGTAAGATTTTTAAATGGAAGAAATACATTTTGCCTAACTGATGCAATAATAGCGTAGGGCTTATTATTTGCCTAATTCTTCAAGCAATTGAAATTAAAACCTCTGTTACTTCTATTCCAACTTTTTCTGTCACATTCAATTAAGGAAATATGTTTAGAAGGAAAAAGGCATTCTTTATTTATTTTATCCTGTTCTACGTAGCTTTAATGAGCAACACGCCACTCAATCTACATTCTAGTATCCAGCGATCAAAACTCCTGTTTGCAAAGCTGCAAATAACCGCAGGAAGTGTCGATCCTGCTTGCAGTCAGGCAAACAAGCTCTCCAATGCTCTCGCTTTTTTCCCCCAGAATTCCTGAGAATTTCGACTCGGAGCCAGTCTTGAATTTAAGCCTACTATAATCTTATTTCCGGCTTCACCAAACAAAGTTGAATATTGACTTAGCAACACTGTCTCTTCCTTTTGCGAAGTGATTGAAAGCGTTTCCGAGCATTATTTGTCCGAAAAAGAAAATCTCTCCATTGGACTGTGGGACAAAGTTGTTGTTTTCCCCCTAGAGCTAATTTGAGTGGTGTCTCCACGCTGCTCTGTGAAAGTCATACACGAGTTACTCAGCCCAGCGGCAGAAATAAATTGCAGAATTCATTAAAAGAGCAGGACGGAGGAAATTTGTTGTAAAGGAAAATTGCGTTCTGGTATTCAAAAGTAATTCTTCTTTCAACGCGTGTTTAATTTTTTTTTTATCAATTTTGCCCAAGGTATTCGCAGACGTGCACCAATAGAGTGGATATGTGTCAATCAAATCATTTGATTGTGTGCACCATAAAGAAAGATGGATTCAGTGGTTTGCCAAAATTGGTGATGCAGATATCATATCTTAGTTGGTACTTCTATAGAAGACAAAGTTAATGAAAAAGTTCTTGGGTGATTTGGACATGTGTGTCTTATGAGAGATTATCGTGACAGGTGCTAGCTAGTCCCAGAACGAAGAGAAGCCTTAGATTAAGACGCATAGATGACGTAAAAGGAGCAGTTAGTGGTTGAGGTAGTATTTTGTCAAATGCAGAAAATTTTATTACTGCTCGAGGGAGACAGAGAACGTGTTTAAAGCAATCAACATCAATTTTTAATTTGTTTTTAAGTTTCCTATTTAGTTTTCTCTTGTTAGTTTTGTTACTTTTTGGGCTTTTCCAATCTGAAAACTTTCAGCTACGTAGGTATGACATGATAATTTATAAATCAATGAAGTGTGTTGTCCGCAGAGCGCAGCATTTCAGCCACAGCGTCAAACTGTAAAAGAAACTAACGTAACTTTTATCAGAAGGATGTCGCAAAGTGATCTCGTAGTGACTGATTGGCTCATTTTTCACAGGAAATGATCATCATTTATTTCGGTGGGGGAAATTCTTTGAGAAATAAAAGGTCCCTAAACTTTCCTAACAGGCTACTATTCTTCCCTCGAAAAAGCTCATTTGGGCATCGACGATGCGCCGACTCCAGCAATTTTACCAGTGCTGTGGAGGTTCTTTTCCCACTGCTGTTAAACATCCGCAGTGGTTCGGAACTCAAATCGATGGCCCCGGGATAGAGACATTTCATTGTAAACAACTTTTCATATATTCCTCGAAACACTAATTCTTCTGTTCTTTGCCTTCGATACTTTCTAATCGGAGTGCCATATCCAGCATCTCAATATTCTGATTTCTCCGACACAGAAATATCCAAAAGAATGAAGAAAACCAGGACTGAACATACATAAAGAATTAGTCTCACCAGCTATGTCAGAAAAATTTCAAAAACGCTGTGAGTTTTGATGTACTTCCTCACTATCTTCATCACATTTGATTTCGCCGTAATGCTGTAGAGGATTGCAATAAAAGGATTCCTAAGGGAAAGACGTGGATCTCTTGCAGTGAAGCCTTTTGGGTACTACGGTGATACTAAATTTCCAGAGCTCAGATAACTATCGAGAATGGTGATCTTCTGTAAACCTTTGGCAGCCTATTCAAATCCTACAACCACATGTACGTTTGTATTTTTGATAAAGCCTCTTTTCCTCTTAAGACTTTGTTAACAGGCCACTTGTTCGTGAAGCATTTTTTATCGAACTTGATGCAAAATTCTATGTGTATTCTTTGCTCTTTCAAATCTCTCATTCAGAAACCGAATAACCCGTTCTATATAGAAGATTCTCAACATGGTTTAGAAAATAACTAATGTGGGACAAAAGAGCGAGACATGCTCACATTAACACCATCTGACAAAGAGAGAGAGAAACATGCCTGTAGCGTTTTTCATTAGCCTCCCAGCAAAATCTGATCTACAACCCGTGGCACAAATTATGGAATCACTGACAAATGAGCATGGAGGCGCATAGTATGTAGAAACGACACAAAGGAAGTACGTAAAACGGAAACATAGTTTAATGACAGCTGCACCTCTGAGTTACAGACAGCAGGACTCATATAAAGTAACGTACGATATCTGACTGAAATACATAATGATGTGTAAAGTACATCACGAGAAATACGATGACAGCACTCCCACTTCAGGAATAAATTTGCCTCTTAACGGAAATTGAACATTCTACAGCATTTTAATGTATCATTGGAAGTTCCAGAGAATTAGCTGCGTTTCACAGTATTCCAGAGCCCCGCCGTGTACGTTCCAGAAATGCACTTGCAGTTTAAAGTATTCCACAATGTTGCATAATCCCACAGACATGGAAGATATTTAGTTACAACGGACATCAGTTTACCAGTTTACAACTGACATCGTTTACCAGTTTACAACTGACATCAGTTTATCAGTTTACAACTGACATCGTTTACCAGTTTACAACGGACATCAGTTTATCAGTTTACAACTGACATCAGTTCACTGTGAGTTAGAAAAAGCGTAAAATGCATGAACACTGTCATTTCCATATGCACTAGATACGAAAAGAATGTTTCCAGTTCGACTTCTAAAATCAGAGATATCGTGTCCATTAACAGGCAGATCAAACCAAACTTTAAAGTATGCACTGCGTCATGCCTACGTTGAAAGAGATATTGGTGGTAAAATACATCTTAGATATATATCGTGAAAATTCATTCCTTTTGATAAATATTTCTAACGGCAAGCTTGAAGGACAACGCATTTGATTTCTTTGCATAGCTAGTTAATTGTTATCTGGCTTTAATTTAACGCCCTCGCCCTGTTAGAATTCACATTACGTCGGAAAGTCTGCGGCTTTTACTTCTGCTTTTGCCAGCGAGTGCCCAGATGCTAGAGACACCTGAAAATCTCCAAATGATTACATGACGGACCGAACACGGCTGCTATGCTTTTCTCTTTTTTTTTTTTTTTTTCATAGGTTTAGAAGACTCCATCCCCTCGATTAACAGAAGAGTTTGAAAGAAATGTTTGGTTGTCAGGGAAGGTTTTTTACTTAGTTCTTCTATGCGGAAGTCATACAATCATCAGTCTTTAACGATGTGGATGCGTCGAACTGCAACGCTCTCAGGCCCATTGCAGCCCTGCGCCAGTAAACTCAAACAAACAAACCAACCAACCATCGAAGTGCATACTTGCGGTCGATTAACCCCTTTCTGTTTCGAGGGTAAAAACCGAAGTCTCCGCCGTTCCAAATTTCTCTGTCGACATTTTTTAGTGTTATGGTCTAATCCTTGTGCTAAGTAACAACGGCTGTTTTTTCTTGTTTTTCGGACATCCTTAAAGAACGATACGAAAGACGAAGTCAATCCATGGTGGTGTTATATGGAAAGGGGACAAGCAATATTTTGTCTACTTGCGTTACCTCTTCAAGAAATCACAGGATCGAATAAACCTTCATTCTCCCTTCTCTAGTGAGACTGACTCCTAAACTTGTGGATAGTGTGAATACCGATAAGTCAGTTTTATCGATATTACCTAGTGAATAACCAGATTATTGCAAGACGAAGTAGATGAATTTAGTGCTTTTACTATCAGATATCAGCTTCTGACCTAAGGATTAATCTTTAAAGTGGCAGTGATTCAATTTACATGAGAGGTATGAAATATTATTTTGAAGATTGTAACAACAAATGTGAACGACGAGAATATTTATTAAAAATAAAAAGTGAGTAGCAATAAGACAAAGTAATTATTAATACAGTTTTTGTAACTTTGAAGAAACGAAGAAAAAGAGAGAATACAGAAAGTTAAAGTAAGAAAACTGAATAAAACTACGAGAATTTATAAAATTATTTGTTCAGTTTTGGGGCGCATTTCCAGCGTTTATACTTTTTCCTTTCTCATATTTCTTATGGACTGCAAAAAATTTCCTTATTGCTGTAAACATTTTTACCTGTAATTCTCGCTCTCTCATCTTTATTTTTATTGCTTTACTTGGAAATTAGTGCGCCAGAGTTTTTTTTTATTAAATTGCGTTTTTGTTATCGACCTATTCGAGAATCACATGGCTACACCATGCTGGTAATGAGAAACCGTGATCTTTGTTTGCAAGCTTCAGAAAACAATGAAGAAATTCTACAGAAACTTAAGGTTGGTACTGAAGAAATTTTAATTCATCATCCTATGTTTGTTTGTATCAGCCTCAGCTGCGTTTAGAAATGTAAATGTCATTGTCCTGAAGTGATAAGGATAAAGCATTTATTAGTAAACTTGTTCCCTCGCTTCACAGCATGTACACTGAAGTAGATGAAATGAATTACGCTTGACAACATAAGCTTATACATTGAAGTAGATAAAACATAGTAAGCTTTATTACCTAGCTTGAAATATATACATTGAAGTACATGGATGTAAGGTCAGGTGATGCGTAACATCACAGCCTCTCCTTGACAAATGTCAACCCCGCCTTCTCGTGGTGCATCCTGTTCCCACTAAAGGGGCTCTGACGACCGCCAATAGCGGTATAACTATACCATCGGGATTAGAGGAAATTCTATCCCACACTCACCAACCCGCTTGGCCAGCGTGGTGAGTTATGGCCAAACCCCTCCAAAATGATTCCACAACTTAAATCTTGGCCCTCAGTCTCCGGCAGCTGGAATGTACCTGGCCAAGGCAGCGGCCAGTGCGACATGAAGGCAGAGGGTGCTAAGAATCCCCGGAGGACCGGACTAGGCTGCCATCTGATGCTGACCTTGGCTACGTATAATGGACGCTCCCTATCTTCTGATTCAAGGCTTCTTGAATTGGAAGAGGAACTACAAAGGATCAAGTGGGACATCGTGGGGCTAAGTGAGGTAAGGAGAAAAGGTGAAGATCTCATCGAACTGAAAAGTGGACATCTCTTCTACTATCGTGGGACAGATACTGGCAGAACTAGTGGTGTTGGATTTATAATAAACAAGAAACTGAAGGATAAAGTTGTAGAAGTTGAAAGTTCCTCTGACAGAGCTGCACGACTTGTTATCCAACTCTCGAAAAGATACCAGGCTCAGATTATTCAAACTTATGCACCCACCACAAGTCATCCTGAAGAAGAAATTGAAGAATTTTATGAGGAAATTTGTCATCTAAATAATAAAAGTAAGCAGCACTTGAAAATAATTATGGGAGATTTCAATGCAAAAATAGGGCAACGGCAACAGAATGAAACTTCAGTAGGTAAATTCGGTCACGGCAACAGAAACCAGCGTGGAAATACTCTCGTTGAGTTTGCAGAGGCAGAAGGGTTTTTCATCTTGAACTCCTTCTTCAAGAAAAAAGCCACACAGGAAATGGACATGGAGACATCCAAATGGGACGACAAGTGAAATTGATTTTATTATGTGTAACAAAAGATTCGTCATAGAAGACTGCAGTGTGCTAAACAAGTTTAACACAGGTAGTGACCATAGATTGGTGAGATGTAAGATGCACCTCAACACTAAACTTGAACGTGGCAAGCTCATAAGACAAACAAAATCTATTGACATAACCAACCTTAAAAAACACCATAATACCTTCAAGTTGGAAATGAAGAACAGGTTCTCTGCTTTAGAAGGCCTAACATCGGAAGAAGTGGACATCTCTGAAGTTAACAGAAAAGTAACCAAAGCTCTTATGCAAACAGCAACAAAATTAGCTGGGTATAAGAACAAGTTGCATGTAAACAAATTATCAGGAAAAACGAAAATGTTGATGCAAAAAAGAAGAGAGATAAGGACAACTAAAGAAGATGTAACATCCAAAGTGGAATATATAGAGCTATGCAAGACAGTAAGAAAAAGTATCACTGAAGACGTAATAAAATTCAACTGTGAACTAGTGAGGAAAGCAATTGAAAACAACCAAAGCCTAAAGATAGCAAAGGGACATCTCAGTAAGGGAAGAAAACAGATTATGGCACTGAGAAAAGAAGATGGTTCTGTAACAAGAAATAGAGGCGAAATTTTGACAAGAGTGAAAGATTTCTACTCCAAATTATATGAAAGGGATGATACATGCACTCCAGACATCATGAAATATACCAGTACCAGAGTTCCTCCAGTCCTTCCAGCAGAAGTTGCACATGCAATCAAGAACATGAAGCGGGGAAAAGCTCCATGAGAAGATGGAATTACTGTAGACATCATACAAGAAGCAAGTGGAGAATACCAAACAGTACTCGCCCAAATTTTCACGCGATGCCTTAATGAAGGAAAGATTTCTGAGGATTGGAACACCGCTACAATGATCCTGCTACATAAGAAAGGTGACATTGAGGATCTCGGAAACTACAGACCTATCAGCCTCCTATCAGTAGTTTATAAAATCTTCACTAAAGTTCTTTCACACAGCTTGAAGGTAACACTGGACATGGCTCAACCGAGAGAACAAGCTGGATTCAGGAGTGGCTACAGCACAATAGATCATATCTACGTACTGAGAGAACTAATTGAAAGAGCGAGGGAATATGAACTTCCATTGTGCATGGCTTTTATCGATTATGAAAAAGCCTTTGATTCGGTGAAACCATCAGCAGTTACAATGGCTCTGAAAACCTGTGGTGTTGAAGATGCATACATTAATATTATTAATAACGTCTATGAAAATGCAAGTGCAAAGATTCGGCTGTTTGAAAATACAACACACGTAAAAATTGGAAAGGGAGTGAGACAAGGTGACACCATATCTCCGAAGCTCTTTAATGCCACATTGGAGGGTGTTTTTCAGTCGCTGAGCTGGGAAAACAAGGGTATAAAGATTAATGGAGATTATCTAACCCACCTTCGTTTTGCTGATGACGTAGTCATTTTTGCAACTACGCCATCAAAGCTGCAGAGTATGATCCAGGAACTTGCTGACAAGAGTAAAGAAGTGGGATTAAAAATGAACTTTCAGAAGACAAAAGTGATGTTCAATGCTTTTACAAGAAATGAAGATTTATCGATTGATGGAGAAAAGCTGGAGATAAAAGACACGTACGTTTATCTTGGACAGCAGTATCAAGTGAGGGTCACATTGATGAAGAAATTAATCGGCGTACAAAACTTGCCTGGAGAGCTTTTGGAAGAAACAGCATAATTTTCAAGAGCAATATGCCATCACGTCTTAAAAGAAAAGTGTTTGATCAATGCATCCTTCCAGTGCTTACGTATGGTGCAGAGACGTGGACCTTAACTAAAAGAGACATACAAAATCTGCAGACAACTCAAAGTAGCATGGAGAGGTGCATACTTGGTGTAACCATGAGAGATAAGAAGAGGAACTCGTGGATCCGAAAAATGACAAGAGTGGAAGACATCATGATCAGATTTAAATCCCTGAAATGGCAATGGGCTGGACATACTGCCAGAAGGACAGATCATCGATGGACAGCCGAAATTTTAGATTGGATTCCAAGGGACAGGAAAAGTCCCAGAAGAAGACCACATGGGAGATGGGTGGATGAAATTCAAAAGTATTCAGGGGTGACATGGAGGAGACTGGCACAAGACAGACCGTTGTGGAGGAAACTTGGGGAGACCTTCGTCCAGCAGTGGATTGATAATGTTTGACAGTGATGATGATGACATGGCATGAAGTAAGCTTTAATCCCTCACTCTCTTTTTAGCGACCTTCCGTGAGCCACATTTCTATGCTTACAAAAAACCTATGATGTTTTAGTGTTCACCAGTATGATTAAGAATTTTACCTACAATCAAGTCCTCAGATTAACAAATTTATTCTTTACTCTGAGGACTTGGTTGTAGGTTAATCGAAAACTTCAGAGCACATACAATGAAGCATCAAATTATTAGGAACCCTTACCTGATAACGTGATCGGCAACACTTGGCCTTCAAAACACCCTCGGTTTAATGTGGCATGGATTCAATGAGGTGCTGATATCGTTCGACTGGTATGTTCAGCCAAGCTGATGTGATACCATCCGTCAATGCTGA
This sequence comes from Macrothele yani, assembly GCA_039090855.1. Lineage (NCBI taxonomy): Eukaryota > Metazoa > Arthropoda > Arachnida > Araneae > Macrothelidae > Macrothele > Macrothele yani. The sequence continues at coordinate 10,207,260 of CM076996.1, forward strand.
TGTGATACCATCCGTCAATGTTTCTGTTTAGCTCTTTGGAAGCCACTTCGTGCTCCTGAAACCATTTTGTGACAAATTCGAGCCTTTTGACATGGCGCATTATCCTGCTGGAAGTAGCCCTCTACATTAGAAAACATCATGTACACGTACAGGTGTGCTTGTTCAACAGTTATATTAGGACATCTCGTAGCGTCCAAATGTTGTTCCAGGGGTATTAACGAGCCCAATGGCAACCATAGAAATAGATCCCAGACCGTTGCACCACCTCCACGAGCTTGTACAACAACAAGCCATTACATTATGACCACACCCAGCCTAAAGAAATGCGTGCGCGCCTGGAGACCGAACGGTGGCTCTGGTGAAGTTCAAGGAGCAGTATATAAACAAACCGAGGACCGGCTTTTGGTTAGTAGTGTGTTCAGAGTCAGAATGGAAAAAGCTGCCGATTTAACGGAATTTGATAAAGGACAAATTGTGATGGCACGGCGCCGCGGAACTACGATCAAGGAAACGGCACGGCTTGTGGGTTGTTTACGTGCCGCTGTAGTCAGTACGTATCAAATGTGGTGCACAGATGGCCAAACGACCAACCGCCGTCCAGCTGTGTGTCGTCCGCAGCTCATTGATGCCAGAGGTGAGCGGAGACTGTCACGCATTGCTCACAGCGACCGCAGGTCCACAGTGCGACAAATCACCCGCAGCTACAACAGCGGTGATGAGGCCAATGTGTAACAGCACACAGTTCATCGCAGCCGTCTGCGCAATGGCCTGCGTAGCCGAAGACCCAGTCGAGTTCCCATGCTCAATGCACGTCATCGCCAACAACGCATGAAATGGGCCCAAGATCATCGAGATTGGACCGTAGATGATTGGAAGAAAGTGAGATGGTCTGACGAATCAAAATTTCCGGTGCATCACGTAGACGGCTGAGCGCAGATACGCCGATTACCAACGGAGGCTACGGCACTGGATGCACTGTTGGGTGCAAACAGGCCGGCGGCGGTGGTATTATGCTGTGGGCAATGTTTTCTTGGGACACCTTAAGCCACATTATCCCAATAGCACAATCCGTGACAGCTTTCATGTATCAGAACATCGTTGCGGACCAAGTTCACCCATTGATGGTAACTGTGTTCCCTGCTGGTGATGACCATTAGCAACAGGATAATGCGCCATGCCACACTGCCAGAATCTTCAAAAAGTGGCACGAGGAACATGTTGGTGACTTTCCGTTAATGCCCTGGCCTCCAAATTCACCTGACATGAACCCAATCGAACATTTGTGGTTAGACTTGAAAAAGCGGGTTCGCGCTAAATCACCACCACCTCGAAATGTACGAGAACTGGGACACCTGCTGTACACTTTTTAGTACCAAATACCACAGGATACCTATCGCTATCTTATCGAATCAATGCGTCGGCGAGTGGCCGCTGTTTTGCGGGCTAAAGGGTGTCCTACAGCTTATTAGTTAAGTGGTGATAATGTAATGGTTCGTCGGTGCATTGTCAACGCTTAGTAGCTGTGATACATCAGATCTTGCTGTTCAAGCCATATTCTGGCCCGCCCGTCGAAGTGTATTAATTGAAAACGGAATTCATCGAACCAGGCGATCCTTTTCCAGTCCTCAATGGCCAGTTTTGGGGCGCCCGTTCTCAGTGCAGACTAATTTGTAGGTTTCTGCAGAAACAAATGGTGCATGAAGAGAAAGCCAGCTGTTGTAGCACATTCACGTCATTGTGATGTGGGCTGTGTATTCTGAAATTCTCCGCTTGATACCGCTGTTGTACTGCACGGCTATTTACGCAAGAGAGCTCGTCGGTCACTTCGTACAGTCCTCTTCTACAGCCTTTCCCCTCGAACATCGGCCAGTCGCTTCCGCCACAGGAAGATCGCTGTTTTTGTGTTTTATTGTTTGTGCCCCGATACAGTTGCTCTTACATAGCCGAGACGATTTGCTGTTTTTGAGATTTTTGGCCCTGCCCGCCTAACAGCACTACGATGCTTCTTTCAAGGTCGCCCCTGTCTACGCTTCGTGAAGGTCTGAATCTTTTGAAATAAGCTGTCTATAAAACCATATCAACGTTATAGTTGCATTCGTAAGTGAGGATGGCACGTGTCTAATTGCTAATACGTATTCCTTACAATTTGGTACTTCCGTATAATTACACCATTACTACCGAAAGCTTAAAAGTATATAAAATACCACTACTATTGAAGATTTGACAGCATATAATGAAACATATTTTTAGCCGTAGTAAACTTTGACGTGAGCGAGGTGCTTAATTACATAGTCTTTTCAAATTGCATGGCTCCTGTATTAATAACAGTTAGTATAACTTGACTGACTGACAGTCGTAGCCCAAAGGAAGAAAAACGCATTGGAGTTCAAATGTAACTTTCAGTATGGAAAACATGAAGAGAAGCAACCAAAATTTAAATAAGGGAAAAGTCAACAAAAACAGAAAGTTAAAAAGTCAGCATACGTCACAAAGTTTCCTTCCTGCTTTGCGCATTGTTAAGTTTTGCTTAATATGCTATCGTACCAAATGGCAACAGAAACTGATTTTCCAGTTTTCACGTATGAAGTTTATGCATCTCTGATAAATAACAGCACTTGATGATGCTTTTTGTACGTTTGCACTTTTTCGTGTTATAAGATGTTGAGATTCAGTAGAAGCTCGTTGCGAACCCTCAGTTTTACCAAAGCAACGTTCAACGCACTAGTACTTGTTTGGTACGTCGCTGTTCAGTATGTTTGAAAGTAAGGAATATAGCGTGTGTATTTAGAAGTTCGGAAGAATTTCTACGTAAAATAATGAAAACCACTTATGGAGAAGAGGCTATGTTGCAACTTGAGCTAGTTTAGCTAGATCTTAAGTGATCCAACGCTTTAAGGGAGGAATAACGGCTGTTGAAAGCGATCTCTCCAGGAGTCGTTCAGTTGGCATGGACGTTGTTCTGATTTTTCAGATGTGTGATTTAGCGCTAGATGATTGAAATTAACAGTTCGAGAAATGGCTGATGAGGTAGCAATATTTTTCGACCACGCTTAGACAATTTCACTGAAGATTTAACCAAACTTGTCAGAAAAAATCTATCCTACGAATGTGGTCTCAAAAACAGAAGGATACTTCTTGTTCATAGAATCTGAGTAGCTTGTACGAGGCATATGCAGAACCCAATCAAACCGGAGTCATGAGGTTTTGCTTTTCGGTTCAAGATAGTTGGAAACCAAAAGATTCTTCGATGCAGAATCGATGAAGCATAGTGCATTATATTATTTTTTTTCCATTCCAAAAACTGAGTTTGCAGTAGTGCTACAGCACGAGAAGAAAGGTTATGTGCCTAATAATTCAATGTAACGGGCGAATTTGGATATTAGAGCTGGATTTGATGTGATGGACGAGTTTGGCTATTAGAGCTGGATTTATTGTGATGATTGTATTTGGATATTTGAGCTGAATTTAACGTGATAGACGAATTTGGACATTAGAGCTAGATTTAAAGTGATGTGCGAATTTGGATATTAGAGCTGAAATGCTTAAAACATTTTATTTACTGTAAGTATAATCGATAGACTAGGTTCTTGATTCAGTTTTTTGAAGAACGTATACTAGATTTTTTCGTTTATTGTTTACATCGATAAGAGGCCAGTCTCACCCATTAATAGGATGGAACGAATTAAGTTGGGGTTAGAAAAATGGGCAGAAATCACCTCAAACGAATATGTTCGCTGTCTAAGAAGTGGACTAAACGCGGCCGAAATTAGTAAACCTGCGCTTCAGAAAGTGTTGCTTTCACCCCACTTAGCTTTGTTATTCAAGGCGGTCGTTCAAGGTGATGGCTGACACGAATCCTTTCTGACTGATTACTTGCTAAAAGAGCATATAGCAATGGAGACGAACCAAAGAAAGGAAAGAGATGTTTGAGTTACCTGTTTCTACCTTGCGGCATGATGTCCGGTTTTTTTTTTTTTTTTTTTTTCTTTTCTTTCTTTTATTGTTTTTTTTTTTGAGGTTTAATGACCACCGTGAGCAACTCCATGGGTATAAGCAGTCGCTCGTACCTAATTTAGGGCCAGTAGTCCCAGGGAAGGGAGAGAGCCGGTGCCGAAAGACAAACGCAACATCCATGCGTCACCGGGACTCGAACCCAGGCCCCTTGCAGAAGAATGGTCAGAAGGACAGATCGGTACTTCTGAGATGAGAGTGGGAAAGAAATTGTTTTGCCGAAGCTTTCGTGAAACGCGGCCTCTATGTGAATATTTCTGTTAGGGGAGCGTAGAAAGTTTTGGGCACCATTTAGTTAAGCTACATCTGCCGCTTAAAGGGTTACGAGGAGCTGAATACAACTAGACCATAGATACACTTTCTTTTATCAGCTTCGTAAAGTTTGTATTTTTTCATTAACGATTCTTTTACCTACATACTGTTTAGACTGAAATAATATGCAGTCGTGTTGGCCTTTACATTCTTAGACTGCCCTATCAGGTTCCGAAGCCCAGACAAGACATAAATGTTTTAGACTTTCGTACACGACTGCTTCCCTCTACGATTGTCAAAAACTTGCTTCATGCGATAACGAACTCTTCACTTTAATGAAGCCTTAACAAGTGAGGCTTCACTTTCAACGAACACTTTATTTAAAAAAAAAAAACTTTAATCAGTGGTACTTCTTCGTTTTTATCAAAATCCAACAGCGGAATTTCGTTGAAATCAAATTTCAACTGTGACTCTTCATTTTAATCAAGCTTCCACCAATGATTTCATTGTTTCATAAATTTTCATTTTAATAAAATTTCAATAGTTATAGTCCATTTTTAACTAAATTTTAATTTTAATGAAACTTCAACAGTAGTTGTTCATTTTTCACAAACTCTCCATATTGAACGAACTTTATTCAGTGCTTTTCGTTTCAACTAAATCTTTATTTTTATGAAACTTCAGCAATGATTCTTAATTTTTACTAAAATCTCCATCTTAGTCAAACTCCAACCAGTGGCCTTTCATTTTTAACTAAATTTTCATGTTAATATAATTTCAATAGTGACTTCATTTTTAATGAACTCTCTGTCTTAGCCAAGGCATCAGGTTCTCGTGCGGAATGAATCAATCGTAAAAGTTTAAGGTAGCAGTCTTAAAAGCACGATAAGTAAAACAGTACGCAAGCTTCCAATGAAATGAACAATTGATTTAATGTATAAGTTAAAAAGTTAAAAATAAAGCCATAGGAATGGTCGGTCTTCCTAAACACCATCATCAGATGGAAGTACTAAAGGAGTTTTTGGGGTGGGGAGACATAAGTAACCTACAGGCAGAAAGTGACATATTGAACAGGTGATCATGTCGCCAAATATAAATATGATTGTTTGTATTCATATATCGATTAAAAACTATCAAGTGGTCAAATTATCGAATAAATAACATTGAAGACAAATGAGACGTAGAAAAAAATAAATGAATGAAGTAAGGCAAATACATACAATAAAGAGCCAACCTTACGTAACTTACCTATAATAACCGGATGATATATACATACTTAGGTCCAACTAGAATGACGATTTTTTTAATATTAAATATTTTCATTCACCACAACTGGAGGGGACGTTTTAGCAGTTGTGTCCAAGGTGGTGGTATGTAGACAGGTGTAGTGTCATTACAACATGAAGTTCCTTGTTCAGCAATAATCAAACTTTCGGTGAATAATAAAGAGAAGATAGTACGTGGTGTTATAATGATTTTAGCCTCTTTCCAATTAAGATAATGTTGTCCATCGTTCACTAGTCTTGCAAGAGCAGTATTTGATAGACCATTCTTAACGGCATATTTATGTTCATTGAGTCTAATGCCCAATGATCGTTTGGTTGATCCGATGTATTGGCTGCAAGGGGGAACTTCATTCAAACTATCAAGTGGGATGGTGTATACACCATATTTGTTAGCTTCTGGAAATAGGTCACGATCTTTCTCGATCAAAGTAAAAATATTGGTGGTACGTATCCCATAGTCCAGATTGAATGTTTTACAAATCATTTTAAGGATTGAGGGGATAGTTGGAAATTAATCCATTGAGCCCACAAATTGCGACAGGGGTGTTATGCCTGAAAGGTAGTTAGACGTTGACGACAGATTTTCCCGAGTGCAGCTTGAACAGTAGATTCTTTGAAACCATGGGGACAAGCAGTGTCGAAAACCTTATCAATTTCGCAACGCCGCATGAAGCTATCAGAAGAATGAGTGAACGCTCTTCTCAAGCATGAAGTTAATTGACGAGAGTTTAAAATTATTTGGGTGTGCAGAATATGCAAGTACCATATTGGGTGCGGACGTAGGTTTCCTATAAGAGCCATTCGGTATCGAGTTAAATCTCATTCGTCAGAAGGTAAGTGTGAGATTATTTTTGGAGGTTAAATCTTTTAATGGCGGTAACCATTCGATACCGAATGGTTACCGCCATTAAAAGATTTAACTTCCAAAAATGCAACCCAAGGACCTGTAACCTAATAGAAGAAAAGAAACAACTAGAACTGCGAAAAAATCACAACTTGTCTATTTTAGCAGCTGACAAGACTTCGCAAATTATACTTATGAATAAAGCTGATTACAATAACAAAATGCTTGACGCTATTCAGGACATTCAACATGTCATCATATATTCTGACATAACAAATGCCACTCTGACAGCGTTAAGCAAACTTAAGAAACAGTTCAATCTTCCCAACACCATCCTTCAATGTTTGAAACAGGTTCCTGAAACTCGTGTACCAGAACTCTTCAGTAAACTTAAATTTCACAAAATTGGACACCCTATACGTCCTCAGATTTCAGGTGTTGCATCTCCCACTAGACCACTCCAGAAAGCACTTGCTGCTTTTCTTAAGCCACTTACCAATTTCTCTACCTACTCTATTAATGGGACCACTCAAGCTCTTACTAAGATCAAGAACTTTGATACGACAGGCCCACCGTTTATTCTAGCATCACTAGACGTGGTTGCATTATTCCCAAATATACCTATTTCTGACGTACACGGCATTATTAAGTCTTCCCTTATTGAACTTGGCCATTCCCAAGAAACTGTCTTTTCCATTCTTGCTGCTTTAAAACTAGTGCAAAAACGCTCATTCTTTCGGTTCAACAACATCTTCTATCGCCAAACAGGTGGTGCCCCTATGGGGTCATCCCTGTCTCCAGCTCTGGCATCTTACTCCAAGATCTTGAAAATAAAGTAATACAGGAACATTATCACCGTCCACGTCTATGGCTACATTATGTTGACGATGTGTTATTGTTTTGGGACCATGGTCTGGATGAGCTACAGGTTTTCTCGGAACATATGTTCTCTATATACCCTTCAATAAAATTCACCATCGAACTTGAAAATAATGGCGCTTTACCGTTCCTGGATTTCTTCTTAGAACGTGACTCTGACTCCTACTCTTTACACTGTTCGGTGTGTAGGAAACCCTCGTCCCACCCACTATGATACTTGCATATTCTGCACCCCCAAATAATTATAAACTCTCATCAATTAACTTCATGTTAAGAAGAGCGTTCACTCATTCTTCTGATAGCTTCAGGCCGCGTTGCGAAATTGATAAGGTTTTACACATTTTTTGTGCCTATGTGTTCAAAAAATATACTGTTCAAGCTGCACTCGGGAAAATCTGTCGTCAACGTCTAACTACCTTTCAGGCATAACATCCCTGTCGCAATTTGTGGGCTCAATGGATTAATTTCCAACTATCTTCTCAATCCTTAAAAAGATTTGTAAAACATTCAATCTGGACTATGGGATACGTACCACCAATATTTTTACTTTGATCGAGAAAGATCGTGACCTATTTCCAGAAGCTAACAAATATGGTGTATACACCATCCCACTTGATAGTTTGAATGATGTTCCCCCTTGCAGCCAATACATCGGATCAACAAAACGATCATTGGGCATTAGACTCAATGAACATAAATATGCCGTTAAGAATGGCCTATTAAATACTGCTCTTGCAAGACTAGTGAACGATGGACAACATTATCTTAATTGGAAAGAGGTTCCAATCATTATATCACCACGTACTATCTCCTCTTTATTATTCACCGAAAGTTTGATTATTGCTGAACAAGGAACTTCATGTTCTAATGACACTACACCTGTCAACATACCACCACCTTGGACACAACTGTTAAAACTTCCTCCAGTTGTGGTGAATGAAAATATTTAATATTAAAAAAAATTGTCATTCTAGTTGGACCTAAGTATGTGTATCATCCGGTTATAATAGATAAGTTACGTAAGGTTGCCTCTTTATGTTATGAATTTTACTTACTTCATTCATTTATTCTTTTTCTACGTCTTATTTGTCTGGTATGTTATTTATTCGATAATTTGACCACTTGATTGTTTGTATTTATATATCGATTCAAAACAATCATATTTAGATTTGACGACATGATCACCTGTTCAATACGTCACTTTCTGCTTATAGGTTGCTTATGTCTCCCCACCCAAAAAAATCCTTTAGTACTTCAGTCTGATGATGATCTTTAGGAAGACCGAAAATTCTTATGGCTTTATTTTTAACATTTGATCTTATACATTAAATAAGTTCTTCACTTCATCGGCAGCTTGCGTACTGGTTTAATTATCGTGCTTTTAAGACTGCTACCTGAAACATTTATGATGGTCTCTGTCTTAGTCAAACACCATCCAGTGGCCCTTTATTTTTAACTAAATCTTCATTACTTCCACAGCTGGGCTTCATTATTAAGGAAATATGGTTATTCAAACTTCAAATTCTATAGCTCCTCCTTTTAATCAAACTCAACAGTAGCTGTTTATTTTTAACTAAATCTTCATTTTGATGAAACTTCAACAGTGGCTAACTTTGTTCCTTACTAATTCTTTATATTAACTTCAACTTATAGCTCTTCAGTTTTACGTAAATCTTCATTTTAGTGAAACTTCAACAGCGGCTCTTCATTCTTTATTACAGACTCTCCATGTTTATAAGTTTCGAACAATGGCTCTACATTTTTAACGAACACTTCACGGCGATGAAACTTCAACCGGTGGCTTTCCATTTTGTCAATTACAATGAAATATTCTAAATTTTTAAAATCAAACTCCGGTCAGTGACCCTGAATTAGAAACGAGTTGCTCCATCTACACTTATATTCTTCTAAAATGCTCATTAGTAACGTTAGATTGAGAAGCAAGAAGAAAAACTCCCCTTAAATGAATGAGTGCATGCTTCGTTAAACTTTGAATAACATTTGGATTAGTGCTTGAACTATGAATTAATGTGATAGTCTGAAACTATTTGCTGAAGTAGATGGCACCTGCGCTTGATGCTGTTTTACGTTTAATTCCTGTCAAGATAACAAACTGTCTCATTTTTAGTTCTTTAATTTCTGAATACGTCTCATGTTCTTGAAGAATTTCACGCATGTTTGACAATCCAGGAGCTCCGAACGTCTAGTGTTACCAAACTTTAGTCTTCCTTATCAACAGCAGCGCTTATGAAGAAAGCAAAAAGCTTTTCTAAACGTAATCATCAGTTTGTGCAAGTCAAATGAAACCTGCAGAAATTATTTCATATGTTTACGGATAACATCGCAAAACTATTCAATGCAATATTCTATTGTTGGCTGGTGTGGAAATGAAGAACACAGTTCTCCAGTTTCCTAAAGCTTGTTTAAGTTTGGAAGCGACTTTGAATAGAAACTCAAAATTGCAAATGGATATTGAAATAAGTCTCGCGAAACGAAATAACTTGTTTCTTTAGCACAGCAGGAAAAGCATTGTGATGTCAAGAAGTTTTTCTTTTAAATGTTACACTACTAAATGTTTACAAGGATTACTTTGAAAATTGCAATGGTAAAAGAACAATAAAACACAGCTCTTGCATGCAAATGGTTGACGTCGTGGAAAACACACTTAGTATTTTCTCGAAAACCTAGAAGCTAGCAGACTTAAATTTCGGTACAAATGGAAATGGAGGACCGATGGGTTGTACCTTGTACTCAAAAATTACAAGGATTGAGCGGAATGTAGTGACAACAGGTATCTAACACCCATTAGGCTTTATTTAGACATGAATGGAACATCACTAGACCCCCCCCCCCATGTTATCACCGGCCATATACACTGAAGAGCAATTGAATTAGAGACAGCTGGCGTTACGCAAATGTGGCGCTGTGGGCGGCCCTGTAAACGGAAACGACATGAAGTATGCAGCGATCCGACAATATAAGAAATGATGCGACGGGAATCAGTAAGAGTCGGACGCAGTATGGGTAAGACGAAGGATCTAAGCACATTTGATCGTGGGCAAATTGTCGCGGCCCGACGAATGGGTCACTCCATCTCGGAAGTCGTGCAGGTACTGGGATTTTCACGAGCCACTGTGTCACGGGTGCACCGTGAGTACATCGAATCCGGTAAAACCATCCCTGCAAGGGCCAACTGCCGTGGACAACAGCGTGTGGATGAGCGGGGTCATCGTCAGCTAGCTCGCATTGTAACAGCGGATAGACGGGCCACATTGCAAGAAATCACTTGGCAATTTAACGCTGGTGCACAAAAACGTGTAAGCAGCCATACCATCCAGAACCATCTCCTTGCTATGGGGTACAGAAGCCATCGTCCCACGAGGGTACCGCTGCTGACCGCAAATCGCAGGATGCAAAGAGTAGCATGGGCGCGGGAACATCACTACTGGGCCCTAGACATGTGGGAAAATGTTGCCTGGACTGATGAGTCGAGATTCACGTTGGTACATGCGGATAGCACGATACGAGTACGCCCCAGACTACATGAAGCGATGGATCCTTCTTGCCAGCAGGGTACTCTTCAAGCTGGTGGGGGTGGCATCTCGTCTGTGGACTGTTTACGTGGACTGAAATCGGACCCCTGGTACGTGTGACATCGTCCCTCAGAGGTCAACGTTACCGGGATATCCTGGACGACCATTTGCTTCCGTTTGTGCGTCTTCAACATCCCACTGGGGACCTCATCCTGCAAAAAGACAATGCACAGTGCCATCGCTTCCGAATGGTTGGATGAACACTCCACCGACGTGACCTCGCTTCCTTGGCCAGCTAGGTCACCTTACCTCAATCCCATCGAGCACATCTGGGATGCCATCGAGAGAGATGTTCGAGGCTCGGACCCCCCTTCATCAAATGTCCGTGAACTGTGGGAGCTTGTTCAGGGGTCGTGGATCCGTATGGCTTCGCAACGCTTCCGGTGTCTTGTAGAGTCCATGCCGAGACGAATGGCCGCCGTCATCAGGGCGAAAGGTGGTGCTAGACGTTACTAGACAGGTATCTCTAATTCAATTGCTCTTCAGTGTAAATGACTTTAAAGTCCATTACCTGTGGCAGACGGTGAATGCCATCAGCGGATCGTTTCTTTTGATAGCTGCAATAGTTGGTATATTACACGGAGTACCTCAAGAACACCACAAAAACGTTGTTCTCGTATGGGTGTGTTAAAAGGAAAAAAACTATAGATAATGAATGTTGGGTGAATGTTGCCTTGTATTGATAAAAAATCAGTTGTTATATAAAAAAGTATTAGTGAATTGATCAAAATTGATAAGCTTTTGGCAACTAAACAAAATCTTAAGGCAAAAAAATATTCAAACAACACTACTCGGTAAAATTTGGTACGTGATCAAATTAGTGGAAGAACACTGACGAAATAGCCAACAAAAATTTTGCCCAACGAATGTTTCCTGTGAAAACAAAAGCCCTGCCAGTTGCAGGGGTGATTTAAACTGACCTGGAGAAAACAGCAATATATCAGGTGCCTTCAATTTGGGAAACAGATCAAAGTTACTGGGACTCATGTCTGGGTAAACGGTGGGATCTTCAAGGTTTCCCGATGCCATCTTGTCAAAAGTTCCTGCACTGTTCGGGCAACATGACAACGAGCATTGTCGTGAATGATTGCTGGTGGATTGTTTTTAAGTAGATGTGGCGACTTCTTTCTTTGTTGCCGGACGCAGATGTTTCTCCAGAAACCGTAGACAGTACTCGGAATTCACAGTTTGTTTTTCAGGAACAGCATGATGAATGATTTTATCATCCATGTCATAGGCAACAATCAGCATTACTTTGACTTTACTGCGTTCCTGCCAGAAATTTTTCGGTTGTGGGGATCCCTGATGCCGCCATTGATTTGATTGCAGTTTGAGTTCCTGCTCGTACGCTAGTTCCCAAGTTTCGCCGATGGCAGTAATTCGACAAAGAAACGCATCACCCTTATTATGGTGTCTGTGTACAAACGTTTCTCAGAGCTATTAGAACTGTTCTGTTCTTTCCAGCACAGTCTCTTATGACCCAATGGGCCTGATTTTTGACTTTTGTACATATGTAAATATTTCCAATATCAGTTTTTTTTTTTGTTGTTGTTTTTTTGTAAATATTTGTCTTCCCTAAACTAGTGGTGGATATCACTCCTTCTAAGCGCATAATGCGCTATGTATCATTGTTTTGTACATATACTGTATAATGTTATCCACTTCCAGCTTTTTCTACAAATGCAATTATTCCCATTCCTGCCTCATCTTATTAGATGTTCATACATGCACAATGTAAAAATGATGAATTATAAGTGTATTAGATTTGTATTATTCATGTCTGTAAACCTATGATTTCAATGTCAAATAAAGACACAAAAAAGTGGTTGTGGGTAGCGCGATAAGTCTCCCAGTCTCCCCTCCCCCAAACGCTTTGGTAGCTGGTAAAGATTGCGGGCGGGGTCCCGGGCGGGCCTTTGGTGCTGTGCGGGATTGTCCTTGCAACACGCTCTCACTGTGTTACTATAAGCTCTGTAAATCCGTGCGATGCCCTCTGGGCGGTGCAGCCAGAATACGTCCATATCAGTCCGTATTCTGGTGCAGCCAGAATACGTCCATATCGGTGCCAGTTTTGTACCTCTAAGATGATGAGAGACCCACTTTACTGCGATTTTTTCCATGCCAAGAACATCCTGCAGAATGTGGCACCCGGTGAAATCACAGAATCCAAATTCATTTGCAAATTCATTTGGCGTCCCGATCGTTCATTATCTGCTGGTTGTTCTCGACTGCTGCGAACAGCCTTCACCGATCGTGCAATTGTACGATAGGGTAGCGCTTCATCCTCCCTCATATCCTTCAGACCTAATCAACATTCCTTTGCGTTGCGACCACGTGCAACCTTAATTTTTATCCAGCTGCATTGCTCTAACTTCGTAAATATGCTTTAGACCGCCTTCACACAACAGCTGTACTTTAGGAGTTCCGTAAGCTACCTGCTTCGTTCCACACAAATACTCAAGTAACATCAATCACTCGAAATGCTTCCTTATACTCGATTGTGTTATCACCAGAGTGGGCCACAATCGTCTGCGCTGATCATTGCCGCGTTGTCAATACTTTTCACTAAACCCCCATAGTACTCATTGAAATTCAAACTTAGGACATGGGACATTTCTTCAAATGTGGCAAACCCCCAAACTTAAATTTCGGTGCATATATTGAGACCAAAATTTGAGTTATTCAAAATTGTGTAACAAAATGCAAAAATTCGGAACAGAAACGATTTTCCAAAAAGCAAAAGTTTTGTACTCTTTAAAACTCTGTAAACATATTAAAATATCTTCGGAACTGTGCATTTATACTTGAGCTCTGCAAGTATTGCGTTCTAATCAATCTAGGCTTTAACGATTCACTAATATTTCCCATTTTTTTTTTACTTTTTCGATAGGGTTTTAAAGTGTAAAAACTATTAGCGTATATGTTATTAGTAAAATGGTAGACGAGATTTTGTTGCAATCTGCTTTGTAGAAACAATAGCAGACAAGGTTTTGTTGCAATCTACTTTCTACAAACAACGGTAGACGAGGTTTTACTGCAATCAAGGGATTTCTGCATTTCTCTTCGCCATTTTTGGACAGCTAGTGTTGTAATACGAAGTCACAAGCAGTTGTTCAAAGAATAGTAAGTGAGGTATGAACTAGGAAAGCATTTATTATTACTTTTATACATTTCCCTTTATTTATCAGCAGAATTTCCACCAATATTGATAGACTTATCCTATCACTTTATCAATGCGTCGAAACATGCAGCATAGTAGTCTTGGGTCTGCTGTCTGTGAGCCACATTCGCACTTCACGTTCAACATCTTCGTTATCAGCGAAACGTTTGCCTCCAAGGTGAGTTTTAGCCGACCAAACAGGTGAAAATCTTTCGGGACTAAGTCGGGCCTGTAAGGTAGATATTCAAGAAATTCCCAGCTTCGTTGTTCAATTTTCAGCTGGGTTAATCAAGCTGTTTGAGGTCTGGCGTTGTCGTAATGGAGCGGTACTCCTCTAGTCAGTAGGACAGGACTTCTTATTAAATCGCATCCCGAAGCATCAACAGAATTTCACAGTACGATGCAGTGTTTACATTCTCACCTCACTTCTGGAAATGATCTAACAGCGCTCCTTGAGTATCCTTAAACACTGTAAACATAGCCTTCCCTGCTGATGGTGAAATTAGGAATTTCTTAGTTGAAGGTGAAGATGAATGTTTCCATTACATTGAATCACGCTTTGATTCGGGTTAGTAGTGATGCACCCATGATTCGTCCCCAACAACAATCCTGTGAAGCATGTTTTCTTCACATGCGTACTGAGAGAGATATTGCAAGGACAGGCCTATTCGTTTCATTTTATGTTCCTGAGTCAGTTCTCTGGGCACCCACCATACGCACACTTTCTGGAAATTCCAATATTCATGCATTGTGCTTTATTCTTTGTTGCTACACTGTCTATCTTTACTCGCTTGTCTTCTCGAATCATCTCCTCTACCCGCCTGACAGTTGCTTCTGTCGCAATCTGAACATGACGCTCAGGTTGGTGTTCATCAGCAACGTTTGAGGAACCTTGGGAGAATTTATCAACCTAGTTGTGCACCGCTTGATGCAACAAACATTTCCGTATGAATATCCTTTGCAGAAAGTTATTTTGCCCCCCCCTACCAAAAAACAAACGCAAAAGAGCGCGCTGCTCTTCGGTCGTACACACCTCGAGCACGGTCCTCATTTTCAATCTGAGCTGGGTTCGCGAATGCAATACCTAGAGTTTGCTACGTTGAACTTCGAATAAGCTGGATTGTGCTGCCATCTAATGACACTTTTAGAAACTAATTACTACCATTACCAGCTATTCCATAACTCTTTGTGGCATATTTACTGACTTCCTCTAGTATAAACACACCATCGTTGTGCGTCACCCGAGATTCCAACCCAGACCCATCTTGGACAAATGATTAGAAGCCAGCGCTTCGTACCACTCGGCCACCGAATCCGCAAATGTATCTGCTTTAGCTACTTCTGTATCATGCTTTGCCTACTGTGAGGTGTATTCATCTAAACTTGCGGCATGTTGGCCAATTTTGCGTCCAAGATGGCACAAATTTAGATTTTTTGCTCTACATTTAAACTTCTCCTCGTCGGATCAGAAAAACTACTTCGAGAATCTAATACCTATAGCCATGATCGATATTATTTTTACAAGTTTTTTGTTTTGAAGATACACAACTTCCCCTCTAACGTAATCGAATATTTACATTTGGTGTTATAAAGCGGAGCTTCAAAAAACACCATATTTTCACCGCAATGTAAAGAACTCTACGCAAGCGTGGACGTTACTCGGATGCTGTTCCGTAAGTGTTGTAGCACATCGATGAGAACTATTTCGTGATTCTGTTCGAAAAGCGTGTGAGCCGAAACAGGTAATTGCACTCGCGAACACATATCTCGCTCTGTCGAGTAGTACGGATTTTATGTTTCTTATATTTACGTGTTTTTGAGAAGTAAAAAATTGTGTGACATTTTCGAAGAAATACTATGCTCAACAACAACACAGCTAAGAAAATTCTTCGAAGTAAATTCTGAAAGTGTAGCTGGTATTTAATGCTCTTGTGCCGTTCAGAATTGTTGAAAACCCAATTTAGGAAATAATTTTTTTATCTTCCCTAAACTACAGGCAGCAAGAAAACGCGAAATCGATTACCACATCTCATAGAAACCCAGTTTTACAAGGAGCGGAGGGATATGTACATTGTACAGAGAAAGAGAAGACATGCGCTGCATAAATTTAATAGTTTGGTTGACTCGTCTCTCGCGGTAGCTGCCTTAAACTCACAGATAGTGAGTGCATCGAATGGAAAAATTACTAAACAGTCGAATATGATTATCTGATTCGAGGGAATTCTGCGTGGAAAATGGAATAAAAGGTGGAACAACCCGCATATTTGAATCTAAAAACAGGTCCTGCTTTTTGGTTTTTCTCAACTTGTTGGATATTAAGCATTTGTTTGGAAACGGAATTTATTGAAGAGTTCGTAAGTCTTTGACGTTCTAAGTTATATTCTGTAAATTTAGTGTGCTGTGATCTTTCTTGGTATAAAATGTCAGATGATACGAATAGGAAAAGTAATTTGTTGACGAGGTTTTTGGAATATTTTTTTAATAAAGCTGCGTGAAAAATATCATTTATCGAATATAATAACTGTACACTTTTACCAAAACGCTGAAGCACTGAAAATGCTCTTTCCTTTCTTTTTCTCCTAATCAGAGCAACGAAATGAAGCCTTTGTGTTTCCTTTTACACTGCATAAAGTGTAGCCTAACAATGCCTAGGTAAACGTTTGTTGCGAGGGTGGAGTGTTTAATTAATGTGGTGTTTTAATGAGGCTGTCGATGACGGTCGACCAACATGGGGACATGAACGACCCGCAGACTCTTTATGACCATCCACAAGAACGCCCTGGTTGAAGTCGGGCCTTATCTGACAGATCGTGGAGCATCTTTTGTCAGGGACAGCAATTACCAACCAGCATTCACCTCGCCTGCCAACAATTTGTGATCTCCCTTTTTCTTCACATTGGATGGATGTATGTGCCTCTTCGCAGCATTCCAGCCTCACCTTTAGTACTTACTACTTAGGTCTTCAAACAGCAGGCAATGCCAGCCGTGTTCAGGTGCTAGACCCCACCATCTTCGCGACGATAATCATTCCCCATTCAAACTCAGGGAAGTTCTACTTTTACTTTATTTCAAATACAACTTTCTAGACGATCATCAGTACAAGTCTCAAATTTATACTTCTAATTCTACTTTGTGCTCTTTTATGGGGCTGCCCTCTGTTACTCAACATTCTATTTTAACTCTGAGGAATAGTTTTTACGTGGTTTAGATTCATCGTTTGATAACAGTTTAGGATGCTGGCAAAGACCTCGGATGTTAAGATTGAAACATTCCCACGTATTTCCACTCTTATTCTGAAAGCTAGAAATGTGTGAATATATATCCGGTATCTATTAAAGAGAATCTGTGCAATCAGTGAGCATTCCAATGATTATTCGTCTGCTTTATAATGTTACCAAAACTATAGCATTTTTTTTGCCGACAGTGGGGTTCGAGCTTACATCTTCCTATTCCGGAGCGACAGTTCTCCCAGTTGAGCTACTCCGATAGGCTTTCCGCTGTTTAATTCTCCATTTTATCCATGCGTCACATCATTCCCTCCTTGAGAAAAGCGGGGTCACGAAATCCCTCAGTAGGTTTCAGGTCAATCGACAGCAACACTCGGCGACCACCTCACTGTAGGAATATTTATTTATTACTTACGTACGTTGTTCCAAGAATCATCACACCATAATTTTTAATATTCACGGCCGTGAAATTCAACACTTATCTGGTCAATTCCATAGTCAATCGTATAAACTAGCCATCTCACTTTTAGCGCGCATTGACGTGGGTCGTAGAGGCAGCACTCACTCTCTACGCGATCGCGAGGCGCAAATTCGATGCATGCGTAGCAGCCTATCCACAGTAGAGCATTTGGGAGCTCGTGTTGAGGAATGTAGGGAAATTCGCATCATTTCCGACCCTCTTCGTTGTTCCGCTCCTCGATTGCCCGAAGGAATGCTTGCCGACTCACTTTCAATTTGCCACTTAGTGACACACACACAACCCCTTGTTTCACGCATTGCTTAATGCAAAAAATTTTAATATTATTTTCCCAGTATGATGTTTTTAGAATAGTTGGATGATTACAAAACAGACATGTACATTTAAAACAAAATTGCGAAAACTCTCAAGTGGAATTTCATTCTTTTTAATTCCCATCCAAATCAAATGGAGCTAGACACCATGGTCCATTTCGCACATTCTAAGTGATGCTCTGAAAGTTTCTTCTCGATAATACCTCGAAATATGTTGCAGTCCTTTACTGGCGACATTTTGTAACAGCTTTTGAGCATAGTGGATCGGATATGATATGTTATTATGATTGGTTTCATCTTTCCCGAAAATTACAACCTTCAGCTATTTTAATGAAAGACAAGTGAGCTTTTTTGATCAGTTCCACATTTTAAAATAAGAAAAGAAAAAATTATCTTTGTGATATACGTGTTATACGTTTTGCATTTCATATGCCTACTGTGCATGAAAATACACACACACACCAATATCGTCTCTGGTCGAAGCAATACGAAATAGATTTTCATGCTGATTATTTTACATACTGTACACCAACTTTCACTCCATTTAGACATTTAGTTTTAGTTCCAGATGGTTTTGAAAGAACGCACTCTGTATTCACAGCAACTATACAGTATGTATCTTGAAAAATTTTACAATGTTGGTGATAAGTAAATATAAGTTATAATATTGACAATAGATAAATATATTTTTCTCCTCTTTCATCACAGATTTGCCGGGACCTGCCGTTCTTGAGCAGATGGATCATCCTGCAGTAAAAAACAATGATGTTACATTACGCTGCGAAGTTGAAGAACCTGGACTGCCGCCTGCGCATGTTTACAGATGGGAGAAAAATGGAACGTTAATCGCAACAACTGCAGAACAGGAGTTTACGATCATCGGTCGTGTAAATACTACCGGATATTACTCTTGTTCGGCCGTTAATGATGTTGGAGTTGGACCAGAAGGACACTGGTTTCTCAAAATACACGGTAAATGAACTACTCTCTTAGAAGTTTACTCTTTATAAGTTTTGATTGAACTCCTAGTGTATTCCTCCAAGTTGTTGTCTTGAAAAAAGAAATCGTGGGTATTCGAGAAATATACGTGAACCAAGGTACATACCTGAAGTTTCTGGACTGATTTTCCTTTATTTGGTGATCGCTTCTTTGCCTTAACTTGCGCTCTGTCTGCTTTAGAGTCTAAAGCATTCTCTGTCAAGTCCGTGAAAGTTTTACCAAATTCATTTCTGTTACGCCATTTACTAGCTGAAGCTTACCTTCATGTGTTCTGAGACGGGCGATAATATACTCGACGTTAAGGTTTCCTCTTGAAGAACAAGTCACTTTTTTGCCATGAATACGATTTTTGCTTGATGTGTCACTACTGGTGTATTTCAGAAAACGCTCGTCAAAGGTTTTCACACTACGTATGTTACCCACGTGCAAGAGGTTGTGACAAAGCTTGTGAATAAAAATTCGAAAATGGCTTGCATAATTATTTCAGTAACCGTCCCCAACGCTGGCAACATCACCATCATCATCATTATAATCATTGTCTCACGTTTGTATACCAGTACGGTATACAAGAACATATTCAGCACAAACTTCTATTATTCTTGTTTAATAAACTTTCGCAGACTCTCACCACCTATTGAAAGATCTGACTTTACCATATTGTTTCCTGGAGCATTGATTTCACACTTCAGTATACCTTGCTCTAAGTTTACCTCTTGGTCTGTGGCCTGGTACCACAGTATCTAGCCTGCGTTTAGGCTCTTTCATCACCCATTTCGTACGCATGTCCATGCCATCTCAATATATTCTCATTTAACCTTTTTTCATCTACAGAAAAAACACCGAGCTCATTTCTAATATATGCCGTACTAGTTTTGTTTTATCATTGAATCCACGAATTTTACCCATATATTCGTAGTAGTCGACAAATTCTAAATTCCTGCCGAACAGAACCCTTTTCTTTGCACGCAATGGTTGCTGCCTCACAAGACAGCATTGTATGCAAATTTTATTCCTTCGGCTAACTTCATTTTTGTTAAAAATGTTGTTATACCGCTGATAAGAGATCATACCTGCTTTTCCTGCTCTTTTCTCTAGTTTCTTATCAAGCTTTCATTCAGGTCTCTAACAATCGCACGCAAACAATTAATATTTTTTTCTGTTCTAGACTCTTACCCTGTACTACGAAAGTTCAAGTGTTGGAGCGCGACTAAGAAGCATTCATTGGTTTAGATTTACCAACTCTGATTTTTATATCAAATTTTTCACACATCATGCTCAACAGGTTGAAATTGTTCTGTAATTTGTTTCCGCTCTTAGAAATTATGAGTAAGTAATCAACATACAGCAAACCGCTGATGTTTTAATTATCTTTAATTCAACTTAAAATGCCATGTATAAGATATACACACCGATCACTGAATTAGGAACGTTTATGCAGATGAACGTAAACGTCACTTCCGCAACGTATTTGCAAAGTACGTGGTCACTTGCTTAACCATGTTATCTTGACACCTATTTTAAAACTGCTGCTCGTCAATAATCGTTAGCAGTTTTGATCACATGGAGCGACAACAATCTGTCAGGAACGAGATCGCCGTCGTGTGGGAATGCTTATACGGAGAAACAGGACTTCCTGTGTGCAGCAATTGAGCGAAGCATTCAATGAAGGCCGGTCCTAAACCCATATCTCAGTGAACTGTGGCTGATATTTTTTTCTGTAGTTGTTCACTTTGATTTTTGTCATAATCTGCTCAGCCAGCACGAAAACTTCAAAACAGGAGACTTTTCGTTACACATCCATTACATAATCAATCAGTTGTGCAACGCCAAATTTTGTGGTTTCGCATCATTTTCTTCTTTTGCACTGCTTGGTCTTGAAGATTTAACACTACTGCTGCCGTCGGCCTGTTTCCACTCAACTATGTAGTTGTTCACCCCGGCAGGGTATTCCCTTCATCGAAAGTTAGGAGCTGAAATGTAGATGCATCGGACCAGGATGTACCTTTTGCAGATTTCTAATGTCCAGTCAAGATGGTCCCGTGCGCGCACTGCAGGATAAGCTGTCCGCCGACTCTTTAAGCTTATCCACAAGAGCGTCCACTGTGTTGTGTGCTTGAAAATCTTTAAATACTTCTTTGTGCACCCTGTTATGTTCAGTGATGCAGAACAGCCTTAGCGCGGTT
Source organism: Macrothele yani (assembly GCA_039090855.1). Lineage (NCBI taxonomy): Eukaryota > Metazoa > Arthropoda > Arachnida > Araneae > Macrothelidae > Macrothele > Macrothele yani. The sequence goes on from CM076996.1 coordinate 10,228,486, forward strand.
TAGCAAAGCTAAGGCACGGTTTCTTTAGGCGTAGCGGTGCTAAGGTACTTTTCGTGGTTAGTTGGGAAAAAAAAGCAGGGCTAAGAATGTCTTATAGATAATCAAGAACACTGATTTACATTAAAGTATACTCGTATCTTAACAGAACGTTCGTACTGCAAGTACGAGATTAAACCATCGGATCACGCAGTAAGAGTTGATCCGACTGCTAAGAGGAAAAGCAATACAGAAAAGTTAAACAAACATGCATGTAGACAAATCAAATAGTGGCCGTAACGGTGGCGTAGGCTACTCACCGTTCGTCTGGGTGGGCCTCTGGGTTCGAGTCCCAGTTGCGGCACAGGTAGTGTGCTTGTCTAACAGTACTGCTTTTTCCCCTTCCATGGAGCCAGTGACCCTAAATTAGGGACGAAAGGCTGCCTATATTGCTTATAGTTCTTCACAGTGGTCGCTAAATCCCCCGTCAATCGTGACAAGCGTTTTATGGTTGAGAATGGCATTTTAGCCAAACTCGCCACAGCTTCCAACAAAAGCAATCCTCTGAGCCCATTATGTGATTCCTTATGACTTACCAGAAGGGCGCTCTTGGGTCCGAGTGGTCAGAGGCGTAGACTTCTGGCTAGTATCTCGAGCTCTGGGCGGTGCATGACCGTGCCCGTCCACCGCGCTGGCCATTCCGAGAACCAATGGCTCCAACTAAGGGTTCGGCGACTATGGCCCTACATGATAGAGGTGGCCATTAGGCCATTATACCCGGAAAGAAACAAAAGACAACGCAAAAGATATCTGCCACTCCTACCCCATAATCTTAACTAGAGCCGCAAATACGTAAGTAACATGTATTCAAAGTGACTGACACATGTACTTCCCACTGAATGTTTGAAACCATGCAGATTGACAGAACAGTATCTAAAGGAAAACTTAACATTGTTAGAAGCTGACTCCCATGTAACTTTTATCTTTTATTTAAAATTGCTCCAATTTAATAATTTCAATAAAAGTTGATAAAAATAATTAGTAATAAAAATTTAATAAAAATACTAACTGATGAAAAAAGCAATTCAAATTCTAAATTACTTTTGAAACATTTAAGTTTCTTCTTTCTGGGTTTCTTTCACCTAACCCGTTCACCACTAAGGCACTTTTTTCTTGGAACTACACCATGGTTATGTTATGGTCTGCTGTTAACTGAGAGATCGTCTGCCATAAGTTGTCCTGCAATCCTTCGCTCAGCTTACCTATCAGTCTATGGTGTCCACTTTCTAGCACGTTTGGTGGATGTGTGTCCCGCTTCGGACCATTCCCGCCACACCTTTAGTATGGCGGATATCAAACGACCAATAATGCCTGAGGTTGCTGATATACCAGCCCCGCCTTATTGGTATCGATAATCTTTCGTCTTCCAAGCACGGATGAGCACTTCTACTTTCCCATTGCACGGACTTCATGTTCGCCAACTGAAATGCCCTGCCCATGCCGTATATATATTCCGCGCCTGTCGGTGACGTCACTGCTACGTACTGTGAGACGCTTTCACTCGTAGAGACAGGGATGGTTTATGAAGGGAGCAATGTTTTCTCTTTAGTTTTAGGAGGAACCAAAATTCAAAACCAATACTTCCTCTGTATCGTATGTGACGGGTAAAATTGTTTTGACAACAGAGTTGTCATAGGCAGTACTGTTTCTTCGTTATTATTGCACTTTACAGTTGTTGAAGCAATCAAAAGATCAAGTATTTTCCCTACATTTTCTTGATCTTAACAAATGAGTTCAAAACATTTTGCTGTGAAAACATCTTTACGGGATCAAAAGGCGGTGGCAGACAGAGTAGATACCAATCTTGAACTTCAGCTTTGCTTGAAAAAAAGAATGATGGAAATGCTTGATGGCCGTCCCGGTGGCGCAGTGGTCTAAGCGATGGCCTCTGGTCATTAGTCCGAAAGGGGTCCGGGTTCGAATCCCGGTGAGGCATGGATGTTGTGTTTGTCTTACGGCACTGGCTCTTTCCCTTCCCTGGAACCAGTGACCCTAAATTAGGGACGGGCGACTGCTTATAGCCCATTGAGTTGCTCACGGTGGTCGTTAAACCTACAATAAAAAAAAACAATGCTTGATAAAACAGAAGAGTGAAAAAGAGTTTAAACCACGCATTTCAGTAGGAAAATCCATAAAAAAAATACTCATGGAAAGCTGCTAGCATATCTGTTTTATTTTTTTCAGTGACCCGCATGTTGCCGCTTTCCCCGACCCCTTTCCTACTTCAAAAGCATTTTCTTCTAAATGTTTTTGGAATCTACGCGAGTGTACACAGCATAATTTTAAATGATTTTTCATTAGCTGACCTGCAGTATGATATCTGACCTGCCAGTATAATTTTTCATTATGTATAAATCTATACTTACCAGGATTTTTTATTTTATATCTCATCAGAAACACCTCACTTGATTGATGTAGACATCATCAGAAAAGTTTGTTATAAATCTCATAACTAGTATCATCACTGCAACAACTTTTTCAAAGACGTGTTTTTTCTGATGTTATTATACGTAGGATTTAGTATTCTTAACCCGTCGTTGGTCATACTATGAGCATTTCTCTCATGCTTTGCATAAAAAGAGCACCATATATTTGGAAGTGACTGTGGATGGCACCATGCCCTCTCTATCTGTTTTTTAGAATCTTCTCAACAGTCGTATCAGTTTCGATAAAGATTGGCGCGTGTTTGACCTTCGTGGTTGGTCGGTTGGTTGTTGAATTTTTATGGCGCAAGGGCCATGTGTGGCCAAAGAGCGCCAAACACAAGACAATGAAACAAACAGTATTAAAAACATGGTATAATGATTAAAATCTGGCTGATACGGTAAAAGTGAAAAATAAGAATGATGGAAGGATTAAAATCTAGATACGTTTAAAAAAGTAAATTTGTTTTAAAAATGAAAAAACAGCCACAGTATCGCATTGGTCATCAAGGAGCCGCTGCAGCGTAGCGGCATCCTCGGTCAACAAATGAGAATGAAAGAAGTGAAAACGCACATCACGAAAACGAACAAAACTACACAGAAGATGAGTGACAGTAATTTGGCAATTGCACGTCTCACACATTGGCGCAGTGTCGCCACACAGCAAAAAGCAGTGAGTGAAACGACAATGCCCAATGCGGAGACGCGCAAGCACAACTTCCTCCCTACGGTTCCGACTATATGAGGACTTCCAGATACCAAGAATAGGTTTAATACGATGCAGTTTATTTTCCACCTGTTGGTCCCACAGACCCTGCCACGTTCGCTGGATATGATCGTGAACAGGAAAGCGGAAATCCTGGTGAAACAGTGACAAGGGTGTGACGACTAAAGAGGAAGCAGATCTATCAGCCGCATCGGCACACTCGTTACCTGAGATTCCAACATGCCCAGGAATCCAGCAAAACTGAACCTGAAAACCGGCCTCAAGCAAGCGACGAAGCAACCGTCTCACATCCAAGAGAAAAGGATGGTCACGGCAATCCGCAGATGACAAAGACTGCAAGACACTTAAGAAATCCGTATAGACCATAGCACGATGATGAGAACTCGACTGAACATGGAGAAGGGCGAGATACATAGCATGCATCTCCGTCGAAAACACCGTGGCCTCAGCTGGGATCCGCGCAACAGAAATGTCATCTACACAGACAGCCGCGGATCCAATGACTCTATGCATCTTGGAGCCATCGGTGAAAATGGGAGTGTATTCAGAATTGAGGGAACGGTGCTCAGCGAAGAGTTGCTGGTACACGGAAGCAGGAGTTGAGGACTTATCAAAAGAAGTAAAGTTGAGATCGGTGACGACCTCAAAAGGCTGCCACGATGACCCAGGTCTCTTCAACAAGTGAAAAGTCGAGCCCTGCATCACGAGCTACGGCCGCCATACGAAGACTGAAGGTTAGAATGCACGAGGGCCGGTTTTCAAATAAACGAGCATGCTGGGGATGGAAAATTGCATCGTACATAGGAGGGTCTGGAAGAGATCGAACTTTCAAGTAAAATTGAAGAGACAGCTGAAGACAGCGTAATTCAAGCGATGGTTCGTTCGCGTCAGCATAAAGGCCGGGAATCGGAGATGTTTAAAATGCTCCTGTGCAAAGACGTAGCGCTTGATGGTGAATAGTATCCAAAGGCCGGAGAACGGAAAGACGCGCAAAGCCATACACGATACAACCATAATCCAGTTTCGACCGTATTAAAGAATGGTAAATGCGAAACAAAGAGATCCTGTCTACACCCCACGAGACTCGGGAAAGGATCTTTAGAATGGACAGAGCCTTCAGACAGAAACTCTTGAGCCGCAGAACTTGCGCACTGTCGACGGTCAGTCCAAGGCATTTGATATCCGGCAAAACTGGTATGGCTGTTCGTTTCAAATGAAGCTCTGGATCTGGGTGAGGCCCCGCCTCCGGCACAAATGAACAGCAGAAAGAGCGAAACTATTGCTTTCCAAATGAAGCTCTGGGTCTGGGTGAGGCCCGCCTCCGGCAGAAATCTTATCGGGAGAAAGAACGAAACCATTGCTGTGCGCCGCTTTAACAATCTGATTAATCGCAGACTGTAACTGCCTTTCAATGAGATATATGCTGGGTGACGAGCAGAAAATTTGCAAGTCATCAACATAAACAGTAGCTGAAACCTAAGGAGGAAGATTTGTGAGAAGACAATTAATGCGGTGGATGAACAATGTGACAGATAAAATACAACCTTGAGAAACACCTTGTTTTTGATTGAACGGTGCCGAGAGCGTCGTACCCAGGCGCACCTGGAACACCCGATTGCGAAGAAAATTTACAACGAATGTCGGAAGATTTCCTCGCAATCCGCATGCGTGGAGGTCACGGATAATACCGTGCCGCCAAACACGATCATAGACTTTCTCGATGTCAAAGAAAACAGAAACCAGGTGCTGCCTACGCACAAACGCCTCGCGCACAGATGTCTCAAGGTGCAGGAGATGATCGTAAGGTGAATGATGACGGCAAAAGCCGCTTTGTAATGGTGAAAGTACGTGATGTTGTTCTAAAAAATGAATCAACCTGGAATTAACACATACGTTCGAGAACTTTACACAGACAGCTAGTGAGAGCAATTGGACGATAACTAGAGGGATACTTAGGATCCTTGACAGGCTTGCGAAAATGCAGAACAAAAGCTTTTCGCCAAGATTCCGGGAAACTGTGTTCCAACCAAATACGATTGAAGAGGATTAAAAGATGCTCGAGAGACGACTGCGAGAGATGACGGAGCATATCATAGTGTATGCTATCCGAACCGACAGGTATCACGCCGGACGGATGCAGAGCCACACGTAGTTCAACCATGCTGAAGGGAGAGTTATAACCAGTGTGGTGAAAAGGCGAAAACGAGATGTTCTAGCATTCGGCTTGAGACTTAATCCTACGAAATGAAGAAAGATAAGCCACATCACTAGACACAGATGCAAAAGCCTCACCCAAACAATCCGCAATCTCCCCGACTTTAGCATATGTGCAGCCGTTACTCTCGAGAATGGAAATCTGGTGAGAACTGTAGTTACCCCGGATCTTACGAATCTTGTCCCACACACTTTTCGAACTGGCACGTGAAGTGAGAGATGAAAACATACTGAATCCAAGACTCCTTCTTGCTACGTCGACGCACGAACCGAGCATAGGCTTTTGCTCGTTTAAATGCAACGAGATTGGCATCGGTTGGATAACGCCAAAACGTAGACCTGGCCTTATGTTGAGCATTCCTACCCGCAGCGCATTCAGGGCTCCACCAAGGCTTCGGACTTCTTGGGAGCGTCGTAGATATTTTTGGTATAGAAAGATCAGCCGCCTGAATAATGTAGTTCATGACATCGAGAACAGCTGCGCCGATTAATTCTTGAGTTACCATGGCAAAAAATATCCCTGCGGACGATGTCAAGACCTCCCATCTGGCACGATCCATCTTCCATCGAGGAGAGCGGGAGGCAGAGGATGGCATGTTCGCATGATGCGAGAGCACAATTGGAAAATGGTCGCTCCCGTGGACGTCGTTACACACCGTCCACGACCAATCAGCAATAATCGATGATGATCCCAAAGTCAAATCGATCCCACTGAAATATCTTGTGGGCTCGTGTAAGTAAGTGTCAGCACCGGTGTTAAAAAGGCACAAACAGGTCGAGGACAGAAGAGACTCGATTCGACGGCTTCTCGTGTAGATGCTGACACTACCCCACAAAGGATGGTGGGCATTGAAGTCACCCAGTAAAAGGACGGGTGAAGGCAGCTGATCAACCAAACTCTCCAGCGCAGAGACGCTCACGTTCTTGTCTGGCGGCAGATAGACACTGCAAACAGTAAGAGGTACAGGCACAGATATACGAACCACCACCGCCTGCAAAGTTGTGGATACTGCAACGTAAGAGACCGGAACCCTGTGAGGTACAAGAATAGTGACTCCCCCACAGGCTATATCTCCGATCACGTTATCTGTCAGAAATGCACTGTAGCCTCGAACTGAAAGCAGGTCTGATGGTTTAAGGTTTATCTCCTGGAGACAAAGACACACCGGAGAGTACAACAAAAGCAGATGTTTCACGTCGTCAAAACTCGTTCGAAACCTCGGCAGTTCCACTGAAGGATTGAAGCCATGGATAGAAGTTAGATGAGAAAGGAAATAAAAATTACTATACTGACTGCTCAAACGAAATCACCGTCCATCTCCTCTGACAAGTGGTCCCCCAGAAGTGGGGATGTGTGACCAGGGACCAAGACGGGAGTTTGCTTTGTTTTATTTTATTTTATTTTTTTATTGAAGGTTTAACGACCCCCGTGAGCAACTCAATGGGCTATAAGCAGTCGCCCGTCCTTAATTTAGGGTCACTGGTTCCAGGGAAGGGAAAGAGCCAGTGCCGTAAGACAAACACAACATCCATGCCTCACCGGGATTCGAACCCGGACCCCTTAAGGACGAATGATCAGATGCCATTGCTTAGACCACTGCGCCACCGGGGCGGCGGAGTTTGCTTTGTCCCAAGTGTTTTAACGGAATGCGCTCGGCGTTGAGTAGTTGGCTGAGATTTTGTAGAAGAAACGCTTTTCTTCTCCTTGGCTTTGGTGTTCTTGCTAGAAGAAGTGACCTGAGTTCCCTTGCTGGTGGTGGGGTGAATATGCTTCGGCGAAGTGGTGGGTGCCGCTTTCAGACCCCTAGCTTGAGACTGGAGTGCCTCCAGCCCAGCTGCGATGATATCATCCAGCTTGTAGGGACATTTAGGGGGTGATCTGACTGTCGGTTTGAATGGAAACTGTAGACTTGGCAAGCACCACTGATGCATATGATCGCGGAGCAGATGAAACAGGAACCACCTTCCTTCTGGCCTCAGGAGAGGAAATATTCTCCACCGTTTTCAGCCTTTGAATTTCTTTCTCCTCCATCCATTTGGGACAATCTTTGGCTGACGCTGAGTGGGAACCCCTGCAATTCACACAAAACTCTGCCTCGGCCACACAGTCTGGTAAATGATAGTCTGTGGCACCACAGCGTCCACACCTAGGAGTGCTCCTGCACGACTTCTGAGAATGCCGACGCGACTGACACCTAACACGTCTCAAAGGGTTAGGGATGTACGGTCGTACCCCGAGGTGAAGATACCCTGCCTTCATGGACGTAAGCAGTGAAGGGCTGTCGAATGCTAAAATGCTGTTGCGGGATGGGACAGACTGCCCACACTATCCCCAAGTCACTTTGGCATGCCCACACTATCTCCAAGTCCCTTTGGCATGCCCACACTATCCCCAGACTTACTCTGCCGTACGGAACGACAAGCCGTTAGAGGTCTGGACTCCACTCGGCCACAGACCTCATTGACTAGGAGTGGGTTAGTTCCTAGCTGCCCGTTTAGGTTGAAGCAGTGGGCAAAGAGGAGTGTTGGTACCTGGCGACAACAACACCCCGGCCTCCAGAAACCTCAGCCTCCAGCACCCCATATTCTACCTTAAGGGTCACCGCACATGGCAAACGTGCAGGTAGGTCTAGCTAACCATCTCGGAAAAACAAAGAAGGGAACATAAAATGGAGAAGAAAGGAAAGAAAAACGAGGAACTAAAATCCGGAGCTGGCGCATAATCACAACCTCAGCAACCTACAACTGAGGAGGGTGCATGCCAAGAGAACAACGAAAAACATAAAAACGTGAAAACGTCATAGAGTACATGTCGGCTCCGGCCGTGGGGTCACCACTCCCAATCAGCTGGATGAACAGCTGTCCCTTCGGTAGCATCATCGTTTCAAGAAGAAATTGCAAGATGTTCCGTCACAAGGTCAGCTTGGGCCGTGGGGGCGCCACTCCCCAAATAACTGGAAAACCAGTTATCCCCGTGCGGGGTTGACCTTCGTGTGCATAGTGTCAACATTTCTCTCAGCTAGCACCCGCTGGCGTTTGCGTCACGTGAGAACTTTTTTGACCAAGCGGCTACTGGAGTTTGTATCTTTATGCATAACGCGATCATACGAGTACATTTTTCATCTAATTTAATTTGTAACTATATATATTAACTATATTTCTTGCAAAGCAACAATTCTGAAATGTTATTATTGAGTAGACTACTCAAAACAGCGAGAAAAGATAGTGTGAGGAAAAACTCTCACGTGCGACTACTGGCGTTGTTCAACGTGTAGTGGCCAACGACAGGTTAATCAATAACCAGAATTTTTTCTGCAGATTTTATCTCAAATTCCTAAAGACCTTGTACATATAGTAATAGGTTTAAAGAATAAACAGAAGTAAATACAATAAACACAAGAATATATCTGAAAAAATAACTGAAAAAACGAAGCTAATATCTCAGATGCGCAGTACGCAGCATGCCGAATGAATTAACGATAATATGGAATAGGGGAAAACTAACAAGGAGACAGAGGAATATCAAATATAATTATTCAAAGTTCGAACATTTATATGAATGGTGAATTGAAGAACGTAGAAAACATAAATTAGAAAACCAGGCTGCCTTCATCAGAAGAGCATCAACCCGGGGAAGCGGCTTTTCTGGTATCAGTAAACGACTAGGAAAAAACCGATAATCGACTGATTATGCTAACGAAGCCAATGACCCCCCCCCCTTCCCAAAAAAAAGAATTGAAATAAGAAACCGCCCTAAAATTACAAAACTGTAATAAATTTAGGGAACTATAACCTTCCCGAAGGCGGCGTGAATCCCACAGCCGGACTGAGTAAGGCTACTAAAACTCGAGAGACTGAATTATAAACGGAATTAACACGAAATAAGTAGCATGGAATTGGTGTAAATGAAAGTTAAACAAATAAGGACTGACCTAATTCGCCGAAAGAGGTGGGCGTAGTAATAGGGGTAAGACTGTGTATGTAGATGTTCTTCAGCCACAAGCTACCTGCCAAGTGGCACTTGGTATTTCCTATTGAAAGTAAAATTGTAAAGTCCTGTGTTAGTACAGAGTGTTGATGTGTAATTTAGAGCTGGGAGTGGTTGAATTAAAATTAAGGATTAATTGATTAAAGTAACGTCTGAGAAAGTGGATTGGAATATTATTAGATTTAAATTTATTGACTAGGATGTTGAGGTTCTTGATAATATTTTCTATGTTAGAGCATATTTTGACTATGAGATATAATGACATTCCGGTGTATACCAAGGGAGACGATGGAACACTAGTGGGTGAAAAACTTGATGCCAAAATTAAAATCCTGTCTCTTATCAAAAAGGTCGATCTGAAAACCTATTTTTGTTGATCTTGATATCTCGGTCCAGCAAGTTCACGTGGTTGGATGCACTGTTGGTTTTCTCCAGGGAAAGGTCATCGAGATAAATTGCCTTACTCATTTGTAACAAACGAGGGTTGTTGAAAACAATAATGTCATCGATGCACCTCAGGACAATTCCGGGATCAGCAGCAGAGTAGCGATAAATTTAGATTCGAAGTGGTGTAAGTAAAGTTTGGCCAGACTGCTTGAAAAACTGCTACCCATTGGTATACCACGAGTCTGTAGGTAGAGTTTGTTGCCTACGACTGCGTAATTGTGGTTAATGCAGAAGGCTGTGAGGTAATACCAGTATTGCGAAGTAATGCTGTCATCCATTGAATCAAACAGGTCTTTCGTCACTAGGAGCAAGCCCGATAATGAAATGGATGCGAACAGGTTCTTGAAATCGTCCGTATCGACAGAGGTGATACAATTAAGCGTATTTAAAGTCTCAAGGACCATAGCATTGCTGCAAATAATACAGATAAAAGCTATTTTTTTCAATACGGCAGAAAGGAATTACCGAACAGTTTACCTGCTTTGCTGTTATAGCAATTACGTCGGCTGGTGATGAAACGTAAAACTGTTTCATCGCCATCTTTCATTTACGGCATTCCGAAATTTCATAAACAGTCGGTACCTTTCCGTTTCATCACCAGCGGACGTAATTGCTCTAACGCAGCAAAGCATGTAAACTGTTCGGCCTTTGCGCTTGGATTATTTGCAGCAATGCTAAGGTCAGGCGACCTTAAATACGCTTAATTTTATCACCTCTGTCGATACGTACGATTTCAAGAACCTTTTCGCATCCATTTCACTCTCTGGCTTACTCCTAGTGACGAAAGACCTGTTTGATTCACTGGATAACAGCATTACTTCGCAATACTGGTATTACCTCACAGGTTTCTGCATTAACCACAATTATGTAGTCGTTGGCAACAAACTCTACCTACAGACTCGTGGTATACCAATCGGTAGCAGTTTTTTAATCAGTCTGGCCAAACTTTACTTGCACCACTTCGAATCTAAATTTATCGCTACTCTGTCTGCTGAACCCGGAATTGTCCTCAGGCACATCGATGACATCATTATTGTCTTCAACAACTCTCGTTTTTTATAAATGAGTGAGGCAATTTATCCCTGATGACGTTTCCCTGAAGAAAGCCAACAGTGCATCCAAACACGTGAACTTGCTGGACCTTAGATATCAAAATCAACAAACAAATGGGTTTTCAGATCAACCTTTTTGATAAGAGACAGGATTTTAATTTTCACATCAAATTTTTCACCCACTAGTCATCCATCGTCTCCATTGGTATACACCGCAATTTCATTATATCTCAGTTTCACAGAATAGTCAAAATATGTTACAACAACAAAAAATATTGTCAAGAACCTCAACATCCGAGTCAATAAATTTAAATCTAATAATATTCCAATGCACTTTCTCAGACGTTACTTTAACCAATTAATCTTTAATTTTAATTCAACCACCCCCAGCTCTAAATTACACATCAACAGTCTGTACTAACACAGGACTTTACATTTTTACTTTCAATAGGAAATACCAAGTGCCACTTGGCGGTCCCTTGTGGCTGAAGAACATCTACATACACAGTCTTACACCTATCACTCCTTATTTGTTTAACTTTCATTTACACCAATTTCATGTTACTTATTTCGTGTTCCTTCCGTTTATATTTCAGTCTCTCGAGTTTTAGTAGCGTTACTCAGTCCGGATGTGGGATTCACGCCGCCTTCGGGTAAGATATAGTTCCCTAACTTTATTACAGCTTCGTAATTTTAAGGCGGTTTCTTATTCCTTTTTTTTTTTTCGGGTAATTTTAGGGCGGTTTCTTATTTCTTTTTTTTTTCGGGTAATTTTAGGGCGGTTTCTTATTTCTTTTTTTTTTTTTCGGGTAATTTTAGGGCGGTTTCTTGTTTCTTTTTTTTTTTTTTTACCGATACCAGAAAAGCCACTCTCCCAGATTGATGCGCTCCTGATGAATGCAGCCTGGTTTTCTAATTTATGTTTTCTACGTTCTTCAGTTCACCGTTCATATAAATGTTATATATATATCATCATCATCATCATTGTCAACCATTATCAATCCACTGCTGGACGAAGGTCTTACCAAGTTTCCTCCACAAAGGTTTGTCTTGTGCCAGTCTCCTCCATGTCACTCCCGCATACTTTCGAATTTCATCCACCCATCTTCCATGTGGTCTTCTTCTGGGTCTTTTCCTGTCCCTTGGAATCCAATCTAAAATATCGGCTGTCCATCGATGGTCTGTCCTTCTGGCAGTATGTCCAGCCCATTGCCATTTCAGGGATTTAACTCTGATCATGATGTCTTCCACTCTTGTCATTTTTCGGATCCACGAGTTCCTCTTCATATCTCTCCTGGTTACACCAAGCATGCGCCTCTCCAGGCTACTTTGAGTTGTCTGCAGCCTTTGTATGTCTCTTTTAGTTAAGGTCCACGTCTCTGCACCATACGTAAGCACTGGAAGGATGCATGGATCAAACACTTTTATTTTAAGACATAATGGCATATTGCTCTTGAAAATTATGCTGTTTCTTCCAAAAGCTCTCCAGACAAGTTTTGCACGCCGTTTAATTTCTTCATCAATGTGACCCTCACTTGATATCTGCTGTCCAAGATAAACGTACGTGTCTGTTATCTCCTGCTTTTCTCCATCAATCGATAAATCTTCATTTCTTGTAAAAGCATTGAACATCACTTTTGTCTTCTGAAAGTTCATTTTTAATCCCACTTCTTTACTCTTGTCAGCAAGTTCCTGGATCATAATCTGCAGCTCTGATGGGGTAGTTGCAAAAATGACTATGTCATCAGCAAAACAAAGGTGTGTTAGATAATCGCCATTAATCTTTATCCCTTTGTTTTCCCAGTTCAGTGATTGAAAGACATTTTCCAACGTGGCCTTAAAGAGCTTCGGAGATCTGGTGTCAACTTGTCTCACTCCTTTTCCAATTTTTATGTGTGTTGTATTTTCAAACAGCCGAATCTTTGCACTTGCATTTTCATAGATATTATTAATAATATTAATGTACACATCTTCAATACCGCAGGATTTCAGAGCCATTGTAACTGCTGATGGTTTCACCGAATCAAAGGCTTTTTCATAATCGATAAAAGCCATGCACAATGGAAGTTCATATTCCCTCGCTCTTTCAATTAGTTCTCTCAGTACGTGAATATGATCTATTGTGCTGTAGCCACTCCTGAATCCAGCTTGTTCTCTCGGTTGAGCCATGTCCAGTGTCACCTTCAAGCAGTGTGAAAGAACTTTAGTGAAGATTTTATAAACCACTGATAGGAGGCTGATAGGTCTGTAGTTCCTGAGATCCGCAATGTCACCTTTTTTATGTAGCAAGATCATTGTAGCGTTGTTCCAATCGTCAGGAATCTTCCCTTCATTAAGACATCGAGTGAAAATTTGGGCGAGTACTGTTTCGATTTCTCCACTTGCTTCTTGTATGATGTCTACAGTAATTCCATCTTCTCCTGGAGCTTTTCCCCGCTTCATGTTCTTGATTGCATGTGTTACTTCTGCTGGGAGGACTGGGAGAACTCTGGTACTGGTACCTTTCATGATGTCTGGAGTACATGTATCATCCATTTCATATAATTTGGAGTAGAAATCTTTCACTCTTGTCAACATTTCGCCTCTATTTCTTGTTACAGAACCATCTTCTTTTCTCAGTGCCATAATCTGTTTTCTTCCCTTACTGAGATGTCCCTTTGCTATCTTTAAGCTTTGGTTGTTTTCAATTTCTTTCCTTACTAGTTCACAGTTGAATTTCCTTACGACTTCAGTGATACTTTTTCGTACTGTCTTGCACAGCTCTATATATTCCACTTTGGAAGTCACATCTTCTTTAGTTGTCCTCATCTCTCTTCTTTTTTGCATCAACATTTTGGTTTATCCTGATAATTTGTTCACATGCAACTTGTTCTTACACCCAGCTAATTTTGTTGCTGTTTCCATAAGAGCTTTGGTTACTTTTCTGTTAACTTCAGAAATATCCACTTCTTCCGATGTTAGGCCTTCTAAAGCAGAGAATCTGTTCTTCAGTTCCAACTTGAAGGTATTATGGTGTTTTTTAAGGTTGGTTATGTCAATACACTTTGTTTGTCTTATGAGCTTGCTACGTTCGAGTTTAGTGTTGAAGTGCATCTTACATCTCACCAATCTATGGTCACTACCTGTGTTGAACTTGTTTAGCACACTGCAGTCTTCTATGACGAATTTTTTGTTACACATAATGAAATCAATTTCACTTGTCGTCCCATTTGGATGTCTCCATGTCCATTTCCTGTGTGGCTTTTTCTTGAAAAAGGAGTTCAAGATGAAAAACCCTTCTGCCTCTGCAAACTCTACGAGAGTATTTCCACGCTGGTTTCTGTTGCCGTGACCGAATTTACTTACTGAAGTTTCATTCTGTTGCCGTTGCCCTATTTTTGCATTGAAATCTCCCATAATTATCTTCAAGTGCTGCTTACCTTTATTATTTAGATGACGAATTTCCTCATAAAATTCTTCAATTTCTTTTTTTTTTTTTTTTTTTTGATTGGAGGTTTAACGACCACCGTGAGCAACTCAATGGGCTATAAGCAGTCGCCCGTCCCTAATTTAGGGTCACTGGTTCCAGGGAAGGGAGAGAGCCAGTGCCGTAAGACAAACACAACATCCATGCCTCACCGGGATTCGAACCCGGACCCCTTACGGACGAATAATCACAGACCAGCGCCTTAGACCACGGCGCCACCGGGGCGGCTCAATTTCTTCTTCAGGATGACTTGTGGTGGGTGCATAAGTTTGAACATATATATACACCGCGTCACATTATTGTGACCACTCCCTACTTTTGACGTCAGCAGTGCGCAGCCAATGAAAGAAGGCAAGTGTCGTGAGCTGGCTTGGAGGGTATATAAGGTGTCCTGTAGGCATTCTGAAAACATATCACTCCTTGCTGTCATGGATAAAAGGGGCGATTTATCAGATTTGCAAAAAGGGATGATTATCGGCTTTCGGGCCAAGGGTGGCAGTATTTCTGAAACAGCACAGTTTGTGAATTGTTAGTGTGCGGCTGTGGTTAAAATGCATAGTGATTGGAGAAATGGCACCATTGTGAATAAGCGACGTGAAACTGCAGTGCACCACGTACCATTGATGTGCGAGGTGAACGTCGGCTGGCTGTGAATGTGTGTGAGGGCCGATCGACACGCTACAGTGGAACAACTCGCTGACCGAATGAACCAGGGGCTACCGGAAGTTTGTCCAAAACGACAGTTCAGCGAACCCTGCTGCGTATGGGGCTCCGATGCAGACGGATGGTCACTGCACCTATACCAACAAAGGTGCATCGGCAGAAAAGACTTACATTTGCACGGCAGTATCGGAATTGGACCTCCGCTGATTGGCAAAGGATTGCTTTCTCCGATGAGTCACGTTTTCTGCTTCATCGAACGGATGGACGTTGGCGTATAAGGCGAGAAAATCGGTGAGCAAACACTCTTCAACCATTGCTGGTAGAACACAAGCTGGTGGTGGCAGCGTTATTGTCTGGGGAATGTTTTCGTGGCATTCTCTGAGTCCACTCATACCCATGGAAGTCACTATGGACCGAATTCGTTGTGAACCCATCCTTGCAGACCACTTACACGCATACGTGCTGATTTTCTTCCCTAGGGCGGATGGAATCTTCCAGCACGACAGTACGACGTGTCACACAGCTAGACTTGTCTGAGTGTGGTTGGAAGAGCACGATGAAGACTTCAAAGTACTTCCCTGGCCCCCTAATTCCCCAGACTTGAACCTAAGGGAGCATCTGTGGGACCACCTCGATCGTGTTGTTTTCTATATGGATCCTCCACCACGCACCCTCCAGCAGCTGTCAGATGCACTGCAGTCAGCATGGCTCCACATATCTGTGAGGATCTTCCAGGACCTTATTGAGTAACTCTCAGCCCGTCTAGCTGCTGTCCGCGCTGCACACGGCGGTTACTCTGTATATTAGCCGGTGGTCACAATACTGTGACTCGACCGTGTATATATATATCATCATCATGATCATTGTCAACCGTTATCAATCCACTGCTAGATGAATGTCTCCCCGAGTTTCTTCCGCAACTGAGCTACTCTCCACCACAATACTCCGGCATGCTTTCGAATTTCATCCATCCATCTCTCGTGTGGTCTTCTTCTGTGTCTTTTTCTGTCCCTTGGAATACAGTCTAAAATTTCGGTTGTCCATCTGTGGTCCGTTCTTCTGGCAAACAGAAAAACGTTTGTGATGTGCCTGTCACGCAGGACGCACATGAGATAAAGGCAGATAGCAGTGAGAGCATATGCCAATGTAGTATAGTGGATAGCGCTCCGGAGCGGAGAATTGTGATTTCGATCCCCCCCCCTGGCATAAAAATGATGGAGAAATTTACTTTGTTAAATTGGCGCCCGATTCTTTAAGGATAGCCTGGCTGGTAGGTTTTTCGCAATGTTGTGATGTTCTTTCCACATCGCGATACAGGAAAAATGAGAATCCCTTTTACAGTGTTTCGAAAAAATAAATCAGTGTGATGTTACGTTTCACACACCAAATTTCCTGGAATTTCTCAAATGCACGTTCTTCATAGGATGACTGCCTACAGCAACACATGGTCCCTGTTGACCCTTGGGCTATTCCCCCGGCCCTCGTTCGGGGGGAGTTGACGTGCCTGAGATAAAGGCAGATAGCAGTGAGAGCACGTGCCAATGAAATATATTGGATAGCACTCGGAGCTTCGGAGCCGAGAGTTGTGGATTCGAATCCCCCCCCCGCCCCCGGCATGAAAATGATGGAGAAATTTACTTCGTCATACGTGCTTCTCGCAACAGAAGAACGTTGGAATCCAGTTTAAAATTTTGGTTGTCCACAGATGGACAACCGAAATTTTAGGCTGGATTCCAAGGAACAGAAAAAAACAGAAGAAGACCGCACGAGAGATGGATGGATGAAATTCGAAAGCATGCTGGAGTATTATGGAGGAAAGTAACTCAAGACAGACAGTTGTGGAAGAAACTTGAGGGGTCCTTAATCCAGCAGTGAATTGATAAATGGTTGACAATGATGATGATGATGATATATATATAATTTTTTTTTTTTTTTTTTTTTTTGCTTTCAAAATAATTCTCTATATTACTATAACGAAGTTTCTTATCTTATGCTGTAGCTTCCTTATACTGTATTATGTAATTTGAGTCACTTGCGAAATTCGATTAATTTCGGTTGTAATAAACTAAATTTTTCTTTGTGAACCATATTTTTTTATCATGTGTCATTATAGATGATTATCTGATCTTCAGCGTATAATTATGCGTCGTAATGTTACGTGTTTTATTTTAATGATAGCAAAATGGGCTCTAGAATTGTATCGTTAGTTACACCACTACACATAGGGAGAGGGATTGAATAATCCTATCCTATATGATATGGCTTAGGATGGAAATGGATGAGAATAGTCATTACTTTTCCGAACAGAGGAAACAGCTAAAGGAATGTGAGGTGCTCTGACTAAGCATAAACGGATGGAACAATTCTCATGAAACTCAAGGGATTCTCTCTGTCAAGATGTGCTAAGAACGGATAAATCCTGCGCACACCTTATTCATAATAAGATACAGAGACATAAATGTAAATGGAATCGTAAAGCGAGTGTTCTGGAAACCAGTCTGAATTACATTCTGTAATTTTAATGAAAGCATTATTTTGTGGTGTGCGTTTATTAATAACATTCTTAAAAATGACAAGTCTTAAGCTATTTGCGAAAATAAAGTCATTTTTCTTAATAAAGAAAGCTTGTCAGTCCCTTTATCAGGACATATCATTGATACATTAACTCATTAGTTTGTCTTCCGTCGCTTTAATCCCCTCCTCGCGTTAAGGTGAAGGCAGAAATCCCGAAACGAAACGTTCGCTGCGCTTGGCTAATGGCTTGCTTTGCTTCAGCCGACGGTGCCTCAGGAGACCTGGCGCACGAGATGTGTCCGTCCCAGAACAGTCCTCGTGAATGTGATGGATTATTCCCATGAGTACACACAGTGACCCGGGGGAAGACACCAACTCGACCCGCTACTGATCGAAGCATATCTGTATGACCTTCCATCGCAGAATACCGGACTTCGCCAAATATCATTAAACTGCACAACTCCTTGTTCCGAGAAGGATGTATCTGGAGCGTTAAGCAATGAATATTAATTCAAATAATGTTATTGCACTGCATCGGATGCCTAATGTTTCAATTTTGTGGTGGAGATGCCAGAGTGTTGAGGACTTTTGAGAAGGTACGGATTACAGAGCCAAAGTCCTGTTATAATTCGTAATTTCCTTACGATGGCGTGATGCCACCCAAACGAAATGCATGCAGCTTTTGGTGTCATCGTCCCCAGCTGAAGCGGAAGAGTGCTTCACTTTACTGTCCTCGTGGTTGGAGGTTGTTCACAAAGGGCAGCGAAATGCAAATCTAAGCGTATAAATGTGAATTAAAGCACGAATAGTTAGATATTCTATGCAAAACGTTAAATCGAACGTGGACTCTAATATAACATTTCGAAAAAATATACGTTAAAACTTGTCCACTTCAGAGCCAAACTTAGGGGAAGCATTTCCCATGTGAGACTAGATTTAAATAGTTTTTCTCAGGCTAAGTGATGTCGAGAATGCCTTCATTTGGCAGGTACCAAGTTTGATGCAGAGCTACGAACATATTTCGAGTCAAGCTACATTTTAAAGGCTGGGTTTCCCGTACTAATTAATTCCGCAACACCTGTTCTACAGTGGCGAAGCGTCAATGGAAGCAAGGGAAGCATTGCTTCCCTTTCGTCCATGCGCTTTCTTTTGCGTGAATTAAAAATATGTAGATTTAAAGTAAAATAAAAACATAACACAGCGGGCATTTTTTTCAGTAACTTTTATTTTTAAGAAAGCAAATTCATATGTGTGTTTTTACGAAAACAAGAACAAATGTTTGGTACATAAGTCGCTCGTTGAAAGCAACGTAGATAACGCGTCATGCCCACCCGCAGAGTGGCTAGCCACAGCCAGTAATGCTATGTTAAGCATAGAGTTTCTAGAAACATTCTCCCAAACGCTTCCACGGCGCCGAATGCAGAACCACACAAGAGAGTTTGAAGGACAAAGCCACTAACTGGAGCATGCGCTCTTTCCAAACGTTCAGTCAGACTCAGCAGAAAACTCCCGTAACAAGAGTTTGAAATTGCAATTTGTCAAAAGTTTTCTGTGTTAGTGTAATTAGTTGATTCAGTTCCATTATTGGCTTATTATTTCAACTTTCAGTAGTTTTATGTTGCACGTTCTTTAGCGGTGACATATCATTATTTCAGGAATATGAAAGTAAGCGTTACTTTTATTAGTGTAGCTATTTGTTTCTGTGACTGTTCTGAGGAATGTAAGCGCCATGGTAGCAATGGACCCTGGCACATCTACAGTACACGGCCACGTGAACTCCCAAAACTCTGAAGACTGCATTCTAGAAAACATACTTTCCCTGTCTTTTGGATAATTTTCATAATCATATAAAATCGCATTTATAAATAAAAAAAAATCTCTATAAAAATCATATAAAATCACATTTATATAAATGTGATTTTAAATGATAATTTATATATGATTTCATATATAAATCATATAACATCACATTTATAAATAAAAAAAATATCTCGCTCTCCCTCTCTCTCAGAGCCCGAGCTCGAACCGCAGTAAATATTCTACAGCCCGAGCCCGATTCGGGCACGGACTCTGCTTCGGAATTTCGGGCTCAGCCCGTCTCAGCTCAGATAGAAGCAACCCCCAATTCTTTTGGTTGTGTGGGTAGACAGTTTCTTTCCCTTTCAACATTTTCATTGAACATTTTTTTTATAAATCTTTGCATTTGAACTTCTACGTAGACATTTCTTTTTGGTGGTACCACGCATGGTCGCGTTTGGGGGGGGGTCTTACGATGCTTTCTGCCATGCCGTATTGTCAACGTAGCATATAAACTACGGGCTACTTGCTGATTTTAATTATTATAATTTTTCATATCACTTTTGCCATCTATTAATCGCATATTAACTGCATTGCTTCCGCTACTGGCAAAGTCACGCTTCGCCACTGCTATTCTAATAGCAATGTGAGGGCAGAGCTGTATGTGGAACAAAAAACAGCTAGTATATCACGAGTATGGATACATTTCAGGTTTTCGGATTCGTTGCGCCGCGACGCCTACGTTAATACCTGTACGTGGTTCGGGCGACATGTAAGGAAAAGTACAGAGAGCATTTTCCCAGCTTGACTATATTTAAAAAATAGGTTTCCCAAACTAGGCGATCGCTGTGAACTGTCGCCCTGCGGTAGCTGTGAACAATGCGCGACAGTCTCCGCTCTCCTCTGGTATCAATAAGCAGCAGACGACACACGGCTAGACGGCAGTTCGTCGTTTAGCCAACTGTGCACCACGTTTGATACATATTCACTACAGCGGCACGTGAACAACCCACAAGCCGCGCAGTTTCCGAGATCGTAGTTCCGAGGCTCCGTGCCATCCCAATTTGTCCTTTATCAAACTCCGATAAATCAGCAGCCTTTCCCATTCTGACTCCGAACACTCTACTAACCGAACGCCGGTCCTCGGGTTGTATATATACTGCTCCGTGAATTTCACCTGCGCCACCGTTCGGTCTCCAGACGTGCTCATTTCTCTAGGCTGGGGGTGGTCATGATATTATAACTCATCAGTGTACGTTGTTCCACATGCACCAAGGATCTAGGTTCCTTCCAGGTTAACATGCCCCACTCCATACAATCGGCTCCACCGGCTTAGACTGTGGAGACCATGAAAGATGGTCAAGTGCCCGTAAAACAAACACAATACCCATCCTCCGCATCAGGTCCCAACTCGTACAATTAGCTAGAAACTTTCGGCTCTCTCCACTCGGCCATCCGTCCGCCCAGTTAGAGTCACAGCTCACCCATGTGTGAAAGGCACAGCTGAACTTCCCTCACTGTTTAGCGCTGGTTGGATAAAATAATCTTTCTATAAGTGATGGAAAGAAAACAAGTCTATCAAGTACAGTAATCTCTTGGTATCCGTAAGGGCTCTGCGCATGGGAAATGCGATGAGTGCTGAATTCGCGATTACGAAACTATAAAATTTACGGTGAAACAATTTTTAGTTTCTCAGTATCAAATTTATCACTTTTGTTTTAATAATTGTCGGTTAGAATGATATAATGTTTTTGACGTATCATAGAGTATGGTTTCGTAATGCTGATAAATAAATTTGAATAAACGTCTTGTATCTATGCTGCAATTCAAGTTTCGGTAATCAACGGACGGGTAATCGATCGTCCATACCGAACTCACGTGCAACAACTATTGCCGACAGATCCCTTCGTAGTGATGCGAAACTTGGGTCTAAATTAATCACTATTAAAAAGGGGGGACGGTCTTAATAGGCGTGGCTAAATTATGTTGATAATTAAATTAAATATTTGACCTATTGCAAATTAATTGGGAAATTAATTTATTTTAATAAGGGAAGTCTGGTAATTCTCTTTGTCTGAGTGAAAACAAAGGAATTAGTGGATCATCTCTGGGGGTCTGTGAGCATCATGGGACCACTCCAGACGGCAATTGAGAAGCACTCAGACGCTCATAAAGACGATTTCAAGTGGGACATTAATGCCAAAAATCGGTAGGGAACGAGAAAAATTATGATTATGAGGGGCAAGAGGCAACGACGCTTCGTGGGAGAGGCACGAGAGAAAGCTCAAGTGTCTGGTAAAAAGAAGCAGATGAGGCCCACGTGACAGGGAATAGCTGAAAAGTAGCGAAAAGAAGTCAGTATTCTGGCTCCGTACGCAGAAGTAAGACGCACGTGAGACCCAGCCACAAAAAAAAGGAAGATATGCAATAATGCTCTGCGCCGCTGTAAGCCGCTGACATATAGAGTCCACGGAATCTGACGCGCTTCCGCAAGACGTATAGTTACGCAGAAGAACCAGGCTAAATTCATACTTGGTGGCTGGAGGTAAGCCCGCCAGGTGTGGTCAAACCCGGAACTTAAGGGGGCGGTTCTACAACCGCCGAAAAGAGCTGTTTTATCCGCTCGCAAGGTCCATGCGCTGATGACGGAACGTTAGGAACGTTGACAGAATTGCTCAACTGAGTTAGAAAGAGTATCCCATCTTCCTTGACGGAGTGCAAAATATATATATATATATATATATACCTCTGTTCATCCGGCAGCCCCCCTGCCTGCCAGGCAAAGAGGAGTCAGCGCTGATTGCCGTTTAGCACCCTCCCACTAGCGGTCAGGGAGAAACACGAAAGAAGGCTCGCTCTCGGCTGCGCCGTCGGACTAGGGAGCTTACGTTAAAGAAAACCAACAGATAGCGACCCTCTGTGACACTCAGATGAGAAAGAAACCAACATTCGCTACTGTTACAGAGGTTCAGGTGTGTAAGTGTTACCGCATCGTCTATTTCTACAATGTGGAATTTTGCCTATACTGTCAACAAGCCGTGAGTACTTTTTTTCATTCTTGTGGTCGATCTTTAACCTATCGCCGAGAGGGGAAGTAAGAACTTGAACTTATATCAGACTTTAGATTAGAACTTTGATATGCCCTTTTTTTGAGGCGGAAGTCTTATTACTAAATTCAGAAGAAGATATTAGCTCCGATAGGGGGCATACAGTTGTTTATTTCATCAAAGGCCAGACCCCGGGATAGAGTCTCCTCCAAAAATAAAGAAATTCTATGGTTAATCTTGCTCTGTTCATTCTATAGGCTCTGGTGTATTACTTACCTGTATTTCAGCAAGCATAACGTTCTCGCCCATTTATGCCAGCTCCGGAATTAAAAAAGAACCTACACGTCTCATTGTTATCAATAAGTGAAGCCTGTATAAATTATACCGATCGGCACGTTGTTTTTGTATCAATTTGTTGGTCAACGGTGGGATATAACAACTCACGACCACGGCAAAATTTTGTATCAAATGGTGGCAGCGAATGAAATTCTTATCAGTAGTATTTCAGACAAGCCATTTTTGTCACTACACTGTAAAACCACTTCCTTCGGCTTAGAACACCAGCACCTTTATTTTTTCGGCGAGATATGTTATGGACCGTCCAGGTGTGGCAACCCTACAAAATGATCCCTACTTTTTTGTTATTTAGTAGACAAAATCTTACAGTCTGCATTCGGACTTGATCGTGACCACAGGTATAGCCAGAAATTCGCTTCTATGAAACGAGAAGTAGCCATAACAGTGAGCTGCATCCCCGTAGGCTTGTGTGTGCCATTATATGCCAACCACATGCACGACCACAATAATTGGTGACACAGGCCACATCGACCAGACATTCGAACTCTGTAGGGATATCTAAGTCGCAGAAGAATTGCATATATCTCTGCAATCGGACAGCTGACGGACATTTGTCTGGCCCTAACTGGAAACTTCCTGCACTTCAACATCATCGAGAAAAGTGCTATGTATAGTGGTAGTGTGACTATTATGGGCTGGTTTTTCATTTAGTAGCAGTACCGTCCTCCATGTGTTGTTTTCTGGGGGTTTTTTTCTAAAGTTCCTGTGACTGTTATAAATTACTAGTAAGGGACTCTCGATTCCTAAGTGAAGCCACATGTTGATGCAATTGCGGTAGATTTCATCCTAATTGGTGATACCGTATGAATCCAAAAATTGAAATCGTCGACGCATATCTTGAACAACAAGGTATGCAGAGAATGGAGTAGCCATCGTTTTCTCCATATACCGGGTGATCCAAAAGTCTTGCACATTTTGAAAACGTAATAACTCGCGGAGTTTTGAGAGTAGGGCAACGCGGATTGCGTAGACATGATCAGAATGACATCGGTTTTTTTATGAAATCACATAAATGTTTACTCATTTTACTTACATTTTAATCGCCATATGGCGCAGCAACCACAGGTTGGAAGTGTCGAGAAAAATATACACCTGATTGTACCAGGTTAGACACCTCATTGTATTAGGTGTTCAATGTGATGGCCGCCCTGTTCCAGCACTGCCTGCAGACGAGACAAAACACCATGGACGGCATTGAAGAGCATGTCCGGTGGTATAGCTGCCACATGGTGTCGAATTGCATCT
The DNA here is from genome assembly GCA_039090855.1 of Macrothele yani. Classification (NCBI taxonomy): domain Eukaryota; kingdom Metazoa; phylum Arthropoda; class Arachnida; order Araneae; family Macrothelidae; genus Macrothele; species Macrothele yani. The sequence goes on from CM076996.1 coordinate 10,252,462, forward strand.
TTCAGCATGGCCAATGAAGTGGGGCGACATCTGTACACTTGTGATTTTAGGTAACCCCAGAGCCAGAAATCGCAGGGTGTTAGGTCTGGTGACCGAGAAGGCCAGGCCTTCGGGAAGTGTCGGCTCAACACACGATTTGCGCCGAACGTCTCTTGCAGCAGTTGCTTAACGGAACGTGCGATGTGGGGCGGTGCTCCATCCTGCATAAATGTGCACAGACTCACTGCATCCCGCTCTTGCAAGCTAGTGACAATTTACGTTCGTAACATGTTCACATAACGTGCACCTGCCACTAAAACGGTTTCGAAGGAGGTGCCGCGGACCTCTTCAAAAAAAGGACCGATAATGAAGGAAGCCGTGAATCCACACCGCACTGTCACTTTCGGCTGATGAAGTGGTGCTTCAACGACTGCTCGGGGATGTTCTGTGACCCAGATGCGGCAGTTGTGCGTGTTTGCCTCTCCGTTTAGGGAAAAGTGTGCCTCATCAGTCCATAAAACGTTCATCGGCCAGTTCTCGTCGACGTCCATTTGTCGAAAAAACCATGCTGCGAACTCCTGACGCTGCACGTAATCGCCAGCTTGCAGTTCGTGATGTCGTTGCAGTGTGTACGGGTATCTGTGCAGAATCCGTCGTAATGTTCGCCATACAGTCCCGTATGGAATGCCTGTGTGCCAAGAAATATGGCGAGCACTGGAGTCGCCATGTGCGGATGACATTGCAATCACATCCATTTCCTGCGTAATCGTCTCTGCTGCAGCAGCACGTGTTCGTGGTCTACCGCTTCGTGGGCGTGCTACCAAAGATACCGTTTCCTCGATTTTTTTCCCTGTTCGCCGCAGCGCAGCACTTTCCATCGGTCCTTTCCCACTGCGATCACCTTTCAGTGACCGGTAGGCTCTCAACGCAGCACTCGCACATTCAGCGTTGCAATAGAACAATTTCGCGAAGAGCACTTTGTCCGGAAATGACAGCATACTGACACGGACCGCTATGACTTGTGGTAGCTTCCCAGCTGCTGCTTTTATACCCACTATCCCAGACGTGTTCGCATATGGCGCCATCTGGCGATGAAAAATGTAAGTAAACTGAGTAAACATTTATGTGATTTCATAAAAAACCCGATGTCATTCTGATCATTTATACGCAAACCGCGTTGCCCTACTCTCAAAACTCCGCGAGTTATTACGTTTTCAAAATGTGTAAGACTTTTAGATCACCCGGTACATCATTCCCACTGAATATCTGTGGAATTCTGTTGGGAGTATTTTGCTCTGCAGCCTACTCCTAGAACTCTCCGAGACCTCAAAACCGCTGTCATTCGCCAGCGGCAATTATTTGCATCATGTTTCCTAGATCATCTTATTGAAGGTATGAGCGTCAGTGCCAAGCCTGCATTACTTCCAGAAAGGTGTTCTTTCATATTGTCTATATCTTTTGTGCACCACACACCCTCCCAGTTTTGTAGTTGTATCTTCCGGCTACGAGTATGTAGTTGTTATGTCTATATTTTCTCATACTTATGAGCCATGAACATTATTGTAACATACAGTAAAGTTTGGCATAAACTGTCTCATTGCTTTATATACGAACTACACCCATTTTCATGTTTTATGCTGAACTGTTGACGTTCAGTGTGTATTTTATTCAATTACAGTTATTTTTAATTCTTTTGTTATACGAAATTCTTACGCGTGAAAAACTTGATTCTTACTCTCACTGAGAAATTAAAAAATATAATAGTGTTTCTTTAAAGTTTCTGAAATCCTTCACTTGTCTTGTGATGACCGCATTATATTTCGATGAATTTTATAGCAAATATCGACAAACGCATTTTATTCATTCAAGCGAAGAATTGTACCTTGATGCTGAAAATTTAAACGTTCCTACTTTAATCCATGAAATCAAAGATCTCTAGCCTTTCCTGTGACCGAGTGATCAGAGATGTAGCTTTCTCGCTAGTCCTCGGAGTTAGGCCCGAGTTCGGGTCCCGGATGAGGCATGGGTGTTTTGTTTTTCTTAGAGATTTCTGGTTGGCTCCCTTTTCTGGTAGCAGTGGCCCCAAATTAGGAACGGGCTGCTTCTTATAGCCTTTAGAGTTGCACATGGTGGTCGTTAAACCTATAAACAAGAAGAGATCTCTAAAATGGCCAAACTGTTTTTTTTTTAAAGAAACAAACCGTGGTTTATGTCATGATTCTGCTTTCGCAGCAGAAAGAAAGCAAAGAGAACCATGCTTTTGGCTTTTGAAAGTAGTGACGGGTCCTAGGAGGTAATATTTTGGATTTCATGTTTTTCAATGTCCTTCTTGAAGTCGTCGAGTGGAAAGCTTACTTGATAGGTACAACGTTGTTGAAGAAACTCGTATTTTTTTTTTTAATTTCATTGGAACTTTTTATATGTAGAACAAAACCACACACACTTGGCTAATGTTTCCTAGAAAATTGTCGTATCCTAAAAAAAAAAAATTGATAATGGTGATGTGCTGCACATCAAACTGAAATTTGGAACAGTTCCAAGTAAAAGATTTTGGAAATGAAAACTACAAACACTTGATCTGTCGAAGTAAAGTGTGCAAAATAATCTTTCTGAAATATTCTCAAATGTCATTTCTCTGAGGATTTCTTGCATTGTTTTTGCCACTAAAAATGCACAATTACTGCCACAACGAAGACAAAACGTGCAGAATGAAAATGGTCAAGAATTATTCCTTTAATTAACCAAGTTACTGGATAGACTGATTTGATTTGTCAGTTTCGACAATTGAGCCAAATTTAGCTCGACAAATTAATTTCAGAAATGCGATCCCTGATTTTTTGATAAAAAAAAACTCGAAAAGTGTCGAAGATCTGAAATACTAAAACCATTTCCAAGTGAATATGTCGCTCATACTGCATGAAAGTTTAAAAAATATTTTGACGCGCATAAGAGCATTAGCACATACTCAGTTCGGGTTTGATGTACGGAAAACTTTGCAGTCTTCCCCTGAGATGTTTTTTAAATGTCAAATCCAAGATGTCTTCGCTCTTGGAACCACCATGCGCAGAATTCTGTCCTACAACAGAACATTCACTAGCATCACTTTGTAAAAGTAAATTCTTACTGATCGGTCAAACCTGTTTTAGCATACACGGTCGTATCAGAATAATATGACCACCCCCGGAATCAGTGTGTACTCGCACAGGCGGCTCACAGAGTGCACGTGACAAGGACGACCACACGGCGATATGAGCGGCTGGGCAGGACAGATAAGCCATAGTGCGTTACGTGAGCACAATGGGCTGAGGTAGTGATTTGACGGACGTTCAAAAAGAAATGATCATCGACTACCGCGCCAAGGGTGGAAACATTTAAGAAACAGCAGACTTCGTGGGCTGTTCGCGAGGTGCTGTAGCAAGTTTGTAGCAAGAATGGACCTCTGGCACGCCCAGTACCTCCCGATGTCATAACTGTGGAACCCCAAAGGCCATCCACCCCAGAAGAGAACGTCGCTTCTGTCGACTAGTAAAGGGCAATCGATGCGCAACAGTGCCGCAATTGACCACGCAAATGAAAGCTGGAGTACCCAGGTACGTGTCTCCGATAACAGTTGAGCGAACCATGTTACGCATGGGTCTCCGTAGTCGACGCTACGTCACGTCACCCATGTTAACACAGGTCCATCGGCAACGACGCCTGAAGTTCGCATGGGACTACCGTCATTGGACAGTGGAAGAGTGGTAAAAGGTTGCCTTCTCCGATGAATCGAGGTTTTTACTCCACAGAAGTGATGGGCGGAGGCGGATACGGGCGTCAGACACACGAGAACCAACACCCGGACACGCTTGTCGGTCAAGTACAGGCCGGCGGTGGCAGTGTGCATGTCTGGGGGATGTTTTCTTGGTTGGTATGAACGTTGGTACCAATAGATGGGTCCCTGGACGCCAATGGCTACCTGTCCATCCTCGCTGATCACATGCATCCTTTCATATTGGACCTTTACCCTGGTGGTGATGGTGTCTACCAACAGGACAGTGCGCCATTCCACGTCGCTATGGGGGTGCGTGACTGGTTCCAGGAACACGACAGCGATGTCTCCGTTCTCCCTTGGCCGGCGAAATCGCGCGACCTCACTCCCATCGAGCACTTGTGGGAATATTTGGATCGACAGGTTCGACGTGCTGACCCACAGCCACGTCATCTCCGGGACCTCCGTGCTCTTTGGCAGTCTGAATGGGCAAATGTGCCTCGGGAAACCTTACAGGCCTTCATTGCGTCCATGCCACGCCGTCTGGTCGCTGTCATCCTGGCCAAGGGTGGTTATTCCCATTATTAGGTAGGTGGTCATATTATTCTGATACGACTGTGTATAAACAATGATGATACTGTGTTATATATGATTATTTTATAATACCTGCTTTAAATTCGAAATAGTTTTGCAGTTTCTTCTTTAATACAAAAAACTGCATTTTTAATGCCATGCAAAATGACAGTCTCAGACGCAAGTGGGCTCGGCAATTTATATTCTGTTCTTCGCTCAAGCGCAATAAATTTAAAATAGCAGATTCGTTGCTACTACAATGTTGGTGGAATCTTTTTGTTGTATTTGCTTATTCATATGATATGTCTTATGGAACATTCTGGAAGCTAAATAAAAACACACCTTAATCTATTAATGTTTGTTTTATGCTTTCATAAAAATATAAAGCTTTGCAAAGGGAAGACTGTAACACATAAAAACTACCTTCTCTTGTGCGATGAGGATCATACATGAACGATGAATTCAGATCAAGAATTTTCCCTCACAGTTGCAGAAAACGGCATCCCAGGACTTAAGTGAATTTCTGATCTTATTGTATTGCAGTACTTAAGCAGCTTGGTACGGACTCTGTCGAAGGGAAAAACGACGCTTTTTAAGTAAGATGACTTTGAAACAGGAGAACGCCATGTAAAGAAAGATCTTAAGCCGGCAGTTTTGGTAGTAGAACGCCAGGAATTAGGAATAATGCTCCGGATTTATTATTCATTTAAAATTCCTTCGGGATTAGTTGGTCTAATAGCGTTAGGAATGCACCACGACCGAACAGTTTAAGCGTGCCTAGAATTGGGTAATCTGCTATCACAAGCACATTTATAACTGCCGTCTCACAAAAAGTACCTTTTTGTGTGTGCTTTTTTATGTGAGCCCAGAAAAAAATAAAAGACATGTTGTTGTTCTTCTTCATTGCTTACTGTCTTGACCTTTATCGAAGTGATACAACTGACTTAATGCATGTCTTACGGAACTGAAAGAAGAGACCATCCAAAGAATAGCTTCCTGTACGAAATCTCATGGTACATCCGTTCTTTTTTTTTTTTTTTTTTCTTATCGGAATGAACATTTTACTAAGACTGTCTTTGTAATAAGGGATTAGATTTTCTTCCTTGTAAGAAGCTCTTAAATATTTACTTTCTCCATAAAGAAATTTTTATTAAAAGTGGATACTATACGGAGAAACAGCTTCCGTATCAAGTAAGTCATTTCAGAATTCCCATTTTTTTTTCTTTGGTGGAACCAGGGGAGAATAAATTGTGGGAGAAATATTATTAATTTTTGCATTTGGGGCGTTTTACGATAAAACAATTCCTAATTTTAGCTACATATTGGAGGTAAGAGAGCTCAGCCGTTTTATATAAAAATCCTAGAAAGTCGTTTTTCATACTTCGAAAAATTCCTTGTTGTTTTCTTTCGTTTAATGGTTACTTCATTTTATTTCACTTAGTCGTTTTTCGTTGGAGAATATATCAGGAAATTCTAAACCGATATGCTCCACATTTATGTTATCTAAAGCAAAGAACAAACAAAAATGGTTCTTAATTGAAGTTTACAAAAACCCTTTCTGTAGACAGTGGGGCACACTTATTCACACAGCTAGGCGTAACGTACGTATTGTAATATTTGAGTGTGCTTCCTAAGTGGCAATGACCACCGGAAGTTGTGGGACCTGAAATCTTATACTACTTGAGGGATAGCTCTTAAGACAATCTGAAAGTGGCACAGGAGTTTGATATTTCGCGGAGAGCTGAAGATATTTGATCAGCGGAAAAAAGAAACGTAAGAATGCTTATTCTAGAACAAAATAAATATGTAATTCATTACAAGATCAGAGGCGTAAAGAAAAAGCGTACCATTTAACCCACATGAAGAATTACAGATCTCTTGAGTTTGTAAAAATTACAAAATGATTATGACACGGCAATTTCGAACAGCCGCCCCGGTGGACGAGTCGTCAGAGGAGCGTGTCTCTGGCTTATCAGTCGAACGTGTCTCTGATTCGACTCCAGGATGAAACATTGGTAGTGTATTTGCCCAGCGGCACTAGTTCTGCACCTTACCTGGAATCAGTGACCCAAATTAATAAGGAAGAGAGGTTCCTTGGAGACTCAGAAGCTCATAGGGATCCGTTAATCCCCCAAACAGTTCCAAATTTGCATATATGTATCTTCACACGTTCGAGAACGGGTGATGGCAATGAACGATATACACTGAAGCAAGAAATTATTAGGAACACTCAAGAGCAATCAAACGCGCGTGCTATTCTCTCTCAGGTACGCAATTAAGACCTTAAATTGGTTTTATAAACAGCTCACTGAAAGGGATTCAAACGCGTACGAAGCGCAGACAGGGGCAATATGGGAAATGGTTGTGATTTAACCCTTTAAAAGACTGGAACGAAATAACTCGTGCTAGATGGCCTAGTGGTGAACGTTCGTGACTGCCACGGATAAGTCTCAGGATCGATCCGAGGCAGGTACGAATGCTCGAACCACTAAATATCCGCCATGCGTTGGATGGGAACGTTAAGCCGTTGGACCCCGGGTACTGCCCCTCTCCCCCGGTTATTAATAAGGGAATCTTCCTCCCCCTTTGTGCCTCGCTTGCGTGTGACTTTCCTGTAGGGCATTTTAGCCCGAATCTCCAAGCTTCCTACTTCTAAGGGTTGTTTAAGACCCGGGGTCAGACACTTCCTTCTTAAAAGCCTCTACATAAATCACTCAAACTCGCAGTTGAAAAAAATGGGCTAGTGAGAAACATCATTTATACGTGAGGTAACAAAAGAAGGGAAAAACTGACTTACATGACTCATTCACCGGTTCTTAACGATATAAATGGTTGGAACGAAATAACTCGAGGTTAGAAAAATGGGCTAATATCAGCTCAAACGAATGTATGCGGTGTCTATAAAGTAATGGGGTCGAACGAGGCTGTTATTTGATGATAACAATACCAACAGTGAATGAAGGTTGAATAAACCGTAGAGGAACGGCGAAGCGTGAATCTTATCATAACGACATCAGAACATGCAGACGGAAAAAGAAACAAAACTTAACGTAACGTACCTTGATTGCATAGAAGTATCCAGGTAATGATTAAATCCTTTAATTGTGCACTAATAAAAAAATAACAAATATACACCCAAGGATAATGAAATTTCAGCACCTAGAAGGGAACATGCTACAACCGCGAAACTTTGCAAAAAGCTAGAGTGCGTGCTGGTATGAAAATGATCCACGTTTGGTACGAATGCGCATGACCGCACACCCTGTGGTGGCGCTGCAAGCCCGAACCGGCAGCCTTATAAACCGGCGCGTAGTCGATGCCCCATGAAAGAGAAAAGCACCGGCCGACGAAGCAAGAGTACAGAGTGACAAGAATGCCGGGTAGACGCCAGAGACGTCGATTTACGCAACGTACGGAATTTGAGAGAGGCCGGATCATCGGGCTGAAAACCGCAGGGTGGTCTGCGCCTCGTATAGTCCATCCACGTGGATCGTTCTGACCATACCGTCCGACAGTGTTGGGAGAATTGGACACGTGATGGCACTGCCACACTGCGGAGCGGCTCCGTACGGACCAGGAGGACCACTGGTAGAGAGGATCGGCGCATCGTGCGCCAGGCACGAACGGATCCCTCTGGGATCCGGTCCACTTTACTGGCAGATGTAGCGGCTGCTGTGTGCCTACGAACCATTTCCCGAAGCGTCGCGGAAGCGAATCTGCGATCCCAGCGCCCCTTACGTGTGCTCCCATTAACACTGAAAAATCACCGGCTCCCTGTGCAATGGTGCCACGCCAGAGCGACGTGGAACGCCACAGACTGGCGACGTGTGGTGTTTAGCGAGGAGTGCCGCTTCGTTTTGAGAACAGATGATCATCGTGTCCGGATGTGAAGGTCAACGGCACAATTCCAATCTCGCTATCGAGCGCCACACCTCCCCCACTGCAGGCATTAAGGTCTGGGGAGCTATTGCCTACGATAGCCTTTCAGTTCTAGTAGTGGTACGTGGATCATTGACGGGCCATCGGTATGTCGATGAAATCCTACGGCCCCATGTGCTCTCATTCCTGGCCTGGATTCCAGGTGCGCTATATTAGCAGCCCACCCGCACACGGCTCGGGTTGACCAGGACTGCCTACGTCATGTCCAGAGATTTTCATGGCCTGCCAGCTGCCCAGACATGTCCCCTATCAAGCATGTGTGGGACCGGTTGAAACGCCGACTGTGCCGTGCCGCATTATCCTGGATTTGGAGCACACCGCCCAACACGTGTGGGCCAGTCTGTCGCAGGACAACATCAGGCGTCTGTTCGCCTCCATGCCTGACAGTATTGCAGCATGTATCGCCGCACAAGGCGGTGCGACGCGCTATTCAAAATGACCGGACTGCGTGCCACACATCAATCCCTCTGTAATTGTTCTGCAGCTCTGTTTTTGCCATTATGTGTATCATTCATCTGTATCATTACGTTCTTAAAATTTCAGTTCAATCCGATGCTTCCTTCTTGGTGCTCAAAATTCACTGTCCGTGAGTATATGTGGTACAAATGAAGATATTTGAACGGTAGAAGATATATACGAATGGCAATATTGCGGATTTTGTGTTCAAAAGAGTGGCGCTGTCTAAAAAGCTTCTTCACTGGGTAATAGCATTTCGCAGCTTGCGGTATTTAGAATTCTTTGCTCTAAAGCTTCCGATGCTGTAGTGTTTTGGACAATCCCTTTAAAGATATCACTTGTCTGGTGATTTATAACATATAAACAACGCTGCCGCTTCGAAAAACAGAGAAAGGTCAGTGGCCTCTTTTAACGCTGCAATCTTCACAACCTGCAAAAGCACCTGTTTTTCGCGATTCGAAGCATCATGGCTAACAGCTGAAATGTTTGAACCTGCGCATCAGGAAATCTTGCTTTTCTCTTAGCTTTGTTATTCAAAGTGGTCATTTATGGGGATGATTTGCACTAATCCTTTCTGACTGATTACCATGTGAAAGGATTGTGAAGAATTGTGAAAAAACAGAAACGATGTTTGGGACTCTTGTTTCTACCCAGTAGCATTATGTCAGTGCAAGGGTGACTAGCTTTTCCGCATAATGCCCTGAGTCATAGAGTAAAAAATAAATATTAGAAAGGAGCTCTTATCACCACCATCAGGTTTATGTTAGACAATGCATATATGAGAAAGGAATTTCGTATTTTGCTGTAAACCAAAATATATAGTACTGGGCAGAATACACCAATAAGTGATAGTATGTGCAGTCGTAGTTAAAACTCCGTTTATTGGGTGTAAATATATACAAGCAAAATCATGCGAGCTTTCACCACCAGACGGGTGGCTTCATCAGGAAAGCAGCTCGGTGTGTCACATATTCTGTTTTAGGTGGCTTTAGTTTTAAGCTCCAGAGACATTACGTTCCTGAACTACACAGATTCAAAACGGCTACTGTACTGGTTGAATGGACAAAGGAAGAAGTCCGAGGAGTCATTCGCCCTTCTTGTGAGCAAAAGGGAAGCCGTGGACTTCAAGCTGCTCTGTCATCACGTTCGAGCCGTACACAGCTTGAAGTTCACAGTGAATGTCAATAGGCAGCGTCCCTGTGGCCCACAAGAAGCGCAAATGACTCCTCGGACTTCTTCCTCTGTCCATTCAACCAGTACAGTGGCCATTTTGAATCTATGTAGTTCAGGAACGAAATGTCTCTGGAGCTTCAAACTGCGGCCACCTAAAACAGAACATGTCAAGTTACAAGTTAGTAAAAACATTTCCAATACATGTAGTACTCTTAAATTTCTTCAATAGGGAAAGTTTCTGACTTCCCCTCGCACAGTGAGCGGTGCAGGAACAGCAAAACAATATCTTACCGTGGGCAAAATAGACTGGTCGATGTTCGAATGCAACGGCGGCTGGGGATGACGGAGGTAATGGAAGAGCTCCATTGCGCACAGTACAACAGCTAGAAGAATTTTAGCATATACAGTTGACGCGAATGAGCTATAACGGCAAATGTGTCCTTCGCGCACCACTAGTCTCTGCTAAAAAACCACAAATTCGTCTGACAGCACCGAAACTGGAACCTTGAGAACTAGGAAAGGTTGCCTGATCTCCTGGTCTTATGGATCAGGTTTTCGGTTAATACACGCCGATGGACGGGCCACGATATGGCGTCAAGAGCACTGATCGATGGGTATCAGCTGCGTAGCGTTAACTGTATGAGCTGGCGAGGCTGTGTAATGGTCTGAAATCTTTTTTCTTTTATTTTGGGATTATTTAATGACCACGGCGAGAAAACCAAATGCTACAAGAAGTCGCCCTTAGTTTAGTGCCACTGATTTCAGGGAGGGGGAAGAGCCTATACTGTACGACAAGCACAGCATCCATGTTTCACCCGGTATTTGATTCCAGACCCAAATCGGACGAATGATCACAAGCCAGCGCTTAGACCACCGCGCCTCCCGGTTGGCGGGTCTGTTTGTATGGCGGGCATTGTGTTCCTGATTAGCTCTGGAACAAAATTTGGATACCACGCGTTATCTTGACATCATTTAGAACCAGGCACATCCGTACATGTACATGGTGTGTCCTAATGGAGAGGGATGCTTCCAGCAGGATAATGCTCCATACCACAAGACTCTGATCATCACACAGTGGTTCCAATAGACAGACTGTGACTTCAAAGTGCCAAAATTGCTTTAACAGTCCTCCAGATCTTAACCCAATTGAACACCTGTGGGATGAGATTGAGAAAGACATTTGTAACAAAGATCCTCCTTTAACGAACATTCGGCATTCGACACACGCCATCATCTCGGTTGCCTGGCTCAGTGTACCTGTTAAACGATAGCAGAACATCGTTGAATCCTTGCCAAATAGAGGACAGCTGCTTGGAAGGCAAATGCGGCCCAACACATTATTAGGTAGCTGTTCCTAATAATTTGCTACTTCAATATATTAGCTGCAAAGCGAGTTCATGAGAATTAACATAGCCACTCAATGCTAAGAAACTGCGTGGAATTGCTTCCAGCGTTTGGCTCGAAATCTAACAATAGAACGGCAGGGAATAAGAAAGTTTTGTTCAATATTTTACGCTGCTCAAACCTGTTGTTTATTCATTCACACTGAAATTAAATGTTCATTTTCTACGGGGCTTTTCAATAGATTCCCTGTGTTGTACAGGCGCGACTTGTTATATTTGTCAGTACATGTAATTCGCTACATTTATGTGAGTGTTAATGTATACAAGTATCATTTTTACGATATAAAGTAGCACATCGCCAAACCACTTCCTGGATGGTGATTCGTCTTTGAGGTACTCAACCCGCCCTGAGCTGAAGAGGGAGAGAGAAAGTAGAACATTCTCAAAATTATCTGCAAGCAAAAATGTTCTAGCATTCCTTCATCTTTTGGAAAACGGTTAGTCGTCTTCCTAGCATTGTATTACCGATGCTTTTGTACATTTCTTGTACTCACAAATGCACTACTGTTTGTGAAAATTGCAACACCAAGAAAATATTTCGCTATTCAAATGAAATTCATATCGCAGATTTCTCATGTTACAGAAGATAACTGATTACATTTGTACCGCTATACAAGATCGTTTCGCTTCAGAACGTAGAGGCCGCGACTGTGGAGGAAGTGCAACAGCAGCCGTTTGAACGACTTTCACATCCCCCTTATAGCGCTGATCTAGAGCCATGAAATTATGCCGTCTTCGGTCCACTTAAAGAAGCTCTGCGCGGTAGCAGGTTCACCTGTGATAATGAGGATAAGGGAGCGGTGCAGACCTGTATGCAGGTGCAGCGGAAAAAGATCTTTTCTAGGGGAGTGAAGAAGCTAGTGGAACGATACAAGAAATGCATCGACCTGCAGAGGGACTATGTAAAGTGAGATTACCCTTATCTTCATTTGTTCGCATTTTACCGGTATTAAAGGGTAAAAAGAAATCTGTTAAGTCTCCAAGCTTTTTCTGCTCTAAACTATGCAACGTAATTCGTTTGAGCGCGTAATACCATTCTTCAGTAAGCATGTGTATTTTTATATTTTTAACCTTTTCTGCTGAAGATTTCGCGATTCTGGGAAATGGAAACGTATTCCATTAGATGCTTGATATTCTTAATCAACGGTGATTCCAGACATGAGATCACCACAAGGAACAATGCAGAACATTCACCAAATATCATTTTCAGTGTACTTAAACGAAAAGAAAGAACTTGGGGATGAGCATCATATTAACTGTTCTTTTGCGATCCCGCCTAACTGATAGTGGTTGGTGACGTCATTCACCCCGGGGAAATGGAGCCAGTTGAAGCAAGAAATCGAGTCCAAATTCACTTGAGGGTCGGTTCTATTCAGTCGATTGCGAAAACTTCCTGCAAAAAAATTGGATGCCGATATCACCCTCAGGTCACAGGTGGAGAAGACAGATTTTTCTTAGCCAACACATTGGCATTATAGGGCAACAGTATCCTATCTCTTTTCGCCATCCACTAAAATCTATATCCCGCGGTTAATAAATGATTATTTGAACCAATAGATGGGTAACAGAAACATCTCTGATATCTATGATGTTACAAAATAATCATGTTCTTATTTTTAATTCTAAAGGTTACACTCTCGTCTGATATTAGTTTCTAAAATGTTTATACCTAATTCTGTGGCAGATATTTTATGTCATATGAATATATTATATTGACGGAGTTTCTATCTAAAAAGTGTTTTGACTTCTTTGTAAATGAATAACGCAATTTATAGTCAATAATCCTAATCACTTGCAACTCCAACCAGGAAGTACACTATATTATCAAAAGTATTCGGCTACCACAATGTATTGGGACATATGGTTTTATTATCGCAATTACTTGTTAGTCGGTCCACCTTTTGCTTCTATGACAGTGGCAACATATCAAGGCATACCGTCAACCAGCTTCCGGTAGGTCTCGACAGGAATGGCTCGCAATTCGTCTCCTCCACACACCGTGCAGTGTGGTAGGGAGCTAGATCATGTTGGAAGAGACAACGGTCATTTCTATAATACTGCCACACTGTTGGTAGGACAGAATTATCCAGAATGTCGAGGTGCACTTCAGAGTTTATGGTATAATAACCAACAGGCCGAGGGTCATCCACAAAAAATAACTGATTACCATGATGCAGCCTCCTCCTAACTTCACAGTTGGAAAAACAAAGTCCGATGAAAATCGTTCGCAGAGCTGTCGCCAAATCCAAACACGCCCATCAGACTGGAAGAGTAAAAAGCATGACTCATCACTCCGCAGAACAGCTTTCCAGTCGCCCACAGTCCAGGAAGGACGGGAGACACACCACTCCAAACGGCGCATTTACAGCACTGATGTTTGGCTTGTGTGCCGCTGCTTTATCATACTAACCCTTACCGTGCAACTCTCTGCGGAGAGGTATGGTACTACCTGAGCCATTACAAGCATTTACTGCTTCATTCACGATGGAAACGGCAGAAGGAGAACGGGATTTCTTACAATGGCTCTTCTGCCACGTTTCGTCAGTTTGTGCAGCATTTCTGACGGGTTTTTTTTTCTGTAGCTGCACCGTCCTGTTTCCATCTCTTCACGACCTCACATACAGTCGATTTTGGTACATTTAGTTTAGCTGCAATGTTTCTTACGGAAACATTATTCAAATGACACCCTATGACCAGCCCACGCTGGAACTCGGAAAGTTCATGTCCACGCGGCATATCCGCTTCAACGTTACTGATAATAAGACAGAACATCTCAGCTTTATAGTAGATGTACCTCACTACTCACAGAACACCTTCCTCATTAACCGTTTCTTGGGCTTATGCAAATATTTGGTTGTGTCCGAATACTTTTGATAATTTAGTGTATGTTTCTCTATTCAAAGAAGTATGCTTTCTGAAGTCACCTGTTCAATCTCTATTTGTTGCGTATTTGTAAATTATTTTAATGTGTCTATATTTGCTAACTTTGTTGCGTTGAGTGTTAGATCTGTCCAGCAAATTTTGTTCTCTATTTATTGGGTCTACTGTGAAAATTCTGTTACTTATATCTGACAAGTCCGTCTCGTTGGTTATATTTCTGTAACTGGAATGCCAAAGTTGTGAATTCTACTGCTAAAAGGTTCTATCTTATAAGGAGCTTATTTTAGGAATTAATTTTTTGTAAGTCGTAGATGTGTTTTGTAGATTGCAGTGTTTGTTTCTACAAGATCTTCACGCGCATGGCTTTGCTGTTTCCAACAAGACTATGACGTGAATTAATTATGATACTTTTTCTCAAGAGTGTCGGGTGAAGTCTTGTGAATTGTATTCGGCCGAACGGGAATACAATATGAATGTAATTGCATTATAAAAGGGTATTTTGTAAGTTTTATCACTCTGTTTGCCGGTATATTGTGAATTTTGCTTCCTGAGTCACCGGCCCTCTTGTTGTGTTGTACCTGAGTCATCCAACACGTTATACAAAACGATTAACTGCTGTTATTTAATCATAAAACCATTCACAAAGTAACAGTAGGAGTCTTCCTTACGTTTTATGAAAATATAATTTCTTAGTTTAATCTTAATCACCCTGCAAGTGTATTAACTTTTCTAGAGTGGCTCAAACTGATTTTCACGTACCTTGCCGGCCGCATTCTATGTTGTTGTTGTTTTTTAATTGGAGGTTTAACGACCACCGTGAGCAACTCAGTGGGCTATAAGCAGTCGCGCATTCTATGTTTTAAGCAAAGTACAAGCTTTTTTGTTAAACCTGAATCAACCCATATATTACCTTAAAAAAACTGTTCCCCTTGCATCTCGTACTGAAAGGTAGATCGTTCCCATATAACACAAAGCATCCTTTGTATTTGGTAAAAACATAAATTACTTTCATTGCACTAATCGTTCTTCATGTTTGACAAAAATGTTAACTGATCTCATTAACCCGAATAATCTTCGAAAAAGACATAACCCGTATTTATTTTACTTAAATCGTTCTTTTTAATTCGAGAATAAGAAAATATGCAGACTGTTCTCATGAAACCCGAATCGTCGTACAAGTTAAATGAAGTCATAAACTCTTTCTTTAATCAGAATTGTCGTCTCAATTAAATATGGGCAAAAACTTTTTTTATTTTGCCTGAATTGTGGTATTAAATTTAAGAAAAAAGTAAGTACGAGGTGTGGCAATTTAATTCCCGGAATGTACCTGTAGAAACACTGTGTGCATGCCTGTGCACTAGGGGCTACTGTCACCTTCGAAGTAATTCCTCTTCCACGGCATACTCTTAGCTAGACGCTGTTACTATTGCTGGGAACATGCCAGTAACTCTGTTTCTTGTAATATTCTTGAGCTCTTTTTTACGTTATGATGGATGTCCGAAATGCCTGAAAAGCTTCGTCCATTCATGCAGTTTTTATTTTTGGGAAGAGCCAGGCATATAAAGTATTAATAATTGCTTTCTTAGCTGGGAAATTTCGAACATTGAGCACATCATGGTTTGGGGCACTGGAAGGCCACAGATCAGCTCTTTTCCTTCGAACATTGTTGGTTGACCGTTTGTGCCTGTTCAATGAATTCGCAAAAAAACACACTGGTCTTGAACGATGGGCGTGGCATGCTTGCTTTTTTCGGCTCTTATGCTACTCAAATGATCCAATGTAGACGATTTCAGGAAGGGTGTCTGACCCCAGGTCTTAAACAACCCTTAGAAATAGGAAGCTAGGAGATTTGGGCTAGAGTGCCCGATAGGAAAGTCACACGGATGCGAGGTAGAAGACGCCCTTATTTACTACCGGGGCCAGTACCCGGGGTCCGACAGCTTAACGTGCCCATCCGACGCACGGCGGGTATTTAGTGGATCGAGCGTTCGTACTTGCCTGGGATCGAACGTGAGGTCATTTCCGTGGCAATCACGAATGTTGCCCACTAGACCACCCGCGGCCCTCTTATGCTACTCAAAGACACTTGCCTTTTTATATAGTATCCTCACCATACGCCATTTTCAATATCCCTAACGTTTCAGCAGCACTTTTATCGATCTTCACGCAGAACTTGGTGTTAATGCGCTGCTTTAAATTTCTATCCCTGATTTTTACCTCAAAACTCACACACAGACTTTTACTGTTTTCGAACTGCTGACTGACGAACAACTCTTCTGGTATGCGGTTAACACATGCACTACTTGAAACATGTCCAGACATGCATAGCTACGTGATTCTGCCCGCATCGCCACAAGGACTACACTAGGCGGCCGTTCCTGCACACACAGACTTGCATTGGTTTCGCAACTGCCCTCTTATGAATGGCTCTACTGGTCTGCAGTTAACGCATGCACTACATGAAATATGTCCAGACACGCAGAGGTACGTGATTCTGCCCACATCGACACCAGGCGACACTACGCGACCGTTCCTTCACACACAGACTTTCATTGCTTTCGCGACTTCTCACTCACGAACAGCTCTACTGATCTGCGGCTAACGCATGCACTACTTGAAACATGTCCAGACACGCACAGGCACGTGATTCTGCCCATATCGCCACAAAGGGCGACCCTACGTGACCGTTCCTTCACACACACACACACACTTGCATTGCTTTTCCAACTGCTCACTCACGAATGGCTCTACTGGTCTCCGGTTAACGCATGCACTACTTGAAACAATTCCAGACACGCATAGGCACGTGATTCTGTCCTCATCTCTACAAGGGCGACACTACGTCACAGTTCCGGGAATTAAATTGTCACACCTCGTACGTAAGTAATATTCATTTAACCTGTATAGTGCTGTAACTGTCTTCGTTTAATCTAAATTACCCTTCAAGTTAAATAAGGACATGAATAGCTTTCATTTACTCACAGTAATTATTCTATTCTATTTTTATAAAAGTTCACGCAAAAACCTTTTGCTAACGGAATTAAACTAGTGCCTGATTTACATTCTTACTTTCATTTCAGCTCCTCCAGATTTTATTGTTGATCTACCTGACATTCGAGGTTTCGATCGTGAAGACCCCTTTATCATTATGACTTGCAAAGTGGAGTGCGATTCCCAGTGTGAAGTAAAATGGATGAAGAATGAAGAGCTCCTTGAAAACTCAGATCTTTACATCATCCGAAGCCGAGTCAATCCAGTAGATGTGATGAGTAACAGGTTCCAGTCCATTTCCAGTACGATTCAGTTCAATATGACTGCGTGGCCTGGACGTCGCTTAGAAAAGGATCGTGACGTGGCTAACTACACGTGCTTCAGCTCAGGGAACGAAGTGGGAGATGGAGTCAGCTCAACCACTCTCTTCCGAGTTGAGTGTAAGTTTCAAGTTTTCTCTCTGAAAACCACAAAAATCAAAATAGATTTGCTTGTAAATCTGTACATACAATGAGCGAAGGATATCTCTTAACAGCTTTTCTCACACGCTTCAAATTTGTGTATGGTGTCATTAGTCATGATACCATAGAAATGCTTTGCATTACAGTTCCAAGCGCATGTTTAATGACACCAGCTCTGCCTCATGTAAAGACACAGTTTTGCAATTGCTTCGGACATACCAATAGTGATTTCTCGTTAACTATTTTACGCCGAGTTAGCTTTGCATTAGGGAAACCTACCTAATAACGCGTTTTTCTACCTTTCTGTGCAGTCCCGAACGCCTAGCAACAGATTCTACAAGGTGTCGAACATCCTCCATGCGTCATTGGACGCATGTCCGCTGCAGGAGCTCCGTCAGCTCACACTCATTCCATGGAGAATGATCAGCAGTTCTCACACTCCTTTCTAGCATATCCCACAGATGTTCAATTGGATTACAATCATGGTAGTTTGTGAGCCAAGGCAAAGTGGAGATTTCGTTGTCGGGTTCCTCGAACCACACAGTAGCTATATGAGCCCGATGACATGGTTCTCTGTCCTGTTTTACGATTGCACTGTGGGTGGTCCGGGTGAACCTCCTGCATATATGACTAGACATGGTTGGCTAACAGGTCTCTGTAGCGTCCACAATTCAGTGTTTCTGGGATGATAACCAACGGACCAACGACTTGTCAGGAAAAAGCACGCCAGGCGAGAACACCACCTCTACTGGCCTAGTGAACCCTAACTGTGCAAACAGGGAATAGGGATTCATGCTGTTTACGCCATATGCGAACCAGGCCATCAGCATGGTGCAGCGGGAAACGGGATTCATCACTACAGACGACCTGCTTCCATCTATCGTGGGTCGATTCCCGACGCTTCTTGACCCATGCGAAGTGTTGTTCGCGATGACTGGCCGTCATCATGGGTACCCTCTTTGGTCTCCGGCTGTGGAGCGTCATGCGAAGCAAGGTATGACGCATGTTTCATGTGAAAATAGGTCTACCTTCACCGCTGTTGTACTGGTGGGTGACCTGGGTGACTGTTGCACGTCGTTGCTGAGATACCAGTCGTGACACCAAACGCTCACCTATGGGATCAGCCGCGCTTATCTGACTAATGTGAGCCCTTCTCCTAGATGTTTGTGCATGGTTAATCCAGTCCTGGTTATACCCTTGATACAGCAGCCCGGGAGCAGCCAACAACTGCGGATGTTTTCGAAACACTGGCACCTGCTTTCTGGGCCCCAACAAACTGACCGCGGTCAAATTGGCTTACTTCGCCACGTTTCCCAGTTACTGAAAAACGTTTATTACAAATTGTGCACACTTATCACACAGAAGATAGGTGTGCACAATATATAGTACCCGCACGTGACGTTGATGTAACGTGGTACTTCGTTATCGCTCCAAATATGTAAAACTTGGGGAGGGGATGTAACCAATGCAAAGCTAACTCTGAGCTGGCTGTGTGTATCTCGTATCCCGATATTATTTCGAGCATTTGAGTGGGCGTTCCTTCCTCTTTATTTATTTGAATGGAGGTTGTTTTTTTTTATTGTAGGTTTAACGACCACCGTGAGCAACTCAGTGGGCTATAAGCAGTTGCCCGTCCCTAATTTAGGGTCACTGGTTCCAGGGAAGAGAGAGAGCCAGTGCCGTAAGACAAACACAACATCCATGCCTCACCGGGATTCGAACCCGGACCCCTTTCGGACGAATAATCAGAGGCCATCGCTTAGACCACTGCGCCACCGGGGCGGCTCCTTCCTCTTGTCTCTTCTATGTGTGAGTATTGTCATCATAAAGGTTCGACTACGTTTTCACTTATTCTTACGTCATAGTTTGCTCTCATCATTACGTACTGCTCATTCTTTATCTTCAAACTCCGTTTGGACGCATGGCGCAATGGTCTAAGCGATGGCATCTGATCATTCGTCCGAAAGGGGTCCGGGTTCGAATCCCGGTGAGGCATGGATGTTGTGTTTGTCTTACGGCACTGGCTCTCTCCCGTCCCTGGAACCAGTGACCCTAAATTAGGGACGGGCGACTGCTATTAGCCCATTGAGTTGCTCACCGTGTTCGTTAAACCTCCAATCAAAAACATAACTGCTGTGCCTTCCCCTTCTGTGCCTGCCGTTGCACAGTTGCCTTGTCCACCTCTCCAGCCGTCGGGGAAGGCATCATTCGTGACTGCTCTTTTTTTTTTTTTTTTTTTTTTGATTGGAGGTTTAACGACCACCGTGAGCAACTCAATGGGCTATAAGCAGTCGCCCGTCCCTAATTTAGGGTCACTGGTTCCAGGGAAGGGAGAGAGCCAGTGCCGTAAGACAAACACAACATCCATGCCTCACCGGGATTCGAACCCGGACCCCTTACGGACAAATGATCAGAGGCCAACGCCTTAGACCACTGCGCCACCGGGGCGGCTGACTGCTCTTCAACGGTGTTCAACTCCATCAGCTACTTCTGCCTCTTTAGTACTGTTGTCCCCTGGTTTCCCTATTGTACACATCGCCAACAAAACTGTTACCGCTACAATTGATGAAGAGCCAAAGGTAGGCAGAGAGTTTGCCTCCTTATTAAGTCTTTTATGCCTTACCCAGCACTCCTCTACCTCGTTATATGGAGGCTCAATCTGTCCATATTCCTGCAACTGCCATTTGTGGAATCGCCAGAACACCTCAAGGTATCTCTGTGCTGTTTGACCGCAAAGTTGAAGCTGACTTCTTCTTGGCCAACGGCTTGAACATTGGTGCACACCACCTCATTCCATCTCCACTTTCGAAACTGTCTGATGCAATCACTTTCTACTCCGACCCTCAGGCGATTCCTGATGAGTTACTTCCCTTGCTGGTTGAAAAAGTGTGCAAGATTGTCGGAAAAGTCCACCGCATTTCGGGTTCTGCTCGAGACACCCGTTTCGCCCACGTCCCTGGCCTTCGAAGACAATTGCTGGTTGTTTTCCCGACCAACTAGGCCTTGCGGGATTGCCCCAGAGATGCGACTCAATATACCTTCGTTCATATACCTTCAAGATCTTTACCTCTCATTATTGTACACAGTGTCTGACGCAAGATCACACCACGGCAGCGTGCCCTAACCGTCGACGTAACCCTTCTGGTGATTACCCGTCCGCGGCAGCTGGCTCCTTCTTGCCATCTGATATGTCCGCAAATACATCGACTGATATTGATCCAACGTCTTCTGTGATTCCTCCGAGCCATTTGAAAGACTCTGGCCTATTTCCACCGCTGTCCTAACGGAAGTACTGCCTCCTCCTCCACGCCTATTGGTAACTGTCTCGACCACCGACATCTCTCCGACTGAACTTTCAGACTTATATGCCAAGTGTTCCTCTCGTGCTTCCCATTGGAGATTTCTCCGGTCTAGCTTCCGAACCGGAAGTCCCAAGTGAGGCCCCACCGGTCTCCTTTCTGCAGGAACACACTGCTGTCGTCGCGTCTTGTCGTGCCATATTCCTTTCACACGAGTCCGCCTCTCACACTGATGACTCTTCGGTGCAATCTGTTCGCCCTTCCTCCGAATATGAGACCGACCCTGATCAGCAGGTAGATGTGTCGCCAACTGCTTCGTAATCTATAAGGTCTGTCTCCTCAAGGAAATCTACCTAACAGAAGAAGGTATGCCAACTATCCCGTTTGCCTCCTATGGATACCTCCGCTAGTTCGACTCTTCCTGATACCTCTTTGATCCTTGCTTCCCAACGTGCTGTGACGCTGCGCTCTCGATCCAGCTCAGCGTCCGAGCTTACGGCCATCACTGTTACCGACATTGAACGTATGGTGGACTCAATTCATCTGATCCCCGGGCTGTTGTCCCTTAAACAACTTCTTTACTTTATTTCTACTAGCACGAATGCACAATTTTTTTCAACGAAGTTTCGCCGGTCTTTTGACTTGGACAATCAAGCTGCTGTTTGTCAGTTCGAACAATGTATGCTCCGTTTGCAATCGCATCGCCGTTCCAATCAACGATACTCTGCCCTCGTTCACACCTTTTTTCACGCTTGCGACGTCTCAATGAACTCTCTGAGTCGCCTGTGTGTGTCACTCTTCCACCTGAGGTTGCTGACTCTTAGTTCCCTGAATACCAGAGGGTTTGCGAATCCATTAGTCAACTCATTGGTGTTCGCAGATTTTGCGACTATTGGTGGTCACCCATGGCCAGGAACTCCTGATTCTAAGGTTGCTCTTTTCGATGCACTTCTGGGTTAGGGTCTCTTTCCCGCTACATTATGTGTGATTTTATTTTGTTATGTGCCTGTATATCTGATGTCGTTGTTATGTGTCACTCTCTACTACATATCTGCTGTTATTTCATGTTGTACCGTGCATTTTAAGTTTTCACAGATACTTTCCCTGTCGTTTTCCACGTTTTGTCAATGTCGTGATATTCTGTGGCCCATAACATTTCTCTATTTATCACACTGTTCACATGTACGCATCTACCATTGTCCTTTTTCCTACGTATGTTTTTTTTTTACTTGATATTGCTGACACCCTTTGTTTTTCATTTACCGTGCCCTGTGTGAGCGCGTTCATTGTTCTCTCTCATGTAAACACACCCACATGTGCTTTGTGACCTTTATTTTCGCTGTTATTCTTTGCGCATCTTATGTTCTGCCCGTATGCACTAATGCGAATAAACTGAGTATCCTAGCAGGAGCTCACAGTTTCTAAAATAAAACAAAATTCAGTGTCCAAAGAGCCAATTCTATAGCGAAGTGATAGCAGTGTTCCCGAAACACTTCGATGTCGTAATTTGGGCTCTCTTTTGAAATCAAGTACACTGAAGTGCCAGAAAAACTGGTACAGACGAGCTTATGCAAAATACATAGCAAGGTTACCTATGCGCGTACTCGGTTGAGTCCGCCAGTGCGTATATAAAGCGAATGACATCATTGCCAGCTGTCACAGCTGTTTTCGGCATAAGAATGACAAGTAATAACGATTTAAGCGATTTTCAACGTGGTGTCATAGTTGGCGCTCGTGAGATGGGCCATAGTGTTTCGGAGGTAGAAACGAAGTTCGGATTTTCACGGACGACCATTGCAAGGGTGTACCGTGACTATAAGATTTCCGGCAAAACCTCCAACCTACGATACCAGTGTGGCCGTAAAAAGACATTGGGTGAACGTGACCATCGTCGGCTGTCAAGAATTGTTTCACGCGATAGGCGTGCAACACTCTCGCAGGTATCATCGGAATTCAATGCTGGAGCTTCAACAAGCATCAGCGTCCGGACTGTGCAACGTACGCTGCACGATATGGGCTTTGGGAGCCGACGCCCAACTCGAGTCCCCTTGATGGGTGCACGACACAGAGCTATGCGCCTCGCTTGTGCACGGCAACACCGCCACTGGGCACTTGATGACTGGAAGCAAGTAGCCTGGTCTGACGAGTCGCGTTTCCAACTGTATCGGGCAGATGGAAAGATTCGTGTGTGGCGCAAACCCCATGAAGCCATGGATCCCGCCTGTCAACAGGGAACTGTACTGGCTTGTGGGGGTCCGTAATGGTATGGGGTGTGTTTAGCTGGACTTCACTGGGACCCCTGGTACGTCTACAAACGTCTGTGATTGGCCAACGCTATGTGCGCATCCTTTTTGACGAGGTACACTCGTTCATGTCCTGCATTCATGCTGATGGGTTGGGCCTGTTTCAACAGGACAATGCACCTCTACACAAGTGTCAGGACGCCACATTATGGTTGAAGGAGAATTCATCTGAGTTTGGGGTGTTTCCATTCCCACCCAAGCCCCTAGATATGAACGTGATGGAACACATTTGGGATGCCATGCAACGCGCCATCGAACACAGGAATCAGAGACCTCGGAATACACCCGAATTGTGGAACGCTCTGCAGGAATTATGGTGTGCATTGCCTACAGCATATTTCCAGAAGCTAGTGGAGTCCATGCCCCGTCGTATTTCTGCAGTCCTGCGCTCCCGCGGGGGACCTACCAAGTATTAGACTGGTGTACCAGTTTTACTGGCACTTCACTGTACGTTAGTTTTCTTTTCTTATTCTTTTTTAACAACCTTCCTGTTCTTCAGAGCACCTGCCAAGTAAAAGCGGTGTTTCAAATTTTACAACAATATTGTACATAACTGAAAGAAAATGGGATATCGGGGCAAAGAAATAAACGATTATTCCATTTTCACTGGTAGACGTGGTGGTCATAATTCATTAGTTGCTAGGTTATTCACTGTCGTATCCATATTCCGATGTCTCAAACGTCAACCATACGGACATTTTAAATAATGAATATGTAAAATGTTGACAATGTGATATTTGTTTAACATCTTCTGTGACGTCAGAATGGTTAATTAAGCAGCGATAAACCTACCGGAGTAGTTCGATTGAGAGAACAGTCGCTCCGGTGTCGGAACATATTGGTTCGAATCCTACTGTCGGCAAAAGAAAGATTATATTGCCGCCCCGACAATAAAGGATTTTCTGGCCCTGGGGATTGAAAAAGACAATTATGTAATGGTTCTTCCGCGCAAAGTAGGTAAATCATAAATAAATACCTCTGCAATGGAACGGTCGCCGACTGTTTCTGTCTGTTGATCCGAAACCTGCTGAGTGATTTCGTACCACTGCCTATCTTAAGAGGGGGAGCATGATGTGACGTAAAAGTCAAATATGCAATAAAGCAGCCAAACGCCTGCCGACGTAGTTCATTTGGGAGAACAGCCGCTTCGGAGTAGAAAGACGCGTTTTCGTATTCACTACCGGCAAAGCAAAAGTTATAGTTAATAGAAAAATGTCAGGTTGTTTTCTAAGGAGGGACAGTTTTCTACTGCTCCTATGCATGTCATACGAGCAAGCGTCATTTTTTGATAAAGGAAGTCAACAACCATTTTTAAAGTGCTGGATACTCAACAGTGTGAAATTAAAAATAAGTTCTGCAATAGTCCTGATTCAAGAATTTCAGTAAAACAGCTACATCATACAAGCTTGCATGAAGCTCTCCCTTCCTTTGCTTATTCCAACTTTAACGCCTAATGTTTTGAAGCTCACTGCGTTGAATTTATATATCACTGCATGCAGCCACTTTCAAACCTTAGTAAAACTAAACAAATCATTCTAAAAGAAACTGTACCATTCCTAATCATGTGTTTTGTTGTTCGTCATTTCGGGAGATCGAGTGATTGCTGGTGGACTAAGAGCATTAAGTCTGAAAAAATGGAGCTCCTTATTTCGCAAAGCTTAATACCATAAGATGTTTTCTTCGCGAAAGCCATTAGCGATTACTTTGCGAAGACTATTACCGTCTGAGACAGCCTCTTCCAGAAGTACTACCCTGAGCTCCTCCACTTTCGTCCGAGAAAGAATAATGAGCGTTTATTAGGTTACTGTATCCTAAACTTTGCGACTTGAGGATTTATTGCTAGTGCTTAAATTAGAACTTGGTATTGAAGTCCAAAATATGAAGCTGCTTTGGGAAGAATTAATAAATTCCTGACCGCCCTAAAACCTAGGACAGCTGGGTACCTGCCGCGGGCCCGGAGCTTTGAAGGACCCCACTCATCATTGACACAAAAAATTAAAATAGAAATGCAATATGAAGAATAATACAAATTATTATGAATGACCTGCACTATCAAGCGAATGCTACCTTATTTGTATGGGACCGACTGAATACACCTAAATTAAGCCAACCAATTGTTTTCTGGATTAGACGAGATAAATCAAGATTCCGATAGTCCTGGAATCCCCGTACATACTTTTTGTACTTTTCGTGTTTGTGTGTGCTCAAACTGACGTAAACAATAAAGAAAAGTGTAGTGCAGTTTTTAATATGGAAATACTGTTATAAGTTTCTATCAGCAATTGAAACGTGAGTTACACTTGATTACGTTTTCTTAAATTATAATTTTGATGTACTTTGTATATTTTTTAATACAAAGTAGTTGTTACTTTAATTTCGAGAAAGGTAGTCATTGTATCTGAAGTTTTAATAAAGTTTTAAAACACAGGGCACTATAAAATATAAAGAAAGTATCAACATTTTATTCCCTAGTTTATTTGTACTGTGTTAAAACCCTAAGTGCCAATTCACGCACTTAGTTTATTGAAAAAACCGCAATACGCAGTCGAGGAAGGACAAACACAAGGGCATACACCTGTACTCCTAACAACACTGACGCAAAGAACAACACAGGCGACGACGATCACAGTCGCAAACAATTAACACATAAATGAACAAGAAAGTTGACACCGAATTTTCGGTTGTAACGAGCACGCTCTTTTATTTCTTTCCGACGGAACCTGTTACAAAAAAATCAACCTGATATCTACAATCGATAAAACATCCAGAAATAGAAACAGCTACCTACTTTCACCAGCGGCTAAAAAGCATGTTACGAAGATTATCAAATGGGGCACAAAAACTGCCTAATTGCAGAAGGAAGGTATCAGAAACAAAGAGATTTTCGAATTGTATAGTCTACGCCTTCTAGCGGAAGAATTTTGCAAAATCGAAAAGTTGAAAATAGACGAAAAGTATTCTTCATGGCAAAAGCAATGGTAAGGAAAAATAACTTTTCAAATACGTCTACCGCACGCAGAGAAGCGAGAAAAATGTTTTGATTATTGCGCCCCCTAGTGGGAAACTTGTGCATTATTTAAAGAGGATAATGCTTCCCATCTTTATTGTAGCGAATGGCATACAGTAAAAAAAGAAATTCTTCAATAGGGTTTTTAGAAGCGGAGATATAGCTGCAAACGAAAATACGAAAACGCCACGTAGTGACAGAACTGTGAATACAAAACCCCTCAAATACAAACCTAAATACTCGTAGTTCCAAAAGGTAAATTGTATCCGGTATTAAGTTAATATTTTAAATTGCACATTTAGAAGCAGAGATGTCGATAAAAGCAGTTTAAACGTTTGCGCCCCCTAGCGGCGTAATTTTGGAAGAAAATGCACGCAAAACGTTTTTATTGTTAGTAGCATCTGACCGGAAAAGAATTTTTGCAATCATATATTTAGTCTCGCAGATATTGCTGTGAACTTATCCCTTCTAGTGGCACAGTAGTGCGTTAATAAATACACTGACGGAAAAAATCCCAACACCAAGAAGGGGTTGTGTTAGATAAACGACAGTTGGTAGGCGGTTAAGAGTACATCTGTAAGATGACGTCTATGCAAATTTCGCGCTCGGCGCATACGTGTGGCGCTAGTAGCGCCCCTCGGAACATGCAAAGCAGGTTTGCTGTAAATACGCGCTGTAACGTTCGTGAGCGTTAGTTATCATTGAGATTCGACGTAGTGCATTGATGTTAGTCAAGAATGCCTGTAAGAAGACGAAGAAGCCATTATCAACAGCTAACGGAGTTTGAACGAGGTCGTGTAATAGGGCTAAGAGAAGGTGGATTTTCTTTCCGCAATATTGCAGAACGACTTGGCAGGAATGTAGCCACTGTGCATGATTGTTGGCAGCGGTGGTCAAGGGAAGGTACTGCCTCAAGAAGACCGGGTTCCGGACGGCCACGTGGCACTACTGAGAGGGAAGACCGCCGTGTAAGGCGTATGGCCGTGGCGCATCGTACTGCGTCTGCGGCAGCAATTCGAGCTGCAGTTGCCACCACAGTGACACAACGAACTGTTACAAATCGTTTACTTGAAGGACAGCTCCGAGCCTGACGCCCTGTAGCGTGCATTCCACTTACTCCAAACCACTGCCGTTTGCGACGTCAGTGGTGTCAAGCTAGACCTCATTGGAGGACGGAGTGGAGATCTGTTGTGTTTTCTGATGAAAGCCGGTTCTGCCTGGGTGCCAGTGATGGCCGTGTGTTGGTTAGAAGGAGGCCAGGTGAGCGCCTGCAACCAACCTGTCTGCGGCCGAGACACACTGGACCTACACCTGGAGTTATGGTCTGGGGAGCAATTTCCTATGACAGCAGGAGCACTCTCGTGGTTATCCCACGCACCCTGACGGCACAGTTGTACGTCGGTCTGGTGATTCAACATGTTGTGCTGCCATTCATGAACAGCATTCCAGGATAACGCTTGCCCGCATACCGCTGCTGTAACCCAACATGCTCTACAGAGTGTCGACATGTTGCCGGGGCCTGCTAGATCGCCAGATCTTTCTCCAATCGAGCACGTATGGGACATCATTGGACAACAACTCCAGCGTCACACCCAACCAGCATTGACGTCCCTGTATTGACCGACCAAGTGCAACAGACATGGAACTCCATCCCACAAACTGACATCCAGCACCTGTACGACACAATGCATGAACGTTTGCGTGCTTGCATTCAACATTCTGGCGGTTACACCGGTTATTAATGACCAGCATTTCACATTTAAAATGGCTCTTCTCGCGCTTACATTAAGCTGTGATCTTGAAACCTTAATCGATTAAATATGTTACCTATACAAATGTATTGCCTCCATTTCATTCCTCTACAACTATTTTTTCGTGGTGTTGGGATTTCTTTTCCGTCAGTGTATTTGAAATTATATGATAAACATTTCGCACCGGAAACATCTCCAACTTTAGAAAGAATTTTTCAAATCTGACTCTTAGAAGCAGAGATATCGACAAACATAAGATATACGTATACGCCCCTGGCGGAAAAGCTGTGCACTACTTAAGCAGGAGGCATTCTTAAAAGGTTTTCCGAGGTGAACAGTATCGGTCCATGAAATAATTTGTTTAATGAAGTTTTTAGAACCTCAGATTTTGCTGCAAATACAGCAGAAGCAGAAATAAACATTTGCGCCTCGTGGTCGCCAAACCATACTTTACCGTAAATCAGAAATTATATGCAAAGCATTTCTCATCGGGAGCTGTATTTGATGCTGGAAGAATTTTTCAAATCGGACTTTTAGAAGCAGAGATATCGAAAAAAACTAAAGTTACCTTAAACCCCCTAGTGGAATATCTAAGCATTACTTGAAAAAGAGACTGTACCTAAAATAATCTTCGATATAAATGGCATCAAACGAAAAATAATTTTTCCAATTTGATGTTTAGAAGCTCATGTATGGAACAAACTGTATTTTGAATTCGATATCATCTTCCTTTACGCCCTTTAACGGGAAAGTTGAGCATCGGGGAAAAATGCAAGAGTTATCATTCTCAGATTTCAAGCTCCCCAGTGCAAAAATAATTCTGCATCTCTCAACAGATTGATATCAGCGTTCCAACTTGCATCGGAGCTGTCAGCTGACACCGGGAGGATAATTTCCAGAGAAACCTTGTTGTTGTTGTTGTTGTTGTTGATTGGAGGTTTAACGACCACCGTGAGCAACTCAATGGGCTATAAGCAGTCGCCCGTCCCTAATTTAGGGTCACTGGTTCCAGGGAAGGGAGAGAACCAGTGCCGTAAGACAAACACAACATCCATGCCTGACCGGGATTCGAACCCGACCCTTACGGACGAATGATCAGAGGCCAACGCCTTAGACCACTGCGCCACCGGGGCGGCAGAGAAACCTTGTTCCCACGATTTCAAGCAAGACATATGCTAGAAAATCTGCAACTTACCAGTAACCTCAGTTCATTGGAGAGCACGACTGGAATGGAGCAGCAGTACCTCAATTGGACCAATGATCAACTGGGACCGATTGCCGAGAGCGTGGGTCATTTTATCACCCTTTGAATATCGTAGAAAGTGACCGATTTGGCGGGAATACTTTGTTGGTCTGGGTAGATGTAACTGTCAACGACCACAGCGACCTGCGCGTCTTTGCAGGAGTGACTCTCATTGTCCAAATACGCTGTTTGCAAAAAGAAAAGAAAAAACAAAACGAAACAGCCCCATAAAGTCGTTCGATCCTGATGAAACTCCGCATCCAAGTACCTCGGGGCCAGATATGCAAATGATTAACAAAATAGCGACCAATGCCTAAATAGTGGTCCGCTACAACACATGGGGA
This sequence comes from Macrothele yani, assembly GCA_039090855.1. NCBI lineage: Eukaryota > Metazoa > Arthropoda > Arachnida > Araneae > Macrothelidae > Macrothele > Macrothele yani. The sequence continues at coordinate 10,282,012 of CM076996.1, forward strand.
CGGCGCATCGAGAAGGGTTTATCAAGAGCAAAGCTCGCGCGCCGGGACAATTGTGACAGCGGATTGCGGTTGCATTCACCTCCACGGACTGTGAGGATGTCTCCATGTCGGACCCATGAAAAATACGAGCAGTAGAGCTAGTTTGAGAGAGGACGTGTATAATGGGTCTGAAAGAAGCCTGTTGGTCAAGTCGTCGTATTGTCAGGCATTTAGGTCGGAGAGACGCGGCAGTCGGACGGTGTTGGCACCAATGGGTCGAGGTGGCCGCTCGAACAAAACCGAATCCGTCGCTCTCAACCATTCGTGGCCGTGTTGCGTCGTCTACCGGTACGGAAATGGCCATCCGGACCGTTGCCAGACGACTTACGGCACGGGGACTACATTCCAAGAGGCCACTCCGCATCCTATCACTGACCAGCGAGCGTCGTCGGCACCGGTTGCAGTGGCGTAGGGCCCTATCAACGTGGAATAGTGTTCAGTGGCGCGTGTTGTCTTTAGTAATGAGTTACGATTTGTACTTGGCGCCGATGACGAGGGCATACGTGTCTGGAAACGAGTTGGCCAGCTCAAGGATCCAGCTTTTACCCTGCAACGGCACGCGTCTCGCACACCAGAAGCCGTGTACCGTTCCACGTCGTCTAGGGATCCATTTCCTACTATAGCCGGACACCCGTGGTAGTCCTCCGTACCCGCTTCAAGGTGAACGGTACGTCAACGATATTTCACGACCTATTTTGTTGCCATTCCTGTCGCAGCATCACTCAGCAATTTTTCAAAAGAATAATGCCCAGCTACACACGACACGGCTCTCCCAGGCCTTCCTCCGTAATGTCGAGTCCCTTCCATGGCAAGCCCGATCACCCGACCTCTGGCCAGTCGAATATATTTAAGACACGATGGGACGCCATCTACTCTTATCCCGGAATGTGGGCGAACTGGCCCACAACTTGTACAGCATCTGTCGTGCTATAAGTTAGGCAGTATCCGTGAACTTTATGCATCTATGTCACGCCGCGTAAAAACTTGTATCCAAGCCAGAGGTGGCGCTACAACCTACTGACTTGTTCCACTCGTGTAGCTGTTTTATCCGAATAAATCGCTCAACTGCTCTGGAATTGCAATCATTTCCTTATGTAATCACAAATTTGTCGGTGACGCTATTGAACTACGCCTCCGCCGCCCCGGTGGCGCAGTGGTCTAAGGCGTTGGCCTCTGATCATTCGTCCGAAGGGGTCCGGGTTCGAATCCCGGTGAGGCATGGATGTTGTGTTTGTCTTACGGCACTGGCTCTCTCCCTTCCCTGGAACCAGTGACCCTAAATTAGGGACGGGCGACTGCTTATAGCCCATTGAGTTGCTCACGGTGGTCGTTAAACCTCCAATCAAAAAAAAAAAAAAAAAAAAAAAAAAAACTACGCCTCCTCGCTCCTGAGCCAGTTGTTCCAACCGACTAAACTACACCGACGGAATGTATCGCTGCAGATTTGAAGTTTTGATACGCTCTTCACCCCTGTAGTTCGCCACATTCTTTCCTACATGTACATTGAACCAATTTTCATCTCGATTGGATGATTACCCTTCTGGGTGCTTCGTTTTGTTGTTGCTGTTGTTTATGAAGAGTGAAATAAAAAGTCATAGGCATTCATTCAAGTACACTGAGAGCAATCACCGAAGCCGGATAATCAGTAGATTTAATTTGGTCTTAGCTTAACACGTTAACCTCATTATGTATATAGCCTGTTATATGTGGCAATCGTATATTCTGTCTTAAAGATCTGATAGAGACTTATTTATTTTATCTTAAAGAAACACATTTCATAATCCAAATTAATTCATCTACGCTGAACTTGGTTTAAACTTCAAGAATGATAATTTCCGCCTTTGTTGTAGGTATTACATCAAAATTTTCTGAAACCGTTATATTTCGAAAGGCGAGATGAATTACAGAAAATCAAGCTAACCACTTATGCTGGCTTATTGAAAACGAAAACTGTATGTGGCTGAACTACACTGAAAAACCTACATCTGGATTCCTCGGAAGAATATGCAAATATTCTTTGCTTTACTTCATTATAAATTATTTTAGACCATTTCTCTTTATTTTGCAAACTTCTGTTCTGCGTTCATTGAAGTAGTATTAGTGTTGGGAAAATTTCCCGTCTGCTTCGTTTTCTTTAAAAGCGTTCGATAGTTAATTAATGTACCCCTATTCATCTTTACAGGAGCTTAGCAAGGAATAAATTTTGCTAATTTTGCATTCCAAAACATTGGATATGTAATACGTCATGGTATATTTTGAAAATTCACGGTTTTGTTCGGTATGAAATCAACCAATCAAAATGCAGGAAATGTGTAGAGAAAATAAAATCGGCACACTTTCGGCACTCGTACTTCATTTAACTTTCAGCAATCAGGAGGATAACATTATTTCCCGTTTGTTAAAAGGTTATATTTTTATAAGATTACAAATCTTGAATACAGGTTAATACTTAATACCACTTTATTCGGGTCTTGCAGGAGTCTTTGGAGTGGTTAGTAAAACCACAAGCTCCTGAATCGTACAAGAATATGCATTGAGTGGACAGAAATCATGGGAAACCCACCTAGTAAAAGGTAGGTTCACCACACGGCTATATATTGAGCCCACCAGGTCACAAAAGCGTTTCACAGGTCTCTTCACCCATGCTTTCCGCAGCTCTCTCCATAATTCAGTGTCATTCCTGGGTGGAGGATCCAAAGCTCCAAAGGACCTTTCCACAACATCCAAACGGTTTCCCACGGAGATCATGTCCGGTGAGCATAGAGGCCGTTTCAGGGTAGGAACTTCTGCGGAATGCTCTTTTAGCCATGTTTTAATCACCACGTCTCTGTGGAGAGGCGCGTTGTCCCACTGGGAGATTCCAGTACTCTGTGGTGCATGATGACTATGAACGGATGTAAATAGTCTGTACGAATGCACACATCGTGTGGATGATTCAGAGATGAATCTAGACGTAGTAGAGGTCCTACGTGTTGCAATTGAACACGCCCCAGATCATAACCAAGCAGCCACCAGCCTCAAACGTTCCTTGTTGACATCGCTTTGAGTAGTTTCCGCCAGACCCGCACCGTCCCGTCTGCGCAAAATAATTGGAAACAGGTCTCATTGAACCAGGAGACTAGTCTCGTATTGTTAAAGGTCCAGTCCTAATGTTCTTTCACCCTGTTGAGACGTACAGTCTGTTGATGTGGCCTTAGCAATGGGACACTGGTGAGCCCGCGGCTCCTATAACATATTGCGGCTAATGATTGCCTAATGGTTTTAATTGAGACGTTTCTGGCACCTCCCTCGTTGAAGTTGGCGGCGATGTGTGCCACTGTCGCTCTCCGGTTGGTTGCAACTATGCGAGACAGACGTCGACGGCCACGTTCAACGACCACCTTTCTCCACCCACATAGCTTTCCACAATGCGATATTATCTCGGAACTGGCGTATTTTCGACGCATTCCTCATACTGTCGATCCATGTTCCAGGCGCCGCCCCGGTGGCGCAGTGGTCTACGCGATGGCCTCTGATCATTCGTCCGAACGGGGTTCATGTTCGAATCCCGGTTAGGCATGGATGTTGTGTTTGTCTTACGGCACTGGATCTCTCCCTTCCTGGAATCGGTAACCCTAAATTAGGGACGGGCGACTGCTTATAGCCCATTGAGTTGCTCACGGTGGTCGTTAAAAATCCAATAAAAAAATGTTCCAGGCACCCACTATCATCCCCCTGAGTGACCCATGTGCTGGGCACCTACTATCATCCCTCTTTCAAACTCTGTTAACTGACGACGTTTATGCAGACTGACATCGAATTACCTACGTGAGTGCAATATGATGTCCACTCGCGAGCAGAATGACAACGCCGTGTTTCCCAGAAACCGAAAACCCATTATTTCTCTCCTCTCAGTGTATAGCAGAATAGTAAATCCATTATTGTAAGACGATGTATTTAAAACAACTTCAATCTACTGGTCATCGAAAATTTAGATTGTGTGAGATTAGATTGTTGACGATTGTGTGAGTGCAGCGATTTTAAGTGTATCACACAATTTTCAACAATGGATTAGTTTCAGGTATAGAGACGCATATGTCAATTAGAATCATTATTTTAATCAGGTATCTTGTTCTACTGAGCAAATAGTTTGTACTTTAATGTAACCATTATTTAACTGTAACCATTATCACGATTTACAAGTTGTTTCGAATGGAAGCACTTTTCATCCTGGTTGCATAAAATAACATCTTTCTTATTAAAAACTACCGATCTATTGACTGGGGAGTTTTAAATAGAAAACTCGTCTTCAAATAATTTTAATGCAATAGATTTGATACTTTCTCCCAAAGGCATGTTCTTATACTAGAGTTTCGGTGTCATCTTTTTTGTTGCTCTCGAGTCATGTAGGTCTGATACAAGCTATCACAAATTTAGGCTAGTGAACAAGATAGGTTAAAGTTTGCAAAAGCTATATTCTACAAGTTTCTCGACCGTTTTTCTGTGAATCACACGATACATACTCCTAAAAAGGATTTTTATAGGCTAACAGGAGTTTTATAGGTTAATTAAGGGCAACAAGCTTTCTCAAAAACACTGTGTGCAGGAAATACCTCCCCTGAGGGAGCTCAACCATAGTAACAATGAGTAAATAAAGTAGTTTAATAATAGGCTTATAGCATTAAAAACAGAGTTTGTATTTTGCCATATAGTATATTTCGGCATTGGCTTGTTGCAGCTGTGCTTGCTTTCTGTTGGCTAAGGCAGGATACTTCTGCTGAAGTTTGGCATACATCCTGTCCAATTGCTGAGAGCACAGTTCGGCATTGATAGACGGACCATTCCGAATTAGCTCAAAGCGGCTTACACCTTTATAATTCCACCAGACACCACAGCATGAACGTTTTCTCAAAACGTCCTTGTTTGGTGTAGGTAAAACTGTTTCATCTCTGTTCAACCACTGTTGTGAAGTATCTGGATTACACATTTTAGTTTTCATCCCCAGTAACTATTATTTTGATAAATCGAGTATATAATGAATTTTTGAGCAGTTCCTTGCATACCTCGGCACGTCGTTGAGCCTGAATTGAGATGAGCTCACAAGGCACCTGATGATATCGTCTGTAGAGCCTTCCGATGTTGTGCGGGTGCTGAGCATAGGTATATTTCGAAACTCTGAGTTCTTGTGACAATTTGCGAGTACTTGTTCCTGGATTGCCTTCCACAGCCACCGACAAGGCCTCCGAATCAACAGCATAGGGCCTACCCGAAACTTCCTTTCTTTTCAAGCTAAAGTCACCAGCCGCAAATTTCTTGAATCGTGTTTGCGCTTTCCGTGTAACCGCTAGGCCTTCCCCTTCAAATTCGTAAATTTTTTAGACTGCTTTAGGAGATTTAAACAACCCTGTTTCCGGTAATGTCGCAATAGAACAAAGATGTCAAACTTTGTAGCCATTGCAATTGACTGCAGTTACAAGTTCAATGCATGAGTCGAGACATGTGCTATACACCTCGCTTTGATTCCCCACAGAACGCGCTTTCAATTGTCTGCAGCACAGGAAAACTGCCCCGCAGAAAATATTGCAAATTTCGTCGTGGAACTGCACATATGCAAAAACGCCGGGGTTTTTTTTCCTGACACCCCAATAACTAACCTCAGTATGTATCAGCCGTAAGGTAGAAGGGGAATCCCTTGCAGGAAGAGTTCGATAATAATATTTGATAGATAAGGCAAAACAGCACGTAGAATATGTGTGATCAATAGATGAGTCGATGCTTTTGAAAATGTTCAAGAAGTTGAAATTGACCAACCTTATTAGAAGAACTCATAAAACAGTGAACAAAAGCAGAGACATAGGAGCAGCAAGCCCAAGCAGAGACTGAATGAGTGTTGTGAATATTCCGTGGCACAAGTCAGATTATTGTGAAACTTCAAATCCCTAGATGTGAATTTAAATTATAAATAACTAATCTATTTTTGTTTGTTTATTGCAGATCCTCCAGAATCTATTATGCTTTCGGAGACGCAAGTTGATGTTGTGGAAGGCAACATTCCGAAGGAGGTCAAATGCTCAGCCTCATCATTTCCTCACAGTACATTCCTATGGAAGACTGACGACATGATTGTTGCAAGGGACGACGTATTGACTTTTAACGAGACTGCCACACGAGAAAACGACGGGACGTATATTTGCGTTGCGGAAAATCGCCTCGGCAAGGTCCAGATTCCAATGAAACTCAATGTATTATGTAGGTACAATTTCCATCTATCGCTAAATATGCAATTATGTTGAAAATACTAATAAGTTCCTTGGATCTATTATTTTTAGATACACCGCATTGCAAACTAAAGCTCCCATTAGCTTTAGTATATCCGATTATTCAAACGAATATAGTATATGAAAAGAATTTTATGAAATTCTATTAGCTCCTTTCTCTCAAATTCCACACTAAGCATCTGTTGTGAATAGTGCCTGACGAGCCCCGCCACCTCGATGGTGCAGTGTTCTTAGCGCTGGCTTCTGATCATTCGTCCGACATGTGTGTGGGTTTGAATTCCGGTGAGATATGGATGTTTTGTTTGTCTTACGGCACTGGCTCTCTCTCTTCCTTGGAACCAGTGACCCTAAATTAGGGACGGGCGATTTCTTATAGACCGTCGAGTTCCTCACGGTGGTCATCAAACCTCCAACCCAACCAAAAAACCGTAAAGAGTCCCGTATTCAAACGTAGTTCTTATTTGATATATCATCATCATCATTGTCAACATTTATCAATCCACTGCTGGACGAAGGTCTCCCAAAGTTACCTCCACAACGGTCTGACTTGTGCCAGTCTCCTCCATGGCACTCCCGCATACTTCAAAATTTCATCCACCCATCTCCCATGTGGTCTTTTTCTGGGGCTTTTCCTGTCCCTTGGAATCCAATCTAAAATTTCGGCTGTCCATCGATGGTCTGTCCTTCTGGCAGTATGTCCAGCCCATTGCCATTTCAGGGATTTACCTCTGATCATGATGTCTTCCACACTTGTCATTTTTCGGATCCACGAGTTCCTCTTCTTATCTCTCCTGGTTACACCAAGCATGCACCTCTCCATGCTACTTTGAGTTGTCTGCAGCCTTTGTATGTCTCTTTTAGTTAAGGTCCACGTCTTTGCACCATACGTAAGCACTGGAAGGATGAAACACTTTTCTTTTAAGACATAATGGCATATTGCTCTTGAAAATTATGCTGTTTCTTCCAAAAGTTCTCCAGGCAAGTTTTGTACGCCGATTAATTTCTTCATCAATGTGACCTTCACTTGATATCTGCTGTCCAAGATAAACGTACGTGTCTGTTATCTCCAGCTTTTCTCCATCAATCGATAAATCTTCATTTCTTGTAAAAGCATTGAACTTCACTGTTGTCTTCTGAAAGTTCATTTTTAATCCCACTTCTTTACTCTTGTCAGCAAGTTCCTGGATCATACTCTGCAGCTCTGATGGGGTAGTTACAAAAATGATTACGTGATCAGCAAAACGAAGGTGGGTTAGATAATCTCCATTAATCTTTATTCCTTTGTTTTCCCAGTTCAGTAATTGAAAGACATTTTCCAATGTGACATTAAAGAGCTTCGTAGATATGGTGTCACCTTGTCTCACTCCCTTTCCAATTTTTATGTGTGTTGTATTTTTCAAACAGCCAAATCTTTGCACCTGCATTTTCATAGATGTTATTAATAATATTATTGTATGCATCTTCAATACCGCAGGATTTCAGAGCCATTGTAACTGCTGATGGTTTCACCGAATCAAAGGCTTTTTTATAATCGATAAAAGCCATGCACAATGGATGTTCACATTCCCTCGCCCTTTCAATTAGTTCTCTCAGTACGTGGATATGATCTATTGTGCTGTAGCCACTCCTGAATCCAGCTTGTTCTCTCGGTTGAGCCATGTCCAGTGTTACCTTCAAGCGGTGTGAAAGAACTTTAGTGAAGATTTTATAAATCACTGATAAGAGGCTGATAGGTCTGTAGTTCCTGAGATCCTCAATGTCACCTTTTTTATGTAGCATGATCATTGTAGCGTTGTTCCAATCCTCAGGAATCTTCCCTTCATTAAGGCATCGAGTAAAAACTTGGGCGAGTACTGTTTCAATTTCTGCACTTGCTTCTTGTATGATGTCTACGGTAATTCCATCTTTTCCTGGGGCTTTTCCCCGCTTGATTGCATGTGCAGAACCACCACCATGCTGTACTGTTGAGAGCAGACAGTCTGGGTTGTACGCTTCTGACGGTGTTCTCCATAAGTAAACACGTCCTGCGGTGGGGAATAGTGTGAACGTGGATTCATCCGACGACATTACACCCTTCCATGCATGAATTGGCAGTCCACGTTGTATGCTCCTGGCACCACTGCCATCGTCGTTGTGCATTCACCCGGATCACCAGAGGTTTTGCGATAGCAGCTCTTCCGTGAATATCTTGTTTATGCAGTTCCCTGCGCACTGTTTTCATTGATACTGGGGCCTGGAGATGCAGATTGAGCTCCGCACTTTTCAGCGCTGTGGTCTTCTCATTACGGCTCTCCTGTCTCTAACAGTTTAGGACGTCTTTCGGGCGATCTTGCGTTTTGTAGACGAGGTTTTGCCACGAGCACGATATGCTGTTTTGATGTTAGACACAGTAGCTCTCGATACCCCAAATACCCTGGCGACTGATGTCACTGAGGCACCAACTAGCCGGCCACTAACAATTTGCCCTCTTTCGAAGTCCGTTTGGTCGCTCATTTCGTCATCACCCTGAAAGAACTTTTGCAACAAGACACTTTAAATGCACTTAAACAGGACCTTGAGGTTCCGAACTAAGCAATTACAACCAAAACGTGGTGGATACCTTTGCGTATTGCGACGTACGCAGCTGCATTAAAAGTGACGTCTCTGAGTGTGTTGTTCACATTATTCTGTCCAACCCGTGTATGTCATGCATCTACCGCTTTGTCACTGGTCTTACTTTGTAGTATTCAACAAACTTTGCGGACCTCATGGAACTCCAAAATTAGCTAGGAGTTGTTATTCAATTATTTTTGCACGCTACTGGAAACGCCCTCTTGCCATTTAAATTGACGTACAAGGACGACACGCACTATCAAGAAATCGTGCCACATTTTGTATTTTTCGTTTGATTGCAAGACTAGGCGCATCTGATATTACTAGTTTCAGGAAAAGGAAACCCCGAACGCCTTTGGGAGGACACCTACAAGCATACCTTACACGGGTTTTAAATCCAGTACAAGCAGTAGGAGAAGAGCCGACACTTAAAATACTAGACTATTTCGCAGAGGTAGACGGTATCAAAATGTACAAGCATAAGGAAGAAATCATTCCGTACGCATTTACCTATCGAGAAGCTCTTATCGAAATGGGAATCATATGGTGAGCATCATCCTAGAATCAACAACCGTCAATATAGATATGCAGATGAAAACATTCAAACATTTTCACACACGTTTACGTAGGTAGTATTAGTCCATTTGGCCGCACGTACGCTGTTTGGAACAGAAGATACTGCAGACAACGCAACAGAAGATACTGGTTTTCAAGCCCTTTTCTACTGGATGCCCAGCCACCTACGAATCCAGGGATATGAGTCCGTTAATATTGTTGCCGGGTCCTTTTTATCCTTGACAGTTATTATCTTGCTGCTGTATCACCATTACATCCGATCTTTTGAGAACATGCCTGTCAACATATGTGGCAGGATTTGTGGTCAACTAACTGCATGTTTTAAGTCAGAGCTCGGACTCTTGCCTTCAGTCGTTTCTCATAGACGTAGAAAGGAAACTGTTCTTGCACGTCTTCGCATTTGTTGTTGAGGTTTCACTCACTGCTAATTCCTGTGTGGCCACACCATCCCTATGTGTGGGACATGCAATTCACCTTTCACTGTTGTTCGTACATCCTCCAGTTTTCAGGCCATTTTACACTTATGAAGATGATCCGACACAGTTGTAATGTCAACATCAAGCCTTTCCCTGAGTTCTGCTTATGTTTCCCATATGTTTTCAGCAATCATTTACTTTAAAATATCGTCAAGAACAACGATGGCTTACTAGAACAGGGTCTGTCGTGCAAGTCGAAATCTTCAAAACGAAAGTTCAGAAACTAAATTTGGTGTGTGCGTTTTCCGGCGCACACATTATCTTAAGAAGTTTTCTGCATTTACACATTTTAATTCAAAAAGCATAAGTGACGGGTAACCAACGTTCCGGACATCCATTGTGCTATTTAACAAATATATTTTAATAGCACCACTAAACTCAAATTTGCAATAAATGCACATAAATATCAGTATAGTGGCCGCTGAGTTTATAAGACTCAGGTTGTTACTTCTCGTTTTAACTCTTATGAGCGGAGGAGTCATAAAAACTGTAATTTTTTTTATATCTTATAACTCTTGGATGTTCTTAAATACGTTCCAGACTGGCCACAGACAAAAACTGTTAAGATACTGTAAGTGAATTCACTTTACCGCACTGTAGAAGACACGAGGTGAACTCATACTCTTTGGGTCACTTTTACGGTACTACACTCATGCTCACAAAAAAACATAACACCTGAAAGGAGTCGATCTACGACTTTGGTTTTTACAGGATATGCTAATCAGGCAATATCTCAGAATTGACTAGCATTTCGGCGTCATAGGTGCATGCGTACGACGTCTAGGCAAATCAGAGCGCGCAACGTCACAGACTGGAAATCGGCCGTTTTTCTGTTATAAGTGCCGCGTAGCTCTTGGTCGGCGTGTCAGTGCTTGGTCAGCAGTGGGTAAGGATGCTTCGTCGTTGTGTAAGACCGTCGTACAGTCACGTCAGCGTGTTCTACAGAGGTCGCATTGTCGGTATGAGAGACTGCAATGCTTTCCTCCGGGAGATTGCTGGTCGTGTGGGGCGAAGTGTGTCCGTCGCGGCAATAGTGTGCAGGAAATGATACGAAGAAGGGCGTATTACACGAAGAGAAGGTTCTGGACGTCGTAAACAGAAAACTCCGAGGAACAACCGTCATCTCGTGAGGATGTCTTTCAGAGACCGTTCTGCATCATCAATGGCTTTGGCGCAGGTACAACGAACTGTGACGCATTCTCCTTTGTAATTTGTAACAATACGTTGCCAGTTATTACAGTTCCGACTGCAGGCTCGTTGGCCCCTCTTTAGGCTACCTTTTACACCGCAGCAACGGACTTCCAGGCTACAATGGTGCATCGAACGAAGGGAGTGGCATGACGAACTGCACAATATCGTGCTCTTGGACGGAACGCGCTTCTGTTCAGGAGAAAATATCCATGTCCGCCGACGACAGGGGAAGAGGCGCCGGGAAGATTGTATTAGCACCAGGCATACCGCACCAACACGAGATAGTATGGCTTCGGATCCTATCAGGTACGAAAGCAGATCTCCTCTAGTGTGTGTCCGTACCACCAAAATGAGTGCCTGTGACGTCAGTGACATTCAGCGGTTAGTCGGCCTTCCCTACCTTGCAGGACGTCCCGTGGGCCATATTTCAGTAGGACAATGGTTCTCTTCATGTTACAGCGATAAGCCGTGCCTTCTTCAAGGGTAACAACATTCCACATCTGCCGTGGCCGGCTAGATCGCCGGATTTTTCGCCCATAGACAATCTCTGGGACTTGTTCAAATGACAGGTGCAAAAATACGAATCCGCCAGCAAATATTTATGAATTTTGGATGCGGGTCAGTACAGCATGTTTGGCTATTCCACAGGACACCACTCACATAGTATTTTATACCATGACTCACCGCGTACAGCCGGTGATACAAGCCAGACCGATTATTATCTACATCGACACACCTAGTACGTATGACACCAATATGCTATTCATTTGTTCCGTATTGCCTAATGAACATGTCTGTAGGAATCAAAGTCCTAGATGGACTCCTTTTCAGGTGTTCTGTTTTTAATGAACATGAGTGTAAGAAATCTCAATTTGACCCTAATGCTCTTATGCCGACATCTTTTAAATCTGTTATACCGTTCCTAGGAAATCATGAGACGTCATTCTGTTTCCAGATACCAAGCAATGGAGTAACAGTTTGTTCCGGACGTTAGACTGCGTACCCGACATCCACTCAGTTTTTCAACCTCTCTGTAAAGACTCTACTTTCCTTTAAGTTTTGTATGATTAACAGCTAGTCTTGCTAAAGTAACAGAAATAGGATGGGATCAAAGTGACTCATATTAACGCTGGTTTCTTACAATTCTCGAGTTTTCTAAATGCAATAAATTCGATTCTCTCCTAAGGAGAAGTTGAAAACACTCATCTTTGGGGAAAACTCACTGAATGTGCCGAAAACGTCTCCTGAGCTTTATAACCATCGGAAATGACTCTGATAAGTGGCTATTTTAACATGTGGAAACTCACTATTGGGATTTCCAGTCTGAGTCTTAAGCCAGTAAACCTAAAAGCAGTGGTTACTGTACTAAAAATTTATGCGATGCATGCACTCATGATAAGCTATTCATGCGCACATTTTGATTAAGTAGGAGGAAAACAGAGATTGATTGCTTAACAACCTTATATTTACAGTAAGTTCGTAAATTGTATTATGTATAACTTATTCCTTATATATAACTAGAAGTCATATCTGTTCTCCACACGGTGAATCTATAAAATCATTTTTTGAACATAAAATTAAAGGAAGGGAAAAGTAATTTAAGCCGTAATTCACATTTAATATATATTAATCCTTTTTGCTCTGAATTGTTTGACAAAACGTGAAAAGTAGGCTAACTATGACATTTCAAAATAGTACTTAATGTTATAATGTGTTAAAAGACATTTGAATGTTGAAGTTTACTTTATAACTTCCCTATACACAATATTTGATGTCTTTTCTGATGGTGCTAAAAAATGGCTTGAAGCGCTCCCAATTTTCCATGACATGGGACACAATGGTCGTCCTAACATCCATAGACATTCCAATGTTACCATGAATGAGGTAAGAGATTGAGTGAAACACAGACATGAGCCATCCCCCGGCATCGGAACGACACGGTGGAGTGTCGATATACCATTGTATCTCAGAACCTCATATATTTTCTTACAGAAATAGCACATTTTTTTAACAAGAAGTGGTAACTAAGTATAAACATTTGCCACCGGTATTGATTTTTAATTTAATAAAAATGGAACAGTAAATATTTATTACCAATTTTTCTTGATTAATTCCATTCGCTAATTCGAAGCCCTATGAGCATGTAAAATTTATAAGTGTTGGAACAATTCATGCGCACATACATAATCTCAATGTCACGTTACATCGAATCTCTCTTTCATAACTGATTTATCTGTACATTGTGATCTTTTTGCAGATCGTTGAATTGAACTTTGCGAGCATCGGCAAGTTTTCAGTCACTTTGGATTACGACTGTTATTGTTTATTGATTGGAGGTTTAACGACCACCGTGAGCAACTCAATGGGCTATAAGCAGTCGCCCGTCCCTAATTTAGGGTCACTGGTTCCAGGGAAGGGAGAGAGCCAGTGCCGTAAGACAAACACAACATCCATGCCTCACCGGGATTCGAACCCGGACCCCTTTTGACGAATGATCAGAGGCCATCGCTTAGACCACTGCGCCACCGGGGCGGCAAGGATTACGACTGTGAAATTGCCAGTATTTTTATTTTATAATTTAGCGAAGGGTGGTTTGTACTGTATGTAGATCGGCAACTGTTTTACGATTTAGAACAGGAACGTGGCGTCAATGCATACGGTTTGACGTAAACCAATAGCAGGCTTTGGCGCCCCTTTATTTTAAATCAAAATCTCATGGAATTCTTATAGCATTTCAACGTTTATGGCATAATTATCTTTAAACCCCATCAACCTTTTGAACAGCAAAGCTAAGCCATCCTTTTGAATTTTTTGGTTTTCAGACTTTCCTAGGTGTAGAAGTTGTAGAAAAATTCAAGCAGACAATATTCCAAAGCCGCCATTTTGATTTTTTTGGTTTTCGACCTTTTCCAGGTTTCTGATCTCTAGGTCATTTAGAAGTGGTCGAACGATTCGCGGACGGGCAGACACGCATTTTCCCACTTTGTTTTATATATATATATAACCATTGTCAACCATTATCAATCCACTGGTGGATTAAGGTCTCCGAAAGTATTTTCCACCTTCCACAACGGTCTGTCTTGTGCCAGTCTCCTCCATGTCACTTACGCCTGCTTTCGAATTTCATCCATCCATCCATCTCCCATTTGGTCTTCTTCTGGGTCTTTTCCGGTCGCTTGGAATCCAGTCTAGAATTTCGGTTGTCCATCAGTGGTCCGTTTTTCTGGCAACATGTCCAGCCCATTGCCATTTCAGGGATTTTATTCTGATCACTATGTTTTCCACTCTTGTCATTTTCCGTATTCAGGAGTTCATCTTATCTCCCCTGGTTACACTAAGCATACATCTCTCCATGCTGCTTTCAGCTGTCTGCAGTCTTTGTATGTCTTTTTTTAGTTAAGGTCCACGTCTCTGCTCGGTACGTATGCGCTGGAAGGATGCATGATTAAACACTTTTATTTTAAGACTATATGTATATTAGGACGGTGCGTAAAAAACAAATTTTTGAATCTCAAACGCTCTAGTGTATTAATGGTCAGTATGTCACAGCTTAAATCGTTTTTGATTAGGAGAATATCTTCCGCCTGCGCTTTTACATCAAAGTTTCGAATTTTTACCCAAAAATCGAAATTTTTAACTAGAAGCAAATAAGTCTCACTTTCGCAGGTTTTTCATTTATAGACCTCAGATAGTAAAATAAGACTATAAAAAAATGTTTTATCTCGTTATAGAAGACCCTCGGCTCAGGGGCGTAACGTTCATTTCGTTGGGAAACCAGTCAATTTACGTCTGATTCTCGGACTGTTTCAGACAGGCACATGCTGCATTCTTAGCATTACAACGATTTCATTTGCGGCTCTTCGCTACTGAAAAGTACCTAGGACTCGCCACGTGGAGGCGGCCGCAATGGAGTGCCTCCAATGCCCGCCCAACCACCCGACCATATGTGGGCATGGGGTAACTTCCACCTATTTTAGGCGTTTATGGCTTGAAGTGTGCCTTCGTTTCAAAAGTGGGTATTTTTGCTCTGTCCTGCAGTCCTGCTCTTATGTGCCCAGCGTGAGATAGTGGCCCACAGACTTTATTCGATGCTTGCGTCACCTCCTGAAAGGTTCGTTCCACTGCCTGTGTATGGCAGAGTAGGTGACTTAATCCATTATCAGGGACGGGAGATGCAGGGTCTGAGAAGATATTTTGCAGTTCTTCGTCTGACATATCCATTGTCACTGGAGGTTCAATGGAAACTTCAGCATTCCAATTAATCAAATCGACGCAACCCTCTACCTTAAAATTCAGATTAGGGGGTGAGAATATTCTGATACCGTCGGACTTGCTCTTTCTCTTGGCAAGGATCTTCCGCGCAGCATCTTGGCGGACTTCAGGGCGATCATCACAGAGCTTGGACACTAGCAGAATTTCTGGATGGACAAAGTACCCATTATCCTGTAGAACTTTTGAACGACAGTGGAAGCCTTCTTGGCGAGGTACTTGATGGCGTTGCAGGTTACCCACAGGTTTCTGGGTGCATCAATAATCGTGTGTCTGCATTTGATGGTAAACTGCATTGGAGAGTACACTTTCATGATGAAAGTGACCAAGATCTTGAGACTTTGAGGTCTGCTGGTTCCAATGTATAATATCAAAATTCGGTTGGCTGTGGTGACCCATCGGGCATGATGCAAAGTTTTGGGAACCCTCTCCGCCAAGTCGGTGGGGCATTCCTCAGATGATACTGCTTTACATATGTCATGAAGATATTTCTGATCTGCACTGATATGTTTAGCATGGAAGTCTGGGATATTGGCAGGAATCGCTTTAAATTTGATCGCAGGCAGGTTTTCACAGCCTATCAAGTTTTTGCCGACAAGACCTAGAAAGGCTTTAGGGCCGGAGGTTTCCCCGTCTACGGCCACCACGAAGTAATGCAGTGGGAGTTCGTTGCTGTATAATTGACACACAACTCGATGAATAGGTCTTCCTACTTTTTCTTCTAGACGTCGCATGGCACCAACATATTTCCCATTGTTCGTAGGTGCTCCGTCGCACGCAAGACAGGAAAGTTTAGTCACATCTATGTTCCTTTCTTTGGTAAAATATGTTCAGATGGCCTTCGTCACATCTTCCGCCCTACTGAAAACAGGTGTCACATGTCCCACGTAGATACAGCCTGGCTCCTGAACTAGAGAAATATGTTCTTCTGTTCCCATTCTTATGCACACCTCTTTCCTGATTCTGTTGTTTCCTGGTACAGTGTGGAGTCTTTACGACCGTCAAAATAAAGAGCTTTGCGTCGTATTACAATCAAATGATCCGCAATAGAACGCACTGCGTCGTATTACAATCCAATAATCCGTATATTGGATTTGTACAGTGCTAAGAATGCAGCATGTGCCTGTCTGGAACAGTCTCCGAATCGGACGTAAATTGACTGGTTTTCCAACGAAATGTGTGCTACGCCCAGGGGTCTTCTATGACGAGATGAAACATTTTTATAGTCTTAGTTTACTTACCTGGGGTCTATAAATGAAAAAGCTGCGAAAGTAAGACTTATTTGCCTCTAGTTAAAAATTTCGAGTTTTGGCTAGAAATTCGAAGCTTTGAAGTAAAAGCGCAGACAGAAGATATTCTCCGAATCAAAAACGATTTAAGCTGTGGCATACTGACCACCGACCACAATTTCTAAACAATAGGGCGTTTGAGAATCAAAACTTTTGTTATATATATATCATCATCATCATCATCATTGTCAACCATTATCAATCCACTGCTGGACGAAGGTCTCCCCAAGTTTCCTCCACAACGGTCTGTCTTGTGCCAGTCTCCTCCATGTCACCCCTGCATACTTTCGAATTTCATCCACCCATCTCCCATGTGGTCTTCTTCTGGGTCTTTTCCTGTCCCTTGGAATCCAATCTAAAATTTCGGCTGTCCATCGATGATCTGTCCTTCTGGCAGTATGTCCAGCCCATTGCCATTTCAGGGATTTAACTTTGATCATGATGTCTTCCACTCTTGTCATTTTTCGGATCCACGAGTTCCTCTTCTTATCTCTCCTGGTTACACCAAGCATGCACCTCTCCATGCTTCTTTGAGTTGTCTGCAGCCTTTGTATGTCTCTTTTAGTTAAGGTCCACGTCTCTGCACCATACGTAAGCACTGGAAGGATGCATTGATCAAACACTTTTCTTTTAAGACATAATGGCATATTGCTCTTGAAAATTATGCTGTTTCTTCCAAAAGCTCTCCAGGCAAGTTTTGTACGCCGATTAATTTCTTCATCAACGTGACCCTCACTTGATATCTGTTGTCCAAGATAAACGTACGTGTCTGTTATCTCCAGCTTTTCTCCATCAATCGATAAATCTTCATTTCTTGTAAAAGCATTGAACATCACTTTTGTCTTCTGAAAGTTCATTTTTAATCCCACTTCTTTACTCTTGTCAGCAAGTTCCTGGATCATACTCTGCAGCTCTGATGGGGTAGTTGCAAAAATGACTACGTCATCAGCAAAACGAAGGTGGGTTAGATAATCTCCATTAATCTTTATCCCCTTGTTTTCCCAGCTCAGCGACTGAAAAACACCCTCCAATGTGGCATTAAAGAGCTTCGGAGATATGGTGTCACCTTGTCTCACTCCCTTTCCAATTTTTACGTGTGTTGTATTTTCAAACAGCCTAATCTTTGCACTTGCATTTTCATAGATGTTATTAATAATATTAATGTATGCATCTTCAATACCGCAGGTTTTCAGAGCCATTGTAACTGCTGATGGTTTCACCGAATCAAAGGCTTTTTCATAATCGATAAAAGCCATGCACAATGGAAGTTCATATTCCCTCGCTCTTTCAATTAGTTCTCTCAGCACGTGGATATGATCTATTGTGCTGTAGCCACTCCTGAATCCAGCTTGTTCTCTCGGTTGAGCCATGTCTAGTGCTACCTTCAAGCGGTGTGAAAGAACTTTAGTGAAGATTTTATAAACTACTGATAGGAGGCTGATAGGTCTGTAGTTTCCGAGATCCTCAATGTCACCTTTCTTATGTAGCAGGATCATTGTAGCGGTGTTCCAATCCTCAGGAATCTTTCCTTCATTAAGGCATCGAGTGAAAATTTGGGCGAGTACTGTTTCGATTTCTCCACTTGCTTCTTGTATGATGTCTACAGTAATTCCATCTTCTCCTGGAGCTTTTCCTCGCTTCATGTTCTTGATTGCATGTGCAACTTCTGCTGGAAGGACTGGAGGAACTCTGGTACTGGTATCTTTCATGATGTCTGGAGTGCATATATCATCCCTTTCATATAATTTGGAGTAGAAATCTTTCACTCTTGTCAAAATTTCTGCCTCTATTTCTTGTTACAGAACCATCTTCTTTTCTCAGTGCCATAATCTGTTTTCTTCCCTTACTGAGATGTCCCTTTGCTATCTTTAGGCTTTGGTTGTTTTCAATTGCTTTCCTCACTAGTTCACAGTTGAATTTCCTTACGTCTTCAGTGATACTTTTTCTTACTGTCTTGCATAGCTCTATATATTCCACTTTGGAAGTCACATCTTCTTTAGTTGTCCTCATCTCTCTTCTTTTTGCATCAACATTTTGGTTTTTCCTGATAATTTGTTCACATGCAACTTGTTCTTAGACCCAGCTAATTTTGTTGCTGTTTCCATAAGAGCTTTGGTTACTTTTCTGTTAACTTCAGAGATGTCCACTTCTTCCGATGTTAGGCCTTCTAAAGCAGAGAACCTGTTCTTCAGTTCTAACTTGAAGGTATTATGGTGTTTTTTAAGGTTGGTTATGTCAATAGATTTTGTTTGTCTTATGAGCTTGCCACGTTCAAGTTTAGTGTTGAGGTGCATCTTACATCTCACCAATCTATGGTCACTACCTGTGTTGAACTTGTTTAGCACACTGCAGTCTTCTATGACGAATTTTTGTTACACATAATAAAATCAATTTCACTTGTCGTCCCATTTGGATGTCTCCATGTCCATTTCCTGTGTGGCTTTTTCTTGAAGAAGGAGTTCAAGATGAAAAACCCTTCTGCCTCTGCAAACTCAACGAGAGTATTTCCACGCTGGTTTCTGTTGCCATGACCAAATTTACCTACTGAAGTTTCATTCTGTTGCCGTTGCCCTATTTTTGCATTGAAATCTCCCATAATTATTTTCAAGTGCTGCTTACCTTTATTATTTAGATGACAAATATATATATATATACACGAGTATGGGATCTAAGGTCAGGTGATGCGTAACATCACAGCCTCTCCTTGACAAATGTCAACCCCGCCTTCTCGTGGTGCATCCTGTTCCCACTAAAGGGGCTCTGACGACCTCCAATAGCGGTATAACTATACCATCGGGGATTAGAGGAAATGCTATCCCACACTCACCAACCCGCTTGGCCAGCGTGGTGAGTTATGGCCAAACACCTCCAAAATGACTCCACAACTTAAATCTTGGTCCTCAGTCTCCGGCAGCTGAAATGTACCTGGCCAAGGCAGCGGGCAGTGCGAAATGAAGGCAGAGTGTGCTAAGAATCCCCGGAGGATCGGACTAGGCTGCCATCTGATGCTGACCTTGGCTACGTATAATGGACGCTCCCTATCTTCTGATTCAAGGCTTCTTGAATTGGAAGAGGAGCTACAAAGGATCAAGTGGGACATCGTCGGGCTAAGTGAGGTAAGGAGAAAAGGAGAAGAAACCATTGAAAAAAGTGGACATCTCTTCTACTATCATGAGACAGATACTGGCAGAACTAGTGGTGTTGGATTTATAATAAACATATATATATATATATATATATATAGGATAAAGTGGTAGAAGTTGAAAGTTCCTCTGACAGAGCTGCACGACTCGTTATCCAACTCTCGAGAAGATACCAGGCTCAGATTATTCAAACTTATGCACCCACCACAAGTCATCTTGAAGAAGAAATTGAAGAATTTTATGAGGAAATTCGTCATCTAAATAATAAAGGTAGGCAGCACTTGAAGATAATTATGAGAGATTTCAATGCAAAAATAGGGCAACGGCAACAGAATGAAAGTTCAGTAGGTAAATTCGGTCACGGCAACAGAAACCAGCGTGGAAATACTCTCGTTGAGTTTGCAGAGGCAGAAGGATTTTTCATCTTGAACTCCTTTTTCAAGAAAAAGCCACACAGGAAATGGACATGGAGACATCCAAATGGGACGACAAGTGAAATTGATTTTATTATGTGTAACAAAAAATTCGTCATAGAAGACTGCAGTGTGCTGAACAAGTTCAACACAGGTAGTGACCATAGATTGGTGAGATGTAAGATGCACCTCAACACTAAACTCGAACGTGGCAAGCTCATAAGACAAACAAAATGTATTGACATAACCAACCCTAAAAAAACACCATAATACCTTCAAGTTGGAACTGAAGAACAGATTCTCTGCTTTAGAAGGCCTAACATCAGAAGAAGTGGATATTTCTGAAGTTAATAGAAAAGTAACCAGAGCTCTTATGGAAACAGCAAGAAAATTAGCTGGGTCTAAGAACAAGTTGCAGGTGAACAAATTATCAGGAAAAACCAAAATGTTGATGCAAAAAAGAAGAGAGATGAGGACAACTAAAAATGTGACTTCCAAAATGGAATATATAGAGCTATGCAAGACAGTACGAAAAAGTATCACTGAAGACGTAAGGAAATTCAACTGTGAACTAGTGAGGAAATCAATTGAAAACAACCAAAGCCTAAAGATAGCAAAGGGACCTCTCAGTAAGGGAAGAAAACAGATTATGGCACTGAGAAAAGAAGATGGTTCTTTAACAAGAAATAGAGGCGAAAGTTTGACAAGAGTGATAGATTTCTACTCCAAATTATATGAAAGGGATGATACATGTACTCCACATACATCATGAAAGGTACCAGAGTTCTTCCAGTCCACCCAGCAGAAGTTGCACATGAAATCAAGTACATGAAGCGGGTGAAAGCTCCAGGAGAAGTTGGAATTACTGTAGACATCATACAATAAGCAAGTGGAGAAATCGAAACAGTACTTGCCCAAATTTTCACTTGATGCCTTAATGAAGGGAAGATTCCTGTGGATTGGAACAACGCTACCATGATCTTGCTACATAACAAAGGTGACATTGAGGATCTCGGGAACTACATACCTATCAGCCTCCTAACAGTGGTTTATAAAATCTTCACTAAAGTTCTTTCACACCGCTTGAAGGTAACACTGGACATGGCTCAACCGAGAGAACAAGCTAGATTCAGGAGTGGCTACAGCACAATAGATCATATCCACGTACTGAGAAAACTAATTGAAAGGGCGAGGGAATATGAACTTCCATTGTGCATGGCTTTTATCGATTCTGAAAAAGCCTTTGATTCGGTGAAACCATCAGCAGTTAACATGGCTCTGAAATCCTGCGGTATTGAAGATGCATACATTAATATTATTAATAACATCTATGAAAATGCAAGTGCAAAGATTTGGCTGTTTGAAAATACAACACACATAAAAATTGAAAAGGGAGTGAGACAAGGTGACACCTTATCTCCGAAGCTCTTTAATGCCACATTGGAAAATGTCTTTCAATCACTGAACTGGGAAAACAAAGGGATAAAGATTAATGGAGATTATCATTATCTAACCCACCTTCGTTTTGCTGATGACGTAGTCATTTTTGCAACTACCCCATCTGAGCTGCAGAGTATGATCCAGGAACTTGCTGACAAGAGTAAAGAAGTGGGATTAAAAATGAACTTTCAAAAGACAAAAGTGATGTTCAATGCTTTTACAAGAAATGAAGATTTATCGATTGATGGAGAAAAGCTGGAGATAACAGACACGTACGTTTATCTTGGACAGCAGATATCAAGTGAGGGTCACATTGATGAAGAAATTAATCGGCGTACAAAACTTGCCTGGAGAACTTTTGGAAGAAACAGCATAATTTTCAAGAGCAATATGCCATTATGTCTTAAAAGAAAAGTGTTTGATCAATGCATCCTTCCAGTGCTTACGTATGGTGCAGAGACGTGGACCTTAACTAAAAGAGACATGCAAAGGCTGCAGACAACTCAAATAAGCATGGAGAGGTACATGCTTGGTATAACCAGGAGAGATAAGAAGAGGAACTCGTGGATCCGAA
This sequence comes from Macrothele yani, assembly GCA_039090855.1. Taxonomy (NCBI): domain Eukaryota; kingdom Metazoa; phylum Arthropoda; class Arachnida; order Araneae; family Macrothelidae; genus Macrothele; species Macrothele yani. The sequence continues at coordinate 10,304,271 of CM076996.1, forward strand.
AAATGACAAGAGTGGAAGACATCATGATCAGTGTTAAATCCCTGAAATGGCAATGGGCTGGACATACTGCCAGAAGGACAGACCATCGATGGACAGCCGAAATTTTAGATTGGATTCCAAGAGACAGGAAAAGACCCAGAAGAAGACCACATAGGAGATGGGTGGATGAAATTCGAAAATATGTGGGAGTGACATGGAGGAGACTGGCACAAGACAGACTGTTGTGGAGGAAACTTGGGGAGACCTTCGTCCAGCAGTGGATTGATAATGGTTGACAAGGATGATGATACACGAGTATGTATCTTGACTGTTCCAAATTTTTCCTTTAATATCCATACGGTTACTAAACCAAAAAAATGTACCATATTTTTCTACATATTATACGCAGACCATGAAATTCAGGAAAAGGGAAAAAAATCCTGCCTATAATCCGCAAGCCGTGAAATTCAAAAAAAAAAAAAAATCGCTGTATAATCCGTACCCGAGATTTTGATCACGAGCCGTAATTTCGTACAGAAACGGCGTGATTCACGAAATGACCCATCAGTCCAAATAAATAGGCGGAAAAAATCTTATTAGAAAATATTATTATTTTGAAAAGGCTTTCTGTTACTCTCAAGTGAATAAAGAGCAAACATTATGAGTTTTTTTTTTCAACGTTACCGCAGGTTCGTAGTTAGACCTAACAATCCCCGGTTGGATTCCTTAGCTTCAGGCACCTTCGAACCTGTGTGACGCTGAGTTTCCCACAGCACGTGATCCTGTCGTCCGGAAAAGCAGATAATATCGATTTCGTCGCAGCTTATTTTTTGTCAGAATGCTTGTAAGAAAAAAAAACTTCTTCCCAACTGTTTTTGGACCTCATCTTCGTATTGCGTTACGTTTTTCTGTATTAAAGTATTTCCGACAATTTAACATATATACGACCTTACCTGACAATTACGACGCGGATTTTTTTAAAAATCGGAAGTGCTGCAGAATATTTTTTTCAGAGCGACGTATTATCTGCGCATCACCGTATGATCTGCAGAGCTTAAATTTATAATTTTTGAACGGATAATCCACGGATTATAAGGACGAAATATATGGTATATATCACCTCAGAAAGCCGCTACAATTAGTGTGTGGATGTAGAAGTCCACAAACTTTTAACAGGCTTTGCTGATCATAAAAGGCATTTCAGAAGACAGTCCGTAATTCACTGAGAACCTATGAAAATTACACAGTGTCTTATTCTAGATATAACACAACTAGCGGATTGAAGTATTTTTTTTCGATGGTTTTCCTATCTTTGTTGTTTCCTTTATGTTAAATATTCGTAGAATTCGCAGGGTTTTTTTCTGGTTTTTCACAAAATTCGTTTGGAACAATAAGTAGGAAGATCATTTTCCGTTTGACACTGTATTAAAAAGGATTTGCATACATAAGAGCATTACAAAAGTATGCTTATTTTAAGCTTAGCATTTTTACCTTACTTAATACCTACGCAATGCGCTTTTCCTAGAAAGAAAATGTGTTACATATAATATCCATCACTGACTGGATGAACTACCCTCTTCCAAAACCGAAAAAGAAAAATATGACTACCGTAGAAAAGCATATTAAATATCTTGTTGATATTTCTATGTAGGAAACATTTGTCCGCTTACTTATGTAAATTAAAATGTCAAAAATTTAGATCTCCTTATGACTTTAGAATTAATTACTTTATTCCATTAGCCAGTTTTTTCTGTTTTCTGGAAGAAAATACATTCGTAATGCCTTCTTTTGCTTGCCTCTAAACTCCTACTCACTTTATTAATAAAGTTAAGACGTATTTTTGGACTACTTACAAATCTAATGCTGTCCAACAGTTTTATTCTTTGTAAGGAAGGAGCTCGTTTGGTTGAGCTTTACAAGTTCGCAAAGTCGTCTTTAATGAATGTTTCCCTATTGTATTCCAAGCTTTACTAGTGTAATTCTTGAAATTTAATTAAAATCGTCATTCTTTAAGTGAAATGTTTTAATTCGCGTTTAATCAAAACTTCGAAAGTGTCTGCATTGTTTTCCAATAAAAGTCTAATGAAAAGTTTCTTCTTTAATTCCTTTTGAGCATTTAATTGGTGAATTTGCTGACAATGTTGTGTTCAGTGGTTTGAAATAAAGATTCTGCTGATTAATTAATTTTAACCACACATAAGTGAATCGTATTCCCGGTGGCAATCAATGGTTCATTAACTCAATTTCTCCCGAAAATATATGTGTTCGTGTATGAGTTCAGAAAGTCGATTAAAAATATTGAGTTTGGGCTGCGAACGTTTAATAACGCGAATTTTAGGCCTTTTTTTGACATGAGGAAAAGCTTGGACTAAGCTTTAATTCGAATATATACTGTAATACATGAATGATGACAGCATTTGTCAGTAGTGTGTCATCCTTTGACGGTACAAAAACGACAAGGCAGCCAGTGGATTTCAACAAGATGGTCTGTGACATCTCTGGACAGTGGCGGATAAATTGTAAAAGATAAACGCCGGGCAGTGGGTCAGTCTTTAAGGAAGGGAGAATCTTTAGGAAACATGGAATGTTCTTTCCAGAGTCTACGAAAGCTCTGTGCTGTGGCAAAAGTAAGTGTAGCCCTACTGAAAGGTACGGGTTAGCAAAATAAACTTAATAGAAATGGTCGTGGAATATATCAAGGAAAATCAGCTTGAGACGGATGATTAATGCGTCTGCTCATTTTATTCTGTACCATCGAAGGTACCCGGGTTTAACAAAAAATATGTGGATCAACTTCTGGGCCAGCGTTTCCCGAGCTTTCTTGAAATTCAGCTTAGTTCTACCGTGACTTAAATTTGATGGCTTTTCTGAAAGACTAGTGACGGGATTAAACACGACTCCACCACTGGGATTGCGAAGCAATTTCAAAACCCAGCCAACTGGTAAAGTGTTGGCAACGATTTTTCGGTGCCCAAGATAATTGTTTTCCACCAACTGTCCCAAGACTAAGAATTCTACGACTGGTCAGTCTCATGCCCACTTTTTAATTCAGCTAAGATGCACACATCAATTCTTCAGGCTGCCTTTCAAAAATAGGGGTTTCACTAGCTTTCTCATACTCCATATTCTACAGAACTTTCCTCTAGTGGCGTTTTTCTTTTGACAACTTTGCAGAACCACCTCGTTAAAGCTTGTTTCAAAGCATATAAATAGCACGGTTTACAGGAATTGAAAAAAACATTTCTTACTAATTACACTGGTCTACAAAACAAAAGTACTTTTTTTATTCCAGGAGAAGTATGTGATTTTAACAGGATTTTTATGCTGAATTCAAATATAATATTTTTTTTTCAAATCACACGATGTTTATTAATGACACGCAGTCTAAGTTTAAGTAAATCGCATATTTATTGTGTTGTCGGAAAAATCATGACTTATTTTAGCCATGTTTTGCAAAGTTCATTTATTGATAGAAAGAAAAAAGATCAATCAATGATATAATGCCTGTTTTGTTTGATAACCTTTTGCCATCTTTCAGTGAGCTGCAGAATGCCTCGTTCATAGAACGACCTGTCTTTCGTAGCGAAAAACTATACAAGGTGCTGATTTACAGCCTCATCTGAATTGAATGTTATACCACGCCAGGACTGTTGAAGAGAGCGAAACAAGTGGAAGCCTGACGGCGTAAGGTCAGGCGAGTATGCTGGGTGTGGCAACACATCCTACCCAAGCTCCAATAAATTTTGGCGGGTGATAAAACTTGTGTGTTGTCTCTCGTTGTCGTGATGGAACACAACACCTTTACGATGAACGAGCTCTGCACGTTTCTGGATGATGGATTCCTTCAGACTGTCCAATTGCCGACAGTACACATTCGAATTGATTGTTTGGTTCCGTGGTAGGAGCTCGAAAAGCACACCTTTAAAATCCCACCACACTGAGACCAGAACCTTCCGCTGTTGAATGTCTGCTTTGGATGTCGTTTGAGGCGAAGCAGCAAGTCGGGACCAAGACCGTTTGCGCAGCACATTGTTGTATACAATCCACGTTTCGTCACCAGTTATCAGTCGCTTCAAAAAAGGATCGTTTTCCTCACGTTTAATGAGCATATCGCAGACGTTTGTACGCGCCGTCAATTGAGCTTCTTTGGGTTCATGAGGAACCCACACATCGAGCTTGCTTACGTGTCTAAGCTTCTTCAGGTGATCGTGAACGCTTGAATGATGGATGTGCAATGTGTCTGCAATCTCTCTTGTCGTGTAACGTGGGTTTGACTCGATCAATGCCTTGATTTGGTCGTCATCAGCCTCGGTGGGCCTCCCGGACCGAGGAGCATCGTTGAGGTCAAAATCACCAGCACGGAATTTTCCGAACCACCGCTGACATTGACGTTCTTCTTGAGCATTAGCACCGTACACTTTACCTAACTTTTCACAAGCTTGACGCGCGTTCTTCCCTTTACGGAGGTAAAACAGTAAAATATGGCGAAAATGCACAGTTTCGTCTTCCATCTTTAACTTGATGTCAAATCTCCGCAAATCAACCAAATTTCTCACTATTCCTTTTAGACTGCAGCTCAAACTGGCACCTGTCGAATGCCATAGCGATAACAGAGCAAGCCTCTAGTACTTCCAGAACCGCCCAACCGCCATCGGGTGCCAAAATACGTCATGACTTTTCCGACAACCCAATATATACACTTATAAAGCATAAATAGATTACGTAAAACGTAACAATTGATTACTTCCTGGTTTATTCCTCTTGTTGAACGTCTCTCTTGGGTGTGCAGCAATAGTCAGCCATGATACTACACTGGTGTGCAAAAATTAAGGACTAAGAGGAGAAATTAGCATAACAGCGGAAGGAGCAGGCAGAACGGACCGAAAGACAACTCAAGAGATAGACTAGGGTCCGGTACGGTAGGGCATGCGCATATATGCAGCATGACATAGGGGGGGAGTGCCGAAAGGGTATAAAGCACACGGCCGGTGTACGCTCAGCAATTCGGCGAAAGCTATTGCACGGTGTACATCGGTTTGAACGACGTCGAGTTGCTGCCACCGTGTGGTATGGCCAACAGGCAATCCAGTAGACCACATCTGGATGACTTTACCCGAGGTCGCGTCATTGGGAAGTTGGAAGAAGGTCGAAGTGTGACTAGTATGGACGAGGAGTTCGGGATCGGTCACAGCATCGTTTCACGAGCTTGGAGAGCATTTCAAACGACAGGAACAGCTGTCGGAGAGTTTATCAGTGGTCGTCCACGAGCTACCACGGCGGCGAACGACCGGTATATTGTCCTACAGGCGAGAAGAGACAGACGGCAGACAGCGGGAGAAATCGCCAGGCACATACAACAGACAAATGGACGTCCGTTATCGCGTTTTACCGTGGCCAGGAGGCTGCACAAAGGTGATCTATTTGCACGACGACCAGTGCGGTGTGTCCCATTAACGCTTGCTCATCGGAGACGGCGGTTTCTCTGGTGCCAGGAACACAAGAACTGGACACATCAGCAATGGGGTCGAGTTCTCTTTACGAATGAGAGCCGATTTAGCCTGACGAGCGATTCTGGACGTATACACATCTAGAGAGAGCAGGGAACACGCAATCACACCTCCAACATCATCGAAAGGGACCGGCTTGGAGGTGGCGGAGTTCTGTTTGGGGCGGTTTCATGCTTGGTCGCCGTACTGACCACCACATCTTCCAAGGAGGTTCAGTCACTGGTGTCCGCTATTGCACCGAGGTTTTCCTGCTTCACGTGCGTCTGTTTAGAGGTTCTGTGGGTCTACTAGAGTTCCTCTTCATGGACGACAACGTTACACCTCATCGTACAGTGGCTGTCGCAGAGCTGTTGGAGAGTGAAGATATTCAACGCATAGATTGGCCCGCAAGGTCCCCGGACCTAAATCCAATCGAACACGTGTAGGACCTTCTCGGGATAAGCTTGGCAGCACGTCACCAGCCGCCAGCAACGATTCCGCAGCTGCGATTGGCGCTACAAGAGGAATGGGCCGCCATGCCTCAACAGCTCCTCGACAAACACGTCCTCAGTGTGGACAGACGTTGTAAATCCTGCAACGTAGTCAGGTGTGATCATATCCCCTACTAAAGACTGGATTTTTCTTGGCAGCCGCCTGTCACATGGAAGTTTCTGTCTTCTGTCCAGTTGTGCTCGAAGCTGCCTTTTCAATAAAGTGCATTTGTATCCTTAGGATTCCTTGTTTGGATGGTGTTGCTCACTTGTCCCATATTCTTAAATCTTGGGGATCTTATGGTATGATTTGAGTCGATGTGGAGCACTTCTGCACGACGTTACATTCAAAAACCGTCTCGTACTTAATTTTTGCACGCCAGTGTATGACTGCACTTGCTCCGGTACAGCTTTTCTATGCTCGAAATACCTTAATTAAATCGCTCTCCATGTTCGTCACTGTGAACGCCTAGATTCTCAGGGGAAAAAATCCAAATGGGAGTCCAGGATATGGATTTTCAGGGACATATAGACATACCATAGCTTTGTATGAATCCAAGAGTTCACACAATAAGTCACGACAGTTTTCTGCCTTAGAATTTCCCAAACATTTTTAGTAATATTTTTGAAAGATTTCCAAGCCATTTTTTCAATTTGGCTGAACTTGTCAAATTTTTTCATCCTGTATTAACTCCCTTATTTTTGAGGGCTTACAAAAAAATCTTTCTTTAATTTCGGCTTTACTAATTCTGGAGAGTTTTTTTCTTTTAAATATGTGAATCCAGCGCTATTTTGGTGCATTAACCTCAGAAAGGTTTTCATAAGTCCTAGTTGAGAGTGTAGGTGGGCAGAGGGGTAAGTAAAGATTTTTAGGGTTGACCAGTTTACTAGCGGAGATTTTCCGACGTTTTCCTTCACTGGACGTAGTGAATCACGTTTCGGCTAGACCTTTCTCGCATAATGACTTCTTCTGTCTCTGCTATCCAACTCACATAGGAAAGACCAAAGTTTTCTGTATCCCAGCTGCGTCAATGAGTTTCAAATCGCCGCTGATGTTCCAGACGCATGCTACACAACAGATATGAGGGGCCCAACTCGTATCCTGGTCACTCACTTTAAAACCAAAATAAGACTTATAACACTTTTTAATTAACGGGGTCAAGTTTCACCTCCGAGATTTTAAGGTTACTTCACTGCACACGTGACAGAAAGTATTAGAATGATTTAAACACTTCCTTGGCATGATGACACGTTTTAAAACACAGCACTATGCGCAAGTTATTCTTCACTTCGAAAATATAACACAACAGTCGCAATGCTTACACTGTGAAGGCCAGCTCACCACTGGCTGAACAATGGCTTCTCAGATGCTGTCGCGAGGCGTCGGTGCATGAATCAACCCTGACAGTGGCTAAGCTATATACTAGAGCCTTTATAATGATAAATGTTTTTTCCCCACATTCCATTTGAAATAAAATGCAACAAACAATAATTTAAAAACACGTTTTATGTACATTATTTCTGTTGATGTAACACCTAAAACTTCAATAACCAATATTGGAAAAACATTGTCGCACAAAAACTGTGGGTGATAGAAAACTTCTGATTATATTTTTGAACTCAGCGTAAAATGTTAGAAATATAATGAATGTTCCGTGGGAGAGAAACTGTGTTTAACAGTGTTTTTAATTTGGCTGGTACAGAGATGTGCCAAGTACACATGGAAGGAACCCGTGGGTATATCGAAAAGCAACAGCCGGTTATTGCTAAATTCGAAAGCACAAGCATGCTAGACTAATCATACGTCAGAAAAATTACGTCCTTGAGTACTGTGTTCGTTATTCCGTTCGTTTGTGAAAATTTCCATTCCTGGAACTCTTGACCGAAAGAATTTATCCTGTGTTAGATAATTGGAACGTGTCTCCAATTTTCTTCGAATTTACCCTCGTCTCCTGCTACGGAAGTTTTTATATTTCTGAGAATATCTGAGGAGTATCTGAAAAATTTATCCGGAGCAAAAACAGGCCATCATATTCAAAATTTCCATATGTTTTGTAACTTTTTAATCGTAATTTTTTTGTTACGGCGTGTATTTATATTAGATATGATATCTTTCCTTCTAAGAGACGGAGCGGAAACATTTTGTTTGTTCTAGCAATAAGCATGTTTAAGATTTTCGATATGCATCTGCCTTCCCTGGTATTCAGTTGTCTTTTTTCGTGCTGCAAATAAATATTCGCGATGTCTTCGCTCTTAGATGACGGACTTGAGCGGTATTTCCTCTTCTCGTCGAATCGCCCATCACCAAGATTTTAAGTATTTTTTCCAGCACGCAAGTTTCAGTCAACGTGGAAATGGCATTTGTTATATTTGAACAACAACATGGAATTGTCTGCCTACGGATTCAATATCTCCCAGATTGTCCCATACGATTGCTTCATGCTGCGTAATACTTTAAATTTGTGTTGTTTATTCCATAGAGCGGGGATGATACGTCATGCTCCATGAAACTAGGCTTAGGTGACATTCTATTTTTTTAAATGTCTTTACCACCAAGATGCTAGTTCAGAGTAGGAAATCACTGCAAAATTTCTTCGAAAGGCCTCAACGTTATACCAAAGAATGACACGTCGAAGATGAACACACCGGACGAAAAATCACGGAATGTAAACTTTATTATTTAACATGGAGTTATATCACCACCTGCTTTTATTACAGCTTTAGTTTTGTTTGGCATGCAATATGACTCATTATCACATGCGTATAAAGTTTATTCCACTCCATGCTTAAAAGTTCTCTTAATTCCGCCAAATTTTCAGGGTATTTTTTTCTTCTTCACAGGCCTTTCTAACATGTCCCAAATGTTTTCAATCACATTTACATCGAGTGAATTTGCAGGCCAATTGAGACGTGGAATGTCTCTCTCATGTTCTTCAAACCAATCCAGCACAATTCTAGCTCGGTAGACTCGAGAGTTATCATCTTGAAACACAGGATCTAATATGTGTCCTTCTTCCAAAAACTGGGCAAATGGCAATAATGCATTACTTAAAAGTGGCCCATAATCCATAGATTTCATGCGATTGGACATCTCAACGAATGGTCCACTTACAACTCCTCTTTGCCCAGCTCTTTGGACACATTCTGGATTAAATGCTTCTCCAGCCTTCAGCATGACCCTGGAGCGTCCAGCATTGGAATACAAGCAGAATCGGGAATTATTGGACCATATTATTCGTCGCCACTGTTCAATTGTCCAGTGACGATGCTGTTTTTCCTAAGCAAGGCAATTTTTCTTCTGGACAGATGTTAACTTCAGACGTATCCGGGAAACACGACTGAAAATTCTCAAGACTTGCAGTTCTCTTCGTAGCATTCGTTCTGAGACTGGTTTACCTGGCCCAGTGTTGAAGCAGTTTTTGACGAGTCTGGAAAGGTGCAGCAGCTGCTAAACGTTCCAAACGCCTGCGATCCCAATTTTTCATCATAGAGCTTCTACCACAGTTGCTCCGCCTAAATTGATAGCTTCCATACGTTTTCCACTGGAAATGGATACTACTGACTGTTGACATGGATAATCCAACAAACTTCGCCACCTCTTGCAAGGAAAGTCCATGTTCTCGGTCAAAAACAATGGCCCCCATTTGCCGCTCAGTAACGTCACATTTACAATCATATTTGTACCTGTAAAAGGAGATAGAGAATGCTAAAGATGCGTTAAACACACACCTCAGACATCCACAATCATAATCCAGCAGTTTCACTCTCCATATTTATACAGCTCGTTACGTTCATCAACTTTATACTTATGTACATGTTTCAATCAGCATTCGGTAAATTTTTGTCCAGTATGTTTATAAAGACAAACTGACAGAAAGCTTAAGAAACTTATAATAATTAGGGAACAGATTTCTAGGTGCTAAAAAACAGAAAAATATTTTTAAGTGCTAATAATTTCAAAAATATTTGCTGAAAGTATAAATGCATTTTCTTCAACGATAATATAACTAGTTATTTTATGTAATAAAAATTAATGTTAGTATTACTTGTTGATCACGTTTAAGACAGATATGAAGAGGATTCGAATAGCGCGATGATGAAATATTTTTCGCTATCAATGCGGGTCAATTAGTTATTTTATTTCCTCTAGGAACTTATTTTTCTAAATAGGTTTATAGTAATTTTATTTTTTCTGTATCACAAATTTTACTTATCACAAATTACGTTTGTTTTTCATGAAGATTTTTCAAAGCAAAGGGATATTTTGCAACTGAGACTCTTTTCGCTCTAACAGTGGCTTTCAATTATGTTTGAGAAAAAATGATGTGTACTAGTTTATAGTATTAATTTCACAACTCTTAAACACAAAGTTTATTGTAATTTTATTTTTTCTGTAGACGGACTCATTGCGAATTACATTTATTTCATCATGATGTTTTGAAATAACAGTATGTTTTGGAACTCGCCCTTTTTTTAAACTGACCACGACTTTCCATTATATTTAAGAAGAGGCGAAATGAATTGCCTCATATATTTCATAAAACCGCAAAATATAAAATTTACTCTGAATAGCTATAATAGCTTTCGTGTTAAGTGGGGGGGGCTTACAGACAGGTATATAGACCTAATGATACTTTAAGTATCTGGTGTCTTACAATAACACAATATACTGTATAATAGCTGGTGGACCAACTGGTGGTAGGTAAGTAATTAATGTCCATTGCCACAATAACAAATGGCATGCAATATGCTATCCACAGTATCCGGCCTCTCTATACAACTTCAAAATCTGGTCATCCGACAAACGATTGAAATTTAATTGTTAACCAGTCCTCAAGCATTTCCGCGAATCGTTGCTATAACTGGAAATTTTCCGAAAGGTTTCTGAAAATTCAGAATTTCCCGCTAACACCTCTTACAAACGACGATTTTTTGTTATTAACCGGCGAAAGATGAACAGAAGGATTTCTATCAATTCACGTTGGAAAAATCCATGAAACACAGGTTTTTCCCATCATTTCATGGAAAAGGTTCAATCAAGAATATGCTTCTTTAATTCATGAAAGGAATCACGTAAAATTACTCGTGAATTTCTGGAAATATTTTGCATTGTATGAAACGGATAACTAGCCACTCGCAAAGTTTTTTTCGAGGAAAAAATTATACGGCTTTTTCTTGAAAGCAAAATCGAGAAAGAAATTCGTCCTTTTTTTGCCTAAAATTGAGAAACCTCTCCTCAGTTAAGTGTATCAAATTAGGAATCACAAAATCCTTAATTTTCATCATCTTAAATGCATATCTATACTTATAAACGAAGATGAAGTAAACGTTTTTATTATGAAAACTTAAAATCACATTGGTGTTGTAAGGCTCTCAAAAGGTACATGGAAGATATCAATGAGGAGTATGATACCATCCAACTGCTAAATGTGCTTGCCAGTGGGGATCTATGCTCAATATAAGTGTACAGATAGATGGGTCTCATCCAACAAATCCTACTCTGTCATCAGAGTAGTCTTTAACAAACCGAGCAGGTGATTGCCGGCTTGCAGTACGCGTCCCAAGGGCTTCCCATACATGTCCCATTGGATTTAAACATGGTAGCTTGCTGGGCAGGCAATTCGTTGGATAAATTCAGTTTCTAAGTGCTATTGCACCAGGTGAGCTCTGTGTGAACACTCGTTTTCGTCGATAAACAAAAATTCTGCACAAACAGCTCCTCTACGTAGTGTTCGAAAACATTGAATCTGTATTTTTGACTATCTATATACAGCTACAAAGGATCAAGTGGGACATCGTCGGGCTAAGTGAGGTAAGGAGAAAAGGAGAAGATCTCATTGAACTGAAAAGTGGACATCTCTTCTACTATCGTGGGACAGATACTGGCAGAACTAGTGGTGTTGGATTTATAATAAACAAGAAACTGAAGGATAAAGTTGTAGAAGTTTAAAGTTTCTCTGACAGAGCTGCACGACTCGTTATCCAACTCTCGAGAAGATACCAGGCTCAGATTATTCAAACTTATGCACCCACCACAAGTCATGCTGAAGACGAAATTGAAGAATTTTATGAGGAAATTCGTGATCTAAATAATAAAGGTAAGCAGCACTTGAAGATAATTATGGGAGATTTCAATGCAAAAATAGGGCAACGGCAACAGAATGAAACTTCAGTAGGTAAATACGGTCACGGCAACAGAAACCAGCGTGGAAATACTCTCGTAGAGTTTGCAGAGGCAGAAGGGTTTTTCATCTTGAACTCCTTTTTCAAGAAAAAGCCACACAGGAAATGGACATGGAGACATCCAAATGGGACGACAAGTGAAATTGATTTTATTATGTGTAACAAAAAATTCGTCATAGAAGACTGCAGTGTGCTAAACAAGTTCAACACAGGCAGTGACCATAGATTGATGAGATGTAAGATGCACCTCAACACTAAACTCGAACGTAGCAAGCTCATAAGACAAACAAAATGTATTGACATAACCAACCTTAAAAAACACCATAATACCTTCAAATTGGAACTGAAGAACAGATTCTCTGGTTTAGAAGGCCTAACATCGGAAGAAGTGGATATTTCTGAAGTTAACAGAAAAGTAACCAAAGCTCTTATGGAAACCGCAACAAAATTAGCTGGGTCTAAGAACAAATTGCATGTGAACAAATTATCAGGAAAAACCAAAATGTTGATGCAAAAAAGAAGAGTGATGAGGACAACTAAAGAAGATGTGACTTCCAAAGTGGAATATATAGAGCTATGCAAGACAGTACGAAAAAGTATCACTGAAGACGTAAGGAAATTCAACTGTGAACTAGTAAGGAATGCAATTGAAAACAACCAAAGCCTAAAGATAGCAAAGGGACATCTCAGTAAGGGGAAAAAACAGATTATGGCACTGAGAAAAGAAGATGGTTCTGTAACAAGAAATAGAGGCGAAATTTTGACAAGAGTGAAAGATTTCTACTCCAAATTATATGAAAGGGATGATACATGTACTCCAGACATCATGAAAGGTACCAGAGTTCTTCCAGTCCTTCCAGCAGAAGTTGCACATGCAATCAAGAACATGAAGCGGAGAAAAGCTCCAGGAGAAGATGGAATTACTGTAGACATCATACAAGAAGCAAGTGGAGAAATCGAAACAGTACTCGCCCAAATTTTCACTCGATGCCTTAATGAAGGGAAAATTCCTGAGGATTGGAACAACGCTACAATGATCTTGCTACATAAAAAAGGTGACATTGAGGATCTCAGAAACTACAGACCTATCAGCCTCCTATCAGTGGTTTATAAAATCTTCACTAAAGTTCTTTCACACAGTTTGAAGGTGACACTGGACATGGCTCAACCGAGAGAACAAGCTGGATTCAGGAGTGGCTGCAGCACAATAGATCATATCCACGTACTGAGAGAACTAATTGAAAGAGCGAGGGAATATGAGCTTCCATTGTGCATGGCTTTTATCGATTATGAAAAAGCCTTTGATTCGGTGAAACCATAAGCAGTTGCAATGACTCTGAAATCCTGCGGTATTGAAGATGCATACATTAATATTATTAATAACATCTATGAAAATGCAAGTGCAAAGATTCGGCTGTTTGAAAATACAACACACATAAAAATTGGAAAAGGAGTGAGACAAGGTGACACCATATCTCCGAAGCTCTTTAATGCCACATTGGAAAATGTCTTTCAATCACTGAACTGGGAAAACAAAGGGATAAAGATTAATGGAGATTATCTAACCCACCTTCGTTTTGCTGATGACATAGTCATTTTTGCAACTACCCCATCAGAGCTACAGAGTATGATCCAGGAACTTGCTGACAAGAGTAAAGAAGTGGGATTAAAAATGAACTTTCAGAAGACAAAAGTGATGTACAATGCTTTTACAAGAAATGAAGATTTATCGATTGATGGAGAAAAGCTGGAGATAACAGACACATACGTTTATCTTGGACAGCAGATATCAAGTGAGGGTCACATTGGTGAAGAAATTAATCGGCGTACAAAACTTGCCTGGAGAGCTTTTGGAAGAAACAGCATAATTTTCAAGAGCAATATGCCATTATGTCTTAAAAGAAAAGTGTTTGATCAATGCATCCTTCCAGTGCTTACGTATGGTGCAGAGACGTGGACCTTAGCTAAAAGAGACATACAAAGGCTGCAGACAACTCAAAGTAGCATGAAGAGGTGCATGCTTGGTGTAACCAGGAGAGATAAGAAGAGGAACACGTGGATCCGAAAAATGACAAGAGTGGAAGACATCATGATCAGAGTAAAATCCCTGAAATGGCAATGGGCTGGACATACTGCCAGAAGAACAGACCATCGATGGACAGCCGAAATTTTAGATTGGATTCCAAGGGACAGGAAAAGACCCAGAAGAAGACCACATGGAAGATGGGTGGATGAAATTCGAAAGTATGCGGGAGTGACATGGAGGAGACTGGCACAAGACAGACCGTTGTGGAGGAAACTTGGGGAGACCTTCGTCCAGCAGTGGATTGATAATGGTTGACAATGATGATGATGATACAGTTATGGATTCTCCATCAAAGAAATGAAGTATAGTGCAACCGTCCACCGTTATGCCACTGCAAACTATCATAGCGCCTCTACCTTAGGCGTCTCTTTCCCTGATGCTGTTTAGAAACGTCTATGAAATAGATTTTATGCTGCAACTCAACTTGTCAGAAAACAGAATTGTTGCCCATTGGACAGGTTCCCCAGTCACATGTTTGCGTCAGTAGTCTTGATAAGTTCTTCGGTTATTAGATGTCAACAAAACACGTGCCATGGGCTTTCTGGCACAGGGAGAATACCTATTTAGCCGTCGCAACACAGTTTTGGAAATTCTTTCACTTGTTGCTGCAGCGACCTTGAAGAACAGTAACAGCGTTGTCATTCTTTTGTGCAGTTTTGCTGTTACAACCAGATAAGGGTCGGTTCGGGTTGTCGTAGCTCTAGGGCGACATTGGCGAGATCTTGTTGCTGTAACGTTCCTTTTCCTGGAACTTCCTCCTCAATGTAGAAACACTTTTTTTTTTTTCAATATATTGGACCATCGTACGCCACTTCCATGAGTCTGCCGTTTTTCAAGTAATCTAACAGCCCGCTATCTCAAAGAATCATCTAAAATACTATAAATTTTCGTCGAAGTGCCAAACCTTTTGAGTTTGCAAAAATTCAGTAAAGAAACAATGGGGTAGAAACTTGAATTATTTTACGAATAAGTAATTTGAATGTTGCACGCAATTCTCAGGTTGTAGATATGTTTTAATTGTATATTCCGAATGCGCACAGCAAGAATGGAATGTTTCCATCGTTTTACCTTCTGGGACGTTGTTGAAAGGCAAATGTTGATGAAAAACAAGGTGTTGCTTTAATTTTGTAGAACAATATAAATTGGAAAAAATCACTAAGTATTAGTCTTAAAGTTTCAACACAGCAATAAATATGTACACAGCCCAACCATTAATATCAAGACACCTGCATGTCTACAATATATAGAGATTTTAGTATTTTGTGCTGAACATTTGGCCCGTATGACTGCATCTAGTCTTTTCTTGGACTACTCTACATCAGACTTTTGTAAATGTCCACGGATATCTTCCTCCTTTCGGCCTTGATTAGCTCATCTTTGTTTGTTAGGATATCTCATCATCCACGTGCCCCATAATCTAATTTGTCCCATAGATTATCTAAAGTGTCCAGTTCAGGAGTCTCAGCTGGCCAGTCTAACTTTTTGACGCCAAGTCCTCAAATACATCTGTGACAAAGCGAACAGTATGACAGGTGCATTGTCCAGCAGATAGACGTATAAGCCTTCCCAAAAGTACTGCTAAAACGTTAGTACTACATAATTGTCCAGGAAGTCTAGGTAGAGCTCAGCATTCATGGTTTTGTCCAAAATGACTAATGGGCCCAAGTTAAACCATGGAAGGAAAATAGCTCCATACCATTACGCTGCCTCTACCAAACTTTACTGTCAGGACGATACAGTTATACAAAAGGTATCTTTCTTCTGGCATGCTTTACACCCAGGAATGCCTTTCATACTAGTAGACAGACTGTGTACAATGACTTTCAATCCAAAGTATAATTTTCCATTGGTGTACAGTCCCATATCTGCCGTCCTTACACCATGCTAATTAGTGTTTGGCATTTGTCGAAGTGATCAGCGCCTCAGGATGGCTGCTTGACTATAGTAAACCCATGTCCTGCAGCATCCTCCATAGCTTACTGGCACTAACATCAGTCCTGATAGTCCCTCGTGGAATTTGTGTGATTTGAGACGATGTTGACTTGTGTTCTGAGCGTCTAATCTGTTGTACTTCCGTAAAGTTATGTTATCTTCGGAGATTTACGGAGTCGTTCCTTGGCAGATTTAGCCCCATTCCGCTTCCATTTTCAGATCACACCACCAACCGTCGACTTGGAGATCGTCAATGTCGTCGAAATGTCGCGTACGGAGCGATTGCTTATGCGGCACCCAATTATCAAAGCGCGCTGGAAATCATTCACCTCTGTTGATCGAGGCATCTTGTATTTAAATTCGTGTTCTTGTCTCATCGTAGCCCTACGATCATATTTCTAGTTGGGTCTGTGACGTGGTGTTTGCATAGCAGTGGATTTACCTTAAACAGAGGGGTGTCTGGATATTAATGATTGGACAGTGTACATAGAAAAATTTCCACTATCCTGAATTTTCATTAGATTTTAATGCATTACTGGCTAATTACATAATTAACCTGGTTTATGATGTTGATCTGAGGTATCCGATATGTGCGCAAAATTGTTTAGTTTTTTTAATACGAGGAGCTACTGATTTAAAAATACACTCATGTTCATAAAAAACAAAACACCTGAGAGAAGTCGAGCTACGACTTTGATTTGTATAGGATATACTCATTAGGCAGTAAAGAACAAATGATTAGCATCTCGGTGTCATATGTATCAGGTACGTCAGTGTAGCTAATAATTATTCGTATCAGGTGCGTCAATGTAGCTAATAATCATAATACAAGCCACAGGTGGCCACACCGATTATAATCTGTGTAGCCACCTGTAGCTTGTATCACCTACTGTACGCGCTGAGGCATCGAATCAAATAATGTGTGAATGGTGTCCTGTGGAATAGCCATCCAGGCTGTATTGAACCGCGTCCAAAGTGCATCAACAGTTGCTGGCGGACGGTCGTACCGCTGCACCTGACTTTTGAGCATATATCAGAGATTTTCTATGGGGGATAAATCCGACGATCTAGCGGGCCACGGAAGAAGTGGAGCGTTGTGATGCCTGAAGAAGGCACGTGTTGTCGCTGCAACATCGGGGCGCGGCATTTCCCTGCTCAAATATGGCCCCGTGGACATCCTGCAGGTACGGGAGGGCGACCGGCCGTAGAATGTTATTGACGTAACGTGCACTCGTTATGGTGGTATGAACTCACACGAGAGATGATCTGCTTTCGTACTCGATAGCACACTAAATCATAATGTCTCGTGTTTGTCTGGTATGCCTCGTGCGAATACATTCTTCCAGACGCCTCTTTTGCTATCGTTGGCGGATACAGATGCTCCCATCATTCTTGCCTAAACAGAAACGCGTTTCATCCGAGAACACTATATTGTGCCATTTGTCACGCCACTCCCTTCGTTCGATGCACCACTGCAGCCTGGCAGTCCGTTGCTGCGGTGCCGAAGGTAGCCTGAGGAAGGGCAGACAATCCTACAGTCCGAACTGTAAAAACTGGCGACTTACTGTTACAGATGACATGGGAGAATGCGTCACATTTAGCCACTGCTGCTCCTACGCCGTTGGTGACGCAGAACGGTCACTAAAAGACATCGTCATGAGATGAATGTTGTCTCTCGGCGTTTTCTGTTTACGATGTCCAGAACCTTCTTCTCGTCTAATATGCACTTCTTTGTATAATTCTGGGCCCACTTTTGCCACGATGGACACATTACAGGCAATCTCCCAGAGGGAAGCCTTGCCATACCGTGACCTCTATCAAAATCGCTGATGGAAATGTACGACTGTCCAGTCACATCAGCAAGTTCAACGATGCATCTTTACCCACTGCTGACCAAGCACTGGCATGCCGACCGAGCCAGGCGGCTCTTGTAGGAGAAAAACTGCTGGTTTCCGTTCTGTTACGTTGCATGATGTGATTTGCCTTGACGCGGTACGCATGTACCTATGACGCCGAAATGCTTATCTTGTCTGCGATATTGCATGATTATCAGATCTTGTAAATATCAAAGTCGTAGTTAGACTCTTTTGAGAGGTTATGTTTTTTATGAACATGGGTGTATCTTTCACAGTATGGATATAAGGTAAAATACCTGTACATATGTGGGAATTCTGTGCTTGGGTGAACTTCCAATGTCTATTTACTCGTGATTTGTTTCAGATAATGGGTTTTATTTTTCTTGTTCTTGGTATAAGGAAATCTAGCTGTTTTCGGTGCTCACAGACAAATACCCAGACAGGGGAAAGGGTTGATCACACACAAACGTCGAGCTCTCTTTACTAAATTTTCAGTTATTGAACTACTTTCCGCAAAATTACATATGAGTTGGGAAGTAAAAAGAAATAATGCCAGTCAGACGGAGAATAAGTCTGACGACCAGAGATATTTTCTGCTTTTGCACGCAAAGGTAAACACTTGGCCCTCATTAAGTTGAATGTTTACGTTTTCACGGATCATTAAGGCAATTTATCGATGTACACAAAGGGTAAGTAATGTTTTGGTCGACACATCACTGCATCTTCTCTTTCGCAAATTGCACCGAATCTTTATAAAAATTTCATTTTTGCAAACAAACTTTTCTCGAGACGTGGTGAGTGGATAATACCAGAGGTCACCCATAATTGTTGCGTCTCATATCTTTAGTAGAAATCTTAATGAAAAACTAAAACGAGGAAGTAGTGTGAAAGAAGACAAATTACCAATCCATCTTATGAATTTCATTAGGACTTTGGTCCATTCAAGAGTAATTATTTTGTATGTACATTTTAATAGTCATTCTTTCTTTGATGATAAGCTGAAGTTCTTTTATTAGTAATCTCTGTCTGCATGTTCAAGAAGTTGCATTCTTTCTGTTCATATTAATTCTGTTTGCTACAAACGCGTTAATTTACACACCAAACATACTTGACTTTACAAACTGCGTTAATTAACCAAACCTAATTTAAAGGCATTTCATCTTAAATGCAAACATCGTGATACAATTTATTATTAGAAGTGCATTCTGTTAAAATGTGTGTATGTCCACTTGCAAACAAATGTATACTGAGTGGAAGTTCTCACTTGCGCACTTCACTTGAAAGGTTGTTTGATAAACAACGAGAAGAGGTGCTTTTTGAAGGAATTTTTTGAGAATCATTTAGAAGTACGTAGTGTTTTCAATACGCGGTGACGTCACTTCTAAACATGGGCCTGTAGCTATCACTACGAATATAAAACAGCTAAACTACATTAATGAAAAGATCTTGTTCAAAGGAAAAATTACTTTTGAAAGGATAAATGAGCATGTTTACAAGATAAATCGGAAATACCCCAATCACACAGCCTTCTCTGTTGAATAGATGAATCAGAAAGTTTGCAAACAAAACTGCAGTATAACTTGAAATACTGAAAGATGTTTATCCAAGCATCTGCAGTGAAAAGGATACATTTTTGAAGTTGCAAAGTGAGCTAATGCTTTAATTGTTTTTTTTATTAAAATCACGCAGACTGATTTTTTTAATTGTTATGTTACCATCTTAAATAAAGGGCTTTCGTTTTCGCTTAAAAGCTTTGAAGCTTTGAAATAGTCTTTTCAAACTATTTCATTTAGTGAATGAATATGTTGTGAAATGCATTAAGACACTGAATAGAAAAATTTCTGAAATCTATGACAGTTACCATTATTAAACAAAAAATGTGCCTTCACAGATTTTCAGTAATCCATGAAATTCCTCTTTAGGGCGTCGTTTGAAAAATGAACATGCACAAAGATGAGCCAAAACATTATGACCAAAGCGTCTATGCAAATCGAAGCAACTGCAGGTGAACGACGGCCCGTGTGAAAGTCATGAGGTTGTATAAATAACACCTCACATTGAGCTCTGTTTAATCACTGTTATTCTTGTTCTTAAGATGGGAAAGGCAGAGAGTTTGACAAATGCAAAATTGTAATGGTCAGACGATAAGGTCAGAGCATTTCTGAAACTGTAAGGCTTGTATGGTGCTCACAGTAAGCCGTGGTTGGTACCAGCAAAAAGTGGCTACAGGAGGGAAAACCACGCAACTCCGACAGGTGTGGGCAGACCACAGCTCATCGATGCTAGTGGTCAGAGATGAGCGAAGGCTATCCCCAGAAGGGATACTGTGGCGCAGCTAGCCGGCACTTTGAACTCTGGTGATGGATGTTATGTGTCGCAATACCCCCCCCCCCCACACACATATATATATATATATATACTCTCGTCACCAGAATATTCAAATTACATCTAACCCAGCTGAAAATGTGGCTGCTTCTCCCGCAGGCTGCTCCGTGTGCTCATGCATGCTAACCTCGGTTCATCGTCGAAACAGCCTACAATGGGAACGTGAGCATCAAAACTGTACCTTGAATGATTGAAAACAGGTCGCCTGCTCCAATGAATTTAGTTCCCTGTCGCACCATTTGGACTGCCGGATACATGTGCTTCGTTTACCTGGAAATGTGTAGGCACCGGAATGCACCGTGGAACGAAAACAAGCCCGCGGAGAAAATGTAATGATTTAGGCAATGTTCTTCTGAGAAACCCTGGGTCCAGCTATTCGTGTGAAAGAAACGATGACATCTACCACCTACTTAAGCATCATTGCAGACCCGGTACATCGTTTCATGGCAACAATATTTCCCTCTAGTAGTACCTTCTTTCGGAAGGGCTATTCCACACTGCGCGGATTGTTTGAGAATGGTTCGCAGAATATGAGGAAGCCTTCCAGGTATTTGAAATTCCCCAGACGTCAGTTCAATCGAGCATCTGTGGTTTGTGTTGGAACAGCAAATCCGATCTGCAGCGGCTTAACCACGTAACTTACACGTGTTACAGTATCTCTGGTAACGTATTGGCACCAGATACCACAAGACAATTTTAGAAATATTGTAGCGTCAATGCCTCTCCGAGTGTGAGCTGTTTTGGCGGCACGTGGAGGACCAACATCCTATTAGGCAGGTGGTCATAATGTTTTGGCTGTTCATTATAGTGCCACTATGTTCGTCCGTCTCTGCAGACCCCATATCTCTGCACCTATCTGTAAGATTTGAAAAGTTTCGGATCCTGAATTCTGTGAACGATGGTCCATGCTTTCTCGATGCACAGCTTTTTGAGCGCAAATTCAGATGCTATTGAATTCAAAATATATTTTATTCCATATCATTGCTGCTACAAATACGATTGAGAAAATCCTTTTTTCTTGCGGTACCTTTTCCTACAAAGACCATCTTAAGTGCAGTTTCATCTTTAATTGATTAACATTTTTCGTCGTATGATATTTGCTCCGATAAAACTTAGCAAAATTACTCACACTTCAAGTAACTCAGTTTTCCATCTTGGTGGTGATTCAAACAGTCGCATTAGAAAAATTATTTTCCAATCGCATAAAACCCACTCTGAAGTAAATTTTGCGTATATTTACTACTGTTTCGTAATTTTCAGATCTGCCTGATGGTGTACATAAAGCCTGGCAGACCGCGCGGCGTTGGAATACCCTAGGATCAAAGGTCCTCAAATCATAGAACAGTATTTTAATTTTTCGGACAGAAGGATCAGGTCTATTTCGACGCGTCGTTGTTATTACCGTACGCAAAAGACAGATGATGTGCTAATGTAGGGTCTCCCCACTACGAACACACAGTCTAAGAAATTTTCAAAGAAATACGAGTCAGACCGGCTTATTAAATACATCTTTTGTGGGACTCAAGCGTACCTCTTTAAAACTCTTTGTCGACAAAATAGAGAAAACTAGTACAAAAGAATTAGAAAAACTTCTAACCCGGCAAAGCTCGCGGCGGGTCTATGAGACCCACAAGCCTTTCAGTTTTCAATTTTTAACATACATGGCGATAGTTGAAACAGGTGTCCTTTTCACTACCTTCCCAGGAGAGCGCTCCGTTTCACGTTGTATAGCTGCCGGCAGAGTTGCTTTTTGGGTCTCTAGTGCAGAACGTGTTTTGGGTCCTGCAGACCCAGCGGGTATTCATGTTATCATTTTTTGTTTGCAGATAAATTCTATTTTATGTATTTTCAACACCGCTTTTTGCATCGAAAAAGTTGGGAAAACCTGGTAGATGCTATAACGGAAGACTTTTTCGTATGCGTGATTTGTGTAACGTTATGTCTAAAACCATGACTAAGGAAATGTTAAACTAAATGATAGATGCACGGAATAGCTCTAAATTGATGATTTACGGCCAGACGAAACATATACAGAAGCCAAACATACGATAACCTTTTTTTAAAAAAGCACGTCCTTTGTAAAAAAAGATCGTGCTAATGTTGCTTACCGGTTTGTCCGTCCGTCCGTCTGTACCCACGATATCTCTGCAACTATTAGTCCGAATTGAAAAAATCTTTTTGCATTGGGAAGCTTGAAATATGCGAATGATGATCCTTTATTTCGTTTTTTTCTTTTTTCTACGATGTACAATTTCGCCACTTGAGGGTGTAAATACAGATGATGTCGAATTCAAAAAAACGTTTTATTCCACATATTTGCTTCTAAACATCCGATCAAAAAATCTTTTATAAATCGATTCCATTTATGTTGAAGAGTATTTTAGATATAGTTACTTTTTCAAATTACGCATAGATTTTCCGCTAGGGGGCGTAAAAGTAAATTACATTTTTCCCGATGACTCTTCTTCTAAAAATCCGATTTGAAAATTTTTTTCTTCAGCGGATACATCTTCTGATGGAAGATCTTTTGCATATAATTCAAAATTTTTGGTAAAGAATACTTTAGCCACCAGGAGGCGTAAGTGTTATTTTTTGCTTCTGATGTATTTGCCATAAAATCTGAGCTTCTAAAATATCGATTGCAAAGATTATTTCGTGGACTGATGCCACTCATACCGTTAAACATTTTCAGAATATTTTTTTTTAAAATATTCCATAGTTTCTCCGCTAGGGGGCGTAGATGTGTATCCTATTTTTGTCGATATCTCTACTTCTAGGAGTCCGATTTGAAAAATTCCTTCTTTTTGGATAGTGTTTTGAGTGTGCCATGTTTTTTATATAATTTCAAAATTTTCGAGTAATTCATAGACTTTCCGCTAGGGGGCGTAGAGGTAAATTGCGTTTCCCCCTGTATCTCTGCTTCTAAATCTCCGATTTGAAAAATTATTTCTGCACCGGATACAGCTCCTGATGGGAAATCGTTTGCACATAAATTCTAATTTTTGTAAAAAAAAATGGTTTGGCCACCAGGGGGCGTAAATCTTAATTTCAGCTTCTCATGTATTTGCAGCAAAATATGCGCTTCTAAATTCTTGATCGAAAAAATTCGTCGTTTGTAGACAGATAGTATTCATGTCAACAAACCTTTTAGAAACATTTTCTTTTTAAAATAATGCATGGTTTCTACACCAAGGGGCGTAGTTGTATATCTTATTTTTGTCAATATCTGTACTTCTAGGAGTCTGATTTGAAAAATTCCTTCTTTGTTAGATAGTGTTTCCAGCATGACATGTATTTCATATAATTTCAAAATTTTCAATTAATTCATAGACTTTCCGCTAGGGGGAGTAATGGTAAATTGCTTTCCCCCTATATCTCTGCTTCTAAATCTCCGATTTGAAAAATTCTTTCTGCACCGGATACAGCTCCTGATGGGAAATCCTTTGCACATAATTTCTAATTTTTGAAAAAATGGTTTGGCCACTAGGTGGCGTAAGTTTCAATTTCTGCTTCTGGTGTATTTGCAGCCAAATATGAGCTTCTAAAAACTCGATTGAAAAAAAAGTGGTTTGTTCACCGATACTACTTATGTCGACAAACCTTTTAGGAACATTTTCTTCTTGAAATAATACATGGTTGCTACGCCAGGGGGCGTAGATGTATATCTTACTTTTGTCAATATCTCTACTTCTACCAGTCCGATTTGAAAAATTCCTTCTTTGTTGGATAGTGTTTCCGATGCGAAATGTTTTTCTTATAAAATCAAAATTTTCAAGTAAATCATTGACTTTCCACTAGGGGGCACAAAGGTAAATTGCGTTTTCTGCGTTATTTCTGCTTCTAAAACTCCAATTTGAAAAATTCTTCCTGTATCGCATACAAGACCTGATGGAAAATATTTTTCACATAATTTCTAATGTTTGGTAAAGAATGGTTTGGCCACTAGGGGGCATAAGTGTTAATTTCTGCTTCTGATGTGTTTGTAGTAAAATCTGGGGTACTGAAAACTCGACTAATTTTTCTTTTTTTCTTGGACCGATAGTGCTCATATGGAAAAACCTTTTAAGGATACTTTCTTCCTAAAATAATGCATGGTTTTCCCACCAGGGGACGTAAAGTCACATCTTATTTTTGTCGATATCTCTGTTTCTAAGAGTCCGATTTGAAACATTATTTCTATGTTGGAGAACGTTTCCCGTGCGAAATGTTTCTCATATAAATTCATGTTTTTCTTAACGCACAAGTCTGCAACCAAAGGGCGTAAGCTCACAATTCCGTTTACAGAAATATCTGAGGGATTTAAACCCCGATTGAAAAACTTCTTTCTTCCGTCAGATACTATTGTTTTCCGTACCGGTTCCATTGATTTGGAATAGCTTTGATAAATTTAATTTGCGTCAGAATGGATTCAAAAGACGTGCTTATTACACCCGAAAATTCGGTGTCATCTTTCTTGTTTGGTCTAAGCAACGAATGATGACATCCACAATATAGCACTGCTTAACATGTAATACCTTTACCTATCTACCGTATAAACTCGCTTAACAAAGATCGAACATCTCCACACACACACACACACACATAAACTAAGCAACTGCTGTATCGTCCTTTTTATCTATCGTTCTTATCACATTCATATGTCACTCTCTCTGACCTCAAAAGTGTTGCCAACCTCATTCATGTGAGAGAGAAAATATCACGTTACCTTTGGAAAGTGTAAAAGAAAACAAACTCAAATGTACATACGAAATGGAACTAAAAATGGAAGTTAAATCAGAATATACGTCACAATGCCGAGAATGTTATGGGAAAGATAGAAAAACTCAGTACTATTGTAGTAAATGCTTCAACTTATGTCTGGAGCATATTTCACCTCTATGTACGCCTTAGAAAATCCACTGAAAGCAACTAGAACAAACATTAAAACAAACTAGTTTGTAAGTAAGGCTTTGACTCTCTACCATTCTACCTTTAGTTTTGTGAGCATGTGCTGCTAGAGCTCGCTTTATCCTTCTGGTATAACTCTGCAAATACATGCGAAGTTTTGTCATCTAAAATTTAATTACCGTGATCATATTTATATATGCAGGAAGTGTGCAAAATTTGTATTAAAATGTTCAAAAATACCCAAGTAATGGCTTTATATTATTGAAACAGTTCATTAAAACAACTAATTACATTAGAAATAAGAATGGGTCTGCAAAACCTGGTGCGAGCATTGGTGTAACAAACCGAACGCAAGCTCTGCCGGGTAAATTAGCCTATGTATTGCAAGAAACACACCCGATTTGTGCGTATTTCTCTTATGTGCAGCCCTTCCTGTGACGACCGTTTCAGCTGAAATATCCTTTCAAAACTGAAACTGATAAAGAATTAAGAAATGCGATGAGTAAGTCATGGCTTATTGTACTAGTAGTGTTAAGTGTTAAACATGAAGAAGCTCAGAAGATAGACATGAATTATGTACCAAATAAATTCCCCCTTAGCTTCATTTAATAAATAACTGTAAATAATCATAAAAACCTGGACCATTGGATATTTCATCAGCAATTTGTTGCCGTGAGGTAATTTCGGCAATGAGATACAAAAATCACGGTTCATCATTAACATTTCCCTGGTCTATTAGACTTGCTTTGGAGCGTCTTTGCCTTGAAAGAAAGGTTGCGAACATGGAGAACGAGTTGCTGTTTAATCTCCATCCATAATGTTAGACCACAAGGCGCTGATTGAATTTGTGGTCGTCTTTCTTCCAGGAAAGTGCGGACTTAAGTACAAAAGTCTGGATCAACAAAGAGAGTGTCGTCAAATGTCCATGAACGAATCGTCTGGGCTGTGCTGGAGCAGCTTGAACACTTATAACGATGGCACAATGGTCAGAAGAAGCTGTGGGAGTGATGGTAGATTCAGTAACAGCTGAAAGAAGAGTAGGTGATGCGTAGAACCTATCAAGACGAGCTGTGAACGGATTTTGAATATGATGCGAGCGCCAAGTATGTACTGTCGACAATGGATGGAAATGACGATGCACATCGATGAATGATTTGTCGGATACAATTGACTGGAGGAGATTCACCAATTTGCCGCGACATTCTCTAATGGGAGGAGAGCGATCTAGCGTAAGATTAAGAGTACAATTAAAATCCCCTCCAATTAAGACATGATCTGTGGGGGGAATGCTAGATAGGGCACGACGAAGGCGAGTAAAGAGTGTTGCCAAGTAAGTTGAAGAGCTTGGAATATAAATGTTGAAGATATGATAACATGTTGATGCAATGGTGAATGAAGCACGCTGTAATACATCTCGACATAGGTTTCGAACAGAAAGAGAAGTGATAATGGAGTTAAAGGTATGACGGATTCCAATAACAAGACCGCTATGGGGTGGTAATCGAAAGGCATGGTAAAACGTGTAGTTCCACTGGCGCCATTGTGAGAAAATCGTAGTGGAATGACAATTTGTCTCTTGTAGTAAGAGAATATCAGTTCCATGCGGAGTGAGGTCCTCATTTACTAAGGCATTGGAAAGTGGGGATGAGAATCCCCTACAGTTAAGTGATATAATCTTGAACACTTTAGTCAGCTAGTGCATGATGGAGATCCTTGACAACAGGAGGAAATGACTTAAGTCGATTGAAGTAGATTTTAGCCAGCGGATGTTCCTTGCGAAGGTAGGAGAGACATTGAGACGGGCTTTGTATCTGATCTAACACAAAAGGGAGAAACGATGCGTACTTTGTAAGTAATGCATGCGCTGTGGAGTAGTCTGTCTTGTGTGACAGGTATTGATGAAAATCTTCAAATGAAATCGGCCCAGTAGGAACAGAGGCATCCTTAAGATAATCAACTAGTTCATCAAAGTTGGGGGAAGCTCTTCATCAGCCTGAAAAGCACAGGCAGCAGCTTTCGATTGTGAGTTTTGACGGGAGGCACCGCCAGAACGGGGTGAGGATCTAGGTGAAGTAGAAGCCAGCCTCTTCGATTGTCGTCTTCGAGAGAATCCGCGGCATTTCAACCGAGGTGCAGTCGAACTTTCATCACACCGCGACGTGTGGCCTGAAAGTTCATCATCAGCAGGTTCATTGGTGTCGATGGTGAGGGCTGGGGAATGACCTTCTGTAAGGGACTCTGAAGCAGAATGCCGTCGTAAAGGAATCGAACAACTGAGTGACGGAAACTCTAGTTGCAAGTCTAGGAATGGAACATTCGAAGACGTGCGTTGACCAACCCCTGCAGTCGACTTTTTTGCAATTTTCGTCTCCGGAGCTTTCTGTGTAGTGGTTGAAGATGTTGATCGGCTCGGAAGAAGCCCATAAACTGTAGAAGTATTATTAGGAGCCTGTGATGCCACATGTGGGCAGGGCACACGTAAACGATTCTCCCCGTGACAATAAGTGCAGTGGAGGGAGGTGCTCACTTCAATTCGTCTCCGTTACTGTCCGCAACGAACGTTGAAAATCTTTGGGCAGGCGAGCAAATGCTCATCAGATGAAAAGAGTATTCTGGCACTTCGACGAAATCCTCCTATTGACTTATCGTCCGGATCTCTCGGTGCATCTGAAAGAGTAGTCACGGGCCCAACAACCCGGCCGAACTTACTGAGAACAGTGCACAGCGTAACGTCTGAGACTTCAGGTGGAACCGGGTAAAAGGTCACCTGAATGGGCCGTTGTGAGACAGGTTCTGGTAGTAGATGGACGTCTTTGAGGGATAAACCCTCTATCATGACAAGTTATGCATGCTTTTAAGAGCAAAGTATAATAACACAGCTCGAGGTTTACGAGCCATATGAGTAATACTGGCTCCAGCTGGAAGTAACTTCTTCAGAGCAAGACTATATTCTTTCAACTTTGTGTCGGGTAGTGCGTCAAAACACACTCCGAAGTCCATGGTAGAATGAAATTTTTACCCTCTGGGGAATCTTCTGGAATGTCAATGTTAGAAGTAGAGCCATCTACACTGACGTATGAGTCTAGTAGGACTTCTGCGACAAACTTGGAAGAAGCTTTTGTTCCAGTAAGGGCGGCAGAGTGCGCCCGAGGAGCAGGGCTAGTGTGCGAGGGCTGCGACGCAGCACGGTTGTCTGAAAGAGGCTGTTTGAACTGAGTTGAAGTGGAAGGTAAATTAGCAGCGCTGTCAGACACATCCATTCCTTCATCTACAACGACAGAGGGTAGCGTCGAACTGATGTCACTGGCCATCGCAGGGCGTGTAGATTGGGCTGTAGACGAGGAGTTACGTGCAACCTCTAGTGGTCGAGTGACGTCTCCATCAAGCATTGTAGGTGATTGGTCTCGTAACGGGGAGGAGGAAGAGGCAGGAATTGCCTCGCTGATATGGGCGGGAACATCGCTCTTATCAGCAGCCACCATTGTTAATGACGAGGGCTACCTGAGAAATCGACCAGCTCGGTCGAGAATTCAAATGATGATAACAGAAGAAATAAACTACTCACCAACTTGGGAGATGTATGAAAACAAAGCACAAACCTTCAGCTTAAGGGACCACAAAAGGGAAATGACGATCCACATGACAAAACACGCGAAATAGGCACAAAACGCAGAGCTCAGAAAAGCGTGACTCAGGCCAAAGGTGGTTTCAAAATATCTTTATTCAAGGTAGAAATCAGGAGACGAACTAAGAAGGGCGTCTTAATACAAATAAAATACGATCAAAGATCGTTAAACCACTAAAATCTATATACAAATATACAGCATAGTGTACAAGTTGAAAAATGGAACAAACTCACAGCTCGTGATAAATGATCAGCGACAAGCATGTCTGGGCATCTCCAAACACAACAGAACCAAATTAGGAAGGATTTTAACAAAAACTTATTGCTCATAAGTGCATTACTGTGCGATTTACAAACTTGTTCAAGAAAATATTGAGAGCTTCATGAGACAACATTTCTCTTGCAAAAAAAGTACAGTAAGACAGTAAGTTTTAACACACCATAGTTACAAGAATGTACAGTACAAAGCAATTGACAAACTGATCATAAGACAAATCAATGAAATGATGAATATCAGGAGAAGAACAAACTTGGACTCCCTGGTGTAAATAGAATATATTACCTGTTCGGCAATATTCAGAAACAATGTACTAATATACAGCACAGTGTCAACATGTTACAAATCAAAATAGGACCATATACAGAATTAAATGTAACACCATTCTGTTGACCAGATGGAAAATGTAAGTAGAATAAGAAAACACACGATGAATAAAGCTTTAACGTATTCTCACTATCCATATTTAGTAATAGAAGAATGATAGTAGCAAGCATCACCTCACATAAAAGAACAAAATAGGTAAAAAAATTTTCAAAATATATTACTCATGAGTACAACACCATGCAATTGACTAACTTGTGCAAAAATAAATACAGTAAGAATCATTAGTCAACATGTCTCTTGAAAGAAGGTACGATATGACAGTGAGTTTTAACACAACATATTTACAAGGATGTACAGTACTATGCAATTGAAAAACTGATTATCAGACAAATCAGTGGAATGTTGAATAACAGGAAATAACTAAACTTGGACATCCTGATGCAAATAAGATGGATTACTTGTTCCGCAATATTTTTAAAACTATGTACAATTATACAGCACAGTTTAAACATGTTCGGGAAACAAAATAGAACAAAATTACAAAAAACAACACTATGCAATTAATGAAGCACATAAACGTTATAAAAAAAATACAAGATGAGGGTCACAAAAAACAATTTACTGTGTAAACACGTATAGCCCTTTATAAAAAACCAGTGCGGTAAATTTCCAAGCTGCGCAAAGATCTTTAAAGCAGATTGTTGAGATTACATATGCATTTCTGATTCAAAAAGGTCAAATACCAAATCTGCCGACCGTCAGGTACAATGACGCTGGCGAGCTGGTAAACCATGAGGCAGCCGGTGACCAGGTGGCAAGGAACTGGCTCTCCCGACGCTGAGTAACTGCAACAGAATACTCTAGCCGAAGTCGAGATGTCAGGCGGTCGCGGAAGTGGCATAATAATGCCGTAGAAGCTTCATGCACAGTCAGAGGAGTAGTCAAATCTCTGCAGCGTTGATGAAACACGTAGATTACATGCTTCGCTAAAATAAAAATATAGGCACAGACTGATGGAAGCTTGACTGGGGGAGAGTTCTGTAGCAGAAGAGTCCGATATGCATCAAATGTAAGATCTGCTGTAATGGAACATTGGGCAATAGTAAATGCCAAGTTCAGCATTGGGAGTAATAAAACACAGTGTTGATAGACATTGATAGACATCAGCCTCCCAAGCACAGAAAGGGCAAAGAGGGGAATCGAGAAGAGACATTCGGAAAAGAACGGAGGGAACAGGAAGGCGGCGATGGAGGAAAAGCCAATGGGTATTAATTTCTAGAGGAGCAGAAAGAGGAGACGTGGTGGCGGACCACACCGTAGCAGTGGCAGCAGGGGGAACATCAGGAATGGGGAGAGGAGGAGAAGAATGGGACATAGAGAGGAACCGATAAAGAGCTGACACCGAGAGAGAGGAAATGGGATGAGCTGAGCCAGAAGTAAGCAAGAAAAGAGGAAATGGGAGAGAAGCAGAAGGAACAAAGGAAAGACCTGAGTGAGAAGCAAGATGAGGAAATTGAGAAATGATAGATGAAAGAATAGAGTCGTAGATGTCACGAGAGGAGGAGGAGAGGAGAATAGAGGGAGGGAGGCTGGCGAAGGGTCGCCAGGAAAGGTCAGGGTTAGTGAGATCTTTAACTATTACTAAACCTGCTTGGAGCCAGGTAGGATAGGTAAAGTACGGAAGATGAGAGGGGTGAAGAATCGAAGAATAAAAGAGGGGTTCAGCAAGCAGCTCAGTTGTGGAATCAGGTGGAGAACGAGAAAGAGGGAGGGAACGAAGGAAAGTTAGAGCTTCACGATAAACAGGGGGAAGTCGAATGAGGGTGAGGGGTCGGTGGTCCATGAGTAGTAAGGAGAGAAAGGAAAAGCTAGGGTTGCTCGGGGAGGCAATGACGTCCCTAGCTAAAACGTCATCTGGTACTGGCGACGTGAAGAGACGGAGAAAAGTAGTAATTCTGACGGCCTTGTAGTACTCCTGTGTATCAATGAGTCCGATGCCGCCGTGATCCGGAGGCAGGCAAAGCTTTGTGGCACTGACCCAGTGGTGGCAGGTCCATATCAGAGAAGTAAGACATCGGGTAATTTCATGAAGGCGGAGTTGTAGAGACTTGACACCAAGCCAGGAGTGTGTGCACAAGGAGATTAGGTAAGTTCGAGAAAGGCGAGCTCTCTGGAAGAATGATGAGCAGAACTGGGCTCTCCTCCAGGAGGCAGTTGACCTGAGCAAGCGTGGGTGAATAGCATTCCACGTGTAGAGGGGGCAGCTTGCAAGGAACCAAGATGAACTCCAAGGAAGCGCTGTGAGATGGACGACCAGCTTGCTCCCCAAGGGGTGTCTACACGATGTGCCCATGAGCCGCACCATAAACCAGTGCTTTTAGATGAGTTGAGCGCTGCACCGGAGCATGAGGCATAAGCTGCGAATAGACGTTGGAGACACGGAAACTGTGAGTCATGACGGATGCAGATGGTGACATCATCTGCGTATGCAACAGAGGTAGTGGCATGATGTCTTGTGCAGGCAGAGAGTGGTGGCAGAACTGCTTTAAAGGATTGGTGTACAGAGCGGAGGAATGGTTCAATTGCGATTGCAAAAAGTTGTCCGGAGAGTGGGCAACCCTGCCGCACTCCCCGGCGGAAGGGAATAGGCGCTGTGAGAAAGGTGGGCAGCTTGACCTATAGAACGGCGTCTTGATAGAGTGAGAAAAGAAAAGAGACGAAGGAAGGAGGAAAACCGAAGTGAAGGAGTGTGGCCGATATATAGGAATGTGAGATATTATCAAAAGCGGATTGTTAGTCAAGAGAGAGAAGGGCAAAGGGTTCAGAGCGAGAACGGGCAAGATGGATTAGATCATTAAGTAGATGGATATTATGAGAAAGTGAACGGCCGGGAACTGTGTAAGTTTGATTTGGGGAGAGAATGTGAGTGAGAATGGGGTTAAGGCGTTGGGAAAGAAGTTTAGTATAAAGTTTATAATCTAGATTTAAGAGGGAGATAGGGCGCCAATTCCCCAGGTCAAGGAGATCACCTTTCTTAGGGAATAGGACAACATATGCTACTGTGAATCGGCTTGGTAGAGGGGAGTGATTAAAAGCAGCAGAAAGTGTAGAAAAGAGAAATGGTAGAAGGAGAGGTAGAAAGGTTTTATAGAAGAGGAAAGTGAGGCCGTCCGGACCCGGTGCGGCACTAGAGTTTAAAGAAGAAAACGTAGAGGATAGTTCAGAGAACGTGGAAGGAAGGAGGAGGGAAGAGGCAAGATGGGGAGAAACTTGTGGTAGGTTAGAAAGAAGTGATGCCAAAGCTGAAGAGGATGGCGGAGGAGATTCACAGAACTTTTCTGTATAGAACTTTCGGACCTGGGAGCATAGAGTGAGTGGATCATCAGACACCTCTCCAGATGGGAGGCGAAGGTGCCGAAGTGAATTCGATGCTGTTCGTGTTTTTTCCATGGATGTAAGGAAATCGTAATTGGATGCGTCTGGCGATAGATGTTGTAGCCGGAGACGTCGTAGAGCTTGTTGAGCCAGAGGAAGGAGGATTGATCGCAGTTCTTCTTGATAGTGGCAGAAGAGAGGATCACTTAGGCTTAGGATGGAGAGCATGGAACGGACATGGTTGAGACGCATGTTTTGAAGTGTTTTTGCTTGAAAAGAAAGTTTGCGAACGTGGAGAACGAGTTGCTGTTTAATTTCCAACCAAAAAGTCAGACCACAAGGAGCTGATTGAAGTTGAGGTCGTTTGTCCTCAAGGAAGGAGCGTACTGAAGTACAGAAGTCTGGATCTGTAAGAAGAGTGTCGTCAAGAGTCCATGGACGAATTGTACGGGGTTGTGCTGGAACTGCTTGAACAATAAGAACGATGGCAAAATGGTCAGAAGAAGCTGTAGGAGTGATAATAGATTCTGTCACAGCTGTAAGCAGAGTAGATGAGGCGTAGTATCTGTCAAGGCGAGCTGTGTACGGATTTTGAGTATGTTGCGAGCGCCAAGTATGTACAGTCGATAAAGGATGGAAGTGACGGTGAACATCAATGAATGAGTTGTCGGAGACCACTGACTGAAGAAGATTCACCAAGTTAACACGGCGTTCTCTGGTGGAAGGAGATCGGTCCAGGGTAGGATTCAGAGTGCAATTGAAATCCCCTCCAATTAAAACATGATCTATGGGGGAATGCGTGACAAGGCACGACGAAGGCGAGTAAAAAGTATTGTCAAGTGGGTTGAAGAGCTTGGAATATAAATATTAAATATATGATAAGATGTGGAAGCTATGGTGAATGATGCACACTGTAATAGGTCTCGACATAAGTTTCGAACCGAAAAAGAAGTGATAATGGAGTTGAAAGCATGGCGGATACCTATAGCTAGACCACTATGGGGTGATAGTTGGTAGGCATGGTGAAATGTGTAGTTCCACTGGCGCCATCGTGAGAATATCGTAGTGGATTGGCAATTTGTTTCTTGTAGTAAGAGAAGATCAGCTCCTAGCGGAGTGAGGTCTTCATGTACCAAGGCATTAGAAAATGGGGATGCAAATCCCCTGCAATTAAGAGATACAATCTTGAAGACGTTTTTCCATTAATGCTTGCTGAAGAACCTTCACAACAGGAGGAAATGATTTGAGTCGATTAAAATAGGTTTTAGCCCACGGATGTTCCTTGCGAAGGCGGGAGATGCATTGATTAAGGACTTGGATCTGATCAAGCACTAGAGGGAGAAACGATGCCTACTTTGAGAGTAAAGCATGGGTTGTGGAGTGGTCTGTCTTATGTAACAGGTATTGATGTAAATCTTCATATGAAATCGGCCCAGTAGGAATCGAGCCATCCTTAAGGTATTCGACAAGATCCTCAAATTTGAGAGGAGGCTCTTCGTCGGCCTGGACAGAAGAGGTAGCAGCCTTTGATGGTGAATTCTTCCGAGAGACACTACCAGTTCGGGGAGAGGTACGGGGTGATGCGGCAGTCTGCTTCTTCGGTGGGCGTCTTCGAGAAGAACCACGACGTTTCAGCGAAGGCTCAGTCGAGCTCTCATCAACTCGAGATTCGTGGCCAGAAAATCCGTCATCAGCAGACTTAGAAGTATCGATGATAAGGGCAGTGGAGAAACCCCCTGAAGGGGACTCCGCTACAGAATGACGACGCATGGGAAGCGAACAATTAAGTGAGGGAAAATCCAGTTGCTGGTCGAAGGAAGAAAGGTCCGTAGACACGCGTTGACCAACTCCTGCAGTCGACTTTTGTGAAAGTTTCGATTCTGAAGCTTTCTGTGCAGTGGAAGAAGATGTTGCTTGGCTCAGAAGAGGGCCAGAAGTTGTAGGAGAATTATTAGGAGCCTGTGATGCTAGATGTGGGCAATGCACTCGTAAATGATTCTCTCCGTTGCAAAAAGTGCAGTGGAGGGAGGTAGTCACTTCAATTCTCCTACGTAGCTGTCCGCAACGAACGTTGAGCACCTTTGGGCAGGCGAGCAAATGTTCATCAGATGGAAAGATCACTCTTGCACTTCGACGAAATGCCCCTATGAATTTATCGTCTGGATCTCTCGGCGCGGCTGAAAGAGTAGTAACGGGCCCAACAACTCGGCCGAACTTACTGAGTACAGTGCACAGCGCAACGTCTGATACCTCAGGTGGAACCGGATAAAATGTAACCTGGATGGGACGCTGAGAGACAGGTTCTGGTAGAAGATGGACGTCCTTGAGGGACAAACCTTCTGTCAAGACAAGATCCGCATGCTCTTTAAGAGCAAAGTACACCAACACATCTCGAGGTTTTCGAGCCATGTGAGTAATACTGGCTCCAGCTGGAAGTATCTGCTTGAGAGCCATACTATAGTCTTTCAACTTTGTGTCTGGGAGCGCATCAAAACACACTCCGAAGTCCATTGTAGAATAGAATTGTTTTCCCGCTGGGGAATCTTCGGGAATATCTATGGTGGCAGTAGTGCCATCAACACTGACGTACGAGTCTGGTAAGACTTCTGCAACAAACTTGGAAGGAGCTTTTGTTCCAGTAAGAGCGGCAGAGTATGCCCTAGGAGCAGGACTCGAGCGTGAGGGCTGCAACGCAACCGGCTGTTTGAACTGAGTTGAAGTAGAGGGTAAATTAG
Organism: Macrothele yani; assembly: GCA_039090855.1. Taxonomy (NCBI): domain Eukaryota; kingdom Metazoa; phylum Arthropoda; class Arachnida; order Araneae; family Macrothelidae; genus Macrothele; species Macrothele yani. Next base: position 10,339,895 of record CM076996.1, read on the forward strand.
CAGCGCTGTCAGACACATCCATGTCTTCACTTAAAGCAACAGAGGGTTGAGCTGCACTGACGTTACTGGTCGAAGCAGGGCAAGAAGCTTGAGCTGTAGTTGAGGAGTCACTTTCCACTTCTAGTGGTTGGGTGACGTCACCTGCAAGCATTGGAGGAGATTGGTCTCGTGTCGAGGAGGAGGAGGCGGCAGGAAATGCCTCACTGATATGGGCGTGGACATCGCTCTTATCAGCAGCAGCCGCCATTGTTAATGGCGAGGGCTACCTGAGAAATCGACCAGCTCGGTCGACAATTCAAATGATGATAACAGAAAAAATAAACTACTCACCAACTTGGGAGATGTATCAAAACAAAGCACGAACCTTCAGCTTGAAGGAACACGAAAGGAAAATGACGAACCACACGATAAATCACACTAAATAGGCACACAACACGGAGCTCAGAAAAGCGTGACTTAGGCCAAAGGTGGACCGACACCTTACTAATGTACGTCAATAAATGCTATGTTGTGTTTCTCTTCTAGGCGTCCGGTGACTTTTGTCAATATAGTGTATAAACACAGATCTTCACCATATAGTTACAGCAAGTTATTCATCTATTCACATATATCTACAAGTGTTTTGATCTCTTTAAAAGGTACAAGCTATTCAGGAAAGTAAGAAAACCTCGAGAAGTAACGAAATTTACATTAGAAAAACTCAAAAACTAGGTTAAACAGCGGTATTTGTCACATGTTTTAATTTACCAGGGGATTAAACTCTGCCTAGTTTTTTTAAGTGCCACTTATCATTTATATTTTTAAAAACTGAATTGTTTATTTAGGTTTTTGACTGTATCTTTTCTTAAGAGACGCCACCTAGTGTTCAATGCTTACTGTGTCCTTAGACTACGAAGAAAACAAAAAATGTGCGCAGGAATGGAGTCATTTTAGCGGCTTCCTCTAAAAATGAGAAACCTTGGGGCGCTTACCATGAATTAATTCATTATGTGTTTAAGACTTTCATGAGCTTAATATTCGAACAATCAATGAAGGAATGGGCAGACTTGTTACACCTTATTGCACTACGGATATTTTCGAAAAATTACCCTGCTTTCTTTCCTTTTTTTTTCCATTGTCTTTTTGGAAAAAGGGACGTCCGTCTTGATCTTTTACAGACCTAATCGATGCAAAAAATGATCCAGGTCATCATAACGCAGTCCATTTTTGTGGATACGTTATTATGCCGTCCACGTTTCCTGAACTCTAGAGGGAAATCAAAAATTCTTCCAACGCAACAGCGTTATTCCGCGCAACTAAAATGATCGAGAGATTATAATATGCTAAAACCCCAAAGTTGCCAAATACCTATTGCACTTTGAGTCTGAAGATGGATATTTACATAGATCAAACATCGAATCACGGGTAGTAATCAAAGTCAAGGAATATTTTCCCCGGAGTTGTGACCTAACATATAATACGAGGCAAAGTACGCTTGAATTTATTTCTTTCAGAAGCGCCGTCGTTTCTTTATGCATACGTGGACTGATGATAACTTTTTCCCCTTCTTTCTCGAAAATGCTAGCAATTTTTCTTATGAATCATCTAGATCAAAATTATTGTCTCATTTTTCATGGCACTGTTATTTTTTTGAGATCAATTCTAGGGTAAAGATTGTTTCATTTGGGCAGTTCAAATCGATTTTCGGATTTTCTTTTAGCTATTATTCGGACAGTTGTTTTAGAGTTTTTTCTCAGTCAACCGTACTTCTATTATATAAATTATTTTTATCCTACATTTATTTCACATTGCGTCATGTTTGTTTCACATTGCGTCATCCCTTTGGCATCTGGTGGCATTGACTCACCAGATGCCGGAGGGATGTGCATAGAATGGTAGTGTTACACTGTTCTTAACCATCCAAACATGTTTTTCATATGTTACGCAGGAATTTGTTAAATGCAGGTCGTGCCGTTTGGGCCGCTGGCTTCACGTAATGATGTTCCATGAGTTCGAATCGTAGGTTAAACAGTGGTGTTGTGCATGTTCTCTTGATCTGATCCCCCTCCAGTGACACTATCTTAAAGACTTTCGTCCCCTTCTTAAAAAATCATTTAACGATGTCTGTGATATATACACATATACTCAATGGACAAAACATTGGATATGCCTACCTAATAGCGTGTTGCGCCTCCTCTAGCGCGAATAACAGCCTGTACACGCCGAGGCATTGACTCACCAGATGCCGGAGGGTTTCCGGAGGTAATGCCAGTTATGCCTGTTGCAGCATGGTACACAAATCAGACAGAGACGTCAGTCCAGGATCCATGGATCTGACGCTCGGCTCCACGGCATCTCAGGGGGCTTCCACGGGGTTCTTGGGGCCCACTAGATGGTTCTAAACTTCGATGAGTGTTCCTCGAGCCATGCCTGGGTGGTTGCGGACCGGTTGGGCGGCGTGTTGTCTTCTTGCAACAGACCATCGGCCGCAGGATGCGTGAAAGCCACGAAAGCAAGTAGGTGATTATCCAGCACATGACTGTAGCACGCAGCTGTTAAGAACCTCTCCAGACTCACTAAAAGGCCTAATATGTCCCATGAGAAGGCTCTCCAAACCATCACACAGCCACTCCCGCCTTGAACAGAGCCTACCTGGCACGACGTAGCCATGGCCCCATGCCGTCGACGCTAAACCCGCACCCTCCCATCAGCTCGGTTAGCTGTAAACGGGATTCGACGGACCACACGAAGTGGCGCCGCTCCGCAGTGGTCCAGTTTTGATGTTTCCGGCACCAGGCGAGGCGTAATGTCTGATAATGAGCAGTCAGCAGTAGGGCGTCGGCTCCCGTAGTCCAAGGTGTGCAGCTGGCACCGTACCCTTTGCTCGCTGACGCTGCTTGGGCTTCCGACATTTAACTTGGATGTGATTGTCGCTGCCGTTGACAAGCCGTCGGACTGTAGGAGACTGTGTATTCTACATCAACACCGGTCATCGATGGCGTGTGGTCAGCCACCGCTTGCTCTCTGGGCGCTGGTACGTCCGTCGATTGTATACTCGCGGTACACCCTTTATACACTTGTCCTTGGGAATCCCAGGGTTTCTTTCCACTTGAGCGATAGAATGTACCATCAATTTTGCGCTAATAGTGTATCTACGACCAGTCGCTCAGCTACGTTTGCCTATGTTCGTTGATTGCAATACATTGTTGTGAAGCCCTGCTGTCGGCCTATTTATCGCTGGCGATCGGTTTGGGTCTGTTCCACCCTGCGCGGAGGATACCCATGTCAAACTGTCCATCACCCCTATCTCTAATGTTTTTTCTACTGTGTGTGTGTGTGTGTGTGTGTGTGTGTGTGTGTGTGTGTGTGTGTGGAGAGAGAGACATAAGAGTGGGGCGAAATATGTAAAGAGAGGGTGAATATGAACTTCCACTATGTATGGCTTTTATTGTTTGTAAACAGACTTGGGAATGTGCTGCCGTCAGCAGTTATTTTATCTTTGAAATCCTGCGGTATCGCAGATACATACCTTAATAATATTAACATATATGAAAGTGAAAACTTAAAGGTTCGACTGTTCGAGGTCACGGCACATATGCAAATTGGAAAGGAAGTGAAACAAGTTGAAACCATGCCACCAATGCTCTTTAATGCCTGATTTCAAATTGTCTTTTAATCCTTGAACTGCGTAGAGAAGGGGATAAAGATTTAATCCACCTTCGTTTGCTGACGAGATAGTTATTTTTTCAAGTACTCCCACAGAACTACAGACTCTGGTGCAGCAACTTGCTGGCAGTAAAGAAGTGGGATAAAAGATTGAAAGGTGAACTTACAGAAGACAAAATTGGTGTACAATGCTTTTACAATAACTGAAGATCTGGCAATTGATGAAGCAAATGTAGAAGTAACTGCTGCCTACATCTATACCACGGGCAGCAGATATCAAGTGAAAACCAACAGCGAAGAAAAAATTAATAGGCGTATGAAATTTGGCTGGAGAGCATTTGGAAGAGACAGTACAATTTTCAAAAGCGATTTGCCATTATATCTTAAAAGAAAAGTGTTTAATCAATGCATCCTTCCAGTTCTTACTTACGGAGACATGATATCTTAACTAAAAAGACATATGATAGCTTAACTAAAGAGACATATGAACCTTAACTAAAAAGACAGACATAAAAAACATTGATTGACTTTAACTAAAAAATACATACCTATACAGAGGCTTCGAAAAACTCAAAGCAGCATGAAGAAATTCATGCTTGGTGTAACAAGAAAACATAGGATGTGGATCTCATGGATCAAGAAAATAACAAGGGTTGATCACATAATTATCAAGGTAAAACCTAATGGCAATTGGCTGGACTTACTGTATTGCTGGAAGAGCAGACTAACGTTCTACAACTGAATTACTTGACTGGATACCAAGGAAGTCCCAGAAGAAAAACACGCGTGAGATGGGTGGATGAACTTCGAAAGCATGCCGAAATGTCATGGAAAGGTATTGCTCAAGACAGAAAGTTGTGAAAGAGACTTGGGGAAACCTTCATCCAGCAGTGGAATGATAGCGGTTGATGATAATTTTGATATATGAATTTTGAAGAAAAGTAATTCGTTATGTAAATTAGCAGTTTCATGTGCACTGAGCGGCCAAATTATTATCGCCATCTGGTTAGTACGTTGTTGGTCCACCGTTTATCCGTAATACTGCTTTAATTTGTCTTGATATGAAAACTACTAAATGTCGGTAAGTGGCTTGGGGTATAATAGCCCAAATGCGATGAACTGCACCCTCCAGCTCTTGAAGATTTGATCGTAGCGGATTCAGCTGTCTGATGCCCCTTTCGACTTCATTCCACAAACGTTTCATTTGATTAAATTCCGGTGATTGAGGATGCCGATGTAGCCGGGGAAAATCTCCGTCATGCTCCTCAAACCTTTCCTGTACAATGTGAGCGCTATGACATGGACCATTGTCCTGCTGGAAGTATCCATCTCCATTGGGATAAACCATCAATATAGCTGGGTGGACATGGTCAGCAACGGTATTTAAATATATTTGCGCGGTTCGACGTTGCTCCATACGAATCTAAGGGCCCAAACGCTGCCACAAAAACATTCCCCAGACCATAACGTTGCCTCCGCCAGCTTGAAGAGTAGTGACGATGCAAGATGCGTCCATGCTTTTGTGCTGATCTCTCCATATCCCCACCCTTCCATCTGCATGGTGTAGTTGAAAACGGGATTCGTCAGACCACAATGTTGTCAGTCTCATAATCTGTTGTGATTTTTAGAGAGGTGGAAATATTAAATTAAATAGAACACTAACACCCCAATTGCTCGGTACGCAGTAGTAAAATACTTTTCGCTATTCTTCATTCGTGGTAGAGGAATGTAAGCTTAACAGTAAAATAGAACAGATGACTTCATGCTAGCAATAATAAATTCATATACAGACCCGAGTTGTATGCAGTAAAAGATGATATTTAATAAAAATATAAAAGATGACAAGAAGATGTCCATTAGATGAAAGTACGTCAAAAAGTAGATATACTATTACTTGAACTAAGGGTGATTCGAACACTTGCCATGTTTACTGGCCAAAAAATCACTTCAGTCGATCACACACAATCTCTTTGCAGGTGGACAGAAGCTATGTACATATCATGAAGGTTTTCAGATTAAGAACATCTTGCATAACAGTTTGCTTCCTGATAAAAAAGAGCAGTTCTATTTGAAAAAACATATACACGAAGAATTTCATTGACACTCCACCGCACACATGCAAAGTCGACAGCAGGCGTAAACAGAAGAAGGTTCTTGTCTCAACTTTGCCTACGTCACAGATCACGTGAGAGTGAGATCCCCGCGTCGTTACGTTTTAAGGTGCGTGTAGTTTAGTGCATAACAGTTGGGTCTGGTACATGACAATTCGTTTCGAGTGCTGTAAAAAATCCCGTCTGACGATCTGCGTTTTTTTAATCGCTGAGAGGCTGTGATTCTAACACACATTACCCCTTTCCACACATTTACTGTACAATTCTCGTGTTCCTGAGCGAACTGGAGGCGTTTCTTCCAGTTCGTTGCAGATAACAACGGCTTACGGACAGGCCGTGTTATTATGTAGCCCATACGATGTAATATGCGGCGAACTGAACGCTGACAGGCATCGGATTTGGTCCCTGATTCAGATTATCTGTAATCTGACGAAGTGCTGTCCGTCTGTTGGACTGAACAAGTCTGCCTACTCTTCGCTCAGCTCGAGCATCCAGTAGCCGTTGACGACTACACGCCTTGGGCTCAGAACCGGTTTTTTGACTGGTGGTCCACCCTCTGTGAACTTTAACAACTGCTGCCCTCGAACATTTCATAAGTGCATTCATTTTGCTAATGCTCGCCCCAGTGCTTCGAGCATTCACAATTATTCCACGTTAAAAGTCCGTCATATCGCATCTTTCACCCATTATTTCTTGCTCAATACAATTTATTAGTCTGTGCATGCTCTCAGCGTTCCCTTTTTATACCGATTCAGCCATCTTGCGTCAGCAACATCTGCGGGATAGTTACTTTGCATAAAATGGTCTGGTGGTCATAATAATTTGGCCATTCAGTGTATTTCTGTTTCAAATTAACGATTTCTACATTGTATTAAAAATTAGAAATGCAATTGTTTTCTATATTCATTACGTTTATTAAGGTTTAAGGTGCACGCACGTATGTGGTGCAGTTTTTCTTCCTGCTTCCCTTTCCGGTGAAAGAGGTTAGCATTTTCTCAAGCTCTCCCATTTCTCAAGTTTCTTCTCATTATTTTTGCTCTCCACGGTTCCCTCCTCATTTTCCGATATTTTCCAAACCACAACTCTAACAATATTTCAGGCTTTTACTGTTTGCATACTGGCAATGTTTCCTTAAACAGTGAAACACTGATGAACCTCTTGAAATGTTGTTCATACATAGCTTGCATTTATTGATTTTGACCTGGTGCAGCAATGACAAAAGTTCATTGTATTCTTAGTGCCTAAATCTCATTTTTGTGTATGTGGATGCTCTTTGGCTGATTTTCGTTGTTTTATAAAAGTCGGTCTCATATTTTTTGTTTCAGTCTTGTTTTGCTAGGACGTTTTTCTACTGCTTCTCCAAGTGATGCTCAAACGTTCACCGTTTAGCAACCATTCCGAAAAAAAAACCGAAATAGTCATGTAAAATTAAAATAGGTCCGGCATCACTCCAAACCTCCTAAAGGCGTTTTTTCTTCATCTTGACGCGAAATATACGAACCAAAGCTGTACACTGACGGTATTATAGGTAAAGTTCTGTGAGTAACCATAACATTCCAATACATCCTCAGGTAACTCCTAGTGATGCAAGTTCTTTTAATTTTTGTTTCTAAGTGGCCAAGGTCGCGGTCTGCTGGCTAATATCACAGTTGGTCCCGCAATCGAGCCCCAAACGAGGCACGGGTAGTGTGCTTGCCATACAGAGCAGGTTCTTTCCCTTCCTTAGAACCAGTGGCTATGAATTTGGTACGGACAAGTGTTTATAGGGTAAGTTCTCATACGGACATTAAAACCCGAAACAAGCAAAAAAATTTGTATCTAAGATATTTAGTATTACTGAACTCACATTTCAACAAGTCTTCTTACTTGGAAGATGTTAATGTTGACTGGACTGTGCCGAACGGAGGAGTGTTTTTAAGTTCGTATTTTCCACTAATGAAACTGTTGAATCAGGTCTACCGTTGAAACACTTGCATATTAATGTTTCTGCATCATAAAACGTACGTTCTCATAGTGTAGTAAATAACCCATTTCTACCTAATGTGAGAAGCTACCTAATGGCTGAGGCGTTTGGTGCTCAGCCTTTAAACCTTATTGAAAAGTAAGGTAACTGTAAAAGTTTAGAAAATGAAATAACATTCATAAGTTCTGAAAGACTTACCTATTTGCGCAGCCTGTCATTCCCCACAAATATTTTGGAGGGATTGTCATAATTGATAACTGGATCATAGCTCAAATCTTATGATATTTTGAAAGAACTCCTGAACGTTGTTGAAATTGAAACTGCTTTGAGAATGTCTTTCTTAAAGCTGATTTAACGCCACTGGCGTCAAGAAATAGCGAACCTGAACCGTGATGATAAAGTTCATAGCGATGTCTAACCCCGATTCGAAATATAGATCATCTGGACAAGAGGCCAGAACCTTCTTTGAAGTCCATTACACTGTCGTGCAACCTTGCTTCCGGTTCTTCGGTCATTTGAGAAGCTCATTCTTCCTTTTGTCTTAATCTTTATTTTTTTCCCTTTGTCTATTATTGTTTGTGAGAGGATGGAGGCATTCTAAAAGGACTATTATAGGTAGACAATTAAGAATCTTAAAAAATTATCTGATTTAAATTCTGGCAACTCAAATTGGATGAAGAACAGAACGGTCTGGTCAAAACTTAATCTTAGAAAAAGAGAATCGAAATGTCATGCAAAATTTGACATTTGGACGAACACAGGTAGCTTTCCAAATGCTCAGTACAGTGACGTTTTGAGTTGGTCACAAAGTAGTTCCTTTGTAATCGCAGTGAGTTCCTGGCTGAGCGGCTTACAGCATTACGACGGTGAGAAAAGAATCAGAAAAAAGATAGAAAATAAAACAATCCCCAAACGAAATTTTCCCTCTTTCTTTTGTCACTGGTAGACAGAACGTCAATTTTGGTGGCTCTAAATTCAATCGTATTTACTTTTGTAGTCGCACAACCTCAAAATAACTTTGGGTAATGCTATAGATACAATCACACCCGCCGGGACATTTTCGTGTGTCATCTTGAGTTGAATGTAAATTCATCAGAAAAGTTTAGAATGAAAGTCCAAAGAGCTGATATGTGCGGTGAATTCTTCCGAAAAGGTTTTGAGAGCATTTCGAGTCATTGTGCTTGGGGTGATCCAGAGTCGCTAACGTGCTCATTTAGTCGTGCTGCGAGCCTAGTCGTTAAGCTGCCAAATAAATCAAGAGTCCGCAATCAATGTAGCAAAAATTGTTAGATCTCGAAGTAACCCCGGAGGGTGCTTCCACATTAAGGAAGGCGGTCGTCGCAACCCTTATATTCCATGCTCTCGGAAAAGAGGCAAGCCCTCCTTGTTTCTCAGAAAGAAATACTGCAGAAACCTGGAAGACCAGAATTCCTGGGGCGGGAACGTACATTGACACCTCTTAGATGGTTTAATTTATCTTGGAAATACCAATGAGAACGTAAATCCCATCTCTTTTGTTTGATAAAAAGTTTCTAATATAAACGGATCGGCCAGATTACTTGTAAGAAGCCCTTAGGTAGACAAAGGTTAAGCAAATAGCATTCACGATCTTACATTGCTACTCCATTCACTTCAGATTTGCTGTATAAGTCTGAATGAATTGGAAAAACAAAATAATTAATCATTGGAAGCCTCAAGATTCAGTATTCTGTATAATTGTCACGGCTAAAAAAGAATATTCAGTTATACAATTAATCGTACACTCCATTTATGGTTGTGAAAGTTACCTCTATCTCTCTCTCTCTCTATGGCAGAAATCGAAACCACATCCTTCTGCTCCGGAGCCTAATGCTTTCCCGTTTAAGCAGAGCCGGAAATGGCTTATCTCTGCTACTTGCCGTCTTGTGATGCGTCAACTCTGCATTACGTCACACATATCTCTCCTTCCATTCGAGAAAGGCGGGAGAACGGAACCGCAGGTTTCCGGTCCACCGCAAAGAAGAAGAAATTCTCACTAATTCTTCTTCTCTGTAGAAGAAGAAATTCTCACTAATTCTTCTTCTCTGTAGAAGAAGAAATTCTCACTAATTCTTCTTTTCTGTAGAAGAAGAAATTCTCACTAATTCCACTCGATGTGTGGAAGCAACATCACACATTATAATGAATTAACTTTATTTTGCTTTCCGCTAAGCTAATTATAATGAATAAGCTCTTTCTACCAGCTAGCTAATAAAAATAATGAAGCTTTCCTACTGAGCTTCAAATAGTGAATTCAAATGGTTGTTGTTACTAGTTAATTAAGAACATGAATAAAGTCTCCTGCTAGTAGTGTAGTAATTAGAATGTATAAAGTCTTAACGCTGGTTGTTAATGGTAATAAACTAACGATATAAACCTAACAGCCAGACAGAGGTCTGACAAAAACTATTAATTGAGAAAGACGTACTTACTCAAATCTTTTTTTATTATGCGACTCTTGGTCGTCCAAAGCACACACACACAACTTGTTTCACAATAATGAAGAATCCAACTAATGGCATAGAACGAAACTCTCTCCTCTAGTATAACAACAAACGATCTCCTTATAACAACAAAATCTCTCCGTACAACACCAAACGCTCATTTTCGCTATCGATGAACGCGCCTATTTACTAGCTACCACCACCTCATGACTTACACTCATTGCCAGATCTCATTCATCGGGTGAAATAATATTTCGTTCAGTAAGAAGATAATTTACATAGAAAAATAAAATAACCAGAGATAGTAAAATCAAAAAGAAAGTGAATATAGAGTATACGTTACAACATTTTTAGAAGAATTTAACAGCCAGTAGATCAATTTTTACGTTCGCGCGCCAATCTTAAATTCAAATTTGCTGGTGGCGACAATCGATATCCTTCTGCTCCGAAGCCGAATGTTTTCCCAATTAAGCTACGCTTGCAAGCAATTATCATGCTACTTGTCGTCTGGACATGTGCATCACGTCTGTAGCACGTCACATTGATACGACTTGCTGCTTACGGTACACGTGGAAAGATGTTTACACATATCGATGGCAAGGGCTACTATTTTCCACCAACACGGCCATATTCTCTGCGGTAATCACTTTTACAGCAGAACACGATTGAAGACGAAAAGACACATATTCGGCATGTTGTGGTGTACGTGTTTAAGAAAAGAGTAAATGCTATTCAAGCTTATAGGAACATCAACATCGTCTGCGGAGAAGTCTGTCTGTGGGAAAGATCTTTTCATCACTGGTTTAAAAAATTGCTATCTTGCAATTACGGCCTCTGATACGGAACGTCACAGGAGTCCATAGGGGCTCGATAAAGACCATAATGAGAAACATGGTGGAAATAAATTTTTGCTTATCGCAGCCGTTTAACCCAGCCTGCCTCATTCAGTGATCCATCATCATGTTTTGGCAATAAGAAAAGTGCCTCAGTTCAGTTGGTGATTTTTCTATGAACTGTGGTCGTAAAACCTCACGCAAATTTCTCAACATCCACCTTTTGTTAGAAAGCTATCAACCTAATAAGCCAGTTGAACTGTTACTGGGGACAGGACCGAGGCCATAATTTTTGGGGAGGGCTTCTGAATTTGAAAATTAATTTTCACCCTACCTTATACATACACTGGCGTGCAAAAATTAAGGACGAAGAGGAGAAATTAGCATAACAGCGGAACGAGCAAGCAGAACGGACCGAAAGACTACTCAGGAGATAGACTAGGGTCCGGTACGGTAGGGCATGCTCATATATGCAGCATGACGTAACGGGGGAAGGAGTGTCGGAAGGATATAAAGTACACGGGCGATGTACGCTCAGCAATTCGGTGAAAGCTATTGCACGGTGTACATCGGTTTGAATGACGTCGAGTTGCTACCACCGTGTGATATGGCCAACAAGCAATCCAGTAGACGACATCTGGATGACTTTACCCGAGGTCGCGTCATTGGGAAGTTGGAAGAAGGTCGAAGTGGGACTAGTGTGGCCGAGGAGTTCGGGATCGCTCACAGCATCGTTTCACGAGCTTGGGGAGCATTTTAAACGACAGGAACAGCTGTCCGAGAGTTTTGCAGTGGTCGTCCACGAGGAACCATGGCGGCGGACGACCAGTATATTGTCCTACAGGCGAGAAGAGACAGACGGCAGACAGCGGGAGAAATCGCAAGGCACATGCAACAGACAGCTTGAGGAGGCTGCACAAAGGTGGTTTTTTGCACGACGAACAGTACGGAGTGTGCCATTAACATCTGCTCATCGGAGACGGCGGTTTCTATGATGCCAGGAACACAAGAACTGGACACATCAGCAATGGGGTCGAATTCTCTTTATGGATGAGAGCCGATTTAGTCTGACGAGCGACTCTGGACGTATACACATCTGGAGAGAGCAGGGAACATGCAATCACACCTCCAACATCATCAAAAGGCACCGGTTTGGAGGTGGCGGAGTTCTTGTTTGGTGAGGTATCATGCTTGGTAGCCGTACTGACCTCCACATCTTCCAAGGAGGTTAGTCACTGGTGTCCGCTATTGTGCCGAGGTTCTCCTGCCTCACGTGCGTCTGTTTAGAAGTGTTGTGGGTCCTGAGTTCCTCTTCATGGACGACAACGCTACACCTCATCGTACAGTGGCTGTCGCAGAGCTGTTGGAGAGTTAAGATATTCAACGCATGGATTGGCCCGCAAGGTCCCCGGACTTAAATCCAATCGAACACGTGTGGGACCTTCTCGGAAGACGCTTGGCAGCACGCCACCAACCGCCAGCAACGATTCTGCAGCTGCGATTGGCGCTACAAGAGGAATGGGTCGCGATGCCTCAACAGCTCCTTGACAACCTCGTCCTCAGCATGGACAGACGTTGTAAATCTTGCAACGTATTCAAGGGTGATCATATCCCCTACTAAAGACTGGATTTTTCTTGGCAGCCGCCTGTCACATGGACGTTTCTGTCTTCAGTCCAGTTGTGCTCGAAGCTACCTTTTCAACAAAGTGCCTTTGCTTTGTATCCTTTGGATTCCTTGTTTGGAGGATTTTGCTCGCTTGTCCCATATTCTTACATCTTGGGGATCTTATGGCATGATTTGAGTCGATGTGGAGCACTTCTGCACGACGTTACATTCGAAAAACCGTCTCGTCCTTAATTTTTGCACGCCAGTGTATATTGAGTTTTTTCTGTGTCACATTTTTTTTTGGGGGGCATGAAATTCTTCTATTTAATACTTCCTATTTTTCAAATACTGACTTATATGCTATACTGCTTACACAAGTATATGGATCTATATCTACCCTCTCTTTATTTAAGTAGGGCGTATGCCCCAATATCTTTTTTATTATTAAATTGATATGTGTATAGACTAAGTAAAGAATCATAGGATTATATATATTAAATTAATTATGTTTTCTTTACTTACACGTAGTGCAGCTGCTTGTCATGAAGTGCAGTAGCACAAATTTCAAAGTAGTACATGTCTGCCCGCCTAAAGCACATAGACCAACCGTCGTTCTTTTTCTTCAACAAATCTATTAAAGACGTCTTCGGGACTGATGTATATAACCCTCTGGATGCTCATGAGAACCAAGAGAGTTAACTTCTCATGCCCTGTAAAGTATCGTAAGCATGTTTCCAAACGCCTGAGGGATGAAAAGGTTCGTTCCAGAGTACTGGTTGAAACAGGAAGAGTGCTGAGCACCTTTAACAGGAAATGAACATTCGGAAAAATATTTGTTACAATGAGACAATGCTTCAATGGCTATACTGGGACGTTCATTTCTCGGTATGGTGTTCTATTTTCTTTTCCACAAATTCATCTCTGATAACAGAGAATCATTAGCCAAGCAAATCATTATCCGGAGTGGCCGGTGGTTTTGGTTATTGGATGTGTGCATGTAAAATAAAGATCTCTGTCGATTTGCTAGCAAGAATTTATAAAATAATTATTTTATTTCTGAGATATTTTTAATTATTTCGGGGAGGGTTTAAACCCTCAAAGCCCCTTCCTGGCTACGACCCTGACTGGAGAGAACACCAAGCGCACACGGCAATGGATTGACAAGAACAAGGACTTGCTGGACTGTAGGGGCAACCGGGGACGGTAGCCCTGGGCCCCGCGCCTTCACGGGGTCCCGCAGTTTAGGAAACAAACAAAATCATTTTTGATAGAATTTCTCATTTTCATTATTTGTGTTTGTAAGTTTATGGTTGCACGGAGCCCTTAAAAAGATATGAATTTATTTTTTAATTTGCGATCCCCCACTTTCGAATAGGTCATCACCCTTCGCCGTACAGATACTGAGATTTTCAGATTTCAAATGATTATTGTAACCATCATAATAATTTCCGCATTCATGAAATTGCAAATTAAATTTCATCTTTTTGTGTATCCCTACTTTCATATAATCAACAAGTTGTGTGTAAACCAGATACTTAAATTCAAAAAAATAAAAGGAACAATATCAAAGTTATTTTAGGCTACATATGTAGGCTAATTATCTGTGACTTTAAAAACATTACTAGAAATTACAAAGAAAGCAAGTTTTATATATGAGCGCGTATAAAATTTAAAGCCACTAATTTATCAGTTGCTCTGCTTTGCATCAAAAAAAATGTATCAGAGGGGAAAACTGTTTATGCAAATTTATTTTAGAGGGATCCTTATTGTTTCCTACACAAAAGTATTCGCGATGAAAAATATTCACTACGCAGGTACCTTTTTATCGTTTTGTGAAGAAATTTTTATAAGAATCACAATACAACATCAATCCTCTCTCCCCGGAAAGAATATCGTACATTTCAACACTTTTTACTCTTCCTCTGAACTTTCAGTCCATATCACGGTCTTTTTCTTAAGCTTAAAGCAAACACTTCTTTGGGATAATAATTCGCCTTTATGATAGTTTTCATGTGTGTTGTCCACGGACGACATTTTTATTCGTAACGACTGTATTAAATTTTGAGATTTATTTTCTAGGACTCGCAATGAAATTTCGGCCCGGGCCCCGCGAAAGTTCCACCCTGCCCTGACAAGAAACATTGAACACCCACATAGCCGGTGGTACCTGCACCCGCGGAAGTTTATGTAGAATTTTGATGGGATATCACGGAAACAGTTCACTTTCGTTTGCTACCGCCACATGAATCCATTCCTTTGATATCTGTTGTCATGAACTTAACAGTTTGAAAGCTGGCTGCTTTAGAGCGAATTAGTCGCGACTGTTCAATCGAAGGGTAGTTATGCATAATGTTTCCTCCCTGTACTTCCAGAAATCAAGAACTAGAGCAGGAAGTTATGTCATCCAACGTGTTCGCTAAAAATTGCTCCATCGGACTTATTCTCGGTGCTTGATGGTGAAACGTTTCCTCAAGTGGAACGTATCGTTCGTTTCTACACTGTAAAAACATAAGTGGTATGAATTCACGGAAAATTTCTGAAAATAATGTGCAATAAATTTGCCGGAAGGTGTTCGTCTTTTAACTTCCGTATTTTGACAGATTTTCTGTAGCAAGTAATTTCGTTTATTTCAGAAAAGTCCGTTTCTTGTTTTTCCGTATTTATACAGAAATTTCACAAAATCGAAGACTTTTCATTTTCAGCCCTTGCGCGACATATTCCTTCCCTAGTGCGAATCGATCCGAGGTTGTTTCGAGTTGGTTCAATAGGGATCGCGTGTCTTACCGCTGAGCTAGAAAGACACGGAAATCAGAGTCACGTTCAAAGTAGAACTCTAATTGCGCGATGAAAAAGTGTTTTTTTTTTACATTAATGCGGGTGAATATGTAATTTTATTTTTTGTTGGACTCTATGATTTTTTTTAATAGGTATGTTATAATTTTTATTTTCTGTAGGAGAGCCTATCACAAGTTAAGTATTTTTTATTCGTGGTTTTTCGAAGCGACAGACTGCTTAATCTTTTTAAACTGACAATTACATTCAGTTATCGTTAAAAAGAATTGAAATGTACTGCTTTGTAGTATTATTTCACAATATTCCAACATACCTGTACAATAATTTAAGTACCCAGTGTCTTACAGTAAGCAAATATCAGTAACTGATGTAACAAATGGGGAAGAGGGGAAGGAATCTCCTGTGCCACGATAACCAAAATTCCATACGTTATGCTATCCACAATATTGTATCTCACTATAGAACTTCAATATATGATCCTCCGACAGACGATTGAAATTTAACAGTTGATCAAACCTGTAAGTATTCCAGCAAATCGCTCCTATTACCAGAAATTTTACGTCATATGGATACAGAGAAACTGAGAACAGAGTTTTTTTCATCGATATACGATAGGGACTGCGGAAAGTTTTCTGAAAATTCATAATTTTCCGTTAACATTTCTGAAAAACGGCGATTTACCGTCAATATAAGAAAGGAGTCGGGGAAAGGTTTTTGAAAATTCAAAATTTTCCTGGGGTGTGAATCCGTGAAATTCGGGATCTTTTCCCGTCATTTCAAGGAAAAGGTTGTACCAGAAATATGCTTTGTTAATTCACGAAAGGGATCACGGAAAGTGTCCCGTGAATTTCAGAATTTTTTTAAAGTGCAGCCGCCAGATCTTTAAACTTTTATCCATGGAGAAGAATGAAAAGCTTGTTGGCATAAAATGTCGATTAGATATCATTTTTTGTGGATATGTGTCGTCATAATGACGGTTCGAAGGCGGTGAAAATATGTGGGATAACCGATATGTACTTTGGTGCACATTGTTTCGATTTCTGACATCTGTTCATTGTAAGTTATCGTGTGCGAATTTATATCCTCAGTTTTAAATCCTGATTTATTGGTAGGTTTAAAAGACCGTATGAGTTTGTCCTTACCAGTTCGTCTGTACTGTGAAACACTCGTAGTTGTATCATAGCGGTGTAGTGAATACTAAGACAGAAAACTGATTTAATGTCTCTTTTCGCAGTTTCGACAGTCTTAGGTATCAACCAAACATTTTGAAGTAACGTGCTATTGGTAATTGTTTCAAATTCAGTAGTTTTTGCTTTTCATTGGGTATTAATTTTAAAAATGGAGCAACATATAATGATAGAAAACTGATTTAATAGATATGTTTTGCGGTTTCACCTCAAACATTTGGAATTTATTTTAATTTGTCTTTACCTGCGAGAAAAGCTGCTTAGCGCTTATCACTATGAGAAAAACTGCAGAGTAGATATCGGCGTGTTGTAATTACGTTCTCATCTTGAACTGTATGCATATAAAGAGACTTAAATAAGACGTTCAGTGTTTTCTTACGTTACGAAGAAATTACATGGCATTTATCTTCATAAAAATTGCGACACGAGACTTTCTTGCCGTTTCAGAAACTCAATATTGATTGACTCAGTGCCATTAGCTTTGCTTCCCGAGAATATTAGCCAAATAAAGTCATAAATTCGGCTTACATGAAGAAGCGGTTAAAAACCCCATATCGGTTTTCGCGCAGTCCCGGGGCTTAATTTTACATGCCTCTGTATTATCCACGCTGTCCTCTCGGTATTACGGGGGAATAATCCATGCTATCTGATGAAATTTTTACGCTTACGAGGCATTGATTTTCCATTTAAGTCCTTCTTAAGCACCAAGGGAACTGACATCATTAGCCAAAAAGCATTGGACACTTTTAAACAGCTCGTTATCGTCCTTAAATGACAATCAGAAGAGCAAACAGCGCTGAATTTTTACGCCGCTCTTAGTTAAGAAGCATCACCCCGGACACAAAACGAACGGATGGCATCTCTAACTTTAGAACATAACCGTTAAGAGTGTTTGCTCAAGTGCTACATTTGTGTTTTCTTTCTGCCTCCTTTGGGTGGCTTTAATGGTGACTTGCGCGCGGAGTATCATCAATTGGGGTCTGTGGCAGGGTCAGGCATTACATGCAAGGGGTAATTCCTCAGACAGCACAACAAGGACGGTAATAAAACCGAAAGAGCATCACCGTTCCTGAAATTAGAATAAATATCTCGCCACCGAAACATATCACTTTATCACTTTTGTGGGAATTCTGGAATTAGCTATATTGAGGGACTTAAAAGTTTCCTAGCGACAATTTATGGAGAAAATTTGTTTATGGCACCGAGGGGATTTGATAAAGCGTCGAAGAACTTCGGTATTTAAGATTTAAACACGACAGCATTACTGAAGCAACAATGCGAAGATATTACACAAAAGCGACTGCGACCCATTAATTTGCCTTGATTGTCACCAAAAACATCAATCGCCTAGTAGACACAGCGACAAATCTGACGTATTACGCAGCGCTTCCAAGGCTATATGGATATTACGAAACTAACTGATAAATAAACAAGCAAACTCTTGACGTCATAACTGTTAATGATTCGTTTCAAAGGGGAATACTATTCAGAATTTTATGTTACCTTTCATAGACAGCAAAGGAAGGGCCGAAACCTTATCTAAATTATTAACGGAAAAGGTAACAAGTTTGAAACACCTCCATTACACGAGGCTTCAGGTACAAAGGTGATCAAATGATTAAACTGAGAATTGAAAGGGAAGGAGCCGTCAATGTTCAAATTCCCAGCCACGGAAATGTTGCCTTGAGCGAAACATGTCTAATTTCAGGTAATCCGAACGGAAAAATCTACCACAGGAAGGCATCAATGAATGTAACTGAATAGATTGCGTAATGGGTGCAAAACAGCACACTTATTCAGTTATACTTTAAAGAGATGTATTGTAAGAATGCTTGAGTTTTACAAAAACATGCGATAAAAAGTATGAAAAAAACCTAAATCTAATGAATGATAGAAAATCACTATATATTTAGAATCAGAGAATACTAACATTGTATTGATTAACACATGGACTCCTTCGGTGTAATATGTATCCAGTGATGGAACTGGAAATCGAGCGAAGAGAATCCTGTATCGCTTCAGGCATCGTAATGAATCCTAAGGGAAAGCACGTCCGATAGACTCGTAATTCAAAACTGAAAGCGTATCTGTTTAAAACAGCATGGATAAATTCCGCACATTAACTGCATTACAAATTTAAATAATCATTTCCTTTAGAAATTGACGCTTTAGCACTATTCATTACTAAGCAAGAAAGCATCTTTACGTATGAGCATAAAATTGCGACGTTAGTAGTGTTGACTAAGTACTCGTATCTTGTGGTTTCTTGCATTTATCCATAGTACATACTTTAAGGAGCAAATTCTATCAGTCTCATAACAAAAATACGTGCGAACTGATATCGTGATCGATGATTTAAACCTAATAAGTAATCGAATGTTCAGTAATACATATAACGAAGGAGTCCTCTCATTTTGCAGAGATACTTTGATCTCAACAAACGGAGAATACACGTAAACAAACAGACAGCTACAATAAAAGAAAATATTCATCTCGTACGATTGAGGAATAATTCATCCCATGTTGTTAAACTAAAAATATGCTTATTTAACAGTACGATAAAACAATAAGGATGAATTAGGATCCTACTGTAAAGAGGTAAAAGGAACAGGATGGATATTTAATTGCAGGTAGAAAAATCTGTCACTTCTGCTCGAAAACATAGATAATACTGAATTATTAATTCGAAGGAAACGCAGATAAACGTTGCGGAAACACTGAGTACAGTTCATTTTCTTGAGTCTCTTGCCTTCCAGGGGCAGACGCATCACAACTTACTGAGACCACACCTAACTCACAACACACACAATCTTGACGAAGCTACATTGAAAAAAGAAAAAGATATGCACGGGATTCCAGCGGTGAAACAGCACGTGCTGCGGGTAGAATGGCGGTAGTCATTGGTGGTATGCCTTCCGCTATCTCGGCTGCGTGATGCCACATAAGTCCCACGCCGGCAACTGCTACTGTGGCTTTGAAATGAAGTGAACGGGAAAATTCAGTTTTAGTAAATCATTTTTGCTGATGAAATTATTTTCCATTGTAATCCTCCAACAACCATATTAAGCCAGCTGGGAAAGAATCTTACAGAAAATTTTGCTAACTCTCCGCTCTTTTTGCCGCAAAACTTCGAATCTCAAATCTATATATATATTTTTTCTGTGCTTTACACCAACGAATGAGTTGTATCAAGAGTAAACAAATATCTATAGAACAGTTCTACTGAGTAGTATAATTGGCTGTGATACTACAACTAATGACGTGAAGAATGGTGGTAGATTCAAGTCAACTCATTTTTTATTTAGTCCCCGTGTCTTTAGTTATTTGGTGAATGATTTTCCTCATTATTCCACTGGTGCCGTTCATAACTTTAGGGTGCCTGTAATAGGATATAGAAGACACAACATTATGAAACCTACCTAATACCGCATTGGGCCCCCTTTTGCTGCTCCACTAGACCACGGAAGTTCTTCTGGTATTCAGAACAACCTGGACAGAATGACGTTTCCGAGATATACAACGGAGCGAGACTATGGCTTCGACAGATGAATTCTTCGCTCCACTGCATCCTACAAAAGTTGATGGAATTCAAGTCGTGAGAGTTTGGCACCCAGAGGAGCACACGAAATGCTTAGACATGGTTCTCCAACCATTCCTGCATACGGATCTTCTGACATAGGGCGCTGCTTTTCTAAAATAATCCAGGACTATTCGTACATATAGTCAATATGCCCGGCAACTTGATCAGTGTGTATGTAGGATCTGGAAGCGAGGGTGTGTTCAACGGAAATGCGGGGATCTAGTGATGTCCATGAGAATAATCCCTTTACCCTGATACCGCCACCGTCGTGTTTCCATTCAACCATTGTGCGGTTGGAGCTATTCACCCTCACATTGTCAAATACGGACCGGTCCATTCACATTTTGGATCTAGAACTTGGACTCCATCAGACCAGGCAAATCTTCCAGTCAGTTGGGTGGATGTGTGCCCTTCTTCCGATCATTCCCGCCATGCCTTTGGCTGCTGAGATGCTGGTAGTCATTCCCCGTTCTAACTCCAACAGTCAGAGGCCCTGGCTTCTAGCTACTCGTCCAAGATGAGCCGGGTTTGAACCCCAGACAAAGCATTGGTGGTGTGCTTCTCCCACGACTCTGGCTCTGTCCTCTTGCTGGAACCAGAGGCCCCAAATTAGGGACGCGTGACTGCTGACACCCCTAAGAGTTTCCCATGTTGGTCGTTAAACCCCAAAAATAAGAGCTCCACAAGTCATCTTCTTTTCCTATTGCATGGGCAGCGTCTTGGCCAAATGACATGCCCTGCCCGCGCCGGTCTGTGATGCCACTGCTATGTGCTAGGGTACGTATCCACTCGTGGAGACAGTGGCAGTAATAATGATCTAGCTATGAGTGATGTTCCAGAATTATAAAGTTGAGTGCCTTTGAAAAGCTTCCGCTAACAATGTGCAGCAAAGTCTTATGTATGTGGTACAGAAACTTCTTCACACCGAAACTGTAAAGGTGTCCAAAGAAATCTCTCTACTGGAGACTTTAACATGTAGTCAAAATCAGCCATCAGAGTGACCAGAACTGGGAGTTTTTGAGAATTCTTTGACTTCTTTTTTTAGGTTTCTTTTTTAGGTTTCTTTTTGTAACTTGCCGTTACAAAAAAGAAACCTCTCTAACTCTGTATTTTACTCCTTTATCTGCGAATTAGTTATTCCTTAATTTCAAGCAATGACGCCGCATTGTGACAAATTACTTGCAGTTTTCTGTAGGACACCTGAAACGGAAAGTCAGTGCTATTCAATTGGCAGTTATATCGCAGCGTAACATGTACAGGATTTAATTCTCCTGATGTCTTATTTATTTGTAAATCATCTGCGATTTTTCATTTAGTATAAAAGTGTATTATGGCTTATGACATTAACAGTATGTCTCTCGGCGCTTGTCGAAAATTCTGTGGTACAAATCCGTTTTGTATTGTTAAACAGCGATCGGATGTCTCTTGGAAATGCTGGCGAATACTCGCATTTCGCAAGCGCATCATTCGTTTTCAAACGCTAATATTTTCAATAATTTGTCAGAGAGAAAAACAAAACTAATCCGGTAAAACGAGAATAGAAATTTATCAGCAACACATTTAAATAAATTTCAGATTTAACTTCTTCAGATTTTCGTGCTCAATTATTTTTAATCAGGCAATAAAAGAACAATCACGTTTAATAGTTAAAATGAACTGTCAAAGCCGCCCCAGTGGAGCAGTGGTCTAAGAGGTGGCTTCTGATTATTCGTCCGAGATGGGTCCGGGTTCGAATCCCGTGAGACATAGATGTTGTGTTTGTCTTACGGCACTGGCTTTCCCCCTTCCCTGGAGTTAGTGGCCCTAAATTCGGGACGGGCGACTGCTTATAACCCATTGCGTTTCTCACGGTGGTCGTTAAACCTCCAATCAAAAAAAAAAAAAAAAAAAAAGGACTGTCAAAATAGATTCTTATTTTTTTCAGAAGAAAAGAAAAAGAAAGAACGACGTACAAATTCTTCCGAAGATCTTGCGGAACTGCAATAGCATATCGCGCCGCCTAAACATAGAAACACGTAACTGCTGTGCATTTTCACTCGTGCCATGTCCAGGACGTGTGAATGAATTAGGACAAAATCGAAAACCCCAGTGATTAGTCAGAACGGACGCTCTGTAGAAATAAGTGCAAACGAACTACTTATTTTCTTATGAAAAATTGGAGTATTTAAAGAAACAGATCTACGTCGAATAGAATACAAAACAAAGAATAAAATATAAGAAACGCAACTTAATTTCCGTATCTTAAAGATAGTTATTTCCTTCGCGTTGTTTTTACTACTTGTTTTGTATTTCTCTTAAATAATGAAATTTTGCTTACTGTTTTATAACTTCAGATTATGCATAAAAAGACTCTTGATTTAGTATGATGATGTACCATATACCCTTCCTTATCTTTAATATCCGGATACTCCTTTGTTGATAGTGGATTCGGTCCTTCGCAAGTGCCACGTCTCAGACCAAGTTGCAGAGCTATGGTGGGATAGTAGCACGACTGTGAATGTAAAATATCTCGATCGACATACACTTAGGAACAATAAAATTTGCACACCAAGAAGGAAGCATCGGATTGAACGGAAATTTTGTGGACGTAATGATACAGATGAATGATACACATGATGGCAAAAACAGAGCTGCAGGACAAGTGCAGAGAGATCTGTGGCACGCAGTCCGGTCATCTTCAATAGCGCGTCGCACCGCCTCATGCAGCGATACATGCTGCGATACGGTCCAGCATGGAAGCGAACAGACGCCTGATGTTGTCCTGCAGCAGACTGGCCCACACGTGTTGGGTGGTGTGTTCCAAATCCAGGATGGTGCGGCACGGCGGCAGCTAGCGTTTCAACTGGTCCCACACATGCTCGATAGGGGAGATGTCCGGGGAGTAGGGTAGGCCATGGAAGTGTATGGACATGACGTATGCAGTCCTGGGCAACCCGAGCCGAGTGCGAGCGGGCATTATCCTTCTGGTATAGCGTACCTGGAATCCCGGCCAGGAATGGGAGCATATGGGGTCGTAGGATCTCATCCACATACTGTTGGCCCGTCAATGATCCACGTACCACTACTAGAGCTGACCGGCTATCGTAGGCTATGGCTCACCAGAATGCCTGCAGTGGGGGAGGTGTGGCACTCGATAGCGAATTTCGAATTGTGCCGTTGACCCGTGGACCTCCACACCCGGACACGATGATATGTCCCCAAAACGAAGCGGCACTCATCGCTAAACACCACATGTCGCTAGTCTGTGGCGTTCCACGTCGCTCTGGCCTGGCACCACTGCACACGGAGCCAGCGATGTTCCGATGTTAATGGCAGCACACGTAAGGGGCGCTGAGATCGCAGATTCGCTTCCGCGAGGCATCGGGAAATGGTTTGTGGTCGCACAGGAGCCGCTACATCTGCCTGTATAGTATACCGGGTCCCCGTGGGATCCGTTTGTGCCTGACGCACGATCCGTCGATTCTCTGCCGGTGGTCCTCCTAGCCCGTCCGAAGCCACTCTGCCGTGTGGCTGTGCCGTCATATGTCCACTTCTCCCAACACAATCGGACGGTATGGTCAGGACGGTCCACGTGGCTGACTATATGGCGCGCCGACCACCCTGCGGTTTTCAGCCCGATGATCAGGTCTCTCTCAAACTCCGTAAGTTGCGTAAATCGACGTCTCTGGGTCTAACCGGCATTCTCGTCACTCTGCACTTTAGGTTTCGTCTGCCGGTGCTTTTCGCTTTTGTGGGACATCGACTACACGCCGGTTTATAAGGCTGCCGGTTTTTGCTTGCAGCACCACCACAGGGTGTGCGGTGATGCGCAATCGCACTAAATGTGGATCATTCGCATACCAGCACGCACTCTAACTACTTGCAAAGTTTCGCGGTTATACCATGCTTTCTTCTAGGTGCGAAAATTTCATTGTCCCTGAGTGTAGTTAACTGATTTTCAGCTGAGATTAATAATATGGTTTTTCATAAGCAATCGCTCCTTACGTGACATTTCAGCGGCATTGAAGTTCCCTACGTTGGTGGTTGGTAATGTGATATGCAAATGGTACACGACTGGGGATGAGTCTGCTAATATACAACCCGGTAAACCTTCGAAGCTAGCAAGAGAGACTGTCCGCTGTCCAAAGAACTGTCCGCTCGGAATGTAAATCAACATTGTCTCAAACAACGTAAACCCTATCTGGGACTTCTGGGACTGATGTTAGCACTAGTACAGTGAGAACGACGCTTCACGACATTTGTTACCATGGTAGAGGAGCAATTCACAAGACGTTAATCACTTCGACTAATGCCACACGCCAATGAACGTGCTGTAAGTAACGTTAGTATTGAACTTTAGATTAATAGAAAACTGTGGTATGGAATGACGAGTCACAGTACAGTTGACCAGTCTGATGATCATTTCTGGATGCCCTAGCTACCCCTGGGCTCTCACCACTACATGTCCTCCTTATTCCTTTTGTTAGCTTTTACCACCGGTACGAATCGACAGAAGTTTGAAACAATAATTCTTTCGTATAAATATACATATGGGTAATACAAGAGATATTTAATACGCGATCATCTCTCCCGACCGCTACACATCGTAGCTTTACGAATACATGGAACTCGTTCTATACGTCAAATCATTACCGCGTCCAGTCTCCTTCTGTTCGTTTCTGGACACGCGTGTTCGTCTTTTCAGAGCATTCACGCTTCCCGGCCCGCCAATCTGGTTTTTACGTCCTTGAGGGAGCAGCCATCTCCTTAGGCAACTAGAGATGGCAAGCGAGATAGATATCATATCCCGCTTTTTGTTATTCGAGGGTAGCTATTCTGTTTAATCACTCCATAATACAATATTAAAACAAGAAATCATGTTGCTGTAATGAAAACCCTACACTGGGTGTAACGGATGCCGGAAGAAAGGTACCTTCCGAATTAACGTATCGTCCCGACCATAAAGTTCGGTGGAGGCAGAGTGATGGTATAGAGCTGGATTTCGTGATTATGCTTGGACCCATTAGCCATTTTGGGCAAAATCATGATGCAGAGCTCTACCTAGATGTTCTGGACAATTATACATTTCTAACGTTGTGGCAGTACTTTGAGAAAGGCCAATACATCTATCAGCAGCACAACGCACCATGTCATACTGCTCGCGTTGTTACAGATTGGTTTGAGGACATGGTCGTCGAAAACTTGGACTGACCAGCAGAGACTCCTGACCTG
Source organism: Macrothele yani (assembly GCA_039090855.1). Lineage (NCBI taxonomy): Eukaryota > Metazoa > Arthropoda > Arachnida > Araneae > Macrothelidae > Macrothele > Macrothele yani. Next base: position 10,365,286 of record CM076996.1, read on the forward strand.
AACATCATAGAGAATCTCTGGGATGAATTGGATCGTCGGGTGCGTGGAAGATGAGATCTCCCAACAAACAAAGTTGAACTATTGGCTGACTTTGAAGGCCATGTGACGGAAGATATCCGCTGGCATTAACAAAAATCTGATGGAGAGTACTCCAAGAAAAGACTAGAGGCCGGCATTATAGGCCGAAAGTTTCAGCACACAATATTAAACTTTTTGTAAATAAAGATTATATGTACACATGCAGGTGTCCGTATATTGATGATATAGCACGTGACATACTACAGAGTAGACGTATATATCAAGACCAGTATATAGCAGTGATAAGCACTTGTCTGCGTAGCTTAATTGGAAAAGCATTCGGCTCCGGAGCAAAAGGATGTGGTTTCAAATCAGCCACCGGTAAATCTGTTTCGCAAGCAGTGTATACCCAAATACAAGACGAGCTCGTAAAACAAAATCACTTTACGAGGTTGAAGTATTAAAAATTCTAGCGATGTTTTCTGAAAAAACGCTAAAATATGCATAATTAATATTGTTGACAAATATTAATAAACTGAAGCGTATACAAGCGTGTAAATTAAATATCTTACATAATATACTTTTGCTTACAGCTTTGTATTTCAGGCAACAACGTTCATAAAAGAAATTTTGCGCGCTCTTTTTTAACTTCACTCTTTTTTTGTCAGCAATCAAAACATGATTGCTGTCGACAGTGTATTCAGTTTCCAATATTCTGCTTCGCGTCTGAAATCTGGGATTTTTCTGTTGCGTAAACATCTAATGTATGCAAAACAATTTTATTTTAGTTGATGACGCTCTTGAGAAGGAACTCTCGAGACGAAATCGTCACGCCTTTCTTTATTTTTTGTACCATTTTTTCACTTCTTGGCAGCTTGCCAAATGATGAAATATATTCGGGCTAGCGAAAATGGTACTTTTTTTTTGTGTGAATCGAAAGAACATTTCTCACTAAACATAAATAACTACTTCGAATGCCCATGACGTAGGCACCAAGGGAAATTAAAAAATTACACCAGTATTTAATGTACGTTACGTTATTTTTTCATATATTATCTTATATTTCAAATCTCGCGCATTTCTAGTTTTTTGGTAGGAGATCAATATCGCAATCGCATACCAAGAGTTCTTTGCTTTTCAGCGCAATGCTTCAAGCACTTTGTATAACTTAGCTTCGGTTTTTATTCCTTGTTAAAAAGATAAAAATTAAAAACAGCCGGCTGCAATATAAAAATTTTCTGCTTCAGCCACCTGAGAATACTCATGGAGTAAGTACCAACCACATATACCAGAATATAAGAAAGGCAACCTCTAATTTTCTTTCCAGAAAAAAAAAAAAAAAAAAAAGGAGGGAATTACCCAAAAAATTGAAATTATGAAAATTTTAAGATATGGTATTAAAGATTCCCTAAAGTGTTTATAATTACCCTTATTGAAAAATTTTGATAAAGCTTAATATCAGTATTACCTTAAGTTACATGTCGCACGTAAATAAATTTTCACTCTCATTAGCCCTCTTTTCGACATCTGTTTCTTTGCCATCTTATTTGCAACATCTTCCGCATGAGTTTTGTTCAAAACAAAAAAAGTTCTGTCTTATTAACTGCATCTTTTACATCTTTCTCCGTCATATTACCAGCATCTTGAAAACGGGAGTAGAGAAAAAGGGACACTTCTAGGATCAGCCCCCATAGACTTAACATTGGCTGATCAAGAGGCTGATCCCAGCCGGAGCAGGAGCTTTCCATGACAGGATCAGCCCCCATCGACTTAACATTAACTGATCACGAGGCTGATCCCAACCGGAGCAGGCGGACCCCGGAGGCGTGTCACGCCACAGCAGACCGACGAGAAGGCGTGGCAGGGATGAGAATGTGTAGTCTGTATGTGACGCTAGTGTGTTGGGTCGATGCTGATGTGCTGCCCCCTTGCGGTGCTTCTTGGAACTTTATTATTACGTTGGATCTTTGATTTTGAGGGATGGCAACGACCGAGTGGGGAAAGGGATTGCATAGGTGTTGGATATGTTGAAGCTTGTGTGCTGCCAACCGATGACAGTCGAAGGATTATTTTTTTATTATTTTCTCGGGAGATTTATTGGACTTTGTCAAATTTTTCGAAGAAAGAAAGTAGAAATGTGGTCTTCGCCCTTCCAATATTTTTTTTACTCGTAATTTTTTCGTGTCCTTATTTATTCTCTTTAATTTATTTAAAAAACTTATATTTTTACTTTTTTTTTTATTTTTTCGGGATATTTATTGGACTTTGGCAAATTTTGGAGGAAATGAAGCAGAAATGTGAATTCTGAGTTTTTCTCCCTTCCAATACTTTTTTTTTTTTTTTTACGCCGATGCTGCTGCCCTTCTTGGGACTTTATTATTTCGACGGATCTTTGATTTTAAGTGTTGGCAACGACCGAGTGGGGAAAGGGCGCTGCATAGGTGTTAGATAGCATCATCAAATATCAGATATCTTGGTGCTTATGTGCTTCTTGGAACTTTATTATTCCGATGGATCTTTGATTTTGAGTGATGGAAACGACAGAGTCCGTTGGAATATTTTTTTTATTTATTCCTGTGGTTTTCAAGCGGGATTTTTTTCCCCTATTCGAGTTTTTCCCCTATTCAATATTCCAACGACAGAGTCCGTTGGAATATTTTTTTTATTTATTCCTGTGGTTTTCAAGCGGGATTTTTTCCCCTATTCGATGCTATTTTCCCCGGACGAAATTTTTACGTCACGACTCTGCGGAATTTTTTTCCAAGGTAATAAAACTGCTCTGATGGTCTCAGCGAGGTTCAAACTCACAATGATTTGGTTTCAAAAAATGGTCGGGTGGTCAAATTTATTTCGTGTACTACGTAATCATTTTATTTTTTTTTAATTGCTTTTACGTTATTTCTTCATGTATTTTTATATTTTTTGTATGTTTTGAGGGAGTTTTTTTCGCGTAGATATAATGAATTTTCTGAGGAACTTTTTCTTTTTCCTCCATTCGATTTTATTCAAGGCCATGAGACGAGGAAATGCTTCTTTTGAAACGATTTCGTTCGTTCCTGTTCGCAGTAATTTTTGGACTTTGACAATTTTTTTTTAAATGACTTTATGTTAATTCTGAGTCTTTCGCCCCTGCAATATTATTTTCTCGTAAGTTTTTCGTGTGTTTTCAAGAACTCTACAGATCTTTCGCAGTTTAAATTCTGTTGAAACAATATTTTCTTACTTTATTTTGCATGTCATTCTAACAAAGGTTTTCTTCCCAATTTCCGCTGTTTAGTTTAACCTATGCTTACAAATTTCACTAAACTTCTCAATATGACAGGATGTTATTTCTTACTTTGCCAAACTTACGACTACTTTTATTCAGACTTTTTTTCATTTCTTTCTAACAAACGTTTTCTTTCAAATTTCCCCTATTTTTTTTTAATTTCGTTTAACTTCTCAATATATCAGCATTTTTTTCTTACTTTGCCAAACTTACGACTACTTTTATTCCGACTTTTTTTCCATTTCTTTTTAACAAACGTTTTCTTCCCAATTTCCCTTATTTTTCTTCTTTTATTTTGGAATTTTCGTTAAACTTCTGAGTATGTCAGCATTTTTTTTTCTTACTTTGCCAAGCTTGCGACTACTTTTATTCAGACTATTTTTTTTCATTTCATTTCAGCGAAGATTTTTTTAGATGTAGCAAATCTTCAGATTTTTTCTCCTTACGTAGCATATTTTATATATGATATATATGAAGGAAACAAAAAATCATTGTCAAAGCATTCAATCTAAAACTTTTTTTCTTACGATAAAATGTGTATTCTTTGGGACATAGTTTCTGTCTCGTCCGAAAAAAACAGTCATTCTAGTGACAAAGCGACTAATTCCGTACTCCACTAAACATTATTTTATAATGTTTTACCAACTCGCCAGAAAAGCAGTTATTCCCAACGCACACAGCGAAAATAAAGAAATAGGCTACTTTCTTTGTTTCGCTGTATGTCTACTCAATCTATTTCTTTTTAAAATGCTTCTCACGCTGTCTATGACAATCCCCTTTTCCCGGCTGCTGTTTGGGGACTGAATGTGGGATGACTCAGAGACTGATTTCCTGACTGATATCGGCGGTGCCAAAGATTAGGAATTTTTGAAACTGATTACTTTCGCTCGAGTGTTATCTCTATGTCATTTAATCTAGGATTGTAATTAAACCGAAATGTTTAGAACTTTGAATTTAAAGCGGTGAATCGCATAGGATTTTATTTCTGATATAATTTTCCCCTTGCGATTCGTTTAAGGAATGTTTATGTATTATTTCAACTTCTTCATTTTTCCCCCATCTCCTTTTTCCTAGTCTTGAAAGCAGTTATTATTTGAAGGAGGTGGTTTCTTAAATTTGAGAACTTCTGTTTCAAGCGGTGTAAGATTCCTTCGACTAGTTTTTTTATTCAGTTATTCCTTCGTGTAATTTTTGCAATTGTTTCTAGAAATTTTCTTTTGTTCAATTTACTTTTAAGGACAGTGTCTTAAATTACTTCAAGTTTCGGGTTCTTTCACGCTTTATGACTACAGCAGATTGTCTGCCCAGAATGTCCCAATTATTATTTTGATTGTTGCACCTTCCTCCAAAGTAAATTGAATTAATCGTGCTTGAGAGATTAAACTAAACTCTGGTTTCGAACTTTGAATGCAAGCTCAAGCTCCCAAAAGCTTAATTTACTGAATGAACTTAAATCTTCTAAGATGTCAAAAAACTAAAACTGATTACTCAGCAACTCAATTAGACAGAGCGTTTAAACTTTGCCGTTCATTCACGATTTAAGAGATGACGTCCACCGTGAACCACTGGAAGAAAAATAAGCAGATCCTAGACCCTGATTTAGTTCACTGATTCCAGGGAAGGTAGAAAGCTAGTGTCGTAATTTAAAAGCCCATCGCCCAATCCTCCGCAGGGTTCGATTCCGGACCCATATCGGACGAATAGTCAAAAGTCATTGCTTAGACATTGAAAAACTTTCTTCAGACAAATATTTTTTTACTTAAATTGCTTCAAGTCAAAATTTACATTACTTAAAATTTACCTTGGTCAATATTTTTCTACCTAAACTCTTTTAAAATTTTGATTTAAAAAAAAACGCGTTCTCCCCAAAAAAACGTAAAATTTCCCAAGAATTACATGAGGTACAAAAAAATTGCCGAAACTTAAATGTTAAGTCTTCCAACTCAATTCTTTCTCTTCATGTTTCATTCCATAAACTTTGTCCAAAATTCCTATATCTCCAAGTATTTCCTTAAATGTTCAAGTTTGAATCCCACAGAAATTTTCTGAAAATGTTAATTTCTCTTTTAAAAAAATCCCCGAATAAAAATTCCTTCACTGAAACAAAAAGTCCCTATTCAAAGCATTCCCTGCCTCTTTTTACTTCCAATACCGTATTTGTACGTCTAAAAAAAATTTTCTGTGTATTCATATATTTTTTCTATGACTTTAGAAGATATTTTCACAAAGTGAATTAACATATTACGATAGTAAAACATCTTGCAACAACTTAATGTTCAATTCATTTCACTTCACACTGTCTTAAGGAAATTCTTTCTATGAGAGCGAACGTGCTTATCTCCTATGTGGACCCGCCCCAAACAATTATACTTCTGTGGCGTCCACGCTATAGGCTCATCTCACAGTCAATACAAATATTTCAAAGGTTCGTTCTAAGAACTAACCCAAACTCTGATTGGGTGAACAGACGAAACCTCCCCGTTTTTCTATAAATGATTATCTGCGAATCAGGGAGGTGGATTGGGACTGCTTAAACTCTAAGTAGAAATTATTCACGCTATCAAATAACAACAGGGGGATTTGTTTCCAACGTAACAAATTTATTATGGATAAAAACTGAAGTCGGAAAGTCAGCCTGTCCGTAGAAATACCGCTTTCTGGATGTCGATCAGATGTCCCTCAACTAATGCAGACTTGGTAAATATTCAATGTAAACTTGACGTCTCTATCACGATAATACTTCCTTACGCTGGGAACAGAGTCCTTCTCGTGCGAGAAGCGACCTGTATCTCCCGATGAAGATTCCTATCTCCGAATTCTATCTAACTCCGCTCTGTACGTAGTCTTCGCTGCTTCGGTAGAATTATCCCTTACTGGATAATTAAATCAAGCACGTGAGATTCCCTAAGTCAGGGACCCGTTTCACTGCTTGAAAACTTATCTTCGCAAAAATATTTCAACACCGTTCAGTACATCGACTGAACTCCCGGACCCGTAACATTAGGCGTCCGTACAACTCGAAAACACCTCGAGCCTTGTCTCCCGGAGAACTTGCTCCTGCAATTCCCGAAAACAGACTAATGCACTCAGTTCTCTCATGAGCCTACCACCTGGGGTCAGACACTCCCTTCCTAAAATCCTCTACATATGATATGATCTAATCTAATCTAATCTCTACTTCTAAAATTCCGATTTGAAAAAAAAATTCTGCAGCGGATACAGCTCCTGATGGAAAATAATTTGCATATAATTTCTAATATTTGGTAAAGAATGGTTTCTCCACCAGGGGGTGTAAGTGTTAATTTCTGCTTCTGATGCGTTTGCAGCAAAATCTGAGTTTCTAAAATCTCGAATGAAAAAAATTCGTTCCTCAACCGATACCACTCACGTCGATAAACCTTTTCGGAATATTTTCTTCTTAAAATAATACATCATTTCTCGGCCAGGAAACGTATGACTTATTTTTGCCATTATCTCTGCTTCTAATGGTCCGATTTGAAAAATTCCTTCTTTTTTTAGATTGTTTCCGGTTCGGCATGTTTTTCATATAATTTCAAAATTTTCAAGTAATTCATAGACTTTCTGCTAGTGGGTGTTATAGTAAATTGCGTTTTTCCTGATATCTCTGCTTCTAAAACTCCGATTTTAAAATTCTTTCTGCAAAAGGTACAGCTCCTGGTGGGAAATGCTTTGCATATATTTTCTAATATTTGGAATGGTTTGGCCACAAGGAGGCATAAGTGTTAATTTCGTCTTCTGCTAGAAATCAGAAAGAGGGAGCAGCAAAATCTGAGCTCCTGAGAACTCGATTGAAAAAATTCTTTCTTGGACCGATACCGCTCACATCGATCGAAAAACCGTCTTAGAATACTTTCTTCTTACAATTATGCATGTTTTTTTTCGCCGAGGAGTAGATGCATATCTTATTTTAGTCGATATCTCTGCTTCTAAGAGTTCGATTTGAAAAATTAGTCCTTTGTTACAGAGCGTTTCCGCTGCGAAATGTGTCTCATTTAATTTCAAATTCTTCTTAACGCACAAGTCTGCCACCAGAAGGCGTAAAATCACATTTCCGTTTATAGCAATATCTGCGGGACTAAAAATCCAATTGAAAAACTTTTTTTCGGTCAGATACAACTAACTATGCAAATTCTGTGTGCGTATTTTCTTCCCAAAATAATGCACAATTTTGCCGCTGGGGCGCAAATGCTTAATCCGTTTTTCTCAATATATCTGGTTCTACAAGTGCGATTTAAAAACTTCTTTTAGTACCGGATGTCATTTACCTTGTAGAATACTTTAGGCGCGTATATGAGGAATTTTGTAGTTCACAGTTCTGTCGAAGGTGGTGTTTGTCTACTTCAGTTTACAGCGGTATCACCGCTTCTAAAAACGATATTGAGAAATTTCTTCTTTACTGTATGCCATTCCTTGCAATAGAGATGTAGAGCATTATCCTCTTTAAATAAAGCGTAAAGGTAGAAATCTTTTTTCTCGCTGTCTCTGCTTCCTATTTGAAAAGTTCTTTTTCCTTGGCATAGTTTTTTTTATGAAAAACATGTGTCACCTATTTTCAACTTTTCCATTAAGCAACATTTTTTCGCTGGCAGACGTAGTCTTATATCCTGTTTACTTTTATATTTCTCCTTTTAACTGTTCGATTTGAAAATCTCTTTGTCTCTGTTACCTTCCTCGTGCTACGAGGCACTTTTTGTGCGCCATTTGTTAACTTTGGTAACATAGATTTTAGGCACTGGTGGAACTAAGTAGCTGTTTTTATTTCTGGATGTCTTATCGATTGCAGAAACCACTTGTTTGTTTTCCAAACAGGTTACGTTGATTTTGAATAGCTTCCATAAATTTAATTCGCGTCAGAACGGATTCAAAAGACGTGCTCATTACAACCGAAAATTCAGTGTCATCTTTCTTGTTTTATTTTAAATAATCCAACAGGTGGAGCAACGTCACATTTTGATTTATCGATATTTTTGTTCCTGTCGGATTGTAAAAATTCTTTTAACATCTGCTATCTTTAGTTACAATCAGTATAATATACATGCTGTACATACTGATTTTCCAAATGCACTGAGTTCCCGTTAGAGGGCGAGGGTTTGTATAATGTGTGAGTTTCTAAAAGTTTGATTTGGAAAATTCTTTTAGCGTCCGATTCATGCACCCACAATAACGATTTGCTGTACATTTTCCAGTCTTTTGTTATGCACAATTTTTCCGTTAGTCACCCCGAATTTGTCATTTTTGTTCGTCTTTTTGGGTGAGTCAGATTAAAATAATTCTTTTAACACTAGACAGGGGTAATCAGTATTAAAAAACGCTCGTGATTTTCCAGATGAACTGTTTTTCCGCTGGAGTTAGTGAGATGATATTTCCACTTATCCCAATGTTTGCACTTCTAAAACCTTTGTTTAAATTTTTTTTTGTATTCGATTTCTGTAACCGAAAACGAAGGTTCGAAATCCACATTCAAGGTTTTTAAATTATAACATTTCAGAGCTGAAATAAAGAAATATATACTTAAAATCCTCACTGCAGTGTTGAAAAATAATAACTTGACAACGGTTTCGTTATTCTTGTCAAATTTCATCTTTTCTATTGCGTCGCGCAAGAGACACTCTGTCGTCCTTGTTTCAAAGTTCATCGCTTTTACTGCGCTACGCCAGCGATAGACTCTCTCGTCCTTTTTGTTTTAAATTTCATCGTTTCTACTGCGTCACGCTAGCGATGGGCTCTAGAAATTAGGTTTGTTGTTGGCGTTCGCTACTCTCACAGCCAACGCATGTTCTGTTCCATATCTGAGAAAAGATGGGCTTCATGATGCAGGTATAATAATATCCGCCCAGGTGGCTGGATTTGTGATTACGTCTTGCTAATTGTTTCAACTGGACCAAGACTAGAATCTTGGATAAGTCATGGACAGTGTGATTATTCCGCGGCACTTGCTCTGTCCTTACCTGTAACCAATTGACCCAAGTTAGGAACTTGTTACAGTCTTAGATGCGCACGGTTGTTTTATGTTTATTTATTGGTGGGGTGTGAGTTGTGATCACTCACTGTTATATAAATTGGTTTCGTAATGGGGGATGAATATTTTTACACATCTTTTACCAACAGATACTTGAATTTGAATTTATTGAATATTCTGCCATTCATCATTGCAATACCATACATGACAGAGTTCAACACAACAGTACATTATTACAGTTAATCTGTGCTAAGCAGTTAAACAAAACAAAATACAGTTTCAGTAATGTATCCCTAGAATGTTATAACTCAATTACAACAAACATATCATTGATTACAATTAAAGAACTTGCACAATTAAACCAAAATTTATGAAGTAGATGTTAAGAAATGTAAAAGAATAATCTATGTCTACATATAGCACTGTATGTGGATGACTTGGAGCCAGGGAAAAAGGCTTTAATGAAAAGCCTGACGAGCCGAGCCCCCGGTCCCCAAGAAGTGTGTGACAGGCCAAGAACACAGTGCACAGAAAATCACAGTGAGACACGAATCATCATAATAGAACAGGTAAGTTAAGGATACATGATGATAATCAACTGTAATTAAAAATTAGGTGGCATATAGACAGTACAGTTACAATACGTAGAAATCTTAACACATGCCAACATAACCACTGATAAGCAAAGTAAAAAAATGAATGATTTAGTTAGGACATTTATATATATACACCAAACCAATGCAACCGGAAAATACACATCCCAAGAATATCTGTGCAGCACATTAAACAATAATGCAACAATAAATAAACCAAATTCAACAAGACAAAATAATGTTCCACTATATCCCAGAAAAGAAATGAAGACACCAATTCAAATCATATCAGCCAGCCAATAATTCAGCAGTTAATACTCTCCTGAATGCCCTGAAGCTAACAATTGATTTAATGTGCAAGGGTAATTCATTCCACTGTCGCGGACCGGCTGCAATAACACTGTAATGTAAAAGATTTAGATGTGCCCTGGGAATAACGAAGTTTGCATTACCCCTGGTATCATGAGAATGTGAAAATTTGTGCGATTCCAGAAGACTCATAAACTTATTAGCATACATTCTATTGTGCATAAGAAGTAATAATCGAAATATATAAAGTTTTTTAAATTGGGATTATTTTATATGAACAGCAAACAGCAGCCATAGCACTATTAGTATCCAATAAGCGAATGTATTTCTTTTGTAAAATATATATTGTATTGACATTAACCAACGTGGTCTGACCCCAGGATAGTAGACAATACGAAAAAAGTGGATATATGAACGAGTAATACAAAATTAGTTTTAATCTTATCGTCAACATACCCGAAATTGTATAAACCATTCCTATACGTGATCTAAGCTGATTTGCCAAATAATTAGTGTAATTATCCCAGCGTAGAGACTCCTGAATAAATACACCCAAAAATTTAAGTCGTCTTAAATGTAATGGGAACTCCATTCACAAAGATACCAGTTGGGGCAGACGAACAATAAAAACGGTGAAAACAGGACGGCATTAGTTTTATCTTGATTTATAGTTAAAAAACTGCAACTGAATCAACGAAAGAACTCCTGAAGATCGCAATTAACTAAAGGTACCAACTCAATTAAAGAATTACCGGAAAAGAATAAACTGGTATCTTCAGCAAACAGCACACGGTGCGCCCCCGAAGTAACATAAAAATATCATTAATGTATATTAAAAAAAGAACAGGTCCCAGCACCGATCCCTGAAGAAATCCGCAACTTATCCCACGAACCGAAGAACGAATGCCACGAATCTGAACATACTGCGATCTCTGTAACAAATAATTCCTAAAAACCAAAGGCGGAACTTTCCGGATCAATATATGATTTAACTTTGACAATAGAATTTCCTGATGCACACAGTCAAAAGCTCAAGTTAAGTCACAAAATATGCCTAGGACACTTCTTCCTGAGTCAATATTTGTGTGCAAAAAATTAAGAACATCCAATATAGCCGTTTCTGTTCAGAAGCCTTGACGGAAACCATGCTGACCGTGATGTAAAATTTTGTTCCTCTCCAAGTAGACAGATGACCTCTTTAGTACTAGTCTTTCCAAAAGTTTAGCAAGCACTGTAATACTAGTAATTGGACGATAATTTTCTACACTAGATCTCAAACCCTTTTTATGTATAACAGTGACTCTACCTGTCGTAAATGCGAAAGGTAGCCAGTTTCTAGAATACGATCAAAAATATGTTTCAATGGTACCAACAAAAACTGAGCAAGAGATTTAATCACCCTTGGATGAACATCATCTGGGCCAGCACCCTTAGAGGAATCCAACTGCTGTTTAGTAGGCAACAGATCCGCCGATACTGGGTCAAAAAAGACGTACACAGAGTTTGGTGAGACAAAAAGTCAGCAAAGTCACCAGGCACCCGCGGAATATCGTTCTGTAGTTTCACAGGCAAGGAAACAAAGTAAGTATTAAAGATCTCTACAATACGATTCAAATCAGTGACTCGAGTTCCCCCATGATCAAGTTCTATTGGAGGGTCGTCATCATTTGTTCTATGCAACAATTCACCAATCGATTGCCATAACCTTTTTCTATCCGTAGTACCAGTAAAACGATTTAAATAATAATTTTTGTTTTTGCATTTTTTAATTTAGTATTAAACCATTTTCTGTATCTATGGAACTGGGATAAATCAGAGGCACTTCTGGACTGTATAAATAGCTTGAACAGCCTATTCGTTTTGTTTAGACATCTTAAAAGGCTGCGAGTAAACCAAGGTTTTCTAAACTTTAATGAACGTGTAAAGGTCTTAAGTGGAAAGAACATTCATAAGAACTCCAAAATGATCCCCAAAATACATCAAATGCATGTGTGGGATTATCATGTTGCAGCACCGGACACCAATCCGTAACAGCAAGTATCTCACCAAAAGTTCTTAAGCTATGCTGATCGTAGGAACGAATAGGAATCTAAATCCTGTCTACAAAATCCAAGGTAGATACACTACCCGACAAACAAAAAATAGGAAGGTGATCACTTATATTATATGCCAACACACCCGTAGTGCAACAAAAATCATTCATAAAACATAGATCAAGTATAGTTGAAGTAAGAGGTGTAATTCTCATGGGGATTGTAACCGCACTTATACATCCAGAAGAGCCCATGATATCACTGAATGGATATGAGACGCTATTAGTAGATGTAATATGAATATTAAAATCACTTAAACAATAAAATGTCTTGCCACTCTGATTGACATCCTCCAAATAACTGGGGAAAGAATCAAGAAAAACTGACTGATTTCCAGACGGAGGGCGATAAGCTGCACTTTTAGTGGTATTTTCAGTCTCTAAAATAATAAACTCATAATTATCAGCTATAACCGTATATTTATCAATCTGCGAAAGTGAAACAAAAATATCAACCCCCCACCCCACCCCTACCCCCTGATCTAGAAGCAGAAAAGGTTCGAAAACCCGGTACACTACAAGTAAGTTGATCCACACTATTAAACCAAGTCTCTGAAACACAAATAAAGTTAACAAGATAATCCAAAGACCCCAAAAACTCAAAGAACAGTTCATATTTGCCAATTAAACTACGAGCATTAATGTGCAAAAATCGCAAACTGCAATTTTGTGAAACCAGCAAATCACGCAAAAATTCAACTGAACAAACACTAGGATTACAGGTCTTAAAAATGAGTTATGTACAACCAACAACAGAGTTACAGGAACAACACAAACTCATCAGAATCGACTAAGATCCAAGTCATCCCTGCTCCTAATGGTAATTGCATTTCCACCTTTCTCCTTTCAGCAATAAATACGCCCGTTTTTATACCAACAAAATCTGATATTGTTTTCTCTGGAAAATGTCCATGCATTCCAGAATAATTCTCTGTTATGCACAGTCAAATTCTCATTACCATAAATTCTAGTTTCCTGCAAATAATTAGCACCAATATCAGTCAATTTCAAAATCTTCCGACTCCTTGATAAAAGAATTTGTCTTACCTCTCTGGTCTGAAACTGCACAATGATTGGCGAGGGACGCCGTGCCCCCTTAGTTTTTATTCTATGAACGACGTCAATGTCATCACACGATAAGTCTCCAAAATCCAACCCTTTTGCAATGTTAAGCACAATATTCGAGAGATCAGCATTGGTCTCTTCATTACTCTCAGGAACGCCATGTATTTCCAAATTTCTATTTCTCATATATTGATCGAGGTTGTTCAAGTCCTGTGACAGTCTGGAAATTTCAATATCCTGGTCCGAAATCCTCTGCTGAAGAGCAACCACTTCCCTACGAGAGTCCTCAAGCATCGAACTTGATTTATTTAAAGAAATCAAAATGTCATTATACTTCTGTGAAAAGAACTCAACTGATCTCTTCAAATCTAGTATCTCAATCTTTAATTCGTTAATAGCATCTACCTTTATGTTGACAGATTCCAGAACCAACTGAGAATCACTGCCACCGGCTCACTCTTTCACCAATTTCACCTCGGAATGAATGGTTTTTTTAGTGGAAGCCGCTCCCTCAGAATGGACCCCGGAATCGTGTAATGTACCACGACGACAACTATCACATTACCATTTCATTTTTTTCTCTTTTGGCATTCTTTGGTAAACATGTTCTGTGTTTGAACAACAAGCATAATGATATCTGCCGCCGCATCTGCCGTAGCATTAAACCCCGTCTTCAGCATGGATTACAGCCGAACACATCAAACAATATTTTTGTGTCATATCTATAAGTTAATAATCAATGAGCTCTCAAATGTGATAGATACCCCTGGCAGCAAGCGATGTAGTAGAAAATGTACCTTACCAGTCTTCACTGATATATGAAACGATCACGATTCCACTAACAAGTCAGTAGAGCCGGTGTCGTCATCATCCTCGGAATGGGAGCTATCAAAAGTGCTGTTCACCACGTACATCCTATAAGACACAGTAACACACCTATAAGCTGTAACAGCAACTCATATGATTCGAAATCGATGAAGCACCAATTCATGGACCCAAAGTAACAAAGCGAGATCCGTAGTAGCTTAGAATATTGCTTTATTACAATCACAAATCTCACCTTCAAACTACCTAATGTTTCTATCGTGACTTGACCTGACTTCGTCTGAATTGTTACCTTAATTTGACCTGACTTCGTCTGAATTGTTACCTTAATTATGATTCAAAGAATATTTGTAAAATAAAAAACGGCTGCCACCAGTCCAGCTTGAAGTTAAGACCTAGACAACCTTGTTCAGATCAGGTTCTGTTCCTAAGGCGTGGTGAAGGATTCACGCTGTTGCTGAACAGAGCTGATATGGTTTTGAAAAGCAAACAAGATTTTAGTGGCTCATACAGGATATGATGCGCTGGATGATGACTTACATTCAGATTTTGTTGGATGTCATACTACAGTTGCATAGTTCCTTTATAGTATTGTTGCAGAATGTCTGTTCCGGTACTCTGCAGAGTCAGCTTCTTTTCAGTACTATACTATAAGAGTCATTCTATTCAATAGACGATACAGCTACAGATAGTGAAGCTGGATTGCGCATGGAACTCGTCTGCTACCTACTTTCAGGTATTCTAGACCACAGCCTGAACGATAAGTAACTCAATTAAATACTAACAGCTGTGTTAGTAAAAATCCACTTAAGCTACTCAGTCGCAGCCGAGAGTTAGCTATGGGTTCAGTGTTCCTATCCCATGCTGAACAAACTAACCTCTACTCTAACTCTCTTATAGACGTCAAGTGCCTCCAAATCTCCCATCTTCCCGCGTCCTCTTAACTTTCTTCGCGCCTGGACTTAAATCAAAAGCTTGAATGTTACACCCCTCGTCCTGTCCTCTTTCTCTCTCTCTCTCTGTCTCTCTTCCTACATTCTTCCCACATCAGTGAACAACATGCTATTGTTGCTAGGGGCTCCCTCCTTCTGATTTCCACATTCCAAGTTATAAGAAGCTTCATGCCTCTCCCTGTTTCTGTGAGCTTGTCTCAAATTGGCTGTATGTTCCTCCGTCCCGTGTTGTCACTTAAAACGGCGTTCCACTATCCATTTTTTGGAGTTTTTTCCTATTTCTTGGAATTCAGAATTTTAATAGATATCCTACACTACTGGCATTTTTCTCCTTTATTTTTCTTCATTCCAGAATTCTACATCATCACAACGGGGTTTGTTACATCCTAAAATAAAAAAAAATGTAGGCAATACAGATCATGGAAAAGGATCTCTCAACGATTGCGAGGTATATTTGAGCTTAAAGAAATTGTAAATAAATAATAAGTTATTTGATCCCCGATTTTGGAAATGGCGTTCAACTCCTCTATGAAAGAGTAGTATTTTTCCCGAGATGTAGGACGTTTCCGGTTTCTACAAAATGCAGCCTAAACTTTCGATAACTTGTCCGCAACATATCGTGCGTAAATATCTCCTTTTCAGTTTCAGTCTCCTTTAAATAATGTTACAAAAGAAATGGACAAAGGATGATGCTTAATTATAATTGCGACCTTAACGCTACTCTAAAAAATTGAGTAGCTCATGGGTATGAATTTTTACCAGGTAATTAATATGGTTCGCATAAATGATATGATGCTCAAGATTCAACTACAAATAAATGAGAACGGCAATTGTATGAGCAGCACAGAAGCATTTTTTTCACCCGCAATCGAATCGTGACGTCCTTTTCAATTTTGTTCTAGATGTATTGTTTAAATTTGAAGAAGAAAAAAGAATGTTACTCGCTTTGTTAGAGTCAGTCATTTCACTTTCTGTCTTTGTGATGAACAAAATTCAGCCCTTCCGACGAAACAGAATTTATCAAGGCGAAAAAATATGCCATTAAATATGGATCCATGACAAGGCTTCTCAACGTGAAAATAATTAACGGAGTCATTAATTAAATAGGGTGTCTGTTTCTGTCACCCGGCATTCAGTCGCAGAAACAGCTGCACATGCAAGCGAGCCATCCCCACTCGCTCAGTCATTCACTCACTCACAAAATTATGAAAGGTCGAGTAAGCTGATTTACAGATACTCCCCGTATGTTCTTTATGCTACTGCTGCAGCCTTTTCATCTTCACATCGCTTGTCTATTTCAACACCGCTCGCTATCTCAGCTCTTTTCTTCATTTTCTTCTTTTTTTGGAATATTTTCCTCCGCCGTTGTTTCCTGCAACCACTTCATCTGACATTCTGCGTTCGAAAGCATCTGAAGAGATAAACGATCTTTGCTTGTGAACGAAACCTTTCTGGAAACATTGAATTTTTGGTGAGGAGGCCTTAGAAAAATATCTTCCTTTTCCTGCTTTTTTTCTCATTCTTCTTTTCTTTCAAACTATATTGGAACAGATGTGGAATGTTCTGCTGCTCCACGTACGAGCCGCAAACAGTCTTTCTAAAGCTTTATAAATATTTACCGACTCATTCCGTCTCCTCGACGCAGACGGATCTCTTTGTGCTGGCAGCGAGGCTCACTGATTTGTCCTAAGATTTTCTTTATGAATGGAATTTCTCTTAAAGTAAATTATGAATGTGCCTCTGTGAGGAAGATGCGCTTCTGGTTCCTCTGAAGGAAAATTTAGTAGCAGGACAGAGCTTACGTGTCTCTTCAGTTTTCAAGGTGAGAAGATCTCTGGGGAAGCTTCTCGCTGTTGTTGAACACGGGGTATCTACTAATCCCAGGGGATTCTCCCCAAATCTGCAGAACATCTTTCGAAGTGAGAAGGAATTCTTTAATATCACAGCAAAAAAAAAAAACCCTCTCGGAAAAGAATTCCATGGAACACAATGAAATAGTTAAAAATCATTCACCGTGTTTCGATTTCAAAAATTCCATTTTGAGCAAATGGTTCCTTTCTTTTTTTCTTTCTTTTCTTTATCTGTCTTTTTCATATTTACTGATCGCACATTGTTATTTAGAGATTTCGTATTACGCAGTAAGGAAAAACACCACTTTTCACAAATGATCACACTCCTTTGCTGTACGCAGCATTAAATGCATACACCATACAACATGAAACTTGCGACATCACAAAAATAGGTAGGTAGAACTATGTCCATTTCTCCAGAGATTAAGCCACCTGAGATTTGCACATTATTTCTGTTCCACTTGTGGGGAAAGTGGTTCACCGTGTGGGAAAAACTCCGTTTATCCTAAATAGCTGTCGGATTAGCAAATTTTTCAAAGTGCGTTCTCAACTGCGGGAATAGCAAAATGTACCAAGTCTGTGACAGAATCACACACATACATCGCCAGAAACGCTTAGAATACGAAAATAAATTAATCATTGTTGTAAACCTGTTGTTCACTGCAGCTGTCACGATAGAATTTGCTAACGACGTTGGAATAATCCAGTGTTCTTGGTGCCGTTGCGCAAAAGTACATGGAGGCTATGATTGGACAATAACGCATGATTCGAGTTAGTGATAAAACTAACACGCAATGGCGGACTGACAATTCATAAACGGCCCTGGACGTGCATTTTTTGCGGCCCACAACTTGGGAAAAATTAAAAAAGTACCCCATCTCTAAAATTAACGGTACGTCAGCATCGAAATTACCTGTTTAACATACATTAGACCAATGAAGGAACAAAAAAGCTGAAGATTTTAACTGGGTGAAAAATTAAAACGTGCTACAGGAATGCAGACTACTTCCTGTTTGTCTTTTGTTAACTCTGCAGCTGCATAGCATCCATTGCTAAATTTTTCTTTCTGCTGATATCTTTCTCTTCCCATTTCTTCGTCGTTGTTTCTCTTTCCTTTCCTTTTTGTTTTATGCCCTTTGATGACAATAACTTATTCATCAGGCTGAAAGAACTTTTAGCCTAAAAACCATGGTGCATGATATCAAAACTTTTAACTATTTCAGCTGAATGGTGTAAGTTTGAGATGTAAATACTTTTAAACACCATGCATCAATTCTTACAAATTTTTCGACTTTCGTCCCTTTAGTTTTCGGAAATTTCCGCCTCCCTTACCTACCTTAAATGTAAACACTTGTGGAGGGAAATAACATTTAACAACAGTTATGACGAAGCAAATTTCTCCATCATTTTTATGCCAGGGGAGGGATACCACACTGGCATATGCTCTCACTGCTATCTGCCTTTATCTCATGTACATCTTGCGGGGCAGGCACGTCACATCTCCTCCCCCCCCCCCGAAAGAGGGTCGGGGGCATGGCCCACGGGTCACCAGGACCATGTGTCGCTGTAGGCAGTCATCCCATGAAGAACGTGCATTTGAAAACTCCTAGGCAATTTTTTTGGTGTGTGGAACGTAACATCACACTGATTTATTATTTCGAAGCACTGAAGAAGGGATTCTCATTTTTCCGTCTCGCGGTGTGGAAAGAACATCACAACCATTGCGAGAAACCTATCAGCCAGGTCATCCTTGAAATTCGGGCGTAAATATGACGAAGTAAAGTTCTCCATCATTTTTATGCCATGGGCGAAATTCGAACCCACACTCTCGGCTCCGGAACTCCTGAGTGCTATCCACTATACTACACTGGCATGTGCTCTCCCTGCTATCTGCCTTTATCTGATGTGCGTCCTGCGGGGCAGGCTCGTTACACAACGCAGGAGAGTGGAAACACGCAAGGAGGAAAATCGCGAATACGAGAGAAATCATTGCTTCGTTCGACTTCCGTTTTCGGAATTCTTTCCCCTCATTTGCAAGTTTAAATACAAATATTTATGGAAAATAATAATATTTAACAACAATACTGGACATACGAAACAACGCAAGAAAAAAATTAAGATTCCGGAAAAAATCACTCCGTCGACCTTCCGTTTCCCAAAGTTTCGTAAAGATTGAATTCCGTCCTCCGACGAATTGCCGTCATCCCATCACCACCAACCCCCAAACAAGAAATTTCTGTTCAGTTGTGCGTCGCTCTCTGAATGACCAAAATCTTAACGGAAAAGGTGGAATTCGTCGAATTATGCGAAAGAATCTCATGCCTGTGAAGATTACAGGGAAATTTTCGCGCCGTCTAATTTTCGTTTTCGCGTATTGTTTCCTACAGTTTCAAGCTGAAATATAAACATCTATGCAATAAAATGATATTTAACAACAATACTTGACAGAGGCAACATCGAGAGAAAAAAAAATTACGATTACCGGAAAAATGTTCACTCCGTTTTCGAAAGTTTTCAAAGACAAAATACCCTTCCCAGACGGAGAACGACCTCTCCCTACCCGCACTAATATACCCCAAAAATTTATCTTCAGTTTTGCATCGATCTCGAGTAGGACCCAAATGATGACAAAAAAAACGGAATTCCGTGAATCCGCGGAAGAATGTCACGTATGGTTTAAACGTTATGGTTTAAACGACACAATCTAAGAATTACTGCACTCTTTGTGTTAAAGCAATGATTAATATTTTCCTCATTTTTCTGGACTACAGCGTAAAATAGCCGTAGTAAAATTTTTGAAGAAACAAATATGGTACGTTCTGTAGGAAAAACTATCGAAAGTATTGTTCCACTCTTACGAATTTTATAACCATATATTAATTTGTAATTATAAAAATTTATTTCCTTTTAGCAAGAAGGGAAACACAAATATTGCAAAGTTAAAAAAAGTTCTCAAGACTTATATATTATAAACGAAATAAATACGAAGAAGTCACTTTCAGAAATTTAAAATTTCAGCAATTTCAAAATCTATTTATAAAGTGAGTGGAATTGAAGGGTGAGAGGTTTAATGTTTGTTTAATTACTTTAAAATGAGAAAGATACTTCTGATGTAGCTGCAACAGACTTTCAAAACTGCAATTCAAAAATTTGTGGAACTGTGAGGCCCAAAAAAGTAGTAAATCGGATGCAGACCCAGTTTAAAAGAAAACAAACGTACGTACATACATATGCATAAGCACCCCATGTATATTCATAAAGCAACCCACATTTTTTATCCTAGGTCAGGGGTGGGGAACCTGCGTCCTTTTGAGTGAATCCAAAATTTGCAGAACAAATCCTTTTATTTTTATTAATATGTTTTTGTTCGTCTTTTGTTATTTTTCATTTTAATCTTAAAATAACTATATTTAAAATACTAAAGAGATTGAACGAAATAATTCCCCGAATGACGGCCACAATTGAAACATTAATAAGTCATAAGGACTATTATGACACCTGCTACCTACGCTCATGATTTCGTTCTGTGGCTCCTAAAGAACTACGGATGGAATTGATTGAGCTTTCAGAAGATGACATTTTGAAGTCCTTATTTGAAGCTAAGAAACATCCAGTTAAAATATGGAAAATGCAATAGAATACCCACGCCTTTGGCAACATGAACAAAAAATGCTTTCTTGCTTTTCAACCACTTATTGCTGCGAATGTACAGACGTCAATAAAAAAACAAAAAACGAGCCACCCCCTAACTTTAGCTCTCTCTATCTCCGAAATTTTTCATATAAGAGGCATGTTATTTTACGCGCATTCTATTCACCACATAATAAAACCCTTAAATTCCAAATTTCATACGAATTGACCAATAAGTACGTGTACAGTGAGCTACGGAAAAAAGATGCCGTTAATGTTAAACTGCAAAAGTTGTTTTTGACTTGTATCACTTAATGGAGAACAGATGCAGCGATTAGGTTTTGCAACAGTGAAACACAAAGAGGCCCAGATAATATGAGCCGCTATACAGAACAGAACGGGTATATTAAGGAAATTATAAATTATGAAATATGATCATGAAAAAACTGAATTATGACCATATCTGATTAATAATCCATTTCATGCGAAATATTATTAAGGACCTATAGCCAAATTTTCAGCGTGTTAGCATAAAACCTTGCTGAGATATAAGCAAAAACTCAAGCATACGTCGATTTAGGGGCCGTGCATAAAAACACATATTTTCCTCTTCTTACTGTAAAACGGTTTACCCCGCAATACTTAGGAACACTTAGGAAAAAGTGTTTCTACGTGAAGTTGGTTGTAGGAAGCAGTAATAATTTTATACACCTAAATTCAAAATTGCAACTTTTAATGATGAACATCCTAAGTTAATAGTTTTGCACAAAAATAACTTAACTAACGAAATAGTTTGTGCAATTACATATTTAATTTTTCCTATTGGTTACATAGTATATAGATTTTTTTCCTATTGGTTCTCTTGTATATTGTTTAACTCACCCCCCCCCGAAAAAAAAAACAGTACGTTCCACAAAACGAAAGTTTCGTATCTGTTTTCTGTATATTTTTTACAAAATACCTTTACAGTTTCGTTAAGTTATGAAACGGTGGTCATGAAAATGAAAACTGCAAATTGTTTGCTGCGCGAGTAAACCAGTTTCCTGATTTTTTTATATTGCACATTTGCTCTTGTGTCCATTCCGTCTCGGATTATGGTATAATACGCATGTAATTGCATATTGTTTCGATTCATTGATATTTTACGTTGTAGTTATACTGCTTAAACTGTCTGCAATATACAAAACGGTTGATTCGGCTTTTGTATTGCCTTTCGCTGCAATACAAAAGCCGAATCAACGTGTGTAGCTTGGATCTGCACGCAAATCGCCACTTCGGCATTAGTCGTTTTCGACTACCGGTTAAGAAAATAACCGTAACCAGTAGCGTTTGGAGCATTAAGCTTAGTTAGTGTAGTTTAATACGGATCTAATTGCATTTTTCTTTTCTTTTTGTTTACTTTTTCATTTCTTCTACAAACATAAATAAAATAGTAACTGGTTATACTCTGCGAAAAAGAATAGTTATATTCTGAGAATTTCGCAGTTTAAGGAAAAAGGAAAAAGAAAGTTCCCAAATCATGTTTCTTCAGCGTGCGCATGAAATAATAAAAACATACTTTTGCCTATTTTATTCGAGCTCTCAATTTTTAGACTTAAATGAGAATAGAAACTGGTTTGACAATCTAAAATAAACATTTTAGGTTCGCAAGGAAAGTCTTAAAGCCGCCCCGGTGGCGCAGTGGTCTAAGCGATGGCCTCTGATCATTCGTCCGAAAGGGGTCCGGGTTCGAATCCCGGTGAGGCATGGATGTTGTGTTTGTCTTCCGGCACTGGCTCTCTCCCTTTCCTGGAACCAGTAACGCTAAATTAGGGACGGGCGACTGCTTATAGCCCATTGAGTTGCTCACGGTGGTCGTTAAACCTCAAAAAAAAATAATAATAATAATCTTAAAATTAAATTTCATACGACAGAATTCTTGTCGGGTGTTCGAATCTCGGACCTGTCAGCCATGTAGTCTGCGGTTTTTCTGGGGTTTTCCACAGCCTCCGTGGGCTTGGGGACGCCAATACGTAGGTGGTTCCCTGTCAAGTCTGTCCCGGATGCACTTTGTTTCTCCTCATGCTGGCAGTTGCAGAAAAATGTATTTCCCAAGCCGTCTGGTCAACTTGGGGAATTAGACAATTACTCTCCCGAACAAGGAATTGGGAGATACCTATAGCCAGAAGTGGATATAGAAAGGGTTAACAGGCAGGCTGACAGACGATAGGATTCTAAATGAAAAATTATATATGTCGTTTACGAACGACAAAGTAGAACTAAAATTCCTGACGTAACGCTTTCCCGTTTCAAAAACGTTGATCGTGAGACGTTAGCTGTGTGACGTAGTGCATGTCTGACGTGATGTCAGAATGATTTAGATGAAATGGCGTCACACTAGCATCTGTTGAAAGTCGGTTCTTTTTGCTATAACAACAAAGCAAAGTGGTATACGCGTCCGCTGTGGGTGACAAATTGGGACAAACGTTCATACTTTCGAACAAAGAAAATTATATTGTTTCAATTTGACACGTGAAATTAATATATGAGAGGTGCAAAATTTAAATTACAAGACATAGCTGTTCCCATTAATTCGTATGTTAAGCACGATAACTATGAAGGAAAAGTGAGTTTTTGAGGTGGAAAATAGCAAATCATTTGAAATAGATCGCACATTTGTGTAGCATTTTGCGAAAGCCATTTACAAAAATTGGGTGATCATTGCGTTCCTCATGTGTTGCCAAATTGTTCCAAATGTGTAACAACCTGTTCCGGGTGTATTATCAAAGCTCTCTCCACCATAAAAGGTTTTATGATAGAAGATACTAGTATATTTACAAAACACATTCGGGACACTTCGTGGCAAAAGCATGGAACACTGTCGTAACACACTGCAAATGCATTTTCCAGAATTACTTTCTCGATGTGTTCCGAATGAGTTGTAAACCTTTTCTCAATGTGTTCCACTGGGAACAGATTGATGTGCTATATATTCCGAAATGCCACGGACGGCTAGAAAAGAAATTCTCGAAATACGGCATGGCTCAAGCATCTGCATCATTTTAACTGTACTAATGCCCTAATTACTTAAATAGTGGGTTTTGGGTAAGTGAAACTTGACTTCAAACATATCATATGTATTTTGGTGCACATAGACATTAATCTGTATCCATTCAGTACGTTAACAGAAGCGCTAGTCCTGATATATTCCATGGCATATATATAAGAGTTGACGGCTTTAATCATTGTGACAAAGAACCATTTTACGGTTCGGTATATCAGAGTAGAGCATAAACTATATTTGCGGGTTTATTTCATCCGGTTAAACCAGCCCTTGCCCTAATTTGGACTATTCTGACTCCGTATTCACGTGTGGCTGTGTGTGCCCGGCTCGACCGTGGACTTTTCAGCTGGTTCTCGTAATACGTGACCAATGAGAAGCAGTATAGAGCTTTATACGTATTTCCAGTTATATTTTATATTTACATCCTGGTTTTCTATATTCGTGCGTTCCAAATATCTGAAATAAAAGGAATGATGACACCGAATTTTCTGTTGTAATGAGCACATCTTTTGAACCGTTTCTGATGCGAATTAATTTTTTTCAAAATTATTCAAAGTCAACGTTGCAAAGATATGGTGTCCACATACGGACGTACTGGCAAACCAATAACACAAATACGATCTTTTTTTACAAAAGACGTTCTAAAAAATCGGATTTCGTGGTTCTACTTCAATTTTCTATTATGAAACAACCTTTCAGTGATACGCGAATACTTAGTGCCTCAAGAAAGTGGAAGCAAGATGATCGGAAACAAGAATATTCAAAACGAATTTCAGCTTGCATAGATTCGGGTTTTCCATTATTTGAAAAATACATACTGTTTTTTCTAACATTAGTTCAAGTCATTAGCACGAATAAATGAAATTGTTATAAGGAAACGGCAAGAGTAAATGAACTCCGTCCCTGGGCTTGTGCTCGTCTGTACTCTGCATTCAATTTGTCAGGAGTTCGCGCAAAACGCTGACTTTCCAGCATTATCACTTTTCTTGCAGGGAAAGAATAATTGCAGGTGTGTTTTTTAGATGTAAATATATGGATGCCCCCTCTAACTTTATTTGCAAATATCTTCTCTATTAATCATCCGATTTGGACGATATTTAAAATTTAGGAGTTTTTCTATGTGCTAAATGGAATGCGCATAAAATAACATACCCCTTATATGGAAAAATTCGGTGATAGTGAGCTAATTAACATGTTCATTAGCTTAATTAGCATTTTTCTTCACATCACGTGATAGTTTCCTTCGAGTGCTTTCCAACGGTACCTTATTTGTTTATCTGTGGTAAATGGTTCGAAAGTTAAGGGGGGGGTGGCTCGGTTTTTTTTTGTGGTCTGTACATTCTCCTACCTAACCCAAATCAGCCGCCCGGTGGCGCAGTGGTCTAAGCGATGGCCTCTGATCATTCGTCCGAACGGGGCCCGGGTTCGAATCCCGGTGAGACATGGGTGTTGTGTTTGTCTTACGGCACTGGCTCTCTCCCTTCCCTGGAACCAGTAACCCTAAATTAAGGACGGGCGACTGCTTATAGCCCATTGAGTTGCTCACGGTGGTCGTTAAACCTCCAATCAAAAAAAAAAAAAAAAAAAAAAAAAAAAACCCAAATCAAGACGACCTTAAGGTCACAAATGGCGGATACGCATCTAGATGATCAGCTAAAAGTGCGAATCTCCATGTTGCACCCAAATATTCAAATGCTTTTCAACAAAAAGCAGTCACAACAAACTCATTAAAAGGTTTGTTAATTGTAGAATTAACTTTTTTTTTTTCACTTTTTGAAGTTAGTTAATACATAGTAAGATTTTTTCAAAATAGTGTATACATTTCGAAGTATATCTAATTGAAGTTTGTTGAATGCAGCCTTAGCCGCCCCGGTGGCGCAGTGGTCTAAGCGATGGCCTCTGATCATTCGTCCCAAAGGGGTCCGGGTTCATATCCCGGTGAGGCATGGATGTTGTGTTTGTCTTTCAGCACTGGCTCTCTCCCTTCCCTGGAACCAGTGGCCCTGAAATAGGGACGGGCGACTGCTTATAGCCCATTGAGTTGCTCACGGTTGTCGTTAAACCTCCAATCAAAAAAAAAAAATGCAGCCTTATTAAATTACAGCCAACTTAATGCGGCCTACCAACATGAAAAGGTTCCCCACCTCTGCCCTAGGTTAACCTCCATGCATTGCCGTACACAACGAATTTCACGAGTTTCAATCCCGGAATAAAATAATTGGTTCGTGAGATTACAAAAAGAAAATTCAGTGTTTTTATGAATTCTGTGCTATTATGTTGATAATAAATTTGCTTATATTGATCATTCGACAGCAATTAAACAAAACGGGTTGAGGTGTAAGAAATCAGTCGAAAGGGGCAGAGCTTAAGTTTGAAAGTGGGGAAGGGTGGGGGATTGTATTGACAAAAAGAAAAGTTTTTTTTTTTTTTCAAAATTACAATTTTCTTCTATAGCATAAAGTATAACATTTTTTTAGTTAGCATAAGGTGTACCGGCCCAGATACAGCGGCCCACCGAGAATTTTTCCGGTGCCCCGGCACCGGAAAAATTAATATCTTTTCTCTCAAACGAATACTGTTGGCAATATAATTGAGATTGAATGAACGTGACGTATGCCTGATATAAGATAAGAACGAGAGATAAAAACGACGACTAATCTGTTGCTTGGCAGAGCGTTGTAAAACGAGCGTTGCTTGGAGAAGTGTTGCAAGTTGAGCGTTGTGTTAAGAGCTGTGTGGTGTGTGGAGAGTTTAGTGCAATATGCTATGCTGTGTTACGATGTGTTGGCTACATCCTGAATAAAGCTTCTTTTCCCTTTTCCGTAAGTTTGACTTCTGTTGTTTACATGTTTCGTCTGGCCGTTAAGGTTTAATTTAGGAACTATTTCATCTTATGGTTATATTTTTTAAATAACGTAGAAGTACGAAAAGACTTCTACGTCATACTTTCTTAAGGTCCGTGTCTCTGCTCGTTAATTAAGAGGGCTGCGGATGTCCTAGTGGTCAACGTTCGTGACTGCCACTGAGAAATCTCAGGTTCGATCTCAGGCTGGTACGAACGCTCGAACCACTAAATACCCGCCGATAGGCTGATGAGCACTTTATGCCGTTGGACCCCGGGTGCTGCTCCCCCGATTATAAATAAGGGCGTCTTCCTCCTCTTTTCTACCTCGCTTCCGTATGACCTTCCGGTCCGGTAGTCTACCCCAAATCTCCTAAGGGTTGTTTAAGACCTGGAGTCAGAAACTCCCTTCCTAAAATCCTCTACAAATGATCTGATCTGATCCTTACGTAAGAACGGGAAGGATTCTTTGATTAAACACTTTTCTTTTAAGACAGTGGTAAACTGCCCTTGAAAATGGTACTGTTTCTTCCAAATGCTCTACAACCGAATTTTATACGGTTGGTACTTTCTTCAGCAGTGTGGCTTTTGCTTGATGTCTAAAGTAAATGTACGCATTGGTTACTTTTAGATTTGTCCCATCAATCTCTAAATCTTCAGTTCTTAAAAAAGCATTATACAGTACAACAATTTTTTTTCCGTAAGAAGCCCACTTTCTATTTTTGTCAGCAAGTTCCTGGACCATACTCTGTATCTCTGAGGTGGTACTTGCAAAAATGAATATGTCGTCAGCAAAACGAAGGAGGGAAATAATCTCCATTAATTTGTGTCCTTTGGTCTTCCCAGTTCAATGATTAAAAAGCATTTTGAGAATTGAATATATGATTGCCAAACAATCTGGGAATTATTTTAGGATAAATGAAGGTAATATCTTATATCAGTTACAATTTTATGATGAGTTCCATATAACAAACATTTTTTTCAAGTATACTGCGAAATGAAACAGTTACTAAGGAAAATGTGAAGGAAAAAAATATTTACTGCTCCTAACGAATTAAATTAACTCACAAGCATGAGTATTAAGTGCAAAGCGAGCATTATTTCGAAAGTATTCCAAGTTTTCTAGTGGATACTGATTAATAATTTATTTTTATTTCATTTCTTATTTCTTTTAAGGAAAATATATGCATAAACGCTCTTGCTATTTTTTTTTCGAGCATGCTCGGAAATTTGCAAAACTTTACGGCTATGGCAGACGGTTCCCAATCACTTGGTCCAATTCATTTCGTCCAACGTTCACTTTGTCCACTGTTCACTTTGCCCGCTGTTCACTTAGTCCACTGTTCATTTCGTCCACTGTTCACTTTGTCCACATTCATTTCGTCCTCAGAATGAATGGAATACCGTGGAAATTTTCTGTTTTAATGGAATTTTTGTTATAAGCAAAAGAGAATGTCAGTGAACGTTGCTTGCATGCAATTGTTTTCCTGTCTGAGTTTCTCGATTAAAATATAGCGATTTTAAATGTTATTTAAAGTAAAACAAGATACTTAACTTTGAAGAGCTTTTTGACTCTTTTGTGTGGTACGATTCCAATCACTACAGCCTCGCACGGGGATAACTGGTTTTCCAGTTATTTGGGGAGTAGCGCCCCCACGGTTTGAGCTGACCTTGGGATGGACCATCTTGCTTCTCCCCTTTATGCGATTAGATCACCGCAGGGACAGTTGTTCATCCAGCAGATGTGGAGCGGCGACCCCAAGGCCCAAGCCGACATATACTGTATGATGTTTTCCCACTTTTACGTTTTTTGTTGTTCTCTTGACACGCATCCGCTTCAGTTGTAGGTTTCTGGGGTTATGACTATGCGCCAGCGTCGGAGTTTGGTTTCTCGTTCTCTCTCCTTTTTTTCCATTTTCTGTTTCCCTATTTGTTGTTCCGCGCTGGTTAGCTAGACCTACCTGCACGTTTGCCGTGTGCTGTGACCTGTAAGATGAAAAAGGGGATGCTGGAGGCTGAGGTTTCTGGGGGCCGGGGTGTAGTTGTCGCCAGCTACCAACACTCCTCTTTACCCCCTGCTTCATCCTACACGGGTGGCTGGGAACTTCCCCACTCCTGTTCAATGAATTCTGTGGCCGAGTGGAGTCCAGAATGCTAACGGCTTTTGGTTACGTACAACAGGGTGAGTCAGGGGATAGTGTGGGCATGCCAAAGGGGTGTTACCAAGACACGGAAAAGTCGCCGTGCTCGCCGAGTGCATGTTTGACCTATCAACTTTCTATATCTGCGGCTCAACCCTAGAGCCGTCCCCTGCGTCCATTTGGGCGAGCGGACCTCCGGCTCTCCCCTGTTGGGCTCGGTGGTGGGCAAAGAAGTCGGCAGAAGAATTCTTTGTTTTTCTTTATGGCTTCGAATAATGTTTCCCAAGATCCTAAAATCAAACCACGTATTGAGGAAGGCTCAGGCCCTTCCTCAGAGAAGCATGTCCCTGATTCTTCGAATGCTCGTTTTATACGCTTTCCAACCATAGGTTGAAGAAGTGTATATGCCCCAGCTTTGTCCGTCCGTCTGTCCGGTTGTCCGTCAGTACGGTTGTCCGTCAGTCCGGTTGTCCGTCCGTTTGTCCGGTTGTCCGTCCGTCTGTCCGGTTGTCCATCCGTCCGTCGGCACGATAACTCGCGTAATAATAGTTTGATTTCGATGAAATTTTAGTATGAGGTAGGGGACCACCTGGGGACGAACCCAATTGAAAATGGATGAAATGGGGTCAAAGGTCACGGCATAGGAGCGAGATCCATTCCATTGCCCTTATGCGTCATAACTTGCGTAAATGTGGTTCGATGTCGAAGAAATTGTAGTATATTGTAGGGGACCACCTGGGAATGAACCCTATTGAAAATGGGTGAAGTTGGGTGAAAGGTGAGGACATAGGAGCGGGATGCATTCCATCGCCTTTATGCATCATAACATGCGTAAAAATGGTTCGATTTCGATGAAATTTTATTATGTGGTAGGGGACCACTTGGGGACGATCTTATGACGTCACAATCTCGCGCTTGAGATGTTGGCGCGCGGTCACGCCATCTGTCTCATTACGTCACGCGTTGTGTGTGAATCCTATTAAAATTTTGTGACGTCACACTCTTGCGAGCAGATGGCCGCGATTCCCATCTGCCTCATTACGTCACGCTTTGTGTGCATATGTTCGTTCGCACGATAACTCGCGTAAAAATCGTTCGATTTCGATGAACATTTAGTATGTGGAAGATGATCATCTGGGAAAAAAACCTATTGAACGTGAACGAAATGAGGTCAAAGGTTAGGACATAGGAGCGGGATCCATTCCACTGCTCTTATGTGTCATAACTAACGTAAAAAAGGTTCGATTTCGATTAAATTTTAGTATATGGTAGGGGACCACCTGGGGACAAACCCTAATGAAAATGGGCGAAATGGGGTCAAAGGTCAGGACATAGGAACAGAATCACTTCCATCACAATTATGCGTCATAACTTACGTAAACATTCTTCGATTTGGATGAAATGTTAGTATGTTGTAAGGGCCTGCTTATGAAATTGGCGAAATGGGGTAATCGCCCATTTCATAAGCAGGCACTTACAACATATAAAATCGCTTAAATTACGCCGTCTGCAGCTGTCTCTTCAATTCTACTTGAATCTACGATCTTTTTCAGACCATCCTTTATACGATGCAGTTTTTCATTCCCAGCATGCTCGTTTATTTGCGAACCGGAGTTGTGGGATCCACCGCCGTCTGTATTGATGACGTTTCTGTTGCTCGCATTCCAGCCGAGGCCACGGTGTTTTCAGCGGAGATACAGGCTGTGTATCTTGCACTTCTTCATGTTCAGTCGGGCCCTCAACAACGTGCTATGGTGTACACTGATTTTTTAAATGTTGTGCAGTCTGTGTTATCGTTGGACTGCAGTGACCACCCTTTTCTTTTTAACGTACGAAGGCTTCTTCGTTCTTTGCTCGAGGCCGGTGTCCAGATACAATTCTGCTGGATTCCTGGTCATGTTGGATTTCCGGGTAATGAGTGTGCTCATGCGGCTGCTAGATCTGCTTCCTCTTTGGTCGTCACACCCTTGCCATTCTTTCATCGTGATTTCCGCTTTATTGTTCATGAACATATCACGCGAACGTGGCAAGGTCTGTGGGATCAACAGGTGGAAAATAAACTTCATCGTATCAAACCAATTCATGGAGTCTGAAGATCATCCTGTCGCCGGAACCGTAGGGAGGAAGTTTTCCTTACGCGTCTCCTCATTGGGCATTCTAGGGGTCCGGTGACAAAAGTCACCGGCCCCTAGAAGAGAAACACAACATAGCATTTATTGACATACATTAGTACGGTGTCGGTCCACCTTTGGCCTTAATGCATGCACTGACCCTTCAAGACAGGCTTTCGACAAAATTTTGGAACACAGCGATAGGTATGCGCTTCCATTCAATACATAATGCTGCCGCTAACTGTTGCTTAGTAGTAGGCCTTGGTTCCAAACTACTTAAACGACGCTCTAATTCATCCCATAGGTGCTCTATGGGATTAAGATCAGGGCTCTGTGCTGGCCAGTCCACACACGATACGGAATTATCGTCAAACCATGCCGTAACAGTCCTTGCTTTATGGCTCAGTGCATTATCCTGCTGGTACCAACAAGGCTCGGTTCCATAGTATTGCCACAGAGTTAATAGGGCATAATTGTCCAGAATATCGAGGTAAACGTGCTGGTTAACAGGTTTGTCCACGATAACCAATGGGCCGGGATCATACCGTGAAAAACACCCTCACACGAGTACACTGCCAGCTCCAAACTTGACCGTAGGAACAGTACACTGTGGTAAATGGCGTTCCCCCGGCTGCCGCCATACCCACACACGGCCATCAGACTGATGGATCGTGTATCTGGATTCATCAGTCCATAGGACCCGTTTCTATTGATCTACGGTCCAGGATAAATGTTCTTTACACCATGCTAAACGACGAGTAGCATTCTGAGTGGAGATGAAAGGCTTATGAGCAGCCGCACGACCACGGAAACCCATGGAATGAAGTTCTCTGCGAATAGTACGTGTACATACCGAGGTTCCAGCATTTTTACTCGTCTGTAGACTGAGGTCTTGTGCAGTACTCCGTTGATTAGCTGTAACGACTCACCTGAGGCTTCGACGTCCTCTATCAGTGATTTTCTTTGGTCTGCTTCAGGCACGCTATGTGTCTTCCACTTATTCAGTACATCCAAAACAGTTAACTTGGGTATGTTTAAACGCCTCTCAGTTTCTCTTATGGACAACCCACTAATATAACCCCCAACAATCTTTCCTTTCTCAAAGTCAGTTCTCTCTCGCCGCGACATTTTCCCTCAACCTGACAGTGCGATTTGATCGCGGTCAGCTGCAGGCTTGTTTTTATACCGTTTGCAGCTGTTCTGGGCATCTTAATAACGCAGCGGATCCGTTCATTTGCTTTTGAAGTGGTGTCTGGTGACTTTTGTCAGTATGGTGTATGTATAACTTGTTCTTAGTACCATCTATTTTTGTTGGTTTCCATAAGAGCCTTGGTGAGTTCTCTGTTAACAGCAAAAATATCCATTTCTTCCGATGTTAGGCCTTCTAAAGAAGAGAATCTGTTCCTGAGCTCCAACTTGAAGGTATTATGATGTTTCTTTAAGTTTGGCCATGTCAATACATTTTGTTTGTTTTATGAGCTTGCCACGTTCTACTTTAGTCTTGAGGTGCATCTTACACCTCACCATTCTATTGTCACTGCCTGTGTTGAACTTATTTAGCACACTGCTGGCTTCGATGACGAATTTTTTGTTACACATAATAAAATCAATTTCACTTGTCCCATTCGGATGTCTCTATGTCCATTTCCTGTGTGACTTTCTCTTGAAAAAGGAGTTCATTGTGAAAAACCTTTCTGCTTCTGCATACTCTAAGAGAGTATTTCCACATTGATTTCTGTTTCCATAACCGAATTTTCCAACCGAAGTTTCATTCTGTTGCTGTTGCCCTATTTTTGCATTGAAATCACCCATAATGATTTTTCAAGTGCTGCTTGCCTTTGTAATTTAGATGCCGAATTTCTTCATAAGATTCTTCAATTTCTTCTTCAGGATGTCTTGTGGTGGGTGCATCAGCTTGAATAATCTGAGCCTGTATCTTTTTAAGAGTTGGATAACTAGTCGCGCAGCCCTGTCAGAGGAACTTTCAACTTCTATTGTATAGTCCTTCAGTCTTTTGTTATATATAGTGTATAATGTGTATGTGTGCAAATTATAGAAGATAGAAAACAGACTTCCAAAACAGCTGTGGCGTATAAGTCGTGGCCCGGACTTCAGAACAAAAACGTCTGATTTTATACCCCGAAAAATACGGTACTTAAAAATTCTTGCATAGCAATTTTGTTTTCCATAAGTGTTGTATGATGCATTAATTACTTTGGAAATTTCTGCTGCCTCAATTCCTATTTTGTAAAAAAAGAAATTAATTTGTAAACATTTTTCATTCTCTTGGGCGCGTGACAAAATCACTCAGAATTGAAATTCCCATTGCTGCAATGAGTTGTTAACTCGAGTTGCAAGATATGTATTCAATGTCGATATTGTTATATTCTTATTAATTCAATTTCGTTTTCTCCTAAATACTTTCCTAGCTCGTCCTACCTACCGGTTGCTCTGGTGTGATTCCCTGCCAGATTATCATACGTATTCATATCACTTTTTCTTGTGAAAACACAAATTTGCTAGTGGAAGCTCGAAGCCGCATCCTTCTGCTCCGGAGCCGAATGCTATCCCAATCCAGCTACACCGACAATTGCTTATCACTGCTACTTGCAGTCTTGACATGTACGTCATCTCTGTAGCACGTCACATATATCCCCCCTTCCTTGAGAAATGCGGGTGTACGAAATCGCAGGTTTCGTTCCGCCGCATGCCGTGCTTGAAGTAACTCTCTGTAAGAGGAATTCTCACCAGGCGTGACGTTATGGACAGGTGGGCTAGACAGGTGGGCTAGGATGGTATGACTTTCTTTAAGCCCCCCCCCCCCACACACACACACACTGAATTTTTCGAATTCACAGAAGTTTTGTTATATAAAATGAATTTTATGTTAAATTTAGTGTTTGTACGTCTGAGAAATTGAAGGAGTCCTGTAAACGAATTTCTAAGAGAGTAGTAGAAACATACCATTTTTATAATTATAGTTTAAAAGGAGAGAGAGAGAGAGAGAGATTCCTTGACAAGTTACGAACTAAAATTCATAAACAGCATTATGACAGAAAAAAAAAAGGAAAGAGAAAATAAAAAACGACGTAAGTAATTTAAAATTGCGGAGAAATAGTAACTTGCCACAGAGATTCGTATCCGTGGTTCCCATACTGCATACGTTGAAAAAATACTACGTACAGTATGCACCTGAAAACTTTTGTATTTTTTATTTTTTGACTAAGAATAGCATTTATCAGCGTCTGGCAAAATCCGCATGAGCAGAATTTTTCGGCAAAATTTCTGCCTAGCACTTCAGAATTTATGCCCTCACCCCGTCATCATGCTTAGCCTCCCTAATAGCCCACCCAGTTCTGAGCGGCTGGTGTCGCCACTGATTTTCACTAATTCCGCAGACCATGTGTAGAAAAAGCATCACACTTTTTTTTTTTTTTTTTTTGAAGCGAGGAAGGAATTTTTATTGATTCCAGACGATGTGCGGAAGGAACACGACACATTTTTCGAAGAACCTAACTGCCAGTAGATCCATTTCTACTCTACGTTCGGGCGCCAATGTGAATCTACTTTTTGCCGGCGGCGGAGGTCAAACCCACATCCTTCTGGTCCGAAGCCGAATGTAATCTCAATTAACAAGTGCTTATCACTGCCACTCGGCGTCTTGACGTGTGCGTCACTTCTGTAAAACGTCACAACCTTTAGCTCTTATGCCTGAATATATTCCTTACGATGTCATCAGTTCATATAAGCTCCCTCTTAGATTTTACTTGGAAGATAAACGGTGAAAAAGTAATAAAAAAAAGAATCGTCGTTCATCAAAACTACTCCCAGAAAAAAAAAAAAAAAAACGATTACCACTAAACCAACAACTCAACGATGTTTTGCTTCAATATTTTTCCATTACTTGATTGAGCCGTTCTTCACTGCATCCGGAGTGGCGAAAGATTATGCCGTAATCACTTTTCTCAATTGCCAATGCCAGTGCGTTGGGCTGAAAACATGTGTCCGTATCCCTAGTAGAAGGAAGAACAAAAGTCAATCACAGCTCTTCCCTCTTGAAAGGCGGTTTCCTTCCCTCTGTACTTCTTTTCCTCCCTCCTTTCCCCGAGGTTAGGTACACAGGCTGGTGGACTGTTTTCCGGACTGACAACCCTTGTTATCTGCACCTTGGAGTTCCCCCTTTTGTGTGGAAGCACGGCAGCAACCGACGCGTGAAACTCGTCAGAAGTTGTTTTTCGCTGTGGACGGAGACTGGTGCTCCAGATTCCGGCCGCAACTCCTCTTTTCTCACATCCCTCACAGCGTCCACCAGCACTGCCGGCGATCATCGATTATACGTCTGCTGGACCAAGCATTTTACTGCTAAGGATTCCGAGAGCGATACTGAGTGCTTTTTCTCTTTTCTTCCCCCTGCTTCATTCTCCGAGACCACCATTCTTTTGCTGCTATCAATAAGAAAGGGTTTCTTCGTGGGTTACCTTTTGTAATCTGAAAAACAACTCAGTTACGTCCTTTTCTCTTATTTTCTTACGTTAAAATAATAAGGAAAATCGTTGGTTCGATATTCGTCTGATCTGTCTTCTACTGTAGGAGAAACTCTTATTTTCACAACAATTTTGCTGAAGCATTATAAAGATATAATCATTGAAACCAAATTCTGAAGGAGTCATGCGCCAAAGTTTTAGATGAGACATTAGTATTTCGCATGCTCTTACTCTACTTTCCTTTGCAGAACTGGTAAGGGAATTTTTCTTCTAGACAGCTATGTCGTTATTCTTTTGTATGAACATAAAAAAGATTCTGCTTTCCGAACTGAAGGCAAAACTGATCTAAAAATAGAGCGATGTGTCGACTTAAAGCAGTGGTTTTCAAACTGTAGTACGCGTACCCCCAGGGGTACGACGCGCGACTTTCAGGGGTACGCGAGCAGCTCTCACAGACTAATGAAATTTGTTTAAAAATTCTAAGTATAATCGTTTATTTACTAGAACATTTTTAAATAGTTGTTATTTATTTATTAACGCGTATGAATAAGTAAATGAAAGCAGTAATTTCTATTTCTTGTTATACTGTGTTTTGATATGCTACAATTTATAAAGAAAACAGAAACAAAATATTATAATAGTTACTTCACAAGTTAAAGAACAGATGGCAGCACTATGGAAACGTAGGTACTTTTCGCCAAATTTAGGGAGTATTCAGGCGAAATTTGGAGACTTATGTGTAACTGTAACAGGATGGGATGTTTAACATCACTAATGTCAGTTACACATGTTGAAAATAACAGTCGCGAGTTTACGTAGTAGAATTTGTATTGAATTTTCGTTGTTTTTGTTTCGCAAACGATGGAGTAGTGAAATATTACAACTTAGTTGCATATGTCTCTTTTAATATAACCAAGGTTGCATAACTAACTCTCTTAGATTTTGGCGTCTTCTTCTGCTGATGATAGCGATAATCCATTACTCGCATCACTCACACGTAATCAACTCTACTAACTCAGATTTATTTATGAAATCTAATTCTAATCTAAAACAAAACACGTAACTAATACATAAGTACATCGTTCGATCTCCAAACAACAACAATCTTCCTCTTCTCCTCCTGACGTCCCTCCTCAGAGCCCTCTTGCGGTAGCGTCATTTCTCGGTCAGGCTTCAAACGAAACTCCAACAGGTAGACTGGTATAGCTTGAAGCCCTTTTTTACCCTTTTCTCGTATCGGTCAAGATGGATAACTGGCTAATGAAACAAACCTGGTCAGTTAAAAAGCAAAGACTCGAATCGGAAATTGAGGTTACCAGTGGTGAAAATGGTGATTGTAAAAACGTTGGTGAGGCAACGGAAGCAGGACCTTCTTCACTTAGGATTACTCATCAGAAGAAATCTCAGCCTAAGGTAAAAAAGTATGATTTAAAATACTTGTCTTTAGGATTTTCTTGTGCAGGAAATGAGTCAAAACCTACATCCCTATGTGTTATTTGTCATGAAATCCTTTCCAACAATTCAATGAAGCCATCGTTACTTAAAAAAGGCATTTTCATACGAAACATGAGAACCTGGAAAATAAGCCAATTGAGGTTTTTAAGCGAAATGAAGCAAAAATAAAATCTGGCAAACAAAAAATTGCCTCTTTTTCATCTCTGAATATGAAAAGCCTTGAAGCGTCATTCAAAATCAGTTTAAGAATAGGAAGAGCTGGAAAACCCCACACTGATGGCGAGTCATATTTACTGCCTGCTGCCAAGGACATGGTGTCAAGTGTTATTAGTGAAAAACAAGAAAATCAACTGGATGCTATCCCTCTGTCCAATGACACTGTGTCTCGCAGGACCTAATGATTTGGAGGAACAACTTATCAGTAAACTGAAGTCAGCAAAATACTTTACTGTACATCTGGACGAGTGTACAGATTGCACAAATATGGCTCAGTTGCAAGCATTTGTTAGATATATTGATACTACCCCTGCTGTGGCAGAAGACATTTTGTTCTGCAAGGAGCTCCCAGGTCGGACAACGGCACAGGAGATATTTGACACTCTTAATGGCTTTATAACTCAGCATAGTGTAGACTGGAGAAGTGTGTCGTAGTTTGCACCGACGGTGCACAAGCTATGACTGGCAAGCATAGTGGTGTGTTTTCCCAAATAAAGAATGTTGCGCCACAGGCAACATTTGTCCACTATAGTCTTCACAGGGAGGCTCTAGTAGCCAGGAAATGTCCAAATGGTACGAAAATAGTATTGCAAGAAACAGTGAAGACCGTTAATTTCATAATATCAAAAGCAGGCAATTCCAGATTATTTGAAATCTTGTGTGAAGAAATGGGTAGCGAGCATAAACATCTCCTCTTCCACACCGACGTAAGGTTGCTTTCCAAAGGAAATTGTCTTGCTCGTTTGTATGAATTGCTACAAGAAGTTCAAGTTTTCCTCTCTGACAGTAAGTGTGAGTTTCGTGACAGATTTACAGATAAGCAGTGGTTGTGTAGGCTGGCTTTCTTGGCCGACATTTTCCAGCGGCTGAATGAACTGAACAAAAGAATGCAGGATAAATACACAACACCCTTTATGGTTCATGACAACATAAAATCTTTGAAAAAAAACAAACTTCAATTTGCAGCAACAGAAGTTGTGAATGTACAACTGTCATTCTTTCCGTTCTTAGAAAATTTCGTAGAAGCAAATGAACTTGAGCTTCATGGTTCTGTTGTCGACTACGTAAAACACAATTGTCTGGGTTTGATTGAAGACTGAAGAATATTTTTCTGAGATTTTAGACAGCCAGTTCTGGATGCGAGACCTTTTTTCTGCAGTGGAAGACTTCAGGCTACCAGATTTCTTTTCAACGAAAGAAAAGAAAGAAATTATTGAACTGTCCTGTGATGAAACACTCAAATCCAGTATCAAGAAAACATCTTTGACAGACTTTTGGTTGCAGAGACTGAACGAGTTTCCACATATCGCTGACCGTGACATCAAGTTTATGATGCCTTTCTCCACAACGTATCTACAGTATGTGAGAGTGGTTTTTCATCCATGGTGTACCTGAAAAATAAGTACCGCAATAGGCTAAATTTGGAGCAGGACCTCCGCTTGAAAGTATCCACTGGACACCCAGACATCAGAAAGCTGTGTGAAGCCATGCAGGCATATCCCTCTCACTGAAAAACCTTGAGGATTTATAATCTCTCAACTCTAGAGTAAGAATTTTGATTAGAAAAATTACTGTCCGTTTTTTTTTGTTCATTATTTTTGAACGACTTACTGAAGATAAGATTTTTCTGCAGACTTTTCTCAATAAAATTATGTTTTTTTAATTGATCATAACGATTCTCAATAAGCGATAATATTAAAGTAATAAAAGTAGGATTCTTTAAATAGCTTTGCCACATTTCAAATATTTTTATTACACATGTGTTTTTTCAATAGAATAAAATTGTCCCAATAATTTGCCAGGTATTCCTAAAAAAATTTAAACCTGTTATTTGGGGAAATTTCATCGGGGGGTACATTACACTTTTAGTCATGACCAAGGGGTACAATCTAAAAAAAAGTTTGAGAACCACTGACTTAGATCATTGTTGCCAGAGACTTCCACCTGAAATCAGTAGACCAGAGCTAAAACAATCAGTAAATCGGGATTATGTTTTTGAAATATACACCCCCGACAAATATAATGTACCACTGCATGTAATTTCTGTACCAAGAAACACTTAAATCTACTAGTATTTCAAATAATACAGTAACCCACAAACTACTATTAAACATCGCAATGAAAACTCAAACCAATACAATCCGGAGTCACTTCTTTTACAAAATGTTACTGATGATCAGTTTTGTAAAATAATGTTAACCATTAAAACTGATGTTGGGGTTGATAATGATAGCACTGACTTTTTAATGTAGTCACAGTTGTATCGGCCCCACCTGTTGTTTTCCTGAAAACAAAGTCATATACATACACTTCTTCCTAAACGATACCCAGTTCCCAAAATACGTGAAATAAGTGATATGCTCAGAAAAGTGCCATTAGCAGAAATACCTTACTGTAGATATTTTTCTAATCATCTGAGTTTTAACAAACTACTAAGGAGAATCTTTGTATAACAGATGAATTAGTTATCTAGAATAAAAAGATATTTCAGGACAACTGTCATAAATTTTGATAAAAAAAAATAGGTAGCAGGTGTTGGATAATTTTTATTCTTCGCTAGCTTTTTCTCTTCAGACATTTTCTGAGGCAAATCGTGTTGACTGGATCAGTAGATGGTGAGTACTGAAAGAATGTCCCTGGGTGTGTTAGATAAAAGACAAAAGTACTGAAGTACTCTTTTTGCCAACCCCATTCCCTACAGAGTTTCCTTGCCTGGCTACGTAGCGATTAGTAAGAAAGACTCTTACACCCCGTGAAATCAGGGTGGAAGTCACAACTGACTGATAAACACGTAATTTTCTGTTCTTCCCTTCCATGTGCTTCTTTTCTATCTGGCTACCTTAGTCCAAATATCCTAAATTCCTACTTTTAAGGGCTGTGTAAGGTCTAGGGTCAGACATTCCCTTCCTAAACTTCTCTCCCACAGCATTAATTTATCGTTCATTTTAAATCTACTTTCACAAAAATATAATTCCGGTAAAAAAAAACTGTAGGAGTTTATAACTTCTCCAATGCATTAAAATAGAAGAAACCATAACCAGTTGCTTGAAAAATCACATAACCTTAGAATCAGAGGTACATCATACAAATTATTTTACAGTTCACAGAAAAACATTAATAAACGTGACTCTCAATCTGTCATCACTGGAAATGCGAAACAATACCTGCAAAAATATCAGCAGTCATTTTAATTATTCATGAAAGTTAAGAGGTGGAATCCCGTTATAACGAATTCCGAAATAAAATTTT
Organism: Macrothele yani; assembly: GCA_039090855.1. Classification (NCBI taxonomy): domain Eukaryota; kingdom Metazoa; phylum Arthropoda; class Arachnida; order Araneae; family Macrothelidae; genus Macrothele; species Macrothele yani. The sequence goes on from CM076996.1 coordinate 10,405,410, forward strand.
CAGTATAGCGAATTTGTTTTCATGCTCTGTACGTATTACCGCGACGAATTGTTTAAATTATATTAACATTAAGTGAAGAACAATATAGCAAAATGTTCAGTACAATGAGCATTGGAATTCGCTCTATTTACGAAATAACAAGCAGCCGCTTCCAATGTGTTCACTAAAAGCTCTGTTTTAACGCTTAACGAACAAAAATGAAATGGATTTTCTTTACCGAACGATCAATTCCATTTTATTTTTATCAGTAACTCTCAAAGTGACTGTCAGTAAGACTATAAACTAAAGAGCTTTATTCGGAAGTCAGCACCATCGCATCAACAAATAGTAAACAGCTTTTAGGATGATATGTGGCTTCTGTTGGGAGCATTTCACTTGTAATGTTCTTTATTAATCATTTCGGCGTGCTGGCGTTACTGAATGTTCGTCTGGTGACCATCATAGTATCCACGCTTTTTCCGACTCAGCAACGCTCCCGCCTCACTAAGGCTCCCGCGTCTGCATGTCGTCTGCAAAGGTTTGCCTTTAATTTCATCGTCTTCATTTAGCCAGAAAAAAAGAAAATAATAAGAATTGTCACTGCAATTTAAGTAAATTCTCAGAAAAGTGGAGGCGATGTTGCAAAAGAATCTGGTACAGCTCTTCATATCTCCGGTTTTAAAACATATCATTAAAATTGAAAGACAAGTAAACACATAAAACCTTAAAATCCCAGCGAAGAAAAAATTCAGTGCCTTATACTGGGTTATTTGGCATGGCACTTTTTGTTTTATTTCAAGGTGTTCTGCAAAGGAACATCCTAATTAATATACTCAAAGTATTCAATTACTTCCTCTCAAATACAGAGGACGGTAACTTATTTTTAGAACGTTTTTGATAAGAAATTACAGAAAAGGAAAAGTTCAAAGAGTTGAACCTGGCAACAGCGTGGTAGATGAAGACGAAAGAAACATATTTGCTGAAGTTAAATATCGTCTGCTAAGAAAATGGCACACATAATCAAGCTGTAGATAGGTTATGGTTTTGCTATTTACGAAGAAAAATATTCGTTTTCTGTAATGAAAAAACGCTGTGAAAATCAGGGAATTATCATTTCTAAATGTAAAATAAGAAATATTATTAATAATAGAGGGGAAATCGTCAAGCATTGCTTTTAACAGGAAAAATAACTTTTAACAAGAAAAAGAACACCAAACGAATGTCCAAAGAAGGTACGTAGTACTTTTACGACTATTTCAAAAGAGAAGTCACTGGTCTTATAAAAGAAAATCAACGATCCAAAGAGCCATCGACAAGTCGTTAAAAATGTTCACCGCCTTTTGCCTAGGCACGTGCCTGAGCGCAGAGCACGGTGTAGACTTCTTTATGAAAGTCCCTTAGTCGGAGATGGAAATGTTTTGTGACCATTGATGAAGCATGGATCTACCTGTACGACTGCAACAAAAAAATGTCGATTTACTATCCCAAAAGAGCAGAAAAAGACTTACAAACTTGGTTCCAAGAATCCAAAGAAAGTTTCAGTAAACGATCCGTGATTATTGCGGGTTCCTCGTACAATGGGAAATTAAAATTAAGAAAAGTTGAAAAGAATGTTAAAATCAGTTCTACATATTACCAAAATGATGTTTTCACTCTTATATTTAAGGAGGAAATACCATTCCTTTATCCACAGAGCCGTCGAAGAAAAGAACTCCATCAGGATAAGGCTACCAGTCATACATCCAAATCTACCGCTATTTCTTGAAAAAATGAGAAAAGATACGGGTTATATAGATACAAAGTCCCCTGATGTGTCTGCACCTTTTTTATATTCCTTTTCAAAGTCCCCTAATGTGTCACAAACGTTCTGTTGTGCCTTCGGTCTGCTAAAATGAGCGCTTTCTAAACGCAGATCTAAAACAATGATTGGACTATGGAAAGCAGTGGAAGAGGAATGGAATAAAATACCACTACCAATTTTAAGAAATGCCCTGTTATTTTGAAAATCTAGATGTAGGTTCATATCCAGAGAAAGGGCTATCAGATGAAACATTTAAGAAAAAAAAATTTATTTTGAATATTAATTATGTTGGTGAAAAACTGATCTAAAAATGTGTGAACATCCTCTGCAGTACGCAGTTTTTACTTTCCATACCCCTATTATAGGAAAGTATTATGATCGTTCGAATATTCGACGTCGTGCTTTTGGCATAATTTTAATAAAACTATGTTAATTAGGTAAATACTCACGAGTCAAGTAAAAGGTAAAAGTTCTGTGAATGCAGACAACATTGACATGCAGAATGAAAAACGAACCAGCACAAAACAAGTGAGTATCTAATATGAACGTAATACAAAATCGCTTTCGAAATAGGGCTTGGAGAAATTACGTTGAAGGTTAAGAGTTTAGAGGAACTCTCTCCGACGGAGCGCAGATTACTATTATAGTATCTCTTCATTCTTCCGGCGTATTCGGAAATCACACGGAGGTTAGGTGTATCAGCACAGGCGCGGACTGGGTCGCCAAATTACTGGGAGAACACCCGGTGGACACCATATTCTGGCCAGTAGATCTTTTGAAAACTCAAGGAATAAAAAATAATATATCTACTTGTACTTCAATATTCTTGTAGAAGAAAGCCAAGTTATAAAAAAACGTCACAGGATGTTTACCATTTTCACTGCCTTAGAAACAAAAAACAAAAACGTCCTACGTAGCAAATGTTCTGTTGACCCAAACACTTTTTGAAACACCTCTTTCCCCTTTCTCGACTTTCAAATTTCAGTCCCGTCTTCTACCAGTCCGAGTTTACCAATTGCATTTGCAGCTAAATAATCTATACAATCTAATCAAATACGCTATCAATAGTAGTATGGGATAGAAACTCGAAATTCATTGTGTACGTTAATGCGTTGAAGTTCACCTACAGAAAAAAAAATGGGTTGCTGCTTTTTATACGTATGTTGTTTTTGTTTTTTGTTTTTTTGAACGAGATCTTCATATTATTGTAACCGGGGCTTCCATATTTATCAGAAGCGAAATTCTGTTGCCATTTTTAGAAATGTTGAAATGGAATCATTTTCCTTCATTTCCCGCCATTTTGATAGAAGCCCAGCAAAAGGCAAATAGCGTATTTCCTTTCCCACGCGACGCAGCAGATGGCAATTAGGGAATCTTGCGATTTTCGGAGAAGAGACGACTTAGGGTGTAGCCGGAGGGAACGCGGTGGCAGGGGTCGACGAAGCAAGATAGTTTTAGCAGGAGTGAGTATGCTTGGGGACGAAAGGGACGGAGGAAGATATAGTTTTGAGTGGACGGAAAGAGAGAGAAGGATTTTCGCCGGTGTAGAATACTGAGGGAGAACGGAAAGAATGAAAGCACGAAAAGGACAAAAGCTTGGTGACATTCCCCGTATGATCTGAATAAACGTTTTCCTCACTGCAAAATTCAGCCTCAGTCGATTCCTTTTTCTACGCTTTGCATTGTTTTCATCCGCTCCAGTTGGAAGAATTACGGATTAAACCACCGATACCGAACTTACTGCTGAACAAAATCAAACGAATCCTCCACACAGGGTGCTGTAATAGAATTCAGCGCCAAGCCCTGTAACATTTAAATGTTACAAGGGCTTGGAGCTGAATTCTATTTAACATTTAAATGTTACAGGGCTAGGAGCTGAATTCTATTACAGCACCCTGTGTGGAGGATTCGTTTGATTTTGTTCAGCAGTAAGTTCGGTATCGGTGGTTTAATCCGTAATTCTTCCAACTGGAGCGGATGAAAACAATGCAAAGCGTAGAAAAGGGAATCGACTGAGGCTGAATTTTGCAGTGAGGGAAACGTTTATTCAGATCATACTGGGAATGTCACCAAGCTTCTGTCATTTTCGTGCTTTCATTCTTTCCGTTCTCCCTCAGTTTTCTACGCCGCCGAAAATCCTTCTCTCTCTTTCCGGCCTCTCAAAACTATATCCTCCTCCGTCCCTTTCGTCCCCAAGCAATACTCACTCCTGCTAAAACTATCTTGCTTTGTCGACCCCTGCCACCGCGTTCCCTCCGGCTACACCCTAAGATGTCTCTTCTCCGAAAATCGCATGGTTCCCTAATTGCCATCTGCTGCGTCGCGTGGGAAAGGAAATACTATATTTGCCTTTTGCTGGGCTTCCATCAAAATGGCGGGAAATGAAGGAAAATGATTCCATTTCAACATTTCTAAAAATGGCTACAGAATTTCGCTTCTGATAAATATGGAAGCCCCGGTTACATTATTTACTATGTTTTGCGCCTGATGGTTACACCAATTCTTGAACTCTTGAACTGCAGTTCTGGAAAGTCTGTTTCAGCTACAGTGGAAACACTTTTTTCCATTTGAAAGTAATTAAATAAAATTTTACTTTCGCATTCTTTAATTTCTCTCACTTTATGAATTTGCACTGAGATGCTTGCAATTCTGGACATTTTCAGTTTTTCATAAGATGTTTTCGTAGTTATTTTATTAATGATAGGCCAATCTTGAAAAAGAAACGTTTTTGGTTCATTTGGGCTTCCGTTCTCATTAAAAACGAAGAAACTATTACAAATTTTGAAGTGAATATCCTCCAAATATGTGGCGTTAGTGAATAAATCTTTCCACGTTTTAGCAACACACAGCAACAGAAAAATAGTTATTCGGTTGCTGTGTGTTTAAGCAACACAAACGTGGAAAGAGCGATGTCTTTGTTTATTTACAAATTTTGAATTCAGTTATTGCAGTAAAAATCATAAAAAGGGAATAAAGTCTTCTACAGTCACACTCAAAAAACGTACCTTGTGTCTTGCTTCTGAGCAAAGGAAGTAATTTCTTTCTTACATTAAATTTTACTAGGGTTCTGAAGTCAAAGAAAATGGGTAAAATGTTAATTATTGCCTCAGTACAAAAACATTTAAGTGATTCGTAGACTTGTGCTGAAAAGATGTTTAAACAATAAATGCTGATACTTTTTAAGGGATGGGATACCTTGATAATTTTCCCCAAAAGTGGGCCGTACGGAATAGCTTCCAGAACAGTTTGTAGATCCCCAGTTCGCCCCTGTGTACCCTCATGTTCTTTTACATGCCCCTCTGCGCTGTTTTGGACAATTCCTCTAGTGCGAATGAGGGGTCCACTCCCAACAGAGTAAGTTGCTCCGTAACCTGTTACCCAAGCAAAATACTGTATGCGACTAACTAAAGTCTTTAAAAAAGAATATTCTAAAGTGTATAAATTCCCTTTTAGTTGAAATGTTCTGTAAATTCATTCGCGCGTTGCACATATCTATTTATTGTCTCTCAGAGCATTAATTTATGCGCCTAGTATCACCATTCTGGGAGGGCAGCCGTCCCGGTAGCTGCGGCCCTGTCAAAAAGGCTGCATTGCTTATTAGCATAATAATTTTCAGCAATACAGTATTTCAATGGAATATGCATCTAATATCTTTATTTTAAAAACTGAAGTTTTAAAATAATATTTTTAAGAATTTATTTTAAAGAAAACAGAAGTTTTAATTCTGAGGCCATTGCAGATCTTTTAACTTAATTAAATATGCACTGTCTAGTTAAAGATCTTGAATTTTAATTTCATTTCAACTCTTACTTGAATGAACTCATTTTTCTCTCAGATAAACCAGAGTGTGTGATCACTGAATCAAGATATGATGAAGGATACTCGATCCTCGTTTGCACAGCTGATGGGAATCCAGCCCTCATCAACTTCACGTGGATCAAAGATAATGACACTTTGGATGATGATTATGAAATGGAATTTGAAAATACAAGAAGTACCATTGTTCTACCAGAGACAACAGAGCGCTATGGCATGTACGCTTGTATAGCAGTGAATGACATTGGAGAATCGGCACCATGTAAAAAACTTTTAGAAAGACCCGGTAAGTACGACATATGTGTGTGTTTCTGTATTTCTGATAATATGCAGTTGACAAGTGATTTGTATCGGAAATTGGTTATGAAACGCAAAGCCTGCGGTGCACAGCAGCATGAACAGGACTTTTCAAAAGGTCTAGGTGGATCATTTTCTATGTCATGCCTATTTGCAGGTTTCAATTTTTTTGATATAGCAGAAATAGATGAACGAGAATGTCATTCAAAACATCTTTTATCTTGTTTAAGGCTGTCCTTTCAGTATTATTTCCGTTCTTGAGTAATTCTGTAGAACTGCAGTTAATCCTTCTATCGAAGTTCACTGAACATTCGTTACGATGCTCTTTCGCGACAGTTGCCTAATTTGGTTAATACTGCTTAATTTTCCTTCACACATTATTGCTATATATTCTCTTCACTGTGCAATTCTCGAATTCCTGAACTGTACCGTTAGCTCCACTTGTTACATAGGTAACACCTAAAGAAATTCAAGAACAAGTTTAGCCGAATACGAAAACAACAGGTAGAATGACGAAGATAATAGAGCATCAATACAATGCAACACCCAATTGGGAGTAAACTTTACAAAGTGACCGAGCGCTTTGAACCGGGATTCTGGATATCGTTTGAGTTGGCCCCTGAGTTCGAGTCTTAGATGAGGCACGGGTGGTGTGTTTGTTCTGTGGGGCTGGCTGTCTCCCCTTCCTGGAACACAGAAATACGTAGAACAGTAAGAATTCTTATTGAAATAGGCGTAAAATGAACCACCACTTCAATAACCCAGGTGAACTACCATAGGCATGGACCAATTCTACTGAGCGCCCCGGTGGCGCAGAGGTCAAAGCGCTGGCTTCTGACTATTCGCCAGAGATGGGTCAGGGTTCCGATCAAGGTAAAGCAGGAATGTTGTGTTTGTCTCACGGCACTGGCTCTCTCCATTCCCTTGAGCCAGTGTCTCTAAATTAGGGACGGGAGACTACCTATAGCCCATCGAGTTGCTCACCGTGGTCGTTAAACCCCCAAACAAACAAAACATTACTGATAAAACATTTTCCAAGAAAGTTAGAAGAATCATAATCTATGTAGAATTTCAAACCAAAACGAGAAGAGATGGCATCACAGAAGCGACAACAAAACTGAAACAGTCATCTCCAATATGTTTGTGTCATTCCAAAACGAATTTTGGATTGAAAAATCTTCAAGATCAGGACCGTAGCAAGTTTGTCTTATCTGGGAGGGCGAGACTTGAAATTATGCCCCCTTCGAGTTCCACTCAAATAATACATGGCTTTTACTTTCTCACACACCGCCGTTATAGGAAAGTATTATGATAGTTCAAAAATCGCATTTCCCGTTTTTGATATAAATTTATTAAAAATGTAAAAACGAGGTAAATACCCAAGGACCACAGGTTGTAAATACGTACCAAGTAAAACGTAAACGTTATGTGAACGCCGACAACACAACACTCCACAGAAATGCAGAACGAAAAACAAACCAGCGCGGAACGAATGAATATCGGATATTGAACGTAATAATAGGAAGAAGTATTAGGGGAAAATTATTTTCAAATTTAAACGCTCAGAGAACTTTCTGTGACACAGCACAGATGATGAATTAGCTCTTCACCAGAACAACACTTTCGATAAGGTCATGGAGGTTGGACATATCAGCATATTGTTTTCTATGCCTCCATTCACTGTTTTGGAAAATTCCCCTCATGGATATGAGATGTTCACATGTCATAGGATATGTTACTCTGTACCCTGGTTAACTGCATTGGAATACAGTATGAGACTAACAAAAGTCTGTAAAAAATATTGAAGGATGTAACTTTCTTTATTAGTTACAATTTCTATTTTATACATCCCCCAGAGCATGAATTTACTCTCCTGGAATGCATGTTCTGGGAGGGCAACCACCCTCCCGGTATAGCTACGGCCCTGTTCAAGATGATAGTCAGAATCCGTGAACGAAATGCTTAGAGAAACTTTGCACTTACCGAGTATTTCGTCGAACAGAATGTAAAGAGCATAGATCTAATGAAACCAAAGTGGAATGCCACAATGAAGAGAAAGTAACAACTGTTGTACGATTTGAATACTAACTTTCATTAGACAACATCCTAGTAAGAGTATCATAACGGATATCAAAATATGACTCGTCGCTCGCCCGTAATTCGGGAACAATGGTTCCATAAAAGTGACAGAGCCATCAGACAGGCACGCCTTCTATGCCTAATTTGCAACTGGAACCCGGATCCATCTCGAAGAAATAGCCGGAAGCTAGCGCCTCGGACCACTCGACCACCGGAACGGCCCAAAGTGGGCTTCGACGTGAGGATAAAATGCAGCTTTACAGAAACACAATTAAGGACAAAGAAAAAAACACAGAAGACCGCTTTCAACATGATAGTCTTTCGATGCTTTGAATGTTATTTGATTGTATAAACAAACTTCGTAGAAAATACATAGCCGCCCCGGTGGCGCAGTGGTCTAAGCGATGGCTTCAGATCATTCGTCCGAAAGGGGTCCGGGTTCGAAACCCGGTGAGGCATGGATGTTGTGTTTGTCTTACGGCACTGGCTCTCTCCCTTCCCTGGAACCAGTGGCCCTAAATTAGGGACGGGCGACTGCTTATAGCCCATTGAGTTGCTCACGGTGGCCGTTAAACCTCCAATCAAAAAAGAAAAAAATACATACTACGTAGTCGAGTCACATTATTGTGACCACCGGCTAATAACCAGAGTAACCGCCGTGTGCAGCGTGGACAGCAAGCAAGACGGGCTGGGAGTGACTCAGTAAGGTGCTGGAAGGTGTTCACAAGTATGTGGAGCCATGCTGACTTCAGTGCATCTGACAGCTGCTGGAGGGTGCATAGTGGAGGATCCATAGAGCGAACAACACGATCGAGGTGATCCCACAGATGCTCAATTGGGTTTAAGTCCTGGGAATTAGGGGTCTATGGAAGTACTTTGAAGCCTTCATTGTGCTCTTCCAACCTCCGACATTTCTAGCTGTGTGGCACGTCGCATTGTCGTGCTGAAAGATACCATCCGCCCCAGGGATAACAATCAGCATTTATGGGTGTAAGTGGTGTTCAAGGATGGATTAATAAGGAACTCTGTCCACTGTGTCTTCCACAGGATTGAGTAGACCCAGGGAATGCCACGAAAACATTTCCCTGACCATAGCGCTGCCCCCACCAGCCTGTGTTCTTCCAGCAGTGGTTGAAGAGTGTTTGTTCTCCGATGTTTCTCGCCTTATACGCGAACGTCCATCCGTTCGATGAAGCAGAAAATGTGACTCATCTGAAAAGGCAATCCTTTGCCAATCAGCGGAGGTCCAATTCCGATACTGCCGTGCAAATGTAAGCCTTTTCTGCCGATGCACCTTGGTTAGCATAGGTGCAGTGACCATCCGTCTGCATGGGAGCTCCATATGCAGCAGGGTTTCACTGAACTGTCGTTTTGGAAACACTTCCTGTAGCCCCCTGGTTCATTCGGCCAGTGAGTTTCTCCACTGTAGCGTGTCGATAAGTCCTCACGCATCTTCGAAGCTGACGTTCATCTCTCACATCAATGGCACGTGGTGCTCCGCAGTTTCCATATCGCTTATTCGCAATGGTGCCATTTCTCCAATCACGATACCCTTTAACCACAGCAGCACGCGAAGAGTTCACAAACTGCGCTGTTTCAGAAATACCGCCACCCTTCGCCCCAAAGCCGATAATCATTTTTTTTTTTTTTTGCAAATCTGATAAATCGCTCCTTTTATCAATGACAGCAACGAGTGATATGTTTTGAAGAATGCCTACAGCACACCTTATATACCGGTACTCCAAGCCAGCTCACGACACGCGACTTCTTTCATTGGCTACGCGCTGTTGACTTCAAAAGTAGGATGTGGTCAAAATAATTTAATTCGACTGTGTATAATAGACGTATAAATTGGAAAAATCGATCTGCGCCACTAGTTTTGTGATTTAATCTGTATGATTGGTGAGGAAACGGTACTTCTAGCAGTGTAATAAGTAACTACAGAAGATGAGGAAAAAGCGAATATCTTTCTTGAAGTCCAATTACAAAGCAAGAAATACAATGAAATCTGCCAGTCTTTGTGAAAGGTACTAAAAAGAATCATGGGCACAGGTTCTTTCTTGATTAGACAAACTGTACGCGTATTACACGGCAACAAATGTTTTACGTTTAGATAAAGTGTGCAGTGCACTGCTGGATGAAGGCCTCTCCAAGTCTGTCTTGAGCCAGTCTCTATTTCCCTCTGGCATGCTTTGGAATTTCATAAATCCATCTCGCACATTGTTTTCTTCTGGATATATTTCTGTCCATTTGTATCCAGTCTAGTGTTTTATTTGTCCAACAGCGGTGTGTACTAGAAATACGTTGAGAGTATTTCCACTTGAAGATATTTAGTTTGATCGTGATGTCATCCACTCTTGCCGTTTTCCTGGTCCATGATTTCCTTCTGCTGTCTTTCTTGGTTACAAAGAAACACACACTCAGCGAAACACAATAATTTTCCATAATACGCATTCCAAGCAGGTAGGTACCATCTTGTTCCTTGCCGGAGAAAAATTCCGATGTTTTGTTTCGAGTTTTTTTTTAATTTATTTCTCGGGTTTAATACGCACCATGACCAACTCTTAGGAGTCGTTTGTCCTAATTTCAAGACACTACTTCCAGGGTATGAAAGAGCATCGCCCCTTGAGCAAATTCTTCATCCGGAGAAAAAGGAAAAAGTCCCTCGGGGCAAGATCAGGGAATAAGCTGGTTGTGGAAGAACGAGAATGTGATGTTTGGACAGGAAATCGGACACCGGGAGGGATCTGTGAGCCGGCGCATTATCGCGATGGAGCACCCACGAGTTGGCCTTCCTAAAATCGGGTCTCTTGCGTCTTACTGATTCTCGGAGACGTTTCAGGATGTTGACGTACTCTTCTTTAGTGACTGTACGACCATGTTGAAGGAATTCCTTGTGTACGACTCCCTTGCAATCGAAGAAAACTGTTAACAAGACATTTCCTTTGGAGCGGTCAGCCTTGAACTTTTTTGGTCGTGGTGACGACGGTGATTACCACACTTTTGACTGTCGGTTGGATTGGGGGTTGTACAAAAAGCACCAAGTCGCATGAGCCAGTGATCAATCGATTCAAGAGATCGGGACATGAATCCACTGCATCGATGTTATGCCTGCAAACTTGCATGCGCACATCCATTTTTCTTGTGTCAGGTTTTTGGGAACCATTTGTTGTCACACGTAATGCATGCCCAGTTTCTTTGTTAAAATGGCATGGCAACTTCCAACTGAGGTGACGGCAACTTCTGCAATCGCTGCAGTAGTTTTTCGACGGTCATTGTTCACAGTGTCTTGACAATGGCGATTTGTTCATCCGTTGTGGATGTTGAAGGTCGTCCTGACCTCTCATCATCCTCGATACTCTGTCGCCCGTTTTCGAATCGTCGATGCCACTCATAAACTCTAGTTCGACTCATTGCACTCTCACCGTACGCTTACTTAATCATTTGAGAAATCTCAGCGAAAGATTTTTCGAGCAGAACACAAAAGTTTACACTTGAACGCTGTTCAAAATTCGACGTCGTTGTCCTCGTGACGGAGAGCTTCGAATACATGTAATCACGAACTATGCACATATGCTGTACGTGTTGGATCTGGATCAAACCGATTCTGGCTGGTCGGACACACGATGCTCTTCGCTTGCTCAGCAAGGAATGACGTAATACACTGACATTTGGCAAATATTCAAAACGTTCCGGAACGTTTTAAAAGTAATAGTGTATATCGCGCTAAAAGTTGTTCAAAATAAAGCCTAGGTCGAAAGTGAAGTTCAAATTTTTAGGAAAACATTTTGTAGTGGAGGAATGGTGTGTACTGCAAAACAAATTGGAGGAAATACACTGGTTTTTATAAATTAAGAAAAAAGCAGAAAAAATGCCGATTTTTCGTGAAAAAAGGGAGTTAAAAATGCTCTAAACTTAGGTACGTGTAATGTAAACCGGAATGAGAGTATCGTATGCAAATTAGGAATGATCGCATCGGTTTATGCAAATGTGCCTTAGCATGAAAGGGACCGTTGCAGAGATGTGCTTCGCATCGTTTGGGAGGTATGAAGAAAGGATTTTGAAACAGATTTTTTTGTAATGGCTGCGAGACTTAATTTAACAAATGAACTGAGGTGGATATCGATCGGAAGACTAGAAGAAAGCGAAAGTCAGGTGAAATTGCAAGATGGCTACATGTGAACCCATTTGTGGGCCACAGACTGTAGAACCAATTTATAGATACCCAATCAGCTTCCCACTGGTACAGAGAAGGAATGCCTAAGGCTATAACATCCGTAAATGACCGATATCTCCATTGACTACGCGGAGAACCGCGACGGGTACCCCCACACAGCTGCGATCTACCCTTGCTGCGGCTACAGGAACGGTGGTATCTGCTTCCACGTTGCGCAGATAGCTTCACAAAAAAGGGCTTTATAGTAAGTGACTAGCACTCTGCATACTCCTTATTCCCTGTCACATGGGACAACGTTTGCATTGAGCAGGACTTCACGCCCATTAGACTGAAAACCAATGATGGTCAGTACTTTTCACAGATAAGTCCAGATTTGCTTTGCAGAGCAATCCCAGTCGTGTTGTGATTTGGATAGAAAGAGGGACACGCTATCATCTTTCTGTCATCCATGTAAGGGACAGTAATAGTGGTTGTAGCTTGATGGTTTGTGATGGACTCTCGTTAGGTGGCCACACAGACCTCCTTGTGCTTTCAAGAGAAACCAGGTATGCTTAACACTATAGGGACGATGTCTTGGACACCTGTGTTTGCCCTTATGCAGGTTCCATAGAAGATACATTTCTTCTACAAGACAATAACACTCGTCCCACCGAACGATGTTGGTACAATAATATTTTCAAGAGGATACCATTGTCCGTATGGATTGGACAGCCAGGTCTCTTGACCTTAATCCGATCGAACGTATCTTGGATGCTGTAGGGAGAAGATTTGCTGCCCTCAACCCCCTCCGCAAGATCGGGAGGGGCTTAGTAAAGTTGTACATGAACAATGGTCCTTGCTACTAACTGAGCTCCTAGACAGCATCATCAACATCATGAAACATCGTTGTGAGGCCTGCGTTGCTGTAAGAACCCAGTAAAATCACACGTATTGGTAAACTGCTGGCTTCCAGCTGGTAGTGATGTGTCACTGCTGGCTGAAATCGGCCCCTCACGGTACGGTAGCCATCCGTTGGTCTTAGCGACATCAGTTCGCAGCCTATACTAGACAGCTGACGGCCCTGACGCATCCTTGTGAATTATGGGCCACCAAGCTAGCGCCATGGCTGGTCCGAAACTGGCAACCAAAACAATCCGTGCACAAGATGCAAGCAACGGGACAGCGCATGCGCAAAAGCAACACGTGCGCAGAATCTGCCAGTTAATTGTGTTGAGTCAATGTCGTTGACGCCATCGTGTAATTGTAGAAGTTAGCCGTCCCGGTGGCGCAGTGGTCTAAGCGATGGCCTCTGATAATTCGTCCCAAAGGGGTCCGGGTTCGAATCCCGGTCAGGCGTGGATGCTGTGTTTGTCTTACGGCACTGGCTCTTTCCCTTCACTGGAACCAGTGACCCTAAATTAGGGACAGGCGACTGCTTATAGCCCATTGAGTTGTTCACGGTGGTCGTTAAACCTCCAATCAAAAAAAAATTGCAGAAATACTTCCGGGCTGAAGATTATTACTGCAATGACTGAAACAAATGAAAGCTAAGACTTTTTTTAATCTCCACGCTCTTAAAAACGATGTTAGTTTCCATCCAAAGATATTTGAATAGCGTTCTTAAAAACCTGGTCATACTTCTTGCCAAAACAGTACAATATTGTGAACATTTTTTTCTTGGACATTCCATTAAGACAGCGACGTTTTAAAAAAGTGAAGAAAGCACGTGTAAGCTGAGGCAATAGGAACCGTCACAACATTCCAGCAGAATATGACATGGACACATAAATGAATGAAACAATTGCTGTTCAAGACCATAAGTACGGCACTAAACTTCGAAAAAAAGTCTTTAAGTTGTACATCCGTTGAAAATAAATGAAGTTCCCTCAATAAAGAAAAATCATTGCGTTGAAAAAGTAAATTACAAATTTATATAAAACCGACATTTTCGACTAAATAACTCGGAATATTGTAAAATTAGAAAAGACATCTTAGTTTCACACATCACGCAGAAAAGAGGCTCACCTTCAAGCTGACTCCCAGAACAGGAAATGCAGTGCTGTGGTTATAGTATCCGCTTTCCAATCTAGTATTATTGCTCGAGTTCCGATTTGTGTTCACCCGGCGTAATATTGGGAACCAAGGGGGTGTCGAGTGGATTGTGATTCTGCGATTCCCTGATTTAGGGTTGACGCAGCCTCAGGATCCACTGACGGGACGTTGTGATTCACACAGCAGATTTTCCTTTGGGAGTCAAAGGGTCTGCTGTGTGCCGCAATGTTTTCGTGATCGTCTAGAATTTAAAAAAAACACAAGTGAAAGAATTTCCGAGTCCCTGCCGTAAAATATACTGTATATTATCTCCAAAAATCCAGGGTTGAGCACACAATTTGCAACTAAAGAAACACTCATTATAGTACGTAGGCAAATTAACATAGAAAACAATTTATTAGTTATGTTTCGGCATAATAATAAAGATACACACAATCGTTTAGGACCCTGTGCTCATAACTTCAAGTATGTAAGTTGTTATATGTAGGTGTTAAACTTGCAGTCACCTTTAAATCATTTATATTTATATGAACACTTCGCTAAAATAACACACAATATAAGCAAAAATGATACCGACTTTCTGACAGGAACTTGTGCTCATTGACTACTCGCTTATAAAAATCAATACATTAATTCTAGCGGAAGACCTTAGATTGCTCTGAACGATAAACACATATTATGAGGGAACACCAAAAGAAAGAATAGGATGGAATTCCTACCTTCAATTCCCAATCTTGCCTGGAGATCGCACTGCCTAACGGGCATCATCCGGGGTATGGAGCCCTGCCGGTTACACACAAATGAAAGTTCAATCTTGGGTAGTTGCTTTGGCACATAGATATTCGCCTCTTAGGTAAAGTCCCTGGGTTCGCGCCGCTGGCTACTCCTGGCCCAGGAGATTTCTCGTCTTATGGTTGTCTTCCATCCAAGTCTTGGGCCACGTACAAATACAACCGAAATGCAGGCAAAGGGCAAAGCTTTACATAGCAGCTCCTAAGTGACCGTCATGAAGGAAAGTCACCAACATTCACGGGAAAATACAAAGTGACAAGTCACAAGGAATAAAAAAAGTGAAAGTGATGCACGCCGTGAAAAAAGTAAAAGTGCAGAAGTCTCCTTTCCCTTGGAAAAGTTTTCGACAACCTCCAAGAAGACCCCCATTACCTCAAAATATGCAATCATCCAATCAGAAAACGGGAAACGCAAGCCTCCCCGAATTAAATTCCAAGCCTAAATTCTACTGGTCATACATAGAATTAACATTTGGTTCATCCATTCGTTAGAGGTTCAAAAATGGCCACCCCGTCCCATGCAGATTCTGAGAACAGCTCTTCAAGTTACGTTAGCCGCGTGATATAACCACCGGGCCATAAATCCTAACCCAATAAAACTGTTAGTTTCGGTTCCAAAAAGTCTGACTTCTCGAACTACGCTTTGTGGATGCTAGACAATTCTGACACTTTGATTACCCCATAAAACATACACTACAAAGTCGATCCCTTGATGGATGTCGCCAACGCTGTCTAGTCTCACTCTATGTGACGCCTCGTGCTGTCCCACTGGCATTACCTAAGTACTCATGGGAAAGGGGGAGGAAGAAAAAAAAAGAATCACCCAAAAGTGGGGCTAATGGCAAAATAGAATAAAAGTAAAAACGTACTATTTCCTCAAAAATTACCCGAATTAATAAAAATGAATAAATAAATAAATGAATAAATAAATAAATGAATAAATTTGGAAACAGATTTTCTACCTAAATGTGCAGCCTCGAGGTAGCGAGCGCTGTCACACTAGCTGTCGTTAATCCGATCCCAATCTGACCGGAGCGGATTTTTTCTGATCTGTGGAGAAAATTTTCCTACCGATGTGAGGTCACGCAGTAATTTCGTGATGGGGAAAAATAGCATGGACTGAGTCGTGTCATCGACCACGTGGAATAAGAAAAAAGACTGGAGCTCACCGGGAAACGTTGAAGAGTTGTAATGTCATCATCCACCGGAACAGAGATGTCATCAAACATGGCGGAGCACCCAACCGGTACTGCACAAAAAAATGGCGTTGGCTGAGGAACGTTGAGGTGTTGTGAAACTTTGAGAATTAGATATCCTGTATTTTTTTCTTCCGATTTTATCCTGTGATGGATTACTAGTGGTCCTGTTGTGACATATGACAGTTGATGGGGTTTTAGCTGTTGCCCCCAACTCCCTCCGCTGCTGGTTCCAACTGCTGGCATATGTGTTGGCCGCCGGGACATTTTCTTGACTTTTGGGCCCCGGCACCATAGTGCTGGGCCACTTCTGGCACTGTTGGCGTTCAGCGCTGGATTGAGCGCTGGTCCAGCAAGATTGTTTTTGCTTGGACACTCCCTGTTGAGGAACTTTGGCTATTTAATTTTGACACCTGATTTTTCACTTGGTCTGCATGTGGTCATATTTGGCAGAATGAAGTATGTGTTGCGAAGCGTTTCAGGGTCTTTCGCTAACGTACGATATGGTACAGGTTTTCACCACATTTCATAACATCTCATCATGTTTTTGAGTTATCGAGATTTAAAATATCCATATTTGCAGTAAAGTAGTGATGTTCGCAATAATGGCAAAAATGTGCGTCATGAAAGATTACAAACTGTATGCAAAATTTTACTCATACTGGAAGATATCAGAAGCAAAATAATTTCTCAAATCGGAAAATCAGAAGAAGAGATGTGAAAGAAAACGCAATGCAGTTTTATTCGCCTTTGTGGGAAAACTGAACGCTGTTTTAAGAAGAAAATAGCTACCTCGCTACGAATAATTTGAAATTATGTGAAAATTATTCTTTATCTAAGACTAAAAGAATTGATCATCGATTGAGTGTTATCTAAAACTAAAAGAATTTGATCGGCTTTTTAGAAACACAGTTATAGAGGGAAATGTGACACACACACACACACACACACACACACACACACACACACACACACACACACACACGCACACACGCACGCACATTTACTCCCTCTAACGAGAAAATTGTGCTTTATTTGAAGACGATACTGGACACACTGTGGCTTTCGTGATAAATCATCTCGAATGGGAAAATAATTGTTTCAATCGGATTTTTAGAAGCAATGAGATGGAATAAAATGTATTTTGAATTCAATAGTACCTGCGATTACGCCCTCTAGCGGCGAAGTTATGCTTAGTACAAACAGTAAAAGGTAAGGCTCATCCTTATCGCAAATCAGAATTTTAAATGCAAAAGGAATTTTTCGAATCGAAGTAATAAGAGATATGGTAACGGACTCGGACTAACGGACGGACACAGGTGATGATCCTATAAACAAGTTATTTTTTTTTTATCAGAAGACATGCTAAGAAATGCAGGACATATTAGGTATACTACGAATTGGGAATGCCGCTTAACTTTACAAAACATTGCTTGTATTTTCAAGACGCAAACAGAATGTTTCAAGATTCTGAAGACAGGTGGTGTCAGTGTCATTGCTTTAATATAAGAGGAATATTAGCCCAGCCAGGTATCTCTTCCAGCTGATGTAATTCTCACTGACGAAAAATAGGAATTATGGGGAAAATTGGGCAGCAATCAATATATACTTTAATCCATTATCAGGGTTTTTATATGAGATGAATAATTCAGAACAAATCATTCTAGGGAAAGTGTTGAAAGAGTAAGAAAGCGTCGAGCACTGTAGCTGGCGTGCCTTAGAATCCAACAAACCAGAATCGTAAGCGTGTAGCTAAAAAGGGGACAAATGGCGTCGTTCTATCAATTCCAGCTCGCTGTCATAAATATCTCTAAAATATCATTAGTTGACGATGTAATGCACAGCCATCATGAATATAACCAGAATTGACGTCTATACGTGCACCGGAGTTACGAATCTACCATTTTCCGGCAAGATTGAACACGCGATCCTCACTATGTATATTTGGAAAGTTAATTAATTCTCATCTGTTCAGATACTTATTGTCTAACAGTTCCTGTGTCCGCTCTAATCCATTAGTTTCGGTATGCGTACACTCCAGTAGCCAGGTTTCTCCAAGAGATAAGTTTCCGTTAGAGTATTGAATCCTGTATCCAATAAAAGTCGTTCCGTGGGTATTTCGTTCAAATAATGCTTACTGAACGCAATAAAGACCTTTACTCGTGTATGCGGTCATTAATATACGTGTACCTAATTATCAAAGGGAACAGAAATAATTCAAAATTTAGCCTTGTAGAATGAATTCACTTTCTCGCCGAAATCGTAAGGGGTGGTTGCTGTTTTGCTATCGAAACCAGTGCAAAATCAAAACAGTTAAACGTGAAAGGAAGAACAAAATGACGGAGATTCAGTTCGATACCTGGAAAGGAGTAACAGGAGTTTATTGCTGAAGCTGGAGCCAAAGGACAACAACTCTGTGTTAAATTACTAATAATTTGTAATTCTTCAGTAAAATGTCAAACATATTTAAAAGCGACTGCAGTTTGGTGTCAAACACAACTCCACTTCAGTATTACAGCGTCGAATTACTACCACATCCTTCTGACCATTCATCCGAGATGGGTCCCGGTTCAGATCCCGGTGAGGCATGGATGTTGTTTTTGTCGTTCAGTACTGGCTCTCTCTCCCCTGGAACCAGTGGCTCTAAATTAGGGTCGGGTTACTTCTTGTAGGCCATCGAGTTGCTTACAGTGGTCTTTAAACCCCAAACAAACAAACAAAACTACCGTATCATCAAACCAACCTGAAACCAAAGACTGCAATTTCATAGAAGAACTAAAGGAAATAATTGTAGTTTTTCTTTCGGACATTGAACAGAAAGATTGCAATTTTTTGCCAAACCTGGATGAAAGTGGAACGACCGCAATTATCAAACTTAATCAGAACACTGCAGGTCACCTCAAAAGTAAAAATGTATAGTCAGGAATTAAAAGTGAAACAAAACATGGGAGGCTGTATAAAAATTATTGTTCGCAGGTACCAAACCTAAAGCTCTTTCAGGAGACCTGACTTTAAAGATTAGTGATCAAACGTAGCTTGTTTTCGGATATCATGGAAAACAATTCGTCTTGTAGAGCGTGTAAAGGCAAGTAAAGTTTATTTCGGTCTTTTGATAAATATCGAGACGTATAAAGTTCAAATTTCTTTAATACGGTGCATATACAGTTTATGAATTTTTCTTTTCGGAAAAGCCAAAGACCCAAATTATTATTATTCTTAAGTAAATTCGTCCAAAAATCTGGAAATCAGTGGAGAAAAACCTCACTCTGCTTTAAATTGGTACTGAAAAAAAATTATACACTGAGTGGCCACTTTATTATGACCCCCTTCCCCCTCAGTACTTCGTTGGGCCACCTTCTGCCTTTAATACTGCGTTGATTCTTCGCGACATGGACTCCACGAGATGTTGATAGGTGGTTTGTGGAATCTGAGACAATGCTTGATGAATAGCACTTTCCAGGAGTGTGAGATTGCAGGGTTGTGGATCCAGCTGTCTGATGGCTCGTTCAACTTCATCCCACAAATTCTCAATGGGGTTGAGATCTGGAGATTGTGGGGGCCACCTAAGCAAAGTAAACTCATCGGCATGTTCCTGAAACCAATCCTGTACAATACGAGCACTATGGCAGGACGCATTATCTTGTTGAAAGTAGCCATCGCCATTGGGATAAACCATCCACATGACAGGATGCACGTGGTCCGCAACGATGTTTAGATATGATGTGCCAGTCAGACCTTGATCAACACGAATTAAATGGTCCAAAGCATGCCAGGAAAACATTCCCCAAACCATAACGATGCCTCCACCAGCTTGAAGGGCTGTAGCAATGCATTTGGGGTCCATGCTTTCGTGCTGTTTCCGCCAAATTCTCACTCGGCCATCGGCATGGTGCAACTGAAAACGTGATTCATCGGACCACATAATTTGTTTCTAATTATCGACTGTCCAATCCTTGTGCTCCTGTGCGAACTGGAGATGTTTTATCTTGTTAACTGCAGACAGCAAAGGTGTTCGAATAGGCCTTCGGCTGCCATATCCCATCCGATGCAGTGTACGGCGAACAGTGTTTGCAGAGATCATTTGAGGGGATCCTTGATTAAGATGGTCTGTAATTTGCTGCACTGTTGCCCTTCTGTTGTCTGTTACCAGTCTGGACACTCTCCGTTCCGCCCGAGCAGTCACTAGTCGAAAACGACCACACGTTTCACGTAGAGACCCAGTTTTTTGGCTCACAGTTCAGTCTTTAAACACTTTAACAACAGCTGCTCTGGAACATTTCACGAATAAGGCGGTTTCGGTGATACTCGCTCCCTGGCTCCGAGCTCCTACAATCATCCCACGTTGAAAGTCCGTCAAATAGAATTTTTTACCCATTTCGACACCCAAAAATCACTTCTACTACTGTCGCAAGCACTAAGCTTTCCCTTTTCATACTAGCCTCGCCCTCTGGAGGCAACAGCATGCAGCCATAGCTCATTCGCTTAAAACTGTCAGGTGGTCATAATAAAGTGGCCACCCAGTGTATAACACGTTGCAATTGAGGGAGATAAAATCTTCAGAAAAATGCAATGCTCAGTAAGGTTAAAACTTCTTCAGATACATATAGAAATAAGTAACGGCTTGTCTGTCTGGATGGATAAACCAGGTGACTGAAAACACATATCGCTTTGTCGTCAAAATATACGGTCATTAGTTTTCTGTTCATCATGAGAAGTTCGCTTCTTCAGTTTCTTCACCACATACTCACACCGTCTTAACTATGACATCAGAATTACCTCTATATGGGAGCCAAAAAATACATTATGTTGAGGAGTCACTCAAATATATACTGCCATCTTGTTGTGGTGACTCGAGATAAATTATAATTCTTAACTTTGTCAGAATATTTTGTTCTAGATAAATTTCACTGATGTGAGTGTCAGAAACGACGTTGATGAGTCCTTGGATAAATGTCAAGAGGGTATATTAACTTGTCCATATTCTTATGTGAAGTGGAGGCTCATTGGTCGTGAGACAGATATAAGCACGGATAAAAAACGCTAATTCGTCTTCAGATGAATATCAGGATTGATAATTGGCTGGACCTTAGTTGGTCGTCAAACCGAACTGAGCGAGGTTAAACCTTCCGGAAAATGCAAGGCTGACTCAATAAGGTTAAGACTTCTTCAGAGGTTTATAGAAATAAGTAAACATCGTTAATACGGCTTGTCTGTCTGAATGGATAAACCAAGTTAACTAGTTTTGCGGATGTAAGGTTGAATAAATACGGTTCATTCATCCCTAGAAAAATATCGTTGTGCTTGAGTGAGTTCAGCTCGTCATTACATGCTTGTTTGAATGAATAAATGAAAAAGGTTGGCGCACCCTTTGCTAGCTACAGATATACGGTTTTCATCACTGCAGCAAATTTTGCAAGCACGATTTGTGTTATCTTCAGCATTCTGAACTAAGATGAGTGTATGACTAAACTTGGTTATATTTACACTGCTAAAAAGGATTAGGGGAGCAGGAGATATTGCAAGGAAAATCATGTGAGACTGACGTTGAACGTTAAATGTTATTTTCATGTAAGATACAGTAGAACATTCAGTAATAAGGATAAGAATAAGCCCATTAGCGATTTTTTTGCAATATCATCATGTAATGCACATTTTTATGCAATATCATCATGTAAGATGTAAAATGCATCTCAATGCTAAACTCGAGCGTGGCAAGCTCATAAAACAAACAAAGTGTATTGACATGACCAACCTTAAAAACATCATAATACCTTCAAATTGGAACTGAGGAACAAATTATCTGCTCTAGTAGGTCTAACGTCGGAAGAAGTGGACATCTCTCAAGTTAACAGAAAACTAACCAAGGCTCTTATGGAAACAGCAACAAAAATAGCTGGTACTAAGAACAAGTTGCATACGAATAAATTATCAGGAAAAACCAAAATTCTGATGTAAAAAAGAAGAGAGATGAGGACAACTAAAGGAGATGTGACTTCCGAAGTGGAATATGTAGAGCTATTCAAGGCGGTACAAAAAAGTATCACTGAAGATGTAAGGAAATTCAACTGTGAACTAGTGAGGAAAGCAATTGAAAACAACCAAAGCCTGAGGAGAGCAAAGGGACATCTGAGTAAGGGAAGAAAACAGATTATGGCTCTGAAAAAGAAGATGGTTCTGCAACAAGAAATGGAAGTGAAATGTTGACAAGAGTGAAAGATTTCTACTCAAAACTGTATGAAAGGGATAATACATGTACTCCAGACATTACAAAAGGTACCAGAGTTCTTCCAGTCCTTCCAGCAGAAGTTGCACATGCAATCAAGCGGGGAAAACCCCCAGGAGAAGATGGAATTACTGTAGACATCATACAAGAAGCAAGTGGAGAAATTGAAACAGTACTCGCCCAAGTTTTTACTCGATGCCTTAATGAAGGGAAGATTCCTGAGGATTGGAACAGTGCTACAATGATCCTGCTACATAAAAAAAGGTGACATTGAGGATCTCAGGAACTACAGACCTATCAGCCTCCTATCACTGCTTTATAAAATCTTCACTAAAGTTCTTTCACACCGCTTGAAAGTGACAATGGACATGGCGCAACCAAGAGAACGAGCTGGATTCAGGAGTGCCTACAGCACTATAAATCATATCCACGTACTGAGAGAACTAATTGAGAGAGCGAGGAAATATGAACTTCCATAATGCATGGCTTTTATCGATTATGAAAAGGCCTTTGATTCGGTTAAACCATCGGCAGTTACAGTGGCTTTGAAATCCTGCGGTGTTGAAGATCTATACATTAATATTATTCATAACATCTATGAAAATGCAAGTGCAAAGATTCGGCTATTTGAGAATACAGCATCCATAAAATTTGGAAAGGGAGTGAGACAAGGCAACACCATATCTCCGAAGCTCTTTAATGCCACATTGGAAAATATCTTTCAATCACTGAACTGGGAAAACAAAAGGATAAAGATTAATGGAGATTATCTAACTCACCTTCGTGTTGCTGATGGCATAGTCTTTTTGCAACGACCCCATCAGAGCTGCAGAATACGATCCAGGAACTTACTGACAAGAGTAAAGAAGTGGGATTAAAAATGAACTTTCAGAAGACAAAAGTGATGTACAATGCTTTTACAAGAAATGAAGATTTAGCGATTGATGGGGAAAAGCTGGAGATAACCAATACCAACATTTATCTTGGACAGCAGATATCAAGTGAGGGTCACATTGGTGAAGAAATTAATCGGCGTATAAAACTTGCCTGGAGAGCGTTTGGAAGAAACAGTATAATTTTCAAGAGCAATATGCCATTTTGTCGTTAAAGAAAAGTGTTTAATCAGTGCATCCTTCTAGTACTTACATATGGTGCAGAGACGTGGACCTTAGCTTAAAGAGACATACAAAGACTGCAGACAACTCAAAGAGGCAGGGAGAGGTGCATGCTTGGTGTAACCAGGAGAGATAAGAAGAGGAATTCGTGGATCATAAAAAATGACAAGAGTGGAAGACATCATGATCAGAGTAAAATCCCTGAAATGGCAATGGTATTGGTATTGGTAACTGTGGGTACCATAGTGGTACCCAGTTTATTGCCATAACGAAATACAGACATAGGAGATTCATTAAAAGCTGCACTACAGAAAACAACAGTGCGGAAAGTCAGTATATTCACGATGCAGCACAACGTTACACAGAAAGGAAATGAATATGCACACGAACAATGAATGGCCTAACGGCATGTCAAACACTATAACACATGTGCACAAATGCATGAAATGTACTATGCTATCATAAATCAACCGAACGGAACTGAAATGTGGTTAGAGCGCAAAACAACATTGAGTACCTCAGCAACTTTATAAAAGTAACAAAGGGAACAAACGTACCACTATGATAATCCGCGATAGAGGAAAGCACTAACACAGCAAACACTCAAATTATAGGTAATTTAAAAAAACAGGCACAAATTCAGGAAACAACAGATAAGATAATGATACTGAGATAATGAGGAGATCACACAAGTAACGAGACCGATTAGTTGTGAAAACACAGCAAAAACACGCAATTATCGCAACTTTAAAATAAAGCAAATTTACACTACATTAAATAAAGCAAATAAAGCAAATTTGCACACAAATAAAACAAATTTACAATACTTTACTTGTGAATCACAGTAAAAACACACAATGAAAACATCAGAATCAACATGCACTAAGTCTGCAAAACCAGGGCATCTGCGAACTGGTTCGCAAATCCCCTTAGATTGAGAGAACAAAAAGTAATCGGTGTGAGGAAGAGAGCTAAAGGTCATCGGTAAAAGGATAGAAGGTATCACATATATGCTTCTCAACGAGCTCCTTCAAGGAGGCGAGACGGCGCGTGTAACGTCTCAAAAAAGGCTGATACCGAGGATCGGTGGCACACAGAGATTTAAAAAGTGACACATAAGCTTCGAATTGCGTTACCGCTGCATACAGGTCCAGATCAGGTGAGTGAAGGAAGTCTTCAGAACCAACAATCGTACGTACAGGTTGAAAAAGACGTAAAAGTTGCTGTCTGGACAGTGGTCCAGGAACTGGAGGAAACGTAACTGCCTGTAGAACCTCAGCATCAGAGAGAGGATTGACAGGACCTGAGCGGAGAAGCATACTGTTTGAAGAATCATCAGGTGGAGAAACACCGGAACCGGAAACCTCGGGAACACTAGATGAATCCTCAGAATGTGGCACAGAAAGTTGTTTTAATTTTTTCTGTTTTACAGCGCCTTTGGAAGTTCTAATCCGCTTCGAAGAAGAAGCTGAGGCGGATGTATCCATTAGTGGATCAGGCTCACCTCCCAAGTCAGGAGACGAGGAAACGACCGTCGCCGAAGAAGCAGTACGTAGCTGAGCTGCCTTAGTAGAGACTGGTACAACAGCCGAGGCTTCAGGAAGATGTTGCAACAAGGGTGTGGTAGACAAGGTTGTAAATGGAGATCCGATATCCGAGAGGCTAGGAGAAGAGCCAGACGGCCGATCTGCCAAACCACCACTCAACACACCCGGATCGGAACACTCCGCTGTAGACATATCTGTAGTCGAAGACAACTCTGTCAATCTTGAAGGTGGATGCCCAATCGTACGGGTCGGGAGAGGAGGAAAGGCAGCATTGTCCGTGACGGAAATGTTCGTCTGACGGAGAAACGAAGAATTCGCGTCAGGCAAACTACCGGTAGTGGGGATAGTAGAAAGACCAATGTGGTCAGCAGTGGGATGCGAACTTGATGAACGTCCACGTCGAACGCGGTCACAGGAGGCAGTGGTGGGATTCTGTGTTAAACAGTGTGTACAATAGTGAGCAGTGAAAATCTTGAAACTGTACGTTCGTGCGCCAATTTCAACAGTAGCTTCTGTAGGGCAATCCGCCACGGCTTTCTCGGTGGGAAAGACGACCAATAACTGACCGCGAGGTCCGGTAGCATGTGCAAATCGAGTTCCGCGGGGAGCGTCAGAGAGGCGACGGACCTTGCCAACAATTTTACAAACATGACTGACAAGGAGAGGAAGTGCAGTATCAGGCACTTCCTGTGGAACGGGATAGAACGTGATGTTCACCGGTCGCTTGGAAAGAGGCGACGGGATGAGATGGTTTGTCCCAATCGAAAGTCCGTTTGCAAGAAAAAAGTCAGCATCCTCCTTGTGATTGAACTGTACCGAAATACCCCGAGGAGTACGGGAAATTCCTGCAATGGACGCAGACGACACATGTCCAGAGAGGGCTTCCATGTAGCGTGGCAATGGAGTATTTGGTAAAGCATGAAAGAGCACACCTCTATCCAGGAGGTTATGGAACTCACGGCCAATCTGCGAATTGTCATCTATCGTTACCTTCACCTTGTGGTTGGATACCTGAATAATAGGTGTTGCTTGCAAAAGACCATCTGGTTGAGAGGAATCGGACGTAGAAGTAGCGCTTCGTTGCACTTTAGAGGCAAAGGACATCCTCGGAAGAGAAGTCTGTTCGGATCCGGAAGGCACAGAAGGCTGTGAGGGAAGAGAAGCACAGGCCGAAGGCAAGGCAGTAGAATCAGTAGTACCCAGGGAGGGCACCGAGGCAGATGCAGGAGCTGAAGAAGAAAGCGCAGCCAAGTCCAGTGAAGGCACCGGTGCAGGAGTACTAGAAAGCTGGGAAGGCATCTGAGCAGACACATCTGAGGACGAGAGTATGTTAACTTCCATGGACGTGGGAAGTGCGACGTGACGTGCATCCGCCACGCCCATAGATGATAAAGAAATACCGGAAGCCGCCATGTTGGCAGCTTCCAAACGTAAACAAACGAGCAAACGATAAGAAAACGGATGAATATGAACTAATATGAGGATGAGAACGCAAGAAAAGTAGCTCAAAACGTACACAGTTCCTTTAGACAGCCGGGCCACGCAACAGGTGAGTGAGGGACGAGGTATTCCACACTAAAATGCATAAAATATTGGAGCCACCAACACTACGTCTGTCACGAACGAGCAATGGGCTGGACATATTGCCAGAAGGACAGACCATCGATGGACAGCTGAAATTTTAGACTGGATTTCAAGGGACAAGAAAAGACCCAGAAGAAGACCACATGGGAGATAGGCGGATGAAATTCGAAAGTATGCGGGAGTAACATGAAGAAGACTGGCACAAGACAGGCCGTTGTGGAAGAATCTTGGGGAGACCTTCGTCCATCAGTGGATTGATAATGGTTGACAATGATGATGATGAATGCACATGATGCAATTTGATATACAGCATTATGCATATCAGTACCACAATAAAAAGTGACTTTTGAAGATGCTAGCTGACCTCTAGTAGAGTGTACGGTCCCCAAAAACGGCTAAGCCCGTTGCACACCTGTGTGACATGGAACTGATTAGGTTATCGAAGAGGTTTTGTGGGTTTCTTCGTGACTTCTCAATAACGACAGTCAGTTCACGAAGAAACGGGACAGAGGTGCTGTCCAAGCTGTAATGCGTCTGCCAAGTGCGTCCTTGGCATGCTCAATCAAGACCCAGGAGCAAGCTGGCCATTCCATACGATCGATTACTTCCTCTTGAAGCATATTGTCCTCCAGCCGAGCTGTGTGAGGTCGAGCGTTATCATCCATGAAAACGAACGAATCACCGACGGCTGCAGCGTAAGGCATGTCAATAGGTCTGATAATATCGTCTCTGTATCTCCGGGCCATCAGATTGCAGTTTCGGATGACGTAAAAGTCCGTACGTCCACCGATACTTATGCCTGCCCGGACCATTAATCCGTTTCCTTCGAAATGTGATGTATTCAGCAAAAAATCTGGGTTATTTCGTGCGCCGGTGTCTTTCCAGATAAGAATTCGTCGATTGTCAGACTCCAGACTGAATTTCGACTAATCAGAGAAGAGGACTCAGCTCCACTCGTCATGTCCCCAAGCACGATGTTCCTCAGCCCAATTTCTACGGGCCGTACGGTGTCGTGCGGTTAAACAAATACACGCCATTGGTCTATGTGCATAAAGACCACCTCTATGAAGGCGATTGCTGATAATTTGAATATACAACCTGCGTCCTATTGGCACGAAAAGTTAGAATTTTTGCCGCACTTTCCGACGGGATGTTAACAATAGGTAACTGTTGTCCCTTGCTGTTGTTGCTCGTGGACGGCCTTGAGGTTGCGTTCTTCGTAGACTTCCCGTATACAGGAATGGTGTCCACCGTCGGGAAATGGCTCTTCGTGACACTCCAATGCCTTCTGCTACCATTCGCAGTGTCTGACATGCATCCAGCCTGCCAATAGCTCTGCACGCCGTTTATTCCTGTAAATTAAGCTGTTGCGACAATGTTCGAACTGAAAACTTCTAGAAACGAAATGTCACGGCAGAATAAGGAAGCTCCCAGAAAACCTTTGTTTTTATCCCAATCTATGATTTATGTATTCTGACGACACAGACGCTAATTTGCATAAGAATATGTATGATTTGTTTGTGTGCGTTACACTTGACTTGCATTTTCTACGTTTCGGTAAGATATCACACGATTGGCTTGTAGCCAAAGTCATATGCTTTCCTGATTATTTTGAGCAGTGTACATCAAGCCAGTTGAGAGATGTTGAAACTCTTTAGCTGGATGTCAGGCTGAATGAGCAATGTTAACTCCTCTGATACTGGGTCATGTCGTTCTGATTTAGTATACAAATAGATCATTCATGTATATTTTAGTCTTTTATAGGTATACTGAGAAACTGCATCTGACAAACGTGTCAATTATAAGAAAAAATTAGTGTTAGGGGAACACTTAACACATTTTTACGTCTTCTGAAAATACAGTTACTCTCTTTACAAAGAATTATCTCAGAAGTAAAAATTCACGAAGCAAAAGTTCTTTCCTGAGATCAGTGAATTTGCAATTGATGCCATTTTTATATGATTTTGAAGTTTTCCGAACACAGTGTTTGCCAACGCATTTTTCACTTGACTGCTGTTGAAGTATGAAAGGTGAAACTTTTTATATATAACGATCCAGGATAATTCATTAGTGTACGTTTGGTTATAAGAGATGTGATCAATCAAGGCGTTGTCTAATACTGCTGCTAAGATGAAAAGCAATCGTTCAAGTACTGTCATAAACCACGGTCGGCTTTACAAGTCAGCAGGTAACCCACACGGTGAGCGGAAGGAAGGAGAACTTCCAAATATTCTTTTTCTACCACACGAAAATAAAATGGTTTCGGAGACGTTACCATAATAGCTGTCATTCGCAAAATAATATGACTTCATTGTTCTGTTTGATTAACACATCAAAAATTCCTCCGCTAGCGACAGCAGCAAGAGTCTTTGTCCCATTATATTTCCTCGACACCGGAAGAAGCAGTACAAAAATTTAAACTCCTTTAAGCCGTACACGGTAAGAGAAATGTGGTAACGTGTTTTAGGATCGTGATCTGCCTCCTTTGTTTTTCGTTTTTATTCTGTGGGAGTGAACATCCGCATGGCACGAGAATGACATTAATAAATATGAAGGCCTAATAACCTTTAAAGCAAGTTGCTGAGAGGAAATAATGCTGGTACTTTATCAATACGTAACACGAAGAAACTTTCGTGACATTCTCGAAACTAAGATTTCAAAGAGTGCTCTTAAATACAAAACAAGACTCATCCAACAGAAGTGTTGGTGCAGTAACGCCTTTTTTTCGGCTCTCTGTGAAAAAGCATGGCGATTTTTAAATAAAGTTTAAAGCTTTCCGTAATAATAAAAAAAAAAACACGAAACTTATGAGATTTAACAAGAGCAAAAATATGTTGTACACATACGAAAATCATTATGTTTAAGTTTCGATTTACGTTACAACAAAATTACCTACTAGAAAAAGCACTCAAAATTCTTCATCGGAATTGCGTGTTTTTTGGTACAAAAGGAATTTTTCCAACCGTCCCTCTTGTAACACAGGTACGGTGATTGTACAAAAATAGATATTTACTCAAGAGGAAAAATTGCTCACCGGAAAATACAAGAAAATGTACGAAAAGTAGTTACACTTAGCCTAACACACATTGAAGTAATAAATTATTAGGGACACTTACCTAGTAATGTGTTGGGCCACCTTTGTCCTTCAAAACAGTCTCGATTCTATGTGGCATAGACTCAACGAGGTGCTGATATCGTTCTACAGATACTTAGGGCGTTCAATAACTTCTAAGCCTAACATACAATGATATACTCTTTTTTCCCAAAACTCACCTTTATTTTTCCACGTAGTCTCTCCCCTGACTTGGATCACTTGTTGTACCGATCATAGAGCTGGCGAATCCCTGTTGCGAAAAACGTTTTATTTTTCTCCTCAACCAACACTTCGTTGCCTTCTTCAGTTCAGAATCATCCGCAAAACGACATCCCGTAAATCTTTTTTTCAGATTTTTGAAGAGGAAGATGTCACTAGGTGAGAGGTCAGGTGAGTACTGTGGGTGGGAAGCAGCTGAAAGTCACATTCTGTCAGAGCTAGCTTGGAAACACCGGCGGAGTATTGCTCTAGATTAGCAGAACACCCCTTCGCAATTTTCCTCGCCGTGTACTCTTGACGGCTTCGTGTAATTGTCGCAATAGCGTGACATAATAAGCAGCATTCATAATCCTTTTATGAGGCAAGTAATCAATTAACAGCAACCCTTCCGAGTTCCAAAAAACGGTGGCCATAATCTTCCCCGAAGATGTTTGTGTTTTGAACATTTTTTTGGTGGTGGTGATCCATGATGTTTCCACTGCATGTTCACTTGTTTAGTATCATGGTCCAAATGGTGAAGCCACGTCTCATCACAAGTCGCAATGAAGGAATAGAAATCATTCTATCGCAGTTAATGCGGTCAAGTTGAACCCGACTTGCTTCAACACGATCATTCTTCGTCTCAGGTATCAACATTCGAGTAACTCATCTTGCTCAGACCTTTGACATCCCTAACCTCTCATGCAAAATGATCCAAAAGCTGCTGGTACTTAACTTCAGTTTCTCAGCAATCTGTAAGACAGGGATTCGTCTATTTGACATCATGTCCTTCACTTTCTGGCACATTTCATCTGTGGTCACCTCCTCTGTGCGTCCCTTGCGAGGGCCGTCTTCCAACGACTTTTTTCCCCATTTAAAGAGATCAGCCCATCTTTTGACTGTGGCGTATAAAAGTGCACCATCACGGACCATCCTGAGCCACGGATGGCTTAGTAGTTAGCGAGTCAGACTATCGATATAAGGTCCTCAGGTTCGAAACTGGCCTGATCTTTCAGAGATGGTGTGATTTACTAACAATCGCTGAATATCCGCCGTGCATCGGACGAGCACGTTAAGTGACGGCCCCCAGGCTGGACCCACTGGTTAAATGGGTATCCTTTCCTATGCCCCCCTTGAAATTCTCTCACCGCTCTATGTGCAACATCGTACTTGTACGATGGCGCCATCTACTGTACTTTAATCTCACTACAAACTGTTCTGTCAAAGTCGCTAGACTTCCTCTCATTCCTTCCGTTTCTGTGTCCTGCCCAAAAGGCGATCTCGCTGTAGGTGGCTGGGACCTAAACTCTACTCACTGTGGACGGAAGTCCTACAAGAAAATGACAAATACTGTAGGTTACGCACGGACCATCCGTTCAGGAATACCTCTTGGCGTTTCACCTTCCTTGGTCAAAAGTTCAATCCCAGCTTCGTTCCTCAATTTCATCTGTCGCTTATCCATTGTTACCTTTATAGACTTCCATGCACTGTGGCGATATTTCAAATGCTGAGCCAGGGACGTGGCGTGGCTGTTATATACAGTTAATACATGGCAGCTGGGATCCATCGCTACTTGCTGTTGGCGCCATATTTTTGCCCCGTTCATCGGTGTGTATTAACTGTAAGCGTGATTCATTGGACCAGGCGACTTTCTCCAGTTCCTAATCTCACTGAAGACGAATTTCTCGGCTTTTAGTAGAGACGAGTGATGCGCAATGATAATGTCTGCTGTTATACCCCATTAGCGCGATAGTGCAGCAGGCTGCGGATGCTGAGATTATCTTCTCAATACCCCTGTTGTACTCTGTCAGGTTACTTGACGCAATGGAACTTGTGTGTTACCTCGTTCAATAATCTCCAGCCGCCGTTGCCCTCGAACATCGAACAGTCGTTTCCGCCTTCAGGAAAACCTCTGACTTATTGTTTTGTTGTTTGTGTACCACTCATTGTGTACACCCTCGATACAGATGTTCTTGCGTAGCCGAGGTTTACCGTTTGAGATTCCTGCACCTGCTCACTCAGCGCCCACTATCATGACTCTTTCACGGGTTATTAAATCATAAACCTTTCCCATATTGCCGGTATCTACGCTTCATACACTTCTCAATCCTTTGCAGTGAGCTGTTTATAAAGCCATCTCAATGTCATAGCTGCGTATGTAAGTGATGATTGCATGTGCTTGATTGCTATTGTGTGTTCCTAAGAATTTACTGCTTTAGTATACGATGATCCAGCATTACCAAAAGTTTCGGTATCATATCGATTTTTATAATTGAGTTTATTGACATCAAGCACATTGGTATTTAGCACTGGGATGTATTAGTTGAAGATTTCTATGATCCCACAGAGAGATCTGTTGTCCACTACTGAATTAAATTATCTGACCTTTGGTACATCGGTGACTTTCCATGTCTTCTTTCGTGAAATTCGAATTTGTCGGGCGCGGAAATCGAAACTACATCCTTCTGCTCCACAGACGAATGCTTTCCCACTTAAGAAACGCCGGCGAAATCAGTGTTTTGAGGAACTGCAGTTGACCTTCGGTGACATGATTCACAAAATCGTCATATTCCTCATTAGATACGTGAGAACCGCAAGCCTCAAATAATTGGTTTCGCCGGGAACCACCCCGCTGATTACGAGGATGCTGGTAGAGTAGTATTACGTGCTGATTCAAAAAGGGTAGCTCTTTGATTACTTTGAGCTAACATTATGGACAAGAGTCGACTCTAGTTCGAAACATTTCGGAAGCCAGTGTGAAATTCACAACCCTATCTCTGCCGGTGGTGGAATTCGAAACCACATCCTTCTGTTCTGGAGCCGAATGCTTTTCCAATTAATCTAAGCTAGCAAGGGCTTATCACTGCTACTTGCCATCTTGACATATGCGTCACTTCTGAGGTTGATTCTCACATGCTTTTTGTCGGTTTCGCTTATAATGGATATAACACACCATACCTTTTTTGGTGGTGGTAACGACCACCGTGAGCATCTAGGGTTAGAAAGCCGTCTGCCATCAATTTCTTACCGTCCTAAGTGGCCTCCCCGCTGATTACGAGGATGGATGGCCGAAGCCGCGGGGCAGGCCGTTCATGCCTCATTCGACGCTAAAACCGAGGGCCATCTAAGACAGTTAGCCAGAGACCCCAGCTTCTAACCGCTCGGCCACTAAAGGGACATCATAACCGCGTATTTTAAGGCAGAAATATCTGTTTCTAGAAGGTGCCTTTGAGCTTCCGTTGATTAAAAGAAGAGAATGGAATCATATACTTTCTTTGTAATTGCTTTTGCAACACAGTATTTCTAATAAAAATGCATTATAGCTACAGTTAGGACTTTAAAATATTTTCATGTCATTTATTCACTATCATATATAGACTGTTATAAAGGATTTTGCTGTTTCAAAATTAACGTTGTTTTTTGAGTGTTTTCTTCAAAATGGTGGGTAGTCATATCACTATGAAACGCGGTGTAAGGTAACTTACGCGCGGTTTGTTAAATATAGAGATTGGTTGTTGTCGTGTGCTCTTACAGTAAGTCACGCCCAAGAACGCATGCCTAAAATCGTCGATTAAAACAGAAAATGATATTCTCATGCGGTCCTAGGTGAACCGTGTCTTAAATTGAAATTGTCAAAGACATTACAGAGATTCACCCCCCCTCGGCAGACAAACTCGTGACTTGTTATGCTGTAAAACCTCCGCAGAGGCCATTCCAATCTTTCTAACTCACGAGATCTGTCGTTTCAAGAAGTGACGTAGTAGCAGTTCGTATTAGGCTTGCATTTGTGCAATTGGAATAGCTTCAGATGGAGATAATGGAATGACATCTTTTCTTGAGTGTGGAATGTATTGTTTTATCTTTTGTATTCGTAGCAAGGACTGATTACCAGTCCTGGAACTTTGTCCTTTAGTTAAATATTTCATTCTTATAACTGATGTCTCTTCATCATTAATCAAGGTGATACTAATATTTTCGCTGTGCTTCATTGCTCATCTTTACGTTATCTATGACAACATAGCCGTATGATCAGCTTATAAACATTACCATTTAAAATCCAGTGTTTACACATTCATTCCTAAACTAAACAGAAATACGGGGCACTCTTCAGGTCAGAGGAAATCCTACCAAAGTAAACTCTTAGTCTTCATTAAATGAGATTTCATTTTAAAAAAATTGAGCTCTGCATTACTGAAGTATACCACTCATTTTTAATGGACATTAGGGTGCTGAAATCGGGGTTGGAACGTACCTACCCCAGAGGTGACGCGCATGTCAAGACGGCAAAGTTGAAGCGACAAACTTCGTCGGTATAGTTTAGTTGGGAGTACTGGATCTGGAGCGATGAGCCGGTGCCTCGAATCTCGCCACCAACAAAAGGGCTTTTCTTCGCATTGGCGCTCGAACGATAAGTGAATCTCCTGACCGTGAGGTTCGTAAAAACTGAGGTACGCATCTTTCACACGTCGTCTAGAATTAACGAGAATTCCTTCCTCTACAGCAAGCTACTTCAGTCATGGTTTGCCGGCTGGCCCGGAAAACTACGATCCGTTCCAGCCCTTTCTCAAGAGAAAGGGATATACACTCATTGTAAAAAATAGCTTCATCCAGAAGGAAGCAACCGACAGGAATGAAACTTGGAGAGTAGGTTTGAAATCGTGAGACATGCAAATGATTCAAGTATCACGTTCGGCCTCGCATATAACGTAAGCAAGGAGGGGTCGTAGCCTTCATCCTGACCGGCTATATGAGGTCGCTCCGCGCTCCGTTGCGCGTGCTTGCTATTATGACTCGTACTGTTGTGTTATTTGCATCTTTTATAAGTGAAGTATGCCTCGGGAAAAAGTTCGGAAGGAATTCGAGCAGTTGGAGGATTTCGAAAGGAGACGCATCATCGGGCTCCGGGAAGCGGGATGGTCGTATCGCTGTATTGCGCGCCATACCGGTTGTGCGGATATCACCATAGCACGCTGTTGGCGGCAGTGGATAGAACACGGCGCGCAGTAGCGACAGGAAGGGTCTGGGCAACCTAGATGAACCACGGAGAGAGAGGACCAACGGGTTGTTCGACATACGCGGAGTGACCTAACAACCACGATTGCGGATATTCAGCGAGCACTGGTGCCCTCCATGAATCGTTCGATTAGTAGTGCCAGCACCATTCGCAGAGGACTGCACGACGTAGGATTACACGCTCGTAGACCGTTACGACGACTGCTCTTAACACCACGGCGTCGTCGCCAAAGACTGTAATTGTGTCGTGCCAGACTGTCAAGTAGCCATTCAGAATGGCAGCGGGTAATCTTCAGTGACGAGCTCCGCTTTTGTCTTGGAGAAGACGACCAACGAATCCGTGAGTGGAGGCACCGTGTTCAACGCCAAGATGAACGGTTTGTTGTCAAGCGTCACATGTCCAGAAAGCCTGGTGTCATGGTATGGGGTGCAATTGCGTACGATGCCAGATCACCTTTGGTGTTCATTACAGGCACTTTGACAGCCCAACGTTACGTTAATAAGGTCCTGCAACCAGTGGCTCTGCCCTTTCTGAACGCTCACTCCGGTGCGATTTTCCAACAGAACAACGCTCATCCGCATACTGCTGCTGTCTCGAGATCTTGCCTTCAAGGTACTGACACTCTGACATGGCCAGCAGCATCACCAGATCAAATCGCCGATGGAAAATGTGTGGGATGCTATTGGACGCGCTACCACACTCCACCCCTACCGAACAATCTGCATGAACTGCATGAGGAGATTCAAGCTGCATGGGATGGCTCATCTCAGGACACCATTAGGATCCTGTAGAACTGCATGCCGAGACGTCTGGCATGCGGTTTGAGCAAACATGGCGCCCCGACGCCATACCGAGTGACACTACTTATTGGCGTATAGCTCAATATATATTGCCCATATCAGTCTCAATGTTTAATCATTTATTGTTCCTGGTAGCCTTTACCTTCCTCTTGAATAGCATTGCAATTCGACACGTCCTTCTGAGTGTAACTATTTTTTGGACGATGAGTGTATGTGACGTCTCTACTCAAAGCTGACGCACATGTCAAGACGGCAAAGTTGTAGTGATAAGCTTGGTCACTGTAGTTCAGTTGGGGAAAACAACGCACTCCGGTGCGAGGAGGCGTGGTTTGGAATCCCACCATCGGCAAAATGGGCTCCTTTTGCTATAACGTGCACACTTCCTTTATGCCTGAAAAGTGCATAATTTAGCTGCCTGTAGCAATGCTATAATGAAATATATAATTTCGAATGATTCTTGCACATGCAGAAAAAATAATAAAGACGATGTAATTGGGAATGTTTAAGTCTCCCAGCTGTGATGGTTCTACGTAGTCTTGCTTCCAACGTGATACATAATATGTCATTGAATGATATCTCTATGGCATATTGCGGATGAAATGCAAACCATTCTTTGTGGAGTCTGATTACTGTGGTCATTCATGGTAACTCTGTTTCTCGGTGGAAGTCATTACTGTGTCTTTCGCAAACACAGTTCGTACCTTAATTGTCCATGATCATTTTTCTCCTATTGCTTTGTCATTCGCAAACACAGCTGATGTCTTTATTGCTCATTATTATCTTTCTCTGAGTGCTGTGTCATTCACGAACACAGCTGATATCTTTCTCGATCTACGCCATCTGTCAGTGATCATGGCATTGTTCGTGAACATATCCGATATCTTTTTGGTGGTCACGTGTGTGGGATTACTGTGTCATTCGCTAACACTGCTGATTTCGTAAGAACCAAAATAATTGGGTAACACTTTGAGGTATTTAGACAACGAGAAACATTCTATTGCCATATCCCATTTTCCGGAATTTTGCCACGAACATAATTTCGTCGAGTATCAAATTTCAGCTAGTCGTTTTGTGTGCAACATGATAATTAAATCTTGACACATGTTTCATGCAGAGAGAAAAGATTGTCAGTTCCAGCACAAAGTAGCATCACTCGATGCATCCCTGATTTACATGCTGCTTCGTATCGATCGTCAACAGAAATCACATGCAGTAAAGGTTTCCATAGTTTCTTGACTAAATGGCTAATTCTCTCTACTCATCGACATACCGACGTTTATTGGTTCTTACGAAGGAATTTGAATTTCACATGAATATGGGCCGACTGCTTTGAGTTGTTAGCACGTCTTTTGTAAGAAAAGGGGATCGTGCTTATGTTATCGCTTTGTCCGTCTGTCTGTGGATACCATATATCTGCAACTACATATTAGTTCGATTTGAAAAATTGTTTTTGCATTAGGAAGCTTGAAATATGAGAACGATTATCCTTGCTTTCCGGTTTTTATACGATGCACAAATTCACCACCAGAGGGCGTAAATGCAGATAGTATCGACTTCAAAATATATTTTATTCCATATAATTGCTTCTCAGCGTCTGATTAAAAAACATTCTTCCATTCGATACAATTTATAAAAGGACAGATGACACCGAACTTTCCGTTGTAATGATTATTCAACTTCTAGCGGAAGAATAATGGAAAAGCATAATGGAAAAGTTAAAATAGGTGAGAAATATTGTTCGTGGCGAAAACTATGGTAAGGAAAAAGAACTTCTCAAATACGTCTCCCGGAATCGGAGATAGCGAGAAAAAGGTTTTGACCTTTACGCTTCCTAGCGAGCGATATGTGCATTATTTAAAGACGGTAATGCTCCACATTTGTATTGTGCATTATTTTGGGCAGAAAATACACTCAAAATAGTTTTCATAGTTAGTAGTATCTTGCCGAAAAATAATTTTTTCAGTCGGCTTTTAGTCCCTCAGATATTGCTGAAAACTCTAACGTGAACTCACGCCCTCTAGTGAAACACTTGTGCGTTAAAAAAAATTTGAAATTACATGAGAAACGTGTCCACCAGCAGTACTCTCCAACAAAGGAAGAATTGTTAACATCGGACTCTTAGAAGCAAAGGTATTGACAAAATTATGATATACATCTACGCCCCATGCCGAAAAAACTGTACATTATTCTAAGAAGAAAGTATTCTGAAAATGTTTTCCCAGGTGAGCTGTATGGGCGCACGAAATAACTTTTTCCATCGAGTTTTCAGAAGCTCATATTTTGCTGCAAATGCATCAGAAGCAGAAAGTAACACTTATGCCCCGGCTGGCCACACCATTGTTAACCAAAAATCAGAAATTATATGCAAAACATTTCCCATTAGGAGCTGTATCATACGCAGGAAGAATATTTCAAATTGGAGTTTTAGAAAAAGAAATATAGGGGGAAACATAATGTACTATTACGCCCCCTAGCGGAAAATCTATGCATTACATGAAAAAGAGACTGTACCTAAATAAACTTCGATGTAAATGCATCCAAAGGTAAAAGAATTTTTTCAATCGGATGGTTAGAAGCAAAAATATGCAATGAAATGTATTTTGAATTCGATATCATATGCTTTTACGTCCTCTAGCGGCGAAGTGGCGCATCGCGAAAAACCGGAATGCAATGATCGTCATTCTGAGATTACAAGCTTCCCAATGCAAAAAGAATTTTTCAAATCGGACGAATAGTTGCAGAGATATTGTGTCAACAGGCGGACGGACAAACCGATAAAATAAGCACGTCTTTTTCTTACAAAAGATGTGCTAGCAAAGATTATTTTGGATACACTCTCACCATTCACGGTGAATATTTGCAACGGTTTTGCGTGAAAGTCTCTGAAGCACAGATCTTTGGGAAATGCCCGAACTGATACGCCAAATGCCAACTTTAATCGCACATTCAAAGTCCATCAGATCACCCTTTTTGGCCATTCCAACCCTCAGTAAAACCCTATTTAATGCTCGTCGTTTTGGCCTGCTTGTTTTATGCCGTATGCCAAGCTCACATACCGTTTTAGATGTTGGAGTGTGCCATTTATGTGACAATGGCAGGTTTACCTAACAAACTGGCATCTCAGTGTGCTGGGTTATTACAAGTGAAATAGAGTATCAACATTTTATAAAACCGTATAAGATACGGACACTCAAAATGCACCGATCTATCATCAGTGGTAATGATTTTATGATACAGATGACGTCACTAAAAGATTGTACGTTACCACAGTCACGTAACCAGTCAGGCAAGATGGCCGCAAATGCTGATTAGAAGGCGTTCTGTGTGGCTGAATTAAGCAAAATGAATTCTGTTACTGTTGTGCAAAGGAGTTTTAGAACACGTTTCAAGAAATCACCACCGATTAGAAAATCCATCTACGACTCGCACAAGAAATTTGAAACAACGGAAAGTTTATGTAAAGGTAAAAGTCCAAGGATACCACGTGTATCTGATGAACAAGTGGAGCGTGTTCGTGCCATTTACCAACGCAGCCCAAGGAAATCCACAAAGATGACGGGTCAGGAGTTACAAATTCCACAACCGACTGTTTGGGAAGTTTTCAGGAAGAAGCTGAAACCCACCTCTACAAACTGCAGTTACTGCAACGTCTAAGTGACAATGGCAGAACCACACGTCGCGATTTATATACAGAAATGCAGGAGTGTTTTGAAGAAGATGGTTTTAGTGAGAGTCTAATTTTCAGCGACGAATCGACATTCCACATAAGTGGGAAAGTTAACAAAGGTAATGTTTGCATATGAGGGACCGAAAATCTTAGAGGAGATTCCCCAAAGGTTAATGTGTTCCACGCAATATCCCCTAAAACTGTATGTGTATGGCCCCATTTTTTCCAAGAAAACATTGTAACGGGAAGTTCTTATTTCGATCTGATAACTATTTGGTTGATGCCTCAGCTGCACGATGACAGTGACAACTTCATTTTCCAACAGGATGGAGCACTCCCACTAGCATCGGGACGTTAGAAATTATCTCGATGAAAATCTTCCACAGCGCTGGATTGGCCGCGCAATAGGCGGCAACATGTCACTCACATGTTGACGACCATGAAGTCCGGATCTAACATCATGTGACTTTTTTATGGGACTATGTCAAAACATAGTTTTTGTATCAGTGTCGTATCAGTGATCGCTTCGTATCAGTGACGGTGGAAAAACTGCAACAGTTAATTTATTTAACATAACTTCAGCTGTAGCGACATACCACCATTTCCGTAGCGCAATGCTCATTCATTCGACGTTGTAACTTCAAGTCAGTATGAAGCCGAAAGTGGTAGACGCGTTTGTGGAAACCTCGGTTAAAATGGAGCAGGAGACTATTAAACCTACAAAATGTTTTCACTTGCAAATAAACTGCGTGCATCTGCAATGTGATGTTTTTGCACGAAACCTGCGTGTCAGGCGAATCATGCTGCCCATTTATTTTATTGACACAAAAATGCAAATATTTTAAATATTGAAAGTGTTTTCATGTATTAGAAACTGAATACTTCAGTGTCATATGAATGACTTGCAGTTTTAAGTCTTGGCGGACTTTTCGGATTCTTGCAAAGCATTTCAGTGTTGTTGACGTTTTCGAGTAACATGTTTTACTAAAAGCACCCAAAATATGTCCTAGGATGGATTGAATGTATTTCTGAAAAAAATCAGACTTAACTGTCACATTTTATTTAATACTTACTTTTTATTGGCTTAACCAAAATGGAACGGAATTTTCAAAGCATGGAAAAGGATGTGTCGTAGACGGACACTGAGGGAATGTGTAGAAAGAACACAAGATTGTTCCCTCTTGTTTCACTATCAGCTAGTGGAGCAGTCCTATTAATGAAGGGTGATGCTTTTCCTTTTGGAAGCCGCTGTCGTCGAGCGAAAAAGTATATAACAGGTTGTGAGCGTGCGAGCGGACTGGCAGTATGGATGAACAGTCTCCTAGAAGCTTCAATGAACTGGAACTTCGCCTGCCAAAATTAACAACCCAGATTGATTGAAAGATATTAACAACCCCTGAACTGATTGAAAGAGGTGAACTTGTGAATGAAAGGGGTTTTTTTTATTGAGATTAAGCATATAGAAAGCACCAGAACATATTCTTCATTTCCTATTTCATATCTGTACTTTGCCATGACTTTTGGTTCCATTAACCACAACAAACTGTTTGATCTACTCAATAAAATGGAAATAGAAACGAATTGATGGTTAGTGTTAATTTATATTGGCGGCAAAGGCAACAATTGGAATACTTGGAGAAGCAAAATCCATTGACTATGAGAAAGACAATGTCTTTTGTTTCTGGTTGGATGTTTAACGACCACCGTGAGAAACTATGAGCTAAAAGAACTCGTCCATCCTTAATTTTGGGCTACTGGTTCCAAGGAAGGGAAGGCGCCAGTGCCGTAAGACGCACGCACCACCCATTCCTTATTCGGAAATCCTTATCTCGGGGCAGGACTTCCGAATATTATTCTTATCACAGGCAGCTCGGAGAAAGGGTCAGAAGTCAGAACTTAAATCCCTGTACCATCGCGACAGCGTTCTGTCCCTTTACTGGAACCAGTGGCTCTAGATTAGAGACGGACGACGCCCCTGATATTCACCGGGGGTATTAAAACAAGAAAAAAATTAAATATATAAAAAGCTATGTGTGGACCACAGTTTAATATGTCTTTGAAACTTGGGAACTATGTTAAAGATTCTACAAAATGACAGGAGGCTTTCGTGTTTCGAAATGTGGGATTACAGAAGAATGATGGGTGTATGTAGGATGAATAAATAAAACAACAAACGGGAAGGTTATGGTAATAGAAGGAAGAGATAAATCCCTTGTACCATGCATCAAAAAGTAAATTATTCTGGACATCTAATCCGATACCTAAAATTTGAACAAAATGTACTCAAAGGAAAAATAGAAGGAAAAAGAAAAAAAGAGCCAGGAAGAGATATTATGGTTTGATGACATCTTTGAATGGACAAGAGAGCAGTGGAACTGAACAATGCAGAACAGGAAAGATTTCAAAGCCATTGCAGTCCCCAGAGTTGTAGTAGTTTAAGCGCTGGCTTGTGATCATTTGTCCGAGTTTGGTGTGGTTTGGAATCCCGGGTAAGGCATGGATGGTGTGTTTGATAGCCCATTGAGATAAAAAAAAGGCCATTGTAGTAAACCTACAGGAAGAAAACACCTGAAGAAAAGGCACTAAGTAATCGTCTGGATTTCACTTCTCTATACAAGGATGTTTGACAGCGCCCTCTGGGAATAAAGTCATATTAAGCAGAATTACAGCAGAAATCATGATAAAGACTTGTGTTTACGTATTCGTATATTTGTTAAAGGTTCTGTTACTTACCATCAAATATCGGTCAAGTTTTCTGCATCATGCAAATTTTCGCTCAATCTTTTCAAAAACTGACTAAATTTTAAAAGGTCTGGAGACTTTTACTTAACTTTTAAGTATCAATGCAACTGTTTTAGCCATTCCTGTCATTTTTCTAAAATTGAAATAAAACATAAATCCTTTTGTTAAAACTTCTTTCGATGAAAAAAGTGAAATGTTGAATAATTGATAATTTGACAAAACATTTGTCATTAGGCAAGCAAATTAAAACTTATCAGAATTTTAAATAAGTGAAATAAAAATATAGCCGTATAGGTTAGGTACCTTTGGAGATATTATCCTTGCGTTAGCATTAAATAAACTGAAATGAACTTCTCAAATTACTGCAAAAAAGTCGGATTAAATATGTAAAGAATTAAAACAAAATGCAGTTTAAGAATGTTCGAATACCCAAAATGTTTGTTTCGATATTCAGAATCGCTTTCATGCGAACGAATGCTTTCTGCAGTTTCTTTTCTCTCCTCGCTTCCTTTTAACATCCATTACGCAACTTCAAGACGAAAGTTGCAAAATTCCGAGCAAGTGTTAAAAGATAAATGACTGAGCTTAAAAAATAAACATAAGCCTTGATGACAAAAGTAAAAGTGAAGCAACAGACCTAAATAGGAAGCAAGGAATGCTCCTT
Organism: Macrothele yani; assembly: GCA_039090855.1. NCBI lineage: Eukaryota > Metazoa > Arthropoda > Arachnida > Araneae > Macrothelidae > Macrothele > Macrothele yani. The sequence goes on from CM076996.1 coordinate 10,448,225, forward strand.
GTTGAGATAAAACATCTGCAATCTTCAAATTTCATCGCTCAGCTAAAGGGGCATCTTAACTGGTTTTCACATGGGCATCTTAACTGGTTTTCACTGTCAACAGTTTCGTCTGTTATGTATGTTAAATATTACAACGTTCAAAAAGTTCCGGAACTTTTTATATTAAAAAAGAATGAGTACAGATAATACCTGTTTATGCGGTGTTTCGTTCGAAGTAGTTACCCTGTACAACTATGGATTTTTGCCAGCGCTCATACAAAGATTTAAATGCAGATTGCAAGCCTTCTTTTGCCCCATCCTCCGGTGCCTGCGTCGCAGCTCGTTGCACTTCTTCGGAACTTGAGAAGCGTCGCCCCTTAAGCAAATTCTTCGTCCGGGGAAGAAGGAATAAGTCACACGGGGCGAGATCATGGGAATAAGCTGTTTGTGGAAGAACGAGAATGGGATATTTGGACAGGTAATCGGACACCAGGATCTGTGTGTCGGCGTATTATCATGATGGAGCACCCACGAGACGGTCTTCTAAAGATCGGGTCGCTTGCGTCCCACTTATTCTTGGAGACGTTTCAGGACGTTGACATACTCTTTTTTAGTGACTGTTCGGCCATGTTGAAGGAATTCCTTGTGCACGACCCCCTAGCAATCGAAGAAAACTGTTAACAAAACCTTTCCTTTGGAGCGGTCAGGCTTGAATTTTTTTGGTCGTGGTGACGACGGTGATTTCCACACTTTTGACTGTCGGTTGGATTTAAGGTCGGGGTCGTACAGAAAGCACCAAGTCTCATCGTCAATGATCAATTGATTCAAGAGATCGGGATCTGAATCCACTGCATCGATGTTATCCCCGCATACTTGCATGCGCTCATCCATTTTTTCATGTGTCAGGTTTTTGGGAACAATTTGTTGGCACACGTGTTTCATGCCCAGTTTCTCTGTTAAAATGGCATGGCAACTTCCAACTGAGATGCCGGCAACTTCTGCAATCGCTGCAACAGTTTTTCGGCTGACAGTTTTCACAATTTCTTTGACAATGGCGTTTTGTTCATCCGTTGTGGATGTTGAAGGTCGTCCTGACCTCTCATCATCCTCGATACTCTGTCGCCCGTTCTCGAATCGTCAATGCCACTCATAAACTCTAGTTCGACTCATTGCACTCTCACCGTACGCTGACTTAATAATTTGAAAAGTCTCAGCGAAAGATTTTCCGAGCAGAACACAAAATTTTACACTTGAATGCTGTTCAAAATTCGACGTCGTTGTCCTCTCGACGGAGAGCCTCGAATGTCTGTAATGACGAACTACGCACATACGCTGTACGTGTTGGATCTGGATCAAACCGGTTCTGGCTGTTCGGTCACATGATGCTCTTCGCTTGCTCAGCGGGAGATGACGCAATTCACTGACATTTGGCAAATTTTCAAAAAGAACCGGAACTTTTTGAATGTAGTAATTGTATCTCTTTTGTGTTTGGAGAAATTTCGGAAAAGTAGAATGAAATAAGAGCAAAAACATTAGCATTGATGTTTGGTATCTTTCATGTGAAAGATAATATTCAGATCATGAAAAAAGCAATAAATTCTTTATACTTTGATCCTTCTAAATCAAACGTTCCTCTGAAAATTTTTTCAGAGATATCGCTTCTGGATTTAGAAAGCATTCAAACTTCCACGAAAATTAGTTTCTCCATATACCGGCATTATGCAAGGGGAACCACTTCATAAAGATTTTAATGTGCAACATTTGCAAGGAAAAGTTTCTGATGTTCTATTACTCCAGTTATTGTTTGCATTCATTATTGTTTCTGTCACCGGGTTTTCTGAATTTTAGAATTCTGTCTTTTGAGTTCCTCAGCAATGTTTGTCATGTAGTAGTTTAGAAACTGCAAGGCCAGATCAATAGTGAAAGATACATTTGGTCAAAATTGATTTTTATCTTGTTAAGCTGCCGCCAAAATATACGTTGCAACGAAGCCTCATTGTCGGCCTGGATTGGATTTTTGGATTGTATGCCTTTAATCAAAGTAAATATGTCTTGAGATCATACTGTTTCGCAAAATCTGTAAAACAACACTTACCAGTCATTCTGGATCACTTCCCAAGAACTTCACCGATGGTCCAGAATGGTGTCGAAAGCAGCACTGTAAAAAAATAAGTAGTGTGAATTCACGGAAAATTTCTGAAAACAACGTGCAGCAAAGTTGCCGGTAAGTGTCCGTCTTTAAAAGAAATTTCCGGTTTTAAAAGTGCCCGTTTATTTTAATTTCCGCATTTTCAGTAGTCAGAAATTCCGTTTATTTCAGAAAAAATCCATTTCAGGTTTTTCTGTATTTAAACTGAATTTCCTCAAAATCTATGACCCTGCATTTTTCAGTCCTTACCCCAGATAATCCTTCCGCTGCAGTCAGGAACGAACCCCCGTCTTTTGGGTTTGTTCAACAGGTAACGCACGCTTTTAACCCCTAAGCCACAAACACTGAGAAATCCGAATCACGTACGTCGAAAAATAAATTGCGCGACGATTTTTTTTTTCTTTTTTGTCATTACTGCGAGTGATTTAGTCATTTTATTTTCGGTTGGAGCTTATTATTTTTCTGAATAGGTTTGTAATTTTTTTTTCTGTTATACTTTTCACAAATTAAGCATTTTTCATCGTGATTTTTCGATGCAACAAAATGCTTTGCAACTTGAGTTTTTTAAACTGACAATGACTGTCAGTTATCTTTAAAAAAGATGAAATGTAAATTTTTATAGTATTATTTCGCAAAAAAACTCTCCCAAATGTAAAATTTACTCTTGATAGCTATAATAGCTTTTGTCTTAAGTTGTCCAAAGACTGATACATAGACATCGTATAATCATCTGTACAATAAGTTAAGTATCCCGTTCCTTACATTAACGCAATTTACACGGTCGAGTCACATAATTGTGCCCACCAGCTAATATCCAGAGTAACCCCCGTGTTCAGCGCGTACAGCAGCAAGACGGGCTGGGAGTGACTCAATAAGGTGCTGGAAGGTGTTCACGGGTATGTGGAGCCATGCTGACTACAGTGCATTTGACAGCTGCTTGAGGGTGCGTGGTGGAGAATCCATAGAGTGAACAATACGTCGAGGTGGTCCAACAAAGGCTCGATTGGGTTTACGTCTATGGAATTAGGGGGCTAGGGAAGTACTTTGAAGTCTTCACCCTGCTCTTCCAACCATTCTCAGACATTTCTAGCTGTGTGAAACGTAGCATTTTCATGCGAAAAGATCCTATCCGCCCCAGTGAAGACAATCAGCCTGTATGGGTGTACGTGGTCTGCAAGGATGGATTCATAAGGAATGCGATCCATAGTGCTTTCCACAGGTATGAGTGGACCCAGGAAATGCCACGAAAACATTCCCCAGACCATAACGCTGCCACCACCAGCTTGTGTTTTTCAAGCAATGGTTCGAGTGTTTGTTCTCCGATGTTTCTCGCCTTATACGCGAACGCCCATCCGTTCGATGAAGCAGAAAACATGACTCATCGGAGAAGGCAATCCTTTGCCAATCAGCGGAGGTTCGATTCCGATACTGCCGTGCAAATGTAAGCCTTTTCTGCCGATGCACCTTCGTTAGCATAGGTGCAGTGACCATCCGTCTGCATCGGAGCCCCGCGCGCAGCAGGGTTCGCTGAACTGTCGTTTTAGACACACTTCCGGTAGCCCTCTGGTTCATTCGGCCAGTTAGTTTCTCAACTGTAGCGTGTCGATCAGTCCTCACGCATCTTCAAAACCGACGTTCACCTCTCACATCAATGGCATGTGGTACTCCGCAGTTTCTGTGTGACATATTCGCAATGGTGCCATTTCTCCAATCACGATACACTTTAGCCACAGCAGCACAAGAACAGTTCACAAACTGCGCTGTTTCAGAATTACTGCCACCCTTGGCCCGAAAGCCGATAGTAATCCCTTTCCGCAAATATGATAAATCGCTCCCTTTATCCATGACAGCAACGAGTGATATGTTTTTAAGAATGCCTACAGCACACCTTATATACCGGTACTCCAAACCAACTCACGACACGCGACTTCTTTCATTGGCTACGCGCTGTTGACGTCAAAAGTAGGATGTGGTCACAATAATTTGACCCGACTGTATATAATAGACGTATAAATTGAAAACTTGTGGCACAATAAACAAAATTCAGGCGATATGCTAACGACAATATCCTATCTCGCTACGGAACTTCAAAATTCAACAGACGATTGAAATTTAAAAGTTAATCAAACCTCAAGTATTCTCACCAATCGCTCCTACAATATTACCGGTAATTTGTCGTCATACGGATACGGAAAAAGTGAGAACGGAGTTTTTTTTGGTTAATATACGAAAGAAATTGCGGAAGAATTTCTGAAAATTCAGATTTTTCAGTTAACCCTTCTCTAAAACGGTAATTTACCGTCAATATAACAAAGAAACTGCGGTAAAGTTTCTGAAAATTCAGAATTTTCCCGTGGTCCAAAAAATTCGTGAAATTCAGGTTTCTTTCTGTCATTTCACGGAAAAGGTTGTATCAGAAATATACTTCGTTAATTCACGAACGAAATGAAGCAAAGTGGCTCGTGAATTTCATAAAACTTTTTACAGTGAAGGCACCTGTCTGATTAGTTATGTAATTCTAAAATTTTAAAAGGAAAGTACTGGAGGTTTTTTTCCATAATAAAATTGCTTTCCGGCTGAACTTTTTACTTTAAAATATTCTGACATCTAGCTTCGAAACATATCACCAGATTCCTTTTATTGTATGCGCTTTTTGCTTCATTTTGCAATGTGTCTTCAGTTCTTAAAATAATGCCTTCATTTCGTTGGTTTGTGGATTTTTACGGTTTTGTGATGCAGTCTGCACGTAGCTGACCATGAACAGGACAAATTGGTGTATCTTACATCGTGAGGAATGAAAACGCCCCGTCCCAGTAGTCAGCAAATCAAACGTAGGTGCTCATAGCTTAGTTTTCAGGAGGAGGCAAACAGAAATTATAACAACGTAGGACATCAAACACCATGTGCAGGTTTTCACTGAGCCTTTATGTAACCGCTTTACCACACTCTCGACACATAAATTTAATTGGAAACCAGAAGAGCCAATAATTGTTTAAAAATTAGAGATGGATAAATGAAATTAGGTTGGTTGGTTGGTTGGTTAGTTTTTATGGCGCAAGGGCCATGCCTGGCCAAAGAGCACCAAACACAAGATAAGACAAGACACAGGACAGTCAAACAGTATTAAAAATATGGTAGAAAACTTAAAATCTGGCTGATTAAGTAAAAGTGAAAAATGAGAGTGATGGAAGGGCTAAAAGGCAATGAAACAAACAGCATTAAAAACATGATACAATGTTTAAAATTCGGCTGATTCATTAAAACTGAAAAAGGAGGATGATGGAAGAGCTAAAATCTAAATGCGTTTAAAAAAGTCAATTTCTTTTATAAAGGAAAACACAGCGACAGTATCGCAGTGGTCATCCAGGACCCGCTGCAAAATAGCCGCGTACTCGGTCAACAAATGAGAATGAAAATAGTGAAAACGTACACCACAAAAAAAACTTTGGTTAAGTGCTGCGAAGTAAGCAGCAGTGCCTTAACCTTATGTGTGTTTGGACCAGAAGTCCATTCCGTCCTTGTCAAGGGGAGTGCTAACCTTCTCTCCTTTCATACAACACTAAATGAAATTAGGTCGAATGTTAGTACAATAAGGAAATTTCTTTGATTTTTTATTCTTTTGGCTACTTGTGTTACATACGCCGCGAAACATAGCGATCACTCGATTGGCCATCAAGAATGAAGAAATACCTTGTGACGTACCTGCCTGCAGGACGTACACGACATAAAGGCACATAGCAATCAGAATGAACGTCTGCGTAGCTCAGTTGGTAGAGCGACTTGTTCCGGAATCAGCGGACTTGGGTTCGAATCCCGGCGTAGACCAAAAATGACGGAGAAATTTACTTCGTTATAATGGCGCCCGAACTATCCGGATGACCCGACCGTTAAAATTCTCGCAATGGTGTGATGTTATTTCTACACCGCGAGATAGGAAAAATCAGAGAATCTCTTCTCCAGTGCTTCGAAAAATAAACGTGTGTGACGTTGCATTCCACACACCGGATTGACTGGGAGTTCTCAAGTGCACGTTCTACAGTGGATAGCTGCCTACGACGATTCATGGTCACGGCTGACCCGTGGACCATGCCCCCGGCCCTCTTTCGGGGGGGTGGAGATGTGACGTACCTGCCAGCAGGACGTACGCGACATAAAGGCACATAGCAATCAGAATGAACGTCTGCGTAGCTCAGTTGGTAGAGCGACTTGTTCCGGAATAAGCGGACTCGGGTTCGAATCCTGGCGTAGACCAAAATGACGGAGAAATTTACTTCTTTATAACCTGTATAATTATATGTGTTGCTATTAGCTACTCACTAGTACTAGTATTTTAATATACACTTTATTAGAGTATAATCCTAGCATACACACTTTACTTAGTCACTCGTCGACTTTCAAGCACACGGTGTTTACTACGCGATTACAGCTTAAAGACATATAATACGATTACGATATAAACTATATAACAATTATATAATTATGTACAATATTTCACATCTCTTTTGTTTACAAAACATTACTGTCTTATGTAAACAAGTAAAATCATTGTTACTCCAGATATCTGGTTGGCTTCTTCACTACTCTGCCACTCCTAGTGACTATCAACCTGTCATTTCTAGATTGTTCTTTATTGAAAATTGTTCTAGTTGGTTCTTACTGTCCAAATAAATTACCTGAAGTGTCTGGAACAAGGTCAAGTAGAGTCAGAGGTTCCTTCTCCGTAGGGGTGACACTTGTGTTGTTTTCAGTCATTGGCCTCGGTTGCTCGCTTATTTCTGGAGTGTGGTCCTTGATCATTTGTCTCCTGTTTCTCCTGTATGTTTTTCTTTCTGTTTGTACTATGTATGATCTAGGAGTTTCTGTCGCTTCTTTTACAAATGCTTTTCTCCAATTCTTCCCTTCTTGTATTCTAACTGAGTCATTGGGATGAAACTCTGGTAGGTATCTAGTTCCTCTGTCACAATAGTGTTTATGGACCAGCTGCTGTTTTTTCCGAATCTTCATGAACTTCTGTATATCTTGAATTTCGGGAGTCAACTGGTCTTATGTTGTTAGGAGCGTTGATCTTAACGTCTACTCATTAAAAGTTGAGATGGTGACAGTGAATCCTTAAGAGGAGCATTTCGATAGTCCAAGAGACTCCGGTATTCACTCTTATCCATTTTAGACTTGATCAACATTTGCTTTGCTATGCCTACCATTCTTTCTATAAAACCGTTGGACTGAGGATAGTTAGGACTGACTGCTTATCACATGCTTGAATTTCCACATTTTTGCAAACTCAGCAAATTCTTGACTACTACACTGCTGGCCACCCAAAATGCAACACCAAGAAGGCAGCATCCGATTCGCCTGAAATTCGCAGCATACGTCGCCCGCGAGAGGACTTGCAAACGATTAGCATTGCAGGGCATATGTAAATCATGTGCGCCCGGAACGCCACCGAGAAGCACTATAAGAAGGGTGCACAGAAGGCGGGGTGTAAGTAGTGGAAGTGTGTTGTACTGCCGGACCTGTGCGTGAGAAGCTTCCTGATGCCTCGTCGCAGAATACGGCAGTCATTCCATCACGTTTCAGAGTTCGACAAAGGACGAAGAGTGGCTTATCGCGACAGCGGTTTATCGTACCGAGACATCGGCGCCCGTGTGGGACGACATGCAGCCACAGTGAGGCGAGTATGGATTCGGTGGGTGCAGGAGGGCCGGACGGACCGTCGTGAGCAATTGCCGCAGCCGCGGCACACCACCAAACGAGAGGACCGGCATGTTGTGCGGCGGACATTGACGGCTGGCACCGCCACATCACGAACGTTAGCCCAGGAATTAGGGTGTGTTGCGCAACAACCTGTGCCAGCACTTACCGTTCGACGTCGTCTACACGAACGGGGACTTGTCGCACGGCGCCCATTGTTCCGATTACCATTGACGTTACACCACCGGCGGCGGCAATGGGCCGTTGATAGCCGCACCTGGACTACGGAATGGCACGACATTGTCTTCTCCGACGAATCCCGCTTCTGCCTGCAACACCACGAGTGTCGCATCAGTGTGTGGCGGCACCGCGGCGAGAGACTGTATGACGCCTCTGCATTATGCATCGCCATACCGGTCCGTTGTCTGGCGTTATGGTTTGGGGCGCAATTGGATATGACACCTGCATCCCTCTGGTACGCATCGCCGGTACACTGAACAGCCACCACTACATCTCCGACGTTTTGGAGCTTGTAGTCCTCCCTTACCTGCAGGACTTACCAGCGGCCACGTTTCAACAGGACAATGCGCGCCCACACGTGGCACGCATCGTGCAACAATTCTTCACGGCCCATCATGTGTCACTGCTGCCGTGGGCCGCGTGTTCTCCCGATATGTCGCCCATCGAACATGTCTGGTCGCTGTTCGGCAACCGAGTGGCGCGGCAAGCACCACCCGCGGCTACGCCTCATGAACTGTGGCAACGTGTGGAAGCATCCTGGACCGACATACCCCATGCCCTACATCCAAAGCCTCTGTCGTTCGATGCCGCGGCGCGTAGCGGCCGTTATTGCCACCATGGGGGCCACACGAACTATTGATGTCTGCGTGTTCCGCAAGTCGCACGGGCCTGTAAGCTCAATCGTTTTATCTTTGTATCTGTTCTTATGTGTCCAGTAAATCTGGCTTTGCTGTCTCGTGTGCTTCTTGGTGTTGCATTTTGGTGGCCAGCAGTGTATATTGATGACCGTTGTCTGTTTTCACTCTTTCGGGTATCCCATAGCGTGCAAATATTGATTTCATATGGTGAATGCATTCTTCAGAAGTTTGCTTTTCTATCTGTTTTATCTCAAAGTATCTTGAGTAATAATCTGCTATAATCAGATACGATTTACCATCCTGGAAGAACAAGTCGCTTCCCACTATTTCCCAAGTTAGGGTAGGTATGTCCTGATTGATTAGAGGTTCTATAGGGTTTCTTCTTCTTTTTTGCTTGCACACTTGGCATTTTGTTACATTGTCTTCTATCATTTGATTGATTCCCGGTCAATATAAAATATCTCTAGCCAGTCTTTTTGTCTTTCTATGCCCCAGTGACCTTGACACAATTTCTTCATTACATTTCATTCTTCCTCATATCTAATGGTACTAGGAGTTTTGTTCCTTTGAATACTAGTCCTATAGCTTTGTTTAGTTCCGATCTATAAGGCCAATATTTTTTAGTTCCGTGGATGCCTTCTTTTTATTATTCGGCCATCCTATTGTTATGAATTTCTTAAGTTGTGTGGATTATGCATCTGTTTCTGTTGCTTCTTTGAGATCTTTAAAATTTTCATCTGTGACTAGTAATAAGTTATCATGCAGGTTGAGGTGATTTTCTACTTCCACTTCTAACAAATTCACAGCTTCATGTATTCGAATTTCTTCTTTATCCCAATGTTTATTTTCACGTTGTTGCCTTCCATGGGAAGCTCTGGAAAGTGTATTAGAGATAAACACGTGTTTGCCAGGTTTGTATGTTATCTCAAACTGGTATGTTTGAAGTCTTAATAATAACATTTGTAGTCTTGCTGGTGCTTGAGCTAACATTTTTTTCTTAATTGCTTCCAGTGGTTTGTGATCAGGCTCAACCAAGAATTCTCTTCCGTAGAATAAATGATGAATTCTTTCACACCCGTAGACTACAGCGAAGAGCTCTTTCTCTATTTGTGCATATTTTTTCTCAGTTTCAGCAAGTGATTTTGATGCATAGGCTGACCGTCTTGCATTAAAACTGCTCCTAAGCCTTCCAACGAGGCATCAACTTGCAATGTGGTTGGCGTATCAGCATCAAAATATTTTAACACGGGGTCTACTGATAATACATTTTGAAGCTTTTCGTATGCTGCACTTAGCTTTTTATCCCAATTCCACTCAACATCTTTCTTTGTCAACATTCTTAAGTCGTGAGTTTCCTTTGATAAATTGGAAATGAACTTAGCTAAGTATTATACAACTTGAAGTATTTATTCCGTATTAAATGGTGTAACAATTTATAAAACATACAGCGACTAAGTGCCGAGCTTTCACACCCCGAACGGGGGCTTTTTCAAGCCCAATGAACACAAGAATAATTTCTGGAACAGCGATCATTTGAAATCTTGGAGCGCGTATCTACTACGTGTCTAGGTGATATTGCGTCTCGCAGAAGGTGGTGTCTCGTGACCTAGCTTCCAAACACTCTTTCTCATTTCCCCCTTAATATTCTATGTCAGTAGGATCTTCCACGCAACCCAGAGTTCGAGGGAAGGGCTCTCATTCAAGGGTTGGAATGCATGGATATTTCGATGCTTTCTCTAGTCAGTGTATGGAGCGATCCTCTTCATGTTTTTCCATACCGGTACGGCGTCATATTGGGCTACTTCTTTGCAAAGCGCTGTTTGTGTTTTTCCTGCTTTAATGTCCCTTATATGTTCTTTTCCCCTAATTGTAAGGGATCTTTTTGTCATTCCGATGTATGATCGAGACAAGCCATCCGGATATTCTAATGGTATCTCATACACCCCAGCTCCAGAACTCGCGTCAGGATCCTTATGCGTATTTGTTGCTGCTGTGGCGATGGACATTGGTGATTTAATTCCAATGCGTAATCCATGGCGCTTCATAAGGTTCCTGAACACAAACGAAATTTCGGGATGTATGAAATGGATCCAGCAAACTGCAAGTTGTCGACTCCTGTGCGTGGTGTCTTGTGGTTCCTGGTTATCATCATGTGTGATATGGATCGCAGAGTCCGTTCCGAGAATCCAGCAGTGACCCCTTTGTTGATGAAATTTGTTATTTCTCTGTCCCTCGTTTCTTTGGTGGAGCAAATCGTGATTGCTCTGTTGAAGTGGGTATGGAATGCTGCCATTTTATATGAGCTAGGGGATACGGACTTAGGAGGGATGAAATTTGTCACTGTTGTTGGTTTGTAATATACGGTGGAGCATAAGCGGCCATCTTGCGATCTGCTTATCTCAACGTCAAGAAACGGAAGTTTCCCGTCTTTTTTCTTTCATAAGTGAATTTAATGGATGGTGGATGGTGTTGATTCGCTGTCGAAATTCCTCGAGGTCTCTGTCGTCATGTTGCCAAATTAAGAACACATCGTCCACATATCTAAGCCATAATTTCGGTTTCTTCCCACTGCTTGAGAAGATATTTTCCTCTAGCGGGCGTAGGATGGCTTCCGCGAGCACTCCTGATTTTGGAGACCCCATGGGGGCACATTTTGTCTGCTTGTAGAGTGTTCCTAGGAACTGGAAGTAGTTATTGTTTACAACCAGGTCCAACACCTTTCGTATGTCTTGCACTGCCTCCGGGGTTTGTTCACCATCTCTGGTAAGAAAGTTCTCCAGGTTGTCACACGCTTCTTTGACCGGGATTGACGGGTACAATGATGTCACGTCGAAACTAAACATAATCTCCTTTTTATCTAAACTTATGTCTTTTATTCTGCTTATAAAGTCCGCAGTCAAGCGTAGGGCGTGTTGGGAGGCAGGTAGATAGGTTATTAGGAAGCTAGCCAGCTCTTTCTCTACGTAATACGTTGGCGCTCTTATTTTGCTAACGATGGGTCTGAGTTTAAGGCCAGGATTATGGTGCTTCAGTCTGCCATACAAGGGAGGAATGGATGGTCCTGGCAGAATAATGGCCGCTCTTTTGATGCTCTCAGGTAAGTGCTTCCATTTGGTTAGGCCTTTCACTTTACTAACAAGAGCGTTGGTAGGGTTTGCTTTGGTTTCGAGAGAAGATGTGCCCGCTATGAAACTGTTTCGCTCAGTGACGACGTGCAGTGCATTTTTAGGAACGGGTGGGTATTTCTTCTCAAAAATGAGGCACTTGGATACAGTTGTACCTAAAGATCAACGAACATTCGTTGCAGAATATTATACCTTCCACTGCCTTCCGAAGGTCATCGTAGAGTGGCAGAAACAGCATACGGGATCAGAGAAGAGACACCTGTTCCTGCACCTTGACAATGCGGCTGCCTACGTGGCAGCCACGATAGTAGATTTTCTGCCCACGGAAGCTGTGCGGGTGTTGCCTTATTCACCTAATCCGCCTAACTGTGCGACTTCATTCTGTTTCCGAAAGCGAAGGGCATTCTTCCAGGACGTCACTTTTTATCCAATGAAGAAGCCGTGTCTGCGTATTTGAAAGCATTTGACCGCATCCAGACTTTAAAGAGACATTTCCAAAACGGTTTGGAATAATACTAATGTGCATAAACGATAAAGAAGAATACTTTTAAAAGTTCGAAGTTTTTCCGTTTTTTTTTTTTGGGGGGGTTTCTGTAAGCACAATAAGTTATATTGGCGTTACTAATTACTGCCGACATGCCCGTCGTAAGTGACGAAGATTTCAGTCTTTACGTTACTCAGCCACGAAATTTGTGTGCTAAAGAAATGAATTCACGAAAGTTCTAGATGAAACGTTTGATCAGTCTGTTGCCTGTTTTATTTTTTGGTAGCACATTAGAATTCTGTGTAATATTATTATTTTTTTTTTGCCAAGTACATGCATGTTATGCTATAAGTGAACAGAGAAGGAATTTTGAAATGAATACACCTATGTATATTTGTCAACTTTTGCCATAATTACTTACTGCAGTTTTATTGTCATTTTTACACCTTAATCAGAGGCAGAGAGAAAGCGAAACCGATTTTAGTTCTGTTTTCTTCCTCTTCTTTCACACAGCTCTCTAAATATGTTATGCGTACATAACATTTCCTCAGTTGCTGAGATTTTGGGTTTTATGTGATGCGTTTGAAGTTCTCTTGTCCATAGACAACACTGGGTATCGTACGACTGATAATCTTCGTATGTTTGTTTTATATTGTAGTTACACAATCACGACTAAATATGTATTATACGTGTACATAGTGTGACGTCTTTCTTCACTACGTATGTCTCATTATAAACCAGGTGGAAAAAAGCTCAATTTTTTCCGTTAGATAGAAGCGACATTCATGCACTGAAATTGCAAAAAATGATAGTATAGGTCTAGCATTCGTAATCCGAACGCTGACACGCCGCCACGAGTAGAAGATTGAGCTTAGCAACATGGTAAAAATAGCAAAAATAATTCTGACTGAAAGCAATCCTTATTGCAATACTGAAGATGAGAATGACGTTGTTCATACAGCGGGGAAAATGTGCAGGTATGTTATATACTGAAAATGTGGGACCAAATTATTGAAGAATTAGGGCAAGTGAATTGATGGTAGCATTCGAAATCATATCAATGTATAAAACCAAAGAGCGACTGTTGCAACAAAAATTAATGCTTATTAGCCAGGTAATTCTTGAAGAAACGTTTTAACCGTCTGGAACGGATTAACTTGGGGTTAGCAAAATGGTCTGAAATCAGATTGAATGAACAAACTCATCATCAAAAAAAATAGTTGCGCCTAGAAGGACTTGTCGGATTGCAATGTTATTCGGGAGGAAGGTAAAAGTTACCAGGAACAATAAATGATTAAACGTTCAGACTGATATGGGCAATATTTATTGAGCTACACGCGAATAAAGTAGTGTCCCTCAGTATGGCGTCGGGCCGCAATGTTTGCTCACACAGCATGCCAGACGTCTCGGCATGGATTTGTACGGGCTCCTAATGGTGTCCTGCGATAAGCCATACCATGCAGCTTGAATCTCCTCACGCAGTTCCTGCAGATTGTGCGATACGGGTGGAGTGTGGATAGTGCGTCCAATAGCACCCCAAACATTTTCAATCTGCGATAGGGCTGGCGATGCGACTGGCCATAGCAGATTGTCAGTGCCTTGAAGGCAAGCTCTCGAGACAGCAGCAGTATGCGGATAAGCGTTGTCCTGTTGGAAAATCGCACCGGAGTGAGCGTTCAGAAAAAGTAGGACCACTGGTTGCAGGATCTCATTAATGTAACGTTGGGCTGTCCAAATGTCTGAAATGAACACCAAAGGTGATCTGGCATCGTAGGTAATTGCACACCACATCATGACACACGGCCTTCTGGACGTACATGTGACGCTCGACAACAAACCGTTCATCTTGGCGCTGACCACAGTACCTCCACACACGGATTCGTTGGTCGTCTTCTCCAAGACAAAGACGGGTCTCGTCACTGAAGATTACCTGCTGCCATTCTGAGTGGCTCCTTGACAGTCTGGCAAAGTACCATTTCAAACTTTGGCGACGATGCAATGGTGTTAAGGGCAGTCGTCGTAACGGTCTGCGTTCGGGTAGTCCTGTGTCGTGCAGTCTTCTGCCAATGGTGCTGGCACCAATCGGACAATGCATGGAAGGCACCACTGATCGTTGAATATCCGGAATTGTGGCTGTTAGGTCACTCGACGCATGTCGTACAACCCGTCGGTCCTCTCTCTCCGTAGTACGTCTAGGTCGCCCAGACCCTTCCTGTCGCTGCTGCGTGCCTTGTTCTATCCACTGCCGCTAACAGCGTGCTATGGTGATATCCGCACGACCGGTATGGCACGCAATACAACGATAAGACCCTTCCGCTTCCCGGAGCCCGACAATGCGGCCCCTTTCAAACTCCTCCAACTTCTCGAATTGCTTCCGAAATTTTCTCCGAGGCAGACGTTACTTGCAAAAGATGCAACCAACACAATAGCATGAGTCAGAATGGCAAGCACGCGCAACGGGACGACCTTCTAGCCTTCCAGGTACAGCGCTACGAGCCCTCCTTCCTGGAATTATATGCGCGACCGAGCGTGAGACTTGAATCATTTTCATGTCTCACGATGTCAAACCTACCCAGCAAGATTCATTCCTGTCGGTTGCTTCCTTCTGGGTGCAACTATTTTTTTGACGATGAGTGTATATTCGTCATCTGAGAAGTGAGCAGAACGCGGCTCAAGCAAATGAACCTACGCCTAAGAAAGCGCTGCTTGCTTTCAGCTTTGTTATTCAAAGAGGTCATTTAGGGCATGATTGACATAAAACGTTTCTTACTAATTACCTGCTAAAAGGGCTATAACGATGGCGAGAAACCTAGGAAAGGAGAGAGAAGACGTTTGACGGATTTGTTTTTACCCAGTGTCATGATGTCCGTGTTATAGGGACTATCCTTTCCCCATCATGCCTTAAATCATAGAGAAGAGAATAACGGACTAGAAGCAATCGCCAATCACCATTATCAGGTTTTGGCCTGTACTGCTGAGATGTAAGGGATAAAATGATTGGCTTACTATATACAGCTTTCGTAAAACCCGACCGCTATGTGAACCTTTCTGTTTGAAAACCATTTGGTTTAAGTACATCGGCCGCTTAAAGGGTTTAAAAAGCCATCTAGCACAGTGTGTCCTCGTTCCATGTCTTTCAGAATATGTTTAATGTTCCTCCTCCTTGACGCCTTTTTACAGAATTACTTTCCGTTATATTCAACTACACTGCTCAAAGGAATCAGGGAAGCAGCAGATATAGTACAGAAAATCATGTGCGTTAAACGTAAAATATTATTTTTATGTAAGATACAGTAGAATATTCAGTGAGAAAAAGCAACTTAGTGAATTTTTATGCAGTATCATTTAATGCACATGATGCGATTTGATATACAACATTATACATATCTGTACAACAATAAAAAAAGACTTTTGAAGGTGCTAGCTGACCTCTAGTAGAGTGTACGGTCCCCACAAACGGCTAAGACCGCTGCACACTTGTGGCATGGAACTGATTAGATTATCGAGGAGGTTTTGGGGGTATTTTTGCCACTTCTCAATGACGGCAATCTCCTGTTCACGAAGAATCGATATAGAGGTGCTGTCCAAGCTGTAATGCGTCTGCCAAATGCGTCCTTGGCATGCTCAGTTGACTCACGGGAGCAAGCTGGCCATTCCATACGATCGATTACTTCCTCTTGAAGCATGTCGAGCTGTATGAGGTCGAGCCTTATCGTCCATGAAAACGAACGAATCACCGACGGCTGCAGGATAAGGCTGGCAATAGGTCTGATAATATTGTCCCTGTATCTTTGGGCCGTCAGACGGCAGTTTCGGATGACGTAAAGTTCCGTACGTCTACCGATACTTATGCCTGCCCGTACCATTTATCCATATCCTCCGGAATGTAATATTTTCTGCACAAAAGCTGGGTTATTTCGTGTGCCGGTTTCTTGCCAGATAAGAACTCGTCGATTGTCAGACTCCAGACTGAATCTGGACTAGACGGACAAGACAGCTCGACTCCACTCATCATGTCCCCAACCACGATGTTCCTCAGCCCAGTTTCTACGGGCCTTACGGTGTGGTACGGTTAAAGAGACACACACCATTGATCTACGTTAATAAAAACCACTTTTGTGAAGGTGATTGCGGGTAGTTTGTGTTGAGAACCTGCGTCCTGTTGACACGAGAAGCTCTCGCTTGAGCTGAGTAGCGTTTTGCCGCCTGTTTAGCCTGTTTCGACGGACTGTTAACAATAGATATCGGTCGTCCTTTGCTGTAGTTGTTCGTGAAAAGCCTTGACCTTGCCTTCTTCGAACACTTCCCGTATGCCAGAATCTTGTCCACAGTCGGAAAATGACACTTCGTGACACTCCAATGGCTTCTACTTCCACACGCTGTGTCTGTTCTGCATCCAGCCAGACAATAGCTCTCCACGCCGTTGGTCCGGTAAATCAGGCTATGAGACATCGTTCGAACTTAAGACTTCAAGAAACGAAATGCCACGATATACGCGGCCGAATAAGGGAACTCCCGGCAAAACTTCGTTTTTATCCCAACCTGTGATTTATGCATTTCGTCGTCACCAACGCTAATTTAAATAAGGATGTGCATGATTCGGTTGTCTACGTCACCCTCGACTTGCGTCTTCCACGTTTCAGTGAGAAATTACACAATTGGCTTTTATAATGTCGCCAAAGTGACATGCTTTCCTAAATATTGTGAGGAGTGTATAATTTAATCTGATGCTCTTTTTATTTGCATTTGTTACGGAAAACCTAACTAAATCCGTGAAGCGCCCTGTCTTTTAATCAAAACACAGCATCATATTGTAGTTAATGAATAAAGGTATGACGCATCCTGTTTACACGTATTCCAAAGTAAGAAAAATATGATAATGTGAAAATCATTCTGCCACAAGCATTTCGGGTTAGGGATGCTCAATATGTATTCACACGGATGAAAATGATTTTATTAGCTATGTGAGCAGCTTTTTAATATCCAAGTATCTTGTGCACGAAATTGGATAAATTACTATACTGCTGCTTCATCGGTGTTTGTTTTATAACTGTTTAACTGGTAATGTCCAACGTCTTTCAGGCACTTGAGATAATATTCCAGAAAAAGATCAAGCGTCAGGGGTTCTGAAATTAAAACAAATCGCGGGTTAAGGATACCCGTCATTCAGACTGCTTAAACTGGTCCATCTAAAAACTCTTTGGCTCTTGCGCCAGTAAACATTCATTTTTGCCATATGTGCCCAATAGTAAAAAATTCTGAACACATTTTCTTCGCAATTAATGTATTCCAAGGGATGAAAATGTTCACATTGATAAAAAGAAAGTTCTATATTATAGCCTAGTATACTTAATATTTGCTAAAATAATTACCCATAATTACATTAAAAATCTATAACTTTTCGTTTGGTAGGGTTGTGATCTGCTACTAGATGGCGCCACATGTACATATAACTTGCTACATGCAATCACGTCGCATTTTTTCAATAACTTTATTAATTTTCGGAATGGAATCAACACTTGAGTCTATCCATGCGATAGTCTGAAACGTTTAGATTGATTTGAGCCATTTAGATTAAATTTTCGGACAATAATTTAACAGCAAATGTCGCTGAGTGAGCTTGCTGGTTTATTTAGGTATTAAAAATCAGCATTACCTACAGTTCTGTTAACATTTTCATCTAAATTGTCAGAAAATTTAATCTAAATGGCTCAAATCATTCTAAACATTCCAGACTATCGCATCGATAGACTCAAGTGTTAATTCCATTCCAAAAATTAATAAAATTATTGAAAAAATGGAACGTGATTCCATTTAGCAAGTGGCGTTATCTATTAGCAGATCTCATAGCTACCAAAAAAGGTTTTTGATTTTTAATGTAATTATGGGTTAGTTTTAGCAATTATTAAGCATACTAGGGTATAATATAAAGTTACTTTTTATCAATGTGCAAATTTTTGATCCTTGCGAATACAAAATAATTTTAATCGCGTAGAAAATGTCTGCAGAAGTTTTTACCATTGGGAAAATAGGGCGGAGTTTTTAAGTAGATCCACCTTAATACAGAAAATCTATTAATCGAGTTTCGTTCATAAGTTTCTTGATTCACGGGGGATTCCTTGGTGTGTCAGTCACAGATCGCGCATTTCTCTTTAACAAATAAATCCTGGAATTTTCTTATTTGCCAGAGATATACTAAATTTTGAAATAATACTAATTCTTTATTCTGACAGTCTGTATAATAAATTCTTTTTTTCTTCAATAGCGGTAGCAGGCTATGGAGATATTGGAGACATGAGCGTTCTTGTTATTGCAGCTATCATTGGAGGCATTGCCATCCTCTTTGTTCTCATTATCATTGTCATTATAGTAATAATGAGGAAAAGACGACTACAAAGTAAGTCATTTTCTTATGTCATGTTTTCACTGTTATTAAATATGTTCGTGTAACGACTGCTGTTCAAAAAATTAAGAATATTTTTTCTTGCATTGATTGGCAATCTTCGCATTCTATTTCTTTTTCATGTTTATTTTATCCTGTTTTTGGTATTTTTTAAAAAGGCAATCCTCGTGACAGTTATTCTAATGAAAAGTTATGCCCGGAAAGTTCCACGACTACCTCTTCGGATAGGAATATGGATTTCGTATCGACGGACTCTATCCGTGATTTTCGAAATTCACTCTTCTTACGCTGATACACCTCTGGCACATTTTCTTTAGGTTTATGAAACAGACACTTTCTGAACTGTTGCGCAGTTGTTCATTCACAGCTTCTCACCGTAGCAAATACTTTTTATCTGCCGTTTGTGTCGTGGGAAAAAAATCATGGTATCAGGAATATAGGAGTGGAAGTTGCAAAACAGCGACGTTATGCCGTACCAAAAATTGTTCAACGGACAACGTCGTTTGTATTATCGCAATATGATACATGGAGAAACCACTACTTTTTTTTTTCCAACCGAAGATTTGTTCAACGCATGATCAATCGCAAACGTTGCGGTGCACCTTTGTGATATTTTTGTTCCACAGCCAGCTTCTCAAGCAGAAGCTCTGTGTGTTCTATACATTTACAATCGAAAAATGCAACCAAAAATATCTCTCTTTTCGACGGCTGAGCGCAAGGTTTTTTCAGAGGCAGATGAGCGGACTATCTCTCCGCTCAAGGACTCTTTGACCGTTGTTTTGAAATTTGTACTGCAGGCACCAGGTATCACATCCAGCAGTAACGGAGGATGAAAATGGTTTCATCATTGCGTGTACTTTCCAAAATATCATTGAATAATTGCAGGTTTGAGAACGAATGCAAATCTGCTTTTTGTGTCCGGCTTCGTGACGCGAGTTTTCAGTTCAATCTTCAGAACTTCAGTCAAGATGCCGTGACAGGCTTTAACTGATGTTAAGCTCATGGGCTAGAATTTGAACAGTAATGTGACGATCTTCTTGTAAATGTTAATGTATAACTGTTCCATTCAAAAGACATGGGAGCGTAATAGTTCAGCATTGCCAAAATATTGTTCCGACATGAGGTGTGTCTCGGTGGAAGTTAACCCAGGTGAAACAAATTCGTTGTGCTAAACTGATGCGCAGGTGTTTACTAAAGCTCTGACGTCATCGAACTTGACATGTGTGGGTGATTTCATTTGTGTAAGGGGGATACGGGAAGTGGCTTTGTTTCTTTCATACTGCGTGAATATTCTAATATCCTGCAGTGTCTTCTCTTTTTTAAACAGTCCTGCAACTTTTTCGGACATTGGATGTAGAAATGAATTAATTAGATAAATTAATCGAACAGAGACGGTTCTTTCGTTTAAATGAAATATTGCTCTCTCAGTAGTTATGGTGCTTCGAAAACTAATAATTAGTCTTTACCATGTGTGTGTGTGTGTTAGGCATTTCAAAAGGTCCCTTCGCCCAGGCATATGCCACTTATGCTGCAGTACTTCATTTCCTTCCAAAGCTGAAAAATAAATTAGGATTATGCTTGCACATACTTTTGTTTCATATTTCTAGGGTCGCCGTTTTGGTGATCTTAATTCTCATTCTGCTCTACTCTTAATACTACTCTTTTTTCCTGCGCTACTTAAAATTATAGGATCTTACTATTGGTCTTTGCAATGGTCGTCCGATATTCAGTACAGCAAATATTAAAAATATACGTTTAGTCACTCATTGCTTTACCTTACCGTTTTTCTTGCATCTCTGATAATTTGTGTTTATCATCTACACCTACTACTAGATGCATTTTGGCATCTCTGATAATTTTTTGCTTATTATGTGTGTCTGCTACCGAATGTGCGCTTCATCTCTGATACTTTATTCTTAATTGCCTTTCCAGATGCACTGATTTGAGATAATTTATCTCCACGGTAGTGACGTACTACAGAGGTGACGCACATGTCAAGACGACAAGTAGCAGTGATAAGCACTTGCCAGCGTACTTTAACTGGGAAAGAATTCGGCTACGGAGCAGAACGATATGGATTCTAGTTCCGCCACTGGCAGAGAGAGAGAGAGAGCTTGAATTTCATATCGGCGCCCGAACGCAAAAATGGATCCACTGACCGTTGGGTTCTTCGGAAAATGTGTTTCTCCCACACATCGAATGTAATTAATGAGAATTTATTGTTCGCTTCGAAAAATGTGTGATCCGCCTTCCGCACACCATGCGCAATTAGTGAGAATTCCTTCTTCTACAGAGAATTACTCCAAGCATGGTTTGTTGTGGACCCGAGACCTGCGATATTGTGGCCCCTCTTTCCTCACGAGAGCGATATGTGACGTACTAGAAAAGTAACCCATATGTCAAGACGGCAAGTAGCAGTAATAAGCCCTTACCGGCGTAGTTCAGTTGGGAAAGCATTCGGCTCCGGAGTAGAAAGATGTGGTTTCGAGCCCCGCCAGAGAAGTTTTAAATCTCACACGGTCTGAGAAGATCTTTGTTCATGTTGTACTGTCGCATGACCTACGTCGGCCAAATATGGCTCTTGTATTATTACAGCCCTTTAATTAAAAAAACCTACTTTACGGTTGTACCGTTCTTTTTTCTATAATTTAAGAGTTCTGTCTTTTCAAATAATCTTTTGCGAAAATTAAACAAAGACGAAGCACCCACCATCATCCAATCGAGACCAAAGTTTTTGGTATCTGAATGTACATGTATAGGGAAAGAAATGCTTGGAATTCCAAAGCAGTTGGGCCATGTATTCGGATAAAACAGCTACACGAGTGGAACAAGTCAGTATGTTGTAGCGCCATCTCTGGCTCGGATACAAGCGGTTACCCAGCGTGGAATAGACGCATACAGTTCACGGATACTTCTTCAGGTATAGCATGCCAGATGGTGTACAAATTTCAGGCCAGTTCGCCAACATTCCGGGATGGGAGTAGGGGGCGCCCAATCATGTCCCGAACATGTTTGATCGGTGAGACGTCTGCCGATCGAGCTGGCCATGGAAGGGTCTCGACATAACGGACGCAGACCTGAGAGAGCCGTGTCGTATGTGGCCGGGCATTATCCTTTTGAAAAATTGATCGGCGATGCTGCGACAGAAATGGCAGCACAACAGATTGTAGAATGTCGTCGACGTACTGCTGAGCCGTGAGAGTGTTACGGAGGACAACCAATGGTGTCCGACTATCATAGGAAATGGGTTCCCAGATAGTCACTCCAGGTGTGCGAGCAGTGTGCCGTTCCACGGTAAAGGCAGGATCCGTACGCTGGCCGACAAGTCTCCAAGCACGTGTGCGTTGGTCATCTGCACCAAGTGCAAACCGTGACTCTTCACTGAAAACAACACGACGCCAATGGACAGTATCTCACGTTCATCGGGGCCGATGAACGTGAGATGCTCAAAGGTTAGTGGTTGGCGGCGGAGTGGCCTCTTCGAATGTAGTCCCCGTTGCGCACGTCGTCTGGTTACGGTCCAGATGGCCATTTCCGTGCCTGTAAACGACGCACCATGGCCTCGGATCGTTGAGAGCGACGAATTCTGTTTTGTTCGTGCGGCTGTCACAATCCCTCGATTCTCACAATCTGCCGTTGCCCTGGGCTGTCCACTGCCCTTGTGCCACTGGGTTGTGTCCTCCTCGTCCCATTGGCGCCAACATCGTCCGATTGCCGCGTTGCGCCAACACAAATTCCTGGCGATACGGCGACTTGATCAACTGGCCTCTTTCAGCCTAATTATACGTTTTCGCTCAACTCCCCTATTATGCACGTATCCGACGTTGAGAAAACCTCAGAGCCCGTGGAGGTTAATGGAGTCTTCTGTGACAATTGTCCCTGCGTGCGAATTTTGCTCTTGATATACCCTCCTTAATGCGCGGTTTCCATGCGCTGTGGCGGGTCACTATTTAGCCATTCGTCGTTATTTTTTAATTATTTGCAAGTACGTATAGGTACTTGCATGCGGAGTTTCATCAGGATCGAACGATTTTGTCGTTTGTTTGTTCTCTTATTTTATTTTGGTTGGTTTTGTTTCTGTTGTTGTTGTTGTTTTTGGCAGAGAGTATTTGTCTTCGTAAATCTGATATTTTGTGCATGATGAGATATGAATTATCTCTGATGCGTTTCTTTACAACTACATCCAGAAAAGTTGAGCCAAATCAGTTGAAAATCTCCAGAGACTCAGAATGTGAGGTGCATAATACATAATTTAATTTCCAAAGAATAAATCAGATTGACATGGTTACAAGACAAGTGACAGCAGTCAATACCTTGTGTGACTCTCATGTTATGCAAGGAGATGAAACACACGGCGCGGCATGGTATCATACAGCCCTCCCACGGTGTGCTAGGCTCTCTGGGACCACCCAACGTTCACCTGGTCCTGTAATTCAGGCAATCCTGGAAGACCACGGAGAGGTTCACAAGCGTTGTCAAAGGAAGTCCTATATATGCTCAATGGGTGATAGGTCCGAAGATCTAGCAAGAAATGTAGACATATAGACCCCTTATAAAGGCATACATATCACTAAGCTGTTCTCTGAGATTCAGAGGTTAGCTCCAAAAAGAAATACAAACTTCCAGATATTTTTACTTATTGTTGTCGTATCAAACTTCTCCATTTACAGCGATCTTGACATTCAACTCGTGATTCACTGATATCCATTACACGCCGTACACAAGATCTTTTATACTTCATACTCATAATCCTTTTCTCATGCAGACATTCCTTAATCTGATCCACCCATGTCTTCCTTGGCCTTCCTCTGCCTTTCCTTCCTGCCACTTGGGCTGAAAATATTTTCTTAGTAAGCATTTCATCACTCATTCTTTCAACATGGCCAAACCACCGAAGTATGTTGGTCTCCACCTTGCTAAGAACATTTTGCTTTACATCACACAACTGCAATACATCTTCATTCCTCACACAATCAGATCGTGTCTTGCCACAACCCCCTCCCCCAAAGTAACGCATTTCTCCAGCACACAAACGACTCCGATGTTTCTTCTGCAGTACCCAGGTTTCACTGCCATAAATCAGAGTAGGAACAATTACTGTTTCATACACAGCCATGCGGGACTCTCTAGAGAACCCATCATTCCTGTGAAAACCTCCCAGAGCTGAAGAATTCACTTTCAAAGAAGAATTCACTCACCTACTGATTTCACCATCCAACTTGTTCTCTCTGTCAAACATGCTTCCTAAATACACAAACTCACTCACGTGGTCAATCACAGTGCCATTTATACTTAAATTACATTCAGTGCTACCTGTTTCCTCTCTCAAACACCATAACTTTGGTTTTTCCCTTATTTATACTCAGTTTGAATTTCATGCAAACTTCGTGCATCCGAGTCAACATACTCTGCAACTCACTTTTGCTCTCTGCCAACAGGACAGTGTCATCAGCATACAGCAATCTGCACACACGGATATCACCAAGACATAAACCACTATTATCTATTTTGGCCTCACGCATGCATGCGTCCATAAATATATTAAACAGCCATGGTGACATTACACAACCTTGTCTAACTCCTGCACCAATGGAAAACCATTTTGATAAAACACCATTCACTCGTACACAAGCTCTACTACCAGCATACATGGCTTTTACACTATTAAGTAGATTCCCAGTAATACCATATTCGTTCAATACCTTCCACAAAAGTGTCCTATTGACTCGGTCGTAGGCTTTCTCTAAATCTATGAAGGCAGTAAAAACTTTCTTCCCAACAGCCAGATACTTTTCAATCATCATGCGTAATGCAAAAATCTGGTTAGTGCAGCCTTTACCAGGCATAAAACCACTCAGAACATCCCACACTTTCTCTGATGTAAGACCCCGTACTTTTTCAATAACAACCTTACCAAACACTTTCCCTGGCACACTCAGTAGGCTAATACCACGATAGTGCTTGCATTCAGTCTGATCACCTTTTCCCTTATACAAGGGAACAATGATAGCATCCTTCCAATCCCGAGGGACCATTCCTAACTCCCAGCACAACTGGCAAATTTCCGTTAACCAGTCAATTATAGAGTCACCACCATACTTCAACATCTCTGCAGTTATGCCATCAACTCCTGAAGCCTTACCATTCTGAAGAGATTTTAAAGGGGCACACTGGGAAAATGTCTCTGGCGTGTGGCCGAGTGTTATCTTCCTGGAAAACGACCTTAGGTATACCACTCAGAAATGGCAAGACACGGGCAGTAACATTACGTTCCGCTGCGTCATCCACATTCCGCTGCGCTGTCACCGTGCCCGTAATGCGTATCAAAGGTTACAGACTTTCGTAATTAATGATACCCCATATGAGGATGCCCAGCGTGTGAATGATGTGCCGCACTCGGACAATAGATGCATCCTACTTCCGTCTTCCCTAGACGCGGATTCCACTATCACGAGCCTTAAGGCAGAATCAGGACTTATCGCTGAGCACAACATGGTATCACTCTTGTTGCCAGGCAACTCTACTATCACACCACTCCAGCCGAAGTCAGTGTAGTCCTACGGTCAATGGCGGTCGAAGCAATGCCCTCCCGGAGATCAAACTTTCCGCTGCCATTATTCGGTTCACCGTCCGAATCGCGATAAGGTTGTCCATAGTCACCGCTACAGCACTTCGAACTCTCTGTTGTAATCAGCGGCTCAGCATCAACCTGGCGACATATACATCGATCGATGTATGCTGTCATCGGCCTGATTGTACCGGTACCGCTTCGGCGACTGGTGCTTCCCTCTTGCAACCACTGTTATCAGCAACGTCCAACTGTTCTGGCTCCCCCGATGCACGTGGGTCGCGATTCGGCAAATGGACCAACTAGTTTCACAAAGGCTCACTCTGCTGCTTCTCACACACACGCCCAGCCGGTGATAGGATTGGAGACTAGGTATACGAGGCGTCTTCGGTTATTGGATATTTTGTGGCAGCCCTCGTTGATTTGTTCCATACAGCCTGGAGCACCCAACATGACATGGAACGGGCGGCTCGTGTTTGTCCTTTTATCTCTTGTACATCTCACGCGATTGGTAGCTTACTCGAATGGTTTTCAAATCCCACGTTTTTGCACACAGCTACTATAATAATTTGCATGCCGATAAGCGTACTCCTCCTGGATGTGTTAATTTTACTGTCGACCTGTGTATATTAGAAGTTCAACTTTCAGTTACCCATTGCACTGGTGTGCATGGATTTTCATGTTTCCAATTAAATTTGTCTTTCTAGGACCATTTTCCCGCTGATTTCAGAAATGTGTTCGATTTCACTCTATCACATCAGGATTTTATGTGAGCAGCACTTATTTCAACAAAATTACGAAAAATATATTTATGATGGAGATAATGTTTTGGCAATAAATTCCATCGTATCCAGTAGATGGTACCATGTTTGGTCACATAACCAGAAGAAATGGATTCCCATGGATGTCTAAATAATCCAGACTTATTTTATTGCATATGAGAAAGCTATGTTGTGGTTAAGAAAATGCAATATGTTACAGATTTCGTGAAAACAGCATACCTTGCATATTTTGAAATTATATTAGGAAATCAAGGCAAACCATGGGAAGTACACAAAGTATGCCACACTACTGTTAAAGGTTTACGACTTCGAAAAAATTGTAAGCAAACATGGTTAAGACTGAAAACATTGTAAGCAAAATTTCAATTAATTATGTGTGAAAACAAAAAAGGTGCTCGTTTTAAAAGAGCACCTTTGCAGGTATCAAATTAAAAATTAGTGATAGACAGATAGTTTGAGGAAACAATGAATGCATGTAAGAAATAAACATTGGTAAGCTTTAAAAATGTAATTGAAAAACTGTTGGATAGAGAAACTTTGAAAAACGGGATTGCAACATGAATTTGAAAATTCAGTTTGTTGAAATTGCACGTTGACTACTTCCCCGAAAATTTTGGTAGTGTAAAAGAAGAGCAAGAAGAAGGATTCCGTTAAGACACTAATTATGTAAATACTCTTTGACAGCAGATTACTGCGTGATGCTGAATGTGAAGGGCTTTTCAGACGAAAATATCAGTGTTGGGTGATCAAAGAAACAAATTCCATCTATCATAATGAAGGTACATGTGGAATTTCTTATTATTGAACAAATGTTTATCAAAAAGCATTTTTGTATGCCTACATTTTTATGTGGTAGGAATACTATATCATAATTTTAGTTTAAGCTTATTCGTTTGCAATAGTGATTAAAATTACTGGAAAATGTGCTAAGATGCAAATATCTTCTTTCCCAGTTCCTGAAAAATTCTGCCGTGATACAAAACAATTATTTACATTTTTGAAATCTGTGTGCAAAAAATGACTGGAATCACTTATTACCTTGAAAACATCAGAAAACTGATATTAAAATGCAGATCAGTGCTATTTAACAGTTCCACCTTTTCTTGAATATTGGCACAGTCGGCTAATGTAGCGTTCGTTCTTTTGCGCAATTTTTTGTACTTGGGTAATTTGATCCCTGTTTTTTTATATTGGTTTTCAAAATTGTTATTTTGTTTGTATCTTTTCTTCAATGCACTGAAAACATACCAATTCAATCACTTCTGGCGTATACCTGACCGTATCTCTGGCCTTTGATGTATTTTTGCGAATTATATACACTGAAGTGCCAGAAAAACTGGTACACCAGTCTAATACTTGGTAGGTCCCCCACGGGAGCGCAGGACTGCATAAATATGACGGGGCATGGACTCCACTAGCTTCTGGAAATATGCTGTAGGCAATGCACATCATACTTCCTGCAGAGCGTTCCACACTTCGGGTGTATTCCGAGTTCTCTGATTCCTGTGTTCGATAGCGCGTTGCATGGCATCCCAAATGTGTTCTATCACGTTCAGATCTGGGGACTTGGGTGGGAATGGCAACACCCCAAACTCAGATGAATGCTCCTCTAACCATAATGTGGCGTTCCGACACTTGTGTGGAGGTGTATTGTACTGTTGAAACAGTCTAACCCATCAGCATGAATACAGGACATCTACGGGTGTACCTCGTCAGAAAGGATGCGCACATAGCGTTGGCCGGTCACAGACGTTTGTGACGTACCAGGGGTCCCAGTGAAGTCCAGTTAAACACACCACATACCATTACGGACCCCCCCCTACACACACACACCAGCCGGTACAGTTCCCTTTTGACAGACGGGATCCATGGCTTCATGGGGTTTGCGCCACACACGAATCCTTCCATCTGCCCGATACAGTTGGAAACGCGACTCGTCAGACCAGGCTACTTGTTTCAGTCATCAAGTGTCCAGTGGCGGTGTTTTCGTGCGCAAGCGAGGCGCATAGCTCTGTGTCGTGCACCCATCAAGGGGACTCGAGTTGGGCGTCGGCTACGAAAGCTCATATCGTGCTGGGTACGTTGCACAGTCCGGACGCTGATGCTTGTTGAGGCTCCAGCATTGAATTCCGATGATACCTGCGAGAGTGTTGCACGCCTATCGCGTGAAACGATTCTTGACAGCCGACGATGGTCACGTTCACCCAATGTCTTTTTACGGCCACACTGGTATCGTAGGTTGGAGGTTTTGCCGGAATTCCTGTAGTCACGGTACACCCTTGCAATGGCCGTCCGTGAAAATCCGAACTTTGTTTCTACCTCCGAAATACTATGGCCTATCTCACGAGCGCCAACTATGACACCGCGTTGAAATTCGCTTAAGTCGTTATTACTTGTCATTCTCATGCCAAATACAGCTCTGACAGCTGGCAAGGATATCTATCGCTTTATATACGCACTGGCTGACGCAACCGAGTACGCGCATAGGTAACCTTGCTATGTATTTTGCACAAGCTCGTCTGTACCAGTTTTTCTGGCACTTCAGTGTATATCTTCGACCACTAACAGTTTATCCCTGGGTCTTGCAACTGCCATTTCAATCCTATTTTGCTACTGCAGTGTGTTCAAAAATTATACAGCTGCAACACTTACTATTTCAGTGTTATTCCTGTTGTATCTCTGCTATTGGGTTGTCGGAAAAGTCATGACGTATTTTGGCACCCGATGGCGGTTGGGCGGTTTTGAAAGTCCTAGCTAGAGGCATACGCAGCTCTGTTATCGCTATGGCATTCGACAGGTGCCAGTTCTAACTGCAGTCTAAAAGGAATAGTGAGCGATTTGGTTGATTTGCGGAGATTTGACATCAAGTTGAAGATGGAAGACCAAACTGTGCATTTTCACCATATTTTACTGTTTTACTTCCTTTTCACAAGCTTGACGCATGTGAAAAGTTGCGTAAAGTGTACGGTGATAATGCTGTACAAGAACGTCAGTGCCAGCGGTGGTTTGCAAAATTCCGTGCTGGTGATTTTGACCTCAACGATGCCCCGCGTTCCGGGAGGCCCACCAAGGTTGATGACGACCAAATCAAGGCATTGATCGAGTCAAACCCACGTTACACGACACGAGAGATTGCAGACACATTGCACATCCGTCATTCAAGCGTTTACGACCACCTGAAGAAGCTTGGATGCGTAAGCAAGCTGGATGTGTGAATTCCTCATGAAATCAAAGAAGCTCAATTGACGGCGCGTATAAACATCTGCGATATGCTCATTAAACGTGAAGAAAACGATCCTTTTTTGAAGCTACTGATAACTGGTGACGAAAAGTGGATTGTGTACAACAATGTGCTGCGCAAACGGTCTTGGTTCCGACGTGCTGCTTCGCGTCAAACGACATCCAAAGCAGACATTCATCAGCGGAAGGTTCTGGTCTCTTTGGTGTGGGATTTTAAAGGTGTCATGTTTTTCGAGCTCCTACCGCGGAATCAAACAATCAATTCGAATGTGTACTGTCGGCAATTGGACAGTTTGAACGAACCCATCATCCAGAAACGTGCAGAGCTCGTTCATCGTAAAGGTGTTGTGTTCCATTACGACAACGCGAGACCACACACAAGTTTGATCACCTGCCAAAAATCGTTGGCCTCTGATCATTCGTCCGTAAGGGGTCCGGGTTCGAATCCCGGTGAGGCATGGATGTTGTGTTTGTCTTACGGAACTGGCTCTCTCCCTTCCCTGGAACCAGTGACCCTAAATTAGGGACGGGCGACTGCTTATAGCCCATTGAGTTGCTCACGGTGGTCGTTAAACCTCCAATCAATCAATCAATCAATCAATCACCTGCCAAAAATTATTGTAGCTTGGGTGGGAAGTGTTGCCACACCCACCATAATCGCCTGACCTTGCGCCGTCATACTTCCACTTGTTTCGCTCTCTTTAACAGTCCTTGCGTGGTACAGCGTTCAATTCAGATGAGGCTGTAAATCAGCACCTTGTACAGTTTTTCGCCACGAAAAACAGGTCCTTCTATGAACGAGGCATTCTGCAGCTGACTGAAAGACGGCAAAAGGTTATCGCACAAAACGGCATTATATCATTGATTGATCTTTGTTCTTTCTATCAATAAATGACCTTTGCAAAACATGGCTAAAATATGTCATGACTTTTCCGACAACCCAATATTTATGCATGTTAGTTTTAGGGAGGAGGAAAACAGTAAAAATAAGCACACGTTTCGTTTAACTGAAAATGTGTTAAAAAAATTAACTGCAACATCTAACTGAGAATGATACGCCTGTTCTTAAATGGCTGGTGCATCTCTTTTTTTCTTCTGTGTATTGACGGATAATTTGAAAATTCATAACGAATCCGTAACGATGTCTTGTGTTTCTTGTAACATTTATTTTTATTGTTTAAAGCCTAAACACACACGCAGGAAAAAATATTAAATCACATAAAATTTCAACTCACAAAAAATGTGAATCATAAATATGGATTCATATGTTTTTCCATTATCTGTTTTCTCGGAAATGAACAATGAGAATCGGTTGATTTTAATGTTTTAGGATATTAGTTTCAAAGCTCATCCAATGAACTGTCTTTAATGATTCCTGTACATTAAGGAAATCCATTTTTTGCTGCTGTTGTTCGAGTTCGTATTCCGGAATTACTTGAGCAGTGAAATCGTTCTCACTGTATTATTTTTTTCAAGAAAATTTGATTGTTTTTAAAGCCATCGATGTTAGGAGAAAGGTCTCAGAGTGGAACAGAAAAAGAAGCTGCGGGGACTAAGTATCGATTAGCGCACAGCTTGAATAGACAACAAAGGAGATAAATAATGATTGCTGGATATCAGTTCCCTTCCGACTAACATCGTTATCTAGTGTTTGTTTAAAGCTGGAGGGTGGTAATGTAAATTTGGTGCCGCGACGACAAATTATCTCAGTGTGAAGCCGAAATGTTTCACGCAAACTTCGCATCCGATAATGGATAAGATACATACAGAAGGGATCACTGCCTCTGGTGCAGAAAAGGAAATGCAATCGTTACTTCACGACTGCTGCTGTCCACTAAGACACAGAATGACAAACACAACTGCGAAGATGATTTAGGATGTGCTGGAGACATTCGATTGCTTTCAACTTTTATTTTGTTTGGTTATGGATTCCCAGGACGTTCTGAGCACAAACTCCCAGACACTACCAGAACAACGCAATCCTTTACAAGTCGTACAAAAAAATGAAGCACCTTTGAAAGACTTTTACACATACACTGCTCGACAGAGGGAATGCCACATCAGGAAGTATTTGTCCAAGCGCCATGCAAATTTGTGGGTTTATGTCGACAGTTGGGTTATGTAAAATGATTGCTCTTGTGAATCAATCACATGATATGTGAAGCAGATAAAAAGGGAAAACGGCTCAGCATAGCTAAGTTTGGTCGTCCTCACTAGGGCTTGTGGACCACTGCATCGGAGTGATGTAGGTGGCGAATGTACGCGTAAGGAGTGAGAACATCTGGGAGATGTCATTGAGAATCTAGAGGCTTCATCATAGAGGTACCTACGGCTGGTTAGTCCCTGCATCGTACTGCGGTGAAAACACATTGTGATGCACCAAATGTAACTGGCTGCCGAATGTGGCAACAGTGGTGGAGTGAGGTAAGGTGCGTCACCGTAGTGGGATTGATATGCGTAGGTAGACTCCCAAATGCCTCAACCGCCGCATTCGGTGCCAAGCTGTAGCAGCAAAACAATCCACAATGGACGAGGTGTAGGGGAAGCTATGGACAGCACCTTATCGCCGCGGACTGTGAATCTCAGATTAACTGCGGCAGATTTGCGTTCTCGTCAACCATTTTGATGACTGCCATTCACCGCAGCACATCGTCGCAAAAGTGTACAGTGGTGAGGTACCAGACATGCATTGCTGGACAAATGGAAATATGTCGTATTCAGCGACGAGTCTCACGCCTCAGCACGAACGATCACCGATTGACAGTCTGCAAAACGACGACGTCACCAAACTGATCTTGCTGCAAACCGCAAGCGTCAAACGACTCCTCAGCCTGGTTTCACGATCATGCCCTGGTCATCGCGATTCTCAGGTTTCCCCCCAATAGGGAACGTGTAGGACGTCAATAGCAGACGAATTAACGCTTCTGCATGGCCCCGTTGCAATGTCTATGAATTGTGTACACAGGTCAACGACGCATGGTAAGCGATTCCTTAGGGCACCATCCGGAGACTTTTTCCACTTGATGCCACGCCGTGTTACCAAATGGCTGAGTTAGCAGGTCCCATGACAGCCCATAATGGCTGTCATGAGACCTGCTAAGTCAGCCCACATTAGTCTCTCCCATTGTATTCATGTAATCCCTCAGAAAATTAAATAACTTCTTTCCCATCTATTGATACTTGTCTATATACGTGGAACTTTTTGTCTCATTTTGTTCATTCCTTCAAGGTGTGGCATTTTCTATGTCGAGCAATATATCTACGGACTTAAATGTAAATATTTGTTTGTATTCTAAACTCAATGTGGCACAACTGCTTAAATAGTAAGTTTTTAATCTTCGGCACACAAGTCTTCTGACAGACTGTCAAAAAAAGATTCAACCACATTCGTAAAAGAGAGTGATGCTTCCACCGTTTGGCGTTACATAAAACTAACGATACTAAATTACAGCACTGAGATTCAGGATCCGAGTGTTGGTTACATATCTTTCAAGCATTCACAACTGACTTGAAAACGTGACCAATATTATTCGAAGGTTGTTTTCAAAATAATTTAAATATTTTTGAAAAAGAAAAAAAAATTCGTTTAATCCTGTTAAGAACAACGAATGGACACGTTATAGATTCTTCTGATATTGTCGCCCGCTTACAACTATTTTTAGAAAGATACTGATTACCTTAAGTAATTTAGCTTAATCACGTGCTACAAAAACGTCGTTGCGAAATCTCCACTGGTAGTATCCAATTTTTGCTCATGGTAAGATCCAAAAAAATATATCTGGACAAAAAGGAAAGAGTATCAATATCTTCCTTCCCGAAGCCATTGATTGCTATAGGAATCCATTTTGTGTATAATACCACAGAATCTGCCCCAAAAGGAAAAAACAAAGATATTCCTAATGAGAATTTCAGGAGTCTTATTTTCTTTTGGCGACCTTCTTTTGATATTCGTACCATGAAATACAAATTATTGAATGCTAACTGATTTAAAGGGAAACAAACATTTTCCTTCTGGTGAGAAGTTCGAATAATTAGTTGTCTTTTTCTTACCTTCATTAAATTGCCTGGCTTCGCTGATAGGCAACTCTTTCCTCTGAACAACGCTCAAGGTCACTGACATGTTAAAATAATGTTCAGTGATAACAAGAAACCTCTTAATCTCAAACTTCTTTTCTAACATTTAAAAGCAAAAGTATTTTCGGTAATACTGAAGTGGGTGTAACATCACTCTGTTCACTTGAAGATACATCATTGCCTCTACAAGTCGGTCTGCCGCCCCGGTGGTGCAGTGGTCTAAGCGATGGCCTCTGATCATTCGTTCGAAAGGGGTCCGGGTTCGAATCCCGGTGAGGCATGGATGTTGTGTTTGTCTTACGGCACTGTTTCTTTCCCTTCCCTGGAACCAGTGACCCTAAATCAGGGACGGGCGACTGCTTATAGCCCATTGAGTTGCTCACGGTGGTCGTTAAACCTCCAAAAAAAAAAAAAATTCGGTCTAGGAAAGCTCGTTTGGCAACAGACAGCTGTAACTACTATAATCACAATGCATGCAGTTTTCGCTCACCCTCACTTTGCAAAACTTTTTAGCTAGGTCGCGCATACGTGTACAGTGCGATACCTTCTTTTGTTGATAAAAATCTTCTAATTGTAGAATGGCAAACGCCAACCCACAGCTTCCTTTGTAAACAAAACAGAACATTTTTAGTATGAACCATAAATAGACAAGCAAATATTATGATGAGCATAATCAAAAGAGTAATATGTGAGCCATGATTATTAATGATAAAAAGTAAACTTATATAGTTCGAACGCTATTGTCCCAATTGACAGTTCTACAAGCACACACAAAATGAAAAGTAAATGCAGTTATCCGGCACTTAGTACCTTAAAATACTTAATTAAGAATACAGTCGCTAAAAACTGCATACCTCTAAACATGGGCTGACTACAGCGAGCACAAAGAAAAATAAAATACTCGCTTTTAGGGCACCAGAAAAGACACTCCTACCCTTTACCCAAAAGCACGAAGACAACAACAACAAAATATATTCTCTTAGCTTTTAAAGTTTGCCAAGGTAACACGCAGTTCACGATTGATCTTATGACGTACGTAAAGTCAGTTACTTAACTTGACTTGTACTCAGTCTTTTCGTCTTGGTAGACAGAAAAGGAATGGGCATAAACACATTATTTTCTAACAACTTCACTACTGAAAGCTGGAAATTTTAGTCATAACATTACTACATCCATTGGAATAACGAAAAACAGTGTAGAGGTCACTTGAAGGATAGTAATTCTTGGACGACCCAAAATAAGATCCTGAAACTCTGTTCCACTTGTTTGATTCGTTCTAGAGCCTTGAAATCTCAGAATAGCGGACACCAAAGAATCAAGCTAACAATGTGATTGATTGGCCCATCTGAAACCTTCCAAGGGCAGTCCACGTATTCTTTGCGACAACTTTTCTAGCGACATGACAAGCACAATGGCAATGCCCGATTTAAGCTGGAAAATCCGTTATTGTACACTGCCGGACAATAACTAAGGACGGATGACAATAGTAACGATAGCAACCATAAAATGGAAGGCAGGAAAATGTTGAAATTAGCATAAGTGCGGGGTACAGTAAGACGTGTTGTGCGTATGCAAGTTTTGGATTGCCGAACTTGTTTGTGACGCCATAGCGCTGATAAGAGATATAAAGGATTTGACGCGTATTGACCGTTGTTGTTCAAACGCAAAGTTGAAAGGGAAAGAATCAATTGACGAACTTGCAATTTTCAGTATGTCTTCCCGACATCACCTAGATGATTTTACGCGTGGCCGTATTATTGGCAAGATTGAAGAAAGGGCGAAAAATAACAGATGTTGCCAGGGAGTTCGACGTCAGCCACAGTGTTGTTTCAAGGCTTTGGAAATCATTTCAAACAAATGGAGAGTGTAGCAAACGTCACGGGGGATGTCGTGTTCGCAGTACGACACCTACAGAAGATCGGTACATAGTGATATCAACAAAAGGACATCGGCGCAGCACAGCTAGTGAGGTAGCAAATGAGTTTATAGCTGCTACTGGCAAGCGGATCTCACGAGAAACTGTCGCCAGACGTTTGCATGCAGGAGGACTATACGCCCGCCGTCCTGTTGTGTGCATCCCATTGTCCAGACATCACCGTGCCGCCCGGTTGTAATGGTGCCATCAACATCGCAATTGG
This sequence comes from Macrothele yani, assembly GCA_039090855.1. Taxonomy (NCBI): domain Eukaryota; kingdom Metazoa; phylum Arthropoda; class Arachnida; order Araneae; family Macrothelidae; genus Macrothele; species Macrothele yani. The sequence continues at coordinate 10,483,736 of CM076996.1, forward strand.
ACTGATAACGACTGGTCTGATGTTCTCTTCTCAGATGAGAGTAGATACAGTCTATCGTCTGATTATCGACGACAACTGATCTGGCGTGATAGTGGTACTGCATATTGTCCAGCAAACATACAGGAAAGGGACGGATATCCGACATGTAGTGTCATGGTATAAGCTGGCATCATGATCAATGGCCGTACGTCCCTCTATGTGCTTCCAACTGGGACTATGACTGGCCAACCATACATTAATGATGTTCTGCTACCTCATGTTCGCATGTTCCGTGGTGCTGTCGGTGATAGATTCATTTTCATGGACGACAACGCAACATGTCATCGAAAAGTCGCTGTCCAGGAGTGTCTTGAGAGCGAGGATATTCAACGCCTCGTATGGCCAACACGTTCTCCAGATCTGAATCCCATTGAAAATGTGTGGGATGCTTTGGGGAGGAGTCTTGCTGGTCGCCAATGTCCTCCAATAAACAAGGACACCCTCATCCGTGCACTGACAGAGGAATGGGATAAATTACCCCAACAGCTGCTTGATAATGTTGTGCAAAGCATGACACGACGTGTGGAATCTTGCATCGCCCTCCATGGTGGCCATATCCCGTATTACCATCTTACGCCGGAACGCCTGCTGACGGTATTTGCATTTTTTTCATGTTTACGTATTCTGCACAAAATGGCCTGTTTGTCCCTTGAACACGTTCTAAAGCCTTCTGGATTTCAAAGCACAATTAATTGTCTTTCTTGTAATGTCCTGGCATTCTGACATTATTTTATTTCACTTGGCATCCAACCACACTTACTTTTTTATGCGCTATATAGCCGTTTATGATCCGTCCTTAGCAATTGTCCAGCAGTGTATTTATAGTGTTCGCACTCCTTTAATCGAGCGTTCTGATTCACATATAGTATTACTTCCTGAGCGAATAACTATACAACACGTGTCTTGAAATTTACATATTTTAAAACGACAGCACAGTGTTTAATCACACTTTTGTGTTTTATGCTTAACACAAAAGTGTGATTAATCAGGCAGTATACACCGAAGAGCGCCGCCTCGGTGGCGCAGTGGTCTAAGCGATGGCTTCTGATCATTCGGCCGAGATGGGTCCGGGTTCGAATCCCGGTGAGGCATGGATGTTGTGTTTGTCTTACGGTGCTGGCTCTCTCCTTCCCTGGAACCAGTGGCCCTAAATTAGGGACGGGCGACTGCTTATAGCCCATTGGGTTGCTCACGGTGGTCGTTAAACACAAGAAAAAAACACCGAAAAGCCAAAGCATAACGACCAGAGCGTCTTTATGCACGTCGATGCAACTGTTGGTAAACGACAGCGGGTGTGAAATTCATGAAATGGTACAAATAACCACCTAGCTCTGTTAATCAGTGTTACTCTTGTTTTTCAAATGGAGAAGGCAACGGACTTAAGCGAGTTTGACAAAGGGCAAATTGTAATGGACAGACGACCGCGTCAGAGCATTTTCTGAGGCAGCAAATCTTGTGGGGTGCTCACAGACAGCCGTGGTAAGTAATACCTTCAGAAAGTAGTCCGATGAGGCAAAAACCACGAACCGCCGGTAAAGTGTGAGATGCTAGAGGTGAACGAAGGCTATGCAGTATGGTACGAGCTAACAGAAAGGATACTGTGGTCCAACTCACAGTACATTGAACACTGCTAAAAATAGGGCTGCGTAACAGCAGGCAGCTTCGAGTGTCCATGCTAAGCTCGGTTCACCGTCAAAGCTCCTAGAATGGGCACGCGAGCACCAAAACTGGATCTTGAATGATTCGAAGAAAGTCGTCTGGTCCGATGAATTCCTTTTCCTGTTGCACCATGTGGATAGTCGAACGTGTGCGTCATTAACCTGGGGCAGTGTTGGCACCAGGATGCACCGTGGACGAAAACAAGCCGGTGGAGGAAGTGGAATTCTTTGTGCAGGGTTCTACTGTAAACCCTGTGTCCAGTAATTCGTGTGCGGGAAACTATGGTGTCTACCACATACCTAAACATTGTAGATCAAGTACAACCTTTTATGGCAACGGTATTCCTCCCTAGTAGTGCCTTCTTTCATCAAGATAATGTCCATTCTACACTGTGCAGATTATTCGAAAATGATTCGCGGAGCACGAGGAAGATTTTCAGGTATTGCCTTGGCCTCCAACTTCCCCAGACGTCAATCCAATTGAGCATCTATAGTTTGTGTTGAAACAGCAAATCCGATTTGCGGCGGCTCAAAAAAGTAACTTACACGAGTTAAAGTATATGCTGGTAACGTGTTGGTATACCACAAGATACGACAAGATACCACAAGATACGTTTAGAAATCTTGTAGCGTCGATGCATCGCCGGGTAAGAGCTATTTTGGCGGCACGTGGAGGACCGACATTATATTAAGCAGGTGATCATAATGTTTTGGCTCCTCCGTGTATGTTCCAGTTGTTTCAGAGCTAGGTGCTGGCAATGGCAAATAAGGTACTTTTTTTCTCTAGGAACATTTGAAATATTTCAATGTTAAAACCATATTCTTTCTTTCTTAAGTTCTTCTGTCTGTCATATATAAATATTGAACCATTTTTCCGTGAATCCGAAACTATGCTCCTAAAGGAAATTTGTTCTATAATTTTTTTCTCTCAGCTGAGAGACTTAATGTATACATTTCCCATAAATAAGTAAAAATCAAAATTCGGGTTGCCCTTGGATACCTTATTTTTCTGTATTCGAAAACTTTGATATTCAGAACATTTCATACCATGTTTTCAAAGCTCCGTGAAGTATGGTAGAGCTCCAGAAATTTATTTGCATTGTCGTGAAAGATACCTCAGTGAGGTACGGGTGGCTATTAAATTGCAAATGCCTCGGAAGGGAATTTTCAACAAAGCAATGCGTCTTTTATTATTATTTGCTTTTACAAGAAAAGAGCATTTGCACGTCAATGAGACGAAACTGAGATGTATGGAATCTAAGTAGACTTTGGTCAGAAAATGCGGAATAAGAGAAGCAGTGAGAAAAATATCAAAAGGCAAAACTCCTGTGTGGAATGCTTTTACGAGGAAGTCATCGGTTTCAAAAAACGTAATTAGGCCTAGATTACTAATTAAAGTAGTCTCCGATGTAATTTATTTAAGCGAATTACTGCTATGTTCCACAAGGTAAGCACGTAATCTGTGTATCTTATCTACTGTCTTATGTATGGCCCAGGAAAGATGACTTCAACATAATTTATGAATTTTACGTTATGTATATGCAGAAAAAATATGTTAAAACTTCAATTATTCTCAAATAGCATGTGTAAATTGTTTTGGGTAATCGATTATATAAAAAATAAAGAAGACTGGTAATGGAAAATTGGAAATATTTGTTTTTTCATTTCGGTGTTTAACGACCACTAGGCATCTAAGACTTTAAGGAGTCAGTCATCCCTAATTAACAGCCATTGGCTCCAGTGAAAGGACAGAACCAGCAACATAATACAAACATACCAATCCATTACTTGTCTTGGGCACTGAGCCGGTCTCAACTCAGGTGATTGGCCATAAGCTCGCATCTCTGAATATTCGGCCATCAGTAGAAAGATAAAACCTATAGCATAAAACAGTGTTTCCATATTTACATTTAAATAAATGTAATAAAAGTAGAGTATACGAAAGTAATCGTATATAAAAATATTATCATAGTACGTATGAGGAAATTTCGGATAACCGATTTTGCGGACAATCGATGCCTTTTTACCGCTTCATAGAGTAAAAGCACCCGTTTAAATGCTACAGTAAACCAGTAAACATCAGCTTACGTGTAACAAGTTCGGTGCAATTACATTTTACCTTTCTGTATTTGTAATTCAGAATGCCGCATTCCTAGTTGCTTCTACATAATTAAAGCAACATAGGAGTAGAGTTTACGTTATGAACTTTATGGGTGAATCAAAGTGGTAAAGAATTTCTGAAAGCCAGGGGTTGCTGAAGAGATATTCACTCATTAGATAAAAGTAATATTCTTTTTTCATTCTCTTTGTTTTTCTGTGGCTGTTGTCACCCATGCTATGGCACTTTGTTCTCATGCTACGGTTGTATCAATTATCCAATGATAAAATAGAATCCGTTTCGATATTTACTGTACGCCTCAGCACAAAATTTTCCCTTGTGCCCAAGGCGTTCCCATCGGGCTGTTTGAATTCTTTTCTTAGTAACTTAAAAGAACGGGCAATACTGTCTGATGGCTGCCTGTTTTATTTTTCTTTGTAAATAACAGGTTTCTTTCTGAAACTACTCTGGAAGGCGATGACAATATATGCTACATAAAGTTAACTCTCCGATCATGGCGGCTTTCTCTCAAAATTCGTTATACATGTGTTAAGCATAAAATGACCAGTTGTTAAAGTTCTTTCTGCAGTACGAATCCAAGCAATCAGCACAATAAACTATCTTGGTGTAGATATGGGATCACAAAGGCATAGAATTCTAATCATTGTATTTGCGTGCGCGTCATGCAACACAAAGCCCCAGATGCTGCCAGTCATGCGAAACGTGTAATGGAAACTGTTGCAGAAAGTCCGAAGTAGGACTGGGACGTCACATTGCCAGACGTCATACGCAGTTGGGATGCTTCCACTTACGTGATAGCCTACATGTAACTGAAACTGTTGCGCAGGAAATCTGAAGTTTGACTTGAGTGTCACATCTCATGAAGTCATACTCAATTGAGCTGTTTCTACCTAATGAACATGTGACTGCAGACATCCTCAGCGTATTTTACAGGCCGATATTCCTGCTAATACCGTATGAATTTAAACTGTTTGTATATTATGTGCATTAGCATATCACACTTCGGCGCAGTTTCTCTGGTAAATGGACATTCAAGTGTTATGGATTCGTATCAAGAAAAAGAGAAAATCCAGAAAAAAGTATTAGTAATAAAACTTACTTCACTACGATGCATTCTAGGCGCAGGGAAGAATAATTTATCAGTTCGTGAGTTGTTGGCGAACTTTGACATTTGTTTTCTTCAGAATAAAGAAGGAAGAGCAAGATTGTGGGTAATCCGTTTCCACGCGGTAAACGGCAAAAGATCAATTTTTACCGGATTATGTAATTCGTATACTGTATTTGTCGACATATTTGTGTTCCTCGTGGCGTGTCGCGTCATCCCCCCCCCCTTTCCCCACCCAGTTATTTCGACTCGAATTGTATTCGTCGAGGTAAACGGAAGAGGTTTCCTTTTTTTTTCCTTTTTTTTTTTTTGCAAGTCGTAAATTTTGACCGCCCGCTGACACCATCGCTTAGGAGAATAAAGGAGGTAGACGCTGAATCAGAGTGAAAAAAGGGAGGAGGTGAAAAAGTCCAACGAAGATGAATGGCACCGGCTATGAAAGGAAGTGGCGATCGGGATGGGATGCTATTTCCGGGCTGCCCGGTAATGGACCAGAAGGTGGCAGATCATCGTTCCATTGATCCACGAGCTCCGCCGCCCCTGGTTGTCATTCTTTTGACATTACCATTTGCTCCTCTCAAGTCTCACTACCCCGAAGAAACTGACATGAAAAAGTATAACTACAAACAAGTCTTATCTATTTCCTACGAAGTAATCTGCAGCAGGTACAAATAAATTTGTTGTTCCTCCCAAACATAACCATTTGCTTTTCTTGGTTTTTCTATGATTCTAAATATCTCATCAAAGATTTTTTCTACCATGTTATCTCGTCGCACATTCCTCGTAGAATAATTGAGAAAAATGCTGTCACCTTAGATATTATTTTCCTGAATAGCAGAATGTTAGGCGTGCGGAAGAGCCACGGATACTAACTTTATGCTACTAAAAGTCTAGCGTAATAGTACACATTCTTTTCTGCAAAATACCTCAGGATATCAACTTTTCCAGGCATTACTTATCGCTAGTTTCTACAAACACGGATACATTGGTTTATACATTTTGATGAACAGTAAATACCTCTATCTGAGAAGAAAATGAAGAAGTCGACAACCTAAGAGATCTGGCCTTTTTCTCCGGCTACAGTGATCGAGGACATTATCAAGAACGCCGATGCTGTTTTCTCCAACCCGGGTAGCTGCCATACCAAGCCTTCTCTGCAAAACATTGGGGCTTGCCCGTATGTACCCGGCCTGACCTACTTCTTGCAGAACACCTTAAAGAAACTCGGGCTTAGTTTTGGAATACGCTTAGCGAAATCGATATCACGCCACCTGCTTTCATCCCGGAACACCCATACCTCTCTGACTGATGCGGGAGTGTACTCCATACCATTGGAATACATGGATGGTACCACCAGGTACTACATCGGAATGACAAAACGCTCTTTTGCTCTTCGACTTATCGAACACAAACGGGACGTCTCGCACGGAAGATTGACAACCGCCTTATCCAGAGAAGTGGTTACCCATTCCGCCATCCCGAAATGGGACCAGATAAAGCGAATCGCCCCTTATACTACCGCCAGGGGCACTGCCGTCAGGGAAACCATGGAGATTTTGAGTAACCCTGTAGTTTGCAACGATGACGTCTCATTTGAGCTTCCCCAAATATGGCGCACATTCCTTCACGCTTAGCACGTTCCTGTTGACATCTCTCGTTGTCGCATGCTCTCGACGCGACATATCACGTTCTCAAATTCTGTTCATGTTTATTTTATTTAAAATTTTCTATTCTTTGTTACTTTTGCCTTACTAACCACGAACAAGTCTGAAGAAGGCACCCGTTGGTGTTGAAAGCTTACGCTTTATTCATAACGTTTGTACGTCAATAAACGGATATCTTATTTCTGTTGCATACTGATTATTTGACGTAATCTACCCGAACTTTAGTTATATAAATTGTTTACTTACAGCATCGTTGGCAAGTGCTTCTTTACAGCAATGTTTACAATAATTGCTCAACATTGCGTCCACCAACGGTAATACATGCGTGGCAGCGTCGACGGAGTGACTGGCGTACAGTTTCAAAGATTCCAGGCATTTCTCGCACACGTTCAGCCGCAACGGATATTCGAGCGACTAAGTCCTCAACAGAGTCAACTGGAGTCTCGTAGACGAGGGCATTCAGATGTCCCCATAAGAAGTAATCGAGGCTCAATAAATCGAGCGATCGGGGTGGCCAACGGACTGGTCCACCACGGCTAATCCATCGCGTCCCAAAAGTGGCATCCAGGTAATTGCGCACATTAATGCTGAAATAGGCTGGCGCCCCATCATGCTGAAACCACAGTCCTTGTCCAACGGCCAGTGGTACATATTGAAGCAATTCTGGTAAAACCTCTTCTAGAAAAATACGATAACATCTGCAATCGAGTCGCGTTGGTAGTAGATATGTGCCAAGCAGGAAGTCGTTCACAATACCCGACCACACATTCACAGAGAATCGTTCTTAGTACGCATGTGGACGTGTAGCGTGTGGGTTAGAGGTTGCACACACATGACAATTGTGCACATTGAAAACACCTTCGTGTGTAAAAATCGACTCATCTGTGAACAGCACATGAGCTGGGGATTTCTTGTGTTTGTGCCTCAACGCGTCACTTACGCCCATACATTCCTATACAAAAAATGTTTGTTGAAGTGTGCTCTACCACCGCTTAAAGTTTGTCCCATGAGTTCTAAATCACCCTGTATAACGAGGTGATTCAAAAGTTCATCCTGTTTTGATCTACACATAACTTTGGACCTCCATTCCTGTGAAAAACTCACACCAGCGTCGACATGATACAAAACTGACGAAGAACACACGAGGCTGATGAGCAGCATTTATTGGCATGGAGCGTCATTGCGTTATTAGGTGATCAGAGGATCAATTAACGTGCTGTTAGGGTGCACCAATGCCATTACTGGACAAAAAGGTTCAATGTAGCAGCAAGAAAAATGTGTTCAGTTAAAGGCGAGGAAAGAGTGGACAGCAGAGGACACCAGTCTGGAACACAAGCCGAGGTCAGAGCGTCCAACGACCACCAACACTGGCACTCTAGTCGAAGCTATGACAGCGAACCTCCGTACCAGTACAGGACAATGGGTAGCTGGGGTGGGGTCTTCCCAATCTACCAAAGTTCGTCATCTGCACCAGTTTGGTTTCTCCTGTAGGCAGCACCGAATATCCTCATGAATTGACACCCTAGCAGGAGTCGAAGATTGCTGTCAAATCCGCAGATGATAGGTTTTAGCATCAAAGTGGATATCGGTACGTTATCCACTGTGACGATAAAACCTATCGTCGAGAGAGAATCAACTTTGAGAAAGGAAAGATTTTTGGGTGTTATATTAGTGGGTTGTCATAAGAGAAACCGAGAGGCGTTTAAACACACCCAAGTCAACTGTTTTGGATGTACTGAATACGTGGAAGACACAAGGCGTGCCTGAAGCAGCAAAACGTACCGGCAGACCAAAGAAAATCAGTGATAGAGGACGTCGCAGCCTTAGGAGAGTCGTTACAGCTAATCGACGGAGTAATGCACAAAACCTCAGTGTACAGGTGAGTAAAAATGCTGGAACCTCGGTATGTACACGTACCATTCGCAGAGAACTTAATTCCATTGGTTACCGTGGTCGTGCCGCTGCTCATAAGGCTTTCATCTCCACTAGGAATGCTACTCGTTGTTTAGTATGGTGTAAAGAACATTTATGGTGGACCGTAGATCAACGGAAACGGGTCCTATAGACTGATGAATCCAGATACACGATCCATCAGTCTGATCGCCGTGTGTGGGTATGGCGGCAGCGGGGGGAACGCTTTTTACCACAGTGAACTGTTCCTACGGTCAAGTTTGGAGCTGGCAGTGTACTCGTGTGGGGGTGTTTTTTGTGGTATGTTCCCGGGCCCATTGGTTATCGTAGACAAACCTGTTAACCAGCACGTCTTCCTCGATATTCTGGACAATTATGCCCTACCACCTCTGTGCCAATACTATGGAACCGAGCCTTGTTGGTACCAGCAGGATAATGCACTGAGCCGTAAAGCAAGGACTGTTACATCGTGGTTTGACGATAATTCCGTATCGTGTGTGGACTGGCCTGCAGAGAGCTATGATCTTAATCCCATAGAACACCTATAGGATGAATTAGAGCCGCATAAGAAGTTTGGAATCAAGACCTACTACTAAGCAACAGTTAGCGGCAGCATCATGTACTGAATGGAAGCGCATAACTATCGCTGTGTTCCAAAACCTTGTCGAAAGCATGTCTCGAAGGGTCAGTTTTCACACAGTATTTATTAGAAGAAAGATACAGGAGATGTGCTTGAATAAATCATCTCAAATGATGTATGACAAAAAAATATTTACAGATGCTTGTAGCTTACGCTACTATCTATTTACATGGTTCTGTACATTGATGATATTAAAAAACAGTTAGTTACACTACAGTGTCTGGTGTAGCAACAAAAGTCTCTGACAAAGCAGGGAATAGGAACAATTCAGCTTGAAGAGCGTTATACAATATTAATTTTGCACAGTGTTAATGCAAGGAATAATACAGAATTTGAGCTTGCAGACATAGATTCAAAAGACAGGTGATGAGAAATTAACAGATGTATGCAGCTTGCTTTACGTAAATTACAGGATTCTGTGCAACGTTGACAAGGCAATAGTTAAGTGCAGTAGAAATCTGGCGAGGCAATATGAATCTCTGGTAATACAGAGAGTAGAATCAGTCCAGAATGATGAGCACTATGGAGTATAAATTTTACTTAATATTGATGAAAAAAAAGTTCTGACCGAAAGGTGATACGTTGTGGGTGACTTGGAAAACCAGGAGTTTGCAGATGATCAAGGAGACAAACATGAAATCAAAAGTTCGAAAGACAGATGATGAAAAATTTACAGATGAATGTGGCTCGCGGTACTACATGCTACATACAACGGTGATATGAAAAGTAGTTATATACAATAATTTTCCTGAGAATACAAAATAAAAAAATAATCTCTGAAAATACAGAGCGAAGACACAACTCATCACAGTGAGTATTGGAGAACACAAATTTACACAGTTGATAAGTAAAATTACACAGTTGAATCAGGAATTGAAGATAAGAATATACTGTAAAAACGACAAAGAAGAGAAACTTTACAGATGTCTGTGGTTCGTGATACGACCTATTTACATGATTCTGTACAATGAGAAGTTACAATTTATATATATTGGTTTGTCAGAGGTGGTAAAAAAATAGTCTCTGACATCGCAGAGAGAATATACAATTCAGCAAGATGAGCAATGAAAAACAAAAAAAATTACACATGAGTTATACACGAAAAAAAAAAAACATGTGAAGAGGATGAGAATTGAGTCTTAAAAAAGCGTGAATAGAAATTGACAATTATAAGTAGCTCATGCTTCGAACAATTCATAGGATTCTATACAATAATTGTTCTACTAAAAGGGATGTACAATAGTGAGACAAACAAAAAGAATCTGATAAAATAGAGAGTACAAATAATAATACAGTGAATGTTGAGGAACAAGATTACACTCAGTTGCGAAGCAAGAAAAAAAACAGGAAATGTGTATTGGAAAATCGTCTCAAAATGACATATGAAAAGAAGATTTACAGGTGCTTGTAGCTGACGCAACGACCTATTTACAAAGCTCAATACAGTGATGAGAGAATACAATTTATGTATGATAATTTGTCCGGAAAGACAAAAAATAGTCTCTGGTGAAGCAGAGATTGAAAACAAAACAGCATGGCAAAAATTGTATCAATCAGGAGGTAGGTGACACAAAAGTTCCGACTGTAAGGTGAAGCGTTGTAGGCGACTCTGCAAACCAAGAGGTTGCTGGTGACCAAGTTGATAGGAACTGTGGTTCACTGCAGCGTGCAACTGCAGTGGTAAGCTCTAGTCGAAGACGGGAGAGCAGGCGATTACGAAAATGACAAAGTAACGCAGTACTGACTTTATTTATGTCAGTAGAAGCTTCGGGGGGACGCTGGAGATGATACACGTGAATTATATGTTTTACAAGCACGAAGATGTAGGAGCAGACTGTCGGAAGGTGAATAGGGCGAGAAGAGTTCAGAAGTAGTGTTCGGTAGGCGCTGAAGGTGAGGACGGTCTCACAGGATCGTTGCGCTAGCGTGAAAGCGAGATGGAGTATTGGCAATAATACTGTGCAATACATGAAGACATGCTGGACGTCAGCCTCCTCGCCACCATACGGACAGGAGGGTGAAGATAAAATGGTCATGCGATGTGAAATCGACGGCACAGGGAGGCGGTTGTGTAAGAAAAGCCAATGTGAATTGACTTCAAGGGGTGCTGAAAGTGGGGAAAGAGCAGCGGACCACACTGCGGAGGTAGAAGAAAGTGGAATGCCAGAAATGGGAAGAGGTGCGGAAGAGCGAGAGAGAAAACGGTAGAGATCAGCTGTTGAGAAAGAGACAAGAGGAAGAGGTGGACCATTGGACGACAGAAAAAATGGGAGAGGGAGAGAGGCAGAGTGGACAGAAATGAGACCTGAGGGAGTAGCAAGCTCAGGGAACAGGGAGATTATAGTAGAAATAAGAGAGTTGTGAACAAAGTGAGCGTCGGCATTGAAACGGAGAGCAGAGGGTAGAGAAGAGAAGGGGAGCCAGGAAAGATCGGTGTTAGCAAGATCGCTGACTGTAACGACTCCAGCTCGGAACCATGAAGGAAAAGCAAAACATGGGAGATGGGGAGGGTGTAGCAGAGAAGAAATAAAAAGAGGTTCGGAAAGTAGGTCATTTGTGGAGGCAGGTAGAGAGCGAGAAAGAGGGAGGGAATGAAGAAAGGAGATAGCCTCTTTGTAGACAAGAGGGAAAAGTGTGAGAAGGGGACAGTGGTCCATGAGTAAGAACGAAAGGAGAGTAAAGCGTGGGTTATGCGAAGAGACTATGACATCACGAGCAGCAACTGCAGAGGGAGCAGGTGCCGCAAGTGATCGTAAAAACGTAGACACATGATAAGCCTTGTAATAGGATCTGACGTCGGGTATACTAATGCCTCCGTTGGAAGGAGGCAGGCTGAGTTGAGGTGCTCCGACCCAGTGATGACCGGGCCAGATAACCTGAGTTTGACAGCGGGTGAGTTCAAGAAGACGTAGTGCTGGTTGCTTCGAAGCCAACCAGGAATACGTGCACATTGAAAGCAGGTAAGTGTGCGTTAGACGTGCTCTTTGAAAGACGGAGGTGCAGAATTGTGCGCGCCGCCAGATTGCGACCGAGTGATGTAGGCTTGGTCGGAGAGTCGTCCAGGTGACGAGTGAAGCAGTTGCTGGTTTTCCAAGGTGGACTCCTAGGAATCGTTGAGAGATGTTGGACCACTCTGCTCCCCAAGGAATGTCAGTGCGGTTAGACCACGAACCGGTCCATAAGCCTGTGCTTTTCGTTGTGTTTAGCGCTGCTCCGGAACATGAGGCGTAGGTATTGTAGAGATTGCGGAGATCGTGAAATTGTGAGTCTTGCCGAATGCAGAATGTAACATCGTCGGCGTAGGCAACATAGGTAGCAACATGATGACGTGTGCTGGCTACCACAGGTGGTAGGGAAGCAAAGAAGGATCGATGGACTGCGCGTAAAAAAGGTTCTATTGCGAGGGCGAAGAGCTGCCCGGATAAGGGGCAACCCTGACGTACGCCGCAACGAAAGGGTATGGGAGCTGTGAGAAGGTTGAGCAGCTTGACGTGGAAAACTGCGTCCCGGTAGAGGGAGAGGAAAAGAGAAGCAAAGGAAGGAGGAAAGCTGAAATTTAGTAATGTAGCAAGAAGGTAATCATGAGAAATATTATCGAATGCTGAGCGTTGATCGAGGGAAAGAAGAGCAAGGGGTTCTGAGCGAGAGCGGGCGAGGTGAATTAGATCATTAAGAAGCTGAATATTATGGGAGATGGAGCGGCCGGGTACAGTATAGGTTTGATTAGTGGAGAGAATATGAGGGAGTGTGGCTTTAAGCCGGCGGGACAGAAATTTAGCATAGAATTTATAATCAGTATTTAAGAATGAGATGGGACGCCAATTCCCCAAGTCAAGCGGATCACCCTTCTTGGGGAAAAGTACAACATGTGCGAGCGTGAAACTCCTCGGAAGAGATGCAAGATGCATGGCAGTAGAAAAAGCACAGAGGAGAAACGGAAGGAGGGCAGGAAGAAAAGCCTTATAGAAAGAAACAGGGAGACCGTCCGGGCCAGGTGAAGCCCGGTGGTTGAGGGACGAGAAAGTGTCAGAGAGCTCAGTTAAAGTGGGAGGATGGAGGAGGCTGGCTGAAAGATGAGAAGGGACCTGAGGCAAAGAAGAGAACAGAAGAGCAGAAGCTGTAGGGGAGGGAGGAGGAGTTTCACAAAATTTTGAAATGTAGTAGTTCCGTACCATAGAACAAATTTGAACTGGTTCGGATGATACCACTCCAGTTGGAAGACGAAGGTGCTGTAGAACAGAAGAGGCTCGGCGAGTTGACTCAAGTGACGTAAGGAATTCGTACGAACAAGCATCAGGTTTCGGGTGTTGTAGTTTAAGGCGTTGAAGGGCTTGTTTTGCAAGCGGCACCAAAAGTGAATGCAATTCTGCCTGGTAGACTTGAAATAGGGGATCAGCAAGATTGAGCAAAGAAAGCATTTTCCTAGTATGATCAAGTCGCATCCTCCGTTGGGTCATGATCGAGTATGACAGGTTTCGTACCAGTAGTATGAGGTGGCGTTTTACTTCCAACCAAAAGTTGAGGGTGCACGGTGCAGAATGAAGCCTTGGACGCCAATCCGCGAGAAAATCTCGCACCGATGAGCAGAAGGCTGGGTCATCTAAAAGAGTGTCGTCAAAAGTCCGAGGCCGGATTGTACGTGGCTGTGTTGAAGTAGCAAAAACTGTAATGGCAATGGCGCAATGGTCCGAGGAAGCTGTGGGTATACAGCATGAATCTGATATTGCTGGTAGAAGAAGAGAAGTTGCATAAAAGTGATCCAATCTTGCTGTAGGAGGATCAATGGCTCTTGGTGCACGCCATGTATGTGTAGTCTGGGTTGGTGACAAATGGCGTTGAACGTCGGCGAGTGAGAAGTCTGAAATGATAGACTGTAAAAGATGTACTACTTTCGTACGGTGTTCTCTGGAAGCAGAAGAACGATCAGTTAGGGAATGTAGAGTGCAATTGTAGTCACCTCCGATAAGTACCCGGTCGGTGATGGGAATACGTGACAGAGCCCGTCGAAGTTTTGCAAACAGCTCTGGCACGTGAGTAGGAGTGCAAGGAACATAAATGTTGAATACATGAAATTTTTCAGCTGCGACGGTGAAAGAGACCCGTTGCAATAAGTCTCGACATAAGTTTTTCACTGAGAAGGAGGAAAGAGTTGAACGAAAACGTGAGTGAACACCAACTGCCATGCCACCACGCGACAGTTGGCTGTAGGCGTGATGGAAAGTATGATCCCACTGACGCCATTGATGAAATTGAGTGGTGGAAGTACAGTTTGTTTCCTGCAGAAGTAATATATCAGAATTCAGCGGAGCAAGATCCACTCGTACCAGCGCATTCGCAAGAGGTGTCGCAAAACCGCGACAATTAAGTGACACCACCCTGAATGTCTAGGTTAGTTGTGGGATGCAGTAGGAATTGACTGGCTGTAGTGATGGAGTGGAGTCGACGGAGAAAACAAGCACTCCACGGGACCTCGTCCGCAGTGCGCCGAAGAGTGTTTTCAAGTGAGTGTAATTGAACCAGCACTTGTGGTAAAGCTGCTGCTTCATACTGCTGAATGGAAGTGCGTGCGGAGGAAGGGCTAGAGGACCCTAAAAGGCAATCCAGCACGTCTTCGTATGGCAGAGGCTCAGCAGGGAAAGCATTTTCAGCAAGAAAAGTTGCGAATTCATCTAGTGAGTGAAAGGCACACTCACATGCTGTCTCAGAGGAAGTGTGTAGAGGCGACCTGGAGAACGGTCGTCGAGAGCTGACGGAGCGAGTGGATGAGCGAGTAGAAGAGCGAGATGATCTTCGGGACGCCAGAGTCTTTGACTTCTTTGTCTTGGGGCGAGAAGCACCACTGCGTTTTCCAGCAACCACTAAAGCTTCATGATCGTCTGGAGAGTCTGAACCCGAAGCGTTACCTGTGACTCGTGTCATGGAGCCAACGGTAAAAGCTGAGGAGTGGTCAGCATGTACATCAGCAGTGGTTGTAAAAGTACTAGGGGGAGTCGATTTTGGAAGCCTGGGAAAATTCTTAGGATCAGCAGGAGGTGGAGGCATCAAAGTCGTTTGTTGACCAATGGCAGTAAGCTGACTTTTGGAAGATCTTGATTCCGCGACTTTCCTCGAATAGGAAGAAGTCTGTGAAGCGTTAGTGGACAAAGTAGAAGAAGATGTAGTGTGTGGAGCTGTTTGCAGGGAGGCACGTGGGCACTGAGCTTTTATGTGACTTTCGCTCTGACAGATAGTGCAATACTGTGAAGTGATTATCTCAACTCTTCGGCGTTGCTGTCCACAGCGGATGTGCAACACATTCGGAACCGCTTTCAGCTGAGCATCAGATGAAAAGAGAACTCGAGCAGTGCGGCGGAAACCCCGAATTGATTTGTCTTCAGGGTCCCTGGGAGCCGCAGAGAGAGTTGTTATGGAGCCAACAACTCTGCCGAGGAGTGGTCAACATGTACATCAACAGTGGTTGTAAAAGTACTAGGGGGAGTCGATTTTGGAAGCCTGGGAAAATTCTTAGGATCAGCAGGTGGTGGAGGCATCAAAGTCGTTTGTTGACCAATGGCAGTAAGCTGACTTTTGGAAGATCTTGATTCCGCGACTTTCCTCGAATAGGAAGAAGTCTGTGAAGCATTAGTGGACAAAGTAGAAGAATATGTAGTGTGTGGAGCTGTTTGCAGGGAGGCACGTGGGCACTGAGCCCTTATGTGACTTTCGCTCTGACAGATAGTGCAATACTGTGAAGTGATTATCTCAACTCTTCGGCGTTGCTGTCCACAGCGGATGTGCAACACATTCGGAACCGCTTTCAGCTGAGCATCAGATGAAAAGAGAACTCGAGCAGTGCGGCGGAAACCCCGAATTGATTTGTCGTCAGGGTCCTTGGGAGCCGCAGAGAGAGTTGTTATGGAGCCAACAACTCTGCCGTACCTGCTGAGCAAGGTGCAGAGTGCAGCGTCGGATACTTCTGGTGGTACGGGGTAGAAGGTCACCTGCACCGAGCGGTGTGCAACCGGTTGTGCTAACAGATGCACGTCATTGATGGTTAGACCTTCCGTAAGGACCTGGTCAGCATGCGCTTTATCCTTAAAATAGACCAAGACAGATCTGGGTTTTCGAGCTACAAAGTCTATAGCATCCTTTGGTAAGATAGTTTTGAAGGCTCGGCTATATTGCCACAGCTTAGTGTCGGGAAGCGCATCAAAATAGACGCCCCGTTCCATAGTGGAGGAAAAAAGGTGACGAGCTCGGGAATCCTCTGGTATGTCAATTGTAGCAGTAGAACCGACGACAGTGACATAGGATTCAGGAAAAGGCATAGCAGATGAAACTGGGGGTGTGAGGACCCCAGAAGTTGCAGAAGCATAGGACGCTTGGGCAGACATGGGTCGAGAAGTCGATCGAGCGGCCCCTAGCAGTGAGGGCGGATCAGAAAGTTGATGAGAAGTGGAAGCTATGAGCTCAGTATTGCTGATAGCGGAGACGTCATCATCTGCTGAGATGTAGATAGGAGACTTGGTGGGAGTTATAGCTGGAGAAGATGAGGTGTCCATGACGTCGCAATGACGCTCGGAAGCCACCTCATTAAGCTGAGCAGGAGCTACCGCGGTAGAAGAAGAGGAAGCTGGCTGATCTGCCAAGATAAGGATGTGGGCGTCACCCTTGTCTGCCTCCGCCATCGAAGCAATGGCGAGACTTTAACGAAAAAAGACCAGCTTGGTTGAAAAATAAAACAGTGAATAATGAAAAAATATGGCACTCACCAACCTGGGAGATACACGAACGTAAAGTGTAGAACTTCAACTTGAAGATACACGCAACCACAGAAACCAAAGCACTCAATAAACACCTTATAGCAACGAAAATCACGGAGCTCAAAACCCAACCACTTCGAGCTTCGAAGGGTCAGTGCATGCATTAAGTCCCAAAGGTGGACTGATACCGAACGAATTTATGTCAATAAAGGCTGTGATGTGTTTCTCTTCAGATGTCCGGTGACCTTTGTCAATATAGTGTATATACAATATGTACCAAACATTACTTATTTATATTGATTTTTTTAATTTTTTCCAATAAATGTAAGATCAGATTTATTTATTTTTGTGAATTTTTGCAATTGTCTGATATATGCAAACTAAAGAATGTTTCTATTTGTGTTTCCAATATTAGTTTATTTTGGAATGCGTGCTGATGTCCTTTCTTCGGTAAAGTTTGTTCTGTCGTTTTAACTTGGTGTTCATGTGTGTTTCAAGCATATTTATGATCCTGCGTTTTTTGAAATACACGGCTCGCAAGCAAAATTGTATAATTTAACTAACTGTGTGCATTGGTAATTTTCTTAATACTAAAATGTAGCACCTATTGGAGAAATTTTTAATAGTTTGGATAGCAAATGATCGTGTAAAGATATAAATCAAACAGTAACGCCTTAAGTGATATGCTAAAATAATACCGAAGTATAGACTAATTTACATAATCGTGTAAAAACATTTATAAAGCTCTCCAGTTTATTAGACAGAACTGAAGATTATGTACTTCATTATTTCCCTTGCATTTAATTAAAAGTAAGGTCTTAACAGGCAAGAAGTAAACTGGTGAGTTGTAACCTGTTGCTACGACATAATGTTGCAGATATTCCTTTGCGTTAAAAGAAAAGCAGAAAATATTTACAGGGTAAAACGGAGAAACTAATTTTTTCTTCAGGCTATCAAAAAATGCTGAATGTTTGCAACACTGCACCAAGAGCTTATTTTTTGAAAGCACCACTAGAATGGAAAAATCTGGGAAAAAGAACATAATTATAAAAGCCCTCAACGTTAGAAATTGATGCCTCTCGTACAGAACAATGTAGCAGCAGCTGTATGGCTTTTGTCATTGCCCAAACTCCTCTGCGATATGCGCAGGGGGGATTCAATCATTTTCGACACTGAAAATTGCAGATTAATTTAATAATTTTTAATGTATATTTATACGTTTTTACGTTTCTGTTTACACGAGTTGCCACGTTAAAAAAGATATTTACTGTGTGTCACGTTGTCTCTCACTTTGAAAGCGAAACTGGGAAATTGTTCCCTTACAGCTTATCGATACGGACTGAATGATGTTAATAAAATAAGAGGTTTACTCATTCATTAATGAGAATCTCCTAACCTGAGAGGATTGAGTGCACAGTTTCCAAATTTGCAACAACATTCATTTACCGTTAGCAAACCAGGAAACAGAGAAATGCAAGAAATAAGGCAACACATATTCAGCCCAATGCTAATAAGCTAGCGTGATTACAGGCGATGTTTTAGCAATGTTGAAGTTTATTTCAGGCTAAACGCATACAATCATTAAATAGCCCGCAATTTGTTAGCTGACACCAGTTGTCACACATACATAATTCTGTATCCAGAATTGTTTAGCTCTCCTTACAAAAATTGTTTTTGTGACCTTAAATTCCCCGTTCAAACTCCGTTGCTTTTCTCTTCAGTCCCAGATATATAGTCTCTATCATCATACGTCTGTATGAGTGCACTGCCATACAATTAATATCAGGGCACTTGCATGCCTACAAATGATCTTTATCAACAAGAATTTAACATTGAGAGCTGAAACCTTTGTTTAGCACTTATAACGGCCTCTAGTCTTCGTAGAAGGCTTCCCTCCATTTTCTTTGTAGATGTCCGGAGATATGTTCCGCCATTAAGTCTTCAAAGCAATGAACAGTTCAGCTTTGTTTGCTAGGCGATCTCTTCTTTCACCCACCCGACGATCCAGTTCGTACCAGAAATTCTCTGTAAGCTTCAGGTCAGGACTCGGGGCTATCCAGTCTACCTTTCCGAGGTGCATCGCCTCAAACCAGTCTCTAACAAGCTGAACAGTATGACATGGTACATCGTTCTGCTGATAGAGGTACGGGCCTCCTCAAAAGTACTGCCGCAACGTTAGTAGCGCATAATTGTCCAAGACATTTAGTTAGAGCTCAGGATTCACAATTTTATCCAAAACGGCAATGGGCACAAGCCGAACTTCAAAAACCAAGTAAATACCATCAGGCTGCCTCCATCAAAATTTATTGTCGAGAGGATACAGTCCGGGAGATACCTCTCTTTCGGCGTAATCCACGCCTTGGAACGACCATCAGATTGGTACGCTGTGCAACGTAACTCATCAGTCCGAAGTACAGTTTTCCATTGGTCTACAGTCGAAGATATTCGTTTCTTACACCACGCTAATCCGTGTGTGGCATTAGTTGAAGTGATCAGCGACTTGTGGAGGGGTTTTAGACCGTGATTAACCCATGACGTCCAGGGTCCTGTGCACTATACTGATTTTAACATTGTCCCAATGGTCTCACATAGTGTTTAAGTGATTTGAGACAACGTTGATTTGCTTTCTGAGCGGACAGTTCTTTTCAGAGCCCACTTGTCAGGTTTTATTAGCTTCATAGGTTTACTGGGTCGTTTCTTGGCATATTTAGCCACTGTCCGCCTCCTTTTGCATATCTCATCACCAACAATCGACCTAGGAATCTTTAATGTCACTCAAATGTCGCGTAGTAAGCAACTGCTTATGTGGCACCCTCTTATCAATATTCGCTGGAAATCAGTTGACTCTTTCGATCGTGGCATATTGCATTCACAGTATCATCATATCCCTACGAACGTATTAATAGTTCAGAGTGTGACATGGTTGTACTTGCTCAGGGCCTGTTGCACTACCAATAGATGGGCGTTCAGATATTAATTATAGGACTGTGTATATGCTCAGGAGGTAGAGGAAATAATAGAAACACTCAGAATGTCGTGAAAAGCATTGATGAAAGAAAGCGCACTGTACAAAGCACTAGTCACCCCTGGCAGAACTTACGCAATTACGGGTGAAGGTGCCTCTTGCCTTGATAATAGCCTGAATCCGGTGTGGTAGAGACTCCACGGTGTTGTGGATGTATTGAACATCCTTTTTCAGCCACTCTTGCGCCAATTGGTCCCGAACTTCTGCCAGAGTACCTGAATGTCTTTCGCCTTCTCTTCAAAATGATCCCACAGATTTTCAATAGGATTTAAATCTGGGGATTTGGCGAGCCAGTCGAGGTGAGACAGTGTTGCTGATTGTTCGTGGTGCCACTGAGACACAGTTTTAGCCCTGTGCACACAGCAGTTGTTGTCTTGGAAGACAGGAGTGGCAATGTGATGCTGCTCCTGGAGATGTAGGGCAAATGAAAACACTTCGTCATTCAAAATGCGGAGTAATGCATGTGGTTAAAATTCATCGTCACTGCAACAAAAGGGCCCATTCCGTGGTACGAAAAACTTCCCCGAAACATCACAGAACCCCATCCAGCTTGAACAACACCTTCGACACAATCAGGATTAAAGGCTTCATTGAGCCTGCGATGCACTCGTCGCGTCGCCTCCCTTCATTAAAGTACAAACAAACACGAGACTCATCAGACCAAATTACTCGTTTCCGGTCCACTACAGTAACGTTTTCGTGCCTCTGAGCCCATTGATAACGTGCGACTTTGTGACTTGCTGTTAAAAGACGCCTCTTTAATGGTACTCTGCTCCAGGTGTCAATCGCATGCAGTTCTCGTTGCAATGGTTGGAGTGGATTTTCATTGACTGTTTGGAGCAATTGTTTCCTGGTTTGAAACCGATTTGCAGTTATTAGGCGTGAAACATGGTGGCGGTCCCTGTTGGTGGGAATCATTTTCCGGCCACAGTTACGTCGCCGATTTTCAGCTGACTGCGAGCTACACCACTGTTTGTAGACCCGCTGAACAGTACGCTTCGACACACCAACAAAGTGGGCGACTTCATTCACTTTGTGTCCGTGTGCACGGCCAAACACGATTGCTCCTTTTTGCTACTCAGTAACGTCTGTCTTACGACCCATATTGCAGACTAAATTCAACACACACGTTGCTCATCACCAGTGCACGAGACAGAAATGATCCTGTAGACGGCGTCAGTGCCATTTATCTCCCAACAATGCTATCACGGCGGCCTCTCTACAACCGGTAACTTCCTACTGTTATTTCTGTTAGGGGTGACTAATTTTTTTGTCCGGTGTGCTTATACAGTATATATGTAGTTTAAACGATGTCTTTTTTATTTTGTTTTTAATGTACTGCCTGGTGTTTTAACACGATCATCAGAATGAATAATCCAAATTCGTAACAAATTACGAAAATAATGGACTTTTCTGTTTTTCAAAGAGGGCGTACCGTCGGTTTTGTGTAGCATGGAAGTCAGTGACTGAAACTTTTATTTTGTTCAAAATCCACAGAGGGAACTATTTTCGAAATCATAGCGGCATTCGTAAAACTTCAGCAGATAGTTTTTGCGCCGACGAACAGTAGTCTAAAACATAAGCTCACCTAGGGAGACACAAGGACGTTGGCAAGGATAGTGTGCACCAAGACAGTGGCATGGATTGCCACTATGATAATAATCAGCGAACTCAATATGCGTCTTAACTTCACTCTTTTTCCGAAACTACACGAAACTGCAATCCATACCATTGCTAAACCACTTGTTACTAACTTCTGCGCTCTGATGCAAAAGATGTGTAAAGAAAGTGCATCTGATGACTGAAAAGCATGACAGAGAATATGCAGAATCGTCTTTTCCTCTTTCCAACTTGGGCTGGGTTTATGATCCGAAAATGCCAAAATAAGCTCATAATCTTGACTATCTCTTTCCAACAGTCAAACATTGAGAAAGATTAGTATTTGTTTCGATAGGGATGTCATGGCATTTCTTATGCTCTATTGTTATACTGCCTGATAGAATTCCTGCCAATGGCAGCCTTTGATGACCACGTAGATCCCATGGTCCAGACATCTTCCAATGAACATGCCACCTTTCAAGATGACGATGCTCCTATATACGTCACATGTATACAGTCGTAGTTGGAGGAGCATGAAGACGAGGTTCAAAACTTCCCATAGTGGCTCCGATGACCGCATGGTCAGAGACGTGGGCCTGTAGCTAATCGTATGAGTTCGGTCTGTGTTTGAGCTCCGGATGAGGCACGGGTGGTATGTTTATCCTACCGAACTAGAACCAGTGACCAGTCACCCTAAATTACGGACAGCCAACTGCTAGTAAACCTTAGATACTCACGCGGTGGTCCGTAACCCCCCCCCCTTCAAAAATGCCTCTCATGGTCCGCAGAATCATCCGATTAAAATATTATCTAGCTACTGTGGTTATTTCTTCAAATCTGGGAGAGGAGCAGATTCCCTCCTGCTTCTTCACTTATGAAGTTGAAGTGTAAAGTTTTCCTTCATGATTAATGGTCCTCCTAGATTTATTCGCATCAAGTCTGGGCTGCATATAAACTGTATTATGAGGAAAAAGTCATCCAATATCATACTAATAAACACATGTTTTTGTCACTCAGTTCTCCATTTTTATGTGTCCACCCCTCTGTGTATGTACATTTAAAATTTGTCAGATGGAATCGGTTAGTTATTTAATAGAAATTACCGCTTTCTCCTCACTGTGGAATAGCAAATAATATTAAAACGTGGATCAACTGTTAAAATTTTGAAGCTTTTCGTTAGAGAGAAAGTTAACTTACTCTTTTTCTACTTTGGATTTCCCCCAGTTTGCCACGATCTCACCTAATATAATGCAGATCTCAGTCCTAATCAGCTTTGTTGCAAGCGTACAGATCATGTCATTGGACAGCCTCTAGTGAGATCGTTGTCTCCTTTTGCTAGTGAAAAGGCGGAATGTACATAATTTAAATAAATTAATTCAAAGAAATGGGAAACGGAAAGTACACGGGCTTCTTTCATCTTGTGGCACCCGCGCAAACTCATTAATTGTGTTGGAGTTTGGTCCTGCCGGTGGTAAACGTTTTCCAAAAACACAACACATTGAATGAAGTAAAAATTTCCTCCTCTTTTTCCTCTCTCAAAATGCAGAGTAAAAACATCCCTAAAATGTATTTGGTTTTGAGGCCTTTTAAATATTTTTGCATCATGTGTATTGTAGAAGGATGAAGAGGATTAACAAAAGGATGGGAGCAAAGCGTAACTTCATAAGCGCCTACGTTATTTTTTTATTGTGTTTGGATATTTTTCCGCATTAGGTTTTATTTGCTCGGGGCCTTTTCTCTTGGAAACATGTGATTTATATGCAGCAGTAGTATCTCACTTACACGGAACAAGACTCTCCGGTGTTTCGTTTTTTAACGGAAAAAAGGTAAGACAAAAGAAATAATCACAGTCTGCTGCATCAAAAATATGCACAGAAATGTCGGAAGAATGTATTGGATAAAATATCTACAATCGTGAGAAAATATCAAAACTCTGCATTTGCATATGTATTATGCAAAATGCATAATTATTTGAAGCCTTGTCATCGGTTTCGGGGACTTATTTCATTATAACGTGTCGCTGCTGTAGGGAAGCGTATTCCTATGGCCCTAGGTAATATTCGTTTGCATTACGCAGGTTATTTTCTGAATAAAAGAGTTAAACACTGAAGATTTCTGAAGAACGCTTTTGCATTTTCTTGAGTTTAAAGGATCACAAGAACCCCCAAAACCGGTATTGAAATGCTTGTTGGATACGTTTCTACCAATGAGAAGTTATGAAGTGAACGATAGTAATATAAATGTGATGATTTCGACTGGTTGATATGGTTCCACGTCGAATCAAGCTTTGCTCCTAAAGTTTCCAGGTAGACGGAACGAGTTACGTAGGAATGAATGGCGCGTGAAATGCATGCTCGCAAAGAATGAAAATGAAACAGAAAAGTTAGAATTCACATCGATTGTGAAGACACAGTTCTAGAATTAAGTGACGATTCGGTGTAAGAAAGAGAGAATAAATACGTATTTAAAGTTACATTCAGTTCTCCCAGATCAGGCACCAGGCCAGTCTTCCGTGTACTACAAAGATCAACGTGTAGCTTATTTTGTTTCTTCAACCTATTTCTGGTAAAGGGAGAGGGAGGAAAACTTCACTATGCGAAGTAATGAAGTGCTGCTTAATTGATATGTAAGCAGCACTTCATTACTTGAGACATATTTCCTATAATCCATGCTCTTATATCCGATTTAAAATCTTCATAAGGCGCGATTACTAGGAGGTGGTTTAGTCGTTTATAGCGTTGGCTTCTTGTACGATTGAGCCCAGGTTCGGATCCTGACATGACGTGAAAACTGTGTGTTCGTCCTCACACCATGGCTTCATTTTGAATTTTTCCGAAGTTCCACATTTCTAAATATGCTAAAGGGGAATAATATGGTATGGGCACCATGACAAAAGCAAGGTTGTCACCCCTCTATCTTTTCCTTTTGCTCATTTAAGTATAACAGCCTGCGCTACCATAAATGTAGAGTGAGAATGTGAGAATAGCCGACTCTTGGTAACCTTGCTACATAAGAAGTCAGAGGTGATTGGAAGTTGTGGATGTAGATCAGGATGGGTAGGACGAGCTGAGGGGAAGGGAACGATGATCACGTGCGAAAAGTTCATTTATTGCTATTTGGTTTAACCTAGTAGAGGAGTGAAGAAGATTTCGCTTTCCCTCCAAATTATCGCCTCCCTCGACGTAGGGAAGTTCTGTACCCTGGTTTTATTGTGTGGCCTTTTACTGTTTCCAATGAGCAGCATTTGCATATTTGCACGTCGAATATTTGTAGTGTTCATCGGAGAGATTTTGTTCCCCCGTACAGGGCGCCAGTTTTTAAAGATGTCAAATGGAAGGCGCCGTTTGAGATCTATAAAAATCGAAAAGGAAATGAAAGTTATTTAAATGAAGAAAAAACTGCTTCTCGGCAGGAAATTTGCGAAAAATATAAATGTGGAAAGGTAAAAATGACTGACGTTTTAAAACAGAAAGCGAAGTTACAAACTAATGGGTAAAAGGAGATTCAAATAGAAAACGAAAATGATCTGTAGAATATATGAACTGGCTTAGGAGTGATTTTTAAGGGCAACTTCAAGACATTTCCCTGTATCTGGCTGGAGCTTTAGTGAGAGAAAAAGCGAAAGCAAATGAAATGCTGACCGACATGGAAAAGGGATTACAAAGCATCTAATAGATGTAACATGGTTGGGACAAACCGGACGGTGTGCATAAGTGTTACAGACGTTCGATTGCGTATGTTGTATGCTAGAGACGACGAAATGGCCCGTCGAGAACATATTGATGATTTTACTCGTGGTCGAATAATTGGGAGGCTTGAGGAGTGGTAAACTGTGATGAGTGTGGCCCTAGAGTTCAGTATCGCATTGTATCGTGTGCGTGGTAGGCCTTCGGGATTACAGGT
The DNA here is from genome assembly GCA_039090855.1 of Macrothele yani. NCBI lineage: Eukaryota > Metazoa > Arthropoda > Arachnida > Araneae > Macrothelidae > Macrothele > Macrothele yani. The sequence continues at coordinate 10,509,141 of CM076996.1, forward strand.
ACAGCTGTGTGAACGACCGGTGCTGGTCGTCTACCAAAAACCAGCCCCCAGTGAGTACCACTGTCTGCTCCTATAAGTCAAAAGAGGTCGACACCAGACAGCAAGTAACCTTGTAAAACAACTGAACATAAGCACTGGACGCACAATATCGCGGTTTACAGTGGCCAGGTGACTACACATTGGTGGACTATTTGCCGAGTAACCAGTACGCTATGTTCCATTAACAACTGCTCACCGCAGACACCGTTTGCAGTGGTGCACAGAACGTAACGACTGGACAGCAGAACAGTGGGGTACAGTACTCTTTCCTTATGAGAATAGATTTAGTCTCAAGCGATTCTGGTTGTCAGATAATCTGGCATGAGGTAGGAGCCTGCTATCATCCCGAAAACATCAATGGAAGGGATAGATATGGCGGTCGGGATGTTCTCGTATGGGGAGGTATTCTGATCGATGGAGTACGGAGCTCTAAATACTGGAAGGTGATACTTTAACCGGTGTGCGCTACTGCAATGAGGTAATCCTTCCTCATGTTCGCCTGTTCCGAGGTGCCATTGACACAGTTCCTCTTAATGGTCGATAATGCCACACCCCATCGTAGAGCGGCTGTTGATGAGCAGTTGAAAAGTGAAGACATTCAGCGGATGGATTGGCCAGCGCGTTCCCTGACCTGAATTCCATAAAACACGTGTGAGATGCTCTGTGAAAGCGCGTTGCGGCACTTCAATAAACACTGGAAACTGTCCGATTGCTGAAGACGGCGCTGACAGAAGAACGGGCAATGTTACAGCAAAAAAATTCATCAAAAACCAAGTGCTAAGTATGGACAGATAGAGCGGATCATGCATCGACTTCGGGGATGACAACATCCTCTACGGAGGACCTCCTTTTCCCTTCGTACCATCTTTGGCAATGATGCATATGTATCATGGCACCCAGTGCTCTGTAGCTAATTATGAATATATCCTTTAGTATCTGCAGTTGTGTCGGTTTTGTCATCATTTCGGTAAGTAATGAAGTTCCTATGGTTCGAATTTCACACATCCAGGCTGCTCCTGTGCGACGCTACAGGTCGAAACCTGACTCGTCCTTAAATTTTGCACACCAATGTATTTAGTTATATACAGCATTTAAATTTTTTATAGAGAGTTTATTTAACTATTTTTAATTCTTTGAGTATTGCTTCTTTACATGGGATTTCTGTACGACCTTTTAGCGATTTGAAATTTTGATGCCATATGAAGCAAATTTAAAAGAGTGTTGTCTTGCAATGCATCTGAATTTTTTTAAGACGCTGCTACCATCTCATAATGCGATTTCTCGCTGCTGCGTGTAGTAATCCACTTTCCTCTTTGCACTCTGTTTTCGTCTTGTTTGATAATACCACACGTCCTGACGTTGCATTATTATTTTCCATCTTTACCCAATGTTTACAGCATCCTGTTTTCCTACCACAGAATATTTTTATCCGCTTTCTTCAGAAGCGGAATGAAATATGTTACTGCAACAGTTTAAAAATTGACATAATACAGCCAAGCATATTTCGTCTCGGAATAATGACACTGGTTTTTCTGTTTTTATTTCTTGCTTAGTATACATTGGATTCTCTTTTTCTATTAAATCCTGCCTTGAGGTGTTTTTGTTTTAATTAAGAAACTGAATAGTAAAGTGTGTTTGCAATTAGAAGCGGCTGAATGTTTTTTCTTGGCCGATTTTTTCATCAGCGGAGTCTGCAGAGCAACTTCTTTCTTTGATTCCAGTTCGTTGAGTATTGCTTCTTGCTTCGGAATTAGAAGTGGCCTCTTTATTTTTATTTTTTTCGTTCTGTTGGAAGGCGCAAAGCCTTCCTGTTCGCTCTTGGGTAGAAATACGTGATTATTCACATGTTCCTTTTTTCTAGTGTGAGGTGCCTGAGCAGTCAGTTCTTTTTCTTTTTCTACCAAGTGGCTTACTGGAGAAAAGAGTTTTGCACTTCGCAGTGACTGAAATTTCTTTCGTTGGAGGCAAATGAGGTGTGTGTTTCTCCGGACTCGAAGCTAATCTATTTGATGTTTGCTCTGTAATTAGAACTTTCTGGTTCTTTTTCAAGTTTGTTTAACTATAAACGTTTGCATTTCTTTTGTCAATCAGTACTAAGGGCTAATCAGTGTTTTCTAAGTATCTGTGAATGGAGTACTGTGAACTGATTGTTCTTCTGCATCCAGTCCTTTGCATTCTGCCAAATTAATACATCAAGACAAGAATTATTTGTCGCTGTGAAAGTGCGATGCTCTTTGAATTAGAACACAATGGTATCTGGAATTTAAAATCCGTCTTTAACGTCGTTCCGAGCGGTATTAGAGGCGTAGAAACTTTGCTTACCAAACGACGTGGTTTTTGTTAACAAGTTTTCGAGAACAACACTGCTAATGTAATGCAATCATTCTCCACTGACAGGACTTGAATTCCTCTTACTTTGTGAATGGCCACTGGGAACGCTGGATTACACAAAACTACAGAACATGCAAATGGTCTTTGAAAAGCCCATTTTGATTTGCACTAAAGAATAAGCCAAAAAGGAAATACAAGTTGTGATCAAAACGTATCCACACTAGATTTATTAAAAAGGAAGTACAAGACTTACAGATTTGAAACTTAATATTCTTGGAAGTAGCCCCCGTCCGAAGACGCACACGTAGCCTAGCTCTGTTTCCGCTGCTCGAAGTCAGTTTATGAAATAACGAACAGCTGCTTCGTCGCATTCTATTGTATCTCCTCAATATCTTGAAATCGTTTTTCCTTTTAAGTGGTATTTTATTTTGGGGAAGAGAAAAAGTCGCAGGGAGCGAGTTCTGGAGGACAGGGTGACGGTCCGAACTATGCAGTGCGGTGCTTAGAAAGAAACTGCTGCACAAATTGGGATGCATGGTCAGGCGCGTTGTGATGGTGTTTCCACTCGCATGCAGTGCCGGCCTTTTGCGACGAATCGCGTCTCTCAAACGCCGCAAAACTGCACAGTGGTACTCCTTGTTGATTGTTTAGTATGATGGATCGTATTCATGATGCACAATTCCCTCATGATTGAAAAAAGGAGTCAACATCGTCTTGATATTGCTGCGGCTCTATCGCACTTTTTTTTCTGGAACACTTTGGGGTCAAGACTGGGCCTTTGTTTCGGGTTCATATCCATAAACCCACGAAACTATCATCACCAGTTATGATAGTTTTTAAAGAGTTTTCTTCGTTTTCGACGCACTCGAGCAGGTTTCTAGCAGTTGAAACACGAGCCTGCTCTTTGCTCACCTAAGAGCAACCTTAGCTCAAATTTCGCTGAGTTGCGTCTCATACCAAAATTGACTATAAGAATCGACTGAACCGAACCGAAACTACTGTTGAAGTCTTCGGAACACTCACGAATGGTGATTTCGCGATTTCCCTGCCCAGTTTTGCGCACAACTTTGACATTGTTTTTACTTTGCCGGTTGCGGGCCTCTCAGACCGTTCATCACTCTCAATACTTTTACGGCCATCCTGAAAACGTTTATACCACTGATAAACTTGTGCACGACTCATATAATTCTCCCCATAGATTTTGTTTCTTTACGTATGTGTCTTTGCAGATTTCTCCAAGTTTTTGGAAACATGTGATTCAAATTCGTTGATCATGTTTTGTTTTTTTGGCATAAGAAATGCGATGAACAGCTTCACACACATAATAAATAACAAAGCACTACTGTGAAGAAAAAAAACGAACGATCAGGAGAGACGTGACTCACGGCATATGCGTAGTATGTTCCAAGGTGCCAAACCGCTTCTTATTACGTTGCGCGATTCCGAACTTATGCAATCAGTCTGGATACTTTATCGTCACACCTCGTAAATTATATTTTATAAAATTTAAAGTTGTACTGCTCACTATCATCTACTCGAACTGTTACATAAAATTTTTAACTTTCATCAACCTAAGATTTCAGTGCTGTTTAACACGGCTTTTGAAGACAAGTGCATGCTTATACAGTATGTATATGATTCAAACGAAAGCAACGGCCCCGATGGCCAAATGGTCAGAGGTGTTGTCTTTTGGAAAATCGCCCGTTTTGGGCTCGAGTCGCGGGTGGAGTGTTAATAGTGAGTTTTTCCTATGGTGTTGGTTATGTCATTTTCCTTGTGCCGGTGGCCCCAATTCAGGGATAAAAGATACATTATACCTGTACATGTATATAAGGGTCGTTAGATCCCGGAAGAAAATGAAAAATTCACAAAATCTGCAAGAAATTCTCACTGCGATATTTAAAAGGCTTCACTGAAAAACAAAACAATTAGTCGAAACAACACCTTCTCTTGAAAAGCTATTTACCGAAACGCTTTACTCTACTGCTGAGGAGCCAGTTGTCTGATCAACATCTCGGAAATTGCAATTCATAGCAAGTACTTGTGACAAGTGCGTCACTCCTTCAATCATTCAGAAACTACGTTTAGAAGAGCTGCCCAGTCTTTTTTACTTCCTAAATCTGGTTCCATATGATTTCCATCTTTTCGGCCAGCTTTCAAAGAGGCATTGCTAGGGAAACAATCTCATTCAGACGGGCGACGTGCAAGAAGCTGTGCACGAGTACCTGCGCACGCAACCGTAAGCTTTATTCAAGGACGGCATCCATGTGCTGTTTTCACTGTGCGTTGGTGCTTTGTTACAGATACGGACTTTGAGGGAAAACTGAATGCGTCTGGTATAAAAGATATGAATATTCCTTCTGTTGTATTTGTTTTGCTCTTTCCATTTGAACTACCGTCAAAGTATCACTTTGTCCAACCACCTGTAAGTTCGTTATTTTTTTTTTTTTTTTTTTTTGATTGGAGGTTTAACGACCACCGTGAGCAACTCAATGGGCTATAAGCAGTCGCCCGTCCCTAATTTAGGGTCACTGGTTCCAGGGAAGGGAGAGAGCCAGTGCCGTAAGACAAACACAACATCCATGCCTGACCGGGATTCGAACCCGGACCCCTTACGGACGAATGATCAGAGGCCAACGCCTTAGACCACTGCGCCACCGGGGCGGCTTCGTTATTTCCAAATGTATAACTAGGGTAAATATACAGTCGCCTTCTTTTCCACTAAACAACGCGCTCTCGGCGCACTTAGTGTATTTTTAACGCTAATTATAATAATTTTTTTAAATGACAGTTTCCGTTTCTTATTAACTACCGCACACCAAGCGAAATTCTGAATAAGGCGAAGCCGCCTAAGCATTTAATCTGATACAGTCAAAAGCGTTGAGCATACTTTTCTTGGCTACTGTTATCAGGAATTATATTTTTGGTTTGATGAAACATGAAGCAAACCCTTTTTCGGTGAAACAATGCAGCTTACATGACCAAAGACGCCCCTCTGCCCAATGCAAAATAATAAAAATAATAATAATAATAGTAATAATAATAATAATAAACTGCCATTTCAGCATTCGGCAAATGGCTTCATGACCGTCTCGGTTATAAAATTGTCAGAGCATCTGGTTTCAGGTTGAAATTCCGGGGTGGGCCGGGCTCGTGACCCGGACGAGGCATGGATTGTCCTCTTCTTCTACAGTGCTGGTTCTGTCCCATTTCTGGATCCAAGGACTCATAATTACCAATGCGGGTGTCTTCGTAGTGTTACAAGGCTTGGTACTGAATCATATATCAATGCTCTGTGTGAAGGGTTCGTATTGCTTCGCTTGCAGAGATTTTTTGTGTCGGGAGTATTTTACCCGACTTAAGCAGATAGATAAAATGCAAATGAAATATCGACTAAAGTTATAACTCGCTCTTGCAGTGAGAAAAGTGTTTATTCAGTTGATATGGGCAAAATCTCAATCATTGTCCGTTATTTCCATTCATTCTCTATATTATTATTAACACGCTGATCTGCTTCTCTCGCGCGGCCAGTATTCCTTTTTCTAATCATCAGCGTTCATTCCATTTCCCCCTTATCTCGGTTTCGCACCGACCACTGAAATTCTGAGCACCTCACTCTCCGCTAACTTCCAACTGACTCCCCTCTTTGCTGACTGCTACCTCCCTAGGCCTTTTGCGTGCCCCCCCTTGCTCTTTCCCCTGACCTGTCTCATTACTCCCTCGCAAGAAAATGTCAACATAAAACTCACTTCCCCCTCGATTGGGACGGCTAAAGAGCAATAGCGTCCAGTTTGTTATTCCTAGAAAGCGCAGAGGCTCCTTAATTGTTTTCCTCTGTGACTCTCAGAGGTCATTATCCAATTCCTCCCTCGCATGGTAACAAAAACCCATAAATCTAACTTTCCCTCGGATGGAACGCTAAGATGCGAAAGCCAGCCCATTGACGCAGCTGCATCGAAATGGCGAAAAACGCACTAATGGGAGGCAAGATGATTCGAATTCACTACCCTTAAAATGGTTACCTAAGTTCCATGCTGACAAACATTGATGCCCAGGTTAGAGTAGCCTTAAGTTCTCATGGAGGATCTTCACCCCTTCCCCCAGAAACCCCTTTTACGGAGGGTTTCTAAAAATACTTCAAGACCGCTAGACGGGGGAGAACCCTCTTTATGGAGGTTTTCAAAAATAATTCAAGACCGCTATACGGGGCAGCGCTTAACGAGGTATGCGTGTTCTGGAAAGAAAGAGTACATTCATGTTAACATTTTTTATCTCAAGGCAGTTTTAATTTGGTTGACCTGTTCAATTTTTTTTTCGTTTGGTTGAAACCTTTTAATTGTATTTCAGTATTTTTCTAGTTTTACGTGTTCTCTTTTCTTTCTTCGCGCTTTCATAATTTTCACTACACTGCATAGCTTCCGTGTTGGTCTATAAAGGTTGTATCCCTCCAAAACATGAAAAAGAATCTGCCCGCCTTAAAATATTTCTCATTTTCTCCTTCTTTCTGAGTGTTCCTGAAATACTGAGGAACATGGAGCCGAGGATTTATTATGTTTCCAGTTTAAATGGTACAGAAATACGGATGAAGTGCGCGAGAGATGTGTATCTTTTGCTAAAGTTGAAAGGTGGTCATTTGCCAGGCGCGATTGTCAGAAAGGTAGAGTGGGAAAGAATGAAAAGAAAGATTCGAATATTATATGGGTTTCACACTGGACTTTGCTCAGCCACTGATCGATTTTAGTTCCTCCGAGTGCAAAACCGTTGGAGGCAAACAATGGAAATGTCTTAAGATTCTTGGATTCCTTCAGCGCTGTCTCCGCCTTTCTTCTTTGAACTCCTTTCATCCAGATTTCAATTTTACGGAATCACAAAATTTCCACCAAACACATTACTAAAATCTTCTGCCGCACCTATCAGGGTGATTGTGCTTATTCGCGTGGAGTAGTTGTTTTCCTCCAAAATTTACGTCTCAGTATTTCTCTTTAAGCACAATGGAACTTCGGCGAGATTGTTTTGCACTGTTTTTATACAGATGCATAGTTCTTAACTGAACATTCAGAACAAGAAGGTAAATCTTTCATAACCTAAATAACTGTTCGTGATAGTGGATATCCCTCAGCTAACTGTTCTGTTTTCTGAAATGTTTTATCAAATTCATTATTGGAAGAAATGGTAATTGTTTGGAACATTACGCAATAAAACGCTTTGTATATGTTTGCACGTCTTAATAACAAAGTAACTGTTGCCACAAAAGCTGTTACCGTCGTTATGCTTTCTGATTATGTTTGTCAGGTCCCGCTGAGTTAGATCTGCCACTAGGTCTTACGGAATCCGAATACCTCAAACGGGCCTGGCGTAGGTTCTTTTGTGTGCCGTCGAGTTAAACTGGAACGTGTAGTCAGTAATCACTTCAGTTCACGAAAATGAATAACTTAAATAACAAGTCCTTGGTTAGACGAAACAAAGTTTAATAGTTGAAAGAATAAGTTCCGCTAAATTGGCTATCTCCACGTGACAACAGGTTTCCAGCTGCGAACACTTCACTATCTCACGGACATCCCGGACGACCCTCCGCCCGTTGACTTGAGTCGTTCCGTCTAAAAAACCCGGGCGATGTCTTATCGCCGAAAAACCCTGACTCCTCTGTCAGTGAAAACGTAAAACCCCGAGAGGTCTAACCGACACTCTCTCTGCGTAAAACACCACGTCTTCCTCGTCGAAGGTGAAACAGGAAAATCCTCCTTAGCGAACGTGTCGCTTCCTTTTATATTTTTAATCTTCTTCCCCCCCCCTTCTGCCTCTGGAAATCCTTTTGGTGTGGAGTTAGCCGTTCATCGGAAGTGGTGACCATAGACCTATACATCAGTTCCCGTCGACGTCAACCGATCTTGCTAGTCATGTGCTTCGTTCGGTTACATAATCCAGATTACGAAGGAAATGGTGCCACGTGCCAACACGTGCGTTTGAATTTACATTACATTGCCTTTGAAATGAGAAATAATTACAGAAAATATTACTACATGGAAATAATTAGTGGGGCCTGACTCCGTCACCTTACAACGTGGATTCCATAAAAGAAAGTGTCGTTTCGCTATTTTTCGTCATACCGCACGCCTTTTGTTGAATCATAAACAGTCTGTACCTTCATGTTAACATACGTATAACTATTCCTGTAATTCATTAATAAAGGGCCCTAACGTATTTATTTATAATCTCTTCAACTGATGCAGGTAAAACTGAATTTTTACCGAACCGAGTAGACAATTGTCAGGTGACGGTCACGTGTCTTCGCCTAAGTGAAAACCCATCTGAACTCCTACATTCACTTAATGCTTCTTCTTATGCAACTTTCGAGATCACGTTTTCGGACTAGGAAGATTCATAAAGTTGGGCATTGATGAAGTTGTACTTGCACGTAGGAAGTTTCATAAATTTCGGACATTCATGAATTTGATACTTACGGTAGAGTTTGAAATTCTTTTCAAACATACGTTCTGCATATTCTTTGTCTTATATCCCGGTTCATGTATTGGAATTTATAATACTGTTGAGCCATTTTTTTTAACATTTTCTACAGTTGCAAATGTTAGTTTAAGAGAGCTGACACTTCCATTAGACAATTTAACCGAGAATTAGCCTTTTCTTTCACATGACTACACACCGGAAATCCGTATAAAAAAAGCACTCTGCATGCACTGTTCTTCCTGTCTGTAAAAGGACATACGTGAAACTTAAGAGTTTTTGTGTCAGTTTCGTATTTTTATTTTTGAATGTGATGGCGTGTTCCAGTCCAGTGTGTTTCTGTTGGTGATTACAATTTTGTAGGTGTACTACTTGGCATAAGATCGTTTATCACTATTGATAATGAACGACGGTAACGAAAGTGATTCGGCACTTCCTAATCCAATATACAAAGAGAACTACATTTTAGCATTTTTCAATATACGTACGGAGAAAAAAAGCAAAGATGCCTCACCAAAACCTAGTAAATATAGTGAAAAGCTGACAACTTTGCATGGTGCAATACAGGAGAAGCAATATACAAGTTCGTCACGGAAGAATATATTAAAGGAAATATTTTGACTTCCGCTGGAGTCCATTGCTCACGCAGAACTTTAGTATAGACCACAACACTATGAGAGCTATTAGTATCTTACCATGGAACAATTCTAAGAAGTGTTACTCCACAGCGGAACTGTTCTAAGAATTAATAATTTAGCATGCAGTAATTTTAAGAATTACTTGCTATTCATGGATCAAATCTAGCAGCTTGATCTTAAGCATGAAGTAAATGTAAGAACTGCTTCTTTGTCATGCAGCAATTTTAGGATTTGTTCATTTTTCATGGAGCAAATCAAAGATTTGGAACTTAAGCGTTGAAAAAATCTGGGAGTTTTTACTTTAGCATGGAGAAATACTAGAAATTTATAATTATTATGTAGGAATTCTGGAAATTGGAACAGGGTGCCACAAAATATATATCATATCTCCTACCAAGAGTAAGGAGATATGACTGACGAATGAAGACCGATAAGAGGAATCTGAGTGTCTAGGAATCTGTAATGCCAGGAATTTTCATGATAACATGTTCAATGCATCTGCCTTAGACTGCAATGACTTTACGTAACCTTTGTACAAAATTGGAGACCACACAATCTACGAGGACAGTGTAAATGGCGCAAATTTCATGTTAAATAGCTGTTCGGAGCTCTTTCAACGTCCATGGGTTCGACCGGTTCACCTGATCTTTAAGATAACTATATAAGAAATAGTCGCCCGGATTGAGGTCCGGAGAATAGGGTGGCCAATCCACTCCGGTGCATAGTGTTTGCGATAGTCCAAGGCAGTGATACCTTCTCCGAAATGTTCGTGGAGCAGTACAAATAATTGTGCTGTACGATGCAGACGTGCACCATCTTGCATGAAAAAGTGACCTTGCAGGTCACCACCAGTGAAACCCTGCAGACATGGAACGAAAGCCGTTTGTAACACTATCCGATATATCGCGGATGTTATAGTTTCATTGATGAAGATAGTCCCGAAGATTCCGCATCGTGACAAGGCACGCCACACAGTCACACTATGTATGTGAAGGGTGTCAGCAATAGCAAGATGTGAGTGTGTGGACCCCGAAACCGCGAATTCGGTTTGTTGGCAAAGCCATAGAGGTGGAAATGAACTTCATCCGAAAACCTGATGAGCTCCGTTTCGATGTTTGTGTCTCAATTCTGTTCAGCATTTTCTCGGCAAATGCCAGCTCTGCGGCTGTATTCCTTGCTGTTAGAGGCTGTTGTGTCTGGATCTTGTATGGGAACAAATGCAGATCTGTTGTGAGAATGCGATGAACACTGCTGCGTGTCAGCCGCAACTGTGACGCAGCCCATCGGATAGACTTTTTGGGCTTCTGTCAGATATTTCTCACACCCTTCCAACGTTGGTTTCCGTCCTTGATGTGGAGGGTATGCCACTTTGGGTCCGATTGCACAACATCGACCCCGTCGAGTGATATTTGGTGACGATGTTCCTTACCGTTTGTCTGTCTGGTCCGGCTTTGACGCTGAACTTCTGGACCGCCCTTCTCACCTTTTTCGGTCTCTCCGATGATCGATAATACTCTTCTTCCACGATTAAGATACGCTGCTCTGTGGTATACGTTGTGATTTTATCGACTCATGCAAAGAAGCAAGCACTGGTATATCACAAATTCCAACTATCTCTGAGTAGAATGTTAAAATTTCTTTACATCCTCTGCAGCCGTTCTGGTGTTATCTCCGTTTAAACTTGGTAGGTATATTTCTGGACACCCGGTACTTCGTCACGTAGGGATTCTTGGGATTGGTCTTTTCACACAAAAGTCTAGGAACTTTGACCATATCAAGTGCGCAAAGGGAAGTACTGGTACTTCGGCAATGTACATGCTGTACGAGGAGCTATGGCTATGCCGGAACATCATCCACAAGACAAATTATGCAAAGCGCAGTGTTGAAACTTGATAAAGTCCTGAAATATCGTAATGTAACCCCAGAATATACCGATTTAAAAAATAAAGCCAGATATCAAGATTCTCATACAGAGTTAAAAAAATAATTGATAAAAATTTCTCTTCCGTGGGAAGTTTTGAATTTGGGCTATAATAGTATAATATGACCAGAAATGCGAAGAAATCGCCAAACAAGTTTTATATTTCTAAACCAATTTCTGTCTATTTGAAGTAGTTAAGCTATACGTTAATTGAGAAACAAATTTCATCATCCAAGGAAACATACCACCCCATGCTTCATCCGGAATTCCCACCTTGTCAAGAAAATGTTAAGAACAATCAGACTTATCAGGAAGAGCGATTCGGAAAATGTCGTTATTTGCCACTATACACTTTTGCAATCGTGTATTTGCCAATTTCGCAGTAACAAAAACTTAAGGCAGGTCAGTGGCCGAGTAGTCGGAGGCGTAGGCTTCTGACTGACATGTTGCGCTGGGCCAGAGATCGAGCTCCGAGTGAGGTATGGATGGTATGCTCGTTCCCAATGCCTTTGTTCCTTTCCAAGAACCAGCGTCGTTAAATTAGCGATAAGCGTCTCCTGAAAGTCTTAGATGTGCATTAAATCGCGAAAAAAGTTAATTAAAGGGCACCAGTCGCATTTTCGACAATGCAGAAAACTTTAGCCCCTCCATTGCCATTATTAAACTCTTACATAAATTGGGCTGAAAGCACACCACGGATGCAACTAACTGAAAAGTTATTTATGACGTGAAATTCAACAACACTTGTGTTTTTGACCCATGGTTTTTTTATGTATGAGTATACGCGGGAATCGTAATAATTCAGTGGCAATAGTTATGGCCCACTGTTTTATAAACAGCAACAGAGGTCACGAAATTTCTCTAGCTTCGCTAGTAGAAAGGAGAACTTTCTATTATTCATGTATTGATTTTTTTTTTCAAAAGAATAGCAGAAAACCTCCAGAGAAAATATTTGAAAGTAGATATATTATCTGGGGGATAGAATTTTCGATATGGCTTTAATCAATAACTTTTATGAATCTTTCGAAACGAAAACCATATGCTTCATTGATCCATAATCTTGCTTCCCACTCAAACTAAAAAATGTATTGTACGTTACAGTAGAACGTCAAAAACAACCACTGTCCATTCAAAGATCGTATTCTAGCTATATATAGAAATCAGTGGCTCATAATACACCCTTATCACTAGTTGTAGGCTTTAAGCTTCAGCGAATCCAATCTTGAAGATTACATCCAGCAAATATTTAGTTTTTCCGCATGTTGAAGGTTTCAGGCTGTGTGTGTGTGCATCATATATATGCGTGTGTCAGAGAGCGCTCTCTCTCTCTCTCTCCCTCTCTTTCTTTCTTTTGTGTGTGCATGAGCGAGTAGGAGAGAGAGAGAGAGAGAGAGATAGCAAAGAATGGAGGAAGCGAGTGAGGATATTTACAATCTTTCTACTTGTCTGTTGCATCTAACCATTTTTCATCCAGCGAAATCCACTGTCGAGTGAGTATAGGTTGAAGGAAGCGTGAATTTTGGTGCTTATGATGGATTTGAAGTAGAAACGCAGAAGAAAGTAAATCGCTGAGAGTTAAAGATACCTTACTGCATGTAAAATGGCACAGTGAGCAATTGTTTCGAACCTGAAAGCAAGTACTGTCGAGTGATCTGAAACAATTATGAACGGCGTAATTAGGTTTTACAATTACATTTCTAATGGCATACATACAGCATGAAGAAAATGACAGTACACTGTTTTTTATAATCAACAAAATGGTTTGGCAGAAACATTCAGCTGAATTCTAATATGCGCAAGAAAAGACTACAGGTGTTTAATTTTATATACTTCACACGATAATTTTAGTTTGTAATTTAATTACATTCCTTCATATATGATTTTCTGAAGATAATGAAATGGTGAATTTATTTTTGTCTCAAAAACGCTTCTGTGTCCGCGATCGCATTGGAAAGAGGAAATGAAGGAGAGCACTATAATATAGAAAAATTGCTTTCAAGAAAGTAATTATTCACACTAGGAATTGTTTAACCCTTGCCATACCATGAAGACTGTGATGTGGAATTCTGGATGACTACAAAGAAAAACCAAAAGGAAAAAATGCCAGAATACTGTAGGATGTCTTATTAAGTGCTGAGAAAATGGGGGAAAAACTCCGACAATGGATAGTGAGACACCATTTTATGTGAGTAAGGAGGGAGAAGATAACAGGCCATTTTGTGAAAAGGTCTCAAAAAGGTGGAGGAGTCATCTTAGTGCTTGGAATGTGGAATTCGGAAACTGAAAGAGCCCCTGGAAACAAGGAAGGGTAATGCATGTGGCGTACTGATGCGGGGTTAATGCAAGAAGCAGAGAGATGTGCAGCGTTCGAGCTCTCATTGCTGGGTAAAGTCCAGGCACCAAGAAAATCTAGGAGACACGGGAACATAAGGAATATTCGGGGCACTTTTCGTCCATCAGATGGTTAGAACAGAGGTTAGGTCATGCGCAAGAGATTGTGATGGGGACCTATAAGTAGCTCTCAGCTACGGCTGAGCAGCTTATTTGGCGTAGTAGCTGAAGTTAGTACAGTAATTAGATATGAGTTGCAGTCAGCTGTGGTCTAGACACTTGAATGTAATCAGTAGTCGAATTCTATACGATATACTATCCAGTTTCACGATCTATATCTGTAACTTCTGTCAACTGGACTGACTGTGTTGTCGAACCATAAAAGGAACTCTGTATCATTCCTGAGAAAGAACTTCGTTTCAGAACTCTAACTGTACGGTGACAGCTGTTCAGGTGAGCACCAACTATACATCCCAAACCTCAATTCATCATCCAGCAACTTAATTCTGTGCAGCACACCATATCCAGTATGGAATAAAAATCTGGTATTGTTGTTAATTGTATCAGCTCTGTTATATTCAGTTTGAATTCTTCATCATGCCTCGGAAGAAAAATTGAAACTGAATTAGGTTGTCCAGAGCTTAACTTCATTGTGGATTGGGGACAGCGAAGATTCATTTCCCGGAAATTCTTTGGATTACACAATAAGGTAAAATTCTGACCAAGTGGCGGTCGGAAAAATTTGTTAAGATATTCATCCCTCTCACCCTCATCATGACACCGAAATTATCACATTCGTAACCCCACAAAAATTACCACAAAGACCCACTTGTACCAACACAACCTCACATCACACGATACTACGAGAGGTTCCTCTTGTCATGGATGTGCGCAGTTGAGGTACAGTGTCTCAAGCTGCGGAAGGGGACGGATAAACGCAAGCCACCAATGCTTCATCCGGTAATCTGGACCAGGCCCATCTCGGACGAATGGTCAGAAGCCAGCGCCTTAGACCACTCGGCCGCGGGAGAGGCCTAGGACTGTTTTACCTGATATAAAGAGAGATATAGTCAGATACTAGGCTGGGAATATAGCATAACTAAATTTCGAAAATCTTTTGTATGCACAATATAAGTGCCGCACATTAGAACCACTTATAACATACTGGAGGCACGGAGCAGAGAAAGAACAAGAAAGATGACACCGAATTTTCGGTTGTAACGAGCACTTCTTTTAAATCCTTTCCGAAACAAATAAAGTATTTCAAAGTTATTCATAGTCAGTGGAACTAGAAACAGAAACAGTTACTTTCCCTCACTGTCCTTTGAAATTCTGTAACGAAAATTAACAAATTGTGCTCGAAAAATTTCTCTTAGCTGAAGGAACTACCAGAGACAAAGCGATTTTTGTATCAAATAGTTAGAACAGACATAGAGGAAATCATGATCTAACTTTGCGCCCCCTAGCAGAAAATTTTGAATAATGGAAAAGTAGAAAATATGTGAAATTTATTCTTCACAGCAAAAGCTAGATTAAGAAAAAATTTCAAATACGTCTCTTGGAAGCAGAGGTAGCGAGAAAAAGGTTTGGACATTTCTACTCCCTAGCAAGCACTATTTTAAAATGATAATATTTCCCATCTTTACGGTAACAAACGACATATAGTAAGAAAAGAAAGTTTTTAAAAAGGATTTTCAGAAGTGGAGATACAGAATCAAACAGAAGAACAAAGTAACACCACCTAGCTCCAGAACTGTAAACTACAAAACCTCAAGAGTAAAGGCAAAGTGTTCCACAAAGTAAATACGTAGAATATAATGTTCAAATAATTTTTTTTAAATCGGACTTTTAAAAACAGGTATTGACAAAAACCGATATAACCTTTGCGCCCGTAGCGGGAAAATTATGCACCATTTTTGACAATAAATGTACACAAAAAAGTTTTGGCAGTAAATAATATCTGTCCGAAAGACGGTGTTTTCAATCGGATTTTAATCGCGCAGATGTTGCTGCTAATATGCTGCAAACAGAAACGTGAACTTACGCATTCTTAGTGGCACACCTGTGCGTTAAGAATAATTTGAAGTTATATGCAAAATATTTCTCACCCGAAACGCTCTTCGACAAAGATTATTTTTTTTTCAAATTTAACAGTTAGAAGCACAAATATCGACAAAAGTAAAATATACATCTACGCCCCTAGCGAGAAAATCATGCAATATTTTCAGCACAAGGTATTCCAAAAAGCTTGTCAATGTGAGCGGTATCTGACTACTAAAGAATTTTTTTTAAAATTGAGCTTTCAAAGCCGCAGATATTGCTGCAAATGTATCAGAAACAAAAATAAACACTTTCCCAAGTGGCCAAAACATTCTTAAAGGAACAGCAAACTTAAAAAAAAGGTCCTCGAAAATACGAATTTTTGCTGTCACGTTATGCGGGTGACTGGGTGATGCTCATAGAGCCTAAGTTTGTTTCTCTACGACCATTGAGAGGTGACTAAACAGCCGACAAAGTTTCTGGTGATGACGTCACACTAGACAAGCAGTCACGCCACTTCTCCCACGCCAGCGGCATCTGTGTACTCGGCGCGTAGGGGTTATGAGGGAAAGTACGAGTTAATTAGTGTCAGGAAGTTCTCTCCTCGTGTTGCACGTGTCCTGTTCGTTAGTCATCAAACTTTCTGCTGCAATTTACACAACTGGAATGAGATTTAAGCAGTTTACGGATTTCGCTGAAACCCTTGGTTTACAATCACTCAGTAGCACTACTTTTTACAAAGTGGTGAAATTTTTAGTTGGGCCAATAATCAAGTTTACCTGGCACATTATGAAAAAAAACAAATTACTGATGATTTAAAATTATGCGATTCCGAAATTTGTGTGAGCGGAGATGGACAGTTTGATTCGCCAGGTTTTTGCGCCAAATACTGTTCTTTTTTTTTTTTTTTTTTTTTTTTTGATTGGAGGTTTAACGACCACCGTGAGCAACTCAATGGGCTATAAGCAGTCGCCCGTCCCTAATTTAGGGTCACTGGTTCCAGGGAAGGGAGAGAGCCAGTGCCGTAAGACAAACACAACAACCATGCCTGACCGGGATTCGAACCCGGACCCCTTACGGACGAATGATCAGAGGCCAACGCCTTAGACCACTGCGCCACCGGGGCGGCCCAAATACTGTTCATATTGCATTATGGATATTCGCAAGGGAAATATTGTAGAATTTATTGCTATCCAAAAAGGTGTTTTTGAAGGGGACTTAGAAAAGAATTCGTGCGATTTATTGCACTGAGACCGCTATGAAGAAATAAAGATATCAGTTTGTTTTATCAGATAGACATAGAAGCATTCGTGCCCTCATGAAGAAAAAAAATCCCCAAATTGATCATGACTTTGATGTGTGGCACATGGCCAAAAGTTTGACTAAAAAATCTAAAAGCTGCTGCAAAGAAAGCTCCTTTACTAGAAGCATGGCGGTCCAATATAACCAACCATTTATGGTGGTCTCAAACGTGTAATAGAGATGCTGAACTTCTGGTAGAAAAATTTCTGTGACTAACCTGCCATACAGTAATAACAGTAGAAATAGCCGTTAGATAAACTGCCTTTTTATCTAACTGTTATTTCTAGAGCTATATATCATGTTCAACTATTGCGGTATTTTTATTTTTCGTGAAGGGGGGGGGTCATTAATGGCTTTGCACTTGGGCTACGAGAAATACTCATAAAGTTATTTCTCCCATGACAATAGCAAAAACTAAAAAAAACAATAAAAGATGCACTTAATTCAATGAAATTAATTCAATACCTTTATATACTCATATATAGACAGTAGCTGAAGAATCTTTAGTGACAGCGGAAGTTAATCGAAATAGTCTGGGTCATTTCCTGGGCAACAAACAAAACCCGAATATTGTTCATTAGATTCAGGAAAACATTCTCTAAGTTTACTCACAACACAAGAAGGGATTACTATTCTGATTTTTCGCCCTACAGGTATCCAGGCATTCACCCAATATACGAATTGTTTGTATGCAACGTGTTTCCATAGTTTGTTACATACAAGTTCATATTTTTTCTTCTCGTTTTTGTCTGCCCGAAGATTCATTTGATAACGACTTGCCTGTAAGGTGTGGATGTTTAAAACAACACTGTCAAATGATTAGTGGTTTATTATACTTTGGGCACTACCTTTTATGTTCATCATCTGATCACTCTCGTTGCGACACAAACACTCAGCGTCTGTTGATATTCTCTCGCAGTTGTCACATTGGCACCAGTCAATATTGCCTTTTCTACCCTCGAATTTGTTTTCACATTCCTTGTTAAACATTCGTACTGTACCGGCAGAATATCGTGGTTCAAATGAATAAAGATTTACACCAGACATTTTACAGATTGATGGATTGACTGCACTGCACAGAACGGTGAACAGTACGGACTGGAGCCCTCCGCACGCTGAGCGTCTGGTCTCTTGTCTAGTGTGACGTAACTGCTGGTTTTAAAAAACGCTCTAGCGGGAGAACTACTTACGATAGAGCATTTCTGATTGCGTCATTTTTCATGTCTCTTTCGACATTACATTTTCGCGTGGAAAAAAATGCCCGAAATGAGTTCACTGTTTAACAAAAATGCACAATTATATGCAGAGCATTTCCTACCACGAGCTGTGCAAATCCGATGGAAACAGAATTTTTGAAACCGGACGTTTATAAGCAGAGATATCGGGAAAATCTCAATGCAACTTTATGCCCTCCAGCGGAAAAAATATGCATTTCTTGGAAACGAAACTGTACGCAAAATAGTCTTCCTTATAAATGTTATCGAATGGAAAAAATGATTTTTTGATCGGATGTTCAGAGTAAATTATCTTAAGTAAAATATATTTGGAAGTCGATAGGATTTGCATTTACGCCCCGTGGCGGCGAAGTTGTACATCGTAGAAAAACCGGAAAGCAAGGATCATCTTTCTCACATTTCAAGATTTCCGCTGCAATTATTTTTTTCAAGTCGAACTAATAGTTGCAGAACTATGGGTGTTCACAGGCGGACGAACGGACGGACAAAGGGATAACATAAGCTCGATCTTTTTTTTTTTTTTTTTACAAAAGACGTGGTGAACACAGTAGAGCAATGTAATTGCAAATGTGTAACACAGACTATTTACACTGAATTTGCTTTGCATTAGTAACACCTACCTAATAACGCGTTGATCCACCTTTCTGTGAAAGTACGGCTCGCAGACGCCTAGGAACAGATTCTTCAAGGTGACGAACATCCTTCATGTGTAATTTGACCCATGTCCGTGCAGCAGCTCCATCACTTGACGCTCATTCTGTGGAGGAGGATCAGCAGTTCTCAAAACCCGTTCTAACATATCTCACAAATGTTCAGTTGGGTTACAGACAGAGGAGTTTTCGGGCCAAGGCAATGTGGCGAATTCGTTGTCGTGTTTCTCCAACCACTCAGTAGTTATACGAGCCCGATGACACGGTGAGTTGTTCTGTTGAAAGATGGCACTGTGTTCCGGGTTAACCTCCTGCACATATGGATGGAGATGGTCGGCTAACAGATCCCTGTGGCGTCCATCATTCAGTGTTTGTGGGATGATAAGCAACGGACTAAGGGTTTTACATGAAAAAGCTCTCCAGACCAGAACACCACCTCCACCGGCCTGTTGAACCCCAACTGTGCAGCCAGCGGATAAGGCTTCATGCTGTTACGCCATATGCAAACCCGGCCATCAGCATAGTGCACAAGGAATTGGGATTCATCACTCCAAATGACTTTTTCTATCTGTCGAGGGTCCATTGCCGACTTTCCTTGGCCCGAGCTAGGCGTTGTTTGCGATCACTGGGCGTCATCATGGGTACACTTTTTAGTCTCCAGCTTTGGAACCCCTGGCGAAGCAAGGTACGGCGCATGGTGCATGTGGAAATAGGTCGAACTGCACCAGTGTTGTAGGGGTGGATGGCTGTTGCACGTCTTTGCTAATATACCACGCTCACCTCCAGGATGAGTTGCGCGTGGCACACCAATGTGAGCTCTTCTGTTGGATGTCTGTGCATTGTTAATTCAGTCCTGGTACACCCCTGATACCGTAGTACGGGAGCAGCCAACAGTGCGGCTGTTTCGAAATACCGGCACCTGCCCTTTGCGGCCCAACTATCTGGCCGCGATCAAATTGGTTTACGTCGCCACGTTTCCCCATTACTGGCGAACTTTTACTGATTATATACACAGGATAGGTGTGCAAAATTTATAATAACCGCACGTGACGTTGATGTTACGTGGTAATTCGTTATGGCTCCGAATATGTAAAACAAGGGTTGTTACTATTGCAAAGCTTACTCGGGGTATGTCATACGCAACCCCGTAAAGAGTAAGCTGACACTTGAACATTATCGTCAAAATATAAATAAGAACGGTATATTAGAAAGACGCATGAGAAGTGTGTGTGTGTGTGTGTGTGTGTGTGTGTGTGTGTGTGTGTGTGTTTCAGGGTTTAACGACGCTCTTGAGCATTCCTGGCGTCGTCCATCCCATATTTTGAGCCATTGATTCCATTGAAAAGAGAACGAGTGACCAAAGGACAGACACAGCATTCATTTCTTACCTCGGGGTGCGAACCCAGACCTAGCTGCACAAAAAGTCAAAGTTCTCAACGCCTGTTAGAGTGATGGCCACAATGTGCTCCTGCTGCTGTGAGGGAGAAAGGTGGGTCCACGCGTTATTTGGTCGATGTGTGTATAATAGATTGTTTTTTCAGTGTATATTATTTTCCAACAATTGCTCGAAGAATAGTTTCATTTCATCTGACTTTTCTACCGTTGTACTCGTCCCAGTCGAAAGAGCCTTATTTGAAGAGGCCTTTGTTATGGCACCAACACTATTCGTTCTCGAAAGAGAAACTTTGTTCCTGTGATGAAGATTTTGAAATAGAATCAAATTCTTAGGTGTAAAATTTTGTCTTTGACTCTGCTCTTGGGTGTACCCATTACGTTACATTTTGATAAAAGTATTCAGGCAAGTACGGTAATTTTAATCAGATGTTTGCAAATTAGTGGAGATCCAGATCCGCTGATTTTTTGCACGTGAAAATAAAGAGCGAGGTACGGAATAATCTCGTAAGTTAACAGATCAAACCCTGCACTAACAACATTAAAGCATGTGCTATGATTAGCCAAATATTCGCTTACATACAAGAGGGACAAACACCATGCGACTGAACAATATCTGTCAGACTTCGATGCAAGCGCTTTACAGTACAAAGTGCCAGAAGAGGATACTTAATGTTGGAGAGTCAAACTGTCATCCAGAACCTTCTTTTGTTGTCTTATTTTTTATTACTCTGCAATATTCGAATGCAATTGTGCACCTAACACTTTCAGATTAGCAACACCTGTGATGCGGTAACAAAGACGAAAATGAAACGAAATCGTACTTAAAAATATGCTTCTTCAAAGTAAGAGTTAGGCTGCGTTTCAAGTCTATACTCACAAAGGTGGAAACGGAAATTCATATTATGGAATGTAACAAATGAACCAAAAGCTTTGAAA
This sequence comes from Macrothele yani, assembly GCA_039090855.1. Classification (NCBI taxonomy): domain Eukaryota; kingdom Metazoa; phylum Arthropoda; class Arachnida; order Araneae; family Macrothelidae; genus Macrothele; species Macrothele yani. The sequence goes on from CM076996.1 coordinate 10,530,421, forward strand.
TTTGGTGTCATGATAAGAAATGCATTAAAGTTTAACGGATGGCAAAGAAATCGAGAAAAATCAGGGTATTTTATGTGCAATAATAATTGTAATTTAATGGTGTGTGGTGCCATTTACATTCCAAAAATTCGTTATAAAGGAAAGAAAAGATAAAACTAAACGTTCCGCAAATACTTATTGCCATAAGTCACTGAATAACTGATTTTCTACAGCCCACTGAAAGTCTTGATTTCCTATGATCTAAATATTTATGAGAATGTGAATTTTCAATGTAATTCCATTGGTTCTATGAGGCTGCAAAAAAATCAAGATTTCTTTTGACAATTCGTGATGGCACTACAGTTGTGTTTAATTCAGTTATCGTAATAAGAATTTACTGAGTGATTGTTTTTCTTCCTTACGAATATTTAGAATGTAGATGGCGCCACATGCTGTTAAATTAACATTAATATTACACATATAAACAACCTGATTTTTCGCAGTTTCTACGTGATATGTTTAACTCTACGGCATTTCGTATCGTGTCACTAATTTTCAAAGCTTTTTGTTCATTTATTCTTTTCCAGAATGGAGTGCACATTTAAGGAGACAGGGGGCCGGGAACTGGACAGTATTTTGGGGCACCAGTATTAGTGGCACATCTAGGATTTCAATATGGGTGCCGAATAAAAGTACCCAGGAGAAAACATTCCCAACGTATGCTGAGGAAGCCATAAAAATATACCCGCTATATTGAAGTGTGTATCCCAAGATTCTTCACGGACGAATCAGTGTTAGCAAAAAAATGCAAAAATGCATGGTTGAAAAATGGATCCCAGTTCTCTTCTACTTTATTCCCTCTCACCCCAGGGTTCAGTTTGTTGAAAATATACCAAAGTAGTGGACAAACTGATATGATCCAAATATCACGATTCAAACGAATTCTTAATGTATGAAAATTTCCCCCAATTACAGATGTTTTCAAAACATCTGTAATGCTTTGAAAGATCTGAGGATGGACTGGGGCCTATACATTTTGCTGACACCTCCTGAAAAAGCGGAAAGAAATAGGAAATGTTTTTACAAAGCAGCTTCTTATAGTTTTTGCTGTGCTATCTGCAAAAAAAAAAAAAAAAAACTGTAGAACACTGTTAATTCTTCAAGCACTCTGCATAATTCTGGGGGCCCTTGAAAATGCGGGGCCCGGGGCTGCAACCCCTTTGCCCCCTTCTTAAATATGCTCTACCAGAAAGTGAATAACAGTATCCACAATTGGTGAGTATAGGCTCGAAAGATAGCCGTAACCTGCTCTCGGAATTCAGGATTCAGCGTTTTCGTTAATTTGTCTGGCGAAAAAGAACTGTTATGAGAACTGAAACTTATTTCACTTTTGCCCTCTTTAATCCTGGAAAGTATTGGTTTTCATGAGTGTTGTGAGGAGTATTTGAGGGAGATGCCTTTTTATTTTGCATCATTTTGTTTCTTCTAAATCTGTCTTTCGCAGATGGGCACAAAAATATCATTTCTCATCATCCGGGGGGGGGGGAAGCGCCTTTTGAAATCTCGGTGAGGAATACAAAACAAGGTAAATAGCGTGTTTTGAAATTCCCGCAAAAGGCGCAGCACGTCGCATCCTGAGCTTGAAAGAATAGCTCGGAAAGCAGTCACACATACAGAAAAAGAGTATTTTTCTGAAAAGAAACAGCAGATGAGACCAGCTCCAAATTGATCAGTGAAATCAGTAACAATGCAGTGGTACCTTCTTTTGTTATCGTGATAAGATTTTTACTTTTCCCTACGAGTAGAAAGAGCCCTAATACATAATATATATATATTTACTTATATGCCAGAAGCTCTTCCCTGTCACTTAAATTTACCTGGCTCACTGGATTTTGCTCTTTTCTGGACCTCCAGAGGGAACAATTTCTAGAACCCATTTCAAGACGTATTTTAAACATGCAATTGAATAACATCTTAAGATATTTTTATCGCATTTTTTAAATACACATGTACGTGTCATAAAACATAACACAATCATGTCATTTTTGTCGTATGTGTGTTGAAAAAAGATGCTTTCTTGTTATCGCTTCGTCTGTCCCTCTGTTTGTTCATACAACGTTTCCTTGTTTAATAAATCAGTTGAAAGAGTTTCGCAAGCATCAGATAGACAAGTCCTGAATTTGTTTTTCTTATTTTCCGTTTCTCGAGTAGTGAAAAATCCGGGCTGCTTTTTTGGCCTTACTTATAATTGCAATAAAACAAATCCTAGAAAAACAGAATTTTGCATCCATTTGAAGAGTTCAGCAAAATTTTCTTTTCATTTCTTCAATTTATTCTGGTGCACAAATTCATTGCTGAAGTACCTACGCACATGTCAAGACGGCAAAGTTGCAGCGATAAGTTTCGTCGGTGTACTTCAATCGGTATCTCTCTATTCTAAAAAAGTAACTGCCGCCGCTGTTGCTGTCGCTGTTTTAGAAATTTCGCCACACTCTTGCTTTCCTAGCTCGCATCACAAAACGTATTGAACACAAAAATATGAAATTTACATCGTCTGTAGAGAATTGTTTGGAGAAACACGCTGAAATAAAGCGTTTCTCGATTCTAGCGAAACTTCAAGAGCTATTGTATTTCAAGGTTAAGAAAAGCAAAAAAGTGATATCAGGTCGCGTTCCGGACACACTAACAGCAACAGAACCAAGAAATTTTGTAGGCATGTAGTGCCAAGACCGAAGTTTGGCACCTCGTCGCCCTTTTTTTGAATTTCGATTTGGTTTACGAGAAATTAAATTTCTAAATTTCACAAAATTCTCTATTTCGCGATGGGATCCATTTAAAAAAACAGATATATGGTAAACTATAAATTATAACGCATTTCAATTTTTACAGCATAAACTTACAACTATCGTCCCTTTTTTACAAAAAAAGAATTAAGAAAAAGTCATTTTCTGATTTTTAAGCATTTTTTAAAGACGCAATGGAAAGAAACAAACGGCTTGTGTGTCTTCACGATAACCACAGAAGAACGTTCTGGTCTCGTGACCTGTTGCCATGGTGACGCAGAGAAGTTGTTATGCATATGTTTTTTTGGTAAAGCTATCTCAGTTGTTTAAGGTAGACGTCAAGTAATTTTGCTTCCTATACTTCCAGTGGGAAAACTTCTGTACACATTTTCTTCACAAATAATGCGTTCCCAAGAATGAAAATTTGAACATCGATTAAAATAGCTTCATTTTATAACTTGGAATACTTAATATTTTCTATAACATAATCATAATTATGCAATCCAACATTTGTTTGTCCACTGACGTCATCAAAGTACAGGTCGCGCCATCTTTTTTCTGGACAGTTAATGCGTTCCCAAGGATGAAAATTTGAACATCGATTAAAATAGCTTTATTTTATAACTTGGAATACTTAATATTTTCTAAAACATAACCATATTAATTCAACATTTGTTTGTCTACTGACGTCATCAAAGTACAGGTCGCGCCTTCTTTTTTCTGGTTCCAACACCACCAAAGGAAAAGTTATTGATTTTTTATATAATTATGGTTATGTTTTAGAAAATATTAAGTATTCTAAGTTATAATATGAAGTTATTTTAATCGATGTTCGAATTTTCATCCTTGGGAACACAATAATTGTGACGGAAATGTGTACAAAAGTTTTTCCATTGGAAGTATAGGAAGCAAAATTACTTGACTTCCACCTTAACGGTTTAGCATAACGCTTTACGGTGTATGGAAATGCTTTTTGGACCGCTTTTGTTTTTCTTGGTAAATTTAGTAAGTGTCATACGCTCAAACGACAAAAGTCCGACCTTCCAAAAGTTAACGACAGTAAAAAAAACTCTGAAATTTCGGAATAACAAGCCTTGTTTGCTTACACATGCAATAAAAATTTAAATTTATATGAATTTTCCAGTTTTTATATTATGTGATTTACTTGGAGATCGGGCTGCAGGGCTCGAACGCTACTCTGGAAACGAGCGTAGCGAGCCTAGAGGCGCAGCCCCTAGTCGTTCAAAAAATAGTTGCACCCAGAAGGAAGCAACCGACAGGAATGAAACTTGGTGGGTAAGTTTGACATCGTGAGACATGTAAATGATTCAAGTATCAAGCTCGGCCGCGCATGTAACGCAAGAATAAAGGGGTCGTAGCGCTGTACCTGACCGGCTAATAAGATCGTCCCGTTGCGCGTGCTTGCCATTCTGATCCCTACTGTTGTATTGGTTGTATCCTTTGCAAGTGAAGTATGCCTCAGAGAAAAGTTCGGAACCAATTCGAGCAGTTGGAGGAGTTCGAGAGGGGCTGCATTGTCGGGCTCCGGGAAGCGGGATGGTCCTATCACCGTATTGTGCGCTATACCGGTCGTGAGGATATCACCATAGCACGCTGTTGGCGGCAGTGGATAGAACAAGGCAGCAGCAGTGACAGGAAGGGTCTGGGAGAGGGGACCGACGGGTTGTCCAACATGCGCGGAGTGACCCAACAGCCACGATTGCGGATATTCAGCGAGCAGTGGTGCCCTCCAGGCATCGTCCTATTAGTGCTATCACCATTGGCAGACAGCTGCACGACGTAGGATTGCACGCACGCAGACCGTTACGACGACTGCTCTTAACACCACTGCATCGTCGCCAAACACTGCAATGGTGTCGTGCTAGACTGTCATGGAGCCACTCAGAATGGCAGCAGGTGATCTTCAGTGACGAGTCCTGCTTTTGTCTTGGAGGAGACGACCAACGAATCCGTGTGTGGAGGCACCGTGCTCAGCGCCAAGATGAACGGTTTGTTGTCGACGGTCACACGTCCAGAAGACCTGGTGTCATGGTGTGGGGTTCAATTGCCCAGAATGCCACACCTTCGGTGTTCATTACAAGCACTTTGACAACCCAACGTTCTGTTAATGAGGTCCTGCAACTAGTGGCCTTATCCTTTCTGAACGCTCTCTCCGGTGCAATTTTCCAACAGGACAACGCTTGTCAGCATATTGCTGCTGTCTCGAGAGCTTGCCTTCACGACACTGACACTCTGCAATAGCCAGCCGCTTCGCCAGACCTATCGTTGATTAAAAATGCGTAGGATGTTATTGGACGCGCTATCCACACTCCACCCGTACTGCACAATCTGCAGGAACTGCGTGAGAAGATTCAAGCTGCATGAGATAACTTATCGCAGGACACCATTAGGAACCTGTACAACTCCATTCCAAAATGTCTGGCATGCTGTGTGAGCAAACAAGGCTCCCCGACGCCATACTGAGAGACACTACTTTTTGGCGTGTAACTCAATAATACTGCCCATGTCAGTCTCAATATTTAATCATTTATTGTCCCTGGTAATCTTTACTTTCCTCCCGAATAGCATGGCAATCCGACACGTTTTTCTAGGTCCAACTATTTTTTTGACGATGAGTGTATATAGGTGCCCGAACGTAAAATAAATCTCTTGGCCGTGAGGTTTGAAAAATGTTTGATGTTTGTTGCGTACATCGTCTGGAATCAGTGAGAATTTCTTCTTCAACGCTTCAAAAATGTGTGATGCGTCTTCCATACATAGTCTGAAATTAGTGAGAATTCCCTTCTTCTGCAGAGAGTTACTTCAATGGTGCTTTGCCGGCTGACCCAGAAACCTGATATTCCGTCGCAGCTCTCTCTCAAATGAGGATGAGGTATATGTAGCGTACCTACCTCAGAGGTGACTTAAGACGGTAAGTTGCAGCGATAAGCTTCGTAGGTGTAGTTTGGTTGGGAGAACAACTGGCGCGGGGGCGTGGATTCAAATCCGACCACCAGCAAATGAGCTTTTATGCTATAGGTGGTGCAAATATATGCTTGTAATGATCACGACACCTGTGTTTCTAGAAAAATAAACAGCAAAAACAAAGAAGAAAGAAGCACTAGCAAGTAATGGATGCAAACATCAGGAAGACTTTCTAATGAATTTTCTACCTTTTCCTGGTCGCCAGGTTTATATATATAGTATATCATCATCAGGATCATCATCATCATCATCAACAACTATTATATCAATCCACTGTTAGATGAAGATCTCCCCAAATTTCTTCCACATCGGTCTATCTTGTGCCATTCTCCTCCATGTCACTCCCGCATGTTTTCGAATTTCATCCACCCATCTCCTATGTGGTCTTCTTCTGGCAACATGTCCACCCCATTGCCATTTCAGGGATTTTATTTTGATCATGATGTCTTCCACTCTTGTCATTTTTGTTATTCATGAGTTCGTCTTCTTATCTCTCCTAGTTACACCAAGAATGCATCTCTCCATGCTTTTTCAGTTACCTGCAGTCTATGTATGTCTTTTTTAGTTAAGGTCCATGTCTCTGCTCCGTACATAAGCACTTGAAGGTCGCATTGATTAAACACTTTTCTTTTAAGACATAATAGCATATTGCTCTTTAAAATTGTTCTCTTTCTTCCAAAACCTCTCCAACTAAGTTTTATACGCCGATTAATGTCTTCATCAATGTGACCTTTGCTTGATATCTGCTGTATATATACGAATATACACTGAAGAGCAATTGAATTAGAGACAGCTGGCCTTATGCAAATGTGGCGCTGTGGGCGGCCCTGTAAACGGAAACGACATGACGTATGCAGCGATCCGACAATATAAGGAGTGATGCGACGGGAATCAGTAAGAGTTGGACGCAGTATGGGTAAGACGAAGGATCTAAGCGCATTTGATCGTGGGCAAATTATCGGGGCCCGACGAATGGGTCACTCCATGTCGGAAGTCGTGCAGGCACTGGGTTTTTCACGAGCCACTGTGTCGCGGATGCACCGTGAGTACATCGAATCCGGTAAAACCATCCCTGCAAGGGCCAACTGCCGTAGACAACAGCGTGTGGAAGAGCGGGGTCATCGTCGGCTAGCTCGCATTGTAACAGCGGATAGACGGGGCACAGTGCAAGAAATCACTCGGCAATTTAACGCTGGTGCACAACAACGTGTAAGCAGCCACACCATCCAGAACCATCTCCTCGCTATGGGGTACAGAAGCCATCGTCCCACGAGGGAACCACTGCTGACCGTAAATCACAGGGTGCAAAGATTAGCATGGGCGCGGGAACATCGCCACTGGACCCTAGACATGTGGAAAAATGTTGCCTGGACTGAAAAGTCGAGATTCACGTTGGTACATGCGGATGGAAGGAAACGAGTACGGCGCAAACCACATGAAGCGATGGATCCTTCTTGCTAGCAGGGTACTCTTCAAGCTGGTGGGGGTGGCATTATCGTCTGGGGACTGCTTACATGGACTGAAACGGGACCCCTGGTACGTGTGACATCGTCTCTCACAGGTCAACGTTACCGGGATATCCTGGACGACCATTTGCTCCCGTTTGTGCGTCTTCAACATCCCACTGGGAACCTCATACTGCAACAAGACAATGCAGCGTGCCATCGCTCCCGATGTATCCGAATGGTTGGATGAACACTCCACCGACGTGACCTCGCTTTCTTGGCCAGCTAGGTCACCTGACCTCAATCCCATCGAGCACATCTGGGATGCCATCAAGAGAGATGTTCGAGGCTCTTACCCCCTCTCTCAAATCTTCGTGAACTGTGGGAGCTTGTTCAGGGGTCGTGGATCCGTGTGGCTACCCAACGCTTCCGGTGTCTTGTCGAGTCCATGCCGAAACGAATCGCCGCCGTCACCAGGGCGAAAGGTGGTGCTACACGTTATTTGACAGGTATCTCTAATTCAATTGCTCTTCAGTGTATATAGCAGTAACAGTGGCTTTGAAATCCTGCGGTATTGAAGATGCATACATTAATATTATTCATAACATCTATGAAAATGCAAGTGCAAAGCTTCGGCTATTTGAGAATACAGCACCCATAAAATTTGGAAAGGGAGTGAGACAAGGCAACACCATATCTCCTAAACTCTTTAATGCCACTTTGGAAAATGTCTTTTAATCGCTGAACTGGGAAAACAAAGGGATAAAGATTAATGGAGATTATCTAACTCACCTTCGTGTTGCTGATGGCATAGTCTTTTTGCAACGACCCCATCAGAGCTGCAGAATACGATCCAGGAACTTACTGACAAGAGTAAAGAAGTGGGATTTAAAATGAACTTTCAGAAGACAAAAGTGATGTACAATGCTTTTACAAGAAATGAAGATTTAGCGATTGATGGGGAAAAGCTGGAGGTAACCAATACCTACATTTACCTTGGACAGCAGATATCAAGTGAAGGTCACATTGATGAAGAAATTAATCGACGTATAAATCTTGCCTGGCGAGCTTTTGGAAGAAACAGTATAATTTTCAGAGCAATATGCCATTATGTCTTAAAAGAAAAGTGTTTGATCAATTCATTCTTCCAGTGTTTACGTATGGTGCACAGACGTGGACTTTAACTAAAAAAGACATACAAAGACTGCAGCCAACTCAAAGAAGCACGGCGAGGTGCATGCTTGGTGTAACTAGGAGAGATAACAAGAGGAACTCGCGGATCAGCAAAATGACAAGAGTGGAAGACATCATGATCCGAGTAAAATCCCTGAAATGGCAATGTACTGGACATATTGCCAGAAGGACAGACCATCGATGGACAGCCGAAATTTTAGATTGGATTCCAAGGGACAGGAAAATACCCAGAAGAAGACCACATGGGAGATGGGTGGATGAAATTCGAAAGAATGCGGGAGTAACATGGAGGAGAGTGGCACAAGACAGAGCTTTGTGGAAGAAACTTGGGGAGACCTTCGTCCAGCGGTGGATTGATAATGGTTGGAAATGATGATGATAATGATATATACAAATGAGATCCCTCGCTGTTTAAAGGCTGTGTACGTTGAAAATACTGTTGACAGAAGTACAGCAAATCGTTGGGCAATTGAATTTCGTCAATGTTAACCGGGGCATGGCAATCGTGTCGACGAACCTCGCAGTGGAAGACCAGTTTCGGTGACTGATGAAAATCACCGAAAAGCATTTTATAAATGATCTAAAATGACCGCCGTATCATCCAAAAGCGAATCGCAGCTCGGCTTGAAATCTCAAAGGAAAGAGTGGGGCATATCATTGCCTCATTGGGCTACACAAAAATCTATTCTCGATGGGTTCCAGGCATGAAAACAAACAGAAGTGTTGTGAAGTGAAAAACGTTTGAGTGTTGTGAAAAACGTTTAAAGCGTTATCGTGAAGAGGGCGATCAATTTCTGTTGAATATTGTTACTGAGCATGAGTCATGGATCCATCACTTTGACCCTGAAAAAAACCCGACAGAGCATGGAATATCAAAACGCTTCCTCTCCTCGTCCTAAAAAACCACAAGAGCATGGAATATCAACACGCTTCCTCTCGTTGTCCACAAAAAAACTGACAGAGCATGGAATATGAACACGCTTCCCCTCCTCGTCGTAAAAAACCGACAGAGCATGGAATATGAACACGCTTCCTCTCTTCGTCCTAAAAAACCCGACAGAGCATGGAATATGAACACGCTTCCTCTCCTCGTCCTAAAAAATCGACAGAACATGGAATAGGAACACGCTTCCTCTCTTCGTCATAAAAAACCCGACAGAGCATGGAATATGAACACGCTTCCTCTATTCGTCCTAAAAAACCGACAGAGCATGGAATATCAACACGCTTCCCCTCTTCGTCCTAAAAAAACCGACAGAGCATGGAATATCAACAAGCTTCCTCTCATCGTCCTCTAAAAAACCGACAGAGCATGGAATATCAACACGCTTCCTCTCCTCGTCCTAAAAAACCGACAGAGCATGGAATATCAACACGCTTCCCCTTTTCGTCCTAAAAAAACCGACAGAGCATGGAATATCCACACGCTTCTTCTCCTCGTCCTTAAATAGCGACAGAGCATAGAATATCAACACGCTTCCCCTCTTCGTCCTAAAAAAACCGACAGAGCATGGAATATCAACACGCTTTCTTTCCTCGTCCTTAAATACCGACAGAGCATAGAATATCAACACGCTTCCCCTCTTCGTCCTAAAACAACCGACAGAGCATGGAATATCAACACGCTTCCTCTCCTCGTCTTTAAATACCGACAGAGCATGTAATATCAACACGCTTCCCCTCTTCGTCCTAAAAAAACCGACAGAGCATGGAATATCGACACGCTTCCTCTCCTCGTCCTAAAAAAGTCAAGACAGTGCCGTCTGCCAGCAAGCTTTTTTTTACTGTTTTTTGGGACTGACACAAAGTTTACCTGATAGAATTTTTGGAAGCTGGGAATACTGTCAATTCAGCACGTTACGTTGAAATAATAAAGAACCTACGCCGGAGAGTGTGTCGAGTTAGGAAGTCAACTGCACCGATTTTGTTGTTAAGTGACAACGTAAGACCGCACTCTTCTCGTGCGACACCTTTGTGCTCTCCAGTGGCGGAAATTTGAGGTTCTCTCCTGTCCGCCCTGCAGCCCGGACTTATTGCCGAGCGATTTTTATTTGTTTCCAAATGTGAAAAGGGATCTCAAAGGGACTAATATCACCTCAGATGATGAGGTGAAGCACGCTGTCATATCATGGATCAGACAAAGAAGCTCTGAGTTCTGCATTGACGGCATGCGTAAACTCGTCTTAAGTTGGGAAAAATTTACTGAACGACAAGCCGACTAGGTAGAAAAATAGTTACGTCAATTTGTACCTACCATAATGTACTTTCATTTCGGTTTTTGTTTGTGCAAATGCATCGTTTCTTTTTCTGAATATTTGACTGTGTGCATTACTTCTGAGCCTACCCTTTGTGTGTGTGTGAGTGCGCGCCGTCTCGTTGGCGCAGTGGTCTAAGCGCTGGCTTATGACCATTCGTTCGAGAAGGGGCCGGTTTCGAATACCGGTGAGGCATGGATGTTGTGTTTTTCTTACGGCACTGGCTCTTTCCCTTCCCTGGAATCAGTGACCCTAAACTAGGGACTGGCGACTGCTTATATCCCATTGGGTTGCTCACGGTGATTGTTAAACCTTCAATAAAAAAAACATATATACATAATTTTAAGGGGTATTAACAACCCCCATGGGAATCTAAAAATATAAGAAGTCGTCTGTCCGTAACTTAGGACCAGTGGGTTCAAGGAAGGAAAAAAATCATCTCCATAGGGCAAGCACACCACCCATACTACATCCGAGACTAACGCGAAGCCGGCGCCACTGACCACGTGACCATAGCCAGAAGCCGGCGCCACTGACCACGTGACCGTGGAGTTTCGCACTCGTTCCGGTATCTCTAGTTTTTGGAACAGATTAAAAAATCACTTCTGAATCGCAGGGAGTGTACATGACCAAGATATTCCAGTTTTGTTTTAGTACAATATTTTCCGGCAGGTCAACATTACAGCATAGAATAATGCAGAAAATTCAAAGAAAAAATTGCTTATGTATACAACAACGCCTTCCATTGCCTTCGCAGTTCTTCATAGGTTCTGCATAATTCGGAAATGTTACAGCAGTACGTTCTATTTAAAAAATCTGTTTTTTTCTTTTGTCAGAAATGTGTTCACTGCATCCGAGATTTCGATGGAACATCTCCTGTCTGATAATTTCCTTGTCAAATTACAATGAAAATAACAAAAGGAATATCTTACGAAAAAAAAATCATTTGCAACCATTCGATTCCAAGGAAATTTTAATTTGACAAAAGCAGTTTTTATTCACTCGAGTCGCTTTTCCGTATGTTATTTTTCTAGACACTTTTATTCGATAAATGTCACTGAAATATGACATTGAGTTTCGTTTTAAAAAGTTGCACGGGGCACTTCATCTTCAAAAATTACGCATCGTCAAATGTTATCCTACTTATCTGCAAAACAACAAAATAAAGAAAAATAATGTAAGCCATTGTCTATTTTTTCAAACGAAACAAAAATGATATAAAATCAACTAAGTGGTATCGAATAGTTTGCGAAAATTTGCTGTTTTAAAATCTTTCAGAAGCGTTCGACGTTTTAGGGTCACGTAAATTTTTTTTTGATTTTGCAATGTCTGTTATCATTTTACGAATCAAGAACAAAGGCTGTGCTAATGAGCAGCTTTCTACCTTAAGGAAATATAAATTATCTTTTATAACCTTTGCTAATGACGTATTATCATGTTTAATACGATGAGGATAAGATGTGACGTACCTGCCAGCAGGACGCACATGACATAAGGGCAGATAGTAGTCAGAACAAACGTCCGCGTAACTCAATTGGTAGAGTGACTTATTCCGGAATGAGGGAACCCGGGTTCGAATCCTGACAGAAATGCCATCAGGACAGAAATGACGGAGAAATTTACTTCGTTATAATGGCGCCCGAACTATCCGGGTGACCCGACCGTTCAAAATCTCGCAATGGTGTGATGTTATTTCCACACCGCGAGATAGGAAAAATCAGAGAATCCCTTCTCCAGCGCTTCGAAAAAAAAAAATTGACTGGGAGTTCTCAAGTGCACGTTCTACAGTGGATGGCTGCTTGCAACGATTCATGGTCACGGCTGACCCGTGGGCCATGCTCCCGGCCCTCTTTCGGTGGGGAGGGGAGATGTGACGTACCTGCCAGCAGGACGCACATGACATAAAGGCAGATAGTAGTCAGAACAAACGTCCGCGTAACTCAATTGGTAGAGTGACTTATTCCGGAATGAGGGAACCCGGGTTCGAATCCTGACAGAAATGACATCAGGACAGAAATGACGGAGAAATTTACTTCGTTATAATGGCGCCCGAACTATCCGGGTGACCCGACCGTTCAAAATCTCGCAATGGTGTGATGTTATTTCCACACCGCGAGATAGGAAAAATCAGAGAATCCCTTCTCCAGCGCTTCGAAAAAAAAATTGACTGGGAGTTCTCAAGTGCACGTTCTACAGTGGATGGCTGCTTGCAACGATTCATGGTCACGGCTGACCCGTGGGCCATGCCCCCGGCCGTCTTTGGGGGGGGAGATGTGACGTACCTGACAGCAGGACGCACATGACATAAAGGCAGATAGTAGTCAGAACAAACGTCCGCGTAGCTCAATTGGTAGAGTGACTTATTCCGGAATGAGGGAACCCGGGTTCGAATCCTGGCGCGGACAGAAATGACGGAGAAATTTACTTCGTTATAAAGATTTCATTTTAACATGATAGAATGTGTTGTATAGACTAAGAGAAACTGATAAGCCACATTGGCATTAATTTTTTTTTTCTTTTTCAAGTATCCCTTCCCGAATAATTTTTGGATGATACTCACTATTTTAATTCATGGTTTGATTATTCTCCTATTTTGTTTTAGTATTGAGTTGTGGCAGTTGACATGGACGAATTCATTGGGCTGCTGAAAGAAAGCATAACAGCAGGAAGCAACGTGACTGATCAATTAAAATAGTCAGCAGCGGCTTCAAAGTCCTCATACGCTCGCTAAACAGTTGCATCATTGTTGAAGATCTTCTTGGACAGAAAACGGTCCCAGAGCCAAAATAATGTATAGTATGTTGGGACATACTATACATAGTATGTTGTATGTTATAGTATGTTGGGACATACTATCTGGAGAGTAAGTGGGGTGTGGCAGAGGTGTATGTCCTAATGGTGAAGTTTCGGCATGGTTATTCTTGCGAAATGGGCGGCAAGCGTTATCATGAAGCATCAGGACACCATGTCTACTGACCACTGCTGGCTGTTTTCTGCACACTTTCTCATACACTTGTTGCAGGTCATCACAATTGCGTTTTGCTGTGATAGTCCGACCGAGTCTCAAGAATGGGTGGTGGATCGCGCTTGCCGATTATGACCACCACATAGTGACAATCACTTTCTTTGGGTGGCTTTAGCATATTCTTGGGCTATTCATCCGAATCCAATCATTGAACGGAACGCCTAGGATTATCGTATAAATTCCACTTCTCAACATAAGTCACAATGCACTGCAGAAATCTTTCCCTTTGTTCTTGTTAAGCAGAAAAGAATACACTTCGAGGCGACGTGTCTTGTGTTCCTCAGTAAGTGCGTGCAGCACCCACTGATCAAGTTTTTTTCACTTTACCTATGACTGCTAGGTGCCAGGACATTGTTGAATAGTACGTCCTCCTGTCCCGTTCGTCTTCAATTCAATAATTTCCTTCAATTCAACAAACTTAATGGTTGCAGGATTGTGTCCCCGGTTTCAATTTGGAAACTCGTATCCCCGGACTGGAATATTACGAACCAACTATGTACGGTCCACTCGCTAGCTGTTCCTTCACCAAATGCTGTATTCAGGTTCCTCGCTGCTCAGACGCGAAATGTCCCAAATTAAACTCAAAGAAAATTAACGCGAATATGACTTGTCTCCAGAGCCCATTTAATCTTCGCCGTGTTCAGTACCACCAGTAATCGAATAACAACTAACGAACTTATTACATAGCTCACAGTCCAAGGTGTCATGTGACGTATCACATGTGCATTTGCTATACAACGCCAATCGAGCAGAACGGAGCTAGGTGCCAGTACCCTGTGATCGGCCATTTCAACTGCAATATCCAACTATATAGGCTCTAAAAGGTAATAGTTTTGTCATTGTTTAGTTCCGTGTGCGTTTGTTGCAGGCAGTGACCAAATTATTCTACCAACGGTTGATTTGTTTCTTACACAATAAGTTTTATATACAAATGATTTTACACATGCATGCATGTCCTTAAGCTGTTCTTTGAGATTCAGAGTTTAGTTACTCAAAGAAAGTTTGTCTTCCAGATTAATGTTTAAAACTGATAGAACTAAATTTTATTTACTGTTTACGTATCAGACGTCTCCATTTAGAGCATTCTTGGCACACAGTTTAAGCTTCTCCGACATCCATCACACGTCTCACACAAGATCTCTTGTATTTCATACTCATTATCTTTTCCTCATGCCGGCATTCCTGAATCTGTTCCTCCCATGATTACCCCGGCCTTCCTCTACCTTTCTTTCCTGCCACTTGGGCTGAAAAACTGTTCTTAGTAAACATTTCACCACTCATTCTTTTAACATGGCCAAACCACCTAAGAGTATTTGTCTCCACCTTACTAACAATATTTTGCCTCACATTACACATTTGCAATACATCTTAGTTCTTCACATTTTCAGAGCGTGTCTTGACACAAACAGCCCGTAAGTAACGCATCTCTCCAGCACACAAACTTTCAAAATGTTTTATTCTGAGCGAAATTTACAGGGAACGAAGGCGGTAGGCGGCATGTGCCTTTACAATACCTGAAATCATAATAACAGGAGTCAGATATATACAAAGTGTGTGCAATTTACATTATGCAAGGGGTATATACAATGCAAGTGAAATAGATGAGCGGACTAAAAACATAATTACCGTAGTATGTATACAAGAAATGCGCTATTTACAGTCTGAGAGGTGTATATATACAGCGAATGCGCAAGTTGCAGTATGAGAGGTGTATATATAATACAGTGCTAGTGAGATAGATGAGCGATGTTTCAACATAAGTGCAACAGTGCAGGGTGTGATAATGGAAAATATATACGTGAGACTGAATAAATGTACAATTTAGGCGAAGTATATACAGATGTGCGTGAAGCCATATAGGAACAGGGAACGAACTATGTGCAGCAAGTGAGATATACATAAAATGCAATGAAAATATAAATACAAATGACACAGAACATAATGATGCAATTGAAATGTGTACTATATACAAATGTGTACAAAACGTGCATGACTGAGATATGTAAGATGCAGACAGTAAAGAATGAGCTTGTAGGACGGCTCCGAAACGGAGCATACACAGTACCAAGGAATATGTATATGTACAGAATGAACAGCGAAATATATACAGAATGTGTATGTACAATTTACACGAGCAATATGACGAACGAATGAGCAGAAGATATATGACGAAATAAAAACATTGAATATACAGCAAACACTAACAGTAAAAAGATAAACTGGAGATGGGAAAAAAAGAATGTACAGAAGAACTAAGTCTGACATGCTTAGGGAGAAACTCTCCGGGTCCGGTGAGCCAGTCCAGGGTTCATCACAAAGATCAAAGCGGGGAAGGTCCCGACGTAGAGGATGTAAGTCAAATCAGAAGATGTAGGTCTGCAGAAGGCCAGGAAAACCAGCGGTGTAATGGTGACCATACACTCCGGAACTGCAGGCTCTGGTCAGTGGCCCTGGTAGCGGTAAACGCCAATCGGAGCCTGGAGGTCAGCCGGTTGCGGAATTGCGCACAGAGGGTATCTCCTGCTTGAAGGAGCGTAGGCACATTAGAGGTATGACGGATTTGCAGATAGAAGCAGTAAATCACATGCTTTGCGAGTACAAAGATAAGGCGCCGGTGGCGAACAAGAAACCAGCAACGTACTGTATGAAGAAAAAGGCAGCTCTTTGGCACAGAGACACTTGACAACGGTAAAGGCTAGGTGCAGTAAAGGAAGAATCGCCGGGCAGTACTGGTAGATGTGTAGGACATCAGCATGTTCAAAACAGAAGATGCAGGTGTGTGCGGCTGCCAGCGTCATCCGAAATAACGTGACTGGCACTGGCAGGCGGCGGTGAAGGAAGAGCCAGTGAATATTCCTTTCATCTGGTGTCGAGATGGGTGAAGCTGTTGCCGACCACACACTCGGAAGAGCGAAGGGCGGCACTCCTGAAATGAGCTGGGGTGCGGGTGGCGATGGATCCTGGAGAAGAAAACGTTAGAGAGTACGGACAGTGAAACTGGAGATCGGATAAAATGAGCCACGAACAGGAAGAAAAAAACGAAGGGGAAGAGAAGCAGAAGAAACGAGAAAGAAGCCAGCCGGAGAAGCGAGAGCAGGAAAAAGAGTAATGATCAAGGAGCAGAGATAATCGTAGAGTGCAAGAGAGGCAGAGGTGCGTGGAAGGAAAGGAGAGAGGTCGGAAAGGGTTTCCATGTTAGATCGGACGGAAGTAAGTCTCGGATGGAAACGATCCCAGCGGGGAGCCAGGAAAGGTCAGTGAAATACGGTGCGTTAGGAGGATGGAGGATGGAGGAGTAGAAGAGGGGTTCAGTTAGAAGTTCTGAGGTGGTAGCGGGTGGGGCACGGAGTAGTAGCAGAGAGCGAAGAAAGGAAAGCACCTCTGAATAAACGGGGGAAAGACGGGAGCGGAGGAGAGAAAAGCGATCCATCAGTAGAAAAGTTGTGAATTTGAATCGGGGTTCCGGGGAGAAATCATCACGTCTCGGAGAAGAGAGGCTGCGGATCTTGGTTCGCAGAGTAGACGCAGAAGGGATACTATCCGGTGTGCTTTGTAGAACTGGCGGACATCCAGGAGCGCAATACCACCAGTGGAGATCGGACGACTTAGAGTTGAGACTTGTATCCAATGATGAGCTGACCAGATCATAGTAGAAATGATCCGTGTGACTTCAGCAAGATAGTAAGCTGTCATGCGAGCAGCTGCCCACACATGAAGACAAGGAGACAGAAGATATGAACGAGCAA
This sequence comes from Macrothele yani, assembly GCA_039090855.1. Lineage (NCBI taxonomy): Eukaryota > Metazoa > Arthropoda > Arachnida > Araneae > Macrothelidae > Macrothele > Macrothele yani. The sequence continues at coordinate 10,547,833 of CM076996.1, forward strand.
GGCGTGCCCGGGTGACGTAAGAGGCGCTGAACTGAGCTTTCCGCCAGAAGGCAGCCGATCGAACAAGGCGATTACGAAGAGCAGCCCATGTGTTATTTCGGGCAGCTATGGGAGCTCCCAGGTGTACACCAAGAAATTTCTGAGAAGAGGCAGTCCAGGAGGCGCCCCATGGGGAGTTCGTCCTGGACTCCCAGGCACCACACCACAGGCCGGCACTCTTGGTGGTGTTGAGCATCGCTGAGGAGCAAGAAGAGTAGAGTGCATATACATGAGCGAGGGTATTAAATTGCGACTCCATCCGAACGCAGAAAGTCGCGTCGTCGGCGTAGGCGGAGTAGGTTATAGAGAAGTGTCCGGTGCTTGCCGTGGGAGGAGGAAGAGCCGCAAAAAATGCACGATGTACTGTGCGTAGGAAAGGCTCAAGCGCCAGAGCGAATTATTGCCCAGAAATTGGACAGCCCTGTCGTATTCCACGACGTAAAGAAATGGGTGCTGTCAGAAAGGCGGCTGTCTTGACCTGAAAGACGACTTCGCGATAGAGAGCAAGAATAGTGGTAACGAAGACAGAAGGAAAGCCAAAAGCGTGTAAAGTAGTTGAGAGAAATGAATGGGAGATATTATCAAAAGCTGCACGTTGGTCTAAATTTAGTAGGGCAAGAGATTCAGAATTAGTTCTTGCAAGACACAGAAGATCACGAAGGAGGTGAAAGTTAGTAGCATTAGAACGACCAGATACTGTGTAGGACTGGTCGGAAGAGAGAACATACGGAAGAACTTGATTTAGGCGGCGAGAGAGAATTTTAGTGAACAGTTTGTAATCAAGATTTATTAGTGAAATCGGACGCCAGTTCCCCAGGTCAAGGAGGTCACCCTTCTTAGGGAAAAGTACCATGTGAGCAACAGTGCAGCCCCTCGGAAGGGAGATAGACGCAATGACAGAAGAGTAAGCAGCGAGAAGGAAAGGAAGGAGAGAAGGTAAAAAGATAAGATAAAATGATAGAGGGAGGCCGTCAGGACCAGGGACTGCTCAGGGATTGAGAGAGGAAAGTGCAGTCCTAAGTTCAGATGGAGAGATAGGCTGCCGAAGAGAAGCGGAGAGGTGAGAGGGGACTTGAGGGAGAGAAGAAAGTAAAGTATTACACGCAGAAGCCGAAGGTGGAGGGGTATCACTGTGCTTGTCGGAGAAGTATTGACGAACATGGGATCAAAGCACATCTGGGTCCGAAGCCACATGACCGTCAGGCAGACGCAGCACACGGAGTCGATGAGAAGAACGGCACTGATCCTCTAACGAAGACAAGAACTCAAAAGAGCAGTCTTCGGGAGACAAGTGCTGGAGACGAAGTCGTAAAATGGCCTGCCGGGCTCGAGGTTCCAGAAGAGAACGGAGGTCTACCAAATATGCTGGATAGAGGGGGTGAGAGGCTCCAAGCTGGGCGAGAACTTGTCGGAGATTGCGTTCTTCCATGGTACGCAGATTGGCAACTGTGAACGAGTGGCTCTTGAGAAAGTGGAGCAGGTGTGACTTGACATCCAGCCAGTAACTTAGTGCACAGGAAGCAGTGGACAGTCCAGGGTCATAAGAGTGAAGGAGCTTCCGGACGTTCGAACACAAAGCCTGGTCATCCAGGAGAGAGGTATCTAATGTCCAGGAGTGAAACTTGGAGCGTTGACGGAAAGAAGAGGTGAAGGTGACCACAACGGCACAATGGTCAGAAGAGGCGGTGGGTAGATGCTGGCAGTCCGTGACCACGGGCAGAAGGGCAGTGGTTGCGTAGAAACGGTCAAGTCTAGCGGAAGATGACGAGGTGGCAGCTGAGGACCTCCACGTATGGGAGACTGTTGTAGGATAAATTTGGCGAAAGACGTCCCGAAGATCAAACTCCGTGATGAGGGAGTGTAATTGCTCCACAAGACGTAAGCGAGTTTCCTTATGAATTGGAGCACGATCAAGATCAGGGTCAAGCGTGCAATTAAAATCACCGCCGATCAACACGTGATCCGACGGCAACGTTGACTGAAGAGCTGAACGGAGCGCCATGAAAAGGAGGGTGTGATGTTGAGGTGTGCACGGAACGTAGATGTTGAAAACGACATAACGACGCTCGTCCAGAACAAAGGTAAGGCGCTGAAGCAAGTCACGGCAGAGAATCTGCACCGTCACTGAAGATAGAACTTGACGGAACTGAGTGCGGATGCCGATGGCCAGACCGCCGATTGTAGAGTGTCGGAAAGCGTGGTGGAAATGATAGTTCCACGTACGCCATCGATTGAAGGGCGTTGTAGACAGGCAATTTGTCTCTTGGAGCAGAAGAATGTCTGCTGTGATGTCATGGAGATCCTCACGAGCAAGCGAGTTCGCCAGAGTGGACCCAAACCCCCTACAGTTCAGTGTCGTTATCTTGAACGGAAATGTCCGACGGCGGTTCAAGGAGCTTGTCAGCGGCTCATTGGAGCCGAGAGAGACGATCGCAGACTTTCTTGAGACAGCCGCTTTCGCCGAACGATGTGGATGGTAAGGCTTGGAGGTGAGATCGAACAACCGCCACTTGCGTCATAGTTGCTACAAGCTCCGTGAGATAGGATTGGAGAAAATCATGAGACATGGTTTTACTACGAGGGCCGATAAGATAGGAGAATAACTCCGCACCAGAAATCGGTGCCTGTGGTAGTGAGGAATCTTCCAATTGCTGTATGAAATCCTCTAGAGTAAGTGGTACCAGTGTGCTGTTGTCAGAGTCGGAGATGTAGATGCTAGAAGCGTCAGATGCGAGTGAACGGCTTTCCGAGAGATCACATCCTCCTTGAAAGGTGGGAGATGTGCGTGTCTTCTTATTGCGACGTCGAGTAGTCCGACGACGCTTCGAGCGTACCGTCTGTTGCTTGGGACTAAAGGCAGGATTGTCTGGCACTGTAAAGGCATCAGGCGCATCGACCCCATTATCGGGCTCTGAAGGGTGCTGTGGAGTTAATGTAAAAAGCAGAGGAGAGTTCAACTGGTCTCCGGTCGAAGAATTCTCCTGCTATGGGCATGTTTGGAGTATAGAAGCTGAGTTGGAAGTGGAAGGTTGCGACGAAGTCACGCGTTGACCAACGGTTTTATGCAGACTTTCGGAGTAACTCGACTGCCGCTGGTCAGAGGCGCCAGATGAAGATGCCGGGGGTCCAGTTGACCGTTGAGTAGGCTGTACTGAAGATCTGGAGGCAGTAGCTGCCCGATGAGGGCATAGCGCACTAGGGTGACCAGTGCTTTTACATACCGAACAAAGTGTGCCCACAGTGATGTCAATGCGCCTAGTATGAGTGTCACAGCGTACATTGAGTACCGATGGAACACGTAACATGGCTTTCTCCGAGGGAAAGATCACACGTACGTTACGGCGAAATCCTAAGAGATAACGGTCCTCAGGGACTCCCGGAAAGGAGGAGTACGTTATGACCGATCCGACAGTACGTCCATAATTCTGAGCGACGGAGAGCAATAGGTCGTCGGATACTTCCGGAGGAACAGGGGCGAAACTGACTGTAGTAGGTGCTTGTGTGAGTGGGGTCGCAAGGAGATGGCTATCGCTGATGGAAATGCCTTTGGCCGCCCCGGTGGCGCAGTGGTCTAAGCGATGGCCTCTGATCATTCGTCCGAACGGGGTCCGGGTTCGAATCCCGGTGAGGCATGGATGTTGTGTTTGTCTTACGGCACTGGCTCTCTCCCTTCCCTGGAACCAGTGACCCTAAATTAGGGACGGGCGACTGCTTATAGCCCATTGAGTTGCTCACGGTGGTCGTTAAACCTCCAATCAAAAAAAAAAAAAAAGAGCGAAGGCAGGAGTCGCAAGATAAGCAATTACTTGACTGGTTCTTCTACCCACGTGAGTAACAGCCTCTTTTGGAACAATTTGTCGAAGGGCAGCGCTGTACGCCGTCAGCTTTGTGTTGGGGAGGCTGCGGAAAAATACACCCAGCCCGATTTTGTCAAGAAAAGCTGACCTTGAAGGCAAGTAGTCGGGACATCCACGTATATCTGGTCTGTACCGTACGTCATCTGATAGGGGCACTTTGAAGAAGGGGGCTGGTGAGAAGAAGAAGAAGTTGACGCACCTGAGGTGACGGCAGCATACGACACACCTGGCGCGCGTTGTGATGACGCCGAAGTGGCTGGTGGGAGTGAGACGTCCATGGCGTCATCAGAAGGCACAGAGGAAGGCAATGGTTCACCACTCTTCGTTAGATGGAAAGGAGATTGCTCCATTGGCAAGGCAACTTTGTCACACTGCGGAGAGGAGGGGCTTATCAAAGGAAGCCCTCCATTGGCGGATTGCTGCTGAGCAACTGATAGGGATAAAGAGTCACTTCCGGAAGTGAGGATAGAATTTCCGCTACCTCCGGAAGTCGCCATTTGCAATGGCGATAAGATTACGAGCTTTGGCCAACTCGACCAAAGCAGGAAAATGAGGAATGCAACCCAGAAAGGGCACTTACCGACCTGGTAAATGGATCAGAAGTAGGACGACACCTTCACACACGCTGCACACATAAAATTAGGAGCTGTAGACTCGGAAATTATCACAAATGGAACAAAATACGAGCACGAAGTAAACAACGACTGTCGTCCAGCACACAAACGACTCCTATGTCTCTTCTACAGTGTTCGGGTTTCATTTTGGTCGTCTTAAATTTTTTGCATGCTGTAAATCCCCAAAAAAGATACCATTTTAGTTTTTTTTATTTACATGCAGTATTTTGGTTTCAAGAAAATACTATTTTTATTACTCTCACCTTTTTTTCCGAGCACATTATGGTATGTTACTAGGAATAATAATTTTAGCTGTCCTTGCGTTTTTTATCAAAAGAGCTATTTTTGATTTATCGATTTATATGTACAAATAGCAGGCTCCCGTTAAAATTTATTTAAGCAGCCTTGATTTTTATTTATTTATTTTATTGTGTGAATTTGAAGGATTCTGTCAAACTATGAATAAGTAGATTACAAGCATACATTATTAATATTTTGACCATCTATCGTATAGCGTGTGCCTACGCGCAGTATTTGAAGAGGAATATGGTTTTGATTAAGTTACCTGTATTCTGAAATTCTCAAAGAAATATAATTTTAGTATAAAGCTACTTCTACAAATTCTCTGATATCCTTATTTTTGCCACCCCGGTGGCCAAGGGATCAGAGGCCTTCGCTTCTGGCTAGTCGTCAGAGTTGTGTCTTGGTTCAAGTTTCGGATGAGGCGTGGGTAAAGTATATTTCCTACGGCGCTGGATCTCTCCCTTCCTTGGAACCGGTTTTTCTAAATTAGGGACCCCGACTGCAACCCGAAACCTTTCAGTTGCTCATGGCCAAACTGTGGCCTTCGAGTTGCTAAATGAATCTCAAACCTTCAAGTTGCTCATGTGGGCGTTAAACCTGAAACAAAACGAAAATAACATTAGTTTTCTTTAAGGTGTTTATGCATGTCTATTTTTCGTACACAATGGAGATTATTCTTGAAATATTCGGAATAGATTGATGATAAAATAAGATTAAAGACATTTACTCGCCGTTTGCACACATATTTAAATACATATTCCGTATGTTAAGTAGAACCCTGTTAATTGTTCCCGGAAATACCTGCATTCCATAGCAAATGTATCAGGAAATTGGACATACACATTGACATCCAGGTACTTGAAGTAGAGTATTTGCGATTGGTAAGTACTCGGTTGACGTGTGCCTGGTTCGCAGTGATGTTAAGATGCCTCGTGGCATCCAAATGCTGCTCCAGAGATACAAAGGAACCCAATGCCCGCCATGAAAATAGACTCCAGACTATTGCATCGAATGCACCGGCTTGTACAGTTAAGGCTAGGCAGCTAGGGTCCGTCGTTTCGTGCTGTTGACGCCATATCCTGGCCCATCCATCGTCGTGTATTAATTTGAAACGTTATGCAATGTGACCAAGAAGCCGTTTTCTAGTCCTCGTGGATCCTGTTTATAGCAGAATTTGTCGATTTTTATCAAAAATGAGTAGTACAAAAAGCACACTTCTGCTGTTATAGCCAATTCGCGCCACTGAATTCTCCTCTTGATACCCCTGTTATACTGCGTGGTTACTTGACGCAATGGAGCTCGTCAGTTGCCTCGTACAATCGTCTCTAACTGCCGTGGTCCACGAATACCGACCAGTCGTTTTCGCCCAGAGGAAGACCACTGACTGCTTGTTTTGTTTCTGCATCACTCATTGTACACTGTACAGCCTCAGTACAGTTGCTGTTGTTGGCCGAAAAGGTTTTCTGTTTCTGAGATGCTTGCAGCTACCGGCATAGCACCAACTATCCTGCATCTTTCAGTGTCACGTATTGCCACTATCTACGCTCTGTGCACGTCTGAATCCTTTGCGGTGAGCTGTTTGTACAGACATCTGTGCTTCATGGTTGCGTACGTAAGTGAGGATTAGGTAGTTTAAATAAGTTCCTACTTCAGGGTCAGTGTATATCCTCCCTAAGAACAGTACTGGGATGAAATTCCCGATTCCATGCTAGGCCGTATGCCAGTACACTTGCCGCAAATTTCATCCTAATCAATGGTAACGCAAGTCCTCACAGAGCTAATTTGGTCGACGTATTTCCTGGAGAACAAGGTATGCAACTGATGAAGTGGCCTGAATTTTCAGCTGCCCTCGATCCTATTGAATATCTGTTAGATGCCGTAGGCATATGTTTTCTTTTTCTTATGTGTTTTCATTGCCACCAACTTGTAAGGCATGCACATCATTGTACCATGCTGTGAAGTTTGACATAAACTGGTTAAATTACTGTTTTCAGCAAAGCTCATTTTCCTGTTCAGAACTTACCTTTTGACTCTCAGTTAATCAAAGGGAAAATAGACGTGAGGACAAAAACGGTTTAATTGCTCAATCATAGCATATATAACTTGAAAAATAAACATTCTAACATCGTGAATGGCAATATTAAATACGTGTAACAGAAGCAAAATAAGAACAGCATTGATTGTAAATGGGTTGGAAAACAACCTTCTGAAAACGTAATCAAATTATCCCGGCTGAGAAGATACTTAAACAAAACGGTAGTTGCGTTGTTTGAAAAAACGTCTATAGTCTTGAACACAGGGCCTTATTTTCTCGCTGCGCTGAATAAAGAAAATGCAAGTCTAACACACCAAATGCTGGTTCTTAAAGTACCGAATGGACCCAGGTTCTCGATCATTAACTTTCTCAGACAAAGTTGTGATGAAAGCTCAATAACAATTCGCCTAGAACTCCTAATGTATTTCTTTTCATCAAGATAACCTCCAGGTGTATAGTTACGTTTATACGACATCTGATGTAAAGCGAACAAATTCAATTCGCAAAGGGATAACTCAGTTGTTTCTGAAGATACGGCTCACAAATCTGCGTGCATATAAGTTCGTCCCAAGGCACAGTATCTGCAAAGTAATTTCACTACAATAGTCAATAAATTTCGGTGCAATGCGGAAAATTGCCTAGAAAACAAGAGAAACATATTTTCCCTTTTAGAGCAGTTTTGACAAATTGTTGCATGTAGCTGTGTAACCAACTTAAAGGAACGGTGACGTCATCTTTACAGTTAAAAATAAAACCATAGAATCTTCAATCGAAGCTGCTCCAAACCCCAGAGGAATACATTTGGAGCAGCTGTGATGGGTTAGCGAATGTGATGAATGCGCAGGAATTGTCTGAGGATAGAAGTCTGAATCAATTAAAAGATCATGGAAACCATTTTCGAAAAATAAATTTCTCTAGTGAGTTCTAGTGGGATTTCCGTTATTTGCGGACTTGCAGATACATGTATATTTTAATTGAATTATTGTCTGCCTATTATGTTTAGTAAATCAAGCTAATTTTTACCTGACGCTGCTGTGCTTTGAAGACATTTTGTGTCAAATGCAACTTAGTCTGTTGGTTGAAACTTACGGTGTTTCAACATTCGTAAATTGATTTAAATATTATTCATGTGAATGCTGAAATTCAAGAAATTGTGATACTTTCAAGAAGTCTTGACATATTTTGGCATGCATAAGCCTCCCAAAAATGTTCTTACGTTTTGAAATATTCTTCCATCCATGGGCATATCCCATCTTTCACCAGCCCCACTGTAAATTCTCTGTTTTCTTATGAGATGCTCATTATCACCGAAATTTGCCAAGCATTACCTTGACACAACATTTTTATAATGTGCGTGCATGCTTTCATTTCTGACAATAGCTCTGCTTCTAAATGACAGAACGAAAAATGTACATTTTGTACGAGATACTTGCAAGCTTTACTATGTGCACATTTTACTTTCTCCAAGTACCAATCTTTTTTTCATTAAGTATAAAAAGTGGGTGTTTGGCTGTATACATTTTCGGAGGCAAACAATCCCCATGGGTACCAAACTATTAAATGTTCGTCTCTAACTTACGGTCGCTGATTCCAGAGGCCATGCAGGGCCAGAGCCCTGTGACAAGCGCAATGCGTATGGGTTTGGAAAGGCCGTGGGTGTGTATGCACACGGCATGGAACCCGAAAGTTCCTGGTTAGCATCCGACTGCTTGACGTGGTTTGAAAGCCACTCTAAGTCGTCGGTTCCTCGTCAGAAACACGCTCGTTGTGAAGACGTCTACCCCATTCCCTTGAGATTTCTGCTCGGGCAATGTACCTCATTGTGTATCGTAAGCACTGCCGGGTCGAGTGTTAACAACCAGCTAACCAGCCTTCCTAGGGAAAACGCAATACCACATCATCAATAGACAACTCTTATCCTTTATTTCTCTTGGAAGCTTTCAGTGTGCGACCTTCAATACTGTAAAATCTGAAATATCTGTATGTCTAACAAAATACTGCAACAGGAACCGTAAGAACTAGCTGCTTATGTCCTTCGAAATGTCAGAAAAAAGAGTACTGTGGATCGCTATCCAATGAAGACAAAGGACAAACAGAAAATTTAACCCTTCGAAATGTCAGAAAAAAAAGTTCTGTGGATCTCTATCCAATGAAGACAAAGGACAAACAGAAAATTTAACTTCATCCCAAAATTTTATACAGTTTGCACCTATGTTCTCATGGCTTTTCAGCTTTTCCCTTTTTATTTGGGATTGAAAAGGTTTATTTGAAGATATGAAGAGCTTTATGAATTTTTATAACATCACCGCACTGAATATATTAATACTCATCGCCCGTTTATTGGGAGGGGCAGTCTCCGCTGCTCAGTATGTCAGCTTTCCTATCCTGGTGTGATCTGTAACCTGTAGCCAAATCTGGGTCAGAAAATCAACCGAAACTAATAAATTATTGAACGATGCCTCCCCACATATTGTTTGGCAATGAGACAGACGAGATTTTTTTTTCAATGATAATAAGTCAGCTTTGGTTGCGACACATAGAATTCCATCTCTGAACGAACGGCTATACTGGCTTTGAGCCTGTATTCCTAGATATAGGTTCATTCTATCTTTCGAAGTTCATGGAGTGTCTAAAATAAAATACAACATCGGATTTTAGTGTGTTTAATTATTGAGCGAAGTGGTATGAGTTAACAGGTTTTATCTCATGATGTTTCAAAGTGCGAGTCATCCTTAACGCTTTGAAGAACGTCTCAAACATACAACGGACATATATGTACCTTCAACCCCTAATACGGAGTTTGAGATATTGCCTTTTTGGTCGCCATTGTTTGCAAAATGTACTGTAAGTATGTACTAGTAGTATTTTGTTCCGCCGGAATGGGGGAATATTTTTATCAACTTTGACTTTAGAAACACTGTTATTAGATATCTTTTATATAAAGTTCTCTGAAAACTTAAGTATTACATAGACTCAGAACAGGGTTTGAACCCGCGTATCTCGATTTCCATCCAAATGTGCTGGCAGTTATACCAATCCGGACAAAACGTTTCCTAGAAAATTAGGGTAAGTTTATACGTCATCAACTGAAATTCATAAGGGCAAATTTAAAAAGTTACCTTAATTCCTGGTTGTTCCGTATGTACTGTAAATGTATCCAAATGTTGCTTGATCCATTACTCCTTGCTTCTGAGCACCCTCAGAATCAAATCATTGGTGGTTGCGCGCTATTCTGTAATTGTTCGATATTTTTAAGTGTACTGAACTGTCGCGTCTTGTTCTTTTCTGATGAATAGTTGAAGTTCCAATTGCATATTCGATTATGTGTTTCCATGAACAGGAAATCTTCTCTACACAATTTAATTTGAAGAACTTGTGTCTGAGGCGCTATGTTCTGACAGATCGTCTTAGTTGGGACGGGTTTTGAGTCTCCGATGAGGCATGGGTGGTGTGCTTGTTTGATGGCCTTAGCTCTGTGCCTCCCTTGGAACCAGTGGCCCGTAATTAGGGAAAGGCGACTGCATATAGCCTTCAGAGGTGTTCATGGTGATCGTTAAACTCTGAAATAAAACAAAATCTTGTTTGGTTTTTTGGGAGCCTCTCGTGCGAATTCCATTTATCTTTGAGTGCTCCAAAATTAATTTTACATCCTCAAAATTTAGTATTGCTTTGTTTTCTGTGCAGTGTCCTTTTCTTCCAAATTTTTGATGCGCGCTTCTACAATAGATGGCGGCACAGCACAACGCACTTGAAAATAACAGACAAATACAGAACAGAGGATTGTAACAAAGTAAGAATCCTGGTTTGTAGCTAGGATGTAGAAACAGGCGCTGGCCAAAGTTCTTTACGACAGAAACTGAAAACTATAGTTGAGCACAAGACGTCTGAAAAAATATAATAAATAAATAAAAACCTTAAAAACCTTCAACGTGTGATTATATTTTAAACGTAATCACACAATGCTGGCCAAAAAAAAAGGAGAAACCCAAGGGAAATGACCGAGCAGGGACTTATATAGCCAATTAAGATTTGGTAAAAACCCTAAATCTTAATTGGCTATTGAGAAATGATTAAGTCAGTTGCCTGATAAGAAAGCTAGCCGAAACGAACTGGAAGTCTTTTTTTTTATTATTATTGAGTGAATATCAAGAAAACTGGAGGGAGTGGAGGAATCAAACGTTTAATTAATATTGGTTGAAAGCCTAACTGGGAGACGTTTTGGTTGTGGAGCAAAGGAGAATATGAAAATTGTCATAGTGGAAGACTAATAGTGCCCTGAGTGTGAGTCTAAATTTTAACTGAATTTCCAAAGCTCCAGTTTGCGAGGACTGAAACACTTAAATTAATAAGTATATTTCTGTGAAACCATCAGAAACCATTTTTACTTGTCACGGTTCCCAGAAAAAGGGCGAAATACGTCATGCAATGTTTTACCATAACTGCAACGTGCAAAATAACGGACACAGTGGTAAAAGTAAAAATATTTCAGTTGTTGGGTGAGCGACTTGACAAGCCACTGGAGTTCTCGAAACAGGGTTATCGACGAGAAATGCTGTAGTGAAGCCACTGTCTCCCCTTATCAAGCGTCATCTGTCTTCATAACAGGAATGCAAGTTGAAAACCACTAACTCGAACAGCGAGTTAGTTGGGTAAGTTATTTAATATTTTATAAAATGTTAAATAACTTACCCAAGCACCTCACATTCTCAGTTTTCCACACGTCTACATTTCAGTGCAAGGTATAAATGCTATTTCGACTACCATGCGTTTTAGGAATTAATAATTTTTCATAGTGCTTCTACAAGATTTTCATATAATTCAATATAATTTTAATGAGTATGATAAAACATTACACTCTCATTGGATTCATTTCTAATGCATAGCAAGTTTTTTGAGTGACATATGGGCCGCTTAAATAGGGATTAAATGATTATTGGCAAACAATAACAAAGCAAATTGAAAACCCATCTTTAAAGCACTTTTAAAGTGCAACGATATTTTATAGTTTTGAACGTCTTTTAAATGATATTTAAATTGTTTCATATTCTCGATTCCATTGCAACATTTTGAAGGGTTTTTTTTTTTTTTTATTTAACATTTTCAAGTGCTGACTTACTTTTCAAAGCATTTTGACATGTGACTTTAATCCTTGGCGTTTTAAAGCGCAATTTTTCTTTTCTACATTACAGTGCGTTTCAGATTATGGTTTCAATTTTATTTCTGCCATATTGAAGTATTCTTTCATTTTAAGGCATTTTAAACTATGGTTTATGTTCTGACCTTTTAAGAATTGTTTCATTGCATTATTGCTTTGCATCAAAGATGATTTTCTTCACTTACTTCATCTAAATGCATTTTGAAATACAGCTGTTTTTCGTGATGTTTCAAAACCTTTTGAACTCTGGCTTTGTTATTCTGTGACGTTTTGAAGCGTGGTTTCACTTTTCACCATTTTAAATGGTGTTTTTCAGTTCTGTTTGAAAACGTCGTTTTAAGAGGATTGTAATGCGTTATTTTGGGTTAAAATGATTTTAAAGCCCTTAGATACGTAACTCATATTTTGTTTTAAAGTATAATTTTATTTTGTAATGTGTTGAGGCATGGTTACACACATCTGGTTTTATTTCATGATATTTTAAAGCGTTTCTAATCTCATTTTGTTTTGTGATGTTTCAAAGCGTTTTGTAATCTCATTTTGTTTTGTGATGTTTTAAGGCGTTTTCTAATCTCATTTTGTTTTGTGATGTTTTAAAGCGTTTTACTTTTCGAAGCATTTATTGCAGCGTTTTAAAGCATGTTACTGTTCGCTTTTAAATTTTTGCAGTGTCTAATTAAAATTACGAAAAGAGTTTTATATCAACAATTTTCATTTCTTTGTTTATCTATTTTTCTGTCTTTATTTGTTTAGCTATCTATTTATTTCGTATTTGTTAATCTATCCATCCATATTTATTTATTTATTCAGTCATTTGCTTATTTATTCATTTGTTTATTTATCATTATTTGAAATCAACTGCTGCTAGTCTTGTAATGAAACAACCAAAACAAATTGGCATAATCCTTTCTGCACAGAATTAGTTCAGGGACACCGCTTTTCAGAATTTTTTATTCGCTTTTCAAATTACTTTTTACATCATTTTGTTTAAAAATTAATTTAAAGAAGAAAATTCGGTTTGTAATGCTAAAGTTTGACTGCATAATTTTCCACATTGCTTTTAGCAACTGCACTATACGTAATCTCTTGTTGCATGAATTATTTACAACATTCATTTCGTAGAAATCTATTGTTTTCTAATTTGCGAAATTGCACTTTTAGGACAAATGTGCAGATACTAAGTAGTACATCTCCGTGGTGCGCCTTGGTTATTTTATTATTTTACGTCTCCTATTATGTTTCCTTCGATTTTCCCAGTGGATCATTACCCCATTACTTCTTTGCATTTTCAATGTGTTTAGGGAAATCAGTACCGAAGCATGCATCCCTCGCCCAAATAGTTTCACATATGATTGGCGGGATTCGCCGAGTTGCACCTTCGAAAATCCCAAAGCCCATCCATAATTAAAGAACGGCGAGGTGATTTATATATCCTGGAGTCTTAGAGTTCAATTTGATATTCAAATGTAATTTTTGAAGCTTGAAAGTTTGAATAGTCTGACATCATTCAGTAAAGCTGCTACTTTTGTTCTGACCTGTGCTATTTAAAATATACGAATCACTTTCAGAGACAAAAGAAGAGTACGCAGACAAAAGGTGAGCAGCAAAGCAAATCATTTCCGTGTGTCATCCCGGCCATCGATCATTTTAGCCGATCTTTCTTATAAGTGGATAAGAGCGCGCCTTGACGATGGGTAGGGGAATTCTGCTATCAGTCTGTTTTTAGTTTTACATTGACTGAACAGAATGAGAAAAATTATTCCCGGGAAGGAAAAGTCCCATCAATTTTTCATCTCCCGATATCTGTTTCTTAAAAATTGCAGATTAGTTTTAATCTAGTTTTTTACGAAGAAGAAAGGCTCGTGAAGAAAGTATGAATTTCAGAAATGAAAGATAATACGAAGTACTGTGAAAATGTGCCACCGTTGCACATATTGCATGGAAGTTTAATTTTACATCCGTTATCATTTATTTTCGCACTGATGAATTGTAATTTACATAAATTTTGCTTTATTCTAGAGCAAAAGCCAGCTGCATTTTTACAGTAGCGAACAAATAAATCCGAACACTCATATTTTAAAGAAAAGTTGTAATTTCGCAAGAAAATAAGCACAAAAATGAAACTCCAACTTTACCTAATAATTTATATGGGCTCCTCTGTTCCGAATAAGTTCATTAAAACCTAGGTCTGGACTTTACCAACGTAAAACACATTTTTCTTATTTTTGTGTCTCTAAACCATACAGCGATCCATCCTTTGTATCTCAATGAAGTTTTCCAAGTCTCATTTTCCCTATGTCCTACAATTTTTTATTGAGATGATGTCAGGAGAGTTACCTGGCCACTGGAACATTTAGATATTGCGATTTTCTTCAAACATCGACTTTTTTTGCAGTGTGGCATGACGCGCGGTCCTGTTGGAAGATGAGTTCTTTATCTTTCTCGATCTGTGGGACCACTCTTTTCTCAAATATTTTTATGTATTGGCCACTTTTTATCATACCGTCAATAGGCAGAAGTGATCTTGGACCGTCATGTGTAAAACAATCCCAGAACATCTGTTTAGCTGGATGTTTCGGAGCTTGTTGAAGGTTCGCTGGAGAAATCTTCTCAGCCGCTGATTTGCTTATTCTTGGACAAAGAATAAGCTCGCATCTAAGAATATGACTTCCTTCCACGTCTCAACAGTACAGTCTTTGTGCACTTTTGTCTACTGAAGTCTCTCTTTCTGCATAGCTTCCGTCAACAATTTTCTTCTTTTTGCTCTGGGGCACAGTCCTCCACTGCTCCCAATAATCTTCGACGGACTGTCATGTCAGAAAAATGAACCTCACTAGCTGCCAAGCCTATGTTTAATTCTATAGCAGACAATCTTAGATTAATTTTGCTTTTCCTAAGATCTAAACGATCTTGAGTACATGTAGTTTTCCTTTTCCGCCCATATTTCCATTTTCTTTCGTAAGAAAAGTCCCTGTCTCCCTAGATCTCTATAAAATCGGGAAATTTGTCTTTGAGTCATGGATGTGTGCTTCGAAAGAATACATATTTTTGAACGCTTTCTTGGAGAAGTATCCGTTTTGTGTCCACTTGTTCACACTTGAAAAAAATGAAAAATGCTACAAAGAAACATCGTAAACCCACAACCGGAACTAGTAAACTGAAACCCAAATTAATATTATTGCGAACTAAAACAACAACCGAAACTCATAAATTGAAACCAAAATAACTGTGAACTATTTTCGCTTTTTTGGACGAATTTGTTCGCTGCTGTAGGTACGGCCTTTGCACAGTAGTCTATTATGTTGAGTTTTGTTTGTTCTTATATTATCCAGAAATATTTAAAGTATAATATTTTAATTAAATATAGGATATTATACTAGAGGAAATGGAAATAATAAAGAGACTTACATTTCCAACGTCTGCGTTTATCTGAAGTTTCATAGACAATACACGTTTGTCGAGGTTGACAGGGTCAAACACGGTGGCAATGATTTAATATGAAGACACAAAGAACTAAGTTGGTAATCGAAGAAGCTGACCCACCAACGAAACTATTGACCAACTAATTACTAAACTTGGGGAACATGGTAACAACACAGACAATTTTTTTTGATAGTAGCAAACTAACGCCTCACATTTTTTACATCTCGTCGTTTGCTTTTATCTCCGTTGCCTATGCTAACTGACTGCCGATGGATTCCACATCTAGAAGGAAATTTTGTGAGTTCAGACGTCATGTTAAGTCCAGAAAGCATAACGGCAGATAACCAAAATTTACATAAACGACAGCCAGCTGAAACGGGAAGTTAAATAGGTAATATATGCCACAGAAGGGAAGCATTTATATATCACTGTACATATAAGTCTGTTAAAGATGTACTTATTTTCGAAATTCCTTTTTTGCTTTATATTTGTGTTCCCTTTATAAGCTCATTTTTTTTATTTTGCAGCTCTAAATTTGTTGTCTATCTTCTTTTAAATAAGACGTCTCAGTCGCAGAAATAGGATAAAATATCGTCAAAGGCCAGGTTTTCACAAGATTCATTCATAAGTTCAAAGAATGGCACTTTCATAGTAGACCTGTTTTCTCAGGAGGGTTACCTTCAGGTGTTAATATTTAAGGCGTTACCAGTCTGAAATTTAGGGCCCTTGGTCCCGGAAAACGGACTCCACCCATACCTCATTCGGTAGTCGGACCATTGTCGGACCACATCTCTGACCACTCGGCCAAAGGAGCGACGTAGTATCAATGTTAAAAAGTTAAATTTGACCTTAACAAAGCATGTTGAGAATGCCGGACTGGATCTATGTGTTACTTCTTGTTTCTGTAAAGTTGATTAACATGGAAAAGTAAAGACGCAGCTACTCTCTCCATGAGTTTATTGAAACTTTAGACTCGCAATTTTTTTCAGTTTTCCCCAAAGTTAGCTTGAACATACTTCTTCTATGTGAATAACTCGCGCGTTTACTATTTCTTGTGTACGCAATCTGATAAACAACTGATAAAAGCTTTGGATTCTGTACAACTTCAATCTAATTTATTTTTGTTAAAAAATAAAGGTAAAAAAACAACATGCAGATGAGTATGGGACGTACGGAAAATAAGATAGGCTATTTATGCAAAAACCTTAAGCGATCATGCGGGAAATCAATTCAACGAAACGGGAACTTTTTGACTTTTACCTCATAGAGACAGTTTACGCGTTCTTCCGACGCTAAAAGTCGAAGCTCAGTTAAGCAGAGCTGGCTAAAATTCAGGTCTTTAGGGATGTTTTGGAGAAACTCCTGTTGTTTTCGCTCCATTTAAGCTTACAGCAGATTTGCATTACTTCGGTTAGTACACTTTGCGAAAAGAAAAAAAAAACAAAAAAAAAACGAAGCACCCAGAGAAGGTCGTTCGATTTTGATGAAACTCCGCATGCAAGTACCTCAAGGCCGAATATGCAAAGATTAAAATATAACGGCCAATGACTAAATGGTCGCCCGCCATAGCACATGGGAACCACTCATGGAAGAGGGTGTATCAAGCTCGCACGCAGGGACAATTGTGACAGCGGACTGCGGTTGCATTAACCTCCACGGACTTGAGGATGTCTCGACATCGGATCCGTGCATAATACAAGCAGTAGAGTGAGTTTCAGATAGGGCGTATAATTGTGCTGAGAAAGGTCGGTTGATCAAGCCGCCGTCTCACCAGGCACTTGGATCGGAGCGACGCGGCAAGTCGGTCAATGTTGGCGCCAATAAGGCACGTCCGAGGGCAACGACATAACTCCAGGATCGAGCTATTTGAAGAGCTACACGAACAGAACCGAATTCGTCGCGCTCAAACATCCCTGGCCATTTTGTGTCGTCTACAGGTACAGAAGTCACCATCCGAACCGTTGCATACGACTTGCGGCACGGGGACTACATTTCAGCAGGCCGCTCCGCCGCCTACTACTGACCAAAGAGCATCAGCAGCACCAGTTGCAGTGGTGTCGGACCTGATCAACGTGGGATAGTGTCCAGTGCCGTCTTGTTGTCTTTCGTGATGAGTCTCGGTTTGCACTTGTGCCGATGACCAGCGCATACGTGTGTGGAGATGGGCCTGCCAGCGCACGGATACTGTCTTTACCTTGGAACGACACACAGCTCGCACACCGAGAGTAACTGTCTAGGAAGCCATTTCCTACTATAACTGGACACACTCGGTGGTCTGCCGTACCACCCTTACGGCTCAACGGTGCGTCGACGACATTTTACGACCTTTTGTGCTGCCATTCCTGTCGCAGAATCACTGAGCCAATTTTCAACATGATAACTTCCGGCCACACACAGTACCATTGCCCTCCCAGACCTGCTTCCGTAATGTTGGCACTCTCCTATGACCATCCCGATCGACCGACCTCTCACCGATCGAAGATGTTTGGGTCATGATGGTTTCAAAATATCTTTATTCAAGGTAGAAATCAGGAGACGAACTAATAAGGACGTCTAAATACAAATAAAATACGATCAAAGATCGTTAAACTACTAAAACCTATATAAAAATATACAGCATAGTGCACAAGTTGAAAAATGGAGCAAAATTACAGCTCGTGATAAATGAACAGCGACAAGCATGTCTGGGCATTGAGGAAGGATTTTAACAAAAAAACTTATTGCTCATAAGTGCATTGCTGTGCGATTAACAAACCTGTTCAAGAAAATTGAGAGCTTCAGGAGACAACATTTCTCTTGAAAAAAAAAAAAAAAAAAAAAAAAAAAATACAATACAATAAGACAGTAAGGTGTAACACATCATAGTTACAAGAATGTACAGTACAAAGCAATTGACAAACTGATCATAAGACAAATCAATGAAATGATGAATATCAGGAGAAGAACAAACTTGGACTTCCTGGTGTAAATATAATATATTACCTGTTCGGCAATATTCAAAAACAATGTACAGATATACAGCACAGTGTCAACATGTTACAAATCAAAAGCGGACCATGTACAGAAATGTAACACTATTCTGTTGACCAGATAGAAAATGTAAGTATAATAAGAAAACACACGATGAAGAAAGCTTTAACATATTCTCACTATCCATATGTAGTGATAGAAGAATGATAGTACCAAGCATCACCTCACACAAAAGAACAAAATAGGTAAAATGTTTTTCAAAATATATTACTCATGAGTACAACACCATGCAATTGACTAACTTGTGCAAAAATAAATACAGTAAGAATCATTAGTCAACATGTCTCTTGAAAGAAGGTACGATATGACAGTGAGTTTTAACACAACATATTTACAAGGATGTACAGTACTATGCAATTTAAAAAACTGATTATCAGACAAATCATTGGAATGTTTAATAACAGGAAATAACTAAACTTGGACATTCTGATGCAAATAAGATGGATTACTTGTTCCGCAATATTTTGAAAACTATGTACAATTATACAGCACAGTGCAAACATGTTCGGGAAACAAAATAGAACAAAATTACAAAAAACTACACTGCAGAAACAATATCTATGTTTATACAGCACTATGCTAATGACTAACTGCAATATTTATACTCAAAATGTAAACTAAAGACGAACTAACTTGAACGTCAATGTAGGAAAAAAATACAAGATGAGTGTCACAAAAAACAATTTGCTGTGTAAACACTTACAGCCCTTTATAAAAAAAACCCATGCGGTAAATTTCCAAGCCGTGCAAAGATCTTGAAAACAGATTGTTGATATTTACATATGCATTGCTGATTCAAAAAGGTCAAATACCAAATCTGCAGACCGTCAGGTGCAATGACGCTGGCGAGCTGGTAAACCATGAGGCAGCCGGTGACCAGGTGGCAAGGAACTGGCTCTCCCGACGCTGAGTAACTGCAACAGAATACTCTAGCCGAAGTCGAGATGTCAGACGGTCGCGGAAATGGCATAATAATGCCGTAGAAGCTTCATGCACAGTCAGAGGAGTAGTCAAATATCTGCAGCGTTGATGAAACACGTAGATTACATGCTTCGCTAAAATAAAAATATAGGCACAGACTGATGGGAGCTTGACTGGGGGATAGTTCTGTAGCAGAAGAGTCCGATATGCATGGGACGCCACCCATGCCCATCCCGAAATGTGGGCGAACTGGCCCGCAATTTGGACAGCAACTACAGTTTCCATGAACTGTATGCGTCTATGCCACGCTGGGTAACCGCTTGTGTTAGAGCCAGAGGTGGCGCTACAACGTACTGACTTGTTCAACTCGTATAGCTGCTTTTATCCGAATAAATAGCCCAACTGCTTCTCAACTGCAGTCATTCACTTTCCTATACATATGCATTGCACATACCAATTTTCATCTGGATTGGATGATTCCTCCTTGGTGTTACGTTTTGTTGTTGTTGTTGTTGTTGTTGTTGTTGTTGTTGTTTTTCTTGTTTTAAAAAATAGTGTATGTATGGTTTTAATTGCCATTAGTATTTATTACACCGACTGTTAGATTATCCAAATCGCACTCGACCTAGGTTTTTCCTGATAGTTGGTCCTCGCTCTAAGTGATATATCAGCAATAAATTCGTGGGATATTTATTACTCTTTACTTTCTTGGAGATTCACCGTCTGGCGACTTTTTTCAAAGCTATACCCATGATTCAAATAACCAAAAGAAGTGAAGATAAAGCCTTCTGAAATGTCTTGGCAAATTAACGCAATTCAGAATCAAACTGTGTAAGTACGTCCAATTTTGTTACAAATACAAGATAGATGTCGCATATCACCGAAGCATTGCGTTCTTCACGTTCTTTGTTTTCCACATTTTATGCTACTTAGGTATTTTAAGGAACGGTTATATAATTTTTTGATCAGGTGTATGACAAGCGGGCGGCTAATACAGAAATAAGACAAGGAAAATGGCTGTCTTATGTAATTCAAAGATGTTTAGTGAATGTAGTAACCCGATGAGACAGAAACGAAAGAAAATAAACGGCATGCTCCGAATCACGTCACGTGCTGCTTCAAAATTCACAGATGGGCTACGTGGTTACGGAAGAAATCCGCTGAAAGAAATTCTCTCGTGACCTCATGAAAAAACACCAAAAGAAAACCTTTTGACATTGTTATAACGATTTTACGGATTTCTTCACAGAAAGATCAGCAACTCTTAAACGAATAGTTTCTTCATTTTTTCTTGCTGGCTTTACTGTGCTCGTTAGAACGAGGTGTGAAAAAATTACGTCGAAAACATTTATTGCCCTTTTCCAACTTAGATCCTGGTTTACGAAAACAAGCACATTTCTCCATAATATTTTAGTTTTGTGGCACATATATGCTTGAATTTTAGCGTGAGTAATTACAGAAATAATTTTTTAAATTTGACGAAATAATCAACGTATGTCATCTTAAATTTTGCTTTTTGCATTTCTTAAGTTACTTTCAAAAACAAGACAGAATATATATATATATATATGTGTGTGAGTTTTCCTTGAAAATATAGGAAGCGTACATCTTCAAAATTCATGTCCTTGTTTATTTAGAGCCAGCACTGAACAAGGCATTCGTCATTGTTATTCTGTCTGTGCGTCTCCTTAATTTGCAAACCTTTATTTCACTGTTTTTTGGTCTATAAGATGTCAGTGAATAGTTCATGTTCATATAATACAGTGCTTTCCTATTTCTATATATACAGTGAGTGGCCAAATTATTATGACCACATGGTTAGTACGTTGTTGAGCCACATTTTGCCCTTAATGCTGCTTGAATCGTTTTGGTATGGATTAAATGTCGGCAAGTGATATGGGGTTTATTAGCCCAAATGCGATGAATTGCACCCTCCAGCTCTTGCTTCAAGATTTGATGGTAGCAGAACCAGCTGTCTGGAGCCACTTTCGACTTCATCCCGCAAATTCTCTATCAGATTGAGATCTGGTGACTCAGGAGGCCAGTGTAGCAGGAATAAGGTCTCCGTTATGCTCTTCAAACCATTCGCGTGCAATGTGAGCGTTATGACATGGGGCATTATCCTGCTGGAAGTATTATTTTTCATTAGGATAAACCATCAACAAAACTGTGTAGAATTGGTCAGCAACGGTATTTAAATAACTTTGGACGGTCAAACGTTGCTCCACACGAATCAAAAAGCCCAAAAGCTCCCACGAAATCATGCCCAGACTTCACACGAATCAAAGGGCCCAAAAGCTCCCATGAAATCATGCCTTGACGTTGCCTCCGTCAGCTTGAAGATTAGTGACGATGCAAGATGGGTCCCAGCTTTCGTGCTGCTATCTCCATATCCTCAGCCTTCCATCAGCATGGTGTAGTTACACACGTGATTTATCGGACCTCATTACCCTTTTCCACTCATTCATTTACTGTCCAATTCGTGTGTTCCTGAGCGAACTGGAGGTGTTTCTTCTTGTTCGCTGCAGATAGCAATGACTTGCGGACAGGCCGTCTGCTTCTGTAGTCCATGCGATGTAATGTGCGGCGAACTGTACTTTGATAGATCTTCCGACTTGGTCCTTCTTTCAGATTATCTGTAATCTGACGAAGTGTTGTTCGTCTGTTGGACTGAACAAGTCTGCGTACTCTCCACTCAGCACAAGCATCCAGTAGCCGTTGACGACCACACGCCATGCCCTCAGACTAGGTTTTTTGACTGGCGATCAACACTCTGTAAACCTCAATAACTTCTGCCCTCGAACATTTCACAAATGCAACCGTTTTACTAACGCTAGACCAATGCTATGCGCATTCAGAGCGGGCGAACCACGTATTATTACATATACACTGCTGGCCACCCAAAATGCAACACCAAGAAGGAAGCATCCGATTGGCCTGAAATTCGCAGCATGCGTTGCCCGCGAGAGGACATGCAAACGATTAGCATTGCAGGGCATATGCAAATCATGTGTGCCCGGCACGCCACCAAGAAGCACTATAAGAAGGGTGCACAGAAGGCGGGGTGTAAGTAGTGGAAGTGTGTTATGCTGCCGGACCTGTGCGTGAGAAGCTTCCTGATGCCTCGTCGCAGAATACGGCAGTCATTCCAGCACGTTTCGGAGTTCGACAGAGGAAGAATAGGGGCTTATCGCGACAGCGGTTTATCGTACCGAGACATCGGCGCCCGTGTGGGACGACATCCAGCCACAGTGAGGCGAGTATGGATTCTGTTGGTGCAGGAGGGACGGACGGACCGACGTGAGCGATTGCCGCAGCCGCGGCACACCACCGGACGGGAGGACCGGCTTGTTGTGCGGCGGGCATTGACGGCTCGCACCGCCACATCACGAACGTTAGCGCAGGAATTAGGGTGTGTTGCGCAACAACCTGTGTCAGCACGTTCCGTTTCACGTCATCCACAGGAGCGGGGACTTGTCGCACAAAACCCATTGCTCCGATTACCATTGACGTTACACCACCGGCGAGTGCGGCAGCTGTGGGTCGTTGAACGCCGCACTTGGACTACGGAATGGCACGACATTTTCTTCTCCGACAAATCCCGCTTCTGCCTGCAACACCACGATGGTCGGATCCGCGTGTGGCGGCACCGCGGCGAGAGACTGTATGATGCCTGCATTATGCATCGCCATACCGGTCAGTCGCCTGGCGTTATGGTTTGGGGCGTAATTGGATATGACACCCGCACCTCTCTGGTACGCATCGCCGGTACACTCAACAGCCACCGCTACATCTCCGACGTTTTGGATCCTGTAGTCCTCCCTTACTTGCAGGACCTGCCAGCGACCACGTTTCAACAGGACAATGCGCGCCCGCACGTGGCACGCATCGCGCAACAATTCTTCATGGCCCACCAGGTGTCACTCCTACCGTGGCCCGCATCGTGCAAAAATGCTTCACGGCCCACCAGGTGTCACTGCTGCCGATGCCCACCTGTTCTCCCGATATGTCGCCCATCGAACACGTCTGGTAGCTGATCGGCAACCAAGTGGCTCGGCAAGCACCACTAGCGGCTACGCCTCATGAACTGTGGCAAAGTGTGGAAGCAGCCTGGTCCGACATACCCCAAGCCCACATCCAAAGCCTCTTTCGTTCGATGCCGCGGCGTGTAGCGTTCGTTATTGCCAGCCATGGGAGACACAGGAACTATTGATGTCTGCGTGTTCCGCAAGTCGCACGGGCCTGTAAGCTCAATCGTTTCATCTTTGTATCTGTTGTTATGTGTCCAGTAAATCTGGCTTTGCTATCGGGTGTCCTTCTTGGTGTTGCATTTTGGGTGACCAGCAGTGTATGTACGTACTATTACATACTATGTAATAATACGTACACATATTTATTACATGCACAGTCATTGGGAATCATGAGAGAAAGACAGAGCAAAACAAAAGGAAGGGAACGAAATAAATACAAAAAGGGAGAAAAAGAGAGGGTGGCAGCTTAATATTAGAAAGAAGGACAGATCTTAAAAGCAATGCAGTGAGTAAAGAATGGTAAATAAAAGAAGATCGTGAAGAAAAGAATGTTTCTGCATTAAGACAAACAGAGCGCGTGAGTTATGATGCTGTGAAAGACAAAGCTTGAGTGTAATGTACAGGTTACAAAAGACAGCTTCAGTGTAAGAATGCACACAGTGAGGGAGAAACTGTGAATATAACATTCATATTGAGAATGAAAAAAACAATGGAAACATGGGGGAAAGAAAGAGAAAAAAGTGAGAGAGAACCAGTAAGGTAAAGGAAAAGAGGTGTGATGTTGTGAAATATAGGCACAAGTGAAAAAACATAGGAAGAAAGAATTATATAAACGGAAGGAAAGAGCAAACATGCATTTAATTTGTTCGCACATGAAGCAAATGCACACGTTTTCGCTAATTCCTTTCAGCTGACTATTTGTCCGAGATGGGTCCGCGTTCGAATCCCAGTGAGGCATGGATTTTGTGTTTGACTTGCGGTACTGGCTCTCTTCATTCCCTGGAATCAGTACCCTAAATTAGGGACGGGAGACTGCTTATAGCCCATCGAGTTTCTCACGATGGTCGTTAAAACCCTAAACAAAATCAATCCTTCCAGACTCAAATGCTCAAATGGCATCGCATATCTCTCATAAATTCTACAATTCACACGTACAGTTTACGTGGTGAAACACAGACTAGCAATTTCCTTTCACTTGTTTTATCAAGAAACATTTTTTGTAAGAGATCTGAACGTCTATTGGCTTGAATCTGCGTCTGTTGTACCCGCGGCTCCATAATTTTTTTTTTTTAGTTTCGGGAATTAACGACTTCCCATGAGCAACTATGGCTAAAAGAAGTAGACCTTTTCTGGTTTGTGGAACACGAAAACTAACCTATGTCGGCCGATTGGGGCCATTAGTTGCTGGGACAAAACAGAGCCAGCAGCGTTGAACACAGGAGCACCACCTCTGCCTTCTCCGAGACTCGAAACTGGGCCCATCTCGTAGGTGAATGCAACATATGAAGGGTAAAAATGTGAAACAGTGTAATGAATTTTGTTTAGCCGAAATCATACAGTAGAGCTCGAGCCATGGGAGAGATGCAGCTGAAACTGACACCGTGTGTAAAAGGCTAGAAGGTAATGTTATAAACTGCAATTGAAGCATGTGGCATTACATATAAGGGCGCTTCTTAAATGTTTATCTAAGTGTTCAGAGCAAGGTACCAAAGACTTGTCTAAGTAGAAAACAGTGGCTCACATGACCAGAGCGAAAGGGCCATATGCCTTGGACGTGGCACCACACTTGCAGCTCAAACAGCTATTAGAAGCGTACTTAAATGGGCTTACTCTAATTGGTTTTCTCCAGATTCCCCCAACAGACGCTTCCCTCGTGCACCCATTTCACAAAACAAACGTGCACTCCAAAACAACTAACATTCGTATGACACTCTGCTCTGACCTCACCCTTAAGGTAGACATCTAGTGATTTTGCTCCCTATACTTCCAGTGGAAAAATTCCGATACTATTTCCTCAGCGAAGAAAGATTTCCCATATATCAAAATAGGCCCGCTGATAAAAAAACAAACTTCCTGACTTAGATAGTACGAACGATGTTTTTTGCAAAAAAACACCGTTTGTACAATCTAAGTTACGATTTTTTTATCAGTGGGCCAGTTTTGATGTATGGGAAATCTTTCTTCGTTAAGATAATACAGTCGAATTTTTCCATTGGAAATATAGAGTGCAAAATCACTGTACATCCATCTTAAGGCTCTACGAGACCCACCATCTTGTATTGCTGCCTTCTCTTATTAACCAACGGGCAAGCGTATTTCACAAATTGCTCGGGCAATTTTGCACATTTTGGAACACCGTTTGTGGCTAACGCAAGATATATGAAAAATAAAGGGTTCCCTGGTTTCATAATTTTTATTGACATTTCCCTTCATTTTTTATCTGCAGCGAAGTCGTACCAAGGCGTCTTCCATAGTTTTATTAATTAATAAAAAAAAATTTAAAGTATCCAAAATGAAAATCTGAAACCAGGAAACTCTTTATCATATATCTTGCGTTAGCCACAAACGGTGTTCCAAAATGTGCAAAATTGCCCGAGCAATTTGTGAAATACGCTTGCCCGTTGGTTAATAAGGGAAGGCAGTAATACAAGATGGCGGGTCTCGTATAGCCTTAAGGATTGGTTTGCTCAGTGGAGAAAGCAGTAAAGCATATTTGGGTTTCTGTTTCCGATCCCCACGCCAATATCTTCTCCCTGTTCGAAAGTACACAGATTAAGTGATATTTTGTACTCTCACGATTTTTCCATATATTTTGTCGAAATGAGTTAGATTTGCATTTGCTTACCTGTGTACCAATTAGATGCAGTGGCGAAAATAATTTTTTCAACTTTCCTGTTTTTTTTTATAAAGATCTATTAAGGCCTTGTTTGAACGAATCAGGACGCATTAGAATTCTGAAGCTGCTTTGTAAAATGTGCTTTGAAAACATGACTGTTGCGTTTCAAATCCATTAATGTATTTAAATTAGCTGAGCAGCAACAAAGTGTGTATGATTTTCGTCGTGCCATTCCCTGTGCGTTTTACAATGCATATTACTAATCCAAGCGTTCTCTTAAAGCAGCTTCAGTTTTTCCTTATTTGAAAAATATTTCTTTTGAAACCATCCGGAAACTTACGTAAAAATGTCAAGACGTTACCCTGGAGAGTAAACAATGATGTTTTCAATTCCGTCTTAAAATTATACTTTCCAAGCATAAAAAAAAAGAATGTTCTCTTAAATAAGATAACTGAACGAAAGAAGTAAAAAAAATATATATCTTTATATCAGAAGTTGCGTAAAAATAAATTGGACTTAGCCACAAACATGCCTTGAGACTACTAATCATTCGATTCGCTACTTGAGTTAACGTTGTTTCTTTCCCAGCGGTTCCCCTAAAAGCAACGTACATTACGGAATCAGGTCACCCATTAAAGAAGGGCCAAACACTCACATGCGTTTTCCGATGGGAACGCGCCAAACGAATGGAGGGAATGTGTTGCTTTTAATAGATGTGGGTTTTGCTTCTTTCATCTTTGTCATGGAAAAAAAGGATAATAACGAGATCAGCTACATTGGAAAACGAACACATTTTCTATAGAATACTATTTGGAGGCACGTAAATTGCAAACTTTTCAGATATACGCCGTTAACTGGAATACATTGTGATGGATTGCTCATTTGCAGATGTGGGTGATTGGAATTTTATATTTTTCAATCGAGCTTCTTATTTTAAAGTATTTGCACTTTAAAATTTTGGTGCGTAAAGAACAGTAATTTCCGGTCTGATAATTGGCAAGTTTCGCAATAATTATCTGAGTTATTACTTTTCAATACATTTCGAGGTACAGTTTGCCTCAACTACAGTTTTATAGTACACTTTATTTTGATACATACTGATCGTACAAATCGTTCGTCTTCACAAGCGAACTAGTTTTTCCTTTTAAGTTGCGATATTCCGTAAAAGTGAAATTATTTTTTTTTATTAACTAAAAAAGAAAATTTCGACTCATTCCTATTTATTTTATCGTGATGTACATTAAATGTACAAATGGTATGATTTACACATTCATTTTAACAAGTTATTTTTACAGAACCTCTCTAGTTGTCTTTTTATTTAAGTACATATTTCCAAGCAATCGCCCATTTTTGTTTCAGTTAACCGATTCTTTTCTATTAACCTCTTCATATATTTTCATTTGTACATGCAGAGCATGCGAATTGAATAAATACTACCATTCGTTATATGCTGGTACGTACTGGATATGGAAAACGAACAATTCCCACTTTTTATCTATTCCAGTACACGTGGAATATGTGAAATAAAAGAACTTCTTCATTCCTCTTACTTTGATATATATCTCAATATACAAATTAAATGAGTTCCCCATTCCCTTTTTATTTTCATACGTAATAGAAGTGCTAACCAAATATCATCCCGATTTCTGAACGCTGAATGTGCTCGTTAAACAATTTCCTGTTTCCTTTCTCTGACATGCAAGAAATGTACAGATCAAATTCACTATTATCTTCATACACTCACGGACAATGAAATTTCTGCACCAAGAAGAAAGCAACGGATTGAACTGAAATTTTATGGACGTAATAATACAGATGAATGATACGCATGATGGCAAAAACAGAGCTGCAGGACAATTACAGGGGGATCTGTGGCACGCAGTTCGGTCATCTTCAATAGCGCGTCGCACCGCCTCATGCGGCGATACATGCTGCTAAACGGTCCGGCATGGAGGCGAACAGACGCTTGATGTTGTCCTGCGGCAGACTGGCCCACACGTGTTGGACGGTGGGCTTCAAATCACGGATAGTGCGGCAAGGCGGCATCTGGCGTTTCAACTGGTCCCACACATGCACGATAGGGGAGATGTCCGGGGAGCAGGCAGACCTTGGAGGTTTTTGGATATGACGTAGGCTGTCCTGGGTAACCCAAGCCGTGTGCGGGCGGGCGTTGTTCTGCTGGTATGGCGCACCTGGAATCGCGGCCAGGAATGAGAGCACATGGGGCCGTAGGATCTCATCCACATACCGCTGGCCCGTCATTGATCCACGTACTACTACTAGAGCTGATCGGCTATCGTAGGCAATGGCTTCCCAGACTATAATGCCTGCAGTGGGGGAAGTGTGGCGCTCGATAGCGAGGTTGGGGTTGTGCCGTTGACCCGGGAACCTCCACACCCTGACACGATGATCATCTATTACCAAAACCAAGCAGCACTCATCGCTAAACACCACTTGTCGCCAGTCTGTGGCGTTCCACGTCGCTCTAGCCTGGCAACCCTGCCCATGGAGCCGGCGATGTTCCTGTGTTAATGGCAGCACACGTAAAGGGCGCTGGGATTGCATATTCGCTTCCACGAAGCGTCGGGAAATGGTTCGTGGGTACACAGGAGCCTCTACATCTGCCTGTATAGTGAACTGGGTCCCCGTGGGATGCGTTCGTGCCTGGCGCACGATACGTCGATCATCTCTTCCGGTGGTCCTCCTGGTCCGCCCGGAGCCGCTCCGCCATGTGGCAGTGCCGTCAGGTGTCCACTGCTCCCATCACAGTCGGACGGTATGGCGAGGACGATCCACGTGGCGAGCTAATAGGCGCGCCGACCATCCTGCGGTTTTCAGCCTGACGATCAGGCCTCTCTCAAAGTCCGTAAGTTGCGTAAATCGACATCTCTGGCGTCTAGCCGGCATTCTTGTCACTCTGTACTCTCGCTTGCGTCGGCCGGTGCTTTTCGCTTTCATGGGGCATCGACTACACGCCGGTTTATAAGGCTGCCGGCTCGTGTTTGCAGCGCCACCACAGGGTGTGCGGTCTTGCGCACTCTCACCATGCATACCAGTACGCACCCTAGCTATTTGCAGACTAGACTTTTCAATGGCCGTTTACCACTGTATAAAATTTATGTGCCTCTGCATCTGATTCTAATGCAAAAACTAAATTCAGAGGAAACAAAGTGCTTCATGGCAAGCCTTTGATCACACTTCATTCAAGACAGTCACACAAATAACAAGGCTAATGGAAGACCGCCACACAAATGCCAAGGTTAATTGAAGACAGTCACACAAATAACAAGGTTAATGGAATCCAGTTTGCTGAACTCTCTCCTACCTCTCAAGCGAAGAATCTTCATTGTCCTAACAGATAAACCGTGAATGAAGACTGAAGTTATTAACGGTGAAGGCTTTTCAACTTTTTTAACTCCTATAAGATATAAAGTTATTCAAAATTGCAGTCAGTAAAAGTTTATACAGTAACCCGTTCACAGTCTATTCAGAAGGAATTAATAGCTTTATGAATATAACAAGAAATTAATAGCTTTGTAAGAGCAAACTAAGATTTCAAAAATACCTACGGCAGGTATATATAAGGTAAAGGGAAGGGAAACGGATTGCACGTTTATAGATTAATATAACTACAAGGGTAATCCTTCTTATTTTTATATAAATTTATAAGAAAAAAAGCAGAGTATGTGTTATTATATTAATGTCGTATACTAAAGAAATTTCTTTATGCCGAACAGAAAAATATCTCAGCAGCATTTCACAAATTTGCTGCATTAAAAGCTGAAAGCACTGTGCGTTTAATGATCTGGTAAAATTTATGAATGCTATTCCTTCTGGTTTAAGAATAATAATTCCGACACGTTACCATAGCGCAGGTACACAGAAACTTGGCAATTAGGTGTTCTTCCCATAGGCGATTTGGACGGGGACATCACAAAACGACCACCGGAAGGGCGTGATGATCATAACCTTGTCCTCTACTGATGTGTAGCAAAAATAAAATGGCTCGGATCTGATCCCTGATGAAGTCCAACTTTTACCTAAAAATATTCGCTCTTACCACATCTATCTTAAACTGCCGTTTTTGTGTTGTCTCGCACTGCTTATACGATCCTTACCAATTATTCAGATACCCCTTTCTCTCATAATGTCCAATACATGGCTTCATGTAGCACGCTATCGTATGATTTCTCTGGATCTATAAATATTGCAGCTGGAGTACCTTTGTCTTCCATAACACCAAACATTTGAATATTATGAATTTATACGTTTATGAAAATTGCGGTTACGGTACTTTTGTCCTCCGTAAAAGCAAACGGAATATTTTTGTTTTACTCGTTCTCTTAATCTCCTATTATTTTCTCAAATATCTCCAAACGTTCAGTCAGTTCTATATCTCTGTAGTTCCGACATTCCACGAAGTCTCCTTTTTATTTAAAAATGTACTTTTCCTGTAATCCTATGGATTGATTATGTATGCAGTGATTATACAAATTAAACACCTTTTGCATTATTTTTATTGAGACAT
The DNA here is from genome assembly GCA_039090855.1 of Macrothele yani. Lineage (NCBI taxonomy): Eukaryota > Metazoa > Arthropoda > Arachnida > Araneae > Macrothelidae > Macrothele > Macrothele yani. The sequence goes on from CM076996.1 coordinate 10,578,605, forward strand.
GGATCAACTATAGAATCAAAAACTTCCGATTTCTTTTATTAAACATCTTTTGAAGCGATCCCCTCTCTTTTCACTTTGTTCTACACAGAACAAACAAATTGAAAAGTTTCTTCATTCTTTTTCTTTAGCACCTTTGCTATAAAAGCCTCTTTATTCCTTTTATTTAAACTCTTTTTAAGCAATTTCGTCATTCCTTTATTTTGATGTACAGTCTAAATAAATACCTCTACATTCTTGTTTGATATTCGTTGCAAACTGAACTACTCTTTCTTATTTTTCATTTTGATGTACACTGAACGTACAAGTTTAGAAACGTCCCCATTTCTTTCATGTATATATACACTAAAACGTACAACATTATACATCCTCCCTTATTGCTCTTCTTTTGATAAACACCTAATATTATAACTGAACGACTTTCCCATTCCTTATGCTTTGATATGGGGCTGCATATTTAAATTAAAAAATAGCTTTATTCTTTTCATTTTAATGTGGGCTTTTGGGATATAAATTAAACATCTTCTCGATCTTTTTAGGAAAAATATGATTTAATTCATAGCCCTTGAAAAAAATCGTGTATTTTTATGAATCATACGCTGATTTAATTTCTTTCAAAGTAACCAACATCAGGTGTTCAGCGTTTGTGGACATGCTTTCATTTCATCTGAAGTTGCACCCATTTCTTCCTCTCTCACCTTCCTTCTATTATGCTCCTTAATTCTAAACAATCTTCTAAAAGTTTGATTCTGAGAAGAGTAATATCTGACAGAAATTGCCATAAAGGTCGATACTTTTGGCATCTTGGTGCGTTTCGTTTTACGCCTTATTGATTGAACATTTCTCCCAGCTGTAGCAACTTCCCTGTTAGCTATCTTCTCTCAATCAAGTATCCAATATTCTTTCTCGTGTATACATGATGTGAGAAATTAGTAAATTAGTTTCATGCCTCGATATTTATCGCAGTGCTGAATATTCCCTTTTACGCTGTCTATGATGATCAGCACATTGATCCCTCAGTAAGCCGGAATAATTTCTTGTTTTAATATATTTTCATTACATCCCACTGAACGCCAATATCCTCTGTACATAAACCCTGACACATTTGTTTATTGTCTTGGACCACAAGTCTTTCCATCTCTTCTCCTTTTCAAGCTTTTTTTTCTTCGGTACTACAACAGTTCCTGCTTCGTTTGGTTTTTTCCTGCTCCTACCTTTCTTTGGTTCCTCAAGACTCCTTCAGACTGTTCTCTCCATTTAATCATTACTTCGTGGTTATCTGTCAACATTCAATTTCATTTTTTATCTGCCCAATATGAGGTATGTCCTTTGTTGCGTTATTTATGTCGTTTGCACTTTTAAATATCTTCTTTTTTTCTCTTCTCTTGTTTCTTGTTCTTCATAGATTCTTTTCAGATTATACGCCTTTTCAAGTGCTACATCCCTTTTAGCTGATTTCTGGTTGTTCGCAGAATAATCGGTTCAGCTCATCTTCTGTTTCGGTCCATACCGAATGAACTTCATCCTTTACTTTTTGATGTAATTCGTTCCATCGCCAGGTTTTTCTGTCTTTCGTAGGCTTCACCCAAGGTCACTTCCAGAATCCCCCTTCATACCAGCTTGGATTTATGCCAGGAAGAACTACAAAAGATGCCACGTTTCCCATGAGAAACTCACGAAAAATTGCAGGGGAGAAAAAGTATCATTGCGTGCGATATTTACGGATTTGTAGAAGGCATTGGATAAAGTACCTAGTAGGGAAATATGGAACTGCCCAGGAGTGAAAACATGGCCTAAGGAATATATCCCTCATAAAAAAAAGTTGCTCCACCCAAAAAGAATGCTGTGCGTACAATACGAAGTGACGTGATTAATGGAAGTTAAATAACAGATATCACATTTCCACGCTGTTTATTGATACTATTTTAACACTAGTACGAGGTTCGGCCGCTTTTCGTGGTAATATGTGCAAGCACTAATACTGTTATGGAGTGAGTGAAAAATGTTCCTAATGATATTCTACTCTATGGTTCCCCAGATTTGCTGCACTTGCACCCGAAGATCCGTAACATTTTGCGCTCGAGGAAAATTTTTTCGCCGTTATGTACAGTACACCGAAATGCCAAAACATTATGACCTGCCTAATACAGTAAGATATTGGTCCTCAACGTGCCGCCAAAACAGCTGTTACCCTCCGATACATAGACGCTACAAGATTTCTTGCAGGTGTCTTGTGGTATCTGGTACCAAACCATTACCAGCAGGTCCTTTAACTCTTGTAAGTTAAGTGGTTGAGCCGCCGTAGATCAAATTTGCTGCTGTTTCAACACAAGCCACAGATGCTCGATTGTATTAATATCTGGGGAATTCGGAGGCCAGGGCAATACTTGGAAGTCTTCCTCGTTTTACGCGAACCATCCGGGCAGTGCGGCATAGCCAATTATCCTGTAAAAGAAGACTCTACAAGCAGGGCCTGATTTCTGCAGGTGCACGCGGTGCACGTGCACAGGGCCTTAAAATTTGGGGGGCCTCCAACCTACCTCTAAAAACCAAATGTATTTTTAAGTCTATTCATGCCAAATTAATGAAAAAAGAGACTGCTTTGTTAATGATTATCTGAGACAATATTGCAACGAATCAACAAAATGAGCACTTCCCTTTCAATCTTCCATGGGCAATTTGTCGTTAGTTTTACAATTGTATGAGTCAATTATTGACTTCATCCTGAATTTCGTGAGAAACAATTTCTATCTGTTCGAAAAAGAATACAACCAGTTAGGGAGAGAAATTGATTACGAATCTTTAAGAAGGAAGAAAATACCCAAGAACCGACTATAACGAAGTAAATTTCTCCGTCATTTTTGGTCTACGCCGGGATTCGAACCCAAATCCACTCATTCCGGAATAAGTTGCTCTACCAATTGAGCTACGCGGACATTTTATTCTGATTCCTATCTGCCTTTATGTCGTGTGCGTCCTTCTGGCAGGTACGTCACATCTCCTGGTACGTTACATCATCTCCCCCTTATTATTTTTTTTTGCTGCTCTTATTTTTCCTATCTCGCGGTGTGGAAATAACATCACACCATTGCGAGATTGTGAACGGTCGGGTCATCCGGATAGTTCGGGCGCCATTATAACGAAGTAAATTTCTCCGTCATTTTTGGTCTACGCCGGGATTCGAACCCAAATCCACTCATTCCGGAATAAGTTGCTCTACCAATTGAGCTACGCGGACATTTTATTCTGATTCCTATCTGCCTTTATGTCGTGTGCGTCCTTCTGGCAGGTACGTCACATCTCCTGGTACGTTACACGACTTCTAGATGATTCATCAACACCTGACGTTGTTTTTAATAATCGAGATTCATCCATCACTCAAACCTTTTAGGTAATGGGTGACAATCTTGTTTCACAGTTGCAAACCAGGAAGAAGTCATACGAGGAATTGAACTCTAGATTTGGATTTGTCTACAAGAATGAACTAAGTGATGTGATGGAAGCAGCTGAATTGTTGCAAAAGCAGTTTTCAAATGAACTTGAAGAAGACTTTGCTGACGAGTTCTTTCAATTTCGAATCCTGATAAAACAATTCATTCATTGAGAACACAGATCCCCTCATTGCCTTGGGAAGTTAAGGGACTTGAATTTAGTTCATATTTTTCCCATTGTTGACACATGTCTCAAGATTTGTTTACCAATACCAATTTCCAAATGTTCAAATGAACGCTCGTTTGCGGTTCTGAAAAGAACAAAGCATAAAGTTTAAAAGAAGAGTCAATTGATGCTCTTCATATACTGTCCATTAAAATTGATGTAACAGCAGATTTAAGTTTTGACGATATAATTGATGATTTTGCTGCCACAAAAGGTAGAAAAAAGCCATTTTTTAATGCGCTGCAGCCAATTCAATAGTTAAAAATTATCAAGTATTTTTTAAATATTATTCATACATGTTTAATGGTTTGTTTAAAAATGGGGTGTGACTTATAATCACGCTCCTGTAATAACATGTAGGTATGGTTTGTTTTTCCTTTAGGTCTCATATCACGGGTGAAGCCTATATTCGGAGCAATACGGTATATTATACATGAAAAGCATTTCAGCAAAACATGTAGAATTTACTAAAAATATCTTTATTAATATTAGTTTTGTGAGAACAAAATTTGTGAATCAATATTCATAATTTTATGTTGGGTTTACTTTCACATAAATGAAAATACCGAAAAAGTTCAAATGACACTACTTTATTCAAAGACTTGTAATAATTTACATGGACTGTTGCAATAATTTATCCTACAATGTGTGTTGTCACTTGTCAGCTGTAACATTTTGTGAGGGATTACTTCTTACAGATTAAACTACCGTCGGTTCATTATTTCCATTAAATTTATGGTAGACTAGATTTTTTAAACATGATATAACTTTACACACTCTAACGAAGAAGCTTTGTTTTACTTAAAGAATAAAATGTGTTCGGAACGCTCTTCATAATGAAGAATACCCTACAAAAAAGGGAATTTTCTAACGTATTTTTCCATCTGAGGAAAATCGTTCAAATAGAAATATACGTTGACGCCCTCTGGCGGAAGAATTTTGAATAATAGAAAAGTATAAAATAAGTTAAAAGTATTCTTAATAGCAAAAGCTTTGCTAAAGAAAATTAAATTTTCAAATACGTTTCTTGTATTTACTCCCCTTTGCGGGAAAACAGCATCTTGTTTAAAAGAGGAAAATATTCCCCGTCATTTCTGTAACGAATGACATAGAATATAAAAGAATATTTTTCAATAAGAGATTTACAAGCGGAAATGCGGTTGCATACATAAATACACACTTACACCACCTAGCGACAGAACTATGAACTACGAAAATCTACGAGTATATGCAAAGTGTGGTGAATGGTATCTGGCTTTAAAAGTATTTTTTAAATCAGATTTTTAGAAGCAGAGATACAGTGAAAAACATATCAAGTATTTGCGCCCCTTCGCGGGGAAATATGCATTATTTTGGGCAGAAAATGAACGCAAAATGCTTTCGTAGTTAGCAATATCAGACCTAAAAAAAAATTTTAAATCAGTGTTTAGCCGCGTAAATATTGTTGTAAACGAAAACGTGAACTTATTCCATACCGTGGCCACCTTGTGAGATAAGAAAAACTTAAACTTGAAGTTATACGCAAAATACACTGCCGGACAATTGCTAAGGACGGATGACAATCGCAACGATAGCAACCATAAAATGGAAGGCAGGAAAATGTGGAAATTAGCTTAAGTGCGGGATACAGTAACACGTGTTGTGCGTATGCAAATTTTGGATTGCCGAACTTGTTCGTGACGTCATAGCTCTGATAAGAGATATAAAGGATTTGACGCGTATTGACCGTTGTTGTTCAAACGCAAAGTTGAAAGGAAAAGAATCAATTGACGAACTTGCAATTTTTCAGTATGTCTTCCCGACATCACCTAGATGATTTTACGCGTGGCCGTATTATTGGCAAGATTGAAGAAAGGCGAAAATAACAGATGTTGCCAGGGAGTCCGACGTCAGCCACAGTGTTGTTTCAAGGCTTTGGAAATCATTTCAAACAAATGGAGAGTGTAGCAAACGTCACGGGGGAGGTCGTGTTCGCAGTACGGCACCTGCAGAAGATCGGTACATAGTGCTATCAACAAAAAGACACCGGCGCAGCACAGCTAGTGAGATAGCAAATCAGTTTATGGCTGCTACTGGCAAGCGGATCTCCCGAAAAACTGTCGCCAGACGTTTGCATGAAGGAGGACTATACGCCCGCCGTCCTGTTGTGTGCATCCCATTGTCCAGACGTCACCGCACCCCCGTTTGCAATGGTGCCATTAACATCGCAATTAGTCTGATAACGACTGGCCTGCTGTCCTCTTCTCAGATGAGAGTAGATACAGTCTATCGTCTGATTGTCGACGACAACTGATCTGGCGTTATAGTGGTACTGCATATTGTCCAGCAAACATACAAGAAAGGGACCGATATCAGACATGTAGTGTCATGGTATGGGCTGGCATCATGATCAATGGCCGTACGTCCCTCTATGTGCTTCCAACTGGGACTATGACTGGCCAACGATACATTAATGATGTTCTGCTACCTCATGTTCGCATGTTCCGTGGTGCTGTCGGTGATAGGTTCATTTTCATGGACGACAACGCAACATGTCATCGAACAGTCGCTGTCCAGGAGTGTCTTGAGAGCGAGGATATTCAACGCCTCGTATGGCCAGCACGTTCTAGAGATCTGAATCACATTGAAAATGTGTGGGATTCTTTGGGGAGGAGTCTTGCTGGTCGCCAATGCCCTCCAATAAACAAGGACACCCTCATCCGTGCACTGACAGAGTAATGGGATAAATTACCCCAACAGCTGCTTAATAATGTTGTGCAAAGCATGACACGACGTGTGGAATCTTGCATCGCCCTCCATGGTGGCCATATCCCGTATTGACATCTGACGCCGGAACGCCTGCGGACGGTAATTGCATTATTTTCACGTTTACGTATTCTGCACAAAATGGCCTGTTTGTCCCTTGAACACGTTCCAAAGCCTTTTGGATTTCAGAGCACAATAAATTTTCTTTCTTGTAATGTACTGGCATTCTGACATTATTTTATTTCACTTGGCATTCAACCACAGTTACTTTTTTATGCGCTATATAGCCGTTTATGATCCGTCCTTAGCAATTGTCCAGCAGTGTATATCGCAGCAGAAACACTCTCTGACAAAGAAAGGATTTTTTAAATCAAATTATTAAAAGCAGAGATATCGAGAAATGTATCAAATCCAACTACGTCCCTGACGGAAAAACTATGCTCTATTTTAAGCAGAAGCTATTCTCGAAAGGTTTTTAGGAGTAAGCCGTATCTGATCACAAAAGTTTTTAAATTATACTCTGCTGACCACCCAAAATGGAACACCAAGAACGAAGCATCCGATTGGCCTGAAATTCGCAGCATGCGTCGCCCGCGAGAGGACATGCAAACGATTCGCATTGCAAGGCATATGAAAATCATGTGCGCCACGCCACCGAGAAGCACTATAAGAAGGGTGCACAGAAGGCGGGGTGTAAGTAGTGGACGTGTGTTGTGCTGCCTTACCTGTACGTGGGAAGCTTCCAGATGCCTCGTCGCAGAATACGGCAGTCATTCCAGCACGTTTCGGAGTTCGACAGAGGACGAATAGTGGCTTATCGCAACAGCGGTTTATCGTACCGGGACATCGGCGCCCGTGTGGGACGACATCCAGCCACAGTGAGGCGAGTATGGATTCGGTGGGTGCAGGAGAGACGGACGGACCGACGTCAGGGATTGCCGCAGCCGCAGCACATCACCGAACGAGAAGACCGGCATGTTGTACGGCTGGCATTGACGGCTCGCACCGCCACATTACGAACTACGAAAATCGCGCATGAATTAGGGTGTGTTGCGCAACAACCTGTGTCAGCACGTACCGTTCGACGTCGTCTGCAGGAGCGGGGACTTGTTGCACGGCGCCTATCGCTCCGATTACCATTGACGTTACACCACCGGCGAGTGCGGAGGCAGTGGGCCATTGAACGCCGCACTTGGTTTACGGAATGGCACGACATTGTCTTCTCCGACGAATCCCGCTTCTACCTGCAACACCACGATGGTCGGATCCGCGTGTGGCGGCACCGCGGCGAGAGACCGTATGACGCCTGCATTATGCATCGCCATACCTGTCCGTCGCCTGGCGTTATGGTTTTGGGCGCAATTGGATATGACACCCGCACCCCTCTGGTACGCATCGCCGGTACACTCAACAGCCACCGCTACATCTCCCACGTTTTGGAGCCTGTAGTCCTCCCTTACCTGCAGGATCTGCCAGCGGCCACGTTTCAACAGGACAATGCGCGCCCGCATGTGGCACGCATCGTGCACCAATTCTTCACGGCCCACCACGTGTCACTGCTGCCGTGGCCCGCCCGTTCTCCCGATATGTCGCTCATCGAACACGTCTGGTCGCTGATCGGCAACCGAGTGGTCCGGAAAGCACCACCCGCGGCTACGCCTCATGAACTGTGGCAAAGTGTGGAAGCAGCCTGGTCCGACATACCCCAAGCCCACATCCAAAGCCTCTTTCGTTCGATGCCGCGGCGTGTAGCTGCCGTTATTTCCAGCTATGGGGGCCACACGAACTATTGATGTCTGCGTGTTCCGCAAGTCTCACGGGCCTGTAGGCTCAATCGTTTCATCTTTGTATCTGTTGTTATGTGTCCAGTAAATCTGGCTTTGCTATCGGGTGTCCTTCTTGGTGTTGCATTTTGGGTGGCCAGCAGTGTATATATAAAAACTTTTGTGATCATATACGGCGCACTCCGAATATATTCGCATATAAACTATATTGACAAAAATCACCGGACACCTAGAAGAGAAACAACATAGCATTTAATGACATACATTAGTACGGTGTCGGTCCACCTTTGGACTTAATGCATGCACTGACTCTTCGAGACAGGCTTTCGACAAGGTTGTGGAACACAGCAATAGGTATGCGCTTCTATTCAGTACATAATGCTGCCGCTAACTGTTACTTAGTAGTAGGACTTGGTTCCAAACTTTTTATGCGGCGCTCTAATTCATCCCTTAGGTGCTCGATAAGATTAAGATCAGGGATCTGTGCTGGCCAGTCCACACACGATACGAAAGTATCGTCAAACCACGACGTAACAGTTCTTGCTTTATGGCTCGATGCATTATCCTGCTGGTATTAACATGCCTCGGTTCCATAGTATTGCCACAGAGTTGGTAGGGCCGCCCCGGTGGCGCAGTGGTCTAAGCGATGGCCTCTGATCATTCGTCCAAACTGGGTCCGGGTTCGAATCCCGGTGAGGCATGGATGTTGTGTTTGTCTTACGGCACTGGCTCTCTCTCTTCCCTGGAACCAGTGACCCTAAATTAGGGACGGGCGACTGCTTATAGCCCATTGAGTTGCTCACGGTGGTCGCTAAACCTCCAGTCAAAAAAAAAAAAGAGTTGGTAGGGCATAATTGTCCAGAATATCTAGGTAGAAGTGCTGGTTAACACGTTTGTCCACGATAAACAAGGGTCCGGGACCATACCACTAAAAACACCTCCACACGAGTACACTGCCAGCTCCAAACTTGACCGTAGGAACAGTACATTGTGGTAAATATAGCGTTCCCCCGGCTGCCGCCATACACACACACGGCCATCAGACTGATGGATCGTGTATCTGGATTCATCAGTACATAGGACCCCTTTCGATTGATCTACGGTCCAGGATAAATGTTCTTTACACCATGCTAAACGACGAGTAGCATTCCGAGTGGAGATGAAAGGCATATGAGCAGCCGCACGACCACGGTAACCCATGGAATAAAGTTCTCTGGAAATGGTACGTGTACATACCGAGGTTCCAGCATTTTTACTCACCTCTACATTGAGGTCTTGTGCAGTACTCCGTCGATTAGATGTAACGACTCTCCTGAGGCTTCGACGTCCTCTATCACTGATTTTCTTTGGTGTGTTGGTACGTTTTGCTGCTTCAGGCACGCCATGTGTCTTCCACTTATTCAGTACATCCAAAACAGTTGACTTTGGTATGTTTAAACGCCGGTCAGTTTCTCTTATGGAAAACCCACTAATATAACACCTTACAATCTTTCCTTTCTCAAAGTCAGTTCTCTCCCTCCGCGACATTTTCACTCAACCTCACAGTGCGATAAGATCGCGGTCAGCTGCAGGCTTGTTTTTATACCGTTTGCAGCTGTACCGCGCATCTGAACAACGCAGCAGATCCGTTTATTTGCTTTTGAAGGGGTGTCCGGTGACTTTTGTGTAGTGTATATTGCTCCAAATACATCAGAAATAGGAAATACACACTTACGACCCCACTGGCAGAGTCCTTCCTTGAAAAAAATAAGAAATCACATACAGAACATTTCCCATCAGGTGGTCTAACCGTTGCGCATCGGACTTATATATCAAGTAAATAGGAATTTAACCGTACGCACCTTGCGGAAAAACTGGGAACTACTTGATAAGAGAAGTTGTGCCCAATAGAGTCTACGTTATGAACGGTATCGAATGGAAGAAACGATTTCTTCAATCGGACATGTAGAAGCAGTGATATTGAATAAAATGCATTTTGAATTCGATAGCATCTGCATTTATGCCCTCTAGCGGCGAAGTTATGCATCGGAAGGAAACTGGAAAGCAGTGATCATCGCTCTCGCATTTCAATTGTCTCAAGCTTTTGTTACAAAGGCGTGCTAAAAAGAAGGGTGGGAAGCTAAAAATTTGAAAAGAGTTAGAAGATAGAAACCTTGAAGATGCATAGAACCGAAACAGAGTAAAATGTGTTGGAATGAGGCGTGTTTTAGAATCGTGTTTTAGGTGTAGTATCCAAGAAGTAATCAGGAGAGGTTTGTACAACTGAAATCAAGATTGGAAGAAAATGGAGATGTTAAAGAAGTGGGCAACATAGTGCAGGCCGGCTGGTGTAACTGGAGGAAAATATCTGGTATGATTCGTGATACAAAGCTGGTTGGCTGCCAGTGAGGCTGAAAGTTAAAATATGACAAAAATGCACAGAATGAAGAATGAGGGATAAAGGCAAATGCTGTAGTGATAGAGATTTCGAAACAGTGGCAAGAAATATGATTGAACTGGTATGGTCAGGTACTAAGAAACGTGCGTGTGGCATAGAATTGTGAACATGGATCCACTAGGCTAAAAAATTGAGGAAAACCTATGATAATATAGAGGGATTATTGAAAAAAATGACACGAAGGTATAGAAAAATGAAGGAGGAAATATTACAGACGCAAACAAAACTTAGTGTTCAGTGCAATTAATAATGTTGCAAACAGTATAGCAACAATAAGTCTGTACTGAAATAAGGCTGATATTCTGACACTTGAACTTGATATCTCATAATAATTGATGACTTATAATAGTGAGTTTGAATGTATTTCGCCGTTGTACTGCTCTGATGTCTTTTTCTTAGATAGTTGCTTAGTGCTCTTTAATCTACTATTTCAATTTGCGTTCAGTTTGGTCATTATTGCAGGTTAGTAGTATTTTATAGTTTGTACCGTATACCGTTCTCTTTATCTATCTTGAATTAGTTTTGAAAGAAACATAGGAATAGTAGTGTAAAAGCAGGATTACTGTAAGTCACTCCTGGCCGTCGACTATCCATTTCTAACCACAGGTCATGCTCTTACTACTGGGTTTTTTTATGTCTCAACCACTCCCTGTGTACTTTTACTATACTATTTCTCTGACGCATTACACAAGTGCAATAGTTTGCTCATACTGGCACCATTTCTCTGAATATCCACTGTCATCATATCGGGCGTCGACTATCACTTTCCAACCACAGATCATGCTCTCACTACCGTGTTTTTTATGCCTCATCACTTCCTGTGTAGTCTTACTATACTGTTTCTCTTCCACATTACATAAGTGCAGTAGTTTTAGTCATACTGGTACCACACCTCTAAATATCCACTGTCATATCAGGCATTGACTATCCGACCACTGCGACACTTTCGCAGTATTTTCGTTCTTAAAGCAGATTGACTTTTTAAAACTTATTTTAAAAAAAAAATAATAATAATAATTTATAATGATTATAACAGTGAATTAATAAATTTATTTATAAACCTAATTAACTAACTAGTCTTCACAGCTTTTATCATTCTCTTTTCTAACTTTTACCAAGCCTGTCTGCTCCTAATCATTTCACCCCGCCTCTAAAAAAAAAAAAAAAAAAAAAAATCTTTAACTGATAGTTCTATGTCTGGCGCTCTTTGGCCAAACCTGGCCCTTGCGCCACTAAAATCAATTAACTAACTAACTAACTAACTTCTTACTACCGGGTTTTTGATGCGTCAACCACCTATTGCGTACTTACTCCTAGTACTATTGCACTTCCACATTTCAATAGTGCAAATTTTTTCGCGATACTCAAATACCACACCTCCGAGCACTCATTATCATCTTATGCTCCTCATTATCATCTTATGATCTGTTAGATTAAAGCGTTTTTTGATAGACCTTCATTTACGCATTTCGAACTCACGATTTTTCATGCATGTCCCTGCTTTTCTGATTCGAAACTAGTAGCATAATATTCAAAACTTTTTTAATAGAATACTATTGAATTATACACATTTTAAAATGTATTGAAATACCTTTGCTTAGTATGTTTGATACTTGTAGAAAGATGCGCTGATTACTCACGGTAGTTCGGCATCATTTTTCAAGTTTAATATGACTAGCAGATATAACATGTGCGAGAAAGTGAATATATTTCGCTCTTACTGCGACTTTCTACTTCTGAAGTTTTAGTGTCCAGACCTCGGAGGTTTTCCTGTAATTTAATTTTGTCCTCGAATTTAGATTTATGATGCTTTCCTCCAAATAGCTGGGCTTTTTCGCACCCCTCTGTGTCACAACCGCTCTTCTTCCTGGAATTCCCTCTCGTTTCCTAATCTCTTCGTTCCACGGATTTCAAGATAAAAGGATAAATGCGAACAATTAAGTTGGGGTCTAGTCCGCACGTAATCTAAGGACACTGTGATCGCACTCTGTCTCTTACAGATAATGTGGGAAAGTTAATGATCATGCGGGTCTCATGAACGTCTCAGATGTCTGCGGCCCCATTCAGGAAGATCAATACAAGACAAACGAGACTTGATAGGGGAGTGGAGTATCCTAGTATTGTGAGTCCATGCGGCACTGGGAGAACGAGGGAAAGAAAGAAAGGAGTGGTTTCCTTTCAGTGTTTCTGTAAGAGGACAACGTTGCACTTAATTTCTCTTCTGATTTAAAAATGAAAAGAAAATTGGCTCAAGAGTTGTTCAATTGCGGAAACGTTTTGACATGAATTTCACGAAACTGATAGCTTTTTATAGTGTCATATAAAATAAAATAAATCCACCGTTCAATATTTGAGATAGTGTACAGATGTTTCAGTTAAATGATTTATTTGCATGATTACCATAGTCCGATTTGAAACTTGCTGTGCTGCTTAAATGCCACGTCTATCGTTTCAGAAGCGGTCTGGACCTACGACTGGCTGAGTCCTTGCACCTCAGGCTGAGGCTCAGTTGGCACTGCGATGAGCTTTGGAGCGATTTAAGTGGGAATCTTGGCATTACAGAAGGGATTTCCACCAACGTTTGGCTGCTAGTAGTTCACCTGATTTTGAGGCGTAGATTTAAGCCACGCTTAGACGGCTAGCTTGTTGTTCGTATCGCCGGCGTGGGGTTTTTGTTCGCGTGATAAGTTTCGAATTTATCTGAGCAGGGAACCTGAAATTTGAGTCGTGAATTCGACCCATGGTTTACTGACTAGTGAAAAAACAGTAAATCGAGAGAGAAAATGCTAGTTAACATGACAACGCGTTTTTATGTTCTTCAGAGGAATGAAATAGTTGACTGGAGATTACCAAAAATTGCATTAAACTCCGCTTTTAATATTTTAAATGTTGCTAATTAGAAATAAATTGGTATAACTGAGTGTTTTTGCAGCGTGAGCGTATCCAACAGACTTTCAGACAAGAAAATATTACATACAAATAGTGGATAAAAGTAATGACTTCAATTATGACACTCTAGTCAGTTCGCGTAACGATGTCTTCTTAGAGCGAAGCATCATCTGGAAGCCCGTATGCCGACGTCCAACATCAAAACCCAGCTTTTGCGAAAGAGTGGAGTATTGTTTCTAACAAAACACGATTCCATGCCGTTGACAAAATACCCATTGCTTCCAGTACGTTCAGTGTAAATGTTTTGACATCAGAAATATTTTCGAGTGGAGCTGCACCAATCGTTTCCCATAATATTCTTTAAGACACTTCATTATTTCTAAATCCATTAGTTCAAGACAACCCTTGCAATTTGGGAACAAAACTACAACTTTCATGTTTTTCACAGAATTGTCTACATCATGTGGACTGGCTGGACGACAATCGATAGACATGATGATCTTTCCTTTCTCTCTCTTAATTTTCGTATCAATTTCTGTTTCTTATCCAATCTATGAAAAGTGCAGCCGCCATCCATGACGTAGTATTTGGCGGTGTAATCCGTGGGTAGAGTTTTCACGTTTCTGAAACACCGGGATCTTACAGAATTCCCGACAATGAACGATGTTAATTTTTCTCTTCCATCGGAGTTATAGCACAAAAGGACAGTCAGCCGGTTTTTGCTTGTTTTCATATCATGACAGCGTTCATTTTCAAAAGTTAATGCTTTCAATTGCAGCAAATTAAAGAAAAATCTCGTCTCATTGGAATTGAAAACGTTCTTGCAATCGTATCCTTTGGTAATGTCTGGTACGTTCTTCTTCCATTCGACCAGAGAGAAAACTTCAGCAGGTACATCGATGAGAATTTTCCGAACTATGCCATATCAATCTTTGAATCGATGTTAAAATCAAGCTGAAAAATGGGCGTCTTCGTTTGTGTTCATCTTTGTTTTCGACATCCTTGGCCCGTTGATTGAACATCGGACCGCAGGAATGTTAGCTGTTAGTGACACGGCATTGCTTGAAGAATTGAGGAACAATGTCTTCGGCTTCCGCAGACTTTCCAGTTTAAACGCGTAATTATTTCGATGCAGTTGAACCTGAAAACGTGGCATTCGTCGATCCCTTTACTTTTGTAAATTACCGTCGTATATGTTGAAACTGGAATTTTTAATTTTGCACCTCAAGTCGTTTCATCAGCGTGCAATTTTCATCAACGTCCTTCAAAATCTCAATATTTTGCTTTAAAAGATAAAGCTTTATGACCTTGTGAAGCCATTGCTCCAGTATAAGAAGGCGAATACAAATGAAGGTCTCAAGGAAGAGTCCGATATGCCAACGTCAAGCTAGTACAAGTGGATGACAGGAAATATGGGGATCGGAAGGCGGATGGAGGCGGACGATTTAAAAATGGAAAACGGAATTCGCGACGAAAGGGGGAGGGTGGAGACGAGGTCTGGTAAATGGAATTCTCATGGTTGGAATTTCTAATTTCCAACACCACACCACCGCAATTTATTGATACCATGCAAATGTGAAATCTAATTCAATTAACTCATAGTTGATAAAATTTAACATTAAGGGCAATTCGCAATTTTCGGACTGCGGCATTTTACGTATAAATGAGAAAAACATATAAGTGAGAAACGTATTAACGGGGTTTTACTGTATTTCTCTTTTTGCTTCAGGGTTTAATGAACCTTATGAGCATCTTGGTCGTCGCTTATCCCTAATTTGGGGCCACTGGTTCCCAGAAAGGTAGCTAACCAACGTCGCAGGACATGCCTGCCACCCATGTGTCATCGGGGACGGTATCTGTGGTATGACTCTCACTATTCATCAAAAGCCCAAGCCTCTGACCACTCTGCTAACTGCAAAAAAAAAACTTCTGTCATGCAAAGATATGCGCGCCCAAGGTTTTTCGGGATGTTTTTTTTTCTTGAATAATGCATTTCGCTAGATGTCAGTATTATACGATATAGTCCGGAAACACATGTCATTCTCTACTTGTGAACAAGATATCCACGAGGTTAGAAACAGCCGCCCCGGTGGCGCAGTGGTCTAAGCGATGGCCTCTGATCATTCGTCCGAAAGGGGTCCGGGTTCGAATCCCGTGAGGCATGGATGTTGTGTCTGTCTTACGGCACTGGTTCTCTCCCTTCTCTGGAACCAGTGACCCTAAATTAGGGACGGGCGACTGCTTATAGCCCATTGAGTTGCTCACGGTGGTCGTTAAACCTCCGATATAAAAAAAAAAAAAAAAAAGGTTTGAAACACGGTGTAACATTTTAAACGTGAGATTGCAAAAGAAGGGCGCATCGTATACTGGTCTCCAGTGGCGTAGCGTATCTCTGGTGGTAAGTATATGTATATATTCTTCTCAATATTTTGGAGGGACGGTGCTCTTGAATAACACGAAACGAAAAACAGAGATTTCTTATGTTCAAATCCAACGATGATCTACTATAATATGATGGCATCTGCGTAATGAGAAAAGCATAAACGCTGATTGAAGTTTAATCTCTGTTTTACTATTTTGCGCACGAATATATTCAAACTTTATAATTTTGCTATTATTTTTAAAAGACCTACCTATGTTATGAAATTCAGATAATCTGGAGCACTGTGTGAAGGATTCTACGATAGAAATATTCCCTCCATCAGGCCTTGTCGTCCGAATGAAGAGTAGCCGGTATATTCTCGAAATGAGCTGCGAAAGTATTTGAATAAATGGCGTCATCTTTCTCAATATCAGTTCTTGCATGCTGGCGCCTCAGTCCGAACGGGTCGTTATCCCATGCATTGGCAAGGGATGTCGCTCAGATAGGCTGGAAAGGCGCTCGCTGCCCTTGACAGTTATATCAAGATAAATAATCCATCGCTTTCGCTTCATTTCTTTGCAGATGCCGCCAGTCCAGCCAAGCAAGTCCCGGCCACAGGTGGTGACAATCTCTACCAGAACGTAAGCGGATCCCCCGCAGACAGGAAACAGAACGGGCCTTCAGTGTCAGAAACCGAAGGAAACGTTATGTATGAGAACATGCCATTCCATCGGCAAGGGGTAAGTGCTTGCTGCTTTAAACTTATCTCCATTTCTTTTTCCGGGAGTTTTCGGGATCCGGGACTTCCAGCCGAAAACGTTTTGCATGTAACGCTATTCATCCGCATTGTTCTTCGCGTCTGGAGTCTGCATGTGCCGCGAAAAGGCGAGGTTGGTTTCAGCAGTGAGTGATATTGATGTTTGTTAGTCCAATGATTTTTCTAGCTCAATTCTTCGTCAGTTTGCATGCTACAACTAACATTAACGTTTAAGTGAAAATTAGAATTCCATCAAGTTAATTATATGCTTTACAACGAATTAATTTATTCTATCTATCGAGTAACATTAACAGTAAGATTACTATTTTTATTTTTAATAAAACATAGCAGTTTATAGATAAAGCAATGCCCATTTTTAACTGAAAGCCCAGCTTTTCATTCTTCTGTAAAATGCCACGCTTTGGAGCGTTTGCCCTCTTATTTAAATCTTGCAGTGAGGATTATAAAAATGAAGTAACTTTAAGTAAGCGCGCACATGGTAATACTTCATAGTGTTAACGTCAGATGGCGACAGTCTACACTCTGCTGCATTCTATCTAACGTTCACTATCAACCGCCATTTTGATGTCCAAAAATTCCGATAGTAATACGAATAAACTTGTTTTAATTTTGCAAACTGCTGCGAAGAAGAATGCGTTTTTCACTCCTAGTAGCACTGCATCCTTATTTTGCTGGTTTCGTCTTACCCTTAAGAATAAAGGAAATTCACGAAAATAACTTGCGAAAGGAAGTTTTGTAAATTTCCTGAAAATAATTTAATTAGAAGTCAATATGAGCGTTGTTTAATACTCGTTTAAAAAAGATTACCACTTTCTGTTAAAATTCGATGCTTTTATCATTGGTTTTTATTTTTCCTGATAGATGGCGTTAAACATTAAGCCTGATTTTCGACGTTTTGAAATCGTTTTAAATATTCCATGATTTCAACACACATATCAACCTTATTTGAAAGATTTCAAGCGTTCCAAAACTTCCATTGCTTCAACGTCACCTATTAGCCACATATCAACGTTTTCAAAAGGTTTTGAACAAACTTGAAACCAATTATCAACTGCCGAAACTAAATTTGAACTTTCGAAAACAACCTCACTGTGGCCGCCCCAGTGGCGCAGTGGTCTAAGCGATGGCCTCTGATCATTCGTCCGAAAGGGGTCCGGGTTTGAATCCTGGTGAGGCATGGATGTTGTGTTTGTCTTACGGCACTGGCTCTCTCCCTTCCCTGAAACCAGTGACCCTAAATTAGGGACGGGCGACTGCTTATAGCCCATTCAGTTGCTCACGGTGGTCGTTAAACCTCCAATCAAGAAAAAAAAAAAAAAACATCACTGTGCTACATGGGCAACGCTTTAATTAACTTGCCAAAAAAATAATTTTCAGTTTTGGTTTCCTGATTTGATATGTTTCAGAAGAATAACGGTTCCACTTGTATCTAGTAATTAATATTTATTATCGTTAATACAGATAATAAATATAAATACATCCCATACTGAATTTCCAAAAATCCGTTTATTAAGTGAAAGGAAATTAAAATTGAATGACTCTTGTTTTAAAATGTTTTCCGGTAAAATACATCCCATACTGAATTTCCAAAATCTGTTCACCCGCACTACAATTTGAGACATCCTTACCCTACAGATATCCTGCCCGGTTTTTAAGAAGGCAAGTGGTCTGGGGTGGGTTTCAGACCTCCCGATTTTTCTTCGAGCCCACCCTTTAGTCCTCCCTCCAAACCCCAAACAATATTTAAGCAGTTCGAACACTTAGCGAGTGCAACCTTCTAATATTTTAGGGAGCTTGCATAAACGTGTGTAAATTTTTCAAATTCACAGATATTTTGTTAAATAAAATGAGTGAATATTATGTTAAATTGAGTGTTGTACTTTCTGTGGAATGGAGGGAGTCCTCTGAGCGAATGTCTAAGAGAGTAGAAGAAAGTCAACATTTCGTAACTATAGTTTAAAAAAATTAGAGAGGGAAAGGTATTTCTTACCAGGTTATAAACTAAAGTTCATAAACAGTCTCATGACAGCATATATTAAAAAATAGACAAAAAAAATAACGTAAGTAAGCTGACATTGCGCAGAAATAGTAAATTATTAAAGGACATGGAGGTTCGTATCTATGATTCCAAGCACTACATACACTGAATAAATACTACGTACAATAAGTACTTGAGAACCTTTATATTTACAGGAGATAACATCATGAGTGTCGGATAAAATCTATATAAACGGATTTTTTGGCAAATCCGACTTAAACGTCATTCTACTGGTTTTCATGGCAGTGTCCTCAGGTCTGAATGTCATTATTCAAGCTTTCATGACAGTGTCCTCAGGCTTGTAAGTCATTCTTCAAGTTTCCATGACTTGAATGCCGGGCCGTAGCTAGCAGGGGGATAGAGGGGGCTCACCCATCCCCCTTCAAGGCAAGTAAAACCTCTTTGAAAATACATGTTGCTGTAAATTTTTTGAACTTTTATTTTCGTCGGTTTATAAAAATGACTTTTGTATTTTATTATAAGCATAAATGCTTTTCTTCTTAATTTTGTCTTGCATTGTATTTTTAAAAAACAAGAATAATTGAAATGGTTCAGCACAGACGATGAATAATTACAGGGAACAGGTGAATCAGTAGGAGCAGGTGCGCCAATGATTCTCTGCCACATGGTGACTGGGCTTGTTTGTGCTTTGGGCCAAAGAAGAGAGAAATGCCTTTCTTTCTTCGGAGAAGCGTAAATTTTTAAAGAACATTACCAAAAATATATAGATAGATAGAAAGAGTGACGGAGGTGGGGGCGTAGTTGGACAGAATTATAATCCCTGTTCATTTGATAAATGACTATGAGATGCTAAACTGCTGTTTAGAAGCGTAAAGGTAAATCGTTGCTTAGAAAGAAGTGCAGTCGTGGGGACATTTTAACTAAACGTATCCCTCTACGTGTTTGAAAATTGTGCTAAAGGAAAATCCTTATGCGTGCGTGAGAGAGAGAGAGAGAGAGAGAAAGCTTTTCATCACGTTTTCGTTCACTGTTTTCGTCTGCTAGGAGTGGTTTTACGATGCTTGTGCTGGAGAAAGTTTTTTTTTTTTTTTTTTTTGGCAGGATTGCGATGCTGTTGGTTTTTGAGAGGGAAAGGGGGTTATGGCTATTGACCACGGCAAGACGTTACTACCACGGAGCACCAGCGAAGGAGAATACGCACTTAAAGATGGAGTAAAAATGTCGAAAAGGAGAAGAGGAATAGAAAAAGTGGAAGTGGCATCAGTAAATCCCCAACGCCTTTGCATGGATTCACGGACATAAGACCAGAACAGTAAATTAAAAAACTCACCCAAGTTGGGAGCTATTTTGTTAGCGATAAAAAACGTGCAGCTCAACCACCATCAAGCAAATTCAAAGAACGTGATTTATTTCTTATATTTGAAAAGTTCTGTTTTCTTTCTCCCCTTTTTATTTGATATTTTGTGTTTTATCTAATTATATTTACTTCTTGGCATAATTATTCGCTAATGAAGTAGATTAACAAAAGGAGATTAAAAACAAAGCAAAACTTGCGTCTGTATTCGTGGGAAAATGTAGTTTGTAGTTGAGCACAGAGCTCCTCCAGCCCATCAGATCACTCTGGACAGCCACCCCTGGTTCTGTGACCTAGCTACGGCCCTGTTTGAAAGGCATTATCCTGGTTTCCATGATTTGAAGGTCACTTTGCTGGTTTCCTGGACAGTGCCCTTGTTTCTATTGGCTCACTCCAGTTCCAGGACAATGCAGTAAAAACGTTGACATTTTCCATAAATTTAACAACGGTTTAGTCGTTTTGAAACAAAAATTCACCAACACTAAAGTACAGTTTTAGGACACGCATGCGAGAATACATGCAGTGCATAAATACGTTACTTGCTTAAGAGGAACACAAAGTCATCAGCTGCAGTACAACACACAGTAAGAGTGTACAAAGTGTACGCATAAAATGACGCGTAATGTCAGATGAATACAGATTTCTAGTTACCAAAACAGAACTTATCAGTATTCAATAATGGGAAAAAGCATTAGGGTACCCAGAAAAAACAATAGGGCAAATTTACCAGAAACTGTACTCAAATTCGTAAGTTTCTGGCTAGTCAGCGTTGCTCGGCCTGGACTCGAATCCCACATGAGGCATGGGCGGTGCGTGCGCTTGCCTTACAGCGCTGACCCCCTTCCCTTCTCCGGAGCCAGTAGCCTCTAATTGGGGACGGGCTACTGCTTAGAGTCTTTAGAGTTGCTCATGACGTTCATTAGACTCCGAAGCGGAAAAAACTATTTCGATTTTCCTTTAGCTTTGTGTTGGGATACGACATACAACAGCTGGTCATCATTTTTATCACGACTTATGACATACAAAGTGTGGTCAAAAACTATTCAGACTGGATTTATACAAAAGAAGGTACAAGACTTACACATTTTAAACTAAATGGCCTTCGAAGTAATCCCCTTCCGAAGCCACATACTTATCCCAGCGCTGTTTCCATTGCTCGAAGCATTTTCTGAAATAGCGAACAGCTGCTTCGTCACATTCTGTTGTATCTCTTCAGTATCTTGAAATATTTTTCAAGTGATATTTGATTTTTGGGAAGAGAAAACAGTTTCAGGAAGCGAGATGTGGCGAATGGGGTGGCTGTCGAACCTGTGCAATGCGGTGCTTAGCAAGAGATTGCTGCACAAGTTGTGTTGCCACTCGCCACTCTCATGCAATGCCGGCCTTCTGCGACGAATTGCATCCCTCAAACGCCGCAAAACTTGACAGTAGTAATCCTTGTTGATTGTCTGGCCTGATGGGGCGTATTCATGATGCACAATTCCTTCATGATTGAAAACAAAGCCAGCATCGTCATTTTGACAGTGCTGCGGCTCTGTCGTGCTTTTTTGGATCTGGAAGAGTTTTTGGGGTCTTCCACTGTGAAGACTGGACCTTAGTTTTGGGGTCATAACATAACCATGAGCCTACGATTCATCACCAGTTATGATAGATTTTAAAACTTGTTCGCCTGTTTTTGTTCAGCTGAGAGCAATTTTGGCACACATTTGGCTGCGATGAGTCTCATACCCAAATATTCCGTAAGAATCGACTGAACTGAACTGAAACTAATGTTGAAGTCTTCAGATAACTCAAGAATAGCGATTCGGCGATCATCCCGCACAGCTGTGCACACAAGTTCGACATTGTTTTCACTTTTGCTGGTTGCGGGCTTCCCAAACCATTCATTACTCTCAACACTTTAACGATCATCTTTAAAACATTTATACCACTCATAATCTTGTACACGACCCATACAATCCTGCCCATAAACATTCTGCAACTTTAAGTATGTCTTTGCAAGTTTCGCCAAGTTTTGACAAAATCGGATGCAAATTCGTTAGTCAATTTTTCGACTTGATAAATGCAATGAACAGCTTCACACACGCAAGAACAAAACACTACTATGAAAAACCTGGACGAGCAGGGGAGACATGACTTACGCACGGCACATGCGTAGTAGATTTGAAGGTCAACCTATGCCAAACCGATTCCTCCTGTGTTGCGCGGTTTCGAACTTATGCAACCAGTCTGGATACCTTTTTATCAAACCTCGTACACGTATGTATTTCAAAAAATGAGAATCTTCTATTATATTTCAAAATTTTTGTTTTCTGTTTTCTCAGTATCTTTACTTCCAGAATTCGGACCAGAAAAATATCATTTAGTAACGCATAATAGGAAGCATATCTAACATTTTCCAGTTTTTTTTTTGTTTTTTTTTTGGCATTTTCGTTTCCAGGTTTCGGAATGGAAAAATTGTATTAGGTGGAAGAAGGAGCAAAGCTTTACATTTCTTTCTGCCTTTGTATATGATGCCCTTCCGTACGCATATGTCTAAGATATGTTTCTCTAAATCTCATAGGAAAAATTCTTTCTGATATCGAAGAAATCATGAGTAATGTTTGCAGTTTCATTTGAGCATATCTTGCACGACGATACTTACGTTTGTCTATTGATATTTGATAAGGTATTTCCGCTTCTGGAAGCTGGATTGAAATATTTCTGTTCATCGAATAAAGGAAAGTATGTACATGATATTTTCCATACACATACCAGCGTTTCCTCTTACGCGTTTTTCCTTCTCGGTATTACGAATCAGTATTTCCAATTTCTCTGGATATATTCGCTTCTAAAAGGTAGACTAGAAAGGTCAGTTCTGGATAACGCTTAGGTAAGCATGACGAAAATATTTCAGCTTTCGTAACGAGAATTTGGCGGCTGAGTTTCAGTAACATGTATGGTTGAAAATCCAGATGACACAATATCGCCGTTTCCTGTTGACACAATATCGCCGTTTCCTTGGTATTTGCTAAAACGCGCCATGGAATTTTGGAATGTTTCGGAGTATTCAAAATTTGAATTTATTTTACACATCAAAAAATAACATCACTCTAGTTTTTCACGATCTCCTCTCCCAGGGTTTTTTTTTTTTTTTTGTTAATGAAATGCAATTTAATTTAGGACAATTGATTCTGGTTTTAAAGGGGAAACAAGCATAGTCTACAAAATGAAGTATCACTCTTCTTATCCTAAAAGAAATTTTTTTAGGCATTCTGCAAGATGAAAGTCAATAAATGTTCGAGACAGAAACAGTGTGCATTCATTATTCATTTTTCTGTGACTCCGTTCTGCTCTCTAATGAGTTTGGTGAAATTAATTTTCTCGGTAGAGTGAAAGGCTCATTCGTATGTTGTCCATAAGATTGGTGCGTGGATATTGTAAAATTTTCAGTATTAATCAAACCTGCTGAGTTTTCTTAAATTGCTGCAAAAATGAAGTAAACAGGAATCAGTTTCATTTCTGCATCATTCGTATTGCATAATAAACACGTCTGACCACTTGATCTCCCTACTGAAGTTATTCATAAAGTAATTTTTTCCTTCTCTTTATGCTATTGATACGAATGATTGAGAGTAAGACAGCAGTGATAGCAGTCGTCATCCGTTTATATTAATTGCATGCTAATTACTCGTGACATTTGTGATAGTTCCATATTTTTAACACTGTAACTAATTTTTGCTTGATGAGATTTGCGTGTTTGTAATATACTATAATATATATATATATATATATTCCCCCAGCATTAATATTTAATTTTGATTATTTTGAACCACTGGTGCACATGCTTGTCACATAAACAAGAAAAATTGGATATTTCATCAGAATGTTTTGTTTAAAGGAAATAATTAAATAATTTTTGAGCTGCTCAAAAAGTGAGCAGTTTAATTTTACAGTATAGAACAGAATATGGAAAATTCGTTTGTCCGAAAGCAAACTTCTGCATTCTAACAGGAGAAAAATTACGGAGTTTTCTTCTCCATATGGACAGAAGAAACTTTTCTAATGCTGCTTTTATATGTACTATACTGTATTTTTTATGTATTTATTTAAATATAAAAAGATATTATCCATGATATTGCATTATCATTCTAACATTCCTCTGCAATTACACTCTTGTTCATAAAAAACAAAAAACCTGAAAGGAGTCTGGCTACGACTTTTATTTTTACAGGATATGTTCATTAGGCAATACAGAACAAATGATTAGCATCTCGGTGTCATACGTACCAGGTACGTCGATGTAGCTAATAATCGGAATGGCCACCGTTGCCTAGTATCCCCTGCTGTACGCGCTGAGGCATGAAATCAAATAATGTGTGAATGGTGTCCTGTGAAATAGCCATCCAGACTGTATTGACCCGCGTCTGAAGTTCATCACGAAGTGCTGGCGGACGGTCGTACCCCTGCACTTGTCGTTTGAGCATGTCCCAGAGATTTTCTAGGGGTGATAAAACCGGCTATCTAGCCTGCCATGCCAGACGTGGAACGTTGTTAACCCTGAAGAAGGCACGGCACGTGTTGTTGCTGGAACATGCGCTATGGAATTTTCCTACTGAAATAGGGTTCCATAAACGTCCTGCAGGTACGGAAGGGCATCTGACCGTAGAATGTCATTGACGTAACGTGCACTCGTTATGGTGGTACGGACCCTCAAGAGAGGGAACCTGCTTTCGTACCCGATAGTACCCCAGGTCACAATGCCTCGTGTTGGTACGGTATGCTTGGTGCGAATACACTCTTCCTGATGCCTCTAACCCTATCGTCAGCGGACACAGATGCAGCCATCCTTTTCGCCTAAATAGAAGTGCGTTTCATCAGAGAATACGATATTGTGCCATTCGTCACGCCACTCTCTTCGTTCAGTGCACCATTTCAACCTGGCAGTCCGTTGCTGCGGTATCAAAAGCAGCCAGAGAAGAGGCCGACGAACCTGCAGTCCGAACTGTTATTACCGGCGACGTAATGTTACAGCTGATGTGGGAAAATGCAACGCAGTTCGCCGCTGCTGCGGCAACGCCATTGACGATGCAGAACGGTCACTCAAAGACATCTTCATGAGATGACGGTTGGCCTTCAGCATGGTCTATGCACGACGTCTAGAACCTTCTCTTCGTGGCCTTCGCACTTCTTCGTACCGTTCCTCTTATTGCACAACTCTCATGCCGATAATGCGACCTCATTGCACTCACTCTCTCATGCCGATAATGCGACCTCATTGCACTCACTCTCTCATGCCGATAATGCGACCTCATTGCACTCACTCTCTCATGCCGATAATGCGACCTCATTGCACTCACTCTCTCATGCCGATAATGCGACCTCATTGCACTCACTCTCTCATGCCGATAATGCGACCTCGTTCGAATACGCTGATGTTACTGTACGACTGTCTTACACGACGACGAGGCATCCTTACTTAGTGCTGACCAAGCACTGACATGCCGACCGAGCCACGCGGCGAACATACCAGAAAAACGGCCGCTGTCTTGTCTGTGACGTTGCGTAATCTGATACGCCTATAAGCGGCACGCATGCTCCTATGATGCCGAAATGCATATCATTTCTGCGATATTGCATGATTAGCATATCTTGTAAAAAGCAAAGTCGTAGCTCGACGCCTTTCAGAAGTTCTGTTTTCTTTTTATGAATGTGAGTGTATATTCCATATTCTTAGATGATCTGAAGAAATCCATTTTCCGAAACATTTCGTCTCCGATCAAATTTTGAATAGTCGATGGTCTACATTTCATTCAAAAAAAAAACAAAAAACTGTCAGGCAGCAATTTAGTGCACGTTGCTTCTTTAAAAAAGTCGTGTGTGAAAAATGGATCACATAAATAACAATTATTTGCGCCAAAATTACACTGGCAGCCATCTTTACATCGAAATATAATTTACCGATTAGGCTATTTTTTGTAAGAAATACCTGAAGCCTATCTCTTCGAAACTGGTGTGTAATGTTACATACAATGTCAGAAAGGTATCGTTTACCCAGCTTCACTGTGATTCATTTTCAGACCACTCCTGGAAGAAGGTCTACCGTTGTTTTTCTCCTTTTGTGGATATCAGCAATTTTTGATATATCACTTGTTCCTAAAAGATCTCTCCGAATTAATCTTTTGATTTTCTTCTAGGCCTTCTTCCTCTTATTCTCCTCCGGTCTTATGAGCTCTAATCATTTATTCATATTGTTTATTTTTTTGGGTATTGTTTTTACCATTGCTATACGCGCTGCGCTTTTTTAGCAGTTTTTTTTAACCTATAAACCTTATTTGACAAATAAAGAAGAACATCGTTTCTTATCTTTAACAAGTACTCAAAATGGCATTTACCCTTTTCCTCCAACTAAGCCTCAGTTTGTTGATTACCCGGTAGTTGGTCGCTACACGTTGAATTACACAGTGGTCGTGCGTGAGGGTTTTCCTTACACTACCATTTTCCGCTGTTTTAACTAGTCTACTCAATAATACTTCAGAATTCTTTCTTTGCAAGAAATGTAGCTAATATGTATAGTTACAAATCAAATTAGGCGAAAAACGCACTCGTATAATCGCGTTATCTATAAAAATACAAAACACAAACGTTAGTGGTCGCTTGATGAGAAAAGCTCTCGCGTGACGCAAACGCCAGTTGTTGCTTGATGAGAGAAATGTTAACACAAAGCACACGGGAGCAAAGGGCAGACTGTTTGAAGGTCAAAGACGCGCTGATCGTTATCGGAACTGATAACAGATTGTTGAGAACAGAAGATTCTGCAAGTCAGCTAGAGCGGAGGTGGTGCCTCCAGGATCACTTCCAAATAAATAGGGCTCTTTATATGGGAAGCGTGAGAGAAATGCTCATAACCCGACCAGCGACAGGTTAATATTTGGAAGAGTGTCCTAGTTTTATTATTTCAGTGTGGATACATTACGAAGAGGACTTGCAGAATTCCTTCCTTTCAAGGCTCCTCATTCCTTAAGTATTTCTTCGTTTCTTAAATGTGGGCGCATCCAAATTGTTCGCTTTTAGTTATTTTCTCCTCAGCTACTTTTCCTTCTTTCAATCACTCTGTGATACTGAAATTGTGCCCACATATGTGGTGGTCAGAATAAGAAAAATTCAGCTTGGACACATGTTCATTCACTGGTATTTACAGAGCAAAAGAATTATTTTATTTCGCGAAGACTAGCGTAATATGGATTTCTTCAATACGTTGCGAATTCCTCTTAGTTAGCGATACATGACAATGCACGTTGTGATGTACCTACCTCACAGGTGACGCACATGCATGTCCAGACGGCAAAGTTGCAGGCACAAACTTCGTCGGTGTAGCTTAATTGGGAAATCATTCTGCTCCGGAGCAGAAGGATGCTGAGTTCGAGTGCCTCACCGGTAAATTTGTGTTTCATTACTTTGGCGCCAGAACGTATATGATGAATCTCCTGGCCGTTGGGTTCTTCGAAAAATGTGTGGTGTTCGTTCCACACATTGTTTGAATTTAATCAGCATACCTTCTTTTACCGTGAGCTCTCCTTCAAGCGTGGTTTGCCGGCTGACGCGGAATCCTACGATTCCGTCCTAACCCCTTTCTAAAAAGGCAGGGGGATATATGATGTACTTACCTCAGAGGAGACGAACATGTCAAGGCTGCAAAGTTGCGGCGATAAACTTTGACTTTGTGTAGTTTAATTGGGAAAGCATTCGGCTCCGGAGCAGAAGAATACAGGTTCGAATCCCGCCACTGGCAAATACCTTTTATGCTAAAACGTCGTGATACTAAATCGTAGAGGAGTTTGATATCGTGTCGTGGCGTGGGACTCAGGGTGTTTATGATCAGCCTCCATTGCGAACAAGACCACAGATGACCTTCTGGCATGTTCCAAACATGTTAGCTTGGTGACAAATCATGACATTGCTGGCACTTGGAAGGTCTAGTAAATGTTTTCTGGCAGTGGCAGGGGTTTTTCGTTGGGTATTTTCTAGCTTCAAAATGGCGATAAGTATTTCTTCTACGAAGGAACTGCTACGGCAACTAGGACTCCACTGACGGATTTCGAAGTGATGGCTCCCCACAGCATGACAACGGTGTTTCTTACGATGTTCGGTTCTAGGTTGACGGCAGAATCGGGTCACTGACCGCTTCGTGATCATGCATGTGTATGCGATCATTGGGTCTAAGACAAAATGTGTTTTTTTAAATAAAAGAAATACTTTTTTTTTTTTTTTTGGTAAAGAGGGGTTAATTGCCATCACACATCGTAGACTGCTGAAGGGAGACGCCAATCTAGAAGCCTGGGAATCAGTGGATGACAACTGAATGGGCGACATTGATGCAATCGCGTCTCCCGCGGGACGTCTCGCAATATGTCTACGTGTTACGATGTATCTCACCCCTGGTGTAATTTATCTGCTTAACAGCATATGGCGGCAAGGATAGTTTTCTGTAATTTTGTAAGAATGTCCGTCGCTCTATCCGTGGTGTTAACCATCTGCTGACACTAGGCTCATATTGACTAGTGTAGACGCCATATTAAACTAAATCCACCACTGAGAGTATATCTCGACTGTCTCATAAATGAGGTAAACGTGTGACACTGTACAACGTCCAGACCACTCAAATTTATGACGACTAACAATCCGTTCCCTCTGCAACGTATTTTATCTGTGTAGATTGCTGGAAATCATATCGTCTTAGAATTCCGATCGGTATGGTTTCACTTCTAAAGGCCACAAACTCTTTAATTTTCTATTCGCGTAGCTACGGGTCTTCTTTGATAATGCCAGAAGACTGAGTCAGATTGGCGTTATAAGAAAATGTTTTGCACATATCTCTGTGCTGCTTTCATATGCTGATTTCCACATAAATCGGATAGTGGCCTTTTATTATTTTTATTGTTTTGCTTTGGGGTTTAACGATACCCATGAGCATCAAAAGCAATGGAGTGCATCTCATTCCTAATTTGAGGACACTGGTTTTAAGAAAAGAAGAGAGACGGTGCTATAGGATAAACATTAAATTCATGTTTCATCCGGGGACTTGAAACCAGGTCAAACTCAAGCGATTAGCCAGAAGCCCACACCTCTGACTAAGTGGGCACAAGGGCGGTCGGAGCGATGCCATACATTGAGTGCATATACAATAGTTAACTACTTCAGTAACTTTGCGACAAAACATGACAGCCCTGCATCTAAATAGATTTTTTTTTAACATTTGTTTATTCTTAAGTCAATTAGGTTTTCATTTTACAATACCATGGTCATCTTTTCTAGTCCTAGAACTGATTCCAACGGCAGAATCACGTCATCAATGAAAGTTAAGTGATTTAAATATATTCCATACATTGGCATTACTGAACTAGTTTTTTTTTCTCCAGTGTGGTGTTTTGAACATTTCCCCCGCAGAGCTGCATTAAGCAAATCTTGGAAAATTGTGCCTTTCTATTTCATTTGAATTACGAAATTTACTTGTCATTGGCAGCTTTTCATATTCTCTGCGGATGCGTTAATTTATATTTTTATAGGTTCGTCAAGGTATAAAAACTGGGAAACATTGTATGGGACATTATATACCAGTTTGGTAGCAAAAGGTTTAAATATATGACCATGAATTGTTCTTTGCGCTAAGGAAACCATGTAATATTGGGATCCCTTTGATTTCACAGGCCACAGGCAACTTTGCTGCGATGTTTATACTAATTAGAAGTGCGATTGAAATGTGAAAGCGCACAACATTCACACATGAAATTTCGGTGCATAAGAGACAGCATACAGTACGTGTTTTAAAACGGAATAAATTAATTAAGTCGTTGCACTCAGGAGATGCACAGTCAACCAGTTGAGCCGTGCATGGTTCCCACGAGCAGCCTCACAAATTACTATTCGTCAAAGCATCTAGTGAAATAAATGACTAAATCATTTTATACGTTTACTTACTTTGATTTCCAAAGCGTGTTATAGAGGAGACAATGCTAGTGACATACTGACCCATAGGGAAAACGTTTCATGAAAATACTCTTGTGAGTACTTTATGATATTAAACTTGCGTATTCCGTATGTACACTTAGTTATGTCCACCTGTATCAAGACAGAACTTTTGTTGACATTTAGGAAATCCGTAATGAATTGATCTGATTCCGGCAACTGTTGTTGAAAAATGAAAAAAAAACGAGGAAGTATATTAGTAAATTGATTAACATTAAAATTTCATACGCGTTCTTTGGAATGCATTCAAACTAGGTTAATATGTATCCGTCTCCATTTACGTGATTCACAGCTAATGCGGTTGTTCTGCCGAATCAGTCACAAAGCGTCCGCTTTTGGTGTACAAACACTGGCTTCAATCGTTCAGTACAGAAAAATTCCCTTTCTGTCAGATATACAAAACGGGGAATACACCGAACGCATTTATTTAATCCAAAATGTAACTCCACAGAAAACTGAAATAGTCGCTATATCACATTCTGTAATTCCCACGACCACTTGACTGAAGTGAAATCATGTTGCATTATCAAAGGGTTTTAACATGGTTTAGGTAAAAATACAATCTGCGTCATTGAAATTGCAGCACACTGGAGACAAAATAATACATATAGGATACTTAAAGTCATGGCAGCCAAGTAGGTAAGAAACACATAATGAAATAAAATTTTAAGATGATAATGAGTACATTTATTGCCACAAAGCGACGCTCACTGTGGACAGGCCAATATACTGTAAAACCACCTCGGTTGAGAATACATTGAGCTAAGCTTCTCTGCATGGAGTCATACAGCTGTCAAATAGCCTCATATGGTTTTTTCCACAAAGCACTATGGTCCCGCAGATTCATAGTGCTTTGTGATGGATGTGTAGTGGCGTCCAATCACTGTGTGGTAGGTGTGTAGTGGCGTCCAATCACGGCACACACGTGCTTAATTCAGAAGAAATCCTTGGGGCTCATTGGCCAAGGTATAACGTCCATGCCACGAAAATATTCAGAGTAATATCCTGGGGTAAGAATGCACGCGTTATCATACCAAAACACGGCGTCAGCCACCTCAGTAAGAAAAGGGAGATAGACGGTTTCCAGAATCGAATCTCGGCGACATAACGGCGAGCAATCAGATTGTAGTTGGTGAGCCCTAACGTTGAACGACAATCCAAACTGATCGTTTACTACACCATAACACCAGAAGAGAGTGCTTTACGGCGTTCCACAGTGGCTATAGTTTCACTACATTCACTATGACTTCGCCACCCGTGTATGAACCTATCATCGGGGCCCCAAGTAGGAACGGGATTTATCGTGGAAGACGAAATGGTGTCATTTTGTTTTCCAGGTGGCACGTGTTCGCGGCACCTTTCCAGACTCTGTTGGCGATGGCAACTGTCAGTGGCAATCGACCTAATTGTCGATATGCACAGAAGGCACCTCCGCCAGGCGGCTTGCAATGGTTCGACAGAAGATTGGGCCATGGCCAGTGGAAGCCACATCTCGTTGGATGGCCGCTAACGCAGCTGTAGTACGTAGCGGTATGGACCTATCAACGGATAAGACAATCCTCCCGTTCTTCAGTCATCTGTCGTGCTTCACTACTCGTATGACGAGAACGCGGCCGGCCCGCCTGCATACACACTGTCACCAACATCAGTACACTGTGATACTGTCACGGCCTACAGTTTATGCTCTTCGACAAAGTGACCATCCCGTTTCCCTAAGCACAATAATCCGTTCTGTCGACGCTGTTGATCCCGGTGTCGAAAGTATCGTCTTGTCGTTATCGATAATCTCCTTTCACTTTGAAGTCGACCCCTGCGAGACAGAAGGCTCTTAAATGCCTCAGATACGCTTGGCGTTCAAAGTACTTTGCTCCCTGCTCTCGACATCAGTGTTTATATCAGCCGAAGCTTCTGCTTGATGTGTCTCGTGTTTAAATCATTCGCTTGGCAATTTACATGAATTACAGATGACTACTTCTGAGTATTGCAATTTCAATGTCACATAGTATATGGAAAGTAAATTTTTGAAACGATAAATATAGCTTAAAATATTCATGTGCTGTTTTGAGTGAGGGAAAATCTGTATTCGTGAATCCTTGATTTGTGTTACAGAAGCTACAGCCCTCCACTAACAAGCATATACGTCAGTGTTTCGAATTACAATGACTTTTACTAATATTGTTACTAACTGGAATGTGAAATGTAACTAACAGCTTGCATGTCGTGGTGTTTCTTGTTGATTTTCCAGCCCCTACCCCCTTTCACCGCTGCGCGGATGCGCCAGTCACTGCCCGCTGACTTCCCCCATGCCTATCAAAATGTTACCTACTACAGACAGCAGGAATGGTGTCCATCGGGGACTGTCATGTACAACAAGGACAATGGTCACTGCGGCCACTCACCAGCTCAGCAGATCACCATTACCTCGTCACGTCCGAGTGGAACGAGAGTCAGTGAAATACCTCCACTCCCATTTAGTGAGCATCGCAGGCCTGCTGAAAGCCAACACGATGCTCATTCAAAATCCTCGACAAACAGACAACTGTGCCCTCAGCATGGATGCGAAACCGGATGGTCCAGGATATCTCAGATAGAGACGGATGGCGGAACAATGGTTAGTATATTAGCATTTCCATACTTCTCCTTTACACCACTGAGAGATATACGAAGCACAATTATCGCTCTGGAATTATGTAATAGCCTCTTGTATCATCGTGGACAAATATTCCAAACGCATCTGTTTAAATTAGCTCGCTTAGTGGAAGTTCTCAGCCATATTATTCAAATAAAATACCAGAAAAAACTTGTGATCTAATGCAGCGGGTGGGTAATTCTTAAAAAACTTGTGACCTAATGCAGCGGGTGGGACATGAAAAATTAACTTAAAAAAAGTCTAAAAACAATTTATGAATATTACTAATGTTGGGACTGTTTATTCGCTTAGAGGCGGAATGGTCTAGGGCCCGAGTGCAAAACTCATAAATACTATGCTTGTTCTTCTGACGCTGGTTCTCTCGCTTCCCTTGCAACTGTGGTTCTAAATTAAAGATGGACGACTTCAAATAGCCTTAGATGCTCATAGAATTGTTTAAACCCCGAAACGCAAAGGAACAAAGACATTCTTAGTGGTAAATTAAACAGGTAATTCAAAAGGAGCTTCACACGTTTAGTACTCCATAAGACAGTATTATTTTTACCTAAGCTAAAATTAGCAGCATCATAAAATAAGCAAACACCCAAATTTTCCTTGAAAGTCCAGGGATTAGTTGACAGGTAAATAACAATATTTATGTTACTGTAATTATGGGTGACCACACGGTCTCGTGAAGCAAGAGGTGAAGTTTTGTCAATGAAAAATTGCATAGCTGCAGTGTACCATGAAATTAAGTCTACAATTGGTTTAAGTCGAGTGACAGGTGTCCTTTGATTTAACAGGATTACTCAGATTACATGGGAAACAAGCTTGGAGCCTAACGACAGGAATAAGCCAGCCACTGTCCGACTTCACCATTTAATACAGCTCAAAAAGTATTTCTGCAATCATGGCAACGGCCCTTGAACTCTTATCACACTCGCTTTAAAACGCGTAGTCAAACTTTCTGGATCTCTGCCATGATTCTCATCCTAAATTCACTGAAATCTATTGAAAAATGTAGGTTGTAAAAGTCTGTTCTGTATTTTGCAACTCTGCAGAAAAGAATATCCATCGGCGTATGTTCTGGTGAGACTACACTTAGGCACTTGGACCGGCCTCCTATTTCACTGACATGAAAAGCGGACATGGGAGAAATTTCAAATATCCTCTTGGAAATGCGGAGGTACACTGTCTTACGCAGGAATCACATTTCTATAGATCTCTTCTTCACGAATTTGTGGTATGAGAAAGTTCTCGATCATGTCCTAGTACACAGAGGTGTCGTATATTAAATTAAGTAAGGATCGCGCATCTTTATCCAGCTGAAAGGATGAAACAGTTAGCTGCCTAGAATGTGTCCCAAAGTCGTGTGAGGCTTATCACTTCTATTTGTGCTTGGGGTAATGACAACTTTGTAGAGTTTAACTCTTTCATAACTCAACCAGTAGGAAAAAAAAGATCGAAACTTTCTCTTATTCTATGTTGGAAAATTACTTTACTACAAGTACTTCCCTGTTTGTTCTATGTTTAATTACTTCTGACTTGATTCGGTATGGTCACTCCTCCGTAGATACATCTTCCTGTAAAGGAAGTTACTGTTTCTTTTACGATCTAGATTATACTCTTCCTTTGAAAAGCTTTAAACACTAAAAAAATCCCAAGTTCATCCAACCATAGAATATTGCTTCAGCGTTACAGTCAGTGCACCCGAATTAAACCTTAATCTGACTGATCTCGAGCAGAAAACATCCCAACACTAAGTACTATT
The DNA here is from genome assembly GCA_039090855.1 of Macrothele yani. Taxonomy (NCBI): domain Eukaryota; kingdom Metazoa; phylum Arthropoda; class Arachnida; order Araneae; family Macrothelidae; genus Macrothele; species Macrothele yani. The sequence goes on from CM076996.1 coordinate 10,613,012, forward strand.
CATTCAAGCAGAACTACATCCTAGACAACTTGTCAGCACAGAATGCATCACGTATGAACTTTTATTTTCTCTTACATGGCACAAGCTCCACGTTCGGCGAAATTAAACGTAAACATTAAAAGAGGAACAAAGGTTTATTTATGCTGTATATGCACTGAAAACACAATTTGTTGTACACACCGTACCATTTGCATAACCGCCATATCCCATCACAACCCTCCTAACAGCCCAAAAATTCCGGCCGCTATAAGTAGATAAGATATCTACCTGTTGTATGGATTACTTTCGACTGTGATAATGGTAAACAGGAGACCTGAGAGAGAGTTTAATGTGGACATGATAGTCGGTGTGAGGAAGGTGAAGTCCATCTCCGCGACTACGTTTTTAGCCTGCGACCATTGCACGTCTGCACCAGAACTACATCAAAACTGGCAGCTCCTCAGAAAAATGTGGCCTTAAACAGGCCATTGATGTTTGAGGTGAACGCAACATCTCCTGTATCGTAATGTCGGCTTCCAACGACGTGGCACCTGCGATGGTTGGTACCAAACGTCATTCAACGTGCGAGGCACGTCTACATCGAGTGCCTTTGTCAGCACGTTACCGGGCTATGACGACGCAACGGGGGAAGGAACATCGCCACTGGACAGTGGAAGACTGTAAATGGGTAGCTTGATCCCACGAATAGCGGTTCCAACTATAACATGCCGACAAGGGTGTGCGTATTTGGAATAGACAACAAAATGCCATCGATCCCAACTGTCGAGTGGGTATGTAACTAGCCGACGGAGGCGGCGTCACGTAATGTTCTGAAGCGTGCTTACGTGGGCCACCTTAGGGCCTCTTGTACCTACTGAGACCACTATAACCCGGCAAGACTATGTTGACGTACTCGCCGATCACCTACACCCGTTCATAGCTATCCGTTTCTCACAGCAGAATGCCTTTTTTCAACAAAAATAATACCTCGTCTCATCAGTCCCATACAAGGCAATGTAGAAGTACTGGCTAACTACCTACACCCGTCCATGGCTATCCATTTCCCACAGCAAGATGTCTTCTTTCAACAAGATGTATTCTTGTTCCTGTTTAACGAAGGGCTGGCTGGAGGGGCATTCCAGTTAGTTTGCAACTTTCAAATGGAGCTATCACTCTTCTAATTTGAACCTAATTGAGCATCTGTTGGACAAAATGGAGCTATCACCGGCAACTCTGGTCACCGTGCAGATGGCTGTTCGGAAATTTTGACCCACAGTACCATCCAAACGTTTTCAACCCTCGGTAGAGTCCATGCCAATACGTGTTGCTGCTGTTGTTAGGATGACAGCCGGGCCCACACGTTATTAGATGGGTGTGTGTAATACATTGTCCGATCAATGTATATTACCTCACCAAAATATTGATTAACCTCCTTAACAGCAAGTCTACCGTTAGTGCTAATTGAAGCTGCAGCTATCAGTGAACTAGTGTTTCTGGCGATCTCTTTCTGTTCCTCTAAGGGGAATCTTTTTCAGATCCATCAGGTTCATCACCGTTTCGATTTAACATGGATACATTGTTCCAAATGATCCAATATCTGAATTGGATTCATGTCTGGCAAATGTCTGGGCCATGGAAGCTGTTAGGTATCACCAGAATGCTGTGTAAGTCATGTCCTTACAGTTTGTGCTTTGCGAGCTGATGCATTGTCGTCTTGGAAGAGTCCTTTTCCGTCACGAACATCATTGCAGAATGACCATGACCCGTTTCAATGTTAAGATACATTCTCTAACTGACTAGACCATCAATTAGTAAGCATAGTTGTTTCATACTAAAACACACACACACACACACACACACACACACACACACGCACACACACCTGAAACTAGTACGCTACCACTATCCGACTACACAGACGGCAGAATGCAGTCCATTGCTTCTTGTTCCTCATACGTCCTTCCACCATCTGACAACTACAAAGTTTCCAATGTTTACCGAACCACTGTAGTCGTTCACGCCAGTGGGGACGGAAACATCTTATGAACCAGGGACTTACGAATAGCAACGCAACAAGGTAGTAACATTGGTTTAACTGCTGTTGGAAGGGGTTCCTCTCGTCTGGCACTGAAGGTACTGGTCATTACAGCGACATCTCCTTTAGATTACTGCGTATAACGAGAGAAATGTATCCACAGTCTTGGTCGCTGATAATCGTCTTTCGGCCACGCCTGCTCTTCGCGTTGCCGATTTTGTCCTGCCTCTATCACTCTTTATTCATCGGAGTTTTATTCGTCTGACGTACAAAGTAAGTAAAACCTATGAAAACTGCATGAGTCATAACTTGTACCCTATTTTACTTGTATTTAACTGACGACATATGGATATCTAAAAGATGAATTCGCTTAAATTTTGGCTTTGCAGTGAAATTGATACTTACAGCACATATACACCACGAGTGACCACAGAATTATGACCGCCCCTATCAAAAGTGGATGCAGCTCGTTGACCACGTGATTTACAAGAGGGCACGATCAGTCGACCAATGTAGCATAATATAAGGAGTGAGTAGAGGAGTAGGTAGTAAATTCGGAGCGTGATGGGTAAACGGAAGGATTTGTCGGACTTTGAGAAAGAACAGATTGTTTGATCTCTGAGAGCGGGTACCTCGATTTCCCAAACAGCTAAACTGGTGGATTGATCGCGAACCGCCGTTGTTTGGTGTATCAGGATTGGCGTGAAAATGGTCAAACAACGACCCGGAAGCAAAACTGCACAGGATAGCGAAAGTTTGATGTGAGAGGTGAGCGCCCGGTCTGACGACTCGTACAGGTTAACAGGCGCAGTTCTATTCAACAGTTGACTACCCAATGCAACAGATGTCAACCCGGAACAGTATCTGTCATTACCAATTGATCATGCGCTGCACGCTCGCACGTATGCACTATAACAGCAGACGACACCGACGACGTCCTCTCGTAACCACGGTTCATCGGCACAAAAGACTCGCCTGGTGCAGAGATCACGCAAGTCGGACGTCGGATGACTGGATAAAAGTGTGCTGGTCTGACGAGTCTCCTGGTACATGTGAAACAACGCATGATTGGTGCCCACTGACGTAAATTGTTAGCTGACTCTGTACACTCAGCAATGTTGCACTTTTTCCCGAATAGCGAGGGTGTCACCCAAGATGAAAATGCTCCGGGCTTCAGATCCAGTGTTGTGTAGTAATGATTTGAGGAACACAGTTCAGACTTCCAGCATATCGCCCCGATATCAATCCCATAGAACACTTTTGGGACACTATGGAACAGCATGTCAGGCGTCTGGATACACCAATCACCTCCATACCTACACTGAAAGATACGATACACACAGCTTGGCTGGCCTTACCTACAATATCTATCATCTATTCATACGTCAGTTTTGTTTCAGGCATCTTATTGATTCGATGCCACGTCGCATAGCTGCTGTACTGAGGCCAAAGGAGGACCTACGAAGTATTAGGTAGGTGGTCATAATTCAGTGATCACTCAGTGTACTTTACAGTTAGTGCGTTAATGAGTTTCCAAACGTGTGAAGCGAACTTTTGAATAACACTGTATTTGAAACCGAAAAAACTGAATTCTAAAAACAGCTTGTTGATAATTATCAGGTTTATATCGCAAAAAAAATTCATTTAACGGGAACTAATCTTTGGCATAATACTATTACCAGAGAAAGAGCCGAGATCATGAATATTTTATTTGATAACCCTTGCGTTGAGGTGCAGGAATACCACATAAAATGGGTTTTCACGAAAAGAATAATAATAAAAATAAATCTGGTGATATTCGAGAAATATCGGATATCTTGAAATATAAGCCAAGCCTTGGTTTTTCTTCACAAAAGTCTACATACACCGATGAGCCACCACATTATGACCACCTACCTAATAAGATGTAGGACTTCCTTTAGCCCGTAAAATAGCGGCCACTCGGCGAGTCATCAATTCAATGAGGTGGCGTTAGGTATCTTGAGGCATCTAGTACCATAATGTCAACAGCAGGTCCTTCAGTTCACGCACATTTCGGGGTGGGGGTGATTTAGCGCGAACCCGCTTTTCCCAGTCGAACCGCAAATGTTCGATTGGATTCATGTCAGGTGAATTTGAAGGACAGGGTATTAACAGAAAGTCACCAGCATGTTCCTCGAACCACTCCTTGACGATTCTGGCAGTGTGGTACGGCTCACTATCCTGTTGGTAATGGCCTTCACCAGAAAGGAACACAGTTGCCATGAATGGGTGAACTTGGTTTCTTGGTTTGCAACGATGTTTAGATACCTGACAGCTGTCAGGAATTCTGCTATTAGGATAATGGGGCCTAAAGTGTCGCAAGAAAACATGGCTCACAGCATAACACCGCGGCCGCCGGCATGTTTCTGCCCAACAGTGCATCCAGGTGCCATAGACTCGGCTGGTAATCGGCGTATCCGCGCTTTACCGTCTACGTGTTGCACCAGGAATCTTAATTCGTCAGACCAGGCCACTTTCTTCCAATCATCCTCGGTCCAATCTCGGTGATGTTGGGCCCATTTCATGCGTTGTTGACGATGACGTGCAGCGAGCGTGGGGACCCGGCTGTGACATCGGCAACGCAAGCCCATGCGGAGAAGGCTGCTATGATCTGTATGCTGTGACACATTGACCTGATCACCGCAGTTGTAGCTGCGGGGGATTTGCCGCACTGTAGCCCTGCGGGCACTGTGAACAATGCGTGAGAGTATCCACTCCCCTCTGACATCAATGAGCTGCGAAAGACACACGCCTGGACAACGGTTCGACGTTTGGCCATCTGTGCACTACTTTTGATACGTACTCACTTCAGCGGCACGTGAACAATCCACAAGCCGCGCCTTTCCGAGATTGCAGTTCGAGACGCCGTGCCGTCACAATTTGTCTGTTATCAAACTCCGATAAATCAGCAGCTTTTCCCATTCTGACTCCCAACACTCTACTAACCGAAAGCCGATCCTTGGGTTGTATATATACTGACTGCTCTGTGAACTTCACCTACTCCACCGTTCGGTCTCCAGGCGCGCTTATTTCTCTAGGCTGGGGGTGGTCATAATATAATGGTTCATCGGTATATATTCACACCCACAAAACGTAAAAGTAGGCTTTGAAGAAACTTTTCTTGAAGTGCGGGAAAATGGCATTGAGTAAAATTCTTTTACGTATAATTGGTTGCTTTAATATGCGAAAGCTTATTAACGTTTTAGGATTAAATTACACTCACGGACAATGAAATTTACGAACCTAGAAGAAAACATGCTACAACCGCGAAACTTTGCAAATAGCTAGAGTGCGTGCTGGTATGCCAATGATCCACGTTTGGTGCGAGTGCACATGATTTCACACCCTGTGGTGGCACTGCAAGCACGGCCGGCTGCCTTATAAACCGGCGTGTAGTCGATGCCCCATGAAAGCGAAAAGCACCGGCCGACGAACGCAAGAGTACAGAGTGATTAGAATGCCAAGTAGATGCCAGATATGTCGATTTACGCAACCCACAGACTTTGAAAGAGGCCTGATCATCCGGCTGAAAACCGCAGGGTGGTCGGTGCGCGGTATAACCCGCCACGTGGATCGTTCTGACCATACCATCCCACTGTGTTGGGAGCAGTGGACACCTGACGGCACTGCCACACGGCGGAGCGGCTCCGGCCGGACCAGGAGGACCACCAGTAGAGAGGATCAACGGATCATGCGCCAGGCACGAACAGATCCCACGGGGACCTGGTCCGCTATACAGGCAGATGTAGCGGCTCCTGTGTGCCTACGAACCATTTCCCGACGCCTCTCGGAAGCGAATCTGCGATCCCAGCGCTCCTTACGTGTGCTGTCATTAACACCGGAACATCGCCGCCTCCGTGTTTAGTGGTGTCAGGTCAGAGGGACGTACGCCACAGACTGGCGAACTGTGGTTAGCGATGAGTGCCGCTTCGTTTTGGGGACAGATGAACATCGTGTCCGGGTGTGGAGGTCCCCGGGTCAACGCCACAATCCCAACCTCGCTATCGAGCGCTACAACTCCCCCACTGCAGGCATTATGTCTGCGGAGCCATTGCCTACAATAGCCGATGAGCTCTAGTAGTGGTACGTAGATCATTGACGAGCCAGCGTTATGTGGATGAGATTCTACAGCCCCATGTGCTCCCATACTTGGCCGGGATTCCAGGTGCGCTATATCAGCAGGATAATACACGGCCGTACACGGCTCGGGTTGCCCAGAACTGCGTATTTCATGTCCAGCCCGCTCCCCGGACATGTCCCCTGTCGACGTTGTGTGGGATCATTTGAAACGCCGGCTGCCGCCGTGCCGCACTATCCGTGATTTCGAGCACACCGTCCAACACGTGTTGGCCAGTCTACCCCAGACAACATCAGGCGTCTGTTCGTCTCCATGCCGGACTGTATTGCAGCATGTATCGCCGCACGAGGCGGTGCGACGCGCTATTGAAGATGACCGGACTGTGTGCCACAGATCCCTCTGTAATTGTCCTGCAGCTCTCTTTTTGCCATCATGTGTATCATTCATCTGTATCATTACGTCCATAAAATTTCAGTTCAATCCCATGCTTCCTTCTTGGTGAGCAAATATTATTTTCCGTGAGAGTCGCTGCGACATTTTTCATGATATTCTTAGAACCATGTTCCTTGAATTTTGGTTATTTAAATTTACCTGAAAAACCTTCTTTAGGGAAATGGAAATTTCGGACTTTCCTTCTATTTGTAGATTTCTAGAGCTTTAAAATCAAAAGTTTCTCCCCCGGTGGATAAGTGTTCAGAGAAGCTGGTTGCTGTCTAGTCGTCTGAGCCTGGCCCAAGGTCTGAATGAAGACTGCTCTGGTGGCTGCTCCGTGGGGCTGGCTCTCCCTCCCCCATGAGGAACCAGTGGCGCGAGATTAGGGACGGGCCACTGTTTATAGCCCTTCTGGCTATAAACAGTGGCCTCGTGGTGGTATTTGAAAATCCGAAACAAACAAAAAAAAACCTTTACCGTGTGTAGTCGCCACTTGCTAATAATTCATAATTTGTGTCTTTTTTCAAGTTTCTATCTACGACCTAGAAATTCTATAAAACGGAAAACAGATCTATTTTATCACTTCTTTTAATGCATATTGCTTTAAATATTCATATGTCAGTTTGCCTGTGCATAGGATACCACTTCTTAAAGTCAGGATGGTAGAATTTTTTTAAGGGCTGGAGCGTAAGTGATATTCTTGCAACGTTCCCACTGGGAGTTAAAATTTTTATTTGTATTTGTCAGGATTTTTCTCTTTCTAAAAAACATATTTCAAACTTTACTTTGTATTGAATGGAGAGGAGCATGGTCAAGATTTTCCAAGAGTTTTCCAGCTTTTTTTTCCCCCGAACGGTTTCTTTGCTACGCAGCATAAATATAAGTTTAATTTATCACGGTACTTCTATGGGGAGTGTGTTGGTTTTCAAGTAATGTTTAGTACCTGAGTTGGTATCACGAACAGGACTTACATATTTGTTATTCTCATTCTGTTAATACAGAAACGTCTCGATATGCTACGTACAAGCTTCCACGCACCCTTATTCTGAAGATACGTTTTTTGAGATAATGGCTAATATTTGACTAGCAGCTTGTCTCTATGTATTTGAAAATCATTCCCACATCACTGACTCTTCACATCAAGCTGTGTTGCTGGCGTCTTCTAAAAATCCTTTTCGCCGCGCACAACCGTAAACCTTACTAACATATTCTTTGTCTTTTTCTCATTAACAGTTTTTCCGATAGATGACCTAAGCGTACGTTTATTTTGTATATGTCATCTCTGCTTCGAGAAGACAGGTAAAAACATTTGATATTACTTACAAATCAGAATGGTTAAGATTTCCGAATTTTTCCATAAAACTTTCCCTCCAGGCAAGGGGTTTTCAATTTGTACTGTCATCTCCTTCTAAAGGACCAAGAACTAACAAATCATCCCATACCAATAATTTTGTAATGGTTTCGCTGTACCATTTCAGTATTTTGTTTCACATACCAGCAAAAGGAATTAGAACGTGCACTAAGATGTTCAAAAATATCCGGACACCTTTTTTGGGTAGTGGATTTGCCCATATACGTCCCAGTCGTGGCCCATACAGGTATAAAAAGACGCACGTGGCCTAGGAAAATAACCATAGACAAGCAAGAACAGTCGAAAGGCCCGTACATCAGAGCTCAGCGACTTTCAACGAGGCACTATCATACGATGTCATCTTAGCAACAAGCCAGTTCTGGTAATTTTTGACTTGATGCAAATGCTCCGATCAACTATAAGTGATGTTATTGTGAAGTGGAGATGCATAGAAGCAACAACAACACAAATGCAACAGGCTTGGCCACGTAAAATGAGAGAGTGGGACTGCCGAGTGCTAAAGCAGATGGTGCGACAAAACCGCCTCTACTCGATTGCAACACCTGGAAACAACGCGAGTGCCATACCGGTTCGTTGAAAGCTGGAGGGAATGAATTACCACGGCCGAGCAGCCTCACACAAATCTAACGTCACCAAGATAAATACCAAGCGTCGGTTTGAGTGGTGTAAATATCTGGAGCAGTGGAAACGCGTTCTCTGAACTGATGAATCACGCTTTACCATCTGGCTGCCCGACGGACTAGTCCGGATGTAGAGGATGCCTGGTGAATGCTACTTGCCGACTGTATTGTGCCAGCTATGAAGTTTGGTGGAGGAGGCATGATGCTTTGGAACGGTTTTTGATGGTTTGGGTCGAGCCCCCTAGTTCGAGTGACGAGAAATCTTAACGCTGCGACCTATAAAAACATCCTCGACAAGTCTTTGCTCCCAATATTATGGAAATAGTTAAGTGAAAGCCCTTTCTTTTACCAATAGGACCATTCTCCCGTCCAAAAAGCGAGGTGCGTGCAGGAATGGTTTGATGAGATAGGTGTAAAAACACTTGACTGGCCACAGCACAGAGCCCCGATCTCAACCTTTGGATGAATTGGAACGCCGACTACGAGGTAGACTGAACCGCCCGACATCGGTGACCAACCAACCGGACTAATGCTCTTGTGACAGAATGGGACGCAATTCCCGCAGCAACCTACCAAAATCTAGTGGAAAGCATTCCCAGCAGAATGACGGATGTGATAGTAGAAAAGGGCGGACCAAGGCGTAATTAATTCCTTTGCTGTTACAGGGAGTTTGTGGATAGTCAAGGGTCCAAATACTTTTGACCAGATAGTGTACTTGAAATAGGTTCAAAGCAGAAGCACCAGTTGTTAGGTTTTGAAATGTCCTTAATCTCGAATTAAAGAGTTCATTTTTTGATATTCAAAAAATTAGATCTACAAATTACAGCAGCATCTCAGTCACCACCTGAATATCATTCAGTAAACCTATGAATGTGAAATCACCTCTCATTAAAAATCACTGCTCTTTGTAATAGTAATAATGCATAACAGACTGGAAAAATATTTTTGCTGTTTAATCTTTCACTTTTACGGATAATGTTTTCCCTTTCTGTTTCTAAATCCAAGAATCGAACTGGCGCAGCTGTCATCAAGAGCACGAACTCTGGTTTCAGCTGATCCTTAAAAACTCTTCGAAATGTAATAGTACCATTTCAAATATGTATTTAAAAAAATCACCGATTTACATTTAAATGTAACGCTGTAACAAAGCCGTTAGCTTCTTAAAACACAGGATGTTTTGTTATATTATTCTTTATTCTAATTTAAAGTAACATTTAAGCAACAAATCAATCTCTCTGGGGAACGTTTCTGTGTTCTACGATTTTATTATTTTCATGATTAAATTAAATTGTGGTGCAAATTTGACAACAAGGTAATCCCAGGAACTTTTCGAGGAGGAGGCTGAAAAATTAAATTAGTCTTTGTTTAATAATATATATCAAAGAAAAGGTACAATGTTGTAAACCCGTTAGTTTTGCAATTCTTCATTTGAAAGGAAACTCAACTGAAATGAATCAGTAGGGAACGGCACGTTAAAGTAACAAAAAAGCGTTTCTTTTACCACAAGAATATAATTTAGATAGAACGTATAGAATCAGCCAGATGATATGAGAGATTTTTAGCTCTGAATTACTTTCTTTAAGGAAATTTTACAAGAATGTTTTAAAACTAAATATATTTAAAATCCAAAAATTATGTTACAAGTGAGACACCGTTTTTGCTATAAAGCTATTTATTATCATTTGATAGACATGTAGACTGAAACTGAAAGATTTTTGGATCACTGAATTTAACGAAAACGTATGTAATGCTTGCGGCAGCTACGTTTACTCGGTGTGTATTTGTTTCATGGTTAGTACTTAATTTTACGCTTCTAAGAAAATAAATCCAAATAACTGTATTTTTTGAACCGCTACATACTATTATTTTTGAAGTCAAATTTTCAAATAATAAGCACCTGCTGTGAATAGATTTTCCCTCTGTGAATCGAAAGCAACTGTCATGAATAGGGAACGGATTTTTAGGTAAATAAATTTTTTCACATAAAAACACACATTTTCGAAAATTTTACATATAAATGCATATGTCCAAAATTCCGTAATAAATATATAAACTTGATAAAAACTACCTATTTCTAGTGGCAGAAAAGTGGGAAATGTTATAGTCTATGTGTGGAAAAATGAAACCCTTCACGAACATTTATTTATTTATTTTTTTGTGCTAGCGTGCCAAGATATTTCCTCAGCAAATCGTGTCACAGTTGCTAGATTATTTAATGAATCTGTGCAGTTGCTGTGGTCGAATGGTATGAAGTACGGCAATTTATTATTCTTGCTTACGGATTTAGCTGCATACATAAATAAAGGGCAAACCGTCTTCCGTGAGCTTTCCGAAAATTATAGACGTAACGTGTGTCGTTCATACTCACAGGTCGTGTGAAAATATACGAACCCTTTATCCTAACGTGTACTAGCTGGTATGGAATGGAATTGAAAGTATTTCTTAAATCACCAAAAAAGGATCGATCTTTCCAAAAGGAAGAATGCAGATCTCCACAGCCGCCTACAGCCTTAGTCACACGCTGGGGTACCTGGCTCAATGCCGAGGTATTCTATGCATATCATTTTGAAGACTTTGTGTATTTCATTGACAACAGATCTAAAGACAATACTTTTTTTGAGATTGCTCAGCATTTAATGAATGATGATGGTTTACAAAGTGACTTGGCATACATATCTGCTACTTTAAGTTTCTTGTGTCATTCGATAAAGAAATTAGAAACAACAAACCTACTGTCTGAAGCACTAAAGTGCAGGATGTTAAAAGGTAACTTATTTGGGTTCAAAACTAACAGCCCTAAGAAACAAATTTGTACATGTGTTGGAAAAAATGAGTAACGGATGAGAGAGAAGGCGAAAACCGGTACCACCTCTTGTAACAGTAGGAAATGCAGAAATAATTTCGTTACAGAGAGAAGGTGCGATCATAAGCAGAATTTTGCTGGAAGATGCTTGTCGATCACGAAACCACCATTAAAAATCCATTTATTTCTCGAACTTTGTTTGGTTTTCTTATCTCGGTGGGATGAAAGCTGGGTTTTGATCATGTTTGTTGCACTGACTAGATTAATTTACTGAGATTTTTCAAATGAAAATCATTGCACGGTACAGTGCAAACAGCCGTGAGCTCTGCTGGAATTTTTCCTTCGCATTTTTAAATACGTACTACTACAATACCAGTTCCTGGGCTACGCTGAAGGTACTTGCTTGGTAAAAGATGTGTCTTTCAATACAAGAGATGGCATTGAACGTATATCTCGCCATGCCTGTTCACCCTGCCTCTGTGGTGGCCTAGTCTACGTCTTTAGTGCAGCCCTTCTTTGTAAAATAAGTTATTAAGCATTTCTTACCGATATTTAAAATAGCACAGAAAACCAAGCGCTTTCGCACACGTAGATGGAGCATTTCCATTCACATGCAATTTCGATTGACGTGATGTCACATTGTACAGTAATTAGGTGCGCTTTTTAATACTAAGGTTAGGACTTGCTTAAGGATACCTCACTTCAGTCCATTTATCGATCAGGCGACAAAGTGTTCGTCTGTTGTTCGAGAAGGAGAAGAAAATGTATTTCGTGAGCGAGAAAAAGGCACTCTTTTTGGAAAATAAAGGCAGATAAAAATAGGATCTTGGAGTTGTCCTCACTCTTTCCGGTATTCTTTTAGAGATAGACACACATCACTACGTACTTAAATGCTTAATATCGTGCAGCGTTCTAAGTTAGCATCTATAATACGAAAGATGAACTCGAATAACCCTCATTTAATATTGTGAAACATTATTATTAGAGTTTTTCTCGCCAAAGACGCAATCGTGCGATTCTTTAGTATTATGAAACATTTTAAAATGAAGTCGATCTTGTCGAAGACTTGTTAATGTGATCCTTTAATGTTGTAACATTTTAAAATGGAGTCTAAATTGTAAGGCGTGCCCATGTGATTTGAATTACTGCCTCAATATTGTGAAGTAATCTAAATTGGCTGTTTCTCGTGAAAAGAAGGGTGAAGCGCACCTGAAACTTGGACGGAATAATCTTAGTCTTAATTTTTAACTGGATTTGCTGTACATTTTCCTGAAAAAGGTTATACACGCTAATGTTTGCTTAAATAAAATATTTGGTCTGTGTAGTAATTCATATTCTTTACCGTAGTGGCTCGAAGATCTTGAAAATTTTCATTTTGATTTCAATCGAGCGAGCCTTTTTTTTTTAATCAAAGTTTATATGCGATAGAAAAGATCAGAAAATGAAATTCTTTATTGAACTGAGAGCAAATTAATAGCCTAATTTTAGGGAAAAAGACACTTTAGTCCCTAGGTAAACTAAAATGCAATTATCAAACTTCAAAGTACGTTTCCTTTTTAGATTGTAATAGCAATTACGAAACTTCGTAATTTTTTTACGTTATAATATGATATCAGGTCATACAGCAGCTGCTATTAAAATTGCGTTTGGATTAACGTCGGACACTAGTCAAAGAAGTAAAACGGAATTAAAAAGCGTTCATTCTACTTGAACAATATTTATAAAATCTTGCCATTAAATTTTTAATGTGTGTTTGCTTAATTTGTAAAAGATGTTTATATTTGCTTAATTTTGAAAAGATGCTACTCAAATTCGTTTAATTAGATATTTCCTAACTGCAGTAATTGAGTTACCGAGCTTCACTTCAAGTTAAGCCATAATTGACGCCGCTTGAATATAATACAAACGACAGCTTATCGCCTAGTAATTTTTAGAATGTTCCTTTGCAACTGATGCTATTTCATGCATTTTGAAAGAGATTGTAATTGTCCACTGAGATTCATTAGCGAAAATTGACCGTTTACTCACATTTAAAATTTAAATGAATGGGAATGTCTTTTCGGCAATTAATTATTGTTTCAGATTTTATTTTCCGTTTATTTTATCGCGTTTTATCCTCGGAATAAATTAATGAATTCTCTTTATATTTGTACATTATATTTTTGAACTGATTTTCTTTGACATAGCTTGGTAAAACAAATTAAGCTAGAGTGATGCTATAAAGCCTTTTGCATTAAGAGCACACTTTCTGCAAAATAAAGCTTGGAATTTACGCTCCGCAACATTTGACAACTTCTGGCGAATTCCACAGAATGGATATATCGTGTCTACAGCGAAACAGCGAAACAATATGATTTTTTTCAGTTCTGGTATAGGATAAGGCCACCTACAAAGAAAATTTCTGCCGCAAGAAAAGCTGGAAAACTTTGGACATGCATACTTATTTCCGACGCAAGGAGTTTTCGAAATTTCGTTCAGGAAACAAGGATATATGACAAACTGGCACATATATGGGCCACCAAGCAGTAACAATCTTCACCAGGGAAAGCTAAAAATGTTTTCCATAACTTCATCATACTTTTACATTTTCTCTAAATATTGGTATCCTGAAACGTGCAAGCATACATTTGTGCTAGCTACATAGCTCCAAAATACGAATGAAAAGAGGGTGATGTGTGTAAAATCCCGGTGATAAAAAGCAGAGAAAAATAAAGATAAATACCAACCAGAAGGGAAGTTGTGCGTATAAATATCAACAATTTTCTGGAAATTTTGGGAAACGTTTTATTAGATCAAATAAAACTTTTTTCAGTCCGTTTTCTTGACACAAATATACCGAGACAAACACGAATATACATTAACGCTGCCTAGAAAAAAGATAGGAAATACGGAATACTCTTATAATTTTAGTCGTGGCTCTATCTCTGTAGTGAATGAATTTTTCCAATACATCTTCAAGCAGGGAGATAACGTTTTTGAGGTAGACAAAGTAAAACCAGCAGAATGCTATTTTAGACATACTTGTCAAAAGGTGCAACAAAGGTTTTCTCTTTCCTGATGCACCTGAGATATCCATAACTGCTTGACTGGATTTAGTCTCCCACTTGTACAATGGGTGATTAACACTCTTATGGAAACTGATGTGCATTGTGCTTGGATTTTTATCACAAATTATTACATTTGAGTTGTTTGCTTATTAGAGTAGTTGCATGGCGTGATTTGTTGTTGTTACTGTTGTGGATAACTAACATTTTATGCACTGAATTGTGACCTATGTACTGCATGTGTGTGTGTGTGTGTGTGTGTGTGCGCGTGTGTGTGTGTGTGTGTGTGTGCGCGTCATTGGACTTGCATGTATTGTGATTGCGAAATTTTGCAGAACTGTCCTAACTCATCTGGTTTAATTTATGCTGACCTGGCCCTTCCACTACAAGGGTCTAAACCTGTGACCAAGAAAGCAGGAAGTACGGAATACGCAACGCTTAAGTTCTCAAAAGATGATGACAATGGTAAGCAAAACTGCCAAAGTAAGTATGCATATGTTCTCATATTCATAAACTTTTCTCTCTTTTGAATAAAAGTACTGCACCACTAAAGTCAAAATCAGGTAACAGTTTTGTCACTTGAAAACGATAAGAATCTTCTAACTTTGTAACCTAAAACTCTAAGAGTTTCGTCAGAAAAGTCTGAATAATTTACCATGACATAATATTATGATCACTTGATGTTTTAGAACTGTTTAGAACATATGCTCTTTACTTGAACGTCCTTTCCTGTGGCTTAAATCAAGAAAAATAACATTCACTTTATGTTTTGTTAATGACTGGTTGCTGGTGCTTGAAACTGTGTTGATGCGACATTCGAATAATACTTATTGTACCTCACAAAGCATCATTTATATTCACTCTTGACGATCGTTTTCCGAGATTCAACAAAGTACATAATGCCTCTTAAAACGTATTTCGAACTTTAAGAACACTAATCACGTTACACAAGCTTTCTCCCCGCTTCAACAAGGACTCGTCTTTCACGAAAGGTCGTTCAAACTTCAAGAACATTTTTTCCGCATCACAGATATTTTGAGAGCTTCACCAAGGAACATCACATCTCACGAAACGTCTCATGTGAGAAGAACACTTCTCATGTATCAAGGACGTTTCTCATGTTTTAACAACGCTTATCTCGGTGTCACCTGAGAACAAAGTACTTTATGAGTCTTCATAAACCTTTACTAAAATTCAACAGTGTCCATCACTTTTCGCCAAATATCTCTCAAAATCGAACACCTACTACCATGTCTCAGCGAATGCTCCCTTGGGGCAGTAAAGCATTGTGAGTTTTGAAAAAGTTTTCCATTTTCGGACAAGACGTTACTCGAGCATTAGTAGTATTTAACACGACTAACAACACGTCACTCAAGCTTTAACAACATTTACTTTCCTTCAAACCACTTTACCATTTATTATGCAGCATGCAACGTCACCCTAAGTTTAAGGAAAACACGACACTGAAGGAATGTCAACGAGTGGCGGTGGAGATCAGACACTTCGACGTAGTTAAAGATTATTATTGAAACAGGGCTACTAAATTGTTTATTTGGCAAATAAAGATTGGCTTTGCATTTTTCTAACCAAACTGATTTAACTTACTGAAATTTTATTAAGTGCTGACAAAAAAGACAAACGACGGCGAAAAATGTTAATACAATGCCGCAGTTGCACCACAAAAAAATAAATCAACAGTGTTAAAATCAAAATATTTCAGAGCAGATTTGTCATTTAGTGTATATCTTCATTAAAGAATATTTGCCATTCAGAGCACAGAGAAAGTTTGTCATTTAGAGTATTTTCGTCACAGAACTTTTGACACCACTCCTAATAGTTTCATCATGAGTAACTCTAAGAGAGATAAGCAATCGCCTGTCCGCCGCCCCGGTGGCGCAGTGGTCTAAGCGATGGCCTCTGATCATACGTCCGAACGGGGTCTGGGTTCGAATCCCGGTGAGGCATGGATGTTGTGTTTGTCTTACGGCACTGGCTCTCTCCCTTCCCTGGAACCAGTGACCCTAAATTAGAGACGGGCGACTGCTTATAGCCCATTGAGTTGCTCACGGTGGTCGTTAAAAATTCAATAAAAAAAATCGCCTGTCCTTAATTGAAGGCCACTGGTTCCAGGGTAGGGACACACTCAGAGCTATCGGACAAGCACACCAACCAGGACTACAACCCGGCTCATCTCGGATTTACGATCAGAGGTCCTCCAAACCCTTCTCCAAACATTAGTTATGGCCTCATGTCTGTGCAACAAGTAGTTCATTCCTTGGTATATCAGTGATATCTTCTGGCTAGTTGGATGGTCATTCCTGGCAAGTATTTATCGTATCAATCCAAGAATATACTCTTTCGCGTACGGCTAATATACCTCTAGGCTAAACTTCCGAAGCGTTTACACCGCATACTATGCCGTGTCCAGTCATGCCATCTTACTTGTCATATATCTAGCATATTTATGATATAATCTGTCATCGTTTCCAAGATCATGCCCATCCTGCTCAGACAAGTTATTTTACGGAATCAAGTCAAAGTAGCGTACTCGCCCTGCCCCCGTCATCAGATGTAGCCACGTTTCTATGTCGCGACAGTAGTTTGCGAATGGAACGAACCAGGCGATTACAGTTCGCTGTTTCAATATTTGCATTAAAGTTCATTGCTTGCAATTAAATGCATTACATTGGATTATTTAGCCATTTCCCATGACAGCTCGCATTTGGGTGTGCTAGTTTTTTTAAAGTTGTGTGCATTATTTTTTCCTAAATTATGCTGTTTCAGTGTCACAGAATGTATAGAAGCATAAGCATTTCTTATACAATTGTCAACCAACGAACTATGAGACGTATATCGTCTTCACCACCCGAAATATTTAACCAAAAGCAGAGTAAGAGTGCCGCACGGTGGTGCAGTTGTCTAAGTGCTGGCTTCTTACCATCCGTCCGAGAGTGTTCTGGTTCGAATCCCGTAAGGCATGAATGCTGCTTTTGTCTCACGGTCCTTCCTTGGCACCAGTGGCTGTAAATTAGGGACGGGTGACTGCTTATAGCCCAGAGAGTTGCTCACGGTGGTCGTTAAACCTAAAAAAAAAAGAGTAAGGGCATTCCTCAAAAGTGGATGTCTGACAGTTTTCTGCATTTCTCTACTTTTTTTTCTTTCGGTATTTGACGACAAACTCTGAAACTGTATTAATTTTTTAACCCTAAATGCAGATTTAGAATTTAAGTGTTTCATGAGTGTACACTAACGATTTCTTAACATTTATAACTGAAATTAATCAAAATTGAGCTTTGCGAGTTTTTAAAAAGAAAATATGTTTGGTTGAGTTTTGCTCTGCTTCGACTTCATGCCTTTAATGCACTCACAACTCAGTCATTCCCTCATTTTCCATATTTATAATATTGATTTTTCATTCCGTCATTTTTCAGAAAAAGTTGGTTGAAACGCGAAAAATGTTGGCAGGAATCTAGTTAGTCATGTTGGTAAATGACGTTAATCTCATCTGATTTTGTACAGGATCTTATGAAGCTTGCCCATACAGATTTGTCAACAAAGTGGGGCGGGTAGCTGTGTTGAATATATTGATGCAATAAAACAGCACTTTCTGTCTAATATATAGGGTGGTGTTTCGTTTGCCCTGTTTTATAGCGTCATTTGCTATCTGGTGAAAGATGTATGAAAACTGCCGAAAGAATTTAGCGCCAGTTCGGAAGAATGCCGGAAAAGGAGGCCCGGCCCCAAAAGATGCAATTTAAAATGGACAATGACGAACAGCACGCACCAGTCGAGATGAGGTGAAAAGCCCTCCAAGTCATAATTTTTGTCCCTTTTGACAGCTAACCGAATTGACGGCTGAGCTCTGTAGAGCAAAGTTGCATTTTTTCATTTTATTTATTTACTTGGCAGAACTTTTTTCTTTTAAAGGCTGGCTGCTGGAATGTGTGTAAAGGAAGAAAACAACGAGTTTTACTGAGGAAAAATTGTCTGCCAAAGTTTTTTTTCAAATGCGCTATTTTCTTCCCTGTACCGCATGCAATGTGTGGAAGTATTGTAATCGAGAAAAACTTGAAATCGAGATTCCGACAGAAATCCACCTTTTAGGTCAGCACTACACGAAGTCATTTTTTCTTTCTCCTGTCGCTCTTCCGTCTCGCCTGTGGGTTTGTAAGTACTTTATAACTCAAGCGTCCTAGGCTATAAATTTAAAACCGGTATATAGGTCGACAGACGTGTCACCTAAGAGTGTGAATCATATTGACTTTGAAAGAAATCGATCAGCCAAGGTTTTGTTTAAAGGTAAAGTCAGTTAAGAAGAGTTTTCGCAGTATAATTGCGGTTGAAGACTCAAACTTTAACTCAAATTATCAAGGGATAAGCATCCTGTAGATTTCGAATGAATAGTGTTGATTTTTCAAAGAAATTGTCCAAACAGACTTGGAGGTTCTTAACTTTTAACCAAAGAATCAACTTCGAAACTGCAAATTCGAAGATACTTCTAAAAACGTGAGAAGTTCAGACAAACCATGAATTTTATCACTGCGCATTTTGAATGTTTTATTTTAAAACAGCATTCTCACGGTCCTACGAAAAGGAAATTGCCAATCTCAACGACAGAATAATCAGCAAAAATTTTAACAGCTTAATTATAACTCTCAATTTTATATCGATTCTCCGTATCATCCTTTAAGTTTGAAGGTTCTAACGAGAAGTATGAGATTTTTACTGTAGGAGCTTCATTACTATATTTCATCGTTCCATAAGTGAATCATTTCTGTAAGAAATGAATATCTCTTCTCCATTTCTAATGGCATTGTGTCTGTGGGTGTGAATAGCCATTCGTGAGTTGAAGATTTTAATAAGAGTCTTCGATTTGAAGAGCAATTGTTTGTGTAATATTGAATATTTCATGTCAGTTTCCCACCCACAGGAAATTATTTTTGTTAATTTCACGACTTGATATCATTGTGCACTGTAAAGCAATTTCTGGAATTCACGAACCACTTTCCGTGATTCCATTCGTGAATTAACAAAACATATTTCTGATACCTTTTTCGTGAAATGGCGGAAAGAAACCCGAATTTCACGGAATTTTCGTAAGCCTGGAATATTCTGAATTTTCAGAGACCTTTCCGCAATTGCTTTCTTATATTGACGGTAAATTGCCTTTGTTAAGATGTGTTAGCGGAAAATTCTGAATTTTCAGAAATCTTTCTGCAATTCCTTTCGTAAGTTAACAGAAAAACTTTGTTCTGATTTTTTTTCTTATCCATATGACGAAACCTTTTCGCTAATAGGGCAATCCGAGGGAATACTTGAGGTTTTATTAACTGTTAAATTCCAATCGTCTGTCGATGAATTTCATTTTAAAATTCTGTAGCGAGATCGAATATTGTGGATAGCATATCGCATCAAATTTTGGTTATTGTGTCACCAGATATTCCTTCCCCTCTAATTCATTTTGTGCAGCAGCTATTGTGTATTGTGTTACCGTAAGAAACCGGGTACTTAAATCATTGTACAGGTGATTGTAGGACGTCCATGTAAGTCTGTTGATCCTTTAAGACACAACGTATTACAGCTATCAATAGTAAATTTTATATTTAGGAGTTTTGTGAAATCATGCTGTTAAAGCTTTCACCTATTTTTGAAGATAATTGAAAGTCATTGTCAGTTTAAAAAGATCTCTAGTTCCAAAGCATTCTGTTGCTTCGAAAAATTAAAAAAAAATACTTAATTTGTGAGAAGTACTACGGATAAAATAAAACTAATACAAACATATTCCAAAAAATAATGAGCTCCAACAGAAAATAAAATGCCTAAAATACTCTCATTTATGACAAAAAAATCATCGCGCAGTTAGTTTTACCTTGAACATGACTGTGACTTCTGAGTCTTTCTGGCTCAGTGGTTAAGACACGCGGTTTCTGTCGAGCCAACCCAAACGACATCAAATTTAATCCCGTTGGTGCAAACGGATTCTCTGATGTAAGTGCATAAAAACTCATAGCCTTCGATTTTACGAAATTTCTGCGTAAATGCGGAACACCCGAAACGGACTTTTCTTAAATGAACGGAACTACTGACTAAAGAAAATCTGTGAAAATACAGAAGTTAGAAAAAACTGAAACTTTTAAAACGGAAATTTCGTTAAAAGTCGAACACCTACGAGCAATTTTGCTGCACGTTATTTTCAGGAATTTTCCGTGAATTCACACCACTTATTTTTTACAGTGTACCATCGGAAATCATGCCAGCTTTTTCTACAAACTTAAGAAATTAAATTGGTTCTTTGCCGCAAAGACAATTTTTTTATTGTGAGCGTTTCATATCTGTTTCCCATCCCAAAGAGGATGATGATTCTTGTTATGAACATTAGAACTTAAATCGTTACGCTGAAACCTATGAGAAGAATTTAATATTGGTTCTTCATTCCAAATATAGTTTCCCACTGGCGGATTGTTTAACAAGTTTGCTTCTTGCACTTGGAACCATGGTTCAAGTCGTACAGAAGGTATGGGTGTCGCTTCGTTCTATCTCTTTAGATTCCCTTCAACCAATGTTACTTAAACCATAAATTTGCAACTCTTATTACTCACTACCCACAGGTGATTGTCTAGTTGCCAAAAAGCACTTCGAAATGTGATTTAAGTGTTCGCCGTCACAAAGATAATTATTTGCCAAACGGTAAAAATTATGCATCAGTTCTTCTGCCGAAAAATATTTCTGCAAATTTATAGACTGCATATTAAATTATCGTTCTAAAGTTAATTACCTACATAAGCTTAAAGCTCCTACTTTTGTTTTACGTCACAACTATAATAATTCCTGCAGAACTATAAACTTCATATCAGTTCTGCATCTTGCAAATAAATGTTTATTTATTAGCTTAGGGATTTGATATCGGTTTCCCGTTTCCCCAAAGTGACTATTACTCTAATTCTAGTAATTTGACACTGGTTCTTCCTTCGAAATGTAATTCTTTCTTTCACTTCATAGTTATGATATGGAATCTCCGTTCCACTTATAAATCTACCTGTTGGTTTAAATCATCAAATTTCAAAGGTAACTTTTGTGCTGAAAACACGAAGAGCGCTTTCACTAATCTAGAACGTCGTCTAATTCTCAGTAGCAAGTGGTAAACAGTAACTAACGATTTTCATCAAAACTTCTTTGAAACAGATCCTATCTTGTGCAGAACATTCGCTCGTATTTGAGGTATCTACTTATAATACGCAATAGGGCCTCTAAGAATGAGCTTCAACACTCATCCTGGTGTTGGGGAGCCCCTGGTATGTACTCCACTTTCGTCAAATACCCCCCGTGGCTTTGAAGGCCAAGTCAGTCTGTCGGTCACTGGGCAGAGATCGCTCGTTTTACAAGGGAAATGAAAACGTAAAGGCAACATACCCTTCAATACCGGTAACTGTGAGCAAATGAACATAACGGTGATCCCAGTTCTCCACATAATCCCCCTGCTGGTCAATGCACTTCATGTATCCTTCGACTAGCTTCTTCATTCCTTGGGAGAAAAATCTTTTCTGCTGCTCCTGAATTCATGTCTGCATCGTTTCTTTTAGCTCAACATCAGAGATGAACCTGCGTCCGAGTAGTCTCTTTAAGTAGATCCAAGACGTGATAATCGCATAGCGCCAGATCAGGGCTTTAAGGGGAATCTGGAAGACGTTCAAACCGCAGTTGTTGCATTGCCTCTACTGTTGCGGCCGCTACTTGAGGACATACATTGTCATGATGCAGCAAGTCTGTTTTTGACAGAATTCCTTTCCTTTTGCTGCGAACTGTAATCTTCCGTTTCTCTCTAAGCATACGACAGGACGTTGCACTGGTCACCGTTTGTCCATGTTCCTGAAAATACACCAGAATACGACCATTCATGTCCCAAAAGAATGTCAGCATGATTTTCTTGGCGGAGGACTGTCGTTTGAACTTCTTCTTTGCTAGAGAAGATGGGTGTTTCCACTGCATGCTTTGTCTCTTGCTTTTCAGGTCACGGTGAAGAACCCATGTTTTGTCTCCGGTGACAATCCGTTCCAAAACACTCGGATCTTCATAATGTTTCAAGAATTGTGTCGCAACCTCCACGCGCTGTTGCTTGTGCAGATCAATAACTGTTTGCGTACTCATCTTGCGCAAACTTTATATAACTCCAGTCATCATCCAGATAGCACAGCGTTGTAATTTAACTTAGGCTCAGCACTGAGCCACCGTCTTTATCCCTAAAAGACGGTAGCTCATTGTTGTGCTTACGTTAAATTGCAAGGCTGTGCTATTTAGGCATTCACTATGGCATGTGCGGATCCATAGCTGATATCCAAATGTGCAACAACAACGGACAACGTAATCCGTCGGTCTTCTCTGATCAAGCCATTCGCCCTGTCCATTTAGGCTACGTCCGCAATGTTGATGGCCGACCAGACGGAGCTTCGTTGGTTAAACTTGTTCTTCCCGCGTTAAACCTTTCTGCCCATTCATACACTTTTCGTTGAGTCATGCTGTTTTCACTTCCGTACTGAGCCAACGTCCTTCGGGAAATTTCAGTAAGTTTCACTCCCTTTGCCCAAATAAATCTCATTACGGCGCGTTGTTCAACAATGGTACGATCCTGCAGCGAAGCGTCCGTGTTTGACCTTGGCTTCAAATAGAATAACGACAGACAGCTGCGATGTGTGCGTGTTCGAAATTCCCAAAAGCCATTGCAAACGTGTTGTGTTGCTTCAGTTTCTACCTGTTGCGGTTATCGCGTAATGTTCAAATTGCCATTACTTTTTTATTTATTTACATACATACGTAAATTCACCTCAGAGCCAGACCTGGTCCATTGGGCATCCTAAGCAGCATCCGTCCAGTAAGCCAGCAACTGAACAATTAATACTTCTTGAACTTTTCCCGTAAGTGATAATGAACTCAAAATTTCTTTTGGAAAAAGAAACATAGATTAAATTGTGTGTTCAAAACTGGGTTCATTTCAACGGGTCGCTCAACTGGCTTGCAAAGGGAATGATACTAAAATTTCGCAAAAGAGTATGCATCTAGGTATTTCTGCTTTGTGTATACACTGACGGAAAAAAATCCCAACACCAAGAAGGGGTTGTGTTAGATAAACGACAGTTGGTAGGCGGTGAGAGTACATCTGTAAGATGACGTCTATGCAAATTTCGCGCTCGGCGCATACGTGTGGCGCTAGTAGCGCCCCTCGGAACATGCAAAGCAGGTTTGCTGTAAATACGCACTGTAACGTTCGTGAAGGTTAGTTATCGTTGAGATTCGACGTAAGGTGTTGATGTTAGTCAAGAATGCCTTTAAGAAGACGAAGAAGCCATTATCAACAGCTCACGGAGTTTGAACGAGGTCGTGAAATAGGGCTACGAGAAGGTGGATTTTCGTTCCGCAATATTGCAGAACGACTTGGCAGCAGGAATGTAGCCACTGTGCATGATTGTTGGCAGCAGTGGTCAAGGGAAGGTACTGCCTCAAGAAGACCGGGTTCCGGCCGGCCACGTGGCATTACTGAGAGGGAAGACCGCCGTGTACGGCGTATGGCCGTGGCGCATCGTACCGCGTCTGCGGCAGCAATTTGAACTGCAGTTGCCACCACAGTGACACAACGAACTGTTACAAATCGGTTACTTGAAGGACAGCTCGGAGCCAGACGCCCTGTAGCGTGCATTCCACTTACTCCAAACCACTGCCGTTTGCGACGTCAATGGTGTCAAGCTAGAGCTCATTGGAGGACGGAGTGGAGATCTGTTGTGTTTTCTGATGAACGCCGGTTCTGGTTGAGTGCCAGTGATGGCCGTGTGTTGGTTAGAAGGAGGCCAGGTGAGCGCCTGCCACCAACCTGTCTGCGGCCGAGACACACTGGACCTACACCTGGAGATATGGTTTGGGGAGCAATTTCCTATGACAGCAGGAGCACTCTCGCGGTTATCCCACGCACCCTGACGGCACAGTTGTACGTCGGTCTGGTGATTCAACCTGTTGTGCTGCCATTCATGAACAGCATTCCAGGGGGTGTTTTCCAACAGGATAACGCTCGCCCGCATACCGCTGTTGTAACCCAACATGCTCTACAGAGTGTCGACATGTTGCCATGGCCTGCTAGATCACCAGATCTTTCACCAATCGAGCACCTATGGGACATCATTGGACGACAACTCCATCGTCACCCCCAACCAGCATTAACCGTCCCTGTATTGACCGACCAAGTGCAACAGGCATGAAACTCCATCCCACAAACTGACAGCCAGCACCTGTATGACACAATGCATGAACGTTTGCGTGCTTGCATTCAACATTCTGGCGGTTACACCGGTTATTAATGTACCAGCATTTCACATTTAAAATGGTTCTTCTCGCGCTTACATTAAGCTGTGATCTTGAAACCTTAATCGATTGAATATGTTACCTACACAAATGTATTGCCGCCATTTCATTCCTCTACAACTATTTTTTCGTGGTGTTGGGATTTTTTTCCGTCAGTGTATATATACACACTGCTGGCCCCCAAAATGCAACACCAAGAAGGGAGCATCCGATTGGCCTGAAATTCGCAGCATGCGTCGCCCGCGAGAGGACATGCAAGCGATTAGCATTGCAGGGCATATGCTAATCATGTGCGCCCAGCACGCCACCGAGAAGCACTATAAGAAGGGTGCACATAAGGCAAGGTGTAAGTAGTGGAAGTGTGTTGTGCTGCCGGATCTGTGCGTGGGAAGCTTCCTGGTGCGTCGTCGCAGAATACGGCAGTCATTCCAGCACGTTTCGGAGTTCGACAGAGGACGAATAGTGGCTTATCGCGACAGCGGTTTATCGTACCGAGATGTCGGCGCCCGTGTGGGACGACATCCAGCCACAGTGAGGCGAGTATAGATTCGGTGGGTGCAAGCGGGACGGACGGACCAACGTGAGTGATTGCCGCAGCCGCTGCACACCACCGAACGAGAGGACTGGCATGTCATGCGGCGGGTATTGACGGCTCGCACCGCCACATCACGAACGTTAGCGCAAGAATTAGGGTGTGTTACGCAACACGATTTTCAGACGTACCGTTCGACGTCGTCTACAGGAGCGGGGACTTGTCGCACGGCGCCCATTGCTCCGATTACAATTGACGTTACACCACCGGCGAGTGCGGCGGCAGTGGGCCGTTGATGGCCGCACCTGGACTACGGAATGGCACGACATTGTCTTCTCCGAGGAATCCCGCTTCTGCTTGCAACACCACGATGGTCGGATCCGCGTGTGGTGGCACCGCGGCGAGAGACTGTATGACGCCTGCATTATGCATTGCCATACCGGTCCGTTACCTGGCGTTATGGTTTGGGGCGCAATTGCATATTACACCCGCACCCCTCTGGTACGCATCGGCGGTACACTCAACAGCCACCGCTACATCTCCGACGTTTTGGAGCCTGTAGTCCTCCCTTACCTGCAGGACCTGCCAGCGGCCACGTTTCAACAGGAAAAAGCTCGCCCGCACGTGGCAGGCATCGTGCAAGAATTCTTAACGGCCCACCAAATGTCCCTGATGCAGTGGCCCGCCTGTTCTCCCGCTATGTCGCCCATCGAACAAGTCTGGTCGCTGATCGGCAACCGATTGGCCCGGCAAGCACCACCCGCGGCTACGACTGATGAACTGTGACAACGTGTGGAAGCAGACTGGACCGACATACCCCAAGCCCACATCCAAAGCCGCTTTCGTTCGATTGCGCGGCGTGTAGCGGCCGTTATTGCCAGCCATGGGGGCCATGAAGTATTGATGTCTGCGTGTTCCGCAAGTCGCACGGGCCTGTAAGCTCAATCGTTTCATCTTTCTATATGTTGTTATGTGTACAGTAAATCTGGCGTTGCTATCTCGTGTCCTCCTTGGTGTTGCATTTTGGGTGGCCAGCAGTGTAGTTACGCTTCTTTTAAATTTAGAATGTTTTTTACGTGCCTAGAAAATATGCGGCCAATTATACTGCGGATTCTGATAATAAGATAATATGCATGAAACACAACAATACTGTGGTGCTAAGCAATTGAATTTAAGATGCTCTAAAACTCTAGTTGCTTAATTTCTTTCCAACAGCGCTCTATAAAACCTTTCATGTGCGACGGCTGATCCAGCTAAATGTACCTTGACCTTGTTCGGTTAACAAATTGTTCAAGATATGGAAGAAAACCGCCAATGTAATTTATTATCATTGTTTTCTTTATGTGATTCCTATCTTGCAATTTGTATAGGCAATGCTATTTTAGCAAGCGTTGCAATATAAAATGGCTAAAGATTATTTTGAAAAAATCTTTTCTTGTAAATATCTCTACTACGAATATGTAAGATCAGCTTAGATGCCGAACTTATCTGTAAGCCATCTATAACTAAGTAAATATTGAGTGTATGAAATACATAGATCCCAAATAAGGTAGAAACATGAAATGCCTTTGTCTCTGATTCAAAAGAACTAATGCCTTGTTGAGAACGTAAGCCTTTTTTTCAAACGTGTTTTGGTTTGTTATTGTTAAGCCTTCGAATCTCAAAAGAAAGATGAACAACCTATTTCATATAAGGAAAATAATATTTACTGCAGGCCGTTTTCCAAAATCTCTCTCTTGTTGGGCATGTAGTCATGTAACTTATACATAAATCCCTAACTATAAAGAGTTTTGCCATCTGCGTGAAAGAAATGTTTTCGATCTAAAATGAATTGACATTGTTATCACCGAGAAAACTTGTTCACACAATCTGAGGAAAATTCCACCAATCAAGCACAATCACTCTTTTTTTTTTTTTTTTTGATTGGAGGTTTAACGACCACCGTGAGCAACTCAATGGGCAGTCAGTCGCCCGTCCCTAATTTAGGGTCACTGGTTCCAAACACAACATCCATGACTCACCGGGATTCGAACCCGAACCCCTTTCGGACGAATGATCAGAGGCCATCGCTTAGACCACTGTGCCACCGGGGCGAAAACATCAATCATTCTTTTCATGAGATAGCTTTCTGATATGAAAAAGAGGTATCAGTTGTAACAAATATGTAATATCACCTTCGCCAAACTTCATTAGGCGAGGGCGATATTAGATTTTTCACGGTGCTTCGCGGGTGGAATTGACTACAAAAAATTTAAATGCATACAAAGCTTTCAAAAAATATTGCTTTTCCGTAATCTATGCAGCACTCAATTCGAAACCAAGTATGAATGTAACAGCATAATCAGTGGAGGTATGTGTGGTAAAACGTTTTTCAATCACTTCAAGTAATTTTTAATCTCTAAAATCACACAAATTTAGAATAAAAAAAAATGTCGTGTTAGGGTTAGAGACATGTTTTCCTTAAATACTTTCCAAAACTCACAAATTTGTGTTCCGAACTGAAATGTTACTTAAGGATTAGTAAAAAGCATGATAATGATATTTCAGACAAAATTGCATTTAACTAGGTTTCAAAGCTGGTGTTTTGTCATCAGACAAGGTCTATGTATACCCAGATTTCACAAATTTAATGTACTCACTCTCGCACACACACACAATGCGCTAACCACTGTGAAGCCAACCCACGGGCAAAGTATCTTGTAGCTGCCCGGGTGGCCGTATGTGGTCTGCCATGCCTCACCGGGGCCAGAACCCCTGAATGAGGCATAGCTAATTCGCTTGCCCCACAGCGCTGGCCGTTCCTCCTCCCCGAAATGAGGGGACCCAAATTAAGAATGGGCAACTCCCTATAACTTTAGATGCTCATGAGAGGGATAAAAACCCCGAAAAAAAAAAAAAGAATATTTTATAAATATATATGATATTTGGCAAACATTTATAGAACAACTTATCTGCAATATTAAACATATCATATACCTGTCTGCTAATACACATTTAATGATACATCTTGTATGTAATGAACTGTCCTGTTCATGCTACGTGACCGTGTGGGCCCGCAAACAAAGAACCTACTGGTCGCTGTCTATTGTCTGTCTCATTTCATCTCTCTTTCGTACCCTGTAACGCACTGGTATAAGCCCTACAGTATAGGAAATAACACCTGCCTAATAACATATCTGCCTACCTTTGGCCTTCAAGATAGCCTTAACTCGATGTGAC
Organism: Macrothele yani; assembly: GCA_039090855.1. Classification (NCBI taxonomy): domain Eukaryota; kingdom Metazoa; phylum Arthropoda; class Arachnida; order Araneae; family Macrothelidae; genus Macrothele; species Macrothele yani. The sequence goes on from CM076996.1 coordinate 10,641,491, forward strand.
AGGGATTCAACGAGGTGCTGAGTTCTACAGGTATGTTCAGCCAAGTGGATGTGATAGCGTCTGTCAATTGTCGAATGTTTGCTAGAGAACGATCGCTGTTACGAATGGCTCTCTCAATCTCATCCCACAGGTGTTCAATTGGGTTAAGATCTGGAGAATGTGTGGATCATTTTAGCACTTCGAAGTCACTTTCGTGCTCCTAAGACCACTGTGTGACGATCCAAGCCTTGTGGCATGGCGCATTATCGTGCTGGAAGTATCCCAAGAAACACGATACACATGTACTGGTGTGCATGTACCGCAAAGATACCAAGATAGCTCGTAACATCCAATGCGGTTTTAGAGGTATTAAGGAACCCAATGTGAGCAACGTAAACAGACACCGGACAATTACACCGCCTGCATCAGCTAGTACAGTTAACCTTAGGCAGCTGGAACCCATCGATTCATGCTGTTGACTCGAAGTTGTGGTCCGTCCATCGGCATGCATTAACTGAAAACATGATTTTTCAGACCACGCAGACTTTTTCAGTCCTCAGTGTCTGTGTGTGTGTGTGGGGGGGGGGGTAGTGGGCTTCAGTCCTAGTGCACCCCTACTGCACACGAATTTTTCGGCTTTTAGCAGAGGCAAGTGGTACACAAAAGGGATGTCTGCTGTTACAGCTGATTCGCGCCAATGTGCAGGGGGCTGTTTATTCTGAAGTCCTCCTATTGAGACCACTGTTGTGTTGCGCGGCTACTTGAACAAACGGAGCTCATATGTTACCTCGTACAATCCTCTCCAGCCGCCTTTACCCTTGTATATCGACCAGTCGTTTTCGCCCAAGTGAAGACCGCTGACTGCATGCTTTGCTTGTGCACTATTCATTGTACTCCCTCTATACAGTTGCGGTTGCATGGCCGAGAGGTTTTGCCGTTTCTAGCGTACCTTCACGGCTATGCAAATACTTCTTTCAAAGTCGTATAAATGATGCGTCTTTCCCATATTGCCACTATCTTCACTTCGTATACGTCTGAATTCTTTGCGACGATAAAGAAAACTTCAAAAGGTTAAGAGCTTTTCTGGATGCAACTCGCTGAGTCTTTTGAAAAGGCTGGAAAAACAGAAGGAATAGGAGCGGTTGCCTAATAGGAAAGATGCAAAAGAAAAAAGTGAAGAAAAATAAGAGTTTTAAGAGTATACGGTTTCCCGTTAAGATGGTGAAGTTGTAAGCTGCCCTACATACTTACGTGTGTGCAAGCCAAACCTCCCCAGCACCAGCAGAACTTTACAGTGAGCTGTATATAAAGCCACCTCAACGTCATAGTTGCGTGCGGAAGGGAGGATGGCACGTGTCTGATTGCTATTGGGTGTTCCTAAGAATTTGCTGTTTTAGAGTGTACTCATATCAAAAGCTATGTACTTTCACAATGTCCATGCAAATCAAGACAGCGAGCCAGAAATTGGATGCCCCCGAGCTACAAGAATGCTATTCCTTTGAAACATTATATATTCTTGAAATAATTTACTTTTGTTATTCCTTCGAAAAAATTATTCCATTGCAATTTTTTCGTATGATCTGATATGTTTCAACTAAGTGCGTTGTTTTCTTGTGGAACTGGCCATTCAAACTTAAACTAAGGCTTCGCCGCCCCCTTGGCGCAGTGTTCTAAGCGATGGCTTCTGATCATTCATCCGAAAGGGGTCCGGGTTCGAATCCCGTAAGACATGGATGTTGTGTTTGCCTTACGGCACTGGCTCTCTGCCATCCCTGGAACCAATGGCCGTAAATTAGGGACAACCGACTGCTTATAGCCCATTGAGTTGCTCACGGTGGTCGTTAAACCTACAATTAAAAAAAAACAACTAAGGCTTCGATAACGATTTCTGATCAATTAGCAAGACCTTCACCAGTTACGACTGATTAGTTTGTCAGAATCCATTAACATTGTCAAAAGACATGGATGTTCTGCTCTCCCTGTACAAGAAAAAAAGGAGGAATGGCAATTTCAGTTAATATGAGACTTACAAGCGTATATCGTCTAGGTTCTAGTACAAAACACCGACGATCAAAACACCGACAGGTCAAAACGCCAACGATCATATAACACCGACAATCATAAAACCGAGTTCAAAACACCGACAATTATATGGACAAAGATAATTGTCCAGCGAGTAGAGGAACTTTATTCCAAGGGATGGCAACATCAGAGTGGGTAGGAAGTGGGTTGACGACACCCAATCGATGGATGTGCTTCCCCCTGGCGGTGAACGGTGAAACTTCATAAATTTTCATTCCGAGCGATGGCAGCATCGGAGCACAAATGGGTGGGAGATAGAGGAGGATATCAATACCCAAAGGATGCGTATGTGCTGACACCTAGGGGTGGACGATGGAACTTCATTAATTTTTATTCCGACCGATGGCAACATCTGAGTGGATGGGTGGGAAGGGGATGCATAGGTGTTGGATGTGTCGATGCTTATGTGCTCTCCCTAACGGTGAACGATGGAACTTTATTATTTTTATTCCGAGATTTGGCAACATCGGAGTGGATGCACAAATGGGTGGGTGACAGAAGGGGATGGCAACAACCAAACGATGCTTATGGAAGAAACTACATTTTTCCAGAGCATTGTGTTTCAAATACTTCAAAATCTGAGGAACCAGCTGTTTGTTTTTACGGGACAACGATCGTCTTCTCATGGCCAGTACCATTGGATAGCATGTATTGATAAAGAAGTCAATTTATTGTCACTTTATTTGCAGAAGTAATAGTTGTAATTGGTAATATAAATTTATTGTTTGCTGTCACCTGACAGGAAACAATCTAGTACTCTATCCCAAAGTACAGGATCAGCCCTGGTTACGTTAGCATGTGGTCTAGGTATTTGCCCCTGATTACCTCCAGTTCATTTTTATATACACTGGCGGAAAGTGATAAAAGAACACCAAGAAGGAATCGGCGGACGATCATGAAATTTACATATGTTAATGGGGTCGAGTTTACGTAGGAGTGATGTTAATTTCGGGACCAACCGGTGAGCGCTTACGCCACAGCACGGCATAATATGCAAATTATCGTCGGTGGTATTTCAGGAGTACGGCGAAGTGAATGTAATCAGTCGTCGGCGAACGGACACGTGCGAAGACCCTGAAGAAGCTGCAATGCCTGGACATGGAAGACGTGTACGATTTCAGCAGTTATCAGACTTTGAGCGAGGTCGTCTAGTCGGACTCCGCGAGGCCGGGTGGTCGTATCGTCGTATTGCGGAGCTAATTTGACGGGACGTATCGGTGGTGGTACGATGGTGGCGTAGATGGTCCGAGGAACATTCCCACACGAGAAGACGTGGAACCGAGAGTCACAGACGGAATGATGAGCGGACCGATCGACGCATAAGAAGAGCGGCGTTGTCAAGCAGAACATCCACTGCGACGCAAATCCGAGCTGCAGCTGCACCTGAGGTGACTGTGCGAACAATCCGCAACCGTCTACTGGATGCAGGACTACGTGCACGTGTGGCTCTGGCATGTGTACCTCTGACTCCAGCCCACCGTCAGGAACGGCTGCAGTGGTGTCGCCAACGTCTGCATTGAAGAACGCAATGGCGATCTGTCGTGTTCAGCGATGAAAGCAGATTCTGCTTGGGAGCCTCCGATGGCCGTATGCGTGTTCGCAGACGCACAGGTGAGCGTCTCCACCCTTCTTGCATCCGCCAGCGACACACAGGGCCTACACCTGGTCTCCTGGTGTGGGGAGCGATCAGCTATCACTCCCGTACACAACTAGTGTTTGTACCGGGTACGTTAAACAGCACCTCCTACATCAACAACATCATTCAGCCCGTTGTTGTGCCATTTGTAAGGTCGGTCCATCGTGGTGTTTTCCAGCAAGATAACGCACGCCCACACACGGCACGTGCAACGCAACATGCACTTCAGGGTGTGAGACAACTTCCATGGCTTGCACGTTCACCAGATTTGTTCCCTATTGAGCACGTGTGGGATTTTATGGGACAACGACTTATCCGGTCTCCACGGCCAGCCACGACCATCCCCGATTTACGCGTCTAGTTTGAGGATGCTTGGAACTCAATACCGTAAACTTACATCCATCATCTGTACGACAGACTCCATGCCAGAATTGCACAGTGTGGCGCAGTTCATGACGGTTCAACCTCGTACAAACCATGTTACATGGAAATGTTATTTTTCAGTTTACCAGCAAATACAGCTGTATTTTGCCATAATGTTTTGATCACGTTATCCTCTGTATTCCGTTATTATGCTGTATAAATTTAGTTGGTATCAGACGTCTCCTTCTTGGTGTTCTTTTTTCACTTTCCGCCAGTGTATGTGTTTTTATTTCTCAGAATTCTTTACCCTTCTGCCTTATTTGCTTATTGTTGATGGAGGATGTTTGCAATTTAAGGCTTTGTCGGTTACACAGTTTCACTCTTGTTGATGTTTAGTCAAAATGGTGACAAAGTTGAGGCCCGAATAGCATGTAAACGCATCCAGGCCTTGTCTCGAATCCAAATTTTCATTATTTCACGCTTTTTGATGCACTTTCTGAGAGTTTTATTTCAATTTGTTTGTAGAGTGACAAAGTCATGACACTGGCCATAGGTCGTTCCAAATATTTCAAAGATGGTATTAGTGATCATGATTTGGCGTTGAAGTTCACAAAAAAAGCTAAATGTGTATTTTCAAATTTTTGCCCTTACCGAATACTAATATACACTATATTGACAAAAGTCACCAGACACCAAGAAGAGAAACACAAAAATAGCATTTATTGACTTACATTAGTACGGTGTCGGTCCACCTTTGGCCTTAATGCATTCATTGGCCTTTCGATACATGCTACCGACAAGGTTTTAGAACACAGCGATAGGTATGCGCTTCCATTTAGTGCATAATGCTGCCGCAAACTGTTGATGCCTTGGTTCCAAACTTCTTATGCGGCGCTCTAATTCATCTCATGGCTGCTCTATGGGATTACCATCAGGGCTCTGTACTGGCCAGTCCACACATGATACGGAATTATCGTCAAACCACGCCGTAACAGTCCTTTGCTTTATGGCTCGGCACACTACCCTGCTGGTACCAACAAGGCTCGGTTCCATAGTATTGCCACAGAGTTGGTAGGGCATAATTGTCCAGAATATCGAGGTAGACATGCTGGTTAACACGTTTGTCCACGATAGCTAGTAGGCCGAGGCCATACCACAAAAATCATCCCCCACACGAGTACACTGCCAGCTCCAATCATGACGGTAGGAACATTTCACTGTGGTAAAAAGCGTTCCCTCGGCTGCCGCCATACCCACACACGGCCATCAGACTGATGGATCGTGTGTCTGGATCTAATGTCCACGATAAATGTTCTTTATACCATGCTAAACGACGAGTAGCATTCCGAGTGGAGATGAAAGGCTTATGAGCAGCCGAACGACCACGGTAACCCATGGAATAAAGTTCTCTGGGAATGGTACGTGTACATACCGAGGTTCCAGCATTTTTACTCATCTGTATACTGAGGTCTTGTGCATTACTCCATCGATTAGCTGTAACGACTCTCCTGAGGCTTCGACCTCCTTTATCACTGATTTTCTTTGGTCTGCCAGTACGTTTTGCTGCTTCAGACACACCATGTGTCTTCCACTTATTCAGTACATCCAAAACAGTTGATCTAGGTATGTTTAAACATCTCTCGTTTTCTCGTATGGACAACCCACTAATATTACACCCAACAATATTTCCTTTCTCAAAGTCAGTTCTCTTCCTCCGCGACATTTTCACTCAACCTCACAGTGCGAATATGATCGCGGTCAGCTGCAGGCTTGTTTTTATACCGTTTGCAGCTGTATTATGCATCTTAACAACACAGCGAATCCGTTTATTTGCTTTTGAAGGGTTGTCCGGTGACTTTTGTTATTATAGTGTATGTTATAACTTTATAGCCTCTCCTTGATAAATGTCAACCCCGCCTCCTCGTGGTTCATCCTGTTCCCACTAAAGAGCTCTGGCGACCGCCAAACAGCGCTATAACTATGATCTCAAAGCAAGAAAAAAGGCACTTTAAAGACAAATTTAAACTCCTGAACTATGTGTGAACTTTTGTTTTTCGTGTATTATTTCTAATTTTTGTTGTCTATACTTGATTCAATATTTGTGTTTTTTTAGTAATAAATATAAAAAATGATAATTCATTGCATCTCTTCAGGTCTTCAAACACATAAGATGTATTTTAAAAGGCAATAAGGCCTTAACATATATCTAAAGGACATGGGTATGTTACATAAGTGTATGATATAAATATCTTTCGTATAAGGTTTAGGACATAAGCAACTTATATTTTGCAGTGTCAAACACTTTAAGTAATATTAATAAACAATATGCAATTTTTTAAACTTTTTTATACTTAGATCTATTTGTAGAGATACGTAGCTAATACAGTATGAAGTAATTTACATAGAATCCTTTTTATTAATTACAGACGGTAATTAATATTAATTAACTGTACTTTAACGCTATTACAAATAAACAGGTGGTATATTCCACTCAGATAAATTTTACACACTACCATTGGGTCAACTTAATATTGCCGCCCCCTGTGGCGCAGTGGTCTAAGCGATAGCTTCTGATCGTTCGTCCGAGAATGGTACGGGTTCGAATCCCGGTGAGGCATGGATGTTGTGTTTGTCTTACAGCACTGGCTCTCTCCCTTCCCTGGAACCAGTGACCCTAAATTAGGGACGGGTGACTGCTTATATCCCATTAACCCATTGTGTTGCTCACGGTGGTCGTTAAACCTCCAATCAAAAAAAAAACTTAATATTGGACAGAAATCTTAAAATTTGTAAAACTGACTACAAACACTCACCTGTGCATTAATATCCGATTTTTTTTTTTTTTTTGCTGTTTTCATTATTTCTGTCACTGCAATTTATTGCAGAACAAGCACTTACCATTTTGTTTATCTTGTAACATGCATAGACATAACAGAACCCTTTGTCAAATTGACCCGCTGTATGTGGCTCGTTGATGCCACATCGTAAGAGTGTTACAGAAATAGCGGGCAGCCAATCTAGTCTCTTATATGATATCTATGGGTGGGTCCAAGATTTTCTGCGCTCTTTCCACTCGCCGCTTCGAGGAATCGTAACGTCAGCTGGTTCCAAGCGCCCGTTTGAAGGAGGGGTGCTGTAATACAAGGTCAACCCCTCATTCAATGCAGTAGAATATTTTTTCCCTCATTTTCTTTGGCGACAACTCTTACGACATACACGAGAATGGAATTCATTTGCTTGATGTTTTCAGGAAACGCAACAAAAGTTCCTTGATGTTGTAACACTATATCTTCAAAAAGGGGTCCAAACTGTAATTTTTTCACTCTGTTCCAAAGTTGATCACACACATCTCTGAGAGTTCAAAACTGGTTACTTGTTAATGACACTGACGACCGGTTCAACATTAATGAATCGTCAGACTGTAGGTGAAGTTGCTGAAAACGGTAATCGATTTCTCGAGGAGAAGGGTAACAGTTCATAAGCAACTCTTTGTTGAATACAGCGATTTCATTTCTTCCGTCGTAGATTAACAGTTGGCTATGAATTCTTTAAATGTCTGAGCAGACATGGGGACACCATATTGGGAAGGGTTTAGTTCCGAGTCTTTCATGGTGTAACTTCGACTATGAACCCTAACAGTACTCGTGAAATCACTCACTTTTGCCACCTTATTTCCTTCCAATGAAACGTGGTGTTTGGGTAAGATTTCCAGAGATATACCATAAGAAGTTGATGCAGCTAAATTGGTAGGAAAAGTAGCAGCGTTGTTGTTCACTTCAGAAGCACTTCCTTTCATTTTGAAGATCGTAAGAAGACAACGGCTACAATAAAATCAACGGAGGGGAATGTGAACCAGAAGATGCGGAGATAGAAAATATCCGACGTCGGAGGAACGGCGCAGCAAAGAAGTTGTCTCTTCAAATGACCAAGTTTACCGCTAGGGGCAGCACATACGCATCGTTTGGTTGTTGTCATCCTCTTCTATCACCCAATCATTTATGCATCCACTCCGATGTTGCCATCTCTCGGAATAAGAGTAATAAAGTTCCGTCGTTCACCGCTACGGGCAGCACATAAGCATCTTTGGTGGTTGTCATCCCCTTCTATCACCCACCCATTCGTGCATCCACTCCGATGTTGCCAAATCTCGGAATAAAAATAACAAAGTTCCATCGTTTACCGCTAGGGGCAGCACATAAGCATCGACATATCCAACACCTATGCAACTCCATTCCCACCCATCCATTCAGATGTTGCCCTCGCTCGGAATAAAAATATGTTGCCGTCGGTCGGAATAGAAATTAATAATATCTGAACTGAAAATTTTCATAGTGTACAGTGAAAAATATTAAAGGATTTACAACCCAACCCAACCATGTCTATATATTTCTTCAAGGGAAATTTATTTCCCATCCATCCAACAGAAGAAATAATTAGTAATAAAGTTCTATCGTTCGCCGCTAGGGGAAAGCACATCCATCGATTGGGTGTTGTCATCCCCCTTACTATCCACTGTGATTTTGCCATCGCTCGGAATAGAGTTCCTCTACTCGCCGGCCTATTATTGTCCATATATTTATCAGTGTTGTGGTTGTCGCGGTTATGATTGTCGGCATTTCGAACTGTCGATGTTATGATTGTCGGTATTTTGAAATGCCGGTGATATAATCGTCGGTGTTTTGAACTGTCGGTGTTATAATTTGTCAGTGTTTTGATTGTGGATGTTTTGAACTGTCGGTGTTATGATTGTCGGTGTTATGATTTGTCGGTGTTATAATTGTCGGTGTTATGATTTGGTGGTGTTTTGATTGTCGGTGTTTCGGTGTCGGTGTTTCGGTGTCGGTGTTTTGACCTGTCGGTGTTTTGATTGTTGGCGTTTTAACCGGTCGTCTCTGTAAGTTAACTTTTGGAAAAAACTGATTTTTTTCACTTTGAAGGAATTCCATTCATCATGTTCAGCACCTTTCCTTAACCTGGATTTACCGAGTCACACACCCTTAACACTTAAGTTCAGTTTAAGGGGTCCGCGAGTTGGAAATAGGATATCAATCAGTTGGATCCGTCTGAGAGGAAGCTGTACTAATTTGGTACCGAAGAATTGTGAGTGGTATTTACAATAAATTTTTCGGTAACTCTGAATTTTAATCGTTTGTATCATCGTAAAGCATTTGCAAATAGTGAAAAATTCGAAGGCTACTTCTCATCTGAAAATATTTATTACAAAACCCTTCAAAAACCTTCAAAGTCACTTCGCCCGTCAACGTAAGAAAGACTTCCCATCACTGGAAGAAAAACAAACTTCTGGCCTGACCGCCGATAGCATTCTGAAAACAAATTTTAGATAGAAATAGCTTTCCTGCATTTTGAAGGAACATTAGGAACGAATATTCTTCATTCTTCAAACCTTTCAAGTTTTTGATGCTATTCCAGCCAGTACTTGTGAGAAGAAGAAATTCAGGCAATGGCTCCGATAGAAACAAAAACGGGAAATGACTGATAGTTTTGAAATCAAGATTTATTTATCACCGAAAGAATTAAAAAAAAATTATATGACCTTTCATATTTACAAATACGGTGTACTTCATTTTTAATTTATTTTACTCCTAAAAAAAAAAAAAAAAAAAAAAAAGGCGAAATTTCTGGAAATCGTGGTGACGTCAGTACCAAAACTAATAACTGCCATTTTATTTTTCTTTAATTTTTTATGGACGTAGTGGTGCAATATCTTCGAAAAATGGAAAGAGGTATTTTATCAAATCAAAATTTGTGAGGAAAGATTTTGGAACGAATCGGCAGAATTAGAGTCTCATCGAAAGTGATCTGGGCTGAAAAAAAACTTTGTAAAAGGTGAATTGTGCTCTTAAAGATTTGGTGACATTGATGTGCGGAATGTGCTCTCACAGTAATGCCATTCAACTAATAATTGTGCACTCTTTTTAATTTAAGTAAGTCTTGACGTAACTATTTGGAGTATATATCTCGCATCATTTAGCTTTCAAAAAATTCACAGTGTAATAAAATATACGTTTATCAGATACCGTACCTACGGAAAGGATCACTCATAATTAGTGCTGCATTTTTAAGTAACAGTTTCATTTTCAACAGTTTCATTTTCTGAGTTTAACATGAAAACATGTTAAACTCAGTGGCAGCCCATCAGGTGAAATGAGTGAAGTGCCACTTCACCTAAAATTTATGTAAGAAAAATTATTCGAATGATTTAGCGGGTTCTTAAAATTAGTCACTTTTTCGTTTGCAAAAATGGTTTCTGGAAAATGCTTTGGCTTTGAAACGGAAGCTCTCCCGTTTCTAAAAGCAAGCTAGAAGTGTGAGCACGCCGTTTTAAATGGCACTACGAACTGATGAACAGACGACCTTGTGACTGTGCATAGGCCATGTGAAGAGATACTAGCCGCAGTTCCGAATCACTTCACTCCGGCACCACGAAGAGCGCTGACGTAAGAACCTGGAGTTCACCGAATGAAGGGGGTTGCTATGGATACTATGACTGAATAAATAAATACATTGCTCTTTTCACGTTAAGCAAAGCACAGCAACCGAAAAATTGTTTTTCTATGAAAAAATTGTATACTATGACGTCAATGATCGAGCTGAAGTGACAGCCCGCGCATCTGGTTGTCACTTCATCTCGATCAAGTGAACTGACAGCCCCGCAGTGAGATTTTGAGTTTAGACGATTTGGGTTTCGTCCATTGTGTTTGGTATAGTAACTGTTTGTGTGAACTTTAGTTTCAGTACTGCTTTATTATTTTCTATGTGTTCTGGATTCATGCTTTTGTTTAAGAAAATGAGCCCAGAAAATGATATAGTGTGCACGTTGTTGCAGACATATAATGTGCATAAGAGTGTATTCCAAAAATGTATAAATTGCTTTCTCTAGTTCTTACTTTACGCTCAACCACTGTGCCAGCAGAAAGATGTTTTTCCTGTTTGAAACGAATAAAAAATTACTTGAGGAACACTATTTCACAGCAAAGACTATCACTGTTATTTAATATCGCGATACAAAAAGAACTTCTCTCCGAACTTGTAGTTAAACAGGCGTTTTACGATGACATCATTGATGTTTCCTTGAAAGATAGAATTTACCGTCAAGACGATAAGAAATAGATGCATTTTTTCATGGATTCTCATTTTGTAACACTTCACCTGTTTCTCTGGTGGTCACGAATCGCCACTGCTTAAACTTGGCATAATCTAAGAAATGGATTAGAGACAAGCTGAACTATTTTAAATTGAACTCGCCTTAACTTAAAGAAAGCCGTGAAAACAAGAAATTTCCGTTTTAAACTATATTTATTTAAACTTGATAACCAAACGTAGGCAGGGAAAACCACGTCAAATTTCACATAGCCTAAGTAATGCATTGGAAGTACGCTGAAGTTGTAAAAATACCATAACCTAAAGAATCCGGTGAATATAAATTCATCTTGACATAACCTATCTAAAGCACCGAAATATAACTTCAGTTATTTTTCAGTTTTCAAGAATATGAAAACTCGGACTTTTTGACTGATATCTCCAGGAAGTGACTTTTGTTTTTCAGACTTTGGGAGAAATTTGAAAAATAATTTTTCACTTACGCTGTGACATCCGTTGAATTTATGCAAGAAATAACTTCACTATTTATCTCGTACTTTCGTGAAATTTGGAAACAGAACCTATAAGATAAAAAAAAACTGCTTTAGTCTATTAAACTACTCAACATTCTTGAAATGTGATAAACCAGTATGATTACACAGATTTTGTCTGGTTTAGCATTACCTAATCACATTATGTTTGGTTTTTTTTTAATTATTACACCACTTTCAAGCATATACACTCACGGACAATAAAATTTGCGTATCTAGAAGAAAACATGCTACAACCGCGAAACTTTGCAAATAGCTAGAGTGCGTGCTAGTATGTAAATGATCCACGTTTGGTGCGAGTGCGCATGACCGCACACCCTGTGGTGGCGCTGCAAACACGAGCCGGCTGCCTTATAAACCGGCGTGTAGTCGATGTCCCATGAAAGCGAAAAGTGCCGCCCCGGTGGCGCAGTGGTCTAAGGCGCTGGCCTGTGATCATTCGTCCGTAAGGGGTCCGGGTTCGAATCCCGCTGAGGCATGGATGTTGTGTTTGTCTTACGGCACTGGCTCTCTCCCTTCCCTGGAACCAGTGACCCTAAATTAGGGACGGGCGACTGCTTATAGCCCATTGAGTTGCTCACGGTGGTCGTTAAACCTCCAATCAAAAAAAAAAAAAAAAAAAAAGAAAGCGAAAAGCACCGGCCGACGGACGCAAGAGTACAAAGTGACTAGAATCCCAGGTAGACGCCAGAGATGTCGATTTACGCAACTTACGGACTTTAAAAGAGGCCTGATCACTGGGCTGAAGACCTCAGGGTGGTCGGCGCGCGGTATAGTCCGCCACATGGATCTTTCTGACCATACCGTCCGACTTTGTTGGGAGCAGTGGACACGTGACGGCACTGATGCACGGCGGAGCGGCTCAGGATGGACCAGGAGGACCATCGGTAGAAAGGATCGACGGATCGTGCGCCAGGCACAAATGGATCCCACGGGGACCTGGTCCACTATACAGGCAGATGTTGCGGCTCCTGTGTGCCCACGAACCATTTCCCGACGCCTCGCGGAAACGAATCTGCAATCCCAGCGCCCCTTACGTGTGCTGCCATTAACACCGGAACATCTCAGGCTCCGTGTGCAGTGGTGCCAGGCCAGAGCGATGTGAAACGCCACTGACTGGCGACGTGTAGTGTTTAGCGATGAGTGACGCTTAGTTTTGGGGACAGATAATCATCGTGTCCAGGTGTAGAAGTTCCCGGGTCAACAGCACAATTCCAATCTCGCTATTGAGCGCCACACCTCCCCCACTGCAGGCATTATGGTCTGGAGAGCCATTGCCTATGATAGCCGATCAGCTCTAGTAGTAGTGCGTGGATCATTGACGGGGTAGCGGTATGTGGATGAGATCCTACGGCCCCATGTGCTCCCATCCCTGGCCTGGATTCCAGGGGCGCAATACCAGCAGGATAATGCCCGCCCGCACACGGATCCGGTTACCCAGGACTACCTACGTCATGTCCAGACACTTGTATGGCTTGCCTGCTCCCCAGACATGTCCGCTATCGAGCATGTGTGGGACCAGTTGAAACGCCAGCTGACGCCGTGCCGCACTATCCGGGATTTGGAGCACACCGTCCAACACGTGTAGGCCAGTCTGCCGCAGGACATCATCAGGCGTCTGTTCGCCTCTATGCCGGACCGTATTGCAGCATGTATCGCCGCACAAGGCGGTGCAACGCGCTATTGAAGATGACCGGACTGCGTGCCACAGATCCTTCTGTAATTGTCCTGAAGCTCTGTTTATTCCATTATGTGTATCATTCATCTGTATCATTACGTTCATAAAATTTCAGTTCAATCCGATGCTTCCTTCTTGGTGCGCAAATTTCATTGTCCGTGAGTGTATTTGTGAGACACACTGTGTATAGAGCTGTACGCAGTAAAATGGACACTTAGTGTGTATATATATGAGTACCTTTCACTGGGAAATATATCAGTTACTGCACAGATTAGCTTTAAGACATGGGTACCGTGTTTGGTCATTTACAAAGCCCTCACTGTACTGTCATACATTTACTGTCGTTAAATCACTGAAGAGACAGGGTATTGGATTCCTTGGTACATGGTAGGACGCCGTCTTTCGTACACCACGTGCTGTTGAAAAGTTTCTGCGCTAGGTTCTTGGGTGGTGGTGTGATGATTTCATCCCCCAGCTTGTATACTGGAAAATTTCATCAGGCCAAAGTGTTTACGAATGGGCAAATGCTGTCACTTCAAAAATCTTATAGAATAAGAAAAAAATATATCTAAATATGGATATTAGTGTTAAGTTGGGATTTTTGCTGAATTTTTTTCCACTTATAAAAATCTACTTTTCAAAATACATAATATGAAACCATCTTGAAAGATCATCACATAGTGATTCATGTGACTAATAATTTATTAAGGAATTTATTTTCTAAATAGTGAAGTGATTAATTTGTTTTACCCTTTGTCAGCGACGTGTCTAGCGCGTGCAAAAGTTTCTCCAACTCAGTGTCATATGACACTAGACACGTTGCGATGAAGTGTCAGCGACGCGCTAGACGCTTCGCTGACACTTCATCCAAGAGAGTGAGTTGGAGAAACGTTTCCACGCGCTAAACGCGTAGCTGACTTTGGGTAAGTGAAAGTTTTGCTTGCGCTAGATGCGTCGCTAACACTAGGTAAAGGAAAGTTTGAGACGCGCTAGATGCGCTGCTGACACTCAAAGTGTTAAAAGACGTGAATGAAAGAATAAACAAAATGCTCAAAAAATGGTCAAACGAATTATGCCTAAAACGTTACTTTTGATATCGTCCCTATTTCCATGACCAAGTGTAGATATTTTTCACCAATGAAAATTACAGTAACACCAGAGAGTGGTTTATTTGCAGGACATGCAAAGTGTTAGTGCTACCTAAAACTGTTATTTCCTCTTACTCAATTCGACTAAGAAAGAGGGAAATTACATTGAAGCATAGCACTTAAGTGGTAAGGCTTGCGCAACTCAAAAAAAAATTCAGCCAGGAGATGAGTATTATAGGACGTTGAAATCTGAATCCCGCTGGGATTAACTAGAACCATGGATGCTGTGTGCCTTCTTGAATCAATGGATTTCTATTTTCTTTTCAAATTTAAGATGCACTGTTCGTCCTAGCCATTGGGACTCTTCCTTAAAAAAATAGAAAGGAGAAACAAATTTCGGGTTACAAGGGTTTGGGTTTATCGCGACCGCGCTGTATGCCCATGGACACCATGAGTTATATTTGGAAAGCTCTTTTTGTACAATGGTGTCCACAATTAAAATCCGGAAAGCAAAAGCGGGCAAATAATCCAAAGCGCTCAATGGAATGTTACGAAGTTCACAGGATATATAAGTGGAAACGAGAAACAAATGACCCCAGTGATATTTGCATATCAGCGAGCAAAATGGTGTCCAATGTGTAAATTGAGTTACGTACTTAATGTCAACTGGGAACGACAGAAGCATTTCTCGTTGGTTGACAGCGCGCGTAAGAAGTGTTCCGGTGGCTGCAAATGCTTTCCTTGTGTCTCATACACGTGCATCCGACGCTCTGAGGTGGAGAGCGATAGGACGACTAGAAGCATGCTAATCTCAGGTCCAAGTCGCAAGGGACATGAATATCCACTCCAAAGTGGTTTCACAGTTATGACAGCAATTCAACAACTCCGGTAGTGGGTCACGAAAGCCTGGCCGAGGTTGTCCAAGATGTACGACACTTTGTGCGTACTGTTATGTCACATTAACCGCATAGCATCGTAGGTCCTATACAGTCCGGCAATTGCCTTCGGAGCTCTCAGCAGACACTGGGACAACGGCATCAGGGTAAACGATTTATCGAAGGTTTAATGCAATTAGCCTTCATGCCAGGAGATCTATGGTTTGTGTCCAGCTAACCATATTTCACAAGTGACTTAGCTTAAACTGGTGCAGGCAACATCGTTTCTGGAGCCCAAATGCGTTGGCCAGTGTTATTTTTACAGACTAGTCTAGATTCAGTCAACAAACGGATTCTCGTCAGCATTTCATCTAGAGGGAACCCGTAATGATCCTGCGAACGAGACTCTTTCGAGGCGGTGGTCTGCGTGTGTGGGATGGTATTATGTTCAACGGCTGCACAGCACTCCACGTGTTCGCAGGAGGCAATGCGAATGCTGAGCGCTATAGAAACGGAAGCCTAGGTCCCTATATAAGATATTTTCGGGGTAGCTGTTCGATTTCAGTTTCTTTAAATGACTGGTAACGCTTGCTCGCGCAGGTTTCAGCTTGTCGACGATTTCCTGCAGAGCTAGGATACTTGGCGTATGGAAGGCTAGCCAAATATCTAAACCTGAATCCTGTAGAGCTTGCCTGTGATGCTCTAGAACGCACGTAGAAGCTCGTAAGCCCCCTCCCAGAATCCTTCCCGAACTACACACCGCCTTCATCGAGAAATGGAATTCTTTAGCTACAGAGTTCATCAACAACCATGTGACGAGTATGTATCGTCGTTGTGAGAGTTGTCTCTCCACATGAGGTGATCCCATTCCTTATCCAGACATTTATAGCTTACATTCTTGCATCTCACCATGGCGACATTAAAGGATGTGATGCTGCACACGCAAAACGTGTACATATTTGCTTATTGTTATAAAGTGGTTATTACACTTATGATTGTTTTTCTTTACATGTCGAACGCCTGTACCTGCTGTTACATGATATGCTTTTTATGCTTGCGAATGCGTTCCGGGCTTGAAATTTGGACACCAGTGTTGGTGTGAGGCTGTTTGGTTCCGGCATGAAACTCACAGTACAACTTTAGCTACTGCGGCGAGGACAAAACACATAAGTAATATCTAAGTTTTACGCGAGATTCGAATCTTATTCCTTATTACTAAAAAAAAAAAAAGAGCATCTTCTCATTATTCTACTACCAGAAACCAAATGAATTACTGTACTTTCATATTTTCATTGGCTTGTCATATCTCTTGCATATATGCTAAAAAAGCTTATAACACTATTTCCATATATAATTTATGACTATAGACTTGTGGTGTTGAGATAGAACGAAAATACCAACGTTTACCACAATAAAAGGTTTATTATACATCTACTATAGTTTCGCAGAGCTTCTGGCTCGGCATCATCAGACCATTCGTCCTAATGATGCCGAGCCAGAAGCTCTGCGAAACTATAGTAGATGTATAATAAACCTTTTATTGTGGTAAACGTTGGTATTTTCTTTCTAACACTATTTCCAATCAAAATGCAATGTATTTCTTCAAGTTAAATCAGAAATAATGCATTTTTTATAAGTCAAAAGCAGCAGCACCTTTCACTTGGGTAATTTATTTTCATTTTAACAACCAAACAACTTGCTGTTTTACTTGGAAATAAGTAAATTATAACACCCTGTTTCATCCATCAGCAAGACTGCAAAAATAACCAAAGATCGCAATCATCCTTAAATTAATAAAATGCGTATTCCATTAAAGTTTACACTGTGTGAACTTAATACCAGCCATTGCTCCATTTCCCACATTTAACCAATATCAGGCAACTTCAAAAAAAAAAAAAAGTAAAAGTACTATCAGTAGACATTTATCTTTTCTTAATCATAGGGCACTTCGACTGATGTCTCCCAAAAATAATCTACGGTTGGAATGCTGCAGAGCTTTCGAAAGGCATGTTTTTCTTTATCAAATGAAAAATTGCTGTTTGAACATTAGCGGCACTTAAATTCCTCGCCGAATTTCTGTTTCATGTAAAGTACTTTTAAAGTCAAGAAAAACTTTATCCACGGTACTGTGATCACTCGAGGCAAGAAGGAGAAATATTTTAGCTCTCAAAGTTTAATTACTCTTCTGCCTACATCAGCGTAATTAGTCTCTTCAACTGCTCAGTAAGCTGTGTGGTGTAGTATGTAATTTCCGAACAAGTTGTGATCAGGCAAGAGATGCGAAGACACTTCAAGTTGACATTACGATGTTTGTATCTCACGTTGCAAGACCGAACGAGAACTGGGTGAGGAAAAACGAATAATGTTAATCACTGCAAACCGCATTTAAGTCCCAAAATCTATATGAAATTTCATTTGAGTCATCATTTCGTTTCACGTGAAGCATTTCGCAAGCAATGCAAATTACAAGCTCTTTTTAAATAAAACTAATGTTTTAAAAAAATAAGGCGATTTTTACCGAACGTTACATAAAATAGACATTACTGCTATTAATGTTAACCTCTTTAATGATTTAAGGAACGGGTGTTTAGGTGCTATAAAACAAAAAAATATTTCTTTTCTATCTGCTAATAATTTCAGAAGTATTTGCTAAAAACATAAAAATATTTGAAAAATAAAGAAATATTTGCTAGGAGTTAAAATATATTTTCTTTAACGATAAAGCAACTAGTTATTTTCTGTGATAAAAAGATTATGTTCGTACTCAACTTACTAATCACAGCCATGTGTTCGATGGAAAAAGTTCTTCGGAGTTGCAGTGGACAACAAATGTCGTCTCTAAAATTTCCATCACAAATCTATACCTATCGTCACGAAACAATGATAAATGAATGAGACTAAAGGAACTGTATCACCGGACCAAATCAAAACTTGCAACTGGTGAAAATCTTCATTTGGAAACCATGCAATCCGCAGTAGCTGCTAACAGGCATGAGAAATAGGAAATAAAACTGCAAACTTAGCAAAATGTTTTTGTTTTGCGTTTGGTCATGATTTATTTCCTTGTGAACGATGATGTTACATCCACCTAGTTTTTTTATAGAATGGTGTTACGTTTTTGTTAATTTTCTTTGGCTTCGAATTCAAAGAATCTTTTTTCACTTGTAGACTCGCAATGAAGAGCCAGAATACTCGTTAAAACTCAACACAGAATTCTACTCGGCACAGCTCTTGGAAAAAATTAACTCAGTGTACTTTCCAGCTGCACTTTAATACGAAATATAGGAGTAAAATAATATCGCAGAAAGAAGAACATTCTGGCCTCACCAATTCAACAAAATCTCATCAACAAGAAGAACTATAACGCAAGCTGCGTATAAATAGTATAAATATACTACTCTCCGTGTTTGATTTTAAGACCTATTCATGTGTTACCTAAGCGTTCATGGGTAGGAGAAAACCATCGCTTTCCCGAGCAAAAGAAAAGACGTCATTCACTAACATGGTGGGGCCGATGATACGAGTCACCGTGGAGGGGAAGAGCTGCGTAAATTACGTCGAGTCGTTACACTACCGTTCCTTTGAAGGAGGGGGGGTCAATTTTTTTTGGGTGGGGGTTATTTGCACTAAAAAAATAAAAAAAGGAGGAAACATGCAAATTTATGCATTTATTACAGAATTTTGCAAAATATGTATTTACATACAAAATTTTCGAAAATGTGTTTCTATGTAAAAATATTTACCTATAACTCCGTTCCCTAATAATGATATCCCTCTAAACGAATTCACGTGCAATTTTATATCATCCCCGTCATCACACTGCTGTTATATCATCCCCGTCCGTAGGGTTTTCAGTCATGATTTTCGCACATATTGATTGAAAAATCAAAGTTCTTTTTGCAATGAACTTCCTTGATCTGTTTCTGTCTCTACCTCTCTCTATGCCTAATTGCTGACTTCACGCCTTTAATCTACCATATTTTACCACTTGGTCTGCTGCCTGTGACACAAAATTTAACGCTTGTCTATTTCATTTCAACGAACATTTACCACCTGTCTTGTATTCGATGCTCTCCCACAAACCAGCTTAGTATCCTCTGTATAAATGTTTATTTTATTATTACATGCTATTATTTATACGTGACCTTCGGTAACAAGTTTTAAATACGGCCTGTCCTAATGGATGATTTATTATAATTTCGGAAATCATCACATGCGAGTAATAAGGATGACTCACCTTGAATAGGTTATCCAAACTGTAAGCTTTTATCGCACATAAATATATTTGTTGCTACAAATATATTTATATGCGGTGCAAAGTAGAAAGAGATTATACTAAATTAAACAAACACAGCATGCGAATAAACCTCAGCGTGGAAACTGTCTCTTGAGTTCTTAGCACAGGGAGCGGTAGCAAAGATCACGTAACCACGTGTGCGCTTTTATCGCAAAGGCCAAAGCCTTAAAAAAACCTAAACCAGCCCAGTTCTACTTCCTGAAACACTAATCATTTTTTACCATTGAATCCCTCTTATCCCCCATATGACTTTCATGTCTGCAGCTTTTAATCTCATACAGAGTCATTTACTTGGCATTCAGCTCTTGCTGCCATAACAGAAGGTAGGATATTATGTTCATATAACAGAAGGTAGGATATGTGTTCAATTCTTTGGCTAACTTCTTCTTGGGGAAAATATTCAGATACAGCTGACAAAAGGCTTTTCTTGCTGAAGCGTTCTGGTTTCATCAATAATCACACCCAACTAATTATAACCTTTTATCCCAATTTTCTAGGCTATAGAATTTTCACTGATTCAATTGTGTAGTGCTTTTATATGCATAACTTAAATATGCAATTATCAAACAGGTTGAAGAAATATTTCCCCGTGATAGCGAGCGAGAGCGCGTGTGTGTGTTTTAAGGTTTTTATTGAAAAGGTTAGGTGTGGGTGAAGAACTCAAAATCACGAGGTTCAAAAAAAGAATTAAAACACAGTAGTAAGTTATTTTCACATAACTGTAGGGATACTGTACCCATAACCACAAAACAGCAAATTATTCCCGTGAAACGATAGATAAATTAGAGATACATCTTTTAGAATCTCATCTACTCCCAAAAACACACATTCAGTGGACAAAACAGTCGAGATACCTACCTCATAGGGTGTTAGATGTACACGCCGAGGCATCGACTCCACCACATGCAGGAGGGTTTCCGGAGATTATGCCAGCCATGCCTGTTGCAGCATTGACCACAATTCTACCCGGGACATCGTTCCAGAATCCATATATCTAATGGTCTGCTCCACGGTATCCCAGAGAGATTCTGCATGGTTTAAATCCGGGCACATTAGGTGCCACTGGACGGTTCCAAACTCAAAGGAGTTTCTCGAGCCATACCTGGGTGGTTGCGTCCCTTTGGGGTGGCATATTTCCTTGCTGAAACAGACCGTTGGCTGCAGGATGTGCGAAGGCCATGAAAGCGGGTAGATGATCAGCCATAAGAAGGTACGGGACGTGTCTCATATGAAAGCTCCGCAATTCATCACAGAGCCACCACCACCGACCTACCACAACAGGTCAATGGCCTCATGCTGTCGACGCCACATCACCACCCGTATGTTAGATAGGTATATCGGAAAACGAGATTCAGCTGACCACACGACGCTGCGGCAATCTACAGTTTTGATGTTCTTGGCAGCAGGCGAGGCGCAATGTCCGATGACAGTGGCACAGGAGTAGAGTATCGGCTTCCGTACCCCAGGGTATGCAGCGTGTGCCGCACCGTTCGCTTGCTGACGCTGCTTGGACCTCCGACATTTAACCTGGATGTGATTTGCGCCGCCTTTGCGAAGTGGTCGGTCTGTAAGAGCCTGGATAGTCTACGTCTACCCCGATCATCAGTGGCGTGTGGTAGGCCATCGCTTGCCCTCTAGGTGCTAATACGTCTGTTGACGGCATACTCGCGGTACATCCCTGATACAGTTACCCGCGGTAACTGAGTTCTCACCACTTGGACGATAGAATGACCCATCTGTCTTGCGCCGACAATGCGTCCACGATCAACGTCGCTCGGATCACCACGTTTACCCATGTTCGTCGATTGCGATACAGTGTTGCCCTGCTGTCCACACCTATTTACCGCCTGCGTTTGGTTTGGGTCTGTTCCACTCAACTCGGGAGATGCTCGTGTCAGCTGCCCATCAACCATATCTCTAATGTTTTGTCTATTAGTGAAATATTTATAGCAAATCTTTAGCATGACTCGGCGTTTTTCTGCTTATTATCCTATGAACTCGTAGTTAGAGAGATCACTGTGTTCTCAACGCTAGAAAAACAAAAGGACAAAGCTCTCCGTCAAATTACAACTTAATGAGGATATGAGCGAACGAACATATATCTTGGTTGACTCGATCGCAGTTTCTTATAGGTTCTATTATCCTAAATAGAAAAACTAA
This sequence comes from Macrothele yani, assembly GCA_039090855.1. NCBI lineage: Eukaryota > Metazoa > Arthropoda > Arachnida > Araneae > Macrothelidae > Macrothele > Macrothele yani. Next base: position 10,663,301 of record CM076996.1, read on the forward strand.
AGAAATCAAATAATCTACCAGTTTGGGGAAGATAACAGAAAGATAAGATCTTGGAGAGGAGATACGAAGCAGAAAGTAGCAATCTTGGATTACCTTTGAATGATGAGTTAGGCACTCGAAAGCATAATACTTTCGTCTCTTAGAGGAGGGCAATTAACCAATCAATGCATCTTTCCAATATTTGTAAAAGAAACGTGGAAAATAAATATTAGGTGTACAGATAAGTTTTAAAGCGTTTTAAGAAAAGGCAACATGTAATTTGAGAGAAAAAAAACAATATCTTTACAAATCAAAATATGCGGCGTCATTATCTATCATGTTCCGCCATCGGTCGGGCAGCTGACGGATTCCAGTCAAGAATACTTCGTCGTGTGACGCGATGAAGTCGTCAACCCATTTTTGCACTTCGGCACATGTCCGGAACCGTACAGCAGACAAACCATGTTGCATCGATCGGAACAAATGATAATCTGAAGGTGCTATGTCAGGACTAAACGCTGGGTGCTCCAAAACTTTCCAGCCAAGCGTCAATAACGTTTCATTGACCGATTTCGTGACATGCGGCCTAGCGTTGTCATGCAGTAATTTCACGAGACGCAGTCCCTTGCCTGGTGAATGGACATTTCCGGCACATTTCGTAGTTCAGTCGCAGCAGGTGTTGCTTGTAGTGATCAGCAGTAATAGTTTGACCCTGTTCCAATAGTTCATAATAGAGCACACCCTTCATATCCCACCAGATGCACAGCAGAACTTTCTTGGAGTGAATATTACGTTTCAGTGACGAAGTCGTTGCTTCACTCGGGTCTACCCAGTGTTTTTTTTGCGTTTGGGATTGTCGCACCATATCCACTTTTCATCACCCGTAACGATATTCCACAGGAAAGACTTTCCGTGTTGTTTATTGAGCAGATTCAAACACTCAAACACTTGATGACACCCTCATCCTTGTTCCTGTGGCTAAGGTCATTTTGCACCTATTTTCCTTCCTTCTGAATCTTTCCCATTGCTCGTAAACGATTGGAAATGGTTTGTTGAGTCACCCCCCCCAGTTGTTCAGCTAGTTCTTCTTGCGTTTGAGATGAATCTTCATCCAGCAATGCTTGCAGTTTCTCATGTGCAACCTTCTGCGGGGCGCAGCTACATTCTCGATCGCTAACATAAAAATTACCTGCTTTAAACAGTCTAAACCAAAACTCACACGTGCTTTTCGATACAATATTCTCCCCCAGAACAGAACAGATCATTGCACATGCTTTTGCAGCACGTTTTTCTTGATGAAATTCGTAACGAATGCAGTGTCGATTAAATGCAGTATCGCTTGCCATCTTTCATGTACCGATGTGCAAGTGCGTTTGACTGTTGGGCAAACTTCTGTGTCACATTTTATACTCTGAACCATTTACGGTCACATGCCAACAACTCGGGGTAATGTCGGTTACGTAAATTAGCGGTATACGTTACACAAAAAACGCTTTAAAACTTATTTATACACCTAATACACAGCTTGTATCATAAGCTTAGCGCAAAACTCAAGAACTTCAGTGCCAGACAAAGCAGTGGAGACTTATGCACAGTTTTCACTCTGCTGCAATGTAAAAACATGCTAATGTCAAAACAAAAAGTATTAGTTGGAATTTTTGCAGGGAGTTATTGCAATTTTGAATTTCCGACAATAATTCAATTGGAGGCTATTAGTTCTTCGAGCAATGTTGCAGCATAAATTGGAAATAGCGATTTTCCTCATGTTGCAAACGACGACTGCAACATCCAGATCCATGGAAAACCGTTGCACGGTTAGAGACCAACCAATCAATTACTGAGGTAGCTCGATTCTTTGCTTTTACGATTCTGTGATGTCAAGACTCTAGAACCAAATTCAAACAAGTGGACCAGTCCTCTGGATACCTCTTTCTGATGTCCAAGCAAGACCCCCCCCCTAAGATCTACGTTCTGACCAAATCGCAGATTTAGGAAGTCAGATATCCGTCTCTATTGTAACCAGAAGGCTTCATAACTGCGTACTGTATGCCAGTACATCTGTGGTATGTATACTGTGCGTGTCTTCCACATGTGCACCCACTAACGGTTATGTCTCAATCACAGGGACTGGTCCTTAGAACAGTGGCGTAATATTTTGTTCACGGATGAATAGCGTTTCTCACTGGAATCGGACTGCAGACGTGTATTATCCTGACGAGAGGTTGAAACTAGCTGCAAATCTCGTAGCATCATTGAGCGAAGTGCTTTTCTTGGAAGTAGTGTGACCGTATGGGCTAGTTTGCTTTCATTGCCGTGCCTAGCTCAGTGGTCAAAAAAGGAGTGGTCCTGTGACTGCCGTAAAGTACCAAGATGAAATTTTCGATTCCTATGTGAAACCATATGCCTGTGCATTTACCGTGAATTTCATCTTAATATATGATAATGCCCGTTCGTACTGAGCTAACGTCGTTGGTACATATTTTGAAGAACAACACTGAAGTGGTCCGCATTTTCTCCAGACGTCAATCCCATTGAACATCCGTGGTGTGCCCTAGGAAGGAGTACTTCAACCCGATACCAGAACTTCCCGCAACGTCAAAACGAAACTCATTCGTCACAGGCAATTTTTGCCTTTCCACTGGCTGGATCATCTTATTGAGGGTGTGATTCTTCGGAACCAAGTACCCATTACTTCCAAAGGATGACATCTTTCAAACTAAATGTATGTTTCGTATGCCAAAAGGTCCACGCTATTTAGAATTTGTATCTTTGAGGCATGTGTTTATCATTTCATGTGTCTGCATTGCTTTGTACTTGTAAGGCCTATGCCGTATGAACTAAGTACTTGTTGAATGACGGCCACCCAACACTTCATGTGGCCTCCTTTCACCCAGAGAACGGCCGCCACCCTGAGATCCATGGACTTCACGAGGTATCCATACTTCTATGTGGGTCTGCAACCAAGCTATTTGTATTGTGATCCACAGATCCGGTATGACAGGAGGTGGGGAGGTCCAACTGTTTCACATGAAGTTCCCCAAAATCCCGCATATGTTCAGATGGATTGAAATCTGGCGAATTTCGGGGCCATTCGAGATGTTCACATCAGTACTGTGCTTTTCGAACCATTCGTGCATGAGACAGACCCGATGGCATGGGGCATTATCGTCCTGGTAGAACCCATCCCTCTGTGAGTGGAGTAACAACATTGTAGGTTCACGTAGTCTGCAAGCAGTTCCTAGTAGTAACCTGCGTCTTTACGTTGATCTACATGCACCACGGGTTTCAGTTTGTGCCAGCCAAACGTGCCTTATACAGCATGTATTATACGTATAATAGCCCCCATTGGACTGGATAGTCGATGCCGTGCATGAGAAATCCATGGCCTCGTGCTGCCGACACCCAAATACAGACTCGACCATCAGAGATATTGAGATACATCGTGAATCATTGGGCCAGCACACCTGCATCCAGTATAGTCCAAACCGCATGCTACACTGCTGGACAATTGCTAAGGACGGATCATAAACGGCTCTATAACGCAAGAAAAGTAAGCGTGGTTGGATGCCAAGTGAAATAAAATAATCTCAGAATGCCAGGACATTACAAGAAAAACAATTTATTGTGCTCTGAAATCCAGAAGGCTTTGGAACGTGTTCAAGGGACAAACAGGCCATTTTGTGCAGAATACGTAAACGTGAAAGAAATGCAATTACCGTCCGCAGGCGTTCCGGCGTAAGATGTCAATACGGGATATGGCCACCATGTAGGGCGATGCAAGATTCCACACGCCGTGTCATGCTTTGCACAACATAATCAAGCAGCTGTTGGGGTAATTTATTCCATTCCTCTGTCAGTGCACGGATGAGGGTGTCCTTGTTTATTGGAGGGCATTGGCGACCAGCAAGACTCCTCCCCAAAGCATCCCACACATTTTAAATGGGAGTCAGATCTGGAGAACGTGCTGGCCATACGAGGCGTTGAATATCCTCGCTCTCAAAACACTCCTGGACAGCGACTGTTCGATGACCTGTTGCGTTGTCGTCCATGAAAATGAATCTATCACCGACAGCACCACGGAACATGCGAACAAGAGGTAGCAGAACATTATTAATGTATCGCTGGCCAGTCTTAGTCCCAGTTGGAAGAACATAGAGGGACGTACGGCCATTGATAATGATGCCAGCTCATACCATGACACTACATGTCGGATATCGGTCCCTTGCCTGTATGTTTTCTGGACAATATGCAGTACCACTATCACGCCAGATCGGTTGTCGTCGACCATCAGACGATAGACTGTATCTACTCTCATATGAGAAGAGGACAGCAGACCAGTCGTTATCAGTCCAATTGCGATGTTGATGGCACCATTGCAAACGGGCGGTATGGTGAGGCCTGGACAATGGGATGCACACAACAGGACGGCGGTCGTATAGTCCTCCTTCATGCAAACGTCTGGCGACAGTTTTTCGGGAGATCCGCTTGCCAGTAGCAGCCATAAACTGATTTGCTACCTCACTAGCTGTGCTGCGCGGGTATCTTTTTGTTGATAGCACTATGTACCGATCTTCTGCAGGTGTCGTACTGCGAACGCGACCTCTCCCGTGACGTTTGCTGCACTCTCCATTTGTTTGAAATGATTTCCAAAGCCTTGAAACAACACTGTGGCTGACGTCGAACTCCCTGGCAACATCTGTTATTTTTCGCCCTTTTCCAATCTTGCCAATATTACGGTCACGCGTAAAATCATCTAGGTGATGTCGGGAAGACATACTGAAAATTGCAAGTTTGTCAATTGATTGTTTCCCTTTCAACTTTGCGTTTGAACAACAACGGTCAATACGCGTCAAATCCTTTATATCTCTTATCAGCGCTATGACGTCACGAACCAGTTTGGCAATTCAAAATTTGCAAACGCACAACACGTCTTACTGTATCCTGCACTTATGCTAATTTCCACATTTTCCTGCCTTCCATTTTATGGTTGCTATCGTTGCTATTGTCATCCGTCCTTAGCAATTGTCCGGCAGTGTATTAGCATCAGGAGAATGGGTGGTTTACGACGATGGGGTGTTGTTAGGAGGTGGCGGCGTATAAGGCATTTTCTCTTGTTGCCTATCCGTGCTAGTGTGCGGCGCAGTGTCGCGGGGGATAGTTTTTTTCGGATGACCGGGATAGCACAATAATCTTAGCGCTGGATTCTGACCGTTTGTCTTAGTGGGCTCGGATTAGAGTCTTAGATGAGGTGTGGGTGGAGCGCTTGTCTTATGGCATAGAATCTCTCCATTCTCTGGAACCAGTGGCCCCAAATTAGGGACAGACGACTGTATGCTCACAGTCGTCGTCAGACCTCAAAATACACTGCCGGACAATTGCTAAGGACGGATGACAATAGCAACGATAGCAACCATAAAATGGAAGGCAGGAAAATGTGGAAATTAGCATAAGTGCGTGATACAGTAAGACGTGTTGTGCGTATGCAAATTTTGGATTGCCGAACTTGTTCGTGACGTCATAGCGCTGATAAGAGATATAAAAGATTTGACGCGTATTGACCGTTGTTGTTCAAACGCAAAGTTGAAAGGGAAAGAATCAATTGACGAACTTGCAATTTTCAGTATGTTTTCCCGACATCACCTAGATGATTTTACGCGTGGCCGTATTATTGGCAAGATTGAAGAAGGGCGAAAAATAACAGATGTTGCCAGGGAGAGTTCGACGTCAACCACAGTGTTGTTTCAAGGCTTTGGAAATCATTTCAAACAAATGGAGGGTGTAGCAAACGTCACGGGGGAGGTCGTGTTCGCAGTACGACACCTGCAGAAGATCGGTACATAGTGCTATCAACAAAAAGACACCGGCGCAGCACAGCTAGTGAGGTAGCAAATCAGTTTATGGCTGCTACTGGCGAGCGGATCTCCCGAAAAACTGTCGCCAGACGTTTGCATAAAGGAGGACTATACGCCCGCCGTCCTGTTGTGTGCATCCCATTGTCCAGACGTCACGGTACCGCCCGTTTGCAATGGTGCCATCAACATCGCAATTGTACTGATAACGACTGGTCTGCTCTCCTCTTCTCAGATGAGAGTAGATGCAGTCTATCGTCTGATTGTCGACGACAACTGATCTGGCGTGATAGTGGTACTGCATATTGTCCAGCAAACATACAGGAAAGGGACCGATATCCGACATGTAGTGTCATGGTATGGGCTGGCATCATGATCAATGGCCGTACGTCCCTCTATGTGCTTCCAACTGGGACTATGACTGGCCAACGATACATTAATGATGTTCTGCTACCTCATGTTCGCATGTTCCGTGGTGCTGTCGGTGATAGATTAATTTTCATGGACGACAACGCAACATGTCATCGAACAGTCGCTGTCCAGAAGTGTCTTGAGAGCGTGGATATTCAACGCCTCGTATGGCCAGCACGTTCTCCAGATCTGAATCCCATTGAAAATATGTGGGATGCTTTGAGGAGGAGTCTTGCTGGTCGCCAACACCCTCCAATAAACAAGGGCACCCTCATCCGTGCACTGACAGAGGAATTGGATAAATTACCCCAACAGCTACTTGATAATGTTGTGCAAAGCATGACACGACGTGTGGAATCTTGCATCGCCCTCCATGGTGGCCATATCCCGTATTGACATCTTACGCCGGAACGCCTGCGGACGGTAATTGCATTTTTTCCACGTTTACGTATTCTGCACAAAATGGCCTGTTTGTCCCTTGAACACGTTCCAAAGCTTTCTGGATTTCAGAGCACAATAAATTGTCTTTCTTGTAATGTCCTGGCATTCTGACATTATTTTATTTCACTTGGCATCCAACCACACTTACTTTTTTATGCGCTATATAGCCGTTTATGATCCGTCCTTAGCAATTGTCCAGCAGTGTATAAAAAAACGTGAACCGTATTGTATTGGGCCGTGAACTGCGGAACTGTGCTGCACTGATTGTCCTGTACAAGGCGACGCGCCCGTCGTTCCCATCTGGAATCCACCTATAGCCGCCTTTTTTCGTTGTGTCATCAGTTGCTTGTATCGCCAATTTGGTGCCACTCTTGGTGCACTTTAACCACGGAAGCTTCCGAACGACTCACAAGTGCTACCATTTCCGAAATGGACGCACCAAAAGAAATTTCGTAAACTCTGATAAATTTTTGGTTTCTCCCATCATGTCTGTAACTTGTTCTGAACCGGACCACCAACCTCTTATTATGCACTTCTTTAGCCTACAGGTTACGCTCTCCCCCTCGTTACGCCAGTAATGGATCTAACTCACTTTGTACAGGAGTGATCAAAAATTCAGTGAGCACTCAGTGTATGTCATTGTACCGTATAGCGTAAAAGCCATTTGCCGGTGGCGTAAATCGAATCTTTTTGCTCCGGGTCCGAATGCTTTCCTAATAAACCTACACCGACAAATTTTGTCGCTGGGACTTTGCCGTCTGAATCGTAGGTTACAGGATCAGCCGGCAAACCATGCTTGAAAGCAGAAGGAGGAATTCTCATTAATTCCAGATGATGTGCGAAACCAACATCACACGCTTTTCGAATAACTAGACGGCCAGAAATTTCATTTTACGTTCGGGCGCCAATACGAAAGCACAATTTAGCCGGTGCCGAGGTTCCAACTTGCGTCCTTCGGCTCCGGAACCGAATGCTTTCCCAATTAAGCTACACCAATAAAGTTCATCGTTGTAAAGTTTGGCATAAAGTTGCTAAACGTGGTAAAATACTCCCTGCTGCACTACATCTATTTAATTGTTTCACGCTTAATGTTTGCGGGCAGTATATAAACTGCCTCAAAAAAATTTAAAACCTAGAGGAAGATGAAATTTATTTTATCTTAAAATGTAGAAGCAGATGGAATTTCAAGTGTCGGGAACGCAGATGGATGAAAGAAATAGGCGAAGCCTTTATCCAAGAGTGAATAAGTTGACATCTACTGGCGCCATCTAGAAAAAAGGAACTGTTTGAAGATAAGACAAAAAAATATATTGATAACTTATTTTTAATCTACTTTACAACACATTCCCCGTGGATGTTAAGGCATTTGTCACATTGTGGCACAAGTGGCTGGATACCCACCTCATAGAAGTCTGCCGCTTGGGCTTTGAGCCATCGCTCAACCATCGTCTTCAAATCATCGTCGTCGTCGAAACTCTGGCCGGCAATTGATCGTTTCAAGCGGAGAAACCAATTGTAGTCATTGGACGCCAAGTCCTGGGTTATAGGGAGGGTGGACCATCTAAATTTGATGACCAGTTTTTGTGTCACATTCGCTGTATGAGGTCTTGCGTTGCCATGGAGAAGAACAACTCGCTTGCTCATTATGTCCCGCCGTTTGTTTTGAATTGCACGACACAACTTTCTCAGTGTCTCGCAATAAACAGCCGCGTTTACTATCGTGCCTTTAGGCAGGAATTCCGCCAACAAAATTCGTTTCCTGTCTCAAAAGACAGTGCACATAACCTTTCTCGTTCACATCGCAAGTTTGAAGTTTTGGCCGTAGGCGAGCCCATGTGTTTCGATTGCAGGGACTGCCGTTTCAATTCAGGTGTGATGTGAAAGTCTCAAGTCTCATCTCCTGTTACTATACGGCTTAAAAAAACGTCTTCCTTCGCGTATCGCCCCAAAAATTCCAAAGCAGATCCCATGAGCTTCGTTTTGTGCTCTTCTGTCAACATCTTGGACACCCATCGTGCACACACTTCGCGATGCTGAAGCTTTTCTGTAATGATTTCAAAACTTCAGGGAAATGTTCTGAAAGATCAGAAATTGTGAAGCGTGGGTTCTTCCTAATTTTTTCATTCACTCTCTCCGCCAAATCTGCCGTGACCAGAGAAGGTCTAACACAGCGTAATTTGTCATGAAAGCTCTGTCGTCCTTCATTAAACATTCGAACCCACTTCCGCACCATTCCTGCACTCATTGCGTTTTGTCCGTAAATTTCAGAAATTTGCCGATGAATCTCACTTGGTCTGACATTTCTCGCATCCAGAAACCTTGTCACAGACCAGACTTCTCAGTCGGCGGGCCGTTCTATTAACTTAAACGTTATTAACGCACAGTACACACCTTTAATATAAGCACAACCTCACAAAATGGCGTGGCTAATGGATGAGGCAACACAAATGCGCATGCGCGATTCTGAAGCGAATACTTGCGCAGGAGTGATGGGCGAATAGTACTTACTTCCGGAGCACCTGTTTATGCTTACTGAGACAAACTGAAGAGAGCGAAGTATGACGGCCATACAGAATTACAAATATTCTTATTAAATGCAGAATACAAATTTGAGCTTAGTAACATGAAAAGTAAATTCTTAGGCAGAGAAAATTTTCGAAAAATAATATGGATCTGGGGAAAATACTATGGACATGCAGACTTTTACACAAGTAAAGGAAATGAATAACTTAGAAAAAGGAAACACTTAAATTTTAGTTTGCCAAAGTGCACGAGTTTTGCTGATCGCAAAACAGCACGCGACAGACTCTACAAAAAAGTAATAATTTCATTACTCTCTGAATTCAATAGCACCGAGAAATTAATAAATACAAGAACAACGCATGAACTGAAATTCAGGACAAATAGTCATTGTACTAGAAAAATCGATACCTTGAACAAACTCTCTAAATGAGAGAACTTTGCATCGAATGCTTTTAGATATTTACATTTAGAGCATAAAAAGAAATCAAAACTTATAACCTTAGAGGCCTAAATATGTGCAAAGCATTTAGATGCAGTATAAAAACTGACCTGCAAAGAAATTTTTATTTGTTCTATCAAACAACAATGTGAAATTATACAAGAACCTCCATCAACCGAAGTCTAAGATTACAAATGGAAAAGATATTTTAAGGTGCAAGGTTGTTATAAACATTCGCGTGAAGCAAATGGAGATATTCAAATATTTAGGTGGAGTCCTGATAGAGAGCGGTTTATATTCAAATATTTAGGTAATACCTAATAGAAATACCGCTATATTCAAATGTTTAGGTAAGACCTGTTAGAAAAAATTGTGATGCAAAACAAGGGAACATTTTTTTTTCTTTTGCAAACAAGTAAGATTATATATCGACCTGTTTAGCAAACACACGTCCAGTAGAACTCATTTAAAACTTGTATGAAATTTTAATGAAAATGAGTTGAGAAATATTGAACCAAAATATGACCTTGGGGTGAAAATAAAAATAAATGATAAAGTGAAAGCAGCAGATGTAAGAGCATTTCATCCAGCGTACAACAGACTAGACAGAATTACAAAAACTACAGATATGCATTAGGAACTCAGAGAACTTGCTCAAAAGATGAAACAGCTACGAAACGGAGAGAAAAAGAAAGAGCAGGAAAGGTTTTGTAGATCTAATTGGCAGTTGCGTGCGTTTCCCGTAAAAAAGTAAGTAATCAATTTGTGAATAGTTACTTTTGTGCTTTAGTGCTTGTTTATTTAAAAGCAGTGTAGGGAAAGAATTGAGAATCAACTGCTCGACAAAAGTGGCACTTCGTTTATTTCTGTAAACTATGGGACAGGCTGCAGTAAAAATGAATAAGATGATAGATCGCATTAAGCACCTGACAAAAATGTCGTTAAAATGGATTTGACCCTTCCATAATAGAGCATACGAGATTCAGAACAGAGCATTACGCTTCGTCGTTTGTTTGTTATCAGTGAGAAGGAATTAACAAACTATTCAGTGAAGGCAAAGTAAAAAATTGGGAAATGAAAATAAACGTGGTGTTTGTTGACTGAGACAAAAAAATGAATTGAAAATGGAGTTTTGATTACTAAGGACCAAGGAAAAGGGAAATAAATAATGATGTCCTATGGTAATGATATATGAGAGTTAGCAAAGAAAAACAAAGAAATGAAGAAATTAATGTTTTGATGAATAAAGACGAACGATAAATAAACTGTTAAAAAATTGCTTTACTTCGCCGAAAAGCGTCAAAGGTTCGACCGTTTCACTAATTTTTTCAAAATCGGGGACCCAAAATTGGTAAATTAAGAGACGGTCGTAATTACTTAGACGAATACCGTCGCTTGGGTTCATTTTTGAAGGAAGTTAATGTTGAAAAGCCACTAGTTTGATTTTAAGAAAAAGGAAATAGAAAACTGTGTGTCCTCAACTTGCTTGATACGATCCTACATAAACGAAATTTCACCTGAAACAAGAAACACTAACAAAGAATGACTATGTAAGATAATATTCAGGAACGAAGAAAATCTAGGGCAACAGACAGTTCCTAATAAGGTCTACTAAATCAAGTGAAATTCAAGAAAATTCTCGGAGTTAAAATAGATTCAGCAACACTTCCATGCTTGCGATTATCGCTTTCTTACATAAAACTGGAGCACAGACAATAGTTTAAATAATTAAAATGATTATAAATGGACGAATTTCAAACCTTTGGTGGAATAAATTCCTGAAAATTGTCGTTCGCATGCTCCAAAATAACGGAGAATCAGGGCAAATTGCTGACCATTGTCCCAAAGTCTCTCAGACTCCACACAGTGTATGACACAGTAATGCTTAAGTAATCATAGAAGCTCGCTTAATAAGGAAACAACTTGTTCAAGTCCGCGTGAATTCTTTCAAGTGCAGTCATGGAAAATTATCGTCAAAACTAAACCAGAGCAAAGAATATACCATGTAACCCCTATCGTGATGAATTCGTTGCACTGCCTGTCACAAAAGATTATTCACAGAAACTTGCAGAAATGAGGAAGAACTAGATCTCTGCATAAATTTCTTCATAATTCATGGAACCTCAGTTAAACGATATGAAACTAATACAATCAGTATTCCAATGAAGTTGTCGAAATATTTAGTCATGCAACACGTCATTCACAGAACCTTAGCTACAGCTAGAAAGAACTAATGCAGTCTTTACCTGAATAAATTACCAAGCCGTCCGAGAGGCAGAGTGTTCAGAAGATATGTGTTACGGCAAATCGTGCGACTTGATTTCCGGATGAGGCATGGGTGGTGTGTTTCTCCCCCAGCTCCGGTTTTCTCGTTTCCCACAGTAGAGATTTCCTAATTGAGGGTTGAAAGACCCGAACCCACAGCGCTCTGCGCCTTTTGTCAGGTGAAAAAGAAGAAGATACGATATTTGGGAACAGATTTCCCTGATAGAACAGCATGAAGGAAAAGTACAGAAATATTAGAGCAAAAGAAGTATACGGTTTCCCGTTAAGTATTGAAGTTGTAAGCTGCCCTACATACTTACCTGCAACAAATCAATCATTGCTAGTCATCCCGCAGCCAACGCCACGCCGCAGGTAATCGGGGAAAGGACAGGGAAAAGGGGTGCCTAAAAAAAAGAAAAGAACCACACAAGAAAAATCCGACAGATATACACCCAGTTTTCTCACAAAACCATGTGTTGCAAGGCACCTTAAACCACACAGTAGTCGTTTGCTCAGTTCCCGTGTAGGAGTTGGCTTTTCACCGGGCTTCTCAGAGAATTTTTTTCCACTGGCTGGAGGGGAGTTTGGTACTTTTTTTATTTAAAACCATAGTACCTTGTTTCTGCGCCAGTCTCATATATGTGGACTAATATTTCTTTTTGCAAAACAAGGTCGGCCCCTAAAAGAGCCTTTTTTTTTTTAACAAAGTTTCTTCACATGTGTGAAGTATTTCTTTTTGCAAAACAGATTAAGGCCCTTAAAAGACCCTTTTTTTAACAAAAATTCTTCTTATGTGAAGAATACCCTCTGAACACTAGTCCCAATTATTGTTTTTTTTTTGCTAGGGTAGCTGTGAATTGGGTTCATTTCTGGAACTTTATTCAAGATATCTTTTGGCCCTTTGTAACTGTCAGTTTCATTGACAGTATAGTTAATGGCCTCTCTGACTAGAGGATTAGGATTAATCTTAGTTTTTTCATAGTATCTTTTAGCTAAGTCATACATCGTGTAATGGATAGAATTAATATTTAGCATGCTTCGGATACCATGGTTTGAAGTTCTTCCATCAAGTCCAACCATATAACGTAGGGTTTTATTTTGAAATGTGGTAATCTTATTTTTCAGCTATTTGTTGCAGTTACCCCAGATAAGACTGGCATAAATAGTTTTGTTTTTCCTGCTAAGCCTTTTATTTTTTATTATTGGCTGGAGACTTCCTCTGATCTTAAGAGATTTGGTCAGAGTTTCTTTAATATGCTTGTTCCAGTTTAGGTTGTAATCCATAAAAAGTCCTAAATATTTAACATCATTTACCCAAGGTATTTTTTTTATACATTTCTATTTCAAAGTCTAGATTGTGATTGAATTTAGTCCTAGAAAATAAAATTGCTTGAGTTTTTTCAGTATTGATTTTGATTTTCCAATCTAAGAAATACTTCTCAAGTTGTTGAACATAATGTTGCAACATGAAAGTTGCTTGATTTTTATTTTTGGAAGTATAAGCGAGTGCAGTGTCATCAGCATAGAGAGCTGTAGTCAGATTCCTGTTATTATAGTTGGGAAAGTCTGACGTAAAGATAGAGTACAGCGTTGGCGCGAGTACACTGCCTTGCGGTACACCAGCTTCGATTTTTTTAACGATTTTTTCCCATTGATTTTCACACAGAATGTTCTGTTAGTGAGGTATGATTTGATTATATGTATAATCCAGGGTGGGAAATCATGTGCTATTAGCTTGTAGATAATTGCCTCATGTGGGCATTTATCGAATGCTTTTGCCACATCCAGAAATATGGCTGCTGTGTGTTCTTTTTTTGTTATTCCTTCAGCACATTTTTCAGTTATTCTAGAGAGTTGATGCACCGTGGAGTGTTTATCTCTAAAACCTCCTTGAATAAATGGAATTATCTTAAATAGGGGACTGGCGTCTGCTTATAACCTTAGATACTTACGGTGGTCGTTAAACCATAAAAAAAATTCTCCGAAATTTTCATCAGCGCCAGAATATTTATAGCACCTTAGCTATAGCAAGAAGCAACTATATTCTGTATCCAGTGAATTCGTGGAAAAGCATTTCACAGCATTTGGGCTTACACGAGAAAGTGCAAGTCCAACTTGTTTCAAATGAATTCGTATATACATGTACACTCAGTCCTGAGAGACTGGCGATAAACTTCGCCAAAACATAAATGAACTAGTATAAGTTTTTCTCAGTGTGTCGCTCTAAACTTACTTCAGGTCGGCAACGACTAGCTCAAATCAAAGGAAAATTCTCCATCGGCATAAATTCCACATTATTAATGATTCAAATTCTCATACTCTATACAACTAGCGGCAGATTTGTGTATACAAAGGAAATATTTTCTCGAAATTGTTACTATAACATGCCGATTTTTTTAACCTGAATATTACTTAAAAACTTTCAAGACTCGAATTTGCTTTTTCCTGGACGAAACATGAAAATGTGTTTATTATTTTTGATGTTATATTGTATTTGTATTTTTTCAGAATCTGCTTAGCAATTGACATTTTTTCCTGAATTACCCAACTTTTCTACTCTACAGAGCGAGTAGAATATGATAATTGTAATCCTTATCCACACGCACTCCAAACTTAATAGTTAGTTGCACAAAAACAGGTCGTTAGAGGTCCCAAGTGTCTGTAACCTGACATTGACGTAGCGTACAGGTCTTTCCTGTGAGTGCTCATTGATAAGTGGATAAGCTTTCCGCATTAAAAATTTGATATAGCGGCACTTTGAAAACAAAAATCTGTGCAAACTTCGTGGGAAGTTAGCAAAACTTAATATATTTTAAGGAACATTTTTAAAACTTAGGGCTAGCAGAGTACTTCTGGAAAGTATGTTCATCGGACCACTGAAACCGTAATAATTTCTTTAACATTCTCGAATTATACTGTCAGTAAGCAGTAAAGATTCTTAAGCTACTTATGTAGTGAACGACATCCTTGTTCTAAATGTGTGAGATTTTCGAGCGCCTTTGTTAGAGCAGAAGATGTATATATTGAGAATCGTTAAGGTGGATCCACCTAAAATCTTTGCTTTATATTTACAGTGGGCAAACTTCTGTAGCCATTTTTTTCAAACTTAATGGATTCCCAAAGAGGAAAATTTGAACATCGATAAAAATAACTTCATATTATAGCCCAGTATACTTAATATTTTCTAAAACTTAACCATAATTATATTAAAAATCAATACCTTTTGCTTTGGTGGTGTTGAGGCCAGAAAATAGATGGCGCGACCTGTACATTGATGACGTGTGTCAGGTCCCGCTGAGTTCGATCTGCCACTAGGCCTTATTAAATCTGAATCTCTCAAACGGGCCTGACGTAGATTCTTTTGAGTGCCGTCGAGTTGAACTCGATCGCTGAAATACTGGAACGTGTAGTCAGCAATTACTTAAGATCTACAAGGAATAACTGCAATAACAAGTCCTTGGTTAGACGTAATAAAATTTAATAGATGAAAGAATAAGTTCCGTTCGATTGGCTATCTCCACGTGCCAACAGGTTTCCAGATAGCTAACACTTCACTATCTCACCGATATCCCGGAAGACCCTCCGCCAGGTTGACTTGAGTCCTTCCATCTAAAACGCGGCCGATCTCTTATCGCCGAAAGACCCTGACTATTCCGTCAGTGAAAACGTAAAACCCCGAGAGGTCTGACTGACACTCTCTGCTTAAAACTCGACGTCCTACTCCGTGGAAGGCGAAACACGAAATGCGTCCCGAGCAGATTAGATCATATGTAGAGGATTTAGGAAGGGAGTGTCTGACCCCAGGTCTTAAACAACCCTTAGAAATAGGAAGCTAGGAGATTTGGGCTACAGTGCCCGATAGGAAAGTGACACGGAAGCGAGGTAGAAAGGGGAAGGAAGACGCCCTTATTTATTACTGGGGGCCAGTACCCGGGGTCCGACGGCTTAACGTGCCCATCCGACGCACGGCGGGTATTTAGTGGTTCGAACGTTCGTACCTGCCCAGGATCGAACCTGAGGTTATCTCCATGGCAGTCACGAACGCTGACCACTAGGCCACCCGCGGCCAGCGTCCCGAGTGAACCTGTCGTTCCCTTTTATATCCTTATTCTTCTTTCCTCCCTCTTTCCGCCTCTGGAATCCTATTGGCGTGGAGTTCGCCGCTCTCTGGAAGTGGTGACCTTTGACCTATACATCAGACCCCGTCGTCCAGGCCAATGTCAACGGATGCCGCTAGGCACATGCCTCGTTCGGCTCTCCTTAATCCGACATACAAAGGAAATCTGCCACGTGTCTTACACGTGCGTTGGAATTTACATTATATTGCATTTCAAATGAGAAATAATTACAGAAAACATTACTACATGAAAATAATTATTGGAGGCTTGACCTTACAACGTCAGTAGACAAACAAATGTTGGATTGCTTAATTATGGTTAAATTTTAGAAAATATTAAGTAAGTATACTAGGCTATAATACGATGTTATTTTTATGGACGTTCAAATTTTCATCCTTGGGAGCGCATTACAGTAATTGTGAAGAAAATAGCTACAGAAGTTTGCCCATTGGAAGTACAAGGCAAAGATTTAAGGTGGATTCACCTTAAAAGACATCCACAAACATAATACCATTCAATTTGCGAATCAAATAGTTTTTGCCAAATAAATTTCGTAAAATTTTAGTACGTCGAAAGATGTTGCAAGGAAGACCATAGTTGTTCTGTGAGTTTTCTCTGTAGGCACGAACAGCTGAGATTTGCCAAAACAGAGTTCTCATGTTCACACAGATAAAATTCCCAAGTTTTTTAAGTTTCAAAGTGCAGATCTAGAACCGCTGAACTGAAAGATGAGAGCCGCATTATAAAAAGGTATGGTCATGCTATCGAGGCTCCCATGGAAAGTCTGTGCAAATAAAAAAACAGTAGGAAACACTATTGAATGCTGCTTGCTGACATTAATGATTACTCTTCTCGCTAAGAGGCTTATGAAAAAAAGCAAAAGGAGAGCATTTGGAATTAGATTATTTTCTCCTGATAATTTAAGCAAAAAGATGCCTCCGTATCCCATTTTATGTTGTCACTCTCGCGTAATGACTCCATTTCTCTGTAACAACATTTATGGCTCGACTAAGTAGAAATATCTGACTTTATTGATTCCCTTGGATCACAAAACCTTGAGATAGGGGAAATTGCATTTTCCACGTGCCTATCCTATGCTTTGTATATTTTATTCTTGTGGTAGCTTCTTTCTTGCATAATGCAATTTTTCCACACAGCTCTATAAGAGTACTTTGCGGATCGGTGAAGGGATTTATACAGAGATGCTATATCTCTTTATGTCACGCCTAACTCTCACACACACATCTCTGAAATTACATGTACGTGCCGGAATATTCCGATGAAAGTCTCGAGGCAATGCAGCAGAATCCTTGCGAAATTTGGTCGTACGGGTCACATCGAGTAAACAAACGTCATGTTGCTTTTCTTTTATGGAACTCAACGGCACAAGTTATGAATACTTTTGTTTTTCAACATTTTGTAGAATAAGATATGCACAAACATGTGAAGGTGTAGCGTGTACGGAAGAAAAATATTCGATAACAGATTTTTGCTGATAAATGAATTAATACATACATTTTCTCATGTGGTGGATGATTTAGGGAAAATGAATATTATTTATTAAATAAAACCACAAGCAGTGTCGTATTTCCAAAAATCTCTGGATTTATTGAACAAATAATATTAATTTTTATTAAACACAATTCCAATTAGTGTCTTATTGTTCAAAAATCTCCGTACGTAGAACTTCGCAGTGTTTCTGCCGCACATATTTTTTCCTAATGAATTTCTTCAAAATTACAAGTGATTATTTACCATAAATACAGTAATTACAGTAGTTGGTAAAATTAAAACACTAAATCATCAGTTCATCTAAATGCATTCTCCATACATGTGAGCCATCCATAACCACTTCAGGGTTTCTGTAGATTCGTGCTGCCTGAATCTCAGAGAAGACGATTCTGCGTTTTTGTCCTTCGGGCAACTGGTTCTCTCTTCTCCTCAGAACCAGTGACACTAAATCAGAGTTAGGTGACTCCCTATGACCTTTAACGCTCACGGGGGTCGTTACACCCCTTAATGATATACACAGTACGGCAATTGACTAATGAGATTTATTTTTTTTTCAAAATCCCGGTAAAACACATTTGTCAGGAAGGCATGGTTTTTTGATAAGTCATTTATCACCTATGGGGTCGCAACAGCGTTTTCGTGAGAACTACGCAAATAATTATTCACTCTGTGCATGACGTCATTCGGCGGAAAAACATTGTTACATCTCAGTCAGGGAGCAGAGATCAACTATCCGGTTCTGTTTGAAAATCTGTAAAACTGCATCTGAGACAGTCCAATTGTTGCGTGATGTACAACGGCCGTTACATAAAAACTAAAAGTAAAATCACACAAAATGAAGAAATATAGGTTCAGCAAAAAAATATGTTATTCTTTCCCAAATTATCTTTCCTCGTATGATTTGCAACGGTCCCATCGTTCAGTCCACTTTTCAAATCATGTGGCGAAGGCATTTTGTGGAAGCTGCTTTAGCGACCCCTCTACAGCTTGAATAACGTCAGCATCTGTGTTGAATGTTGCGCCACGGAACTTCTCCTTCATTGTTGGAAACAACCAGAAATCGCACCGCGCGAGGTCAGTATTGTAGGCAGGCTGTGGCGTGATTTCAATACTGCATTTCATAAGAAACTGTTGAACACAAGCAACCACATGTGAGCTGACGTTATCATATTGTAGGGTCCACTTGCCCACTAGTTCCGGTCGCTTAATCGATATGTGTCGTCGCAGACGCTTCAAGACTGCAATGTAATATTCAGCATTGACAGTAATTTGTGGAGGAACGGCATGCTGGTAGACTACACCTGCATGATCAAAGAAAATTATCATCATCACCTTCCCAGCTGAATTGGTTTGGCGGACTTTTTCGGAGGAAGCGAACCTGTGTGTTTCCAGACACTCGTTGCGCGCTTCGTGGGGGATCTAAATAGTGCACATGTTTTATCGGCAGTTATTACTGTGTTTTGAAAGTTTAGACCCTTTGCAATAATTGGTTTCCACTCATGGCACACCTGAACTCTGGCTAACAATTGTTTTCTCGTCAGGTGATGAGGTACCCATCTGGAACACACACGATGCAGCAGTAATTTGTCGCGTAGAATGAGGAATGCAGACGTTTTGATAGCTTCACACGTTATTCGTCAATCTTCTTACACGGTTGCCCAAATAGTGTTAACAATACGCTCCGTAACAACACTTTCAGGTCGACCAGGCCTAGGAACAAGTTCTGCCGACAAACGCCCTTTTTTTGAAATCATGGTGCCATCTAAAAATCGTTGACTCACCCAAACATTTATCTTTATATGCCTTTTTCATTACATCAAAACTGCGTCTGGAACCGTTTTACCCAAACGATAGCAAAATTTTATCGCACAACGCATATCACTTTTTAACTCTGAATCACTGACCTCCATAGCTGCATGGCTAAATTCAGAGGTACCTTAAACTACTGCTCAATAACAAAACAAGAATCGTCTGTTGCCATAGATACTTCTTTAATTTAGTTAGTCGTCTGTGGGTGGTTATTTTCTCCTTCGTACCGTTGCCAACTCAAAAAAAAATACTCTCAGTTTTTATGGAATGGCCTTTGTATATAGGGCTAATTGCCTATCTCGTGCACAAATATTCCGATGGTACGCACGTTTCGAGGATGGGTTGAAAGATTTGGAAAACGACGAAAAGCCCGGGCGCCCGATTTCACTGCGCACGTCTGAACTCACTGAGAAAGTTCGCGAAAGGATAAAAACTGATCGTCGTGTGACCTTGAGGATGCTGGAATGTGAGCTTGGTGTTAGTGAGACGATTCGTCAAATTTTAGTGCAATCTTTTGGAGGGGGGGGGGCAGTTCGTGCTCGTTTTGTTCCGTATGGTCTGTCAGACGACCAGAAACGTACACGAGTGGAGTACGCAAAAGACATCCTGGGGACTGCAGAAACAAAGCAAATTTTCTCTAAAGCATCGTGGCAGGTGACGATGCATGGTGTTTTCGCTATGATGCGGAAATGAAGCGTCAGAACGCTCAGCGGAAGCCGCCACAGTCACACAAAGGAAATATGAGTCCAAAATCAAGAAATTATTGTGTGCTTTTACCATAGTAAGGGAATTCTGCATCACGAATTCATTCCTGAAGGTACAACTGTCACTGGTAATGCTTACATCTCCATTTTGTAACGCTTGTGGAAGAAGATTGTTCTTGTTCTCCCTGAGTACAAAAACGAACAATGATTCCTTCTTCACGATAACGCACCCGCACACACAGAAGTCAGTGTACAACAATTTCTGGGACCAAAACTAGTGTGGGTACTCAACCATCCCCTCTATTCTCCAGATATGTCACCGTGTGAATACTTTCTATTCCCTAAATTAAAGATGTCTTTAAAAGGAAAAGTTTTTCAAGACAGAGTCAAAAGGACCTTGGTCAGGTCTATGCGCTGGGTGAGGAAGCAACGCAAATGCGAATTTTTTTAGTTTTCCTTAGCTCCGAAGCACGTTGTGGGGTCTGGCTTAGGAATAACTGCTATTTGTTTTCCTATCCTGAATAGCGTTAAAGCATCACTGACGACATGTTCTCCAGTGATGCTGGGTAGAGGTAAACATTGGTGGCGCGTCTACTCAGAACAAGGTGGAATTGCTCTGCACTTTCAAGCTTTTACATAACACATAACACTGCCTTCGCATCAAATCGTCCTCTCTATGGGTCTCGACGTACTGGCAAGGCTGAATCAGGTAACTGCTTTAAGCAGTTCTGATTTTTAAAGCAGACCTATTTTTCATCGAACGCAGCAATTCGCTTTATGAAATGGTGGTCGCGTGGATTGGCGACGAGTTTCCTGTAGAACTCAATACGACGGTGGCTTATTTGATTCCAGTGGAATGCTTCTATAACTCCCGACTTCTTTACAGATGCCGAACTAACTATAGCTGCTTTTAAGCGACAAAGCTTGAATAGACCAGAGTCAACAGTGTGGTACAGGATGTTGCAATCTACCCATATGGGACGACCCGAGCACAGTTTACTTTCGAGGCTCATGTCATCATCTTTTTACTTCTTAAAACAAGGTTCAGTAGCACAAATGGAGACTTTCTCCTCACAATTGACTTCCCACATTTCTCGGGCAGCTTACTAGATTTTTATCTTTTTTTTTATTGGTAATGACATAACACTGCACGAATTGCAATATGTAATTTACTCACTGAACAAAGATTCGAAAACTGTACATCCACACGCAGATACTTGTAATAAGCAAGGAAAAACTCACTGTACTTTATGCTTTCCGTTGGTCCCATGCACAGACAGAAACATGTAAATTCAACATGGTGACGTGTCAACGTTCAGATTTCGAACGACGAGAAACGCGCCCGCGCACAGACTTATCAATCACCTTAGTAGATAAGCCAATGAAATACCGTATAGCTGGCTGGGCTGAAGAAATTAACTGGGGTTTTTCTTTTGGTGAAATGTTCCTACAGATCTATATATTGGGTGTGTGCAAAAGTTCTGCCCGTTTTTGTAATAGATGCAAATTGAGATCGGAGTAGTTACGTCACAGATTACGCTGCGATGCCGAATTTTCGGCCAGTAAAGCGTGGAGCAGTAGAGCATATAGATGCACTAGGTATGTCCGAGTAAGTCATTCGTAGCGGAAATCACGGACGGTGTAACGTGGCATGCGATGAGGAGCTCATTACTGTACGAGTTTGATAAAAGCAGTACTTTAGCCGCGGCTCGTCGCAACATCTGTCAAGTGTATGGGAAGGATGCAGTTGATGATAGCACATGTCGCCGTTGGTTTCGGAAATTCCGGGACGGAGACAGAAGCCGTAAAGATCAACCACGTCCTGGACGTCCGTCCGTGGTTCCTGACGAGGATGTGGACCAAGCCATGAAAAATGACCCACATCCAACCGTTCATGAATTAGCGGAAACGTTGCTAGTACACAGAACAACAGTCGAAAAACGGGTCCATACGCTTGGTTTCATCACCAAGTTTGATAATTGGGTTCTGCACCAGCTTTCTGCAAAGCAACGAGAGGAGAGAATCCGTGCCTGTGTTTCTTTGCTTTCTCGTCACAGAAATGAACCGTCGTTTTTTGGGACGAATTGTAACGGGTGATGAGAAATGGATACTGTACCGTAACGTAAAGCGTCGACGGACTGTGTGCCAAGGTGTGGAGCCTGCGCCATCGACCTTAAAAGGAGGACTGCATCCCAAAAATGTTTTGTCGAGAATTTGGTGGGATGTCCTAGAGAATAATCCACTGGGAGGTGTTGGCACCTAACCGAACGATAAATGCTGACATCTACTGCCAACAGTTCGACAGATTGCGAGAACAACTGACATCGAAGCGGCCAGCGTGATCCTTCATCATGATAACACCAAACCTCATGCTGCTTTAATCACTCGGCAAAAATTACTGGACTTTGGTTGGGAAGTATTACCTCACCCAGCGTATTCCCCTGGCCTGGCACCTACAGACTACCACCTTTTTCGATCGTTACAGAACGCCTTTGCTCTCCAAACCTTCGATGATGTGGACGATGTGAAAATGGCATTACATTACAATTTTTACTCTAAAACATAGGAGTTTTTCCAGCGTGGGATTCACCTACTCATGGACAGATGGCAAGAGGTCATACCGAATGATAGCAATTGTGTGAAATCCTAGGTACCTTATTAGTTGTGTTTTCCTCCCTTCTTTGTAGCCTACAAAAACGGGTAGAACTTATGCACACACCCAATAATATATCAGAAAGGAAAGCTCAACACATATATTCGTTTTCTTCGGTTAACATTTTCAAAACTTCTTCATGGTGCTATAACATTTAGCGTGCACGAAGGCATCGATTCCGTTGCTCTTTCCATTGCAAACGTTGCATGCTATTCCTCCTAAGAATGGATGCTTATCAGTAGGTAAAATGTGGATATTCACTGCAAATCAAAATTTTATTTTTTCGGAAACATGTGTTAGTAATACAGAATGTTTTAACTCATTATGTAAGCTTCGAATAAATTCTGGGATAAACTGAAGAGAAAACTTAACGTCACGCATATATTCCCCTAATATTTAAGAAAAGACACATAATTACAAATCGATAGCTGAGTTTCTGAAGTGATTTGGTGCGGCGAATATGTAAATCAGCTGTGAAACGGATTTATCTTTCCTGATCATCTTAATGAGCAGTCAGTTCTGAAAGAGATCCGAAAAAGGTCAGGGAAGTGTACGTTTTATGTTTTTATTTTTTTATTTTGTCAAAGCTCTGCAGATTGCACATTACTATTTCCTTGAAAATACACTCTTTGCCCGAAAAAAGAAGAAAAAAAGAAATAAAACGAAGCACCCAGAATGAATCATCCAATGAAGATGAAAATCGGTATGTGCAATGTACACGTACAGGAAACGCAATGATTGCAATTCCAGAGCAGTTGGACCATTTATTTGGATAAAAACAGCTACTCTAGTGGAACAAGTCAGTACGTTGCAGCGCCACCTCTGGCTCGGATGCAAGCGGTTACTCAACGTGGCATAGACGCATACAGTTCACGGATACTGTCCGGAGATATAGCTTACCAGATGCTGTCCAAATTGCGAACCAGTTCGCTGACTTTCCGGGATGGGCGCAAGTGGCGTCCCAAATATGTTTGATCGGTGAGAGGTCTGGTGATCGGGCTGGCCATTGAAGGGTGTCGACATTACGGAGGCAGTGCTGTGAGAGCCGTGCCGTGGGTTACCGGGAGTTATCCTTTTGGAAAATTGCTCAGTGATGCTGCGACAGGAATGGCAACACAACAGGTCGTAGAATGTCGTCGACGTACCGTTGAGCTTTGCGGGCGGTACAGAGGAAAACCAAGGGTGTACGGCTATCGTAGGAAATGGCCCCCCAGACAGTTACTCCCGATGTGAGAGCCGTTTGCCGCTCCACGATAAAGGCAGGATCCGTGCGCTGGTCAGCTCGTCTCCAGACACGCACTGGTCATCGGCGCCAAGTGCAAACCGTGACTCATCACTAAAGACAACACGACGCCACAAGGCACTAAATGTTGATCGGGCCCGACACCACTGCAACCGGTGCCGGTAATACTCGCTGGTTAGTGGTGGGCGGCGGAATGGTCTCCTCGAATGTAGTCCCCGTGCCTCAAGTTATCCGGCAACGGTCAGGATGGCCACTTCCGTACCTGTAGACGACGCAACATGTCTATGGACTGTTGAGAGCGACGAATTATCACAATCAGTAGATCCTCGCATTCTGTCGTCGCCCTCGGCCGTACACTTCCCGCGTGCCGCTGGGTTGTGTAATCCTCGACCCATTTGCTCCAACATCGTCCTATTGCCACGTCGCTCTGACCCAGATGCCTAGCGATACAGAAACTTTACAAACCGGCCTCTCTCAGTCCAATTATGCGTCCTCTCTCAAACTCGCTCAACTGCTACATTGTGCACATATCCGACGTTGAGGCATCCTTACAGTTCGTGGAGGTAAATGCAACAGCAATCCACTGTCACAATTTTCCCTGCGTGCGATCTTTTCTCCTGATATACCCTCCTCGATGTGCGGTTCCCATGCGCTGTGGCGAGCCAATATTTAGTCACTGGTCGTTATTTTTTAATCATTTGCATATTCAGTCCTGAGGGACTTGCATACGGAGTTTCATCAGGATCGAACGACTTTCTCTGAGTGCTTCGTTTTTTTGTTTTTGTTTTGTTCTTTTTTTTTTAGCAAAATGTGTATTAACAAGCCACAGTTAAATTTCAAAATTTCTTAATGTATCTGAAACGATAGTCTTCTAGTTCAGGAGACATGGGATGGTTGAAATGGCGTGCAAACTTTTCATGCATTTTTTGCGATAAACGCCCAAATGAATATTCTGACCGCTTACGTAACTATGTATTCGCATTTGGCAACATATTTCCTCTTGTAAAGGTTCTGTTCGAAGAAGTCTTTTTTGCATCCTGTAGCTGTAGTTAGGAGAAACATATTTCATGAATTACCGAACCTTTTTATAAAATGTTTTCCCACCAGATGGCGGGAATTCAGAATTTTAGTTCTGCAATGTCCTTTTGTATGAGATTTATTAAGGCTACGGAATTAAAATCTATTCAATACCGGACTGAACATCCTTTAGCTCAAATTACAGCGCGTGTGCGATTTTTCATAGATTCCACATGATGTAGGAGTGCATCTAGGTCTACAGCATACGAGGCGTTCACCAAGCAGTCCTTCGTCTGGCTCATATTTGACGGAAGAATACTTTACTCCCATATCTGTTTTTCTAACATGGCCTACACATTCTCAATGGGGTTTGAATCCGGGCTTTGTGGTGGCCAGGGAAGATGGTGGAAGTAGTTATTCTCTCTGAAGCACTGCTGAACACATCTTCTACGATGGAAAGCTGAATAAAAAGTCAACATAGCAGGATGGACTTGGGCGATAACAATGTTTAGATAATCCTTGGGGGACACTCCATTTTCCAGCAAAGGTTCTGTTCGAAGAAGCAGGTACCTGTTCCGTACCAACAGAACGTGCCCCATACCATGACACCCTCTCCAAGACCTTGAGTTGTGTTTAAAAGGCAAGCTGGGCCCATTGCTTCATGTGGATCACACCAAACTCTCTGCCCACAATCGGTACAGAACAAGGTGTACCACGACTCATCGGACCACACGCCTGTTTTCCAGTCTTACAGTTACGGTGTTCCTGACACGACTGTTCAGGAACTTTCCAATCAATTTTTCGCGGTAATCATTGGTTTCCGTTTAGGCATGCGATTGCCAGTACCAATAGTTTTCAATTCTCTACGCATAGTTCGCTGCAATATGGGTCGAAAACAGCCTTCATTGAATGCTTTGGTCAATTGCTGCGCACAGGAAGTCCTTTTTTTTTTGTTCGTACAAGCCTTCTCAAAAGACGATGATCTCGTTCCTAACAGACTGCTTGTCTAAGAGGCATAAGTTTGGCGCGACGACAACGTGGGTGATTTTTTCACTGATTGAAGACCCGGGATATCTCACCTTTTGAGAAACCAGTCAGTTTTGCGGTTTTCAAAATTGTCATTCCAACCAGGCGGGAACCCACAATAAGCCCTTTATTGAACTCGGAAAGATGCTTTGTTTTTCCCACTGTGATCAACACTACTGACGAGCAGCAGTCTTAATTAGTTGCCTAGATCCCGTGGTGACTGCATATTTTGCATATACGTTGTCTAAGTGACACATCAACATAAAAGTTTCCAATTCAGTGGCAGGTGTGTGTATTTACAAAAAAAGGGGGTGTACGGATTGCAGCAACAACTGATGCATGAAACTAATCTTGCTTACCCTGGAGATATGGAAAATAATACTGGATAAGAGATAAAGAAAAAAGTTACCGATAAGCAGAAGATAGGTTTGGACTTCAGCGAGTAGGAAGTGGGGAACAGATACTGGATTTGCCTTAAGACAGTTCATGGAGAAGGAGTGGCTACCTTCCGCAAATCTTGAGAAAGCCTAGTATAATAGAGTTCCAAGGCAAAAATATGGAAATGCGTGAAAGAGAAAATGGCGCCAGAATAACATAAGAAAATGAGCAGTTGATAAAGAAAATGTTCAGAGATTTCCTTGCAGATGTAGCGTAGGGAAGACATCATTTTTATTTTCATTTGACAATGCTTTAGGTGGGGCAAATACAGGAGTAAAGAAAGCTGGACCATGTTGGTGCAGATAACGGGGAGATATGTGCCAAGAGAAGTTGAAGAAAATTTGAGGAGATCATTATAGAACAGGGTGTTGAAGATAAGTTCGAAGTGCATGAGCTGAAATGAAGGAGAAAATCAAATTGTGGATACTAATATATAGGAAGGAGTGATATAAGAGGAAGATTCAAATACCTGTAACTGATTTTGGAAGAAGATTGAGATATGAAGGTAAAAGTAAACGGTAGAGTGCAAACAGGATGGAATAACTGCAGAAAAACAAGAGGGATGCTGTGTGGTAGAAGGATACCAATGGTACTGAAAAGTCGGGTTTCTGGGTTGTACTTAGAACAGCTGTGCTATACAGGGCTGAAACATGCTCAACGAATGAGAAGACGTTTAAAGGAAAAGCTAGAGGTTGAAATGATGATGGTGAGGTAGATGTGTAGATCCTTCTTGTTTGTCTGTTTCGCAGTTTAACGACCACCGTGAGCTTCTAAAGCTATAATACCTAACTTAAGGACATTTTAGGGGAGGGGAAAGGACTAGTACTGTAGGACTCAGACACCAAGGTATCAAATGTGTGATGTCACCAGAAAGGATAGAATTAGAAATGAGAAGATAAGGGGAAAAGTTAAAATGATAGATATTTCAAAGAAAGCTCAAGAAGCAATGTTGCATTTGTATGGTCGTGTTTTGAGAATGGACAAGAAATGCGTAGGACACAGAGTTATGTGCGTGAAACTCTCCGCAGAACGAACTACATGAGACCCGAAGCTGAGATGATAGGACGGTGTGAACAATGACATGGAGAAGAAACTAATGAGTGATTTGGCGTATGACAGAAACGAGTGGAAAGACTCGTTTCTGCGACACCATTCTACACATGACATTAATTATGCTGAGAAGAGCACTCTGCATTTCTAAAAGTTATATTTAAAAAAATGCTCTTTGTATTCGGTTGCTGTATCAAAGATTTTGGGGGAGGTTTCTGGGTTTTCTAATCCTGAATTTTTCCGCTATGTGGCGTAAAAACAGTTTTTTTTTGTAGAATTTCACAGATTGCAAAGTTGAATATTAGAAAGAAGTACTGTCGGCAGAGAAAGTTTCTTACTTTTGTTGAAAAATGTACTGCGTCATTTGTCCCATTATTGCTTTTGTTTTGCATGTGAGCTAACATATCGTGAACTTTGCTTTTGCATTACGTTTGCCTATTTCAGAAACCTTTCTTTGCTAACAGGAACTCAAGAGTCAACTTTTACAAAGCGCACGTAAAGTTGTTGATCTATTGTTTCATCATACAATTGTTTATTCACTAATATTTCACATTATAATATAAAACACAGTAATGATTTATGAACAGTGTGCTAATGTTGATTATTTCTTGTCTCCCCATTTTTTATTTTTAAATCTCTTTCAGCCATATCGACCGGACAGCACTGACGAGATGGTGTACGCGGATCTCTATGACGATGTGAAAGCCGGTAAGGTTCCTGATCCAAGGATGAAGCCACCCCTCCCGCCAAAGGGCATCGGGAAAAAGCCCAAGGAGCCACCATTGCCTCCGAAGACCAAAAAAGGAGGTTCTGGCGTTTTGGGGATTTGAAGACTTTTTCTCCTCATCAGTGCTGTGATTTTCTGCTGAAATCACTGGTTGACCATCAATGAGAGCTGGCAAATGTTGAACTGTCAAACTAAACAAAGACTCCTTTGAGAACGGCGACAGAATGGTTGTGTTTTAAAGGATATATGCCTTGCGGGCTATCTGCTCGGAAAATGATAAGAACTGTTATCATGATTAAACAAAAGTGCCGCGGCTTGGGCCGCTCAGCATATCAACAATAAGTTATATTAATTGTAGAATATATTGGAAAATATATCACGCTCCTCAATCGCTTGATGCTGAACGTTTGCATTTTTCGGCTGTATAATAAGCAGATGTTTTCGGCTCGTTTGCTCAAAACAAAAATAAATAAATAAAGAATGTTTTCAAGGAAGAATTACCCGGTGAACCAACGCGTGTCATTGGATTTACGGCATGTAAAAAAGAATATTTCTAAAGCAAAGTAAGATATAAAAATATGGTTGTTGTATAACCACAAAGCAAATATATCTTTCTTAGCCTTTTCGAGAAAAAACAAACAAACAAACAAACAAACACAGAACTTTCGAAGGAGAGAGCCTGTTTCCTGTACATCTGTCCTATAAATCACGCCTTTGGCCTTAATTTTCTATCATGTAGAAGAGAAAAACCAGAAAAACCGAATGTTTTAATCCCATCATATATATATATAGTACCTTAGAAAATCTGCGACTGTGAAAATCACTGTAGTCACACATAACTTTGAGAAAAAAAATTCACTGTACAATTAATAAGCAAAGAAAGTTTCATACTCAAGCATTTTGTACTGAAAACGCAAATGTTCTTAAAGTCTGTTGTGAGAACTTATATCTTTGTGGTCCTTTATTAGTCTAGGAGTCGTTATCCGATTAAAAATTATATTTCAAAATATTCTTTCTACATGGAATCTTTTTTAAAAGAAAAAGTACGATCTACTAATACACGATATCACCGAAACAGAACTCTTTTTCTATCCACTAATGCTCATAATCAGTGAATACGTTTTATAAGCAAAATATTAATAGTACGTCATTTTGGCTTCGTGGCTTTTCACTTTGTGATATTCACCGAGTTGGTGATGTTGCTACACAGATATTGTATGTATGTTACCCGAAGAAACACATTAAGCGCGATTTTTTTTACTCTCATGTACATTTCTCTCATTTGATCATTTTATTATGTATGCTCTCCATGATATCCTCGTAGATTTTTAATATAGAGTGCTTATAAAAGTTTTTTTTTATTTTTTGTGATCACCGCTTGTAGGCATTGAAAACAGAAAAAGATATGAGTAACTAATTACACTCTGTGATATAAACTGCAATGCGTTTGTCCCTCAACAGCTGAGCTCGTTTGTTTACTTTGGAAGCTACATGAGTTCCTGTATGTATTGTGAAGACCTTTGGATTGTTGTAGATTTTTAGGCACCATGTTGACCCTGTATCTGTGCTCACTGGCTGGTCACGTTACAGATGTTATTGAATAAACCCAAAATAAAGTTATAAAGATGACACCTTGTTAATTGTTTCTTTTCCTTTGTCGTACACATTTCCACTCTTGGGATCACCACTGAATTTTAATTATCACATCTAGCTAAAATGGGCTAGCAAACTGAGCTAAATATCAGTTATGGGACAATAGCCGGGATCTGGTACACTGGTGTGCAAAAATTAAGGACGAAGAGGAGAAATTATTATAACAGCGTAACGAGCAGGCAGAACGGACCGAAAGGCTACTCATGAGATAGACTAGGATCCGGTACGGTAAGGCAGGCGCATATTTGCAACATGACGTAGGGGGGGGAGTGTCGGAATGGTATAAAGCACACGAGCGGTGTTCGCTCAGCAATTCGGTGAAAGCTTTTGCACGGTGTACATCGGTTAGAACAACGTCGAGTTGCTGCCACCGTGTGATATGGCCAACAGGCAATCCAGTAGACGGCATCTGAATGACTTTACCCGAGGTCGCGTCATTGGGAAGTTAGAAGAAGGTCGACGAGTGACTAGTGTGGCCTAGGAGTTCGGGATCGCTCACAGCATCGTTTCACGAGCTTGGAGAGCATTTCAAACGACAGGAACAGCTATCCGAGAGTTTAGCAGTGTTCGTCCACGGGCAACCACGGCGGCGGACGACCGGTATATCGTCCTACAGGCGAGAAAAGACAGACGGCAGACAGCGGGAGAAATCGCAAATCACATGCAACAGACAACTGGACGTCAGTTATCGCGTTTTACCGTGGCCAGGAGGCTGCACAAATGTGGTCTATTTGCACGACGACCAGTACGGTGTGTGCCATTAACGCCTGCTCATCGGAGACGGCGGTTTCTGAGATGCCAGGAACACAAGAACTGGGCTCATCAGCAATGGGGCCGAGTTCTCTTTACGGATGACAGCCAATTTAGTCTGACGAGTGATTCAGGACGTATACACATCTGGAGAGAGCAAGGAACACACAATCACACCTCCAACATCATCGAAAGGGACCGGTTTGGAGGTGGCGGAGTTCTCGTTTGGGGCGGTATCACGCATGGTAGCCGTACTGACCTCCACATCTTACAAGGAGGTTCAGTCACAGGTGTCCGTTATTGTGCCGAGGTTCTCCTGCCTCACGTGCGTTTTTTTAGAGGTGCTGTGGGTCCTGAGTTCCTCTTCATGGACGACAACGCTACACCTCATCGTACAGTGGCTGTCGCAGAGCTGTTGGAGAGAGAAGATATTCAACGCATGGATTGGCCCGCTAGGTCCCCGGACCTAAATCCAATCGAACACGTGTGGAACCTTCTCGGGAGACGCTTGGCAGCACGTCACCAGCCGCCAGCAACGATTCCCCAGCTGCGATTGGCGCTACAAGGACGAGGTTGTCAAGGACGAGGTTGTCAAGGAGCTGTTGAGGCCGCGATGCCTCAACAGCTCCTTGACAACCTCGTCCTCAGCATGGACAGACGTTGTAAATCCTGCAACGCAGTCAGGGGTGATCATATTCCCTACTGAAGACAGGATTTTTCTTGGCAGCCGCCTGTCACATGGACGTTTCTGTCTTCTGTCCAGTTGTGCTCGAAGCTACCTTTTCAATAAAGTGCCTTTGTGTCCTTTGGATTCCTTGTTTGGACGGTTTTGCTCACTTGTCCCATATTCTTACATCTTGGGGATCTTATGGTATGATTTGAGTCAATGGGGAGCACTTCTGCACGACGTTACATTCGAAAAACCGTCTCGTCCTTACTTTTTGCACGCCAGTGTAGTTACAATTATGTGAAATGTGTGTGGAAGTATCTAGTTAGAAACATCGTGTGGTCGATGTTTCTAACTAGTCGTAAAGTTTACATACTTTCTGAGGGGTTTGATTGCCGGGTTTTAATTCTTGCAGATGAAGAGTTTGAAC
Organism: Macrothele yani; assembly: GCA_039090855.1. NCBI lineage: Eukaryota > Metazoa > Arthropoda > Arachnida > Araneae > Macrothelidae > Macrothele > Macrothele yani. The sequence goes on from CM076996.1 coordinate 10,695,005, forward strand.
ACTGTATGAGGGTGTTTCCACAGCCGTAATAAGTTCAAATGTCACTTCCTGTCGTGCACAATTTAATGACTCTAATATTTAATGGTTGCTGGACATCGCTCTTTTCACTGTATTGGGCTTTAACGGAGAACGTAGATGCTGATTTGTCTTTCTGCAGGTTTTCCATAATCCAGCTAAGGTTTTCAGTTGCCAGTCCTCCAAGGCCCATTTCAGAAGACACTTTAAAGACTTTTTCTCCTCATCATGTTTCAGTGAATGAGCACCATTCTCATTCACTGAAATATTCTTGGAGGACTGCGTACGTTCCTGTTTTCTTTTTCAGTGCGCGGAGTAGTGCCAGCGCTTACCGCAAGATGTAGCTGTAGATCTCATCCTGACGAAGCACACATATTCTTAGTCTACATCATACAAGACGAGAGTTCTTGCGATAAAGAGAGATCAAGTCGTTAGTATTGTAGCAGGGGAATTAACCTTAACGTTTTTCTCGAACTTTCTCATCTTCAACTTCCCTTGATGAGCCAGCGTTAGACAACTGCGTCACCGTGCCTCCCCAGTGACGCAGTTTTCTAAGCGCTGGCTTCTGACCATTCGTCCGGGATGGGTACGTGTTCGAATCTCTGTTTGGCATGGATGTTGCGTTTGTCTTACGGCATTAGCTCTTTACATTCCCTGCAAACAGTGGCTCTAAATTATGGACGGTGTGAAAACACATGTTTGTCCGTGCTGAGAATCGAAGCAGCGCCCCCGCACTCCGGAGTAATTTGCTCTCCCAACTGAGCTACACGGACGGAATGTTTCTTTGCATATGTGTCGTCTTGACACGTGCTTTACCTCTGTAGTACGTCACATCATCTCCCTCTTAACTTTTTTTTTGTAAGCCAAGAACGAAGTTTCATTAATTCTAGACGATGTGTGGCACAAACATCACACATGTTTCGAAGAACCCAACGGCCAGTACATCCATTTCTACTTTGGGCGCCAACGTGGAAACAAATTTGTCCGTGACGGGGATAAAATCAGTGCATCCTTACTCCGGAGTAAGTTGCTCTCCCAACTAAGCTACGCGGAGAGAATGTATCGCTGCAGATTTGTCATCTTGGCACGTGCTTTACCTCTGTAGTACGTCACAACGGAGCAACTGCTTATAGCCCATGGAGTTGCTTACGGTCGTCGTTAAACGCCAAACTCAACCCAAACCTTAGTATTAACCCGTAATCATAATAACCTCTGCATAAAAAATGTATACGTCATTCTTCGTATCACCTTTGATAAGGCCTTCCTACTTCTATGTAATAAACTACGCGAGCCTTGTTACATTTCTTGTGGTTGATAGGAGCTTCGTGTATAGTGAAAACGAAGTACTATTTCTTACGTGCAAGACTTTGCTGTTTGTCTTGTACGTCTCTACGAAGCGACTTTCGCACCCGCCCTCATACGAAGTTTCGTCAGCATTAAACCTCGGTGGCAGAATGGGAAGAAAGGTCTGCAGAATTGTGTCTTATCTTCCCATCTGGACAAGAATTCGATTACCAGATGAGACCGGTATGGTGTACTTGTCCTACAATGTGGATGTTTTCTCTGTCCTGGACTGTGTATTTAAATTGGAGAAGGGCAAAACTTCTTCAGCCTTATATGCGTATCTTGGCAGTTACGCCTCAAAACAGAAAACTTCAGTTGTGATGAATGATTTTGTGAAAGGTTAACTATTCTATGAAAACAGTTTTGAGACTTTCGCAGGTGAGACGTCAAACTTAAGCAACACTATCATTGAGAGTGTTACTTGGAGTACCGCTTGCTCATAACAGTTCCACAGCACGTGCAGGTGGTACCCTTGGTCCTAGGTAATTCCGCGAAAGGCTGCGTAGTTTCAGTGTCTAGAAAGATTTATTGTCGTTCATTACATATTTCAATCATCCGTGACTGAGAATGCTTTAGCTCGTAAAGTTATTTTGAAGTTGCATGGAATAGTGGAAGATTTTGGTCATCAACGTTCCCCTTAACAGCTTTCTTCAATGGAAACTACATTTCTGGTCAATAGTTCAACATCAGTGTCATGAACTCGAACCTAGATAAAATGGTGTTACAGCATTTGAAGCTGTTAAAGTCAAAGAAAAGCAACCTTATTTAACACGATCAAAATCTGCTGCAGGTGTTATTACCTGTTCCCCGTTGAAGTAGTAAAAGTCTTCTCAAATCTGCAACATACACGTAAAACAAGTGGACATCACACAGCTGTAGGCATACAAGAACGAGTCAAAACTTTTTAAAGCTAGACAGTCACTGGAGAAAAATTTGCTACTCTGACAAGTACTGTTTTCAGCTGCATCACACTGTCTCTAAGCACCACGTGTCGCAACACTAGATAAGGCCTTGAACTCGTCTTGCAATAGGAGTAAGTCCCATACCTTATTTCGTTGCTATGATAAGTCCAGGGACTTAATAGTGAAGGCCTGCAGGAGACAAATCATCTTCTGGCTCATCTTTTATAGTGATGCGTTGGGAGTTTAAAATGGATCTCAGCAGAATAGCTGCTGAGCACTATTGCAAATTCCTTGCCGACTATGTGTATCTATCTATGTGATACAGTTGCTTCCAATGCAGATTCTGTGGTTCGAGTCTCAGAACATTTGTCATGTTCAGACGCGGCTTGAAAGAAGCAAAGTCCGATGAAAATTCAAAGTTTGAAGGTTCTATCTACTTACTACATGAAGCAAGCCTTAGATTAGCTGAAACGAGCCGTTCATCGCGCTAACCCACATCTTTTCACTAATGCACAATAATGAGACACATTTTAGTCAACATAGCGGGAAACATCGCGTGCTGTCTTCCATATAAGGGTAACCTCCATTCCACGACTTATCGAACCAGTTATTTCAGCCCAAATTGATAAAGCACGGTATCACGTGAGTGCTTCAAAATTAATGACTGCTGCCTAATTTACTGCTTTATTATTTTATTTTAATACACTGCTCAGCGTAGAAACTGCCATACCACGAAGTATTTGTCGAGAGTTGGGTAATGTAAATGACTGCAGTTGTGAATCAATCACATGATAGGCGAGGGAGTTAAATGGGCAAAACGGCGCGTCGCAGTTATGCTTGGTCATCGTCACCAGGGCTTGTGGATCACTGTATCGGGTATCGAATGGATCTCAGTGGCAAAAGCACGTGCAAAGAGTGAGAATGCCTGGGCGAAATCACTGAGAATACTAACATCACACTTACACCTTTACCAGAGGCTTCATCAGAGAGCTACGTACAGCTGGTTGGTCCCTATTTCGCACTGCGGGGGAAACACATCGGGATGCAACTGTCAGATGAATGCAGCAACAATGAGTGGAGAAAGGTAACGTATGCCGCCGTAGTGGAACGGTGCACATAGGTGGACGTCCAAACGTCTCGATCACCACGTTCGACGGAAAGTCGTGGCAGCCCCACATTCCACAGTGGACGACATTCGACAAGATGTGTAGGAAGTTACGGACATGCTCACATCAACACGGACTCTCAATCGCAGACTGACTCATGCATGTTTGCGCTCTCACCAGTCAATGATTGCGACGACTGCTACTTATCTCAGAACATCGCTTAATGTTGCAGTGGTCCAGTACCAGTCACGCGTGGTGCATTGCGGGCGGCAACGCATCAAAATGGTTCCATTCGGGGCGAGACGAATGGAACCATTTCGTATACAGCGACGAGTCTGGCTTCTGTCTCAGCGCCGACAATCGCCGATTGATCGACACTCTGGAAACGACGGTCGTGGTAACCGAGCTAATCGTGCTGGCATCCTTGAGCGTCATGCTGCTGGTGTCATGGTATGAGATGCTATCAGTTTAAACAGTCGTTCACCACTCGTACGCATAGCGGGTGCAATGACACCACAACGATACATCGAGGAGATACTGCAGCCCATTTTATTTCTACACTGCTGGCCACCCAAAATGCAGCACCAAGAAGGAAGCATCCGATTGGCCTGAAATTCGCAGCATGCGTCGCCCGCGAGAGGACATAAAACCGATTAGCATTGCAGGGCATATGCAAATCATGAGCGCCCGGCACGCCACCAATAAGCATTATAAGAAGGGCGCCCAGAAGGTGTGGTGTAAGTATTGGAAGTGTGTTGTGCTGCCGGACCTGTGCGTGGGAAGCTTCCTGATGCCTCGTCGCAGAATACGGCAGTCATTCCAGCACGTTTCGAAGTTCGACAGAGGACGAATAGTGGCTTATAGCGACAGCGGTTTATCGTACCGAGACATCGGTGCCCGTGTGGGACGACATCCAGCCACAGTGTATGGATTCGGTGGTTGCAGGAGGGACGGACGGCCCGACATAAGCGATTGCCGCAGCCGTAGCACACCACCGAACGAGAAGACCGGCATGTTGTGCGGCGGGCATTGACGGCTCGCACCGCCACATCACGAACGTTAGCGCAGGAATTAGGGTGTGTTGCGCAACAACAGTGTCAGCACGTACCGTTTGACGTGAAGGAGCGGGGACTTGTCGCACGGCGCACATTGCTCCGATTACCATTGACGTTACGCCACCGGCGAGTGCGGAGGCAGTGGGCCGTTGAACGCCGCACCTGGACTAGAGAATGGCATGACATTGTCTTCTCCGACGAATCCCGCTTCTGCCTGCAACACCACGATGGTCGGATCCGCGTGTGGTAGCACCGCGGCGAGAGACTGTGTGACGCTGCATTATGGACTGCCATACCGGTCCGTAGCCTGGCGTTATGGTTTGGGGCGCAATTGGATATGACACCCGCACCCCTCTGGTACGCATCGCCGGTACACTCAACAGCCACCGCATCATCTCCGACATTTTGGAGTCTGTAGTCCTCCCTTGCCTGCAGGACCTACCAGCGGCCACGTTTCAACAGCACAATGCGCGCCCTCACGTGACACGCATCGTGCAACAATTCTTCACGGCCCACCAGGTGTCACTGCTGCAGAGGCCCGCCTGTTCTCCCGATATGTCGCCCATCGAACACGTCTGATCGCTGATCGGCAACCGAGTGGCCTGGCAAGCACCACCAGCGGCTACGCCTGATGAACTGTGGCAACGTGTGGAAGCAGCCTGGACCGACATACCCCAAGCCCACATCCAAAGCCTCTTTCGTTCGTTGCCGCGGCATGTAGCGGCCGTCATTGCCATTCATGGGGGCCACACGAACTATTGATGTCTGCGTGTTCCGCAAGTCGCACGGGCCTGTAAGCTCAATCGTTTCATCTTTGTATCTGTTGTTATGTGTCCAGTAAATCTGGTTTTGCTATCTCGTGTCCTTCTTGGTGTTGCATTTTGGGTGGCCAGCAGTTTATATCTCCGTGGTATTCCTGATTCCCAGTTTCAACAAGATAACGCGCGCGCTTACAGTGCTATCATCAGCAGACAGTGCCTACAAATTGCCCTTGTGCTGTGCTCGCCAGAGCGATCCGTAGACTTCTCCACAATAGAGAACGTGTGGGACGTCATTGGCAGACGATTTAATGTCTCTGCATGGCCGCTCTGAAAAGTAGGTTATACGGCCTACTGATTTATGTCTCTGCACGGCTGCCCGATTTAGTAGGGCATACGACCTACTGATTCAGGCCACATTTGACTGTCTCTTCTCTCATCGCATTCATGTAATCCCTCAGAAATTAAATTACTTCTTTTCCACCTACTTGTCTATATATGTGGTATGTTTCGTTTCACTACGAGCATTCCCTCATTGTGTGGCATTTCCTATGGCAAGCACTGTACATGGAGTGTAGTCCCGCACATGCTCCACTTACTTGTTACTAATCAGGTGTTTGTATTTTAGTATAATCCAGTTTCTCAGCACTGGCCGTTTATTATCACTAGGCGGATTTCTTTAGTGCCTCGTCTGATGCTCAATACCCGACAGCATGTATGTTCAATTCTTGTCATCTTGGGCATGAATGAATCACCCTGTTGTGTTCACTTGTGGGTTCAGTTCCTATTGGACGCACAATAAGAACTGAAAACGCAATATAACATCAAATAATAAATATAGTACAATTCTTATTAAATAAAAATGTATAATATAGTACATTTCTTATTGAACATAGTTCTTATCATCTCGACGTAATGAATCATCTGATGCAAAATTCTGATAATAAATATTCCCTCATTGATTTTTGAAACGGGCACATATTCCACGAAACCACATTTTTTTCATTGAATACGTCAATTTACGAGTACATAACACTCAATGGACAAAACATTAGAGACATCTAGCTAATAGCGTGTCGGTCCTCGTCTGGTGCGAATAACAGCCTGTACACGCCAAGGCATCCACACCACCTGGTACCGGAAGGTTCACGGAGGTAGTGCCAGCCATGCCTGTTGCTGCATTGTCCACAACTCCGCCCGAGTCTTCGATCCATGGATCGATGTTCCACTCCATGGCATTCCAGAGAGCTTCTACAAGGTTTACATCCGGGTACCTTGGGGGTCACTGGATGGTTCCAAACTCGTATGAGTGTTCCTTACACCATGTCTGTGTTGTTGCGGCTTGGTGGGATGGCGCACTGTCCTTCTGAAACAGACCATTGGCCGCAGGATGCGCGAAGGACAGGAAACCATTTAGGTGGTCAGCTCGTAGCGGTTAAGGACCTCTCCCGACACACTAAGGTACCTAATGTGCCCCATGAGAAGGCTCTCTAAGCCATCACAGAGCCACCACCGCCTTGAACAGAACCAATTTGGCACAACAGTTCCAAGGCCATATGTTGTCGACGCCACACCCGCACCCTCCTGTCAGCTCAGTACAGCTGAAAACGAAATTCATCTGACCACACGACTAGACTCCACCCCGCGGAGGATCAGTTTTGATGTTCTCAGCACCACGCAAGACGTAATGTTCGAAGAAGAGCAGTCAACAGTGGCACACGAGTAGGGCGTCGGCTTTCATAGTCCAGGGTATGAAGCCTGCGTCGTACAGTTCAATTTCTGACGCTGTTTGGGCCTCCGACATTTAACCTCCATGTGATTTCCGCCGCCGTTGCCAAGCGATCGGTCTGTACGAGTCTGGATACTCTACGTCGGCCCCGGTCTTCAATGGATTGCGGTCGGCCACCGCTTGCTTTCTGGGAGGTGGTACGTCCGTAATAGGTATACTCGCGGTACACCCTTGATACCGTTACCCTCGAGAATCCTAGAGTTCTTACCACTTGGGCGACAGAATGGATGACCCATCTGTGTTGCGCCGACGACAATGCATCCCATGGTCGAGGTCGCTCAGATCACCACGTTTATCCCTGTTCTTCGATTGCGATACTCTGTTAAGAAGCCCTGCTGTCCGCTTATTTATCGTCTGCGTTCGGTTTGGGTTTGTTTCACTTTGCGTAGGGGATGCTCATGTCAACTACCCATCACCCTTATACACTATCTACCAACAAGTAATTTGACACCTCTGCAATCGACGATATCTGCGGTCCTGATACACGTCACGGCCGCCGCCGTTAAATATCGTGTGGGAAAAAACAACGCAAGCAGTCGCATGCAAGATGCCACGCAGTTCGGAGCAATCTGATTTCGAGAAAGGTGTAATCGTCGGGTATCACAGAAATGGCCGATCCATACGGGACATATCCAGCGAGTTGAAGTACCCAAAATCAACAGTGGCCTACGTGATTGGCAAGTGGAAGATGAAAGGTGACTGTTGGAATGTGCCCCGACCCGGCAGACCCACAAAACTGGGGGTTAGATACCGACGGGTGCTGGCCAGAGAAATTCGGAAGAACCACACCAAATCAATGGGCCACACCCGCGAAGAGTTTCAACAGGTATCCGGGAGTGTTCTTTTGATGAATACCATCCGTAAGGAAGCCCATATGCTGGGTTATCATGGACGTGCTGCCGCCCACAATCCTTTGATCTACAAGTCCAATAGCGCTGCTCGGCTAACTTGGTGCAAAGAACGTCGACAGTGGACCGTTGAACAGTGGAAACAGGTTCTCTGGAGCGACGAATCAAGGTTCACCTTCTACCGTTCGGATGGCAGGGTCTGGGTTTGGCGTCTGTCTGGAGAACGTGTCCTGACGGAATGTATTGTGCCAACTGTGAAGTTCGGCGGCGTTGGAATTATGCTATGGGGGTGTTTCTCCTGGTATGGCACGGGACCCTTGGTCACAATTCCTGGTAGACTCAACGCCGAGACGTACTGCACCATTTTGGATGACCATACGCTTCCTACGTTGTGGCAGTTTTACGGGGTGGACCCATGTTACTTTCAGGATGACAATGCCACCTGTCATGTTGCGAGGTCCACCCTGGCTTGGTATGGTGACAATGGGGTTAATCGAATGGACTGGCCTGCGCAGAGCCCGGACCTTAACCCTATCGAGCACCTCTGGGACGAGTTGGAGCGTCGACTTAAGGGGTGCCCCTACTGTCCGAAATCGGTGAAGGAACTGACCTGTCTTCTCCAAGCCGAGTGGAAGAAAATACCGCTAGCCGTCGTATAACGCCTGGTTGAGAGTATGCCCCGGAGGGTCGCAGCTGTAATCGCCGCTCGTGGAGGCTCCATCAACTATTGAAGGTGAATAAACTTCGTTTTCTTTTGCTATCACAGGTGTCCAATTACTTTTTTGTAGATAGTGTATCTAATATTTTGTCTACTGGGTGTAGTACATGAAAAGCAACCAATGTATACGGCTTCAAGATTGAGTCACGCTGGGCAATCACTTTACCTTCTTCATACAAAAATTCCTTATAATTTTAGTGACAATGTTGAGCTATGAATGACTTCTTTATTTCGTAGTTTTCCATCTGCCCTAGTGGCCGATATGAAGGTGCGCAGGCCTCTGGCCAATTGTCCGAGCCGGAAACCAACGAGACATCGGTAGTTTGTTTGACCAACGATGTTAGCCTTGCTCCCTCTCAGACAGCAGTAGCTTTTTACTTGGGACGGACCACAAAGCTTTGAATACTCATGTGGGGAATTAAATCCTGAAACAGAAAAATCATACAATAGTTCTGTATGCATGCTTCGTGTTTTTCGATAGGAAACTGAGTGAGCGCCTTGAGATTCTGGCCTATTGTCGACCTACTATCCTCATGTGGAATCTGATAAATTCACCACGAATATAAATATTCAGTTGAATATTTGGATCCAAAGAAACGCATTACGATCGTACGATAAAATAAACACATTGGAATTAAAAGTCCTGAGAACTTTAAAAATTTTAGAATAAATGTAAAAGCAGTAAACTTTTTCTTGTAACGAAGGAGCTATAGAAGTCGCTGTACATACTGCCATTAGTTATTGTATGTTTTGGGTTTAACGGCCACCTTAGGCATGTTAGGCTATACGGGGTCTCCTGTTCTTAATTTAATATCACTAGTGCCAAGCTAGAGACCGAATCAGACCTGTAATACAAACACACCACCCATGCTTTATCCACGACTCGAACCTGGGCCCAACTTGAATAGTTTATCAGTAGCCGGCCCCTACTACCACTCGGCCCCTACTACCACTCGGCTGCTAAACCATAAAGTTTTACTTTCCAAATTTTTTGAGTTACACACACACACACACACACACACACACACACACACAATCCCCATTTAACACATTGTACAATACCAGTAGACATAACAGTACTAAGAGATTAAACTTTGCACAAGGGTGATTTAGAAGTCATTGGCGTTTTATGACAGTTGACGAAAACATGTATAAATGCATAAACGTAAAGTTTTAATCTTCGAAATAGAGCCCACCGTGCTCGATGGTCCTACACCATCGTGCTGCAAGAAAAAAATATTTTAATAAAACATTCTTGAATCTTCCTGCAAAACAAATTCTTTTGGTATCTAGGCGAAAAAGTCTTGGACCCCAAGTTCAATATCGCGGAGGTTTTGGAAGTGTTTTCCACGTAGAAAATGTGCCATGAACCATAATAGTCTAAAGGCGCAAGATCGGGATTATAAGTAGGGTGATGCATTAGCTCAAAACCCTCTAGTTCCTGTATTTTTTCCTTAGTTTGCCGGGCACTATGAGCAGGAGCATTATCCTGTTGGAGAATAAGTCGCTTACTGTTCACCAGCGTAGGGTACTTCGGGTTAAAGTGGCATATAATACAGCTTCGCAATAATGCCTCGGCCATCTGGAACCAATTGCCAATGAATGGGGCCTTCCAAGTTCCACCATATGCATTGCATAACTTTGTGCTCTAGTCGTCCCTTTTTTGGAACTGGTTCTGGTGGCTTTTGAGATGTAACCACTGTTTTCTCCTCATGTCAGATTCTGGAAAAAATATTCACTTTTTATCACATGTCAACTCCCCAGGACGACCGTTTCTGGTCATCCTGGGGAGTTTCCAGGAATTGCCGACGAGCATGCACACGTCGCAATGCTTCAGCAGCAGTCAGTTCATGGGATGCTTGTCGACAGATTTTGTGCATCTTGCCGAACTTGTGCAGTTCGCGAACAATTGTGGTCTGAGGTATTACCAGCTCATTTGACAGTTGTCTAGTGCTTGCGCACGGATTTGACTCTACGGCTCAGCGTACAGCTTCCGAATTCACCGTCGAAGGTCATCCATCACGTGTTTTTCTTCAAGGCTGCAGTCCCCATCTTTAAATTGCTGAAAACAAAACCGTGCCGTTCTTTTAGACACTGCCCCCTCAACTTCCACAGCACAAATGTCTCTCGCTGCAGCTGCAGTGGTCAACTTTGTTTTTAAAGAAAAACCGTAGTGCACTGAGATCGTGTATTTTTAGAACTGCACTCGGATCGTGTGTTTCTCGTCCATATCTTTTGACAGCAGAAAATTTTCCAATAAATCATGGCTGCGTATGCTCCTATTTATACCAACTGGACGATACCGGTTTTCGGGTCATGCGTTGTTCTTATCTGCATAACGCATGCGCACCGAGTAATTGCATGACACAGGACGACTCTTCAAAACGGCAATGGCTTTTGAATCACCCTAAAACATGGCGGCAGCGCGAACTGTTTGCGAAAAAACTGTGTACATGAGAAATCACTGTAACGAGGAACAAAAACGACCCGAAATAGGAGACAGCCATTATTTTCAATCTCATTTATAAACAAACTGAATGTCGGGTCAATTTAATTCATAAAGGTCAGTAATATGGAAATTTTCGGATTTTTCGCCCTTCCAGAGAATATATTTAACTTGCATAGAGGATGCAGAGATCAAACTTCACAAGTTGAAACATTTACTCTGGTGCTCATACTTAATGCAAAAACCACAAAAACCTAGTTACTAGAGGAAACTTGCCGCTAAATCACGCGCAACTGATACACAAGAAGCTGCTTATGTTAAGCAGCAAATGCTGGGGCGAATAAACGAACAAGTGCTCTATAGGAAGCCAGGGACAGCAAATTTTTCATAACCCTCCGACAAGGCTTTTGCTCAACGAAGAGCATGTGCAGATTTTCCAGGTCCCAAGGCGTAGTAGCCGTGGACATCTTACCTGAAAAAAATTACTATAAATGGACAATACTACACCAACATTGTTTTGCCCAAAATGGTTAAAGAGACGAAGGAGCAACTCTCAAACAACACGCGTGTCAGGTGTTCTCTTTCTTAATGTGTGACGCACTACAGAGGTGACGCACGTGTCAAAACGGCAAATAACAACGGTAAATTCTTCCCGGAGTAGCTTAACTGGGGAAGAATTCGGCTCTGGAGCAGAAGGATGGGGGTTCGAGTACAGCAACCGGCAAAGAGAGGGTTTGGATTTCACACTGACAACCGAACGTAAAAATGAATCTCTTGGCCATTGTTTTTTTTTTTTTTTTTTTTTTTATTGGAGGTTTAACGACCACCGTGAGCAACTCAATGGGCTATAAGCAGTCGCCCGTTCCTAATTTAGGGTGTCTGGTTCCAGGGAATGGAGAGAGTTAGTGCCGTAAGACAAACACAACATCCATGCCTCACCGGAATTTGAACCCGGACCCCTTTCAGACGAATGATCAGAGGCCATCGCTCAGACCACTGCGCCACCGGGGGGCGGCTTGGGTTCTTCAAAAAATAAAGTGTGTCGTTTCTTCCACACGTCATCTGGAATTAGTTAAAATTCCTTCTTCTTCAGTGAACTCCTTCAAAAATGGTTTGCCTTCTGACTCGGAAACCTACGATTCCGTCCCAGCCTTTCCTCAAGAGGGGGTACAATCGCTACCCATCGTAGCTTAACTGGGCAAGCATTCGGCTCCGCATCGGAAGGATATGGGATCGAGTCTCGCCACCGGCAAATTTGGGTTTCACACATGGCATATCGGTGCTCATAAAACCTGGCAAGTTAGGGTCTATCTGGAGCAGGAAAATATCCAAGAGTTATCCCATCCTGCATATCTTCCCTACCTTGCATCATGCGATTTGGGGTTGTTTCCAAATATCAAAAGACCTTGCTGGAAAGCGTTTTTGAGCGTTCGAGACCTTTCAAAACGCTTTCATTGAGAGATACGGAGTATTCCCCAACAGAAGATCCACAAAGCATTCCAGATTTGATGTTGTTTTGTTTGTTTGTTCATTTGTTGGGGGGTTTAACGACCACCGTGAGCAACTCAGTGGGCTACAAGCAGTCGCCCGTTCCTACTTTAGGGACACTTTTTCCAAGGAAGGGAGAGAGCCAGTGCCGTAAGGCAAACACAACATACATGCCTAACTGGGATTCGAATCCGGACCCATCTCGGACGAATGGTCAGAAGCCAGTGCTTTGACCACTGCGCCACAGGGGCGGCCCAGATTTGATGTAGATCTGCAACTTCGCGCAGATGCTGGAACGGAGTGTTTTAAAGGAGAACAAAAGTTTCGTTGAGGTAAGTAAATGCAAATGTTTTTGATCTGCTAATGCATATCAGGACCTTTTTTCAATGACCTATTATTAAGAGACAAACCTAAGTAGAGATGATCGCAGTGGTATCGTCTGTTAACCGCAAAATGTACTAGAACCTGATGAATGAATGCATCTGATGCTATTTTTAAGCACGAATGAGAAATCGCGTAAAATCTAGACTGACGGAACTATTAAGCGTGCAACTTAATTCTCGGCCACAGGCACGACACGTTGACAGCAAATTATAGCAAATCGAATACGTACCTATTCAGGGAAATATTCCCCGTCGTGTTGGATACATTTGAGACATCGGTCAGGGAGCAGCCGAATGCCACTGCGGAAAAAGGAAGGCTGTTTCGAGTTGATAAAGTCATCAATACTTGTGTGGACTTCCTCGATAGAAGTGAAATGCGTATCACTCAGGTGATGTTGCAGGGAGCGAAAGAGGTGATAATCCGACGGGGCGAAGTCTGGACGGGACAATATCTCCCATCCCAGGTCGGTGAGGGTGTTCAAAGTCGTTTTCGCGGAGAGAGGACGCGCGTTATTCTGAAGCAACAGAAGCTACCTTCTGCCCTTGCCGGTGTATGGCCTTTTCGCATCCATTGCGTCACTCACACCAATGAGTTGATGACAATAACGCTCAGCATTGACCGTTTCACTAGGTTGAACAACTCATAGTGTACGACATCGCGCTGATCCCACCATATGCACAGCAACAATTTCCTGGCATGGATATTCGGTTTGGCGGTGCAGTGGTAGGCTGACCTGGATAAACCCACGATTTGCGCCGCTTAGGATTATCCTAGAGGATCCACTTCTCATCACAGGTCAAACTCTTGTTCAGGAAATCCTTCTTCTTGAATCTGGAGAGCAAGGACACAGCAACATTGCCTAGACTTGCTCGCAGCTGTGAGTTGGTGGGGCACCCAACGGCCTTCCTTGTGAATCGGTCCAAGCTTGTGCATGCGCTTTGCAATGGCTTGCCGTGTTATTCCGAGTTCCTGGGCGAGCTCTGACTGTGTGAGACGGGGATCCGTGTCCAACAGTTGTTCCAGTTACTCATCGTCCACTTTCTGTGGCTGTCTCGGAGGTTCTGCCTCACGGAGATCGAAGTTTCCCTGCTTAAACCGCTGGAACCACTTCTTACACGTACTGTAGGACACAGCAGCCTACAGTACGTGTAAGATCATTTGCTGGGCTTCTGCGGCCTTTTTCAGCTGAAACGCGAACAGAAGGCAATGCCTCAAATGTTGCTTCTCGAACGACATTACTTTCACCGTCAACTTTCGTCCCTTCTGACACTACAGCTGTGAGCGGTTACGGTTTCCTGGAAAGCTGTTGGATGGCGCTGTAATCAGCCATTATCGCACACAGCTATTTGCACTTTCCGACGTTCTATGATCGCTTGCGGTTAGGGGCCGAGAATTAAGTTGCACACCTAATACACTGGTGTGCAAAAATTAAGGACGAAGAGGAAAATTTAGCATAACAGCGGAACGGACCAAAAGACCACTCAGGAGATAGACTGGGGTCCGGTACGGTAGGGCATACGCATATATGCAGCATGACGTAGGGGGGGAGTGTCGGAAGGGTATAAATCACACGGGCGGTGTATGATCAGCAATTCGGTGAAAAATATTGCACGGTGTACATCAGTTTGAACGATGTCGAGTTGCTGCCACCGTGTGTTATGGCCAACAGGCAATCCAGTAAACGACATCTGGATGACTTTACCCGAGGTCGCGTCATTGGGAAGTTGGATGAAGGTCGAAGTGTGACTAATGTGGCCGAGGCGTTCGGGATCGCTCACAGCATCGTTTCACGAGCTTCAAAATCATTTCAAACGACAGGAACAGCTGTCCGAGAGTTTAGCAGTGGTCGTCCACGAGCAACCACGGTGCAGGACGACCGGTATATTGTCCTACAGGCGAGAAAAGACAGACGGCAGACAGCGGGAGAAATCGCAAGGCACATGCAACAGACAACTGGACGTTCGTTATCGCGTTTTACCGTGGCCAGGAGGCTGCACAAAGGTGGTCTATTTGCACGACGACCAGTACGGTGTGTGCCATTAACACCTGCTCATCGGAGACGGCGGTTTCTGTGGTGCCAGGAACACAAGAACTGGACACATCAGCAATGGGGTCTAGTTCTCTTTACGGACGAGAGCCGATTTAATCTGACGAGCTATTCTGGACGTACACACATCTGGAGAGAGCAGAGAATACGCAATCACACCTCCAGGATTATCGAAAGGGACCGGTTTGGAGGTGGCGGAGTTCTCGTTTGGGGCGGTATCATGCTTGGCAGCCGTACTGACATCCACATCTTCCAATGAGGTTCAGTCACTGGTGTCCGCTATTGTACCGAAGTTCTCCTGCCTCACGTGCGTCTGTTTAGAGGTGCTGTGGGTCCTGAGTTCCTCTTCATGGCCTACAACGCTACACCTCATCGCACAGTGGCTGTCGCAGAGCTGTTGGAGAGTGAAAATATTCAACGCATGGATTGGCTCACAAGGTCCCCGGACCTAAATCCAATCGAGCACGTGTGGGACCTTCTCGGGAGACGCTTGGCAGCACGTCACCAGCCGCCAGCAACAATTTCGCAGCTGCGATTGGCGCTACAAGAGGAATGGACGAGGTTGTCAAGGAGCCTCAACAGCTCCTTGACAACCTCGTCCTCAGCATAGACAGACGTTGTAAATCCTGCAACGCAGTCAGGGGTGATCATATCCCCTACTGAAGACTGGATTTTTCTTGGCAGCCGCCTGTCACATGGACGTTTCTGTCTTCTGTCCAGTAGTGCTCGAAGCTACCTTTTCAATAAAGTGCCTTTGTATCCTTTGGATTCCTTGTTTGGACGGTTTTGCTCACTTGTCCCATATTCTTACATCTTGGGGATCTTATGGTATGATTTGAGTCGATGTGGAGCACTTCTGCACGACGTTACATTCGGAAATACGTCTCGTCCTTAGTTTTTGCACGCCAGTGTAAATTAGTAGTTCTCGCGGAAATCGCGTGATATGCAAGTACTTTTTTGTTATGTCTGGGGAAATCAAAGGCTATGCACTCCGGAAGTTAAGCGGAAATGAGATCTTTACATCAGAAAATGAAAACGTGTAAAGCTAATCTTAGTCCTGTAAATAGCGTGCCTCTGCCCGTGTGTTATTTATTAATTATGGATACCCAATAGATATGATTTTTAAACTTAACTCTCCGTCGGTGTATTTATGGATCAACGTATGTTGGGTGATTCTTTGAATACAGTTTTCTTTCGTTGATTTCTGTCATCCGTATCAAGATTATTTCTAACGTCTTTTACGCGTTTCTTAATGCAGTTTTATTGCATCGTCTGTAATAATCAATTACTAATCCAGACTTTGTTGTTAAGGTTGTTCGGGCCGAAATAATGTCAGCCAGAATACACATAAAAACTACTCTTTCTCAGAAGAGTGCTCTGGCTGAAATGTTTACCGACCACTGCTCCAGACCACATCTTCTAGTTGGAGGAGATAGAAGAGAACTTGCATGTCATGTTTCACATCTCAGAGCAAACATCTTTACTCGCTGCATTAGAGAAAACAACTCGGGCGCAAGCTTCTTTCTCCTGCGTTCATCAAGTGTTCCGTCCCTCCAGGACAAGGAATTTCTCTATTTCCACTTTGATCTTGTATTCTGAGTCATAATATTTAATTCAGCTCTTAATGGATAGTTTATTTTTCATTTATATCATTCTCCTCATATTCAGTGTATATGCAGCAAATATATCTTCAAAGCTAAATACTTTTGCGTGTAACTGCCTTGGAAATGGTTTCTGAATGTATTCAGATCCTGGGTGAGAGACCTGGGCTATCTCAATCATTCTACTTGATCAAGCACTTTTTTTAAATTACAGTAGCAAAGTTTCCTACGTTGTTATGTAACAGAAATAATATGTTAGTTTTCCATTACTTGATGGAAAATACTGTTTCTATTGAGTAAAACAAATGATATTTTAGGTACCGGTGTGAGTGGAAGCCTAAGGGAAAAATAAGCAAACAAGGCCAACAGTACATATTTCTGAAGAACTCTATCAAGTTAAGCCCAAGTATTTTTGGCAGTTATTTACATGAAAACACTTAGTGCACAATAGGTTCTGGTAGTGTTGGCTGAGGTCTTCCACACTATGAGCAATTTGAAGTTAATGTTCATATCTAATCTGCGAAAATGGAGCCTACCGCCCGTGTTGCCGAGTGATCCAAAGCTCGGGCTTCTGTTTAATCTCCCGAATTGTGTCCTGATTCGAGTCCCGAATGAAGCATTTGATTACCTGTGTATGTCCAATATAGGTAGAACCAGCGGCCAGGACTTGCAAATTGCCCATAGCCTTAGACGCTGAGGGTGAACATTAAACGCCGAAATAAAAGTTTTAAAAATGGTATCTTTCTATTCACTCTCTCCAGCACACAAAATGCCATTCATTCTAATTAACTGACCCTTACTAACTACTCACGGCACGCAACTGAAACAGTTAAGTCCAGAATACAGAATTTCTCGAGCGGTATTAATACATCGACTATTAGCACCGGAGTCGAGCGCTTTGCTCTGCTAACACGTAAACAGGTGGCCTTCAAATAAACCCTTTCCCATATGAACGCCATGGTGCGTCTTGCAGGCAAGGAATCGACGTCACACAGCGAAGACATGCAATATGTAAAGCACGTCGGTGGCTATGTTGGAATCAGTTCTGAGACTGTCAACGAGAGAGAGAGTTTTCTTCTTTGTTTTTTTAAATGTGATTTTGTATGATTTAGCATACAAAATTTTCCTTACACTTAGTACAGAGAATTCTTCGGCAACTGCGTCTGTGTGGGAAATGGGATGGGGACTCGGAAAGCCTATTTATTCTGGTCTTGGGTAGAAAATGCTGTAGGCCACGCTAATGGATTTCTGTGGAGCAGAAAAAGCTTCAAGAACAATAGATACTAGACAGTAGATAGCACGCCGACGTAATGTTACCCCTACTTCCACACTGCAGCTCCCTGCTAAGTCTACTGTGCAATCTACGTAGTTTGTAGCGCCACCCAAACCGTTTCAGGAGGTGATGAATGGTTAAAGGCTCTACTATAGAAACAGACAGAGGTTCCTTTCCACTCCCCAGTAGAAAAGGACATCAGTTAATTGCAGGCGAAAGAGAGTGGAAGTCTGGAAGAGAACATGATTTAATGCCGAAACAGGTTAGTCATATTTTTCGGCCCCGGGCTCTATCTTGCAATATAAAATTCAGTGCCGGGCTCCATCTTGCAATATAAAATTCGGGCTCAGACGGATTCGGGCTCAGACGGACTCGGGCTCTTAAAATTGATCCCGAACTCAGCGCTGATTGGGATCCGTTGTTTTCTAAAGTCATCTCTCTTAATCTGCAAGAATTTTAGCATTAAGCCTAAACTTTTAATACACGAGTGAATATGTGAATTGGTATCTCGGTGTGTGTCCAACAACAGTGGTGCGGGGACATAAAATTTATTGGTAAATGGCACGATATTTTACGATTCGAAAAGTTAGAACTGAGAGCTTCACCTCGCCCTTTTTCAGGGCGGAATCGAGAAACCTCTATAACAACTCTGTTCTATGCAGTAGTACTAACCAATCGGCTGGGCTGGGCAGCTTTCCCAGGAAATTGTTGTAAGGTGTGTGTGTGTGTGTGTGCGTGCTCGCTGCTGTGTGTTGCCTTGGATCACGACTCAGTGTTCTGCGTTAATAAAGCAATCACCTTATTTGCACTAGTAATTATCCCACACTATGCAGAAATGCTGCTGTCCTCCTCTCTTGCAGGAACTGAAGTGCTTGAACGCTGCCTTGATTAAAAATAACCATTTTCTTTTTCTCTTCACTCATAGCTCAACAAATTAACCCTTTTCTTTGAGTACTGATCCAGTTTTAACATAAAATATTGAGATGGTAATATCCCCAATGTTTCTATTGAGAAGCATAAATTCCCAAGCTCTAGTCTGTTACATCATCTATGTACGTCACATTCAGTTTACGCAATCATACCCTCAATGCGTTAACGTACACTTCGGATATGGTTTTAAAACTTTTCTACATAAGAATTTACATGTGACTTTTAGTTACAGAAATTTTTAGAAAACTTGCTACAAACTTCCAAGACGTATCCTATCCCATTCTTAGGTCAACCATGATTACAGTTAAACAATCATTTTCCAGAAAATGGTTCCATCAATATGATCTCATAAAAAAGTACATGAATTTTAAAATCAAAATTATTATATTTCTAGATACAGTGACGAACGCAGATATTTTTAGCATGTCTTTTGTAAAAAAAGATCGTGCTTATGTTATCGGTTGGTCCGTCCTTTTGTCTGTACCCACGGTATCTCTGCAACTATTAGTCCGATTTGAAAAATTCTTTTTGCATTCGGAAGTTTGAAATATGCGAATGATGATCCTTCATTTCGTTTTTTACGATGTACAATTTCGCCGCAAAAGGGCGTAAATGCAGATGATGTCGAATTCAAAAATACGTTTTATTCCACATATTTGCTTCTAAACATCCGATTGAAAAAATTATTTTATTTTTCGATTCCATTCTTTTTTTTTTTTTTTTTTGGTTGGAGGTTTAACGACCACCGTGAGCAACTCAATGGGCTATGAGCAGTCGCCCGTCCCTAATTTAGGGTCACTGGTTCCAGGGAAGGGAGAGAGCCAGTGCCGTAAGACAAACACAACATCCATGCCTGACCGGGATTCGAACCCGGACCCCTTACGGACGAATGATCAGAGGCCCGATTCCATTTATGTCGAAGAGTATTTTAGATATAGTTTCTTTTTCAAATTACGCATAGATTTTCCGCTAGGGGGCGTAAAAGAAAATTACATTTTTCCCGATAACTCTTCTTCTAAAACTCCGATTTGAATTTTTTTTTTCAGCGGATACATCTCCTGAAGAAAACTTTTTGCATATAGTTTCGAATTTTTGGTAAAGAATATTTTGGCCACCAGGGGGCCTAAGTGTTAATTTTTGCTTCTGATGTATTTGCCATAAAATCTGAGCTTCTAAAATATCGATTGAAAAAATTCTTTCGTGGACTGATGCCACTCACATCGATAAACCTTTTCGGAATATTTTCTTCCTAAAATATTTCACAGTTTCTCCGCCAGGGGGCGTAGATACATATCTTATTTTTGTCAATATCTCTACTTCCATGGGTCCGATTTGAAAAATTCTTTCTTTCTTGGATAGTGTTTCCCGTGTGACATGTGTTTCATATAATTTCAAAATTTTCGAGTAATTCATAAACTTTCCGCTAGGGGAAGGTAAATTGCGTTTCCCCCTATAGCTCTGCTTCTAAATCTCCGATTTGAAAACTTCTTTGTGCACCGGATACAGCTCCTGATGGGAAATCGTTTGCACATAATTTCTAATTTTTGTAAAAAATGGTTTGGCCACCAGGTGGCGTAAGTCTTAATTTGTCGATTGAAAAAAGTCGTTTGTTGACCGATACTACTCATGTCGACAAACCTTTTAGAAACATTTTCTTCTTGAAATAATGCATGGTTTCTACGCCAGGGGGCGTAGATGTATATCTTATTTTTTATCAATATCTCTACTTCTAAAAGTCCTATTTGAGAAATTCCTGCTTCGTTGGATGGCGTTCCCGATGCGAAATGTTTTTCCTACAAATTCAAAATTTTCAAGTAAATCGTAAACTTTCCGCTAGGGCGCACAAAGGTAAATTGCTTTTTCTGCTCCTAAAACTCCGATTTGAAACATTCTTCCTGTATCGCATACAAGACCTGATGGAAAATATTTTTCACATAATTTCTAATGTTTGGTAAAGAGTGGTTTGGCCACCAGGGGTCATAAGTGTGAATTTCTGCTTCTGATGTATTTGTAGCAAAATCTGGGCTCCTGAAAACTCGACTAAACTTTTTTTTTCTTGGACCGATACCGCTCATATGGATAAACCTTTTGAAAATACTTTCTTCCTAAAAGAATGCATGGTTTTTCCACCAGGAAACGTAAAGTCACATCTTATTTTTGTCGATAACTATGTTTCTACGATAACTATGTTTCTACGAGTTCGTAAGCTCACGATTCCGTTTACAACAATATCTGAGGGATTAAAAACCCGATTGAAAAACTTCTTTCTTCCGTCAGGTACTATTGTTTTCCATACCGGTTCCATTGACTTTGAATGGCTCTGATAAATTTAATTTGCGTCAGAACGGATTCAAAAGACGTGCTCATTACACCCGAAAATTCGGTGCCATCTTTCTTGTTTATATTGTTTACCTTAATTACAATCACAGTAGTGGCTCAGCGCAATGAAATTTAGTTTTCCAGAAACTACAATATGTGAAATTTTGGCCCATATCGTAAAACTGTGATTTTTCAACATACATGTGTGTTGCAAAGTTACAGCAAATAAGTTGTCGGCTTTCAAACTAAGCAAAAAAGAATCATTGTTCAGTAAAAGGCGAATAACAGTTGCAATTACTTGATTTGTTTGTAAAATATAATGCTGGTGGCACTTGCAACCAATCGTCTGAAAGGCTTTGCTTTTATGTTTTGACATTTCGATATCCCTTTCCGGTAAAAACAGAGATCCATCAATGAAGTAATTTAGTAAGAGTCGTTACAATGATGGTACGTTTTTTAAATCATGTCTGTATTGTTACAGAAAAAGAAATTTCATTGAATTGCCTACTATGGCTTTAGTAGTGAGTGACTTTCTGTTCGCTGGTAACTCTTTTTCCAGGGTTCAAATTCTGGGGGAAACATGGATGTCATGTCTAAGGAACTGGCCATACTACACTGCTGGCCACCCAAAATGCAACACCAAGAAGGACAGGAGATATCAAAGCCAGATTTACTGGACACATAACAATAGATACAAAGATTGAACGATTGAGCTTACAGGCCCGTGCGACTTCCGGAACACGCAGACATCAATAGTTCGTGTGGCCCCCATGGCTGGCAATAACGGCAGCTACACGCCGCGGCATCGAACGAAAGAGGCTTTGGATGTGGGCTTGGGGTATGTCGGTCCAGGCTGCTTACACACGTTGCCACAGTTCATCAGGCGTAGCCACGGGTGGTGCTTGCCGGGCCACTCGGCCGATCAGCGACCAGACGTGTTCGATGGGCGAAATATCGGGAGAACAGGCGGGCCACGGCAGCAGTGACACCTGGTGGGCCGTGAAGAATTGTTGCACGATGCGTGCCACGTGCGGGCGCGCATTGTCCTGTTGAAACGTGGCCGCTGGCAGGTCCTGCAGCTAATGGAGGACTACAGGCTCCAAAACGTCGGAGATGTAGCGGTGGCTGTTGAGTGTACCGGCGGTGCATACCAGAGGGTGCGGGTGTCATATCCAATTGCGCCCCAAACCATAACGCCAGGCGACGGACCGGTATGACGATGCATAATGCAGGCGTCATACAGTCTCTCGCCGCGGTACCATCACACGTGGATCCGACCATCGTGGTGTTGCAGGCAGAAGCGGGATTTGTCGGAGAAAACAATGTCGTGCCATTCCGTAGTCCAAGTGCGGCGTTCAACGGCCCACTACCGTCGCTCTCGCCGGTGGTGTAGCGTCAATGGTAATCGGAGCAATGGGCGCCGTGCGACAAGTCCCGGCTCCTGCAGACGACGTCGAACGGTACGTGCTGACACAGGTTGTTGCGCAACACACCCTTTTTCCTGCACTAACGTTCGTGATGTGGCGGTGCGAGCCGTCAATGCCCGCCGCACAATATGCCGGTCCTCTCGTTCGGTGGTGTGCCGTGGCTGCGGCAATCGCTCGCGTCAGTCCGTCCCTCCTGCATCCACCGAATCTATACTCGCCTAGATGTGGCCGAATGTCGTCCCACACGGGCGCCGATGTCTCGGTACGATAAACCAATGTCGCGATAAGCCACTATTCGTCCTCTGTCGAACTCCGAAACGTGCTGTAATGACTGCCGTATTCTGCGACGAGGCATCAAGAAGCTTCCCACGCACAGGCCCGGCAGCACAACACACTTCCACTACTTACACCCCGCCTTCTGTGCACCCTTCTTATAGTGCTTCTCGGTGGCGTGCCAGGCGCACATGATTTGCATATACCCTGCAACGCTAATCGTTTTTATGTCCTCTCGCGGGCGACGCATGCTGCGAATTTCAGGCCAATCGGATGCTTCCTTCTGGGTGTTGCATTTTGGGTGGCCAGCAGTGTAGTTACGCATATCCCAAACTTAGTGCTCTCTAAATGTTGCCTTATCAGCTAAAGGATTTTAGAGGCATTCTAGCTCTGGAGATCTCTATGGGTCAGCGGAGATAAGGAACTGGAAAAAAACAAACTTGTTTCCCACTATAACCATGAAAGAAGGTATATCATGTTTGTTAGTGATATTCAAGATCATTAGTAGTTTGAAACGGTTTAATCTTGGGTGTACGACCGAGAAGAAGTTACTGTGAAAATCAGTACGTAAAAACACTGGCGGTTCGTGGTTTTGCAAACAGGCACAGCACAGAAATGCGATCAGAAACTAAGGCGTCAAAAATGTCACGTACCTAGAACTCACGCAGTAATATGTTACCGAAGACTATAAAATTTCCTCAAAATAAAGCCTTTTTAAGCGATTTCATTTTAGAGAGCATTTTATTTCCTGAAAAATAGTCGACTTTCATACTCACGCACACTCACTATCTCAGCTCATTAAGTTACAAAATTTTGTGGGTGCCTTCAATCTCTTTGATCAGCACCAGCTTACCAGCGATAAATTGATAGTTATGACAAGAAAGCATAGTGCGTATATACAATCATGATCCGTAGCATTATGACTACATACATAATAGCGTTCAGAGCAGTCTTTTGCTGTAGTAGTTACTGCAGCGAAAGACTGCCGTAAACTCGGCATGACATCGCATTCACCAATCCGCAGAGGGTGTGTGTGCTCAACTATTCTGTTCTGTCTGAAAAACTGATATCCCGGAGTTCGGCAACGGAGCGACGCGCTAGCGTGTTCCAGCAGATGTTGCGTTCTACTGTATCTCAAAAATGTTCGATAGAATTCAAGGCGGGGCAATTTGGCTACTAACGAAACTCACAAAATGCTTGGACATTATCCTCGAATCATTCCTTCACAATGCAGGACTTATGACACGGGACACTGTCTTGCTGAAATAGTCCAGTGCCATCCGGATATACGGTCACCATACAGAGCATCACCTGATCCGAAACAGTGCTTAGACAAGATATTGCTGTGAGAGCATGTTCAACGGGGATGAGGGGCCTCAGTGACGTCCATGTAAGAACAATCTTCATATCATGATACCACCGCCCCCATGGAATTTCCGTCCAACTCTGCAGTCTGATTACAGCTGTCTACCACAGTGGTGTCAAATACGAATCCATCCATCGGAATATTGGAGATGGAAACTGGATTCGTCGGATAAAGCGACTCTTTCCGAGTCGTCCAATGTCCAGCTGTACAGGATAGTCGGTAAGGTGGTTACATAAACTATGTGGTCAACATGAACACTAGGTCAACAAGGGTGCTCGCCTACTCTTTAGCACCACTCAACAGAAGTATGCTGGATTGTGTGCACTGGTTGTTGTCTGGCGTTAACTGAGAGACCGTGAGTCGTTTGTTACCCAGGACAGCATGTGCTAACCGGCTTTCACCTTTAGTGTTAACCAGTGATGGTCTCCCCTTTCCGGCACGTTGGGGATATGTGAGTCGCTCTTCGGACCATTTCCGCCACATCTTCACTGCAGCGGTCTTCTAGAAGTCAACAATACCTGCAGTTACTAAGTTCTATACGCGGCCTTTCTCGCGACGATAATCATTTCCCATTTAATCTCTGACAAGACCTTTCCTTTCCCAGTTTCTCGAGTTTCCTTACGGCGAACTGACACGCCCAGCCTGTGCTGTCTATTTCTCACCGACATCACTTCTGTGCCCTGTGAGACGCTTCCACTTGGGGGTACGGGGATGATCATAAGGATATGGGCTATGAGTTTATGTAGTGAAGATTGCCGCTAACACTATAACGATCATTTCTTTCCCTAAGTTAAACTGGTGTGCAAAATTAAAAGGTAATAGAAAAAATCGCACTAAATATGCTGTGCATGGACGGAAACGCAATGAAAGTGGATGAATATGTGAACATATTGATATCGGAAAAGAAGCCATGTGCATGTGCGTATCTTTTAGCGTAGAATATAGAAATCAAGACCGCGTTATAACGGCAATAGATCGGGTCGTTTTTTATCACACCTCATATTATTTCTAAAAGTAGGCTGACAGTATTACGGAGTTAGGTTGAATTGAAGATGTCTTGAAGAGACAGCATTTGAAAATTTCACAGGTGAGGCGAGTTATCGGTAGGATGAAAGCAGGTAAATCCCAGTCAGAGGAGGCTAGAGCGTTTAATTTACCACAAAATGCCATCTTAAGACTATGGAGGCTGTTTCTTAGTACAGGAGAGGTTTGTTGCGTTGTCGACAAGGACATCCATCAAGATAAAGCTGGAGATAACATACACGTACGTTTATCTTGGACAGAAGATATCAAGTGAGGGTCACATTGATGAAGATATTAATCGGCGTACAAAACTTGCCTGGATAGCTTTTGGTAGAAACAGCATAGTTTTCAAGAGCAATATGCCATTATGTCTTAAAAGAAAAGTGTTTGATCAATGTATCCTTCCAGTACTTACGTATGGTGCAGAGACGTGGACCTTAACTAAAAGAGACATACAAAGGCTGCAGACAACTCAAAGAAGCATGGAGAGGTTGAAGAGGTGCATGCTTGATGGTGTAACTAGGAGAGATAAGAAGAGGAACTCGTGGATCAGAAAAATGACACGAGTAGAAGACATCATGGTCAGAGTTAAATCCCTGAAATGGCAATGGGCTAGACATACTGCCAGAAGGACAGACCATCGATGGACAGCAGAAATTTTAGATTGGATTCCAAGGGACAGGAAAAGACCCAGAAGAAGACCACATGGGAGATGGGTGGATGAAATTCGAAAGTATGCGGGAGTGACATGGAGGAGACTGGCACAAGACAGACCGTTGTGGAGGAAACTTGGGGAGACCTTCGTGCGGCAGTGGATTGATATTGGTTGACACTGATGATGATGATGATGATGACATCGGACGCTAAAATAATTTGTTTATCCCGTCATAATGAAACTTTCCAAGAAACAGAATCTCGATTGTCAAATGACAGACAAAGAATGGCTTTACAAAGGGAAAGACAGTCTCCCGTTGAACGTAATAATCGTCTCTCTTTAGATTCGCCGTAAATTCTAAATTGCTACCGTGCGAAGCCGGGCCGGGTCGCTAGTCTTTCATATCTGCACTTTTGCCATAATTCAAGATCGGGCTTAAGTCTACCCCATCTTTCGGTTTCCATGTTCTGTTCCAACTAATGAGAGAAGAAATGGTGTTCCCATTGCTCAATCACACAATCCATTATTTAAGTACTTGTTGTTAGGCGCAGCAGGATGTGAATACATTTTCTCCTAGTAACTCCAGAAGTGACAACACGCCAGAAAGTCGAAATGCCCGTGAGCATTCCAGCTACAAGGAGGGCGCTTAACTGCGCATGCTCAAACAACCGTGCAAGAATCAGAGGGTTTTATAGTGTTGCCGTCGACGAATGTAAGTAATCTCACGGGAAAATTATTAGGTGTCATTTTTTCTTTATTTCTTTTTATTTTTGTTTCCCTCAGCATTGGAGCTATTTCAACTCGCAACACATAACATTAAGTCAATGTGTTTTAATATTTGCATACTTTATAACAATCTTTTTTTCGTCCGTCAAATAAAAATATCGTCGAGTACGGTGGGTAGAATACAGTCCCGTGTGTTGTTTCCGACGAGCTGCATCTGCAACGAAAAAAAGACGCAGCACTTAAAACAATATCTTTTCATTTCTTTACACGTCATGAAGCTTCGGCCGCCAAAGATTTAGAAGACGTACCTCATGGAGCCCCTAGGACATGAACTTTATAAAGCTTATTGACGCATCGCAAGTGTGTCTAAAATCTCACGTTCGGATATGAGATTTGAGAAGGCACATATTATTTTCAAACAGATTTCCGTTGGATATCAAAACGTCGTGTGCTACAGAGACTATTTGGCTATGTGAGTTTCCTTTGAAGAAAAATATTGGAACTCCGAAATAGTTTGTTCAACAAACGTTAGATAGTGAAATAAACATATTTTATTGCTATAAATATTAATCTGAATTAATTAACTCTACCCTGTAATAAACATGCAAAACCGACTCTACAACTATAGACAGTTGGGCGTTCAAGAAATTCAAGGTATTATATATGAATTCTGGGTATGCAATATGATCTTTTTGTTTAATCAAGTTATTTATTGGGACTCTAGTTTGTTCATAGAATAGATTCAGGTACTTGAATCCGTCAGAGACAAAACTAAATGTCGGCACGTCCTGGCGTTCCCATCATGCAATGGCGTAGGCCTGTTTTTTTTTTTTTTTTTTTGTTGTTGTTGTTTTTCTTTTTCGTTTTCTTTTCTTTTCTAAAATGGTTGTGAAACGGACATTTTGCGTCTTGAAAGGGTAAAACAGCATGCCCTTTGAAGAAAAAGCGGCACTTCCTTTCTTACGGTAGGTCATGAAGGGAACTTACCTCCCAGGTATGGAATGACAATTACCATGGCATTACTATCTCAATAATACTACTGGCCTAGGGCGTCATCTCATATCTTTTGCGCCCCCGACAAGGAGGCGGCATTTACGGGTACGCTACGAGCTCTCAATGATTTGGGCCTGACGCCCGATTTGTGGATCAAAGAAATTGATGGAAATCAAATGACATCAGCCATGGAATTCTATTGTCACACAGTATGCGAAGACACATTTCCGTTGTAGAACTTTCCAAAAAGTTATATGTGTACTGAACGATGATTTTTTTCCTTTCGCAGCGTACATGGTAGGAATTTATACTGAGTTAGCAGCTTTGCATTAGGAAAACCTACCTTGATTCACATTTTTGTGCAATCACGGCTCGCAGACGCCTAGAAACAGATTCTACAAAATGTAGAACATCCTCCATGCGTGACTTGACGGATGTCCTTTGCAGCAGCTCTGTCAGTTCACGCTCATTCAGTGGAGGAAGATCAGCAGTTCTCACACGTTGTTCTAGCATATCCCACAAATGTTCAATTGAGTTACAGTCAAGGGAGTTTTGGGGCCAAAGCAATGTGGCGAATTCGTTGTCGTGTTCCACCAACCACTCAGTAGTTGTACGAGCCCGAATACACAGTGAGTTGTCCTTCTGAAAAATGGCACAGTGGTACGGGTAAGAATCTTGAAGATATGGATGGAGGTGGTCGGCTAACAGGTCCCTGTAGCGTTCGCCTTTCAATGTTTGTGGGATGATAACCAACGGACATAGGGCTTGCCAAAACTAAGCTCTCCAGACCAGAACACCACCTCTGCTGGCCTGTTGAAGCCCAACTGTACAACCACGGGATAGGGCTTCATGCCGTGTAAGCCATATGCGAACCTGGCCATCAGCATTGTGCAGAAGGAAACGGGACTCATTACTCCAGATGACCTTCTGCCATCTCTCGAGGGTCCACTGTTGACTTTCTTTGGCCAATGCGAATCGTTTTTTGCGATGACTGGACGTCATCATTGATACTCTCGTTGGTCTCCGGCAGTGGAACCCCAGGCGAAGCAAGGTACGGCACATGGTGCGTGTGGGAATAAGTCGAACTGCACCATTGTTGTATTGGGGGGTGAGCTGAGTGTCTGGTGCATGTCGTTGCTGAGATACTAGTTGTGGCACCCGACTCTCACCTCGAAGATCAACCGTGTTTACTGACCAGTGAGCTTTTCTGCTGGATGTCTGTTCATCGTTAATCTAGTCCTGGTACGCGCTTGATATATAGGTGCACGCTAATGTATACGGAAGCAACTAACAAGTGCGGCTCTTTCCGAAATACTGACACCTGCCCTCTGGGCCACAGCTATCTGGCCGCGGTCAAATTTGAGTCGCCACGTTTCCCCATTACTGGAAAACGTTGACTGATTGCGTACAGAGAATAGGTGTGCACAATTTATAGTAGCCGCACGTGTCGTTGATATCACGTGGTACTTCGTTATCGCTCCGAATATGTAAAACGAGCGATGTTCCTAATGCAAAGTTAACTCAGAATATGTAAGACGGGGGATGGTCTTAGTGCAAAGTTAACTCAGAATATGTAAAACGGGGGATGTTCCATGAAGTAGTCAGTTAATCGAAATGCCCTCGTTATAAAAGTGACCACCTGTAACCTGGTGATGTTTTTTAACCTTTTCGACTTATTTACATTGACGTAAGGTAAATATCATCTTATTATGTATCCTAAGCGTAAAATAAATCGCAAATGAGTTTTCTGGTAAAACCTGTTTCATTTTAATTATATTTTCTTCCTTTCTTTTCTTTTCAGAAGGGCTGTGCGCTTCCTTACTTTCAGAAACAGTTAATTTGAGTTTTCATTATCAATTCACAGCTTATTTCTGCAGTCTAATTCCTCCGTGATTAGTACTCGGTTCTTCAATCACGGTTGACCTCTAAAACATACGTGTTTCACAAGCAAACAGATGATAAATATTACAAACACATGCTTCCTTAATAAATATTTCAAATTTGCTGACTCGTCTTGACAAACACTTGAGCTGGCTTTCCGGACATTGGAAGCTTTGTTCAACGAAATAAAGAGCTCCTTCTAACCCGTGGGTAATATTTGTTGATTATCGTAACATAAAGAAGTCTGAATAATTAATCGGAGTTGAACTATGCGAGGCGAGTGTTTGTTTTAGCTGTTCTGGGTGAATAGATATCCATTAAGCAAGGGCAACAGGAGAAAAATTGCATTGATCTTTGTTCAATGAGGAAATTGGAGCGGATTAAAAGTAATTATAAAATGATTTACTTGTACCGGGACCTAAGCCATTCAAAATAATTTAAATTCGCTCATACCGAATGAATTTGTTTTGTAGAATATTTGATTAATTCCTGCGTTCCTGGAAGGCTTCCTACAATTCCGAGTTCATTAAGTCTATTACGGATAAGGACGAAGCGAAGTGAATTTGTTTGCCCCAAAGCTATTTAGCGTGATTTCCTAAGATTCTCGTTTTGCTTTGGCTTTTTCGCCGTTTCTGGCAGGAATTCAGAAAATTATCTTTCTCTTGACTTCTTGACGGTAATTAAAGCTAACTCTTTCTATCCGTGTGGAGAGGAAGAGAGTCAATCTCCTTAGATCCACCGCCGTTCCATTTAAGAAAAGGGTCCAATTTAATACTCACGCAAAGCATTCTTTCGAGCCACGCCTTTGCAAACTTTAACAAATGACCCTTAGGAGACACGATTCACTCTCTTCCCAGACAATTGGGAAACTGAAAAAATGTTCTTGGAGATGATTCACTATTGTTGGAGTCTTCGTATCTATTAGAATAAACGCTGGTGATATACTGTACGCCATATAACCTCAACTGGGAGACATATTTCGCATTATATATTCCAGAATGACAATGCTGTTTATATAAAACTCTTTCTGTGGAAACACTTCCCTCCTGAGCGTGCATTTTACTTTCGTACTTAAGTAACTCACAAACACATAGGTGCAGATAACATAGCTGTCTGTGCTTCTACAATAAAATTATCTAAGCCGCAGATTTAGCGAGTCAAATTTAGTGTCTCACAAAGTTCAAGAATTATGTAGAACCGTCTGAAAATTTTAAAGCATCAACGACAAGTGCATTATGGGATTTTTAGCTCAAATGCTAGGGATGCAGGGGCGTGCATTACGGTAATTGCAGTACACCGATTTTATTTTAGAAATCCGTAAAAACATTTTACATATCTGTCTGTATTTCTATAGATATTTATTTATTTTGCATTACTGTTTTTCTGCTTTTGAGAGTTACCGTAATTCTTAACACAGTTTTCCTCCTTTAAGCGCAATTTGTCGCTTTTTATTGAGCATGATGAATTATTTTTGCCTTTGATACTGTACTCACGAAATATATTTCATATACGTGAATAAAAAAGTATTTTTACAGCACGTTTTAATAATTTCGCTCTACGTGGAGCTAATATTTTACGATAACACTCTTTTGTAACTTGATAACGCGTTTTTAGTTAAAGAGAAAAAAGTGCCTTTCGTTTCGGATGTTTTTATAATTGATATGATATTTGTGAATCTTTATTAACACATCTCAAAAATGTCGCGCGCTGTGGAGTTTCACTCAGAATTTTTCATGTGTACGTGAATTAAGTTTTATGATCAAATGTATTTGCGTGGTACGACAATTGGTTCGCGCACAAACAGTTTCCGCTTAAGAATTTCATTGAATAAAGAGGTGATGTTATGCGTGTGTTGAATAGTTATTGTTGTTTGAGGGTTTAAAGACCAGCGTCAGCAACTCGATGGGCTATAAAAGCAGGCGCCCGTCCCTAATTTAAAGCCACTTTTTTGAGAAAGGGAAAGAGCCAGTGCAGTAAGACAAACACATCATCCATGGGTCACCGGGTTTCAAACCCGGACTCATCTATGACAAATGGTTATAAGGCAGCGCTTATACTACTGCGCCACCGGGACAGCAATGTACACTCACAATGGGCAAAACTTTAGAGATACCTACCTAATAGCGTGTTGGTGGTCCTCTAGCGGGAATAAATAGCCTGCACACGCCGAGGTATCGACCGGATACCGGTGAGTTTCCAAAGATAATGCCCAGCCATGCCTATTGCAGCATTGTCCACAACTCCACCAGAGACATCGGTCGAGGATCCATGAATCTGATGTACCTCTCCACGGTATTCCAGGGAGCTTCCACATGGTTTAAATCGACGGACCTTGGGAACCATTGGATGATTTCAAACTCAGATGAGTGCTGGGGGGTTGCAACTCGGTGGGGAGCCGCATTGTCTTACTCAAACAGACCACCGGCCCCACAGAATGCGCCAAGGACATGAAAGTGTGTCGGTGATTAGCCAGTGCATGCTGGTAGCGCGTAACGGTTAAGCATCTCTCCAGGCACGCTAAGGGAACTAATGTGTCCCATGAGAAGGCATTCCAAATCATCACATAGCCACCACCGCCTTGAAAAGGGCCGACCTGACACGGCACGACGGGGTCATGGCCTCATGCTGTCGACGCCACAACCGCAACCTCCCGTCAGCTTGGTATAGCTGTAAACGTGATTCATCTGAACCTACGACGCGGCGCCACTCTACAGAGGTCCAGTTTTGATGTTCCCGGCAGCTGGCGAGGCGTAATTTCCGATGACGAGCAGTCAACAATGGTACACGAGTAAGGCGTCGGATCTTGCAGCCCAAGATATGCACCGCACGCCGTACCGTTCGCTCTCTGGTGCTGCTTGGTCCCCGGCATTTAACCTGGATGTGGTTTGCGCCCCCGTTACCAAGCTGTCGGTCTGTACGAGCCTGGATACTCTACATCGAATCCGATCATCAATGGCGTGTGGTCAGCCACCGCTTGCTCTCTGCGCGCTAGTACGTCTGTCGATGCTACACTCGCAGTATATCCTCCATAGGGTTGCCCTCGAAAACACTAGGTTTCTTGCTACTTGCAAGATAGAATTACCCATGTGTCTTGCGCCGACAATGCTTCCACGATCAAAGTCGCTCAGATTACCACGTTTACCCATGTTAGTCGATTGCGATACACTGTCGGGAAGCCCTGCTTTCGCCCTATTTATCACCTGCGTTCGGTGGTTTGGGTGTGTTCCACTCTGTGCGGGGAATGTCCATGTCAACTGCCCATCAACCCTATCTGCAATGTTTTGTCTACTGAATGTACTAACTCACAGTTTTAGCTGATGAACACTCTTACTCTTGTTTCTGTTGGAGTACACACAGGTGGCAAAACCATGATGTATATAAGACACACACGCACACACGCGCGTGCACACACACACACACACACACACTATTATAATTCAGGAAGATTAACTCTTACTAGTACAAGCCTACAAGTAGAACTTGATGTCATTGAACATTCACGTGAAGTTAACTCTGAGAGTACCTGGTCACCTCTCACACTTTGTACACAGAGCTTTGTCGTTATATCTATGTTGTTTACTTTTGACCTTCTGCCAGAGTTGCCGCATAAGGAGAATATAGGAGTTCATGAAGATCTGGAAACCCAGTGAGATCATGTATGATATTAAAACAGAAATTTCTTGGAAGACCTGTTGCGAAAAAGAGCTAATGTTTTGGGTGACATTCAGACCATTAGTCTTGAACATGACATCAACTGTATTGAAGAAATAAATGAGATGAGTCTGAAAACATCGTTGCGAATGCTGCGCAATGATGCATAAAACAGCCGATACAGAAAATTCTTTATGTTCGTCAATATTAACGAGTGCTATCTTCTTGAAACTTAAACTCCTTAAAGATAATTCGTACTCGTACTGAATATTCGATCTCAAATACGGAAAGACATCTGTATATGCTGAAGCTCTTAAGAAATCAACTTGATTGCAACGACAATGGAAGGCAATGCGAGCGTTCGTTGTCGAGGGTCATCGAGCTACATTCCTATCTCTGATTGCGGGGAATATGAATGAGATATGGAAAGTTATCCGAATTAAAAAATACTCTATAGCTGGTTCTCTTGGTTAAAGCTTTCTATAATATGGGGGAGTTTCACGAACAATTTTAAAAATGAACCTAGCGCAATTATGTACCATCGGAACTGGTAGACAGCATTTTTGCCTAGCCACATACGAAAAGTTTCAGTGTGTGTCAACATTACGGGAATGCAGATTTCTTTCAACTTTATTCATCAGAGTGTTTATAGGTGTTGAAAATATCTGCGCTTTTTTTCAAGTAAATTCGGTACGCCAATGATTACTTAGCAGTGCTGTAGAAATAAAGGGGACGGTCCCGTATCTCAAACAGTTCTTAAAATGCCACAATTTGCGTCACCACTTATTTTAACCAAGTTGTTGACTTTTGTACTAAATAAACATTCGATGCTTCAAAACGTTTGAAATTCTTAATGCAAAATAAACTGCTAATAGGATATCTGCAATTATGATTGTTCAATGTTCAGCTTGACCGACGACTTGGATCAGCAATTATTTCTTCCACGTCGACTTTCACGTGAAACAAGCTATAAAATGTGAGCCTTTCAAACGCGCACTTGAAAGTATAGTTTGTATATCATATCTCCTTCAGTAGTATTAAATTTCGCGTACATCCGGGGGTATGTGTCAAGTACTTTAATTCAAGTTAGCCAACATATCAAAGTAGCTGGATTTGAAATCTATGAACTGTTTGAAAATCGTGTTGTAAAATGTATAAGTAATGTTGAATATTGAACTTCAGAAGCACTGCATCAGAAATTCGGTCATACAAATTGACAAACAAAGAGTTCAGCATGAAAAACGTGAAAATTTTAATACAACTTAATTTGAAAATTAAAATGCTTAACACAGAGTTCAAATTATTTTTAATTATTTTACTCTATTCTGCTGCTCAAATTCAGGTATCGTTATTTACTAAGTATATGTGTAATGCATATTGAAAGATAAAAGCTTCACATTTGTATTGCGAGCGCTTAAATATTAAAATATACGAAACTCCCCATAACTATGTATCAGACAGATAGAATCTTATGAAACAAAAGTATGGATATAAATTTTAAAGGAAAGCTACAAGCCTAAAATATAGGCCTAAATTTAGAAGGTAAGATATTTTTTCCACAATAGAAAAAACAATTAAAACCTGATAAAAAAAAATTCTCTACACCTCCCACGTAAAGTAAGTTGTTGAACTGAAAAGTGCAAAGATCCAACACTTATTTCTGTCTT
The DNA here is from genome assembly GCA_039090855.1 of Macrothele yani. NCBI lineage: Eukaryota > Metazoa > Arthropoda > Arachnida > Araneae > Macrothelidae > Macrothele > Macrothele yani. Next base: position 10,729,690 of record CM076996.1, read on the forward strand.
TTCAGTATTCTAATCAGCTTCTCTATATCTGCTATTTATTTCAGCGTAGGAAGCGCAACAGAACATTGAGCTTTCATGATTCACGTGATAAGTTTTTCAGCACCGTTAGTCATAGTAAAGTGGCTCGAAACTTTTTTTCTAAAACTTTTCCAGTTAGTTGCATGAACGTCTGTCGCAATACTTTTACTTAAATTAAACATTCGAGAAATCTTAAGAACCTTGAGTGTTCATGAAATTAATTACTAGCATACCCTGCTGGTCACTTTTATGCTTTGGAAGTCTGTAAAAAGAAATCTGTACTAGGGACTACTAGCAGCTCTTATCTAACGAAAATATAAGTCGGCTGCAGTTCATTTGTTAAGGTTGTTATCAATCTCTCTCCGCAGCCTTTTTCATTAATTATATCTAGTAAAAACTGACCTACGTAATAAGTATATCTCAAAAAACGAAATGCTAGAAACACTCCGTACAGGATGTCGGTTCGGAACAGCATTTTTATGTAAAGTATTTGCAGCTCAAACCTTAAATACATGACACTCTTCAAAATAATGCTGAGTTAATTATTGAATATCTTTCAATAAAACTAAAAGCAATCACAGTATTTTTCAGAAATTTTGAATTGATCCCTTTCCTGAATCTCTGTAATAGTTTGATACTGAAGTCATTCTGAAAACACTACAGAACCAGAAGAATTTCATGCTGGATTTACCTCAAAGGAATCTATTAAATGACTTTTCGAAAAGTTCGGAACACGTTCTCCATACAAATCACAATCCTTTTTATTTTTCAGAGTGCTTGAAAGATTATGTTTTCTTTTAAAGTACCACGTGACGCAAATTATTTTATAATCACTTTTTTAACATTTTGGGAATTTTTCAGATAACTTCCAACGTTCCAAAATCATGTATCTGCGCTTTGCTTACCGTGTCCATTTGTCAAATGGCATTTTCGTTTGACACTTATCACGTTAATTACTAGGTAATTATACCATAATTGCACCTATTATCAACAAGCATGAACTTTTTGCGTAACTTAATGAGTCATAATTAAAAGCATTCCTGAATCTCCAACAATGAAACTGCACATAGGTGTTTGAAGTAGGTATTTCAATACTTACTTGTGAATTTTTCGCTTCATATTAAATTAAGAACTGAGGTATGTAGTAAAGTTATCAACTCAAAACCTTACAGCTCGGTCCACCAATGATATTATATATTCTTTTCCATTTATCCTATTTTGATTAACTGTATTTCAACCCGATAAGCCTAATAATGTTCCAAACAAAAACCATACGGCCTTGAATTTCTGCTTTCTAGACAAGACACACTAGGAAACGAGATTAGTAATACGGGCTACGTGCTATGTCTGCTACTACGCCATCCCAGGCACAAGCAGGAAGACGTATATAGTCAATATTATTTTTCAAGGCAGTCGTTTATGCTGTAACGATGTACATCGATGATTTCACCAGCGTAAACTGTTCTAATATAAGCAGACGTTTTTCGTACTGGTAATGACAGATAGCAGATGCAAGAGGAAATAATAATTAAAATGAATGATGAAACGAGTTTGACTTAAAAATAATATACAATGAGTATCGCTTTCGAATTTGCTAGAATCTTTTTTGCAGATCAGAAGGATTCCCTTATAGGTAAGTTGAGTACTAGTCTCTTGATAAGGAGAAAATTCTGTTTCTGGATATTCCAAAGCTTGTAGTGTTGCGCCAACTCACTTAGCAGCGACGGCGTAAATATTTGACGAAGATCCAATGTCGTCAGTGTTTAAACAATTGTGAAAGGGGGAAAAAAGTAAAATGAGTCTTGCATAACCTTCTTGGAGCGTGAAGAACAGACAGGTACCTCAAACAACGACAGCTCCATGAGGGTGTCCCTAAATGAAAAAGTGTGTTACCTATCTTCATGTAAATTTATATCATGAATGTGGTGAATGGAAACTGAAAACGTTGCAGCATCGATATATACAAGAGAAGAAGACCTTGTAATTTCATTCAACTCATCGAAATTCTTCGGCAAAGTGAGGAATACACCAAAATAAAAGGTAGTGTAATTACAAAAATAACACAGTAATTGTTTATAACCTAAAAACGCAATAATTCAACAACGTTTTATATGTTGCACAACGTCTTGATCAGTTTTATTGCAACCGCAAAAAATATGGTAACAAAAAATATTACTAGCTCCAGTTCTTCATATGTATAGGAACAGAATCTTTAAATTAATGTCTAAATATTCCTAAGTAGTGTTTCCTTTTTAGATACGGTCATTAGAGATTCATAAAATTAAAAAAATTAAAAAAACTTAGCTATATCCAAATTGCAAATTATTTCAAAGAGATTAATTAACGGATTATGATGCACAGCAAATATTTAAAAATATTGTTACAGAGGCCAAAAGCGTAGTATTTCCGTTTATATATCTTTGCCAAAAAAAGAAAGAAATATGACACCGAAATTTCGGTTGTAATGGGCACTTCTTTTGAATCCGTTCTGACGTGAATTAAATTTATCAGAGCTATTCAAAGTCAAAGGAACCGGTTAGGAAAACGGTCAACCGATTTCTACAATTGATAAATCAACCACAAATAGAAACATCTACTTAATTCCACCAGCGGCTAAAAAGCATGCCACGAAAATTAACAAATGGGCACAAAAAGTTTCTCATAGCACAAGGAAAGTATCAGAGACAAGGAGATTTTCAAATCGAACAGTTGAAAGAAGAAATATACACTGCTGGCTACCCATAATGCAACACCTAGAAGGACCCGAGATAGCAATGCCAGATTTACTGGACACATAACAACAGATACAAAGATGAAATGATTGAGCTTACAGGCCCGTGCGACTTGCGGAACACGCAGACATCAATAGTTCGTGTGGCCCCCATGGCTGTCAATAACGGCCGCTACACGCCGCGGCATCGAAAGAAAGAGGCTTTGGATGTGGGCTTGGGGTATGTCGATCCAGGCTGCTTCCACACGTTGTCACAGTTCATCAGGCGTAGCCGCGGGTGGTGCTTGCCGGGCCACTCGGTTGCCGATCAGCGACTAGACGAGTTCGATGGGCGACATATCGGGAGAACAGGTGGGCCACGGCAGCAGTGACACCTGGTGGGCCGTGAAGAATTGTTGCTCGATGCGTGCCACGTGCGGGCGCGCATTGTCCTGTTGAAACGATGCAGCTGGCAGGTCCTGCAGGTAAGGGAAGACTACAGCCTCCAAAATGTCGGAGATGTAGCGGTGGCTGTTGAGTGTACCGGCGATGCGTACCAGAGTGGTGCGGGTGCCATATCCAATTGCGCCCCAAACCATAACGCCAGGCGACAGACCGGTATGGCGATGCATAATGCAGGCGTCATACGGTCTCTCGCCGCGGGGCCACCACACGCGGATCCGACCATCGTGGTGTTGCAGGCAGAAGCGGGATTTGTCGGAGAAGACAATGTCGTGCCATTCCGTAGTCCAGGTGTGGCGTTCAACGGCCCACTGCTGCCGCACTCGCCGGTGGTGTAACGTCAATGATAATCGGAGCAATGGGCGCCGTGCGACAAGTCCCCGCTCCTGCAGACGTCGTCGAACGGTACGTGGTGACACAGGTTATTGCGCAACACACCCTAATTCTTGCGCTAACGTTCGTGATGTGGCGGTGCGAGCCGGCAATGCCCGCCGCACAACACGCCGGTCCTCTCGTTCGGTGGTGTGTCGCGGCAGCGGCAATTGCTCACGTCGGTCCGTCCGTCCCTCCTGCTTCCACCGAATCCATACTCGCCTCACTGTGGCTGGATGTCGTCCCACACGGGCGCCGATGTCTCGGTACGATAAACCGATGTCGCGATAAGCCACTATTCGTCCTCTGTCGAACTCCGAAACGTGCTAGAATGACAGCCGTATTCTGCGACGAGGCATCAGGAAGCTTCCCACGCACAGGTCCGGCAGCACAACACACTTCCACTACTTACACCCCGCCTTCTGTGCACCCTTCTTATAGTGCTTCTCGGTGGCGTGCCGGGCGCACATGATTTGCATATGCCCTGCAATGCTAATCATTTGCATGTCCTCTCGCGGGCGACGCATGCTGCGAATTTCAGGCCAATCGGATGCTTCATTCTTGGTGTTGCATTTTGGGTGGCCAGCAGTGTAGAAAAGGAGACATGACATCATCTACGTCTTCTACCGGAAGAATTTTGCATAATGGAAAAGTTGAAAATATGCGAAAAATATTCTTCATGGAAAAAGCTATGCTAAGGAAAAAGAACTTTTCCAACACGTCTCCCGGAAGCAGAGAGCGAAAAAAAAAGTGGCGATCTTTACGCACCTACCGGAAAATCTTTGAATTATTTAAAGAGGATAATGCTCCACAACTCTATTGTAGCGAATGACATACAGTAAAAATGAAATTTCTCAATAGTGTTTTTAGAAGCCGCGTTACACCTGCAAACTGAAGCACACAAACACCACCCACGACAGAAATGTGAACTGCAAAATTCCTCATATACTAACTTAAAGTGTTCTACAAAGTAAACGGTATCCGGTGTTGAATTTTTTTTTAAATCGGACATGTAGAAGCAGACATTGAGAAAAACAAATTAAGCTTTTGCGCCCCCCTAACGACTAAATTGTGCATTATTTCGGAAAGAAAATACGCACACGGAGTTTGCTTAGTTAGAAGAAAAAGTTTTTCAATCGGTTTTTTAGTACCGAAGATACTGCTGTAAACGAAAACATGAAGGTACGCCTACTGGTGCCAGACTTGTGCGTTAAGAAAAATTAGAAATTATCTGAGAAACATTTTTCAGCGGAAACGATCTCCAACAAAAAAATAATTTTTCAAATCTGACTCCAAAAAGCAGGGCTATGTACAAAAATAAGCTATGCATATACGAAAGATTTTCGATGTCAGCGATATCGGTTCACGAAAGGATTTTTTCAATCGAGTTTTTAGGAGCTCAGATTTTGCTGCAAATACATCAGAAACAAAAATTAATGCTTACGCCCCTGGTGGCCAAACCATTCTTTGCGAAATATTATAAATTATATGCAAAACATTTCCCATCAGGAGCTGTATGCGATACAGGAAGAATTTTTCAAACCGGAGTTTTAGAAGTAGAGATATCGGGGGAACGCAATTTACCTTTAGGCCCCCTAGCGGAAGGTCTATGAATCAATTAAAATTTTTGAAATTCATATGAAAAACATTTTGCACCGGAAGCTCTATCCGACAAAGAAGGAATTTTTTAAATCGGATTCTTAGAAGCAGAGATATTGAAAAAAATAAAATGTATATCTATGCCCCCTGGCGGAGAAACCATGCATTATTTTAAGAAGAAAATATTTCAAAAAGGTTTATGGATGTGAATGGTATCGGTCCACGGAAGAATTTTTTCAAGCGAGATTTTAGAAGCTCAGATTTTACTGCAAATGCATCAAAAGCAGAAATTAACCCTTACGCCCCTGGTGGCCAAACTGTTTTCTACCAAAACTTAGAAATTATATTCAAACGATTTCCTATCAGGAGCTGTATCCGCTGCAGAAAGAAATTTTCAAATCGGAGTTTAAGAAACAGAGATATTGGGGAAAACGCACTTCACTTTTACGCCCCCTAGCGGAAAATCTATGCGTAACTTGAAAAAGTGACTATGCCTAAAACGGTCTTCGACATAAATGGAATCCAAAGGTAAAATACTTTTTCAATCGGATCTTTAGAAGCAGATATATGGAATAAAAATGCATTTTGAATTCGACATCTGCATTTACGCCTCCTAGCGGCAAAATTGTTCATCGTATAAAAAAACGAAATAAAGGATCACCATTCGCACATTTTAAGCTTCCCAATGTAAAAAGGATTTTTGAAATCGGGCTAATAGTTGCAGAGACATGGTGTGCGCAGACGGACGAACGGACGCACAAACCGATAATATAAGTACGATCTTTTTTACGCTTTCCAACCGTAGGTTGAACAAGCGTAAATGCTCCAGCTTTGTCCGTCTGTCCGCACGATAACTCGCGTAAAAATGGTTCGATTTCGATGAAATTTTAGTATGTAGTAGTGAAAAACCTGGGGACAAACCCTATTGAAAATGGGCGAAATGGGATCAAAGGTCAGGACATAAGAGCAGGATCCAATCCATCGCCCTTATGCGGCATAACTTTCGTAAAAATGCTTCGACTGCAACAAAACTTTACCATGTTGTTCCGGAGGAATACTGAACCGATTCTGTTGAATATCATCGAAATCGGGTCAAAGGTCAGGACAGAGGAGCGAGATTTATTCCACAGCCATTATCCTCATAACTAGACTAAAAATGCTTCTATTGCGACAAAACTTTAGTATGTTGTTCCGGGGGTATACTGAACAAATCAATAGTCAGGGTAGGGAGGAGGGTTTGCCTGCGCGCGATTTCTGGTATGTTGGAAAGCGTATCATAATCAATGCATTGCATGATTTTACTAACTTGTTTACAAAAGACGTGCTAAAAACGAAGCATTCAGATGGAATCATCCAATCGGGATGAAAATTGGAATATGCAACGTACATGTATAGGAAAGGAAGCGATTGCAATTCCAGAGCAGTTGCGCCATTTTTTCGAATAAAACAACTACACGAGTGAAAAAAATCATTACGTTGTAGAGCCGCCTCTGGCTCGGACACAAGTGGTTAACTGGCGTAGCATAGACGTATACAGTTCACGGATGCTGTCCTGTTCACGGATGCTTGCCAGATGGTGTCCAAGTTGCAGGTCAGTTCGCCGACATTCCCGGATGGGCGTTGGTGGCTCCTGTCATGCCTCAAGCATGCTCGATTGGTGAGAGGTCGGGCGATCGTGCTGGCCACAGAAGCGTGTCGACATTATGGAGGTAGGCCTGGGAGAGCTGTGTCGGGTGTGGCCGAGCATTACCCTGTTAAAAAAACTGCTCGGTGATACTGCGACACGAATAGCAACAGAACAGGTCGTAGAATGTCATCTACGTACTGTTGAGGCGTGAGGGCGGTACCGAGAACTACCATGGGTGTCCGGCTGTCGTAGGAAATGTATCACCAGACAGTCACTCCCAGTGTGTGAGCCTTGTGCCGTTTTACTTTAAAGGGAGGGTCCAGGAGCTGGCTTGTTCGTCTCCAGACAGGTATGCGCTGGTCACCGGCGCCAAGTGCAAACCGTGACTCATCACTGAAGACAGTACGACGCCACTGGAAGACAACACATGCCACGTTGATTGGGCCCGACACCACTGCAACCGGTGCTGGTTTGAGAGAGGCATCCTTATTGTGCACGGACCCGACATCGATGCATCCTTACAGTCCGTGGAGGTTAATGCAGCCACAATCCTCTATCACAATTGTCCCTGCGTGCGAGCTTTGCTCTTGGTACACTCTCCTCGGTGCGCGGTTCCCATGAGCTGAAGCTGGCCACTATTTTGTCATTGGTTGTTCCTTTTTAATCATTTGTATATTCGGTCCTGAGGTATCTTAATGGGAAGTTTCATCATGGTCAAACTCTTTTCGCGGGGTGCTTCGGTTTTTTTGTTGTTGTTGTCCTTTGTGAAGAGTACAGTTACAGTAAAATTTCATAAACACACCGGACAAAAAATTAGGGGATGTAAACTTTATTCCTCAATACGGAGTTTATATCGCCAGATGCTTCAATTACAGATTTAATTTTACTTAGCATGCTATCAAAAGGACTCAGTATCACATGCGTATAAAGCTTATACCACTCCATGCTCAAAAAATCCCTTAATTGCACCAAATTTGCAGGGTGTTTTTTTTTTCTTCACGGCCCTTCCTAACATGTCCCAGATTTTTTAAATCACATTTAGATATGAGGAATTTGCAGGCCAGTTGAGATATGGAACGTCTCTCATGTTCTTCAAACCAACCCAGCACAATTCTGCTCACTGGACACAAGAGTTATCACCTTGAAATAAAACACAGGATCCACTATGTGTCCTTCTTGTTCCAAAATCTGGACAAATGGCAATAATGCTTATTTAAAAGGGGCACATAATCCACAGATTTCTTGCGATTGGACACTTCAAGGAATGGTCCAACTCTAGTACTTGAAATACAGCCCCAAATCATGACACTTCCACCTCCTTTTTGCACAACTATTTGGACACATTCTGGATTAAATACTTCGCCAGCTTTCCGCACGACCCTGGAGCGACCATCATTGGAACACAAGCTGAATCTGGTTTAGTCGGACCATATTATTCGTCACCACATTTCAATGGTCCAGGGACAATGCTGTTTCGACTCATGTGGACAGTTGTTAACTTCGAACGTATCCGGGCAATACGATTGAAAATGCTCAAGCCATGCAGTTATCTCTGTAGCATTCGTTCTGAGACTGATTTACTGAGCCCAGCACTGTACTGTTAAAGCAGTTGTTGACGAGTCTGGAAACGAGCAGCAGTTGCTAATCGTCCCAAACGCCTGCGATTCCGATTTGTCATCATAGAGCTTCTACCACAGTTCCTCCGCCAACAGCGGTAGCTTCCATTCTTCTTCCACTGGAAATGGGCCCTACTGACTCGGACAGTCCAACAAACTTCTCCTTTTCTTGCAAGAAATGACCATATTCTAGGCCAAAAACAATGGCCCCATTTTATCACTCAGTAATGTCACCTTTACGACCCATAATTGTACCTGTAAAAGGAAATACAGAATACTACAGATGCTTTAAATGCACACCTTAGACATCCACATTCATAATCCAGTAGTTTCTCTTTCCATATTTACACACAAACAACTCGTTATGTTTATCAACTTTATACTTATGTACACGTTTCGATCAGCATTCCGTAATCTTTCATCCTGTGTGTTTATACCTGTACGCTCGGGAAACGGAGTGCACCAACATATCGATTCGGCCCTTAGAGAGAAAGGTGACTACGCTACTCATTTGTAATATAGGCTATGATAAAGATCAAAATAAACAGTTGGATACTAATCCATTATGGATAAATGTTTATGCATCTAGGTACAGTACTCGCAACTATTTTTCTACAGGATACTTAAGGGAAGCCCTATTAGGTAATACTTCCCTTTAATATTCCAAATTATTTGGTGGAAATTTACAGGGAAAAATAGAACACAACTTTTCTATTAATTTGTTTAAAATACTATAAAGATTTACGTTCACGAGACATCTTTCAGCCGCCCTGGTGGCCGAGTTGTACGAAGCGTTGGCTTCAAATCATTCTCCCGAGACGGTTCCGGGTTCTAATCACATGTGTGGCATAGATGATGCGTTTATTTTACGGTACTGGCTCTCTCCCTTCTGTGGAACCAGTGGCCCTAAATTCGGGGCGCCTGCTTTTATAGCCCATTGAGTAACGCAAGTGTTAAATCCCCAAAGAAAAAAATATTTTGTTCCTTATAATTTTTCTGAAAGCGAGGCGATGACAACAAAGACCACCTCGATGCCTACGGGAAAGGTGAAGAAGAAAATTTCTCACCAGGTAAAAATTTGCCAGGATCATAGCAATTAGATATGCCTGAGCTTCTAGTTTACTGTTCACAATACGTTAAATCAGCACATCAAAAAACTTTAAAATTACGTCGGACTGGGACAGGAATCGAACCCGCATCTCCCGATTTCTGTTTAAGCATACTATCCGTTACACCACCCAGGACAATGTAGCTCCAAGTATATGAGTTAGAAGAATCTAAAAACCTTTATATTTCTCTAAGCAAAGTCACTCAGATAACTTCAAATAGGTTTGATAGGGCGAAATCTGAAGATGCTCAGATTCTTCTAACTCAGATACTTGGAACTTCAAACCACTTCAAATGAGTTCGACTAGCGAAATGTGAAGAGGTGCAGATTTTTCTAACCCTGATACTTGGAACTTCAAACCACTTCAAATGGGTCCGAGTAGCAAAATCTGAGAAGGTGTTTAAATTCGTCTAAGTCAGATACTTGGAACTTTATTGTCTTGTGTGGTGTCGAACGTCACTTGGGAGATGCAGGTTCAATTCTCGCTCCAGTCCGATACAATTTACAAATTTTCTGTTGTGATGATGTTACGTATTGAACAGTGAAACTGGCGATTCAGGCATATCTTATTGCTATAATCCTGACCTTGTCTACGTAATTTGTGAAGAATATTTCTTCCACGGAATCCCTACCTCATACATTTTCCGCGGGTGATGACGAAAGGGTAACGTATGTATATTTCACACTTCCTAAGGGCAGGTACTGTGTATATACAGTATAAATGGAAGGTGCGACACTTTTTGGTTTAGTTCTTGGAATCACAGTTGTATCATAATTACTAGCTCCCGCCATAATCTTCATTCGTCTCGTCATCTGCTGCAGCCTTTTCTATCCCAGTCCCTGTCTCGTTGTGCTGTTCCTAAAGTTGTGTTCTCTGTAAACAAGACATTACTGAAACTCTCATGTCTTCATTTTTCTTTAAAGATTTCGAGACAGAGTGCTTCATCCCGCATATCAATATCTCGATCTTTCTGGCTCTACAACTAGACATAAATTATCCTTTAAAGATGCAGGTAAAATCGATTCGATTAGATTTCGTAATTCTTCTAAGGACACGATAGCACTCACCTTGCCTAAACGTATCTTACTCATGAATCCATAATCGTGAAAATGCTGGTACAACGCTTCGCACATACAGACACCACATGACCCTGTGAGGAGGTCCGCTGGCACCATGTTCTAAGCATGGTTTCCCAGCCTTGAAGGTTTAGGAAACTCCTTTCAAATTCTTACATTTTTTACAGAACTGCTGATAAAATTTTCGTACAGGCTTGGGTCCCAGTCGTTTAACGAAAGCTGAAGCGTAAGTGTTTGCGTAGGAAGCGGCTGTGCTATACAATTAATAATTAAAATCTCAAGACTGTGAATATTCGTCATTTTAATGTTAAGATAGTTCCAAAACTTATTTTTCAAATTTCGAGTAAACTATTAAATGTTTCCTGTGGGAAGGCTGACACTCACTTTCGTTCACATTTTTAAGTCTCATATTCTATTGCAGCTGTTAAGATGCTCATTTGTGATCCTGTTTCTATACTTATTTTTCACTCTCTTCATTACTGAAAATGAAATACTGATAGCTAGAGCACAACAACGCCCTCACTCGATGCGCAACACGAGCCAGGACTGGTTACTTGTCTTTAGGGACAAAAGGCCAAATCTTACTTTAGAGGACGTAGTTCCCGAGGTAACACTTTCAATGAAAGGTCAGTTTTAGCGCTATCAGTTCCGTTTCTAATAATGGGCCATCTTCTTGAAAGTGCTGTTCGATATATCTGGAGGAATTTTCAATTTCAAGATCCACAAACAGGAATGAACCAAGCTGCGCAATTCATTTTTTTAAATCGCCAAATCTCTGTTGAAACCCTGCTTTCAGATTCCAAAGTACGTCAGTATGACCTTCCCCTGGATATACATATTTCAGGATTCTTTCCCATTGCAAGCTGTTCTCAACTACGACCTGTCAGACCATGAAAATAAAAAAAGCTACCGCTTAAAATGTATTTGCGGAACAGAAACCAAAAGGACCTGCCATTTTCCGAAAGCAGGACACTGATAGGAACGGCATACACCAGGAACTGCTTCGACAGATGGATCTGAGCAAAATTCGCCGAAACAGCCACACATCTGTGCAGTAGACAGGCGAATTTAGAAACAAAACTTAACATTGACTTCTTAACTTTGTTTTCATTTGCGTATATGACACCGGAAATGTGTGTAATCCGGCATTCTATGGAATGTATAGGTTTTCTATATAATGCCTAAAACTACCAGGCAAAATGCAAAAAGATAACGCTTCATACATTGCCGCGGCATTTCATATAATTCCGAGTATGATTTAGGCGATATGTGAGATGGGAGTTAACATTGTGTGACAACAAGTTTCCACAGTTTCCCGCAGTTGTACAAGGGACCACGTTTCGAGTTCCTGTGCGTGAGGTAGACAAAGGTGGAGGAGATTCTCGAAATATTTTGGCCATCGTAATGGGGATAGAAAGTGAAGATTACTCAAGGAATCTTAAAACAATTATACGCTAGATCGCTGTTTTCATTAAACGGCGAAAACTTCACTGTACTGGAAAATATCCCTGTCGACAAGGAAATCGTACTAAGGTCATGTGAAATTTGACAATCTACAGGTACTGTCCAAGGTTTTTTGAAGTGCAAAAAACCTTGGACAGTACCTGTAGATCAATGCTAAGCAGTGAAGTGTTATTTTGTAAGAGAAAGGTACTATGTGAATCCAAGTGTCTCTGAAAATTCCAAGTGTCATTTTAGCTCTGCTTGCTGTAACAAATAATACTTTAAACGTAATTATACAGATTAATTTTTGATGTATATTTTGCTGGGTCCATAAATTTTTAAAATAAAAGCTTAAATACAACGTCCTAAGGGATTTTATTAATTTGTTAATAATCTCATTCATAAGGAAATAAATTTGTTTTATTTATACTTTAACTAAAAACTTCTCAGCATTATATGTAATATCTGAGTTTGTGTACATTTCCCTTTGCAAAGTATGAAACGCAAGCGTAAAATTCATTTATTTCAGTTTTGCTCGTACCACTTGCATTAAGCATTTTAAAGAACGACTATAAACTACACTACCTGATCAAAAGTGTCTGGACACTTGCCTACCCCTAAATTCCCTGTAATATGAAAGGAATAAATACGTAACTAGTTGGTCTACCCTTTGTTGCTATCAGAACCTCCACTCTGCTGAAAAGGCTTTCCACTGGAGTTTGGTACATTGCTGCGGGAACTGCCTTCCATTCTGCCACAAGAGCATTAGTCACGTCGGTCACTGATGTCGGGCTGCTCGGCCTGGCTCGCACAGTCGGCGTTCTAGTTCATCCCAAAGGTGTTCCATGGGGTTGAGATTGGAGCTCTGTGCAGGCCAATCAAGTTCTTTCACACTCATCTCATCAAATCATTACTGCACTAATTTTGCTTTGTGGACGGGGCAGTGTCTTATTGGTAAAGGAAAGGGTCTTCATCGAACAGTTGTCATGATCTTAGGAGCACAAAACTGTCAAGAATGTCATTGTATGCTTCAGCGTTAAGATTTTTCGGGCACTGCCTCAGCCCAAACCTTGAGAAACAGCCCCAGAGCATGATGTCTCTTCCATCAAACTTCACAGTTGGCACAACACAGTCAGGCAGGTAGTAATCACCTGTCATCCACCACAGCACAACTGGTCAGCAGAGAACGCGTTTCCTCTCCAGAGTCCACTGGCTCTTAGCATTACAGCACTCCAGCCGAAGCTTGATGTGTTGATCTTGCTGTTGTTAGGCTTGTGTGTGGCTGCTTGGCCATGGAAATCCGTTCCCTTCAGCTTTTGCCAAACCGTTATGGCACTGGAGTTGCTTCCAGAGGAATTTTGGAACTCGATGGTGAGTGCTGAAATCGAAAACAGGGGATTTTGTCCTACAGCACTCGGAGGTCCTGCTTTGTCATTTTAAGTGGCTTACCAGGACACAATTGAACGGTTTTGCTCTTAAGCGTTTCCACTTCACCATAACGTCACTTACAGTTGATCGGGGCAGACAAAGACAAAGACATTAGTAAACAAGAAAGATGGCACCGAATATTCGGGTGTAATAAGCACGTCTTTTGAATCCGTTCGGACGCAAATTAAACTTATCAAAGCTATTCAAAGTCAATGGAACCGGTATGCAAAACAATAGATCTGACGAAAGAAAGAAGATTTTCAATCGGGATTTTAATCCCTCAGATATTGCTGTAAACGGAATCGTGAGCTTTCGAACACTTAGAAACAAAGATATCGACAAAAATAAGATGTGACTTTACGTTCCCTGGTGGGAAAACCATGCATTATTTTAGGAAGAAAGTATTCTCAAAAGGTTTATCCATATAAGCGGTATCGCTCCAAGAAAAAAAAATTAGTCGAATTTTCAGGAGCCCAGATTTTGCAACAAATACTTCAGAAGCAGAAATTAACACTTATGACCCCTGGTAGCTAAACCATTTTTTACCAAACATTAGAAATTAAGGGACAAATATTTTCCATCAGGTCTTGTATGCGATACAGGAAGAATTTTTCAAATCAGAGCTTCAGGAGCAGAAATATCGCAGAAAACGCAATTTATCCTTGTGCCCCCTAGTGGAAATTCTATGATTTATTTGAAAATTTTGAATTTATAGGAAAAACATTTCGCATCGGAAACACTATCCAACAAAGTACGAATTTTTCAAATCGTACTCTTAGAAGTAGAGATATTGACAAAAATAAGATATAAATCTACGCCCCCTGGCGTAGAAACCATGCATTTTTCAAGAAGAAATTTTTCCTAAAAGGTTTGTTGACATGAGTAGTATCGGTCAACAAATGACTTTTTTTTTCAATCGAGATTTTAGAAGCTCATATTTTGCTGCAAATACAACAGAAGTGGAAATTAAGACTTACGCCCCATGGTGGCCAAACTATTTTTATACAAAAATTAGAAATTATGTGCAAATGATTTCCCATCAGGAGCTGTATCCGGTGCAGAAAGAATTTTTCAAATCAGAGATTTAGAAGCAGAGATATAGGGGGAAACGCAATTTACTTCTACGCCCCCTAGCGGAAAGTCTATGAATTACTTGAAAATTTTGAAATTTTATGAAAAACATGTCAGACGGAAAACACTATCCAACAAAGGAGGAATTTTTCAAATCGGATTCCTAGAAGTAGAGATATTGACAAAAGTAAGATGTACATCTACGCCGCCTGGCGGAGAAATTGTGGAATATTTTAAGAAGAAAATATTCCGAAAAGGTTTATCTGTGTGAGTGGCATCAGTCCACGAAAGAATTTTTTCAATCGATATTTTAGAAGCTCCGATTTTATGGCAAATACATCAGAAGCAAAAATTAACACTTACGCCCTCTGGTGGCCAAAGTATTCTTTACCAAAAATTTCAAATTATATGCAAAAGATTTTCCACCAGGAGATGTATCCGCTGAAAAAAAATTCAAATCGGAGTTTTAGAAGAAGAGTTATCGGGGAAAATGTAATTTACTTTTACGCCCCCTAGCGGAAAATCTGTGCGTAATTTGAAAAAGTAACTATATCTAAAATACTCTTCGACATAAATGGAATCGAAAGATAAAAAAAAAATTCAATCGGATGTTTAGAAGCAAATATGTGGAATAAAACGTATTTTTGAATTCGACATCATCTGCATTTACGCCCTGTACCGGCGAAACTTTACATCGTAAAAAAAAACGAAATAAAGGATCATCATTTGCATATTTCAAGCTTCCGAATGCATAAAGAATTTTTCAAATCAGACTAATAGTTACAGAGATATGGTGGGTACAGACGGACGGACTGACGGACGGACAAACCGATAACAGAAGCCCGATCTTTTTGTACAAAAGACGTGCTAAAAATAGACTGGCAAAGAGCATGCTACTTCCGACATACATTGAAAGCCGCCATTGTAGGGAGTAACTAGTGCGTTGATGTGTTTGCACGCGGGCATAAATTTGAATTCTAGATCCTAAAGATTTTGTTATATCTTTACGATTTTAGTGCATGTGATGCGAAATTTCCCTTTAGTAGTTCTTTTTCTTTCATTTTTTCTCTGTTCTGTGCATATGGCCGGCCCTGACATGGCCTGGTATTTTCCTGGTTACTATTTTTTTTTATTATTGGATATGAGA
This sequence comes from Macrothele yani, assembly GCA_039090855.1. Classification (NCBI taxonomy): domain Eukaryota; kingdom Metazoa; phylum Arthropoda; class Arachnida; order Araneae; family Macrothelidae; genus Macrothele; species Macrothele yani. The sequence goes on from CM076996.1 coordinate 10,745,368, forward strand.
ACTTGCTAATTGCAATTTGATCTAGAGTTCTCGCGTGGTATACGAACATTCTTTCTGCATAATTTCTGCAGTACATTATGAATTGAATCCAACACTCTTGCTTTCCAATCACTGCCTATTTCCCCATCATCGATGGCGCTGCAGATACTCGTACAGTTGATCCCCGTCGTTTCAGAACCTCTAGCATTACGTTTCCCTGTCTATGTTCTTCAAATGCTTTTGGCTGCAGCAGGGCAAAAATTTCCCGAACTGACTTGTGATGGCATCCAATGACGTACCAGGTTGAAAGACACTGCGCTCTGCCGTACGGCTCATTCTACTGTTCATGTCTGTCTATGATGTTTGCCATGCAACGTGTCTTTTTAGCACATCTTTTGTGAAAAATGATCGTGCTTATGTTATCTCTTTGTCCGTCCGTCTATGGACACCATATCTCTGCAGCTATTTTCCTATTTTGAAAAGTTCTGTTTTCATTGGAAAGTTTGAAATGTGAGAATAATGATCCTTGCATTCCGGTTTTTTTTTTTCGATGTATATTTCGTCGCTAGAGGAAGTAAACGTAGATCATATCGAATTCAAAATGCATTTCTTTCCATATATTTGCGTCTAAATATCCGACTGAAAAATTTGCTTTACAATTCGATTCCATTTAATCGAAGACTATTTTAGGTACCGTCTCTTTTTCAAGTAATGCATAGATTTTCCGCTAGGACGCGTAACAGTAAATTACGTATCCCCCTATACTCTGCTTCTAAAACTACAATTTGAAAAGCTCTTCCTATATAGGATACAACTCCATATGGGAAATGCTTTTCATATAACTTCTAATTTTTTCGTGAAGAATGATTTCGCCACCAGGGGCGTAAGGGATTTTTCATGATTCTAATGCATTTGCAGCAAAATCTAAGCTTCTGAAAACACGCTTGAAAACATTCCTGCGGGGACCGATACGCTCACCTCGGAAAAACTTTTCAGAATATTTTTTTTTCTAGAAGTAATGCATAGTCTTTTGTATATGTAATTTTTGTCGATATCTCTGCTTCTAAGAGTCTGATTTGAAAAATTATTTTTTCGTTGGAGAGCATTTCTGCCGCGGAATGTTTTTCATATAACTTTAAAGTTTCCTTAACGCACAGGTGTGCCACTAGAGTGAGTGAGTCCACGATTCTGTTTTCAGCAATATCTGCGGAAGTAAAATCCCGATAGAAAAAATTCTTTTTCGGTCAGATACTACTAACTATAAAAACAACTTTGGGTGTATTTTCTACAAACAATATTGCACAATTTCACCACTAGGGGGCGCGAATATTTGATATGTCTTTCTCAATATCTCTGCTTCATCTATGCAATTTAAGAAATTCTTTGAACACCGGATGCTATTTACCATGTGGAACACTTTAAGTTTGTATTTGAGGAGTTTTATACATCATATTTCTGTCGCTAGGTGGTGTTTGTGTTCTTCTGTTTGCAGCTGTATCTTCGCTTCTAAAACCCTTTTGATAATTTTTTTTCCTGTATCCCATTCGCTACAATTGAGATGTACAGCAATGGAGCGTAACGGTCAAAATCTTTTTCTTACTACCTCTACTTCCGGGAGACGTATTTGAAAATTTCTTTTTCCTTAGCATAGCTTTTTCCGTGAAGAGCATTTTTCCGCCTATTTTCAGCTTTTCTATTATTCTTCCGCTAGAAGTTGAATAACTTTGATAAATTTTATTTGCACCGGAACGGATTCAAAAGACGTGCTTATTCCAACCAAAAATTCAATGTCATCTTTCTGGTTATACCTGTATGCGTCATGGCTGTGAAGTATATGAAAGAATCCAGTACTCAAATGGGCTGCCCGGATACCTTTTATTGTATAGTGTATATAAGCAGACCGGACAAAAAAATTAGTCACCCCTAACAGAAAGGACAGTAGGAAGTTGGCACCGTAATAGCATTGTTTAGAGGTAAATAGCACTGACGTGGTCTACAGGACCATTTCTGTCTCGTGCAGTGGTGAAGAGCAGTGTGTGCGTTGGAATTTAATCTGCAATATGGGTCGTAAGACGGACGTTACTGAGTGGCAAAAAGGAGCCATCGTGTTTGACCGTGCCCACGGACACAAAATGAATGAAGTCGCCCACTTTGTTGATGTGTCGAAGCACTTCACTTTGTTGATGTGCTTCGACACATCAACAAAGTGGGCTACAAACAGTGATGATTTTCAGTTGACTACGAACTACATCACTGTTTGTAGCGGGTCTACAAACAGTGATGTAGTTCGTAGTCAACTGAAAATCGGCGACGTAACTGTGGCCGGAAAACAATTCTCACCAACACGGATCGCCGCTATGTTTCACGCCTAGTAACTGCAGATCGGTTTCAAACCAGGCAACAGTTGCTCCAAACAGTCAATGAAAGTCCACTCCAACCAATTTCCGAAAGGACATTGCGACGAGAACAGCATACAACGGACATCTGGAGCAGAGAACTACAGAAAAGGCCTCTTTTAACAGCAAGTAACAAAGTCGCACGTTATCAATAGGCTCAGAGGCACCAAAACTTTACTATGGAGGATTGAAAACGAGTAATTTGGTCTGATGAGTCTCGTTTTTGTTTGTATTCCAATGATGGGAGGCGGCGAGTGCATCGCAGGCCCAATAAAGCCTTTAATCCTGATTGTGTCGAAGGTGTTGTTCAAGCTGGAGGGTGTTCCCTGTAGTTTTGGAGATGTTTTTTGTACCACGAAATGGACATTCTCGTTGCAGTGACTATGAATTTTAATCAGCATGCGTACCTCCTCATTCTGAATGACAAAATGTTGTTCTTTTCCCTACATCTCCAGGAGCAGCATCACCTTGCCACTCCTGTCTCCCAAAACGACAATTGCCGTGTGCACAGGGCTGAAACTGTGTCTGAGTGACACGACGAACAATCAGCAACATTGTCTCACCCCCACCGACCCGCCAGCTCCTCAGATTTAAATCCTATTGAAAGTCTGTGGGATCATTTGGAACAGAAGGTGAAACGCCGGAATAGATACCCAGTGCTCTGGTGGAACTTCGGCTCCAACTGACACACGAGTGGCTGCAAATCGATATTTAATACATCCACAACCTCGTGGAGTCTGTACCACACCGGATTCATGCTGGTAACAAAGCAAGAGGCGCCGCCAACCTTTATTAGGTACGTTCAACCAGGGGTGACTAATTGTCCAGGGTGCTTACCATACCTGGAGTATACACATTGTAGGAAACATATACACAACAGAACAATATGAAGTTAATGACGTTTAATTTTTAGTGCGTCTTTTGTAAAAAAAACATCGTGCTTGTTATCACTTTGTGTGTCCGTCCGTCAGAAGATCGGCCTCTAGACACCATAGCTCTGCAACTTGGGAAACTTGAAAATTTAGAACGATGATCCTTGAACCCTGTTTTTTTTTTTTTTTTTTTTTTTTTCGATACACAACTTCGCCTTGAGAGAGTGGAAATGCTAATGATATCTAGTTCAAAATACATTTTATTTCATATACTTCCTTCTAAATATCCGATTGAGAAAATCCTTTTTCCAATCGATGCTATTTATAACGACTATTTCACGCACAGTTTCTTTTCCAAGTAATGCATAGATTTTCCGCTAGGGGGCGTAGAGGTAAATTAAGATTTCCTAGATATTTCTGCTTCTGAAAGTCCGATTTGAAAAATTCTTCTTGCATCAGATACACCTCCTGATGGGAAATATTTTGCTAAAGAATGATTTGGCCACCAGGTGACCTAAGTGATTATTTCTGCTTCTGGTATATTTGCAACAAATACTGGGCTTTTGAAAACTCGATTGAAAACATTCTTTCGTGGAACGATATCGCTCACCTCAGAGAGCCTTTTGGGAATACGATCTTCTTAAAATAGTTCATAGTTTTTCCGTCAGGAGGGCGTACATACACTCACGGAAAATGAAATTTGCGCACCAAGAAGGAATCATCGGATTGAACTGAAATTTTATGGACGTAATGATACAGATGAATGATACACATGATGGCAAAAACAGAGCTGCATGACAATTACACAGGCATCTGTGGCACGTAGTCTGGACATCTTCAATAGCGCGTCGCACCGCCTCGAGCGACGATAGATGCTGCAATATGGTCCGGCATGGAGGTGAACAGATGCCTGATGTTATCCAGCAGCAGACTGGCCCACACGTTTTGGACGGTATGCTCCAAATCCCGGATAGTGCGGCACGGCAGCAGCTGGCGTTTCAACTGGTCCCGCACATGCCCGATAGGGGACATGTCCGGGGAGCTGACAGGCCATGGAAGTGTCTGGACATGACGTAGGCAGTCCTGGGCAACCCGAGCCGTGTGCGGGCGGGCATTATCCTGCTGGTATAGCGCACCTAGAATCCCGGCCAAGAATGGGAACCCATGGGGCCGTAGGATCTCACCCACATACCGCTGGCCCGTCAATGATCCACGTACCACAACTAGATCTGATCACTTATCGTAGCCTATGGCTGTCCAGACCATAAGGCCTGCATTGGGGAGGTGTGGAGCTCGATAGCGAGGTTGGGACTGTGCCGTTGACCTAGGGACCTCCCCACCAGGACACAATGATCATCTGTCACCAAAACGAAGCGACACTCATCGCTAAACACCACATGTCGCCAGTCTGTGGCGTTTCACGTCGCTCTGGCCTGGCACCACTGCACACTGAGCCGGCGATGTTCCGGTGTTAATGGCAGTACACGTAAGGGGTGCTGGGGTCGCAGATTCGCTTCCGCGAGGAGTCGGGAAATGGTTCATTGGCACACAGGAGCCGCTACATCTGCCTGTATATTGGACCGGGTCTCCGTGGGATCCGCTCGTGCCTGTCGCACGATCCGTCGATCCTCTCTACCGGTAGTACTCTTGGTCCGTCCGGAGCCGCTCCGCCATGTGGCAGTGCCATCTCGTGTCCACTGCTCCCAACACAGTCGGACGGTATGGTCAGAACGATCTACGTGACGGGCTATACGGGTCGCCTACCACCCTGCGGTTTTCAGCCCGATGATCAGGCCTCTCTGAAAGTCCGTAAGTTGTGCAAATCGACGAATGTGGCATCTACCCGACATTTTTGTCACTCTGTACTCTTGCTTGCGTCGGCCGGTGCTTTTCGCTTTCATAGGGCATCGACAACACGCCGGTTTATAAGGCTGCCGGTTCGTGCTTGCAGCGCCACCATAAGATGTGCGGTCATACCCAATCTCACCAAACGTGGATCATTTGCATACCATCACGCACTCTAACTATTTGGAAAGTTTAGCGCTTGTATCATTTTTTTTTTTTTGTTTTAGTTACGCAAATTTCATTGTTCGTGAGTATATATATCTAATTTTTGTCAATATCTCTGCTTTTAGAAGTCCCATTTGAAAAATTATTTCTTTGTTGGAGAGCGTTTTCGGTGCGAAATGTTTCTCACATAATTTCAAACTTTTCTTAACGCACAAGTGTGCCACTAGAGGGCGTACGTTCACGTTTCCGTTTAGAACATGTTTGTAGCGGGACCAAAAACCCGATTAAAAAAATTCCGTTTCGGTCAGATGCTACTACTAACTATGAAAAGACTTTGTATGTATTTCCTTTTCAAAATAATGCGCAATTTCGCCACTAGACGCGCAAATATTTAATCTGTTTTTCTCAATACTTCTGCTTCTAAATGTGAGATTAAAAAAAAAATTAACATGGGATATCATCTACCTTGTGAAATACTTCAGGTTTGTAATTGAGGAATTTTTTTGTTCACAGTTCTGTCATTAGGTGGTGTTTATGTACTATGTACTTTTATTTGCAGCTGTATTTCCTCTCCTAAAAACCCGATTGAGAAATTTATGTTTTTACTGTATGCCATTCGCTACAATAAAGATGGGGAGCATTTGCTTCTTTTATATAATTCACAGCTTTCCCGCTAGCGGACGTAAAGTTCAAAACCTTTTTCTCGCTATCTCTGCTTCCGGCAGACTGAAAAATCTCTTTTTTTAGTATACATGTTGCCATGAAGCTATTTTCGCCTATTTACGATTTTTCCATTATGTAAAATACTTCCGCTAGAAGACGTAGGGGTTATATTATACCTTGTATTTCCTTCTGTATTTCTTCTTTTAGCTGTTTGTTTTGAAAATCTCTTTGTCTCTTCTGCTATGAGAAACTTTTTGTGCACCATTTGTTAATTTTCGTAACATACTTTTTAGCCGATGGTGGAAGTGAGTAGCTGCTTCTATTTCTGGATGTTTTATCGATTGTGAAAGTGCGGTGGATTTTTGTTTTCTGACCAGTTCGATTGACTTTGAATTATTTTGATAAATTTTCTTCGCGTCGGAAAAGATTCAAAAGACGCGCTTATTACAACCAAAAATTCGATGTCATCGTTCCTGATATAGCTTTGAATTGGTTGACTCATCGTTGATACCGGGGACTGTACATAATTAAACAACTCACAATGAAAGTTTTTCTGTAAATTTCACTTGACGTTTCATTGTGGACGAAATACGATATATTTCACACTTCCTTATCTTTCTCAGAAGAGATAACATGCCGCAACAACAAGTGCAGTTAATTCCTGCCTAAGAAAGTTAATAAACGCTCATTAAAAATTCGTTTGTCATTGTATTTTCTGAAATATTCATACCAACGTTTTATCGTACATCAAATAAAATATTCTGACAAAAACTTTTTGTTTTACCTTAATGTTAACGTAAATCAACGAATATTAACAATTATCTGCATTTATTTCACTATTCTGAAAGATGGAAAATTTTCAACGTTTTCCACAGCAAGGATTTTCTATTAAATGCAGCAAGAGAGAATACTTAAGAATCATCAATATTCATTCTGTTTCTTGAATCTTCATCATTAGTTTGTTTAGTGATAGTTAAAAACGGGTCGCAATGGAAAGAATAACCAATGGACTTTAATTCAGATATTTACAAGGGAATGCAATCAAGATGTAAATCAGAAGAATGTTATTCGTTAAAACCTGGTATGCTTTTCATTTGTTATGCCCTATGTTAAAAATGTTGGCTTGTTTCCCCATCTGTGATCCAGAGGAGATATTACATTTAGTATTATAAATTGTGTTAAAATATTTACTTTTAAGGATTAAAACTTTTCAAGGGATTATGTTTATAAATAAGTCTTGCTTCGAAGAGACGTATTTTCAAAGTAGATCAAAGGAAATGTTTCTGATGCATTTTTCAGTAACAACTAAACAGGCTACCCGAGTCAAGAAATACCAAATTCAGCGCTGAGTGAAACATTTCCGAATGAAATGCATTGCTCAGCATCAACGAAAGTAAGAACTTTATCACTAAGATCTGGGTTTTGGTGATTGCAGTATGTGGCGTATACTCTAATTTAACATTCCTTTTTAGTTCCTGTCTTCTTAGGTAAATTTGATTTCTTCTTGTTCAAGATTTTTCTAAGCTTAACGTCCCTGATTCTTGTCCGATGAATTTGAGTTTGGCAGCCCGTTAATGACTTATGTTCGGATGGAGAGATTTAAGAACCACCGTGAGCAACTCGATGGGCTTTAAAAAAACAGTCGCCCTTCGCTAATTTAGGGCCACTAGTTCCAGGTAATAGAGAGAGCCAGTGCTATAAGACAAACACATCATCCGTGATTCACCAGCATTCAAACCTGGACCTATCTCGGACGATTGGCCAGCGCTTAGACAACTGCACCACCGGAGATATACGTGCTTGTGTTTTGAATGCTGTGTGTGATCTTTGGATTGCTGAGTTGAGTGATCTATGCTCTCTTGATTAGTATATGCTCAGACAACGCTGTATGACTAAGCAATCTTCAGTGAGCTACAGTACTTTGATAATAGGCAATGTTTATATATCTCGTTAAATATTGTAAAGTAACCTTTACTGGTTGATTCTCGTTTAATGTCTGAAACTTAACGCACAAGCGAGCAGAGAAAATACTTATATGTGGTTTGATTAAAACGTACTGTGAATATTATTCAAAGCCTAAGTAATTCGTGGCTAAGTGTGCGCCAGTTAGATGACGAGCTGGTTGAGAATAAACCATTTATTTCATAACTACATTTGTTTTCTCTGATCTTTTGGCAGTTTTGTTGTATTCAATTTGGTTGCATTGCATAATAATTAAGACTTTCAGCTGCAACGAAACGTGAAGCTATCCTGGTTCAACTTAAAGTAATTCTGTAAGCTTTAAGTGCAGCTTTAGAGTGAAGCCAAGTTACTACGGCAAGTTTAAACTTACGTGAGATAAGCTGTGTAATGCTTTACAGGAAAGTTTTTTAAGATAAAAAATACTAACTACGGTCTTTCTTAAAATTAGCTATTATTATTCTTCTACATAATAAAGAATTATTCACACAGCTAAAGTACATAATAAAGAGTTGTGTACCTGTTGCCAAAAAGTGTAGTATTTCTAGCGGAGTAATCCCAATTTTTTTTTTCTTTTTGGTTGGAGGTTTAACGACCACCGTGAGCACCTCAATGGGATATAAGCAGTCACCCGTCCCTAATTTAGGGCCACTGGTTCCTGGGAAGGGGGAGAGCCAGTGCCGTAAGACAAACACAACATCCATGCCTCACCGGGATTTGAACCCGGACCCCTTTTGGACGAATGATCAGAAGCCATCTCTTAGACCACTGAGCCACCGGGGCGGCTAATCCCTTTGTGGAGGTCTACGCGGGCCTTATTTGGTGAGTCCGGCCTGGCTCAGGCCCTCCCCGGGCCTTTAATTGCAGCTATTATTTGGGCCCGGCCCGGCCCGGCCTGTGATGCGCCGTTTTATATTATTTTGTGTTTCTATTGTATTTTATTGAATTGTGAAAATTAAATAATGAAATGAGATGTTATTGAAAATATTTTGTTGAATGCAAGCCTAAAAGTATTAACTAAACTTTGGCAATTATCGAAGAATATAACATTTAAAAGCGAAAAAAAAAATAATAATAATAAGCGCGCTTGAAATCCCCCTTTCTCTGAACTAGCAAGCGGTAACACTACAAAAGTCGGTCCCTATACGGATTAGGGATAGGAGAAATAATCGATATCGTCCTACTCTCTGTCTCTCTCTCACACACACACACCATCCCATTGCAGACACCCTCCGTCCCCCACTCCACTCCACGCAACACACACACACTTGCTTGGGGTCGAATCTTTTTGTTGTCAACAAGCCCCAAATTGTTTTTACCATCTTAATACATATAGATAGTAAAACCACTGTTAGTAAACCACTGCCTCTGTCATGGAAATAAGTAAAGCCAGCAAAACAGTTAAACGTACCAGAAAATCGGGAAACACGACTTTTTTTTCTTTACCATTGCGATAAAAAGAATGGGTCGACTTGACACGGACCGGCCAAGCCCAGCCGTAAGTGTCAAGAAAAAAATGCTCAGCCCGGCCATTGCTTTTTTCTCTAAACTGAAAAAAGCCCGACCCGGCCTGTGCATACCTCAATCCCATTGCTTAGGGATGTACACTGAAGAGCAATTGAATTAGAGACAGCTGGCGTTATGCAAATGTGGCGTTGTGGGCGGCATTGTAAACGGAAACGACATGACGTATGCAGCGATTCGACAATATAAAGAGGGATGCGACGGAAATCAGTAAGAGTCGGACGCAGTATGGGTAAGACAAAGGATCTAAGCGCATTTGATCATGGGCAAATTGTCGGGGCCCGACGAATGGGTCACTCCATCTCGGAAGTCGTGCAGGCACTGGGATTTTCACGAGTCACTGTGTCACGGGTGCACCGTGAGTACATCGAATCCTGTAAAATCATCCCTGCAAGGGCCAACTGCCGTGGACAACAGCGTGTGGATGAGCGGGGTCATCGTCGGCTAGCTCTCATTGTAACAGCGGATAGACGGGCCACAGTGCAAGAAATCACTCGGCAATTTAACGCTGGTGCACAAAAACGTGTAAGCAGCTATGGGGTACAGAAGCCATCGTCCCACGAAGGTACCATTGCTGACCGCACATCACAGGGTGCAAAAATTAACATGGGCGCGGGAACATCCACTGGACCCTAGACATGTGGGAAAATGTTGCCTGGACTGATGAGTCGAGATTCACGTTGGTACATGCGGACGGCAGGATACGAGTACGGCGCAAACCACATGAAGCGATGGATCCTTCTTGCCAAGCATGGTACTCTTCAAGCTGGTGGGGGTGGTATTCTCGTCTGGGGACTTTTTACGTGGATTGAAATGGGACCCCTGGTACGTGTGACATCGTCCCTCACAGGTCAACGTTACCGGGATATCCTGGACGACCATTTTCTCCCGTTTGTGCGTCTTCAATATCCCACTGGGGACCTCCTCCTGCAACAACACAATGCACCGTGCCATCGCTCCCGTATTTTATCCGAATGGTTGGATGAACACTCCACCGACGTGACCTCGCTTCCTTGGCCAGCTAGGTCACATCTGTGATGCCATCGAGAGAGGTGACCCCCCCCTCCATCAAATCTTCGTGAACTGTGGAGCTTGTTCAGGGGTCGTAGATCCGTGTGGCTTCCCAACGCTTCCGGTGTCTTGTCGAGTCCATGCCGAGACGAATCGCCGCCGTCATCAGGACGAAAGATGGTGCCACACGTTACTAGACAGGTATCTCTAATTCAATTGTTATTCAGTGTATACACGCCTAGAAAAGACGAAGTATTTACATGTTAATTTTGCAAAGTCAAAAATAGGACTAAAACCTTTCGGATCATGTCATACACTGACGGAAAAAAAAATCAAAACACCACGAAAAAATAGTTGTAGAGGAATGAAATGGCGGCAATACATTTGTATAGGTAACATATTTAATCGATTAAGGTTTCAAGATCACAGCTTATTGTAAGCACCAGAAGAGCCATTTTAAATGTGAAATGCTGGTACATTAATAACCGGTGTAACCGCCAGAATGTTGAATGCAAGCACGCAAACGTTCATGCATTGTGTCGTACAGGTGCTGGATGTCAGTTTGTGGGATGGAGTTCCATACCTGTTGCACTTGGTCGGTCAATACAGGGACGGTTAATGCTGGTTGGGGTGACGCTGGAGTTGTCGTCCAATGATGTCCCATACGTGCTCGATTGGTGAAAGATCTGGTGAATTAGCAGGCCACGGCAACATGTCGATAATCTGTAGAGCATGTTGGGTTACAACAGCGGTATGCGGGCGAGCGTTATCCTGTTGGAAAACACCCCCTGGAATGCTGTTCATGAATGGCAGCACAACAGGTTGAATCACCAGACCGACGTACAACTGTGCCGTCAGGGTGCGTGGGATAACCACGAGAGTGCTCCTGCTGTCATAGGAAATTGCTCCCCAGACCATAACTCCAGGTGTAGGTCCAGTGTGTCTCGGCCGCAGACAGGTTGGTTGCAGGCGCTCACCTGACCTCCTTCTAACCAACACACGGCCATCACTGGCACCCAAGCAGAACCGGCTTTCATCAGAAAACACAACAGATCTCCACTCCGTCCTCCAATGAGCTCTAGCTTGACACCACTGACGTCGCAAACGGCAGTGGTTTGGAGTAAGTGGAATGCACGCTACAGGGCGTCTGGCTCCGAGCTGTCCTTCAAGTAACCGATTTGTAACAGTTCGTTGTTTCACTGTGGTGGCAACTGCAGCTCGAAATGCTGCCGCAGACGCGGTACGATGCGCCACACGCCGTACACGGCGGTCTTCCCTCTCAGTAGTGCCGCGTGGCCGGCCGGAACCTGGTCTTCTTGAGGCAGTACCTTCCCTTAACCACCGCTGCCAACAATCATGCACAGTGGCTACATTCCTGCCAAGTCGTTCTGCAATATTGCGGAACGAAAATCCACCTTCTCGTAGCCCTATTACACGACCTCGTTCAAACTCCGTGAGCTGTTGATAATGGCTTCTTCGTCTTCATAAAGGCATTCTTGACTAACATCAACACCCTACGTCGAATCTCAACGATAACTAACGCTCACAAACGTTACAGCGCGTATTTACAGCAAACCTGCTTTGCATGTTCCGGGGGCACTACTAGCGCCACACGTGTGCGCCGAGCGCGAAATTTGCATAGACGTCATCTTACAGATGTACTCTCACCGCCTACCAACTGTCGTTTATCTAACACAACCCCTTCTTGGTGTTGGGATTTTTTTCCGTCAGTGTAGTTGCATATCCTTTGGGGCATTAATCACTTCCATAAATATCTAAGGCTGTAGAGTCTATAATTTGAGACCACAATTTCTAACGCACCGCCGATGCTGGACTCGAACCCTAGCCCTACTGGGACGATTAACCAGAACTCTCGCCTCTTACCACTTGTCCATCGGTAGGGCGCCGATTCGTCGAGTGTAGTGCTGTATGGAAATTAGTGGCAGGACAACCTAAAGCTGAATTATCCAGATGCCTAAATATGAATTATTCTCCTTTTAGCTGTAGGCTGCTCCGTTGACAGACGAAGTAGCAACTTGTGGACATGGGACTTGTACGCAGGATGTAAGCGAGAACTGTCTGGTTGAATAGCCAACTGGATCACTATCATGGCATTGACGATCGTTCTTTGGGATGTATGGCCTTCTAAACTGGCACTTGTGTGGATCTCCGTGGAAGCATCTGGTCTGCAGCTTGACTCTGTAAACTTTTTGCCCACCTACCATTCGTTTTGTGTATCAGATTCCTATGAACTACTTGATCCCATCGATGCCCTTCCGAGAAGCATCAAATCCTCTCTTTGTCATTGCTCATCTTCATTAGTTGTGACTTACAATATTGAACGTCGGATAAGTTAACTATGTATCCTTCTCGAAATCTGTCAGTCCTTTTTGGTAAATATCATGCTTTATGATCGCAAAAACGCACACGAGTAATTACTGATGCACATGGATGGACAACCTTGGTAACCAAGGGGTCAGAAGTGAAGGCTCTGTTTAATCGTCCGAATTCAGCTGGGTACAAAACCCTGGTGAAGCATGGGTGGTTCGCTTGTTCTACCGTATTAGCTCTCAACGGGCGCGACTCTTTATAGCCTTAGATGCTCATATGGGTCATTCAAACCCCGCCCCCTCAACCACCACCCCCAAGAAAAGAAACAGACATCACAATGTATTCGTCGTGAACTTGTACGCCAGTGAGGTAAATTTGCATACGAAATCGGTGCCATGTAAAGCAGCCAATCTCGGTAAAAGTGGGTGTTTTTCATAGAAACAATGTTTTTAACACGTCTTTTGTAAAAAACGATCATGCTTATGTCTTCACTTTGTCCGTCCGTCCGCCTGTGGACACCATATCACTCCAACTCTAGTCTAATTTGAAAAATTCTTTTTGCATTGGTAAGCACGAAATGTGAGAATGATGATCCTTGCATTCCAGTTTTTTCCGATGCAGTTTTTTCAATTTCATAATTTCATTTTTTTGACGCACAACTGTGCCACTAGCGGGCCTAAGATCACATTTGCGTTTACTGCAATATCAGCGTGAATAAAAACCCAATTGAAAAAATAATTTTTCGGTTAGATGCTACTAACTATGAAAACTCTTTGCGTGTATTTTCTTCCCAAATTAAAGCACAATTTCGCAACTTTGGGGGCGCATGTATTTAATCTGTTGTTCTGAATATCTTATTCCAAATGTGCAATTTGATAAAATCTTTTAACACCTGATACCATTTACCTTGAGAAACACTTCAGGTGTTTTGTAGTTTGCAGTTCTGTCTCTAGGTGGTGTTTCTGTTCTTCCGCTTGCAGCTGTATCTCTGCTTCTGAAAACCCTAATGAGAAATTTCGTTTTCTACTGTATGCCATTCGCTACAATAAAGATGGGAAGCATTATCCACTTTGAATAATGCACAGCTTTACCGCTACGGGGAGTAACTGTCAAAACCTTTTTCTCGCTATCTCTGCTTCCGGGAGACGTATTTGAAAAGTTATTTTTCTCTAGCATAGCTTTTGACGTGAATAACACTTTTCGCCTATTTTAAACTTTTCGATTATGCAAAATTCTTCCGCTAGAAGGTGTAAAGTTATATCATGTCTCCTATATTTTTTCTTTTAACTGTTCGATTTGAACATCTCTGTCTCTGATACCTTCTTTCTGCTATGAGTATCGTTCTGTGCGCCATTTGTTAATTTTCGTAACATAATTTTTAGCAGCTCGTGGAAGTAAATAGCTGTATCTATTTCTTGATGTTTTATCGATTGTATAAATCCAGTTTTTTTCTAACCGGTTCCATTGACTTTGAATAGCTGTGATAAATTTTCTTCGTGTCGGAAAGGATTCAAAAGACGTGCTCATTACAAATAAAAATTCGGTGTCATGTTTCTTGTTTTTCTTGTTTTTTTCGATGGAAACAATAGTGGAAGTAAAACAGAAGGAAATGGACTCCACATAATTTAGCAGTTTACTGAACGTTAGAGTTTCTGGAACCGCACACACAGATCTCATAACCACGGCATTTGGATGAGTTTTGTTGGAGCTACAACAGCATTTCGTTGAGATTTGTTACAACGAAATGGTTTTAGGATTTCTAAATAAAGTAAAAAGATCAGACAATCAATAATTTCTAAATGTCATAATGAACAGTGTAGCTGCAACTACAGTTATGGCGAAAACTACACGTAAATATTTAGTAGGATAAATAAATACTGAGGCTCAAATTGCTAAAATGGAGAGAGAATACTTTCCTTATCCATATCTTCCACATTTTTCTCATCCGCTCCGTCTTTTTCGGAGGCTCATTTATAACGCAGGAAATGCAAAGCAATCTCAAAAATTAAATTTCGAAGTTCAACACGAAGGGGGGTTTACAGATGCAAAACAGAGAACAAATGCGGCTTCTTTTACAGCGTACATACAGTGAGATCAATGAGAATCATGGTTTAAAAGCACATTTGTCGTGCCCTGAAAACCAAATTAGTGAGTAAAGTTACTTACCAGTAATTCATACTAAATATTTTTTCAACTTTGCATTTTTCTTTTAAATCTTACGTACAGGAAATGTTTATTACATTCTTTCCTTTGCTAGGCGTTAGAATAGTAATAAAAAAGAAATGTGACACCGAATTCTCGGTTGTAGTGAGCACGTCTTTTGAATCCTTTCCGACGCGAATAAAATTTATCAAAATTATTCAAAGTCAATGGATTCGGTTAGAAAACAAATCAACCGGATTTCTACAATCGATGAAACATCCAGAAATAGAAACAGCTGCTTACTTACACGAGCGGCTAAAAAGGATGATTCGAAAATTAACAAATGGTGCACAAAACGTTTCTCATAGCAGAAGGAACGTAACAGAGATAAGGTTATTTTTAAAGCGAACAGGTTGATTTTTTCTAACCGATTCCATTGACTTTGAATAATTTTGATAAATTTTATAGAAGAAAACATGATGTAACTCTACGCCTTCTAGCGGAAGAATTTTGCATAACAGGAAAGTTGAAAATATACGAAAAGTATTTTTCATGGCAAAAGCTATGCTAAAGAAAAAGATATTTTCAAATACGTCTCCCGGAAGGAGAGATAGCCATAAAAAGTTTTTGACCATTACACCTTCTAGTGGGAAAGCTGTGCATTGTTTGAAGAGTGTCATGCTCCTCATCTTTGTTGTAGTGAAAATGGCATACAGTAGAAAATGAAATTTATCAACGAAGTTTTTAGAAGCGGGGATACAGCTGCAAACAGAATCACACAAACACCACCTAGCGACAGAACTGTGAGCCGTAGAACTCCTCAAATACAAGCTTAAATTGTTCCACGAAGTAAATGGTATTCGGTTATAAAAGAATTGTTTACGTCGCACATTTAGAAGCTGAGGTATTGAGAAAAACAGATTAAAAATGTGCGCCGCTTAGCGGCGAAATTGTGCATTCTTTTGAGAAGAAAATACACGCAAAGAGTTTTTATGGTTAGTAATATCTGACCGAAAAAGAGTTTTTTTTTCAATTGGTTTTTTAGTCCTGCAGATATTGCTGTAAATGGAAATGTGAATTACGCCTTTTAGTGGCATACCTGTGCGTTAAGAAAATTTTGAAATTATATGAGAAATATTTTGCACTGGAGACACTCTCCAACAAAGAAATAATTTTTCAATTCGGACTCTTAGAAGAAGAGTTACCGTCAACAATAAGATATATATCTACGCTCCCTTGCGGAAAAACTATGAACTGTTTTAAGCAGAACGTATTCTCAAACGGTTTTCCGAGGTGAGCGGTATCAGTCTACGAAAGAATTTGTTCAGTCGAATTTTAAGCTCAGATTTTGCTGCAGATATATCAGAAGCAGGAAAACAAACGTACGCTCTCTGGTGGCCAAACCACTTTTTTATCGAAAGGTAGAAATTTTATGTAAAACATTTAGCATCGGGACCTGTACCCGATACAGGAAGAAGTTTTTAGTTCGGACTATTAAAAGCAGAGATATCGGTGAAAACGCAATTAACTTTACGCACCCTAGCAAAAAATCTATGCATTACTTGGAAAAGAAACTTAAAATATTATTCGTTATAAGTGTCATCAGAGGGAAAAATAATTTTTCGGTCAGATATTTAGAAGTAAATGTATTTCTATACATTTAAGTATTTTGAATTCGATATCAACTCGGACTAAATTACGCCCTCTCGCGGCGAAGTTGTGCATTGGGGGAAAATGCAGGGATCTTTGTTCTCACATTTCAAGCTTCCCACGGCAAAAAGAGTGTAATCGGACTAATATTTGCAGAGCTATGGTGTCCACAGACGGACGGACAAAGTGATAACTAGACTTAGGATTTTCATGGGCAAAAATTTGATCAAATATGGGCAAAAATATGGGCAACATACCTTTTGCCGGGGACATAAATGCACATTAACGTAAACAAGTGAATTCCAGCATTCTAATGCTCGAAGACACATTTTATTGACGAATTAATGCCACACTTACTAAAAGGAATTGAATTTAATCACATTCGACATTTCAATGTTCGGAAATAACAGATTTTGTCTAATTTTTGCCCAAAATTGTTTTATAAATGGAAAATGACCTTTTTACTGCTACAGATGTCAGTGGTGCATTCTTTATTTTAATTCTGAATTCGACATTTGGACAAGGAGCAAACTTTACAACATCAGGATTTTTTTGTATTCCTCTGATCTTCTTTAGAGAAGTTGGCTTTTTATAATTGTTTGATATGCATTGGAATGTGCTTAAAGCTGTACACTAGAAAGATCTCATTTTCAAGGAGATTATCATTGACAATCTGTTATAGTTTTTTTATGGCTTCTGCTTCTTCAGAATCAAGAGTAAGAATAAATTCTTTAATTTTTGTAAAATTTTCTGAAATAAAAGTACAGCACCCTATCTATGTTCCCCATCGTGTTAAAACAGGAAATTTGGGAAGACACAGACCTGTTACTTCTCTGTACCTAACAATACGACTAGGTGCTTTTGTGAGGACCTTTTTTAGTTCAGATATAAATTGATTCGCAACAGAATACTCAGCACAAATTGCTTCACTCACTCTATGGAGGGCGTGGGCAAGACATGTCACATGGTTTAAGTTTGGAAACAAAACTTTCAATTTATTGATACCTGACAGCATGTATAATGCTTGATCTGTTACCACTTCGTATACGTTTTCATAATTAATTCTCTCAGGCCATAATTTTCTACAAGCATCCAGGAAACTCTGCATTATTGTTGTAGAATTAGTTTTTCCCGATTCATACATTTTAAACAGCACGGCCTTTGAAGGCTCTCCAGTTAGAGGTTGAACTAGAATACTGAGGACATATCTTTGGAGTCATCTGTTACTTCATCCAAAA
Organism: Macrothele yani; assembly: GCA_039090855.1. NCBI lineage: Eukaryota > Metazoa > Arthropoda > Arachnida > Araneae > Macrothelidae > Macrothele > Macrothele yani. The sequence continues at coordinate 10,763,143 of CM076996.1, forward strand.
CAAAAATTACAGGGTGCTTCCCAATTACCTCTCTGATTTTGCTAACAGTTAAATCATATATTGGTCTCACATAATTCTTCCTTAAAGTGCTTTCAGAAGGTACTGATTTTTTGGTCCATTTTTCCATGAAATTAATTATTGCAGGGTGTTCAACTTTATTTAAAGGTACACCTGCCTTTAAAAATGCAGATGCTAAATCTTGATTAAATTAATGCAGTGAATTTGCCTTATCCTGACTATTTTGTAAAGCATTAGAAATACTTGGTTGTCTAGAGGTAGAGAGATTTACCTGCTTTATGTGCTTACCTCCTTTTATATTTTGCTCAGTGACATCCTTCTGGTGCTTTTTTGTTATGCTGATAGTAACATTACAAACACTACACCTCAATACACTTCCATCTGTTTCTATAAAATCATTTTGAAACATTTTTGCTAAAGCAAATAACTTATCTTTTGGTACTTTTGGCATTTTGCAAAATGTATACACTCATTCAGAAATTAATGGACACCTAATCTAAGTAGTAGCAAACTAACACAAACTCAAAGAAAGTAGCAAAAACGTAGCTAACAAGGTATGCCTACCAACCACCATGTGCATGATGTTGCCAGATTCCAAATGAAGTATGTCTGGGCTTGGTGTTGCCAAAATCCAAATGAAGTATATTTTATACTTATATTCTTCTGCTCTTGGTTTTGCCAACTTATTCATTTTTTGAAGCATATTTTTTTCTTTGTAAATTTTTTTCCAACTGCAAATAACTAACAAAAATATTAAAAATGTGATTTAATAACTGAAATACGGGGGAAATGGGCAATTGCACCAAAATATGGGCAGATGTTCGAAATATGGGCATTTATGGGCAAATAAAAATAATGATTTTCAATAAATTTCAGCATATGTATGAGTATTATGGCATTTTTAGGTCAAATTAAGCTTCTCATAAAAAAAATTGTGGGCGGTCCATAAAAATCCTAAGTCTAGTGATAACATAAGTATGATCTTTTTTTAGCAAAGACGTGCTAAAAAAAAGTGTGGAGAAAGTGACAGGAAATGCATCCCTTGTAACATCCAGTAGTTTTTGAGACAAATTTCGAAATGCCTCCGATGTTATCTCTCGGGAATTGTTTCCTGGATAGATATAAAATCCTCACCTAAATGACAAATGGTTCAATAAAGACAATTATCTTTCTTTTTTTTCACTGTGTGTCAGAGCTATACAGTAAGATAGTTTTTATGTCGATGTTACATAATTCCCAGAAAACACTTGCAGCTTGTTAGAGAATTCTCAGGCTGATTAGCTGTTCGGCTCTTATCGAAAGAGCTATTTTTATTACCAGACATATGTGTGGATTTAGCTCACACAAAACTATAAAACAAAAGAGTAAATATTATATGTTTTAACGTGAAGTAAATTTGACACGGCGTCGATGAGAAGAACGGCGCTGATCCTCTAACGAAGACAAGAACTCAAAAGAGCAGTCTTCGGGAGACAAGTGCTGGAGACGAAGTCGTAAAATGGATTGCCGGGCTCGAGGTTCCAGACGAGCACGGAGGTCTACCAAATATGCTGGATAGAGGGAACCTTGTCGGAGATTGTGTTCTTCCATGGTGCGCAGATTGGCGACTGTGAACGAGTGGCCCTTGAGAAAGTGGAGCAAGTGTGACTTGACATCCAGCCAGTAGCTTAGTGCACAGGATGCAGTGGACAGTCCAGGGTGATAAGAGTGAAGGAGATTCCGGACGTTAGAACACAAGGAAAAGAGATAGCTCTATGGGCACAGCAACTTTTTCACGCTGCGGAGAGGAGGGGCTTTCAAAGGAAGCCCTCCATTGGTGGATTGATTTTGAACAGCTAATAGGGATAAAGAGTCACTTCCGGAAGTGAGTATAGAAGCTCCGCTACCCCGGAAGCCGCCATTTGCAATGGCGTTAAGATTACGAGCTTTGGCCAACTCGTCGACCAAAGCAGGAAAATGAGGAATACAACACAGAAAGGGCACTTACCGACCTGGTAAATGGATCAGAAGTAAGACAGCACCTTCACACACGCCGCGCACACAAAATTAGGAGCTGTGGATTCGGACATTATCACAAACGGAACAAAATACGAGCCCGAAATAAACAACGACTGTCGTCCAGCACACAAACTTTCAAAAAGTTTTATTCTGTGCGAAATTTACAGGGAACGAAGGCGGTAGGCGGCATGTGCCTTTACAATGCCTGAAATCATTATAACAGGAGTCAGATATATACAAAGTGTGTGCAATTTACATTATGCAAGGGGTATATACAATGCAAGTGAAATAGATGAGCGAACTACAAAACAAAATTACCGAGTATGTATTCAAGAAGTGCGCTATTTACAGTATGAGAGGTGTATATATACAGCGAATGCGCAAGTTACAGTATGAGAGGTGTATATATAATACAGTGCTAGTGAGATAGATGAGCGATGATACAACAGAAGTGGAACAGTGCAGGGTGTGATAATGGAAAAGCTATACGTGAGACTGAATAAATGTACAATTTAGGCGAAGTATATACAGATGAGCGTGAAGCCATATAGGAACAGGGAACGAACTATGTGCAGCAAGTGAGATATACATACAATGCAATGAAAATATAAATACAAATGACGTAGAACATAATGATGCAATTGAAATGTGTACTATATACAAATGTGTACAAAACGTGCATGACTGAGATATGTAAGATGCAGACAGTAAAGAATGAGCTTGTAGGACGGCTCCAAAACGGAGCATAGTACCAAGGAATATGTATATGTACAGAATGAATAGCGAAATATACAGGATGTGTATGTGCAATTTATATGAGCAATATGACGAACGAATGAGCAGAAGATATATGACGAAAAAAAAACATTGAATATACAGGTACCATGTGAGGCACACAGAAAAAAATCACTACAAAAATCACTTATTCAGAAGAGGGCACCACAAAGTAAGTGCACGTGAATAACCTACAAACACTAACAGTAAAAAGATAAACTGGAGATGAGAATAAGAAGAATGTACAGAAGAACTAAGTCTGACAAGCTTAGGGAGACACTCTCCGGAGCCGGTGAGCCAGTCCAGGATTTATCACAAAGATCAAAGCGGGGAAGGTCCCGACGTAGAGGATGGAAGTCAAATCAGAAGATGTAGGTCTGCAGAAGGCCCGGAAAACCAGCGGTGTAATGGTGACCATACACTCAGGAACTGCAGGCTCTGGTCAGTGACCCTGGCAGCGGTAAACACCAATCGGAGCCTGGAGGTCAGCTGGTTGCGGAATTGCGCACAGAAGGTATCTCCTGCTTGAAGGAGCGTAGGCACATCAGAGGTATGACGGAGTTGCAGATAGAAACAGTAAATCACATGCTTTGCGAGTACAAAGATTTATGCGCATGGCTCAGATAAAGGCACCGGTGGCGAACAAGAAACCAGCAGCGTACTGTATGAAGAAAAAGGCAGCTCTTTGGCACAGAGACACTTGGCAACGGTAAAGGCTAGGTGTAGTAAAGGAAGGATCGCCGGGCAGTACTGGTAGATGTGTAGAACATCAGCATGCTCAGAACAGAAGATGCAGGTGGGTGCGGCTGTCAGCGTCATCCGAAATAACGTAGCCGGCACTGGCAGGCGGCGGTGAAGGAAGAGCCAGTGAATATTCCTTTCATCTGGTGTCGAGATGGGTGAAGCTGTTGCCGACCACACACTCGGAAGAGCGGCGGGCGGCACTCCTGAAATGAGCTGGTGTGCGGGTGGCGATGGATCCAGAAGGAGAAAATGATAGAGAGTGCGGACAGTGAAACTGGAGATCGGAAGAAAAGAGCCACGAACAGGAAGAAAAAAATTAAGGGGAAGAGAAGCAGAAGAAACGAGAAAGATGCCAGACGGAGAAGCGAGAGCAGGAAAAAGAGTAATGATCGAGGATCGGAGAGAATCGTAGAGTGCAAGAGAGGCAGAGGTGCGTGGAAGGAAAGGAGAGAGGTCGGAAAAGGGTTTCCATGTTAGATCGGAGGAAAGTAAGTCTCGGACGGATACGATCCCAGCGGGGAGCCAGGAAATGTCAGTGAAATACGGTGCGTTAGGAGGATGGAGGATGGAGGAATAGAAGACGGGTTCAGTTAGAAGTTCTGAGGTGGTAGCGGGTGGGGCACGGAGTAGTGGCAGAGAGCGAAGAAAGGAAAGCGCCTCTGAATAAACGGGGGAAAGACGGAAGCGGAGGAGAAAAAAGCGATCCATCAGTAGAAAAGTTGTGAATTTGAAGCGGGGGTTCCGGGGAGAAATCATCACGTCTCGGAAAAGAGAGGCTGCGGATCTTGGTTCACAGAGTAGACGCAGAAGGGATACTATCCGGTGTGCTTTGTAGAACTGGCGGACATCCAGGAGCGCAATACCACCAGTGGAGATCGGACAACTTAGAGTTGAGACTTGTATCCAATGATGAGCTGACCAGATCATAGTAGAAATGATCCGTGTGACTTCAGCAAGATAGTAAGCTGGCATGCGAGCAGCTGCCCACACATGAAGACAAGGAGACAGAAGATATGTACGAGCAAGGCATGCCCGGGTGACGTAAGAGGCGCTGAACTGAGTTTTCCGCCAGAAGGCAGCCGATCGAGCAAGGCGATTACGAAGAGCAGCCCACGTGGTGTTTCGGGCAGCTATGGGAGCTCCCAGGTGTACGCCAAGAAATTTCTGAGAAGAGGCAGTCCAGGAGGCGCCCCATGAGGAGTCCGTCCTGGACTCCCAGGCACCACACCACAGGCCGGCACTCTTGGTAGTGTTGAGCATCGCTGAGGAGCAAGAATAGTAGAGAGCATATACATGAGCGAGGATATTAAATTGCGATTCCATCCGAACGCAGAAAGTTGCGTCGTCGGCGTAGGCGGAGTAGGTTATAGAGAAGTGCCTGGTGCTTGCCGTGGGAGGAGGAAGAGTAGCAAGAAATGCACGATGTACTGTGCGTAGGAAAGGCTCAAACGCCAGAGCAAATAATTGCCCAGAAAGTGGACACCCCTGTCGTATTCCACGACGGAAAGAAATGGGTGCTGTGAGAAAGGCGGCTGTCTTGACTTGAAAGACGGCGTCGCGATAGAAAGCAAGAATAGTGGTAACGAAGACAGAAGGAGAGCCAAAAGCGTGTAAAGTAGTTGAGAGAAATGAATGGGAGATATTATCAAAAGCTGCACGTTGGTCTAAATTTAGTAGGGCAAGAGATTCAGAATTAGTTCGGGCAAGATACAGAAGATCACGAAGGAGGTGAAGGTTAGTAGCGATAGAACAACCAGGTACCGTGTAGGACTGGTCGGAAGAGAGAAGATACGGAAGAACTTGATTTAGGCGGTGAGAGAGAATTTTAGTGAATAGTTTGTAATCAAGATTTATTAGTGAAATCGGAAGCCAGTTCCCCAGGTCAAGGAGGTCACCCTTCTTAGGGAAAAGTACCATGTGAGCAACAGTGAAGCCCGTCGGAAGGGAGATAGATGCAAAGGCAGAAAAGTACGCAGCGAGAAGGAAAGGAAGGAGAGAAGGTAAATGTATAAAATGATAGAGGGAGGCCGTCAGGACCAGGGACGGCTCCGGGATTGAGAGAGGAAAGTGCAGTCCTGAGTCCAGATGGAGAGATAGGCTGTAGAAGAGAAGCGGAAAGGTGAGATGGGACTTGAGGGAGAGAAGAAAGTAAAGTATTAGACGCAGAGGCAGAAGGTGGGAGGGGGTATCACTGTACTTGTCGGAGAAGTATTGACGAACATGAGAGCAAAGCACATCTGGGTCCGAAGCCACATGACCGTCAGGCAGACGCAGCACACGGAGTCGATGAGAAGAACGGCGCTGATCCTCTAACGAAGACAAGAACTCAAAAGAGCAGTCTTCGGGAGACAAGTGCTGGAGTCGAAGTCGTAAAATGGCCTGCCCGGCTCGAGGTTCCAGAAGAGCACGGAGGTCTACCAAATATGCTGGATAGAGGGGGTGAGTGGCTCCAAGCTGGGCGAGAACTTGTCGGAGATTGCGTTCTTTCATGGTGAGCAGATTGGCAACTGTGAACGAGTGGCTCTTGAGAAAGTGGAGCAGGTGTGACTTGACATCCAGCCAGTAACTTAGTGCAGAGGAAGCAGTGGACAGTCCAGGGTGATAAGAGTGAAGGAGATTCCGGACGTTCGAACACAAAGCCTGATCATCCAGGAGAGAGGTATCTAATGTCCAGGAGTGAAACTCGGAGCGTTGACGGAAAGAAGAGGTGAAGGTGGCCACAACGGCACAATGGTCAGAAGAGGCGGTGGGTAGATGCTGACAATCCGTGACCACGGGCAGAAAGGCAGTGACTGCGTAGAAACGGTCAAGTCTAGCGGAAGATGACGAGGTGGCAGCTGAGGACCTCCACGTATGGGAGACCGTTGTAGGATAAATTTGACGAAAGACGTCCCGAAGATCAAACTCCGTGATGAGGGAGTGTAATTGTTCCACAAGACGTAAGCAAGTTTCCTTATGAATTGGAGCACGATCAAGATCAGGGTCAAGCGTGCAATTAAAATCACCGCCGATCAACACGTGATCCGACGGCAACGTTGACTGAAGAGCTGAACGGAGCGCCATGAAAAGGAGGGTGTGATGTTGAGGTGTGCACGGAACGTAGATGTTGAAAACGACATAACGACGCTCGTCCAGAACAAAGGTAAGGCGCTGAAGCAAGTCACGGCAGAGAATCTGCCCGTCACTGAAGATAGAACTTGACGGAACTGAGTGCGGATGCCGATGGCCAGACCGCCGTTTGTAGAGTGTCGGAAAGCGTGGTGGAACTGATAGTTCCACGTACGCCATCGATTGAAGGGCGTTGTAGACAGGCAATTTGTCTCTTGGAGCAGAAGAATGTCTGCTGCGAGGTGATGGAGATCCTCACGAGCAAGCGAGTTCGCCAGAGGGGACGAGGGGACCCAAACCCCCTACAGTTCAGTGTCGTTATCTTGAACGGAAATGTCCGACGGCGGTTCAAGGAGCTTGTCCGTGGCTCGTTGGAGCAGAGAGAGACGATCGCAGACTTTCTTGAGACAACCGCTTTCGCCGAACGATGTGGATGGTAAGGCTTGGAGGTGAGATCGAACAACTGCCACTTGCGTCATAGTTGCTGCAAGCTCCGTGAGATAGGATTGGAGAAAATCATGAGACGTGGTTTTACTACGAGGACCGATGAGATAGGAGTATAACTCCGCACCAGAAATCAGTGTCTGTGGTAGTGAGGAAGCTTCCAATTGCTGTATGAAATCCTCTAGAGTAAGTGGGACCAGTGTGCTGTCGTCAGAGTCGGAGATGGAGATGCTAGAAGCGTCAGATGCGAGTGAACGACTTTCCGAGCGATCACGTCCTCCTTGAAAGGTGGGAGATATGCGTGTCTTCTTATTGCGACGTCGAGTAGTCTGACGACGCTTCGAGCGTACACTCGGTTGCTCGGGACTAAAGGCAGGATTGTCTGGCACTGTGAAGGCATCAGGCGCATCGACCCTATTATCGGGTTCTGAAGGGTGCTGTGAAGTAAATGCAGAAAGCAGAGGAGAGTTCAACTGGTCTCCGGTCGAAGAATTCTCCTGCTGTGGGCATGTTTGGAGTATAGAAGCTGAGTTGGAAGTGGAAGGTTGCGACGAAGTCACGCGTTGACCAACGGTTTTATGCAGACTTTCGGAATAACTCGATTGCCGCTGGTCAGAGGTGCCAGATGAAGATGCCGGGGGTCCAGTTGACCGTTGAGTAGGCTGTACTGAAGATCTGGAGGCAGTAGCTGCCCGATGAGGGCATAGCGCACTAGGGTGACCAGTGCTTTTACATACCGAACAAAGTGTGCCCACAGTGATGTCAATGCGCCTAATATGAGTGTCACAGCGTACATTGAGTACCGATAGAACACGTCACATGGCTTCCTCCGAAGGAAAGATCACACGTACGTTACGGCGAAATCCTAAGAGATAACGGCCCTCAGGGACCCCCGGAAAGGAGGAGTACGTAAAGACGGATCCGACAGTACGTCCATAATTCTGAGCGACAGATAGCAATAGGTCGTCGGATACTTCCGGAGGAACAGGGGCGAAATTGACTGTAGTATGAGCTTGTGTGAGTGGGATCGCAAGGAGATGGCGATCGCCGATGGAAATGCCTTCGGTCAGAACTCAAAGAGCGAAGGCTGGAGTCGCAAGATAAGCAATTACTTGACTGGTTCTTCGACCCACGTGAGTAACAGCCTCTTTTGGAACAATTTGTTGAAGGGCAGCGCTGTAAGCCGTCAGCTTTGTGTTGGGAAGGCTGCGGAAAAATACGCCCAGCCCGATTTTATCAAGAAAAAGCTGACCTTGAGGGCAAGTAGTCGGAACATGCACGTAGATCTGGTCTGTACCATACGTCATCTGATAAGGGCACTTTGAAGAAGGGGCTGGTGAGAAGAAGAAGAAGTTGACGCACCTGAGGTGACGGCAGCATACGTCACACCTGGCGCGCGTTGTGATGACGCGGAAGTGGCTGGTGGAAGTGTGATGTCCATGGCGTCGTCAGAAGGCACAGGGGAAGGCAATGGTTCACCACTCTTCGTCAGATGGGAAGGAGATGACTCCATGGGCAAGGAAACTTTGTCACGCTGCGGAGAGGAGGGGCTTATCAAAGGAAGCCCTCCATTGGCGGATTGCTGCTGAGCAGCTGAGAGGGATAAAGAGTCACTTCCGGAAGCGAGGACAGAGGCTCCGCTACCCCCGGAAGTCGCCATTTGTAATGGCGATAATTTTTTTTTTTTTTTTTTTTTTGATTGGAGGTTTAACGACCACCGTGAGCAACTCAATGGGCTATAAGCAGTCGCCCGTCCCTAATTTAGGGCCACTGGTTCCAGGGAAGGGAAAGAGCCAGTGCCGTAAGACAAACACAACATCCATGCCTCACCAGGATTCGAACCCGGACCCCGTTCGGGCGAATGATCAGAGGCCATCGCTTAGACCACTGCGCCACCGGGGCGGCCAATGGCGATAAGATTACGAGCTTTGGCCAACTCGACCAAAGCAGGAAAATGAGGAATGCAACACAGAAAGGGCACTTACCGACCTGGTAAATGGATCAGAAGTAGGACGGCTCCTTCACACACACTGCACACACAAAATTAGGAGCTGTAGATTCGGACATTATCCCAAATTGAACAAAATACGAGCACGAAGTAAACAACGACTGTCGTCCAGCACACAAACGACTCCTGTGTTTCTTCTGTAGCACCCAGATTTCACTGCCATACATCAAAGTAGGAACAATTACACTTTCATACACAGCCATGCGGGACTCTCTTGAGAACCCATTATTCCTTTGAAAACCTCCCAAAGCAGCCATGACTTTCAATGAAGAATTCACACGCCTACTAATTTCGCCATCCAATTTGTTCTCTGTGTCAAACATGCTTCCTAAATACACAAACTCACTCATCTGGTCAATTACTGTCCCATTTAGACTTACATTGCATTCAGTGCTAACAGTTCCTCTCTCATAACCAAGACTTTTTTGCCGCCCTGGTGGCGCAGTGGTCTAAGGCGCTGGCCTATGATCATTCGTCCGTAAGGGGTCTGGGTTCGAATCCCGGTCAGGCATGGATGTTGTGTTTGTCTTACGGCACTGGCTCTCTCCCTTCCCTGGAACCAGTGACCCTAAATTAGGGACGGGCGACTGCTTATAGCCCATTGAGTTGCTCACGGTGGTCGTTAAACCTCCAATTAGAAAAAAAAATAACCAAGACTTTGGTTTTTCCCTTATTTATACTCAGTTTGAATTTCATGCAAACTTCGTACATCCGAGACAACATACTCTGCAACTCACTTTTGCTCTCTGCCAACAGGACAGTGTCATCAGCATACAGCAATCTGCACACACGGATGTCACCAAGATATAAACCAATATTATCTATTTTAGCATCACGCATGCACGCATCCATTAATATATTAAACAGCCATGGTGACATTACACAACCATGTCTGTCTCCTGCACCAATAGAAAACCATTTGGATAAAACACCATTCACTCGTACACACGCTCCACTATCAGCCTACATGGCTTTTACACTGTGAAGTAGATTCCCATTAATATCATATTAATTCAATACCTTCCACAAAAATGTCCTATTTACTCGGTCGTAAGCATTCTCTAAATCTATGAAGGCAGCAAAAGCTTTCTTACCAACAGCCAAATACTTTTCAATCATCATGCGTAATGCAAACATCTGGTTAGTGCAGCCTTTACCAGGCATAAAACCACTCTGAACATCCCACACTTTCTTTGATGTAAGACCCCGTACTTTTTCAATAGCGACCTCACCAAACACTTTCCCTAGCACACTCAGTATACTAATACTATGATAGTTCTTGCAGTCAGTCTGATCACCTTTTCCCTTATACAAGGGAACAATGATAGCATCCTTCCAAACCCGAGGGACCATTCCTAACTTCCAGCACAACTGGCAAATTTCAGTTAACCAGTCAATTACAGAGTCACCAGCATATTTCAGCATCTCAACAGTTATGCCATCAACTCCCGGAGCCTTACCCATTCTGAAGAGATTTTAAGCCTCACACACCTCTTCTCTTGAGATCCCTCCTGTGCTTCCATCCTTCCCTGTGACATCATCTGCTTCTGCTTCTGAATCGCCTTTGCTTTCCTGATCTAATAACTCACAGAAATATTCATCCCATCTTTTGCTTAACTCATTGAGCCCTCATATCATTTCCCCGATCCTATTCTTCACACAACTTACAACTTTGTTTCCTCTATTTTTCCTGATTCTCATGTACTTCCAGAAAGTCTTCCTATCTTTCCAGAAAGCCAATTCATGCCTTTCCACCTTCTTCTTCCTATCTTTTGCCTTACTCTGGCGAACCAGCCTAGTGGCTTCACACTTCTTACAAGGATATTCAACCACATAAACTCTACCTTGCAACATTCCCAAATAGGCTTCCTTCTTTCTCTTTACTTCCTCTTCAATCTCACTATTCCACCAAGCATCACCTTTATTGTTATCCACTATTGTGGTGCCACAGACCTCTTCAGCAGCAGTGACAACACAGTACTTAAAACATTCCCACTTCTTTCTTTCATCCCTCTTACAAGACGTCAGCTCCTTCAGTCGTTCTCTGAGTAAGTCCGAATAATGCTGATGATCTTCAGGGAGCCTTTTAACCTTTATTCTTTCCATCCTGGACCTCTTCCTATTCCTTTTCCTCCAACCAACATTCCGTTCCACTCGTGACACTACCAAGTAATGATCAGAACCAACATCCGCACATCTCATCACACGAGTGTAAACAATTAAGTGTTTCAGACGATGATCGTAGACAACAAAATCTATCACACTCTTTTGACCAAGAGTACGATTTTCCCAAGTATATGTATGGATAGAATACTTGTGGTTGAAAAACGTATTAGATACACACACACCACATGTGTTATGTGTGAGTGATATGTTGTCGTATGTTGCACGAACGATCCAGCGCTGTGGTAGATTTTCAACGAGATAATTTCTAACTTCCCAGTGCTTGTGGGGTGGTGCTCTATCCTGTTGGAAATGAAGTTTTCACTGGCTTCGTGCAGTTGAGGCACGAACTAAATAATTAGAATATAGAGATAAGAACTTCCCGTTACAGTGTTTTCTTGGCAATAGAAGGGGCCATACACTTTTTACGGATTTAAAACAAAACACATTAACCTTTTAGCGAATCCCGAACATGTTCCACTGTTGCTCTAGGGTTTTCAGTCCCTCATATGCGAATGTTATGGTTGTTAACTTTCCCACTTATGTGTAATGTCGATTTGTCGCTGAAAATCGACATTACACATAAGTGGGAAAATTAACTAAAACCATCTTCAAAACTCTCCTGAATTTCTGTACGGAAATCACGACGTGCGGTTCTGTCATTCTCACTTAGACTTCGAAATAACTGCAGTGTGTTGGGACTCATTTTCACAGCCTCTTCCTCAAAATTTTCAAAACATTAGATAGTGGAATTTGTAACTCCTGACCCGCCATCATTGTGGAATTCCTGGAGCTGTGTTGGTAAACTGGTCGAACACGCTCCACTCGTTCATCAGATACACGTGGGCTCCCTGAGCTTTTATCTTTGCACAAACATCCTGTTGTTTCACATTTCTTGTTCCACTCATAGATGGATTGTCTATTCAGTGGTGATTTCTTGAAACGTGTTCTAAAACGCCGTTGTACAACAGTAACAGAATTCGTTTTGCTTAATTAACGGCTCTGAGACATGGACATTGACCAAGAGGGAAGTGAAAAGGCTGGAGGCATTTGAGATGTGGAGCTATAGGAGAATGGAGAGAATAAGTTGCCTCGATAGAAAGACTAATGAGGAGTTCCTGGAGAGAGTGGGAGAACCCAGGAATCTGATCAACATGTTAAAGAAAAGAAGAATGTTGTGGATGGGACAGACATTACGCCATGAAGGCCCGATCCTGAAAGTTTTGGAAGGGATAATTCAGGGCAACAGAGGAAGAGGGCGGCCAAGGTATTGTTTTGTGGAACAGTTACTCCAAGACGCTAATACCATGACATACTATGACTTGAAGAGAGCGGAAGAGAATAGAAAGGTATGGAGAGACAGAGCGTACGTCTACTGGGCAACCAGTCCTTAGACTGAGTATCCAAAAAGAAGAATTCAGGCACACAGAATGGACACTCCACAGCCTTTACAGCCATCTTGTCTGACTGGTCACGTGACGGTGAAGACTTATACTATTTCAGTGACGCCATATATAAAATAAAATTATTACTGTTGGTAAAAAGAACGGTGCGTCCTGAATGTCATTACCTTAAATATCTTTGGTTTTATAAAATGTTGAAACTTTCTATTTTATTTGTAATAACCCTGTATATTTTAGGAATTTTGTATACTTTTTGGACAAAACTTAGCCATATCTTTATGCCTTATCTTCTCTCCTCCAAGAAATTTTTCAATCAGAAGAAACCAAATTTTCTTTCATATTCCTGGAAAATATATCTAATACCCACTCTTTGTGGCTGCAGCTGATCACTAAAATATTCTAGACTTATGCACTGAATGTTCATCTTCTGTAACGTTTTTGTGGCCTTGATCTGCTCTTTGTAGGATATTCTAAGATCTTTCATTTCTATTTTCCAGCTTTCTTTTTAGAAACACTGATAATGAATGATAAACCCCATCACTGTTGCTCATTTTTTTTATGTTTGATCTTATTAATCTCGTCTGTTACCTTTTTTCTAGTCTCACATATATTTGCACCGACGTACAAAGAATTTAATTTTGGTTTTTCAGCTATAGGTATTCAACGCGTATTAGCTTCGATGTCCAAATTATTTAATAATTTAAGTTTATCTTCTCATCTTGTCTGGTGCTGTTTTAGCATAATCAGTTCTTACATGTTTTCATATGAAATTTTTCTTATTTAATCTGTAAATTATTTTTATCTCAGAGATTAAAATAAGAATGAAGCGAAATAGTTAATACCTAATAGTTATTATTTTTTGTTAGCTGCAAGATGCCAATTTCTGCAAATATTAATCTTCTAGGAGTAAAAACAAGAGCGACAGAGATTTAAAAAGCATTGAATGCTTCGTAATCAAAAAATGCTGGAACCAATGAAAAGAGACTGAGAGAGAGACAAAAAAGCAGAAATTGATTTTCCAGGCCGACACAAGGAGACAAATGGTGATGGACTTTTTTGTACGATATTGACTCGCATTTTACCGGATTAATATCTCCAACTTTACACTGTAATAAGTCTGGTCTGGCGAAACGTTAAATCTGCGCCCAATTTCAATAATGAAAAAATGGTAACGTCTGATATTAGTTACTTAAATGATTATAAATATATCAGTTTTAATTTTCAAATTACTTAAAGGCACTTTACTCCCGAATAAGTTACAAAGCGTAAATTAAAAACTGATGGAGAAAATACAAATGCAGACGAAAAATGGAATTAGGGCTAAAGTTTTTGACTCGAATTTAATTCAGTCAAATAAGCTACAAAGCGTGTAGACAAATAATGGGACCGGGGTTCTCGCTTTTATTTTAAAATTTCTTCACTCGAATAAATCACGAACAGCATATTAAAAGCCGCGGGAAAAGTACAAAAAGCTGCAAATGAATCCGAAACTCGACCTTGGGAAGAAATGGGACGATTGGTCAGCAACCCGTAACACTAATAGCCCGGCTACTGAGACGGTGATAAAAATTTAAGGAGTAAATTTAATCTCTTCTGTAATTCTGATGCGCATCTTGCCGGTCGAAACATCAGACAGTTTGAAAAGCATTGCACTAGACGATACATGAGAGAACATTTTCAGGTCCCAGGGGTTGATTTTGGCATGTAGCACAATGCTGTCTCAGACGTAGAAAAACTCTGCGAACACTGAGTAAATGATGGTATCGTCGCGAATGTCGTCAACCGACTGACAGTGATGGAGTAAAAGTCACCCAATTAGCCCGGTAGAAGTACTGTGAGAACTACTGTAACATGACTATTATAATTCCTGTACTGTGAACGATGAAGGAGTCAGTGGGAGAATATGTTAAGATCCGAAACATCGCAAGGGACTCCGTGTTTTACTGACAATAAGCGTACTGATGCAGTCATTTAGTTCCACTAGGAATCGTTGAAACTAGACGTACTCTCAGTCGTCTCTAATGGCATAATTATGGCCAGCTGTGACTGCGTCGAATAAGTCTGAAGTCAAAGATCAGAGAAAAAAAAACTTACATTATCGATCATCAATCGCAAAAAAAGCATGAAACTAAACCGCAAATTCCATTTAATTTTAAGTAAAATACACTAGTGGCCAAAATTATGGAACCCTTTAGGAAAATTTGCATTTCTAAGGTTTGATGGCTCGTAACATCAATCTATCATTTTTAGAATAATACCATAAAATTATATATCATTAGAAAAATGATTTAATGCAGAATGTAATGCAACAAAATGTGTTAAATCATCTTTCTCAGATGTGTTGAATCATTAGTCTCATTATTCTATCAAACGTTATAGCCAAATAACCAGAAAAAGAAAACACAACTACCTTATGTAACAAGAAGTGGATGTCCTTTACTCAAAACTGACTAATGAGACTGAATGTTCTGAGACCCATTATGACACAACATGGAACCAGTGTGGTGTTAGTATGAGTCAGCTCTCATTTCCAGGTATTAGAGCTGATAACAGAAATCTTGTTCTGTTGTGTGAATGTCATCAAGTTGGCCGCTGGTTTTTTTACGGATTTTTCTATTGCTTGATAATTTGGTAAGCTGTGTAACTTAGTAAGATGACAAACAGAGTGAAAAGAGTTGACTGGTCACCTATAAAGCAATGCAAAATAATAACTTTCCGTGAAGAAGGCTACACTTATGACGGAATCATACGAAACGTAGGTGGAAATCTAACCAAACTGATAAAGGCAGGAAAAGGTGCACAACAGCATGTGGTGATAGAAGAATGAAGACTGTGTTTAGGTGAGAGAAGAAAATAATCTGAGTCTATTTAAAATGAATTGTCTCAATGTGGTTTGAAGATGAATGCTAGGACTGTTAGACGCAGACTCAGAGATTTTGATTTAAATTCTAAAATTCCAAGGAAAAAGCCATTTCTCTCTCCCAAACAAAGAAGGAAGAGATGAGAATGGGCTGAAAACCATGTTAACTAGTCTGTGGAACAATGGGACAGAGTCATCTAGAGCAATGAGACTAGAATATCCATATTTGGTAGTGATGGAATAAAGTATGTAGGAAAAAGAAATGGAGGGAGAAGATTTGCTGCCTGAATGCATTACAACTACCGTGAAACATCCAGTTAGTGTTATGATCTGGGGCTGTATGACAGCAAATTGTGGGGTTATAAATTGTGTGATTAATGGTATTTTAATTTGAAAAAAATTCATCATTAATATACTTGAGCCAAAACTGATGCCATCGCCACGTGATCTTTTCCAGGATAATAAAGCCTATATATTTCAACAGAATTCAGCTCCTTTTCATGTTGCTGCTGTGTGCAAAAAACTGGTTTCAGGAAAATTATACTCGTATTACACTGCTAGAATAGCCAGGTAATATTCTGACCTGAATTCAATAGAAAATCTGAGGAGCGATTAAAGAAACTTCTTAGTCAGAAGCAACCAAGGAATAAAGCACAGTTGATAGAAGCAATCATACAATCCTGGTTTTACATTACAACACCTGATGTACTTAAACGCGTGGTTCACTCCATGGAATGCCGTTGTAAGGCTGTAACTGCGGCAAAAGGTTTCCCGACTAAGTACTAACAGAAATGGTGAGAAGTTATGAAAAACGTTTTTCTGTGTATAACTTCTTTTAAAATTCATTTTTTAATAAAGTGTGCTGCGTTACATTTTGCATTAAATTACCTTTCTATTGATATATAATTTTATGGTATTATTCTAAAAAAGACTGATGTTATGAGACATCAAACCTCAGAAATACAAATTTTCCAAAAGGTTTCCACAATTTTGGCCACTAGTGTACAGTAACTCTTAGTTATTTTCAAAGTCACCCTCTTTATTACAAAGGCCACTCTGAAAGCTTCGAGATATGGCATGCTAATTAATTTTAAGCATAATCAACGTCTCCGTCTGTAGCGCCAATGCATTACGCTACATTTTTTCATAACTTTAAAGGGTCCATTCTGCTGCCATTCGTAATGATTTCAAAAACACTGCGTAATAGAGGTATCGATTTCAACTCTGGACAAGAATTATTGTAATTGTAAATATTTTTAAGGTAAACTAATAACCAAAAGTTACACATCGTCAAGTCATAAAAATAAGGGGACTGTTCAATTAATCTATGATTGGTGTTCAAAATATAAACTGTCTGTTACGTTGTGTGCAACGAAGTGTTGTTCTGTTGCAACAATAAACCTCTAATGCCACACTCTTGTAGAAACAGAGGCAGGCTTTTCATTGTTTTGTTTCAGCGCTTAATGACTACCGTGAATATATGAAACTGTAAGGAATCGCCCATCTCTAATTTCCAACCACTTGTTCCAGATAAAGGACAGAACAAACACCGAAGTGGCGAAAGCACCATCCATGCTTCATCAGGGATTCGACCAAAAACCATTTTTTAAACTCAGTTTTAAACTCAGTAGACAAAACATTAGAAACAGCGGCGATGAGCAGTTGACATAAGCATTCCTCGCATAGAGTGGAACAGACCCAAACTGAAGACAGGCGATAAATAGTGCGAATAGCACGGCTCCCCAACAGTGTTAATCGACGAATATGAGTAAACATTGTGATCTGAGTGGTTTTGATCGTGGACGTATTTTTGGCGCAAGACAGATGAGTCATTTTATCGCCCAAGTGGTAAGAACCCTAGGGTTCCCGAGGTCAACTGTATCAAGGGTGTACCGCAAGTATACCACCGACGGACGCACCAGCACCCAGAGAGCAAACGGTGGCCCACCACACGCCACTGATGACTGGGGTAGGCGGAGGTCATCCAGGCTCGTACAGACCGACCGCTTGGCAACGGCGGCGCAAATTATATCCTGGGTAAATGTCGGAGGCCGAAACAGCGTCAGCGAGCAAACGGTTCGGCGCACGCTGCATACCTGGGATACGGGAGCCAACACCCTACTCGCGTGCCACTCTTGAATGCTCGTCATCGGAAATTACACTTCGACTGGTGCCGAGAACATCAAAACTGGACCTCTGCAGAGTGGCGCCGTGTTGTGTGGTCAGATGAATCCCGTTTCCAGATGTACCGGTCTGACGTAATGGTGCGGGTGTGGCGTCGACAGCATGAGGCCATGGCCCTGTCGTGCCAGATCGGCTCTATTCAAGGCGATGGTGGGTCTGTGATGGTTTGGGGACCCTCTCATGGGACACATCAGGTTCCATGGTGTGCCTGGAGAGGTCCTCTTTTGCTCTGCGCTACCCGCATGTACTGGTTGATGACCTACACGCTTTTATGGCCTTCGTGCATCCTGCGGCTGATGGTCTGTTTCAGGAGGACGATGCGCCGCCCCACCAGGCCGCAACGACCCAAGCCTGACTAGAGGAACACTCATCTGAGTTTGGAACCATTATGTGGTCCCCGAGGTCCCCGGATTTAAACCGTGGGGAAGCTTTCGGGGATGCCGTGGAGCGGAACATCAGAGCTATGGATCTTGGACCGACGTCTTGGGAGGAGTTGTGGACAATGCTGCATCAGGCATGTGGCTGGCATTACCTTCGGAAACTCTCCGGCATCTGATGAAGTCGATGTCTCGGCGGGTGCAGGCTGTTATTCGCTCTAGAGAAAGACCAACACGCTATTAGATACGTATGTGTAATGTTTTGTCCGTTGAGTGTACATAAGAGCTAGGTCCTACGCTGTGGTCAAAAAACACGGATTTTGGCGGATGAATATCATCATTTCGGTGTTCATTTCTGGGTATAAATACAAGTTAGTAAAATCATGCAATGCATTGATTATAATATGCTTTCCAACATGCCAGAAATCATTACTCAAGATATGAGAATAATGGCTGTGAAATAAATCTCGATCCTGTGCCCTGACCCTAGAACCCATATCGATGATATTCAACAGAACCGGTTCGGTATACCTCCGAAATAACATGATAAAGTTTTGTCGCAATCGAAGCTTTTTTACGTAAGTTATGATGCATAAGGGCTATGGAATAGATCCCGCTCCTGTGTCTAACCTTTCACCCCATTTCGCCCATTTTCAATAGAATTCGTCCCCAGGCAGGCCCCTACAATATACTAACATTGCATCCAAATCGAAGCATTTTTACGTAAGTTATGACGCATAATGGCGATGGAAGTGATTCCGCTCTTATGTCTTGACTTTTGACCCCATTTCGTCCATTTTCAATAGGGTTTGTGGCCAGGTGGTCCCCTACCACATACTAAAATTTCATCGAAATCGAACCATTTTTACGTTAGTTTTGACGCATAACAGCAGTGGAATGGATCCCGCTCCTATGTACTGACTTTTCACCCCATTTCGTTCACTTTAAATGAATTTCTTTCCCAAGTGATCCCCTACCAGATACTAAAATTTCATCGAAATGGAACGATTGTTACGCGAGTTATCGTATGAACGTACATAAGCACACATCGCGTGACGTAATGAAGCAGATGGGAATCGCGACCATCTGCTGGCAAGAGTATGACGTCATAAAACTTTAATAGTATCCACACACAACGCGTGACGTAATGAGACAGATGGCGTGACCGCGCGCCAACATTCTCGAACGCGAGATTGTGACGTCATAAGATTTCTAAGCATTAGAAACATTTATGGAACGACGCCATGACACTAAGAATGTTATAATTCGGGGTGGTTATTTAACCCACTAAATGAATTCTCCTAAAGTCGAGATCAAGCTAAATCGATTTCTAGTACCAGGAAACGGTAGGTTAACGACTTTCATCAAAATTCTCAGAGCCGTTTTCAAAATAAAATGTACATACATACATACAAGAATTGCTACTTTAAGGTGGACGTCAAGTAATTTTGCTTCCTATACTTCCAATGGAAAAACTTATGTACACATTTTCTTCACAATTAATGCGTTCCCAAGAAGAAAAATTTGAACATCGATTAAAATAGCTTCATTTCATAACTTGGAATACTTAATATTTTCTAAACCATAACCGTAATTATGCAATCCAACATTTATTTATCCACTGACGTCATCAAAGTACAGGTCGCGCCATCTTTTTTCTGGTTTCAAAACACCAAAGGAAAAGTTATTGTTTTTTAATATAATTATGGTTATGTTTTAGAAAATGTGAAGTATTCCAAGTTATAGTATGAAGTTATTTTAATCGATGTTCAAATTTCCATTCTTGGGAACACACTAATTGTGAAGGAAATATGTACAAAAGGTTTTCCATTGGAAATATATGAAGCAAAATTGCTTGACGTCCACCTTAATAGTGTGGGATAAGGGCGATGGAATGGATCCTGATCCTAAGTCCTGACCTTTGACTCCATTTGTCCCATTTTCAATAGGGTACCTCTCCAGGTGGTCCCCTACCACATACTAAAATTTCATTGCAATCGAACCATATTTACGCAAGTTATGACGCATAAGGGCAATTGAATGGATCCCACTCTTATGGCGTGACCTTTGACCCCACTTCACCCATTTTCAATAGGGTTCGTCCCCTGGTGGTCCCCTACCACATACTAAAATTTCATCGAAATCGAACCATTTTTACTTGAATTATCGTGCCGACAGACGGACGGACAGTCGGACGGACGGACGGACAGACGGACGGACGGAAAAAGCTGGAGCATATAGGCTTCTTCAACCTACGGTTGGAAAGCGTAAAAAAAAGTCACTAGTAAGAGTGAATACGCTTTTGAACATTATTTTAACCTTCAGAATTTTTTAGAAAATATAGTCATTAATGTATTTACTCGTTTTGTCTTAAAAATTTGATTTGTGGCATCACACACGCTTATCGCAAACACTGAACTTAAAAAAAGGGATATTTTTGTAACTGTTTTCGAAAATCAGACATCGTTTGACCGTGCTACAATCTTTGTTCCTTTACTGTCAGCATGAATTGAGTCAAGACAAAAGAGACCAAGGCCATATGTTTTTACCCAAAAGGCATTTCGCATCCTACTAAGCATTGCATTTCACTTGGAAGTTAACCAATTTCGTGGCAGCTGGTGATGTAAGTCTTGTATGTCCCGAAAGAAATTCCACTTCGTCATGATGCAAGAAAATTATATATAAAAAAACAAAGCTAAAACATGTCAAAGAAACTCAAAAACCATGAGCCCACAGACCTCACATGCCTACTTCTTAACCGTCTCAGAAACTTGGCTCAATGTTCAAGCATGATTTGTTTGATTTTCCCGTCTATCTGCGGAGCTATGCTAGCGATCCGCTATGTTTGCTCGTTCAGCTGTGTTACCGAGATGAAGTGCGTCTGTCTGCAGAAGAAAAGCTCAATATCCATTTCTACGCAGTTAGAAAACAGTCAGTCCCCTCAAACAGGAAGAAACACTTCAACACCATTCAGCATGTGAAGTGTACTTATGACAGTTTGAGATTATTTCTTCTCAAACAATCCCAGTAACCTGGTGTTCAAATGGTTTCGTGCGTGGACATCTGCGTCCTTTCTCTGAAGCTGGTCTCTGTAAAATAGCAACGGACGAATTCTTCCGGCAATAGACATTCGTAGAGGTCGTAAAACCCTCAAATACGAAAAAATGTCTGAATTTCATTTCACAAAGAGTAATAGTTCATGAAAAGCATTCTCGTAATCAGCGTCGTAACTATGTCCCAGAGACAGGTGGGGTTCAAGTGCCATTTGGTACTAGCACTGTGTAGAATTAATAATTGTGATATATTGACATCAACACAGTAGTAGGTCTTTTTTTTACTTTTTTTTTCAATTTGATTCCCTAGCGAGTAATTGTTTCGTAAGTGGGGAAAGAAATCCTAGCACAAAGGAGTTTCATTTATGATTCACATAATCAAATCTAGCTCCTAGTTGTTTGGTGTGAAGACAAAAACAAGGTGTAAAAATGATTGAAATGAAATATACTTTTTAAAACTGTCATATGAGAGAAAGCTTCAAAAACAAACGGCAAATATTAAACTTGCAAAGCTTTTGTAAACTAGCTTGGCAAACGGATTTATTCCGTGTAAAACAATAAACCTGTACCTTCAAGTGTTAAAGTAAAGTTTACTTTTTTCACGAGTGAAAAAGGTATGTGTACTTATATATTAAGTATATTCAGATAATACAACGTTTGTTACAAATATTTATTTCTTCAAGCCGACCATGATGTTTCGCTGGATATTGACCTAGCTTCATCAGGACGAATGGCACGCAAATATTCAAATTGTATATGATATCATAAATGGTGTTTTCAATCACAGGTTTTGGTTGGTCGCTTCCACGCGCTTGATAGAAATGGTGTGGATGCCATGTTATTAACAAGAAGAATTCTGATATACGTATATGGAAAGCTTCCAAAATTCCAAGTTCGGTGGTTGAATCTGGCTTGTCAATTATTTTGCTTCTTCAAAGAGAAATTTATGGTCCTTTTCGTAACAGTGTTTAGCCATCGATGTCTTCTTTAGGTCACAGTTCCGAATATAGGTCTTGTGCTCCTTCAATCGAAAACGCAAGGCTCTACTCTACGGGTCTGTGCTATATACAAAGCGCCACGTTCACATGGAATTTGATAAATTCCCCACGAGTTTTTGTTTTTAACATAGTCCTTTGATCCTAAAAAGTTCATTTTGTTTATGAGTTTAAGAATCACTTTAAAATTAAAGGTGTTGAGAATTGTTTAAAATTTTGAAGGCAATGTCACGGGAAAATGGAATAATGGCAAAATTCTCTTGTAATGGGCCAACCACAGGAGATACCGTGGAAATAGGCTTCGATTTCTGGAATTTGTTAGAGTCTTATCTATAATGGAAGGGTTGTATCCTCGCTGTTCTGCAACACGTTTAAGGAAATCAAGTTCTTTTTCCAAACTGTCTTTATCCGAACATACATGTATCGCGCGATATACGCAACTGTAAAAGGCGCTGAGTTTTTGTTGCCAAGGGTGATTGGACTTGGCATGTGGAGGTAAGAAAACAGCGAAAGGTTCCCATAAATTGTCGTTGCGAGAGATCCGTTTGAGCGAGTAACCAGGACGTCAAGAAAGGGTAGGCATCCGTTATTTTCAGTTTCGTAGCTGAATTGAATGTGAGAATCAATGGCATTTATAGGTTTAACTAATTCCGGAATTCCAGAATTGTTTCCTTTCCATTGAACGAAAGTATCGTCTACATGTCGTATCCATAAGTCACATTCCACGAGTTTGAAAAGTTTTTCTTCAAATCGACGCATGTAGATTTCACATAATATACACTGGTGTGCAAAAATTAAGGACGAAGAGGAGAAATTAGCATAACAGCGGAACGAGCAGGCAGAACGAACTAAAATACCAGTCAGGAGATAGACTAGGGTCCGGTATGGTAGGGCATGCGCATATATGCAGCATGCCATAGCGGAGGAGGGGAGTGTCAAAAGGGTATAAAGCACATGGGCGGTGTACGCTCAGCAATTCGGTGAAAGTTATTGCACGGTGTACATCGGTTTGAACGAAGTCCAGTTGCTGCCACCGTGTGATATGGCCAGCAGGCAATCCAGTAGACGACATCTGGATGACTTTACCCGAGGTCGCGTCATTGGGAAGTTGGATGAAGGTCGAAGTGTGACTACTGTGGCCGAGGAGTTTGAGATCGCTCACAGCATCGTTTCACGAGCTTGGAGAGCATTTCAAACGACAGGAACAGATGTCCGATAGTTTAGCAGTGGTCGTTCACGAGCAACCACGACGGCGGACGACCGGTATATTGTCCTACAGGCCAGAAGAGACAGACGGCAGACTTCGGGAGAAATCGTAAGGTACATGCAACAGACAACTAGACGTCCGTTATCGCGTTTTACCGTGGCCAAGAAGCAGCACAAAGGTGGTCTATTTGCACGACGACCAGTACGGTGTGTGCCATTAATACCTGCTCATCGGAGACGGCGGTTTCTGTGGTGCCAGGAACACAAGAACTGGACACATCAGCAATGGGGTCGAGTTCTCTTTACGGATGAGAGCCGATTTAGTCTGACGAGCGATTCTGGACGTATACACATCTAGAGAGAGCAGGGAACACGCAATCACACCTCCAACATCATCGAAAGGGACCGGTTTGTAGGTGGCGGAGTTCTCTTTTGGGGTGGTATCATGCTTGGTAGCCGTACTGACCTCCATATCTTCCAAGGAGGTTCAGTCACTGGTGTCCGCTATTGTACCAAGGTTCTCCTGCCTCACGTGTGTCTGTTTAGAGGTGCTGTGGGTCCTGAGTTCCTCTTCATGGACGACAACGAGATACCTCATCGTACAGTGGCTGTCGCAGAGCTGTTGGAGAGTGAAGATATTCAACGCATGGATTGGCCCGCAAGGTCTCCGGACCTAAATTCAATCGAACACGTGTATGACCTTCTCGGGAGACGCTTGGAAGCACGTCACCAGCCGCCAGCAACGATTCTGCAGCTGCGATTGGTGCTACAAGAGGAATGGGCTGCGATGCTTCAACAGCTCCTTGACAACCCCGTCCTCAGCATGGACAGACGTTGTAAATCCTGCAACGCAGTCAGGAGTGATCATATCTCCTACTAAAGACTGGATTTTCTTGGCAGCCACCTGTCACATGGATGTTTCCGTCTTCTGTCCAGTTGTGCTCGAAGCTACCTTTTCAATAAAGCGCCTTTGTATCCTTTGGATTCCTTGTTTGGACGGTTTTATTCACTTGTCCCATACTCTTACATCTTGGGGATCTTATGGTATGATTTGAGTCGATGTGAAGCATTTCTGCACGATGTTACATTCGAAAAACCCTGTCGTCCTTAATTTTTGCACGCCAGTGTAGGTTACAGTGGGCTGCACATGGCTAGACCTTCTGTCTGTTCATAAAACGTTCCACGGAAAGTAAAACTGTTCTGTTTTATGCAAATGTCCACTGATCTTGTTATTAGGTGTGCAACTTAATTCTCTGCCCTTAACCGCAAGCGTTCATAGAACGTCGGCGAACGCAAATAGCTGGGTGCGATAATGGCTGATTGCAGCGCCATCCAACAGCTTTCCAGGCAACCATAACCGCTCACAGCTGTAGTGACAGAAGAGACAAAAGATGACGGTGAAAGCAATATCCTTCACGAAACAACATTTGAGGCACTGCCTCCTACTGTTCGCGTTTCAGCTGAAAACAAGTGCCGCGGAAGCCCGCCCAGCAAATGATCTGTGCTTCCATTGTTGAGGCTGCTGTGTCCTACAGTACGTGTAAGAAGTGGTTTCAGCGGTTTAAGCAGGGAAATTTGGATCTCCGTGATGCAGAACATCCGGGACAGCCACAGAAAGTTGCCGATGAGGAACTGGAACAACTGTTGGACGCGAATCCCCGTCGGACACAGTCAGAGCTCGCCGAGGAACTCGGAATAACACAGCAAGCCATTGCAAAGCGCCTGCACAAGCTTGGACCGATTCACAAGGAGGGCCGTTGGGTGCCCTACCAACTCACAGCTGCGAACAAGTCTAGGCGCTACGATGCTGCTGTGTTCTTGCTCTCCAGGTTCAAGAAGAAGGATGTCCTGCACAAAATTTTGACCTGTGATAAGAAATGGATCGTCTATGATAATCCTAAGCGGCGCGAATCGTGGGTTTATCCAGGTCAGCCTACCACCAGTACTGCCAAACCGAATATCCATGCCAGGAAGTTGTTGCTGTGCATATGGTGGGATCAGCGCGGTGCCGTACACTATGAGTTGCTCAAACCTGGTGAAACGGTCAATGCTGAACGTTATTGTCAGCAACTCATTCGTGTGAGTGACGCAATGGAGGCGAAAAGGCCATAACCCGGCAAGGGCAGAAGGTCGGTCCTGTTGCTTCAGGATAACGCGCGTCCTCACACCGCGAAAACGACTTTAAACACGTTCAGCGACCTGGGATTGGAGATTTTGTCCCACCCGGTGTATTCTCCAGGCTTCTCCCCGTCGGATGATCACCGTCTTCCGCTCCCTGCAACATCAGGTGATGTTGCAGGGAGCGACACAAGTATTGATGACTTTATCAACTCGAAACAGCCCTCTTTTTTCCGCAGTGGCATTCGGCAGCTCCCTGATCGATGGCTCAAATGTATCCAACACGACGGGGATTATTTCCCTGATTAGGTACGTATCCGATTTGCTATAATTTACTGTCAGCGTGTCGTTCCTGTGGTCGAGAATTAAGTTCCACACCTAATAGTTCCTCTACTTCACGTTGGCCGCAATGATGCTCTATAAAACTTTATTTTAGGGATTCTAGAGCTCCTTTTACTGGAACATTGGCGAACATAGATACCACATCAAAGGATAGAATACGTTGATCTACGCTGGGGTGTAGTTTGAGTCTATTGGTAAACTCTATGGAGTTTTTCAGAGATGTTTTGTTTGAAGTGGCCAAGGTAGATAATTCTGAAGATAAGAACTTGGATAACTTATATGCTGCTGTGCCGATATTACTTACCATAGGCCGGAAAGGAATGCCAGATTTTTGTATTTTCGGGAGAGCATAGAATTTGGCTCAGAGTTTCTGATCACTTTATGTATGAAAATAATTTCTGTTATACTTTTAATTGTTTATCTGAAGGATCATTCTTTATTTCTTTGTAAGGTCCGTCCGAAATAAGATTTTTGACTCATCATAAAGCGTTTTGTCTAAAACAACCATGTGACCTCCTTTGTCAGCTCTAGTGACGATTAAATTGGAATTTGAGCGCAATTCTTTAAGCGCATTCATTTCTTTGGTGGTTAAATTGAGTCTAGGTAATGTAGCGTGATTTACGATTATCACTTGGCTGATGCAATGCTATTTCTTTTTCTTCAAAGTTGAGACTGCTTTTTATTAGATTCCTCTAGTGACGCAACTATGTCTGAAACCAGTATCCTTCTTGAGATAGCAAAGTTAGAATTACAACGTAAAGTCCGCTTCTGAATTTCAGTGAGACTATGACCGGACAAGTTGACAACCACTTCATTATCTGGATACTCTATTCCGCTATTATTATGGGTATAAGCCTGATTATTGTTATTATCATCTATCAATATTTTGAATTTTCTTTCAAGGGAAATCCTATGATTTGATGACATGTTGAACCTACGAACTGAAGTATTTTTGTCTAAAGTATTAACATCTGCTAATTTGTCAGCTAACTAAAGATGTAGATCATAAACTTCGTTTTCCATCTTTGCAATATCCTTCCGAGTGCCTTTAGTAATAGCCCTAAGAAGGGAAAGGAAGTGTGGCTCACTGTTTTTTTTACGTTCCGAGTAGGTATTAGGTTACACTTCACGGATATAAAATTCAGTAAGATATGATATTTTTTGTAGGGCCGCGGATGGACTAGTGGTCAACGTTCGTGACTTCTACAAAGAGGTCTCGGGTTCGATCCCAGGCAGATACGACCGCTCAAACCACTAAATATCCGCTCTACGTCGGATGGGCACGTTAAGCCGTCGGAACCCGGGTACTGGGCCCCCGGAAATAAATAAGGGAGTCTTCTTCTCCCTTTCTAACTCGCTTCCGTGTCACTTTTCTATCAGGCACTCTAGCCCAAATCTCCTAGCTTCCTATTTCTAAGGGTTGTTTAAGACCTGGGAGACACTTTCTTCCTAAAATCCTCTACATATGATCTGATATCTTTCGCATCGTTGTAAGAAATCCAAATGGTTCAGTAATCTGAACTTCTTTATTCTCAGTTTCGAAAAATGATTAATTGTACTTTTTAAAGTAGCCGTAGTCTTTCCAAGAACATTAGATGTACAACGTTCCCATAATTCACTCCACGTACTAAGTAGAATTTGAAGCAGCCAATCAGGATGTTAAAATGGCTCCCGTTTAAGATGTTCAGATGTTTACTTACACAATGGTACAGTCTGGAAGTCCTTTAAACTAAAGATTCTTGAGTTCAGAGACTACACTCTTGTGACGATTATATGTATTAAGATAATACAACGTTTGTCACAAATATTTATTTTTTCAAGTCGACAATGGTGTTTCGCTGATTATTGACCTAGCTTCATCAGGATGAAATTCCAATTATACAGTATATGATATCATAAATGGTGTTTACAGTCACGGGTTTTGATAAGTTGCTTCCACGCGCTTGATGGAAATGGTGTTAATGCCATATCATTAACAAGTTCGGAATAATTATCCGTAAATCTTGCGATACACATATGTTCGGATAAAGACAGTTTGGAAAAAGAACTTGATTTCCTTAAACGTGTTGCAGTACAGTGAGGATACAACCCTTCCATTATACACTGCTGGCCACAAAAAATGCAACCCCAAGAAGGACACGAGATAGCAAAGCCAGATTTAATGGACACATAACAACAGATACAAAGATATAACGATTGAGCTTACAGGCCCGTGCGACTTGCGGAACACGCGGACATCAATAGTTCGTGTGGCCCCCATGGCTGGCAATAACGGCCGCTAAACGCCGCGGCATCGAACGAAAGAGGCTTTGGATGTGGACTTGGGGTATGTCGGTCCAGGCTGCTTCCACACGTTGCCACAGTTCATCAGGCGTAGCCGCGGGTGGTGCTTGCCGGGCCACTTGGTTGCCGATCAGCGACCAGACGTGTTCCATGGGCGACATATCGGAAGAACAGGCGGGCCACGGCAGCATTGACACCTGGTGGCCCTGAAGAATTGTTGCACGATGTGTGCCAAGTGCGGGCGCGCATTGTCCTGTTGAAACGTGGCCGCTGGCAGGTCCTGCAGGTAAGGGAGGACTACAGGTTCCAAAATGTCGGAGATGTAGCGGTGGTTATTGAGTGTACCGGCGATGCGTACCAGAGGGGTGCGGGTGTCATATCCAATTGCGCCCCAAACCATAACGCCAAGCGACGGAGCGGTATGGCGATGCATAATGCAGGCGTTATACAGTCTCTCGCCGTAGTGCCGCCTACACGCGAATCCGACCGTCGTGGTGCTACAGGCAGAAGCGGAATTCGTCGGAGAAGACAATGTCGTGCCATTCCACAGTCCAGGTGCGGTGATCAACGGCCCACTGCCGCCGCACTCGCCGGTGCTCTAACGTCAATGGTAATCGGAGCAATGGGCGCCGTGCGACAAGTCCCTGCTCCTGCAGACGACGTCGAACGGTACGTGCTGACACAGGTTGTTGCGCAACACACCCTAATTCCTGCGTTAACGTTCGTGTTGTGGTGTTCGGTGGTGCGCCGCGGCTGCGGCAATCGCTCACGTCGGTCCGTGCGTCCCTCCTGCACCCACCGAATCCATACTCGCCTCACTGTGTCTGGATGTCGTCCCACACGGGCGCCGATGTCTCGGTACGATAAACCGCTGTCGCGATAAGCCACTATTCGTCCACTGTCGAACTCCGAAACGTGCTGGAATGACTGCCGTATTCTGCGACGAGACATCAGGAAGCTTCCCACGCACAGATCCGGCAGCACAACACACTTCCACTACTTACACCTCGCCTTCTCTGCACCCTTCTTATAGTGCTTCTCGGTGGCGTGCCGGGCGCACACGATTTGCATATGCCCTGCAATGCTAATCGTTTGCATGTCCTCTCGCGGGCGACGCATGCTGTGAATTTCAGGCCAATCAGATGCTTCCTTCATGGTATTGCATTTTGGGTGTCCAGCAGTGTATAATAGACAAAGTTCTAACAAAATTCCTGAAACCAAAGCCTATCTCCACGTTAACTTCTGTGATACGCACGCCCATTACGAGAGAATTTTGCCATTATTCCATTTCCCGGTGACATTGCCTCCAAAATTTCAAAAATTCTCAAAACCTTTAATTGTAAAGTGATTATTGAACTCATAAAAAAATGAAATTTTTAGGATCAAAGGACTATGTTAAAAACCAAAAACGCGTGGGGAATTGATCAAATTCCATGTGAATGTGGCGCTTCATATATAGCACAGAGTCGTACAGCCTTGCGCTTTCGATTGAAGGAGCACAAGTCCTACAGTAGCGAACAAACTTATTTGGCGAAACACTTTTTCGACCATACTTTTTTTCTGCTGGACCAAATCGGGTCATTTTGGGATGTGATATGTGTTGATTCGTGGGTGACAATGCCACGTAGTTTGTATTTCGCTCAGAGCGAATTTGTCATTCGGCCATATTCAAGAGTCGCCAATTATTACCCATTTGTTTGCTGCATGTATTAATGTTTTTCTTGCGATTTTTGAGGGTTTTGAGATGTGTAGTGTGATAATAAGTCAATCCTAAGTTTTCAGAATTGGGAAAAAAGGCGGAGATCCCTTTTGGAGCTCGCCAGGCGGCCGTGAACATGATGGAATCCGGAATGCGCGACTTCAGGGACTTCGCAAATACTAGAAAACGACAAAACAATAACTAATACTGATCTTCAGTCCCCGAAGTCCCTGAAGATCCGACCCCAGTCCATTTCAGCTATCGTGCAACGTTATAAGAAGACTGGGACCGTCGAGAACAGTCCGCGATGTGGTAGGCCTCGTTCCACTACGTTGCGTCAGGATAGACGCATCCTCCGTCGATCGCGTGCTGATCCCACCTTGACTTCTGTGGACAACGCCATCGAATTCCGCGACAGCGACGACCTGAACGTCAGCCGAATGACCATCTGCCGTCGTCTCATTGCTGGTGGATTGCATGGAAGACGCTCCGCCAAGAAACCACTCATCGCAGTCAAGAATCGACGAGCTAGAGTCGCGTTCGCGCACCGTCATCGACACTGGACCGCGGCGGACTGGAGTAAGGTGCTTTTCACCGACGAGAGCAAGTTCAACTTGTTCAGAAGTGATGGCATCCGATACGTACGACGTCCGTGTGGCCAGAGATTCAACCCCCAGTTCATTCAGTCGACTGTCAAGCACGGAGGAGGATCGCTTATGGTTTACGGCGCCTTCTCTCGCAATGGAATGGGCCCCATCATCAAGATTGACGGAATAATGACCGTCCAGAGCTACACGAACATACTCATCAACGATGTCTTCCCATGGGCAAACCAGAACATGCCACCCGGATGGGTCATGCAACAAGACAACGACCCGAAGTACACCTCCAGAGTAGCGAAGGCAGCCTTCCAGCAGCAACAGGTCACACTTCTAGACTGGCCAAGCCAATCTATAGACCTCAACCCCATCGAGCACATGTGGGAGGAGCTGAAGAGACGATGTGCGAAGAAAATCTGCCGGAATAGGGCCCAGAAGTTCGACCAGCTGTCTGCAGAATGGGCGCGAATTCCGCAGGTCACCGTCGAGTAGCTAGTGAACTCGATGCCGGCCCGTTGTGCAGCTGTTATTAAGTCTCGTGGTTATCCCACTAAGTATTAGTTATTGTTTTGTCGTTTTCTAGTATTTGTTTTCTGTTATCGTTGCGTTAAATGAATGTGCTACACACCTACTTTTTTGGTCAATTTGTATTATCTTTGCGATTAAGCTTTGTACCGGATCTGTGTTAAAGTTTCCGATCCATCCGCATATGGGTCATGTTTACAACTGAATAACACATATCATATCCCAAATTGACCCGATTTGGTCCAGCAGAAAAAATATTATGGTCGAAAAAGTGTTTCGCCAAATACTTTTGTTCGCTACTGTATATTCGGAACTGTGATCTAAAGAAATCATCGATGGCTAAACATTGTTACGAAAAGGACCATACATTTCTCTTTGAAAAAGCAAAACTAATTGACAAGCCAGATTCAACCACCAAACTTGATATTTTGGAAGCTTTCGATATACACTATATTGACAAAAGTCAGCGAACACCCCTTCAAAAGCAAATGAACGGATCAGCTCCGTTGTTAAGATGCGGGGTACAGTTGCAAACGGTATAAAAACTAGCCTGCATCTGATCGCGATCATATCGCACTGTGAGGTTGAGTGAAAATGTCGCGGCGGGAGAGAACTGACTTTGAGAAAGGAAAGATTGTGGGGTGTTTGCATTAGTGCGTTGTCTATAAGAGATACCGAGAGGCATTTAAACATACCCAAGTCAACTGTTTTGGATGTACTGAATAAGTGGAAGACACATGGCGTGCCTGAAGCAGCAAAACATACGGGCAGACCAAAGAAAATCAGTTATAGAGGACCTCGAAGCCTCAGGAGAATTATTACAGCTAATCGACGGAGTACTGCACAAGACCTCTGTGTACAGGTGAGTAAAAATGTTGGAACCTCGGTATGTACATGGACCATTCGCAGAGAACATTCATTCTATGGGTCATCGTGGTCGCGCGGCTGCTCGTAAGCCTTTCATCTCCACTCGGAATGCTACTCGTCGTTTAGCATGGTGTAAGAAACATTTATCGTGGACCGTAGATCAATGGAAACGGGTCCTGTGGTCTGATGAATCCAGATACACGATCCATCAGTCTGATGGCAGTGTGTGGGTATGGCAGCAGCCGGGGGAACGCTATTTACCACAGTGTACTGTTCCTACGGTCAAGTTTGGAGCTGGCAGTGTACTCGTGTGGAGGTGTTTTTCGTGGTATGGTCCCGGCCCATTGGTTATCGTGGACAAACCTGTTAACCAGCACGTCTACCTCGATATTCTGGACAATTATGCCCTACCAACTCTGTGGCAATACTATGGAACCGAGCCTTGTTGGTACCAGCAGGATAATGCACCGAGCCGTAAAGCAAGGACTGTTATAGCGTGGTTTGACGATAATTCCGTATCGTGTGTGGACTGGCCAGCACAAAGCCCTGATCTTAATCCCAATGAGCACCTATGGGATGAAATAGAATGCCGCATAAGAAGTTTGGATTCAATGCCTACTACTAAGCAACAGTTAGCAGCAGCATTATGTACTGAATTGAAGCGCATACCTATCGCTGTGTTCCAAAACCTTGTCGAAAGCTTGTCTCGAATGGTCCGTGCATTCATTAAGGCCAAAGGTGGACCAACACCGCCTTCTGGGTGTCCGGTGACCTTTGCCAATATAGTGTATATCAGAATTATTCGCAACTTGTTAATGACATGGCATCCACATCATTTCTATCAAGCGCGAGGAAGCAACTAACCAAAACCCGTGACTGTAAACACCGTTTATGATATACAGGATGTGAACATTTACGTGCCGTTCGTCCTGATGAAGCCAGGTCAATACACTAGAGAAACCTTGGTCGACTTGAAACAAGTTAGTAAAATCATGCAATGCATTGATTATAATACGCTTTCCAACATACCAGAAATCATTACTCAAGTTATGAGAATAATGGCTGAGGAATAAATCTCGGTCCTGTGCCCTGACCTTTGATCCCATGTCGATGATATTCAACAGAACCGGTTTGGTATACCTCCGAAATAACATGATAAAATTTTGTCGCAATCGAAGCATTTTTTACGTAAGTTATGATGCATAAGGGCTATGGAATAGATCCCGCTCCTGTGTCCTAACCTTTTATCCCATTTCGCCTATTTTCAACAGAATTCGTCCCCAGGCAAGATCCTACAACATACTAAAATTTCATCCAAATCGAAGCATTTTTACGTAAGTTATGACGCATAATGGAGATGGAGGTGATTCCGCTTCTATGTCCTGACCTTTGACCCCATTTCGCCCATTTTCAATAGGGTTTGTAGCCAGGGGTCCCCTACCACATACTAAAATTTCATCGAAATCGAACCTTTTTTACGTTAGTTATGACGCATAACAGCCGTGGAATGGATCCCGCTCCTATGTACTGACCTTTGAACCCATTTCGTTCACTTTCAATAGGGTTCCTTCTCAGGTGATCCCCTACCAGATACTAACATTTCATCGAAATCGAACGATTGTTAAGCGAGTTATCGTGCGGACGGACATACGCACACAACGCGTGACGTAATGAGGCAGATGGGAATCGCGACCATCTGCTTGCCGCAAAAGTGTGACGTCATAAAACTTTAATAGGATCCACACACAACGCGTGACGTAATGAGACAGATGGCGTGACCGCGCGCCAACATTCTCAAACGCGAGTTGTGACGTCATTAGGTTTCTAAGCATTGGTAACATTAATGGAACAACGCCATCACTAAAAACGTTATAATTCGGGGTGGTTATTTAAATCACTAAACGAATTCTCCTAAAGTCGAGATCAAGCTAAATCGATTTCTAGTACCAGAAAACGGTAGGTTAACGTCTTTCATCAAAATTCTTAGAGCCGTTTTCAAAATAAAATGTACATACATACATACAAGAATTGCTACTTTAAGGCGGACGTCAAGTAATTTTGCTTCCTATACTTCCAATGGAAAAACTTATGTACACATTTTCTTCACAATTAATGCGTTCCCAAGGATGAAAATTTGAACATAGATTAAAATATCTTCATTTTATAACTTGCAATACTTAATATTTTCTAAAACATAACCATAATTATGGAATTCAACATTTGTTTTTCTACTGACGTTATGAAAATACAGGTCGCGCCATCTTTTTCTGGACAATTAATGCGTTCACAAGGATGAAAATTTGAACATCGATTAAAATAGCTTCATTTCATAACTTGGTATACTCAATATTTTCTAAACCATAGCCGTAATTATGCAATCCAACATTTTTTTGTCCACTGACGTCATCAAAGTGCAAGTCGCGCCATCTTTTCTCTGGTTTCAACACCACCAAAGGAAAAGTTATTCATTTTTAATGTAATTATGGCTATATTTTAGAAAATATTAAGTTTTCCAAGTTATATTATGAAGTTATTTTAATCGATGTTCAAATTTTCATCCTAGGGAACACATTAATTGTGAAGGAAATGTTTACACAAGTTTTTCCATTGGAAGTATAGGAAGCAAAATTACTTGACGTCCACCTTAATAATATGGGATAAGGGCAATGGAATGGATCGCAATCCTATGTTCTGACCTTTGACCACATTTCGTCAATTTTCAATAGGGTTGGTCCCCAGGTAGTCCCCTACTACATACTGAAATTTCATCGAAATCGAACCATTTTTACGCACGTTATGACGCATAAAGGCAATGGAATGCATCCCGATCTTATGTCCTGACCTTTGACCCCACTTCACCCATTTTGAATAGGGTTCGTTCCCAGGCGGTCTCCTACCACATAGTAAACTTTCATTGAAATCTAACCATATTTACGCAAGTTATGTCACATAAAGGCAATGGAATTATCCCGCTCCTACGTCGTGACCTTTGACCCCATTTGTCCCATTTTCAATAGGGTTCGTCCCCAGGTGGTCCCCTACCACATACTAAAATTTCATCGAAATCGAACCATTTTTACGCTAGTTATCGTGCGGACAGGCGGACGGACGGACGGACAAAGCTGGAGCATATACGCTTCTTCAACCTACGGTTGGAAAGCGTAAAAAATAAATATTTGTTACAAACGTTGTATTATCTTAATATATATAATCGTCACCAAACTGTATATAGTTCCTGAATTCAAGGTATGTGTACTTCTTTTCGAAAGAATCTACTAATTCTCGGTTATGGGTAAACAAATATTTGTGGGTAAATAACTTCTACTAAAATTTTTAGCAGCAAATTAGCATCTCGTAGCCATTTATGAAGCCATGAACCTTGTTTCATTCTTCAGCTTCCACTCTCCAATTTTTTTTAACTTTCTTCTGAATTATGTACTCCCCTGAAAAAATAGACACCTGCTTCTCTGTCCCTCAACTTTTTGCATTAACGAGAGAGCAGCAGGAAATTAATGGAAGGGCCGTTCCTTCTAGGAAACCTTGGGAAATCAATGTTTCTCAAAGTTCATTTGTGCTGTTTTGCCTGAATTCTTATTTTAAACAGCACAGTGCATAAATTATACACTCAACGAACGATACATTAGAGACGCCTACCAAATAGCGTGTTTGTCCTCCTCTAGCGCCAATAACAACCTGCACAGGCCGTAACATCGACTACACCAGATGCCGGAGGGTTCCAGGAGGTGATAGCAGCCATGCCTGTTGCAACATTGTCCACAACTCCGCCGGAGGCGTCGGTCCAGGATCTATGGATCTCATGTAACACTCCACGGCATCCCCGAAAGCTTTCACAGGGTTTAAATCCAGGGAACTTGGGGGCTACTTGAATGGTTCCAAACTCAGATGAGTGTTCCTCGAGCCATGTCTGGGTGGTTCTGGTGAGGTAGGCGGCGCATTTTCTTTCTGAAACAGGTCATCGGCCGCAGGATGCCGTAAGGCCATGAAAGCGTGTAGGTGATCAGCCAGCACATACTAGTAGCGCGTAACGGTTAAGAACCTCTCCAGACACACTAAGTGAACTAATGTACTGCGTTAAAAGGCTCACCAAAACATCACAGAGCCACCAACGACATTAAAAAAGCCGACCTGACATAATGGGGTGATGGCCTCATGCTGTCGACGCCGCGCCCGCAGCATTACATCAGATCGGTACATCTGAAAATGGGATTCATCTGACCACACGACACGGTGCCACTCTACAGAGATCCAGTTTTGATGTTCCCGGCCCCAGGCGAAGCGCAATTTCCAATGACGAGCAGTCAAGAGTGGCACACGAGTAGAGCGTTGGCTCCCGTATCCCAGATATGCAGCGTGCGCCGAACCGTTCGCTCGCTGACGCTGTTTCGGCCTCCGACGTTTAACCTGCATATGATTTGCGCCGTTGCCAAACGGTCGGTCTGTACGAGACTGGATAACCTACGCCGACCCCTGTCATTAATGGCGTGTGGTCGGCCACCGCTTGCTCTCTGGGCGCTGGTGTGTCTGTCGGTGGTATACTTGCGGTACACCCTTGATACAGTTGCCCGCGGGAACCTTAGGGTTCTTACCATTTGGGCGATAAAATGACCCATCTGTCTAGCACCGAAAATACGTCCACGATCAAAACCGCTCAGATCACAATGTTTACCCATATTCGTCGATAGCGAAACACTGTTGGGGAGCCGTTCTGTCCGCACTATTTATCGCCTGTCTTCGGTTTGGGTCTATTCCACTCTGTGCGGGGAATGCCCATGTCAACTGCTTGTCAACCCTATCTTTAATGTTTCATCTACTGAGTGTATACACATCTGTAACTTGTTTTTGCTGTCTCTGATCGCTGAGCTCTGCTAGCGATATGCAGAACGTCTGCCTGCAGAACAATCAAATATTGTATCAGCGAAAGTAACAAGTTAGTAAAATCATGCAATGCATTGATTATGATACGCTTTCCAACATACCAGAAATTATTACTCAAGTTATGAGGATAATGGCTGTGGAATAAATCTCGCTCCTGTGTCCTGAACTTTGACCCCATTTCGCCCATTTTCAATAGGGTTCGTGCCCAGGTGGTTCCCTACCACATACTAAAATTTCATCGAAATCGAACCATATTTACGCATGTTATGACGCATAAAGGCAATGAAATGAATCCCGCTTTTATGTCCTGACCTTTGACCCCATTTCGCCCATTTTCAATAGGGTTCGTGCCCAGGTGGTTCCCTACCACATACTAAAATTTCATCGAAATCGAACCATATTTACGCATCTTATGACGTATAAAGACAATGAAATGAATCCCGCTTTTATGTCCTGACCTTTGACCCCATTCCGCCCATTTTCAATAGGTTTTGTTCCCAGGTGGTTCCTTATGACATAACAAAATTTCATCGAAATCGAACCATTTTTACGCAAGTTATGACGCATAAGGGCAATAGAATAAATCCCGCTCTGATGCCCTGCCTGACCTTTGACCCCATTTCGCCCATTTTCAATAGGGTTCGTGCCCAGGTGGTTCTCTACCACATACTAAAATTTCATCGAAATTGAACCATATTTACGCATGTTATGACGCATAAAGGCAATGAAATGAATCCCGCTTTTATGTACTGACCTTTGACCCCATTCCGCCCATTTTCAACAAGGTTCGTTCCCAGGTGGTTCCTTACCACATACTAAAATTTCATTGCAATCGAACCCTTTTTACGCAAGTTATGATGCATAAAAGCAATGGAATGGATCCCGCTCCTATGTCCTGACCTTTGATCCCGTTTCATTTATTTTCAACGGAGATCGTCCCCAGGTGGTTCCCTACCACATACTAAAATTTCATCGAAATTGAACCATATTTACGCATGTTATGACGCATAAAGGCAATGAAATGAATCCCGCTTTTATGTACTGACCTTTGACATTGTTTCGCCCATTTTCAATAGGGTTCGTCCCCAGGTGGCCTCCTGCCACATACTAAAATTTCGTCGAAATCGAACTATTTTCACGTGAGTTATCGCGCTGACGGACAAAGCTGGAACATATACGCTTCTTCAACCTACGGTTGGAAAGCGTAAAAAATGGCGTAAAACAGATATTTCACATGATTAGTTTAAATAAGGCTTTTTGTTATGGTATTTCCATATAGCAAATGGTTTTTCCTTTTCTCATAGGGTTTCGGTTTTAAAAAAGAAAATAATTCTGAAAGATGAAACTGACTAGTTAAATAGGAAAAAAATTAATGTGGCGAATTAAAAAATTATTTTTTTTAATAGGAAATAAAATTTCGGCTTTTCTTAACTAGTTATTTACATGGTATGTCGAAAGAACCATTCAGAGTAAAAAATGTTGTTCTTTTAGAATATGTAGGCACTTACAAATTAATCGCACTAGTTTTAAGTAGGCACTGTTTGCTTAATTGATTTCTATGCGTTGTATTAAAATCAAATTAATTGATTTCTATGCGTTGTATTAAAATCAAATTAATTGATTTCTATGCTTTGTATTAAAAACAATTATTTAGAATATAACAATGAACTGATACGTAAGCATTTAATACTTTGTCTTGCTTGTACTGCCAATCAAAATCTAATTGTCTGAACAAATTACGTTTTTCTGCGGACGAAACCTCATTTTTGTCATTTAATTGTTTAAAAAGTACGAAATAATATAGTTAATAGTTGTAAACATTTTGTGCCTTAAAAGTATTTAATATTTTGTTAAGCATACCTTCTTACCAGGTTAAATTGCAAAGTAGCCTTTGAAGCAAATGCGTCTAACTTTCTTCACTGTGATGCATAATATTCGATGTATTCGCTTCATTGTTTGTTATAAATATAATTTTTTCTTTCTGTTGTGATTAAGTAAGAAGTTGTTTATTAAATATTATGTGCGATATCCTCTTTCCGTCAAGGTTTTAAAGTACACTTTAAGTACCAAATGCGGTGATACTTTTCGAAACAATATCACGGTGACGCGAAGTTTTTTTCATAAAGCAAAGAATGAATATTTGTGCAATTAAAATAATGAAGTGTGTTTAGAATATTTCCCAAAAGGGGCATCCTTATTAGAAACTCGGATTTATTTCCGACAAAGCAATTAAAAGTGTGTTCCACTTTGAGGAATGAATATTTTCGTGATACTAAAGTTACAAATAAAAATATTGTTCAGGACAAGTTTTAGTTATGCCATGAATCGTCTTAATGTTTTAAGAACTATGCAAAACAGCAAGCGATATTTTTACTAAACATTTCGGAACATTTTTAACAATTTTATAAAACACGATAAGGATTTCCTTCAAATCTTAAGGAATGAGTGCATTTCCGCGGAATAAATTTCGATTTTTTATACATTGCGATGATCCCTTGATACAGTAACGTCCTTTCAGAGAAAGCAGTTCTTTATTTTCTTTAAATTCAGATTGAAGCAGCAGTTGTGCCTGAAAGGGATGTTTTCCATGCCAGTTGTTATTTTCGAATACCTGAATGAAGCCTTTGATTTTGCGAAATTTAGAAGCTTTGAGAAATAATGCAGTGCGAAATTTTTGTTTTCCCTGTGTTCTTCTTTGAACTACAGGATTATTTGCGATGCAGGAATCTCTTTTCGGCAATTACGTGCCGACTTAATAACATATGAATTTTTTTGTCATCCGAAAGGTGTGCACTAAAATTCCGTTCCACATCTTTGTTTAGCTTCACAGTCTCCGCTGCGTCAGCTTCGTGGAGAGAGCCAGTGCCGTAAGACAAACACAACATCCATGCCTCACCGAGATTCGACACCGGACCCTTCTCAGACGAATGGTCATAAGCCAGCGCTTATGCCACTGCCTTCAAAATAAACCTTTATTAGTCTAAAAGCAAGGTACATGTGATACGCTTCAGTCACATGAGACTGTATTAAAAGAGACGAGGCCAAGAAGTCTCAACACAAAAGAAAGGAGGAAAGAAAACTGGTAACATCAGAACAAGATTAAAATATATACAGATAAAAAAGGAACACAGAGCACAAAAACAAAAAACACACACATTACAAAACCCAAACCCCAGAGTGAGGGGAAGAAAACACATTCCAAAAACTAGTACATAGCAGCGCGAACACAAAGGTGACAGGTAAAAAACACAACAACAATACAACACAACACAAATTGACTGACACTGCAAGACAGCTACAGGAGAAACAAAACTGTACTTCTGAAAACATGCAGCAGCGGCCAAAACATTAGTACAAGAAGAACATAAAAAACAAAAAAACCGTGCACATAAAGAGGGGTGGTAACCAACCGCTATAACTAAAAACGAAATACGAAGTGACGCATGCATGTCAGAAGGAACACTGTACAGAAGAATACATGATAATAAGGGGGGAAACCGCTGCATCACACAAAATAAATGTAGCCAAACAGGCACACGAGGTTCTAAAAAAAAAATCGCACTCAATTCAAATTTCATACTCAAAACAAGAAGTCGCGCGTTGACAAACCCCGGAAGCCGACGTGGCGCTATAGAGAGAATCACGCGGAAACAAGATCGCATAGCATCATAACACATTGAAAACAACACAAAGTACGTCCAGTCGTGCACGGCAACAGAAGGCTGTGCCGAGAAAAAATACAATATTACAGGAAAAACCCAGACAGGAGAAACACGAAGCAAAACGTAGAACCCTAGCTTGAGTGCAAAGAAACACAAAAACGAAAACAGAAAAAGTGCACTTAAAACATAATCAAAGACAAAACTGCCTCAACTGACTACTTCACTACACATGTAGTCACATACAGTCAAGAAAAAAACACAAGAGGCACAATAAAAAAAAGCACAAGGCAAATAGTGCGTTGACCAACTCTTTGGGTCAACGTAACCCAATAGACAAGATACGCACGAGAAGCACACTGTATAGAAAACGAGAGATAAGGCTGAGTACTCAATGAAAAAACACAACGAGACCAGCAGGGCCACACTAAGTAATTCAAAGTTCATAAAAAAACAAAGCAAAACAAGTGAACATGAAACACAGGGCATGAGAAAAAAAGGCTCCTAAACTAAGGAGCCAACTGAAACACGAAAGTGGAACATGCACAAACAAGGAAAAAACAAGATTATCACATTAGCAGTATAGGTAAGATGCAATCACAGTATTAAAAAACTCACACAGGAGGAGAGCGAGTAGGACAGCCGCCATCCGAACAACTAAACAAAACACGTGCAAAAAGCAAGAGCAATTACAAATACACGGGAATACCACATACAGGAAACACAGTACAAAAAAGAAGATCAGGAACAACAACAAAGAAACAAGCACAAAGGAAACACAACACGCCAAAACACTTTGCAAAACTAGACAACACAGACTAGCCCAACGGAAAACAACAATACCCAACAAGCATCACACTATACCAAACAATAACACTGATCACAAACAATTGGTGGCCAACCAGTACAACAATACACCACAACAAGAAATGAGTCGACCAACAACTGTGGCCGACGAAAACATAGAAAGCAAGCACACAATATTACATAGACAAACAACTCAACAAAAATACCGACACAAAAAACAATAACCGATTGCACAGCACCACCAAGAACCAGAAAAAAATATACACACATAACACAGGAACACAAATGCCCACGGACTCCGGACAGAAAAAAAGTCAAAGCAACTAGCTGTAAAACATCCAATCACAGCGCAAAACGGCAAGAAAATTCAGACAAAGAGGCCGAGGCCGCTAGTAAGAGGAACAGTATAGAAAAGCACTATACAAGAAAGAATATACCGACCAGTAGAATGAGCTAACAAAGCACAGGGGAAAAAACAACAAAAAGACCGGAATCTCAAGGAAACAAAACAGTACAACATTACCAAAGGGCCATCAAAAACAAGAAAAGGAAAACGGTAAAAAATTTAAAAGGAAAAACAACAGGATCAGAGGAAAATAATGAATACAAGGGAAAAAAACCTGCAGCTCAATCAAAAAACAGAACAAGACAACAACCCGGAAAAGCAAAAACAAACAAAGTGAAGAAAGCAGTACACCAAAACAAAAACAAGAAAAAAAACTGATCAAACGAATTCAATCAACCCATGCTCAACCCGAAA
The DNA here is from genome assembly GCA_039090855.1 of Macrothele yani. Lineage (NCBI taxonomy): Eukaryota > Metazoa > Arthropoda > Arachnida > Araneae > Macrothelidae > Macrothele > Macrothele yani. The sequence continues at coordinate 10,805,033 of CM076996.1, forward strand.
CCATGGGAGGTGAGAGGACCAGATCGAGAAGAAAGCAGGAACTGCCTGCCGGGCCAGAGCTACCTCGTACTCAAGTTGGATGACGGACGTGATCGAGGAACGAAACCTACGGCACAGAAAAACTTTCGCAGGATGATATCGACGAAGAGCAGGCCGATCAACACTAGTATGATAGTACACTGCCGGACAATTGCTAAGGACGGATGACAATAGAAACGATAGCAACCATAAAATGGAAGGCAGGAAAATGTGGAAATTAGCATAAATGCGGGATACAGTAAGACGTGTTGTGCGTATGCAAATTTTGGATTGCCGAATATGTTCGTGAAGTCATAGCGCTGATAAGAGATATAAAGGATTTGACGCGTATTGACCGTTGTTGTTCAAGCGCAAAGTTGAAAGGGAAAGAATCAATTGACGAACTTGCAATTTTCAGTATGTCTTCCCGACATCACCTAGATGATTTTACGCGTGACCGTATTCTTGGCAAGATTGAAGAAGGGCGAAAAAATAACAGATGTTGCCAGGGAGTTCGACGTCAGCCACAGTGGTGTTTCAAGGCTTTGGAAATCATTTCAAACAAATGGAGAGTGTAGCAAACGTCACGGGGGAGGTCGTGTTCGCAGTACGACACCTGCAGAAGATCGGTACATAGTGCTATCAACAAAAAGACACCGGCGCAGCACAGCTAGTGAGGTAGCAAATCAGTTTATGTCTGCTACTGACAAGCGGATCTCCCGAAAAACTGTCGCCAGCCATTTGCATGAAGGAGGACTATACGCCCGCCGTCCTGTTGTGTGCATCCCATTGTCCAGACGTTACCGTACCGCCCGTTTGCAATGGTGTAATCAACATCGCAATTGGACTGATAACGACTGGTCTGCTGTCCTCTTCTCATATGAGAGTAGATACAGTCTATCGTCTGATTGTCGACGACAACTGATCTGGCGTGATAGTGGTACTGCATATTGTCCAGCAAACATACAGGAAAGGGACCGATATCCGACATGTAGTGTCATGGTATGGGCTGGCATCATGATCAATGGCCGTACGTCGCTCTATGTGCTTCCAACTGGGACTATGACTGGCCAACGATACATTAATGATGTTCTGCTACCTCATGTTCGCATGTTCCGTGGTGCCGTTGGTGATAGATTCATTTTCATGGACGACAACGCAACATGTCCTCGAACAGTCGCTGTCCAGGAGTGTCTAGAGAGCGAGGATATTCAACGCCTCATATAGCCAGCACGTTCTCCAGATCTGAATCCCATTGAAAATGTGTGGGATGCTTTGGGGAGGAGTCTTGCTGGTCGCCAATGCCCTCCAATAAACAAGGACACCCTCATCCGTGCACTGACAGAGGAATGGGATAAATTACCCCAACAGCTGCTTGATAATGTTGTGCAAAGCATGACACGACGTGTGGAATCTTGCATCGTCCTCCATGGTGGCCATATCCCGTATTGACATCTTACGCCGGAACGCCTGCGGACGGTAATTGCATTTTTTTCACGTTTACGTATTCTGCACAAAATGACCTGTTTGTCCCTTGAACACGTTTCAAAGCCTTCTGGATTTCAGAGTACAATAAATTGTCTTTCTTGTAATGTCCTGGCATTCTGACATTATTTTATTTCACTTGGCATCTAACCACACTTATTTTTATGCGCTATATAGTCGTTTATGATCCGTCCTTAGCAATTGTCCAGCAGTGTATAAATAAATAGTCAGTTTGGCCTGCAAAATTAAAAACGCGCAAACTAGATTGTGAACAGCAGCGTAAGGATGAAGACGGCGAAGAAAATAGTAATGTGAAACAGAGTGAAAGGAAGGACAGACCTTGGAGAGAAGAGCAAACATCAATGAAAAACGAGGCTGTAAAACTAAACAGGAGTCATATGCGTGATGAACATCACCGAGCGTTGAACAGAAAAAACACAAGGGAGAAGACAGGTGACCAAAACGATGAAGAGTTCGTGGTGTGAGCAAGCGACAATGAAGATGTAGCCAATGAATATCAGTTGCTTTTGGGGAAGCCAGAGAAGTGTGTGAATCGACCCATGTCTGAGAGGTTTCATCATCAGGAGGCACAAAAGGAATAGCGAGAGGTGCTCTAAAATAAGTAAGAAAGTGGCGGTACAAAAGTTTTGCAGTAACTTGATGCACCAGAAAGGGAACATAATTCAAATAAACCAGAAAAGGAAGGCAAGGGGACGCCGAAGAAAAAACAATTAACCCAAAAGAATTCACGAGGGACGGATAAAGGCGTTGAAGCTGAAAATGAAACAACCGGAGTTGGGCGCGATGTAAGGGAGTGTCAGCAAGAGGGGGGTCGATTTGGGAAAGAGACTTCCAGCGGAGAGAAGCATCTACAAGTTGGAATACCTGTACCACGCCACTGGCGAACCAGGTGGAGAAGCACAAGTATGGTGAAGAGGGAGAACGGAGTGCAGAAGAGTAAAAGAGAGGTTCCGCAAGCAGATCATTAGTTGAGGTAGGTGGGAGACGGACGGAACATAAGGAATGCCAGAGGGAAAAAACGGTGCGATAAGTATCGGGAAAGTGATCTGGAATGAGGGGGAACAGATCCATACGGAGGAAAGTAGCGAGAGTGAGAAACGGACTGCGAGGGAAAAGTAAAGTATCAACAATAGTAATCGATGAAATCTGAGGATCAGAAAAAGAACGGAGAAAGGTCTGAAGATGAATAGCATTAGATTTTTGAAAAAGATCTGGGAGGGCAAGACCTCCAAAGGACAAAGGAAGGACGAGAGTAGAACGATGAACACAGTGAACTTTATTCCAGATGAAATCAGTAATCAAACGTTGAGCGGATTGGAGAAAAATGGGCGAAGGAAAATAAGCGAACCACGAATGTGTCAGAATGGGAAGAAGAAAGGAAGAAACCAGATGTGCTCTGCTGAAAAAGGACAAAAAAGGTTTGAGCCGGCAAAAAGGAGCAAGACGGCGATTGAGCTGCTGAACCAAAGGAATCCATGTGGCATCAACAACCGCCACGGGATTTCCAACGTACCCACCAAGAAGTTTAATGACCGAGGATGACCAACGGGCACCATAAGGGCGATCACCGTGTGCCACCCACGATCCAGCCCACAGACCGACAGATTTAGACATATTAAGTTCGGAACCGGAAATTGAAGCATACTCACGATAAGCAGAAAGGACAACACCGAAAGAACGTTCAGTGCGAAGAAAGAGAGTGAGGTCATCAGCATATGCAGACAACACTATGCGGTGGTGACGAGTAGGAGCAATACTGCGAGGAATCACAGAAAACAAACGAGAACGCAGACAAATTAAGAGAGGTTCAAATGCAAGCGTAAAAAGTTGACCCGAAAAGGGACAACCCTGCCGGATCCCGTTGTCAAAGGGGATGGTAGTTGTCATGAATGTGGAAGTGCGAATACGGAAAGAAGAGTGAGAGTAAAGATTAATAAGAGCTTGACAGAAAAGAGTAGGAAAGCCAAAATGACGAAGAACAGCAAAGAGATAAGAGTGATTAATGGGGTCAAAAGCTTGTTTCTGATCAATATTAAAAATTACGAGAGGTTCGGAAAGATGGGAAGCAAGAAAATATAAGTTGCGAATGGTGGAAATGTTGGTAGTAATCGAACGGGAGGGAATAGTGTAAGTTTGATCGGGGTGGATTAAATGCTGCAAGACGGGATTGAGGCGAAAAGCGAGAATTTTAGCAAAGGTTTTGTAGTCAGTATTAAGAATAGAGATAGGACGCCAGTTAGAAAAAAGACCAAGGTTTCCGGTTTTGGGGATGAGACGGAGAATAGCAAAAGTGAAATCAGAAGACTGAAAATTAGAAGAAGTAAAAACGGCATTAAAACAAGCAACCAGAAGCGGGAGGAGAGAAGGAAGAAACTTCTTATAAAATGAGAGCGGAAGACCGTCTGCTCCAGGGGAAGAACGGTCATTCAGACTGGAAATTGCAGAGCGGACTTCAGAAGGAGAGATAGGAGAAACAAGAGAATCAAAAAAACAATGTGGAACCTGAGGGAGGACATGAAGAAGAGGAGGTATCTGCAGGAGAAAGGAGTCGGTGTTGAAAACGATCAGAATAATGGGAAAAAGTAAGTTCACAGATACGATAAGGGTCGGTAACTGTAGATTCGTCAGGTAGTGAAAGAAAGGAAATTGTGTTGCTTTTAACATGATACTCCTCAAGAGACTTCAAACTAGAGAAGGGATCGTCGTGAAACCGCAAGTGAGTAAATTTCAGACGAGTAAGGGCTGTTGAAGCCAAAGTAAACAGAATACGACGAAGTTGAGCTTGAAACACGGGAAAAGAAGGATCAGAAGGAGAAATAGTCTGCAATTTACGACGGAGAACATCAATATCTTGAAAGCGAGAAGTACGGAAAGAGAAAGAAAACTGACGTGCGATAGAAACAATCGAAATTTTCGTGGAAAGCCACAGAGCCCTTGGGTCGTCAGACGAAGAAAGTTGTTGCACAGAAGACGAGATCATAGAGCGAATTTCAGCACAGAAAACAGGATCAGTTAAAATTGAATCGTCGAGCGACCAGACTGGGGAAGGGGAACAGAGGAAGAATGCAAAAAAGTTTTAAAAGAAAGGGGCGATGATCTGGCGAAACGGAAGAATGATGAGTAATTTCAACTAGAGAGGAATGGAGAAAACTGGAAACATAGAATCTATCTAGGCGTGCTGCGACACAGCGTGAAGCAGCCGGGGGAACCAGGAAAATTCCTTGGACCGGGGATGGAGGGAACGGAATGCATCAATCAAATCAAAATTAACAACGAGTTGAGTGAGATTGGAAACAAGGTCGGAACGGCTTTCGGTTGAACCATCTCGGTCAAAACCGGGTTGCAAAGTGCAATTGAAATCGCCTGCAACAATGACTGTATCATTTGGATGGAGGATCGAAAGGATAGAAGAAAGATGTTGGAGGAGAGTTTCTGCATCCGTAGCAGATTGTGGAATATGGATATTGAAAACATGAATACGTTTAGAACAAAAACAAAAAGAAATATGTTGCAAAGAACCCAGCAGACTCTGTGACTCAACAAGATCAGAAAGGGAAGAATGAAAACGCACATGAAACGCTATAGCGGTACCAGACCTGAGATGGGTCCGGTAATTATGATAAAAAATGTACGGCCAGAGTCTCCAGTGGGAACACCCGGCATCCAAGGAACAGTTCGTCTCCTGGAGGAGGAGGATATTAGCCCCCAGGTAACTAACGTCCTCGTAAACCAAAGCATTCGCCGCAGAAGACGCAAGCCCTCTACAATTAAAGCTAAGTAGTGTTAACAAGGACATCACTGGTAGGTTGCATCCAGACTTCCAGTTCAGCCCTCAAAATCTTGAGTAAGTATCCCAGACGGCGAACATATTTCTCAGTCCCGCCAGGCAAATTAACATTAGTTATAAATGCATGGAACTGGTTTAGCTGTGCAATCATTTCAGGCAGCAAGTGAAGCTTACTCTTAATGCAAGGTAGTGTGATCAACTTCGCCTTACGCGGGCGAGTGGTCAATGCATACAGATCAGATAAGGTAAGAGGGTGCAAAGGCACCGCAAGTTCTTCAAACATAGTAGAAATGTCAAGAAGTGTGGGAGAAGGAGAATCATCGTCAGAGTCAACCATTGCAGTGTCATCAGGATCAGGGGCGACTGTGTCCACAACATCATCCTCCTGGAGACATGCGAATCGGTTCGAAACTAGTAATTCAGAATTTGGCTCATGATGGCTAGGTGAACCTGAGGTAAAATGGGCTGGTTTCTTGGACCGAAGACGTTGAGACGAACGGGAAGAGCGAGTAGAAACACCAGGTGAGCTGGGGCGTTTACGTTGTGATTTAGGTGCAGACACTTCTAGCGATGGAAAATCCTCATTGGAGGGCTCCAAACCATCCAGTACGACGACAGGAACCGGGAGGGAAGGAACGACTGGAGAAACAGCAGGCAAAATTGATGAAGGTAGAATGTGAGCAGGTGCCTCAGCGGCCTGCACAACAACCGCAGGAGCAGCGGCCTGCACATCAACCGCAGGAGCAGCGGCCACCGGAACTGTAGTAGCTAATGAAGAATCAGATCTAGCACCAGGAGTAGCATGAGGACAAGCAGAAGCGAGATGACCTTCCCCTTTACAGAGGAAGCACTGAACCCCGGCAAAAAGATTAAAAATGTACGTCCGGGTATCAGTGACTAATTCCAGAGTTGCAGGGCGTTCCGCAATTGACTGAGAAGTTGGAAAAATAACCCGGTACTGGCGGCGCCCACCCTGCGCATGTTTCAGGGGGAATCACGGGCTGTAGCTGGAAGAATCTTGATCACTCCCACAACACGACCCATCGTGTTCAGGGCATCAATCAACAGAGAATCAGGAACAGCCGTTGGTACAGGAGAAAGGGTCACCGTAACTGGTCTTTGGGCTGCAGCGACAGGTTGTAGATGAAAGGACCCAATATCAACCCCATGAACTATAATTAAATCTACTGCTTGCTGGTGGGTGAAGTGAACAACCACCCCTTCACCCAAGCTAATAATGGACACAATGCTTTCGGCTGGAATGACCTTCGACACAGCATGCAGATACTGGGGGAGGGGGTGCCACGCAAAGCAGGAATGAAAACACTTAATAATAAAGCAAACGACAACTGCTTACCTTGCGGTGAATCACTTGGAAGAATAATTTTCAACGCCGAAGCTACACGTTTGAAATGTGGTGCAGAATCACTAGAAATATATGAGGTACTTCCCACAGCTTGTGCGAACGACGTTGAAGTAGAACTAGCAGAACCAGGAATATTAGACGCAGCCGGCACACGGGTGGCCAGAAGCACAGTCTCTGGAAATCCAGCAGCACTAGTCGACGCAACATTCCCCGAAGAAGGCACAGAACTAAGAAGCGAAGACATATCAGCAATCGACGAAGCAGCTGTATACGACGGTGACTTATTCACAGTGGTAGTGGACATTCTCGACCACTGGCCCACGAAAACTCATGCGTCGTAACTGACGACACACGAAAATGAAAAAAAAACAAAAAATGAGCACCCACTCGGCACTCAGCCTCACTGCTCGTGAAGCGAGGGTACGAAACACTGCAACCAAAACACAAAACGACGAAATACCACAAAAAGAACAAGTAAACAAACGAACGTTGACTTCTACGCAGGAGCCGAAAAAAATGCGACTTGTCTGTTCAACGACCACTGCGCCACTGAGGCGGCCAAGCTATTTTTAACACCGCAGCAACGGCCTGCCAGTCTGCAGTATACATAGAACAATGGGTGTGGCGTGACTAATGGCACAATATTTTGTTCTTTGACGAAACGCACTTCTGTTTAGGCGAAAATGATGGCCACATTTGTATTCGCCGATGAGGGGGAAAGGCTTCGGGAAGAGTGTATTCGTACCAAGCATACCGCACCAACACGAGGCATTATGGTCTGGAGTGCTATCGGGTGCGAAACCAGAACACCTCTCGTGATAGTCCATGCCACCATAATGAGTGCACGTTAAGTTAATGACATTCTACGGTAAAACGAAGTAAATTTCTCCGTCATTTTTGTCCACGCCGGGGCTCGAACTCGGGTACCCTCATTCTGGAATAAGTAACTCTACCAATTGAGCTACGCGGACGTTCGTTCTAACTGCTATCTGCCTTTATGTCGTGTGTGTCCTGCTGGCAGGCACGTCACATCCCCCCCCTCCAAAAGAGAGCCGGGGGCATGGCCCACGGGTCAGCCGTGACCATGAGTCGTTGCAGGCAGCCATCCGCTGTAGAACGTGCACTTGAGAACTCCCAGTCAATCTGGTGTGTGGAATGCAACATCACACATTTTTATTTTTCGAAGCGCTGGAGAAGGGATTCTCTTATTTTTCCTCTCTCGCGGTCTCAAAAGAACATCCCACCATTGCGAGATCTTGAACGGGCTGGTCATCCAGAAAGTTCGGGCGCCATTATAACGAAGTAAATTTCTCCTTCATTTTTATCCACGCCAGGGCTCGAACCCGGGTCCCCTCATTCCGGAATAAGTCACTCTACCAATTGAGCTACGCGGACGTTCGTTCTGACTGCTAACTGCCTTTATGTCGTGTGCGTCCTGCTGCCAGGTACGTCACAACTACCAGTCGCCCATCCGTACCTGCAGGACATCCCCGGGGCCATATTAGAGCAGGACGATGCCACACCGCATGCTGAAGCGATAACACGTGCCTTCTTCAGGGATAACAACGTTCTGCTTCTGCCGTGGCCGGCTAGATCGTCGAATTTATAACCCATAGAAAACTTTGGGACGTGTTCAAACGGCAAGTGCAGTGGTACGACCGTCCGCCAGCAACTCTTGGTGAGCTTTGGACGCTGGTCAGTATAGGCTATACTGAACCGTGTCCAAAGCTCACCAAGAGTTGTTGGCGGACGGGCTATTCCACAGGACACCACTCACACATTATTTGATTCCATGCCTCAGTGCGTACAACCGGTGAATCAAGCCAGACTTGGCCACACCAATTATTAGCTACATCGACGCATCTGGTACGTATGACACCGAGATTCTAAGCATTTGTTTTGTATTGCTTAATGAAGATATCCTGTAAAACTCAAAGTCGCATCTAGACTCCTTCAGTAGTTCTGTTTTTATGAACATGAATGTATGATTCAGGCAGCAAAAAAGGGAAAAAGGTAAGAAAAAATCAGCATGCTTACAGAGAAACGTTGAACTCGTTATTTATGCGCCTGACTAAAATGTAAAACGAATCTGAGTGACAGAAATTTTAAATGGAAACAAAATTTATGTTTTTTCCACCTCTCCATTTTTGGCATCAGTTTTTTTTACCGCAAACAGTGAAATTCTTTACAACAGTACACAAAATTTTACGGTCGGTCTTCCGAGGCGTGTCTTTTTACGCGTTTATGCATATGAAGTAGTAGTTCCTTCTTCCTTGTTTGTCATTCAAAAAATCATTATGTTTTTTGCGTTACAAGGTCTCCCGTTCGTGAATACTTTAATTGGGGTACACGAGGAAGGCAGATCTGTTCGATATCATAATACCGCGCAGGATGTCCTGTGAACGCTTCAGAAAGTAAACACGTAGAGAGTATAAAGCCTGATAATAAATACAATCAAATTTTCAATTTGATGAATGCTCAGTATCAGGTAATGATACAGAGAAATGACAATAAACGGAAACTTGTTCTCCCAATCCAATGAGAAACTGGTTTCTGATCATATGGAATACTGAATTCTGACCAAAAGGAAAACAGGCTTGTCATCACCTGAAAAACTGGATTCAAATCTGGTGGAAAACTGAATTCCAATCAAATGGAAAATTGGATTCTTCTCAGATAAAGACCTGGAGCCACTGTACGGAAAACTGGATTGTAATCATTTGGCAAAACCGGATGCCGATCAGACGAAAAATTAGTATTTACTCAAATGAAGGAATAGTTTTCAATTCAGGTGGAAAATGGATATTAGATAAGTGAAACCTGGACTTTAACAAATGGAATTCGAAATTTCAATCAAAATGCGAAATTTGAATTCGAAATGTAAATTCAGGGCCTACAGGGAAGGGAAAGCATTAGTTTGTGAGTTGCATTCTTATGTTCTGCTTTTATTAGCGCATTGATTGAATTTAAATCAGTCAAACATGTAGTTAACTCAGTGAATTTACATACTGATCAGAACGATAGAATCATACTGATCAGAACGTGAATTTACATACTGATCAGTTAGACCGAACGATTTTTGCAGCTTCCAACTGGAGAAAAAAGCTTCCCCCCGCATTTACACACAAGCACTTTCTCACATACATACTCCGTGACATTGAAATTGTACCCGTCAAAAAGAGTAAATGTAATATTCTGAAAATCAGTTCACGATTTACTCATAACACAGTGAAGTGCATTTCATAATTTAATTATACAGAAAGCAGCGAAACGTACATATGGTTAAATGAGTTATTGGCGTGAGCACATTATCAGCAGATATCTTATATTTTCATGAGGGATGGACCACTCCTCACGTTCCACAGCCCAGCTGTAGAACCAAGTATGAGGACATAGCCATCGATTTTGAGAATAGGTCCATACAACTTTCCTTCTGTTTTGTATCACGGCCACTTGCCGTCTTGACATCTGCGTCAACTCTGTAGTTCGTCACATATATCCCTTCCTTGAAAAGGGGCTGGGACGGAATTGTAGGTTTCCTGGTCAGTCGGCAAAGCACCCTTGAAGTAACTCTCTTTAGGAGAAGGAATTCTCACTAATTCTAGACGATGTGTAGAAGAAACATCACACATTTCTCGAAAAACCGAACGGCCAGTAGATTCATTTTTACGTTTGGGCGCTAATGTGGAAACCCAAATTTGCAGGTGGCATGACTCGAACCCACATCCTTTTGTTCCTATGCCGAATGCTTTCCCGATTAAGCTACACCGACAAGGGCTTTTCTCTGTTACTTGCCGTCTTGATATGTGCGTCACCTCTGTAGTACGTCATATTGTGCATACTAAATTGTTCTTTCAGCGAATACACCCCTGAAAAAAGTCTTCTACCGATAATTTTGGGTACGCTGATCCCTACCTGACATGAAATAATTTTTCTAGTTCATTTCCTAGAAGTGATACATTGTCAAATGCTCATTTGCATCAATGACACTAGGTTGAAAAATAGTGCCTCAGAAAAGGCTGCTGAAGACACGTGAAAATTCTTGGCCGTGGTTATTTTCTGTATGAACAGGTTCCTTATCCGAAAATAAGTTTTAGGGCAAAACAAAATGTCCATTGACCCTCGAATGGACTAAAAACAATAGAAATACAAAATATTACTTTTGTATTTACTGTAGTATTGGTCGGTAATGCAGAGTGTATCAGCTTTGCTATCCGAGTTATGCACACACATAGCCAAGATTTATCCAAATGTTCATCAATCAATTTGAATCTGAATTTTGATTTCATTCTTCTCACCTTGAAGATATTTTTTCCCAAATGCATATAACGTATGTTCTTTCACCCAGTATTCTTCTATTTATTGTGATTGGGCTTGCGTGCAAAGCTGAGGATGTACGTAACTTTCGGAGACGATGTGTGAGAAAATGTTAATTCCCTTTACCCCTACCTACTCTTCACGTCATGCGGAAAGCGATGATCAAGTGTTATATATATAGAATAGTTATAAATTTTTCATCTATCGGCACATTCTTTCTTCCGTTCGTTTCTACCACTGAATGTTTCGAAAGTTGTGAGTCCCATGAGAAATTTACTTTCTAGAAGTTCACATCCTTACTGACAAAACCTTTCTTCCTGCAGAAGGCAAGAGAAGGATAAAAGAGTTTCGGACAATGTAGGATGACACTCTTAAAGAGATATTTTGTTAAAAGGGCCGAGGCCCTGTATTAAAAACCTCTCGGGATCAGCATGCGGCTCTTCAAATGCTAGGTTGGTTACCACAGTACTAAACGACAACATAAGGACATCATCGATTTTTGACTGGTATATGTATATCAAAAACATACTAAAAATAAGTAAGTAAGCCCTTTACGCAATCACACGTAAGGAAGAGAGGAAATAAGTACTTCAAATATTTTGTAACAACTTAAATTCCTTTTCTCCACCAGGAAGAGGCAACTTCTTCAGAAGTTACTAAACGCCCTATCTTTTGCCTGAATCCCTTTTCGATCTGTTGGCTATAACACCTTGAGAAGAGTCTGATGAATTAATAGCACTAGAAATATCTCCAGCTCTAGTTTAGCGATTTCTTGAAGTATCTTTTTGGAAGGACTGCTTCTAGGCCTCGGATATTCTGCAACGTTTCTTTGGTTCCCCTATTATATCACGGAAAATTCAATCGATATTCCGATATAATAGTTAGTGGCGTAAAGCTTGTGTGTTTTTTCTTTTTTTCTTCCGATATCTAGCCTCCTCCAGAACGTTCACTTGCAGGATTTCTGCATCTTTCTTTTTTGAATCAGGGTGAAAGTAGAAGGAAAGAGTTTATACCCTTTTCTTTTTAAGATTATTGCAACCACTCAAATTTATTATTATTCGAATAGAAATAAATGTTATATTGAAAGACTTAAAAGGTCATCACGAAATGAATCTTGCTCTACCTAGGAAAAGTTGGTGACTCACAAATTGCATTAATATTAGCATGATTATTATTATGAGTAAAATATACAAAAATCTCTATTCTCCTTACCTCTGTGAAGTGTTTATATTTCATACTGAATGTATACCTTGAAATTAATTACTAGGAGCATGATGATGAAAAGGTAAAAAGTATTATTCTACACAACTTGTTTGCTGCTTTAAAAATAATCTCATTTTTTTCATTCACAGATTTTTCAGAAAAGATTTTTCTGGCATCTTTCATGAAATAATATTGAGAGCTACTAAATGTACGTATTCACAAGTAAAATCTGCTTTGACTTTGAACGACGTTAAGAGGTTTTAGGTATGGGCAAGAGATAAGGTGAAGCCAGTTGTCCGTAATGTTTAGCTAAAAAGTAGGAAATGCAACGATTACAGAAACTGAATTCTTATAAATGTATTTGCAAAAAGAAGAACAGTTAGATAGAAGTTCTAATTTTTTTTATACATAAAAAAGTCTTATCTTATGAGATTGCCGCTACACTCACGCGAAGGGAGCCTCACCCTCGACTGAGCCTTCACAGTCAGCTCGTGGTGTAAGCACGCCCTTGCCACCTCCGCCCATGGCAAGGAAGGGTATAACACCACCCCAGCCCGAACCTGTTCGGGCTCTTGAGGGGTCGTCCGCTGATCCTCCAGAGTCACCTCTGGAGGACAACCAGCATCACATGACACCCCCAGTGCTAACACCAGAGGCTTTCGTGGGCCGCATTTTCACCCACATTGGGGAAGTAGAGTCCGTTCTCAAGGACTCGCGGGTCACTTCCTCAGGGAGAGATAAGATGAAAGCAACCCTGAAGAGTATTAAAGAGGCTTGTTTCGAACAAGCAGATCGGGCGGCTTATCTTGAAGGCAGGCTGTCCGTTCGGCAGGAGGCGAGCTGCAAAGCCGACGTCAAAGTGGTTTCCTACGCCGAAGTGGCTAGGAAAGTGGCTAGCACGGCGAAAGGGTCTTCTCCCGCCCCGATTGGGAATGAAAATAAGAAAAAGTCGGGAGACGGAAGACACGTGCTTTTGGTCTACCCGACAGTCGAGAGTGCGTCCTCAGAGGACACGAAGAAGACCCTGAAAACTGCAGTCAACCCAACTAAACTGCAGATAGGGGTCGAGAGCATTCGCAGCATTAGGAAAGGTGGGCTCGCGGTGGAGTGTTCCTATCCCGGGGAGCTCGACCGCCTTGCCCAGGAGTTGAGTAGCAATCCGTTGACCAAGGATTTGCACACTCCCCATGGCCCCACGAAAGAGACACTCCCGGTTTATAGTCTATGGGGTCGACGGGGATCTCTCAGGGAAAGAGTTCGAGGAGGTGGTTCGCGGGCAGAACCCAGAACTCGAGAACGGGTTTAAAGCCTGTTTCCCCATCAAGGGCAAGGGAGGTAGGGTCCACTGGTTGGCAGACGTAGAGCCCAAGGCCTTTAAGCACTTGGTGAGGCGGAAGACACTGAACTTTGGTTGGCCAGTGCTCCGCCTAAAGGAATTTTTGTGGGAGGTCAGGTGATTTCGGTGCAATGGCTTCGGCCATTTCCGAAACAACTGCCCCGAGTCAGAAGCAAGGTGTGGCAATTGCGGTGAAGTTGGGCACCAGCACCACCAGTGTGCAGCCGCACCGAAATGCAGCAACTGCACTGCTGCGAATGCCAAGTTCCGCCTGAAGTTGGACGTCTCTAACTCCAGCTTCAGTAAGACGTGTCCCAGTCTTATTAGGGAACTTGAGCAAAGGAAAAGCCGGGTCAACTATGGTTGACAGATGGTAGTACCCTCGGAGGTACGTTGCTATCGATATTGAGCTTTTGGGTCTATTGACCAAGGTGTTTTTTTTTTATGACCCTGGCCCGGGGTCATCACCACAGCACTGGCCATAGCGCTGTGGACTATGTAAATATTTCTGTGTGAACAATGTGTTTTTAGTGCTTGAATATTTGTGAGAGGGGTGCATGAGACCCTCATAGTCTAATGTGAATGTAATATTTGTTTTGATAAGATACCAAATAAAGGACTTTTGTCCCAAAAACTCGCGTTGGCGGGCAATCTCTAGGCCACGAGATGGGATATTTTTGAAAAGTTGCTTGCCCCAACTGCCCATAGCACGTCGCACACACGGGTTATGATAGAAGGATGTAAGGTACCGGTCCAGTGGGGGAGGCAGATCCCCACAGGTCTCTAGATCGAATCTGTCCGAGTGGATAACTGTGGTTTCCGGTGATTGACGGGCTAGCTGTCGCAACGCCGTCAGGGATCCTATTAATCCCAAACTATTCGAGAGAGTTCCGCATTTCCCTGCGAAGTCTGCACTAAGACGGTGCAGGTAAAGCCATCAGCCTAGGTTATGAGATTCTCTTAAATTCTTTCATCCAAAAATAAAAGATATCTTAGCAGTTAGCGACAGAAGAATGAATAAGCATTAAATTGTCTCACGTGAGACAATTGCATTTGAAAATACAAGTCATAAACCCTGAAAGCTTTTACTGAGGTCTACGAAATTTATAAATACAGAATCTTGGTTATTCTGCCTTCAAGAAACCAAATTTAAAAGCATACAGATGAAACTAAGAAGGTGCTTTTGTTATCAAAACTAAAGTCTTTTATATTTGATTTAATATCCCTTTAAAAGCACAATTTATAATATTTCATTTTTGTAGGATATGTACTTCTTATATAACAGGTACATATCCTACAAAAATGAAAGAGCACTGAAGTTAATGACTTCTATTAATTTTGGTTAGTTATAAATTCTTATGCAACGTCGTCACATCCGCATTAAAATTTTTTTTTCATATCTAGCAATTAGCCTTGGTAGCTGCTAACACGTACAATACCCAGAAGTTTTAGCACTGGCCACTCTGGAATTGCCAGCGGAAAGTTCTGAGCATATTCAATGTCTTTTTTGAACTGGTGCAGATTCGCATTTGCCAAGATGTTTACTTGGAATGGCATTATTGATGAATGTCTGAAGCAGCTCTTTCCATATTACAGAAAACACGTTACGGAGGTCTCCCAGTGTAGTGGGGTATGCAACGTGGTTATTCAGACGTCCTGCACAGTGTCCCAAAGGTTCTCAGTAGGACTAAGATCAGTATTACGAGCGTGTTTCAAAAAAGATGACAGCAATTTCTTAAAACACAACGAATATTTACTGATACAAACATGAAAAGCTAATACCCCATTGAGTTGCACAAACATCAAACAGACAAATAGTGGCTCGTTTTCCAGGTACGACAAAAACAAGAACAGCACTTCTTCACGCAACGATGTATGACCTCTGACCTCCGAAAGGTAATGACAAAAACGAGGTCTGTCTCTCACGGAGCGATCAGCTCACGTTCGCAACGTCATCTCCCGGCACAAAAGTTATCCGCTCACAACAGTCAGGATACCTCGAAAGCAGCTGTAGCGATTCAATTCCATGATTTTTCAGCTCCTGAACATAGCGCCATGCACGGTGACTGGTTTCATTGTCTCAAGAAAACGGAATGCATGTAAAACAACAGCGTGAAAAAGTGTCACAATGCGCAGGATGATCTCGTTTCGTGACACAGAGGCATTCATGTTGCCTTGACAAACATACAAGGAAGTTCGGCCATTAAAATACACACCTGACGAGACCAGAACTGACTGACCCTGGTAAAGGTGTACGGACTGCACATAGTGTGGTTGCATTCGTATGCCGGATTTTCTCCATACGTGCCCACGTCGAGTATCAGGATAAAGAGCGAAACGGGATTCGTCTGTGAAAATTACATGGTGGCACTCTGCATTCCATGACATGTACTGTTGAATGCAGAAACATCATTGACGACGGTGAGCTGATGTCAGCGCTATATATCTGAGCCGCCTCCTTGCTCTGAGTCCGTACTCGTGAAGACGGTTTGGTGCCATTTCAGTACGTAGTGACTCCAGAAGCAGCTCGAAGTGATTTCCGGAGTTGTCTGCTGGTGATACTAAGCCTTCTCCGCGTACTTACTGTCAAGTAGCGATCTTCATTCCTGGTGTTTATCCCTTGGCGACCACCATTGGGTCGATCTGCAACATTTCCATACCGTAGAAATCTTGTGTGTTGCCGACTTACTACACTTTGCGAAACTCCTAAAGCAGCAGCCACGTCGATCTGCCGTACACCTTCCTGTAACATGCCAACAGGACTGTTTTTGTAATGCTTAAACATCATCTGGACATAATTTCAGGTTAACCCCACATTGAAGGCAATACATCCAGTAAACTTCTAGAACAAGCGGTGAAACGACCCGTTTTCCACTCTCGCAAGGTACTTTTATCGGAGCTCGCACACCATATGCTTCTTGGCATGATGCTAATTTCCATATTACGTAGCTACCCACGTTAATATCCTTTCGCCTTAGCTTTGATGTTCAGAATATGCATTAGAGAGATTATTGACAATAATCTTCTATGACTTTTTTATTGGAGGTTTAACGACTACCGTGATCAAGTCAGTGGGCTATAAGCAGTCGCCCGTCCCTAATTTAAGGTCGCTGGTTCCAGGGAAGGGAGAGATCCATTGCCGTAAGACAAACACAACATCCATGCCTCACCGGGATCCGAACTCGGACCCCTTTCGGGAGAATGATCAGCAGTCATCGCTTAGATCACTGCGCCACCGGGGCGGCATCTTCTATGACTGATTTATTACCTGCTAAAATGGAGCTTCCAATAGCGACAAACCCAAGAAGGCAGAGAGACGACATTTGAATCACTTATTTCTACCCATTGACATGATGTCTTTGTCAGAGGACTACGCCTTCCTCATCGTACCTTGTGTCATGGATCAGAGAACAAAAGGCTAGAAATAAACGGTTATCACCTGTAACAAGTTTATGGTTGCTACTGCTGAGATGAGAGAGGGAAAGGAATTGCTTTGTCGTATTTTTCGCAAAGACCGGCCGCAATATGAACATTTCTGTTTGCGGAATGCAGAAATTTGGTTCAGGTACATCCGCTTCGAAAATTATTTAAGTGGGAATTAATGCCAACTTTAAAACCATCCCCTTTGCTTCCAAAGAAAGGGTTTTTCGTTTGCGATACGTACCCTTGTTTAAAGAAAAAAACCAGAAAGATGACATGGAATTTTCCAATGTAATGGACATGCCTTTTGAATCCTTACCCACGCAAATAAAATTTATCAGTTATTCAAAGTCAATGGAACCGGTTAGAAAAAAAATCAACCGGATTTCTACAATCTATAAGATATCCAGAAATAGATACAGCTATTTACTTCCACCAGTGGTTAAAAAGTATGTTACGATAATTAACAAATAGTGCATAAACAGTTTCTCACAGCAGGACGAAGGTATCAGAGACAGAGATATAACAGATATAACTCAAATCGAACAGTTAAAATAAGAAATATAGGAGAAACACGATATAACTCTACGCCTTCTAGTGGAAGAATTCTGCATAATAGAAAAGCTGAAAACGGGAGAAAAGTATTCGTCATGGCAAAAGGTATGCTGAGGAAAATGAACTTTTCAAATACGTCTCCCGAAAGCATAGATAGCAAGGAAAAGATGTTGACCTTTATGCCCCTAGAGCAAAAGATAAATTATTTGAACGCGATAATGCTCCTATCTTTATTGTAGCAAACGGCATACAGTAAAAAAAGAAATTTCTCAATAAGGTGTTCAAAACCGGGGATACAGCTGCAAACATAAACACAAAAGCACCACCTAGCAACAGAACCGTAAACTACAAATCTCAAATGCAAACCTAAAGTATTCCACGAAGTAAATGGTATCCGATGTTAAAAGAATTTTTTTAAATTGGACATTTAGAAGAAGAGATATTAATAAAAGCAGATTAAACATTTGCGCCCCTTACCGGCGAAATTTTGTGCCATTTTGGGGAGAAAATACACGCAAAATCCTATCATGCACTGGCGTGCAAAAATTAAGGACGAGACCGTTTTTCGAATGTAACGTCGTGCAGAAGTGTTCCACATCGACTCAAATCCTACCATAAGATCCCCAAGATGTAAGAGTATGGGACAAGTGAGTAAAACCGTCCAAACAAGGAATCCAAAGGATACAAAGGCACTTTATTGAAAAGGTAGCTTCGAGCACAAGTGGACAGAAGACAGAAACTTCCATGTGACAGGCTGCTGCCAAGAAAAATCCAGTCCTTAGTAGAGGATATGATCACCCCTGACTGCGTTGCAGGATTTACAACGTCTGTCCATGCTGAGGACGAAGTTGTCAAGGAGCTGTTGAGGAATCGCGGCCCATTCATCTTGTAGCGCCAAGCGCAGCTGGGGAATCGTTGCTGGTGGCTGGTGACGTGCTTCCAACCCGAGAAGGTTCCACACGTGTTCGATTGGATTTAGGTCCGGGGACCTTGTGGGCCAATCCATGCGTTGAATATCTTCACTCTCTAACAGCTCTGCGACAGCCACTGTACGATGAGGTATAGCGTTGTCGTCCATGAAGAGGAATTCAGGACCCACAGCACCTCTAAACAGACGCACGTGAGGTAGGAGAACCTTGCTACAATAGCGGACACCAGTGACTGAACCTCCTTGGAAGATGTGGAGGTCAGTACGGCTACCAAGCATGATACCGCCCCAAGCAAGAATTCCGCCACCTCCAAACCGGTCCCTTTCGATGATGTTGGAGGTGTGATTGCGTGTTCCCTGCTCTCTCCAGATGTGTATACGTCCAGAATCGCTCGTCAGATTAAATCGGCTCTCATCCGTAAAGAGAACTAGACCCCATTGCTGATGTGTCCAGTTCTTGTGTTCCTGGCACCACAGAAACCGCCGTCTCCGATGAGCAGGCGTTAATGGCACACACCGTACTGGTCGTCGTGCAAATAGACCACCTTTTTGCAGCCTCCTGGCCACGGTAAAACGCGATAACGGACGTTCAGTTGTCTGTTGCATGTGCCTTGCGATTTATCCCGCTGTCTGCCATCTGTCTCTTCTCGCCTGTAGGACAATATACCGGTCGTCCGCCGTCGTGGTTTCTCATGGACGACCACTGCTGCTAAACTCTCTGACAGCTGTTCCTGTCGTTCGAAATGCTCTCCAAGCTCGTGAAACGACGCTGTGAGCGATCCCGAACTCCTCGGCCACACTAGTCCCACTTCGACCTTCTTTCAACTTCCCAATGACGCGATCTCGGGTAAAGTCGTCCAGATGTCGCGTACTGGATTGCCTGTTGGCCATATCACACGGTGGCAGCAACTCGACGTCGTTCAAACCGATGTACACCGTGCAATATCTTTCACCGAATTACTGAGCGTACACCGCCCGTGTGCTTTATACACTTCCGACACTCCGCCCCCCCTACGTCATGCTGCATATATGCGCATGCCCTACTGTACCGGACCCTAGTCTATCTCCTGAGTGGTCTTTCGGTCCATTCTGCCTGCTCGTTCCGCTGTTATGCTAATTTCTCCTCTTCGTCCTTAATTTTTGCACACCAGTGTAGTTTGCAGTACCTGACCGAAAAAATATTTTTTTCAATTGGGTTTTAGTACAGCAGATATTGCTGCGAACATGCTGTAAACGGAAATGTAAACTTACTAGTGGCGCACTTGTGCGTTAAGAAAAATTTGAAATTATATGAGAAACATTTCACACCGGAAACTGTCTCCGACAAAGATAGAATTTTTTAAATAAGATTCTTAGAAACAGAGATATCGACAAAAATATGATATATATCTACGCATCCTGGAGAAGAAACTATGCACTCTTTAAAGCAGAAAGTATAATATCCCCAAAAGATTTTCCGAGGTAAGCGGTGTCGGTCCACGAAAGAATGTTTCAGTCGAGTTTTCAGAAGCTCAGATTTTGCTGC
Source organism: Macrothele yani (assembly GCA_039090855.1). Lineage (NCBI taxonomy): Eukaryota > Metazoa > Arthropoda > Arachnida > Araneae > Macrothelidae > Macrothele > Macrothele yani. The sequence continues at coordinate 10,824,994 of CM076996.1, forward strand.
AAATACATTAGAAGCAGAAATAAACTCGTACGCTCCCTGGTGGCCAAATTATTTTTTACCAAAAAATAAGAAATTATATGCAAAACATTTGCCTTCCGGAGCTGTATCCGATGCAGGAAAAATGTTTCAGATCGGACTTTAAAAAACAGGGATATCGGGGGAAACGCAATTTATCTTTACGCTCCCTAGCGGAAAATCTATGCATTACTTGAAAAAGAAATTGTACCTAAAATAGGCTTCGTTATAAATGGCATCGAATGGAAAAAGAATGTTTTCAATCAGATAGCAAATACTATATGGTATAAAATTGTATTTTGAATTCAATATCATCTGCATTTACACCCTGTAGCGGCTAAGTTGTGCATCGGAAAATAACTGGAATGCAAAAATCATCGTTTTCACATTTCAAACTTTCTAATGCAAAAAGAATTTTTCCAATCAGACTAATATTTGCAGCGATATGGTGTCCACAGGCAGACAGACAGACCAAGTGGTTACATAAGCGCGATTTTTTACAAAAGACTTGCTAAAATAACCCGCAATGACAATCGTACAGGAAACTGAGTCACACTTTTAGAAATACCTAAGCATAGCTGCTTCCAGCTGTAAACGTGAATAAATAACTCAACGAGTTAGGTGTGAAGAAACGAAAAGATTAGTATCCCTACTGAATGGTTGAGTACTTTGTCCCAGCGTAGTTAAGCTCCACTAGCGCAAATCATTGAGCAAATTGTTTAATATATAACGATATCTGACCCCTTTGCAACTGGATCATCGTTCTCACATTTCAAGCTTTCCAATCGGTTTCATTTTAAGCTTTCCAATCGGTTTCATTTTAAGCTTTCCTTCGGTTTCTTTTTAAATGATTGCAATTTAGCTGTAGTGAAAATTTAGAAAAACGTTTAAGCGAAATTCAGTTTTCAACTGGTTATCCATGATTGAAAACAAATAACATTTGGATCTGCAGGATATCGACCGTTGTCGTTATAGTAACGTATAACTGATAACCCACAGTATTACTGAAAGGTAAACTAATGTGAAATATTTTTGCAGTAAATTTGACGAGGCTTTAAAAAGCAGTAGGTTAATATGAAACATAATTGTATTCGATGTATCAAAATTTCCTACTACTACAACTAAATAAACATATAACTGAACTGGTATACGAATGGAGTTCTTTATAAATCGAAACATTTGTTTCAGTTATACATAACAATTCCTTTTCATCAATGCAAAAGAAATCTAAACGAAAGAAATCGTACTTATCAGGATCTTCATGGAGAATTATCTAACTCAATTATATATTTTCAATCTAAGCCCATCCTCTCCACATCGATTAAAAACTTTCTCGCCTGTGCTTATGATTGATATACCTTATTAGAATTTCTTAAGACTGCCAAAATACGCTTACGTTTAAACGATTACTAAAATATGAAAAATTGATGTCGTTCCAAAACATAAAAAATAAAGATTCATGGTTTCAAAATTAATGAAAATCTTCATTTCATTAATCAACGCACGAAGTACTTACTCTCTCTCTTGCGGATATGAAACCGCAGAACGATGTTGATGCATGCATGAATCCCTAGGATCTCTTCCGCTTCAGTTCCTCATCTTGCTCGTCAGAGAAGTACCTGCGAAGAGAAAGTAGTAAATGAGCTTTTTTGTTTCTTAATCACAGATAATTCGTGTATGATGAATGGCTATTACCTAAGGAGTAACTAATTTATTAAATATTTGATACTTAATAAGAGATCTGAATTTTCGGTGAAATTCATGGTGATCCGATCAAAGTTCTGCTTTCACTGATATCCACAATTCTCGAGTTAAAATGGTGATTACTCGAAATTAAAAACTCAAGAGACCTTTGATTAAGCACAAACACATAAGATGCAGCAATTACTTATGTCTCGAGAATTTAATAAAATTATGCATTTCGGAAGACAGCGATCCTTTGGAATTATTTGAAGATGAAAGAAACAAGAAAGTTTTAATTCTAAAAACAACCCGGTATTTTTAAAACAAACCAACTCGACAAAGGAAATGAAGCATTTTTCCCATTTCCATTTTCCTCATGTTACAGGGAAGCTCGGGCAGAAACTTGCTTTTGAATAAATTGCTCCAGGGTTAGGCGCTGATGTTCCCTGAAAAAACAGTACTGGCCAATCCCAGAAGAACAAAATGCACAATAATATATATGTGGTTCAATAATTTCCAAGTCTAATATACAAAGACAATTTTTTTTTCAAAAACGCACTTGTATTCTTCCACATAGTCCCCTGACTTGGATACACTTATTGTACCGATCATAGATTTGGCGAATCCCAGTTGCGGAAAACGTTTCATCTTTCTCCTCAAACCAACACTTCGTTGCCTCCTTCAGTTCAGAAACCTCCGTAAAACGCTTACCCCGCAGAGCTTTTTTCAATTTTTGAAGAGGACGAAGTGACTACGGGCGAGGTCAGGTAAATACGACGGGTGAAGAAGCAGCTGGAAGCTACATTCTTTCACAACTTGCATAGAAACATCGGCGGATATGATAGATTAGTAGTAGAAAAGGCTATGTCTGACCTCCATTCACTTAACATTGTGCTCCTCACGGCTGCTCCTCACGGGGGTCGCATGGGGGTCGCCACCGGAAGGGGGAAGCACCTAACGGTTGCTCCTCACGAGAGTTCCCCTACCGGAAATGGCGGGAGATAAGAACGTTGACTCTTATCGTGCTGATTATAACTTAGGAAATATTTATTTATTATAACTTAGGAATTATTTCCGTGCTTCTGATTTTTTTAATCAACTTAGAATTTTTTCTTCTCTTTATAAAACGTATATTTTTAGAACTTGTGTGAGGTGTTATAAACGTTGCATTATTTTTTAGCTCATGTCTATAAAAACGATTCGCACCCCTTTCTCAAGAAATTTCATTAATTATTATAACTTGGTTCTTTATTTTATTCTGGTTTGTTGATTTTTTCAACATTGTTCCGGATACTTCTTGAAAATTAATTTTCCCCTTTTGCATGATAAACGAATCTTATTTTGTTTTCCCTAAGTTTAGATATATTTCCGAAGACAGATTTATTCACCCCGTCAGTGTACATTGCGATCACTTCCCGTCTGCAATGCTATCAGAACGACCTTTGAGTTGTTATCTTTGTTTGTTTCCGGACTGATAAACCCAATCTGTTCTCTCTAGTCCCAGAATTTCTTTGTGTAGGTAAAACAGATGTTTTTGATTAATGTACCCAAACGTTCTTATCTCCCGACATTTCAGCCTTCAATACTATTCCTATAAATGTGATAAATGAAAACACATTGCCCAGCTCATGTAGATAAGTACTTCTTCCTGTGATATCCTAGTTCACGCGGACTACATTATCTTGTGCCTTGTTATAGATAAGATCACTTCCCCTTAAGTTCATCGTGTCCAGATGTTTTTTATTAACGTCTAATCTGTTTTTAGAGCGATTTCCGCAGTGTTAAATGGTGCATCTTCCTGTGATAACATATGTTTGCCCTAAGTTTCCGGCATGTTTGTCATGAAAAAGATAACGTTCCCACCATGCGTTTTAACAACAAAAGATAGTGTTCAAAGTATTTTCTTCACTCTGATATTGTTACTAAAAACATATGTTTCGAATTCTTAGAATTTCTCTGTAAACAGATAAGATTGTCAGATTTTACTTTTCCTGTGATCCGAAGTGTTTGCATTTACAAAAGAAATTCATGAACTAGATCCAGACATTTCAACAAAATTCGAGAAGAATGTAGACTAACTTTTAAGGTACCGTAGTAAGGTTGAAGAAGCTATGGGAATTTCTGATCTAACATGGCCCTCTTATACCTGGAGAAGGACTGATAAAGGGTGATCACGTGATGCATGCATGGAATCGATTAAAATGTCCAAGTTCGACTCCCCAGAAATTTTTCTGAAAATGATAGTTTCCCTATTTTTTTTAAAAAAATTCCAGAATAAGAATCCCTTCACTGAAACAAGAAATTCCTATTCAAAGCATTCCATCCCTCTTTCTACTTCAAATACTGTATTTGTAAATCTAAGGAACTGTTGTTTTTTAATATTCATGTATTTTTCCCTCTAACTTTAGAAGATATTTTTTTCAAAATGTATGTAGATATTACGATATTAAAACCTTTTACAACTGCTTGATGTTCAATTCGCTTCAGACTGTCTTAAGAAAATTCGTACATTTTCTCATAACACATCGACATGTTATTTTTCTTCCCATTCACGTCAAAGACTGGAGATCAACTTAATCAACTTAATGGAGTCCTTTGAAAAAGGGGAAATATATGTTTATATTAGTTCATGTTCAGTTAAGGGAAATGCATGCATATATTTCAATATGAAAAAAGAAGCCCTATAAGTGAAAGTTCAACCTAAAGACGTATAGATTGCTCACGCTCTCTCTACTCTATGCCATTTCTTTACTGAATGAAACATAGCCTTTTTTTCATGAACCGCTTTACAATCTTCGTTCTCCCTTTACTATTGTCAGATTCCATGTCCCTCCACTTCCTTACTGAGAAACAGAAGCATTTATTCAATTTTAATTTATTAAGAGAGTAGAACTCTTTTAGGCTATCGAAGTACTTTCAGGTCTTTCATTACGAAATTTTTCATTGTCATGAAAGCAGGCATAATCGAGATGATTTACTATCGTTTCAATGAAATTGTTTACGTATTCATTGCTCTGATGCCAGATTTCATTTTCTTATACTTCGAACAGAAATGAGTTCGAATCATTCGTCGAGAAAACATTTCTTTGATATGTATATATATTGTTTGCCTCCGAATCAAAAGAACTCAAAAAAGAATAGACGCTCTTTAAAGTTTTTTCCTCTTATGAGTGGAATACGAGAATATGATACTAAAATTAAAGTGCATGAGGTCAAAAACGATTTTGTTGATTTTATTACTAAGAGGACCGTTTTCGGATTTCTTATGACAGAAAAATCAGTCAATTTACCATTGAATAACATGGGAAACTGCGAAATTTAAGAAGAGCGTTTTCGTTTAAGTAAAATATTTTAAAAGGTCTATTTTCGATTCAGTTGAAAACAGACAGGGTGTGTTTCTGAACAGTTCATTTTTTCCTACGATCAAAACGAATCACTTCGTTTTTCTTAAGGTGCATTTCTGAAAGAAGTAAAAATAGATCAGGGAGAAAATTGGAAAGAATTTTTTATGAAACCCAGAGTGTTTATTTTCTTATAGCTAGAGGGGTCGTCAGAGAGAGCACTTATTCTCTTCAAACTAAGAGAATGAAGTGTAGCCAGTTTGAAAAAATAAATTTCAAACTCCCCAAAGTTTAGCCTTTTGTCTGGTTTCGACTCAATACTGTAAAGCATTGCTCTCAGACCAGTTGAATCCCTGCCCCTTAATGAAATACATTAAGCCTTTCCCTTAAAAATAACAAATCACTTCTTCAATACCAGATCCCCAATAAATTTCTTTAAGATTTATGCATTCACACTTTTACTTTTAAAACTTGAAATTCATTATTATTTAACTTATTACAAAAATGAAACACATTCACACTTTAACTTTTAAAATTATAGAAAAATAGATGCATTCTCACACTATAAATTTTTTCCCTACCTCCCTCCCCATTCCCTTAAACCAACAATTTAAGGTAGTTCTAAAAAGAACTTTTTTTTTTAGTTCTAAAAAGAAATTTTTTTTGTTCTCTGCTACCTCCTCAATACATGTTTTTTACAGAACGCAACAAGTCCTTTCCATATATTCCTTCCAAGAAGGCTTTGGATGGGATATTCTCCCCAACGGTTTCAGCGAAAGATTCCGCTAAAGTCTTGGGGTATAGCATTGCTTCGGCATCCTTGAAGTGTTCTTTAAACTTAGATTGGGGGTGGCATCAGTACATCTTTGACCCATAATGTTTTCAAGCATGCGATCCGGATTAAGGTGACACTGAATACAATAGAATAATTTTCAGCATGCCCCTGAACGAGATCCAACACCACTTCAGTAAGCATGAAGTAATACTCTTCGTTCGTTAGTGGAGAGGAAGGAACGGGGTTTGGAATCCTCTGATGAAGCAAAACGGTCTTTGTAAAAACTGGACCAAATAGTAGGATAGTAATGCTGGTCCATATCTTCTCACATTGATCAGCGAGAGCTTCAAATTGTTCACCATTCAGTTTAATGGAATTAGGGTTCAGTCGACGAAATCCATTGATCCGAGGGGAAAGCACCTCAAATATATAACTGTGATGTCCGTCCAAAGAAGGAGAGGCAGAAATAATTAGTTCTCTGTTGATTAACATATCTTCATTTTCTCCATGCAACCAACGAACTTTTCTCATAAACTGAAGGAAGGTCAGAGCTGTCATGGTGATTCCATTCTTGGTGGGGAAAAAGATTCTTGTTCATTCCTGTATCTTCTTACATGAACTCTGATTGTGTTATGGAAATCAGACACTTTCACGAATGCGTTACCCCCTAAATGGAAATGATGAGGGGGGATATCATTCAAAGAAATTCCCAATTCAACACATGACTTGGAAGCTTCAGTACACACCTTCTTTGCTACAGCATCGGAAACTTCAGTAGAGGAAGATGATCGCTTCATGTTGAAAGCTGGAGGAAGAGAATCGAAGGAATTTGATGGAAGCGGTGTGGTCGACAACGAAGCGTGCTGACAGTTCGAAGACAGGGAACAGAATGAGTTAGCTTTGAATTGTTCGGGCAAAACTGATAAGAGGTTGGAGTTCGTCACTTGTTTACTGCTTGAGAGTGAAAGAGCGGAGTCATGGGGCAAAGAACACTCGGTTATCATCTTTCTAAAGGTCAAATTCAATCTAATGTTTGGAGCATCCTTTCGTCGAGGCAGACCATGACTCCACTACGAATTAGTTGGTGGCAGGATCTGGAGTAAAGTTCCTGATCTCAAAGATAAGGAAACTGGTTTAAACCCGTTTCGCTTGAAAACAAAGTCTCTTTCTTGTCCGAGAGATACTGTGGCAATACAAGACAAAGGATCTAATTCAGCTTTGTCATCACGGTGATCGCTGATTCTGTCATTCCCATTTCGATATTTATTAATTAAAACAAAGTTGAAAGATTCACCACATTCTTTCTCAACATAAAGCTTGATTTCTTGAAGTAATGGAGTCCAAGGGCGAGGTTCTAAGGTCAAACCGCTAAAAGTGTATTTTAGATTGAGGTTCCCGAAGGCAACATGTTGTCTGGGAATGGAATATGATTTTCCATAAATTTTGATCTTTGAGAATTCTCCATTTAAATATTCCACTTCTTCTTCCAGTCGAGAAAAGTAATGAATAGCTTGAGTTGAGGAGAACAGCTGAGAATAATGGAAATGAAGTCTTTCCTTGTTATGTCGAAGAGGTAGCATTTTTTTCTCAGGAAGGGGAACAACTGAAGTCCGTCCACTAAAAGAACTGAATTGGGAATGAAGAAGGAGAGCTTGAGATAGGCTGACGAGTGAAAAACAACTGGATCACATGACTAAATGAGACGTAGCCCGAAGGAGCTCCCTCCCTGTCACACCCCCTTGTACTTCGGCTTCTTCGGGCTACGTCTCATTTAGTCATGTGATCCAGTGGTTTTGATAGAAAATTCAATCTTAATAGACATAGGCTGTTGTTAAGAATAAATAAAACTTGAACTAAATAACATGAAGAATTAGCGTAAATGATATAGAAAGAATAAAATAGAGAAGAAATAATACACGAACAAATTACGAGTAAAAAAACCGTATTACGTAAGGGAAAAATATATATTCTAAGTTGGGGAGTCGGAAAAAAGTTATAATGAATAAATCAGGATTAAAAGCAAGAATGCATTAAACAGAATGTTTCAAACTTCGAATCATTTGATCCAATTGTTTTGATAGAAAATTCATTCTTAATAGACATAGGCTGTTGCTAAGAATATATAAAACTTGAACTAAATAACATGAAGAATTAGCGTAAATGATATAGAAAGAATAAAATAGAGAAGAAATAATACACGAACAAATTACGAGCAAAAAAGCCGTATTACATAAGGGAAAAAATATATATATTCTAAGTTGGGGAGTCGGAAAAAAAGTTATAATGAATAAATCAGGATTAAAAGCAAGAATGCATTAAACAGAATGTTTCAAACTTCGAATATTATTAACAAAACGTCTCTTTCCCCATATGACAACAAGCGAGTCGTATCCTCAGACAATATTCATTCTTTGCCCTACGATCATTTTTCATTAATATATATACAAACACATCATATCATGGTTTTTGGAAAGGTTACCTCTCAACCAGATGTGTATACTTCAGTTTCAAGATAAAGGAAATCCTTTGTTTTCAGTCTTAAGTATAAAAGCAGCGTCTTGATTAACAGGGTCAAATGTTATCTGAGTAAACACATCTTATCAGAGATTTTCACTGAACTGGTCAGTTGGGTGATAGGTATTTCGGTGTTGAGTTTAAGAAAATGTAATGATTCCCGACCTTTCCACTTATCTATACAAACACATCATATCATGGTTGTTGGAAAGGTTACCTCTCAACAAGATGTGTGTATTTCAGTTTCAAGATAAAGGAAATCTTTGTTTTCAGTTTTAAATTTAAAAGCAGCGTCTTGTTTAACAGGGTCAAATGTTATCTGAGTAAACACATCTTATCAGAGATTTTCACTGAACTGGTCAGTGGGTGATACGTATTTCGGTCTTGAGTTTAAGAAAACATAATGATTCCCATGCCTTTCCACTTATCTATACAAACATATCATATCAGGATTGTTGGAAAGGTCACCTCTAGACCAGATGTGTTTATTTCAGTTTCCAGGTAAAGGAAAATCCTTTGTTAAAGAGCTACCACAGCCCGGTACGTTTTCAATCAAACCATTTTCGTCCTGTTATAATTTAAACGAATTCAAAAACGACCGTTTACAGATTTTTACTCGATCCAAAACCGTCTTTTATTCATGCTAGTTTTCCCATGTTATCCTATGGGAATTTTGCAATTATAAGAAAACGAAAATTTCCATTTTTAACCCTATAAGAGAATGTACTTTTCCGAAACTTGCCCTGGCACGTTTTCAATCAAACCATTTTCGTCCTGTTATAATTTAAACGATTTCAAAAACGACCGTTTACAGAATTTTACTCGATTCAAAATAAACTTATGGAAAATGAATTCATAGTTTTCCCAAAGAGAAGGTTCTTCTGACAGATCTCTTAGCTCATGGGGGAAAAAGTTCTTATCAGAACTATAATAAATTTCACCTTGAGGGTCATGACGTCACTCGTCAGCCTATCTCAAGTTCTCCTTCTACATTCTCAATTCAGTTCGTTTAGTGGACGGACTTCAGTTGTTCCCCTTCCTGAGAAAAAAATGCTGCCTCTTCGACATAACAAGGAAAGACTTCATTTCCATTATTCTCAGCTGTTCTCCTCAACTCAAGCTATTCATTACTTTTCTCGCCTGGAAGAAGAAGTGGAATATTTAAGTGGAGAATTCTCAAAGATCAAAATTTATGGAAAATCATATTCCATTCCTAGACAACATGTTGCCTTCGGGAACCTCAATCTAAAATACACTTTTAGCGGTTTGACCTTAGAACCACGCCCTTGGACTTCATTACTTCAAGAAATCAAGCTTTATGTTGAGAAAGAATGTGGTGAATCTTTCAACTTTGTTTTAATTAATAAATATCGAAATGGGAATGACAGAATCACCGATCACCGTGATGACGAAGCTGAATTAGATCCTTTGTCTTGTATTGCCTCAGTATCTCTCGGACAGGAAAGAGACGTTTTTTCAAGCGAAACGGGTTTAAACCAGTTTCCTTATCTTTGAGATCAGGAACTTTACTCCAGATCCTGCCACCAACTAATTCGTATTGGAGTCATGGTCTGCCTCGGCAAAAGGATGCTCCAAACATTAGATTGAATTTGACCTTTAGAAAGATGATAACCGAGTGTTCTTTGCCCCATGACTCCGCTCTTTCACTCTCAAGCAGTAAACAAGTGACGAACTCCAACCTCTTATCAGTTTTGCCCGAACAATTCAAAGCTAACTCATTCTGTTCCCTGTCTTCGAACTGTCAGCACGCTTCGTTGTCGACCACACCGCTTCCATCAAATTCCTTCGATTCTCTTCCTCCAGCTTTCAACATGAAGCGATCATCTTCCTCTACTGAAGTTTCCGATGCTGTAGCAAAGAAGGTATGTACTGAAGCTTCCAAGTCATGTGTTGAATTGGGAATTTCTTTGAATGATATCCCCCTCATCATTTCCATTTAGGGGGTGACGCATTCGTGAAAGTGTCTGATTTCCATAACACAATCAGAGTTCATGTAAGAAGATACAGGAATGAACAAGAATCTTTTTTCCCCACCAAGAATGGAATCACCATGACAGCTCTGACCTTCCTTCAGTTTATGAGAAAAGTTCGTTGGTTGCATGGAGAAAATGAAGATATGTTAATCAACAGAGAACTAATTATTTCTGCCTCTCCTTCTTTGGACGGACCTCACAGTTATATATTTGAGGTGCTTTCCCCACGGATCAATGGATTTCGTCGACTGAACCCTAATTCCATTAAACTGAATGGTGAACAATTTGAAGCTCTCGCTGATCAATGTGAGAAGATATGGACCAGCATTACTATCCTACTATTTGGTCCAGTTTTTACAAAGACCGTTTTGCTTCATCAGAGGATTCCAACCCCCGTTCCTTCCTCTCCACTAACGAACGAAGAGTATTACTTCATGCTTATTGAAGTGGTGTTGGATCTCGTTCAGGGGCATGCTGAAAAATTATACTATTGTATTCAGTGTCACCTTAATCCGGATCGCATGCTTGAAAACATCATGGGTCACAGATGTACTGATGCCACCCCCAATCTAAGTTTAAAGAACACTTCAAGGATGCCGTAGCAATGCTATACCCCAAGACTTTATAGCGGAATCTTTTGCTGAAACCGTTGGGGAGAATATCCCATCCAAAGCCTTCTTGGAAGGAATATATGGAAAGGACTTGTTGCGTTCTGTAAAAAACATGTATTGAGGAGGTAGCAGGGAAAAAAAGTTCTTTTTAAAACTACCTTAAATTATTGGTTTAAGGGAATGGGGAGGGAGGTAGGGAAAAAATTTATAGTGTGAGAATGCATCTATTTTTCTATAATTTTAAACGTAAAAGTGTGAATGTGTTTCATTTTTGTAAAGAGTTAAATAATAATGAATTTCAAGTTTTAAAAGTAAAAGTGTGAATGCATAAATCTTAAAGAAATTTATTGGGGATCTGGTATTGAAGAAGTGATTTGTTATTTTTAAGGGAAAGGCTTAATGTATTTCATTAAGGGGCAGGGATTCAACTGGTCTGAGAGCAATGCTTTACAGTATTGAGTCGAAACCAGACAAAAGGCTAAACTTTGGGGAGTTTAAAATTTTTTTTTTCGAACTGGCTACACTACATTCTCTTAGTTTGAAGAGAATAAGTGCTCTCACTGACGACCCCTCTAGCTATAAGAAAATAAACACTCTGGGTTTCATAAAAAATTCTTTCCAATTTTCTCTCTGATCTATTTTTACTTCTTTCAGAAACGCACCTTAAGAAAAACGAAGTGATCCGTTTTGATCGAAGAAAAAAATGAACTGTTCAGAAACGCACCCTGTGTGTTTTCAACTGAATCGAAAATAGACATTTTAAAATATTTTACTTGAACGAAAACGTGCTTCTTAAATTTCGCAGTTTCCCATGTTACTTAATGGGAAATTCACTGAATTTTCTATCATAAGAAATCCGAAAACGGTCCTCTTAGTAAAATCAACAAAATCGTTTTTGACCTCATGCACTTTAATTTTGGTATCATATTCTCGTATTCCACTCATAAGAGGAAAAAACATTAAAGTGCGTCTCTTCTTTTTTGAGTTCGTTTGATTCGGAGGCAAAAAAATATATATACATATGAAAGAAATGTTTTCTCGACGAATGATTCAAACTCATTTCTGTTCGAAGTATAAGAAAATGAAATCTGGCATCAGAGCAATGAATACGTAAACAATTTCATTGAAACGATAGTAAATCATCTCGATTATGCCTGCTTTCATGACAATGAAAATTTTCGTAATGAAAGACCTGAAAGTACTTCGATAGCCTAAAAGAGTTCTACTCTCTTAATAAATTAAAATTGAATAAATGCTTCTGCTTCTCAGTAAAGAAGGGAGGGACATAGAATCTGACAATAGTAAAGGGAGAACGAAGATTTTAAAGCGGTTCATGAAAAAAAAAGGCTATGGTTTATTCAGTAAAGAAATGTCATAGAGTAGAGAGAGCGTGAGCAATCTATCCGTCTTTAGGTTGAGCTTTCACTTATAGGGCTTCTTTCTTCATATTGAAATATATGCATGCATTTCCCTTAACTGAACATGAACTAATATATACATATATTTCCCCTTTCTCAAAGGACTCCACTAAGTTGATCTCCAGTCTTTGACGTGAATGGGAAGAAAAATAACATGTCGATGTGTTATGAGAAAATGTACGAATTTCCTTAAGACAGTCTGAAGCGAATTGAACATCAAGCAGTTGTAAGAGGTTTTACTATCGTAATATCTACATACATTTTGAAAAAAATATCTTCTAAAGTTAGAAGGAAAAATACATGAATATTAAAAAACAACAGTTCCTTAGATTTACAAATAGAGTATTTGAAGTAGAAAGAGGGATGGAATGCTTTGAATAGGAATTTCTTGTTTCAGTGAAGGGATTCTTATTCTGGAAATTTTTTTTTTTTAAAATAGGGAAACTATCATTTTCAGAAAAAATTCTGGGGGAGTCGAACTTGGACATTTTAATCGATTCCATGCATGCATCACGTGATCACCCTTTATCAGTCCTTCTCCAGGTATAAGAGGGACATGTTAGATCAGAAATTCCCATAGCTTCTTCAACCTTACTACGGTATCTTAAAAGTTAGTCTACATTCTTCTCGAATTTTGTTGAAATGTCTGGATCTAGTTCATGAATTTCTTTTGTAAATGCAAACACTCCAGATCACAGGAAAAATAAAATCTGACAATCTTATCTGTTTACAGAGAAATTCTAAGAATTAGAAACATATCTTTTTAGTAACAATATCAGAGTGAAGGAAATACTTTGAACACTATCTTTTGTTGTTAAAACGCATGGTGGGAACGTTATCTTTTTCATGACAAACATGCCGGAAACTTAGGGCAAACATATGTTATCACAGGAAGATGCACCATTTAACACTGCGGAAATCGCTCTCAAAACAGATTAGACGTTAATCAAAAACATCTGGACACCATGAACTTAAGGGGAAGTGATCTTATCTATAACAAGGCACAAGATAATGTAGTCCGCGTGAACTAGGATATCACAGGAAGAAGTACTTATCTACATGAGCTGGGCAATGTGTTTTCATTAATCACATTTATAGGAATAGTATTGAAGGCTGAAATCACGGGAGATAAGAACGTTTGGGTACATTAATCAAAAACATCTGTTTTACCTACACAAAGAAATTCTGGGACAAGGGTGTACGGCAGGGCAAATTGCGACCTGGTGTTCTCTTCTCCAGGACTCTGCTCCAATCCAACACAAAGAAATTCTGGGACTAGATCTCCAGAAATTCTGGGACTAGATCTCCAGTCTTTGACGTGAATGGGAAGAAAAATAACATGTCGATGTGTTATGAGAAAATGTACGAATTTCCTTAAGACAGTCTGAAGCGAATTGAACATCAAGCAGTTGTAAGAGGTTTTACTATCGTAATATCTACATACATTTTGAAAAAAATATCTTCTAAAGTTAGAAGGAAAAATACATGAATATTAAAAAACAACAGTTCCTTAGATTTACAAATAGAGTATTTGAAGTAGAAAGAGGGATGGAATGCTTTGAATAGGAATTTCTTGTTTCAGTGAAGGGATTCTTATTCTGGAAATTTTTTTTTTTAAAAATAGGGAAACTATCATTTTCAGAAAAAATTCTGGGGGAGTCGAACTTGGACATTTTAATCGATTCCATGCATGCATCACGTGATCACCCTTTATCAGTCCTTCTCCAGGTATAAGAGGGACATGTTAGATCAGAAATTCCCATAGCTTCTTCAACCTTACTACGGTATCTTAAAAGTTAGTCTACATTCTTCTCGAATTTTGTTGAAATGTCTGGATCTAGTTCATGAATTTCTTTTGTAAATGCAAACACTCCAGATCACAGGAAAAATAAAATCTGACAATCTTATCTGTTTACAGAGAAATTCTAAGAATTAGAAACATATCTTTTTAGTAACAATATCAGAGTGAAGGAAATACTTTGAACACTATCTTTTGTTGTTAAAACGCATGGTGGGAACGTTATCTTTTTCATGACAAACATGCCGGAAACTTAGGGCAAACATATGTTATCACAGGAAGATGCACCATTTAACACTGCGGAAATCGCTCTCAAAACAGATTAGACGTTAATCAAAAACATCTGGACACCATGAACTTAAGGGGAAGTGATCTTATCTATAACAAGGCACAAGATAATGTAGTCCGCGTGAACTAGGATATCACAGGAAGAAGTACTTATCTACATGAGCTGGGCAATGTGTTTTCATTTATCACATTTATAGGAATAGTATTGAAGGCTGAAATCACGGGAGATAAGAACGTTTGGGTACATTAATCAAAAACATCTGTTTTACCTACACAAAGAAATTCTGGGACTAGAGAGAACAGATTGGGTTTATCAGTCCGGAAACAAACAAAGATAACAACTCAAAGGTCGTTCTGATAGCATTGCAGACGGGAAGTGATCGCAATGTACACTGACGGGGTGAATAAATCTGTCTTCGGAAATATATCTAAACTTAGGGAAAACAAAATAAGATTCGTTTATCATGCAAAAGGGGAAAATTAATTTTCAAGAAGTATCCGGAACAATGTTGAAAAAATCAACAAGCCAGAATAAAATAAAGAACCAAGTTATAATAATTAATGAAATTTCTTGAGAAAGGGGTGCGAATCGTTTTTATAGACATGAGCTAAAAAATAATGCAACGTTTATAACACCTCACACAAGTTCTAAAAATATACGTTTTATAAAGAGAAGAAAAATTCTAAGTTGATTAAAAAAATCAGAAGCACGGAAATAATTCCTAAGTTATAATAAATAAATATTTCCTAAGTTATAATCAGCACGATAAGAGTCAACGTTCTTATCTCCCGCCATTTCCGGTAGGGGAACTCTCGTGAGGAGCAACCGTTAGGTGCTTTCCTCCTTCCTGTGGCGAACCCGCATGCGACCCCGTGAGGAGCAGACGTGAGGAGCACAATGTTAAGTGAATGGAGGTCAGACATAGCCTTTTCTACTACTTGGATTGGAGCAGAGTCCTGGAGAAGAGAACACCAGGTCGCAATTTGCCCTGCCGTACACCCTTGATGGCTTGACGTAGTTGTCACAATAGCGTGGCATAATAGGCAAAGTTCATAGTCCTTATATGATTCAATTAATCAACTAACAGGAACCCTTCTGTGTCCCAAAAAATGGTGGGCATAATCTTCCCTGCAGATGGTTGTGTTTTGAACCATTTTGGTGGTGGTGATTCATGATTTTTACACTGCATGCTCACTTGTTTAGTATCAGGTTCCCAACGGTGAAGCCCCGTCTCATCACCAATCACAACGTAGCAATAGAAGTCATCTGGATCGCGGTTAATGCGATCAATTTGAACCCGACTTGTTTCAACATGACCATTCTTCATCTCAGGTATCAACATTCAAGGAACCAATCTGTCACAGACCTTTGACATCCCTAAGTTCTCATGCAAAATAGTCCAAACACTGCCGGTACGCAACTTTATTTCCTCAGCAATCTATGAGACACGGATTTCTCTGTTTAACATCACCAGATTCTCCAGTTTCTGGCACATTTCATCTGTGGTCGCTTCCACTGAGCGTCCCTCGCGAGGGTCGTCTTCCAACGAGTCTCTTCCCCATTTAAAGAAAGCATCCTATCTTTTAACTGTAATATATGAAGGTGTACCCTAGACGTACACACGGACCATCCGTTTGTGAATACTCCGTGGCGTTTCACCTTCCTTCGTCTAAAATTCAATCACCGCTTGGTTCTACAAATTCATCTGTCGGTCATTCATTTTCATCTTATAGATTTCAATGCACCGTGGCGTCGTCTCAAATGCAGACACAGCAAAGTGGCGTGGCTGTTATATGTATAAGGGAAGGATGATGCAATATTTTGCAATACTTCTGTCAGCCGCTAACCACTACTTTCAAGGTCAGGCTTAGAACTTATTAAGCGCCCCTCGTAACAGAAAGCACAGAGTTTACTCCCAAGAGTTTATTCGGATTCAGCCAAACTTCATAAAGGTAAATTTACAGTTTTTTTCTTTTTTTTCAACTCTTGGTTATTCTGTACGTCCATGTTCTGTTCTAAATGTTCCTCTACGCATTTTGTGCCCTTTCAGGAATGCCGGAAAGGGAATAAAATACATCAAACTAAGTTTACATTCATGCATCTTTTACGAATTGAAATATTTTATTCTGGAAGGAGAATAAATGCGTCAGGAGATATTTACATTGACGAGGACACAATTTAATAAACAATGCCTACATTAACGCATTTCGTCCCGAAAGTAGACTACATGTACCAAGCAATGTTTGCATAGATGAATTCAAGCAAAGTGTTACATCGATACACTTTGTCCTGGAAGGCGCTGCATATGCACCACGCGATGCTTACATTGAAGGGACACAATTCACCAAACAATGTATAATGATATTCAGCGTCAAAATAACTAAATTATGATAAGATTATGGCAAGAAACACAGTTTTTATGTCCAAGACAATATTTTTATTCCTTCTTCCTTGAAAGATGAACCACAAAGTTGGATTCGCAGACAAGTTGTAATTACAAACGTAACAAAGAGTAGCGTAGGTTAACATCTAACGAACTCTAAACACAATCGTGAAGCGTAAAAAACAAAATGACAAGTATCTTCTCCGATGAATGACGTTGATAACTCGCGGATATACAACACCTAACACATACACCCTTCATATAAAACGGTCCTGTTTATATATTCCTCCCCTTTACTTGACTGCGTGCCAGTGATGCCACAAAGAATACACTCATGGGAGTTCTGATGTGACGTTCAGAGCAGAAAACTCAGCGAGGAGTAACTAAAAGTTGAATAAGAAAAGAAAACGAATAGAGAAGGTTAAATAATAGCATACGTTAAAATTAAGACATTTTGTCCCGAAAGGGGACGACATGTACTAAGCAGTATTTACATAGATGCATTTTGTCCAGCATGGGTACGAAACATATTGGGAGATGCAGTTCTGCGTCAATTCGTCGCCTACGTCAGTTCTTTGCGTTCCCAGATTTTAGTGTCATATAAATCGCATGTAGGGAAGGATATGATTTGTGTTGGTTTTCCTTCAGTCTGGACGAACGGACCAGCAGACAGACGGAAAAGATGACGAATAAACGGACGCAAACAATACTGAAATATTTCGCTCATGTTTCACCTTATCACGCAGAGAAAGAATTTTATCAATCCCACATTTTTGAAGCCCAGATAGTTACTCTGGACGGACAGAGAGGCAAACTGTGGAATGGAATGGATGGTTGGGGATATTTTTAAAATTTTATGCTTCTAATCACATTTCGAAGCAAAAGTGTCGTTTTTGTAGACGGACAGACTGGTGGATGTGCGAAGGAATAGGCATCTGTAACTTAGCCGGTCTCTACCAATGAATAACAGAAAGAATTTATTTATTTATTTTATTTTCAGATAGGAGGTTTAACAACCACAGTGAGCACCTCGATGGGCTATAAGCAGTCTCTCGTCCCTAATTTAGGGCCACTGTCTCCAGGGAAGGGAGAGAGCCAGTGCCTTAAGACAAGCACCACATCCATGCCTCACCGGAATCCGAACCTGAACCCACCTCCGACGAATGGTCAGAAGCCATCGCTTAGACCACTGCGCCACCGGGGCGGCTAGAATGTCTTTAACCTGATCATAAGAAGGAGAGATATAGTAGTTTTTGCTGACGGACATATGGACGTGCAGATATACACTGTTAATCTTGTACGCAAGCCTGTGTCTATCAGTCACAGAACGAAATTCTTCACTTGCCGTTAAGAGTAGAAATATATATTTCTGCAGACGGGCAAACAGTGGAACTGAGAAGGAAAAGGACCAAAGGAGTGATGTATGAAATCGTATACAGTTCTTTGTGTCGATGAGAAAGACAAAATCAGCAGATCAAAAGTTTCGACGCTTAAGTACCGTTTTTTCAGAACAGACGGAAGGGAAAACAACCCAATTCGTACGCTTTCCTGCATGCGAATTGTACGTAACTAAAATTTAGGAACGCGACTGATCGACGGTCAACCGAGCCATGCTTACATTGGCAGTCTCAAGAATGAGACGAAATGGATCAAGCAGTGTTTATATCGATGCGTTGTCACGAAGCAAATCAAACAAGAAATATAAAACCGAATGGAGGTGGAATGAGAGAAGTTCTTTCACATACTTTCCAACGCAAATAAGTATTTTTGAAAGTGGAATTTGGAGATGTAGAAAATCAACGAAAAAAGATATGCATTTACGCCCACTAGCGGAAAAAATACGGATTAGTTGAAATACAAAACGTTCGCATTGTTCTTCAGATTGAATACAACTACACTGAAGAGCAATTGAATTAGATATACCTGTCTAGTAACGTGTAGCACCACCTATCGCCCTGATGACGGCGGCGATTCGTCTCGGCATGGACTCGACAAGACGCCGGAAGCGTTGGGAAGCCATATGGATCCACGACCCCTGAACAAGCTCCCACAGTTCACAACGTTTTGATGCAGGGGGGTCAGAGCCTCGAACATCTCTGTCTATGGCATCCCAGATGTGCTCGATGGGATTGAGGTCGGGTGACCTAGCTGGCCAAGGAAGCTAGGTCACGTCGGTGGAGTATTCATCCAACCATTCGGATACAATGCGGGAGCGATGGCACGGTGCATTGTTTTGTTGCGGGATGAGGTCCCCAGTGGGATGTTGAAGACGCACAAACGGGAGCAAATGGTCCTCTAGGATATCTTGGTAACGTTGACCTGTGAGGGACGATGTCACCCGTACCAGGGGTCCCATTTCAGTCCACGTAAACAGTCCCCAGACGAGAATGCCACACCCACCAATTTGAAGAGTACCCTGCTGGCAAGAAGGATCCATCGCTTCATGTGGTTTGCGCCGTACTCGTATCCTGCCATCCGCATGTACCAACGTGAATCTCGACTCGCCGCCCCAGTGGCGCAGTGGTCTAAGGCGCTGGCCTCTGATCATTCGTCCGTAAGGGGTCCGGGTTCGAATCCCGGTCAGGCATGGATGTTGTGTTTGTCTTACCGGCACTGGCTCTCTCCCTTCCCTGGAACCAGTGACCCTAAATTAGGGACGGGCGACTGCTTATAGCCCATTGAGTTGCTCACGGTGGTCGTTAAACCTCCAATCAAAAAAAAAAAAAAAAAGAATCTCGACTCATCCGTCCAGGCATCATTTTTCCACATGTCTAGGGTACAGTGGCGATGTTCCCGCGCCCATGCTAATCCTTGCACCCTCTGATGTGCGGTCAGCAGCAGTACCCTCGTGGGGCGATGGCTTCCGTACCCCATAGCGAGGAGATGGTTCTGGATGGTGTGGCTGCTTACACGTTTTTGTGCACCAGCGTTAAATTGCTGAGTGATTTCTTGCACTGTGGCCCGTCTATCCGCGGTTACAATGCGAGATAGCCGACGATGACCCCGCTCATCCACACGCTGTTGTCCACGGCAGTTGGTCCTTGCAGGGATGGTTTTATGGGATTCGATGTACTCACGGTGCACCCGTGACACAGTGGCTCGTGAAAATCCCAGTGCCTGCACGACTACCGAGATGGAGTGACCCATTCGTCGGGCCCTGACAATTTTCCCACGATCAAATGCGCTTAGATCTTTCGTCTTACCCATACTGCGTCCGACTCTTACTGATTCCCGTCGCATCACTCCTTATACTGTCGGATCGTTGCATACGTCATGTCGTTAGCGTTTACAGGGCCGCCCACAGCGCCACATGTGTATAACGCCAGCTGTCTCTAATTCAATTGCTATTCAGTGTAGTTGCAAAAATAGTTTCTTCAACTAGGTTCCTAGAATTGGTAAACGATTTCAACTAAAAATAGCAATATGTCCACCCTAGGAGCAGAGAAAGGAACGTTACGAAAATCACAAATCTTACTCAAAATCTTCCACATGCCGGAAGATACACAAATCAAAAGGTTTTTTCCAATCGAAAAATCAGGAAAAAAAATACGGGGAAAACATTGCGTAACGTTGCGTCCACTAGCGAGAAAACTGAGGTATTTGAGGACAAAAATGAGCGCAAAATGTCTTTTTAAGGAACGGTACCCAATGGGAAAAGTGACTTTTCTCCACCCGATTGTTTTAGACTTTTAGATAGGAAATTCCACCAGATTATAAAAAAAGGAAATACTCTTGTAAATAGAAACTTTCCCTTCCGTCCCTAGTGGAGGAAAAGTGAATTATGAAGCAGTAAAACATGAGCACAAAATATTATTCAGAACGTGAGCTATGCGATGGGAAATTAATTTTTCTTATACCGCTTTTAACAGCAGAGACTCTAAGAACGTTTATGCGTATATACGACACACGTGGAGAAGTGGATAATATTCGCAATCCTTATCATAGTAAATAGCTGGCGGCAAAAATAGAATTTTTCAGTCGTATTTTTAGAAGCGCAGATAAGTTTCAAACAGAAATTCACATTTATACCACCTAGCGCCAGAACTGTGGGTTACGAAATATTCAAACACACATGCAAAAGATTCACCGTAATTAATGGTATCTTACGTAAAAACGATTTTTCAGATCGGGCCATTAGAAGATGCATTGGGAGAATTGGAATATTCGTATGCACCCAGTAGAGGGAAAACTTTTGCATTATTTCGGGCAGGAAATGCAAGTAAACTATTTCCCGTAGTGAGTGGTGTCTGACAATTTTCTTCGGTGGGGTCTTTAGACGCATAAATAAGGCTGCAAATACACTGAGTAGACAAAACATTAAAGATAGAGGAATGGGCAGCTGGCATGGGCGCCCGGCGCGCAGAGTAGAACAGACCAAACGGAACGCAGGCGATAAACAGGGGGCCAACAGGGCTTCCCAATAGTGTATCGTAATTAACGAACATTGGTAAACTTGGTGATCCCCACGACTTTGATCGTTCGCACATTGTTGGCGCTAGACATGCACTAGGATCATTCTATCGCCCTAGTAGTAGGAATCCAGGGGTTTTCGAGATCAGCCTTATGAAGGATGTACCGCGAGTATATCATCGACCGACGTACCAGCGCCCAGATTGCAAGAGGTGGCCAACAGCACGCCATTGATGACAGGGGTCGACGTAGACTATCCAGTCTTGTACAGACCGACCGCTTGGCAACGGCGACACAAATCACATCCAGGTTAAAAGTCGGAGATCCCAGCAGCGTCAGAGAGCGAACAGTACGGCGCACTCTGCATACCCTGGACTGCGGGAGCCGACGCCCTACTCGTATGGCGCTATTGAAAGCTCGTCCTTGGACATCATGCCTCGCCTGGTGCCGGGAACATCACAACTGGGCCTCTGCAGAGTGGCGCCGTGTCGTGTAATCAGATGAATCCCGTTCGCAACTGTACCGAGTTGACTGGTGGGTGCGGGTGCAGCGTCGACCATGGCCCCGTCGTGCCATATCGGCTCTGTTGAACGCGGTGGTGGCTTTGTGATGGTTTTGGGAGCCTTCTCGTGGGACACATTACATCCCTTAGAGTGAAATGTACTGGCTGATCACCTACACGATTTCATGGCTTTCCGGCATCCTGTTTCCAATGGTCTGTTGTTTCAGAAGGACAATGTACCACCCCACTCGGACGCAACAACTCAGGCATGGCTCGAGGATCACTCATCTGTGTTTGGAAGCATCCAGTGGCCCCACAAGGTCTACGGATTTAAATCCGGTGGAATCTTGGAAGCTTTCTGGGAGGATGTGAAACGGAACATCAGATCCATGGACTGTAGACCGACGTCTCGGGTGGAGCTAAGGACAATGCTGCAACAGGCATGGCTGGCATTACTTCCGCAAACTCTCCGGCATGTGGTGGCGTCGATGCTTCGGCGTGTACATTCTTGCTGGAGGAGGACGAACACGCTATTAGGTAGGTATCTCTAATGTTTAGGACATTGAGTGTACGTTATAAACTGAAATATGAACTTCCGTCCTCAAGTGCAAAAATTGTGAGTTACAAAAAAGAGGAAATTATATGCAAAATATTCTTCATGATAAACGGTATCCGTCGCAAAAAAATCTTTGAAATTGAACTTTTAAAACAGGAGATATCGGGAAAACACGTATAAGGTATACGCTACCTAAGTAGTATAAGACCACGCTTGATAACCCTTTTCGGTGGCAACACTTCCGGTCACGTTACGGGGGGGAGGATTCGTCCGGTCGCTTCTCGGCGTGATGGCGGAAGACACTGGCAGCGCCCTCTGGTGGTGGTTCGCGAAAATGTGCAGCGCCATCTGTCAGCACTTTTTGAAATTCATTTTCCATATGGTGATTTTTTTATCGTCGATGTTGACGCAGCCACTTTTAATTCTGGGAAATTTATCCGCCATTTTTATTTTGTAACTGTTTTTAGGGTGTGGTGGGAAATTTTATTGTTAGTGGACTCGGGAAATTTTTTGAAACCACGGATTTATGTTCGGAAAAAAGCGAAGACAAGGTATACAACTGGATGGGTTCGAACCTGGGCTGTTCATATTGTAGTCTGAAGCTCTACCGATGTGACTACCGAGACATTGCTTTGGTTGGTCAAGGAGATTAAGACATATGATTCGCGTAATAGAGGAAGACTGCCTGAGGGATTTCCTGTTGGCCCTCTTTAGATTGAATGCAGGGAGGAGAGCGTATGAGCTTATTAAATAATTTTTCATGACGTATTGTTCTTCATAATCCTAAACATACTCTTTATATTCACGAATTTTCAAATGTAAGGCGTTCTTTAAACTTTTTTCACCCGACGTGATTCATACGCGTTTAATCTGGTTCATACATTTTCTTATGAAATGAAGGACATTTTTTCACGTTCAGAATTATTTTTTCTGTAGGGGTTTCTTGTAATTAAATTTCATCAGTCAGACGACCTGTGAAATCTTTTTTCATAACTTTTTCTACGCAACATGTTGTTTTTAGTAATTGAGATTTTTCTACCGTATTTTTGTTCATGTTTTTATCTTGCAAAATTAAGAACTTGATTTATTTTTTCTCTTCATGGGTTTATTATATTTTATTCTTTCTAAAAGAGGACATATTAAATATTTTCGTTATTTATTTTGCGCAACGTGTTTTCAAAAATTTAGATTTTTTTGTATCCCATTTATGTTCGTTCATGTTCTTTTCTCTTACAAAATTTTGGGGGAATAATTTTTTCTTTCATTAAATATTTTCGTTATTTATTCTGCGCAACGTGTTTTCAAAAATTCAGATTTTTTGTACCCCATTTATGTTCGTTCATGTTCTTTTCTCTTACAAAATTTTGGGGGAATTATTTTTTCTTTCGCGTTGCAACAATTTTTCGTAGGGTTATTATATTTTAATTTTCTGTAGAGGGACAAAATTTAGTTTTTCGTGCGTAATTTTTCTAAAAGTTACGTTATGCTTTGAGAACTTAAAATTTTTTGATCTGTTACGATCGTGTTTAAGTTCGATCATGCTTGTGACCACGTGTCCGTCATTTTATAAAACGAGAGCTCATTGAGAAACAACGTATCTCCCCCCTCCTGCTGTCGGGTTGGGGGGGTCAGTCGTAAGGGTGTGGTGAAACGGCTGACGAAGATAGTATGTTGACCGGTGGCAACGATGAGCGTGTGGCCACGTGTTTGCTTTTTTTTTTTTTTGACATGTTGGCTTCGTGCGACAAAAGTATTACCAAGGTAGTAGGGGTAATAAACGTGGTCGGAGCACGTATACATCTATTTCTGCGCTGACATCATTCTCCTTAAGGCTGCATACAAGTGTCAACTGGTGTTGTGCGTGTTCGTGCTTGTACCGACTCTCGTCTCATGCTTTGTTTCCATCCGTTGCTAGCGACCACAGGATAGTGCCCGAGGGTAGTCACCTGATCCATTTCTTTCATTTGATTGGCTGTTTTGTTTTCGATTATGAGTACTACAAGGAATAACTTCATTTCAGTATTTGTCTTGGATCGATGCAGAGCTTTCTAGCCTTCCTGGAATTCCTGTTTTGTTCAATATTTTGTTATCATGGCAGCTGTAAAATCTATTGGAAGTTCTTCGATGATGCTGTATATGGATAATTTGCCAGAAAATTGTTTCCATCTAGGAGATAATATCTTCGTTTACGTATCTTCATGTGCTCATCAAGTCGGCGTGCACATCAGAGAATTTCAATGTTATGGCAAGCAATGCTATCCAAGCAAATCTGGTATTTGTATGTCTTTAGATCAATGGCGTGAAATGATGGGTGAGAAGGAAACTATATCACGTCATCTAGCCTATGGAATATCGGCTCCTAATTTTTCATTCTCGAATTTTCTGAAGGCAAAAGTTATGCCTCAAACTCATGAAATCAGTATCAGTAAAGAAATTTATAGTTGGAAGGCTGTGAAAATGTACAAATCGAATATTCTTCTCTCTGAAAATCTGTGGAAAGAATTGCTTCATATTTCTTCCAGTGTATGGCATCAGGTGGTAATAGAATTTTACCGAAATATACCATTTCATACTATATTCAAGCAAGAGATACAATCGAATGGACAAACCCTGACTTGCAATTTCACATCTCCAGAGCAAAGTGAAATGCTGATTAACGAACTGAAAATGGTTCTTACAAATGCAGTAGTTGAGTATTTGAAAGAAACATCTAGATCAAAGTCTTTAGATTTATCTGAAGTGTATTGTGATGACGAACATTTCTGCACAGCCCTTTTAGGAATTGAATGTAGTAAAATTGCGGAAACATATCTCGAATCCCTAAAAGAAGAAACTTGCTATCGTTTGTAACGGATGCTTTTTTACAAGCAATAGATCTACAAATTATTTTGAGTATGATTGAGGCAGAAATTCGTGAAGGTGACTTTGAATAAGAAATCGTACGTAAAGCAAACATCTACACAAAAGAGAAAAGAAAAACCAAAGGCCCTTTTAAGGGCCACACAATTTTATCAAAAAAGATTATCATAATCGTACATTTTTTCTATATTTGTGTGTGTGTATGTGGGCTATTATGTAGCAGTTTCATGTTTTATTTTGAACTTCTAGCATCATTTTTAAAAGTTATATGTATTAAGAGAAACAGTGTCTTTGATATGAATCACCATAATTTGATACATTTTGATAGGCAACATATCAAATGTATCAACTCAGTGATTTTTGTTTGTTTGTTTGATAATTTAAAATATTTCTTGTTTGAATTTGTGCAAATATGATCTTTTTTCTTTTGATTCTGTTTCCACATTACCCCAGAGGTGCTAATGCTCACCGACCTGGCAACACACTTTCGTCAAGGCTATTCATGTTTGCACCCGATAAAGATCTTGTCAGCCACGTGGTGCTAAACAACCACGTGACGCTGGTGGGGTTCCAGTTCTTTGTTTATCCTCTTAACACGTAGAATAGGTAGATACATGCACAAGAGTATTGTGATTATTGGTTAATCTCCTAAAGCTCTTTGTAGAACAGTATGTGCTCAAACTAACACAAAGAGGAACAACGGCTACCTATTAGTGTAGGTAGATTTCCGAACTATTACATAATCTCTAAAAATTGTTTGATCGTCGATCCTACCCCTTGGGAGAAAGTACGTGTTCACAGGCAGACAAAGAGAAACGTTAAGAGGGATACGGTAGCTGCTTGTAGTAGGGTAACAAAGATATTTGTTAATCCTCAAAACATGTTCTGTGAAGTAAGCATCTGTTTAAGGGCAAAGAAATGCAAAAACGTGTCGTTATTTATCGCTGACACCCTCATTTACTGTTCAGACGGAGTTCTGCTACACTCGAGTTTTTCTTCGTGCGTTTTCTTTCCAAGTCAATTTTAGTGTTTCTTCACTGTTCCTTAAGTTTGCAAAATGAAACGATCAATTTACTATCTTGGATGTATTAGAGCTGCAAATTAAGCATCAGGTTCTGCTAACAAGAAAGTATTTTTTGAAGAAACAGAAGATGGTCTTCCTGAAACACAGCCGAAAAATCATTCAGTGGTTGACATTTCTAAGAACTGTGTTTCGTCGGATATTTTACTAGTCGTTCAGTCTAGAAATTCTGAGGACAGTGAAATTGTAGTGGTGGAAACAGTGTTACCTTCAGGACAAATATTTCAAGAGGATCCTTCGAAGCACCATTATTCCCTTGGTGGAGGGAGGTTTGTAATTGTGATTGATTTTTTGGTTTGTAATTGTGATTGATTTTTAGGTTTGTAATTGTGAGTGATTTTATTTTTATATTTTCTGAAATGAATAAAAATTCATTTCAGAAAATATTATTCCTGCGGTGTTACATACAAGCCATCAAAAACATTAGTAACAATGACACCAGCAACGTTCTACAAACTCAAAGCCAAAATTTCAAACATGATGTCAGGAGAAGAGATAGCAATAGGATTTAATAAAGAATTGTTTATGCCTTACACCTTCACCCCTCGCAAAGGACTACAAGTGAAGTGGCAAAAAATGTATGTTGAAACAAATGAAAGTTCTGTTTTGCTCCGGGAGGAGTCATCTTCACCAAAGAACAATTTGAAAACTTGCAAAATGCCTGTGATGTCGTGGCAGATTCTGTCGCTGAGTTATTGTTTGGCGGAGCCTTTCAAACTTCGGTTAAAAACACAAGACTCCCCAGAATAAATGCACCAAGTCAAAAGATGATACATTATTAGTATTTTTTTCAAAAAGACTGTCGCCAGAGCAGTAGAGGAATGTATCGGAAAAATGTTTACTATGAATGTAGATTACCTCTGGAACTCCAACAACCAAACCGAGCAGCGCATGACTGTATTAAGTCATCAAGCGAAGACAAGTGGGTATTTTACAAAGATGACGCAATTCCCTACTTAGAGAACCAAGATTGCTCGCCGAATCGTTTGTTGCAGAAACTAACGAAATGAAACTTTACATTCCAGATATATTTCTGAACTCTCTTTAAAGAAAAGCGGTACTGAATGAGGTTAGCGCTATCTACGTAAACAGGTGGTAAAACAAACAAACAAACAAACAAAAAACAGTGGAATAGGCTTACGCGAGAAACCACTTAAAAATAAAACGCATTGGGATTCCTACCTCTTGGGTGATGTGGAAACGGAATAAAAAAGAAAGAAAGAAAAGAACACATTTACACAATTCACACAAGAATAAAAAAAATCGTCTGTTTAAAATGTTGCTTTAATTAAAATCTTGAAATGGTATTTTTGCGCCCACTAACTTCGATGTTGTGAGAGCAAGCTAATAGAAGTCTTTCAGAAGGCATTTGTGAAGGTATTTGAATCGTTGATTTTTATAATAGTCAATATTTTAAATGTTCGTTTTTCCAGGAGCCAATATTTGAATGCTTCATTTTCCTAAAAGTCAATATTTAAATCGTTCGTTTTTCATAAAGTTCTTTTTTGAATCGTATAAATTTCAACGTCAAAAAATGGTTTTGTTGTTTTTACTAAGAGGGCGATTTTTTTAATTTTCGTTTTCTTATAATCGCAAAAATCCCATAGAATAACAGGGGAATTGCTATGCAACTAAAAGTCAATATTTGAATCGTTAGATTTTCATAAAATTCGTTCCTTAAGACATTTTTAGAACATTTCATTTTCCACCTGGTCTATTTTCAACTTTTACGGAATCGATCTTTTAGAGAATTTTCCTCGTTTCAAAACAGCTCATGGTAGTTTTCCCATGTTATTCAATGAGATTTTTGCGAATATAAGGAAATGGAATTTAAAAAAATTGCCCTCTTAGTAAAAACAACAAAACCATTTTTGACGTTGAAATTTATACGATTCAAAAACGAACTTTATGAAAATCAAACGATTTAAATATTGACTTTTAGGAAAATGAAGCATTCAAATATTGGCTCCTGGAAAAACGAACGTTTAAAATATTGACTATTAGAAAAATCAACGATTCAAATACCTTCATAAATGCCTTCTGAAAGACTTCTATTAGCTTGCTCTCACAACATCGAAGTTAGTGGGCGCAAAAATACCATTTCAAGATTTTAATTAAAGCAACATTTTAAACAGACGATTTTTTTATTCTTGTGTGAATTGTGTAAATGTGTTCTTTTCTTTCTTTCTTTTTATTCCGTTTCCACATCACCCAAGAGGTAGGAATCCCAATGCGTTTTATTTTTAAGTGGTTTCTCGCGTAAGCCTATTCCACTGTTTTTTGTTTGTTTGTTTGTTTGTTTTACCACCTGTTTACGTAGATAGCGCTAACCTCATTCAGTACCGCTTTTCTTTAAAGAGAGTTCAGAAATATATCTGGAATGTAAAGTTTCATTTCGTTAGTTTCTGCAACAAACGATTCGGCGAGCAATCTTGGTTCTCTAAGTAGGGAATTGCGTCATCTTTGTAAAATACCCACTTGTCTTCGCTTGATGACTTAATACAGTCATGCGCTGCTCGGTTTGGTTGTTGGAGTTCCAGAGGTAATCTACATTCATAGTAAACACTTTTCCGATACATTCCTCTACTGCTCTGGCGACAGTCTTATTGAAAAAATTACTAATAATGTATCATCTTTTGACTTGGTGCATTTATTCTGGGGAGTCTTGTGTTTTTTAACAGAAGTTTGAAAGGCTCCGCCAAACAATAACTCAGCGACAGAATCTGCCACGACATCACAGGCATTTTGCAAGTTTTCAAATTGTTCTTTGGTGAAGATGACTTCTCCCGGAGCAAAACAGAACTTTCATTTGTTTCAACATACATTTTTTGCCACTTCACTTGTAGTCCTTTGCGAGGGGTGAAGGTGTAAGGCATAAACAATTCTTTATTAAATCCTATTGCTATCTCTTCTCCTGACATCATGTTTGAAATTTTGGCTTTGAGTTTGTAGAACGTTGCTGGTGTCATTGTTACTAATGTTTTTGATGGCTTGTATGTAACACCGCAGGAATAATATTTTCTGAAATGAATTTTTATTCATTTCAGAAAATATAAAAATAAAATCACTCACAATTACAAACCTAAAAATCAATCACAACTACAACCTAAAAATCAATCACAATTACAAACCTAAAAATCAATCACAATTACAAACCTAAAAATCAATCACAATTACAAACCAAAAAATCAATCACAATTACAAACCTCCCTCCACCAAGGGAATAATGGTCCTTCGAAGGATCCTCTTGAAATATTTGTCCTGAAGGTAACACTGTTTCCACCACTACAATTTCACTGTCCTCAGAATTTCTAGACTGAACGACTAGTAAAATATCCGACGAAACACAGTTCTTAGAAATGTCAACCACTGAATGATTTTTCGGCTGTGTTTCAGGAAGACCATCTTCTGTTTCTTCAAAAATACTTTCTTGTTAGCAGAACCTGATGTTTAATTTGCAGCTCTAATACAGCCAAGATAGTAAATTGATCGTTTCATTTTGCAAACTTAAGGAACAGTGAAGAAACACTAAAATTGACTTGGAAAGAAAACGCACGAAGAAAAACTCGAGTGTAGCAGAACTCCGTCTGAACAGTAAATGAGGGTGTCAGCGATAAATAACGACACGTTTTTGCATTTCTTTGCCCTTAAACACGTGCTTACTTGCACAGAACATGTTTTGAGGATTAACAAATATCTTTGTTACCCTACTACAAGCAGCTACCGTATCCCCCTTAACGTTTCTCTTTGTCTGCCTGTGAACACGTACTTTCTCCCAAGGGGTAGGATCGACGATCAAACAATTTTTAGAGATTATGTAATAGTTCCGAAACCTACCTACACTAATACGTAGCCGTTGTTCCTCTTTGTGTTAGTTTGAGCACATACTGTTCTACAAAGAGCTTTAGGGGATTAACTAATAGTCACAATACTCTTGTGCATGTACCTACCTATTCTACGAGTTAAGAGGATAAACAAAGAACTGGAACCCCACCCGCGTTACGTGGTTCTTTAGCACCACGTGGCTGACAAGATCTTTATCGGGTGCAAACATGAATAGCCTTGACGAAAGTGTGTTGCCAGGTCGGTGAGCATTAGCACCTCTGGGGTAATGTGGAAACGGAATCAAAAGAAAAAGATCATATTTGCACAAATTCAAACAAGAAATATTCTAAATTATCAAACAAACAAACAAAAATCACTGAGTTGATACATTTGATATGTTGCCTATCAAAATTTATCAAATTATGGTGATTCATATCAAAGACACTGTTTCTCCTAATACATATAACTTTTAAAAATGATGCTAGAAGTTCAAAATAAAACATGAAACTGCTACATAATAGCCCACATACACACACACAAATATAGAAAAAATGTACGATTATGATAATCTTTTTTGATAAAATTGTGTGGCCCTTAAAAGGGCCTTTGGTTTTTCTTTTCTCTTTTGTGTAGATGTTTGCTTTACGTACGATTTCTTATTCAAAGTCACCTTCACGAATTTCTGCCTTAATCATACTCAAAATAATTTGTAGATCTATTGTTTGTAAAAAAGCATCCGTTACAAACGATAGCAAGTTTCTTCTTTTTAGGGATTCGAGATATGTTTCCGCAATTTTACTACACTCAATTCCTAAAAGGGCTGTGCAGAAATGTTCGTCATCACAATACACTTCAGATAAATCTAAAGACTTTGATCTAGATGTTTCTTTCAAATACTCAACTACTGCATTTGTAAGAACCATTTTCAGTTCGTTAATCAGCATTTCACTTTGCTCTGGAGATGTGAAATTGCTAGTCAGGGTTTGTCCATTCGATTGTATCTCTTGCTTGAATATAGTATGAAATGGTATATTTCGGTAAAATTCTATTACCACCTGATGCCATACACTGGAAGAAATATGAAGCAATTCTTTCCACAGATTTTCAGAGAGAAGAATATTCGATTTGTACATTTTCACAGCCTTCCAACTATAAATTTCTTTACTGATACTGATTTCATGAGTTTGAGGCATAACTTTTGCCTTCAGAAAATTCGAGAATGAAAAATTAGGAGCCGATATTCCATAGGCTAGATGACGTGATATAGTTTCCTTCTCATCCATCATTTCACGCCATTGATCTAAAGACATACAAATACCAGATTTGCTTGGATAGCATTGCTTGCCATAACATTGAAATTCTCTGATGTGCACGCCGACTTGATGAGCACATGAAGATACGTAAACGAAGATATTATCTCCTAGATGGAAACAATTTTCTGGCAAATTATCCATATACAGCATCATCGAAGAACTTCCAATAGATTTTACAGCTGCCATGATAACAAAATATTGAACAAAACAGGAATTCCAGGAAGGCTAGAAAGCTCTACATCGATCCAAGACAAATACTGAAATGAAGTTATTCCTTGTAGTACTCATGTTCGAAAACAAAACAGCCAATCAAATGAAAGAAATGGATCAGGTGACTACCCTTGGGCACTATCCTGTGGTCGCTAGCAACGGATGGAAACAAAGCATGAGACGAGAGTCGGTACAAGCACGAACACGCACAACACCAGTTGACACTTGTATGCAGCCTTAAGGAGAATGACGTCAACGCAGAAATAGATGTATCACGTGCTCCGACCACGTTCGTTACCCCTACTACCTTGGTAATACTTTTGTCGCACAAAGCCAACATGTCAAAAAAACAAAAACAAAAAAAAGCAAACACGTGGCCACACGCTCATCGTTGCCACCGGTCAATATACTATCTTCGTCAGCCGTTTCACCACACCCTTACGACTGACCCCCCAACCCGGCAGCCGTCGGGCGGGGGAAGATACGTTGTTTCTCAATAAGCTCTCGTTTTATAAAATGACGGACACGTGGTCACAAGCATGATCGAACTTAAACACGATCGTAACAGATCAAAAAATTTTAAGTTCTCAAAGCATAACGTAACGTTTAGAAAAATTACGCACGAAAAACTAAATTTTGTCCCTCTACAGAAAATTAAAATATAATAACCCTACGAAAAATTGTTGCAACGCGAAAGAAAAAATAATTCCCCCAAAATTTTGTAAGAGAAAAGAACATGAACGAACATAAATGGGGTACAAAAAATCTGAATTTTTGAAAACACGTTGCGCAGAATAAATAACGAAAATATTTAATGAAATAAAAAATTATTCTCCCAAAATTTTGTAAGAGAAAAGAACATGAACGAACATAAATGGGATACAAAAATCTGAATTTTTGAAAACACGTTGCGCAAAATAAATAACGAAAATATTTAATATGTCCTCTTTTAGAAAGAATAAAATATAATAAACCCATGAAGAGAAAAAATAAATCAAGTTCTTAATTTTGCAAGATAAAAACATGAACAAAAATACGGTAGAAAAATCTCAATTACTAAAAACAACATGTTGCGTAGAAAAAGTTATGAAAAAAAAGATTTCACAGGTCGTCTGACTGATGAAATTTAATTACAAGAAACCCCTACAGAAAAAATAATTCTGAACGTGAAAAAAATGTCCTTCATTTCATAAGAAAATGTATGAACCAGATTAAACGCGTATGAATCACGTCGGGTGAAAAAAGTTTAAAGAACGCCTTACATTTGAAAATTCGTGAATAAAAAGAGTATGTTTAGGATTATGAAGAACAATATGTCATGAAAAATTATTTAATAAGCTCATACGCTCTCCTTCCTGCATTCAATCTAAAGAGGGCCAACAGGAAATCCCTCAGGCAGTCTTCCTGCATTACGCGAATCATATGTCTTAATCTCCTTGACCAAATCAAGCACTGTCTCGGTAGTCACATCGTTAGAGCTTCAGACTACAATATGATACAGCCCAAGTTCAAACCCTGTCTTCGCTTTTTTCCGAACATAAATCCGTGGTTTCAAAAAAATTTCCCCAGTCCTCTTACAATAAAATTTCCCACCACACCCTAAAAACAGTTACAAAATAAGAATGGCGGATAAATTTCCCAGAATTAAAAGTGGCTGCGTCCACATCGACGATAAAAAAATCACCATATGGAAAATTAATTTCTAAAAGTGCCGACAGATGGCGCTGCACATTTTTGCGAACCACCCTTACCAGAGGGCCTCCCAGGCTGCCAGTGTCTTCCTACATCACGCCGAGAGGCGACCGGACGAACCCTCCCCCCGGTCACGTGACCGGAAGTGTTGCCACCGAAAAGGGTTATCAAGCGTGGTCTTATACTACTTATCTATCTGAAAACTTTGCATTGTTCTGTAAAGGAAATAAGCGCAAAATGTTTTGTTTTGTGAGTGGTATTGACCAAAACGAATCATTTTAACTAAGCGTCTAGAAGCATAGATACGACTGCCAATAAGTTGCAAACAAAAATACGCACTTTCCTCTTGCGGAAAAATCTTGCGTTTATGATAAACTAGGAATTATGTATGCTTCGCTATGAACGCTATCCGTCGCAAAAAGAAATTTTCAAAATCGGATTTTTAGAAATAGATATATCGGGGAAAATTCAATATATATTTACGCCCCCGGCGGGAAAACTGCGTATTATTTGAAAAAGAAATTATGTAAAATGGTCTGCGCGGTAAGTAGTATCAGAGGAATAAAATAATTGTTCCAGTCGTATTTTAGAAGCAATGATATGGAATTCAATATATTCTGAAGATCGATAGCATATGCATTTACGCCCCCGAATGGTAAAGTTATGCAACGGAGAAATACCAAAATGCAAGGATCATCATTCTCACACTTCAGGCTTCCCAATGCATAAAGGATTTTTCAAATCTGACAGATAGGCGCAGAGATATGTTGTCCAGAGGCGGACGGTCAGATATAATGATAACATACATCAGCTCGTACTTTTTTTTTAAAAGACATGCTGAAAATGTTTGCATTTGATCGTGGACATGCGAAGTATCGAGGAGATATAATGTTTTTCTTTTTTTATTTGCATTTATAAACTTTGAAAGTACAGGATGTAAAACCGTAAGGTAAAATGAAAGTAAAGGGGAACTGAGTTTTACCCTCCGGAAATTTCTCCTCCTATAACGATTTCTACTCAAAAGCAGACATGTCATTGAAATGATTAATTTCTTGTCTTGGGAGGCTGTCTGCTTAGCTGCTTAAGGCACCGAAAATCTTTTCTTAAGGCGGAAATTTAGTATAAGTACCTAACAGAACTCCTCTGTCTCCTTCTGCTGTCCAGCGAAAGTGTATTATGTCTGTTCCTGCGTTTTGAAAGGATACCATTCAAATTTTATTGCATTGTTCACAAAATTCCTTTCATGCGAATAATCCGTTCTTCTAATAAAAATTTCATAGAGCTTTATGTCTTAAAAATTACCAATTCTAAGCTTAAATCTTTCCTCTACCATTACCGCCGTATCTTCCTGAGAAGCCGAAAATTGTGCATCCTTTTACCTGCTGTTCAGCTCGATTTGCAGTAATAATACAAAGACATCATAAGCAATTAATCTCTCCGTGTTTTGGATCTGAAATCATAAATCAATTCACCAGCTCCTATCTGTATGCCACTTTTCCTTTTGTGCATATAGTAAGAAAGGCGGAAAAAAGAGACAAAACCTTTCTTATCTGCTTCCTCCGCATTTTTTTTTTATCTCCGCAGAGTTATAAAGAAAACATCTCCTCGACGGACTGCCTCACTTAACGTTCCTTACACTTTACCCCTTCCCCAAACATGATAGGTCTATTAGATTAGGTAGGTACCAATTACAACAGCAGTAAACCCGGCCACTCTAAAAACTCCCAACACTTCCTACTTAGGTTTTTAGCACGCGTTTTGAAAAACAAAATGTACTAATTTTATCACAATATATATCGTCCGTCCATCAGTCCATCTGTGGATACCATATTTCTGCTTTTATTGATCTGATTTCAGAAAAGAAATTCTTTCTGCATTGCGAAACCTGAGCTATGAGAACGACGATCACTATTTTTGGGTCTTTTTCTGATGCATAACTGCGCCGCTAGGGAGCTATATATAGGCACTATCGATTTCAAAATATATTTTTGCCAGATCATTGCTTCCAAAAATCGATTGAAACAGTTATTTCTCCTCGATACCTTTTATGACGAAGTCAATTTTGTGAACAGTTTCTATTTCAAATATAGCCCAGTTTTCCCGCTAGGTGGCGTAAATGTGCATTATATTTCCCCCGATACCACTGCTTCTAAACTCTGATAGGAAAACTTCTTGCATAGGATCGAATTCGTGGCAAGTAATGTTTTGCATCTAATTTCTAATATTTCGCAACGCGCAATTTCGAGACAAGTGTTTTTTCTGCTTCCAATATATTTTCAGCAGAATTTGCGCCTCTATAAACTCGACTGAAAAAATTCTTTTTCGATGAAATACCACTTACTACAAAAAACATTGTGAGTATATTTCTTGATTAAAATCATGGAAAGTTTTTCCGCTAGAGGGCGTTACGGTTTATCTTATTTTACTGGATTTCTCGGCTTCTAACAATCTAGACTTCAAAAAATAATTTTTGTGCCCGTGAAGGTTCACGCAGAAGAATATTTTGCATATATCTAATTTTTCCTGTTGCCACTACAGTGCTTAAGTGCATACTGCTGTTTACAATGTATTTGCAACCATATATGCGACTCTAAAAACCCAGATTAAAAATATTCCTATTCGTTGAGATAACGTTCGACACAACATCATTTCATGTGTACTTTCTTGCACAAATAATACAAGATTTTCCCCCAGGGGGCGCAAATACATATTTTATTTTTCTCGATATCTCTGCTTCTAAAAGTGCGATTTAAAAACTTCTTTTAACATCGGATACGATTCCCTTCGGGGAACATTTTGCATATACTCTTATATTTTTATAACGCACAGTTCTGGCTCTAGGTAGGTAATTGTGTATTTTTGTTAGAAAATGTATCTCCGCTACTGAAAAAAGTATTTTCATGTTATATGCCAGTCACTATGTAGCATTTGGAAACATATTTTAAATAATGCTCATCTTTCCCGCTATATGTGAAATTTTTTCTTGCTGTCTTTGCTTCTCGAAACTGTATTTGAAAAGTTATTTTTCCATCACACAGCTTTTGCTATAAAGAATATTTTTTGCATGTTTTCTACTTTTCATAATCCACAGTTCTGCAGCCAGCGTCATCCCCGTATTTCTATTTTTGACAGAGTTTCCCATATTCTAATAATCCATTGGAAAAATTCTTCCTTGGATT
Source organism: Macrothele yani (assembly GCA_039090855.1). Taxonomy (NCBI): domain Eukaryota; kingdom Metazoa; phylum Arthropoda; class Arachnida; order Araneae; family Macrothelidae; genus Macrothele; species Macrothele yani. The sequence goes on from CM076996.1 coordinate 10,861,442, forward strand.
TCAAAATCGCTTGAAAAAATACTTTCAAAGAGGTTTTATCACTTGCGAAAAATGCCTTCAATATGAAAAATATTTTGCTACGATTTTTATTCTTCAAATAACGAACAGCTTTCCCGCCATGGGGAGTAAAATTATATCATGCTTCCTCCATATCTCTTCCTCAAAGTGTTCGATTTCAAAAATTCCTTTTGCCTCTGATATCTTCCAATATGAGGAAGACTTTTCGTAAAATCCGTTTCTGCAGGTAATGAGCGTAAGCAGTTCTTTGTACAGGTGGTGCACATAAAACCGGCCCCAAACTCGTTTTGTGTTGCAGTTGTAAAGTTATATTTCGTAATTCACAACTAAAAACTATTCGACGCTGTTGCGAATGCGCATAAGAGTTCAGTGATCTTCCACTCACCCCCACCCCCACCCCCAAGACAGTCTGCGTGTGAATTATGCCGTATACAACTGAACAACGCATTTTTATTGTGGAGGAGTATGTTCGCACTAATAGCACATGTTCTTTCGTTTTGGTTCGTGAACGATTTAAAGCAAAATATCCTAGTGCCAATGTTACTGCGAAATCAACGATCCAGGGCCTAATGAAGAAATGGCGTACAACTGGTTCTGTAATCAAGGCACAGAGAGTTAAACAACGAACTGTACGCACACCGGAAACTGTCACCGACGTAGTGGATCGTATCGAAAGAAGTCCCAACAAGTCAACACGCAGTTTATCCCAGTAGACACCAATTAATCGTATGTCAATTCAGCGCATATTTCAATATTTAAAAATTAAGCTTTATCGTGTGAGTGTTGTGCAGGAATTAAGAGCACTTGATAAGGGAAAACGTGTCCATTAATGTCAGGGGCTATTACAGATGGTTTCTGAAGGACTGCTTGACTCATTTCTCTTCATTTCAACAGACGAAGTTTGGTTTCACTTCTCGGGGTATGTCAATTCGCAGAACACCCGACACTGGGCTGCAGAAAACCCACACGTGTTTCAACAGAAACAATTTCATTATTTAAAAGTCGGTATTTGGTGTGGAGTGTCAGGCCATCAGACCCATTTCTTTCGAGGAGAATATGAATACAAACGTTTATCTACGGATCTACGAAGAGTTTGTACGCCAGTTGACTCCACATGAACTCACTATGCCTTCTTCCAAAAAGATGGAGCGACTTGCCATACCTCTGATCGTTCACTCGTTCGAATCCACAGTGATTTTACTTAGGAAAGGACAATCAATCAGTAAGGATCTATGGTCACCACGCTCTCCCGACTTATCATCGAACGACTTTTACCTGTGGGGCTCGCTAAAAGGGAAAGTCTAGTTGGTTGATTTTAATGGCTTAAGGCCCAGGTTTGGCCAACTACTGCAACAACCCTCGAACGTTGAAAGAATTGAAAACCAAAATACGGCAAGAGATCTCCCGCATTTCAGAAGCCGAATTGCGGGGAGTTTTTCTGAACATGCTTCGGCAAACGGAAAAATGCATCGAGGAAAGTGGCAACAACTTCCAACACAGACTTTGAAACAGTATGTAAAAATGCTGATAAACTTGTCAATTGTTAACATTTCAGCCTTTTTTTATGTTAAAAATATCGTTTATTCACCATACCAAATGTAACTGAAATGTACGGTACATTATAGCCAAATAAAACTGTGCAACTGTCTTTTATTTTGCATTTGGGGCAGTTTTTATGTGCGCCATCCTGTATTTAAAAATGTTGTGCCGATTCTATAGTAATCCGGTTGAAAAACAGAAATTGTGACTGCTTACATTCATTATGAAGAATAATAGTATGCACATTGTGCATTTCAAATAATGAGCAGTTTTTCCACTTCTATTCTAAAAATCTGCTCTGAAAAATTCTTTTGGTATCTGAAACGATTCAAAAGAAGCGCTCATTACACTCGAAAATTCTATGCTATCTTCCTTGTTTACGTTCCAGTCTGAGTGCCTTATCCATTCTTCTAGGTAGCACAACTTAATGCCAAGTACATATCAAAAGCCATGGTTTGAGAAAAGAGAACAGCGGCTGACAGAACTTTTGCTCACAGTTTCTTCAATTAGTCTGCGGCTAATCACAATTCGTATTTTGGCCTCTTACAGCTGCAGAAGTACGGATTTGTAAAGAACCTTGCCGATACTGTGCGTTCTCAGACATGGAGCACCTACTTAGCAATATTTTAATTCTACCTTCGAACTGCCAGAGGAATTCTTTTTTTTTCCCCTTAAGGAAGAGATCTGCTCTTTGCTTCAAAGGCCTGAAATATCTATCTCTGTAGCCTTTCGAGGCAAATTTCGTTGACCGTTAAATGTTTCGTAGGTGAATAAAGATTTTGATTTACAGTTCTCCTTATGTACCAATAAATCCTGCATTGTTCTTGTATCCTTCTCTAAAATAATGACATCCGAACTCACTTATCCAGTTATTTTGGTCGTTGCCCGGGTGAAAGGTGCCGGTGTAATGTACCAAATACATCGGAAGTAGCACGTATTTAAGGCTAGATGCCAGTTTATGACCATTTCTAAGACATGACGCAGTTGTCTAAGCTCTGGCTTCCGACCATTCGTCCGAGATGGGCCGGAGTTCGAATCCCGGTGAGGCATGGATGTTGTGCTTGTCCTTTGGCACTGGGCTTCTCCCTTCCCTGGAACCAGTGACTCTAAATTAGGGACGAGGAACTACCCATCGAGTAGCTCACGGTTGCCGTTTAACCCCCAATAAAAAAAAAATACGTGTTTGTTAATGTCCCCTTTTCTTGTTTACGCTTTCCCACCGTAGGTTGAAGAAGCGTATATGCTTCAGCTTTTTCCGTCCGTCTGTCAGCACGATAACTCATGTAAAAATGGTTCGATTTCGATGAAATTTTAGTATGTGGTAGTTGACCATCAGGGGACGAACCCTATTGAAAATGGGTGAAATGGGGTTAAAGGTCATGCCATAAGAGTGGGATCCATTCAATTGCCCTTATGCGTCATAACTTGCGTAAATATGGTTCGATCTCAATGAAATTTTAGTATGTGGTAGGGGACCACCTGGGGACGAACCCTATTGAAAATGGTTGGAGTCAAAGGTCAGGACATAGGAGCGCGATGCATTCCATTGCCCTTATGCGTCATAAGGTGCGTAAAAATGGTTTGATTTCGATGAAATTTTAGTATGTGGTAGGGGATCACCTGGAGAGGAACCCTATTGAAAATGGGACAAATGGAGTCAAAGGTCAGGACATGGGATCGGGATCCATTCCATCGCCCTTATCCCACACTATTAAGGTGGACGTCAAGTAATTTTGCTTCCTATATTTCCAATGGAAAACCTTTTCTACACATTCTCTTCACAATTAGTGTGTTCCCAAGGATGGAAATTTGAACATCGATTAAAATAATTTCATACTATAACTTGGAATACTTAACATTTTCTAAAACATAAGCATAATTACATTAAAAAACAATAACCTTTCCTTTGGTGGTGTTGAAACCAGAAAAAAGATGGCGCGACCTGTACTTTGATGACGTCAGTGGACAAATAAATGTTGGATTGCATAATGACGGTTATGGTTTAGAAAATATTATCACGGTTATGGTTTAGAAAATATTAAGTATTCCAAGTTATGAAATGAAGCTATTTTAATCGATGTTCAAATTTTCATTCTTGGGAACGCATTAATTGTGAAGAAAATGTGTACAGAAGTTTTTCCATTGGAAGTATAGGAAGCAAAATTACTTGACGTCCACCTTAAAGTAGCAATTCTTGTATGTATCTATGTACATTTTATTTTGAAAGCGGCTCTAAGAATTTTGATGAAAGTCGTTAACCTACCGTTTTCTGGTACTAGAAATCGATTTAGCTTGATCTCGACTTTAGGAGAATTCGTTTAGTGGGTTAAATAACCACCCCGAATTATAACGTTTTTAGTGCCATGGCGTCGTTCCATTAATGTTTCCAATGCTTAGAAATCTTATGACGTCACAATCTCGCGTTTGCAAATGTTGGCACGCGGTCACACCATCTGTCTCATTACGTCACGCGTTGTGTGTGGATCCTATTAAAGTTTTATGACGTCATACTCTTGTCAGCAGATGGTCGCGATTCCCATCTGCTTCATTACGTCACGCGTTGTGTGCTTATGTACGTCCGTACGATAACTCGCGTAACAATCGTTCGATTTCGATGAAATTTTAGTATCTGGTAGGGGATCACCTGGGAAGGAACCTCATTTAAAGTGAACGAAATGGGGTGAAAAGTCAGTACATAGGAGCGGGATCCATTCCACTGCTGTTATGCGTCAAAACTAACGTAAAAAAGTTCGATTTCGATGAAATTTTAGTATGTGGTAGGGACCACCTGGCCACAAACCCTTTGAAAATGAGCGAAATGGGGTCAAAGGTCAGGTCATAGGAACGGAATCACTTCCATCGCCATTATGCGTCATAACTTACGTAAAAATGTTTCGATTAGGATGAAATGTTAGTATGTTGTAGGGGCCTACCTGGGGACGAATTCTATTGAAAATGGGCGAAATGGGGTCAAAGGTTAGGACACAGGACCGGGATCTATTCCATAGCCCTTATGCATCATAACTTACGTAAAAATGCTTCGATTGCGACAAAACTTTATCATGTTATTTCGGAGGTATAACGAACCGGTTCTGTTGAATATCATCGATATGGGATCAAGGGTCAGGGCACGGGACCGAGATTTATTCCACAGCCATTATTCTCATAACTTGAGTAATAACTTGAGCAATGATTTCTGGTATGTTGGAAAGCGTATTATAATCAACGCATTGCATGATTTTACAAACTTGTTTTCAGATGATACTTCCTCTCTTTTATTTATTTATGATTTCTTAGAAACTTTCTCAAATTTAATTGACCGGCTGGTAAAGAAAATATATCGCCAGCGTGACCTTTGCCACACGATAGTTTAAAATTTGAATAATTTTTCAATGTGCATAAGATACTGCGTTTTCGAAAATTTACCAACTGTTGAATCAAATATGAAAATCATCCTTAATTCCATATTTCATGGTGTTACTGATTAAAAGAATACATGCTATTGATAGTAATCCCCATAGAGACACATTCTGAAGTCATTTATTTAAATCCACTCGCAGCATTTAATGCATCTGGACATTATAAAAAAATGTCCGTCACCTGTTTGATAAGCAGTTTGCTAAGCAGTATGCTTCAAATAACTATTTGAAAAGGAATTACTTCAACTTAAAAATTTCTTAAACATTTCGTCCAACTTTTAGGAGTAGATTGACCTTCCAAGGTACCACGTACAAAATAGCACACGCGCTTCCCAATATGTTCACAGAGGAGGGTTCCTGCACATTTCTCTTTTCTATCTTATCACTTTCTGTCAGGTCAAGCCAAAGTCCGGGAAGAAAGCTGTGGATTTTGTGTTTCAAAATGAGCTGACATTGTTAGTCGCCCCTCCCTGTTTCAGCATTGTTGTTACGTCTACAGTTCGTCAGGCGCTACTGCTGCGTTTACAGTAGGAACCGTCCCTATACTCAAGATCCTTCGGTAATTGCCACTGCAAAAACTCCTTCATACTTGCGATTCTGGCATTTATCAACTGTTCACTGTTTCGTTAGATCTTCGAGAAAGAAATGAAATATACTTGTACTTTTGAGTTTCTTTCAAAGGCCAAAAGAGCCTCTTACCTTTTATGAGAGTGCAGGAAAACTATCAGCGACAAATTATGCATTATTTGGGAGATCCCAAAGAAAACAAGTCAAAAACTGGGAAAGAGGATGAATTTATACCACAACACTAGAAGTTCGTTACGGTCCTGGAAATGTAAGAGAATATTGAGAGAAGTAATAGAACAAATTCTAAGGAGGAAGTTAAATGGGGAGGCGGAAGGAAGGGAAATGTAAGATTTCAGATTTCAAGAAACTGTTCCATCACGTGCATATTGCACTCTAGAATGCAAAAAAGAATATTCTCTCTTAGCTTGCTTTTTAGCACGTCTTTTGTAAAAAAGATCGTGCTTATGTTACCGGTTTGTCCGTCCGTCTGTACCCACGATATCTCTGTAACTATTAGTCCGATTTGAAAACTTCTTTTTGCATTAGGAAGCTTGAAATATGCGAATGATGATCCTTTCTTTATTTCGTTTTTTTTTTACGATGTACAATTTCGCCGCTAGAGGGAGTAAAGGCAGATGATTTCGAATTCAAAAATACGTTTTATTCCACATATTTGCTTCTAAACCTCCGATTGAAAAAATTATTTTATCTTTCGATTCCATTTATGTAAAAAAGTATTTTAGATATAGTTATTTTTTTCAAATTACGCATAGATTTTCCGCTAGGGGGCGTAAAAGTAAATTACATTTTTCCCGATAACTCTTCTTCTAAAACACTGATTTGAAAAAAAATTTCTTCAGCGGATACACCTTCTAATGGAAAATCTTTTGCATATACACTATCTACCAACAAGTAATTGGACACCCCTACAATCGACGATATCTGCGGTCCTGATACACGTCACGGCTGCTGCCGTTAAATATCATGTGGGAAACAACAACGCAAGCAGTCGCATGCAAGATGCCACGCAGTTCGGAGCTCTGTGATTTCGAGAAAGGTGTAATCGTCGGGTATCACAGAAATGACCGATCCATACGTGACATATCCAGCGAGTTGAAGTACCCCAAAATCGACAGTGGCCTACGTGATTGGCAAGTGGAAGATGAGAGGTGACTGTCGGAATGTGCTCCGACCCGGCAGACCCACAAAACTGGGAGTTAGAGACCGACGGGTGCTGGCCAGAGAAATTTCGGAAGAACCGCACCAAATCGATGGGCCACATCCGCGAGGAGTTTCAACAGGCATCCGGGAGTGTTCTTTCGATGAATACCATCCGTAAGTAAGCCCATCTGCTCGGTTATCATGGACGTGCTGTCGCCCACAAGCATCTGATCACCAAGTCCAATAGCGCTGCTCGGCTAACGTGGTGCAAAGAACGTCGACAGTGGACCGTTGAACAGTGGAAACAAGTTCTCTGGAGCGACGAGTCAAGGTTCACCCTCTACCGTTCGGATGGCAGGGTCTGGGTTTGGCGTCTGCCTGGAGAACGCCTTCTGCCAGAATGTATTGTGCCAACTGTGAAGTTCGGCGGCGGTGGAATTATGCTATGGGGGTGTTTCTCCTGGTATGGCACGGGACCCTTGGTCGCAATTCCTGGTAGACTCAACGCCGAGACCTACTGCACCATTTTGGATGACTATGTGCTTCCTACGTTGTGGCAGTTTTACGGGGTGGACCCATGTTACTTTCAGGATGACAATGCCACCGGTCATGTTGCGAGGTCCACCATGGCTTGGTATGGTGACAATGGGGTTAATCAAATGGAATGGCCTGCGCAGAGCGCGGACCTTAACCCTATCGAGCACCTCTGGGACGAGTTGGAGCGTCGACTTAAGGGGTGCCCCCACCGTCCGAAATCGGTGAAGGAACTGACCTGTCTTCTCCAAGCCGAGTGGAAGAAAATACCACTAGCCGTCGTACAACGCCTGGTTGAGAGTATGCCCCGGAGGGTCGCAGCTGTAATCGCCGCTCGTGGAGGCTCCACCAACTATTGAAGGTGAATAAACTTCGTTTTCCTTTGCTATCACAAGTGTCCAATTACTTGTTGGTAGATAGTGTAATTTCAAATTTTTTGTAAAGAATACTTTGGCCACCAGGGGGCGTAAGTGTTAATTTTTGCTTCTGATGTATATGCCATAAAATCTGAGCTTCTAAAATATCGTTTGAAAAAATTATTTCGTGGACTGATGCCACTCACACAGATAAACCTTTTCGGAATATTTTCTTCTTAAAATATTCCACAATTTCTCCGCCAGGGGGCGTAGATGTATATCCTTTTTTGTTGGATAGTATTTCCAGTGTGACATGTTTTTCATATAATTTTAAAATTTTCAAGTAATTCATAGACTTTCCCTAGGGTAGGGGTAAATTGCGTTTCCCCCTATATCTCTGCATCTAAATCTTCGATTTGAAAAAAAAATTTCTGCACCGGATACAGATCCTGATGGGAAATCCTTTGCACGTAATTTCTAATTTTTGTAAAAAATGGTTTGGCCACTAGGTGGCGTAAGAATTAATTTCCGCTTCCGATGTATTTGCAGCAAAATATGAGCTTCTAAAATCTCGATTGCAAAAAACGTCGTTTGTTGACCGTTACTACTCATGTCGACAAACCTTTTACGATCATTTTCTTCTTGAAATAATGCATGGTTTCTACGCCAGGGGCGTAGATATATATCTTATTTTTGTCAATATCTCTACTTTTAGGAGTCCGATTTGAAAAATTCCTTCTTTGTTGGATAGTGTTTCTGATGCGAATTTTTTTTCCTATAAATTCAAAATTTTCAAGTAAATCATAGACTTTCCGCTAGGGGGCACAAAGGTAAATTGCGTTTTCTGCGTTATTTCTACTTCTAAAACTCCGATTTGAAAAATTCTTCCTGTATCGCATACCTGATGGAAAATATTTTTCACATAATTTCTAATGATTGGTATAGAAGGGTTTGGCCACCAGGGGGCATAAGTGTTAATTTCTGCATCTGATTTATTTGTAGCAAAATATGGGCTTCTGAAAACTCGACTAAATATTTTTTTCTTTGACCGATACCGCTCATACGGAAAAACCTTTTGAGAATACTTTCTTCCTAAAATAATGCATGGTTCTCCCACCAGAGGACGTAAAGTCACATCTTATTTTTGGCGATATCTCTGTTTCTAAGAGTCCGATTTGAAAAATTATTTCGGTGTTGGAGAGCGTTTCCGGTGCGCAATGTTTCTCACATAAATTCATGTTTTTCTTAACGCACAAGTCTGCAACCAGAGGGAGTAAGCTCACGATTCCGTTTACAGCAATATCTGCGGGATTAAAAACTCGATTGAAAAACTTCTTTCTTCCGTCAGATACTATTATTTTCCATACCGGTTCCATTGACTTTGAATAGCTTTGATAAATTTAATTTGCGTCAGAACGGATTCAAAAGACGTACTTGTTACACCCGAAAATTCGGTGTCATCTTTCTTGTTTTTTTCTTTTTTTATGCTTGTTTTTTCACTTACTTTCAGTCACCTCAGCTGAATAGGCAGTAAAGCTCTAAAGCAGCAACATCTGCAAGGAATCTATGACAAGTTGTATACCAGAGACGGTTTAAACATGCGAAGGCAAAAACTAAGGCCACTATGGGCACCAAGAAAGACTCAAAAACGAACATGATTCGCTTTTAGTAAACGATCAGGGTATAGGGATGAAACGCAAAGGATTCCATAAAACTTGTGAATGAACAGCAACAAAGATACAAGAAGGGAGAAACCAAATGAAGGAGTGAAAATATGGGTAATAATGAACGAAATGCAAGATACGTAAAAAACATAACAAATGCGAAAGTTTGTAAACTAGGCAATATACAGGCATGTGGAGGACAAGAACATAGACATCTTATGAACGCTACTACAACAGATATTAATTCTGCATTAATGGGTGAGCAGTGTTTTGGGGAGAGATGTGATTTAATTGCTCTAATAGGAATCTGTTTCAATGGCGACGATCGTCCTTGATTCGGAACTTCTAACTAGGTGGGTGGTAGTACCGTGGGCCAGGCGCATCCCTAGAATCTGCCGTGTCTTGCTATATACTAGTTCACCTGTGAAGTTGCTTGCACTTGTTGAACAACACAATGAATAGAATCTTATTTTGTAAATAGCTTAATCTTTGAGCTCATGAAAAATTGTACGCTTGCGAAACTGAGTTCCTTGACTTTTTGGCAATGCAGAAGAAGAAATAAACAGCAACTCTCTGTCTTGTATCATGTTGGCCCAGAGGCGTAGAGAAGGTGACTGACGCCAAGGGGCAGCACATAATTTGCGCTGCTTGGGCTCTTATTGTGTTTGGATGGAAACAGAGGAAAGACTTCTATTAAATAAAAGTGTGGACATTTCACTGCAGCAAATGATAAACAAATAAATTATTTATTTCAGAGATGATCTAAAAATGTTTAAAGCTTATGTCAATAATTTTATTTTTATAGGAGCACAACTTGGCCTTTAGGAGGTCATTTGATAAGCTATTTAGGACAAATACTGAAACTTAATTTTAACTGATTAGACAACTATTTGGTAAGTTTGACGATGTGATTCGAGAATATTTGAGACGTGTTTGTACCAAGAAAAACACTGATCAAAACATACAGAATCAAATAATCATTTTTAGAAAACCAAGTGTGCTGAAAGATATTTTACTTAGAGCAAAAACAGCACTATATTTTCCTCTTATATCAGACTGCACACCTGACATAAGTCATTCTGAAAAGTTATCAATGACCGCACGGTTTACAGGTGTCAGAAAGACATATTATCTCTAAAGGAACGTTTTATTGATTTTAAAGAGGTGAGTTACTCCGCAGGTGAAAGATTAATAGAACTTTTGTTAGGAGTTATGAAAATGATTGTCCTGAATTTACAAGATCTACGTGGTTATTGCTGTGAGCTTGGAATCCAACATGAAAGGTTAAAATATAGGTGACTACTCAAAAACACGCGAAATGAATTGCAGCTCTAATTTTTGATCTTTGAACTTTTCTTCAAACCTGCTTCACTTTTTTAAAACATCAAATAGCGAGAAAATGGACTTGTTAAAATAGTTTTGTGCGGCAGGCAAGCCCCAGGCAAAATGTATTAAACAAGCATTTTACGATCAAATTCATTTCAGTATCAAACAGAAGGAAATATGATTCCATCAATTTCCATTAGGACTGGTAAATGTTTACTTTAAGAGCGCTAAAATCTTAGCTTCGTGATCACGCAAAATAGCATGCTTTTTGACTGGAGGATATTTAATTATTAACCATACGCAGACTAAATTCTTCTTCCTACTTGTTAAGCGTTTCCACTGCGCCATTAATTTCGAGGAACAAGATAAAATCCTTTCATCTCATTATTTTTCGCACTAATCATTCATTCACTTAGAGGATTAGTAGCATTTCCTTGTCAGAGCTTCAGAAAAAAAAATATTTGAGAAAATTAAACAAAAATGTAAAGAGATGCGAATTGTTTTCGTGTGATATTTAAACAGGATGTACTTTCCAAGAATCCTACAAAGTACCAAAATTAATTTACCATACGCGGCTTACGATCGATCATCGCCTCATATTTAGGCGAAAAAAAAAATAGTGACATCCGAAGACCAATCGGTTTTGTTAATTTTAATTAAGAGAAAAAAACTGTTAAAATAAACCTTCAAGTTTCATCGGCTCAGCGGGCAAAAACAGTGTTCAAAACCGAATTTATTGAATTTTTATTTTTTGAAGGAAAACCAAAGGCGGAAATTTGGTCATTAAACTTATGTTCGTTAATTACAAATGATGTCTGGCATCGTCCGACAAGCCATCTCTCGAGCCCTTATTAATTAACTCCTGATTAATTTACTAATTAAATTGCAGTAGGAAAACGTGTAAAGCAGCTTATTTTGTGCATCTTTTAAGTTAAGAGCGTAATGGATTGCAGAACACCCGCTTTTCGAAAATTTCCCCTTTGTCGACTAACTCCCTTTTGAAAATAGACGCACAAGGCCTGGCACCACTTCGTGCCGTAATTAATTGGATACGCATGAGAAAAGCAGGGAAGGGGAGGGAAGGGACGCTAAAGCCAATGGAGGTGAGTTTGTTTTAAAACAACTTAGTCTAAGCAGTCGCAGTTGTGGATTCTGCCTGGGGTTTTAATGGTGCGAATGTGATCTTATACGATGTTTATGTAAAATACGATATAAAAGCAGGTGGAAAAATTGACGTTTCTATTTTGCAGTTTTACCTCGAAAGCTCACTCAATGAAATTTTGAGACAAACGGAAGACAGGTAGTTGAAAAAAAATTATTTGCAGAGATTTACCGCAACATGTGTCTGCCGAGAACGAATTAATTCCAGTGCAAATCTGTTGCTGATGCCAACGTACGCGTGTTGCTTCAGCAAAAACAAGCCATAATTCCACGAAACAACGCTTGCTTAATGGATTTTAAAGTAATGCGCGTCGATCCGAATTAAGTTCCGACCTCACAAAATCTTGCAGAGTTGAAACTTTATACAAAAAAAAAACTAAAGTTTTGTCGTTAATAAAAGTATCCTTGCATTTTGGTTGGCCATTATAATGTAACGAAAATAATCACGACTGTGTTTCTGGAACGTCATTAGGCAGTATAAATAGCTTTCTTTAAAGTTGTGGTGTCTTCCAACAGCTTCAGAACCCAAAATAATTTACATTAGAATTCTCAACGGAGCCACGAAATATTTTTACAAATCTTCAAGGAAAACTAAATATAAATTTTAAGATATATTTATAATTATGATGATCAGCTTTTCTGCCAATTGCATCAGTCAAACAGAACTTGAAAACCAAATCATATCAAATTGCTAGTGATGTCACTGCTGTTTATTTATTTATTTTGTGATGGCGTTACATCTCAGGTAAATAAAGAATCACCGGAAAGGGATTATTTAAATAGAACCAATTTTTTTTTAACACGAGATGTTATCAAGCTGATTGGAACAGAGTTGAGGAACATGAACGAGCAAGATGTGTGAACAAATCCAAATGCTCTAACACCACTTAATTGTACCTTTGCGTTCGACCGGGGTTGCCAACGACATGGAATCGGGGGGGGGAGGATTGTACACTGGCGTGCAAAAATGAAGGACGAGACAGTTTTTCGAATGTAACGTCGTGCAGAAGTGATCCATATCGACTCAAATCATACCATTAGATCCCCAAGATGTAAGAATATGAGACAAGTAGCTTCGAGCACAACTAGACAGAAAACAAAAACGTCCATGTGACAGGCGGCTGCCAAGAAAAATCCAGTCTTTAGTAGGAGATATGATCACCCTTGACTGCGTTGCAGGATTTTCAACGTCTGTCCATGCTGAGGACGAGGTTGTCAAGGAGCTGTTGAGGCATCGCGGCCCATTCCTCTTGTAGCGCCAATCACAGCTGAGGAATCGTTGCTGGCGGCTGGTGACGTGCTGCCAAGCGCCTTCAAAGAAGGTCCCACACGTGTTCGATTGGATTTAGGTTCGGGAATTTTGCGGGCCAATCCATGCGTTGAATATCTTTACTCTCCAACAGCTCTGCGACAGCCACTGTACCATGGGGTGTAGCGTTGTTGTCCATGAAGAGGAACTCAGGACCCACAGCACCTCTAAACAGACGCACGTGAGGCAGGAGAACTTCGGTACAATAGCTGACACCAGTGACTGAACCTCCTTGGAAGATGTGGAGGTCAGTACGGCTACTAAGCATGATACCGCCCCAAACGAGAACTCCCCCACCTCCAAACCGGTCCCTTTCGATGACGTTGGAGGTGCGATTGCGTGTTCCCTGCTCTCTCCAGATGTGTATACGTCCAGAATCGCTCGTCAGACTAAATCGGCTCTCATCCGTAAAGAGAACTCGACCTCATTGCTGATGTGTCCAGTTCTTGTGTTCCTGGCACCACAGAAACCGCTGTCTCCGATGATGGCACACACAGTACTGGTCGTCGTGCAAATGAACCACCTTTGTGCAGCCTCCTGGCCACGGTAAAACGCGATAACGGACGTCCACTTGTCTGTTGCATGTTTCTTGCGATTTCTCCCGCGGTCTGCCATGTGTTTGTTTTCGCCTGTAGGACAATATACCAGTCGTCCGCCGCCGTGGTAGCTCGTGGACGACCACTTCTAAACTCTCGGACAGCTGTTCCTGTCGTTTGAAATGCTCTCCAAGCTCGTGAAACGATGCTGTGAGTGATCCCGAACTCCTCGGCCACACTAGTCACACTTCGACCTTCTTCCAAACTTCCCAATGACGCGACCTCGGGTAAAGTCATCCAGATGTCGTCTACTGGATTGCCTGTTGGCCATATCACACGGTGGCAGCAACTCGACGTCGTTCAAACCGATGTACACCGTGCAATAGCTTTCACCGAATTGCTGAGCGTACACCGCCTGTGTGCTTTACACCCTTCCGACACCACCCCCACCCACCCCCCACCCAGCCTACGTCATGCTGCATATATGCGCATGCCCTACCGTAAAGCACCCTAGTCTATCTCCTGAGTGGTCTTTCGGTCCGTTCTGACTGCTCGTTCCGCTGTTATGCTAATTTCTCCTCTTCGTCCTTAATTTTTGCACACCAGTGTACGTACATATAGCGAGACTTGATTAACCGATACAAAAGTATAAACGATACAGCCTGGCTATTACAAGCTCGCTTTATGCGACACCTTGTATATAACGTTAAAAAATTAATACATAGCTTTTTTCGTTTTGTCGTTTACTTACGATCATGAGCAACTGAGAGGGCTATAAGCAGTCGCCCGTCCCTAATTTAGGGCCACTGGTTCCATGGGTGGGACAGAGACAGCATCATGGACAAATACATCACCCATGCATCCGCCAAGACTCGGACGAATGATCAGAAGCCAACATCTCAGATCACTTTGCCCCCGGGTTAATACATACATCGGTCCGAAGAAATTTCGAGTCGGGGAAAATGCCTAATAGCCTTACTAATAGCACTATCGCTAAAAGTGTCAGATTCGGTCAACATTTTGCGTACATTTTTTTCTTCAGAACGCGCAGTTTTCCTTCGAGGAAACGTAAAGTTACATTACATTTTCCTCTAAATCTGTGCTACTAACTGTCCGATTTGAAACATTCCTTTATCATCGCATATCTCACACTATGAAGAGCATTTTGCATTCAATTTTCTGAACGCACATTTCAGCCACTAGTGGGCTTAAGTAACTGTTTGTTCATGTACTTGCAAATAGTTTACCGATTCCAGGAATCCGGTTGAATTATTTTTTTTAAATGGTTCCTTTTTATATGAAGAACACTTCGCAAATTGTGCATTTTAAATATTGTGCGGTCTTTCCATTACTGTTTTTCTCCTTTTCTAAGAATTCGCTATGAAAAATTCTTTGTGTCTGAAATGTTTTACAGGACGTACTCATTACACCCGAAAATGTGTTGTCTTTCTCGTTAAGTAAATTTTTAAAACAAAAGCAATTTTCAATTTATTGTGACCTGCAAAACACTAGACAGTATTCTAGACGCCTACTAGAAAACGTAAAGCACGGGAGGAGGGGAATAGTTTTTTTCGTTGCTTTCCTCTCCACTGGCAGCCATTAGAGAAAGTATGCTTTTCAAATACAGAACACAATAATCTATTATTTTACACTAAACGTTGAAACGAATTATCGTAAAGCAGGAGAGTAGAAAGAAATGGGGGTTTTAAGGACAAAGGAAACGCACCCCGACGCACCACGGACCCCCACGGCTCACCCCGGCCACGCCCACTGCGGCCAACGTGCTCACCCCGCCCCCGCCCACTGCTGCCCACGCACGGACGGATGTGGTCAATCATGACGTCAGTCACCGCCATTTTTTTCCACGTGTTCTTTCCGGCCATCTTTTGTACGCCACGTGTTTTGAAATGAGTCATCGTTTTCTCCGACCATGCCGTTTTGTGTGCCACGTGTTTTGAGATGAGTCATCGTTTCCTCCGACCATGCCATTTGGTGTGCCACGTGTTTTGGGATGAGTCACTGTGTTGGGTGACATCGCCGTGCTAGCAAGCAATGCTATGACATCACCGATACAGTCATGATGGGGTTCGCACAGACGCTGGAGGAATTTTTCGTACAAAACAAATTAGGAGTTGACGTCATTTGAGATTCTGTTAGACACATTAAGCTCCAAGTCTGATTATTTTTTTTCAATAACTTGATCATTTTGCAACGAATTTATTCCTTATTTTTTCTCCATAATTTCCCATTTTATATAAATAATTTTTCAACGTAACGATTTTTTTTATTGTCTTTGAGGAGATTCACGCTTTTTAAACGGACGTACCAACATTAAGACGTTTCCCAAAGTTTTGTGCTGCAGACATAATCTTAAAACACGATTGTTTATTAATGTACTGTTCATGACATTTTCTGTTACATTTGTTAACATTGTACCTTTTTCCGCCATAAAACCCGCAATGTTTTATACATAATTAAAGTATTTTTTTTTATGTTTTCGTATTTTCTTTTATGATTAATCAGTGAAATGTACCTTTTAATGCATTATCTTAATCTACTTTTTTTTTCTAAATGCTTGCATACTCGTTAAACTTCTCGATGTACCATCATTATTTTATTTTCTTACTTTTCATTCTAACAACTACTTTTATCGAGCCTTTATTTTTTCTGATTTACACAAGCAAACGTTTCTTCATTATTATTTCTTTTTCCTACGCAAAGAACTCTTCTTACTTGCTTTTAATGTATGACTTAATCTGGTTTTCTATATAGCTGTTTCATGTTTGCGCAAGATATATTCAGATCTATAGCAGATATACATAAAATTCGTTTGTAACAGTATCTTCTTTTTCAGATTTAAACCAACATACGTTTCTTAACGACTTGATATCTGTTCCGCAAGATGTGACAAAACTTGATTTTTAACTTTTTCCCTCTGAAACTGTTTTTTTTCTTACTTGCTTTTAATGTATGCCTTAATCTATTTTTCTATCTTACTTTTCTATATGTGTACAAGAAATATACGGATCTATAGTAATTAAAATTCGATTGAAACAATATTTTCTCCATTCTTACTGTATTTTTACTTTTCTTTCTAACAGACGTTTTTTCTTCTCAATTCCCGCTATCTAACTTAATCTATGTTTTGAATATCATTCTATGTTCGCGTATTCGCCATTATTTTATTTCAAACTTTGCTAACTGCCTCATACTTATATTCTGACTTTATTTTTTTCATTTCAACCAACGTTTCTTAACGACTTGAATTTCCGGATGTGACAAAACTTCAGATTTATTTTTTCTCCTCTTAAACTATTTTTTTCTTACTTGCTTTAAATGTGACTTAATTTATTTTTTTCATCGCTGTTTCTTGTATGTACGTGAAATATACAGATCTATAGCAGTTAAACATTCGATTGAAAAAGTATTTTCTTTATTTTTACTTTATTTTTACATTTCTTTCTGACAAACATTTTTTTCACATTTTCCCCATATTTAACTTAAATTTGTGTTTTTGAATATCATTCTATGTTCACGTATTCGTCCATTGTCTTTTTTCTAACTTTACACTTCATTCTTGCTGTATTTTTCCATTTAATTTCAACCAACGTTTCTTAACGACTTGATATCTGTTCTACAAGATGTGACGAAACTTCAGATTTTTAATTTTTTCCCTCTGAAACTGTTTTTTTTTTCTTACTTGCTTTTCATGTATGGTTTAATCTATTTTTCTATCTCGCTTTTCTATGTGTGTACAAGAAATACACGGATCTATAGTAGTTAAAATTCAATTGATTTCTTCATTCTTACTATATTTTTCCATTTCTTTCATTTACAGTAGTTAAAATTCGATTGAAACAATATTTTCTCCATTTTTTACTGCATTTTTACATTTCTTTCTAACATACGTTTTTTCTTCTCAATTCCCGCTATCTAACTTAATCTATGTTTTGAATATCATTCTATGTTCGCGCATTCGTCATTATTTTATTTCAAACTTTGCAAACTGCCTCATATTTATATTCTGACTTTATTTTTTTCATTTCAACCAACGTTTCTTAACGACTTGAATTTCCGGATGTGACAAAACTTCAGATTTATTTTTCTCCTCTTAAACTATTTTTTTTCTTACTTGCTTTAAATGTGACTTAATTTATTTTTTACATCGCTGTTTCGTGTATGTACAAGAAATATACAGATCTATAGCAGTTAAAAATTCGATTGAAACAATATTTTCATTATTTTTACATTTCTTTCTGACAAACATTTTTTTCCCGCATTTTCCCCTATTTAACTTAATTTTGTGTGTTTGAATATCATTCTGTGTTCACGATTCAGACTTTATTTTTTCATTTCATATCAACCAACGTTTCTTAACGACTTGATATCACAAGATGTAGCAAAACTTCAGATATTTTTTCTTGTTTCTTCATGTAACGTAATATTTTTTCAAAACTCACTTTTAAGTATTCCTAAAAGCTTACATTTATGAGAAATATACAGATCTGTAGTGGTAAAAATTGGACTGCAACAGTATTTTCTTTATTCCAACTTTACTTTTCTATTTCTTTTCAACAGGCGTTTCTTCATTATTATTTCTTTTTCATATGTAAGCAACTTTTCTTTCTTTCTTTTAACGTATAATTCAATAAATTTTTCTATCTTACCTTTTCGTGGGTATACGAGAAATATAGAGATCTATGACAGTTAAAATTCGATTGTATTAGTATTTTCTTTACTATGACTTTATTTTTCATTTCATTTGAGTAAACGTTTCTTAACAACTTGATATCACAAGATGTACCAAACACTTCAGAATTTTTGTTTCCCTCACTTTCCAACTCACTTTTAAGTATTCCTAAAAACCTGCATGTATGTGAAATATTCATATTTTTTCACTGTATCCTAATTTGCTATACTTTTTTTAACTGATACAACAGGAAAAGCGTTCATTGTCAAGACATTCATTCTAAAGCATTCTTTCTTACGATAAAATTTATATTCTTAGCAATATATTTTCAGTATATTTTTTCTAAATCAACAGAAAAAACATTCATTCTGGAGACATAGCGACCAAGTCCGTACTTCCACTAAACATCATATTCTTAGCAAACATTTTTTCCCCTACATAGCAATTTCCTAACTCTCCAGAAAAGCAGCTATTCTCAACATGTAGCTAAATTATCGAATTTCTCCAAACAAATGTAATAACTTTTTTAAGAAAGACTTAGTTCTTTTCTCTGTATAACGACTTAATCTACTTTTCGAAAAACTGTTCTACGTTTACGCATTTTGTTTTACTTTGCTTTACACTGTACTTCGATTTTTTTCTTCGTAGTACTTTTTTCCTGTTTCATTCCAACAAGCTTGTTTCTTTTCGACTCGATCACTCTCACATTTCCATACAAACTTTCCTAATATCAGAAATGTAACAAAAACTTAAGATATATTTTTTAACTTTAGAATAAGTCTCACCGACATTTATTATCATGACATAAACTAAAACTTCATACTTTCCCTAAAAAATAATTTTCTTAATGAGTTGTTTTTACACTTTTTTCATGTATATCCAAATATTTATTGCTAATTCACCTCGCCAAAGTCAGTATGAACACACCTAACCACATTCTTTTTTTCCCAATTTATTTCGCTTTACATCGAAATGCGTCAAAACATGCATCAAAACTTGCGTTTACTTCATTCACGCAATGATCACTTTTAACTTACGAAGCGTTACATGTGAAACATCTGTGTTTGAGGTATTTCCCTTCATACGTTAACTTTCGTTTCCCCTTACATTCATTTCTAAATAGGTTATCTCCATCGCATCTGTTTTTCTGATACAAGATCACACACCATTTATTTAATTACTTCAAGAACATATTAATCTTGAACATAAAGAACAGCCAATCGTATTCTAAGTATGTTTTCTCTTGATTCTTATAAAGGAACAGACAGCAAGAAGTCTCACACACTGAAACAAACGTCGCCAATTTGTTGCCTTCATTGAGAGGGCGATTTTTTTCATATTAGTTTTTTATATAGTCGCAAAAATCCCATAGATTAACATGAGAAAATCATTTACCTTAAAGGAACGTTTTCAGACATGTTAGAAATCTTAAAAGAGCAAAATACTTCACTTGAAAAGTTAAGGGGTACGTTTTTAAAAAGTTCATAATTGAGGAGGATTGTGTTTTTTACAACTTCATTTTATATAAGGTTAGTTTCGAGAAAGTTAAATTTCGTCTAGTGTTAATCGAACAGAAGAAATATACATCAAGGAAAGAAAACTGAAATTATACATATGCAAAGAATTTGCTACGGCTGAAGGTCCCCCGAGCGAGTTATTCAACCAATGCTCGTATTACCCATTCAAAGATGGAGGTATCAGGATGACCAAATCTCTCGTTGTTGCCTTCTTGTAGCAAAAGAGGTGGTGAACTTCACCAAACATGGTTCCATAATATTGGGAAACACATTAAGGTTTACGGAGCAATTAAGCCCACGCCAGTGACCTTCTTAATTCACATGCACTCACATTCAAGCAGAAAAAAATATAAATGAATGACAAAAAATAATGAAATAAAAGTAGTCCTGAAAAGGACTGATGTTTAGTCCTAAAAAGGACTTTTTTTTTTATTCCTCAAAAGAACTTTTTTCTCTTATCTGGACTCTAAATTGCTCCAACGTATTCCACATTCTTGAGGTTCTACAAGAATTTTCTTTACATTAATGATCTGGAAGAAAAAGTGAGTAATGGTGGGACGTATCAGCGATTGAAGGCGCTCACCAAAGTATTTCCCCAAAGTTTTGGGTTCAACAAGAGTAAATGCTTCGTCAAAGCATAGAGTCCATTTGTCTTCTTCTGTTTCGTTAAAGCACCTATGCATCAGCTGATTGTTTGGTATGAGATTAGGATGCAAATGACATTCTCTGCAGTAATACACTTTTGCAATGTTTTTTCCAACCGCATCGACCAGAGCAAGTTTAAGAGCATTGGTGTCTTGATCAGATATCGTATGTTCGAGTCCGAATTTACTGCATACCAATCTCGCTGCGTCACGAATAATTGTTCCAAACTGTAATTGTAGAATACCGTCCCACAGCTTTTCAGAAGCATCACGAAGCGTGTTGAATTGTTCCTAGGTTAGAGACACCGAAGCACAATTCAATTGCAAGGCATTATTGGAGCACGTGAACAGTTGTTGAAAGGTGTACACAGGCCCATCAGATGAAGGTGAACAGTTCATCAACAGTTCTTTATTGATCACTTTGATTTTGTTGAGAGCGTCATAACAATGCGAGCGGTCCATGAACTTCTTGAATGTTCTAGCGGACATTGTCACGCCATATTTGGTAGGAAACAGTTTTTCTCCTTTGGTAGTGTAGCTGCGAATGTGCACTCTCACAGTTCCAGAAAAATCAGTCACTTTAGCAACTTTGTTTCCCCCGAGGGACACATGATGAAGAGGCATGCTTTCTAATGAAATACCGTGAGGAGGAGGTTCGGCAAACAGATCAGGACATCCATAGTTTAAAAGCTTCCATCGTGCTTCCATTTAACGCGGATCATCACTCACTTTTTCTTGGCATCAGAAACATCTGAAGACGAAGAAGTTCGCTTCATGTTTAACGCAGATCGACGAGGAGGTAGGTAACACAACGTGCACAGAATTCGAAGGCAGAGAACAGAATGAGGGAGCTGGTCTGTCCTCGGCCAAAACTGATAACAAATTGTTGTTGACGCATGCGCGTTGTTCACTGTGTGATGACGTGATTGTATAGCCACGTGATAAAGGAGCCTCTGTTATCATCTTTCTAAAGGTCAGATTTAATCGAACATCAGGTGCATTTTCGCAACGTGGAAGGTCGTGAAACCATGACTCATTCGTCTTGTTCAAGCATGTGTGTTGTTCGCTTCTTGATGACGTGATTGCATAGTCACGTGATAAGGGTGACCCTGTTATCATCTTTCTAAATGTCAGATTTAGACGAATATTAGGAGCATTCTTGCAACGTGGCAGTCCATGATACCATGACTCATTCGGGGGGAGGGTAGCATTTGTAAAAGCGATCCACATTCCAAAGCTATGACGACAGGCTGAAAACCATCTCTTTTAAAAACAAAGTCCCTTGTTTGGCCTAGAGAAACTGAGGCAATGCATGAATTTTTTACAATTTCACATTCGTCATCTCTGTGAAAACCAATACAGGGATTTCCATTTTTATACTTATTAATCAAAACAAAATTGAATATTTCTCCACATACATTCTCATCAGCATCCTTGATTTCACGAAGTACTGGTATCCAAGGTTTAGCCAGCACATGCAATCCACTGAATGAGTAATGGAGATGACTATCACCGTAGGCCACATGTTGTCTAGGAATTTTATATGTTTTTCCATAAATCTTAATTTTGCTGAGATCATCACCGATATATTCTACTTCATTTTCGAGGTGGTTAAGATAATCTGTAGCTTCAGAATCAGAAAATTATTTCTCATAGGAAAAATGGAGGCCATCCTTATGATACATCTCAGAAGAATGCATTTCTTCAGACGAAAGAAAATGTAGAGTAATTGAAAAAAGCAGTATCTTCACACCGAGCAACGAAGCGAGAATGAAACAGACAGACTTGAGATAAGACGTACGAGTAACGAGTGCGTGAGTCATCGGTGATGCAAGTACGAGCACGTTACGGACAGGTGTAAATGATCAAGAATTTAGCACGTTCATTTAAAACCAGTGTCAAATAATCAGGCAAAAAGTACAATTTCCGAAGGGGTGAAAATGAAATTGACTACATGTGAGAAAAAAAAATGGTGGTGATCGTGAAACGTCGAATCTCCCCCCCCCCAAAAGAAAATGGCGGCGACAGCTAGTAGGATGGCAACATCCAACATGGCGACTCACCCACACACGTGGCGTACAAATCACATCTCAAAGAAGTAGATATTAAACTTCCTTCTTCTTACATTGCCACCATTCACAACAATTTGTAAAATGAGTGTTACTATCTCCATTGTTCCACCCTCAGATTTCATTTTTCCTATGCTAACAGAAACGAACATGAATCATTGTCATAGAAGACGACTCGTCCGCATTTTCCCAACTCGACTTACACAAGACCAATGTCGTCGCCTAACCCCAGCTGTATGTTCTTTATTAAGAGGTCATGTACATTAAATTTGGTGAACTACTTCCGGGGTTTGCCGAACCTCCTCCTCACGGTATTTCATTAGAAAGCATGCCTCTTCATCATGTGTCCCTCGGGGGAAACAAAGTTGCTAAAGTGACTGATTTTTCTGGAACTGTGAGAGTGCACATTCGCAGCTACACTACCGAAAGAGAAAAACTGTTTCCTACCAAATATGGCGTGACAATGTCTGCTAGAAGATTCAAGAAGTTCATGGACCGCTCGCATTGTTATGACGCTCTCAACAAAATCAAAGTGATCAATAAAGAACTGTTGATGAACTGTTCACCTTCATCTGATGGGCCTGTGTACACCTTTCAACAACTGTTCACGTGCTCCAATGATGTCTTGCAATTGGTGCTTCGGTGTCCCTAACCTGGGAACAATTCAACATGCTTCGTGATGCTTCTGAAAAGTTGTGGGACGGTATTCTACAATTACAGTTTGGAACAGTTTTTCGTGATGCAGTGAGATTGGTATGCAGTAAATTCGGATTCGAACATACGATATCTGATCAAGACACCAATGCTCTTAAACTTGCTCTGGTCGATGCGGTTGGAAAAAACATTGCAAAAGTGTATTACTGCAGAGAATGTCATTTGCATCCTAATCTCATGCCAAACAATCAGCTGGGACATAGGTGCTTTAACGAAACAGAAGAAGACAAATGGACCATATACTTTGACGAAGCATTTACTCTTGTTGAACCCAAAACTTTGGGGAAATACTTTGGTGAGAGCCTTCAATCGCTGATACGTCCCACCATTACTCACTTTTTCTTCCAGATCATTAATGTAAAGAAAATTCTTGTAGAAGCTCAAGAATGTGGAATACGTTGGAGCAATTTAGAGTCCAGATAAGAGAAAAAGTTCTTTTGAGGAATAAAAAAAAAGTCCTTTTTAGGACTAAACATCAGTCCTTTTCAGGACTACTTTTATTTCACTATTTTTTGTCATTCATTTATATTTTTTTCTGTTTGAATGTGAGTGCATGTGAAGGAAGAAGGTCACTGGCGTGGGCTTAATTGCTCCGTAAACTTTAATGTGTTTCCCAATATTATGGAACCATGTTTGGTGAAGTTCACCACCACCTCTTTTGCTACAAGAAGGCAACAACGAGGGATTTGGTCATCCTGATACCTCCATCTTTGAATGGGTAATACGAGCATTGGTTGAATAACTCGCTCGGGGGACCTTCAGCCGTAGCAAATTCTTTGCATATGTATAATTTCAGTTTTCTTTCCTTGATGTATATTTCTTCTGTTCGATTAACACTAGACGAAATTTAACTTTCTCGAAACTAACCTTATATAAAATGAAGTTGTAAAAAACACAATCCTCCTCAATTATGAACTTTTTAAAAACGTACCCCTTAACTTTTCAAGTGAAGTATTTTGCTCTTTTAAGATTTCTAACATGTCTGAAAACGTTCCTTTAAGGTAAATGATTTTCCCATGTTAATCTATGGGGTTTTTGCGACTATATAAAAAACTAAAATGAAAAAAATCGCCCTCTCAATGAAGGCAACAAATTGGCGATGTTTGTTTCAGTGTGTGAGACTTCTTTCTGTCTGTTCCTTTATAAGAATCAAGAGAAAACATACTTAGAATACGATTGGCTGTTCTTTATGTTCAAGATTAATATGTTCTTGAAGTAATTAAATAAATGGTGTGTGATCTTGTATCAGAAAAACAGATGCGATGGAGATAACCTATTTAGAAATGAATGTAAGGGGAAACGAAAGTTAACGTATGAAGGGGAATACCTCAAACACAGATGTTTCACATGTAACGCCTCGTAAGTTAAAAGTGATCATTGCGTGAATGAAGTAAACGCAAGTTTTGATGCATGTTTTGACGCATTTCGGTGTAAAGCGAAATAAATTGGGAAAAAAAGAATGTGGTTAGGTGTGTTCATACTGACTTTGACGAGGTGAATTAGCAATAAATATTTGGATATACATGAAAAAAGTGTAAAAACAACTCATTAAAAAAATTATTTTTTAGGGAAAATATGAAATTTTAGTTTATGCCATAGTAATAAATGTCGGTGCGACTTATTCTGAAGTTAAAAAATATATCTAAAGTTTTTGTTACATTTCTGATATTAGGAAAGTTTGTATGGGAATAGAACAGTTTTTCGAAAAATAGATTAAGTCGTTATACAGAGAAAAGAACTAAGTCTTTCTTAAAAAAATTATTACATTTGTTTGGAGAAATTCGATAATTTAGCTACATGTTGAGAATAGCTGCTTTTCTGGTGAGTTAGGAAATTGCTATGTAGGGGAAAAAATGTTTGCTAAGAATGTGATGTTTAGTAGAAGTAAGGACTTGGTCGCTATGTCTCCAGAATGAATGTTTTTTCTGTTGATTTAGAAAAAATATACTGAAAATATATTGCTAAGAATATAAATTTTATCGTAAGAAAGAATGCTTTAGAATGAATGTCTTGACAATGAACGCTTTTCCTGTTACGTCAGTTAAAGAAAAGTATAGCAAATTAGGATAGAATGAAAAAATATGAATATTTCACATACATGCAGGTTTTTAGGAATACTTAAAAGTGAGTTGGAAAGTGAGGGAAACAAAAATTCTGAAGTGTTTGGTACATCTTGTGATATCAAGTTGTTAAGAAACGTTTACTCAAATGAAATGAAAAAATAAAGTCATAGTAAAGAAAGTACTAATACAATCGAATTTTAACTGTCATAGATCTCTATATTTCTCGTATACCCACGAAAAGGTAAGATAGAAAAATTTATTAAGTTATACATTAAAAGAAAGAAAGAAAAGTTGCTTACATATGAAAAAGAAATAATAATGAAGAAACGCCTGTTGAAAAGAAATAGAAAAGTAAAGTTGGAATAAAGAAAATACTGTTGCAGTCCAATTTTTACCACTACAGATCTGTATATTTCTCATAAATGTAAGCTTTTAGGAATACTTAAAAGTGAGTTTTGAAAAATATTACGTTACATGAAGAAACAAAAAAAAAATATCTGAAGTTTTGCTACATCTTGTGATATCAAGTCGTTAAGAAACCTTTGGTTGATATGAAATGAAAAAATAAAGTCTGAATCGTGAACACAGAATGATATTCAAACACACAAAATTAAGTTAAATAGGGGAAAATGCGGAAAAAAATGTTTGTCAGAAAGAAATGTAAAAATAAAGAAAATATTGTTTCAATCGAATTTTTAACTGCTATAGATCTGTATATTTCTTGTACATACAAAAAACAGCGATGTAAAAAATAAATTAAGTCACATTTAAAGCAAGTAAGAAAAAAATAGTTTAAGAGGAGAAAAAATAAATCTGAAGTTTTGTCACATCCGGAAATTCAAGTCGTTAAGAAACGTTGGTTGAAATGAAAAAAATAAAGTCAGAACATAAATATGAGGCAGTTTGCAAAGTTTGAAATAAAATAATGGACGAATGCGTGAACATAGAAGATATTCAAAACATAGATTAAGTTACATAGCGGGAATTGAGAAGAAAAAACGTATGTTAGAAAGAAATGTAAAAATACAGTAAAAATGGAGAAAATATTGTTTCAATCGAATTTTAACTACTGTAAATGAAAGAAATGGAAAAATATAGTAAGAATGAAGAAATCAATTGAATTTTAACTACTATAGATCCGTGTATTTCTTGTACACACATAGAAAAGCGAGATAGAAAAGTAGATTAAACCATACATGAAAAGCAAGTAAGAAAAAAAAACAGTTTCAGAGGGAAAAAATTAAAAATCTGAAGTTTCGTCACATCTTGTAGAACATATATCAAGTCGTTAAGAAACGTTGGTTGAAATTAAAAGGAAAAATACAGCAAGAATGAAGTGTAAAGTTAGAAAAAAGACAATGGACGAATACGTGAACATAGAATGATATTCAAAAACACAAAATTAAGTTAAATATGGGGAAAATGTGAAAAAAATGTTTGTCAGAAAGAAATGTAAAAATAAAGTAAAAATAAAGAAAATACTTTTTCAATCGAATGTTTAACTGCTATAGATCTGTATATTTCTCGTACATACACGAAACAGCGATGAAAAAAATAAATTAAGTCACATTTAAAGCAAGTAAGAAAAAAATAGTTTAAGAGGAGAAAAATAAATCTGAAGTTTTGTCACATCCGGAAATTCAAGTCCTTAAGAAACGTTGGTTGAAATGAAAAAAATAAAGTCAGAATATAAGTATGAGGCAGTTAGCAAAGTTTGAAATAAAATAATGGCGAATACGCGAACATAGAATGATATTCAAAACATAGATTAAGTTAGATAGCGGGAATTGAGAAGAAAAAAACGTCTGTTAGAAAGAAAAGTAAAAATACAGTAAGAATGGAGAAAATATTGTTTCAATCGAATTTTAATTACTATAGATCCGTATATTTCTTGTACACATATAGAAAAGTAAGATAGAAAAATAGATTAAAGCATACATTAAAAGCAAGTAAGAAAAAAATAGTTTCAGAGGGGAAAAAATAAAAATCTGAAGTTTTGTCACATCTTGTGGAACAGATATCAAGTCGTTAAGAAACGTATGTTGGTTTAAATATGAAAAAAAAAGATACTGTTACAAACGAATTTTATGTATATCTGCTATAGATCTGAATATATCTTGCGCAAACATGAAACAGCTATATAGAAAACCAGATTAAGTCATACATTAAAAGCAAGTAAGAAGAGTTCTTTGCGTAGGAAAAAGAAATAATAATGAAGAAACGTTTGCTTGTTTAAATCAGAAAAAATAAAGGCTCGATAAAAGTAGTTGTTAGATTGAAAAGTAAGAAAATAAAATAATGATGGTACATCGAGAAGTTTAACGAGTATGCAAGCATTTAGAAAAAAAGTAGATTAAGATAATGCATTAAAAGGTACATTTCACTGATTAATCATAAAAGAAAATACGAAAACATAAAACAAATACTTTAATTATGTATAAAACATTGCGGGTTTTATGGCAGAAAAAGGTACAATGTTAACAAATGTAACAGAAAATGCCATAAACAGTACATTAATAAACAATCGTGTTTTAAGATTATGTCTGCAGCACAAAACTTTGGGAAACGTCTTAATGTTGGTACGTCCGTTTAAAAAGCGTGAAATCTCCTCAAAGAAAATAAAAAAAAAATCGTTACGTTTAAAAAATTATTTATATAAAATGGGAAATTATGGGGAAAAAATAAGGAATAAATTCGTTGCAAAATGATCAAGTTATTGAAAAAAATAATCAGACTTGGAGCTTAATGTGTCTAACAGAATCTCAAATGACGTCAACTCCTAATTTGTTTTGTACTAAAAATTCCTCCAGCGTCTGTGCGAACCCCATCATGACTGTATCGGTGATGTCATAGCATTGCTTGCTAGCACGGCGATGTCACCCAACACAGTGACTCATCCCAAAACATGTGGCACACAAAATGGCATGGTCGGAGTAAACGATGACTCATCTCAAAACACATGGCACACAAAACGGCATGGTCGGAGAAAACGATGACTCATCTCAAAACAGGTGGCGTACAAAAGATGTCCGGAAAGAACACGTGAGAAAAAATGGCGGCGACTGACGTCATGATTGACCACATCCGTCCGTACGTGGGCAGCAGTGGGCGTGGCCGGGGTGAGCCGTGGGGGTCCTTCTTTGTCATGTCGGGGTGAGTCGTGGGGGTCCTCCTTTGTCATGTAACGCGACAGCCGTGGGGGTCCTCCTTTGTCATGAAACGCGACAGCCGTGAGGTTCCGCGGGCGGGGCCGGGGTGAGGCGTGGGCGGGGCCGTGGTGCGTCGGGGTACGTTTCCTTTGTCCTTAAAACCCCCATTTCTTACTACTCAGGAGTAACAGGTATCTCCTAATTGAATGAAACTTTATAGGTGGTCGGGCGTCCCCAATTTGGAATTACTTGTTCCAGGGAAGTAAAAGACCCAGTGCCAAAGTACAATCACATCACCTATTTCTCATCTGAGGCTTGGACCCGGGCCCAGCTCCGACAGTTTGTCATACACCCGCTCCTGAGGCCGCTCGGGCAGCGGGAGAGCTTTATTTTGATGTAAGTAGTGTTTCTCAGCAAATGGAACACCAACATGTTACCGATAGATTCATGACAGCGGAAATATAAGTTGAGATGATCGTGAAAGTTGGATTCCAAATTAATCCCAATCTGCTATACCTTGAAATTTCTGAGAGTCATTTCTTACAGTCACTAAACAAATCCTACAGAATCATGATGTCTATATTGAAATCTTTAGCTCATTGCCTTTATTTCAGTTACTCACCTCTCACGATGTGTACGTACACAAATGAATTGATGGATGGATCCACGAACGGCCTCTGAAAAGTGATTTTCCTGGAGCTATATGTTATGCCTAAAGATCCAATCCATGCTTATTTTTCTTGCTCTCATAATCAAGACGAAAGTAAGTTCACTGGGGATCTAGGAACGGACAGCAAACGATAAACAACGAAGTGGACCAAATGTTTTGTCGCATTTCTAGGGTAGCAGTTATGTTCTGTATGAGTGTACCAGACAGCTCTTAAACCTCGATCACATCCACGAATTGATGCGAAATTAGCCTTCAAGTTTCCTCAATTTCTTCACCTGTTCATTAGAGAGCACTTCCAATTTTTTAAACTAAAACATCAACCCTTAATTCGAGATTTAGGTCCAGCACTCAGTATTCATACATTTTTGGAGCCTGATACCAGCCACCGTTCTAGTCATTTTCGTTGCACGGTGCCAGTTATTTTATCGACACCCAAAAAACCTACATAGTCCAGGTAATCTTGACAACCAAAACGCCGAAAGGACAAAACACCGGTCGGTTTGTGTCCTTCGGTGTTTAATCCTGTCGGCGAGGTTGTGTCAGTCGGTGTTTTGGGTGCTGGGTATTTTTTGACCCAGACTCTCCGAAAAAATGTACCTCTGTATTGTTTAATTCACTTTAAAACCTTCTGCTCAATGCTAGCTAAGCCTAACACGGCTGCCTGAGTAATAATGCTTGATAGAAGGAGTCCAAATCAGTCACAAAGCAAATTGTATGAGAGCCTTTTGACTTTTCGTCAGTTATAGTGTTTCTCCCCCTTAAATCCCATTCTGGTTAGGGATGTTCATCTATGGTTGGCAACTGTCCCGTATTATATATACACTGCTGGCCACCCAAAATGCAACACAAAGAAGGAAGCATCAGATTGGCCTCAAATTCGCAGCATGCGTTGCCCGCGAGAGGACATGCAAACGATTAGCATTGCAGGGCGTACGCAAATCATGTGCGCCCGGCACGCCACCGAGAAACACTATAAGAAGAGTGCACAGAAGGTGGGGTGTAAGTAGTGGAAGTGGGTTGTGCTGCCGGACCTGTGCGTGGGAAGCTTCCTGATGCCTCGTCGCAGAATACGGCATTCATTCCAGCACGATTCGGAGTTCGACAGAGGACGAATAGTGGCTTATCGCGACAGCGGTTTACCGTACCGAGACATCGGCGCCCGTGTGGGACGGCATCCAGCCACAGTGAGGCGAGTATGGATTCGGTGGGTGCAGGAGGGACGGACGGACCGACGTGAGCGATTGCCGCAGCCGCGGCGCACCACCGAACGGGAGGACCGGCATGTTTTGCGGCGGGCATTGACTGCTTGCACCGCCACATCACGAACGTTAGCGCAGAAATTAGGGTGTGTTGCGCAACACGATGTGTCAGCAAGTACCGTTCGACGTCGTCTGCAGGAGCGGGGACTTGTTGCACGGCGCCCGTTGCTCCGATTACCATTGATGTTACACCACCGGCGAGTGCGGCGGCAGTGGGCCGTTGAACGCCGCACCTGGACTACGGAATGGCACGACGTTGTCTTCTCCGACGAATCCCGCTTCTGCCTGCAACACCACGATGGTCGGATCCGCGTGTGGCGGCACCGCGGCGAGAGACTGTATGACGCCTGCATTATGCATCGTCATACCGGTCCGTCGCCTGGTGTTATGGTTTGGGGAGTAATTGGAAATGACACCCGCACCTCTCTGATACGCATCGCCGGTACACTCAACAACTACCGTTGCATCTCCGACGTTTTGGAGCCTGTAATCCTCCCTTACCTGCAGGACCTCCCAGCGGCCACGTTTCAACAGGACAATGCGCGCCCACACGTGGCACGCATCGTGCAACAATTCTTCATGGCCCACCAGGTATCACTGCTACCGTGGCCCGCCTGTTCTCCCGATATGTCACCCATTGAACACGTCTGGTCACTGATCGGCAACCGAGTGGCCCGGCAAACACCACCCGCGGCTACGCCTTATGAACTGTGGCAACGTGTGGAAGCAGATTGAACCGACATACCCCAAGCCCACATCCAAAGCCTCTTTCGTTCGATGCCACGGCGTGTAGCGTCCGTTATTGCCAGTGTAAAGGCGAAAAGTAATAATGAGATGCATATCAATTAAGATATGATCTAGTGCTAATTTATGTACATAAAAACAAGGAAATAACTTTATTTCATTAACTGTGTGCATATACAATGCTCAAGGTTAGAAGGGCGCCAGCCTGTCTGGGAAGACTGAATACGTCCTTTGTGTAAAAGAATGTCAGTATTGTTATATGCTTTGTTCTGTTTGTATAGAGTCTGGTTTCCACGTACAGAAGTCCGTTAGATGGAATGTGTGGTATGTCGTCGGGCACGGAGACAATAAGCGAGGGAGAGCGATTTCCCCAGAAGCAGGAGCGGCTGGGGTGCGGATTCGAAGAAAGGGTGCCTGCGAACAAAGGTCAGGTTCGCTCCAGGAACTGACAAGGTCAGCGGCTTGTAGTAGGTCAGCGCCTCGCGGTAGAGGGTCCGAAAAAGAAAGGAGGGGTCTTCTGGAGCGAGGGGGATAAGAGATAGCTTCGGAGGGAGAAGGAGGATTGCGAGGTGCGCTTGGACGGCGGGTAGACGTGCGGCGTCTATGCTCCAAGGAACGCAGTTCCTGTTATTTGCGTGAAGCTGGAGGCTTCGGGAGAAAGTGAAAAGGATTTGCAACGAGTGTCTGGAAGACGGATAGACAGTGGAGATTTTATGCTCCGAAGAACGCAGTTCCTGGTTTTTAGCGTGAAACAGAGTGTTTCGAATTACAGAGTGGAGTCGAAACGACTCGGATATTAGAGTGGCGTTAGGGCCACGGAATTGAGATTGAACAATTCGTGACGGACGACGCATGCCACAAATTCGTCGACGCGGACATTGGCACCGGAACCAGACTCTCACTAGTACTTTGATTCATTAAATTTATTATCTTTCTTATTCACGAAGTATTTATTAAAGTTGATGAAGTGCCTTACAGTAGCCATTCTCTCCCTTCCCCCTTCCTTGATTCGCGGATAATTACACAAAAAGGCGGAGGGAGAGGGGCCTGGATGATAAATTTATTATTAATAAATTACGAGAGTGAGAACCTCAGATTATTTGCTGTAGGGGGAAGTTGTTAAATTAACGCACGGACGCCTATCGGAAAGAAGGCGGGACTTAGCACGAAAGTCTATGTCTCACCCCTACAGCCAGCCATGGGGGCCACACGAACTATTGATGTCTGCGTGTTTCGCAAGTCGCACGGGCCTGTGAGCTCAATCGTTTCATCTTTGTATCTGTTGTTATGTGTCCAGTAAATCTGGCTTTGCTATCTCGTGTCCTTCTTGGTGTTGCATTTTGGGTGGCTAGCAGTGTAGTAAGTGGTTTCCTTTTTTTTTTTTGGAGGGGGAGGAGGTTAATGACCACCGTGAACAACTCCATGGGCTATAAGCAGTCGCCCGTCCCTAATTTGGGAACAATGGTTCCAGAGAAGGGGAAGAGCCAGTGCCGTAAGAAAAACACACCATCCATGCCTCACTCGGGATTCGAATCCAAAACCACCTCAAACGAATGGTCAGAAGCTAGTGCTTAGACCACTTCGCCACCGGTTCAGCGTTGGTGTTTTCCGCAGTTGTACAAACGTAAACTAACTGGATGTTGGATTTTCCACTGAGCATATCACGAACTCGTTGGCACATGTATAACGAAACCGTAAGAAATAAAAAGCAGCTAAAAGAAAAAAAAACACGTGAAAAGTTATCTACGCCGTCTGAAGTAGAGAGACAGCACCTACAATCCTCATAAAGCACTCTTCACGCAAAAAAAATATACCTATATATACACGAAGAGCCAAAACATTATGACCAACGCCGCTTTATGAAAATCGAAGCAACTGCATGTAAAGGACTGCGCGTATGAAATTCATGAAATGTTATAAATAATACCTGATACTGAGCTCTGTTAATCAGTGTTACCCTTTGTCTTTACATGGGAAAGGCAGCGGACCTAAGCAAGTTTGGCAAAGGCCAACTTGTAATGGTCATCCGACTGGGTCAGAGCATTTCAGAGACGGCAAGGCTTGTGGGTGCTCACGGTCAGCCCTGTTTAAAAAGTGGTCCATGAAGGAAAATGCCACGAACCGCCAGCAAGGTGTGGGCAGACCACCGCTAATCGAAGTTAGTGATGAGCGAAGGCTATCCCGTATGGTACGAGCCAACAGAAGGGATACTGTGGGCAACTCGTCGGTAATATAAATGCTGGTGATGGGAGTAATGTGTCAAAACATACAGTGCATCGATCCCTGCTGAAAATGGGACTGCTTAGCCGCCGGCCGTTCCGAGTGTCCATGCTAACCTCGGTTCACTGCCTAAATCGCCTACAATGAGCACGTGAGAATCAATACTGGAACTTGAATGATTGGAAGAAGGTTTTGAAGTCCAAAAATCTCGTTTCTCGTTGGACCATACGGACTGCCCGGTACGTGTACGTCTTTTTACCTGGGTAAGTGTTAGAACCAAGATGCACCGTGAGATGAAAACAAGCCGGTGGAGGAAGTGTAATGCTCGGGGCAATGTTCCGCTGGAGAAACCCTGGGTCCATTCATTCATGTACAGGAAACTATGATGTCTACCACCTACCTGAACATCATTGCAGGCCAGGTACATCCTTTCATAGCAAAGGTACTCCGCTCTAGTGCCTTCTTTCAGCAGAATAAGGCGACATACCACACTGCCTGGATTGTTCAAATACGATCCGAGAAACATGAGGAAGATTTCCAGGTCCAAAGAAATAAGTCGTGCCAAAAATACATAAAAAACGGAGTATAATACTGCTGTCACTGCACGATAATAAAACCTGCAAAACACCAATTGCACAAAGTTAAAAGATGGTTTATTTACGATTTAAATGTCGCACAAGTTGAAAGTTAAAATATCACGAGTTCTTTCTGGTTGGCTACCAAGTCATCATCGGGATTTAATACAACAGATGAACATATACAGCCAAAATATGGTATATCTAGCGAACTGTTCGTGACGTAAGCGCATTAAACAGCACAGAATCGATGAACCAATGATATGGTGGAATGTACTCATTAGGTGAAGGGTGGATGGAGAATAGAACGAGAGTCACAGGGTAGATCATAGTTCTCAATAAGAAATCTCCAAGGGTGGGGAATGGAATATGGCGTGTCATCATTACAGCAATTGTCAGAGAATTTGTACGTATACAAACTCTTAGTAAACTAAGTATATCTTTTATTGGTAGCGGAGGTCAAGATACTTGCTTCACTCCACATTGGGGTATGAGTTCCACGGTTTACAAGTTGGGAGAGGGCATTCGATGATGATTTAGACTTAAAATCATACTTACGTTCGGCCAGTCTTACGCTTAGGGTAAGCAGGCTAATCCTATGTACACCTGGTCTCCATCCTTCGATATATTGGACGTCATAGGAATGCAATAAATACCATGTTTGTTGCAGGCGGCCATTATATCACGATCTTTTCTAATTAAGGCGAATATATTAGTGGTCTTCTCCCCAAAATTCAGATGATATTTCTTGCAAACATTCTTCAAACTATTGGTGATTAAAGGGTGAAAATCCATGGAGCCCACAAAGTGTAATTGTATACCGGAAGTATAGGTATAAGCCCTCTTTCTGTATTAAATATATTGACGTTTTTTTATTTTTTTGGACTTACCCTCTTGATGATTTTTTCAGTTTGCCAACTTTATGTCTCATCAGTATCCTCCCATTAAATTCACCATTGAATTAGAGGATAATTGTTCTATTACTTTTTTGGATTTCTTTCTTCAACGTGACTCAGTTATGAATTCCTGGAAATTCTCCGTGTATTGTAAACCTACTTCGACTCCGCTTATAATTCCCTACTCATCTGCACACCCTTGGAGGTATAAAATGGCAGCTTTACATTTTATGGTACACCGTGCCTTTACGCATTCTTCTAGTACTCGATTACGAAAACTAGAAATTAAGAAAATATTGGATATTGCCCTCGTGCATGCATACTCCAGAGAATGTATCTTTAATTTGACACGTAAGATTCAACGTTTGGCATTCTCAACATTGCAGCGTGAGGGTACTCAGGTACGATTACACTTTGTGGGCTCCATGGATTTTCATCCTTTAATCACCCCTAGTTTGAAGAATGTTTGCAAGAAATATCATCTGATTTTGGGGAGAAGACCACTAATATCATCTCCTTAATTAGAAAAGATCGTGATATAGTGGCCGCCAGCAACAAACATGGTATTTATTGCATTCCTATGAAGTCCGATATATCGGAGGATGGAGACCAGGTGTACATAGGATCTAGTCTGCTTACCCTAGGCCTAAGTCTGGCCGAACATTAGTACGATATTAAGTTTAAATCATCATCGAATGCCCTCTCCCGACTTATAAACAGCGGAACTCATACCCCTATGTGGAGTGAAGCACGCATCTTGACCTCCACTACCGATAAAAGATCTACTTTGTTTACTAAGAATTTGTATATCTACAAATTCTCTGACAAGTGCTGTAATCATGACACGAAATATTCCATTCCCCACCCTTGGAGATTTCTTATTGAGAACTAAGAACGACCCTATGACTCTCGTTCTGTTCTTCATCCACACTCACCTAATAAGTTAACGCTTCCACCATGACATTGGTTCATCGATTCTGCGCTGTTTAATGCTCTTACGTCACGAACAGTTCGCTAGATATATCATACTTTGGCTGTATGTGTTCATCTGTTGTATTAAATCCCGATGATGGGTTGGTAGCCAACCCGAAAGATCTCGTGATATTTTTAACTTTCACCTTGTGCGACATTTAAATTGTAAATAAACCATCTTTTAACTTTGTGCAATTGGTGTTTTGCAGGTTTTATTATCGTGCAGTGACAGCAGCATTATACTCCGTTTTTATGAAGATTTCAAGGTATATCCCTTACCTCCAAATTTCTCAGACATCAGTCAAATTGAGCATCCGTTGTCTGTATTGGAACAGCAAATCCGATTTGCGGAGGTTGAACCACGTAATTTGTAAGAGTTAAAGTATCTGTTGGTACCAGATGCCACAAGACACATTTGGGAATCTTGTAGCGTCTATACTTCACCGGGTAAGAGGTTTTTGGTGGCACGTGGAGGACCAACATCATTTTAGGCAGATGGTCATAATGCTACTTAGTGAGAGCCTACTTGCATTTCAGCTAAATCCGGCGATCTTTCAAAAAATACTTATTCATGACAGAATCGTGAAACGTAGACACTACAAGTTCTACGAATTCTCAGTATTTGCTGCGAGAATTCATGATCCATTGCCGAGTACAGAAGACATCGAATATGCTACGCAAATGGAAAATCTCTTTGAAATAATGTTAATCAACAGCTGTGTAAAGTTTATTTTCATTTTTTCAAGATTCTTATATTTATTAAACAGTTTTGACATTGCTTATTGGATATTTTCAATATCGTAAAATTTCTTTGATGCTTTTTTGACTAGTCACGTGCTTGTTTACAGGGTTCACACGGCGCCTGAAATTTCATTTCCTTTCCTTTTTCCCAAGCCTCAGAAGTCCTTGATTTTTGCTTTTTTGTAAAAGATCCTGGAATAGCAAGGTTCATAAACAATAAGGTTAGCTCATTCTGCTTCCTTCGCAGTGGAAGTATGGGTCCCATACACAGTGACGTCACCGTATCGAATGCTAAACCATTTAGATAACTGAAGTTCTCGCGGGAGAAACGTTGCCAACGATTTTTAATTCAAATGCGCTTTAAATCTGAAAACTTGCAACCACAAGGTGATGCAAAAAACACATCTACAATACAAGCAGGAAAATTGATAGCCATGTGATGTTTTTATTTTGAGTAAACCGAGATTTTAAAGAAACTTAGTATGCATTATTTTTAAATCTGTTTAATCTAAACAGAATATTAACACTTTATTACGTAAAAGTGCAAGGATAGTGATTATACCTTCGAAGTTTAATTATATGTAACTGTAATAATATCTTCTTTGACTAAATTCAAAAGAAAGAAAGGAACTTTTAATATTAGGTTACTAGCATCTCATTAGAAAATCCCTTTATGCCGAACAAATAAAAACCTCAGCAATGTTCCACGAAATCGCTTAATTGAAAAGCTGGAGATTAATTGTATTAAATGTTCTCTTACTATCTGAAATTAATCGCTTAATAGCTTAATAGAAAATTTTAAATTCTAGATTTTCGAAATTTTTTCAATTATTTTCGTCATATTTTAATCACTACATTTTTAAAGCTTTAAAAAGCGGGATATTATTTAACGTAAAGAAATGTTTTCTTCAGTCACCTTTGTCATGCTGCTTAAGTGACTTGTTTAACAAGTTTTCCCTTTTTGGTTGACAAGATATTTTTGCTAAGGATTTGTATGGCGCATAGTGATCACATATCTATTACAAGCGTTATAATTCCTTACTGTCTTTTTCAAATAGCTTTTCGAAAAGAGAGAACAATGAATCAGTGTAATTTTTATATCATTGTCCAACATGTTGTTCCGCAATAGCTTGACCATATGTAAAATGTCAGCAAATACATTTACGTATCTATTTTTGTCGAAAGGGTTTTCAATGCAGGGATTCTCAGGCGATATATCCTATTCCTTCCGTAATTTCTGGGTTAAAGCTCCCAGATCTGAAATAAGAGCAAGTACAAGAAACATGACATTTTCTATAGCACAAATTACTTTCATTAACACTTCTTTGAGACCGGTACTAATATCAAAATCGTAAAATACTGGTTGTCTTCAAGGATCCACAGGTCCTCTTACCATGCATACCACAGTACATATCTGCACGGTCCCATAACTTCGTCTGCTTCAATGTTATGGAACGAAAGAGTTATGGAACGAATTAATCGCTTAATAGCTTAATAGAAAAATTTAAATTCTAGATTTTCGAAATTTTTTCAATTATTTTCGTCATATTTTAATCACTACATTTTTAAAGCTTTAAAAAGCGGGATATTATTTAACGTAAAGAAATGTAAAGAAATGTAGTAATGGAAACCTTCATTTCATCAATAGAAAGTACATATGCTCTTTTGGCGCCAGTCATTTGTATTCCTTGAGCTGTGTCAGTTTTACAGTTGTGGCTCGAATCTGAACATTTAATTGTAGCTACCAACCGGCACAATACTGACAAGCGGATATCAATTTATTTATGTTTGCCGCCCTTATTTCTCAAGTAGTAATATGATCTCCTGGATATATTTCTTAATGTTATTGCAGCTGCAATCAGTAGAATTTCAAACGTTCCTTTTTTTCTAACAAAACCGTTAATGGAGTAAACACTGTACAAAGCAAATTTCTTATGCACATTTCTCTGTCTTTTTTTCTCATCTTTCCGTAACCTACGCAACTCTAGCAATTCTTTTTGCACTTGACTCTGCTTTTCTGTTATAACCTTCACATGTAAATTTAGGCGATAGTTTGGAGAGCTCAAAGATGATATTTGTTTCTTCATTTTTTTTATTTTCTTTGCTCAAAATTTGATTTTCCTTCAATAAAATTTCGGTTTTTATTTTCAGGTCTTTCATACATACAATTTTAGTACAGAACCATCGGCGCTCCCCATGTCTTCACAAATTTCTTCTTCATTATAGGACTAATTTTCCTTGATCAATTGGCGAAAAATACCAGTTCTTTACTTGATGAAGGATGATTCGTGTAAAAAATGTTAAAAGTTAAAATATCGACTAAACACGATAAAACACATATGTAGCACACATACACTATATGTAATTAAGCTTTACTGATAAAAACACACACCACATGATTTCTTTCGAGGATCACAACGTCCCAATCTTTAGATGTTACATTCACGAGTACGACCAAGGTACATACACCGAGGGAAAAAAATCCCAACACCACGAAAAAATAGTTGTAGAGGAATGAAATGGCAGCAATACATTTGTATAGGTAACACATTTATTCGATTAAGGTTTCAAGATCACAGCTTATTGTAAGCGCGAGAAGAGCCATTTTAAATGTGAAATGCTGGTACATTAATAACCGGTGTAACCGCCAGAATGTTGTATGCAAGCACGCAAACGTTTATGCATTGTGTCGTACAGGTGCTGGATGTCAGTTTGTGGGATGGAGTTCCATGCCTGTTGCACTTGGTCGGTCAATACAGGGACGGTTAATGCTGGTTGGGGGTGACGCTGGAGTTTTCGTCCAATGATGTCCCATACGTGCTCGATTGGTGAAAGATCTGGTGATCTAGCAGGCCATGGCAACATGTCGACACTCTGTAGAGCATGTTGGGTTACAACAGCGGTATGCGGGCGAGCGTTATCCTGTTGGAAAACACCCCCTGGAATACTGTTCATGAATGGCAGCACAACGGGTTGAATCACCAGACCAACGTATAACTGTGCCGTCAGGGTGCGTGGGATAACCACGAGAGTGCTCCTGCTGTCATAGGAAATTGCTCCCCAGACCATACCCTGCACGGGGATAACTGGTTTTCCAGTTATTTGGGGAGCGGCGCCCCCACGGCCCGAGCTGACCTTGTGACTGGTCAACATCTGATGTCATGCCACCGCTTGTTTTTAGTTTTGGTGTTTGCAGGGACGGCTGTTCATCCAGCTGTTGGGGAGTTGCGGCCCCACGATCCCTAGCTGGTCTTGTGTCTCGCTTTTTCGTTTTTATTTATTTTCTCCACTGGCTAGTTGCTCGTGTTGTATTCTCTACCTAATCGCTACCACGTTATGTACTAACACCCCGGCCTTGTGGTTTTGTTACCCTCCACCACTAACTGATTTATATTAACCGCTCAGTTCGTAGGTTGCTGAGATTCAGTTTAGGTTCCCTGCCAGGATTTGTCTTCTTTAGATTTCTTTTTTCCTTTTAGCTGGTTTGGGTACTAGACCTACCTGCATGTTTGCCGCGTGCGGAGACCCGTGAGGCGGAAATGGGATGTCTGGCGGCTGAGGTCGCAGGAGACCGGATAAAGTGCCTCCTGTGTACCAACACTCCTCTTCGACCCCGGCTTCGCTGTAAACGGGAGGCTAGAGACTAACCCACCTCTAGTCAGAAGTCTTGTACCAAGTTGTGTGCAGGGCTTTAGCGGCTTTTTTGTCGTATAGCACGGCAGGGTGAGCCTGGGGGCTATGGGATCATGCCAAAGGCGTTGGCATGACGGTACCCGGAGGCCGAAGTGTCCGCCGAGTGCGTGTGATCACAGCCAACGGACTATATCTGCAACGTATAAGCTCCAGAACTGTGTCCAGCGTCATTTTCTTGGCTTGCAGACCTCCAGTTCTCCCTTGTAGGGCTCGGTGGTGGTGGAGTAGTCTGCAGACGAATTCTTCTCCTTTTTTCATGGGTAAACCCAAAACCAAACGCTCCAAATTCAAGTCACCTGAGCAAATGATCGTTGACAACGACTCTCCTTCGTCTTCTCAACCTACCAAGTCTCATACCCTTAAAAGATCTTTAGATCATGATCTGGACCAAGAATGTGGAACCTCTTCTTCGGCAGCTGTACCAGTCGCTCCGAAGCGTCGTCTCCCCTCGATTGTTGTGAATACGCATGCTACATACTTAGTTGTAGAATCCATCGATCCGAATGAGAGACTGTCCACCAGATCTCCATTCTTCATTTCTAAAGCTTTGGACGCTGCAGTTGGCCCTTTGAAGTCTGTGAGGAAGCTTCGCTCTGGGGACCTGCTTGTCCAAACTTGCAGTGTTTCTCAGAGTAACACTTTTCTGCACCTCACTAGTCTTCAAGGCATTCCTGTCAAAGTGACACCTCACCTGTTTCTTAACACCTCTCGGGGTGTTATTTCGGAGTTTGATCTCTTGCCATGCAGTGAAGAAGAATTGGTGACTGAACTTGCAGATCAAGGTGTTATTGCTGCACGCCGTATGATGTTTCGGCGCGATGGTTCTTTGATTAAGTCTAAAAATGTGATCTTGACTTTAACTCCCCCGAAAGTTCCAACCGAAATCAAGGCTGGCTACTTGGTCTGTGGAGTTCGCCCGTACATTCCCAGTCCTCTGCGCTGTTTCAGATGCCAGAGGTACGGGCATTCACAACGTTTCTGTAAGAGTTCCGCTCGTTGCGCTAATTGTGGCTCCAGTGAACATGACGGGGAAGGTTGCACTTCTGCGGCCTGCTGTGTTAACTGTGGTGAGGCCCATGCAGCTTACTCCCGCAACTGTATGAAATGGAAGGACGAGATGGTTATCCAGCGCCTCAAGACCCTGGAGGGCCTCTCGTACCCTGCTGCCAAGGCCAAGTTGGGTATACCCACCACCCGACAGCGTACTTTTGCCGCAGTTGTTAAGTCTCAGCCACAACCCGTGCAGCCTTTTGTTCCGCGCCCTGTAGCTCTCGCCGCACTTGCCAAGCGATCTACAGCTGAACAAGCGACACAGGTGGATTTCACCGAGCTCCAGCTTATTCGACCAGCTGCGTCTTCGCCTTCTCTTTGAAGACGCCCGCCTCTTCCGGTTCCCAGCAGACAGCCTGCACGTGCGGAAGACCCGGCCCTCAATCCGCAAAGGTGTGCGGTGTCCATCAAACTGTCTCGGCCTCAGCGAGGTCCCCACCCTCACCCAACATTATAGAAGAACACGGGGGGAGGAGAGTGACAGTTCGTCCCCAGCCTCTACCAGCATTGCAGAGGAACATGGGGGGGAGGAGAGTGACAGTTCGTCCCCGCCCTCTGCCAGCATTGCAGAGGAGTGTGGGGGGGAGGAGAGTGACGGTTCGTCCTTTTCCATTAGTAAATATGTTACTTTTAATAAACTTCATTAACTACCTTTTCTTCACTGCTTTCTTCATACTCTTTTCAACTTTTACCAAGCCTGTCTGATCTTCATCATTTTCCACGTTTTTAAAAATCTGTGGCTGATCGTTCTTTGTCTGGCGCTCTTTGGCCAAACCTGGCCCTTGCGCCAATAAAATCCAACAACCAACCAACCAACCCCAGACCATAACTCCAGGTGTAGGTCCAGTGTGTCTCGGCCGCAGACAATGTTGGTTGCAGGCACTCATCTGGCC
This sequence comes from Macrothele yani, assembly GCA_039090855.1. Taxonomy (NCBI): domain Eukaryota; kingdom Metazoa; phylum Arthropoda; class Arachnida; order Araneae; family Macrothelidae; genus Macrothele; species Macrothele yani. The sequence continues at coordinate 10,903,591 of CM076996.1, forward strand.
TCCTTCTAGCCAACACACGGCCGTCACTGGCACCCAGGCAGAACCGGCTTTCATCAGAAAACACAACAGATCTCCACTCCGTCCTCCAATGAGCTCTAGCTTGACATCACTGACGTCGCAAACGGCAGTGGTTTGGAGTAAGTGGAATGCACGCTACAGGGCGTCTAGCTCGGAACTGTCCTTCAAGTAACCGATTTGTAACAGTTCGTTGTGTTACTGTGGTGGCAACTGCAGCTCGAATTGCTGCCGCAGACGCGGTACGATGCACCACTGCCATACGCAGTACACGGCGGTCTTCCCTCTCAGTAGTGCCACGTGGCCGGTCGGAACCCGGTCTTCTTGTGGCAGTACCTTCCCTTGACCTCCGCTGCCAACAATCATGCACAGTGGCTACATTCCTGCCAAGTCGTTCTGCAATATTACGGAAAGAAAATCCACCTTCTCGTAGCCCTATTACACGACCTCGTTCGAACTCCGTGAGCTGTTGATAATGGCTCCTTCGTCTTCTTAAAGGCATTTTTGACTAACATCAACACCCTACGTCGAATCTCAACGATAACTAACGCTCACGAACGTTACAGCGCGTATTTACAGCAAACCTGCTTTGCATGTTCCGAGGGGCGCGAAATTTGCATAGACGTCATCTTACAGATGTACTCTCACCGCCTACCAACTGTCGTTTATCTAACACAACCCCTTCTTGGCGTTGGGATTTTTTTCCGTCAGTGTATATACACCACCATCGTCAGAAACCAGAAATATCGCAACGCCATCTAGAATTTACAAAGGGCATTTAAAATAAATCAAGGAAATTTTTAAAGAAAATTGTCCATGGTTTCGAGATAACTTTAGGTACATAATCATTAACAGCAATGAGATCCGAATGATGCAATATATAGGCTCTCCATAAATAATAACAGTGAAAGCTTACCTGGAGAGTTTATATTGGATACCTCATTCCACTTTGGAGTATAGGAACCGGTCGCAACCAGACGAGACAAGGCGGTTGTTAACTTGCCATTACGAACATCATATTTATGCTCCCTGACTCTGATACTCAAGTTCCTTTTTGTAGAACCAATATATACAGTAACATTAGTGTCTGGAACAACGGCTTGTAGAGGTATAGTGCATAAGCCGTATCTAGTATGTGAAGGCACCTTGTCCCGATCCTTCTTGATTATTGCATAAATATTTCTAGTCGTGAAGCCAAAGTCAATATTATATGGTTTACACTTATTTCTTAGTGCATTAACAATCCTGGGCACATACGGAAGTGATCTCAAAACGGGGTTTACGAACGTCTCTAGAAAGAGTCGAAACATTAAACTTCTTAATTTACCTGAGCAAGCGATCCACCACCGAGGGCTCGTATCCATAATGACAGGCAATTTGTTTAACCTCGACTAGTTCCAATTGTCGTAATCTAGGGTTGGACGAGTGTGAAAATGATCTACGTAATAAAAACCGAATAGCCCAAAATTTATAATTAGTCGGGTGATAAGACCAGAAGGGTATAATTTCAACACTGGAAGACGGTTTTCTGAAAACGGAAAACTGCGAATGGTTCGAGAGGGTCCATTCCAAAATAAAATGCAAAAAAGATAAACTCCGGTTTTGTTCAATTTCAAGGGTGAAATTGATAGACGGAACTTTTGAGGACCAATACTCAGAAAATAAAACTAGATCTGAAACAAAATATGTCCAAAACAACAAAATATCATCCACGTGTCTCACAAATAAAATCGGAGATTGATTGTAGACGGATAAGATGTCCTCCTCCAAAGACTGCATCAATATCTCCGCAAGAATGGGGGAGAGGGGGCAGCCCATAGGAGCCCCACTCTCCTGATGGTAGATAATGTCATTAAACTTAAAATAGGATCTGGTCTGAACAAGGCGCAACGCTGTAAGCACAGCCTGAACCTCCAGTGTAGGAACTTCAGCTGCTAACAGCTGGAACTCAATAATCCCGTGAACAAATGTGATAGGAATGCTGGGAAATAACAATTCTACGTCGAGCGAGACCATCAAAAACTTAGACTCAGGTTAAAGAAATGGTGGGATCCTGGTCAAGGCCTGAAATGAATTAGAAACAGAATACATGAGATTAGAAATTAATGGTTTCAAATATGCTGCAAGGGTTTATTCCAGTGGGCGGGTAGGACTAGACGAACTAGAAACAAGAGGTCTCAAAGGTAGATCCGGTTTAGGCAACTTAAGTTGTCCAAACAATTCAGGGGTTCTAGAGCCACACGGAGCAGACAAAGCTGAAATCAAAGACGAAGGGAGGCTTGCAAGGGTTTTCATGCGAGCCAATGCTGATATTGTAGCCTGGGTGGGATCAGTTTGGACGACAACAGTATTGATCGTGGAAATTGCTGTACACATTTTCTGATGATACTCTGTCTTGTCTAAAATAAAGATCTGATTCGACTTGTCCGCCGAAATTATAGCTAGCTGTGGGTTGTCCTTTAATGTCTTGCGCTCAGAATTGAATGTACTGTTAAGTTGTCGGTCGAAATGTCGTTCCCGACTGCGAAGAGCATTAGATATTCTGTAACGCATTGGATCCTGTTCTTCAGGAGGGACCCCATGAATCACGGTTTCGATCTGAGACACGACAGAAAAAAGCTTCGGTGCAAGTTCTGGATACGCAAACTTAGAACCACCTTGGAGTGCCCTGGTTTGGCAGACACTCAACGTAACAAATCTAAGATTCAGATACGGTGGTTTATTGAGCAGCTGTTGAAATACACCCCTAGAAGTATAGTGATTCGTAGATTTCTTTAAAAATACAGTCCGTGTGACAAGTAGTCTCAACTTATGAATATGGCCTTCCTGTATCTTAGTAACCTCGGTTGCAATAGCCGAACTAGACAAAATAAATGTTATGTCCATAACAATGGGATGGTTGTTCTTAGTGAGAAATAAATAAACATCATAGATACGTCTGAATAAACCATCGATGAAATACCTTTTAATTCTGATTGCACAGGTAAGTCGTCTCGATTCTGTATTTCGAAAAATAGTAGCGTCACCATGAGAACATGGATGACAATTTAGAGCCAAGAATTTAGGTACATCTTTTAAGTCCCTTTTTTCAACGTACGTCGTAGCATGGCAATTCAACCCGCCCATCTCAATTTCCTTTTAAATTGTAGGGACTTAAAAGTCGTGGCTCTAATTTGTCATCCATGTTCTCGTGGTGACGCTACTATTTTGCGAAATACAGAATCCAGACGATTTACCAGTGCAATCAGAATGAAGAGGTATTTCATCGATGGTTTATTCAGACGTATATATGTTGCTTATTTATTTCTCACTAAAAACAACCATCCCATTGTTTTGGACATAACATTTATTTTGTCTAGTTCGGATATTGCAACCGAGGTTACTAAGACACAGGAAGGCCATATTCATAAGTTGAGACTACTTGTCGCACGGTCTGTATCTTTTAAGAAATCTACTAATGACTATACTTTTAGGGGTGTATTTCAAGAGCTGCTCAATAAACCACCGTATCTAAATCTTAGGGCTGTTACGTTGAGTGCCTGCCAAACCAGGGCACTCCACCGTGGTTCTAAGTTTGTGTACCCAGAACTTGCACCGAAGCTTTTTTCTGTCGTGTCTCAGATCGAAACAGTGATTTAAGGAGTCCCTCCTGAAGAACAGGATCCAATGCGTTACAGAATGGCTAATGCTCTTCGCAGTCGGGAACGACATTTCGACCGAGAACTTAACAGTACATTCAATTCTGAGCGCAAGACATTAAAGGACAACCCACAGCTAGCTATAATTTCGGCGGACAAGTCGAATCAGATCATTCTTTTAGACAAGACAGAGTATCATCAGATAATGTGTACAGCAATTTCCAAGATCAATACTGTTGTCGTCCAGACTGATCCCACCCAGGCTACTATATCAACATTGGCTCGTATGAAAACCCTTGCAAGCCACCCTTCGTCTTTGATTTCAGCTTTGTCTCCTCCGTGTGGCTCTAGAACCCCTGAATTATTTGGACAACTTAAGTTGCCTAAACCGGATCTACCTTTGAGACCTCTTGTTTCTAGTTCGTCTAGTCCTACCCGCCCACTGGAATGAACCCTTGCGGCATATTTGAAACCATATTTCTAATCCCATGTATTCTGTTTCTAATTCATTTCAGGCCTTGACCAGGATCCCACCATTTCTTCAACCTGAGTCTAAGTTTTTGATGGTCTCGCTCGACGTAGAATCGTTATTTCCCAGCATTCCTGTCACATTTGTTCACGGAATTATTGAGTCCCAGCGGCTAACAGCTAACGTTCCTACACTGGGGGTTCAGGCTGTGCTTACAGCGTTGCGCCTTGTTCAGACGAGATCCTATTTTAAGTTTAATGACATTATCTACCGTCAGGAGAGTGGGGATCCTATGGGCTCCCCTCTCTCCCCCATTCTTGCGGAGATATTGATACAGTCTTTGGAGGAGGACATCTTATCCGTCATACCCTCAATCTCCGTTATTATTTGTAAGATACGTGGATGATATTTTGTTGTTTTGGATATATTCTGTTTCAGATCTAGTTTTATTTTCTGAGTATTGTTCCTCAAAAGTTCCGTCTATCAATTTCACCCTTGAAATTGAACAAAACCGGAGTTTACCTTTTTTGGATTTTATTTTAGAATGGACCCCTCGAACCATTTGCAGCTTTCCTTTTTCAGAAAACCGTCTTCCAGTGTTGAAATTATACCCTTCTGGTCTTATCACCCGACTAATATAAATTTTCGGCTATTCGGTTTTTATTACGTAGATCATTTTCACACTCCTCCAATCCTAGATTACAACATTTGGAAGTAGTCAAGATTAAACAAATTGCCTGTCATTATGGATACAAGCCCTCGGTGGTGGATCGCTTGCTCCGGCAAATTAAGAAGTCTAATGTTTGGACCCTTTCTAGAGACTTTCGTAAACCCCGTTTTGTGGGATCACTTTTGTATGTGCCCAGGATTGTTAATACACTAAGAAATAAGTGTAAACCATATAATATTGACTTTGGCCTCACGACTAGAAATATTTATGCATTAATCAAGAAGGATCGGAACAAGGTGCCACCACATACTAGATACGGCGTATACACCATACCTCTACAAGCCGTTGTTCCAGACACTAATGATGCTGTATATATTGGTTCTCAAAAAGGTACTTGAGTACCAGAGTCCGGAAGCATAAATATGATGTTCGTAATGGCAAGTTAGCAACCACCTTTTCTCGTCTGGTTGCGACCGGTTCCTCTACTCCAAAGTGGAATGAGGTATCCATTGTAAACTCTCCAGGTGAGCTCTCGCTATTATTATTTATAGAGAGCTTATATACTGCATCAATCGGATCTCATTGCTGTAATTATTATGTCCCTAAAGTTATATCGGTACCATGGACTATTTTATTCAAACACTTTCATGATTTATTTTAAATGTCCTGTGTAAATCCTAAATGGCGTTGCGATATCGCTGGCTTCTGACGATGGTGGTGTATATACACTGCTGGCAACCCAAAATGCAACACCAAGAAGGAAGCATCAGATTGGCCTCAAATTCACAGCATGCGTCGCCCGCGAAAGGACATGCAAATAATTGGCATTGCAGGGCATATGCAAATCATGTGCGCCCGGCATGCCACCGAGAAGCACTATAAGAAGAGTGCACAGAAGGCGGGGTGTAAGTAGTGGAAATGTGTTGCGCTGCCGGACCTGTGCGTGGGAAGCTTCCTGATGCCTCGTCGCAGAATACGGTAGTCATTCCAGCACGTTTCGGAGTTCGACAGAGGACGAATAGTGGCTTATCGCGACAGCGGTTTATCGTACCGAGACATCGGTGCCCGTGTGGGAAGACATCCAGCCACAGTGAGGCGAGTATGGATTCGGTGGGTGGAGGAGGGGCGGAGGGACCAACGTGAGCGATTGCCGCAGCCGCGGCACACCACCGAACGAGAGGCCCGGCATGTTGTGCGGCGGGCATTGACGGCTCGCACCGCCACATCACGAACGTTGGCGCAGGAATTAGGGTGTGTTGCGCAACAACCTGTGTCAGCACGTACCGTTCGACGTCGTCTGCAGGAGCGGGGACTTTTCGCACGGCACCCATTGCTCCGATTACCATTGACGTTACACTACCGGCAAGTGCGGCGGCAGTGGGCCGTTGAACGCCACACCTTTACTACGGAATGGCACGACATTGTCTTCTCCGACGAATCCCGCTTCTACCTGCAACACCACGATTGTCGGATCCGCGTGTGACGACACCGCGGCGAGAGACTGTATGACGCCTGCATTATGAATCGCCATACCGGTCCGTCGCCTGGCGTTATGGTTTGTGGCGCAATTAGATATAACACCCGCACCACTCTGGTACACATCGCCGGTACACTCAACAGCCACCGCTACATCTCCGGCGTTTTGGAGCCTGTAGTCCTCCCTTATCTGCAGGACCTTCAACAGGACAATGGGGGCCCGCACGTGGCACGCATCGTACAAAAATTCTTCACGGCCCACCAGTTGTCACTGCTGCCGTGGTCCGCCTGTTCTCCCGATATGTCGCCATCGAACACGTCTGGTCGCTGATCGGCCACCGAGTGGCCCGGCAAGCACCACCCGTGGCTACTCCTGATGAACTGTGGCAACGTGTGGAAGCAGCCTGAACCGACATACCCCAAGCCCACATCCAAAGCCTCTTTCTTTCGATGCCGCGGCGTGTTGCGGCCGTTATTGCCAGCCATGGGGGCCACACGAACTATTGATGTATGCGTGTTCCGCAAGTCGCACGGGCCTGTAAGCTCAATCGTTTCATCTTTATATCTGTTGTTATGTGTCCAGTAAATCTGGCTTTGCTATCTCGTGTCCTTCTTGGTGCTGCATTTTGGGTGGCCAGCAGTGTATACATTTTTATATCTTGGTCTTACTCGTGAATGTAACATCTGAAAATAGGGATGTTGTGATCCTGGAAAGATCTCATGTGGCGTGTGTTTTTATCAGTAAAGCTTAATTACATGTAGTGCATGTGTGCTACGTATGTGTTTTATCGTGTTTAGTCGATATTTTAACTTTCATTAGTTCTTTACCTTTTCTCCTATCTGTTCTTCCTGCGATTTACATTAAAGTTACCTGGGAGGTTTAGACTTGGTACAGCAGTGTCATTTAGCACTTTGCGGAAAGGGAAACCCAGAAGTTCGTTCCTTTAATCATGGTCGTAGTCTTCCTCAGGAAAGTGTTTCGAGCAAATAACTGAATTCATTTCGTTGAAACTATCAGTTTGTTTGCACCTCAATTTCCATGTTTTACGCAAAACTTCGTTTTTTTCGAAACCCATGGCAATGAATACCATTCTCTCTGGTTTTCGAATAATCATTCAGACACGTTGTTATCGCACACGCACCAGGTATGTTCGATGTTTAACATACATAAAGAACAAAGAAAATTAGTTTGCTACTGTAGGGGCGAACGTAAATGCTCCACCTGCCTTACGTAATCCAAAGTCCTGCAAGGCTCTGTACTCAAAGCTCGTTCACCTGAACACGCAGCCCACAGACAATAGGTCAAGGTTCCTTTTACTTAGATAACCAATAATTTATAAAAATTGGTCAAACAGGCGCTCTGCTCCCTCAGCTTTGTTGTATTAAGATCTGCTAATCAAGGGAGGGGAGATGAATGAATAACGAAGAGACAGGCCTTGAAAGGAATCCATCAAAGTTTTCCATACTGAATCAATTTAATCATCATTCAAAGAAATGCTGTCCGAGCTTATGCTGTATATCGGAGACTTCGTTTGTGGCGAGAAATCACTTACGCATTGTTTCACACGTGCGTTTTCGTCGTCGCGCAGCTCTCCTTGCTAACACTTTATTGTTTTTCCTAATAATACCTGCCGGAGTCTGTCCGCTCTTCGGCACAGAATCTCCACGCGCTTGTGAGAGCCTGCAACGGCCTGTATCACAAGAACGCTAAATTTCCGTCCATCCACGAGGACGTACTAAGTTTCTAGCTTCCTACCGAGCAGCATACACGTGCTCTTCCACCAAGCTCCGACCCTCCTCTAAACTAATATCAAGCCTCGTGGGTCGCTCTTCTACCCCCTTCTGGTCACGTGAGGCGCGATGAGCTATCTAGCGAGAGGCAGACAACGAGCCTCAGTTGCCCCCTTGTGCTCCCTAACCCCTAGCCTTCACTGCGGAGTACGAAGGTCACCTAACGGCCCTTATCGCGACCTTGACCTTTTCCATGAACTAATCTCCAACAGACAGCATAGCTCGCCAGCATTCTATACCGTATTGCGTTCGTACATTCCGAACCGACTTGGTTACAATAAATATGTACATTTTCTCAGATGGTCGGGCGCCATGTTGGAGTCTTACAATACATCCGAAACCCATTAGCCTCAAGGGCTTTTAGTAATCCGACAAATTTAACTTGCAGAAATGTTCCTTTTCTGGAAATAAAAAAAAATAGAAGAGTTCTTTTCCTGGAAACGGAAAAATACGTGCTGCTTCTTTCTTTTGTCGCTTGATTTCTAATTCCAGTCCTTGTATCGTAATCACATAAAATATGAAAATGATGTCGAATGTCCGACATTACATTAATAATTAATGTATTTCGCTCTTACAGCTATCACTGATGTGAGACATAGTTTTTAATAGCTTTCAAACCGTAAGAAAGGGTGAAAGCAGCCTTAGGCGGCAGGGTGTGGGGTCTCGAAGACGACCCCTGAGACAGTGACTAGAGGAAGTGTGGGATAAGCATAAGCACGGAGTCTACTAACCTTGCTAGAATAGTACCTGGATTCTTTCGTGTGATGAAAAAATTGAAAACGAAAACACCGAAAAATTAAGTTAGGATAACCAACGATTGGGGAAACAAGAAAAGTCAGAGAAGATCGCGGGATTCCTTCAGCCGGCTATAAAAGATTGGAACCGCTGGAAATGATGGCTTTAGAAGGAATTAGAATGTTTCGTGATTTTCCGTATCTCGAATTTTTCAAACGAGGAGTTGCGGGGCTCTCTCGCTCTCACTCTCTCTTCCTAATTATATTTTCATATTTTTCTGATCATGTTCCTTGTTTTTAGCACCTTCGATAATAGTGAAAAAAAGTGAATTCGTATTTTTTAAGAATTTTTCCTACTGAAGTGCCTGTTTTCCTATTTCTAGCAATTTCTTTTGCAAAACCAATCAGTGTTTTTTACCCCTCTTTCCTTGTTTCTAAGCCAAACTCAATTTCAATATCGGTACTTAATCCGTCCGTATCATTTTCGTGACAAGTAAAAATATTTTCATGGCAGAACGAACAACGCAGTGCCAGTTTTTGACATTTAATTTGATTTAAAATGTGTGTTTTTCCATTCCTTAGTCACTTGTAGTATCAAGGGGCAGAATAATTGTTTTTTATTTTGTTTAAAGCGAAATCCAGGTTCTAAAAAGCCCTGCATGCGCACTCAGTGGAAAAAATGACTTTACGGGGAGCGAAAGACGGCGACAGAGAACTGAAGTTCATTTTGATTTTTTGACGTAGAACTACGTCTTTTTCCGCGCTGGGTAGTGGGTAACATCGGGAGCACGGATGCATCAAAAACATGCCACACTTTGAAAGCTTATATTTTTGAAACTAACAATCGTAGAGTAATAAATAATACATCATTAGATAGTTTATGGAGTCCCATTCATAACAGTTTCAACCCTCTACAACTTAACCCTTCGATACGTGGCGTTAGAAACTTAAGCTAACTTTTGCGTGATTTTGTTTCGCCGCACGTCGTTTTAAGGTTGATAACTACTGAATAGATAATTATAGCGATGACCTCAGCCCCGCATTCCGTAGCTTCGCAGTCAGAGCTAACGGACGTATGCGATAAACTAAACTAAAGTGGATTTAAAATTGGTTTATTTTTTAGATAAAAAAAATTTAGAAATGCCGCGAAAATCTATGAAAAATTACTATAAGAACCGACTAAAGTTGAAGAAACAGCTGGATGAGAACGAGAGGAATCCGAAAAGGCCGGCTGAGTCATCAACCGAAAGGTCACGGGAATGTAGGGAGCGTCAAGAGTCCGCGGGCCAGGATGCGTTTCACACGAGTTCGACTCTAGAGTCACAACCTTCCACTTCAACTGAACAAATTGAGCCTGAACAGTAAGAACAGATAGAGATTGATGTCATCGATCCAAATTTTCAAATTTTCACACCGAGCATGGAATACAATGTACATCGCCAGTCTTCACAACTTCGCTGGATAATGAATGTATTACGTCTGAAATCTTTACGCCGCCGATGCAATCTGAATCTAAACAAGAACAAAAGCAACAACAAGAAGAGTACATTAGGCCCGAGACGTATAGCCAGATTTATAACAAGATAACTAAGGAGTTTGAAAAATTGTTTCTGAGGAACGATGTCTTTAAAAATAATTTTAGCAATAACTACTGACAACGATGATACTACGCCTTATACTTCGACTAACATTAATTTATAATCAGCATAAGTTACTATGAATTGTATATAGTATAAGTGGCTTTTGAGTAAATCAAGTAAAACATTTCTTTTGTTTTATTTCTCAAAACTTTTATATCTGAAAAATCAAAGGGGCACAGTAGCAACTGTGCCTCAACCTACATACAACGAAGGGCTACGTCAACTGTCTTTCGCTGAATCCTTTGAGAACGTAGAATCAGTGAGATAGTGCCATGAAGTAGTGACAGTTGACTTAGTTCTAGTATATTGCGGCACAGTTGCTACTGCACCCCTTTGATTTTGATTTTTTTTTAACCAAAAGGGAAAATGCTTGCTCTTTTTGTCTGTCAATACAGCAGGAAGTGATTAAGTGATGGAAAACCAAGCATTTTAAGAGAAATTAAAGTTAATTAGAAGAAAATGCAGTTATATGTTATGAACTTATAGTAGTACACGCATAGTTCGAAGTGTCCGTTTCCATCTTGGAAGCTTCTGGCATGCATTAAAATGCGGAAATTTACTTTGCAAAGTAGGAAGACAAAGTTAACATTTTAATTATGAGAAAATGAATAAAAAATCATGTTATATTACTGAACTTTATCTAGTGATAATTAATATCATTACACAAAGTAATTTTACATACCTTAATTTCTTTTAAAAACTTCGTCTATTTTCATTTGTGTTTTAGATTTCAATCAAATTATTTTCATAGAACAATCTAATTTAACATGTGTTTTTAAAATATCGCCATCCTGTGATTTTTCTTCAAAGAATCTTCTTAATGTTACAAGACTCTGATTTGCATCTATGATTAAATTAGAGTATTTTTAACATCAAGGTTCGCCACAATTGAAGCACGATCCGAAAAAAGGGGGCAGGGTTTTCTCTCACAGCTTGCAAGAGGTGGCACATCAAATGTGTTTCGTGTTGGGAAAGGCACATAGCGCACTAATATTCATTAGCTGTTGGCGGATGCTGAGTGTGTGGTGGTTTATCACGGGATATCTTACATAAAGCACGTCTGTTCAGTCCCAAGGGGTGGCAGTCAGTGTCGTGACGTGAACATTATGTATAGGTATGTAAAAATTAAAAAAAAAAAGAAAGAAAACGTATGTCATTTATAGAGGAATTCGATCATACGACTTTTTTTTTATCCTTCCTTTACTTTGTCTTAAAAGTCTTCACCAGAACTTTTTCAATTGTTATTAAAAAATGTTAGATAATATGTCCTGTCTTTACCTTTGCGTATGTTGCGTGAACAGGTTTTTATTCGTACAATTTAATGACACAAGGTATTAGTTCCCTCAAGCATTTATCCAAATCAAGTTCGTGCGAAGTTTTGAACAATTTGTAGATTGTTTTACTGCTTAATCCAGGGGGAAGAGTAAAAAACACTTAATTCACTTTTTAACCTAACGAAATCAAAGCGAGCGGGATGTTTCTTTGAGTTAACTCAGGCTCTCTTCGGGAAATTCGATACTTTTTTTTATCACGAATTTTTATTTTTTCAACTCATAAGCTTTCCATGTAGGATAGTTATGGGGGATGATTATGATTTGAAAACTACCAGGCGGAAAGATTTTACAGTCTGTGGGGTCTATCGTTCTTGAAAAAGTCATCTGATTGATGTGGGAAAGCTTGGAACCTTTGATTTTTGCTTTACGCCAATAAATTCGGATTACTACTATATTTTCAGTTTTAGATCTGAATTTTGACAATTTTTGAATTTTGCTATGTTTTTTCTTTAGGAAAGGGTAAACAGTTTCTAACAGCTTCATTACAAAATAATAAGCACAGCCAACAAAACAGCGTTGGAGATTTGAAACACTACAAATCTTGTCTGTTTGGTAAACAGAAGAGTCGAAATATGTAATGCGTTTGTGTGTTTAACCTGAATATTTGGCGACTCAGGTTTGAGATTGGTCTTTCGTTGCTTACACATTCGCCTTTTAATTTATCTTGAAGCATTTTAGTGCTTCAGAAAGGAAAGAAATATAAGAAAATGTAGCTGTACATTTTTCCAACTGAATAAAAAAGGATTCATCTCTGAAATTACGCACGAAATAGCAGATACTCACCGGCAAAAAAAAGAGCTTTCTATTGGTTGATACAACTTTTTCGCATTGCGATAAGTTTTCGATGGCAGATAACGAAGGCCCCGACCCGAATGGGAATAAACAGTGGGGACAGAGGGAACGGACTCCGGTTCTTTGATTGGGTGACTGCCCAAGACCTGAACGCAACAAAAATTTCGCATACTGTGGATTTTTTCATTGCTGTTCTTACTTACCTGTCAAGGATACGCTCACTCCAACGGCACAAATTTACATGAGTATGCTCATACGAAGCTAGCTTCACATTCTCGCTTTCAGTTCCGGCTAAAATGCACACGAATATGTGAATTTGGTTTTAAATAAAACTTTTCTAAAACCAGGCACTTAGTTTGAATTTTCCCGTAAAATACTGCAGCACAAAGCTTTTCTTCGTATAATTCTTTTTTTTTTTTTTCAGAGAGTAAATATTACACGTGATTAGGACATGCAACGTATGCGTTGCATACAACGACCGCACGCCACTGGTGGTGATAGATCGAGGAGCGGTACTCCGAGGGTTGACGGTATATTTGTCCTTCACTATACTTATTAGGAGAAAATCAAGTTATGCTAAAACGGCAAAGTTTGATTACCAGATTGAGCCAAACACTGTTTTTGATGCAACCAACTTCCCCTCTCGACTTTCGAGCTAATGCTCCGTTTTTTGCGGCTGGTTTTTTGCAGTTGAAGTTGAATAATCAATTCAATATAATCAAATAATTAACTTGAATATGAGAGTACGAATTAACCTGAATATAAGGGTACGGATAAATTCTTATGGATTGTTAGTTATTGAGAAATTATGGCAATTTAGATTATTAGGATTCATGTATAAAAGAATAGAAGAGAATAGGTATCAACATTTAATTCAGCTGAACACTGTGGGTCACGACTATCAAACAAGAGACAAAATTGCTTTTTTTGTTACCAATGCCTAACACTTTAACCAAAAAAGATTTATTGATTACCAGGGATTGATGTTATGGAATAATCTACCTTGTCAATTAACACATATTAATAATTAGAATTATTTTCGAAAGCAACTAACAAACTAAAATATAAAATTCTATGGTAAAATTTATTAATCAGACCACATATGCGTAAATTTTATATATGCAGGACGCCTGACTTGACTACGCACTTTAGGGGAATTGGGATTCACTCAGGCTATATATATATATAGCCTTTTACTCAATTTCCTGTTCTGTGCTGTGGTTACCCTGTTTTTCTTAATACTGTATGTTCTAAAATTAATTTTGAAATGTAGCACGGTCAAATGTAACCCCATAACGAAATAAATGAAATGAAATAAACCATCAATTATGAGGAAGTAAACTTCTCCATCATTTTTATGCCAGGGGCAGGATTCGAACCAGCTGCTCTCGGCTCCGCAGCTCCGAGTGTTATCCACTACACAACACTGGTCCTCCAGTTCCAGTACATTTCGGGGTGGTAGTGATTTAGCGCGAACCCGCTCTTTCAAGTCGAATCATAAATGTTAGATTGGATTCGCGTCAGGTGAATTTGGAGGCCAGGGCATTAACAAAAATCCACCAGGATGTTCCCCGAACCACTCCTTGACGATTCTGGCAGTGTGACACGGCTCATTATCCTGCTGGTAATGGAAATTCCCAGCAGGAAACACAGTTGCCATGAATGGGTGAACTTGGTCCGCAACGATGTTCAGATATCTGGCAGCTGTCAGGGATTGTGCTATTGGGATAATGCGACCTAAAGTGTCCCAAGAAAACATCGCCCACAGCATAACACCACTGCCGCCGGCCTGTTTCCGTCCAACAGTCTATCCAGGTGCCATAGCCTCCGTTGGTAATCGGCATATCCGAGCTCGGCCGACTATGTGATTCACCAGGAATCTTGATTCGTCCGACCAGGTCACTTTCTTCCAATCATCCACGGTGCAATCTCGATGATCTTGGGCCCATTTCATGCGTTGTTGGCGATGACGTGCAGTGAGCATGGGGACCCGGCTGGGTCTTCGGCTACGCAGGCCCATGCGCAGTGACACATTGCCCTGGTCACCGCTGTTGTAGATGCGGGTGATTTGTCGCTCTGTTGACCTGCCGTCTCAGTGAACAACGCGCGACAGTCTCCGTTCTACTCTGGCATCAATGAGCTGCGGACAACACACAGCTGGACGACGATTCGTCGTTTGGCCATATGTGCACCACTTCTGATACGTACTCACTAAAGCGGCACGTGAACAACCCTCGCCGTTTCCGAGATCGTTGTTCCGAGGCCCCGTGCCATCCCTATTTTTTCTTTATCAAATTCCGATAAATCGGCAGCTTTTCCCATTCTGACTCCGAACACTCTACTAACCGAAAGCCGGTCCTTGAGTTGTATATATACTGCTCTGTGAACTTCATCTGCGCCACCGTTCGGTCTCCAGGTGCATTCATTTCTCTAGGCTGGGGGTGGTCATAATGCTCATCGGTGTATGTATATACTGTATATGTTTATATTTACTAGTCTTAGTTGTTTAATAAAGCTTAAATAAGAAGTACATACAAAGTAGAAATATGTAAATTTGATTAAAGAAAAAGTATTGAAAGTCACAAACAAAAATGCATAAGTAAGATTGAAAATAAAAATCGTAATTTTTAAGAAAATAAGTAAACAGCTTAAAAAGAATGTGCATAATAATTATAAAAATTAATTAATTAAAAAAAAGAAGTATTGGAATCAAGAATTAATTGTTAATGTCCTTCATTACAATTTTGGTGTTACAGAGGGAACTCTACTAACAAATTCAATGTTCTAAAGAGTGTTTCAATGATGAGATAATTAGAACGCTAAAAGAACAGTACAGAATGATGGAGAAACAGTGTCGTTTAGTGAACTTAATGGACATACAGAACGGCTCTTGCGTTATTTATCGAATTAGTCAGTCTTTCAGTTCCTTTTCAGTGTATTATTACTTTTCGAAAATCTATGTGCATGTCACAAAGACATCGTCATGAAGTCACACAGAGAACAAATCTTAAGCTTCAATGTCATGAAAATTGAAAGAGAAACTACAGCCATTTTAGGAATTATTCCTTCCCGGTGACCTATTAGTAAAGGTGCGGCCTCCTGGCTATTCTTCGGAGCTGGGGATCAGTCTCTAGACTCGGATGGGGCATAGACAGTGTGACGTATATAGCTCTAAAATAACCTTCCTTTAAGGTTTCTGTTTTCTTATGTAAATTATGTCACTTCTTGGTTAAACGTTATCTCCCTGAACAACACATTACTTCCACAAAGAGCTTTTAGAATTTGGCAATAGTGATAGTGGGCCACAGCAAAATAAAACAAGAAAGATGACACCGAATTTTCGGGTGTAATAAGCACGTCTTTTTAATTCGTTCTGACGCAAATTAAATTTATCAAAGCTATTTAAAGTCAATAGAGCCGATATGGAAAACAATAGTATCTGACAAAAGAAAAAAATTTCAATCGGGTTTTTAATCCCACAGATATTGCTGTAAACGGAATCGTGAGCTTACGCCCTCTGGTTGCAGACTTGTGCGATCAGAAATACATGAATTTATATGAGAAACATTTCGCACCGGAAACGCTTTCCAACACCGAAAGAATTTTTCAAATCGGATTCTTAGAAACAGAGATATCGACAAAAATAAGATGTGACTTTACGTCCCCTGGTGGGAAAACCATGCATTATTTTAGGAAGAAAGTATTCTCAAAAGGTTTTTCCATATGAGCGTTACCGGTCCAAGAAAAAAAAAATAGTCGAGTTTTCAGGGGCCCAGATTTTCCTACAAATACACTGACGGAAAACAAAATCCCAACACCAAGAAGGGGTTGTGTTAGATAAACGACAGTTGGTAGGCGATGAGAGTACATCTGTAAGATGACGTCTATGCAAATTTCGCGCTCGGCGCATACGTGTGGCGCTAGTAGCGCCCCTCGGAACATGCAAAGCAGGTTTGCTGTAAATACGCGCTGTAACGTTCGTGAGCGTTAGTTATCGTTGAGATTCGACGTAGTGTGTTGATGTTAGTCAAGAATGCCTTTAAGAAGACGAAGAAGCCATTATCAACAGCTCGCGGAGTTTGAACGAGGTCGTGTAATAGGGCTACGAGAAGGTGGATTTTCGTTACGCAATATTGCAGAACGACTTGGCAGGAATGTAGTCACTGTGCATGATTGTTGGCAGCGGTGGTCAAGGGAAGGTACTGCCTCAAGAAGACCGGGTTCCTGCCGGCCACGTGGCACTACTGAGAGGGAAGACCGCCGTGTACGGCGTATGGCCGTGGCGCATCGTACCGCGTCTGCGGCAGCAATTCGAGCTGCAGTTGCCACCACAGTGACACAACGAGCTGTTACAAATCGGTTACTTGAAGGACAGCTCCGAGCCAGACGCCCTGTAGCGTGCATTCCACTTACTCCAAACCACTGCCGTTTGCGACGTCAGTGCTGTCAAGCTAGAGCTCATTGGAGGACGGAGTGGAGATCTGTTGTGTTTTCTGATGAAATCCGGTTCTGCCTGGGTGCCAGTGATGGCCGTGTGTTGGTTAGAAAGAGGCCAGGTGAGCGCCTTCAACCAACCTGTCTGCGGCCGAGACACACTGGACCTACACCTGGAGTTATGGTCTGGGGAGCAATTTCTTATGACAGCAGGAGCACTCTCGTGGTTATCCCACGCACCCTGACGGCACAGTTGTACGTCGGTCTGGTGATTCAACCTGTTGTGCTGCCATTCATGAACAGCATTCCAGGGGGTGTTTTCCAACAGGATAACGCTCGCCCGTATACCGCTGTTGTAACCCTACATGCTCTACAGAGTGTCGACATGTTGCCATGGCCTGCTAGATCACCAGATCTTTCACCAATCGAGCACGTATGGGACATCATTGGAAGACAACTCCAGCGTCACCCCCAACCAGCATTAACCGTCCCTGTATTGACCTACCAAGTGCAACAGGCATGGAACTCCATCCCACGAACTGACATCCAGCACCTGTATGACACAATGCATGAACGTTTGCGTGCATGCATGTTGAATGCAAATTCAACATTCTGGCGGTTACACCGGTTATTAATGTACCAGCATTTCACATTTAAAATGGCTGTTCTCGCGCTTACAATAAGCTGTGATCTTGAAACCTTAATCGATTAAATATGTTACCTATACAAATGTATTGCCGCCATTTCATTCCTGTACAACTATTTTTTCGTGGTGTTGGGATTTTTTTTCCGTCATTGTACATCAGAAGCAGAAATTAACACTTATGCCACCTGGTGGCCAAACCATTTTTTACCAAACATTAGAAATTATGTGAAAAATATTTTCCATCAAGTCTTGTATGCGATACAGGAAGAATTTTTCAAATCGGAGTTTTAGAAGCAGAAAAAACGCAGAAAACGCAATTTACCTTTGTGCCCCCTAGCGGAAAGTCTATGCTTTACTTGAAAATTTTTGAATTTAGAGAGAAAACATTTCGCATCGGAAACACTATCCAACAAAGAAGGAGTTTTTCAAATCCGACTCCTAGAAGTAAAGATATTGACAAAAATAAGATATTCGTCTACACCCCTGGCGTAGAAACCATGCATTATTTCTAGAAGAAAATGTTCCTAAAAGGTTTGTCGACATGAGTTGTATCAGTCAACAAATGACTTTTTTTGCAATCGAGATTTTAGAAGCTCATATTTTGCTGCAAATACATCAGAAGCGGAAATTAAGACTTACGCCACCTGGTGGCCGTAAGAACGGACATATTAACTATGTTAAATTATAACAATGCTGAACATTATGTTACTTTTTCATGAAGAAAATTAAGACAATACAAGCCCAAGAACGCGAAAGAAGGTTCGCGAACTTTTTTTTAGATATCGAGAGTCTCAAACAAAGAACTTTAGTTTCTCACGCCTTAGAAAGGGATAACATAGCATCTTCATAACATCTCCAGATAACATAACATCTTCAATGATACCGCGACTTTCGCTGTACATTGTCAGCGTCGCTCACACGCCTAAAAGTCTCGAAAACAGCCATCCACCTTTGTGTAAATATAACAATGTATATTGTGTTAGTGCAAGAATGTACTTCGGCGGTAGGATTAATTTCTCAACGGTGGGATTAAAACCCATCAGCGAGGCACGCCTAGTCAACGCCCAGGGTGTGGTCGGCGAATGACGTCAATGGTGGACAACGTGGCCGGAGAAGGCGAGCCACGTCAGCAGGTCAGAGAAAAAGCAGGGTCAGCGCCGGGGTCTTGGCGCATGCGTAGCGCGGAGAATGTGAGGAGGAGCAGGTCTCTTAGAGAGTACCTGTTAGTCAGTCTGCTTTCGTCCAACGGAGAGAGTAGTTCTCCGATAAAAAGGACGCGAATCGTTTGCCTTTTTTGTGAGCAGTCGGACGCTCCAGCTACGGAGGTTCGAGGCTCTGGATGAGTTTAGCCAGCATCTATCCTAGAAGAGATAGAGTGTTCCGCTGCAACGGTATAGGTCCCAGTCAGGGAATTCCGCTTGCGTAAGAGATATTCCGCTACAGGGAATCAAATCTGAGCACAGGCTAAGATCGAAAGCGTATGGACGGAGAAGTACCGTTAGGCTACTATTCCTAATATTCTCAGAGATATAGATCTACCGAATAGCAGGTAGATTCTTTCTAGAATGTCAACGCCGAAAGAAGTTTTCTTCGGAAGTGGTTCTCCTAGATTTCGTGTCTACGCCACTGTCCAGGTCTGAGCCTTAGGGAAACCTGATATTAGAGAAGGAATAATCCACCACCGTCAGGAACCTAACTGTTTATGTAATAAATGTTTGTGTTTTTATTAGTAACTCATCTGGATATCCTTATATCTTAGTTGTGAGTATTATTCTGTCGGTTCAGCTGTTTTGATCCGCCTTCCCGGTTCACAGATTTCAATAACAAAGTGGGGAAGGCTTCATTTGTTCGCTCGAATAGAAGTTGGAGAGTGTTTTAGAGAAACACAACACTTCCTTGTGCCTGTGAGAAGCAACCATAGCGTGGACGCCTCAGATCCATAAGTAGGAGGCGGAGCCACGACACGTGACCAGCACTTTCGCTCTCACAGTAGCCAAACCATTTTTTACAAAAATTAGAAATTACGTGCATAGGATTTTCCATCAGGAGCTGTATCCGGTGCAGAGAGAATTTTTCAAATCGGAGATTTAGAAGCAGAGAAATAGGGGGGGGGGCAATTTACCTTTACGCCCCCTATCGGAAAGCCTATAAATTTCTTGAAAATTTTGAAATTATATCAAAAGCATGTCACACTTTAAACACCATTCAACAAAGAAGGAATTTTTCAAATCGGACTCCTAGAAGTAGGGATATTGACAAAAATAAGATATACATCTACGCCCCTGGCGGAGAAACTGTGGAATATTTTAAGAAGAAAATATTGCGAAAAGGTTTATCGATATGAGTGGCATCAGTCCACGAAAGAAGTTTTTCAATCGATACTTTAGAGGCTCAGATTTTATGGCAAATACATCAGAAGCAAAAATTACCATTTACGCCCCCTGGTGGCCAAAGTATTATTTACCAAAAATTTAAAATAATATGCAAAAGATTTTCCATCAGGCGTTGTATCCGCTGAAGAAAATAATTTTCAAATCGGAGTTTTAGAAGAAGAGTTATCGAGAAAAATGTAATTTACTTCTACGCTCCGTAGCGGAAAATCTATGTGTAATTTGAAAAAGTAACTATATCTAAAATACTCTTCACGATAAATGGAATCGAAAGATAAAATATTTTTTTCAATCAGATGTTTAGAAGCAAATATGTTAAATATAACGTATTTTTGAATTCGACATAATCTACATTTACGCCCTCTAGCTGTGAAATTGTACATCGTAAAAAAAATGAAATAAAGAATCATCATTCGCATATTTCAAGCTTCCGAATGCAAAAAGAAGTTTTCAAATCAAACTAACAGTTGCACAGATATCGTAGGTACAGACGGACGGACGAACGAACAAACCGGTAACATAAGCACGATTTTTTTTACGCTTTCCAACCGTAGGTTGAAGAAGCGTATATGCCCCAGCTTCGTTCGTCCGTCTTTCGGCACGATAACTCGCATAAAAATGGTTCGATTTCGATGAAATTTTATTATGTGGTATGGGACCTCTGAGTACGAACCCTATTGAAAATGGACGAAATGGCGTCAAAGGTCACGGTATAGGGGCGGGATCCACTCCTTTGCCCATATGCGTCATAACTTGCGTAAATATTGTTCGATGTCGATGAAATTTTAGTATATTGCATGGGACCACCCGAGAATGAACCCTATTGAAAATGGGTGAAGTGGAGCAAAGGTCAGGACATAGGAGCGGAACGCATTCCATTTTCCTTATGCGTCATAACGTGCGTAAAAATGGTTCGATTTCGATGAAATGTTAGCATGCGGTAGGGGACCACCTGGGGACGAACCCTATTAAAAATGGACATAATGGAGTCAAAGATCAGGACATAGGATCGGGATCCATTCCATCGCCCTTACCTCATACTACACTGGTGTGCAAAAATTAAGGACGAAGAGGAGAAATTAGCATAACAGCGGAACGAGCAGGCAGAACGGACCGAAAGACCACTCAAGAGATAGTCTAGGGTCCGGTACGGTAGGGCATGCGCATAAATGCAGCATGACGTAGGGGGGGGGTATCGGAAGGGTATAAAGCACACGGGGGGTGTACGCTCAGCAATTCGGTGAAAGCTATTGCACGGTGTACATCGGTTTGAACGACGTCGAGTTGCTGCCACCGTGTGATATGGCCAACAGGCTATCCAGTAGACGACATCTTGATGACTTTACCCGAGGTCGCGTCATTGGGAAGCTGGAAGAAAGTCGAAGTGTGACTAGTGTGGCCGAGGAGTTCGGGATCGCTCACAGCATCGTTTCATGAGCTTGGAGAGCATTTCAAACGACAGGAACAGCTGTCCGAAAGTTTACCAGTGGTCGTCCACGAGCAACCACGGCGGTGGACGACCGGTATATTGTCCTACAGGCGAGAAGAGACAGACGTCAGACAGCGGGAGAAATCGCAAGACACCTGCAACAGACAACTGGACGTCCGTTATCGCGTTTTACCGTGGCCAGGAGGCTGCACAAAGATAGTCTATTTGCACGACGACCAGTACGGTGTGTGTCATTAACGCCTGCTCATCGGAGAAGGCGATTCTGTGGTGCCAGGAGCCCAAGAACTGGACACATCAGCAATGGGGTCTATTTCTCTTTACGGATGAGAGGCGATTTATTCTGACGAGCGATTCTTGACGTATACACATCTGAAGAGAGCAGGGAACACGCAATCACACCTCCAACATCATCGAAAGGGACCGGTTTGGAGGTGGTGGAGTTCTCGTTTCGGAAGGTATCATGCTTGGTAGCGGTACTGACCTCCACATCGTCCAAGGATGTTCAGTCACTGGTGTCCGCTATTGTACCGAGGTTTTCCTGTCTTACGTGCGTCTGTTTAGGTGTGCTGTGGGTGCTGAGTTCCTCTTCATGGACGACAACGCTACACCTCATTATACAGTGGCTGTCGCAGGGCTGTTTGAGAGTGAAGATATTCCACGCATGGATTGGCCCGCAAGGTCCCCGGACCTAAATCCAATCGAACACGTGTGGGAACTTCTCGGAAGACGCTGGACAGCACGTCACCAGCCGCCAGCAATGATTCCGCAGATGCGATTGGCGCTACAAAAGGAATGGGCCGCGATGCCTCAACAGCTCCTTGGCAACCTCGTCCTCAGCATGGACAGACGTTGTAAATCCTGCAACGCAGTCAGGGGTGATCATATCCCCTACTAAAGACTGGATTTTTATTGGCAGCCGCCTGTCACATGGACGTTTCTGTCTTCTGTTCAGTTGTTCTCAAAGCTTCCTTTTCAATAAAGGTTCTTTGTATCCTTTGGATTCCTTGTTTGGACGGTTTGGCTCACTTGTCTCATATTCTTACATCTTGGGGATCTTATGGTGTGATTTGAGTCAATGCGGAGCACTTCTGCACGACGTTACATTCGAAAAACCGCCTCGTCCTTAATTTTTGCACGCCAGTGTATTAAGGTTGACGTTAAGTAATTTTGCTTCCTATACTTCCAATGGAAAAACTTTTGTACATATTTGCTTCAGAATTATTGTGTTCCCAAGGATGAAAATTTGAACATCGATTAAAATAACTTCCTATTATAACTTGGAATACTTAATATTTCCTAAAACATAACCATAATTATATAAAAAATCAATAACTTTTCGGTTGGTAGTGTTGGAACCAGAAAAAAGATGACGCGACCTGTACTTTGATGACGTCAGTAGACAAACAAATGTTGGATTTCATAATAGTGGTTATGTTTTAGAAAATATTAAGTATTACAAGTTATAAAATGAGGCAATTTTAATCTATGTTCAAATTTTTATCCTTGGGAACGCATTAATTGTGAAGAAATTGTGTACAGACGTTTTTCTATAGGAAGTATAGGAAGCAAAATTACTTGTCGTCCACCTTAAAAGAGCAATTCTTATATGTTTGTAAATTTTATTTTGAAAACGGCTCTAAGGATTTTGATGAAAGTCGTTAACCTACCGTTTTCTGGTACTAGAAATCGATTTAACTTGATCTCGACTTTAGGAAAATTCGTTTAGTGCGTTAAACAGCCACCCGAATTACCACGTTTTTAGTGTCATGGCGTCGTCCCATTGATGTTACCCGTGCTTAGAAAGCTTATGAAGTCACAATCTCGCGATTGATATGTTGGCGTGCGGTCACGCCATCTGTCTCATTACGTCACGCTTTGTGTGTGGATCCTATTAAAGTTTAATGGCGTCATACCTTGCAAGCAGATGGTCGCGATTCCCGTCTGCGTCATTACGTCACGCGTTGTTTGCGTATGTCCGTCCGCACGATAACTCGCGTAAAAATCGTTCTATTTCGAGGAAATTTTAGTATGTGGAAGGGGAACACCTGGGAAGGAACCCTGCAGGTAAGGCAAGGCTACAGGCTCCAAAACGTCGGGGATGTAGCGGTGGCTGTTGAGTGTACCAGCGATGCGTACTAAAAGGGTGCGGGTGTCATATGAAATTGCGCCCCAAACCATAACCCTAGGCGACGGACCGGTATGGCGATGCATAATGCAGGCGTCATACAGTCTCTCGCCGCGGTGCCGCCACACGCGGATCCGACCATCGTGGTGTTGCAGGCAGAAGCGGGATTCGTCGTAGAAGACAATGTCGTGCCATTCCGTAGTCCAGGTGCGGCGTTCAACGGCCCACTGCCGCCGCACTCACAGATAGTGTAACTTCAATGGTAATCGGAGCAATGGGCGCCGTGCGACAAGTCCCTGCTCCTGCAGACGAAGTTGAACGGTACGTGCTGACACAGGTTGTTGCGCAACACATCTTAATTCCTGCGCTAACGTCCGGGATGTGGCGGTACGAGCCGTTAATGCCCGCCACACAACATGCCGGTCCTTTCGTTCGTTTGTGTACCGCGACTACGGCAGTCACTCACGTCGGTCCGTCGGTCCCTCCTGCACCCACCGAATCCATACTCGCCTCACTGTGGCTGGATATCATCCCACGCGGGCGCCGATGTCTCGGTACGATAAACCGCTGTCGCGATAAGCCACTATTCGTCCTCTGTCGAACTCCGGAACGTGCTGGAATGACTGCTGTATTCTGCGACAAGGCATCAGGAAGCTTCCCACGCACAGGTCCGGCAGCACAACACACTTCCACTACTTACACCCAGCCTTCTGTGTACCCTTCTTATAGTGCTTCTCGGTGGCGTGCCGGGCGCACATGATTTGCATATGCCCTGCAATGCTAATCGTTTGCATGCCCTCTCGCGGGCGACGCATGCTGCGAATTTGAGGCCAATTGGATGCTTCCTTCTTGGTGTTGCATTTTGGGTGGCCAGCAGTGTACATATGATCGACGAATAAGTATCATTGTCATACACTAGTATGAAAAACATAAGGACGAGCCAAATTTTGACGTGCAGCGTCGCACAGGAGCGGCCTGGACTTGCCATATGTGAAATTCAAATCATAGGAACTCCATTACTAATCGAAATGACAGAAACAACACCGACAAAACTGCAGATACTAAAGGATAGAGTGGAACTTCATTCAGAATTGTCTACATAGCACTGGATGCTTTATTACAGATGTATCACTGCCAAAGACGGTACGAAGGGAAGAGGAGGTCCGCAGTAGGGGCTATTATCCACCCAAACGTCAGTGCATGATTTGCACCGTCTGTCCATACTTCGCTCTACGTTGTTGATGAGGTTTTGCGGTAACATCGCCTATTCTTCCGTCAGCGCTGTCTTCAGCTATTTGAGTTTCCAGTGTGCGTCAACGTGCAATAACGCATCTCCCCAGAGCGTCCTACATGTGTTCTATGGGATTTAAGTCGAGGAAACGTGCTGGACAATCCATCCGCTGAATGTCTTCACTTTGCAACACCACATCAACAGCTACTGTACGACGGGGTGTGGCGTTATCGTCCATTAACGCGAACTGTGGGCTAATGGCACCTTGGAACAGAAAAACATGGGGAAGGATTACCCAACTACAGTCGCTCGCACTGGTTACAGTACCTCCTTCCAGTATCTGGTGCTCCGTATGTCCACCGATCAGAATGCCTCCCCATACGAGAACACCGCGGCAGTCATATTTATCCCTTCCATTGATGTTTTCGGAGCGATACCGAGTGCCTACCTCACGCCAGATTAACTGACGTCCAGAATCACTAAAGAGACTATCTACTCTCATTAGCAAAGAACACCGTACCTCACTGTTCTGCTGTCCAGTCCTTGTGTTCTCTAGGTCACTGTAAACGGTGTCTCCGGTGAGCAGTTGTTAATGGAACACAGCGTAGTGGTCCTGGGGCAAACAGTTCACCTTTGTATAGTCGCCTGGCCACTGTAAACTGCGACATTCGGCGTCCTATGCTAATGTTCAGTTGTTTTACAAGGTTAATTGTTGTCTGGTGTCGATCCTTCTTGGCCCGTAGGAGCAAATAGCGGTCCTCCCTAGGGTGGTTTTTGGTGGACCACCACCACCGGTCTTTCGCACAGCTGTATCTGTAATGCTGGAGGCCGACTACGTACGTGATATGATGCAATGAACGATACCTTACACTTGGCCACATACATCACAGTTCGGCCCTCCTCGAGCCTCCCATTTATTTGACCCGAGGAAATCGTCAAAATGTTCCCGACAGGCCATTTCGTCGTCTCTAGCACAGAACTAACCCAATCAAACGTCTGTAAGAGGCTGTATTGAAGCAGAGAAACAAGTAAAATTCAGCAATAAACAACAACTAGCATTGAGTTTGTATTAAGGCAATAAACAACTAACATTCTACTAATGCACACCGTTCAGTGACTTCCGTTCAGCTGATACTATTGGACTGCGTGAGCGCACTTCATTCTCCCGTCACGCAAACCACACGGCATGCTCCATTATTAAGCATGTGCTGTTGCTTCTGATTTAATTTGTTTTTGGGTGCTTCTGCTATTTACGGAGTTCTTTTACTTTTTCCACCTCGTCCTTACGTTTTGCACACCAGTGTATGATTGATATTAGGTGTGTTCATAAGTTCTACCCGTTTTTGTAGGGTACGAAGAAAGAAGGAGGGCACAACAAATAACGCACCTAGGATTTCACATAATTGCCATCATTCTGTATGACCTCTTGCCAAATGTCTGTGAGTACGTGAATCCCACGCCGGAAAAACTCCTGTGTTTTAGAGTAAAAAAAATCATGTAATCCCGTTTTCACATAGTCCACATCATCGAAGGTTTGGAGAGCGAAGGCGTTCTGGAACGATCGAAAAAGGTGGTAGTCCGTAAGTGCCAGGTCAGGGGAATACGCTGGGTGAGGTAACACTCCCCAACTAAAGTCCAGTAATTTTTGCAGAGTGATTAAAGCAGCATGAGGTCTGGCGTTATCATGATGAAGGATTACTCCTTTGCGACTGATGAGTGCTAGCCGCTTCGAGGTCAGTTATTCTCGCCATCTGTTCAACTGTTGGCAGCAGAGGTCAGCATTTATCGTTTCCTTAGGTGCCAACACCTCCCAGTGGATTATTCCCTGGACATCCCACCAAACACTCAACAAAGACTTTTTGGGATGCAGTCCTCCTTTTGAGGTCGATGGAGCAGGCTCCGTACCTTGGAACACAGTCAGTCGACGCTTTACATTACGGTACAGTACCCATTTCTCATCACCCGTTGCAATTCGTCCCAAAAACGGTTCATTTCTGTGACGAGAAAGCAAAGAAACACAGGTACGGATTCTCTCCTCGCGTTGCTTTGCAGAAAGCTGGTGCGGAACCCAGTTATCGAAATTGGTGATGAACCCAAGCGCATGCAGCAGTCTTTCGACTGTTGCTCTCGGTACATACCGGCAACGTTTCCGCTAATTCCTGAACGGTTGGATGCGGGTCATTTGTTATGGCTTGGTCCACATCATCGTCAGAAACCACGGATGGACGTCCTGGACGTGGTTGATTTTTGCAGCTTTTGCCTCCGTCCTGGAATTTCCGAAACCAACGGCGACATATGCTATCATCAACTGCATCCTCCCCATTCATTTGACAGATGTTGCGGCAAGCCGCGACTGCAGTACTGCATTTATAGAACTCGTACAGTAAACAATGTCTAATGTGCTCCTTATCGCATTCCATATTACACCGTCCGTGATTTTAGTTACGACTGACTTACTCGGACAATCCTAGTGCCTCTATATGCTCTACTGCATTACACTTTATTGGCCGAAACTTTGGCATCGCAGAGTCATCTGTTACGTTACTACTCCGATCGCAATTTGCATCTATTACGAAAACGGTTAGAACGTTTGCACACACCCGATATCTGTGTTAATACCAGCAATATTATATTCTGTCAGCGGATTATAAGTCCGGATCATTCACTTCATTGTATTAACCGGTCAGGTGTTAACAGACAACTATAACTTTTTTCTTGTTTCAAGGGTTAACGCCCTTCATTGGCATCCTAGGTAATAAAGATTCGCCCGTCCCTAATTTAGGACTATCTGTTTCAGGGAAGGGAGAGTTCAGCGGTGTGTGGCATCGCAATGCCTCCTCCTCCGGGACACAAACCCTGGCCGAACTAGATGTTAGCCAGGAGCCCACACCTCTGGCCACTTGGTCACTAGTATGGTCAACCAGGCTTAATCTTGCAT
Organism: Macrothele yani; assembly: GCA_039090855.1. Classification (NCBI taxonomy): domain Eukaryota; kingdom Metazoa; phylum Arthropoda; class Arachnida; order Araneae; family Macrothelidae; genus Macrothele; species Macrothele yani. Next base: position 10,931,364 of record CM076996.1, read on the forward strand.
AAACGTGGCTTGAAAGACAGTAATCAGTTTAATTTCAAAATCGAGAAAAGCATATAGAGAACAATGCATAATACAACCCGAAGTAATCAATTCTCACTGTGCGCCTGGTGAGTGACAAGACATTACACACAAAACGTGGACAACTCGGGACAGCCGCGCGGTGAAACAGTTCAAGAAAAGAACGAAGATTAAGTAATTTGGAGTTGACTCCAACTGTCGTGAAACAAATTTTGAATGAAAAGTGAGTAGTACCCCATGGCTTCAAAAAGCATCCAGACACTGATCAATCTTAGTTGAAATCCTTGGAAAGTCAAATCAAAAATTAGTAACGCAGTCCTAGAAGAGATATCCATGAAGTAAAACGAGAAGCTTTCAGCTAGAAGGGAACGCAACTAGAGGGATGCCACCGAATTTTCGGTATGTTTTGAAAATGTCTTTTGAAATAAAAAAGGTTTGATAATGTAGTAGTGATCAAACATATGAAATATCATAACTAAGTGTTTATAATAACTAATAGAATGTTCGTAATAGTGAATAGAGTACAATGTATCATAAAGAAAACGTTTGCGATCAGCATTTTAGTAGCGAAGATACAGATATATACATTTGCGTCGCCTAAAAGGCAAGAAACGTTACTGGAAAAAGAAAATGCATGTCACTGAGAAAGCTATTCGATGCAGAAAGGTTGTTCTTTTCCTCAGTCGAGCTTTTTTAGCAGCGGAAAATACATTCATAAACAGAAACGTCCATTTTCGCTTGCTAGCAAAAATGTTGTGGGTCATTTTAGAAATAGAAAATATATGTAAATATTTGTCGTAGTGACTGGTATGCGACGCCAAAAGAATTTTCTAAATTGCCATTTTTCAAGCGGAGCTACAGCTTCAAACAGATATATTCCTTCATACCCGCTAGAGGAAGAACTGCACATTTTTGAAAGCAGAATACCTACGTGAAATGATTTATACAGCGAACGCTTTCCGACACAAAAGATGCCTTAAATCGGATTTCTAGATGGAGAAGTAGAGGTGGAAACAGAATGGACATCGCTCCCATGGAAAAGAACTTTATATCTAAAGAAAGCAAAATATTGGTTACTGTGAAGAGTACCGGAGGAAAAAATTATATTTCTAATTGGACTTTTAAGACTAGTGATATGGAATAGAACAAACTTCTAGATAAATAGCCACGTATTTTCACGGCATTTTGTAGGAAGATTGTACATCGAAAGAAGAAAGGAAAGGATCTTAGTTCTCATAAGTCAAGCTACCCAAAGAAAAGATAATTTGTCAGATCAGACCAATAGGTATAGAGATACAGACAGAGCATCCCTTATTCGAAAGTCCGAAAAGTTTTGAAATCGTCACTTTTTTTGTTTCGAGCGCTGACACAAGGGGGAAATTTCGTTACGTGACGTGATGAATATAGCTGAAACAATCCTGAATAAACGTGATTGGGATGATAACAGTGAAAATGAAGATGGCATTGTTAACGGGAGAAAAGTGCCCGTAAACTACATAGTAAAAATGTATGACGGACTTTTTGAAAGACAATGGTAACGTGCTTTCCTGGCGAAACAAGGATTAATGTCAATTTATGAAATTAAAGTGAGACTGCTAAAACAAAAGTCATTGCTAATGAGGCAGAGGACTCAACAAGAAACTTAATAAAGCCTATGACGTATATTCTAATTTAACATTCATTTTTAGTTTCTTTCCCTATGTAAATTTTGAGTTCGTTCTCTTTAAGCGTTTCAAACTTAACGTTACATTTTCTCTCTCACTGAATGTTATGTGGCAATAGTCCTGAGGTCAGGTCTGAATGACGTTTTTTTTTTTTTTTTTTTTGACAAGATAAGAACGATGTATACAATGTGTGAAGCGAGCAGTGTTAAAAAGTGAGTGGATTAGTGTAGCCGTACGTTTTTTGCTATACCTTCGTGAAGACAAGCTATATACTGTATATATTTGATGAAGTTACATTAGTAGTGAGACACTTTGAGAGCCGCCGCGGTGGCGCAGTGGCCTAAGCGCTGGCTTATGAGCATTCGTCCGAGATGAGCCCAGGTTCGAATCCCGGTGAGGAATGGGTGTGTTTGTTGTACGGCACTGGCTCTCTCCTTTCTCTGGAACCAGTGACCCTAAATTAGGGACGGGAGACTGCTTAAGCGCATTGAGTTGCTCACGGTGGTCGCTAAACCCACAATAAAAAAAAATTAAAAATTACGGTACAGATATTCAGTTTAAGTTCGTTTGAAGTGTAGTGCTGTTAGAAGTAACCCGTTGGTTACTGATTAGTACCATTGATGAGTTATCCAAGTGATGTGCCATAGAGATTAACATATTACCACTATTTCTGTAAGTAAGACTACTCTCTTGTGGCCGTTCGATCACCTAATATTGCTCATCGTGTAATTAAGGATATCATGGTAGTTATCCGGAGGATAACGTTAAGAAGCTCCAGTGTTACATGTATCACAGACAGGTGTACGAGAAGTAATGTTTTAAGGATATAGGACTCCAAGCCCAAAGCATAAGAACAAGTATATATATATATATATATATATCATCATTGTCAACCATTATCAATCCACTGCTGGAAGAAGGTCTCCCCAAGTTTCTTCCACAACGGTCTGTCTTGTGCCAGTTTCCTTCATGTTACTCCGCATACTTTCCAATTTCATCCACACATCTCCCATGTGGTTTTCTTCTGGGTCTTTTCCTGTCCCTTGGAATCCAATCTAAAATTTCGGCTGTCCATCGATGGTCTGTCCTTCTGGCAGTATGCCCAGCCCACTGCCATTTCAGGAATTTAACTCTGATCATGATGTCTTCCACTCTTGTCATTTTTCGGATCCACGAGTTCCTATTCTTATCTCTCCTGGTTACACCAAGCATGCACCTCTCCATGCTTTTTGAGTTGTCTGCAGCCTTTCTATGTCTCTTTTAGTTAAGGTCCACGTCTTTGCACCATACGTAAGTACTGGAAGGATGCATTGATCAAACACTTTTCTTTTAAGACATAATGGCATATAGCTCTTGAAAATTATGCCGTTTCTTCCAAAAGCTCTCCAGGCAAGTTTTGTACGCCGATTAATTTCTTCATCAATGTGACCCTCACTTGATATCTGCTGTCCAAGATAAACGTACGTGTCTGTTATCTCCAGCTTTTCTCCATCAATCGATAAATCTTCATTTCCTGTAAAAGCATTGAACATCACTTTTGTCTTCTGAAAGTTCATTTTTAATCCCACTTCTTTACTCTTGTCAGCAAGTTCCTGGATCATACTCTGCATCTCTGATGGGGTAGTTGCAAAAATGACTACGTCATCAGCAAAACGAAGATGGGCTAGATAATCTATATTAATCTTTATCCCCTTGTTTTCCCAGTTCAGTGATTGAAAGACATTTTCTAAAGTAGCATTAAATAGCTTCGGAGATATAGTGTCACCTTGTCTCACTCCCTTTCCAATTCTTATGTGTGTTGTATTTTCAAACAGCCGAATCTTTGCCCTTGAATTTTCATAGATGTTATCAATAATATTAATGTACACATCTTCAATACCGCAGGATTTCAGAGCCATTGTAACTGCTGATGGTTTCACCGAATCAAAGGCCTTTTCATAATCGATAAAAGCCATGCACAATGGAAGTTCATATTCCCTCGCTCTTTCAATTAGTTCTCTTAGTACGTGAATATGATCTATTGTGCTTTAGCCACTCCTGAATCCAGCTTGTTCTTTCGGTTGAGCCATGTCCAGTGTTACCTTCAAGCGGTGTGAAAGAAATTTAGTGAAGATTTTATAAATCACTGATAAGAGGCTGATAGGTCTGTAATTCCTGAGATCCTCAATGCCACCTTTTTTATGTAGCAGGATCATTGCAGCGTTGTTCCAATCCTCATGAATCTACCCTTCATTAAGGCATCGAGTGAAAATTTGGGCGAGTACTGTTTCGATTTCTCCACTTGCTTCTTGTATGATGTCTACAGTAATTCCATCTTCTCCTGGAGCTTTTCCCAGCTTCATGTTCTTGATTGCATGTGCAACTTCTACTGGGAGGACTGGAAGAACTCTGGTACTGGTACCTTTCATGATGTCTGGAGTACATGTATCATCTCTTTCATATAATTTGGAGTAGAAATCTTTCACTCTTGTCAAAATTCCGCCTCTATTTCTTGTTACAGAACCATCTTCTTTTCTCAGTGCCATAATCTGTTTTCTTCCCTTACTGAGAAGTCCATTTGCTATCTTTAGGCTTTGGTTGTTTTCAATTGCTTTCCTTACTAGTTCACAGTTGAATTTGCTTACTTCTTCAGTGATACTTTTTCGTACGTACTGTCTTGATAGCTCTATAATATTCCACTTTAGAAGTCACATCTTCTTTAGTTGTCCTCATCTCTCTTCTTTTTTGCATCAACATTTTGGTTTTTCCTGCTAATTTGTAACATGCAACTTGTTCTTAGATCTAGCTAATTTTGTTGCTGTTTCCATAAGAGCTTTGGTTACTTTTCTGTTAACTTCAGAAATACCAACTTCTTCCGATATTAGGCCTTCTAAAGCAGATAATCTGTTCTTCAGTTCCAACTTGAAGGTATTATGGTGTTTTTTAAGTTTGGTTATGTCAATAGATTTTGTTTGTCTTATGAGCTTGCCACGTTCGACTTTAGTGTTGAGGTGCATCTTACATCTCACCAATCTACGGTCATTACCTGTGTTGAACTTGTTTAGCACACTGCAGTCTTCTATGACGAATTTTTTGTTACACATAATAAAATCAATTTTACTTGTCGTCCCATTTGGATTTTTCCATGTCCATTTCCTGTGTGGCTTTTTCTTGAAAAGTTCAAGCTAAAAACCTTTCTGCCTCTGCAAACCCTACGAAAGTATTTCCACGCTGGTTTCTGTTGCCGCTACCTAATTTACCTACTGAAGTTTCATTCTGCTGCCGTTGCCCTATTTTTGCATTGAAATCTCCCATAATTATCTTCATTTGCTGCTTACCTTTATTATTTAGATGACGAATTTCCTCATAAAATTCTTCAATTTCTTCTTCAGGATGACTTGTGGTGGGTGCATAAGTTTGAGTAATCTGAGCCTTGTAGCTTCTTGAGAGTTGGATAACGAGTCGTGCAGCTCTGTCAGAGGAACTTTCAACTTCTACAACTTTATCCTTCAGTTTCTTGTTTATTATAAATCCAACACCATTAGTTCTGCCAGTATCTGTCCCACGATAGTAGAAGAGATGTCCACTTTTCAGTTCAATGAGATCTTCGCCTTTTCTCTTTACCTCACTTAGCCCGACGATGTCCCACCCAATCCTTTGTAGTTCCTCTTCCAATTCAAGAAGCCTTAAATCAGAAGATGGAGAGCGTCCATTATACGTAGCCAAGGTCAGCATCAGATGGCAGCCTAGTCCGGTCCTCCGGGGATTCTTAGCACCCTCTGCCTTCATGTCGCACTGGCCGCTGCCTTGGCCAGGTACATTCCAGCTGCCGGAGACTGAGGGCCACAATTTAAGTTGTGGAGTCATTTTGGAGGGGTTTGGCCATAACTCACCACGCTGGCCAAGCGGGTTGGTGAGTGTGGGATAGCATTTCCTCTAATCCCGATGGTATAGATATACCGTTATTGGCGGTCGTTAGAGCCCCTTTAGTGGGAACAGGATGCACCACGAGAAGGCGGGGTTGACATTTGTCAAGGAGAGGCTGTAATTTTGCACATCACCTGACCTTGCATCCCATACATATATATATATATATATTCATCATCATTGTCAACCATTATCAATCCACTGCTGGACGAAGGTCTCCCCAAGTTTCCTCCACAACGGTCTGTCTTGTGCCAGTCTCCTCCATATCACTCCCGCATACTTTCGAATTTCATCCACCTATCTCCCATGTAGTCTTCTTCTGGGTCTTTTCCTGTCCCTTGGAATCCAATCTGAAATTTCGGCTGTCCATCGATGGTCTGTCCTTCTGGCAGTATGCCCAGCCCATTGCCATTTCAGGGATTTAACTCTGATCATTATGTCTTTCACTCCTGTCATTTTTCGGATCCACGAGTTCCTCTTCTTATCTCTCCTAGTTACACCAGGCATGCACCTCTCCATGCTTATTTGAGTTGTCTGCAGCCTTTGTATGTCTCTTTTAGTTAAGGTCCACGTCTCTGCACCATACGTAAGCACTGGAAGGATGCATTGATCAAACACTTTTCTTTTAAGACATAATGGCATATTGCTCTTGAAAATTATGCTGTTTCTTCCAAAAGCTCTCCAGGCAAGTTTTGTACGCCGATAAATTTCTTCATCAATGTGACCCTCACTTGATATCTGCTGTCCAAGATAAACGTACGTGTCTGTTATCTCCAGCTTTTCTCCATCAATCGATAAATCTTCATTTCCTGTAAAAGTATTGAACATCACTTTTGTCTTCTGAAAGTTCATTTTTAATCCCACTTCTTTACTCTTGTCAGCAAGTTTCTGGATCATACTCTGCAGCTCTGGTGGGGTAGTTGCAAAAATGACTACGTCATCAGCAAAACGAAGGTGGGTTAGATAATCTCCATTAATCTTTATCCCTTTGTTTTCCCAGTTCAGTGATTGAAAGACATTTTCCAATGTGGCATTAAAGACCTTTGGGGATATGGTGTCACCTTGTCTCACTCCCTTTCCAATTTTTATGTGTGTTGTATTTTCAAATAGCCGAATCTTTGCACTTGCATTTTCATAGATGTTATTAATAATATTAATGTATGCATCTTCAATACCGCTGGATTTCAGAGCCATTGTAACTGCTGATGGTTTCACCGAATCAAAGGCTTTTTCATAATTGATAAAAGCCATGCACAATGGAAGTTCATATTCCCTCGCTCTTTCAATTAGTTCTCTCAGTACGTGGATATGATCTATTGTGCTGTAGCCACTCCTGAATCCAGCTTGTTCTCTCGGTTGAGCCATGTCCAGTGTTACCTTCAAGCGGTGTGAAAGAAATTTAGTGAAGATTTTATAAACCACTGATAAGAGGCTGGTAGGTCTGTAGTTCCTGAGATCCTCAATGCCACCTTTTTTTATGTAGCAGGATCATTGTAGCGTTGTTCCAATCGTCAGGAATCTTCGAGTTAGGGCATCGAGTGCAAATTTGGGCGAGTACTGTTTCGTTTTCTCCACTTGCTTCTTGTATGATGTCTACAGTAATTCCATCTTCTCCTGGAGCTTTTCCCCGCTTCATGTTCTTGATTGCATGTCCAACTTCTGCTGGGAGGACTGGAAGAACTCTGGTACTGGTACCTTTCATAATGTCTGGAGTACATGCATCATCCCTTTCATATAATTTGGAGTAGAAATCTTTCACTCTTGTCAAAATTTTGCCTCTACTTCTTGGTACAGAACCATCTTCTTTTCTCAGTGCCATAATCTGTTTTCTTCAATTACTGAGAAGTCCATTTGCTATCTTTAGGCTTTGGTTGTTTTCAATTGCTTTCCTCACTAGTTCACAGTTGAATTTCCGTACGTCTTCAGTGATACTTTTTCGTACTGTCTTGCATAGCTCTATATATTCCACTTTGGAAGTCACATCTTCTTTAGTTGTCCTAATCTCTCTTCTGTTTTGCATCAACATTTTGGTTTTTGCTGATAATTTCTTCACATGCAACTTGTTCTTAGACCCAGCTAATTTTGTTGCTGTTTCCATAAGAGCTTTGGTTACTTTTCTGTTAACTTCAGAAATATCCACTTCTTCTAATGTTCGGCCTTCTAAAGTAGAGAATCTGTTCTTCAGTTCCAATATATATATATATATATATATATTTAAATATTATATGTCATTTTACACAGTGCATCCCCACTCCTGTGGCATCCACACCCTGGCCCATCAAAAGCTTCTGGTGTTCCTTCTCCCTGACACCTTTTTAATAACTTCTTCTCGTCAAATTCAACTGCAATTCAATGTGATGCTCTGTTGGTTTGCATTCTTTACATAAAATCTATTTAAAATCGTAAAGCACATGTCTTTAAATCTAGTACCATAGATGGAGACTGGTGAATTACGCTAATGAATACAGATAAGGGAAGGCTGCTCACAGATATTCCGAAATGCGAAACATGCCCCCAAGCGTTTTTGATAAGAGATGATCAACTTGTATGTTCCTCACAAACGGCAGGATGGACTTTTCTACAGTAATAACATAAATTTTGTCATACCTTATTTGCTAAAAGCCATGCTAAAAAAGGCAGTAAACGTGCTAGTGTAGGCATTTTGGTTGAAAACAGAACATGAACACAACACAGAAACAAGAAAAACAAAACTATAATAGCAATGAACTGCGTTTGAGTCTTGTGGATGAAAATTAGTATTCCTGTGCTTTCGGCAATGATATTGAAAAATTTTACATCATATTTTAAGTATTGTGAATATGTACCAAAAAATATAGACAGGCATCCAGTTGCCAGGTAACCGAACGGATATTAGTTTCTGGTACCCAAAACTAGGCTTCGAGTAACTGCGACGCGTGAGTGATGTTTGCTTGCATTTATATTTCAGTATTTAGCTTTCACTAAAGCCTGTAATATAAATTGATGGTCCATAGCGCTTGCTTCATATGTTCAAAGGGGTGCCGAAGTACGGAAGAAAGAAGAATAGCCTCAGAAATCTGAAAGAGTGAATGATTTTTTCAAAATCTCATAGGGCGCTAGTAGCCTAGGGAATGACTCGTAGCCAGGTCATGTTGTTTTCACGTCGTGTAACGCTATCACCGAAACCCTGGCGTGGCTCGGAAATCGCGCTAAGCCGTTGGTTCCGGGGTAGAAACTTCTCGTTATAAGCAAGTCTACTTCCCTTACCTTAGCGCATCAACCCGGGCAATTTAAGCTGCCGAGTGGAATATTAGCGACGGGGAAAGAGGGTTAAAAATTAAGCAGCTAAAATGTACAGTTCGATTTATTTTCATGTTATCATACTACACGTTGATGAGACTAATTTGCGAGAATAATTTGCAAACTTCCTTTGAATCCATCAATGCTAAACCAAGAATTTTCCCTATTACCAAAGAAAACAATTTGCATGTACATTTACCAATGCATCTCATATTATTTCGGTAAGATGTTAGGAAATTCCATTGGAAAATGGAAAACTTTTTCATGCAAATTAGTTTCCCAGAAATGATGCGTTTAAGACATTCATTATTAATAGGATAGAGAGAAATAATGCAAGGTACTAGCAACACGCAAATGTCTCTGGCTCTTCTTCATACTAGTATAGTTTAAAACTCATCAATATTCATAAAACGCTCTCTTAAATGTCCAGTGTTCCGCAGCATGTCGTGTGATAACTTCCACTTAAGGGAAATACGTATAACTAATGCTCCGGATAACTACTATATGAAATTAAGTACCGGTAATTTCGGATGTCAAGGGAACGTAAAGACTCGCGTGCCGAACACCACAGATTTAACTTGTCTGAAGATGCTGCTAACTCACGAATTTAACAAAAGGCAAAAGTGAAAGCGATCTTAGTAGTAACAAATGAGCAGAAATGCTTCTAACTCTGGAGAAATACAGGGTGCAGGTAAAGTGTTTCCCTCATTAAGAAAAATATTATTTAAAAAACTGCAATAGGTAGGAACAAGCGGTTTGTGGCATGATACAGGTAAACAATAGAGTTTTTTTTTTCTGCATTGTTAGTAAACTTCCACATGAGCGCCGTTCGTGGCCTGACGCACATCTATTCGGTATTCAGTTTCTCGCCATATTTTACCTAAGATCTCTTTGGAGACTGTGGCAATTAGCTTCTGTTATCCTCCTCTGCAAAGTTTCAATATCAAACAGTGCTGTTGAATTGGTTTTATCCTTGGCATAACCCCACAGGGAAAAGTCTAGGGGTGTTCTGTCGGGTGACTATGGTGACAATGATGTTGGACCGTTCCTCCCAATCCATTGTTCGGAGATGTAATATTAAGGAATTTTCGTACAATTAATCCTCAATGTGGTAGGGCACCATCCTGCTGGAAAATTACCCATGGTTGACATTCATCCAACTGAGATGCAACAAAGAGCTCCATGTTCAGGTACACATTTGTTGTTATTGTGCGTTCACAAAGAAAGAAAGGTCCTATGACTGTGTTGTGCATGAGACCACACCAAACATTCAGTTTTGGGCTGCCCAGCTGTTTTTCAAAGACAACATGGGGATTTTCCGACCCCCATATACGCACATTGTGTCTGTTTACTTCACCAGAGGGTGAAAAGCAGCCTCATCCGAAAACGCATACAGGCTGCAGGTTGTTGTTGTCGTCGATACGCTGTAAAATTTAAGTTGCAAAGATAACACGACGTGGGCGGACTTCCACCTGCAAGGCTTGAACAATCTGCACTTTGTAAGCATACAAACGAAGCCTCGTGTGTCACATTTTCTTTAGTGGGTTCTGAATTCAGACGGAGATCGGCTGGTGGATTTCGAGGGACTGCGTACGAAAGCTGTCCGCACTGCATCAACAGTTTCTTCACTAACACCCGGTCGGCCCGTTCGTTTTCGGTCATCAACACATTGTGAAAATATAGGTTTGTCCACGCTTTGTATCGAATATGCATGCAGCGCAGCATTACGTCCATCATTGGACGTATGATGAGATGGATTGACGTAATGCTATGCATGACAATATACCTGGAGTTTGCGATGTGTGTCTCTTCCTTATAAATTCTTCTGTTTCTCTGGCTTCCGGGATACTTCTGATCCTTATTTGTTTCAACATTTATTCCTAGACATAAACGGCTACCATCACTAAAAACAACTGATTGCTATTTTAGCTTCCATCCAAGCCGTTAATGGCATTGCAAGTTGAACAAAACGACACAGCTGCAGGGAATTCGAAGCATTAAAGACGTTTTCCGTATTTCTTCCGGATTCACTGAACAGAATGGTTGCTCATAAGCGACCTAGATCTGTTAGAGTCTGGCATTATCTTATTATCACTAGGGAGAGTGTGTTGATGGAATAGATGGACGTAATTCTATGCATGCAGCACAGTGTAGGAATGGGAATAACTTATTTTAGCTTCGTCCATGGGAAGTTCATTGAGTAACTGCTGCAAGCTGATTTGGTGTGATACCTGATGTGGTGAGGTTCCTCCCATATAATGGTGTCTTGAAAACTGTTTACGTTAAAGCTGTATTTATAGATGTGGAAAGTACTTTAGTGTCTTCCTATGAAAGTACTGTGTGACATACAGCGCGAGAGAATATCCCTGTCTCAGAATTCTCATTTCTGAAGTCTGGGACACGTGTTGTGAAGCTCTATATGAATAAGGGAGTGTTCTACTCCCTGTGGAAGCGAGGTTATTAAACGAAGATTGCAACCACAAGAATCGTGAAGGTCTGCCAAAAGGGTGGCAAGCGCAACTCTGCGCCACGGTGGGGGACATTCTGATTTCTTTGAAGAACTGTGCGCACCAGAAGGAGAACAGCCAGTTCCTGTGTCTAACCAGCATGAAGTACTGTGTGCACCAGAGAGTGCTTTGCAAGTTCTCTGCCTGACCATCAGGAAGGGCAGTGTGTACCTGAGAGTAAGAAGCAAGTTCTTGTGTCAATTAAAGTGAAAAACAAGATTTAAGAATCGTGAAGAGTTTGAAAAAACAGGCAGTTCAAGATTCTTCCGACAACTGTGGATACGTCACGTGATGCTGTTAAATTGGGTACCAAATCGTCTTCCGTGGAACTCCAGAATTATGTTGTCGAGGGTATTCTATGTCTAACGGAAGTCAGTGGTACACATTATGATATTTGGTCGAAACGTCCTTTTGGTTCCGAGATCCTCCGCATCGGAAGACAAACTGAAGATTTTCTTTCCTAACTAGTTAGCTCAGTATAAAGCGACTGTGGGCTATTGCTACTGGACAAAATTACTTTCGACAACGGAACTTTGCTATAACGCAGTGGGTGTTGTACGCGTGGGCTCTTCTGTATCGAAGTGACGAAGTATATATTGTAACCGCAAAAGTCAGCCGATTTTCCGGTAGATTTGGAGTCGAGTTCCCACTTCCACCTTTTTCTCCCTTCAGGGGCTTTTTGGCTAAGTACGACTTTTGCGCCGGATTTTTCTAATAAACAAACAGCGATTGCGACGATGCGTAGGGGTGAAAGACAGTTTCATGTGACTCGAGATCTCAGAGCTGCTTCCAGCAAGCAATTGTGAATAGTGTGAGAGGTCACGTGATGCATAACACCCATCCTAACCTGGGTAGAAATGGCTGACCAGTTATCCAAAGTCATCTATCGAATTAAATAAATGCTGAAGTGGTATTCACGAATATCACTGTGGAAACGATAGCCAGCATGTTAGAGAGCGACAGAGAAAAATGTGTTCCCCATTTGGCATGTAAAATTTTTGAGTAGGTACAAAAGTGCAAGTCTGAAGTGTGAGAACAGAAAACTGGGGAATTTTCAAGCCATGAACTAAAAAATTATAAATCCGATTATAATACAGCAAACCCGATTCCATTTAGGTTTTAAAGATCTTCACACGTGCCACGTAAATGCAGGGAAAATTACCAGAATAAACTACACAAAGCTTTTGAAACCAATGCGACGAAAGCACCAACTTATACATCTTCTGAGGGAGCACTTTTGTATAATATCTTATTTCCCTTCAAGTTTCCTCGCATGAAGTAATCTGCACTTGATCGTTTGCATACTTAACTCAGAAAAGGAAATCTATAAATAGAGGTGAAGATCATTCTAATGGCATCTTTCCAGATCGTGACAGTTCATTGTGACGGAGGAAGAGATTTTACGCTTTGACCCGCATGAATAAAGAGAAACATTCAACTCCGTGTCGTTCATCTAGTTTAGTAGTAATTCTTGGTCGACCAGTCTCACAGTATTTTAAGATTGGTTGCTTTCATACTAGTTGTTTCTTTATCAAAGTTATTTTCTTTCATTTGAACTGCGGTCTCGTTTAAAATAAGTAGAATAAAGTGTTGGCCTGTATCAGTGAACCTACTGTAAAATAAAAAAATCACGGATCTTTCTCTGCCGGACCTAGGTGTTTCCTTCAGGTTGAGCGGTATAGGGCGTGCGTATGTTTCCTCTCGTGGTGCTGGGGTTGTCCCCGATACCCTGAGCAAACAATCGTATGAGATCAGTTAAATCTACCATCCAAAAGTAAAAAACTGACTGAAGCTATGTGTGTTCCTAAAAATGTATTTGCACCGAAGATCCAAAACATTGCGACCAGCGCATCTTTATGCAAATCGAAGTAATTGCAGGTAAACGACGGCGCGTCTGAAGGTGATGAAGCGGTATAACTAATACTTGATACTGAGCTCTGTTCATAAGCGTTATTCTTGTTTTTCAGACGGGAAAGGCAGCGGACTTTGACAAAAGCCAAATTGTAATGGCCAGACGACAGGGTCAGAGCATTTCCTAAACAACAAGGCTTGTGGGTTGCTGACAGTCAGCCATGGTTAGTACCTCCAAACCGTGGTCCAAGAAGGAAAAAACCACGAACCTCCCTCAAGCTGTGGGATGACCACGGCTTATCGATGCTAGAGGTGAGCAAAGATTCTCCATGCGGTAGAAGCCAACAGAAAGGATATTGTGGCGCGGCTGGCTGGTAATATGAATACTAGTGATAGGAGTAATGTATCACAACACACAATACATCGAACCCTGCTGAGAATGGGGATGCATAGCCGTAGGCTGCTCCAAGTGTCCATGCTAACCTCGGTTCACCGTCGAAAGCCCTTACAATGGGCACCTGAGCATCAAAACTGGACCTTGAATTATTCGAAGAAGGTCGTCCGGTCCAACGAATCTCGATTTCTGCTGCACCATGTGGATGGCCGGTTACATATGCGTCGTTTACCTGGGTAAGTGTTGGCACCAGAATGCACCGTGGGACGAAAAGAAGCTGGTTGGGAAAGTGAAATGTTTTGAGCATGTTCTGCTGGGAAACCCTGGGTCCGGTCATTCACGTGCAGGAAACTATGAAGTCTACCACCTATCTAAATATCATTGCATACCATGTACATCCTTTCATGCCAACGGTATTTCCCCTAGTAGTGCCTTCTTTTAGAAGGGTAATGAGCCATGCCACACAGCCTGGATTGTTTGGGAATGGTTCGCGGAACATGAGAAAGACTTCCAGATATTGCCTGGGCCTCCAAAATTCCAAGATATCAATCCAATCGAGCATCTGTGATTTGTGTTGAAACAATAAATCCGATCTGAGCGTGGTTCAACCACGTAACTTACAAGAGTTAAAAGGACCTGCTGGTACCGTGTTGGTACCAGATACCACAAGATAGCTTTAGAAATCTTGTAGCGCCGATCCTCGCCGGATAAGAGCTGCTTTAGCGGCACGTGAAGGACTGACATCATATTAAGCAGGTGGTCATAATGTTTTGGGTATTCTGGGTATATCGTTTTAGTACGTATGTTAATGTAACATACGTAATTTTAAAGAAAGGCATGCTTTTGTTATCTTTTTACGAGCTTTTGCTTCTAAAAGTCAGAATGGGAAACTTCTTCACCGTATAGAAATATTAATAAAAAAATTCGACATTAGCCACACTTTTCCGCTTTTCCTGGTGTTTATGTTTGTAACGATATCTTTTTTCTAATACACAACCAGGAAAGTTCTTTTTTGAACGAAGACATCAGATTGACAAAAATTTCAATAAAGTTTTCAGCTTTGTGTATTTCTGTACTTCCCGCCAAGCAGTATAAATTAATATATTTTACCATAATGTTTTTGTAAATGTGGTCTGCGGAAATTGTTTCTAGGACTGACACTACTTCGCAAACCCAATATCTTTCCCTTTTCTTGAGTGTATTTTCCTGCCAGTGGCACTAAAAAAATAGTACAGTTTAAAAGATGAATGAGTTATCGATATGGAGATACGATATATCGCTTTTTTCTGAAACTCATCTTGGAAGGCATTAACCTTCATTGATTACTGTCTGTGAGCAGTTAAGTTTGGTAGCACACTCCTCCAAGTCCAGGAATCCTCAAGATATCTTTTTCCAAATATTTTAGCAAAGTTTTTAGATTAATTTTTGATTTGCGTTTATACATACAAGATGTGATCAAAAAGTATTTATACTGGCTTTATTAAAAAAAGTTCAAGACTTGCGGATTTGAAATTTAATCGCAAGTAGTCCCCTTCTGAAGTTACGCACTTAGCCAAGCGCTATTTCCACATCTCAAATCATTTTTTTAGCCATCTTGTAAAATAGCGAACAGCTGCTTCGTCGCATTCTGTTGTATCTCCTCAATATCTTGAATTTTTTTTCCTTTAAAGTGGTATTTGATTTTTGGAAGAGAAAAAGGTCGCAGGGAGCGAGATCTGGCGAACAGGGTAGCTGCCGGACAGGTGCAATGCTGTGCTTAGCAAGAAACTGTTGCGCAAGTTGCGACGCATGGGCAGACGCGTTGCCATGGTGGAGTTGACACTCCGCTCTCATGCAATGTCCACCTTTTGCGATTAACTGTGTCCCTCAAACGCCACGAAACTTGACAGTAGTACTCCTTGTTGATTGCCTGGCCTGATGGAGTGTATTCGTGATGCACAATTTCCTCATGATTGAAAAAAAAACAGTCAGAATCGTTTTGATATTTCTGCGGCTGTGTCGTGCTTCTTTGGGTCTGGGAGAGTTTGGGGTTTTCCACTGTGAATACTAGGCCTCAATTTCGGGATCATACCCATATATCCACGATTCATTACCAGTTGTGATAATTTTTTAAACTTTTCGTTTTCGACGCACTGAAGCAGCTGAACCACGAATCTGTTTTGCTCAGCAGAGAGCAATTTGGGCAGAAATTTGGCTGAGACGCATCTCATACCCGCATCTCATACCCAAATTGTCTGTAATAATCAACTGAACTGAACCAAAATTAAAGCTGAAGTTTCCAGATAACGCACGAACAGTGATTCGGTGATTTTCTCACATAGCTGTGCGTACAATTTGACATTGTTTTCACTTTCGCTGGTTGCAAGCCTCCCAGACCGTTCATCACTCCCAACATTTTCACGACCATCTTTACAACGTTTTTACCACTCAAACTTGTGCACGACACATACGATATTCCCCATAGACTTTTTGTAACTTTACGTATGTGCCTTTGCAAGTTTCGTCAACGTTTTGGCAAACTCTAATGCAGATTCTTTAATTTTTTTTTCGACATGACAAATGCGGCAAACATCTTCACACATGCAAGAACAAAGCACTACTGTAAAAAAAAACGGACGAGCAGAGAAGACGCGACTCATGGCGCACACGTAGTAGATTCCAAGGTCAACCAGTGCTTAACCGTCTTCTGCTATATTGCGTGATTCCGAACTTATGCAACCAGTCTGGATACTTTTTGAGCACACCTCGTATTATCCAAAATATGTATACATTTATCGAGGGATGTAGATAGTTCCCGGTAGAGAAGCTGCTCTGAATAGAACTGTAAACCATAATAATTCTGAAGAAATCATCAAACATATTCAGTTCACTGCTGAATGAAAGTCTCCCAAAGTCCACACACACACAATTCTCTGTATTAAGCAATTCTCATCAATGTCGTTCCAGCATTCTTTTGAATTTCATCCACCCATCTCTCACATAGCCTCCTTCTTGGTATTTTCCTGTCCCTTGCTATTCGGTCCAGTATTTTAGTAGAACAACGGGGTCAATACTTCCAGCAATGTGTCCAGCTCATTGTCACTCAAAGTTCTTCACTTTCTTCACGTCATCTGCTCTTGTCATTTTCCTGATCCAAGACTTCCTTTTCTTATATTTGTTTGTTACATCGGGCATGCATCTCTCCATGTTTAATCCTTAAGATGTCGACAGTCTGTCATTTTAGTTAAGGTTTATGTCTCTGATCCACAAGAAAGAACTGGACGGATACACTGATTAACCAGTTTTCTTCTTTCGAGGCATGATGGTAAATTTCTTTGAAAATTGTACTGTTTCTTCCAAAAGTACTGAATCCAAGTTTTATCAGCCTATTAAGTTTTGTTCATATGTGCTCACCGGTTGATAACTGTTGTCCAAGGTACACTGGTGTCCAAAAGTTAAGCATAATAAGCAAAAAGCGTTAAATTACAAAAACAGGATAGCACAATGAAATAGGCTGTTTATTATGCATAGATATCTTAGTGAGGAACCAAATGTGAAGTACAAATGGAATAAAATCATTAGTCCAAATGGTGAGATCAGCTGGAATTTCCGGATGCATTTCTGATTTTGTATAACGGTCTAGTAAGGTGTATGGTGAACTCTTATCGGTGTAAGTGTCACACCGATGTCTCATGTTTTTGACAAGGGAACAAGGAGACTCTGTGGCAAAATCCCCCTCCAGAACAAGAGCAGATCGGACTTCTTTGAGAGTTCTGGTAGGAGGTGGACGTCCTGCAATGAGTCTACCCAACATATCCCACATAATGTCTATCGGTTTGAGGTCCCGGGAATGCGCTGGCCATGACATACGGAGCATATCTTTACTTTCCAGATAATTATCGACAATAGCAGCTCATGAGGTCTTGCGTTATCGCCCACAGAAAGGAAATTTGGGCCAACAGCACTCCATAAAAGCCCCACGCAGAGATCAAGGATTTCGTCACGGTATCTCTGACCTGTTCAAGTTCCGCCAGCATGGACATGGAGCTATGTGCGCTCGTTGGACGTAATGACACCCAGACAAGTACACCTCCACCTCTGTAATGGTGCATTTCGCGGATGTTTGTGCGGTAATAACGGGTTCCAGATTTTTTCCAGACGAGAACATGACGGCTGCCACTTTCGGAACTGAACCTAGATTCATCTGAGAAGAGGACATTGGCCCATTGATTTTCGTCCCCGTCTCGGCGTTGTCTGCACAACAGCACCCTGGCGTTTCTTCCTGACGGAGTGAGTGGAATGCAAACTGCAGGTCTTCTCGCGTACAATGCTTGATCGTCGTGCCGTCTCTATACTGTTTGTCTTGAAACATCTGGCCTACCTGCAGCAGACAGCTCTAAAAAGCAAGGGCTCTCGCTGACGTCGACCTGTTTTGTTTCGCTGTTAGTGTCACATACCTACCATCCTGAGCCGTTGTAATCCGTGGACGGCCTGCCACAGGTTGCCGATCTCCGGTGTCCTGGTACCTTCTGATTACAACGTATTGATTATTCCAGTGGCTCTGGCAACATCACTCTGCGCTTGCTCAGACTCCAAGATTCCGATAATCCGATCCTGAGTAAACATGTCTACTTGCCGTCTTTCTAACATACTGTTTTAATAAAAAATAAAATTTACTGCTAGCAGGGCGTGATGACAAGAAATGTCACTTTTCGCCGTTTTGCAGATCTTTCTGAACTCCACAAATGTACTGCTTCGCCTTTTATGCCAATTATCGTTCGTCACATAGTTTTGCGTCATGATTTCCACCTTTGCATATTCCTAAGTATTCTGCACTTAACTTTTTTACCCTTCTTCCCCCTTTCGTTTATTCTAAAATGACTTTTTTAACCATGCTTAACTTTTGGACACCAGTGTAGATGTAGGCATCAGTTACATCTAAATTTGTCCTACCAACCTCTCAGTTCTTGTAAAAGCGCTGCACGCAGATTTTATTTTCTATAAGTTCGTCTTTAATCTTACTTCTTCACTCTTGTCAGCAAGTTCCTGGACCACACTCTGCAACTCTATGGGTGTACTTGCAAAAATGACTATGTCTGCAGAAATACAATTAAGTGTTTCTAAGGTTTTTGCTAGTTTGCTTCATCTGTAGATAACTTTTCATACAAGGTAATATTATTCCATCTAGCACATCAAAGTTCCGTTGAAGACCATTCCGATTGCTAAATTTAACACGTTTGATTGAAAGCTAAAAACGAGACAATGAAATAAATGTTCCCTTATAAGATCATCATGTTACTGAAAGTTTCAAAGTTTTCGCAAAATTACTTTCTAAGAGGATTTCTTCTTTGTAAAATAATAAAACTTAGCAGTGAAGTACAGAAATTATTTTATTTTCACGTGAAATGAAGAAATACAATTTTTCTCTAAAAAATTTCTCATTCCTCCCATTTCCATCTCTATTTTATTTTACTTTTTAAAGTTTTTAGGACTTTCGCGTCTCTCAAAAGGAAAAAAAGAAAGAAAAAGAGAATGGCAGCTGTTATCCCTGCTTTAACTTTAATAATAACGAGCCCTACGAGACTATGTCTCAGAGAATTTCTGGCACAACAGTTCCAACTGGATCTGCTTGAAAAAGTAGAGTTTCCCCTTGAGTTGCCCATAATTTCTGATGTGTCATCTTAAGTTCATTTTGAAAAACTTCAATACACAAATAAATGTACTACAGTGTTAGCGCTTATAGTGAAATACAAAAGGAATTTTCATAACCACGAAAAATAGAGCTTCACAGTATTTATAACAACGCATTTGTATTTCTTCATTTAAAATTGGCCGTTGTTAAAATCTCCTGGTTAAAAAATCATCAAAGGTTGTAATTTTTTCCGAAGATGTAAGGAGGTATGGAATCCGATGTAGCAGGGGCAAAAGGGTTGGTAAAAGTTCAGTGAGGCGCTTAATCAACTCAGGGTCGTAAACGAGGGGAAGGGGGGGGATTTCCAGATAGGCAGATAGGGCAGCGCCCGTCCTTTTTTTTTTTTTTTTTTTTGCCCTTCTCAGCTATGTACGTACATTACATTTCCAGTGCCCGTCTTCTTTTATATCTTTTTCCCGACCTCAGCCTTCTTCCGCTTCCTCCGAGCTTCTTTGTCTGGCAACGGTCCTGAGTCAACTGGACATAAAATTTGTGCTAGATGCCGGTGTATCTTGCAATGCAACAGAAAACTGCATATACGTGGTAGTACCGGTCGTTTCTGCAGAGCATCAAGACGTGTCAGACTAAGTTTAGTTGCATTATCTTAAATGTAAGAACAGTAGACCAAGGTTCTTTGTTTGTAGGGCCCACGATTCCAGGAAAGGGGCAGAACCCAGGGCCGTGCTAGGTCTCAGAGCCGGGGGGACTGAAGACTTATCTGGGGGAAGCTATATGTTCAACGGCAAACTATATCCACCCGCGAATACCGATGCAGTTTTGCTTTGTGATTTCATTCGTTTATCTCTATGCTGAAAAATAAAAAAAATAAAAAAATAAGAAGGGAAAGAAAAGTGGGGAGTGGAAAAAAACTGAATGTTCTTGAAATACAACCTACGTTCAATAAATTCTGGGACTGTCCACATACTCACGTAACAGTAGTCGGATGAAAATATTACGTGTATGCCAAAAGATAACAATCCTTGGCTAATCAGCGAACAGAAATCGGTTTATACCGGTACCGACAGGCGGCAAATGGGCATTAAGGGAGTCGTAGCAAACTTTCATTTTAGCCATTAAAGAACGGGTAAACATCCGTTTTGTTGAAACCTTGGTAAATTAGCTACTGAAACTAATGTTAAAAGAAGCGTATGGAGACACAGTATTATCCCGCAGCAGAGTTTTCGAATAATATGCGTAGTTTCGTGACAGGCGGAAATCCTTTGATGATGATCCGAGATCTGGGCGTCCCTCTAGTGTGCAGACAGCGGGAAAAATCAAAGAGGTGCGGAATTAGTTAAAGAAAGATCGCGGAATTACAGTGAGACTTTTTGCTGAGTGGGTGGGCAGCAGTATGTCTATCTGTGGGTGGGCAGCAGTATGTCTATCTGTCATGAGATGTTACGCGAGGATCTGGAAAAACGAAAACTTAATTCCAGATTGCTACCCCGCATTCTGAATGATGGTTCTTGCTCCATGATAATGCAAGACCACATACCGCGTTGTCAGTCCAACAGTTCCTGTCTCACTATCAACTCGCTATGCTGCGACATGAGCCGTATTCCCCCGATTTATAGTCCTCTAACTTCTTCTTGTTCCCCAGGATAAGACGGGCACTAAAAGGACAGTATCATGCAGGCATTATATCTATCCAAGAAGCCATGACAAAATAACTTGTGGACATCCTGGAAAGTGCCTTCCAAAACAGTTTTCAAGATCTTCAAAAACGCTGGAAACTGTGTTGATTCAGAAGGGCGTTATTTTGAAGGTATCCAGCATTAATTATGACTATGGTACTTTTTTCATATTCTTTATTGCTTCAGTCCTGGAACTTTTCGGACGTAGGTTGTATAAAAAACGCATTACCAGAATTTGTTTGACTGAGGCTGAGTTACACGGTCATTATGGCTGTAGAAAAGATAACTCCTAACCAGCATGAAGAAAACTTTATTTTTTTAGTTAACTATTCTGGTTTCTTTCCGTGTATCCACGTAATGGCATCGAGGTGTTATTGATGCCAAATTTCGACTTTCTTCTCCATCTCTAATTGTGTATTCTTCGCTGGCTCTCGGAGGTAGCACCTTCTTACCGTGATCAACAGCCGAACCTCCCTCCCCACTCAAAAGCCCGCACATTCACTCCAACGAACACTACTCCCACACATGCATCGGAAAATCACTCCTACGTGCTGCAAAACAATGAACAGAAAGAAGTTGAAAGCTCTCTATTTCTCTCTCTCTCGCACAAAGATTTCTCTTTAGTACTGTTTCACATAGCATAGAGGAATACATTAAGCTAAAACTTTCCCAGCACAAGACTTCTTTGTAGCCAGTTAATCATCTGGAAGATATTTAGAAGCATCTTAGCATCTCATGTTCACTTAGCAAGTGGAGAGCACTGTTTTATCCGTGTAAGCACGTATGCTCCCACTCAATCTCTCTTTTTTTTTTTTTTTTCTGTAATCTTTTATATTTTACGTTTCTCAAAAAAAATATATTTTCCCTGGCCCTTAGAAGCAACAAGTTCGGTGTTCATGTGGCAGAGGACCATTGGCTCAGTTGTTTCTACTGATTCACTTCGAGAAGTAATTTCTTTTTATTTGGGGTTTAACGACCACCCTGAGCAAGTCAATGGGCTTGCTCAGGGTGGTCGTCCGTCTCTAAGTTAGGGCAACTGGTTCCAGAGAAAGGAGAGGGCCAGTGCCGTAAAATTAACACATCATGCACGCCTCACCATGATTCGAACCCTGACCAATCTCAGATGACTGGTTAGAAGCCAGCTCTTAGACCACTGCACCACCGGGACGCCTAAGTTCTTTTGAGTTATCCATCATTCATTCTGTATTATTTCAATTTTACATTATTTAAAAAAATCATGCGATATACAAACGAATAAGGTAGTGTTTAGTCTTATAATGAAATACAAAAGAAATTTTTATAAATCACCGAAAAAAAAGTTCAGAGAGAATTTTCAACAACGTCCATTCTCCAGGGAGGGTGGGCTGGATGCCTTGTAGGGGGCTGAGCCTCTTCTAGCTCCCTGCTAGCTACGGCCCTGACAGAACCATCGCCGGATGTACAACTAAATTGCCCAAGCCTTATCAGAGACTGAAAACCCGACCAACTTCGAACGACAAGCCAGAAAACTGCGCTACTGATCACTCGGTTACCGAGGTGGTACTCTAGAGTTCGATGAACTTGCAAAACACATAGTAGTTGCAACTATATTTGTTAAAAAAAGTGTTTAGCTGGAAAGAAAATTCCTCTCTCTCTCTCTTTTGAAATAAATTTAACATCTGGAGGAATGTGACCATGTCAATATTGCATTAAATCTGACAATAGCATCAATTAAACTGGGGCATAAGAAAATAAAGAAAAATAGACTCACCATTGATTCATACAGCTCCGCTCTCGAAAATACATAGATATGTTTAATCGTAATATATTTACATGGGTGAGCTTTTATGAAAGCATACTTCTGAAGAACGCCAAGTTCAACAAGAGCAGAAAAATACGCGTTCTTGACTTTAACATACGCACACACTCCGCCAAACATCGGACACATAGCATCTCGCCAGCTGTAAAACGAAGATGTCGCCTGCTCTCAATTCTTAACTACGCAGTTTTCAATGATTGGTTTACACTTGACACGTGAGACCGCTGGAGGTGGCTTGTTGTTCTCGCGCAGTAATATCATGATTTAAAAGTCACTCAGATATACTATGTTGCAGTTTTTTCTTTTTTCGCTAACAAAGACGAGTTGAAGGAAATATTCAGAGCAAGAACACACTTTCTCCTTCTCAAAGCATTATGTGATATGGGAACAGGAAGGAAATATTTTCCCTTTTTTACACTTTTAGTACTTTCATGAATACTAACTGTGGTCAGAGGAGATGTTTAAAGCAGAAACAAAAACTTCCTGTATGGGTGTTGCAGTTGTCCACAGTATTTGTAAGTACATTTATAAACTATTTCTTTTTATGTGGCTGTGAAACAAAGTTATTTAACTGCAATCTTGAATTGTGAACCTATACGTAGGAATCTGTTAGAAGGAACCTCATGTATCCGTTCCGATTTATTGAGTAATAATGTTTTAGGTTCGTGTGTTTTCCTGATTGCTTGCTGATACAACGGTTACTTAAATAAACAATAGCATTTAATTATACGTCCAGGGTCCGTTTGAGAAAGATCACTTATGTAATAATCAAATTTTTCTTTTATTTGCTTACCGTCAGTCGAAGTACGGCTTTATAAAAACATCAACACAGTTTCTCTTTGAATAACTAAAAGAGCTTGCAGATTAAATCACATTATGAATCTCCTAGATTAAACTTATTCAGCGTATAGATCATAAAGATAACGTACGGTCCAAATTTAGACAGTAAATCATCTTTCGTCGCACAACCACACCACACACACTTTACTCGCGGCGTGGTTCTTTAATTACCTACGACTGACACTGTCAGTCGTTGCCAGAAAGTATAAGGAAATTCGTGGAAGTCGACCTGCCGTTCAGAAAGAAATCTAACGCAGAAGTAATATAATTTACATAAGAGCGCATACTCAAAAAGGAAGGTTAAATACGAGAAATGTGCATTAGAGTTCAGAGCAGTGACTCAGGAAGGAGCTGGAAGACGCTCAGCGATCTTTGGAAAATGAATATTGTTATACATTATACTGAACTTTTATTTTTCGTGGTTTATGAAAACGGCTTTGATATTTCATTAAAAACAAATCTTTTGTGAACTGAACTTTTTAAAGCCAATTTCAGATGATACTGTTATTGTAGCTAGACGATGGATAATTTAGGCTTCGATTTCTGAAGGTGAACCAGTAGGGACAGTCGTTGCAGGAGCCGGATCGTTCTCCACAAGGGCCCCTGGACATTGGGACTCCGTAACATTTTGGTTTCCAGAACTGGAATGCAAATCCCAGGGGCCCCGAACGTAACAGCGGGACTCTCAGGATTTCCTGAGTGGGGTCCAGGTAACAATAGTATACAAGGCACCCCCAAAGACAGCTCTGTTAAATGCGGAGTGAACGCGTGTTCTAGCTACTACCGGAAAACGTGTTCTAGCTACTACCTGAGTAAATTTTTTTAACAAAATTTTACAACGAACATTGCGGTTGTTCTAAAAATGCTTCTAAGACATCGTCTGGAAGATTCATTACCAGGGTCGCCCTTAGACCCGGCCAAGCGGGGCACTTTTGCTCAGGCTCTTTGGAGGAGGATCCCGCTCATTATAGGCACAAAAATTAAGATAAAAATGAAATATGAATTACATACACAGCCTAGCGAGTGTTACCTTATTTTTATTGGGTATACAAGCTGAGGTATTTGGCGTTGCCCGGGTTTAACAAAAAGTGCATGAATCAGCTTCTGGGCCAGCTCTTTTCGAACATTTTTCTTGGATTTCGGATTGATTGGTCCACAAGATTTTTGCTTTTTGTGAGGGTATTCTGGGATTCATGCTGTTGTGGGGTCTCAGCTTCTCTTAATAATTTTCCTTTCTTGGATTTTAGATTGATTTGTCCAATAGATTTCCGCTTTTTCGATTTAAGTTAAAATTACATAAAAAGTATAGAAGTTTATAATATTTAACTGAAATTCATTTGGTTATGAGACAAATCCAGTTTGTTCCTTTATTGCGAAAATTATATCAAATTATAATATTTTAAAATTAACTAGCGCCCTCATGCACTAAACATAAAATAACACAAAGTGTCATGGGAATGAAATCAGATGGAAGGAGTGGGGTGCCGAGGTTTCATGGTAGCTTATATTTTCCGCAGGGTCCTAGAAAGTAACTATGCAAAATTTGGTCCAGATTGGTCAGAAGGTTTAGGCACAAATTGTCAAGGGGATGAAATCATTGAGGGAAGGTGTTCAGTGGGGTGGGCCGTTCAAATAGGCGAAAAAAAATTATTTTTTATTTAAATCTCGAAGAGAGGGAGGGGGGGGGAAGATGCCTCTTACCTTCAAATAAATGCCCATAATTTGTTTAGATTTTTTATTCAAAGTCTTGAGCCCTCTACCGGGCATTGTATTTTAGTGTTTTCAGCCTAAAACCTAGCCTTTCCAAGAAAAAGTTAAATGTCTAAAAATTTACAAACTATTTCAATAATTATTTAAAATTATATTCAAATAACTTAATTGATACAAGAAAATGCATTTTCAGAATACAATATTTTTTTGAATACACCAAAGAAAAATTCACATATTTTGAAACTGCAATTTTTCTTTCAATTCAAAAATGAATGAAACATGTTGATAGAACCGACATTGAAAATTAAATTTCAATTGAATTGCATTTTTAAACAATAAAAAAAATTAATACATAACAACTAAACATAAAAAGGTTAATGATAATTATTCATCCAATTTATACTGATTTTTATGAACAAAATTTGGCGTAATTTGTCGGGATTGGATTTTAGCACGGATTCAGCCGTCGCTTGCTTCTTTCTGGTCCAATGACAGGCATTGATGCCTCTGACACCAATTTTACGCACCTTTCCACAGCCTGTGTGTGACAAGGGTATCGAAAAACTCTAAAGAAGGAGTAATTGCAGAATTTATATGAGATTCAAGGTTTTCTTTAGTAGCGTTTGTCAAAATAGAGGGAAATACAAAATGACACCCTTTCCAGTTTATAAAATCTATATTTTGAATATTCTTACTGTGTTAGTCATTCTCTGTCAAGCCCTCAGAATCCTCGTTAGTCCCAGCTCACAAATGGGGCGACGGTCATTGCTGATCATTGCAAGCAGCCTATTCTCAGGGTAAATAAAATATGCATTCCTTACAACTTTCAATTCGTCACTTAAATAACGAATTGGCTTTATCTTCTTGAAAACATGCAAAGCTCTATTTTTGCAGGAAGGATGACACTTTACCATGAACCACATTGGGGCATAAACTCTTAAAATAAGTTCTGAAATAATTTTTAAGTTCGCTGACGGATTACACTGGCGTGCAAAAATTAAGGACAAGACGGTTTTTCGAATGCAACGTCGAGCAGAAGTGCTCCACATCGACTCAAATCATACCATAAGATCCCCAAGATGTACGAATATATGACAAGTGAGCAAAACCGTCCAAACAAGGAATCTAAAGGATACAAAGGCACTTTATTGAAAAGGTATATTCGAGCACAACTGGACAGAAGACAGAAACGTCCATGTGACAGGCGGCTGCCAAGAAAAATCCAGTCTTTAGTAGGCGATATGATCACCCCTGACTGCGTTGCAGGATTTACAACGTCTGTCCATGCTGAGGACGAGGTTGTCAAGGCATCGCTACCCATTCCTCTTGTAGCGCAATTCGCAGCTGCAGAATCGTTGCTGGAGGCTGGTGACGTGCTGCCAAGCGTCTCCCGAGAAGGTTCCACGCGTGTCCGATTGGATTTAGGTCCGGGGACCTAGCGGGCCACTCCATGCGTTGAATAGCTTCAATCTCCAACAGCTCTGCGACAGCCGCTGTACGATAAGGTGTAGCGTTGTCGTCCATGAAGAGGAACTCAGGACCTACAGTACCTCTAAACAGACGCACGTAAGGCAGGAGAACCTCGGTACAATAGCGGACACCAGTGACTGAACGTCCTTGGAAGATGTGGAGGTCAGTACGGCTACCAAGCATGATAGCGCCCCAAACGAGAACTCCGCCACCTCCAAACCGGTCCCTTTCGAAGATGTTGGAGGTGCGATTGCGTGTTCCCTGCTCTCTCCAGATGTGTATACGCCCAGAATCGCTCGTCAGACTAATTCGGCTCTCATCCGTAAAGAGAACTCGACCCCATTGCTGATGTGTCCAGTTCTTGTGTTCCTGACACCACAGAAACCACCGTCTCCGATGAGCAGGCGTTAATGACACACACCGTACTGGTCGTCGTGCAAATAGACCACATTTATGCAGCCTCCTGGCCACGGTAAAATGCGGTAACGGACGTCCAGTTGTCTGTTGTATGTGCCTTGCGATTTCTCCCGCTGTCTGCCATCTGTCTCTTCTCGCCTGTAGGAAAATATACCGGTCGTCCGCCGCCGTGGTTTCTCATGGACGACCACTACTAAACTCTCGGACAGCTGTTCCTGTTGTTCGAAATGCTTTCCAAGCTCGTGAAACGACGCTGTGAGCGATCCCAAACTCCTCGGCCACACTAGTCACACTTCGACCTTCTTTCAACTTCCCAATGACGCGACCTCGGGCAAAGCCATCCAGATGTCGTCTACTGGATTGCCTGTTGACCATATCACACGGTGGCAGCAACTCGACGTCGTTCAAACCGATGTACAACGTGCAATAGCTTTCACCGAATGGCTGAGCGTTCACCGCCCGTGTGCTTTATACCCTTCCACCCTTCCAACACCCCCTCCCCCCACGTCATGCTGCATATATGCGCATTCCCTACCGAACCGGATCCTAGTCTATCTCCTGAGTGTTCTTTCGGTCCGTTCTGCCTGCTCGTTCCGCTGTTATGCTAATTTCTCCTCTTCGTCCTTAATTTCTGCACACCAGTGTAGTTGAATGCTTCCTGAATTGTTACATCGTTGTATTTAGACTCTGGAGACAGTTTCAAGAGGCAGATGATGTGTCACAAAACGGCCAGTACAAGAGCGCCGACTAGCAACCACAACGCAAAATGACCAGTACCTTTCATTGACTACCAGTTGTAACAAAGAAATGTTATTATCCTTAAACTTGCTTTCGATCTTTGCACACGATGCAGAATTTCAAGGTAGTCTATTTACAGAAGGCTTCAGGAGAGAGAGAGTGCTATATACGCAATGCGTGCAGTAGTATGCTTGCCTTTGATTGCATCACAGAGACAAAACCTTCTACAGTGGGCTCAGCAGTATATTCACTGGACTAACCGGGATTGATAATGTTTCTTCACAGATGATGCCAGATTTTCTTTGTAGGCGAATTCTCAAAGATCATTCATCCACAGTGGTCGACAAAAATATTGGTACACAGCCGCTTCCTGAAGTTATTGTATAAAACAAAGTTAAAAACAATTGTAGCCCAAAGTTTCCTTAAGTTATTGTATAAGTAAAGTTAAAACAATTGTAGCCCAATGAATTGGTCGCATTATAATTAGATGTGCTCGTCACGTAATAACCTTGAAGAAAAATATTGTTTACATAATTTTAGACCCTGAAAACTTAGAAAGTATTTCAGATACAAGATTTGCACGGACAAAAGTATTGGCACAGTGATCTTTAAGCAAATAAATTTGGCTTACGTCATATTACGTGCCCAATACGGTAGATATATAGTCCAAAACTCAAAGGCTCTCCTATATTTATCACTCGTAAAATTGTTATTTCGATATATTTGCTGTTACTACTGAAATGGATAGCAGAGTCGCTGAAACAACAATAGAGAAAAGAAAAATCATTGGTTTGCATAATCTTAATAAATCACATCCAGAAATCAGGAAAATAGTTCAAAAGATTCTATTCAAGGTCAGAAATATAATTAAGAGTTTTAAATCGACTCTGTCTTGGAAAATAGACCCTGATGTGGCCGCCCGCAGAAGTTGGCCCTCAAAGAAGGGAGAAAGGTAGTCCGTTCCGTCGTGAAAAAACCAAGAATTTCGTCAACTGAAGTTGCAGGGATGCTAAAAGGAAGTTTTGAACAGGGTGGTTCGCCCTAAAACTGTCCGCAGAGTCCTTCGTCGTGCTGGTTTAAGAGCGAGAGTAGCCGGAAGGAAGCCATACATCAGAAAAATTAAGCGAAAGAAGAGGCCTGCCTTCGTATTAGGTGTGCAACTTAATTCTCGGCCCCTAACCGCAAGCGATCATAGAACGTCGGAAAATGCAAATAGCTGTGTGCGATAATGGCTGATTAGAGCGCCATCCAACAGCTTTCCAGGCAATCGTAACCACTCACAGCTGTAGTGACAGAAGGGACGAAAGTTGACGGTGAAAGCAATGTCGTTCGAGAAGCAACATTTGAGGCACTGCCTCCTGTTCGCGTTTCAGCTGAAACAATGTGCCGCGGAAGCCCAGCAAATGATCTGTGACGCTTTGGATGAGGCTTCTGTGTCCTACAGTACGTGTAAGAACTGGTTCCAGCGGTTTAAGCAGGGAAATTTCGATCTCCGTGATGCAGAACTTCCGGGACAGCCACAGAAAGCTGACGATGAGGAACAGGAACAACTGTTGGACGCGGATCCCTGTCACACACTGTCAGAGCTCACCCAGGAACTCGGAATAACACGGCAAGCCATTGGAAAGCGCCTGCACAAGCTTGGACGGATTCACAAGGAGGGCCGTTGGGTGACCTACCAACTCACAGCTGCGAACAAGTCTGGGCGCTACGATGTTTCTGAGTCTTTGCTCTCCAGATTAAAGAAGAAGGATTTCTTCCACAAGATTTTGACCTGTGATAAGAAGTGGATCCTCTACGATAATCCTAAGCGGCGCAAATCGTGGGTGTATCCAGGTCAGCCTACCACCAGTACCGCCAAACCGAATATTCATGCCAGGAAGTTGTTGCTGTGCATATGATGGGATCAGCGCGGTGTCGTACACTATGAGTTGCTCAAACCTGGTGAAACGGTCAATGCTGAGCATTATTGTAAGCACCTCATTCGTGTGAGTGACGCACTGGGGGCGAAAAGGCCATACACCGGCAAGGGCAGAAGGTCGGTCCTGTTGCTTCAGGATAACGCGCGTCCTTGCACCGCGAAAACGACTTTAAGCACGATCACCGACCTGGGATGGGAGATTTTGTCCCACCCGTCGTATTCTCCAGACTTCACCCCGTCGGATTATCACCTCTTTCGCTCCCTGCAAAATCACCTGAGTGATACGCACTTCACTTCTGTCGAGGAGGTCCACACAAGTATTGATGACTTTATCAACTCGAAACAGCCCTCTTTTTTCCGCAGTGGTATTCGGCAGCTCCCTGACCGATGGCTCAAATGCATCCAACCAAACGGGGATTATTTCCCTGATGAGGTATGTATTTGATTTGCTATAATTTGCTGTCAACTTGTCGTACTTGTGGCCGAGAATTAAGTTCCACGCCTAATAAAAGAGCATTTAAATAAAGTTTTTAAATAAAGTCTAATAGAATACCATTTAAATAAAGTGAATAAAGTGCTTTTTGGTCGAAAGTGTTGTTTTCATACGAAAGTTTATTAACTAATTAGCTTCAATGGAAAGAATTTCGTTTGGAGAAAGCCCAAGACAGAGCTGCAAGAGAAGAATGTTCAAGTCACAGTAAAGCATGGGGGTCGTGGGGTGATTATGTGGGGTTGCATGTCAGCTACTGGTGTGGGGAAACTTGTATTCATAGATGGTACAATGGACAAAATGGTGTATTTTAATATTTTTCAGGAAAATCGGCAGCATAGTGCGGAAAAACTGAATTTGGGTATTGACTTTTACTTCCAGCAGGACAATTCCCCTAAACATGTGACTCGTATTGTCCATCAATGGCAACTTTATTGTACTCCCGACACTCTTAAAAATCCCCCACAACACCCTGATTTGAATCCTATAGAACATTTATGAAAAGAACTTCATGATAATGTGATAAAACTTGTGATACTAAACATGGAGCATTTGAAAAGACTTAACCTTGAAGAATGGAAAAACATTTCCTCTGAAACAATGCAAAAATTAGTGCATTCAATGCCAAAGAGACTAAGAGCTGTTATTTGCGAACCAGGGGCTCACTACAAAATATTAATGGTAATATTTTTACTGTTTTGTGTTCCACTGTGCCAATACTTTTGTCTTTTGTTTTGGTGCGTAGGAAACTTCATTGGCTTTCTAAGAATATACTCATTTGAACATTTTATTAAAATTGTTGTAATATACTTTATATTGTTCTTAACTATGTGTGCATTGTTTTTATTTTAAGAAAAACTGCTTTTTTTCTAACTATTTGCACTATTTTTTTCAAACATACCGAGTGTGCCAATACGTTTGTCCACCAGTGTAGAGCGAGAGCAAGACTCCGTATCGTTCATTAAACGTCAGAGAAAGGGATGCCTAAAGAGGTGGTGGCATCATGGTTTGGGTTTTCATTATCGTTAATGGACGAACCAATGATCTCCATGTGTTTGACATAGGTGCCATAACTGCTCAACGGTATCGGGATGAGGTACTTGTAACTTGTTCGTCCATTTACAGATGCAGTGGGCTCGAAATGCCTTTTAATGGGTGATAATACTTCTACACATAAAGCTCGTTTGATGGAGCAATTTCCTGAGTCAGAGTTAGGCATCATATCGACTTGCCTGCAAGATCACCTAATCTGAGTCATATTGAACACGTTAGGAATGTTTTGGTGAGAAAAACTGCCGCTCTCAGCCAGTTCGCAGGAACTTCGATGACCTTTCATAGATTTTTGTGGAACAGTATAATTTGCTGCTCTTAGAACTTAGTGACAATCTTCTCGCCAGTATGAGGTATCTGTTGCTGTCAGTGACGATCTTATTAAGCTTAGAATTTTCATCAGTTCAGCCCTTTTTGTGTATGTACATTCGTGCTTTCAAGACAGCATATTAATCTGTTTAATGATCATTAATTATTTTTTTTCAGCCTTGCAGTCATAATGTTGGGTACTGCATTTACACAAAGTTGGATTAAAATGCATACAGTATTATAAGTTTAGCTCGGGAATCACAGAATTCACAACGCCGTATTACCTGGTTATCCGTATTATAGCTGTTACGAAATAATGAACGTCGTATTTCTGTTTCACACGTTTGTTTTAAGTAGTTTAACACCGAGGAACACCCCTGCACAACATACATCTGTGAGATATATGCCATCCAACTAAATAATGTGAGTAATTTGGCAAAAATACAGGGTGATTCAAAAGTCCCCGAACTCTGAATTCAAATATTCCTACCACGAACATAGTGATATATCGGGTGATCCAAAAGTCTTGCACATTTTGAAAACGTAATAACTCGCGGAGTTTTGAGAGTAAGGCAACGCGGTTTGCGTAGAAAAGATCAAAATGACATCGGGTATTTTATGAAATCACATAAATGTTTACTCATTTTACTTACATTTTTCATCGCCAGATGGCGCAGCAGCCACAGGTTGGAAGTGTCGAGAAAAATAGACGCCTGATTGTACCAGGTGTTCAATGTGATGGCCGTCCTGTTTCAGCACAGCCTGCAGACGAGAGAAAGCACCATGGACGGCATTGAAGAGCATGTCCGGTGGTATAGCCGCCACAGGGTGTCGAATGGTATCTTTCAACATGGTCAATGAAGTGGGGCGACATCTGTACACTTGTGATTTTAGGTAACTCCAGAGCCAGAAATCACAGGATGTCAGGTCTGGTGACCGAGGAGGCCAGGCCTTCGGAAAGTGTCGGCTCAACATACGATTTGCGCCAAACGTCTCTTGTAGCAGTTGCTTAACGGAACGTGCGATGTGGGGTGGTGCTCCATCCTGCATAAATGTGCACAGATTCACTACATCTCGCTCTTGCAAGCTAGGGATAACGTACGTTCATAACATGTTTGCATAACGTGCACCTGTCACTGAAACTGTTTCGAAGAAGGTGCCGCGGACCTCTTCAAAAAAAAGGACCGATAATGAAGGAAGCCGTGAATGCACACCACACTGTTACTTTCGGCTGATGAAGTGGCGCTTCAACGACTACTCGAAGATGTTCCTTGGCCCAGATGCGGCAGTTGTGAGTGTTTACCGCTCCGTTTAGGGAAAAGGGTGCCTCATCAGTCCTTAAAACGTTCATCAGCCAGCTCTCGTCGACATCCATTTGTCGAAAAAGCCATGCTGCGAAATCCTGACGCTGCACGTAATCGCCAGCTTGTAGTTCGTGATGCCGTTGCAGTTTGTACGGGTATCTGTGCAGAATCCGTCGTAGTGTTCGCCATAGAGTAACGTATGGAATGCTTGTTTGCCGAGAAACATGGCGAGCACTGGAGTCGCCATGTGCGGATGACATTGCAATCACACATATTTCCTGCGTAATAGTCTCTGCTGCAGCAGCATGTGTTCCTGGTCTACCGCTTCGTGGGCGTGCTGCCAAAGATCCCGTTTCCTCGAATTTTTTCACCATTCGCCGCAGCGCAGCACTTTCCATCGGTCCTTTCCCACTGCGATCACCTTTCAGTGACCGGTAGGCTCTCAACGCAGCACTCGCACATTCAGCTTTGCAATAGAACAATTTCACCAAGAGCGCTTTGTCCGGTAATGACAGCATACTGACACGGACCGCTGTGACTTGTGGTTGCTTCCCAGCTGCTGCTTTTATACCCACTATCCCAGACCTGTTGGCCTATGGCGCCATCTGGCGATGAAAAATGTAAGTAAAATGAGTAAAAATTTATGTGATTTCATAAAAAACCCGATGTCATTCTTATCATTTCTACGCAAACCGCGTTGCCCTACTCTCAAAACTCCGCGAGTTATTACGTTTTCAAAATGTGCAAGACTGTTGGATCACCTGGTATAACTACTTTTACATACTGCTATATTTACACTCAACTCATACTTACAGGTAATGAAAACCACTTTACAATAGATGCTGGAATTGTCCACTATTCTGTTGAAGACACAAATTCACCCGACACATATTGGCGGACACTCTTTTCAGCGTGTTGGCTGAAAAGAGTGTTCACTTTTTCCTCACGGCTGTAATGATGTTGTTCCGTAGGTCCTGTTCCGTCTTAGGGTTGTTGTGGTAAATTGTGTCTTTCAGATAGCCCTACAAGTAAAAGCCTGGAGGACTCACGTCTGGTGAGAGATTTGGCCAAAGTTGTTTCGAGATTAATCAATCGTGGAAGAACTCACGGAGCATCTCCATTGTGTCGTATCGCGCAACAATTAGGCACGCATCGTGCAACAATTCTTCACGGCACACTATGACATAACTAAATGCATTTTAGGTTATTTACTTATTAATATTGTTCGTTAGCCGTCATGATAAATATTATTCCGTACTTCAAAATTCTAAACAAATAATTGGGTCACACTCAACCCTCAGTCAATCGTCCAATTCTGCTGCAGTAAAAATACAGTTCATGCTTAGCCCCATATGGAAAATGGAAAGTTCGTTGCAAACCCATCAAATAACTCATCGTTTGGTGCTCGATGGAGTAGCTAAAATATGATTGTCGAAATTTAAAATCTATGAAGAGATAAAATTTAACGTCCACTTGACGCTTAGCTATGACATATAGAAGGTGTGGGCAGCTTTCACTGATTTCTATAGCCCAAATAATCACAAACCATGGCGGCCACCCCGGTGGTGCAGTGGTCTAAGCGATGGACTCTGATCATTCGTCCGAGATGGGTCCGGGTTCGAATCCCGGTGATGCATGGATGTTGTGTTTGTCTTACGGCGCTGGCTCTTTCCCTTCCCTGGAGCCAGTAGCCGTAAATTAGGGACGTGCCACTGCTTATCGCCCACTGAGTTGCTCACGGTGGTCGTTAAACCTCCAACAACAACAAAACAAAAAACATGGCAATAATGCTGTTCTCTGGATTAATCTGAAGTATGTGGGTGGCGCCCCGCAGATTTGAACATCATACAGAGATGCACACTCAGTGTTTGCTACCAGACGCGTTTCGTCCTCATCATCGAGGACATCCTCAGTGACACCAGGTTGTAATACATCTCCACAAACCCCAACGCTGGTTATCACATTCCTTGAATATATATCATTCTCCATAAAATCAAGGCCTCCAGTACGCATGTCATGTGCTTCTGCTCCATGTAATTGGATAAATGCAAATCGCTTATTTCCCTTTTTTTTACATTTTTGTGTGTGTAACCTGTTTTTTTCTGACTTAATAAGGAGCTTCCACGCTGGAGATAATTCCATAGATGTATTGTTATTACAATTTATGTTATCTGTTTTCTCTATGATCACTGCTTCAGATATTAAAATCTGTCTGGGACTATTGTGTGATGTCAATAACTTGATGTTGTCCCAATCAGGGACCGCGTCGTTGTTCAAGCAGTATTGGATGAGGCTGTAGTTTGTTTATTTCTATTCCAATTATCTCGGAGTTCTTTTAATCTGGTTCTTAAGTTCCGCTTCGTGCTGCCCACATAGATTTTTTCTTTTAGACCTTCCTTGGAATTTATGGGGATCTAATATACCCCCGCATGTCCAACTAATGCTTATCACCTGAGTCCTGGTTCAACACCAAACCAATGTTTTTGACGGTTTCAGCTATCATGAGGTTGGCCTCACGACATTCGGCTTTAAGTATTCCACTTAGGGCTGGAATAAATGGAACAACTTTTCCAAAGTACCTCATGGCTTGATCAAGTTTTGTCTTTAATGCAATGCCATTTCTTTGGCGTTTAATTTGTTCATATAGTTTTTCCACCATACGAACTCCATAGCCATAGTTGCATGCCATTCGTTTTACCCAATTAAGTTCTTTAGTTTCAGCAACCTGGCTAAAAGAGTGCGTAATTGCTCTTTAATACCGGAAAGCAGAAGACTTAATTTTCCACGGGTGGTTAGAATTGTTAGGAATAATAACTGGTACGCTTGTTGGTTTTCTATATACCTCATAGCTGATACTGCAGTTTTCATTTTTTAAACCCAAATCCAGGAATGCAAGTTGATTAATGTATTCATGTTCAGATGTTAGGTTAATAGTAGGATATAACTCGGAAAACTTATCTGGGAAGGCCTGCAGATCTTCATTACTGTACTTCCAAAAGATCAAGATATCATCCACGTACCTTAGATACAATACAATTCTGGACTTTTTTCTGTATCCCCCGTAAGTACATGGTTTTCTATATCCTGCAGTATTACCTCTGCCAGAAGTCCTGATATAGGTGAACCCATTGGTACTCCCGTCAATTGCTAGTAGATCCTATTGTCATACTGAAAATAGTTAATGTCAGCAACAAAATACAAGGCTGCAATCACGCTGTTGATCTCACCAACAGTGATATTCTGTTCTTTAAGCTTTTTTTCAATCAGTGCAAAAGCGTCTTTGACTGGAGTGGATGGATACAATGATACTACTTATGTCTAGGCTGACCATATGAAATTTTTCATAGCACTGAAAATGCTTTATTGCTGTAATAACGTCCATTGAATTATTAATCTAATATGGGTGGTTAGAATAATATTGTTTGAGGTACTTGTATAAGGCCCTCTCAATGTTTATTGTGGGAGACAGGTTTTTTGCCACTATTGGTCTGATAGGATGGTCTTCTTTATTTACTTTAAATAAGCCTACCGAATATTTTGGTATGGTAGCACCAACCGGTGGG
This sequence comes from Macrothele yani, assembly GCA_039090855.1. NCBI lineage: Eukaryota > Metazoa > Arthropoda > Arachnida > Araneae > Macrothelidae > Macrothele > Macrothele yani. The sequence continues at coordinate 10,967,898 of CM076996.1, forward strand.
TAAGCCAGATTCTTAATGGGCATATGCAAGTTACTGTGGTTTTTTAATACAGCTTGTTTCCGGATAATATTTGCTGTTGGGTCTTTGTCCACAATCTTAGTGTTTAGGTGCTTTTTGCATTTTATGGGCATACTCCGTTTTGTTAAGTATGATTAATTGGTGGGACTTGTCAGCCATTACACATGCAAGCTGCGGGTTATTCCTAATATCAAGCAATGCTTGCCTTTCATATCTTGTTATATTCACTTTTAACCCTCCTTTGTTTTTTCTTGTGTTATTAATAGCTCGTACGATCTTGTGTCTAGTGGCTTCCTGCCTTGTTCTGGGTAGCTGCATGACAATTTCATCTACTTGTGGTATAATAACTTCAGAAGCTGGAACCGGATATTCATATGCATATTTGATTCCTTTATTTTAAACCTGCTTTCGTAAAGTTGTTAATTCAACGTCCGAGAAGTTAAGAAACTTTGGTCCAAAGAAACTATTAGGGTTAGGTCTGTCCGTACTGGTTTTTAGTCGTACCTCGTTCATCTTTGACAAAAGATAGTGAAATTTAATATCATGCTTTTTTTATCATATTATTGTTTTCTTTATCAATGATGACAAGTATTTTAATAAATTCATCATTAACTTCGCCTTCATACAAGCAACTGGATATTGAACAATATGCCTCTTACGATTCAATACTCAGTCGATCTACGTCTGATCTCTTTGCTCGTATCTGGGTTCTAAGTCGTTTAAATTATGTTGTATTAATTATCTGTTTGTCTCGATATGAGAGATGCTTATTTTATGTATTCTTAAATACTTGGGAATAATATTGCTGTTCTTGCATCTTGTCAAGAACTTCATGTGTTGCACTTCTTTACTCAATCTAATTCTAGCTGTTTTATACTGCCGCAATTTGTTCACAACATCGTGCGAAATCATATCTGACGACGGGAGACTCAACGATCCACTATCGGATCTAGTGTGACCTCTAGTATGCATGTCCTGTGCTTCTGTTCAATTACATGGAACAAAAGCACATGGCATGCGTACTAGAGGCCTTGATTTGGCAGCGGGGGATATATATTCAAAGAATGCGATAACCAGCGTTGGGGTCTGTGCAGGTGTATTACAACCTGGTGCCACTGAGGATGTCCTCGATGATGACGACGAAACGCGTCTGGCAGTAAACACTGAGTGTGCATCTCTATATGATGTTCAAATCTGCGGGAGCCATCCCCATGCTTCAGAGAAAACAGCATTATCGCCATGGTTTGTTATTATTTGGGCTATAGCAATCAGTGAAAGCTGCCCACACCTTCAACATGTCATAGTTAGGTGTCAAGTGGACGTTAAATTTTATCTCTTCATAGAATTTAAATTTCAATAATCATATTTTAGCTACTCCATCGAGCACCAAACGATAAGTCGTTTGATGGGTTCGCAACGAACTTTCCATTTTCCATATAGACCTAAGCATGAACTGTATTTTTACTGCAACAGAATTGGACGGTTGACTGAGGGGTGAGTGTGACCCAATTATTTGTTTAGAATTTTGAAGTACGGAATAATATTTATCATGACGGCTAACGAACAATATTAATAAGTAAATAGCCTAAAAATGTATTAAGTTATGTCATAGTGTTTCTGCATATATGAGGTGACTTTAAGTTTGAAATGCCTCTTCATCTTACTGTAGTGACATTTGGCCGTCTCAACCATCGATTTTGTCTTCCTCCCATATCGTTTGGGAAGAATGTAGTATATTCTGTGTCAGTACCCTGCTTATTGCTTTCATAATGTGTATGTTATTCAACGTATACAGTACATCATAACGTAATATCCATTTTATCATGAGTAAATATTGGTATATCTGTCCACTATTGAGGATTGACTGACCATTAATCACCCTATTGCAGAATTTATATTTTTTCAAATTACTCACAGTATTTAGTTCAATGGTATACCTCGCAGATGTATATTGTGCTGGGGTGTTCCTCGGTGTTAAACTACTTAAAACAAACTTGTGGAACAGAAATACGACGTTCATTATTTCGTCACAGCTGTAGCCTACAGTATTATTAGAAATATCAGATTTTCGGTTTGTAACCTAATTTTTTCACTTCACTGTACGTTGTTCTTCATGTGAGGACCCCATTTGCAGTATGCTAAACACAGTGCACTGTTTTATGCGCTGCAAGTGATGCGCGGCGTAGTATCGTACTGCCATCTTTGGAGATTTGCGAAGAGCTTACAAACATTTTAGAAACAGTCTTAATAATATCGATTTATTGCTCTGAAATAAATAAATACGCAGACCTTATAAATAGAACCATCCTCGTAGTATATTGAATTCTATTTGGCATATATTTTTCAGTTATTTTTATCGGTCACAATTTTTCTTTACCTGGACGAGGCAGAAGTAATACCGAACGCCTTTTTAATGAAAATAATTTGTTCTCTCTCTCTCTCTCTCTCTCTCTCTCTCTCAGTAATAGTATCATCTTATTGACTTGTTTATTTGTAAAAATCACCAACTTTAATGGAGTTGGAGATTTTTATCTGATTACCTCATATTTAATTATATTTATAATTCAAAGCTTACAGATATGACCTTTCCAAATAATTTGCCATCCATCAATCTGAACAAAAGTCATTTCCGGACAATGGTGCAAATCCTTTCAAATCGTAACACTCTGACGCGTCTCTTGATGTTCCCTTGTGACCAGATTCCGCTTTCTCGTACTCTGCTGTTTCATCCAATTGGTTAGACAATGGTTTATGTATAAGCTTCGTTTCCACTTGTTCCTGGGGAAGCCTATTTACATTGTTCCTGGTAAAGTAAAGCAGTCTTCCAAATTAAATTACCATTCGCTCTGCTATTTATAGCACTTAAGAGCACTTGTAACGTAATAACTTGAGAGAAAATATTTACTCGAAAAAAGGTTTATGAAAACAATGCATGGCCTACCAACAGTTTAACATATTATGGAAATATTAATAAATTTTTTAGGTTATGAAGTTCTTTTCTTTCCTTGTTCATTATTTCTGTCTTTTTTTTCCACAAGGAACTACTTTCAATGAGAAAAGTGAAACTGCGAACTGTGGTCTCGTAACGAAATTCACGCAAAACTATTCCTCACTACGTACACCAAAAACCTAAGCACAATGTGAAAACGAAAATTTGCAGATTTGTTTTGCTCATTGTGTAGCTGCATTTGCGCGTAATTCGTCACCTGACTTCAAATTGCCAAATTATCGTAATTACGAATGGAATGCTTTGTATGTGGAATACAGCAAATTTTGCTTGGGAGAAAAATGTTCTGACCTGAACACAGTACTCACACATAGGGCGTTTAGTAAGTACTGAGCCTAACATGCAAAGACAAAAAAAAATTCAAATTAATAATGAGGAACTGTACACCAATTATGTAATAAGTAGTAAAACTATACTAGTAATCCGATTTATTGGCGTAGGAATATACAAATAAGCGTTTCCAAGCTTTCGCACATCAACCAGATGGCATTTTCAAGGAAGTTAGACAGCAACTGTGCGAAAGCTTGGAAACTCTTATTTGTACATATATTCCTACGCCGATAAATATGATTACTAGTATAGTTTTACTATTTAAAAAATCTAAAACGCACCTTTATTTTTCCACGTAGAATTGGATCACTCGTTGTACCGATCACAGAGTTGGCGAATCCCCGCTACGAAAACAGTTTTATCTTTCTCCTCAAACCCACACTTCGTTGCCTCCTTCAGTTGAGAATCGTCCTCAAACGGACTAGCCCGAAGTTATTTTACCAGATTTTTGAAGAGGAAGTCACTAGGAGTGAAATCAGTGGAGTACGGTGGGTGGGTAAGCAGTTGCAAGCCACATTCTGTCACAGCTTGTATGGAAACACCGGCGGTGTGGATTGGAGCAGTGTCCTGGAAGCAGAACACCGCGTCGCAATTTCCTTACCGTTTACTCTCGATGGCTTCACGCAATTGTCGCAATAGTGCGGCGTAATAGGCAGCACTCATATTCCTTTAGTAATCAATTAACAGCAACCTTTCTGAGTCCCCTTAAAACTGGTGGACATAATCTTCCCAGCAGATTGTTGTTTTGAACATTTTCGTTTCCACTCTATGCTCTCTTGTTTAGTATCATCATATTAGATCTTTTGGGAAGTAAGTGAACACTTTCAATTATCATAATTCCTATAATAGCAAAGCAGTGATCGCAATAGTTCAGGGTAATTATTAGTAGTTCCCCTTATTATCAATGATACGTTTCCAAACTCCAGGCAGTTCGCGAACGCCATTAAAAGTACCAGAGGTAGATTTCATGGAAAATGTTATCTGAAGATGTAAATCCTGTTTGTTGTTGTGAGTACCAGATATCACCCTTTTCAAGTGGCCAAAACAGTTGAAATCACAGGGGTTCACTGCTCCACCCAATCGTTCTGTTCCATGAACAGCCGAACAATCTGGGCCTTACGTGGCCGTGCGATGTCGTATACGAGAACAGGTCGATGTACATGATGTCGCAATGGCCATGCCGGGATATGGTCTTCTAGAAATGGCATAAACCGCTCCGATGAACATCATACGCCATCCGAAAAGCCACGCCCCGAACATCCATGCCAACGACCAGTAAGATTTTACACTCGTGCAGCCCTGCGGGGATAAGGACTCCGTGGGAGTACGGGGTTCGACCCAGGGCCGTTACTGATGCCGTTGCCTGGGTAAGTAAAATTCCATCCAACTTTCATCTAAGCAGAGAAACCGTTCTCAGCACTCAACTACTGTGACAATACTACACAAGGCCACTTCGCGCGATTTGGGAATTCGTCCTGCGTCGTGGTTAATGTGTGCGGTACCCCCGTCGCTAGTTTTTTCATTAAGCCTAAATCTTATGTCACCACGGTACAAACCGTGTGTGAGGGATACCCAGTTGTGTGGAAAGCCGAATTTCTATGAATGGACTTTTCATGTTCTTGAAGTCTCTCTGCAGTATTTCTCCAGTAGGAAAATCCATCCTTACATAAAGCTAGATCAATGGAGTTGGGCAGTTTATACATATAACAAAAAAGTGCACGTTTAGCTGGAAAATATACTAATCACTCTGTTCACCGACTCATTATTTTTCTTCTTGCGATAAAAGTTTTGTTCTGTGAAAATGCTTTCTCTTTTCAAAATAACATGTTTTGAACTAGAAATTTGGTCAGTATTCTGACTTAGTCTGTTACAAATGAAATGCTCACGACACTCGTCTGTAATAAAATTAGGCCACAAACACATCAACAGGAAATACAGGGTTACATTTTGACTAATCATCATAATTAAGACTATCTTGGTTATCAATACTTGGACGACTGAATTCACGACGTGTTAGAAAACTTTCACTTTGCAACTGACATTATGAAACTGCTGTGTTTGCATTTTCTGTGAACGGAGAACTATTGCAAAACACATTTTCAGGCTCTATGTTGCCCCTTACTTGAGTCTGAGCTGTCTGGGAAGAGCTTATACATAAGTCTGTTACTAAAATGCTCTCCTACGTTGAGTTCAGCATTAGAAGAGTTACCCTGTTCATCCACAGGAACATCTTTTTTGGAGCATGTTATGAACTTCTCATTGGCGCCCTTATGAGGTAGCAACTGAAGTTGAATATCGTTACTTCTTTTTCTTTTACAAGCACCTGAAAGATATTTTCGTGAAGACATTGTAATACTAATCTCAAAATTCTCAACTGATAAATCCGTTTAGTTTAAGTTACATCTCTGAATCCTCTACCATATACGAAATACGATTACAATTGCGGTTTAACTTTAACAGAATTCAATTTGAAATCTGGCAACTGCGAAATCTGGCAACTGCGAAATCTGGCAACTGCGCATATTGCTGGCCACCCAATATGCAACACCAAGAAGGAAGCATCCGATTGGCCTGAAATTCGCAGCATGCGTCGCACGCGAGAGGACATGCAAACGATTAGCATCGCAGGGCATATGCAAAATCATGTGCGCCTGGCACGCCACCGAGAAGCACTATAAGAAGGGTGCACAGAAGGCGGGGTGTAAGTAGTGGAAGTGTGTTGTGCTGCAGGACCTGTGCGTGGGAAGCTTCCTGATGCCTCGCCGCAGAATACGACTATCATTCCAGCACGTTTCGGAGTTCGACAGAGGACAAATAGTGCCTTATCGCGACAGTGGTTTATCGTACCGAGACATCGGCGCCCGTGTGGGACGACATCCAGCCACAGTGAGGCGAGTATGGATTCGGTAGGTGCAGGAGGGACGGAGGGACTGTCGTAAGCGATTGCCGCAGCCGCAGCACACCACCAAACGAGAAGACCGGCATGTTGTGTGGCGGGCATTGGCGGCTCGCACCGCCACATCACGAACGTTAGCGCAGGAATTAGGGTGTGTTGCGCAACACGATGTGTCAGCACGTACCGTTCGACGTTGTCTACAGGAGCGGGGACTTGTCGCACGGCGCCCATTTCTCCGATTACCATTGACGTTACATCACCGGAGAGTCCGGCGGCAGTGAAACGTTGAAGGCCGCACCTGGACTACGGAATGGCACGACATTTTCTTCTCCGACGAATCCCGCTTCTGCCTGCAACACCACGATGGTCGGATCCGCGTGTGGCGGCACCGCGGCGAGAGACTGCATGACGCTTGCATTATGCATCGCCATACCGGTCCGTCGCCTGGCGTTATGGTTTGGAGAGCAATTGGATATGACACCCGCACCCCTCTGGTACGCATCGCCGGTACACTCAACAGCCACCGCTACATCTCCGACGTTTTGGAGCCTGTAGTCCTGCCTTACCTGCAGGCCCTTCCAGCAGCCTCGTTTCAACAGGACAATGAGCGCCCGCACGCGGCACGCATCGTGCAACAATTCTTCACGGCCCGCCAGGTGTCACTGCTGTCGTGGCCCGCCTGTTCCCCGATATGTCGCCCATCGAACACGTCTGGTCGCTGATTGGCAACCAAGTGGCCCGACAAGCACCACTCGCGGCTACGCCTGATGAACTGTGGCAACGTGTGGAAGCAGCCTGGACCGACATACCCCAAGCCCACATCCAAAGCTTCTTTCGTTCGATGCCGAGACGTGTAGCGGCCGTTATTGCCAGCTATGTGGGCCACACGAACGATTGATGTCTGCGTGTTCCGCAAGTCGCACGGGCCTGTAAGCTCGATCGTTTCATCTTCGTATCTGTTGTTATGTGTCCAGTAAATCTGGCTTTGCTATCTCGTGTCCTTCTTGGTGTTGCATTTTGGTTGGCCAGCAGTGTAGATCATAGCATGAAACAGTCAGTACTCACAAGATCACGTGGCTGGTCCTTAAAGAAATTTCACCAGTGGCAAGCAGTGACACATTTGCAAAGCAGAAATATATCTTATTTAACTGTTCATCATTGGTTGGTTTGTTGACTCACAAGGACATATGATTGCGTTCAGAAGACCCACGATAAATTCCATACTGCTGAAAACCGGCTGATGATAGTCATACCTCAAACGATCAATGAAACCCCGTAAAATATTACTTTCACAATAAGTTCAACAATTATTTTAAGTAATTTTTCTAGAAACAATTTAAAAGGGGACCCGTTAAACAGGGGGCCAAGGGCCCGTGCAGTAATCAAGCCCTGCTCATACCGCTAATTGGACCCAAGTTAAACTTCAAGAACTGTATGGTATAGATCTGCTGTGTCATCCAGCATACAGTCCCAACCTTGCCTCTTCAGACTACCACTTGTTTCGGGCGATAGTGCATCTTCTCTGTGGCAAGCAGTTGATTACTTTTTACGATGTCGAATGCGAGTGCCTGCCTCTAAACCGAAAGCTTGGTGCCGTCTGGGTAAATGGAACTATTGTGTCAAAAACACCGTTTTTTTTCGGAAACCCCAATATTAACCTTGTATCTTAGGCTCCACGTTGTTCATGTTATGCCTCGTTCTTGAACTGTGATATAGCTGGCATTGATCGTTGAAGTGAATGTAACAATTTTCTTCTTCAGCCTCCAGGGCTCTTCGCTGCAAGCACAGTTTTCTACTACTGTAGTTTTTCCTTTACCTTCTCTGTCCAATCGGGCACTCCTAAACTGCCCTGGTTTTGTAGGACGCAAACTCTCCATCGTTTTCTCGGTCCTGCCCGAGGTTGTGTTTCATTAGTTTTCGTGTCGAACATGAAGATGAATGTGAGTGAATGTAATTACTTGGAGAAAAACCCTCTTGAGATCTTGTTACCTCTTTGTCAATAACAAAACAAAGAGCCCGATTTTTCTTTTCTTATTGTACCGGTAACAGCTTTACAAAGAATTATTCTTTGTGTGTTTCCGGTTTTAACATTACTTCTAATTTGTCTTAGTACAGCCATATTTCTTCCGTAACAAAATCTACAATTTTTGACACACTATACAGATCACGAATCCTCGAAACCTAGTGTTTCCACATTTGGGTTGCTGCAGCCCAATCAATCAGAATTTTTTAATGCTGTGCGGAAACGAGAGGTTTGTCTTATTAACAGCCTGTCACTCGCCGATTCTCTTCGATCACTTTCCATCAAGTGAGAAGTAATTTTATTTATTATTCAACCCTCCTGCCACTTTCAGAGTTGCTGTTGTTTTCCCTTGGGAAGGGAGTTTAACAGCCCCCGCAATCATCTAAAGTCGTACGTCTCCCGCCCGTTGTTTACCACCACCGGTTCTCGAAAAGTGAAAGAACCAGCGCCCTAGGAAAAGAACACCGCTCATGAGTTCTCAGAGATTCGTACCTCGTCCCAACTCGGATGAGTATTCAGAAGACTTGGCCACAACTGACGTTTTCTGTCGCGTTAAATGAAGTATAATAACTAAATACGCATTTTATGGGCAGATGTACAAGAGCTGCTCCAACAGCTGTACTAACTCATTCATAACTGCGACGTGGAATTTTGAACTTTCTTACGTGGTTGCATCATTTTCTCTAAAAATTCAATCTTCAACAGTTTAAATCAAACTCTAACGAACTAATTTTTCAGCAGCTTTACGTTTGAATACAACTAAGAAATTGTTGTATTCAAACGTGACGCTGCTGAAAAATTAGCCATTGTGCTATGCACTATATTTTTTCCCATTTCACAAAAAGTTTCATGATACATTACTTAATGCCGCCCCGGTGGAGCAGTGGCCTAAGAGAAGGCAATTGACCATTCGTCCGAGTGTCCGGATTCGAATCCCGGTGAGACATGGATGTATTTGTCTTACGGCGATGGCTCTCTCCCTTCACTGGAACCATTGGCCCTAAATTAGCTGCGGGAGACTGCTTATAGCCCACTGAGTTTCTCACGGTAGTCGTTAAACCTTCAATCCAAAAAAAAAAAAAAAAACATAAGTTTACGAAAACATATGAACAAAAGAACGAAATCCATTCTTTGAAAATCTTCGGATCGGACGAGAAATTCTTCATATTTTACACTTTGGAAATTACCCCCCTCCCCCGGACGGGATAATTTCGTCGTCCTGGATCGGGATTACATAGCTCATAATCATGAATCTGGATTACATCATATTCATGATTACATAGCACCAAGGGCGCCCACGGGGGTAGAGCCTCCCCCCCCCCCCCCCCCCGCCTGTAACATAGCCAAATTATTGATAAATTTAAAATACTAAAATAGACGAAACCTTGTTTTAAATGTTTGACAGCCTTGAAGGAGGTAAGGGTTTTTCTTACCCCCTCCCCCAAGTACTCATACGGGTGCCACTGCACAGCACATTTCTTAATTTTCAACGGAACAAAACAATTACACCAGAACTCATACTGTGTTCGGAAAAGGACGACAAGGAGGGATTTTTTTATAACGTCTCACTTTTACTTAGGCACTAAATATTTACATAACATGTCAAGTTATTAATATTTTCTTTTACTTAATTAGACACTAAATTACTATGAATCATTCGTAGGTCCTTTTGTCAGCCTTTATTTCTACCGATGCCATATTCATAAGGTAATAATATTGCGCTTTCACTTAAGCACGAAATATTAATTCATAGGCCCTAGGCCTTTTTAACAGTTTTTGTTCTATCGATGTCACATTTATAACAAGTACGTATCAACTCAAGTTAATAATATTCCGCTTTTACTTAAGCACTAAATATTATTTCATAGGCCCTAGGCCTTTTTAACAGCTTTTGTTCTATCGATGTCACATTCATAACAATTACCTGTCAAATCAAGTTAATAATATTCCGCTTTTACTTAAGCACTAAATATTATTTCACAGGCCCTAGGCCTAGGCATTTTTAACAGTTTTTTTTCCATCGATGTCACATTCATAACAATTATGTATCAACTCAAGTTACTAATATTCTGCCTTTACTTTTTCACTAAAACTTTTCTCACAGGCCCTAGGCCCAGGCCTTTTTAGCAGTTTTTGTTGTACCGATGTCACATTCATAACAATTACGTATCAAGTCAAGGTAATAATATTGCGCTTTTACTTAAGCACTAAATATTATTTCACAGGCCCTAGGCCTAGGCCTTTTCAACAGTTTTTGTTCTATCCATGTCACATTCGTAACAATTACGTATCAACTCAAGTTAATGATATTCTGCCTTTACCTTTTCACTAAAAGTTTTCTCACTGGGCCTAGGCCTTTTTAACAGCTTTTGTTCTATCCATGTCACATTCACAACAATTACGTATCAACTCAAGTTAATTATATTCTGCTTTTAGTTAAACACTAAATATGATTTCACAGGCCCTAAGCCTAGGCCTTTGGCCTTTTTAACAGTTTTTATTCTAACCATGTCACATTCATAACAATTACGTACAAAGTAAGTTAATAATATTTCGTTTTTACTTAAGTACTAAATATTATTTCATAGGCCCTATGCCTAGGCCTTTTTAACAGTTTCTGTTTGAGCGATGTCACATTCATAACAGTTACGTATCAACTCAAGTTAATAATATCCTGCCTTTACTTTTTCGCTAAAAAATTTCTCACAAGGCCTAGGCGTAAGCCTTTTTAACAGTTTTTGTTCCATCCATGTCACATTCATAACAATTACGTATCAACTCAAGTTAATTATATTCTGCTTTTACTTAAGCACTAAATATCATTTCACAGGCCCTAGGCCTAGGCCTTTATTACAGTTTCTGTTCGAGCGATGTCACATTCATAAAAATTACGTATCAACTCAAGTTAATAATATCCTGCTCTTACTTTTTCACTAAAAAATTTCTCACAGGGCCTAGGCCTTTTTAAGTTTTTGTTCTATTCATGTCACATTCATAACAATTACGTATCAACTCAAGTTGGATCAACGAAAACTCCCACACTTTCTCGTACTGCTCAGCAAAGGGCGGAAAGCTCGCACAACGAAAAACTCCTGTACACCTTCTCATGTAAGGGGATGTAAACGAATTGCGTTTCATTCCGAGATCTTGTCAGAGTGTGGGAGTTTTCCTAGCTGACCATAACGAAATGTACCAGTTTTCCTGGGCATGGTGAATATATTACAAATATGTCGAAATAATGTCAGTAGACGATAACATCGCTCTGTCCACGTTCTTTTATAAACAACTCATAGCAACTGAAAAATTGTTGTTCGGGCACCGCTGGACAGAGTGATGACATCGTCTATTTCCTAGGCATATATAGAAATGCGTATGTAAGATTATATTGACACAAGGTTCATGCAGAAGCTTTTCGATTCATTAAATCTTCACCAATGATTTTAATATTTCGCATGTCATAACATGCAATACAAGGTAATCAACGGGGACTCAACCAGTTGATCTTGAGGTGTTGACAAGATACGTATGGCACAGGCCTTTTTAGAAGATTTTAAATGACAACCTACACTGGCGGAAAGTGAAAAAAAGAACACAAAGAACGAATTGGCGGACGATCATGAAATTTACATATGTTAATGGGGTCGAGTTTACGTAGGTGTGATGTTAATTTCGGGACCAACCGGTGAGCGCTTGCGCCACAGCATGGCATAATATGCAAATTATCGTCGGTGGTATTTAAGGAGTACTGCGAAGTGAATGTAATCAGTCGTCGGCGTACGGACACGTGCGAAGACAATGAAGAAGCTGCAATGCCTGGACATGGAAGACGTGTAGGATTTCAGCAGTTATCGGACTTTGAGCGAGGTCGTCTAGTCGGACACCGCGAGGCCGGGTGGTCGTACCATCGTATTGCGGAGCGAATTGGACGGGAAGTGTCGGTGGTGGTACGATGGTGGCGTAGATGGTCCGAGGAACATTCCACACGAGAAGACGTGGAACCGGGAGTCACAGACGGACTGATGAGCGGACCGATCGACGCATAAGAAGAGCGGCGTTGTCAAGCAGAACATCCACTGAGACGCAAATCCGAGCTGCCGTTGAACCTGATGTGACTGTGCGAACAATCCGCAACCGTCTACTGGATGCAGGACTACGTGCACGTGTGCCTCTGACTCCAGCCCACCGTCAGGAACGACTGCGGTGGTGTCGCCAACGTCTGCACTGGAGAACGCAATGGCGATCTGTCGTGTTCAGCGATGAAAGCAGATTCTGCTTGGGAGCCTCCGATGGTCGTATGCGTGTTCGCAGACGCACAGGGGAGCGTCTCCACCCTTTTTGCATCCTCCAGCGACACACAGGGCCTACACCTGGTCCCTTGGTGTGTGGAGCGATCATCTATCACTCACGTACACAACTAGTGTGTGTACCGGGTACGTTAAACAGCACCTCCTACATTAACAACATCATTCAGCCCGTTGTTTTGCCATTGATAAGGTAGGTCCATCGTGGTGTTTTCCAGCAAGATAACGCACACCCACACACGGCACGTGCAACGCAACATGCACTTCAGGGTGTGAGACAACTTCCATGGCCTGCACGTTCACCGGATTTGTCCCCCATTGAGCACGTGTTGGATTTTATGGGCCAACGACTTAACCGGTCTCCACGGCCAGCCACGACCATCACCGATTTACGCGTCCAGGTTGAGGATGCTTGGAACTCAATACCCCAAACTTACATCCCACATCTGTACGACAGACTCCATGCCAGAATTGCGCAGTGTGACGCAGTTCATGGCGATTCAACCTCGTACTAACCATGTTACATGGAAATGTTATTTTTCAGTTTACCAGCAAATACAGCTGTATTTTGCCATAATGTTTTGATCACGTTATCCTCTGTATTCCGTTATTATGCTGTATAAATTTCGTTGGTATCAGACGTCTCTTTCTTGGTGTCCTTTTTTCACTTTCCGGCAGTGTATTTGCAATAAATTTTGGTTGAGATCGACTGTCTGTCTGTTTTCCCCGAAATCTCGTCTGTCAACGTTTACTTTCTAATCAAAGCCGACATCTGCTCCTGCTGTTTTTATGGTCCCATTAAGTGAAAGCTAAGACGTTTTCCCCTTCTCAGTATAATTGCTTTACTGTCCACAGGGGAAAAAAGGGGCGGAAACTCCTCATCATCACCGCCGCTGACTGACCACAAGATCAAAGAATATTGGACTTCCGCTCCCCCTTCGGCAATGCCCCAGCAGAGCCGAAGGGGGAGTTTAGTTTATTTACACGAGACTGGGTGAGACTGGGTCTGGTGTCGTGCACGAAGCGACCGTGTGCCAAGCGACCCTCTGGAAATCGTGCGCAAAGCGACCCTGTTATATTTTATCGTGGGCGAAGCTACCCTGCTAATCGAATCATTTTACTTGTATATATATATAAATCGTAGTGAAATTATTTATATCTAATTAATTAAGTACTTACATCTTCTGAATTTTGTAGCTTTAGTCCAACTTGGTAACATAGTTTAATGCTTTAAGGCATTTTTTAATTTCTTCAGAATTTCCAAATTCGACGTGTGATGTACAAATAACAATTAAAAGAATTAGGAGAACTTGGTCGAAAAAGGAAGAAGATGCATATACAAGTAGACGAACGCATTCGCAATATCATGGGGGAATTTGGAAATTTTAAAGTTCTTAAAAATTGCCTGAAAGCATTAAGCTGTGTTACCAAGTTGGACTAAGGTCAAAAGCTACAAAATTCAGATGTAGGTACCTAATTAATGATGTAAATAATTTGACTACGATTTGTATATATACAGTATATACATATAAAATGATATTAAAGACTTGTATTTAGTATAAAAAACTTGATGTAAGTAATTAATTAATTAGATGTAAATAAATAATTTGACTACGATTGCTATATATATATATATATATATACCATCGATGGACAGTATATATATATATATATATATACCATCGATGGACAGCCGAAATTTTACATTGGATTCCAAGGGACAGGAAAAGACCCAGAAGAAAACCACATGGGAGATGGGTGGATGAAATTCGAAAGTATGCGGGAGTGACATGGAGGAGACTAGCACAAGACAGACCGTTGTGGAGACCTTCGTCCAGCAGTGGATTGATAATGGTTGACAATGATGATATAAGTAAAATGATTCGATTAGCAGGGTCGCTTCGTCCACGAACAAATATAACAGGGTCGCTTCGCGCATGATTTTCCATAGGGTCGCTTGGCGCACCGTCGCTTCCCGCACGTAATCGGGCGTCTGACATGAGGTAGACGTGGGTTTTGAGTTTTTTTTTTTTTTTTTTTGATGGGAGGTTTAACGACCACCGTGAGCAACTCAATGGGCTATAAGCAGTCACCCGTCCCTAATTTAGGGTCACTGGTTCCAGGGAAGGGATAGAGCCAGTGCCGTAAGACAAACACAACATCCATGCCTCACCGGGATTCGAACCCGGACCCCTTCGGACGAATGATCATAGGCCAACGCCTTAGACCACTGCGCCACCGGGGCGGCCGGTTTTGAGTTTCATTTAAGCAACCGAGTTTTGTAATGATTCTGAAATTGTCGCTAAATAGATATATTTCTTACTTTTTTATACACACACACACATATATATATATATATTGCATAAAGCAAACAAAATCGTTTTTGTTTGTTTTTTTCTTTTAAGAAGGAGATAAAGTATACCTCTGAACCGTTTCCTGTACTTCCAATAATGGGCACAGGAATGCAAAAAAAAAAAAAAAAAATGCTATTTTTCACCGCTTCCCTCAGAAGGTCAAACAGGTACTCCGTGGTTGAATAGAAATGTGCAAAGAAAATACGACATCATTGTAAAGAAAGCCACGTGTAAAAGTACCTGTCTTCCCCTCTCCCTTAGATTTTCTTTCTTTTCAGAATGACTGATTTTTTTAATCAGGGTAAAAAGTCCTAGGAAAAAAAAGTCCGAGACTGTTGAAAAACGCGGAAAAAAGATCCGGGAAAAAAAGTCCGAGATGGGCATTTTGATTGTCATCATGGGCATGCTAATAAGTTGATCTGACATACTGTTTGAATTTTGGGGTGATAGTACATAGTTTCATTATTTACCTAGTGTGGTATGGTTGCCGGAAAACCGCCACCCAGGAAAACTGCCATACGTGTTTCATTAAGGGGCCTGGCACAAATTGCAGTTTTCCAGAGGGGCATTTTTCTAAGTTTCCTAATTACGCGTTGCAGTTTTCCAAGGTGCCTAGCGGCGGGAAGGAGTTCGTTTGTTTGTCTGAATTTTCACGCCGGTACATACCAGTTTAGGGTAACTGGACTCAAAAGTTCAAATGGGGGGGGGTATAAAGATCGCCGTTTCTTGGCTTATATAGAGAACTGAATTGGGAACTCCAAACTAATTTCGAGAAAGCAATCTATGTAATCCAAGCAAGAATTTTACTTTACTTTGAAGTAAAAAATTGCCGTGACTTAGTACTTTTCTTAAAACTGCAGTGTTCGACGAAACAACGGAATTATGCTGTGTTCAGAAAAAGACGATAAGGTTGGATTTTTTACTAACGCTGTACATTTACTTAGGCCCAAAATATTTACATAACATGTCAAGTTTGTAATATTTTTTCTTTTACTTAATTAATTCATAGGCCTTATACCTTGTACTTTTTTACAGCTCCTAATCCGCCGCCTTCGTATTCATAATGTTTACGTATCGGTTGGTGGAAGACCGCCACACAGAAAAACTGCCACACGTATTTCAGCAACTTGAAAAACCGCCACACATTCGAAAACCTCCACACAGGAAAAGTGCCACGTGTTTTTGATGGTAAACGTAAAAATACCCCCGGAAAAAATACCCATGAAAACTGAAAAGCGGTAAAAATACCCCTGAAAACTGAAAAGCGGTAAAAATACCCCCGTTACCCGTTTCCATCTATATTTGCCAGACGCCTTCCGGCACGGAGATTACATTCAAGGAGGTCACTCTGCCGCCAACTATTGACCAGCTAGCATCCCCGGCCCCGGTTGCAGTGGTGTCTGGTCCTGTCAACGTGGGATAGTGTCCGGTGGCGTTATGTTGTCTTCAGCCATGAGTCGCGGTTTGCACTTGACGCCGATAACCAACGCATGCGTGTTTGAAGACGAGCCGACCAGCGCACGGATCCTGTTTTTACCATTGAGCGGCGCAGGGCTCGGACACCAGGAGTGACTATCTAAGGAATTGTATCCTACGATAGCCACACTCCGTTTGTAGTCCTCCGTCGTACTACCCTCACGGCTCAACGGTATGTCGATGACATTCTATGTTGCCCTTCTTGTCGCAGCATCACCGAGCAATTTTTCAACAGGATAATACCAGGCCACACACGGCACGGCTCTCTCAGGTCTGCCTCTGTAATACCAACACCATTCTAGGGCCACTCCGATCGCCTGACATATCCCCGATCAAACATGTTTAGGACATGATAGAACCCTACCTACGCACATCCCGAAATGTCGGCGAACTGACACGCTATTTGGACACCATCTGGCATGCTATAACTCAGAACAGTATCCGTAAACTGTAAAGTATATGTCTATACCACGATGAGTTACTGCTTGTATCCGAGCGAGAGATGACGCTATAACGTACTGACTTGTTCCACTCGTGTAGCTATTTTATCCGAATAAATGACCCAACTGCTGTGGAATTGCGATCATTTCCTACATGTACATTATACACTGACGGAAAAAAAAAATTCCAACACCAAGAAGGGGTTGTGTTAGATAAACGACAGTTGGTAGGCGGTGAGAGTACATCTGTAAGATGACGTCTATGCAAATTTCGCGCTCGGCGCATACGTGTCGCGCTAGTAGCGCCCCTCGGAACCTGCAAAGCAGGTTTGCTGTAAATACGCGCTGAACGTTCGTGAGCGTTAGTTATCGTGGAGATTCGACGTAGTGTGTTGATGTTAGTCAAGAATGCCTTTAAGAAGACGAAGAAGCCATTATCAACAGCTCACGGAGTTTGAACGAGGTCGTGTAATAGGGCTACGAGAAGGTGGATTTTCTTTCCACAATATTGCAGAACGACTTGGCAGGAATGTAGCTACTGTGCATGATTGTTGGCAGCGGTGCTCAAGGGAAGGTACTGCCTCAAGAAGACCGGGTTCCGGCCGGCCACGTGGCACTACTGAGAGGGAAGACCGCCGTGTACGGCGTAAGGCCGTGGCGCATCGTACTGCGTCCGCGGCAGCAATTCGAGCTGCAGTTGCCACCACAGTGACACAACGAACTGTTACAAATCGGTTACTTGAAGGACAGCTCCGAGCCAGACGCCCTGTAGCGTGCATTCCACTTACCCCATACCACTGCCGTTTGCGACGTCAGTGGTGTCAAGCTAGAGCTCATTGGAGGACGGAGTGGAGATCTGTTGTGTTTTCTGATGAAAGCCGGTTCTGCCTGGGTGCCAGTGGTGGCCGTGTGTTGGTTAGAAGGAGGCCAGGTGAGCGCCTGCAACCAACCTGTCTGCGGCCGAGACACACTGGACCTACACCTGGAGTTATGGTCTGGGGAGCAATTTCCTATGACAGCAGGAGCACTCTCGTGGTTATCCCACGCACCCTGCCGGAACAGTTGTACGTCGTTCTGGTGATTCAACCTGTTGTGCTGCCATTCATGAACAGCATTCCAGGGGGTGTTTTCCAACAGGATAACACTCGCCCGCATACCGCTGTTGTAACCCAACATGCTCTACAGAGTGTCGACATGTTGCCGTGGCCTGCTAGATCACCAGATCTTTCTCCAATCGAGCACGTATGGGACATCATTTGACGACAACTCCAGCATCACCCGCAACCAGCATTAACCGTCCCTTTATTGACCGACCAAGTGCAACAGGCATGGAACTCCATCCCACAAACTGACATCCAGCACCTGTACGACACAATGCATGTACGTTTGCATGCTTGCATTCAACATTCTGGCGGTTAAACTGGTTATAAATGTACCAGCATTTCACATTTAAAATGGCTCTTCTCGCGCTTACATTAAGCTGTGATCTTGAAACCTTAATCGATTACATATGTTACCTATACAAATATATTGCCGCCATTTCATTCCTCTACAACTATTTTTTCGAGGTGTTGGGATTTTTTTTCAGTCAGTGTATGTACATACCAATTTTCATGTGAATTGGATGACTGCTTCTTGGCACTCCGCTTTTCATTTTTTTTGGGGGGGCGAATAGTGTATCAGCTATTTTGGTTTAAGCTGGTTTAAGAGATTAAGGCTGAGGAAGAACTTCATTACCCTACTCCGAAGGGAAAAGGCAATATACAGCAAACACCCGTGATCATTAGGACAGTTTCTACAAGCACTCCTCATCACGGATGTAGGTAAAAATACCCACGGAGAAAATACCCCTGAAAACTGAAAAGCGCAAAAAATGCCCCCGGAGGAAATACCCCCAGGGCAAACGGTTCACTGTAAACTGCCACACAGGAACACTGATGTGTGGCAGTGTTCCGGTGTGGCAATTTACCGGCAACCCTGCCACACATCTTTCAGCAACTTGGCTACAAAAGTTCAAAGGGTGGGGGGTCTATAAAGATTGCCGTTTCTGGGCCTATATTGAGAACTGAATTGGGAACTCCAAACAAATTTCGAGAAAACGTTCCATGTAAGCCAAGCAAGAATTGTACTTTAGTTTGAAGAAATAAATTGCCGAGGATCCGAGGTACACTTGGCTTGGGGGGAGGGCTCTACCCCCAACTTCCGTAATTTTATATTCTGGACATCTAGAGTCGGTCAGTATATCCTCGATGTTACCCCTGAATAGCTCTTAGAAACTGGGGGAAGGGTAACCCCGCCCTCCTGAAAATTCGTGGTCGTGTACAGAATCATTGTATAAAGCATGGTACTGTTTACAGCTCTAAGTCCATTTTAACATTTTGTGGGAAAGCCCTCCCCCCCCCTCATGGACGTCGCGGACACTTCAAGGGGAACTTCCTGGATACACTGACAGACTCCAGCTGCCCAGAATATGATATTACGAAAGTTCGGGGTAGAGCCCCCCCCCCCCGACCAAGTGCACCTCGGATCCTCGGCAATTTATTTCTTCAAATTAAAGTACAATTCTCGCTTCTCGCTTGGCTTACATGGGACGTTTTCGCGAAATTCGTTTGGAGTTCCCAATTCAGTTCTCAACATAGGCCCAGAAACGGCAATCTTTATAACCCCCCCCTCCTTTGAACTTTTGTAGCCAAGTTGCTGAAAGATGTGTGGCAGGGATGCCGGTAAATTGCCACACCGGAACAGTGCCACACATCAGTGTTCCTGTGTGGCAGTTTACAGTGAACCGTTTGTTCTGGGGGTATTTTTCCCGGTTCTAGGTGAATTCATCGAAAACGAATTACTCGAAAACGTATTCATCGAAAACGAATTCCACGAAAACGAATTCATCGAAAACGGATTCATCGAACGGAGAATTCACCGGAAAGCAAATTCTTCGAAAATCAGATTGTCAGGTGAATTCATCAAAAGCGAAATGACCGAAAGATACAGTATTTATTGTAGGGTAAGCTTTTGCCGAAAACTTTGACTATAATTGGAATATGGCTAAGTGGATACAAAAGCGTTTGGGGAAATAAAAGTTGCATTTTTTTTTTTCTTAGATTACACTTTCCTGTACGATGACCACAAAACCATTAGGCAATCTAACAAGAATCAGACTTTTGCTTTCATCGTGTCTACCGTTCCCGGACAGTTTTATTACAGTTTTATTGCACTTATACTCAGACATTAAATTTTTGCCTGTTTAACAGTTTTTCTTCCATCGTGTTCATACTCACAAGGTTTGGACAGCAGGTCAAGATAGTATTGCGTTTTTACTTAGGCGTTAAATATTAATGCCTAGGCTTTTTTAACAGTTTTTATTTCATCGTGTTCATACTCACAAGACCAAATTGGTATTATTGCAGTTTTTCTTAGGCTACAAAAATGTCAAGGGGCCGTATAAAAATTGCGTTTTTGACCGCTTCCTGGCCACGACCCCCAGAGGTTGGTTATCTGAGTCATATAAAGTTTCCGTAATTTCGTCCTTTTTAATTGCGATAATTAATGCAATTCTTTATAAAAAATGTTTATGATCTCCAACTCAACAAAAGATTTCAGAATTTACAAATTGCTTACAAGTCTGAAAATTATCAGAAGGCATGTGCTGCCTCAGAAAACCTCGGGGGGGGGTCAATACCAAAAGTGCAAAATATACAGAATTTCCGGTCCGATCGGCAGAATTTCAGCATTCACAACCTACTTCTCAACAAACTCTGAGTGCATGTGCTGACTCAGGAAACATATCGGAGGGGGGGGGGTAATACCTAAAATATAAAACAAAGTATTTCTGTTTGTAAATGCTGAAAATCTCCCGATCGGACGAGAAATTCTTTATATTTTACACTTGGTGGAATTACACCCCGCGCCCGATCCATTTTTTCTGCGTTAGCACATGTCCGCAGATAATTTGTTGAGTTGTAACTTGTAAACGCTGAAAATCTTACGATCGGACCGGTAATCCTTTATATTTCATATTTTAAGTTTTAAGCAACCCCCCCACCCCCACCCCCACCCCCCTACAACTTTCCTGTGTTTGCACATACCCGCAGAGAATTTGTTTAGTTGTGGTTTATGAACTTTGAAAAATTATCGTAAATAAGAAAATACGAAATTACGGAAATCTTATGTGTGTCAGATAGCCAATCTCGGGAGACATAGCCACGGAGCAGTCGAAAACGCAATTTTTATACGGCCCCTTAAAATGTTTGTGGCCAGTTCTCCGCTTTGTCTTTGGCCCGAAAATCATGGAAATGTCTAAATTTCTTACTGAAAATGAAATAAAAAAAAAAATTATGAACGATAGTTACTCAAGTAGTGGGGAATATAGCCAGACGAAATTTTTTTATGAAGAGCAATTTTATGGCACTGAAATTCCAATATGTCCAGTTCTCCTGGGGCCACTTCTCCGTATCCGTATGAAAACAAATACCATTGGTCGGCCACATGAGTTTTTTATTAATATTGTGATTGTCAGATCATAAATCTTACTGTGATTTGTAAAACAGCATGTGTACGTGCTACAGATAAACCTATTAAAATCTAAATTAACATGAATTTTAAATCTATCAATCCACTGTTGGATGAAAGTCTCCCCAAGTTTCTTCCACAAGTGTATGTCTGATCCATTTTCTTCCACGTCATTCCGGCATGTTTTCGAATTTCATCCACCCATATCCCACGTGGTCTTCTTTCGGGTCTTTTCATGTGTTTTGTACCCTGTCTAATACTTCAATATCCATCGGTGGTACATTCTTCTAGCAGCATGTCTAGCCTAAGCCATTTCAGGGATTTTAGATTCATTATGATGTCTTCTACTTTGGTTATTTTCCTGATCCAAGAGTTCCTCTTCTTATTAGGTTGTAATTCAGTCTTCCTAAAAGGCCCGCGGCCTAGGTGTCTTGTAAATATCTGACGACTAATGTATTGAGTACATTTCACTAGCTTTCAGGCATGTCTATACGCACCGAATATTTAGGTTGTAATTCAAAACTTACGAGAAAGGCCGGCCGCCTACGTTCTTTTTAAACACTTGAAGATCGGTCCGTTGCATCCTTTTTTATTAGCTTTTTATTGTAATTATTACACACAAAATATTAAAATCATAACTAAAAATTACATGAATTGAAAAACTTCTATATATCGTCTTATGTCACTAGGACCTGCAGCAGTTTTGGAAGAAACGTTTCCAAAGAAGACAGTTTTGGAAGAAATTTGGGGAGACTTTCATCCAGCAGTGGATTGATAATGATGTGTGTGTGTGTGTGTGTGTGTGTTTGTGTGTGCTTATCTTCCAGAAAAAACAGTACCATTTTGCATATGTGTGTGAATGTGTGCGTTTTTTCTGGAGAAAAAGATGCTGTTACTCTAAAACACAAGCTGCTGTTGCTAAAGAAGGCCGATGGACCTAACAAAAAGCAAATAAATTTATTGAACAATTTTCTTAAGCCTTTTTCTAAAACAAAGCAAAAAATTTTCAGTTCCGGCACGTTGTGACAGAAGAAAAGCAAAGTGCGCACAAACACACTCACACACACACACTCACACACACAAACACACACCAGGAGCGCCGACTTCACCAAATTATTTGGGGGGGGCACAGGTGTGAAGAGATCTGACGTGGGAAGAGCACGTCTCCCCATTGTCAGGAGGAAAATTAAAAAAAAAAGGACAAAAAGATAAACTACGAGATTTCACGTATGTTTTAAAAGGCAATTGTAATTGCTGATCAGGAAATGTACAAAGAAACACAAATATTCTTTTGCTGAATATTAATATTTTTAAAAATAAAATTCATCCTGTGATTTTTTGTCATTGTATCCAGACAGATGTTATTTCCAAACGTTTGTAAAAAATATGAGAAATTAGTTGGCTTACTTATACGTACAAAGAAGAAGCGCAAAGAATAAAAAGCTAAATAAAGGCACCAGATGTTATACGATCCTGTAGTTTTATTTATTTTATTCTTGATAACTATTTTAAACAGTTATCACATATCACGAGAAGAACAAGTTAAACACAATACAGGGCGGGCAATGCAGTTTCTTTTTTTCTTTCATCTTTTTTTTTTTTTTTTTTTTGGTTGGGTGTTTTTCTTTTCTTTTTTTTTTTATTGAAGGTTTAACGACCACCGTGAGCAACTCAATGGGTTATAAGCAGTCGCCCGTCCCTAATTCCACTGCAGAAATTTTCTGCAGACATCTGCAGAAAATTTGTTGAGTTGTACTTTGTAAGCGCTGAAAATTTCCCGATGTGAAGACCAGAAATTCTTTGTATTTCATATTTTCGGCATCGCCCCCCCCCCGACAGGTTTGCTGAGTAGGCACATACCCTCAGATAATGTGTCGAGTTGTAGCTTGTAAATGCTAAAAATCTCCCGATCGGACGAGAAATGCTTCATATTTTACACTTTTGGTATACCCCCCCCCGTTTTTACCCAGCAAAAACAGTCTTGCTGGGCCAGCACTAGGCCATTGCTGGTAGCTAGCACTGCCAGCAATGGCCCAGCACTATGTTGCCGCTGCCGAACCGTCAATAAAATGTCCGGGCGGCCAACAGCTGGCCAACAGTTGGCACCATATCAGTTGTCATATGCCACAACAAAGCCATCAGTGGTCCATCACAGGCAGTAGCTGCCACAAGTGGCCCTTCAGTGGCCCTGCAAGCACGTGCCAGAAATGATGGCTAGCCTAATGTGGTCCGCTAGTGGCAGCCAGCAACCACGGGACGTAACTGGTGGCTTGCTGAATCTTGTCCGCAAATTTCCCAGTAGTAGCCATAATAATTGAAAAAAAAGCGAGGATAACCGCAGTTTCCCAAAGCTACAATTTTTTTCTACCCTTACGAAGCTTGTGAATTAACGCACTGCGCTGGGGAAATTTTCTCAACAGACCGGAAAAACGCCCGTTTGTATCTGACTGGATTTGAACAAGGGCCGTTCGCGGGTCAGCTGAGCTCTCTACCGACCGGCCTAATTTGCCACGCTAGAACATATGCTTAAAGCTGTCTGTTTGGTATGCAATGTGTAATCGAATGCTTCCCTCTTTCATTTTACAATATTAAGAGGTATTTTTCATAAAAGTCAGTTTCATATAATTGATAAATTAATTTTTTCAACGTAACGATAGTTTTTTTTTTTTTTTTTACCTTAAGGGAACTTCTCTCATTTTTAAGGCGTGTACATACTTAGAGTCGCTTTCCAAAGTTTTGTACTCTCCTTGCCGTCTTGAAAAGAGATTGTTGAATAAAGATATATTTACCCGGGTTCATGTCACATTCTGTTACATTTTTAACGTTGTGTCTTTCCTTTCCGTTGTCCGAAGCTACATTTGTTTTAAAGAGTAAAAGATATTTTATTTTACTTCTCGTTATTTTTAGAAGCGAATTCCTCCCAGTCTTGTGTATTCAACCCATGGATGAGTACACCACATAGCTTTGCTTTTTTTCTTTCAAATAATTAATAAATTTTGTACGCGTATAATTCTTTTTTTCTTCCAACAAACGTTGTTTTAATGGTTTTCCAGGATATTTGTTTCAAGCGGTTTCAAATTTTTTCTTGTTGTTCATCCAATCCATTCCATGAATTGTTATTCATGGGAATGGAGTGGGTGTATTTCATGGCTGTAATCTAGTATTTCACGGCTTAATCTGATATCTTCGTCGACGTAAAATTTTATTACTAATTTAATTCGCCTCTCCACATATGGATTTTTTCTTAACATCCAATAAAATAACACGATGACGATAGCGTCGTCTTCAACTAACTGGTACCATGAGAGACACAGCAAGTGTTGCTTCTGCGCATGCGCAGTCCCGTTGCTTCCACCTGCTGGTGGGAAGTTCCATTGGTTGCCAGCAACGGGCCACTAGTGGCACTTGCTTGGGGCCCACAATTCACGGCGATGCTGCAGGGCCATCAATGGCTCGCCAACTGATAGCGCTGCCACCAACGGACCACTACCGGGCCGTGAGCGGCAGATTTCATCCAGCAGTGACCCATCACTGCCAGCTGGTGGCCTGCAGTTTCCCAGCACATGTGTTTTTGCTGGGCATAGTAGGCACGTGCGCTCAGACAATGTTTCGAGTTGTACCTTGTAAATGCTGAAAATCTCCCGCTCGAACGAGAAATTTTTCATATTTTACACTTTTAGTATCCCCCCCCCCCTACAGGTTTGCTCAGTAGGTTCATGCCCTGAGATAATGTCTGCAGTTGTAGTTTGTACATGCTGAAAATCTCCCGATCGGAGAAGAAATTCTTTATATTCCACAATTATCATATACCCCCCCCCCACCCCGACAGGTTTACTGAGTAGGCACGTGCCCTCAAATGATCTGTCGAGTTGTAGCTTATAAATGCTGAAAATCTCCCGATCGGGAGAGAAATTCTGCATATTTTACACTTTTGGTATACCCCCCCCTCCCCACACACACAAGTTTTCAGAGCAGGCGCGTGCGCTCAGACAATGTTACGAGTTGTAGCTTGTAAATGCTGAAAATCTCTCGATCGGACGAGAAATTCTTCATATTTTGCACTTTTGGTATACCCCCCCCCCCCCCCCACACACACACACACACACAAGTTTTCAGAGCAGGCGCGTGCGCTCAGACAATGTTTCGAGTTGTACCTTGTAAATGCTGAAAATCTCCCGCTCGAACGAGAAATTTTTCATATTTTACACTTTTAGTATCCCCCCCCCCCCCTACAGGTTTGCTCAGTAGGTTCATGCCCTGAGATAATGTCTGCAGTTGTAGTTTGTACATGCTGAAAATCTCCCGATCGGAGATGAAATTCTTTATATTCCACAATTATCATATATACCCCCCACCCCCCACCCCGACAGGTTTACTGAGTAGGCACGTGCCCTCAAATGATCTGTCGAGTTGTAGCTTATAAATGCTGAAAATCTCCCGATCGGACGAGAAATTCTTCATATTTTGCACTTTTGGTATACCCCCCCCCCCCCACACACACACAAGTTTTCAGAGCAGGCGCGTGCGCTCAGACAATGTTACGAGTTGTAGCTTGTAAATGCTGAAAATCTCCCGATCGGACGAGAAATTGTTCATATTTCACACTTTTGGTATACCCCCCCCCCCCCCCGACAGGTTTGCTCAGTAGGTTCATGCCCTGAGATAATGTCCCCAGTTGTAGTTTGTAAATGCTGAAAATCTCCCGATCGGACGAGAAATTGTTCATATTTTACACTTTTGGTATACCCCCCCTCAGGAGGTTTGCTCTGTAGGTTCATGCCCTGAGATAATGTCTCCAGTTGTAGTTTGTAAATGCTGAAAATCTCCCGATCGGACAAGAAATACTTTATATTTCTCATTTATCATACCCCCCCCCCCCGACAGGTTTGCTGAGTAGGCACGTGCCCTCAAATAATCTGTCGAGTTGTAGCTTATAAATGCTGAAAATCTCCCGATCGGGAGAAAAATTCTTCATATTTTACACTTTTGGTACAACCCCCGCCCACACACACACACACACACAAGTTTTCAGAGCAAGCATGTGCGCTCAGCCAATGTTACGAGTTGTAGCTTGTAAATGCTGAAAATCTCCCTATCGGACGAGAAATTTTTAATATTTCACACTTTTAGTATTACCCCCCCCCCCCCCCGACAGGTTTGCTGAGTAGGTTCATGCCCTGAGATGTCTCCAGTTGTAGTTTGTAAATGCTGAAAATCCCTCGATCGGACAAGAAATTCTTTATATTTCACAATTATCATATACCCCCCCCCCCGACAGGTTTCGCTGAGTAGGCACGTGCCCTCAAATAATCTGTCGAGTTGTAGCTTGTAAATGCTGAAAATCTGATTGGATGATACATTTTTCAAATTTTACAGTTTTGATATTAACGCCCCCCCCCCCCCATGTTTTCTGAGTAGGCACGTGCGCTCAGACAATGTTTCGAGTTGTAGCTTGTAAATTCTGAAAATCTCCCGATCGGACGAGAAATTTTTCATATTTTACACTTTTAGTATTACCCCCCCCCCCCCACCACCACCCCGACAGGTGTGCTCAGTAGGTTCATGCCCTGAGATAAGGTCTCCAGTTGTAGTTTGTAAATGCTGAAAATCTCCCGATCGGACGAGAAATTGTTCATATTTTGCACTTTTGATATACCCCCCCCCCGACAGTTTTGCTGAGTAGGCTCGTGCCCGTAAATATTTAGTGCCTAAGTAACTTACGGCGAACATTTTCTCGGTCAATCTCTTACTATTGGGCCAAGAAACGGCAATTGTTATACGGCCCCTTAAACATTTGTGCCCAAATGTCCGGGGGCCCAAATGTCCGGTGTTCAAATGTTCGCCCAGTCTTTCAGACAGAAATTGGTAAATATGTCTCAATTTCTTAATGATTATGAGATATAAATGAAATTTTTTTTGTGCACACCACTTGCTCAAGTAGGGAGAAATATAGGAACACTATAATTTTTAACGCAGCGCAATTTCATTGCTTTAAAAGGGAATGTGCCCAAATGTCCGGGTGCCCAAATGTCCGGGTGCCTAAATGTCCGGGTGCCCAAATGTCCGGTGCCCAAAAGTCCGGTGCCCAAATGTCCGAACCCCGTTTAAAGTACTTGCCGCTGAAAGCATGCTCCCCAATAAAATGAAACGTCATTGGGAAATAGTTCATGGAAGTTTGGTAAACAAACCACGTGAGTATTTTTCTTCTAAGTTGAAAGAAATGGTTGAGCAAAAGGCAATTTTCACTAAACAAGCTACAATCCCGACAAAGGCTCTTCTTTCATCCTACAAAGTTACTTATCGAGTAGCAAAGAGCAAGAAACCACACACACTATTGTTGAAAGCCTCATTTTACCAGCTTCTATGGACATGGTTTCAATTATGGTAGAAGAATCCGCTGCCAAGCAACTGCAAAGTGTGCCATTAGCAGATAATACTGTTAGTCGTTGAATTATCGATATGGCTGACGATATCAATGACCAGTTAATTGAAAAACTAAAGGGCAAGGACTTTTCCATTCATTTGAATGAATCCTCTGATGGGTCTGGTACGATTCGTCCAACGACGATTGGTCCAATGCCGATTCGTCCAATGGACAATTGGTCCAAAGGTACGATTCGTCCAATGGTACGATTGGTCCAATGCCGATTCATCCAATGGGACGATTGGTCCAAGGGACGATTGGTCCAATTCCGTCCTATCTATCCAAAGTGCTACTCGTGTTATAAAAATCTCAGCTGTTCTGATTTTATCTCCGATATTACACGAAAGTGCCGGTAGTGCAAAGAATGTAAAATAATGTTACATTTCATGCGTAATATTGTGGTTACAGATTTTTTTTTTTTTTTTTTTTACTGTCCTTGCTGCCTTATGAAGTTGCTGATGTACGAGCCGTTCAATTAACTTCAGTGTTTCTCTTTTGCATGAAATAATATAAAATATCAGTTTTCCGTTTCTGTTTGTAGCATGCAGTGGGGTTCTGCCAACTGGCCAATGGAAACGTTGTGGTCGGGTTCGGACAGAGGCCTTTTCACTGTTTTTATTCTAGCGATGTCATATTCATAACGTTTACATATCAAATCAAATTAATAATATTGCGCTTTTACTTAAGCACGAAATATTAATTCATAGGCTATAAGCCAAGGCCTTTTTAGCACTTTGTATTCTGCCGATGTCATATTCATAACGTTTACATATTAAATCAAGTTAATAATATTGCGCTTTTACTTAAGCAAGAAATATTAATTCCTAAGGCCTAGGCCTAAGCCTTTTTAACAGTTTTTATTCTACCGATGTCATATTAATAATGTTTACATATCAAATCAAGTTAATAATATTGTGATTTTACTTAAACATGAAATATTAATTCATAGGCCCTAGGCCTAGACCTTTTTAAAAAAATTTATTCTACCGATGTCATATTCATAACGTTTACCTATCAAAGCAAGTTAATATTGCGTTTTTACTTAAGCACGAAATATTAATTCACAGGCCCTAGACGTATGCCTTTTTGACAGTTTTTATCCTACCGATGTCAGATTCATAACGTTTCCCTATCAAGAAAACTTACTAATGTTATGCTAGTATTTTTTTTTAACTTTACTTAAA
Source organism: Macrothele yani (assembly GCA_039090855.1). NCBI lineage: Eukaryota > Metazoa > Arthropoda > Arachnida > Araneae > Macrothelidae > Macrothele > Macrothele yani. The sequence continues at coordinate 10,996,860 of CM076996.1, forward strand.
CGTTAGAATATGACATCAGTAAAATAAAAAGTGTTAAAAGGTCTAGGCCTAGGTGCGTGCAAAGAGCTAAGAAATGATGCGATGAGTGCCTTTTATTAGGTTTTATAAAATGTTTACAAATACCAATTATCTAGGTTGTAACTTAAAATCTTCTGAAAAAGCCTGCGGCCTAGGTGCCTTGTAAAGACATGAGAAATGATACGATAAGTGCCTTTTGTAAGGCTTTATAAAAGGTTTACAAATACCAAATATCTAGGATGTAAATGCTAAAAGTCTATCGTACGATCCAATTGTTAATAATATTGATTTTGATCCAATTGTTAATAATATTGATTTTGATCCAATTGTTAATAATATAGATTTTGAGTTACATCTAGGATGTAACTCAAAATCTTCTAAAAAGGCCCGCGGCCTAGGTGCCTTGTAAAGACATGAGAAATGATACGATGAGTGCCTTTTATAAGGTTTTATAAAAGGTTTACCAATACCAAATATCTAGGTTTTAACTTAAAATATTCTAAAAAGGCCCGCGCCTAGGTGCTTTGCAAACAGCTCAGAAATGCTCTATTGAGTGCCTTTTACCAGGTTTATGTAAAATGTTTACAATTACCAAATATACGGAAATGATCTTTCAAAAGGATTTAATGAGCAGAATAAATTAAATCCTTATTCCTTTCTGGAAAATAAAACAGTTTACCGTTGGTAAGATGATACCATTGGACGAATCGGCGTTGGACCAATCGTACCATTGGACGAATCGGCATTGGACGAATCGGCATTGGACGAATCGGACATTGGACCAATCGGACATTGGACCAATCGGCATTGGACCAATTGTCCCTTTGGACGAATCGGCATTGGACCAATCGTCGTTGGACGAATCGTCTGGGACCTGCCTCTGATAGCCATTAATGATGCGCGTTTGATCTGTTATGTGAGATTTATAGATGGTGATAATAAATTTCACGAAGATCTTCTTTTCTGAAGAAGTATAAACATCACATACAACAGCAGTAGACTTGCTTCAGATAATAGATTCTTTTATGGCAGAAAATAGTGTAAACTGGGAAAACTTTGTAGGCGTGTGCACAGACGGAGCCCGCTCTTTGGTTTTTGCTTCTAAGAACATCAGCCCTGTTCTACACGAAGTTTTACAGTCAGTAATCGTAGTAAACTTCATTAAAACCCGACCACTTAGATGTTTTGAACAAATGTGTGCAGATATGCTGGCTGAGCAGAGTTCTCTACTTTACTACTGCAAATCTCGCTGGCTTTCATGTGGAAATGTCTTGTTAGAAGTATTTGAACTGAGGAGGGAACTTCATTCTTATCTTCTTGACCAGAAATATTCCAAGAAATTTGAAGACAGTGTCTTTCTTTCAAAGCTATCATTTCTGTGTGATATATTTGAAAAGCTAAATTCATTAAATGTATACCTGCAAGGTAATGAGATCCACATTTTGCTGCTAATGGACAAAATTTATACCTACGAAAGAAAATTTGCCCTGTGGAAGAAAAAATGGAAGAGGGAGTTCTAAATGACAGCTTTTCTACATTGCACATATTTTAAAATGAAAATTGTTTAAAATTGAATGAAGCAGAGAAGTTAATGTTTCTGGCTCATTTGTCGGAACTCATTGATCATTTTAACAAGTACTTTCTAGAAGATGTTCAAAAAGACAATTGGATCAGCGCTGATCTTCCCTTGACGTTCTCAACTGCAGAATAAGAACAATTTATCGGTATCTCATTAAACTCCACATTGAAACCTAAGTTCATGTTATCTTCCCTACCAGAATTTTGATCATCGATGAAGCAAAAGTACCCTGAAGTAGCTAACAAGGCTTTAAGAATTTTGATTCCCTTTTTTTTTTTTTTTTATTGGAGGTTTAACGACCACCGTGAGCAACTCAATGGGCTATAAGCAGTCGCCCGTCCCTAAGTTAGGGCCACTGGTTCCAGGAAAGGGAGAGAAACAGTGCCGTAAGACAAACACAACATCCATGCCTCACGGGATTCGAACCCGGACCCCTTTTGTACGAATGATCAGAGGCCATCGCTTAGACCACTGCGCCACCGGGGCGGCTGATTCCCTTTGCATCATCGTATTTATGTGAAACGGGATTTCCTGCAGTGGCTGTCATCAAAACCAAGTACTGATCCACAGTGAACGTGAAGAAGGAGATGAGAATTGCAGTTTCTAAACTTGTCCCGAGCTTTGAGAATCGAATGAAGAAAAAACAAGCTCATCCTTCCCACTCACACTACTTGATTTAATACAGAAATGTAAGTTGATTAAATTTAAGATGTTTTGTTTTTTGTAGAAAATATTGTTTTCACTTAAAAATTTTACGCCTACCTTCCTATTTCGTAATAATAATAAGTAATAATATTTAAGTTAATATTTAATTTTAAAAATTTATATTTAAAGGTAAGCTTTTCACGCATTTTTGATCAACAAATGTAAAATTATCTATGTAAACATGCGTATATGAATCTATAACATTGTTTGTATATTTTTGTATATTTAGGAGCAGTCGCAAATTTATATAGAGTGAAGGGAGCCATGGGGCAAAAACGTTTGACAACCCCTGGTGTAGTGTATTGTGAATTGAGTACGGAATATTTAAAAAAAATGACACACCCTGTCGCGGGCGCATGCTGTTTCGAACCTCCTCATTGATTTTTTTCCCCGTTGTCAGTGACACACGCAGCAAGGTGCGTCATGTCATTGATGCATACATGTCCCTAATAGTGCCCTATGGCACATTACACCGATCTTCTTCCAGCTGGACACGCAGGATATCGAGTGTCTGGACTACATCAAAATCCCCACGAAGACTTCTCTAGGTATCCCAGATATGCTCTATAGCGGAAACATCTGGGGGCATCACTAAGTAAGGTAGGATGGTGACCAGGAATGTAGCAAGCTTTTCTTATCTAGGAGGGCGCTACTCCAAATTACGTCCCTTTCAAGTTCAAATTACGCCCCATCTAGTTCCACTCAAATAATACGTGGTTTTTACTTTCTCACACAACGCCGTTATAGGAAAGTCTTATGATCGTTCAAAAATCGCATTTCAGGTTTTTGACATAGTTTTATTAAAAATGTACAAACTAAATAAATACCAAGTAAAGCGTAAACGTTATGTGAACGCCGGCAACATAACACTCCACAGAAATGCAGTGCGAAAAACAAACCAGCGCAGAAACAATGAGTATCGGATAGTGAACGTAACAATAGAAAGAATTTTTAGTGGTAGGGCTTGGAAAAATTCCTTTCAAGGTTAAATGCTCAGAGAATCTTTGACAGAGCACAGATGACTAATTAGCTCTTCATCCCAACAACATGTTCGGAAAAGTCATTTAGTTTAGACATATCAGCATATTGTTTTCTATGTCTCCATTCACTATTTTGAAAAATTCCCTTCATATATTATAATGAATAGAGTTCTCCGCCTGGGCGTGTAGTGCAGGAAAGCTTACGTTAAGTCACGTAAGGGTTATTGAAAGGTTACTTGACGTAGCTAAAGTGTGCTTAATCTTAAAAGTGCTAGAGTTTGTTTAGGTAAGACACTCACGTGCAATAAATTCCAAGAATATGGACTTATTTTTACTCGGCGTTCCTCATTATCTTGAATATTAGTAATATAACTTCGGTTTTAGTACATTAGTACCTTGAAGGCTCCTTATTAGAGCGGTAAACACAATATCCCCTGAACTTAACGTAAACACTCAATGAAATAGACTTAACGGCCAGACAGAGGTCTGACAATAAAATGAACTAAGAAAACGTACTCACTTTTAACCTTTTATTGGGGATCTCCTGGTATTACTCAAATACGCACTCCAAAATAACACAACTACTGTTAGACTGAACTTTCGTACTATCGTAGAATCGCATAACAATAATTAGGAAGAACCTATCACATATAAAACGAACCTGCTTGGTATAGTTGAGCGCGCCTATATATACTGCATACCACCACGTCATGACTTACACTCGTTGCCACATATCATTCAGCGGGAGAAACAACATCTCGTTAAGTGAGAAGATAATTTCCATAGGAAAATAAAATAACAAGAGATAGTAAAATCAAAAAGAAACTGAATCTAGAGTATACGTTACAATATATGAGATATTCAGACCTCACAGTGTATGTTACTCTGTATCCTAAGTAACTACATGGGATACTGTATGAGACTAACCAAAGTCCTTAAAAAGATACAATAATACTGAAAGATGTAACTATCTTTTTTAGTTACAATTTCTATTCTATACATCCCCCATAGCATGAATTTACGCCCTCGGAATGACCATTCTGGGAGGCAACCGCCCTCGCGGTAGCTACGGCCCTGATGGTGACATCACATATGGCGTGACGCAAACCACATGAAAACGTGCACTATATTGTGTGCCGTAACTAAAGATACGCGGAACCTTTTCTTGATGACGCTGTACCTTTAAATGGTTGTCATCTGTTTCCAAACAGGAATGGGATTCATCGGAAGAGAAGACTTGGTGTCATTTGTCTAGCCAAGCTCTCCGCTCTTGACACTACAGCTGACGTTCCTGGCGGTGGCGTACTGTCAAAGTAAACTGTCGAACTAGATGCTTTACGCTGACTTTTGATCAGTCGTTGGAGATAGGTCTGTATTCAAGTCTTGAACGGGACCATTGGTGGTGCGTTTGTCTGATGGCGCTAGCTCTATCGCTTTCCGAGAAACAATGGCGCGAAATCATGGATGGGCGGCTGCTTTTAACCCTAAGAGTCGCTCATGGTGGTCTTTAAATACAGAAACGAAACAAAAATTAAACGCCGTCTGATCATCCATCTAGAATCCGGAGCTTTTGCTACAAGAGGTAGATTTTTGTTTTTGACAACAGATTCTATTGTTCTGTAGTACATTTATGTGGACGAGATCTATGGTGACGGATAGAGGCAACTTTCCAAGCCACTGTCATAAATACTGTGTCACTCTTCTTACGACACGATTGATTTGAATACGCATTTGATTTAATGACCAAGGCTCAACATGCATCTCCACTATACGGCCTAGCTCAAATGACTTCAGTTTTTAATTCTCTGTCGTCTGTGTTCTTTTATGTATATATATATATATATAATGTCGGGGTTTAACGACAACCATAATGACGATCCTGGACTATAAATGCATTGGCTCATCCCTGATTTAGGACAACAGGCTCCATGGAAGCATGAGCCAAAGCCGTAAGACACCCGCAACACCCATGTGACATGCGGGACTCAAACCACGTCCCAACTTGGAATACTAGCCAGAAACCTACACCTCTAACCACTCGATCAACGGGAATCTTCTGTATTGCCTTGGACTGCACACACTGCATTAACACACAGTCAAAAACCGAAGCATAGTAGAGATATTTTAAATATGAGTAGGGGTGTCATTTATGACAGATCCACCTATATCCCCCGTGACGGTGCCGTCGCGCGGTTTGTTTTATTTGAATCATCTTCCTCATAGTTGGTGTTATCGGTTACAAAAAGAATTTGTGACGCAACAAGATGGTGCGGGTGTCTTACGGCGTTGGCTCCTTATTCCATGGAGCCTGTTGTCCTAAATCAGGGATGAGCCAATGCATTTATAGTCCAGGATCGTCGTTATGGTTGTCGGTAAACCGCGACATTATATATATACACTATCAACCAACAAGTGCCGCCCCGGTGGCGCAGTGGTCTAAGCGATGGCTTCTGATCATTCGTCCGAAAGCGTTCGGGTTCGAATCCCGGTGAGGCATGGATATTGTGTTTGTCTTACGGCACTGGCTCTCTACCTTCCCTGGAACCAGTGACCCTAAATTAAGGACGGGTGACTGCTTATAGCCCATTGAGTTGCTCACGGTGGTCGTTAAACCTCCCATAAAAAAAACAAAAAAACAACAACAAGTAATTGGGCACCTGTTATAGCAAAGGAAGGAAAACGAAGTTTATTCACCTTCAATAGTTGGTGGAGCCTACACGAGCGGCGATTACAGCTGCGACCCTCCGGTGCATACTCTCAATCAGGCGTTGTACGACGGCTAGCAGTATTTTCTTCCACTCGGCTTGGAGGAGACAGGTCAGTTCCTTCATCGATTTCGGGCGGTGGGGGCACCCCTTAAGTCGACGCTCCAATTCGTCCCAGAGGTGCTCGATAGGGTTAAGATCCGGGCTCTGCGCAGGCCAGTCCATTCGATTAACCCCATTGTCACCATACCAAGCCATGGTGGACCTCGTAACATGACAGGTGGCATTGCCAACCTGAAAGTAACACGGGTCCGCCCCGTAAAACTGCCACAACGTAGGAAGCGCATGGTCATCCAAAATGGTGCACCAGGTCTCGGCGTTGAGTCTACCAGGAATTGCAACCAAGGGTCCCGTGCCATACCAGGAGAAACACCCCCATAGCATTATTCCACCGCCGCCGAACTTCACAGTTGGCACAATACATTCCGGCAGGAGGCGTTCTCCAGGCAGACGCCAAACCCAGACCCTGCCATCTAAACGGTAGAGGGTGAACGTTGATTCGTCCCTCCAGAGAACCTGTTTCCACTGTTCAACGGTCCACTGTCGACGTTCTTTGCACCACGTTAGCCGAACAGCGCTATTGGACTTGGTGATCAAAGGCTTGTGGGCGGCAGCACGCCCATCATAACCGAGCAGATGGGCTTCCTTACGGATGGTATTCATCAAAAGAACACTCCCGGATGCCTGTTGAAACTCCTCGCGGATGTGGCCCGTCGATTTTGGCGGTTCTTCCGAATTTCTCTGGCCAGCACCCGTCGGTCACTAACTCCCAGTCTTGTGGGTCTGCCGGGTCGGGACACATTCCGACAGTCACCTCTCATCTTCCACTTGCCAATCACGTAGGCCACTGTCGATTTTGGGTACTTCAACTCGATGGATATGTCACGTATGGATCGGCCATTTTTGTGATACCCGACGATTACACCTTTCTCGAAATCAGAGAGCTCCGAACTGCGTGGCATCTTGCATGCGACTGGTTGCGTTGTTGTTTCCCACACGATATTTAACGTCGGCGGCCGTGACGTGTATCAGGACCGCAGATATTGTCGATTGCAGGGTTGTCCAATTACTTGTTGGTAGATAGTGTATATAAAAGAACACAGACGACAGAGAATTAAAAACTGAAGTCATTTGAGCTAGGTCGTATAGTGGGGATGCATGTGGAGCCTTGGTCATTAAATCAAATGCCTATTCAAATTAATCGTGTTGTAAGAAGAGTGACACAGTATTTATGACAGTGGCTATCGTGCTTAGAAATGAACGAAAGAGTAAATAAAGTGTTGCCATCATTCTTTCAATAGACATCCTAATGACGTGCGTATCAGCAAGAGAAGTACATTTTCTTAAAATTAATCCGAATAAGTGCCTATGAGTGACACACAAACAAAGATTGTTTCAGTTAAAGTGTAAAATTGATTGTCAGGAATTTAGCAGGCCTTGCCTACCAGAAATATTTGTTATTAAACTGAAGTTCCTTCTTGCTTTTTTTTTAATAGTGACAGATAACGATCGGTTCCTACTAACAACCCCTGCATTAGACTCTAGTCTATTACTAATGGTTTTGTTTGCCATGTGTTCTATCTGTACACTTGTGCATCAGCAGGCGAAATCTGGGAACACCTGCTTCGTAGAACAGAAATCATGCCCAAATGCAGTAAAGTTGATAAGCGTTATGTCAGACTAATTGAACAACCAGTCCTAATAAGCTTTATAGGATTTGCGTTTTGTCAATTAATCTTAGGAAGGAAACTTAGATGTCAGGGAAATGAGGTCCAGCAGAAGATGTTGCATTTCCACTGATAGAAAATTGAGCTAACAATGACAAACGTGTTTAATTACTCTCAAATATACCGTAGAAATTCGTAAAGGAATACCTCATATATTTACATACTTCTAAGGAAGATTTTCCACTTAAACGTACGATGATCCTCTTAGAAAGTAAATTTCGAAAGCCGCAGGAGTTATAAATTACTTGAAGCAAATGTTGAGAGCATTGTACCAGATGAGACAGCCTTTTGACGGAAATACTAAGAATGACGTGAGGCGTTCACAACCATTATGTAGCAAATAAACTCTTTTCAGGTTTCTTAATTAGGTCGCCGTTTCCCAGTCGAGAAGCACCTGTTTTCGCGTGTCACATGCAATAATTCTACAGCTCGTTAATTTAGCCTTCCTTATATTTGCATAGTCCACGTGTGCTGATGATGTTTAAACTCTAATCTCATTGTTTAAAGATACAACGAACAAGGAAACCGAAATTGAGCTTAAGAATTGTTCTAGTCATCTTATTACTTTGCCGCAGCTAGACATTTAATTAAGGAGATTTTGCGTTTTCTTCCTCAAATTTGCCCGAATAGGATTTGTTAACAGTTCCTTTCACCCGTTTTACTCTAATTAAGGAACCTAGTGAACAAAAGATGACCGGATATTCGATTTTGAGATCTGAAACGGTGAAAAACTTTAACTCCACTCTTCACAAGGGTGTTATTACACGTGACGCATCAAAAATTCATGGTGTTTTGAAATACATGTTAGCATGCTTGTATTAACTTTTAAAAGTCCATTGAATTTAATTAATTAAGCGTCTGCCTCCTAATCTGCATTTCCGCCACAGTGGTTAGGGAATCAAGAAGCTAGCTATCGCTCTTGTGAATGATGTAGTAACCATGGAAAACTCTGCTAAGCTGTAAATCTTTAGCAGGTGAAAAAACATAAGAGAAAATGAGCTGTATGCGTTAAAAAAGATAGCTCCGACACGACAAATGCCATCCTTTCCGTGGAATTGATTAACTTCTGTGGAGGCACCCGTCGTCAAGATGCCCACCTATAAGGTTCTACAATTTCTATTATTGTTACAGCTAAGTAACCCTGTTTCTTGTGGTTTTTCTGGTTCGATATCTCGATCATGATTAAGATATTGTTATTTTTGGGATACCTTCCACTCGTAACTCAACGAAAGAGTGGTGAATGTCATCAGGTTGAACAGTCGCGACTTCTACCATTCTATCTTTTGAAGTCGCAAAGTGAAATGAGGTAATACACACTCTAAAAAATAAGTGGTGTGAATTCACGGAAAATTCCTGAAAATTACGTGCAGAAAAGTTGCCAGTAGGTAACAAAATTTCAGTTTTTAAAAGTTGCCTTTTTTTTTAACTTCCGTATTTTCACAGATTTTCCGTAGTCAGTAATACCATTTATTTCAGAAAAGTCCGATTCTGGTTTTTCTGTATATTTAGAAAATTTTTGCAAAATCGAAGACCCGAAATTTTTAAGCCTTCACACCAGAGAATCTTACCTTTTTCTCTGATGGGATTCGATCCGAGGCTGCTTGGGTTGGCTCAAAAGAAACAGCGCGTCTTAACCACTGAGCCAGAAAAACTCAGAAGTCACCGTAACGTGTTCAAGGTAGAACTCTAATTGCCCGATGATAATTTTCTTTTTGTCATTAATGCGAGTGAATTAGGCGTTTTATTTTCTGTTGGGGCTTATTATTTTAATAGGTTTATAATATTTTTGTTGTCTCTGTACGGCTTATCACAAAATTAAACATTTTTTTCATCGTGATTTTTCGAAACAACAAAATGTCTTAGAATTTGAGATCTTTTTAAACTGACAATGACTTTCAGTTATCTTTAAGAAAAGGTTAAATGTACTGTTTTATACACTGCTGGCCACCCAAAATGCAACACCAAGAAGGAAGCATCCGATTGGCCTGAAATTCGCAGCATGCGTCGCCCGCGAGAGGACATGCAAACGATTAGCATTGCAAGGTATATGCAAATCATGTGCGGCCGGCACGCCACTGAGAAGCACTATAAGATGGGTGCACAGAAGGCGGGGTGTAAGTAGTGGAAGTGTGTTGTGCTGCCGGACCTGTGCGTGGGAAGCTTCCTGGTGCGTCGTCGCAGAATACGGCAGTCATTCCAGTACGTTTCGGAGTTCGACAGAGGACGAATAGTGGCTTATCGCGACAGCGGTTTATCGTACCGAGACATCGGCGCCAGTGTGGGACGACATCCAGCCACAGTGAAGCGAGTATATATTCGGTGGGTGCAGGAGAGACGGACAGACCGACGTGAGCGATTGCCGCAGCCGCGGCACACCACCGAACGAGAGGACCGGCATGTTGTGCGGCGGGCATTGACGGCTCGCACCGCCACATCACGAACGTTAGCGCAGGAATTAGGGTGTGTTGCGCAACGCGATGTGTCAGCACGTACCGTTCGACGTCGTCTGCAGGAGCGGGGACTTGTCGCACGGCGCCCAACACACCGATTACCATTGACGTTACACCACCGGCGAGTGCGGCGGCAGTGGGCTGTTGAACGCCGCACCTGGACTACGGAATGGCACGACATTTTCTTCTCCGACGAATCCCGCTTCTGCCTGCAGAACCACGATGGTCGGATCCGCGTGTGGCGGCACCGCGGCGAGAGACTGCATGACGCTTGCATTATGCATCGCCATACCAGTCCGTCGCCTGGCGTTATGGTTTGGAGAGCAATTGGATATGACACCCGCAGCCCTCTGGTACGCATCGCCGGTACACTCAACAGCCACCGCTACATCTCCGACGTTTTGGAGCCTGTAGTCCTCCCTTACCTGCAGGACCTGCCAGCGGCCACGATTCAACAGGATAATGTGTGCCCGCACTCGGCACGCATCGTGCAACAATTCTTCACGGCACACCAGGTGTCACTGCTGCCGTGGTCCGCCTGTTCTCCCGATATGTCGCCCATCGAACACGTCTGGTCGCTGATCGGTAACCGAGTGGCCCGACAAGCACCACTCGCGGCTACGCCTGATGAACTGTGGCAACGTGTGGAAGCAGCCTGGACCGACATACCCCAAGCCCACATCCAAAGCCTCTTTCGTTCGATGCCGCGGCGTGTAGCAGCCGTTATTACTAGCCATGGGGGCCACACGAACTATTGGTGTCTGCGTGTTCCGCAAGTCGCACGGGCCTTGTAAGCTCAATCGTTTCATCTTTGTATCTGTTGTTATGTGTCCAGTAAATCTGGCTTTGCTATCTCGTGTTTTTCTTGGTGTTGCATTTTGGGTGGCCAGCAGTGTAGTAATATTTCACAAATCTCCTAAATACACTGACGAAAAAAATCCCAACACCACGAAAAAATAGTTGCAGAGGAATGAAATGGCGGCAATACATTTGTATAGGTAACATATTTAATCGATTAAGGTTTCAAGATCACAGCTTAATGTAAGCGCGAGAAGAGCCATTTTAAATGTGAAATGCTGGTACATTAATAACCGGTGTAACCGCCAGAATGTTGAATGCAAGCACGCAAACGTTCATGCATTGTGTCGTACAGGTGCTGGATGTCAGTTTGTGGGATGGAGTTCCATGCCTGTTGCACTTGGTCGGTCAATACAGGGACGGTTAATGCTGGTTAGGGGTGACGCTGGAGTTGTCGTCCAATGATGCCCCATACGTGCTCGATTGGTGAAAAATCTGGTGATCTAGCAGGCCACGGCAACATGTCGACACTCTGTAGAGCATGTTGGGTTACAACAGCGGTATGCGGGCGAGCGTTATCCTGTTGGAAAACACCTCCTGGAATGCTGTTCATGAATGGCAGTACACACAGGCTGAATCACCAGACCGACGTACAACTGTGCCGTCAGGGTGCGTGGGATAACCACGAGAGTGCTCCTGCTGTCATAGGAAATTGCTCCCCAGACCATAACTCCAGGTGTAGGTCCAGCGTGTCTCGGCCGCCGACAGGTTGGTTGCAGGCGCTCACCTAGCCTCCTTCTAGCCAACACACGGCCATCACTGGCACCCAGGCAGAACCGCTTTCATCAGAAAACACAACAGATCTCCACTCCGTCCTCCAATGAGCTCTAGCTTGACACCACTGACGTCGCAAACGGCAGTGGTTTGGAGTAAGTGGAATGCACGCTACAGGGCGTCTGGCTCGGAGCTGTCCTTCAAGTAACCGATTTGTAACAGTTCGTTGTGTCACTGTGGTTGAAACTGCAGCTCGAATTGCTGCCGCAGACGCGGTACGATGCGCCACGGCCATACGCCGTACACGACGGTCTTTCCTCTCAGTAGTGCCACGTGGCCGGCCGGAACCCGATCTTCTTAAGGCAGTACCTTCCCTTGACCACCGCTGCCAACAGTCATGCACAGTGGCTACATTCCTGCCAAGTCTTTCTGCAATATTGCGGAAAGAAAATCCGCCTTCTCGTAGCCCTATTACACGACCTCGTTCAAACTCCGTAAGCTGTTGATAATGGCTTCTTCGTCTTCTGAAAGGCATTCTTGACTAACATCAACACACTACGTCGAATCTCCACGATAACTAACGCTCACGAACGTTCAGCGCGTATTTACAGCAAACCTGCTTTGCATGTTCTGAGGGGCGCTACTAGCGCCACACGTATGCGCCGAGCGCGAAATTTGCATAGACGTCATCTTACAGATGTACTCTCACCGCCTACCAACTTTCGTGTATCTAACACAACCCCTTCTTTGTGTTGGGATTTTTTTCCGTCAGTGTATAAATTTTACTCTTCATAGCTACTATAGCTTTTGTCTTATGGACTCTGCACAATAATTTGAGTACCCGATTTATTACGGTAACACAATTTACAACAGCTGATTTCACAAAATGTAAGGGACAGGGAAAGGAATATCCGGTACCACAATACCAAAATTTCATGCGATATGCTATCCACAATATTCAATCTCGCTACAGAACTTCAAAATCAGATCCTTCGACACACTAATAAATGTAGCAGTTTATAAAACCAAGTATTTCCACGAATGGCTCCTATTACCGGAAAATTTTCGTCATATGGATACGGAAAAAAGTGAGAACAGCTTTTTCGTTAATAAACGAAACTAATTTACGGAAAGGTTTTGAAAGTTCAGAAATTTTCCTTTAAAATATCTTAAAAATTACAATTTACCGTCGATATAAAAGGGATTTGCGGAAAGTTTTCTGAAAATTCATAATTTTCCTGGCGTACGAAAAATCAGTGAAATTTCGGTTTTTTTCGATCATTTCACGGAAAAGGCTGCATCAGAAATATGCTCCTTTAATTCACGAAAGGAATCAGGGAAAGAGGATCGTGAATTTCAAAAAAATTTTAGTGCACTTGTCTAAAGTTAAGCACGAAACACAAAAGTGTGAATAATGAACTAAGTTGTTGATACTTACACAGGCCGCCCTAGTGGTTTAAGCGCTGGCCTCTAACCATTCGTCGGAGGTGGGTCCGATTTCTAGTCCCGGTGAGGCATAGATGTTGTGTTTGTCTTACAGCATTGGCTCTTTCCTTGGAAAAAGTGGCCCTAAATTAGGAATGGACGATTGCTTATATAGCCCATCAAGTTGCTCACTGCGGTCGTTAAATCTCCAATAAAAAAACTAAAGGTCCTAGATAAAAGTTTCACTCTGCTGCTGTGTTAAAACAACCGCCGCACCGGTGGTGCAGTGGTCTAAGCGATGGCTTCTGATCATTCGTCCGAAAGGGGTCCGGGTTGGAATCCCGGTGAGGCATGGATGTTGTTTGCCCTACGGCAATGGCTCTCTCCCTTCCCTGGAACCAGTGGCCCTAAATTAAGGACGTGCGACTGCTTATAGCCTACTGAGTTTCTTACAGTGGTCGTTAAACCTCCAATAAAAAAATCAAACCACGTGCTGCTTGTTAAATCGCGCAGGGACGTTTTTAGATGTTAAGGTTAGAAATGTCTTGTAAAATATGCGTTTTGTTCGCCATTTGCTTTACGATAGCCGTTGTTTTGCAGGGGGTGTATATAATTGTTCTTGCTGAACTCGAGTGCTGTAATTACTGAAAACTGGCCACCCCTATCAAAATTCGATGCGGCCCGTGCTGGCCATACGAGGCGTTGAATATCCTCGCTCTCAAGACACTCCTGGACAGCGAATGTTCGATGACATGTTGCGTTGTCGTCCATGAAAATGAATCTATCACCGACAGCACCACGGAACATGCGAACATGAGGTAGCAGAACATCATTAATGCATCGTTGGCCAGTCATAGTCCCAGTTGGAAGCACATAGAGGGACGTACGGCCATTGATCATGATGCCAGCCCATACCATGACATTACATGTCGGATATCGGTCCCTTTCCTGTATGTTTGCTGGACAATATGCAGTACCACTATTACGCCAGATCAGTTGTCGTCGACAATCAGACGATAGACTGTATCTACTCTCATCTGAGAAGAGGACAGCAGACCAGTCTTTATCAGTCCAATTGCGATGTTGATGGCACCATTGCAAACGGGCGGTACGGTGACGTCTGCACAATGGGATGCACACAACAGGACGGCGGGCGTATGGTCCTCCTTCATGCAAACGTCTGGCGACAGTTTTTCGGGAGATCCGCTTGCCAGTGCAGCCATAAACTGATTTGCTACCTCACTAGCTGTGCTGTGCCGGTGTCTTTTTGTTGATAGCACTATGTACCGATCTTCTGCAGGTGTCGTACTGCGAACACGACCTCCCCCGTGACGTTTGCTACACTCTCCATTTGTTTGAAATGATTTCCAAAGCCTTGAAACAACACTGTGGCCGACGTCGAACTCCCTGGCAACATCTGTTATTTTTCACATTTCTTCAATCTTGCCAATAATACGGCCACGCGTAAAATCATCTAGGTGATGTCGGGAAGACATACTGAAAATTGCAAGTTCGTCAATTGATTCTTTACCTTTCAACTTTGCGTTTGAACAACAGCGGTCAATACGCGTCAAATCCTTTATATCTCTTATCAGCGCTATGACGTCACGAACAAGTTCGGCAATCCAAAATTTGCATACGCACAACACGTCTTACTGTATCCCGCACTTATGCTAATTTCCACATTTTCCTGCCTTCCATTTTATGGTTGCTATCGTTGCTATTGTCATCCGTCCTTAGCAATTGTCCGGCAGTGTATATCAAGACTGGGATGAAAACGGTCAGAGAAAGGTTAATCTGAGATGTGAGTACCGGGTCCGAAGACTCTTGCAGGCCAACAGACAAAGCAGTGTTCTACAGTTGACTGCCCAATACATCAGAGGTCAACCCAGAACAGTATCTCTCATGACCATACGTCGCACGTAAGGGCTATAACAGAAGACATTCCCGACGGCATCGTCTCCTAACGACGGTTCATCGGCGCTAAAGACTCTCCTGGCGCAAAGATGATGCAAGTTGGACGTCGGATGACTGGAAAAAGTGTGCTGGTCTAACAAGTCGCTTTTTTCACACCACTCCGTGGATGGTCGTGTACGTATTTGGAGCAAACAGCATGAGGCACTGGATCCATCCTGCATGGTCTCTACAATGCAAGCCAGTGGAGGCGTTTGTATGGTGCGGGTCATGTCCGGAATTTGGACTCCTGGTGCATGTGGAACAACGTATGACTGGTGCCCACTGTCGTGAATTGCTTGCTGACTCTGTACACCCAGCAATGTTGCACTTTTTTTCGAATGGCGACGGTGTCTTCCAAGATACAATGCGCCGAGCCACAGGTCCAGCTATCTATCGTGAATTGCTTGCTGACTCTGTAAATCCAGTAATGTTGCACTTTTTCCCGAATGGTGACGGCGTCTTCCAAGATACAATGTGCCGAGCCACAGGTCCAGCTATCTATCGTGAATTGCTTGCTGACTCTGTACATCCAGCAATGTTGCACTTTTTCCCGAATGGCGATGGTGTCTTCCAAGATGACAATGTGCCGAGCCACAGGTCCAGCTATCAATCGTGAATTGCTTGCTGACTCTGTAAATCCAGCAATGTTGCATTTTTTCCCAAATGGCGACGGTGTCTTCCAAGATGACAATGTGCCGAGCCACAGGTCCAGCTATCTATCGTGAATTGCGTGCTGACTCTACACACCCATCAATGTTGCACTCTTTCCTGAATGGCGACGGTGTCTTCCAAGATGACGATGCGCTGAGCCACAGGTCCAATGTTGCGCAGGAATGGTTTGAGAAACATTGTTCAGACTTCCAGCATATCGACTGGCCTCCGAACTCATCCGATATCAATCTCATAGAGCACTTGTGGGACACTATGGAACAGCATTTCAGGAGTCTGGATACAGCAATTACCTCCATACCTGCAATTCCTGCTCGTTATATTACATAAAGCTTGGTTGGCCATACCCCTCAACTGCTTCCGGCATCTTATTGAATCGAAGCTACGTCAGATAGCTGCTGTACTGAGGGGGTAAGAAGAACCTACGGAGTGTTAGGTTGGTGGTCAAAATTCAGTGATCACTCATTGTATAGCCTATGCATCATTGCCCCAGGCTGTGAAGTTTAACATAAATTGGTTGTTTACTTTTCGAACTATGCCCATTTTATTTTTATTTTTTCGTGCTTAACTTTTGAAGGGCATTATAGTTCTTATGTGAAAGACACTGTGCATACTAAATGTTGTATAACGAGTAGTTTCATTACGCGCATTTTATATCGTTGTATAGCAGACAGCGAAAATAAATTTTACTAGTATCACAGAAGTCGAACAGCTTACTCGGGGCTGTGTCCCAGCGGATGTAACACGTTCAAATGCTGTGATGCAACAGAGTGTTATGTCCCCGAAACCTGCCGAGTGGTACTGCTGTGGAATCGTGGTTCTGGTGGTACGTTGGCAATGGACTATAGAAAACAACGGCCTGTCCATTTCAGAATGAGGACAGCGTATATGGCTCTCGCATCATTAAACTTTTTAACTGCAAACGGGACAAAGTTTGGACACATCATGGTATAAAAAAGGAAAGCTGAAATAATTAGAATTTGACGCAAGAAATAACTTTCAAAAATTTATTTGTATTGTTTTTATTTTACAACCCAACCAACAGTTTAGTTGGTGGAAACGGGTCAGTTTCGATCAAGGAGGTTAGAATACGTTTTCTGGAAATGCCGTGGGTCTCTTAACCGTGAAGCCGCAAAGTGTGTGAAGTTTGATGTTGTTTGCAATAACCCTACAGAGTTTCCTGCAGTTTCAGCTGTGTGATAATTTGTTATTGCGTGGTTTGGGGTTGGTGAAGGTTAACGCCAAACTGGAGAGCGTTACGTTTCACACAGTAGTAAAATTTTCAATTTTAATGTTTTGTTTTGTTTTGAACTTTCACTAACGTTTCGTGTATTTTATTTAAAAATATAAATAACGAAAATGCCTCAAAAAAATTACGAATTTTATAAATCCAGTATTTTCTCACACATCGGTAGCAAATCATGATGCCAGATTAGAAACATTTACGAAAAAACGATAAGAATTAGCCAACACAAAATGCATTGCAATTGCCTTGAAAACCACCAGCTTTCCCACACTTGAATGGCCGCCACTCGCGGCTTTACGTAAAGTGATACTACTCCATTGACGAGGGCATCTCCATATACACTGTTGGCCACCCAAAATACAACACTAAGAAGGACACGAGTTAGCGAAGCCAGATTTGATGGACACATAACAACAGATACAAAGATGAAACGATTGAGCTTACAGGCCCGTGCGACTTGCGGAACACGGAGACATCAATAGTTCGTGTGGCCCCCATGGCTGGCAATAACGGCCGTTACACGCCGCGGCATCGAACGAAAGAGGCTTTGGATGTGGGCTTGGGGTATGTCGGTCCACGCTGCTTCCACATGTTGCCACAGTTCATCAGGCGTAGCCGCGGGTGGTGCTTGCCGGGCCACTCGGTTGCCGATCAGCGACCAGACGTGTTCGATGGGCGACATATCGGGAGAACAGGCGGATCACGGCAACAGTGACACCTGGTGTGCCGTGAAGAATTGTTGCACGATGCGTGCCGCGTGCGGGCGCGCATTGTCTGTTGAAACGAGGCCGCTGGCAGGTCCTGCAGATCAGGGAGGACTACAGGCTCCAAAACGTCGGAGATGTAGCGGTGGATGTTGAGTGTACCGGCGATGCGTACCAGAGGGGGCGGGTGTCATATCCAATTGCGCTCCAAACCGTAACGCCAGGTGACGAACCGGTATGGCGATGTATAATGCAGGCGTCATACAGTCTCTCGCTGCGGTGCCGCCCATCGTGGTGTTGCAGGCGGAAGATAATTTTGTGCCATTCCGTAGTTCAGGTGCGGCGTTCAACGGCCCACTGCCGCTGCACTCGCCGGTGTTGTAATGTCAATGATAATCGGAGCAATGGGCGCCGTGCGACAAGTCCCCGCTTCTGCAGACGACGTCGAACTGTGCGTGTGCTGACACAGGTTGCTGCGTAACACACCCTAATTCCTGAGCTAACGTTCGTGATGTGGCGGTGCGAGCCGTCAATGCCCGCTGCACAACATGCCGGTCCTCTCGTTCGGTGGTGTGCCACGGCTGCGGCAATCGCTCACGTCGGTCCGTCCGTCCCTCCTGCACCCACCGAATGCATACTCGCCTCACTGTGGCTGGATGTCGTCCCACACGGGCGCCGATGTCTCGGTACGATAAACCGCTGTCGCGATAAACCACTATTCGTCCTCTGTCGAACTCCGAAATGTGCTGGAATTACTGCCGTATTCTGCGACGAGGCATCAGGAAGCTTCCCTCGCACAGGTCTGGCAGCACAACACACTTCCACTACTTACACCCCGCCTCTGTGCACCCTTCTTATAGTGCTTCTCAGTGGCGTGCCGGGCGCACATGATTTGCATATGCCCTGCAATGCTAATCGTTTGCATGTCCTCTCGCGGGCGACGCATGCTGCGAATTTCAGGCCAATCGGATGCTTCCTTCTTGGTGTTGCATTTTGGGTGGCCAGCAGTGTATCTTATTCTAACCTCCTTGGTTTTCATGCTGATTCTGCTGGTAAATTGTGGTGACAAAAATTTGCGGTGTTGAAATGATGTGCATATCGTACTCTAAAATAAATGTTGGAAAATGTTTTCAGATGTTGTTAAGGGTTACATATGTTTTGTGAAGTTTTGTTCGCCATCTGTTTTACGATAGCTGTTGTGTTGCAGGAGGTGTAAATAATCACTCTGGCTGATTTCAAATGCTGTAGTTACTGAATTTTTTTCCTGATGAAGACATCTTTCATACTTTTAAGCACAGGGAACGGAATCTCCTTTATAATATTTAAGTCTGTTGCTTGGACTTTCGTACAGTCAGCTTTCGTATACATTTTCAGAAGCGTATTATCTACGAGCGTATGTGTGTATACATGTAGGCAGCCTAAAAAATATCACAAATCGGAAGATTTCAGTAGCAGGTATGGATCCCCTGTACCTTTTCTTTGTTTTTCCTATTAGTTTCCTTTGTGATGTAAAACAAATCTTCCTTTTTCTGGTAAAAGAGAACTGAGCATAATTTCCACTGGAATAAAGTTTGTTTTTATTCCCCGTCTTTATATTAGAATATTTTATCTACCCTTTGCATTTTTTATTATTCATAAAGAAATTTTAAATAAAAAAACATTGTGTATATGGGGGCAACAAATATTTAAACACATTCGGTGGCAAAATATTTAAATACTGCCCGGATTGTGAGATATCATATCTTGTCAAAATATGTACTCATGAGGTCGGGATTTTTGGAAGTACAGACCTTGTTGTAATCAGTCCGCCACTGGCCAGCCCGTAGTGTTTTTAAGTTCCGAAAATAAATGCGAAAGCAGTTTCTAATGAATTTCGTGCAGACAGTGCACTGTTCGTAGATGCTTATCAATTGTCCTGTGTGTGTGTGTGTGTTTTTCGAACTCACGTAATCAAACCACGCCTTGCTACAAACTTTTACTTTCTCTCTGAGCATATTAAAGGATATCACAAGAAGCTGCATCTGCCTGGAACCACACCCGTAAGCTCTGCATAAATTATTAAATGGCATTTTGGATCAAGAAAAGACATCTGTTATGATCTAGTTGATATTTTTGGATGACAACGGATCAGAGACTCTGGAGTAGCGGCGGGTGGGTCTTTCGAAGATGAACACTCATAAAGTATTTACGTCACTTTTTCATTCCATTACGGGTGAACAAGAATAACAAGAAGTTACCTTTATGTCACCTGGTTAGATAAAATGACTGACGTAATTCCATTATTTAGTCTAGATTTATGAGTACCTCTTTTTAGAATTTCCTAAACAGAACGCTTCGTCCCAAACTTCTGTTTGCCGAAAATGATTAATTTGATGCATAAACGATTAAATGTCTTCTAAACTGCCTTTGTAATAAGCAGTTGTTCAAAGCTTGATGTAAAAAACCACATTACTTGAAAACTCAAGACGTTTAAAACACCTTCACAATGCTGCCCATGTGGCTGAAAAGCCAGAGGCGCGAGTTTCTGACTGATCTTCCAAGCTGTGCTGGTCGAGGCATGGGTGATGCTGTATAGCCGGCCCAGGACGTTTCCCAGAACGGGTGTACCTAAATTAGAGCGGGCGACTTCTTGAAAGGTCGCTAAACCCTATAAATGCGCAAAATATTTTTTCCATCTAACAAGCGATTAGGCTACCGTGGATCTCACTGAGATTTTGTTAGAGTATTATTCTACGTACAAAAAGAGGAAAATATGCACTTTGGTTCATTTCGCAATCTCTTGAATTCAGAGATTGCGCCGGAAAGGTACAATACAACAATAAGTTACGCAGATGACGTAAGCAAAAAAACCGACGCTACTGAGCGAAATATTACCGACATTAGCGTATTCAACAAGAGCGAGCTGAGCTAGAGCATTCTGGATACTTTAGAAAAATATTTAAAAACGTTACCACGAAATATTACGACGAACAGACAAATTTTCTTCCATAATGCTTTTTTACCTTGTACGACTCTACGTTAGAACTAAAGCTAATTTACATATATCGTTGTTCAATTTTCGCTAAATTGCGATGAACATACTTTTTACGTGGCTACGATATTCAAATTCGGTTGACATTAAATGTCCGTAAATACTGTTTCACACGTTATATAAGTTCAGCTATCGGGAGTTTGCAAAAGGACATTAACGCAGTATTGGCAATTGAAGTCAAGTATAATAATAATAAGTATCTATACTTACAATATTTAAAGTGGCTGTATGTGTTTCATATGTGCGTCATCCAAGAATGTGAATTCTTTCAATTGTGAAGTTAAAATTCATGATATTGTAAAATCTGCGCCAGATAAAATTAAACAAGATGAATTTTTTACAATGCAAAAAAATCCTTTAACATCGATGAAATAAGAAACTGAATTAAAACCTTGTTGAATTTTTTTAAAAAACGAACTACAATCCTGAAGAGGAGACTATCTTGACCTCGAAGCATCCTGATGTATAATGAAAACCAAAGATGAATTATACTTTTGCCAAAACCTCAAAAATAAACAATCTTGAAAAAGAAAATACAAACATACAAAACTCCCGAATGCGAAGCACCAAACTAGTTTCTGCTACAATTTATAGCCATCATCAGTGGTAGTTGCACGGACAATAGGATCACCGCACTCACTCGCTCAGGTATGCAGTCTAACCCCAATGTATGTTCAGCCCTGTCGTGTAGATATTTGCGCATCTTGATTTAGGTTCAACTGCACATATCAATGGTGTCGCCATCTGTAGTCAAACAAAAAATATACTAGTAGCTCTTACGTAGAAATATTCAACAGTATTTTTTTAAGTAATATTTGATGTCACATGTTTTTTGTTAATACACTGCTGGACAATTGCTAAGGACGGATGACAATAGCAACGATAGCAACCATAAAATGGAAGCCAGGAAAATGTGGAAATTAGCATAAGTGCGGGATACAGTAAGACGTGTTGTGCGTATGCAAATTTTGGATTGCCGAACTTGTTCGTGACGTCATAGCGCTGATAAGAGATATAAAGGATTTGACGCGTATTGACCGTTGTTGTTCAAACGCAAAGTTGAAAGAGGAAAGAATCAATTGACGAACTTGCAAGTTTCAGTATGCCTTCCCGACATCACCTAGATGATTTTACGCGTGGCCGTATTATTGGCAAGATTGAAGAAGGGCGAAAAAAAAAACAGATGTTGCCAGGGAGTTCGACGTCAGCCACAGTGTTGTTTCAAGGCTTTGGAAATCATTTCAAACAAATGGAGAGTGTAGCAAAAGTCACGGGGGAGGTCGTGTTCGCAGTACGACACCTGCAGAAGATCGGTACATAGTGCTATCAACAAAAAGACACCGGCGCAGCACAGCTAGTGAGGTAGAAAATCAGTTTGTGGCTGCTACTGGCAAGCGGATCTCCCGAAAAACTGTCGCCAGACGCTTACATGAAGGAGGACTATACGCCTGCCGTCCTGTTGTGTGCATCCCATTGTCCAGACGTCAGCGTACCGCCCGTTTGCAATGGTGCCATCAACATCGCAATTGGACTGATAACGACTGGTCTGCTGTCCTCTTCTCAGATGAGAGTAGATACAGTCTATCGTCTGATTGTCGACGACAACTGATCTGGCGTGATAGTGGTACTGCACATTGTCCAGCAAACATACAGGAAAGGGACCGATATCCGACATGTAGTGTCATGGTATGGGCTGGCATCATGATCAATGGCCTACGCCCCTCTATGTTCTTCCAACTGGGACTATGACTGGCCAACGATACATTAATGATGTTCTGCTACCTCATGTTCGCATGTTCCGTGGTGCTGTCGGTGATAGATTCATTTTCATGGACGACAACGCAACATGTCATCGATGGAGAGTGTACACTCCTGGACAGTCGCTGTCCAGAAGTGTCTTGAGAGCAAGGATATTCAACGCCTCGTATGGCCAGCACGTTCTCCAGATCTGAATCCCATTGAAAATGTGTGGGATGCTTTGGGGAGGAGTCTTGCTGGTCGCCAATGCCCTCCAATAAACAAGGACACCCTCATCCGTGCACTGACAGAGGAATGGGATAAATTACCCCAACAGCTGCTTGATAATGTTGTGCAAAGCATGACACGACGTGTGGAATCTTGCATCGCCCTCCATGGTGGCCACATCCCGTATTGACATCTTACGCCGGAACGCCTGTGGACGGTAATTGCATTTTTTTCACGTTTACGTATTCTGCACAAAATGGCCTGTTTGTCCCTTGAACACGTTCCAAAGCCTTCTGGATTTCAGAGCACAATAAATTGTCTTTCTTGTAATGTCCTGGCATTCTGACATTATTTTATTTCACTTGGCATCCAACCACACTTACTTTTTTATGCGCTATATAGCCGTTTATGATCCGTCCTTAGCAATTGTCCAGCAGTGTATTTTTCCTCTTGAAATGTTTCCTCTCCTGTTCAATAAGTTACCTCCATGCAAAGTGAAGCTCCACTGGACTATTAACGTTACAGTTGTATCTTTTGGTTTTCTCAATGACTACAGCCTCGGAGGTTAGAATCTGGGCATGTGATCTATGTGATGTTAGAATTTTTGTGTTAGTCCAATCAGGAGTTACATGATTTTTGATACAATGTTGTATTAATGAAGTTTTTTCATCTTTTCTTGTCCAGTTCGTAATATGTTCATTTAATCTAGTCAAAAATCTTCTACGCGTACTTCCGACATATACTTTGTCTTTTTGGTTATCATCCGTAACTGTTGGAATGACATAAACACCAGATTTATTTAGAACTGATCTATTATTAGTAGTAGTAAGTATGCTTCCATTGTCAATAACTGTTTCTGCGATGTTAATATTGTTGTTGTAACATTCTTTTTTTAAAATAGTACTAATAGGAGGTAAGTATGGAAATTTTCCATAATATTGCTGTATTTCTTTTTTAATGTTATTATCGAAACGATGTATATTGGCCGTAATGTTGTTATATAAAGATTTGACTAATCCTTTACTATATCCAAATTCTTCTGCAGTTTTTTCAATCCATTTTAGCTCTTTGATCTCCAATTCTTTATTGGATGAGTGTGTCATTGCTCTTTTAATATAGAAGCGGAATGCTGCAGTCTTATATTTCCAAGGGTGTGTAGAATCTCTTGGGATAATTGCCTGTACATATGATGGCTTCCGGTATACAGAATATTCTATAATTCCGTTATCCTTTTGTATAGATATATCCAAGAAGTTTAGCTGGCCATTAACCTCAATTTCTTTACTAACCTGTATAGATTGATAACAATTGTTAAATTTAGCAATGAAATTTTCCATTTCAAGATTGGAGTGCTGCCAAAACAGTAAAATATCATCTACATATCGGAGATATAAATATGGTAAGTATATATTAGAATGATCTAATATACAGTTTTCAATATCTTGCAGAACGACTTCGGCCAGTAGCCCTGAAATTGGGGATCCCATAGGGGCGCCATATTGCTGTTTATAAATTATCCCATTAAATGTGAAATAATTATTATTTGCAACAAAAGATAATGCAGATACAATACTGTTTCTGACTTTATCAGTAAGATTTTCTTCATCCAATCTGGAATTAATTAAGTCAATAGCGACATCTGTTGGAGTATTGGGATATAAAGAGATGACATCTAAACTGGCCATTGTGAAATTGGAGGTTTTAATTGTTTTTAACTTGTTGGTAACTTCAGTAGCATTAGTAATACTGGCTTCATGGCTATTGTAGAATGGTTTGATGTAGTTAAATAGTGCTCTCTCTAAGTTAATAGTAGGAGATAAATTCTTATTAACAATAGGCCTAATAGGTTCGCCAGTCTTATGTGTTTTTATTTTACCAAAAATATTTGGTGTACAAGCACCTACTGGTGGAATACATTTGCTTTTAATAATTGTAGGTAAGTCACTGTGATTTTTTATATTAGCCAAGTTCCTAATTATACTGTCAACTGGGTCCTTATTGACTATGATGGCATTCAACTTATTGATTGCTTCTGTCATCTTGTTATTATATTCATCTGTATTTAAGATGACAATCTGCTTAGATTTGTCCGCCATAATACACTTTATAGCAGGGTTATTTCTCAACTCCATTAGGGCTTCGCGCTCATATGTGATTCTTGTATTTTCATTGGTGTTGTACATGTTGTTGATAGCACGGACCATTTTAAATCTTGTAGGATTTTTATTTGCATTAGGCAATCTTTGGATGACGTTCTCAATTTGCGGAATGAGGTATTCCGTTTTTGGCATTTTTTGTCGATACGCAAACCTTATACCTCTTTCTAGTGCTTTCATTTGCAGATTTGATAGTTCTAAACTAGATTCATTAATATAAAGATTTTGATTATTAATCTCTATTCTATGGTTTTTCTGGTGCTTGTCATTTATTAGATTTTCAATTTTACGAAAGTGTTTTAGTTTACACTTTTCTTGCTGTCTGTCCAAAATTGCATACAGTTTTATAAACTCAATCTTGATCTTGTTGTCCTTGTCTTCATACTGTATACACTGATTGTACAGTTCGTAGTTTTTCACACTTAGTTTATCGATATCTTTGCGTTTACTGCGTATTATAGCTCTTAATCTCTTCAGCTCGCATGTTTCAATGATATTACGATCTTTGTAGTTGATAGGGTTAACCCTAATTTGAAGAAATTTAGGCGTAATATCATTATTCTTACAAGTAGTTAGGAAGTTCAGATGTTCAATTTCCTTGCAAAGTTTAATTCTATTCTTTTTAAAAATACGAATATCTTGCGCAATATACCTTGATAACATATTACTAAGGGCTAGAACAAGACAAAGGGGAAAAAAACCTCTGCACTAAGCTTATATATATTGTATCTCCAGTTAGCACTAGAAAGAGGTATAAGGTTTGCGTATCGACAAAAAATGCCAAAAACGGAATACCTCATTCCGCAAATTGAGAACGTCATCCAAAGATTGCCTAATGCAAATAAAAATCCTACAAGATTTAAAATGGTCCGTGCTATCAACAACATGTACAACACCAATGAATATACAAGAATCACATATGAGCGCGAAGCCCTAATGGAGTTGAGAAATAACCCTGCTATAAAGTGTATTATGGCGGACAAATCTAAGCAGATTGTCATCTTAAATACAGATGAATATAATAACAAGATGACAGAAGCAATCAATAAGTTGAATGCCATCATAGTCAATAAGGACCCAGTTGACAGTATAATTAGGAACTTGGCTAATATAAAAAATCACAGTGACTTACCTACAATTATTAAAAGCAAATGTATTCCACCAGTAGGTGCTTGTACACCAAATATTTTTGGTAAAATAAAAACACATAAGACTGGCGAACCTATTAGGCCTATTGTTAATAAGAATTTATCTCCTACTATTAACTTAGAGAGAGCACTATTTAACTACATCAAACCATTCTACAATAGCCATGAAGCCAGTATTACTAATGCTACTGAAGTTACCAACAAGTTAAAAACAATTAAAACCTCCAATTTCACAATGGCCAGTTTAGATGTCATCTCTTTATATCCCAATACTCCAACAGATGTCGCTATTGACTTAATTAATTCCAGATTGGATGAAGAAAATCTTACTGATAAAGTCAGAAACAGTATTGTATCTGCATTATCTTTTGTTGCAAATAATAATTATTTCACATTTAATGGGATAATTTATAAACAGCAATAAGGCGCCCCTATGGGATCCCCAATTTCAGGGCTACTGGCCGAAGTCGTTCTGCAAGATATTGAAAACTGTATATTAGATCATTCTAATATATACTTACCATATTTATATCTCCGATATGTAGATGATATTTTACTGTTTTGGCAGCACTCCAATCTTGAAATGGAAAATTTCATTGCTAAATTTAACAATTGTTATCAATCTATACAGGTTAGTAAAGAAATTGAGGTTAATGGCCAGCTAAACTTCTTGGATATATCTATACAAAAGGATAACGGAATTATAGAATATTCTGTATACCGGAAGCCATCATATGTACAGGCAATTATTCCAAGAGATTCTACACACCCTTGGAAATATAAGACTGCAGCATTCCGCTTCTATATTAAAAGAGCAATGACACACTCATCCAATAAAGAATTGGAGATCAAAGAGCTAAAATGGATTGAAAAAACTGCAGAAGAATTTGGATATAGTAAAGGATTAGTCAAATCTTTATATAACAACATTACGGCCAATATACATCGTTTCGATAATAACATTAAAAAAGAAATACAGCAATATTATGGAAAATTTCCATACTTACCTCCTATTAGTACTATTTTAAAAAAAGAATGTTACAACAACAATATTAACATCGCAGAAACAGTTATTGACAATGGAAGCATACTTACTACTACTAATAATAGATCAGTTCTAAATAAATCTGGTGTTTATGTCATTCCAACAGTTACGGATGATAACCAAAAAGACAAAGTATATGTCGGAAGTACGCGTAGAAGATTTTTGACTAGATTAAATGAACATATTACGAACTGGACAAGAAAAGATGAAAAAACTTCATTAATACAACATTGTATCAAAAATCATGTAACTCCTGATTGGACTAACACAAAAATTCTAACATCACATAGATCACATGCCCAGATTCTAACCTCCGAGGCTGTAGTCATTGAGAAAACCAAAAGATACAACTGTAACGTTAATAGTCCAGTGGAGCTTCACTTTGCATGGAGGTACCTTATTGAACAGGAGAGGAAACATTTCAAGAGGAAAAATATTAACAAAAAACATGTGACATCAAATATTACTTAAAAAAATACAGTTGAATATTTCTACGTAAGAGCTACTAGTATATTTTTTGTTTGACTACAAATGGCGACACCATTGATATGTGCAGTTGAACCTAAATCAAGATGCGCAAATATCTACACGACAGGGCTGAACATACATTGGGGTTAGACTGCATACCTGAGCGAGTGAGTGCGGTGATCCTATTGTCCGTGCACCTACCACTGATGATGGCTATAAATTGTAGCAGAAACTAGTTTGGTGCTTCGCATTCGGGAGTTTTGTATGTTTGTATTTTCTTTTTCAAAATTTGTTTATTTTTGAGGTTTTGGCAAAAGTATAATTCATCTTTGGTTTTCATTATACATCAGGATGCTTCGAGGTCAAGATAGTCTCCTCTTCAGGATTGTAGTTCGTTTTTAAAAAATTCAACAAGGTTTTAATTCAGTTTCTTATTTCATCGATGTTAAAGGATTTTTTTGCATTGTAAAAAATTCATCTTGTTTAATTTTATCTGGCGCAGATTTTACAATATCATGAATTTTAACTTCACAATTGAAAGAATTCACATTCTTGGATGACGCACATATGAAACACCTACAGCCACTTTAAATATTGTAAGTATAGATACTTATTATTATTATACTTGACTTCAATTGCCAATACTGCGTTAATGTCCTTTTGCAAACTCCCGATAGCTGAACTTATATAACGTGTGAAACAGTATTTACGGACATTTAATGTCAACCGAATTTGAATTTAAAGCTAATTTAGTTGTCAAATGCCAAAACCACGATAGTGCGAATTCAATGTTTGAGTAGCAGAAAGAATGACCTTTCGGCATATATTAAATGTACAGCAGGAAGCATGACCTTTCTGCACATATTAGCATAGAATATATGCGTAGTTACATATGCGTAGCTTAATGTCGTATTGCCCACGGCACGATTTAAGAGATTGCGAAATAAACCAAACGGCATATTTTCCTCTTTTTGTACGTAGAATAAATAATATAGCAAAATCCCAGTTACATCCGCGGTACCCAAATCGCGGCGTTTCCTAGTAAGAACTACTTTTAAATAGTCGTACACTACTAGTCAAGAAAACTAGATGCACGTTACTTTTGTGGAAGAGAAGTTTTATCTGTAGCCCTCTGCTTTCTGAACGCCGTAACTGTAGTTTTAACCACCTACCTTTGAAAAGTATTTGTCCTAGCACTAGTGCAGATGGCTTTTAGGATTGCAAAATTTTATCCTTGAATGTTTTGGGTGCGAAATTCTTTCTGCATACATGATACTGGTATCATATGCTATGCCTATTCAGTTTGGCCAAATATTTAAAAGCGTGGGCCTGTTCCTGATCCTCAGCATGTCATGAGTGAACCCCCTCGCCCGAAGCTGTGGCTCCAAATCGGACACGGGTGTATCCCCTATCCTTACACGCTCACGGAAGTAGTTAATCCCCCCAAGCACGCAGAAAATGGTATACTGTCCCATTAAAACAGGCTTGAGCCAATTTCAATTTCCAATAAAAATCAATTTTCAGCTGTTTCGCTGAACATCAGCATGAGCCTTCGTATATTAAGTTCAGAAGCCTAATTTTGAACTGTTAAATATCGTATATTCTTTTGAAATACACTGTACATGAAATTTATTAGAACAACTGCGATTTGAAGCAGTATCCTTTCAATCAATTTTGACTTAAATTGAAATGAAATACCATGATTTCATTTACAACTCGTAAAACGGTTTATTCCGTCGAAGTAAGTTTTAAATATTTTATTGCAAATTTCTACAAATCTCGTTGCTTGACTGATCTTGTTTCAAGTAGAATCTTTTCAGATGGAATGCGTAAGAAATCAAGAAAGCCACTCCGGTGGACGTGTGGTCAGAGACGCTGATTTCTGGCTAATCTTTCGAATCGGAATAAAGTCCCAGATGAGGCATAGGCGGTGCGCTTGTCCAATGGTGCCAGCTCTCCCTGGAACACGTGGCCCCAAATTGAGTTCACGCTACTGCTTATATCAATGGTTCCCAACCGGTGTTCAGAGAGAAGCTCAAAAGTGGTCCGTGTGGCTACCGAAATATAAGTACACTGGCGTGCAAAAATTAAAAACGAGACGGTTTTTCGAATGTAACGTCGTGCAGAAGTGCTCCACATCGACGACTCAAATCATACCATAAGATCCCCAAGATGTAAGAATATGGGACAAGTGAGCAAAATCGTCCAAACAAGGAATCTAAAGGATACAAAAGCACTTTATTGAAAAGGTAGCTTCGAGCACAACTGGACAGAAGACAGAAATGTCCATGTGACAGGCGGCTGCCAAGAAAAATCCAGTCTTTAGTAGGGGATATGATAACCACTGACTGCGTTGCAGGATTTACAACGTCTGTCCATGCTGAGGACGAGGTTGTCAAGAAGCTGTTGAGGCATCGCGGCCCATTCCTCTTGTAGCGCCAATCGCAGCTGCGGAATCGTTGCTGGCGGCTGGTGACTTGCTGCCAAGCGTCTCCCGAGAAGGTCCCACACGTGTTCGATTGGATTTAGGTCCGGGAACCTTGCAGGCCAATCCATGCGTTGAATATCTTCACTCTCCAACAGCTCTGCGATAGCCACTGTACGATGAGGTGTAGCGTTGTCGTCCATGAAGAGGAACTCAGGACCCACAGCACCTCTAAACAGACGCACGTGAGGCAGGAGAACATTGGTACAATAGCGGACACCAGTGATTGAACCTTCTTGGAAGATGTGGAGGTCAGTACGGCTACCAAGCATGATACCGCCCCAAACGAGAACTCCGCCACCTCCAAACCGGTTCCTTTCGATGATGTTGGAGGTGTGATTGCGTGTTCCCTGCTCTCTCCAGATGTGTATACGTCCAGAATCGCTCGTCAGACTAAATCGGCTCTCATCCGTAAAGAGAACTCGACCCCATTGCTGATGTGTCCAGTTCTTGTGTTCCTGGCAGCACAGAAACCGCCGTCTCCGATGACAGGCGATAATGGCACACACCGTACTGGTCGTCGCGCAAATAGACCACCTTTGTGCAGCCACCCGGCCACAGTAAAACGCGATAACGGACGTCCAGTTGTCTGTTGCATGTGCCTTGCGATTTCCGCCGCTGTCTGCCGTCTGTCTCTTCTCGCCGGTAGGAAAATATACCAGTTATCCGCCGCCGTGGTTGCTCGTGGACGATCACTGCAAAACTCTCGGACAGCTGTTCCTGTCGTTTGAAATGCTCTCCAAGCTCGTGAAACGATGCTGTGAGCGATCCCGAACTCCTCGGCCACATTAGTCACACTTCGACTTTCTTCCAGCTTCCCAATGACGCGAAATCGGGTAAAGTCATCCAGATGTCGTCTACTGGATTGCTTGTTGGCCATATCACACGGTGGCAGCAACTCGACGTTGTTCAAACCGATGTACACCGTGCAATAGCTTTCACCGAATTGCTGAGCGTACACCGCCCGTGTACTTTATACCCTTCCGAACCCCCTCCCCCGTCATGCTGCATATATGCGCATGCCCTACCGTACCGGACCCTGGTCTATCTCCTGAGTGGTCTTTCGGTCCGTTCTGCCTGCTCGTTCCGCTGTTATGCTAATCTCTCCTCTTCGTCCTTAATTTTTGCACACCAGTGTATAAAACAAACCACATTTTCCCGAGATTATGCAAGTGAATATTCATACGAGAATGAAAGCTACGGATCTGGTACGTGGTTGAGCTGAAGGCCGACCGACTTCAGCCGTAACCATGGCTGCGCCTCAGCATGAGCCGTGCACATGCGCTGCAGTGCTGGATGTTACAGCGGAGTCAGTACTCAGTACCCAGCAGTCTGCCGCTCGGTAAGGTTGTGCGTTTTGTGATACTGTGGATTGGCACTATAACTTATTTTGGGTTGTGTAAGAAAATGGAACTGAAAAGAAAATACGATAGTGGTTATATTAAGTTCGGGTTCACCGCAACTGAAATAAATAAGGAGATTAGACCCCAGTGTGTGATTTGTGCTACAATCCTCAGCAATGATGCACTAAAACCCGCAAAACTGGAACGCCATTTCTAAAGACAGTCTATCCTAATTTGAGCGATCGCCCACCAGAATACTTCGCTGGAAAGTTGGAGAACTTGAAGAAAATGAAACTCGGAAAAAGTGCTACAAGATTTGAAATGTTCGAAAAAGAGCTTTCCGCATCATTTGCGATTTCACAATTAATTGCTAAGTCAAAAAATCTTATTGAATTGGTGAAACATTAGTGAAGCCATCCATGTTCGCTAAAAGCAGTGCAACAAGTTTTAGGTGAGGAAGCTGAAAAGAAAATTCAAGAAATTCCGTTATCGAACAACACCGTGAAGGCACGAATAGAAAAAATGTCACAAGACACTGAAGAGCAGCTCGTGAGTGAAATTAAAAATTCTCCCTATTTCTTTCTGCAATGTGACGAAAGTACTGATGTTCCTCAGTGTTGTCAATTACTTGTCTTCATTCGATTTCTAGGCGAAGGCAACACGTTCAAAGAAGAATTGCTGCTCTCGCGAGAACTGGAAACTACGTCGAAAGAAAAAGGCGTCATGAAAATAATCAGCGATTATTTCGAGAAGCATGAAATTATGTGAGAAAACCTTGCTGGGTTTTGTATTGATGGTGATCCCGCTAGTTTGTTTTTTATTATTGGAGGTTTAACGACCACCGTGAGCAACTCAATGGGCTATAAGCAGTCGGCCGTCCCTAATTTAGGGTCACTGGTTCCTTGGAAGGGAGAGAGCCAGTGCCGTAAGACAAACACAACATCCATGTCTCACCGGCCGAGATTCCAACCCGTACCCCTTTCGTACGAATGATCAGAGGCCATCGCTTAGACCACTGCGCCACCGGGGCGGCGCTTTCGCTATGCTAGAATAACGTTCGGGTTTAGTAACGTTGGTGAAAAAGAACTCCTTCTTCACATTGACGACGCACTGCATCATTCATCGCCAAGCGCTAGCGTCCAAATATTTGCCGGATGACATAGCCATTACAATTAAACTAGTTATAAAGTTGGTGAATACTGTTAAACATCGTGCGCTAAATACAAGAGTTTTCAAAAACTGTGTTCAGACTTGGACGCTCAGAATGAGACGCTACTTGATCATATTGAGGTTCGTTGGCTCTCAAAAGGAAAGATGTTGGAACGCTTGTGTGAGCTAAGAGAGGAGTTGAAAGTGCTTTTAATCGAGAAAAAAATGAACTATTTGTTGGAGCAGTTTTGTGAACCAAAATTCGAAACGCACCTTTCCTACCTGGTGGATATATTCGCCAATTTGAACCAGCTAAATGTGCAGCTGCAAGGTTCTGGGAACGAAAGATTGGAAGGTGTGGCAAACATCTTTGTGTTTGAAGACAGATGGGTTGGTTTGGGTTGAAAAAATTCAGGTAAAACATTATTCGTCATTTCCGACTCTGAAAACTCTTGCTGATGACAAGAATTACACTACCGTCACAGCAGAGGTCCATCATAACGTATTGCGTCACCTACAAATACTAAAAGACAAATTCAGCCGTTATTTTCCAGAATATGGCAAAGTTGAAACTTCTATTAAGAAATTAATTCGCAATCCTTTCAATGTCAAGCCCAAGGATCTTCCTGATGAAATCCGAGAAGTCATCGAACTTCAACACGATAGTAACTTCAGAGATTCATTTGAATCTAGCGTGAACATGGAGTTGTGGTGTAAGAAGGCCATGTCTTATCCAAACATTGGGCGAATCGCCTTACGGTATCTTATGGTGTTTTCGACAACGTTTTTGTGTGAACAGGCATTCTCTGCTCTATTGATTAAAAACAAGCAAAGAAATCGGCTGGACGCAAACGACGACATACGACTAGCTTTGAGCGTCAGCCCGAGAATTCCACAGCTAGTGGCACAAATGCAAGCCCAAAATTCACATTGATTATAATCTCAAGTAAAACAGTAACAATTTCAGTTGATTTCAGTTATTTCAAACGTTATTTTAGTTAATTAAAATTAGTTACATTAAATGAGATAAAATTCATTTTTGTTAATAAGTGTGTTTACAAAATAAATTGTACTTTTCCTCAGTTGCCTGGTGTCCTTGGAGGCGGGGGTGGGGGTTTCCGCGTTTAGCTTAAGGTTGTAAACCACTGGCTTATATAGTCCAAAGAGTTTCTCACGGTGGTCGTTAAACACCAAAAAAGAAAGGAAAATCAATAAATGCTTTCTTTTTTGTGTAGTAAGTCTCAGATTCTTTTCCACTTTCTGTTTAAGTAGCAGCTGTCATTCTGCGTTCTCACTGTTCGAGTGATTTCGCTCGAAAACAAACAAGGTAAGGTGTATCTCATTTAACTCAAAACTGAGCCTTGATTTTTGTGCTGCAAGTCTTGAACTTAACATTTGGAGTTCAACTCTCGAACATTTCGAGAGTTGTAATAGTGTCTAAAGCTAGACAATTTTGTTCTTGGTGTGTTTGATAGCGTTAGGAAGCAGTTAAATGCTGCTCTTCAATAATAAGACACGACTACTAATTTCTAAAAATATTCTTTAACCCTCTTTCGGAGTTAAGGCGCATGTAAAGCCAGCTGGTAGCAGGATTAATTGCTAGTGGTATTGAGCAACATGGGAAAGGCATTATATTTTACGCTATTTACCTGAGTTGGGCATGGGTTTGAGACCCAGATGACGTACCGGTGTTGTGCTAGACCTGCGACGCGGCTTCTGTTCTATACCTTATTTGGAGTCAGCTTCCCTAAATTGGAAACGGATGGCGCCTTACAGCCATAAATGTTCATTGGATATCGTTATAATCCGAAACAAACAAACGATAGTTTAGCATATTTGTGATTTTTCCATGTAGTACTTTGTGAGTTATTTCAATTAAGCATATTCAATTTCTTCTGGTACCCAATAAATCCTTTACACAAAATTTAAAGTTTTCAGATCAAACCGTTTAAGAGTAACTAAATGTAGGGGCTATCAGAGAGACTGCCCTGTGATCTTCACGGGCGGAAATTGGTATTTGCTTGACAGTTTAGTCTTTCGGTTGCATTACATTTGGAATGTTTGGAAGCACGGGATCCATTAATTTAGGGGTGATCCCCCTACGGCTCGAGCTGTAACTTTTCCTGATTAGTCTTGGTGCACTATGACCTAACACAGGGGTGGGGAACCTGCGGCCTTTTGGGTGAATCCAAATTGTGCCAAACAAATCCTTCTATTTTTTTTATGTTTTTTTGTATTTTATTATTTTTATTTTAGTCTTGAATGAAAGTATTTAAAATACCGAAGAGTAAAGGAAGATTAATCCAACGAAATAATGCTCCATGCTTGACGGCCACAACTAAAACATTGGATGAATATTTTCCCAGTTAGCAAAGGTCATTGGTGAGCAGGAGGATTCATACGAATCATTTGAAGAATGCGCAGCTGTTATAGACTTATTAATTGGAGAATACAATGAAAGGTTCACTCACTTTAAGAATCATGACATCACACTCAAATTAACATTTCAACCTCACCTAGTTGATGTCTCCATGGCTCCTAAAGAACTACAGATGGAATTGAGCTCTCAGAAGATGACGTTTTAAAGTCCTTATTTGACGGGAAGAAATATCCGATTGAAATACGAAACAAGAAAGATGACACCGAATTTTCGGGTGTAATAAGCACGTCTTTTGAATCCGTTCTGACGCAAATTAAATTTATCAAAGCTATTCAAAGTCAATGGAACCGGTATGGAAAACAATAGATCTGACGAAAGAAAGAAGATTTTCAATCGGGTCTTTAATCCCTCAGATATTGCTGTAAACGGAATCGTGAGCTTACGAATTCTTAGAAACAGAGATATCGACAAAAATAAGATATGATTTTACGTCCCCTGGTGGGAAAACCATGCATTATTTTAGGAAGAAAGTATTCTCAAAAGGTTAATCCATATAAGCGGTTTCGGTAGAAGAAAAAAAAATTAGTCGAGTTTTCAGGAGCCCACATTTTGCAACAAATACTTCAGAAGCAGAAATTAACACTTATGACCCCTGGTGGCTAAACCATTCTTTACCAAACATTAGAAATTATGTGAAAAATATTTTCCATCAGGTCTTGTATGCGATACAGGTAGAATTTTTCAAATCAGATCTTTAGGAGCAGAAATAACGCAGAAAACGCAATTTACCTTTGTGACCCCTAGCGGAAAGTCTATGATTTACTTGAAAATTTTGAATTTATAGGAAAAACATTTCGCATCGGAAACACTATCCAACAAAGAAGGAATTTTTCAAATCGTACTCTTAGAAGTAGAGATATTGACAAAAAATAGATATACATCTACGCCTCCTGGCGTAGAAACCATGTACTATTTTAAGAAGAAAATGTTTCTAAAAGGTTTGTCGACATGAGTAGTATCGGTCAACAAACGACGTTTTTTTTAATAGAGAATTTAGAACAACATATTTTACTGCAAATACAACAGAGGCGGAAATTAAGATTTACGCCCCCTGGTGGCCAAACTATTTTTCTACAAAAATTAGAAATTATATGCAAACGATTTCCCATCAGGAGTAATTTGAAAAAGTAACTATATCTAAAATACTCTTCGATATAAATGAAATCGAAAGATAAAACTTTTTTTTCAATCGGATGTTTAGAAGCAAATATGTGGAATAAAACGTATTTTTGAATTCGACATCATCTGCACTTACGCCCTCTACCGGCGAAATTGTACATCGTAAAAAAAACGAAATGGAGGATCATCATTTGCATATTTCAAGCTTCCCAATACAAAAATAATTTTTCAAATCGGATTAATAGTTGCAGAGATATCGTGGGTACAGACGGACGGACGGACAAACCGATAACAGAAGCACGATCTTTTTTTTACAAAAGACGTGCTAAAAATGCAATAGAATACCCACGCCTTCGGCAACATGCACAAAATATTCTTTCTTGCTCTTTAACCACTTATTGCTGCGAATTTACATTATCCTACCTAACCCAAATCAAGATTCCTTGAGGTCACGAATGACAGATACCCATCTAGAGGATCAGTTGAAACTGCGGACCTCCATGTTGCAACAAAATATTCAAATGTTTTCGAACAAAAAGCAGTCGCAACAAAGTCATTAAAATGTTAGTTAACTTTAGAATTAACATTAACAATTTATTTTTCATTTTTTGAAGTTAGTCAGTACATTGTAATTTTTTTACAAAACAATATACATCTTGAAGTATATCTAATTGAAGTTTCTTGAATGTGACCTTATTAGATTACAGCTAACTTAATGCGGCCTTCTAATATTAAAAGGTTCCCCACCTTTGACCTAACATTATTTAGAAGTGAAAATGCTTAGGTAAACAAACTATCTTAAGGAGATTCTTTGTTCTGGAAAAAACAAGAGATTTCTAACGGGAGCTCGTAAAAATGCACTCATACACTGCGGAAGCCAGCGACCTTTGAACTAGTAGCTAAAGAAACTTCTGGAAGCAACATAAGTCGCCCGGTGGTTTGGTGGTCTTCCCGCACTGTTGGTGCTACGTCGAATCCCTGTCAAAGCGTGGGTGTTGTGTTCTTATGGACTTAGTTCTTTTTCCCGTCTGTGGAACCAGTAGCCCTAAATTAGGATTGGGCTAATCTTCTGCTCTTATTTACAAGTTTGCTTCATTAAAACTCTCCAAAGATGGCAAAGTAATGCCACATAACGTACAGAAATTGAAGGTGGGCAGAGTTACCCGTCTCATTCCTTACTTTTCGGACTTATTTCGAAAATTTGATAGGAAATGTGAACAGAATCTAAGCCAGTAATTTCGGTTGAAAATCATTTTTTATTTTATTTTTTATTTTATAAGAATTCTTAATGCCCTTTTCGGTAGAGTAAGTTAAATCTTGGTATCTTATCTTAAAAAAGACTCCTAATTCTAGCATTTTGTTTGAGATATATATTGCATTGTTTGCACCATCAGTGCTACAAACTCATTTCTGTATTGAAATCAGGTTATGAAAAGAATCAAGATCTTGATTTTTTGTTCTAAAAAAACGGACATGTTGGGACATATTGTATGATAAGCAGTGAGGCTGATCAAATACAATTGTTCAGAAAAACGCACGCGGGATGTTCGAACAGTCTAGGCTACCAACAAAAGAAAGACAGGAGGTGACATTGCGCACCACAGAGCGTCTAATAATTGTACACTAGATAGAGTACAGTGATGTATTGCCAGCGCACCGAAAGTTCCAACACGCATCACATATAATGTCTGGGAAATTTCCAGGCTAGGGAGGTAAGAAAAATCTTCAGCATGTCCGTAGAGCCAATCCCGTACTTTTTAGCACGTCTTTTGTAAAAAAAGATCGTGCTTATGTTACCGGTTTGTCCGTCCGTCGGTCTGTACCCACGATATCTCTGCAACTATTAGTCCAATTTGAAAAATTCTTTTTGCATTGGGAAGCTTGAAATATGCGAAAGATGATCCTTCATTTCGGTTTTTTTTACGATGTACAATTTTTCCGCTAGAGGGCGTAAATGCAGATGATGTCGAATTCAAATATACGTTCTATTCCACATATTTGCTCCTAAACATCTGATTGAAAAAATTATTTTTTCTTTCGATTCCACTTATGTCGAAGAGTATGTTAGAT
Source organism: Macrothele yani (assembly GCA_039090855.1). NCBI lineage: Eukaryota > Metazoa > Arthropoda > Arachnida > Araneae > Macrothelidae > Macrothele > Macrothele yani. Next base: position 11,035,075 of record CM076996.1, read on the forward strand.
ATAGTTACTTTTTTAAATTACGCATAGATTTTCCGCTAGGGGCGTAAAAGTAAATTACATTTTTCCCGATAACTCTTCTTCTAAAACTCCGATTTGAAAATTCTTTTCTTCAGTGGGTACACCTCCTGGTGGAAAATCTTTTGAACAGAATTTCAAATTTTTGGTAAAGAATGCTTTAGCCACCAGGAGGCATTAGTGTTCATTTTTGCTTCTGATGTATTTGCCATAAAATCTGAGCTTCTAAAATATTGATTGAAAAAGTTCTTTCGTGGACTGATGCTACTCACATCGACAAACCTTTTCAGAATATTTTCTTCTTAAAATATTCCACATTTTCTCCGCCAGGGGGCGTAGATATATATCTTATTTTTGTCAATATCTGTACTTCTAGAAGTCCGATTTGAAAAATTCTTTCTTTGTTGGATAGTGTTTTCAGTGTGACACGTTTTTCATATAATTTCAAAATTTTCAAGTAATTCATAGACTTTCCGCTAGGGGGCGTAGAGGTAAATTTCGTTTCCCCTATATCTCTGCTTCTAAATCTCCGATTAGAAAAATTCTTTCTGCACCGGATACAGCTCCTGGTAGGAAATCGTTTGCACCAAATTTCTTATTTTTTTTAAAAAATGGTTTGGCGACTAGGGGACGTAAATTTTAATTTCCGCTTCTGATGTATTTGCAGCAAAATATGAGCTTCTAAAATCTCGATTGAAAAAAAACGTCGTTTGCAGACCGATACTGTACTCATGTCGACAAACCTTTTAGGAACATTTTCTTCTTAAAATAATGCATGATTTCTACGCCAAGAGGCGTAGATGTACATCTTATTTTTGTCAATATCTCTACTTCTAGAAGTCCGCTTTGAAAAATTCCTTCTTTGTTGGATAGTGTTTCTAGTGTGGCATGTTTTTCATATTATTTCAAAATTTTCAAGTAATTCATAGACTTTCCGCTAGGGGGCGTAAAGGTACATTGCTGTCCCACCTATATCTCTGCTTCTAAATATCCGATTTGAAACATTCTTTCTGCTCCGGATACAGCTTCTGATGGGAAATCGTTTGCACAAAATTTCTATTTTTTTTTAAATGGTTTGGCCAACAGGTGGCGTAAGTCTTAATTTCCGCTTCTCATGTATTTGCAGCAAAATATGAGCTTCTAAAATCTCGATTGAAAAAAAAGTCTTTTGTTGACCGACACTACTCATGTCTACAAACGTTTTAGGAACATTTTCTTCTTAAAATAATGCATGGTTTCTACGCCAGGGAGCGTAGATGTGTATTTTATTTTTGTCAATATCTCTACTTCTAGGAGTCCGATTTGAAAAATTCCTTCTTTGTTGGATAGTGTTTTCGATGCGAAATATTTTCCCTATAAATTCAAAATTTTCAAGTAAATCATAGACTTTCCGCTAGTGGGGCACAAAAGTAAATTGCGTTTTCTGCGCTATCTCTGCTTCTAAAACTTCGATTTGAAAAATTCTTCCTGTATCGCATACAAGACCTGATGGAAAATATTTTTCACATAATTTCTAATGTTTGGTAAAGAATGGTTTGGCCACCAGGGGGCATAAGGGTTAATTTCTGCTTCTGATGTATTTGTAGCAAAATCTGGGCTCCTGAAAACTCGACTAAATTTTTTTTCTTGGACCGATACCGCTCATATGGCAGAACCTTCTGAGAATACTTTCTTCCTAAAATAATGCATGGTTTTCCCACCAAGTGAAGTAAAGTCATCTTATTTTTGTCGATATCTCTGTTTCTAAGAGTCCGATTTGAAAAATTCTTTCTGTGTTGGAGAACGTTTCCGGTGCGAAATGTTTCTCATATAAATTCATGTTTTTCTTAACGCACAAGTCTGCAACCAGAGGGTGTAAGCTCACGATTCCGTTTACAGCAACTCTGCGAGATTAAAAAAAAAAACGATTGAAAAACTTCTTTCTTCCGTCAGATACAATTGTTTTCCATACCGAAATTGACTTTGAACAGCTTTGATAAATTTAATTTGCGTCAGAACGGATTCAAAAGACGTGCTTATTACACCCGAAAATTCGGTGTCATCTTTCTTGTTGTAAGATGTGATGGAAAATATCCTTTTGGGAGAGAAACAAAGCATAGTGTTCCCGTTAACTTCATTCTTTCTCGTAAAGCTGAAATAGCAGATACCGGAATGGAACTCATGAGGTCCCGCAGCCAGCAGGTGAAATAGTGGAAAATGTTCAACCCGTGCGGGTTGTCATTGTACGTGCAGCATGTCCTGTTTCATCGCTGGAGCTATGTGCCGTTCTTTCACCTACATCTCGTCGCCATTGTGTGTGTACTGTGATTTCTGCGCAACTTTGGCAAATTACCTTGCTCAAAAGGATTTGGGGTGCAAGAGATACTGTAAGGAAAATCATGTGTGACTGGCGTTGTTCAACGTAAAATATTTTTTTGTAAGATACAGTTAAATATTCAGTAACATGGGTAAGAAAAAGAACATTAGCGAATTTTTATGCAATATTATCATTTAATGCACATGGTGTGATATGCTATACAACAATATGCATATCTGTATAACAAGAAAAAATTACTTTTTGAAGGTGTAACTGACATCTAACAGGGTATGCGGTCTCCTTGAACGGCTAAAACAGCTGAACACCTATGTGGCATGGAATTGATGAGGTTATCGAGGAGGTTTTGAGAGTAACTTCGCCATTCTTCAATGAGAGCAGTCTCCAGTTCCCGAATAGTCAACGGAGGTGCCAGTTGATTTGCAATACGTCTTTTAAGTGCGTCCTAGGCATGCTCAATTGGGTTTAAGTCAGGGGAGCATGCTGGCCACTACATACGCTCGATTCCCTCCTCTTGAAACATGTTGTCCACCAGCTGAGCTCTATTAGGTCGAGCGTTATCTTCTATAAAAAGGACCGAATCGCCGACGGCTGCAGCATACGGCATGAAATTAGGTCTGAGAATATCTTGTCTATATCACTGGGCCGTCAGACTGCCGTTTCGGATGACGTACATGTCCGTACGTGCACTGATACTTATACTAGCCTAGGCCATTAATCTGTGTCCGCCGCCCCGGTGGCGCAGTGGTCTAAGGCGCTGGCCTCTGATCATTCGTCCGCAAGGGGTCCGGGTTCGAATCCCGGTCAGGCATGGATGTTGTGTTTGTCTTACGGCACTGGCTCTCTCCCTTCCCTGGAACCAGTGACCCTAAATTAGGGACGGGCGACTGCTTATAGCCCATTGAGTTGCTCACGGTGGTCGTTAAAAGTCCAATCAAAAAAAAAAAAAAAAAAAAAATCTGTGTCCACCGTAATGTGATGTTTCTTGCACAAAAGCTGGGTTATTTCATGTGCCATGTTGCCTGCAGATAAGAACTCTTCGATTGCCAGACTCCAGACTGAATCTAAACTCGTCAGAGAAAAAACTTGACTCTATCGGTCATGTCCCCAACCACGATGTCCGTCAGCCCAGTTTCTACGTACAGTACGATGTTGTCATGCAATTATTGGAACACACACCATTGGTGTACGAGCATAAAGGCCACGACGCCCCGGTGGACCAGTGGTCTAAGCGATGGTCTCTGATCATTCGTCCGAGATGGGTCCGGGAATGAATCCCGGTGAGGCATGGATGTTGTGTTTCTCTTACGGCGCTGGCTCTCTCCCTTCCCTGGAACTAGTGCTCCTAAATTAAAGACAGGCGACTGCTTATAACCCACTGAGTTTCTCACTGTAGTCGTTAAACCTCCAATGAAAAAAAAATAAAGGCCACTTTGGTGATGATAATTGCGGATAGTATGAGTTGACAACCGCATCCTGTTCACACGAGAAACTCTCACTGGATCTGAGTAGCATTTTGTCACTTGTTCTGACGGGCTGTTAACAATAGATAATGGCCGTTCCTTTCTGTAGTTGCTCGTGGACGGCCTCGCCCTTGTCTTTTTCAAACACTTACCGTATTTTCGAATTGTGTTCACAGTCGGTAAATAACACTACGTGACACTCCAATGGCTTCTTCTACCACCCGCTGTGTCTGACCTGCTTCCAGCGTGCAAATAGCTTTCCACGCCGTTGATTCCGGTCATCGTTCGAACTGAAGACTTCAAGAAATGAAATGTCACGAAAACGGGGCAGAAAAGGGAGTTCCCGGAAAACCTTCGTTTTTATCCCAATCGGTGATTTATGTATTCTGCGATACAGGCCCTAACCTTCATAAGGAGATGCACGATTCGGCTGTCTGCGTCACACTCGACTTGCATTTTCCATAATTCGGTAAGACACCACACGATGTTCCACCCCCGTAGTGCAGTGCTCTAAGAGCTGGTTTCTGACCCTTTGCCCGAGATGGTTCCGGGTTCGTATCCCGGTGAGGCATGGATGTTGTGCTTATCTTACGGCACTGACTCTTTCCTTCCCAGAACCAGTAACCTTAATGTAGGGCCACTGGTTCTGGGAAAACTACTATAGCTGTTCTGGGTGACTACTTACAACCCATCGGGTTGCTCCCAGTGGTCGTTAAACCACCAAACAAACAAAACAAGTGATTTTTTTTAAGTAAAAGGTGAGGCCTGTCGTCAGAGTGATGCATCTGATAACTGATCTGTCCAGACCAACAAAACTTCTTTCCAACTATTGGCCGTTCAGTTTTGCCACTCTGGACATCACGAAGATGCAATTGTCTGTAATGAGGGGGACGGAAGAGAATGTCGATAGAGCCGCAGCTACGTGTTACAGTAGCAACCTTCACAAGAAGTGTTTTTCGACTTGTCCGACTGAAAATTAGTCTTGACATCTCAATACGTAACAGGACTACCATTTCCCAATTGACCTCAGTGTAAGATTGCAATCTTCCATGTATCCATGCGTTCGCTGCTTACTGGCGACCCCAGTTTTGTTTAAATGATGTTCAGTTGTTGTACCTGTATGGTTCCAATTTGCCCGTACGTCCATTGCTACAGGTTAACTGCCCCACCACAAATGTTACCTTCGCGCTGTACCTGGAAGGCTCTACTCTCCAGGACCGAAGCAACAATTTGAAAGCTGAGCATTTGGAAGCAGAGTCATGGAGGAAAACCTAATATATAACCTTCGAGTTAATCGAAGAAGAAAATGAGCTGAAGCACTTCGTCGCAGTAAAGGATACTCGACCAAGAAAGCATTTTAATCGGATTTCTGAAAGCGTAGATACTCTTGTCAATAGAAATATTCGCTGATGTCATCTAGAGGCCGAACTGTGCATTATGAAAAAGTTGCAAATTTGTGCAAAATAGTTTTCATAGTAGGAGCTATATGCGATGGAATATTTTTTTCTTAAATACGACTTCTAAAAACAGAGGTAGCAAGAATACTGTTTACACATACACCGATCGGCCAAACCATTAAAGCTACCTACTACCTAATATGATGTAGGTCCTCCTCTCGCAGCCAAAAGAACTCTCAGCTGATGAGACATATATTCAAAGAGATGTTGGTAGGTATCTCTTGATATCTGGTACCATGACTGATACAGAACATCCCGCAGTTTCCGTAAATTACGTGGTTGGGGGGATGCTGGCCGTATCCCTTTCTCCAACTCAAACCACAAATGCTTTAGCAGGCATGTCCGGCAAATTTGGGGGACCATGCCAATAAATAGAATTTCTCTTCATGTTCTTCGAACCATTCTTGAACTTTCTTTGTAGTGTGGTATGGAGTATTGCCTTGCTAAAAGACTCTATCTCTGCCAGGGAATACAGTCGCCATAAAGGGGTGTACTTGGTCAGTGTTCAAGTACGTGACAGCTGTAAAAGTTCGCTGTAATGAACCCAAGTGTTCTCCAACAAAATATTGCCCAGATCATCCCACTGCCTCCAACCACTTGAATCCATCCCACAGTGCATCCAGTTGAGAAGCCTTCCTTAAGTAAACGTCACAAACGAGCCCGTCCGTCGACATGGTGTAACAGAAAACGGGATTCGTCTGACCACGAGAATCTCTTCCAGTCGTCTATGGTCCAATGTCGATGATGACGTGCCCACTGCAAGCGTTGACGACGGTGAACAGCTGTGAGAATAGGTCTGCGGCTGCGGAGACTCATATCTGAAAGCGTACGATGAACTGTGCTTTCGGGCATATTGGGCCCGTAACCACAATTGAAATAATGGGTCACGGTAGCCACAGTAGACCCCCTGTCGCTGCGGATAAGACGATGTAGCCTGTGTTGACCTCTGGCGTCAATGAGGCGCGGCCTGCCCACGCCTTGTCGACGGCTCGAAGTGTCACTTGTTTCGGAATATCTTTGATAGGTGCTAACTACTGAATAGCGTGAGCAGCCTAGCAGCGTCGCTGTTTTGGAGATGCTCTTCCTAAGGCGTCTTGCCATAAAGATCTGGCCTTTGTTGAAATCGAATAAATCCTTTGCTTTTAACATGTTAAGCCGAAACGAAATACTAACAGAGAGCTCCGACCATTTATTATTTATTATACACTGAAGAGCAATTGAGTTAGAGACAGCTGGCGTTATGCAAATATGGCGCTATGGGCAGCCCTGTAAACGGAAACGACATGACGTATGCAGCGATCCGACAATATAAGGAGTGATGCGACGGGAATCAGTAAGAGTCGGACGCAGTATGGGTAAGACGAAGTATCTAAGCGCATTTGATCGTGGGCAAATCGTCGGGGCCCAACGAATGGATCACTCCATCTCGGAAGTCGTGCAGGCACTGGGATTTTCACGAGCCACTGTGTCACGGGTGCACCGTGAGTACATCGAATCCGGTAAAACCATCCCTGCAAGGGCCAACTGCCGTGAACAACAGCGTGTGGATGAGCTGGGTCATCGTCGGCTAGCTCGCATTGTAACAGAGCATAGACGGGCCACAGTGCAAGAAATCTTTCGGGAATTTAACGCTGGTGCACAAAAACGTGTAAGCAGCCACACCATCCAGAACCATCTCCTCCCTATGGGGTACAGAAGCCATCTTCCCACGAGGGTACCGCTGCTGACCGCACATCACAGGGTGCAAAGATTAACATAGGCGCGGGAACATCGCCACTGGACCCTAGACATGTGGAAAAATGTTGCCGGGACTGATGAGTCGAGATTCACGTTGGTACATGCGGATGGCAGAATACGAGTACGGCGCAAACCACATGAAGCGATGGATCCTTCTTGTCAGCAGGGTACTCTTCAAACTGGTGGGGTGGCATTCTCGTCTGGGGACTGTTTACGTGGACTGAAATGGGACCCCTGGTACGTGTGACATCGTCCCTCACAGGTCAACGTTACCGTGATATCCTGGACGACCATTTGCTCCCGTTTGTGCGTCTTCAACATTCCACTGGGGACCTCATCCTGCAAGAAGGCAATGCACCGTGCCATCGCTCCCGAATTGAATTCGAATGGTTGGATGAACACTCCACCGATGTGACCTCGCTTCCTTGGCCAGCTAGGTCGCCTGATCCCAATCCCATCAAGCACATCTGGGATGACATAGAGAGAGAGATGTTCGAGAGTCTGACCCCCTCCATCAAATCTTCGTGAACTGTGGGAGCTTGTTCAGGGGTCGTGGATCCGTATGGCTTCCAAACGCTTCCTGTGTCTTGTCGAGTCCATGCCGAGACGAATCGCCGCCGTCATCAGGGCGAAAGGTGGTGCTACACGTTACTAGACAGGTATCTCTAATTCAATTGCTCTTCAGTGTATATCATCCGCGACCTTGGCACGTAACGCTGATTGGCTGCACGCGTGCTTATTTGCATAACGCAAAGGTGGTTTTAATGTTTTGGCTGATCGGTGTATGTGCCCCTAGCAAGAAAATAATTTATACATATAAATACCCCTAGAGGGAAAACTGGGAAATATTCGCAATTTTCGCCATTGTAAAAAGACATACAGTACAAAAAGAATTGTTTTTTCAATCGGAGTTTTTGAAGGAAGATAGTTACGTACATAAATACATACTTAGCCACTTGGAAACCGAATCGTGCGTTATGTAAAATGATCCCAGCTGTAAATGGTATCTGACGAAAGGACGAATTTTAAAAATCACACATTCACAAGAAGAGATATAGATAAATATAAAATTTACATTCATGCACCCTAATGGGAAAACTATGCATTATTTGGAGTAGGAAATATGTATAAAAAAGTTTCCCGTGAAGAGTGATATCTGAAAAGTATTATAAAATAAAAATACTGTTGCAGTACGGTGTTTAGATATGGTTGCAAATATATTGCAAAGAGAAATAAATACTCTCTCCTCTAATGACAAAACTGTCAGTTACGAAAATTGGTAAATATATGAAAATGTTTGTTTACCGTGAATGCAATCGGGCACAAAGCGAATATTCTAAATCGGACTAATGGGTACAGATGTGTGGTGCCCACAGGAGGAAGGACGGACATAAGAATACTACATGCACTGGCTTTTTTTCAAAAGATGTACTAAAAATGGCGGGCTTTGAAGAATACCCTGACGCGACATAGTTTAATGAGAGTAATAAAACCAAAATTAGCTTGCATTTGAGTTTAGGATATCGTGCAAGCATCCAGTGTCTCTCCAAACCATACAGATGTAAACACATACCTCTACGGGACTCTTTGCCACGTGCTCACGTTCTCTCTGTGGTAGTTTGATGCATTGAACACTAGGGTGAGTCAAAAGTTCGTCCCGTTTGCAGCTAAAACGCTTAATGATGCAAAAAAACTATACACGCTCACCGCATTCTGCAAAGTACAGGCTAAAGATAAAAGCAATTTCGTACAATATGTCTCATAAACAACAACACCGTCTATGTACGATATTTAATGTTAAAAGATGAAGAATATTTACAATTAACCCCCACACACACACTAGTACTTTCGGGGTGACATTTACCCCGTCATCAGGTGGAACAGTACAGGCTGTAGTTGTCTGTAGTCCTTTGCCATCGTTCCATCAGAGCCACGATCCCACATCGATACCACTCGGTAAGTTTCGAGGAGAGAAACTTGCTAAGTTTCACATCTACCACTGAACCAAAGTGCCATCCTGGCACGAAATGGGCCATGGAACGAAACAAGCGGTAGGCAGGTGGGACAAGTTCCAGGCTGTATCCGGTAAGATCTCAACCCCTTCCAATTCTTGTAGGTTTCGGCGGATCACTCTGGAGTTGTGACTTGGGGCATTTCATCCACTTGTAGCAACTGTGAAATCACAAGTTTGTCCGCGCCCCCTCACTCTGGAGTATGTAACTCTCTCAACTAAGCTATATAGACGGAATGTATCGCTGCAGATTTGTCGTCTTGACACGTGCTTTACCTCTGTAGTACGTCACACAACGCCCACTTCCTATTGAAGAGCGTTGGGTAGCGTTGGCGTAGAGCATCATAGACCCTCTGCAGTTGTTCAGCATAGAGATTTCCATCCACAGTCAGACCACCTGGTACGAGTTCCCAGTGCATAGAAGCCATATAATTTCCCCAAACGCACACCACAGCTTTCCTCTCGAACTTCCCTCTTTGCACCACTTGCTGTGTTTGGGGCTTCGCCTTTGCGACTGGTTCCCAGTGGTAGAATAACATAGGATTATCCACTTTCGTCAGCTGTCACGATGCGACGCCAAAATATATCTTCCTATGGATTTCACAGCAATTTGCGATAGAGAGAGACACGTTGTTTCGCTTGCTGGTGTATCAATTCATGGAGAACCGTTAGATTGCACCTGGAAGAGAAACAAAGCTGATGCAAATGACGAACGAACGCTGGTGGTTTGGGAAGACACAACCTCAGATGCCACTTATCGTGTACTGGTTCAGGGTTTCGCTGTCACAGCATTGACCAGGGTGTCAGTGTTGGTGATCATTGGACTTACTGACCTCGGCTTGTCCTCGAGAATAGTGCCCTAGCATTGAAACGCAGGAACCGTTTTCGTGCAGCGTTCCTGTCCACAATCTCTTCGCCTTTAGCAGCATAGATTTTTCTCACTGCTGCTTCCGCGTTTAACTCCATTTTCCAATAATTCCGTAGGAGCACCCGAACAGCACGTTTATCGATTTCGATCCTCTTCTCATCTGATAATGCAATGCAGCTCCGTGTAAAATTCACGTATGTGTGTTCCACATCATTGCGGTACACAGTCGATACTGGCGCGTTCCGCACAGGAATGGATGCCTAACATTATGTGGAGCTAAAAACGGGGACGAGCTTTTGACTCACCCTTGCATAATATTGTGTGTGGTATTAAGATGTTAATTTCAATGCTTAGAAAACAAAAGCTTAACCTAACGGGAGTGGTGTGAAATTTCAAGCACGAGGGATTATGGAGTGATAGAAATAATGAAATATTTTGTAACGAGGGAATCGTAGGTTTTAACAAGAGTAAACTTTCATACCCATTTCGAATGTTGTGAGTTTAAATAATCTCCCGCTTTCATTAGCGCTTATTTAGAGACGGTCCAATTTTCCCCAATTCCGTGCAAGTGCGTTAATAATGCAGGACACTCTCTTTCGTTTCTTAACTGTCCGATCCGTGGAATCGCTGAGTACGGTTTTGTGACTTCATTGCTGAGCGGACAATGATCTTTGTAGGAGGGTATCAAGAAATTCTCACATCGTCAAATTAACCGAGATAGTTTTCACGGTAGGTTAAAGAACAGTTTATATTTCAGGAGGTTCAGCAGCAGAGTATGCACATCAAAGTAAGGCTTTAACGTAGGGGTGTAAAACTAGAGGTCACGCGAAAGTGTAACATAGAGAGATGGAAATTGAAACTATCTCGCGCGTTTCTGCGTGGAGGGGATAATAAGCAAGGGGAGTTTGGATCTGGTGTTTGAAGAGGAGGTTGGAGGTAAAATCTCCGTGCTAGGGGAGAGCACTTTCGGCCTCTGCGAACAAAGAGGGAAAACAGAGGTTTAGAATGTCCGATACCAAAAAGTGAGACCGAACAGAAAACTTAAATTTGGAAACTAAATCTTTGCAGAGAACTGAAGAAAAGCCTCGTGATAAGCAGAAGCAGATCCTCGAGTTAATACAAAGTAGGATAAAGAACACAGGACAAAAGCTTTGAGAACCCCTCCCCGTAATTAACTGAATAAATCTATTCTTCACTGAAAGAACGACTTATAATTTTAGCAGATATTTTATTTATTTATCATTGGGAAAAAGTACAGGTAAAACCCTGAAACTTCTAAATTCTTTACAAGCGAAGGTCTAACGATCCCTTGGCACAGGGCACTAAAACATAATACAGTGAATGAAGAGCCGTGTAACAATTTAATGTGTTTTTGTGACAAAACCGTTGGTGTGCCATAGTTTAATGTAAGGCATCGTTTGGAAACAGGCAAAGAATTTTTGCTTATTGTCAAATAAGGAGAGAGATGCATTAATTTACCAAAAACTAAAGCAACACCTATTCACTGAATTCGAATCTTCGTTGAAATAGAACAGCAGTATCGCAGCCGCTAGTTTTCATTTATCTAATTGTATTGAATAGAACGACAAATTTCTCTACTATGGGGCTTTTCAAAGGCATCTCTCTCTCTCTCTCTCTCTCTCTCTCTCTGATGATCTAATTCGTTATTTGAGGATTTTCCAAATAAGGACAAAATCATAAATCGAATTAGTGAATTACGAGTCAGTAGAATACCGTTAAAGAAAGAATATTACGCGTAAGCTAATATATCGCATCAGCTTCAAAGGGATTTAGCTCAAATGCAAAAATTTCAATTTGTTTGATTGAAAAGACATGTAACGCCTAAGGCACATGTACTCCTTCTCGCTATGTTCTTTTTTGGGGGAAGCATGATACAAGCAGAGAAAATAAAATTGTTACAATTCGATAAAAATTCAGAACGTATTCTGAAAAACTCATAAACTAATTCGCAAAATGAAATATTTATTATCCACACTTATGTCACATGTCTCGAACTGCCAGATTCTGGATGCTGTTGCATAATCATTTTTTATTCTATTACGTTATCATAAACACTTCGTAGTTCATACGTCTCGAACTGTTATACCTTGGCAATATAGCATAAACAGGCGCCTAATTAAACATCCATATTCACTTTACATATGGCGAAATGTTACATCCTGGTTAAATACACATTACCCACAACCACATGCTGAAATGTTATATTCTGGCAATTGTGACTTAATTAGTGGCGTAATAAATGATAGCCATGCTGACTTCAAACATATCGAACTGTCATATCCTGAATACTGTCGTATAACCAGTCTTCTAGCCGCTTACGTAAAAAAACACTATCATTATTAACTTCATTTATGCCCAACTGTTTTTTTCTTCTTTTTGTTTTGTTTCAGGGTTTAACGACCATCAGCAGCTCGTAGAACTACACTGCCGGACAATTGCTAAGGACGGATGACAATAGCAACAATAGCAACCATAAAATGGAAGGCAGGAAAATGTGGAAATTAGCATAAGTGCAGGATACAGTAAGACGTGTTGTGCGTATGCAAATTTTGGATTGCCGAACTTGTTCGTGACGTCATAGCGCTGATAAGAGGTATAAAAGATTTGACGCGTATTGACCGTTGTTGTTCAAACGCAAAGTTGAAAGGGAAAGAATCAATTGACGAACTTGCAATTTTCAGTATGTCTTCCCGACATCACCTAGATGATTTTACGCGTGGCCGTATTATTGGCAAGATCGAAGAGGGCGAAAAATAACAGATGTTGCCAGGGAGTTCGACGTCAGCCACAGTGTTGTTTCAAGGCTTTGGAAATCATTTCAAACAAATGGAGAGTGTAGCACACGTCACGGGGGAGGTCGTGTTCGCAGTACGACACCTGCAGAAGATCGATACACAGTGCTATCAACAAAAAGACTCCGGCGCAGCACAGCTAGTGAGGTAGCAAATCAGTTTATGGCTGCACTGGCAAGCGGATCTCCCGAAAAACTGTCGCCAGACGTTTGCATGAAGGAGGACTATACGCCCGCCGTCCTATTGTGTGCATCCCATTGTGCAGACGTCACCGTACCGCCCGTTTGCAATGGTGCCATCAACATCGCAATTGGACTGATAACGACTGGTCTGCTGTCCTCTTCTCAGATGAGAGTAGATACAGTCTATCGTCTGATTGTCGACGACAACTGATCTGGCGTGATAGTGGTACTGCATATTGTCCAGCAAACATACAGGAAAGGGACCGATATCCAACATGTAGTGTCATGGTATGGGCTGGCATCATGATCAATGGCCGTACGTCCTTCTATGTGCTTCCAACTGGGACTATGACTGGCCAACGATACATTAATGATGTTCTCCTACCTCATGTTCGCATGTTACGTGGTGCTGTCGGTGATAGATTCATTTTCAAGGACGACAACGCAACATGTCATCGAACATTCGCTGTCCAGGAGTGTCTTGAGAGCGAGGATATTCAACGCCTCGTATGGCCAGCACGTTCTCCAGATCTGAATCCCATTGAAAATGTGTGAGATGCTTTGGGGAGGAATCTTGCTGGTCGCCAATGCCCTCCAATAAACAAGGACACCCTCATCCGTGCACTGACAGAGGAATGGGATAAATTACCCGAACAGCTGCTTGATAATGTTGTGCAAAGCATGACACGACGTGTGGAATCTTGCATCGCCCTCCATGGTGGCCATATCCCGTATTGACATCTTACGCCGGAACGCCTGCGGACGGTAATTGCATTTTTTTCACTTTTACGTATTCTGCACAAAATGGCCTGTTTGTCCCTTGAACACGTTCCAAAGCCTTCTGGATTTCAGAGCACAATAAATTGTCTTTCTTGTAATGTCCTGGCATTCTGACATTATTTTATTTCACTTGGCATCCAACCACACTTACTTTTTTATGCGCTATATAGCCGTTTATGATCCGTCCTTAGCAATTGTCCAGCAGTGTATAAGCGATCGCGCGCCCCTAAGTTTGCGCCACTGGTTCCAGGGAAGGGTCAAAACCAGAGCTGTCGATCAGCCCACCACTCATGCCCGGTCCTACATCTGACTGATGATCAGGAGCCAGCGCTTCAGCCCGCTTGGCCATCGGACCGGTGAACTGTTTTTATATCCTGGATACCATCGCATAACGGGTGCCATAGTATGAATAATATTTATTAAAATTCATAAATGCCGAAATGTTAGATCCTGGCTTCTGCCGTATTAACCGGTTTTTATTCAGCTTGCATAAGGAGCACTATCAATACTAACTTGATACGTGCCGAAATGTTGCATCTTGGCTACTGTTGTATAAATGGCTTTCTTCTTCTGCTTGCGTAATATGGACTATCCATGCCAACTTCATACATTTCAAACCATTGCACCACAGGTTGTGTATTCCGTTGTATAATAAATAGTCCGCTCTCGCTTCATTGATACCAAACTCTCATGTCCTGGTTGCTATTGTATAATCGGTTTTTATTTTTTTTTTCGCACTCCACTTTCACTCATCATGTACGGCGTACTAAATTTCAGTTCCGTGTCTTGTGCAGGCGTGTGTACTTCAAAATCTCCTATTCTTCGATTTTTGAAACACGAAAGGGTTTAAATAGTTCCGGCTTGTATCTCAGAATCAGGAATGCGTGAGTTTTCTTGTATTAATATTATATGCCGTATAAAGAAAGCTATCGAACTGATGTTTAGCTTTGTAGTGCTTGTAAATTGCTAATATGAGATGTACAATCCTCACATTAGACTAATGAGTCGCCCATGTTATTCTCTCAAAAAAGGTTTTAGACATTTCTTTTTGTTGATAATTATGCCTCAAAATTTACAAGTGCACTAATACACTGCGCGACATGGAAATCGCAGCACAGAAAAGGAGTTGGCTCAGACGCGTGAGGCGGTGGGCTGCCTGCGATATGCAAATGATCAAAGTTTCGCAACAATTGGTCACGTGGACACCCGCTGAGCAGGGTTTAAAAACGGTGCAGTTACGTGATCGCATAATACACTCACGGACAATGAAATTGGCGCACCAAGAAGGAAGCATCGGATTGAACTGAAATTTTATGGACGTAATGATACTGGTGAATGATGCACATGATGGCAAAAACAGAGCTGCAGGACAATTACAGAGGGATCTGTGGCACGCAGTCCGGTCGTCTTCAATAGACCGTATGCATATGAAGTCACAGCGAGGTAAACCATCCTAGAAGACGTCCTGGTGATCAACTGGTGTACAAGCACTGCTTGGATTTGCATTGTGGAGAGTTAAGGAAGATGGTGTATGTGCTATTTTCGGCTGCAGTAACCGAAGTGGGAGAATTAATGATGTGTCCTATTATAGATTACCATCTGAACGAACGAAGTGGGATCAGAATTATGAAAATTAATTCAGAAGCACCAAAATTTGTGGTTATCACGTATCAACAGAGTTGACATTCATGACCGGAAACGAAGGAACATTAGTGTGTAATATACATTTTGTAACAGGTATGTTCATAAATTTACTGATGCATTATCTACAAAAACTCTATGATGATCTTTAGATTAGAATTTACCTTTCTTATGAGTAAGATTATGCTGTTCTTCATCGTGAATGTATCCACTGCTATAGGGCAGTGAATATCTTATGGAACCTTCATATGTTGGGTTCCCAGGCCGATTTTGGAAAAATGATCTCACGATAACATTCACAATAGTTTATTATAATTGTCATTATTATATATAAGGTAGAAAGACTTAGTGTTACTCGCCAGAATTATTATATATATATATAGCCTGATTTGTGTAAACAGAGGATTTTACCTTGGCTTAAGTTTCAGATTGGGGAATATCTAAATTATTGAAAGGTAAACTTTTAAATTAAATAATTAGCCAAAGACGACAGGACGTTTTTATCTTAATTAAGTGCGTGAATATGATATTAGCACAGAAGCTGTGCTGGAATGCAGAATTTTGAGTTCCTTTCAAGCCAAAAGCATTCCCCTTCCTACAATATTGTTCAGGAAAAGTGAGTATAGAATTTCATATGGGTCACCACAATTTCCAAATAACTTCAATTTATCAGAATAAAGCTGTTTTTGATCACCAGATACCCCACTTACGTAGCCCATGCAGTGCATCTTTGATCTCACTTGTACACCAGTTGTTCTGCAAGTAAGCAGCAGACGAAAAAGTGACGCCAACCGCGGTTTCGTGTCGTCAGTGCATACGGTTTATAGCGCGTCGCACCGCCTCGTGCGGCGATACATGCTGCAATACGGTCCGGCATGGAGGCGAAGAGACGCCTCATGTTATCCTGCAACAGACTGGCCAACACATGCTCGATAGGGGACATGTCCGGGGAGCCGGAAGGCCATGGAAGTGCCTGGATATCACGTTGGCAGTGCTGGGCAACTCGAGCTGTGTGCGGGCGGGCATTATCCTGCTGGTATAGCGCACCCGGAAGTGGAGCACATGGGGCCGTAGGATCTCATCCACATATCGCTGGCCCGTCAATGATCCACGTATCACTACTAGAGCTGATCGGCTATCGTAGGCAATGGCTCCCCAGACCATAATGCCAGCAGTGGGGGAGGTGTCGCGCTCGATAGCGACGTTGGGATTGTGCCGTTGACCCGGGGACCGCCACACCCGGAGACGATGATCATCTGTCCCCAAAACGAAGCGGCACTCATCGCTAAACACCACACGTCACCAGTCTGTGGCGTTCCACGTCGCTCTGGCCTGGCACCACTGCACACGGAGCCGGCAAGGTTCCGATGTTAATGGCAGCACACGTAAGATGCGCTGGGATCGCAGATTCGCTTCCGCGAGGCATCGGGAAATGGTTCGTGGGCACACAGGAGCCACTACATCTGCGTGTATAGTTGACCGGGTCCCCGTGGTATTCGTTCGTGCCTGGCGCACGATCAGTCGATCCTCTCTACCGGTGGTCCTTCTGGGCTGTACGGTGCCGCTCCGCCGTGTGGCAATGCTGTCACGTGTCCAATGCTCCCAACACAGTTGGACAGTATGGTCAGAACGATCCACGTGGCGGGATATACGGCTCGCCGACAACCCTGCTGTTTTCTGCCAGATGTTCAGGCCTCTCTCAAAGTCCGTAAGTTGCGTAAATCGATGTCTTTGGCGTCTACCAGGCATTCTTGTCACTCTGTACTTTTTGTTGCGTCGGCCGGTGCTTTTCGCTTTCATGGAGCATCGACTATACGTTGGTTTATAAGGCTGACGGTTCGTGCTTGCAACCCCACCACAGGGTGTGCAGTCATGCGCACTCGCACCAAACGTGGTTCATTTGCATACCAGCACGCACTCTAGCTATTTGCAAAGTTTCGCGATTGTAGCATGTTTTCTTCTAGGTGCGCAAATTTTATTGTCCGTGAGTGTAATAAGTAGGCACTTTGGAGATTCGTCGAAAATGTTCCGAATATGTCTCGGATATCATGGCTGCATACCTAGGTTCAATGGACTGACACAGTGTCAGAGAATCGCCGATATCTCTGGAAACCTTGGTCTCAGCTTACGAGCAATTTCCGCACAGATGTGGGGCAATATGGGCACAGCAGCTACTAGTGTCACATAGCACCGATTTACGCGAAGAAAATGTGGACGAAAATGCTCAACCACAGCACGTAAAGATTGCCTACTCCTTAGGAGGACTGTTTGCGGCCCGTTCATTATGGCGATCCTGCTACAGCATGATCTGCGAGCTGCTACGGGTACAGAGGTGTTCACCCAAATGATAGGAAAACGTTTGCCTGAAGTGAGACTACAGGCGAGTCGCCAACCCGGAAACCTCTCGTTACTACATCATCACAAAGCCAGTCATCAGGAATGGTGTAAAGAGAGACGACACTGGATTGTGGAATGGAAGAGTGTGCTATTCACAGGCAAATCTAGATTTCGTTTCAGAATGCTAAATGTCAGTACAATATAGTGCCATCGCTTTCAGCTGCCTGATGATACGTTTGCAATCAGCCGCAATACTAAGACCCAACGTGGTACATTGTTGCGGTGTGGAATCCGATACGACATCAGGGCATCTCTTGTCCATATTTCTGTCGCTGTGTAAACGAGACGTACCGTCCATGTCATCGTCAATTCCATCATACCACCTTTCTTCGCCGCAGCGCCGGAAATCATCCTGCACATGACAAAGCCCATCCACACACTGCTCTTGTTACAAGGGACAATCTCCAGAGCATGTGCATTCAGCTATGCCCGCCAGACTCACTAAAATTGTCGCTAATCGAGCGTATGTTAAACCCTGTGTGTCGCCACCTCCCTCTGCAACGGGCCTGCAACAGCTGCGAGCCAAGTTGGATGCTTCTTGGAATTCCATCCTTTATCACACTGTTGTTCTCATTGAGAGTCTGCGTCGTCGCTTGAGGCTTGTATAATGCCCGAGGTAGATTAACTACGAACTGAATAATCCTGAATAAAAACAAGTACACTATCTTCTAAAACACTGAGGGACAGAAATTATGGGATACCTAATTTCTGGGCACCGCGACGCTCTTACCACTTCTCATTCTTTGACGAACCCACTGCTTGTCATGTATAATGGTAGGAGGACACCACTGAGTTCACGTATACGGTAATATAATGTCAGTATGGATAAATGCAATGAGTTAACGGAGTTTGAAAGAGGGATGATGGTGGGTGCCCAGAACATGGATCACTCTATCGCGGAGGTGGTGAAGGAATTACATATTCCCCTTCGGCGTATCGAAGTGTGTGTTGGGAATACGCAATAACATTGCCTCGAGGATAGCGTTGTGGGCGGATAAATGTGGTGGATGAACGTGGCTGTCGAAATCTGTCTTGCAGAGTTACAACCAACTGGAGAGCGACAGAGGAACAAATCACCGACAGTTTCAATGAAGGAGATGCCAGCAACGTCTCCAACATGAGCATCAGGCGATAATTAGCCGCAATAGATTATGGGAACCGCCCTCTCACCAGTGTCTCATTGCTAACCTCACATCACCGAACTGTACGCCTCAACTGGGCGAAACAACATCCGTACTGGACCTTGGAGGGTGCGGAAACCGGGAGGAGCGTATACCCGGTACGTAAACAAGGAACTGTTCACGTTTGTGGAAGCTCGGTTATGGTCTGGGAAGTGTTCAACTGGCACGTGTTAAGACCTCCAGTACGTCTAGATGCATCTATGAACGGTCCACACTACTTGTCCATCTTTGCAGTCCATCTTCATTTGTTCATGGTCATCATGCACCCACAGAGTAATGGACTCTTCCAGCAGGGTTATGCGCCTCCCCACAAAGCCGTGGTAAATAGAACATGGTTAAAAAAGCATTCCGCAGAAGTTCCCACTATGGAATGGTTTCCCTTTGACCGGACACGGACCCTGTGGAAACGTTTTGGGAACATTTTCGATAATTCACATGCCGACGCCAGCTCATTGCGTCCGATTATCCGTTAGCTCCTTCTCGGTGTCGCGTTTTGCCGGTTGAGTTTCATAAAGCTGTCACGCGTGTAAAAATATCCAAGCCAAAACTCTACTTCCGATTGCAGCAAGAGAGACGGCATTAGTCAAAATTTAAGAATGTCTGGTTTTTCCCCGTGCCTAACAATTACATAAATATCAGTTTTCTACTTTGTTCGGCATATACACCGTGTAGCATGAAATATTGGAATATGCATTCTGTCAAATGTCAAAAAACATTTAGACCGATTTCTTTGGAATTTCGTAAAAATGCCGATTTAAGGCATGACATAACAAACGTGGGCAGAGTAAAATTGTAAGCGAAGGTAGCTGCAGATTTCTGCTGCGAAAATCAGCTCTGCGTCTGAAAGAAAGTGAGTCTGTTGACCTATACATGTCCGAAATGCGTTCATGAAGCAGTTCATGTACAGTCAGTCACTAACAAAACTCTAAACCTAGTATATGAAAGATGAAACAATGCTTTCACAATTCCGAGGATCATCAAAACTTTAGCCCTCTGAAGAAAGTCGCATTGCTACTCCGAAAGCGACAATCAGGACTGAGCTGGATATATTTACGAAACATTCCAGCAGTTGAAATAACCTTGTAAGAAAACTTTGCGCCACTTTTTCCGCTCCTTCCCATTCAGCATTGAATGGATAATCCTATAATACTTATTATTGGCACCAAAGTTGCTGGCATTATTTGGTTTACAAAGCCGAACTCATGTAGAATTTGCCTGGAAATTTAAATAAAAACTTGTCTGTGCTCAAGTCCAGTCATTGTTTTTGAAGTGAAAGTGTGGGTTCAACTTTCAGTCCTTACCTTAGCAAATCTAAGAATTGTTGACATTTGCCACAGATTTCCGAAGTCATAAGGATATTTTGCTTTCATTTTTCTTGGTAAAATTTCGTATAGTGTTTCGGGCAGGTACTTGTGAATTTAAAATAACTACAATAACGTTATTTTAAACTTTCAGACCATTATCGAATTTATAATCAAGACATTCTTCGTTAGAACCGCAGGAGCCAAAATCGTACTTATCCACTGAAATTAAGTAGTTAGAAAATACACCGAAGAACCAAACCATTATGACCACCTGCCTAATGTGATGCTGGTACTTCACGTGCCGCACAAAACAGCTTTTACCCTGTGACGTACTACAGAGGGGAAGCACATGTCAAGACGGCAAAGCTTCACCAATAAATTCCGTCGGCGTATTTTAATGAGGACAGCATGCGGCTCCGGAGCAGAAGGATGCGATTTTGATCGTCGTCACCGGCACATTTTGGTTTTCACATTGGCGCCAGATTGTGGAAATGTATCTACTGGCAGTTAGGTTCCTCGAAAAATGTGTGATGTTTCTTCTACACATCGACTGGAATTAATCAGAATTCCTACTTCTGCGAGCTATTTCAAGCATGGGTTGCAGGCTTTCCCGGAAACTAATGATTCCTTCTCAGCCCTTTCTCGGGGATAGGGATATATGTGCCGTACTACAGAGGTAAAGCGCATGTCAAGACGGCAAAGTTGCAGTGATAAATTCCGTCGGCGTAGCTTCATTGGGAAAGCATTCGGATCCGGAGCAGAAGGAAGCTGGTTCTATCTCGTCACCGAAAAATTTGTATTTTCACAACCAGACGAGGCATGTATGCTACAAGATTTCTAAGTGTGTATTGTGGTACCTGTTACCAACACGTTACCAGCAGATCTTTTAACTCCTATAAGTTTGAGCCACCGCAGATCGAATTTGCTGTTCCAGCACAGACCACAGATGCTTGATTGGAATGATGTGTGGGTAATTTGGAGACCAGGCCAATACCAGGACTTCTTCCACATGTTCCGCGAACCATTCTCGAACAATCAGGGCAGTATCGCATGCCGCATTACCCTTCTGAAAGAAGGTACTACTAGGGGAAATTCTGTTGACATGAAAGGATGTACCTGGCCTGCAATAATATTTCAGGCCAGGTACATTCTTATAGGTGGTAGATATCCTAGTGTCCTGCATATGAATGACTGGACCTAGGGTTTCCCAGCAGTACATTGCTCAAAGCATTTCACTTCCCCAACCAGCTTCTTTTCGTCCCACGGTGCATTCTGGTGCCAACATTTACCCAAGCAAACGACGCACACGTAACCGACCATCCACATGGTGCAGCAAAAAGCGAGATTCATTGGACCAGACGACCTTCCAATCATTCAAGCTCCAGTTTTGATTCTCGTGTGCCCACTGAAGGCGCTTTCAATGGTGAACCGAGCTTACCATGGGCACTTGGAACCACCTGCGGCTACGTGGCCCCATTTTTAGCAGGTTTCAATGTATCGTGAGTTATGCCACCGTACCTCTTCTGTTAGCTCGTGCCATACGAGACGGCCTTCTGTCTCATCTAGCATCGACAAGCCGAACTCGGCCCTCCACTTGCTGGCCGGCGGTTCGAGGTTCTTTTACCTCCTCGGACCCCTTTTTGAAGGTACTAACCACGGATGACCGTGAGCACCACACGTGTTACCCTCTAGGAAATACTCTGACCTAGTCTTATAGTTCCAAGAAAGGGACAGAGCTAGTGTCTTATAACAAGCACAACGAGCAAACCTCATCCGAAAGTCGAACCCGAAATCTGAGCCTCTGACTACTCAGCTACAGGGGGCTAAACTTGTATGCGAACTTCTTAAAAAACACTTTTGCTGACTTCTGAAAAATTGTTCACAAACACTGTCATTGGTTACTTAAGGATCTTTTGGGGGTCCCCGTAGATTTGCATTTCCCAGTATTTCTAGTACTTTAAAATTATCAAGCCACCTGTTAATACATTTAGCATGATAAGTCAGCCTAAATTCTCTCTGATTGCCAATCACTGACTCAAAATTTGCATACCCTCTATGAAAAATGTTTTCTTCGTACCCTTTGGAGAACGTTTTCTTCGTGCGGCGTATCTCCACACATCATTCTCGATAATCCTGTCAATTCGAGTATGTATCTGAGCATTATAGTTGATCGTGTGTGGTTGGGTGTTGGAATTTCATAGCATAAGAGCCTTGGAAAGCCTAAAGAACATCAAGCGCCAGGTTTCTCACAAGAAACATGAAGGAACATCAGGTCATCAAAAGTCCACATAAAAGAGCATGTACAAAATGGATCTACGATACACACACATTGCATTAAATGGTAAATGTGGAGACACAAACTGAAACAACAACCACAACACAGCATTGAAGGGGCTTTTCAGACGTTATGCCACACTGATCATTTGAATGGCGACCCAGTCATTCTGTAAAGTCGGTAAAGATAGAAGACGACGCCCCGGTGGGGCAGTGGTCTAAGCGATGGTCTCTGATCATTCGTCCAAAAGGGGTCCAGGTTCGAATCCTGGTGAGGCATGGATGTTGTGTTTGTCTTACGGCACTGGCTCTCTCCCTTCCCTGGAACCAGTGACCCTAAATTAGAGACGGACGATTGCTTATAGCCCACTGAGTTACTCACGGTGGTCGTTAAAGATCCAATAAAAAAAAAAAAAAAGATAGAAGACTAGTGCATTCACGCCAAAAGCAACGATACACATAAAGACATGAACAAGAGTAATTTGCACATCGGGGCAGTGTCGTCTTATGGCTAGTAGCGGCAAGTGACACAAAGCCCAGTACGAAGATGTGCGAGAACATCTTTGTCTTTTCGGTTGTGGCAATGGCTTGAAGCCAAGGTTCAATCACTGGCTTAATACAAAGCAGTTTTTCAAGTTTGCTGATTCCATAAGGTCTTCTACATACGCTTAATTTGAGTCCCCATTAGAGATCGGAAATCCCGATGAAACAGTTTCAAGGCAGTGATACAAATTGAACTTGTCTCTGTGTTTCATTCTTGGTTTTGGCTGCTGTCTAGGTTTGACTGTGATTTTGGTGATAAGCGGAGCACCATCACTGGTATCATCGTTGCTGCTTCCACGTCGTCGCTGTGTTCCTAAAACGTCTTCAATGTTATTAAAAAATTCACTAATATCCTCGGACCCAACTGCTGCACGAGATCGCTTAATGTTGGCTGCCAATCGGACGCTCAGGTAATTCCTCTCCATGAAGTGCTCCAGAAAGTCATGTCCAGGAATGTTGTCTTTAAACTCCTTAACTGTCCGTCCTTGTTTCTCTAAATATTTTTGCAGCAGCTCACGTATGTTTACTTTCGTTAATGGAAACCCCCAATTGCTCACAGCATTTAAGGTGTTGGTAAGTACCTGCTCCTCCTGGACAGTAAAAATGGTAGGATGACCTGGTTTTCGGGTATACTTGCCTTCAGTTTATTCTGAAGCGGAATCTTTTACTTGCTGCAGCTTGAGACATCCCGCCTGGAATGGCAGCTAGTGCTTCATTTAGGGTTTCTTCAGAAAAGTTTTGGTATGTCCGCCCCCCAAGCTTCTTTTTATAATTTCTTGGCATTTTGCATTGGTTGAGACCTGTAACAATCAAAAATTACTGAAAGCACGAAGAGCAAACAGCAACTGACAAAAATATTCATAACATTCAATAATGAGGGTAGGCTGCCAAAGTAGGCACCGGGTGCCAAAGTACCGTTTTACGGTACTTCTCATTCAATAAAAAAAAGTCTTCCACTTCAAAAACATTTCAGTAAAAGCTTTCTGTTTTTCCATTTAGAACGAAAAAATATTGACAGAAACCTTCAGCTAAGAAGCACGCAGAATTTACACCACCCTATTAAGAGCCAATAAAATAGCATTTAAAGATGAACAAGAGAAATGCCTTTGAATCATCGGACGTAATGATCCGGAAATTCGGATCATTACATCTGAGAATAGAAATTTAAAAAAATCACGAAACAAAGTGTAAAAACGTAAAATGTAGCCATAATCAAACATGTATGTAAAATCTTATAGCTTAGTATTACACAACTATGAGTAATAAAATGTTTTTGATAAAGAATAGAGTTCGATGCAAAATTGCTCATGAGCAGTTGAACTACACTGTACAAAATTTCCTGAAATTCACCAGACATTTTTCGTGATTCCTTTCGTGAATTAAGGAAATATATGCCTGATTGAACCTTTTCCGTGAAATGACAGGAAAAACCTGAATTTCATGGATTGTTCATACATGAATTGACAGAAATTACTTCTGTTCATCTTTCTCCTGTCAAAGGAAAATTGACGTTTTTAAGAGTTGTTAACAAAATCCTGAATTTTCACGGAACCTTTCCGTAATTCCTTTCGTATATTAACGGGGAAATTCTATTCTTACTTTTTTCGTATTGATATGACGGAAAATCTCCGGTAAAAAGAGCGTTTCGTTGGAATATTTGAGGGTTGGTTAACTACCTTCCCTGTGGCAATAAATGTACGCGCACCTCATGCGTGATTGTTATAAACGGTAAGACAAGCAGACTCGTTTGCGTTTGTTAAGAAATCTATTTAATAAACAAAGTACAACTCCACTTGAGATATGATTTACAAAACAAATCGGTACAAACACTGTAACAGGCATCTTAGTACATGACTGGAAGTATTACTCCCCGCACAAAACTCGATGACAATAAATTTACGCACACCCAACACTCGCTAGACGTTGCTCGGCTGGACATCTGAATTTTTGCTGCTGTGTGTCTTGCGCAGTTAGCAATATGCAAACGAAGGGCAGCATAAAATCTGGTACAGTCTCTGCGTTGTCCATAACTCGAAAAAATGCAAGACAGAGGTTAGGACTGCAGGTACGCGAGAAGATCCTCCAGAAATGACAAAATGAATTAGTTATGCGGCAGAATGCTCGGGAATTGCGTCTGAACGAGTCTACTGGATCGTTTAAACACAATTCACCGGAAACTTTCCTCATACACTACGAGGAAACTGGTTCCATCGCGCCTCGATGCAGCAACGGTGGACCGCCACAGACTACTGCCACGGAAGATAGACTTTTGCGTCACATTGTTATGAAATACTGACCTGGAACGTTCGTGGAAGCTACAGAACTGTGAAGCGAACGCATAGACGGACCTGTATCTTGACGAACTGCTAGCAGCAGACTACATGACATGGGCTACGGCTCGTACAAAGGTGAGAGAAAACCATGTTGACACCAGTTCAGCGAAGGAAGTGGTTTGCATGTGCCAGGAACCACCTGTCCTGGACGGAGGCTCATGGGCGGAGGGTGATTTAGTCTGACGAATCGCCCTTCCCAGTCGTATACGGAAATATCGAACTGAAAGTCATCCGCCAGTGGAATGAAGGATTCACCCAAAACTGTGTGAAGCAAGAAGTCAAGTTGCCGCCCCGTTGGCGCAGTGGTCTGAGCGATGGCCTCTGATCATTCCGCCCAAAGAGGTCCGGGTTCGAATCCCGGTAAGGCATGGATGTTGTTTGTCTTACGGTACTGGCTCTCTCCCTTACCTGGAACCAGTGATCCTAAATTAGGGACGGGCGACTGCTTATAGCCCATTGAATTGCTCACGGTGGTCGTTAAACCTCCAATCAAAAAAAAAAAAAAAGAGAGAGAATTCAAGTTTCTAGGGACTGTGCAAGTGTGGGGGTGTTTTTTTTTTTGTTGTTGTTCCGTATGATGGAACTGTCAATTCACAACGCTACGTGGCATTTTTGCGACAGCATTTTCTGCCCTCCTTGGCCCGCCTTCGTCCAGCAGGGAAATGCGGTCTTCCAGTAAGATTTCGCCAAGCTTCATACTGTATGCTCCACCACTGCTTGGCTTCGCCACAATGAGGTTCAAGTCCTGGATTGGGTCCCGAATTTTCCCGATCTAAACCAAATCGAAGACCTGTGGCATGTCCTCAAGAAAGAGGTGCGAAATCGCAAGCCCCGAGCAGAATATCCGCTGAAAACAGTTCTTCAAGAAGCGTGGGCCAACATTCTACAGGACCTTTGTCGTCCCTACGTCAAATCTATGCCTAGGTGGATTGCCGATGTGTATGATGCAAAAGGAGGACCCGCGAAGTGGTGATTGTAGGCGAGAGCTGGGTGCGCGTAAATTTGTTGCTCCCGAGTTTTTGGAGGAGTAATGCTTCCAGACATATATTGAGATGCCTGTTAGTGTTTTTACCGATTTTTGTTGTAAGCCATAGCCCAAATGGAGTACTTTGTTTATTAAGCAGGTTTCCTTACAAACGCAAATGAGTCCGCTTTTCTAACTGTTTATAACAACCACGCATGGGGTGTGCGTACATTTACTGCAACGGGGAAGGTATTAAATTGCAATTGTGTTCCAAGAAAAACAACTTTAATTATTGCGAAAACACTATAAATCAATGAA
Source organism: Macrothele yani (assembly GCA_039090855.1). Taxonomy (NCBI): domain Eukaryota; kingdom Metazoa; phylum Arthropoda; class Arachnida; order Araneae; family Macrothelidae; genus Macrothele; species Macrothele yani. Next base: position 11,061,670 of record CM076996.1, read on the forward strand.
ATGTATGACTAGGATGTGGAATCAATGCAGTTCAACATGACCGCCCTGCATGCCGAGGACAAACGCTGCACCGTTGATCTAAAAACCCGTTCCAAAAGATCTGGTGTAATTGTGTCCACAACAGTTGCAATCCGATTCCTCAGTTCCTGGAAACTCTTAATCTTCACCTCGTACACCTGTGACTTGACATATCTCCAGCAAAAAAAGTCCAGGTGAACGAGGAGCCCATATCTTATGTGAGCCTTTTCCAATCCACTTACCAGGAAACGCCGCATTCAGATAATCACGCATAATGTTCGCAAAGTGAGGTAGTGCCCCGTCCTTTTGAAACACAACCGTATCGAAAATGCCGTCTGAAATCAACTGTGGCTTTAAGAACAGTTTTAGCATATCCAGATACGTTGCCCCTGTGATTGTGGATTCAGCAAATATGAAAGGAACATACACTTTAGTCTTAGTGACTCCCAACCAGGCATTAACCTTAGGTGTGTTTCTTTCCCACTGAAATGTCTCATGCGGCTGTTCATCCGCCCATATCCTGCTGTTGTGGCGGTTTACCATTCCACAAATGTGGAAGGTGGCCTCATCACAGACTAATAGATGATCCATCAGCTACTCGTGTTCCACAGCCTCCAAGAGGTCGTAACACATAGCCTAGCGAGATGCATAGTCTACATCCTCAAGTGAATGAACGATCTGAACATGGTAGGCAAATTTCTGGCGAATGAAACGTAGGGTTCTCCACACAGTTGTTTGGGATATACCCAGCTTCCTACTGAGTCTGCGTGTGGAGGCACGAGGGCTCCGTCGGATTGTTTCCTGTATGCTTGTCACAGTTTCTACCGATGTCGGTCTTCCGGAACGTTCTTCATCCAGTACACTTCCTTTTCTGCGAAATTTGTTCATCAAGATTCTGATATTCGCCCTTTTTGTACCTGGTTTGTGAAATTTCCTCCTGAACTCCTCCTGGACCTCGGCATAGGTTAAAGGTTTTAACCGTCCACAAACGACTCTCTTCTTTTGTTCTTCTCTTGTCAGTATGATTCATATGACCTGTAAAAGAGAACAGCTAGAGTGTAATTTCATTAAAATGGATCGAGACTTTTGAATCACCCTGTATAATTTCATGTCCTTTTTCATTCTCACGTACTCACCTATACGAAAGAATCAAGCGTGTGTTGAAAGCAGGAAATTCTTACGAAGCTTTTTATAACTTAATGCTACAGTATTTGAACAAAACAACTTCCGTTTTTTGCACGATATTCAAATGAGATACTATTTAAAATCACTAACTTTCTAAAATCTTTAATTTACAATTAAGACATAATAATATAAGTTGGTTTGTTTAGATTGTACAAATCAGCACGAAAAAATACAGATCTTCCTGCAATAGTATTTATAAAAGAAGATGAACTGAATTAGCCAGTTAATATATGATCAAAACAGTTTATTAAGAATAAGCCCGCTGGTTGTTGAAAACAATCTTATTAATTAAAATTTCCCACTGTTCATCATATTCTTTCGGCAAGTAAGCTTAAGGTGAGTAAATATATCTTCAAACATTCATTCCTTGTAACGGAGTAGTAAAAAAACGAAAGCACATAACAAGCCTTTTTTAAGGATATTTCTCAAAAACATACAAAAAATTATTGATCTATGACAAAAAACACAAAAGAAAAAAAATATCCCGTTAACTCTTCGAGAACCTTGACAATGCGGAGTGCAGAAAGAAGGGACATTTCTAGTAAACAACTACTTATAGAATCGGTAAAATGAATCAAACTGTTCTTCTTTCAAAAAGAAAAAGGCAACATCCTCAGCAAGATAATGGAAATCTTCATGCCATACTGTTATGTTGAGTTCTTTTTGAGGAATATTCTTTCTTGTCCCATGAGCATAAATGGTTGGGATTATGTGGCTAAGGAAAGAGCAAGAAAAAATGGAGTAGTAAGTTTCCCATCTTTTATTAATGTGCCTCTGATGCCGGGAGGTATATTTTTTTTTCCTCTCCGAATTACTGTTTCTCATCAAAATCTTTCAAGTCTTAAACCCGATATTAATGGTCTCCTGAGGGTGTTCTTGGATTCTGACTTATTGGTTTCCCCTTCAAGATGGATAACTCTTGTGAGAAAAGTCTAAAACCATGACATTATTCCCTCGCGTGGATCAATTCACATACCTGGGAATGTGCGGTGTCATAAACCCTACGTCGAGCTTCCTTCAAAATGAAGTTTTCAACCAACAAGCTGAATGGCTTTGTTTTGATTCATGTTTACCGCTTAAAAAAGAGTTAAAGATCGATACTGGAGTAAATCTTCTTTATGTTCTTTGTTCAGTGTGGAAAATTTCCGTTAATCACCAAATAACAAAAAAATATCATTGATAATGTATGTCTTTTTTTTTTTTTGCGTGTCATATTCTTTTTATTATTCCAAGTGAGAGCAGAGAACTCTCATGTGTAATAAACATCTTTTGACAAAAAAAAAAAAAAACGATTTTAAAAATAATCACACATTTATCGGCATATCAAACCTTGCAATTAAAGGCTTATTAGGGCTGTTTCTAACCCCAGGGTCTTGACTCGAGTCGCCAGGGCCTTATATTGGGTCGCGAACAACATTTAGAAATCTACCCATAGTTTATTTCATAAATGTTTTAACATTTTGTCATAAATCTACACAGCTCTATAAATGTGCACACTTGGTGCTGGTGCCATTTTAGTCCCAAAGAGAATGTGACTTCAAACTGGGCAGGGGAGCGAAAGAGAAGGTGCGTGTCTGTACAAAAACAAAACTACCAAACAAAAAGCCACCAGCAAATTTAAACGCAGGAAACCTACAAAAAAAAAAAACACTGAAAATCTAAACGCGCACAAGCTGCAGAAATTTTTCAGGAAAAACACAAATCAAATTACTAAAATGCTATTAGATAACAGAATGCGAAACCTCAATCACTGCTCTATATTCTACACTGAAGAGCAATTGAATTAGAGACAGCTGGTGGTATGCAAATGTGGCGCTGTGGGCGGCCCTGTAAGCGGTAACGGCATGACGTATGCAGCGATCCGACAATTTAAGGAGTGATGCGACGGGAATCAGCAAGAGTCGGACGCAGTATGGGTAAGACGAAGGATCTAAGCGCATTTGATCGTGGGCAAATTGTCGGGGCCCGACGAATGGTTCACTCCATCTCGGAAGTCGTGCAGGCACTAGTATTTTTACGAGCCACTGTGTCACGGGTGCACCGTGAGTACATCGAATCCGGTAAAACCATCCCTGCGAGGGCCAACTGCGGTGGACAACAGCGTGTGGATGAGCGGGGTCATCGTCGGCTAACTCGCATTGTAACAGTGGATAGACAGGTCACAATGCAAGAAATCACTCGGCAATTTAACGCTGGTGCGCAAAAACGTGTAAGCAGCCACACCATCCAGAACCATCTCCTCGCTATGGGGTACAGAAGCCATCTTCCCACGAGGGTACCGCTGCTGACTGCACATCACAGGGTGCAAAGATTAACATGGGCGCAGGAACATTGCCACTGGACCCTAGACATGTGGAAAAATGTTGCCTGGACTGATGAATCGAGAATCACGTTGGTACATGTGGATGGCAGGATACGAGTACGGCGCAAACGACATGAAGCGATGGATCCTTCTTGCCAGCAGGGTACTCTACAAGCTGGTGGGGATGGCATTCTCGTCTGGGGACTGTTTACGTGGACTGAAATGGGACCCCTGGTACGTGTGACATCGTCCCTCACAGGTCAACGTTACCGGGATATCCTGGACGACCATTTGCTCCCGTTTGTGCGTCTTCAACATCCCACTGGGGACCTCATCCTGCAACAAGACAATGCACCGTGCCATCGCTCCCGAATTGTATCCGAATGGCTGGATGAACACTCCATCGACGTGACCTCGCTTCCTTGGCCAGCTAGGTCATCTGACCTCAATCCCATCGAGCGCATCTGGGATGCCATCGAGAGAGATGTTTGAGGCTCTGACCCCCTTCCATCAAATCTTCGTGAACTGCGGGAACTTTTTCAGGGGTCGTGGATCCGTATGGTTTCCCAACGCTTCCGATCTCTTGTCGAGTCCATGCCGAGACGAATCGCCGCCGTCATCAAGGCAAAAGATGGTGCTACACGTTACTAGACAGGTATCTCTAATTCAATTGCTTTTCAGTGGATATATGCATTGGTTTCATATATTAAGGAAAAAACAGAAAAATCGCGATAACTGAAAAAATACAAGATAAATTATGAAATTTGCTGAAAACCTGTACCATATTTTACGTTAGAGTAAGACCCTAAAGCATTTCGTAAGAAACACTTCATTCCGACGAAAATTCTCACATGCAGAACCAGGTGAAAAATAATGTGTCACAACGAAATAGCCAAAGTACCTCAATAGGGAGTGTGGTCAGCCCTCACAGCAATGCAGGCCTCACAGCGATGCTTCCTACTGTTCATGGTGGTGTCTACGAGCTAAGTGGGTAGTAACAACCATTGTTAGTGTAAAGCTTGTCTAAGCCTCTCCGGTTCTCGTGGAGGGGGAATGAGAGTAGCAGCACGTCTCCCTACAACATCCCAGACATGCTCAATCAGATAAAGTTCGGGAGACTTGGCGGGCCAGGCCATATGGGCAATGGTATCCTCTTGGAGATTTTGTTCTACCAGCCTCGCTCAGTGAAGACGAGCGCCATCGTCTCGTAGGAGAAATATATCCTATGGCACCTACATAAGGGCAAACATAGAGGTTCAGGACATCATCCCTATAGCGTTCAGCATTCATGATTCCTCTTGGAAGCACATAGAGTTCTGTGCGTCTACCTAACGAGATGTCACCCCAAACTAGCACGTTATCACCACTCCTATGAAAGAGACATTGTAAGTGTCACTTTCATGGGTCATAGAAGGATGATAGCGAGGCACTTGTGCTCTCCTGATCAGAGCATGACTGGAATTACTCTGGAAAGCAAATCTGGACTCATCTGTGAAACGTACTGACCTCCATTGGTTTCAATCCAATCGACAAAGTCGTGCACAATTCAAACGTTCCCCCCTGTGACGGGTGGTATGGAGAACGCAAAGTGCTGGTCGCCTAGCATAAACTATTCCTGTAACCGCTGGAAGGGCACATCGCAGCTGTCTTGGGGTAGCCGTCTTGTTCCTCCGAGCAGTTAACCAGTCATCCACTGATGTTGTAGCCGTAGGCCTTCCTTCGCTGTACCTTCGGGAAACTGACTGCGTATTTTGAAATTGCTTCCTCATTCTGTGGACAACAGAAGGGCTCACATTCCGCCATCTTGCAACTTCCACCTGACTTTGGCCTGCCTCTAGTCTTCCAATCTCTCTCCACCTCGATTCATCTGTTAAATGATGCCTCTCAAGCATTACAAAAATTTGCTATCTCAAAATCATCCCTTTACACTCCTCGAACGATGGGACGCACACCTCTGCAAAAGCTCGTTTTATACTGCAGCTCATTTTCACAAAACGATGTCATTGCCACTCATTTGCATATAAGACACTGACATTTCACGTCATATATCTATGCTTTGTGCATTTCCAACTCTTCTTTCCAAATAATCGGGATGTTTCTGTCTTTTTCTTAAGGTATGGAAACTAATGTACAATCATCATCATCATCATTGTCAACCATTATCAATCCACTGCTGGACGAAGGTCTCCCCAAGTTTCCTCCACAACGGTCTGTCTTGTGCCAGTCTCCTCCATGTCACCCCTGCATACTTTCAAATTTCATCCACCCATCTCCTATGTGGTCTTCTTCTGGGTCTTTTCCTGTCCCTTGGAATCCAATCTAAAATTTCGGCTGTCCATCGATGATCTGTCCTTCTGGCAGTATGTCCAGCCCATTGCCATTTCAGGGATTTAACTCTGATCATGATGTCTTCCACTCTTGTCATTTTTCGGATCCACGAGTTCCTCTTCTTATCTCTCCTGGTTACACCAAGCATGCACCTCTCCATGCTACTTTGAGTTGTCTGCAGCCTTTGTATGTCTCTTTTAGTTAAGGTCCACGTCTCTGCACCATACGTAAGCACTGGAAGGATGCATTGATCAAACACTTTTCTTTTAAGACATAATGGCATATTGCTCTTGAAAATTATGCTGTTTCTTCCAAAAGCTCTCCAGGCAAGTTTTGTACGCCGATTAATTTCTTCATCAATGTGACCCTCACTTGATATCTGCTGTCCAAGATAAACGTATGTGTCTGTTATCTCCAGCTTTTCTCCATCAATCGATAAATCTTCATTTCTTGTAAAAGCATTGAACATCACTTTTGTCTTCTGAAAGTTCATTTTTAATCCCACTTCTTTACTCTTGTCAGCAAGTTCCTGGATCATACTCTGCAGCTCTGATGGGGTAGTTGCAAAAATGACTACGTCATCAGCAAAACGAAGGTGGGTTAGATAATCTCCATTAATCTTTATCCCCTTGTTTTCCCAGCTCAGCGACTGAAAAACACCCTCCAATGTGGCATTAAAGAGCTTCGGAGATATGGTGTCACCTTGTCTCACTCCCTTTCCAATTTTTACGTGTGTTGTATTTTCAAACAGCCTAATCTTTGCACTTGCATTTTCATAGATGTTATTAATAATATTAATGTATGCATCTTCAATACCGCAGGTTTTCAGAGCCATTGTAACTGCCGATGGTTTCACCGAATCAAAGGCTACATTATATATATCATCATCATCATCATCATTGTCAACCATTATCAATCCACTGCTGGACGAAGGTCTCCCCAAGTTTCCTCCACAACGGTCTGTCTTGTGCCAGTCTCCTCCATGTCACCCCTGCATACTTTCGAATTTCATCCACCCATCTCCCATGTGGTCTTCTTCTGGGTCTTTTCCTGTCCCTTGGAATCCAATCTAAAATTTCAGCTGTCCATCGATGATCTGTCCTTCTGGCAGTATGTCCAGCCCATTGCCATTTCAGGGATTTAACTCTGATCATGATGTCTTCCACTCTTGTCATTTTTCGGATCCACGAGTTCCTCTTCTTATCTCTCCTGGTTACACCAAGCATGCACCTCTCCATGCTTCTTTGAGTTGTCTGCAGCCTTTGTATGTCTCTTTTAGTTAAGGTCCACGTCTCCGCACCATACGTAAGCACTGGAAGGATGCATTGATCAAACACTTTTTCTTTTAAGACATAATGGCATATTGCTCTTGAAAATTATGCTGTTTCTTCCAAAAGCTCTCCAGGCAAGTTTTGTACGCCGATTAATTTCTTCATCAATGTGACCCTCACTTGATATCTGCTGTCCAAGATAAACGTACGTGTCTGTTATCTCCAGCTTTTCTCCATCAATCGATAAATCTTCATTTCTTGTAAAAGCATTGAACATCACTTTTGTCTTCTGAAAGTTCATTTTTAATCCCACTTCTTTACTCTTGTCAGCAAGTTCCTGGATCATACTCTGCAGCTCTGATGGGGTAGTTGCAAAAATGACTACGTCATCAGCAAAACGAAGGTGGGTTAGATAATCTCCATTAATCTTTATCCCCTTGTTTTCCCAGCTCAGTGACTGAAAAACACCCTCCAATGTGGCATTAAAGAGCTTCGGAGATATGGTGTCACCTTGTCTCACTCCCTTTCCAATTTTTACGTGTGTTGTATTTTCAAACAGCCTAATCTTTGCACTTGCATTTTCATAGATGTTATTAATAATATTAATGTATGCATCTTCAATACCGCAGGTTTTCAGAGCCATTGTAACTGCTGATGGTTTCACCGAATCAAAGGCTTTTTCATAATCGATAAAAGCCATGCACAATGGAAGTTCATATTCCCCTCGCTCTTTCAATTAGTTCTCTCAGCACGTGGATATGATCTATTGTGCTGTAGCCACTCCTGAATCCAGCTTGTTCTCTCGGTTGAGCCATGTCCAGTGTTACCTTCAAGCGGTGTGAAAGAACTTTAGTGAAGATTTTATAAACTACTGATAGGAGGCTGATAGGTCTGTAGTTTCCGAGATCCTCAATGTCACCTTTCTTATGTAGCAGGATCATTGTAGCGGTGTTCCAATCCTCAGGAATCTTTCCTTCATTAAGGCATCGAGTGAAAATTTGGGCGAGTACTGTTTCGATTTCTCCACTTGCTTCTTGTATGATGTCTACAGTAATTCCATCTTCTCCTGGAGCTTTTCCTTGCTTCATGTTCTTGATTGCATGTGCAACTTCTGCTGGAAGGACTGGAGGAACTCTGATACTGGTATCTTTCATGATGTCTGGAGTGCATATATCATCCCTTTCATATAATTTGGAGTAGAAATCTTTCACTCTTGTCAAAATTTCGCCTTTATTTCTTGTTACAGAACCATCTTCTTTTCTCAGTGCCATAATCTGTTTTCTTCCCTTACTGAGATGTCCCTTTGCTATCTTTAGGCTTTGGTTGTTTTCAATTGCTTTCCTCACTAGTTCACAGTTGAATTTCCTTACGTCTTCAGTGATACTTTTTCTTACTGTCTTGCATAGCTCTATATATTCCACTTTGGAAGTCACATCTTCTTTAGTTGTCCTCATCTCTCTTCTTTTTGCATCAACATTTTGGTTTTTCCTGATAATTTGTTCACATGCAACTTGTTCTTAGACCCAGCTAATTTTGTTGCTGTTTCCATAAGAGCTTTGGTTACTTTTCTGTTAACTTCAGAGATGTCCACTTCTTCTGATGTTAGGCCTTCTAAAGCAGAGAACCTGTTCTTCAGTTCTAACTTGAAGGTATTATGGTGTTTTTTAAGGTTGGTTATGTCAATAGATTTTGTTTGTCCTATGAGCTTGCCACGTTCAAGTTTAGTGTTGAGGTGCATCTTACATCTCACCAATCTATGGTCACTACCTGTGTTGAACTTGTTTAGCACACTGCAGTCTTCTATGACGAATTTTTTGTTACACATAATAAAATCAATTTCACTTGTCGTCCCATTTGGATGTCTCCATGTCCATTTCCTGTGTGGCTTTTTCTTGAAGAAGGAGTTCAAGATGAAAAACCCTTCTGCCTCTGCAAACTCAACGAGAGTATTTCCACGCTGGTTTCTGTTGCCGTGACCGAATTTACCTACCGAAGTTTCATTCTGTTGCCGTTGCCCTATTTTTGCATTGAAATCTCCCATAATTATTTTCAAGTGCTGCTTACCTTTATTATTTAGATGACAAATTTCCTCATAAAATTCTTCAATTTCTTCTTCAGGATGACTTGTGGTGGGTGCATAAGTTTGAATAATCTGAGCCTGGTATCTTTTCGAGAGTTGGATAACAAGTCGTGCAGCTCTGTCAGAGGAACTTTCAACTTCTACAACTTTATCCTTCAGTTTCTTGTTTATTATAAATCCAACACCACTAGTTCTGCCAGTATCTGTCCCACGATAGTAGAAGAGATGTCCACTTTTCAGTTCGATGAGATCTTCTCCTTTTCTCCTTACCTCACTTAGCCCCACGATGTCCCACTTGATCCTTTGTAGTTCCTCTTCCAATTCAAGAAGCCTTGAATCAGAAGATAGGGAGCGTCCATTGTAAGTAGCCAAGGTCAGCATCAGATGGCAGCCTAGTCCGGTCCTCCGGGGATTCTTAGCACCCTCTGCCTTCATGTCGCACTGGCCGCTGCCTTGGCCAGGTACATTCCAGCTGCCGGAGACTGAGGGCCAAGATTTAAGTTGTGGAATCATTTTGGAGGGGTTTGGCCATAACTCACCACGCTGGCCAAGCGGGTTGGTGAGTGTGGGATAGCATTTCCTCTGATCCCGATGGTATAGTTATACCGCTATGGGCGGTCGTCAGAGCCCCTTTAGTGGGAACAGGATGCACCACGAGAAGGCGGGGTTGACATTTGTCAAGGAGAGGCTGTGATGTTACGCATCACCTGACCTTACATCCCACATTATATATATATATATACATATACATATATACATATTCGTATTTAAGGTGATATTTAGTTTTTAGTTGTATTCTGCCTGTATTTCTTTTTTTTTTTTTTTTTTGCTTTCTTACAAAGCCACCTGATCTGCGGCAACACAAATGCGGGGCTTGGGCTGTCAAGAGAAAAGGATCAGCATGGAGAACACTCTTCTTGAAGCGGTGTCCGTACATAAAGACAGAGTCCCGAGAATCTTTGCTCTTGGAGGCTGCTACCCAGATAATTCTGGGCCGCCCCGGTGTCGCAGTGGTCTAAGCGACGGCTTCACATCATTCGTCCGAGTTGGGTCCGTGTTCGAATCCCGGTGAGGCATGGATGTTATGTTGTCTTACGGCGCTGGCTCTCACCTTTCCCTGGAACCAGTGGCCCTAAATTAGGGACGGGCGACTGCTTATAGCCCATTGAATTGCTCACGGTGGTCGTTAAACCTCCAATCAAAAAAAAAAAAAAAAAGATAATTCTGGGTAGAAGCCTCGAAGAGCAAAGATCTTTTCTCAATCTTTCTGCTACCAGATTGTTCGAGAAAGTTTTTTTCTTTTTCCGGGCAGCACAGGCCAATCTTGAGTACACAAAACAGTTCCACTGATTTCAATGGCAGTGATACTCAAAAAGATATACTTTCGCGAGCGCTCTCACGAGTAGTACTGTATTTAGTGTGCGATGTGGTCATTCGTTATTTTGTGAATGAACAGGCTTTCTCGTGTCTGAGAAGCATTTAAATCGCCCGCACAACTGCGCGTCTATTTGTCGAAAATTCGACCAAGAATTCAACATTTATGAAAAAAAGAAACAAGCCCAAGTTTTACACTGAAATTAAACCTTATGCTGGCTTCAGATGCTAACTTTATTTTGATGTTTGAAACTTTTTGATTTAATAATTGAAAACAGAAGATTTGGTAACGCAAAAATGCTTCAACTTCAATTTCTCAGTGTGTAAGCTGACTTGTGTGTACATGTGCTCTGAAGTATCAAATTGTTAGGAATCAGACACCTGACATCTCCTGTTACGTACGCAACTATGGCGTTGAAATAGCTTTATAAACAGCTCTCTGCAAAGGATTCAGATGTATACGAAACGTAAATAGCGACAATATGAAAAAGACGCGTGATTTCAGCAACTTTGTAAGAGACATTATAGTGGGAGCTAGGCGGAAAGATGCAAGCATCTCAGAAACGGCAAACCACCTCAGCAAGCACTCAACGGTTTTCCTGTGAGCGGAAATGACTGGTCGATGTACGAGGGCAACAGCGGCTATAGAGGATTATACTAGATAACAGACTATCTCCATTGCGTCATGTAACCTAGCAGTACAGCAGCGATATCAGGAGGAGAATTTCAGCAGTCACAGACCGCCGCACGTTAGCGCGAATGAGCTATAGCAGAAGATGCCTCCATCGTAAAACCGACAAACTCATCTTCAGTAAAACCGACAAACTCATCTTCAGTAAAACCGACAAACTCATCTTCAGTGTGCGCGCTATCACCAAGACACCAAAACTGGACCGTTGAGGGCTGGAAAACAGTGGCCTGGTCAAAAGAATCACTTTCTCAGCTAATAAAATACGATGGATGGACCAGAATATGGCGTTAACGGCACAAATTCGTGGATACCAATCTGCCTAGCGTTAACTGTATGAGCTCATAGAGGTAGTTTAGTGATCTGGCGTCTGTTTCCATGGCAGGTAGTGATTCCTTAATACCTCTGGAACAGCATTTGGATGACACAAGGTATCTTAACAGCACTGAGGACCAAGAACCCCAGTACATGTCCATAGTGTTTCTTGATAGAGAGGGCTACTTCCATAGCAGGGTAATGCCACATGACTAATTGGTTCCAGGAGCACTACCGTGGCTTCAAAGTGCTGAAATGGCTCCCGCCATTAACAGATTTTAACCCGATTGAACACCTGTGTGCACAGATTAAGGGACCCATTTGTAACGGAGATCATCCTCCAACGAACATTCGACTATTGTCACCACATCCGCTTGGCTGAACATACCTGTAGAACGATATCGCCAACTCGTTTAATCCATACCACATCAAATCGAGACTATTTTGAAGTCCTATAGGGCGGCCTAACACGTTATTAGGTAGGTGTTCCTAATAATTTATTTCAATATACACTACTGATCGTGAAAATTGCAGAATCGAGAAGGAACCATGTGACTCGAATGCAATTTATACCACACATTACTGATATGACGGCACATAAGTGATTTAATTTTCAGAACAATACAACAAATTTTACCTGCAAAAATCGGTATCTTGTGAAGTTTCCGCGAGCTGCAATAAGAGCTTATAGACAACGTGGCATTGAATCGAAAAGGCGTTGGATGGTGTCCTGGGTAATTGCCTGCCAGGAGGTATATATGCGAGTCTGCATATCATTGGTACTGACCGCTGGAGGACTTTGATGGACCAGTTTCCGAGTGACCATATCCCAGACGTGTTCAATAGGCGACATATCTGGCGAACGTATAGGCCAGGGAAGAAGCGGTATCTGCTGTGCTGCGAAGAGGGCTTGAACATTCCTGGCAACATGTGGTCAGGCATTGTCCTGCTGGAATATAGCGCCAGGAGTGCTCTGACAGAAGGGTATGACTTCTTCCTATACGACTTCCCTGGTGTAGCGGTCGCTGTTCATATTGCCCTCAAGTCGTAGGAGCCGAGATCGCGAATGGTACCCAGTGGCTCCCACACTATCACACTTGGCGTTCGGCTCGTATGACGCTCGACAATGCATGCCGGAAAAAGGCGCTCACCACAATAGCGTCTAATGCGTATGCGGCAATCATGGTAGTCCAAGTTGAATCGGGACTCGTCCGAAAACACGACACGTTGCCGATCAGCACGTCATTGTCTGTATTAAAATCCCAATTCCAGCCTGAGACGTCCATGGTTCAGAGTCAAAGGAATCCACCGCAAAGGGACGCGTGCAACCAGTCATCTGTGAAGCAGACAGCGTCGAACTGTGGAAGCAGATTATGCTACACATTTTGCAGTGCTCCACTGTTGTGCTAACACTTGCGAAGATGCGGAACGGTTCGTCACTGCCATGTGGATGAGGTGTCGGTCATCTAGCGGTGTCGTCACATTTCTCGGTCCACTGCCTGACTGTCGATGCACCTGGTTCTCCTCGGTCCACTGCCGCCACACGCTCATCTCTGTCGTGGCGTTATGTCCCGTCCGAGCCGCTATGTCGCGGTACGAAAATGCACTTTCACGCAGACCAATCATTCGTCCCCGTTCAAACTCTGACGTATGGTGCTATTGCGCCTTCGTCGTCGCCGAGCCATTATTGAATCCTGGAGACCATTTTACAAGTCGCTGTCTGCAATGCGCTACTGGTGTGTATCCTGCACATCCCTCTCATTATACCCCTCACTTGACTGTCCATAGGGCATTGCCGGGCCCAGACATGCGCAATGACTCTGCACTTCTAATTATTTGCATGTCCTACCCTGCTGTGCATATCTTATAAGTTTCTCGTGATTACAATCATTCCTTTATGGTGTTGCAATGTTCACAAACAGTAGTTTATACATGTATGAACATACCGGCTACTGAATTAGAAACTTTTATACAGATGTACGTAAATGTCACTTACGTAAGACCGGTCACACTGATGCCGACCGGGTGAGAGTTTCTGTGTGTGATTTGGTTGAGCTAAACTGCGCTGTCAAGCAGAACTGACGGTTTCAACCGCGAGACGGGTTTCCATCCCGATCTCGCGATTTTTCTTTTTCGAAAATTTGAACCTTATGTTGCCTCTCAATTAGAGCAGTAACGGGACTTAGTGAAAACGCCCTTGTGAGGGGGAAGTTCCGTTCTGTCCGCATAGAGACTCTGGCATCCGTTTCGGGTACGTCGTCGTCGTTCCGGTCCCGCGGGCGAAGGGACCCTTTGATCCTTCGCCCACCCAAAGCCCGAGCGCCCGGCTTCTAAGGTTTGACTAGAGTGGGAGAACCCCAGGGTGCCCACTCAGTACTTAGAAGAACATTTTGTGTTTTTCATCTCTCCCACAGAGATGTCAACTACCCAGAAGGGTAGAGTGAATCCTAAGGGGTCAGCCCCCAAGTCGTCCGGGTCAACCCAGACGCAGAAGGTAGCGGCAAAAGCACTACCAAGCCCTGTCGGCAGTGCTAAGGGGCTTAGCCCTTCTTCCGAGAGCAGCCGGAAAAAAGAGCCCAATGCCAGTGGGAAACCATCAAAAAACGCTTCCCTCAGCAAAGGGCTCTAAAGCCGCTACACCCACGAAGGGAGCCTCGACTGAGCAGTCTCAGTCAGCTAGCGGTGTAAGCACCCCCTTGCCAGTTCCGCCTATGGCAAGGAAGGGTAAAACACCACCCCAGCCCGAACCCTCTCGGGCTCCTGAGGGGTCGTCCGCGGGTTGCCCAAAGGTATCTTTGGTGGGAGGTACGCATCCCAGGACACCCCCGGTGCTTACACCTGAGGCTTTCTTGAGCTGCATTATCGACCTCACCTGGGAAGTCGAGTCCGTTCTATTGGACTCGCGGGTCACTTCCTCAGGAAAAGAAAAGGTGAGAGCAGCCCTGAGCGGTATCAAGAAGGCTTGTTACGAGCAAGCTGAACGGGTAGCCTATGTAGAAGGCAGGCTGTCAGTTCGGGATGAGTCGGGCTGCGAAGCCGACGTGAAAGCGGTTTCCTATGCCGAAGTGGCTAGGAAGGGGGCCAGCAAGGCGAAAGGGCCTTCGCCCTCCCCGATTGAGATTAAAAAGAAGAAGGTAAAGTCGGGAGACAGGAGACACGTGCTTTTAGTCTACCCGACAGTTGAGAGTGCGTCCTCAGAGGACACGAAGAAGACCCTGAAAACTGCAGTAAACCCAACTAAACTGCAGATAGGGGTCAAGAGCTTTCGGAGCATAAGGAAAGGAGGGGTCGCGGTGGAGTGTTCCCATCCCGGGGAGCTCGACCGCCTTGCCCACGAGTTGAGAAGCAATCCGCTGACCAAGGATTGCACACTCCCCACGGCCCCACGAAAGAGAAATCCCCGGTTGATAGTGTATGGGGTCGACGGGGATCTCTCAGGGAAAGAGTTCGAGCAGGCAGTTTGCGGGAAGAACCCAGAGCTCGAGAACGGGTTCAAAGCCTGTTTTCCCATCAAGGGCAAGGGAGGTAGGGTCCACTGGGTGGCAGACGTGGATCCCAAGGCCTTCAAGCACTTGGTGAGGCGGAAGACACTGAACTTGGGTTGGTCAGTGCTCCGCCTAAAGGAATTTGTGAGGGAGGTCAGGTGCTTTCGGTGTAATGGCTTCGGTCATTTCCGATGCAACTGCCCCGAGTCAGAAGCAAGGTGCGGCAATTGTGGTGAAGTTGGGCACCAGCACCACCAGTGTGCAGCCGCACCAAAGTGCAGCAACTGCACCGCTGCGAATGCCAAGTTCCGGCTGAAGTTGGACGTCGCACACTCCAGCTTCAGTGAGACATGCCCTAGTCTAATCAGGGAACTTGAGCAAAGGAAAAGCCGAGTCAACTATGGTTGACAGAGGGAAGTACCCTCGGAGGCACGTCGCTCTCGACATTGAGTTTTTCGGTCTATTGACCAAGGTGTTTGAGTTGACCCTGGCCCAGGGTTATCACCACAGCACTGGCCCTAGCGCTGTGGATCATGTTGTTTTTTGTGATGTTTTAAAATTTATCAGTGTTTTTAATGTTTGTGAGAGGGGTGCATGGGACCCTCATGGTGAAATGTGCTTGTAATCCGAATAGATACCAAATAAAGGACTTTTGTCCCAAAAACTCGCGTTGGCGGGCGAACTCCCGGCCACGAGATGAGATATTTTGAAAAAGTTGCTTGCCCCAACTGCCCATAGCACGTCGCACACACGGGTTGTGACAGAAGGGTGTAAGGTACCGGTCCCGCGGGGGAGGCAGATCCCCACAGGTCACTAGACCGAATCTGTCCGAGTGGAAGACTGTGGTTTCCGGTGACTGACAGGCTAGCTGTCGGAACGCCGTCAGGGATCCTATCAATCCCAAACTATTCGAGAGAGTTCCGCATTTCCCTGCGAAGTCAGCACTTTGACGGTGCAGGTAATG
This sequence comes from Macrothele yani, assembly GCA_039090855.1. Classification (NCBI taxonomy): domain Eukaryota; kingdom Metazoa; phylum Arthropoda; class Arachnida; order Araneae; family Macrothelidae; genus Macrothele; species Macrothele yani. The sequence continues at coordinate 11,077,680 of CM076996.1, forward strand.
TCATCAGCTAGTATTATGCAGCGTAAGTGCAAAATACGTGGTCATATGCGTCACTACGTGATCTAGACAGCTAGTTAAAACTGCTACTCGTCAGTAGTGTTGATCAGAATGGGAAAAACAAAGGATCTTTCAGAGTTTGATAAATGGCTTATTGTTGGTGCCCATCTGACTGAAACGACGGTTTTAAAAACTGACTGGTTTCTCAAAAAGTGAGATATCCCGGGTCTTAAATCAGTGGAAAAATAACCCACATGGTTCGTCTGAAAGACGTAACTGTGGCACGACGACAAACTGTCAGGAACGAAATCACCATCGTCAGAGTAGGCTTGTACAGAAAAACAGAATTGCCTGTGTTCAGCAGTTGACCGAAGCATTCAATGAAGGCTGTTCCCAATCCATATATCAGCAAACTGTGAGCAGGGAATTGAAGAGGATCGGTATTGGCAGTCGCGTGCCTATACAGAAACCACTGATTTCTACGAAGAACTGAAAAGTTCGTCTGCACTTGTGTCAGGAGCACCGTGACTGTACACTGGAAGATTTGAAAAAATCATGTGGTCCGACGAGTCGCGGGTACACCTAGTTCTTTACCGACGTACACAGAGTTTGGCAAGAGACCCATGAAACAGTGTTCTCGTGAACACAACTCAAGGTTCTGGTGGTGGTGTCATGGTGTGGGGCACGTCCTCTTGGTACGGAACAGGTCCTCTAATATTGCTGAAAGGTCAGGTGTCCTCCAAGGATTATTTGAACATTGTTGCTGATCAAATCCATCATGCAATGCTGACTTTTTATCCAGCAGGTGACGACTTTTTCATGCAAGACAATGCTACTATCTATCGCTCAAGATGTGTTCAGCAGTGGTTCAGCGGGCATGACAGTGACTTTCACCATCCTCCGTGACCACCACAAAGCCCGGATCTGAACCCATTTGAGAATGTATGAGACATGTTAGAAAAGTAGAACCGGGAGCAAAGTCTTCTTCCTTCAAATATGAGCCAGTTAAAGGACTGTTTGGTGGATTCCTGGTGTGCTGTAGACGTAGATGCACTCCAACACCTTTTTTTTTAATTTTAATTTTTGTCGAATTGTTTTCTCAAATAAAAAATGCTTTGAAAAGTCACCTTGCTGTTTGTTCTCATCGGTGGAGAGTTTACGTCATGATACCATCTATACAACGTAATACAATGTGTGTTTGTGCGCTCGTGCTTTTTATCATACACAAGTAGAGACATTGCGTAAAAATACAAAACTGCGTTTACGCCACTTTGCGGCAAAGGTGCAAAATGAACGTATTTCTCATTGTCGCAAACAGGAAATGCAAAAAAAAAAAAAAAAAAAAAAAAAAAAAAAAAAGAAAGAAAATTGTGTTCGACCTATAAATGCCAGATAGCGTCAGACGAGAAAGCAGTGTGATACCAGAAATCAGTGTACAATTGTTACACATACATTCATATGCTTGAAGTGCAAGAACAATAAATGTGCAATTTTCTGGCTGCAGATATTGAACGCTTACTATTTCTTCCTTGTTTTGTTGAAGTTCTGATCACTGATGTCAAGCCAACACGTGCTTCATTTCTTTTGAAACTTTTGCTGAAGTTGTTCGTGAGACTTTAATTAAAAATTCGATTCTCTCATAAGGAGCTTTTTTCTCTCTAAATTCCGTCTTAAGTGCTAAATACTTCTAAGATTTGACTAGGGAATTTTAATTAATTTACTGTTTGTAAGAGAGCACATTGAATGACATGGATGAAGATGTTTATCAATCCGTCAAGTTTCCTTATGTGCAACTTTAGTTTCCTTCTCGAGTTGCCGTCTTGCGAGAAATAATTCAACAAATGCCCTTGAGCAAACTCTTCACTATGATCATACGTTCAAACCAGAGAAAAGTAATAATAAATCCAGCTTTACCACGCAGGCGCGTGGGTGGTATTTTTACTTAGATTCGGGTAACACTTTAAGTTCTCATTTGCCAAGATTCAGACCAATTTCTACTTTACTTTCTGCTAGCCCGAATTATTCATATTTTGACTAACATTGGGAATTCAGGTTAAGAATAATTAAATTAGGCAACATGCAAATTTCTGCTTTAATTAGTCCTCCGTAATTGAAATCCATTATTTACAGGTATGCAGAGATTTTTTTCTTCGCCCTCCCCCCGCCCCCCATTTGGAACAGGGACAAGGAAAATAGGGGTTAAATTCTTTTTTTTCTGCCCCCAGACCTATAATCCCAAATCCACTAAGGGCGAGCATGCCGAGGAGGTATCCAAGAGTACGAAAACCCTTTAATTTTCAAAATTGCCAAACTCACAAAGCCTGGATATAAATCCAGGAAAGGCAGCAACAATTCGTAAGCTGTAATTATTTACTCTGTTCCTCGTATTTTCAAAAGCATGGGTAGTCATAAAACTTCTATATGTTCAAATAACAATACAGCACTTTTGGAAAACATTCTCTGACCAACGGCGAAAAGCTAAGCATGGCGATAAACATGCGAAGGAAACTCAAACGTAGCAACCTAGCAGTTGCCGTAATGTTTAAAAGGCTCAAGCAACAACGGAGAGGAATTTAGAGCGGGGGCCGATGTGACAAGTCAAAGCCCCATATTTTTTTTTTTTTTTTTTTTTTTTGATTGGAGGTTTAACGACCACCGTGAGCAACTCAATGGGCTATAAGCAGTCGCCCGTCCCTAATTTAGGGTCACTGGTTCCAGGGAAGGGAGAGAGCCAGTGCCGTAAGACAAACACAACATCCATGCCTCACCGGGATTCGAACCCGGACCCCTTACGGACGAATGATCAGAGGCCACGCCTTAGACCACTGCGCCACCGGGGCGGCCCCCATATTTTAGTGCTGGCTTCAGAATTTGCAGTTGCGGTGAGCGCAAATCCCAACAAAGAATTTTGGGAATTCACGCATCGAGGAGGGTGGAGAGTTACGAATAGTACGCCAGACGCTACCCTTGGACAATTTCGACTCCTCCCCTCAGAACATGCTACAGGACCGAAAGCATATATGCTTTCGGGCCACAAGAAAATGGGTCTGAGGAAGGATGTCTCAGGTCTCGGCAGCTCATCTCTTACAGTCTCAGAGGTACAGTCAGTAACAGAGTTAGGTCCAATGGTGCAGGGATAAGCTAATGTGTTAAGCTATCGACTGATTACTGACCGAGAAACGGTAAGATGAGAGTACCAAATATTAAGAGATAGAAAAGAGCACTGTTGTAAAGCCACCAAGGAATAGGATTCGGGAAGTTAGCAGCTGAGACGCAGAGCCAGCGCCTCCGAGAAGTAGATGACTGACAACGGAAAGGAACGGGTAAGATGTTTTCTGTCTCACCTCATAGCTATACGTGTGATATGCAAGGTCAGAATTCCTGTTATCTCAGCGGCTATAGTGTTTTGTCTAGCGCACCAGTTTTTCGTAACAACTGTACGAATTGTGAACATATCTTCACTAAGGCCATGGTAGAGTAAGAATAAGTCGTATCTGCTGTGTAACGTAACAAACCTCCACCGATAGTCATGTACCTAGCCTTAAGAATAATTCTTCTAAATAAATCTTTTATATTTCAAAATGTACCTTTGTTACTCAGTTGGTGCCCAATTGTATTTCATAAAGCAATTGTTTATTTACGATGTTCAACAACTGCACGTTTTCTCCATTTTAATTAATTTCTAATGCGGCATATGGAGGGGCGTGGCGAACCCATAGCTGTTCCATATAAAACACAACGAAATGCACTTATGTCAACCCTCAGTTTGGAGACCCTGGAATAGGAAACCCAACCTCATCATTGACACCAGTAGACGGAATTTGAGGGTGTTTGTTTACATGGATTTTAGGTTATTTACTTAATCCCACTACAGCGAGGACGTAGTAGTGGTTCACCGAACCTTTAAATAAAGGCGCAGTAATACTTCTACAACATTTTACTTCCGTTTCTTCAGGGAAAATGTCTGGACACGTGTCGTCATATGGAATGTAGAGGGTCTCTCAAAAAGGTGTAACCAACTTGAAATGAGAACTTTGGATATAAAACTAATATCAGCATTCTGTTTGTTGCAGGTGGTAAGGAATATCCTCAAGTTTTCTAGAAGTGTACCTTACGAATCCTGCGACGAAAGCACAGATTGTAGAGTGGTTTATTGTAACCACTCGTAGGTTCAGCGGAATTTCTGAACAAAATATGTGAGCAAACCGCCCACACGTGACAGCATCAGAAAGTGGAACAAGTCATTCAAGGAAACTGGTAGTGTCCTTACAAAGAAAAGCCCTGGACGACCATCCCTGGTTCCAGAAAGGGAGGAGGTTGCGAGACAAACATTCACTCGTAACCGTCGAAAGTCAATCAGACAAGCAGCGCGACAGCTGGCTATCCCCAAGTCGTCGGTGGAAAGAGTGTTACGTCATAGATTGGAAATGCGCCCGTATAAACTGCAGATAACCCATCACATAACCCCAGATGATCATGTGAAACGCAAACTGTTCGCTGAAGAGATGTTGGAGAACATTTCAAGTGCTGAATCTTTCCTGAGACAAATCTGTTTCTTGGATGAGTGCACTTTTCATGTTTTTGGAAAGGTTAATAAACAGAATGTGAGAATTTGGGGAACTGAACACCCGCATTGCACAATGAAAGATGAACATGCTAGCCCAAGAGTGAATGTTTGGTGTGGCATAATTGTCGACCGTATTATTGAACCCTTTTTCTTTCAAGAAGCGACCGTTAGAGATGATAATTACCTGGACACGATTGAGCAGTTCGTGTATCCCCAGTTGGATGAACTTGCAACTCCGGTCATTTCCCGACAAGATGGGGCGCCACCTCATTGGGCGTTCATTGTGAGGTCTCTGGATACCAAATTTCCTAATCGATGGATTGGGCGTGGTGATCCAATTGCATGGCCCCCACGTTCTCCGGACTTAACATCCTGTGACTTTTTCTATGGGGATTCATCAAGGGTGAGGTTTACAGCACCCCTGTTGCAGATGTTACTTACCTAAAGAGGAGGATTACACAAGCACTTCAGAAAGTTACTACGGACATTATCGAACGAACATGCTTGGAAGTGGAATACCGTTTAGACATTGTTAGGGTGACAAATGGTGCCCATGTCGAATGTCTATAAAAGGTCATGATGAGTTCTATCAATTAACATAAGTTGTGTATTGAGATCTTTTATACAGTATTACAACTGTTATTATTTGAAATTGATTACACTTTTATGGGACACCCTGTATTTTTAAAATGAATATTTGTTTAATATAACATCATGCTTCCATGTTTAAAGCATTAGAGAAAACGGCAAGGAAGTAAAATCCGTGGCGCAATAGAGGAAGTCAGCTTACATCAGAAACTTAACAGAACACATAACTATACACATTTTTGTTTTCGGGGGTTTAACGACCTCACGTGAGCAACTCCGGGCTATCATATAAGCAGTCACCCGTCCTTAATTTGGGGCTACTGGTTCTGGGGAAGGAGAGATCCAGTGCCGCAAAACAAACACCATTCATGCCTCACCCAGGATTCGAACTCGAACCCATCTCGGACGAATAAATAGAAGCCATAGCTTCGTACCACTCTGGCACCGTGGAGATATGTATCTTTAACGAAACAATTCGTGTAAAATGCTAAAATCTTCAAAGGCAATAACTAGAAATTTTACTGAAATGAATACTTCTGCAGTCTGCACCACGACTTTCATTGTAACCGTAGGCAAAAGTACGGTTTATCTTCTGGCTACGCGGAAACCAGTTTGTGAATGGTGCAAGGCAAAGTTTTTTCCAGTACATTATCGGAGGGGAGGAGAGAAAAAAAAGTCGATGTTTGGGGCAACCCTGGACAGAATTTGAGACCGCTTGAAAAACTTCCGGTAAAGAAAAGTGTCATAAAAATAATTCGGCTGATTTTGTCTGGCATCAATTTTTATGGTATTCACAGATATCCGGAAGAACAAAAAATTCGGAATAGTGGTATATAGTTGTATACCTACATTTTTTCTCTTACCACGACTTCAGGCCTAATCAGTAAGTAAAGTTCAATGTTTCCTGATAAATCGTCACGAACTATACTCATAGCTCAAATCCTTAGGACATCCCCTATCGACACGACTGGGCGCAGCCCACAGCACTTAGCAGTGATGTCACCAACAGGTACGGAATATATAGAGACAGCACACGCAGGGCACGTTGGTTTTCCAGTACGAAGCTTATGAAATGAGAAAAGGGAAGGACTTGTCAGAGTTTGAAGGGGAATGATTATCAGCGCGAAGAATGCGAAGGCCAACATCTCAGCTACTACCGGCATCATTGACTCCTTGAGGGCAATGATGCCGGAAGCTAGAAGAGGGTAAACTACCACTGGTTGGTACATGCTGTCAGGAGTAAATATTTCTCACAATACCTCCAATAAACCTTGACTCCAGGGCGGACAGACAAACGTTTCTGAGGACACAATCCCGCAGACGCTCTTATGGATGGGCCTAAGATGTCGACGGCTCATTCGCGCGTGCGCCCATGTTCACCGATTGTCACCTACAAATCTTCCTGCAATAGGCAAGGAAGCACCATGCCTTGCCACTGGACGACCGACAAAGAATCACCTGCTGTGAGTCCAGACTCTAGTTCCAACATGCCTATTGCCTATGTACGTGTCATAAAAATGCAAGTATACGAGTAACGTTTCCTTAAGCATGTCAGATATATCGGTATTTTGTGCCTTTAGCTTAAGAGAAGAAAAGTAAAATGAATATAGCTTGAGAATTTATCGCAATGTATTTGCCAAAACATGACAAATGCTTGACACTCAGTTTAAAACTTTTCAGTTCTAAAATTCCATTCTTATGCAATTTCGATACACTTACACAATTATTTTCCCATTATAAATATTACGTTATAATTTCACACTAATGGAATAAAGGAGCAACGATTAGTTATATACTTCGATTATTTTCCTTTGACTTTGCGCTTTCAAACTCAAAATTTTAAATTTTACCTGTAAGTTATTATTGAAAAGTACATTACTTTGAGAAACGTTTTGTGGTACTTTTGCTGAGAAATAAGAACTGTACTTACGCAGAGGAAGGGATTGAAAGCAAAATTTTCTAACACACAACATATGTTATTGTAATAAATCTTATATTAAGAATTCATTCCATATATAAAATAAACATTTATTCTTCTGTCACTTGCGCTGATGAAAAATTGTTTACATAGTACGTTCTTTGACTTATCCTCTACAAAAACAAAGTAGGTAAACCGATAAGAGCCCTTAAAATATGCTATTAGGATGAATAAATAAATGTTCAGTTTGTTGCGAACATCGTATAGGGAGATGTTTACAAAATGTTCCTGAACTTTCCTGTTCTGATGGCATTTTAATGGAAAATAATTTAATAATTAATTTTGAGTATATCTTTCGGTGCAACCACATTCAGTATCGAGTAAATTCTGTCACAAACAATGCTTCTTTTTTGCGTGACCAATGATTTTCCTTCGAACCAAGATTGTTTTGCTTAAAACTTCATTAATGCCAAATCGCAATAGAGTATCTGTCAGTTTGTTTGCTCCTCTTGCCGATATTCCCAACTTTTATCTCTGTCTGCTTTTCACATAATTTCTCTCAGCCAAAAATGCAACATTAACTTGTACTGATACAATTTAATGAAAATCTTAGTGTTCTTTAGTGGAAGAATAATCAATATGCAAACATCTGGTAAACGGCCATATGCTACATGTTTATACTACGTAGATTTAAACTTTCTTTAACTTCATGTAAGTAGTGACGTACTGATTTATTATATTGTTACGCCCCGGGCGCCAGACTATTGAATAAAAATATCACTTCACTAATTTAGAATGTAGGGTGACAGGCATTGAACGACGACTCGAAGGAAAACATTAGAATTTAGGATAATTGTTTGTGAATTCTTTATCGCCGAAATCTCAATTATTGGTTAAGAGAATTTAGCCTAAAAATTTCGCCAAACAAAGCCAAGAAATTCCTCTAACACTCATAAATTAATTAATACACACAATTGACGTGGAATAGGAACATCAAACAGAAGTCACCGCTCTTTCCACATTTATAAGTGAGTCACGGAAAGTGGCTGACTTATAAATGTCCCAGTGGCGGCCGATGATAATTTTTCCGTGACTCGCTTATAAACGTGGAAAGAGCGATGACTTCTGTTTGACTCATAAATTAAGATGGGTCTGTGGAGACGGACCCGAAAGATCTCGCACGTTGGTTTTAATCATTTTTAAATTTTTAAACAAGTTTTATTATCGTAAGTAAAGGTGATTCATAGCTTGAGATAGTTTGGCTTGCTTATTTTGTGTTGAAATTGGTTATGTCTTGTTTTTCGTGCTTTAGACAACAAAAACGATCGTACATTAGTAAATCTCCATAGCACGACAAAAATCTTCTACTTATCGTCAAGGACAGCTGCCTTTGAAACAAGTAAGTTTTTACTATCATCGTCCAATCTTGTCAACTCATGGCGAACTCTCACATAAAGCGCGCTGTCAAGATATTCTACAGGACCTCTAGAAAACTGGCAGTGGAGTGAACTCACCACAATATCTTACAAAACTGCCGCTCCCTTGGTGTCACTCCAAAATTATTGCGCCTCAGAACCACGCCGACGTCCTATCGAGACTCCAAGATTTTGACCTGTGCCGAGTCTACACGTCTTTCTGCAAACATACGTGCAAAATACAGCTTGGTTGACCTTTTTAATAGGAAATCTTACAATGCATATGGTTTCCTGGTAAAATATGCTCCGTCTGTGATCTTCGATGAACTCATCATTGTAAAGTTCGCCAGGGTGGAACGTGAAGTACAGCTTTGCCAGCACAGACACCTGCAGAAATTACGATTTTTGGTCCATGAATCCACTCACAATAGACCCACAGCCCCTAGAGCCCCTCTTAGGAGCTCACCTGGCGCCGTTATGAAACTTAGCTCACTCCAGTTAACTGAGGAGGAGACAAATGCACTTAACAGAGGTTTCAGGGTTTCTTTCCCTGCGCTTAACCGTAAATCATTTCAGTTCATTACCCAGGTTGAACAAATCATCAAAATTTTACCAAAAACCAGCTGAGGATCCTTTGCGATTCAAAATAGCTTGAACCATTGGGCATGAATGTACACAACCACCCACTGAACACCAAAACCTGTTACAGTATGATAGATCTTTGTTGCTGTCATTAGCAAAATACCCTTCACTGACTATTACTTCTGCAGATGAATCACACCAAATGGTTATCCTTGATAAATCTGTTTACAATTCAAAAATGATAGAATCTATTAACCAAATTCCGCACACTGTTATCATGCGTAACCCAACACCTGCTATTGTCACAGCCCTCAGTAAACTTAAAAACAGCTATTCGCTTCCACAGTCTATTGCAAATCATATGCACCCACCATTCGGACCACACGCTCCTGAATTGTTTGGAAAAATTAAACTACATAAACCAAATCACCCAGTCTGACCCTTAGTGTCGGGCTATGAAAACCCTACACGTAATTTGTAAAAATCGCTTGCATCCCTACTCACCCCCTAACTGAACAATCCAGGTACTCAATTCACAGCTCTACCCAAGCCCTAGATAGAATACATGCTGTTCATTCAGATCTACCGTTCTTAATGGCCAGCCGGGATGTTGTTTCCCTTTTCCCAACGTCCCTGTGGACACAGCCATAGATTTAATTACCCCACAGCTACCTAGCTTGGGTTTACAACTTTCTGAATGCACTGCCATTGCATCAGCCCTCACTCTTATTAAAAACCGAACTTATTTTAAGTTTAATTACTTCATTTACCGCCAAGACAACGGTACACCAATGGGATCACCTCTCTCTTCCGTATTGGCAGAGATTGTTTTACAATATGTTGAAAATACTGTACACACTAATGGACCCTTCCAACCCCTGCTTTACACAGGGCCAAGACAACGGTACACCAATGGGATCACCTCTCTCTTCCGTATTGGCAGAGATTGTTTTACAATATGTTGAAAATACTGTACACACTAATGGACCCTTCCAACCCCTGCTTTACACCCGATACGTTGATGATGTCTTGGTGTTTTGGCAGTATCCCCTTTCCGATTTAAGCGTCTTTACAGAATCTCTTTCTTCCGTTCTTACTTCTATTACTTTCAACTCAGAAATTGAATCTTCAAATTCCTTACCTGGATATATTGTTGAAACGCAGCACAGGTGGGCGCATCCATACCTCAGTTTATCGTAAGCCAACATTTGTTCCAGTTGTGATTCCATACAACTCGTTCACCCCCAACAGTTACAAATCTTGTTCACTTCATTCTTGATTCGCAGAGCCTACACACACTCTTCATCAAACTCTGATCTTTTGCTGGAACTTCAGTGCATTTCCACTATGGCCAAGTCGTTCGAATACCGCGTCGATATTTCACTAAAATTCTTCACAAGTTTCAGCGCTACTATTCCACCACACTTCAACCCCAACGTGAATTGCCTGTTACCCGGTTTGTTGGCCCCATTACTTACCACCCCACCATATTATCATTATTTTATAAAACTTTCCGTAAGTTCAACTATAACGTCAGTATTTCCTCCAAATGCCTTTTCAACCTGGCCCAAGTCAGTTCGTGACCACGTTACGATTATGGAAAAATATTGTGTATATTCTGTGCCATTACAACCTGTTGGTGACTCTCTCCCTACGACAGCCTACATCGTATCAACCTGTCGGTGACTCTCTCCCTACGAAAGCCTATATCGGATCAACCTGTCGGCTACTCGAGGTGAGAATCTCCGAACATAAATACAATGTTCGCAACCATTCATCTGCAACCGCCTTAGCGCGAACAGTCAACAAGGACAATTATTAACCACTATAGAATGACGTTAAATTATTGGGCTTGACGAGAACTAAAACTGCTGTGCTCTTTTTGGAGAACTTGTATATTTTGGATTTTGCCGAACAGTTCAGTAATGAAGAAACTCCGCAAACCATAGCTGCTCCTTGGAGGTTCCTGCTGGAGAATCTCTCTTCCACTGCAAAGATGTTTTGACTATTTACTTACTGTCCTTTTATATTTTTCGTTTTTATGCATTTGTACATATTTTCATTTCATTTTTATTGTTACTTTCTGTGTAAGGCATATTTAACCTTTTTAGTGTGGCGCTTGCGTTGTATCTCGCAAGCCAGCGTGCCCCGTGAGAGATCTCGTGCTTGAAGATGGGTCTGTGGAGAAGGACCCGAAAGATCTCGCACGTTGGTTTTAATCATTTTTAACCTTTTAAACAAGTTTTATTTTCGTAAGTAAAGGTGATTCACAGCTTGCGATAGTTTGGCTTGGTTATTTTGCGTTGAAATTGGTTGCGTCTTGTTTTTCGTGCTTAAGACAGCAAAAACGATCGTACATTAGTAAATCTCAATAGCACGACAAAAGTCTTCTACTCATCGTTCTTTATTGACAATTGAGAATGAACGTGCACGGAAATTGGACGTTTCCTAGATGATTGACGCCTTTGAGCAATAGAAAAGGAGATCCGTCCTTTAATGTTGATCCCAATATTGGTGTGTAAACAGCCTTACTTATACAGTATTCTGCATTTTATACTTTCGGAGCTACCGGTATAGTATGTAAGAAAATGCCGTAGTAAAATGAAATTCGCGGCAGTACGCCTTGATATGCCTGACTGTACGGTATGTCTACGGAACTGGGGGGCCCACTGCATGATCCAGCACAAGAGCCCAACATTAGTAGCTACGCTACTGCCAATTCTCATTAAGTTGTTACATGCCTCTGGCAGCAGTTTCTTCCACCTACTGCCCATACAATTAACTGGTCCCTTCCTCCTGTGATGTCTTTTATAATGTCAAAGGATTCTACTGATACCTGACTGCCGAATTTTACCATGTTTCCCCAATCCGTTTCTTGCGACGCATCGCAAGTAGTTGAGCTTTAAGTTTGTTATTAAAACTTTCCCCGGCGATAAGTAACGTGTTTGGCGGGAAGATCTCTCCTGAATGTAAAAATATTTCTCAGATGAACAGTGCTAAACGGGACCGCACTATTCAAGGTATACATGTATACATTAACTCTTTCAACGGAAAAAAATAGCATAATTCGAAATAAAAATTACACACAAATGTGAGCAACATGTATGCGATGTAAAATAATCTTTTTAATCAGAATTTAAAACTAAATTATGGCTGCAAATAGAAATATACTTTTATCCTCCTTGTTCAAATGAGTTTAACGACCATGACGAGCAACTCTAAGTGCTGTAAGCAGTCGCCCGTCCTTAATGTGGGGCCACTGGTTCTGGGGAAGGGAGAGAGCTTAGCGATGTGAGATAGGCACAACGCCTATGCTTCATCCACGGCTCGAACTGTGGTCCAGCTCGGACGACTAGCCGGAAGCCTGCACCTTTGATCACTCAGCCGTCGGACCGGCTTTCTCCTCATAGCGGCTGAATTGTGCATTGCGGAAAAGCAGGAAATTTACACGAAATGTTTCTCGTAGTGAATGCTTTTTAACACAGAATATATTTTTCAAATCGAACTTTTAGAAATGGATATATTCAAGGAAATACATTATACTCTGTAAGGTCGGCGTCGTTATGTCTAGCTTCCCTGCCGAAAGCTTACAGCAGTTTCTCGCTATATTGGTTTGCAACGTATCTTACTAACTTAAACAAATTATTTATCTGAAACAAGCATGTCGCCGTCTCGCCTTTGCCACCGACATCTGGCAATCAAGGCGGCTGAAAGACGTTCATTTTTTTTTGTTTAACAAGTTATGCATAAATGAGTTGCACGTTACGTGGTAAAACTTAACAAAATCTTCATTACGAAATCACTCAATTTTCTAGCCTAGCTGTTTCGAAAGCTGCGAAAACACGATATCGTCAAGACTGCTTATTTCCTTACGTATTCGTCTCGGCCACTCCTTGCCTGAGCTCAACCACGGGCTTCCTCTTACTGCTGGAAACCCCGTACGTACTGGTACATGTCCAGGGACTGCAAAGAGTCTAACCACTCGCTCCTTATTTCTCCGCGTCCACCGCGAGAGACTGCTCGTCTAGTGCCAAAAAGTAACTACTCGTAGAGTGCCAAGAAGTAACGGCATTTTCCCTGGGGTTAAATTCACCAACTGGCGGGAACCCAAACTGGTCCCTATACCACGAGGGTTACTCGAAGATCGTGTTTTTCGTCGACACATCTCCGAACTATCTAGAGGCGGAAATTCCGTACATCACCAAAAATAGAAGTACAAACACTTCCGGTAGTACACGACCTTGCCGCCGTTTATCCTCTCTTAACGGTGGGTTTCTACAATGCCAATAGGTCTCGAGCTTCTTGTTCTTTGTCCGTTCGCGTGATTAACATTGTGATCTTCTAATGCTAAGCCTGTATTTACCAGAAAGGCATCAAGCTCCTCCTCTTTTCATGCAAAGAAATGTTCTTTGCGCTTTTACCGAAATGGCAAATACGAAATGTTTATTATCACCCTCCGTGGAGGTCCATTACTTAGTCATATTTTGCACATTTTTACATTTTAGTAATTAAATTTTAATTTAATTTGTGGTGACCCTTACACACACCACAACCTACCTCCCGTTTGCAGAAAAACTGAGCATTGCAAAAAATGTGTGCAAAATGTTTACCATATGGTAATTGGAATCCCACGAAAAAAGAAAAGTATTCTTTCAAACGGGTTTTTCAGAGGTAGTGATGTGGAATACTGTATGATCAAGAAAATACCCATGTGTATTTACACCCCTAGCGGCGACACTGTACTTAGCAAAAATTGCAAACAGCTTTGGATCATCGTTTTCGTAGTTCAAGCTGCCAAGTCGAAAAGGTTTTTCATATCTATCTTATCGGTAAAGGCTTAAAACTAAGTCCTTACAGTTATGTGTGTCCGTGCACACTGCGTCGCCGCGTCCAGAAATAAAATTCCTTTTGTGAGTATGGCTAAGACTTTTCAGACAGTTCGCACTGTTACTAGATTGCAATTTTCCCGCCAGGAAACGTAAAAATTATATTGCAACTCTCACGATATCTATGTTCTTGGAAGACTAAATGATGTTTGTTTGTTTTGGGAAGTGAAACCCAAATTGGCCAGTGGCGGAACTCGAAGCCACATCCTTCTGTTCCGGAGCTCAATGCTTTCCCAATTAAGCTACGCCGGCAAGCTCTTATTACTGCTACTTGCCGTTTTGACATGTGCGTCACCTATGTAGTACGTCACATATATTCTTTTCCCCCTCCCTTCTTGAGAAAGGGCTGGGCCGGCAAACCATGCTGAAGTAGCTCGCTGTAGGAGAAGGAATTCTCATTAATTACAGACGATGTGTGGGAGGAACATCACACATTTTTAGAAGAACCTAACAGCCAGTAGATCCATATTTACGTTCGGGCGCCAATGTGAAAACACAAATTTGCCAGTGGCTGGACTCGAACTCACATCCCTCTTTTCCGGAGCCGAATGCTTTCCCAAAAAAGCTACGCCGGCAATAGCCTATCACTGCTACTCGCCGTCTTGACATGTGTGTGACCTCTGTAGTACGTTACGGGGGGTGAGGGTGCCGGTTAGGCATTAGCAGGAGTTCCCACTGTTTCGTAAAATGAACCTGTTGTCGTTCTAATGCAGATCATAGTCGAAAAAATACGAAGGCATTTTTTGTATCCTATTCATTGAAACATCCTGAAATGTCCCGCGTAATTCCTTAGTATCGAGGCAAGCTGAAAATCTGGGAATTTTGTTTCAGTCAAATGACGTACTTATGACAACCACTACTCTTGATGGCATTTCTATTGTTTCGGGACGGAGCTAAAAATTTAAAACATTTAACTCGGTTTTACATCATTAATCCGGCTTAAACAGCCAATTAAACTATAAATCCGCCGTTAAGTGAAATATACCGGTTGAATAATGGATGATCCTAGTCTCAAAACTGAAAAGTTTGGAAGCACTGGAATTTTCGCACATAGGATAAAAAAGAAAAATAAAGATAATGTAACGGCTGTGCCTAAGTACAGCTAACACACCTTCCGAGAAATGACAGAACCTGTCAGAATATGCTAAAACTTTGGGTAGCGAAAGTGTTGAGGAAACTTGAGAATTTTAAGCATTTTATAAAACGCTAAACTAACAGGGATGAATGGAGGTCCTGCATTTTATTCTGATAGATTATGAATCGAATAAATAAATACATGCATGTGCAAAAGAAATGAATAGCAAATCTAAAAATACCATTGGACGTTATTTTAAACTGAATTTTTAAAGTTAAATCAGTGGGTTATGCCGTAAATCTTTATTTTTTATGGTTCGTGCAGTTTTTCTTCTGTCATGGGAAATCACCCCCTCCCCCTAAAATATTGATCAGTGCTTCAGAGTTCTAAGAAAAGGGATGCTCCCTTCGAATTTTATTTCCTCATATATAAATTATAGAGAGAAACTACAAGATCGTTACATTCTTCAGGGGTTTGTAAACGTAAATAAGCAATTTTTTTTAACCCTTGCTCTCATGTGCCTTTCGTTACAGCAAACCCGTGAAGGAATTTAGATCAACTAGGTTTTCAATATTTAAGGCTAGATACCATAGAATAAAAAACACTGCGCACAAAAAATTGTAGGAAAGTTGTCTTTCAGAGCTAGTGTGTTCGTACTATCTGTCGGCTAACGTCGTCAGATGAAAAATATTCAAAGAAAAAAAAATGGTTGATAGGGGGAAGTCAGAAAATAATTTTCCCAACATCATTGTATTTTGTATTTATTAGTAGGAAAAAAGTGTTTACATCTTTGAGATATGGCCATCTGTACACTACTTCTGAACATAGTCACCTTGTCTGTTGAGGCACTTGTCAAGATGAGAAATTCATGCGCCGAAACCTTGTCCATAAAAGTTTGACGGTTGTCCATACAGCCATTATTTCACAACATACCTCTCAGCATCATCCGACGGGAATCATTTCCAACGAAGATGCTGCTTCAACCGTGGAAAGAGGTTAAAATCCGACGGAGCCAGATGAAGGCTGTAAGCCGGATGTTGCAGTACTTCCCATTCCCAGCTTTCCAACAGATAGACTGTGTAACGAGCCGTATGCGGGCGAGCGTTGTCGTGCAAAAGCGCGCATTGGAATGACATTTCAGGCCTTTTTTGTCGAATAGATCTCTTCGGTCTCTTCAACGTAGCTTGATAAGCAGCAGCATTGGTTCTTGTCGTGGAAAGTGTGAAATCCACCAGAAGCACGCCATGCATGTCCCAGAATACGGTCGCCATAATCTTCCTGCTGATGGTGGATGTCTTGAATTTTTTGGTAACGGGGGACCCTGGATGCTTCCACACCATGGATTGGGCCTTTGACTCAAGAGTGTAGCGAAATAGCCATGTTTCATCTCCAGTCATGATGTGCCTTAAGAAATTGTAACCATGTTCATTGAAGCGAAGCAGATGGACGTGAGAAGCGCCCATGCCGTTATTCTTGTGTTCCTCTGTCAGTTGTCTGGGAATCTATCCACTGCACACTTTTCGATAGCCCCAACGGTGATGAACGATGTCCCATACGGTGACTTGCGAAAGGCGGAATTTTTCTTCCAGGTGATGCAGTGTCACACTGCAATCTTCACGTAAGTACTCCTCAACTGCATCGACATGATCTGCTGTTGTGGAAGGACGTCCGATCCTTGGTTCATCATGGACACTCACTCTACCGCCACTGAAATCAGGACACCACGTTCGTACCACTGCACTGTCGTCACGTTCAGGCCGTACAGCTTGACGTTCACGGTGAATTTCAATAGTCGGCGTCTCTTTTGCCCACAAGAAGCGAATCACTCTTCGGGCTTCTTCCTTTGTCCATTCATCCAGTACAGTCGCTGTTTTGAATCTGTGTAGTTCAGGAACGTAATGTCTCTAGAGCTTTAAAGTGCAGCCACCTAAAACAAAACTATCAAGTTACACATAAGTAAAAAACATGTTCAATACATGCAGTATTTTTAAAGTTCTTCAATAGGGAAAGTTACTTTCTGACTCCCCCTCGTATTTTCCCCCAATCTCTCTCTACCTGCCATCTCTACCTACCAAACTCCTGCATCGGAAAACGAAATGCTGGTGTCCATGACTAAATCCTTTTCATGTGCTCATGTCTCAATCGATCACTGATATTTTATCAATGTTTGGATAATATCTAGGTCGATGAACAGTTTACCCACCTTTTGTCTGCAGCTAAACAAATAAAGGAGTGTTGCTTTACCCACGTGAGAATTCTAGCTTGGCCGATCAGCAACTGATGTTTTAGCACTCTTTTTAGGTACACCTTAACTCAGTAATAGACAACTGGCTGTCTGCGGGCTGCTTGTGTCCCCCGATATGATCATCATCGTCTTACATGGGACAAATGCCGTAGGAACCGGCCACCAGATGATAGCAGAGTACAATCGTCTTATATTTTTACTACCAGCGCATCGACACTGATCTGGTAAACCCTGACAGGGAAGGGGGACCAGGAACTTAGTGCGTCCGGGGCCGACTTCAGAGGAACCATCTACGCATTCGCGTCTGCACCCCCAGAAAAGCCGTAGACTAGATTGCCGACAGGACCATGCTCTAACACCCGTCAGAAACGTCCGCCTCCCACATGAAGCACAGCGCGTTAGCCAACTGCGCTATGCGGGTGATCCTCCGCTAACAGCGCAGTTTTAAAGCTTTTCGCAGAAAGTTGCACAAACTGCAATTTGAAATCACAGAAAAATATTCACATAGACATCAGCGGCAAATCTAGGAGCTGTATCGTGCGGGAAGACACAAGTTTTTGGAGTGCTTGACAGAAATTTTGCCAAAAAAATCAGTTTATACTGATTTTACCCGACGCTAATGATGCTAAATCCGGTAAAAAAAAGTTTTAAGGTACGTACTGTAACGTAGTATTTATTCGGTGTATGTTGTACGGGGAGCCATGAATGTGTGAAAATCCGTGGACTTGAACAAGTTACTATTTCTTTCCATTTATTTGCTTCCTTGCGTAATTTTTTTAATGTTTTTAACCCTTTAACGACCAGGGCCCTGAAATCTTGTGTCGATCAGAATTCCATAACGCTCGAAACTGTCTCTCTGTTACTCCTTTCAGAATTTCTTTCCTACCCTTTGCAAGTCAACAAAAGAAGGATTAGTGCTCGGTCAACAAGCGAAACTTCCGATCTGCAGTCACCTTCAGACGTTTCCCCTGGAGCGGTCACTTCATTCTTCCATGGAGAAATCATGCGGTGTGATGAGAGTAAGTAATATCGCCCCGGAAGATACCAACGCCTACTTTACTTATTTGTTTAGCGACAATATTGATGACTCAGGGTGACATTTACTAATCCCGTATAGGCCATGTAATTTCAAAGAACAGGTGGGAGAAGGAAATCCTAATCATTCCAGACGGGCGTTTTCGGGAGGTCGTGGTAGTTTAGATGTAAGGGGGTTATGGTCGTTAAGGGTTAATATTTGCTGTCGTAAAGCTGTTATGAATTTTGGTTTATAACCTAATAAGGTAAAATCTCTCTCTCTTTCATCTTGTCAAACTATAATTACGAAAGTGCTGTCTTTCCAGCGTTCTCTTAGACGTTCGCTCAAAGGATTCCCTCCATTTTCACAGAATAGAACAACACTAAATTTAACAAAATTTCTGTGAATTCCAAAAATTCACGTACATTTATCCAAGTTTTCTAAATTCTAGGATGGTTGCATTCGCATGTGTGCTAACTGCTTGAATATTTTGGGGGAGCCAAAGAATGAGCTCGAAGAAAATTTGGGTGGCTTCCACCAGTAGCGTCGCACTTACTATACATACGTGATCTGCAAAGTGACCGTTTTCCTTAAGCTCTGGCGTGAAACAGGACCAGAGTTCCGGAAACTGATTAAAGGGAGTGTGACGTACCTGCCAGCAGGACGCACACGACATAAAGGCAGATAGGAATCAGAATAATCGTCTGCGTAGCTCAGTTGGTAGAGCGACTTGTTCCGAATATAAGCGGCCTCGGGTTCGAATCCCGGCGTAGACCAAAAATGACGGAGAAATTTACTTCGTTATAGGAGAGATTTCCAGGACTAAGCGACTTTATCAGTGGCGACTCGTGCCCATGTTGCTACAGGTGCTACGACTTACGCGTGGTCTAAAAACCCCACCACTTACACCAAATACATTAAGAACTGGGACTCATTGGGCGTGTCCCCCATACACACTACCACCGCCGGTGAAAAAAAGAGATTAATAAAGGAAAAGAAATAAGGGGAACTATATGAATTACTCGTTTTGTTCGCCTTTTTATATCACAGCTCTTCCGAGGTCATTCTACCAGCGCCTTTGATTCTATCCAACCATCTTGTTCTCTATCTTCGCTTTCTTCTGCTTTCTCCCACCTTCCCAAGCACGATCATTTTTTCTAAACCATTATTGACACGTATCACATGTCCAAACTATGTTAGCTTTTACATACGTCCCAGACTTTATGTATTGGTTGAAGAATTTATTACGTAAATACAACATTTCAGTAGCAATGAAGTCACCGACTCCGTTATCACATATAATATCGAGCTGCAAGGAGAGACAGTGTGAGAAAGAAAAAGCAGGTGTGTACGCTATACCGTTGGCGTATCCTAACAACACAGAAAAGATATATATATTCGAATGAAAAAGCGATCCTTAGACACAAGATGTAAAGAACAGATGCTAAGTGTCAACCAGGATATGAAGAACACAGTGTTTGCCAGAGAAATCATGCATTTCTCGGTTGCTCGTATGTGGAATAATATTAGAAGTGCCTCTTACACGAACTTTAAAGAGACTGCCATCAAGGAAACAGTCAAAATCCTTCTCCAGCAGACTAGCATGCAATGATATAGTCTCTATGGAACTACCAATGGTTTAGCGTGCTTTATTAAAGAATGGAAACACATCGCAGCTCACCATATAAGTGCGTGATGAAAATTCACGTAATACTTCTCGTCATGTCACCCATGTTATTTTCGGAAAATCATCTTGTTTCTTACGTGTTCTGATTCCCTGCATTTTACGTTTTTCTATTGCCTTGAATAGGCCTCCCAGTGGAGAGCGAAAACTTGGCGAATCTATATATAAGCATTTTTTTATAATGCCTGTGGTTGCTGAGATATTGGCTTCCCCCTTTCTGGCGCCGCTATTCATTTTCGTCCAAACTCCAACAAGACTTTCCGTTTTCCCAGTGCACTGGCTTCGTCGTACTGCCTAACTGACACGCCCTGCCCTTGCCGTCTACATATCGTATTTCTCACCTGTCGTGAAGTCATTGCTACGTGTTATGGGATGAGTCGTGGAGACAGGGGTAGTCATAATGATCTGGCCTATAATTGTGAGTATATAGGGTGTCCCGTAATAAATGTTGCAACGTTTGAGGGACAGTAGGGGACGTCATCATTGTAATGCGAAAACCGTTTAGTTTTTCGAAATATGATTTCATTAAGGAGATATTAAGGCCGAAAGTTTTATGCTGTCACTTCCGTTAGTTCGCTTTGGCTGTAAAAATATGAAGAAATCACAGAAGTTCTTCAGTGTCTACTTGCTCTTCCTTGTATACTACGGTTTTAATATGTCCTCAAACGAACAAATCCAGCGGTGAAAGATCAAGAGAGCGCGGAAACCAGGCAATGGGGCCTCCTCTTCCAATTCATCACCCTGGCAGCTCTACTGATGTTTCCGCAAGCTGTGCTAATTTTATTTCAAAGCGGATGTGACATCATAAAACTTTCAGCCTCAATATTTTTGTAATGAAATTATGCTTCGAAAAACTGTAAGCGGTTTTTGCATCACAATGGCGTCGCCTACTGCTCCGCAAACGTTGTAACACTTATTACGGCGAAACCCTGTATAAATGCCGTTCTTCAATATTTTAACAGCAAATAACTCTATTTACAGGTGGTACTTAACTCACGCTTTGGCTAGAGAAAATTTTATATATGAAGAACAAATTTAGTACACCTCTCGACTATAGATGAATCTCGATTAAATTTTATTTTACCGTGCATGAACTTGCATTACCCCAATCAACAATCAATGATTTGACCTACGTCCTGATTGTACCGAAACCGATTAACAAATGACGATTTACAAATGTCTCCTAAAGTGATCTATAATTTTGACAACCTATTATTGAGCTGTAACTATACCGATTCATAAGTGATCTGTTGATAGATTTCACTTGGTGACCTACATTCGAATTGAAAGGAAATCTGAAAATGTTTTAACATGTTTAGAAATAAAGCAGTCAACAGGTAATATTTTATTCGTGTTTCAGCTACGAATAAATTAATCGACGGTTGATATTCACCAAGAGTGAATTTCAAATTTTTTTTATTCGAAATTACGATTACTAGCGATAATAAAATAATATATGAAGAAAGAAATCATCGGTAGGAAAGATTATAGCAGAGAAGAGAGAGAGAGAGAGAGAGAAGGATCAAACAGGAACTTCGATAGTGATTATCTGTGAAGCAACGCTGAAAGGATAATTTGCAAAACAAGAGCCTCAACCGAAGAGCAAAACTAAAACAGGGGACATTTAACACCTTTGAAATTTTTGTTGTATAATCATCTTAAAACAGTTAAAAAAAACAAGAGTTTTTAACATTGCCTATTTCCGAATTCTTGTTAGGATACTGAGTAATGAATAACGTAACATTTTATTTTCAGGTCTGGATAGCATAATACCTGACTGAATACACAGTACGACAGTTGAGACTTAATTTTTTTAATAAAACAGCACGAAAATTTACGTGAGTATGTTTTATTCGAAGTACATTCCTCCTGCGTTAATACAAGAAGTGGCAGAATCAGTAAACGACAGGGAAACTTGCAGAGGTCATCTTTTGGTATGGAGTGAAGAGATGATGTTACAGTTCTTTGTATGTCTTCAATGTCTTGCAACACTTTTCGTTTTAAAGGCCGCTTCAATTTAGGGGATAGAAAGTAGTCACACGGTGACAAATCTCCAGAATAGGGGAATAGTTGAGTGCACACACTTGTTTTCGTGCCAAAAATTGCTGCACAGACTGCTCTGTGTGCCGGTGCGTTATTGTGAAGAAGGAACCATTGCCCATTTTTGTACTCAAGCCTGACACAATGAAGCCTCCACCACAATCGTTTCAAAATGGACGTGTATAATTCGCTTGCTGTCGTAAAAGCACACGAGCAGTGTCTTGATTTTGGACCTGTAACATGATCTTCTTTCCTTTGTGTGACTCTGGAGACTTCCACTGAACACACTGACGCTTCGTTTCAGGATCATAACGAAAGCATCATATCTCGTCCCCTGCCACAATGCTTTGGAGAAAATGTTTCATTGTTTCTGCAGTGTCCAGGCTTTCTTTTGCGCACTACACTTGGGCATGTTTCTGGTCGTCTGACAAAGCATGCAGAACAAAACGAACACAACCCCCCCCACCAATCAAGCACTAAAATTTGACGAATCGTCACCTTATTTAACACTAAGCTCATGTTGTCAAGGTCACACAAGGATCACTTTTTATCCTTTCGCGAACTTTCTGTATGAATTCAGACGTGCTGCCTGAAATCGGGCGTCCGGGACTTAGGTCATTTTCCAAATCCTCCTGCCCATCCTTGAAATGTGCATACCATCGGAATATTTGTGCGTGAGATAGGTAATTAGCCCCATATACATCACGCAACAATTCAACTGTCTCAGATGCAGTTTTACCAATTTTCAAACAGAACCGGATATTTGCTTTCTGTTCCACGACAGAGTATGACAATATTATTCCGCTAAATGACGTCATGCACAGCATAAATAATCATTTGTGCAAGTCTCACGCAAACGCTATTGACATCGCGTAGCTGATAAGTGACATCAAAAAATCGTGTCTTCCGACCCTTGTGTTTTACCGGGTTTTTTTTTTTTAAATCAGTCTCATTACTTGATTGCCGCACTGTGTAAATTCACTTTGTTAAAACATTTCCATTTAAAGACTCTAAATGATCCCAGGTAACGATGGTCGTGTTTTGAACAAAAGGAAACCATGCAATTTTTTTCTTAAAAGCCAAACTTCGTGACCAGAATTGGAAATTGATCACTTTTTTTTTTTTTTATATCCATTTCATGTGTTTGCAGTGATATTACATTCCTTATAATTTTTTGCCTCTTTTCTACAGAATATATCGAGGCAAATAAAATATACATTTGCACCATGTTGCAGAAAAATAGCCAGGAAATCAAAGAATATGTGAAGCATTCTTATCAAAACTCACCTCTATATCTGACAAAAAAGTATTTTCCTTATCCATTCGTTCTTCTGAAACAAAGGTGGGACAAATACCCATATCCATTTACGTGACATAAAAAACGGACTCCGGGAAAACCCACTGAAAAGCCTGGTCATGTCCGCATCTGTTTGATAGAAAAAGCATTTTTTCAAATTCTATTCTTAGAAGCTGATATTTGTGCATAAGGACGAAGGAGGAAGGCAAAAAAATTAATTTTCTGCAATAGATCTAGATGCCAAAAGACGTACTGAAAATTGGTGAAAAAATTCCTTCTGTGCATTGTACGAGATAAATTTCTTATCTGGAGGGAGCGATGTTTGAAAATTTTCATCTGTTTTCTATAATATTCTGGAAACGAATTCCTTTTCTGGCAGTTCTCCAAAGAGGGCTAATCTTCGATGAATTCTACTTTAAAGCGGAAAAAAATGCAAAGTTTTTATTCGCGAATAACTCCGAGTAATTAACTTTGACTAATGTAAGACACGTAGCATCATAAAAGTTCAATGCCGCACTTCGGTTTTTCATTGCAGCCATCAGTAAGAACCGTGCAGCAGCTGTAATTAAAATTTTCTGGTTTTATTTAACCACGCTGGACAGATGCAGACGATGAAGAAAAGAAATCGAAAGGCGAAAAACCTGCCTGCGCTAATTATCGTTCTCTGCGTTATACGTCCCTACACAAATTAAAATGGGAATTCCCATAACACGAACACTGACTTCCGTAGTTTTAAATGCTGTTTCCAAATGTTCAAGTAGTTGTCTAAGTATTTGTACTTTGCAGCAGCAAGCGATCACTTTCTAAAATGAATTCCTATGATTAATATACTATAATTAATGAACGAAACAGGGGTTTTCAACCTGATTAATTAACAGAATGAGGAGGATGAAAAGATTCCATGAAATATTCAAAATGTAAAATGAACCTCGTAATAATGTTGAACGCTTAGCTCATGGCGTACTAAACGATTGCAGCTCCATGTTAGAGAAAGTGAAATTATATTTGTGAAATACTGGAAATATTTTATGTTAAATGTAACATTTGTTTGCACTGTAAAACTGAAACTCCGCGAAGCAAAATCATTACAGCTTTTTGATTGTCATTATATCAAAGATGATATTAAGACTTCGTTGCATTTTTACATTTTTCCGTTACTGCAATGGTGATAGGTCAAACAAACGCAAGTACACAGAACGACTGTTCATGTCATGTGGTATTATGACTTATATTCTAATTCAATCAATCACTTTTATTTTAGTTGTCACAATAATGTTCATTGTAGAATACATAAATAAAACAAACAAATTAGTAATAATGTAACAAAGAAGAAAAGGGCTAAATACGCTTGACATAGTCCTCTGCTCCCTATTTAAAAAGAAAAAGAACTATGGAAAAATAAGAAAAAAATGAGGAAAAACATAATTATAATATTAATCATCTATACCACAAGAAAGTAAAGTCATTCTTTAAATATTAGCCTCAGTTGGCACTGGTTGACTATAATTTCAGCAAAGGGTATATGCCATAAAAAAGAGAGAGAATTGACAATAACCACTTTATCTTCCGAACCTAGATTCTGTTTCTAGATCCTATTGTAATTTATTATTTGACAATAATTTATTTTACACCTCACAGCAGTTTGATATTAAAATAAGTAAATGCAGTGCCAAATATCCAATAATTTGTTAAATAATATACATTAAGAATTCCCTTTATCTGGTAAATATAATTTTAATTTTTTCTTGAATAGATCTATATTATTGATAGATGTAAGATATTGAGGTAATCGATTCATGAAGGTTGGGCGTAAATTATTGATGTTTGTTTTAAAATGTTCTGTATGTGGAAACATAGGTACTAATTTGGATCTATTTCTTGTAGAATGTTGTTGTATGTGTGTATTTATCGAGACCATATTTTGATAGAGACCATATTTGATTCTCTTAAACATTATTTTTCCCAAATTATAATCATGTAGTTGTTGTATTGTTAATATATTAAATTTATTAGGTTTAACTGCTGTATGAAAAACCGTGGTAATTTGATGGCTTCTATTTGATGTTAACTCAATTAATCTAACAAATTTATTTTGTAGTTTTTGTAATTTTTTTAATATTATTCTTAGTGGTTATACCCCATGTTAGTATGCAGTAAGTAAAATGTGTTTGTAATAAAGATGCGTATAACAGCAACATTATTTTACATGTTAAATTATTCGGATTATTACTGATAATCCCAATATTCCTTGAGATTTTATTAGATAAAGTATATATATATATATGTATTACATTTTAAATCATTTTGTATTATAGTACCTAAATATTTATGATGCTTAACAACTTCGATGTAATTTCCATTTAGAGCAACCCCTAAAATGTAGGTTGAATATCCTTTTTTTTTTTTAGCAAAAATCATAAGTTTGGATTTGTTAGGATTAAGGGCTAGTTGATTCGAGGAAAGCAAATTTGTAATTGTTGCAAAATCTCTTTCAATTTGATCAATAAGGGTGTATATTTCATTTCCATGTATTAAAATAGTAGCATCATCTGCATATAGTATTAAATCTGCATTTTGTAATAAATTAAATATGCCATTAATGTAGATATTGAAAAACAATGGACTTAAGGTCGAGCACTGTGGCACCCCAGCATTTACCCTTCCTAAGATTGAATCAACATTATTAAGTTGTGTATATTGTTGCCGCCCTGTAAGATAACTTTTAAAAAGATCAAATGCTGTCCCCCCTTATCCCAATTTTATATAATTTGGTAAGCAAAGTTACGTGATTTATCGTGTCAAAAGCTTTAGATATATCAACGAATAAAGCCAAAGTATAGTTATTCCGCGTCAAATTTGTTTGAATTTTACTTGTCAAATGAAGTATGGCAATTTCCGGTGATTTATTGGGTGTAAAACCAAATTGGTTGTAATTTAAAATATTTAGAGATAAAAGAGAGCAATCTGGCGTATAGCAGTTTTTAAACTTTCATTTATTCAACTTTAATTTAATCAACTTTCATTTTTAGCGCATGGTCATCCAAAATGGTGCAGTAAGTCTACCAGGAATTGTGACCAAGGGTCCCGTGCCATACCAGGAGAAACACCCCCATAGCATAATTCCACCGCCGCCGAACTTCACAGTTGGCACAATACATTCCGGCAGGAGGCGTTTTCCAGGCAGACGCCAAACCCAGACCCTGCCATCCGAACGGTAGAGGGTGAACCTTGATTCGTCCCTCCAGAGAACCTGTTTCCACTGTTCAACGGTCCACTGTCGACGTTCTTTGCACCAGGTTAGCCGAGCAGCGCTATTGGACTTGGTGATGTCCATGATAACCGAGCAGATGGGCTTCCTTACGGATGGTATTCATCTAACGAACACTCCCGGATGCCTGTTGAAACTCCTCGCGGATGTGGCCCATCGATTTGGTGTGGTTCTTCCGAATTTCTCTGGCCAGCACCCGTCGGTCTCTAACTCCCAGTTTTGTGGGTTTGCCGCGTCTAGGCACATTCCGACAGTCACCTCTCATCTTCCACTTATCAATCACGTAGGCCACTGTCGATTTTGGGTACTTCAACTCGCTGGATATGTCACGTATGGATCGGCCCTTTTTGTGATACCCGACGATTACACCTTTCTCGAAATCAGAGAGCTCCGAACTGCGTGGCATCTTGCATGCGACTGGTTGCGTTGTTGTTTCCCACACGATATTTAACGGCGGTGGCAGTGACGTGTATCAGGACCGCAGATATCGTCGATTGCAGGGGTGTCCAATTACTTGTTGGTAGATAGTGTATATATCTTTAATGAAATACATTGGTAGCGAGAGACTTTGAGCCTCACGTTACAGAGATTCAGTTTGTTGAATTCGTTTGAAGTGTATTGCTGTTGACTGTTTTAAGGTTACCCGTTGGTTACCGATTATTACCATTGATGAGCTATCAAAGCAATGTACTGTAAAGAACAATAAAGGCAATTTCTATAATTAAAGACTACTCTCTTCTGGCCGTTAGAAAGACTAATATTGCCCATTGTATAATTAAGAATTTCATGCTAGTTAACCGGGGTATAACGCCAAGAAGTCCAGTATTATAAGTATCACAAGTGTACGAGAAGTAATGTTTTGTGCCTGTAGCATAAATACAAATATATATCCATTTAAAAACATTATAGTATCTCATAAAATCATGCTGAAAGACAGTTCGTAAATGTTGGAAAAATAAGTCATAAGTACATCTCACGGAAGTCACCGTCGCTGAAAAATTGTTCCAACGCGAGGAGAAAAATTTGTTTATTATTTATAACTGCGCTAAGTGCTAATACCGTGTCACGTGATTAGTCCCCAGGAGACACCTGGCGTGAGAAATGCAACTCGCTTCTTTGCACAGGACTCCACATGCTTTCTTTCGTTCCTTCTCTTCTTCTGCGATATTTTTGTTCGCAAGCGATGCGTGTGTTGTGTTCTCTGATACCCCATGTTTATTTTTAAGTGTTATACTTTCGAAACTCCATTTATTCCTTTAGCGCATTATGAGTATTTTATTGTGAATAGAAGTTAAACTTTGGTTTGAATGCTTCCTCATCGTTTTATTGGATTACCTTTTACATGTATAAGGTAAGTCATTTTATTTGCATATAATGATTTCCAAGTCGGTCCATTGGAACATTGCACTATAAGTATACGAAAGCAAGTGTGAAAACAGAAACCTCCCGTTGTTTCGTATCACACTACAACAATAGTAACATGTCCCAAAAAGTTATATACATGTTCTGGATCGTGAGACAAAGAAACAGTGCAGTAGTGTAAAGAACAGCACTGTATTCTTAGATATAAAGAAGCACAATTTTTGACAACTTTCACACCTACTATGCTAATCTCAAAAGTACTTTATTTTTGAGCACGCTTTTTGGTAAAAAGTGCGTGCTTGTAGTACAGCTATGTCCGTCGATCTATCAACCGACAGCATATACCTGTACCTATCAGCAGGATTTCAAAACTTCCTTTTGCATAGGGAAGCGTAAACAGTCGAACGATTGTTCTTGTTTTGTTTTTTTTGGTATTTTTCTGATGCATAATTTCGTCGCTTGGGCGCGAAAATGCAGATGCTACCGACCTTGATTTGTAGTTTATTTTATCATTGTTTCTAAAATTTCAATTAAAAAAATACATATTTCTCCTCGGATGTGCCTTTTACCAATTACACCATTTTGCGCACACTCATAAGTCTCCCCGCGAGGAGATTTCAGAGGATGTGTTATCGTTATCTCTGTTCCTAAAAGTTCGGTTTGGAAAGTTCTTACGTCGAAGTTTCCATTGTGAGAAATATATTGTATATGTTTATAAATTTTCATAACACACAGTTTTTCCAGATGGGCGTAAGTGCATATTACGATTTTCAACCGTATCTCAGTTTCTGAAGACCTGACTGAAACAGTCCATTTTTGGTCAGACATCTCCAAGAGTGATATGCCAAATGGATAACAACTGGTTCGCATGAGCAGCAACGTGAATGATGGCGGTGGAGCACAAGTGTAACAGAGCAGGCGACATTTACCAATGTAAATTAATTACGGTTCCAAAGAATTGTACACTCAGTACACAAAACTTTAGAGATAGGATTCATGGGCAGTTGACATGGGCATCCCGTGCGCAGAGTGGAACAGCCCAGACCGAACGCAGGCGATTAATATGCAGACATCAGAACTTCCCAACAGTCTATCGCAATTGACGAACATGGGTAAACGTGTTGATATGAGCGAATTTTATCGTGGACGTATTGTCGGCGCAAGACAGATGGGTCATTCTATCGGTTCCCTGTCACTTTGTTAGTGTTCATTTCCTCATACCGTAAAAATAGGAACTCCTTTGTCAGGCGACTTTTATGATATCTTTCTTTAATGGTCTTGTGTCTGGCGCTCTTTGGCCAAACATGGCCCTTGCGCCATAAAAACCAACAAACCAACCAACCTTTGTCAGGCGGCAGTTCTCAAAATAAAGTCATAGGAGATGGCTTCTTTCTTACTGCCCCGCTAGAATAGGAATCAACTCAGAAAAATCAACTCAAACAGAAATCAACTCAGAAAACAGGCATCCAGTCTGATAAATCCTTTGTGGTTGCGAAAAACATTTCTGCTGAACACGCCACCAGCTCCAACAGTAGTAATCCGCTTAGTCCATTCTCTATTTCCTTATCGGTAACACAAAAGGACGTTCCGGTGAATAGGTCTTCTGATGCGGTGGCTTCTGGCTAATCGCTCGAGTTGGGTGCGAGCCCCGGATGAAACATAGGCTGGGGTGCGCCCATCAGGAGTTGGTCCTTTCTCATTACGAAACCGATGGGCCCAAATCATGTTTACGGTGGTCTTTTAAAAGATCCCTTGACAAACAGAAAATTACACAAAAGATGTCTTCTACTCCCCTACAATAGTTTTAGCAAAAGCGGCGTATAAGTAGCATGTATTCAGAGTGACCGATTCTTACTATTCACACTGAATAGTTGGAATCGTATGGAATGGCAGAGCAGTATCTAAAGAAAAACTTAATATTCTTAGCAAATGATTCCCACGTAATGTTTTTCTCTCATTTAAAATTGCCCAAATTTAGCAACTTTGATGAAAATTGATAAAAAATTACCAATGAAAATTCTTGAAGTTTATAAAAAGCAAATGAAGTTGTACACTGCTTTCAAAATTTTGAGGACCGTCTTTCCAGATTTTTTTCACCGCCACCCCGCTCCCCGCCCTTGGACGCTTTTTCTTTTCTTAGAACTACGTCACTGTTACAGTGGACTCCCCCCTTCTCCCGTTAAACCTAAAACAAGAAAAAAACTTCCGTTTACCCGTCGGTTCATTTGTACTAATTTGTCCTCCATGTCGCTAATTGTATGAGGCAGTTGGCAATCAGTTTGGCGGCCTCACACGTTATTTTGCAGGTTCTTTTTTTATTTCTCATTTACGTTTGCGTTGTTTTTCTTTGGGCTGTTCATAGGCCCTACTAAATTCATTAACAAATTTGCGGGATAATTAGGAAGTCGCTCCAATGCTCTCGAATGTAGGAAATAAGTCAGATCTCCCCATATTGGTACACAAGACCCCACACAGAGTACTCGACTGCAACATAAAAATACCCACCTCGAGGGTTTTCGAGAATGTGAAACATGAACGATTAAAGATGTGCTTTGTAATGCGAATGGGAGCCCTGATTATCTAAGTGATTTGTTTTTGTTTTTTTCCTTACAGCTTAAACGCCGTGCTAGATGTTTACTGCATGTTTACAGCAGGCTAGCGGGATCTTGAAAAAGTTCTAAATCTTGCACTTAAGGGCTGCAGCTGTGGCGCGATTCGGGTGACGAAGCGACCAGGCAAAAGACACATAAATTCTGTCAGCAAAAGTGATACTCAGGCGTCAGCGGAGGACAATGAGCAATTTAGAGTGGGGAATCGCCGAAAAGGGGGAAGTGAGAATTGTAGCGCCGTTTTGAAGGGCAGTTGCTGATAAAAGACGAGAGGCGAAAAACTTTGGGGTTCGCTCGGCGGAGAAAAACACTCAGGGCCGGCGAGTTCGCAACTCAGGGGTCAATGGAAATAGGAGGCCCAAGACCAGAGTTGTGCATGTTTGGATTTGCACACCCAGGCATGGAGATGCCATTTTAACGGAAATGTTCCTACTGCACTGCTACTGAACGTTAAAAAAGAGCGAGCAGAGAGACAAAAAGAATCCCTCTTCAGCGGGCGTCGCCCAGGTAAAATTAGGGACCCTCACCCAGTAGATAAGGGAAACGGAGATGTCCGGAGAACGACGGAGAAAGTCAGATACCCGGATGTAAAGTTAAAAGCGCAGATCGGACGGAAGAAGGTCGAATAACCGCCGAAAGCGGGAGTACATCACCTTAAGGGGTTCGTTATCAGCCTCCTTGCAGCCCAACTAAAGGAGCTCAAACCACGGGAGAAACGAAACTGTCTCAGCGTCCGTTGTTGAAATATCTGTGTCATCATAATAATCCCAAGAGTGCTCAGCAGTATGCACCTTTAATGGTGTGACAGAGGGAGGAGTGAGATGACCTGAGCACCTACTGCCCAATGTGTCAAAGTGTGTACAAAATCATCGGTGTGCTGCCACGTGATTCAAGTGTGTGTGTGTGTTTGTCTGTTTTATTTTTATTGATGCAGCCGGATGCAAAGCCGTAAGTACCTGAACCCTTTTATTTTATTCGCCACTCCAGTGGACTAGTACATTACCTCAACTCAAAGCTTTGTTAACTGTAATGCAAAGACAGAGCCATCCCTGTGACTAAATCTTAGAGGAAGTACCCATGAAGACATCCTTCGATTCTTATAGGGCAACATTCTTCTATCGTTTACATATATAAGAGAGAGGGTGTGGCCACAATTTTGCTTTGAGGGACAAGCTCACACAAATTTGGCTCAGTGCCACTATTTAATTTTGGCAGTACAGTTCGCACCGATAATCGTGTATAAAGAAAAATAACTTGTTAGTGTAGTTTTATGACGCATACGTTTTAATGTGATCTTGTGCAGAGAGATTTTCTTTTCTTCCTCTTGCTGTTCATGTTTGATATCACCGTTTTTGTTAGTGTGCTATTGTGTAAGATCTCCTCGGTCTGAAGGTTCGGTGGGGATGCAGCGGGCCTTCGTCGCCCAACATTAAAGTGTCGGTACAGTGTGCTACCCTCGAAGAAGGGGTAATTGTCTATGCGCCAAGAGAGCGCGGAATCTATTAATCTTCCGAAGATGTTCAATTAATGATTAAATGTTGTGTCGTGCATTACGGAGTCGTGTCTTCCTTGCAAAAGTGATTGTTGTTCTGACTGGTTGAGGGTTGATTGTACCGGGGTAAGACCCGGACAAATACACTGAGTTATTACCGCTCCCTGTCGGGTATCAGCGAACCTCTACTACGTCTTATTCGCCGTAGTGGGAAAAAAGTTAAAAAGGTCAAAAATTCAATTCTAAACAATTCGCCCTCAAAATTTCGCCTAGTAGTATCAACAATGAATTTGGATTCCCTAAATAAGGGTCTCCAAGCTCAGGGTCGACAATTGCTTCGCGTTGTGCTTCATATGAATTAGCATGGGGTTTCCATGCTCATTCATATGCCGCAAAGAAGTTAAAGTAAAATGTTGCATGAATAACAATAAGAAAATCACTAATTGAACTCTAATGACATTTGGAGAAATGATCTGAGTGACACGTGAATTAAATTTAACTGTTTATTTCTTTTAGAAGATGGTCTTAAAGCTAGGTACAATGTACCGGTGAGGTTGCTTGTTTTAGCTAAACAATTTAGTATTTATTTCAAACAGGTATAATGCACTTAAATATTCTTGACTTTAAACTTTATTTACTGGTTTAAAACACGGCGCGGTGCGCCAGAGGAAAATTATTAATGCACTATGTGAGAGACTTTCGGGTAACTAGTCCTGCATAGC
Organism: Macrothele yani; assembly: GCA_039090855.1. Lineage (NCBI taxonomy): Eukaryota > Metazoa > Arthropoda > Arachnida > Araneae > Macrothelidae > Macrothele > Macrothele yani. Next base: position 11,110,442 of record CM076996.1, read on the forward strand.
ACATGCAAAGCTATGAGGCATGAATCAGAAATGCGTAAGATAAAAGTCATCAAACCCTCTTTTCCTTGGGAAGCCCCGGTCGTGATGCTGGGTTGCCGGCTGGTCGTAGACTATTTCAGAACTCCTAACTACCTCATTTCTCTATCGTGGAAACATCACCCTTCCGAAAAATGCTGAGACCTCTTCTACTCAGTATGTAATTCTCGAGTGTTCTCTCTGTCGTTATCTCTTTGCGTCACTAGTCTCTAGTCTCTAGTCTGAAGTCTGTCTTCTTCATTCCTCATTCAGTTAATATTTTCTTTTTCCCGTGTCCGGTGTCCATCTTGGGGCGTGACGGCCCGGCCGTCCGAATCGTGTCGGGTTATGTCATTGGCCCTCACAGATAGCCCTGCTATATGATTCGCTTTCTATCCGTTCAGTTCGGGTCACTTTCCCAAAAAATATGTCTTCTTTCAGCTGTCAACTTGTTCTCGCACCTTTTTGTTAATTGACCGCGCCTAGCTACTTAGAAGCGAAGATTGTCACGTAGGTATTTCCGGCGACGTGACTTATCTCGAATTTCGTCGCTACCCCGGACAATGCAGAGATGCTCGCACGCGTTGCTTGAGAAAAGGGGTGACGCCCCAAAAAGAATTTATTGCGCTCCTGCTATTCTCTCAGCTTCGGCTACGAGACTACTGCTATTATACCTTCCTTCCGTGCGTTCCGTGAGAAAAAAAGAACTGTGAATGTCTTCCTTTCTCTTCCTTCCCATCTGGGATTTTCATCAAGTTTCCGTGAGAAAAAAAAATATAATTTTCCCCTTTTCATTTGGCTTGAGTGCAATTAGGACTGATCTAATTATCAACCGAAACTTTCGGGTAGCCTGGCTCAGCTGCACCGGAAAGTAATTTTTAATCATTGATATTCTATTTTGGCAATTTAAATATTTATCTCCCACCGCTTTAAAGTAAAAATTAAAAATAATAATAAATAAGCAAAATTATACGGATGAAATTTAAATGTTACGGGGATATAGAAAATTCCGCGGTAACAGAGTCACGAATAGATGTTTGCGGGAGAACCCCATCACAACCCTTTGATCCTCAAATTTCTTTTGTTGTTGTTGTTGTTGTTGTTGTTTTGGTGACACTGGGGTCCCATCCAAGCCTCATGCTTCAGGCTATTCTTCCCATTATCAGTTTATTTTCTGGCGTGAATTTTGGGGTGCAGCAGTACACCTGAGATTCACACGTGGTGCCGCGTCCAACGAAATTGAACGACTTCTCTTTGGTGGATGGGACCCACGCACAGTTACGCCCAACTCGGTAGGGCTTCTACCTGCGCTGTGTAACATCACTGTCTCTGACTGTCTCTTTTTCTAAAAGTCCACTTCTTAGCCGCCCCTGTGGCGCATTGGACAAAGCGCTGGAATATGACCTTTCGTCCAAGTGGGTCCGGGTTCGAATCCCGGTGATTCATGGATGTTGTGTTTGTCTTACGGTCCTGGCTCTTCCCTGGAGCCAGTGACCCTAAGTTATGGACGGGCGATTGCATATAGCCCATTGAGTTGCTCATGGTGGTCGTTAAATCTCCAAAAGAAATTCTAATTGTTTTCCAACGCTTCTAGTATAAAGAAATTTTCGTGTGAACGTTTTACTTTGTCATAATTCATAGTTCTCGCACTAAATAGAGGAAATGCATATTTGAATCTGAAGTTATAGCTTCGCTTTTAAAATATCGTTTGAAATAATTTCTTCATTATGAAGTAGCTATCGCCTAGGCAAATATTTAGGTACATTTCCTGGTTTTTAATAACGTTCGGTATTTCTGCGAGGGGGCAAGTATTTATTTGTATTTGCGACCATGTCGATACTGAAATTCCTACCGAAAAAGGTTTACTACACGCAGATTTCTTTAATCAGGTTCTATAAAAACATGCTTGTTTCATTTTTTTAATCCAAAGTAGCAATCTTTTAAGAAAGCAGTATTATCAAGCGGCGATACATTTTTTCTTGTCAACAAAATTAATCAATTTAAATTAAATTAAATTGTCAAGGAAATGAATCAATTTTTACTCATCCCTACATTTATCAAACATGTAGCAGTTTCAGGCTACTATTTGGTTCGTTTTTTTGCAGTGTCATATTAATGGTAAAAAACTGGGTTCATCAGGTTCTCTAAAAACATGCATCAATGTTTGTTTCATTTTTTAAAGTCCAAACTAGCTATATTTTAAGAAAGCACTATTATCAAGCGTACAGAAAGTTCAAAGGCCTGTTTTACGTAACAATGAAAATTAAGTAATTAAATACAAAAGAGTTTTTAAAAAAACTGTTTCAAAAATCGAAACTATGTTCTCACCAACCCAGCAAATACATATTGCATAAGCAAGCATATTTTTCAGGAACGTTCTTCTTCCTTTAGAGTCATTCCATTAAGAGAAGCTGTTTTTATTTCTCTATCATTGATAACTGAAAGTTGTTATTCTCATCATACCGAGAATTTATTGCAACATCAAAACACTCTTTCTTATTTTCCGATCATACTTTACTCTTCTTTACCAATAGCCTGTAGCTTGAAATTATGTGAAGCATCAGAATTTGGAACGAAATTATTTCCAACGCTCACTTAAGTAACACTTTAAATAAAACGAGGCCGAACTCAAAATGGTTCAGAATTCAAAAAGAAACTTCTATTTATGTATTCTCAGGGTTTCCTGTAAAGTACGAGGAATTTAAAGCCAATGAATTCCTCCATTCCTTGAAACAAACTAAGACGTTTATGGCTGTTTACGTGATGTATGTTTCAAGTTTTTATTTTTTCCAACTCGGGTAAAGAAAAACTAAAAGAAAATTTTACGTTGGAGCTACAATTTATCATGTGTTCTCTGAACTGAGAGATGGAGCCCTTATCATCGGAAGGAGAGCATGTTTAGAATTCGCGATAGAGCTCCAAAGATATGCCCACGTTTGCTATCTAAACACATTTCAAATAACTGTGTCTCGGAAAAATAGATGGAAACTTGGTTCAGTCTTTAAAACAAATGCGAGTGCTTCAGTTTTAGGTAGAAGTATTACCCCATTTGAACAAGTTTTAATGAGATTTTGAAAAGAATTCAAAGTAAAAGTGGCAAGCGTTTGGTACTACATATTTCTTTCATAATTCACTCACTCATAAAAAAGAAAGGTAGACATAATGTAATTTGAGCTAATTTCTTTTTAATGGCAAATAAACTCTCCGGATGACAATTTTTTAAATCAAAAATAGAAGAATTCGTGGATCTTTCAGATTTTTAAATGTACAGATAGAAAATGGCTTCACTTCTTCTCTGTCACGCTCCTCTTTATTTGAATGTCTTTCAAATTTTGTAAAATATGTATTTGTGTGGAAAGCAGTATATATACTCGTGTTCATAAAAAAACAGAACACCTAAAAGGATGATTATGCCATGATGACGTCCTTGGATGACACCATTCCGCTGGAAGGGTGGAACATGCCCTCCCCTGAAAACGGACATTTCATCTACACTAACTCAATATGATTTTGCATCGAATTCATTCTACGTAAACAAGAGAACAAAGCAAAATATTTCGAAGAAAGGCGAAATATCACCCAAAGGCTCGCAAAAAGGGCATATTTATGCCTTAGTGTATGATGGCCACAACACTAAATTCGCCGTCCCGGTGGCGCAGTGGTCTAAGCGCTGGCTGACCATTCGTCCGAGAAAGGGTTCGGGTTCGAATACCGGTGAGGCATAGATGTTGTGTTTGACTTACGGCACTGGCTCGCTCCGTTCCCTGCTACCAGTGGTCGTAAATTAGGGACGGCGACTGCTTATAGCTCATTGAGTTGCTCACGGTGGTCGTTAAACCTTCCATCGAAAAAAAAAAAAAAACAAATTCCATCCCCCCCCCCCCAAACCCACGTGAATAAAACAAAGGCCATGATAGATGTTTTTTACCCAATATCTTTAAAGCAATACAAATTTGGAAGATGTGAATCCGTTTATTGGTGTAAATATGACATGGATGTTAAGTCAGATAATATCACATGTCATATTTAATCCATATGTCATATTTGATCCTTAACATCCATGTCATATTTACACCAACAAACGGTTTTACATCTTCCAAATTTGTATTGTACAATGGTGTAATTCCGTATTTCATTCATTGATCTTTGAAGCATTTTACTTTATGGTTTAAAAAACGAATATTTTTGCTTTCACCGCTTTGCGGAGAGAGACCAGTTGTTTGTACTTCTAACTGGGGACAGGAGACGTCGGACCGGGAATCACATTTAGATGACACACGAGAAGAAATGCTGATACAAAACTGCACATAAAAGTTCCAGTGTAAGAACATAATTGTTCAATCGCTGCAGTGCTAATGCTTTGATCATATGTTCTATGCATGCATATTCTATTGTCCAGATGACGAAAACAACTCATCGAACTCTTTCTAATTCTCAGATACATATTTACAGGTGTTCATCTATTTTGACCTCCGGCCTCCTGGGGAACTGACCTGGCTTGAAAAAAGGAGAAATCTCTTTCGACATTCGCAAACACTTTACTCAAACAAAACATAGATAAAAACTATCATTTGGAAGTATGCTCGAAGGGATAAACACGGCCAAAAATTATTGTTGTTGGCATTAAAACCGACCATCATAAACATCAAAATCTTTTGAATAGAACGGTTTCCGTAAAAGAAATGTTCCGAGTTGAGAAAGGAATAAGAGTCTGTGGGAGGATAGATGTGTCTCATCGGCGTATGTCTTGCAGGTAGATAATCACAATTTTTTTCAACATAACAGCCGCATATGCTAGCCCGAAAATTAGAATAAATAACATTTTGAGAAGTGAAATATTGGAACGTGCGGTTGAATTAATCACACATCAAACCGATACATGAAATGCTCATGTGATAAGAAAGATTGCCTACAATCTTAAACTGAAGCACATGAACAATTAAAAAAATAACTGGTTTGTGAAGTTAATAAAGAACACAAGATCACAGAAAGAGCACATCGTGGATTTTAATTCTACTCTTCCGAAAAGGTTCGCTTTTTGTGTACAAATATTCAGCGTCTGATTCAATCAACATAGATGGGTCGGAAATCGCGTCTCTGTTACTTTGTCACCGTTATGGTAAGTAACTAAAAGTAACAGTTCTAATATCATTCTGCCGCCCCGGTGATGCAGTGATCTAAGCGATGGCCTCTGATCATTCGTCCGAAAGGGGTCCGGGTTCGAATCCCGGTGAGGCATGGATGTTGTGTTTGTCTTACGGCACTGGCTCTCTCCCTTCCCTGGAACCAGTGACCCTAAATTAGGGACGGGCGACTGCTTACAGCCCATTGAGTTGCTCACGATGGTCGTTAAACCTCCAATCAAAAAAATCACTGTTAAGGATGTCACTAATAGCCGTGTCACCATCAGGTCAAAGCTTGAGCTCCAAAACTACTGTTACTACACTGGTGTGCAAGGGCGAACCAGGTTTTGGCATGTAGCGTCACACAGAAGCGGCCTGGATATGTGAAATTCAAACCATAGTAACTCCATTACTGACCGAAATAACAGAAATAACACCGACAAAACTGCAGATACTAAAGGATATAGTGGAACTTTATTCAGAATTCGCTACATAGCGCTGGGTGCATTAATACAGATGCATCATTGCCAAAGACGATACGAAGGGAAGATGGGATCCTCAGTAGTGGATATGATCACCCCTAACGTCGATGCAGGATTTGCACCGTCTGTCAATACTTCGCACTAGGTTGTTGATGAGTTCTTGCAGTAACATCGCCCATTCTTCCGGTAGCGCTGTCTTCACCAGTTGGACAGTTTCCGGTGTGTGTGTTGTGCCGTAATGCGTCTCGCCAGAGCTTCCTGCACGTGTTCTACGGGATTCAGATCGGGGGAACGTACTGAGCAATCCATCCGTTGAATGTCTTCACTTTCCAGCCGATCATCAACAGTCACCGTACGATAGGGTGTGGCGTTATTGTCCATTAACACGAACTGTGGGCCAATGGCAGCTCGTAACAGACGAACATGAGGAAGGATTACCTCATTGCCATAGCGCGCACCAGTTACAGTACTTCCTTCCAGTATTTGGGGCTCCGTACGTCCATCTATCACAATGCCTCCCCATAACAGAACACCGCGGCCGCCATATTTTTCCTTTCATTGATGTTTTCGGGTCAATACTGAGTGCCAACCTCACACCAGATTAGCTGACGTCCAGAATCACTAGAGAGACTATCTACTCTCATCAGTAAAGAGTACCATACCCTACTGCTCTGCTGTCCAGTCCTTATGTTCTCTGGCCCACTGTAAACAGTGTCTCCGGTATACAGTTGTTAATCGAACACAACGTACTGGTCGTCGGGCAAACGGTCCACCTTTATGTAGTCTCCTGGCCACTGTAAACCACGATATTGTGGGTCCTGTGCTCATGTTCAGTTGTTTTGCAAGATTACTTGCTTTCTGTCGTCGATCCCTCTTGGTGTGTAGGAGTAGAAAGCTGTCCTCACTGGGAGGGGATTTTTGGTGAAAGACCACCACCAGTCTTTCAAACAGCTGTATCTGTAATCCTGAAGGCCGTCCACGCTAGCGATATGATGCTATGGGCGATACTGAACTCTTCGGCCACAGTTTCCCTCCTCGAGCCTCCTAATTATTCGACCACGAGTAAGATTATCAAGATGTTTTCGACGGGCCATTTCGTTGTCTCCAGCACACAACAAACTTAATCGAACGTCTGTAACACTTATGCATACCGTCCAGTGACTTCCGTTCAACTGATGTTATTGGATTGCGTGAGCGCATTTTATTCTCACGTCACGAAAACCACAAGTTATGTTCCATTATTACGTACGTGATGTTGCTCCTGTTTCCAGACAGCGTCCCGAGTTAATTTGTGTTTGGGTGCTATTGTTATTTGCGTATTTGCGGCGTTATTTTACTTTTTCCACTTCGCCCTTAAGTTTTACACACCAGTGTATTTACACTTTCGATCACCATGTTCTAAGATAGAGGTCGCTAGTAATGTGAGCTCTCTTCCCTTTTCCTACGCTTAATATCAGAGCCGCCCTTAGGGGTGTGTAGCAGGAGCGGTCGCACATGGCTCCGCGCTCACACTCTAAGAAAAAAAGAGAAAAATAAAGAAAATGAGAAAAGGAGAGAGCGAGGGAGCGAATTTCTTATTTTCGATTATTCTAATTTTATTTTTTAAACACAGTCTCGTTTAATTATTCTTTTTATTTAATATCGATTGCTGAATTTATATTTACCCAAATATCAGCAGCTGACTACGATATTATGTCTAGCGAAACATTAATATTGAAGCCATATCTTTCAACGTGCACCGTGCACTGATAGTTATCGAAAACGTTGTGCTGTGTGAGTTACTTCCATCTGATGTCAAAAGTGCAGCTGATGCTTTAAGGTACATGAATAAAATTCAGAATCCTTTCCCTAATGCTTTCATCGCCTACAGGATATTACTTACTGTCCCAGTAGCGGTGGCAAGCGCAGAAAGAACCTTTTCACACTTGAGACTTATTAAATCTTATTTAAGGTCTGTCATGTCTCAAGAAAGATTGATGTCTTTGGCAACTTTGTCAATTGAACAGGATTAAGCAAGTAAAATAATTTTGATGATTTAATAGCTGGCTTGGCTGGGATAAAAGCAAAAAAGTCCAGTTGTTATAAGGTGAGTTCTATAATGTAAGTACTGTCCCATAATAGGTAGAGACGTAGTCACTGCGTGGGAAGGACGTATGCTGGTGTGTTTGTTTTACCTACATCATTTAAAAGACATTTACAAAATATCAGTAGTGTTCAAAAAATATAAAGTACTGTCTTTCGTTATTGGTTAATTTTCAGACGTCTTGAGGTTTCATTAAACTTTACAGATAACAGTCTGTTCACACCCGGCCCCACGGCAGCTGAGGGTGGCTCTGCTTAATATAAAGGGTTTTTGTTTTGACTTTCAATGTTCGGTCACTTGTAAACAATGAATTCAAAGCGAGCCGATTCAGTGTTTTTGCTCTGCCTCTGCTTTTTATCGTATCCGAAACAAAAGGTAATTTTGCCACTGTTACTAGTAAGACGGTGAGACACATAGTTCCGACTAGTTTACGACAGCTCCGTCAACACTGTCGTAAACGGTGATTTTGACACCGTTTGAAGTCACTGTCACACCGTTGTCACTGCGACAGAAAAATCATTGTTAATCCCATGTCTATGTCAACAGCTTATTGAAACGTATGAGAAGTGCAAGGTCGCGTCAACATGTTGAAGAACGGTGTGCGGCTGGTAGGGATATTGCAACCGATGGCATTCGCTGTGGGCGACCAAGCAGCTCCTCATCTGAAAACAAAACAGCACGAATTGATGAAATGATCTCGCATCTAGCCATTTTCACTTCTTTTCTTCTCTTCGTGTCATCTGAAAGGCCGTTGCTTCATAACAGACGGAAAATTGAAAATTCCTGTGGCTCCAGCAACAGGGACAATTTTTTCTTAGAAAATAAATACGCTCATAACACATAACAACAAGTGCAGGAAAATTTTTCTTCGCTATGTTGCAAAACAGTGTAAACTCATGGGACGCCCGGTGGCCAAGTGGTCTGAGGCACTAGCTTCTGACCATTTGTCCGAGAAGGGCCTTGACTCGAGTTCCGTATGAGGCACGGGTGGTGTGTTTAGCTGATGGTGCTGTCTGTATCGCTTCGCTGGAACCAGTAGCCTTAAATTAGAGACGAGTGACTGGCGTATCAATTTGTCCAGCACAAAGCCTGTTCAATGAGGAAAGGGAAGAACTCGGAGTTTGAACGGGAATCATTTTAGTCACGAAAAAGGCGGAAGCCAGCATCTCAGCAACCACAGCCAATGTTGGCTGTACGTAGTTAAGGCGTAGCGAGAATGGTCACAGGAGGGGTGCACATCCACAAAACGTACACCAAATGCGATATCACCACTGGTTGACAGTCGAGGTGAACGCTGTTTGTCACGTGATATCTGGGACTTCAGACGGCTCGCGATTCCTGAGTTAACGGCATATAACAATCATGGAGCAAACAGAAACGTTTTTGAGCACACAATCCGGAGAACGATCTTGCGGATGGACCGAAGAAGTCGGTGGCCCCTTCATGTGCACATGCTGACCTACCGTCATCCACAACTTCTCCTGTAGTGGGCACGAAAGCACTGTTACTTGAACCTGGATGATTGAAAAAGTAGTGCTTGTCCGACGAGTTCAGGTTCTAGTTCCAATGTGCCGATGGACGGGTCCATATTCGAAGCCGTGCAGGTGAATAGCTACAAACAAACTGCATGGAAAGAAGCTGGTGGTATCACATTATGCAAATTATTCACATGAACAAAACTGGGTACTCTCATTCCCGTTGAACAAACTCAAGCCGCCAGGTACTGCCTGAGCATTGTTGAATTGTGCAGGAATGATTCGAGGACCGTGTACAAGCATTTCGTGTGGTCCACTGGCAGCCAAATTCCCCTATTTGAATCCCATCGAATATTTGAGATGCAGTGAAATGTAAAATTCGCTAGTCCACACCAACAATGCCTCGCTCCTTCGCTGAACTTCATAGCGTCACTCGTTCATCTGGAATAGAATCCCTGAGAAAACCTTCCCTGTTAAGTGGAGTCAATTCCACGTCGGGTGCAAGCAGTTATCGCGGCTAAAGGCGACCCAATCCAGTATTGGGTTGTGGTTCATGAATGAATGGATATTTTATATTTTATTGTGTGTATATCCTACGCGAAGCATTGATTATACTGTACGAAATATAAGCCTTGCAATATTTCTTTTTGATTAGCCATCGCATAATTTCAGTACCATCGAAGCAGCCTCAGAAAGAAAATTATTTTTAGTAGCAAAAATAAGATTTTTACAACCCCCTCAATTTTTAATTAATTTTATTTTTCGGAGACACGACTTTACATTTTAAAATGCTTAGAGCCACCCCGCCCCGGTGGCGCAGTGGTCTAAGCGTTGGCTTGTGACCATTCGTACCAGAAGGGTCCAGGTTCGAATCCCGGTGAGGCATGGATGTTGTGTTTGTCTTACGGCACTGGCTCTGTCCCTTCCCTGGAGCCAATGACCCTAAATTTGAGACGGGCGACTGCTTATAGCCCATTGCGTTGCTCACGGTTGTCGTTAAACCTTCAATCTTAAAAAAAAAAAAAAAAGTCTTGAAAATTTTGCAGCTCGTTTTGAAATTGTTCTCAACTCTCCAAGACCACAGCCCACGGTTTCAGAGCCTGTACGATATGTGTTTGCTGAATTAGGTCTTTATACCTTCAAAAACAAGTGGCACATTATCTGGACCAAATGTGCAACGTTTGCCGGAATTAAAAGAATCGACTTCAGACTAAATGTGTTTCTTGCATAACGGTAGAGTCTGCTGGAAGAATCATAAGCTCGTTTTCATTAAAAAAACAGAACACCTCAAAAGGTATCGAGCTACGACTTTGATTTTGACAGGATATGTTCATTAGGTAATAAACAACAAAGGATGAGAATCTCGGTGTCATACGTACCAGGTACGTCGATGTAGCTAATAATCGGTTTGGCCACCTCTGGCTTGTATCACCTGCTGTACGCGCTGAGTTATCCAATCAAATAATGTGTGAATAGTGTCCTGTGAAATAGCCAGAATAATGTGTGAATAGTGTCCTGTGAAATAGCCAGAATAATGTGTGAATAGTGTCCTGTGAAATAGCCAGAATAATGTGTGAATAGTGTCCGAGCTGTATTGACCCGCTGCCAAAGTTCATCATGACTTGCTGGCGGACCGTTGTACCGCTGCACCACTCGTTTAAGCATGTCACAGAGATTTTCTATGGGCGATAAATCCGGCGATCTAGCCGGCCACGGCAGAAGTAGAACGTTGTTATCCTTGAGGAAGTGTTGTCCCTGCAACATACAGTGTGACATTGTCCTGCTAAAATATTGCCTCGGGAACGTCCTGCAGGTACAGAAGGGCGACCGACAGTAAAAAGTCATTGACGTAGCGGGCACTAGTTATGGACTCTCACGAGAGGCTTTTTGCCCGATAGCACCCCAAGCCATAGTGCCTCGTGTTGGTGCGGTATGCCTGGTGCGAATACACTCTCTTTCAGACGCCTGTCCCCCTGTCGTCGGCGGACACCTATGCGGTCATCATTTTCGCCTAAACTGAAGTGCGTTTCGTCCGATAACACGATATTGTGCTTATTCGCCAAGCCATTGCCTCCGTTCGATGCATCATTGCAGCCTGGCAGTCCGTTATTGCGGTGTCAAAAGCAGCCTGGGGAGGGGCCAACGAGAGCCTGCAGTCCGAACTGTATAATAACCGGCTACGTACCTGGCCACAACAGAAGTAAAACATTATATATCTGGCACGGGAGAATGTGTCGCAGTTCGCTACAGCTTCGCCAACGCCGTTGATGATGCAGAACGGTCACTGTGATTGATGCAGACCGGTGGCGTTGCGCGATCTGATTTGCCTGGACGCAGTATGCATGCACCTATGACGCCGAAATGCTAATTCTTCGATATTGCCTGATTAGTTTATCCTGTCAAAGTCGTAGTTTGACTCCTTTCTGGTGTTTAGTTTTTTTATGGACATGTGTGTATGATACTTCTAAAAACAAACTGCCAATATTTTTTTCTCAACCGTATCTTTCCGTACGCGATTTGTTCATCCACTTTCCCTACTGTCCAATGCAATCTTTAAAGTGTTGTTTTAATGCTGCTGAAACAAAAACTAAATGAGTACTTTTTGTGTTGCGCTCTTGATTCATTTAAAATACCTTTTGATTCGGAACCTTTATCGAAGCTGCGCTCATTTAAACTTTGTATTAATGCACTTGTTCTGAATGTCGAATAAATAAGGAAAAGTTCCGACAGCTCGTAATGAACGTTGAATACGTCTGAGCTAATTGTGAACGGAAATGGAAGGCTGCGCAATTATGGAAGCCGGAATTCTCTCCTGGAAATGTGTCAGTGATCGTTTCTAATTTTCCCCCGAACAAATGTAAGCTAATTTCTCAGAAAGGACAGTTTAAGCTCCGCTCGCCGATTCAAATTGCCCTCAGCAGAAGTACGGAGATTCTTTTGAACAGACTGAATCTCTAATGAACTGAAATGGCACTTTGAATGCCATTTCGCCTCCGTTTCATTGGACGCTGATGTTTAAGCTTTAAGGGGAATATAACAGCGTCATTTTTGCAACAATGAAAAGTTTGAAAAATTGCAACGTCATGCTTTATTAGCTAGCATTTTCCCTTTCAGTAATGAAAACGTTAAAATGCTGATGTTTTGTACATGTGTGTATTCATTAGGAAATGATAACGCGATCAAAAGGCACCACTCTGCACTCAGAGCATTTGGCGTGATATACGATTCCGATAAAGGCATGAGAAATAAATTAAAAAGCAACTTATGTTTAATACCAAGCAATCTTATGGGTCAGATGCAAATTTTTGAAAGTGCAAATGATCTTTACGAGCAAATCAAATAACGTTTCGTTTTTTAGGAATTTTACTGCCGACAAAAATCACGCATAATATAAAGATCGTTCATTTTTGAAAGGAAATCTAAATATCTATTTCAGTTCTTATGATCTGTTCGCGTTTCTTACGCTGCAAAAACGATAGTTTTAAATTATTTCTTTTAAATGGGCCAGGTCCGTATTAAAACAACTAGCGCATCTTTTTATTTTTTACAAGAAATTTTAATAAGAAAGATGATATCGAATAGTTTGGTGTAACAAGCATATCCTAAAAATCTCTAAACTAATGCAACAAGTTCAACTTTTTATTTTACTATTTGCAGTCAACAGAAGTTTATAGAAAAAGGTTGGATTTTACGCCACCGAGGAGAAGGCAAGTTTTGCATTATAAAACAAGGAAAATCTTTCTCGTGGTTACTGCAATAAAATACGAAAAAAATTTTCAACAAAATTCAACTTTTTCCATAAAATAAGCGTAGATATAGTGACAAAAGAAAATGCATGTCTGCATGTCAAGTGGGAGGATTATGAAAAATTGAAAGCATGAGGATAATACCCATCGTTGTTAGGGCTACCGAGAATTTTTCCAATCCTATATATATATATATATCAGCGAACAAAAATTCGAAATTTACACCACCTAACGGAATATCTGCGAACCAGAAGAGCTGGAAGAGGTGAAGGAAATTTAGTTCACGTCTTAATAAATTGGATGCAAAAGAATTTTCCAAATCGGACTTCTTAAAAGCGTAGATATATCTAGTTCTAAATTCCATCGTACAGCGACGCCACTTATAAGGGAAAATAGCGCATCTGAGAAACCACGCATTATGTCTTATATTGGTCATAGCCAAAGATAGACGATGTTAAAAATTTTCAAATCCGACAGTTAGAATCTGAGATACAGCTGCCATCTGGCTTTAAACCTTTGGCCATGTTGAAATTACTGACGGAATAAATCATTCCCTATTGGGGAATTATTCTTCATTCACGCAAAAGAGTCATTTACGAATTGTCATACAAACGAATGATCCAATTTCCAAATTGTAACTACGCTCACTGAGAAAATCATTCGTTGCAGGGATCACGTCTTGCGCTTTCTAGGCCACAGCTCTTTTTGACAAACTGCCCAAAGGAGCTGTAGCCTTGAGCTCTGCCCAAAAGAGCGCAAGCTCTTCAACCATTCACGACAAAGGATTTGCCACGAGCGAACGATTTGGGCACACTATTCAAATGAATGATATTCACGTATGATTCTCATTCTTAAGTAAGTTTCACCATTATTTCCTAACTGATTGCTCCCTACCGTAACGGTTCACACTTATTAATTCTCGACATTACTTTTAATAATTGGAAATTCGTTTCCGAATTCATGGGGGCGGAAACAAGTTAAACGGGCTGCAACTTCGGTGTGTCGCAGTAATGGCGGATTGAATGCTCATTCACAGCAGTGCAAGAGAACTGTGACGTGTCTGCCCTGCAGGACGCACACGACATAAAGGCAGATAGCAGCGAGAACGAACGTCTGCGTAGCTCAGTTGGTAGAGCGACTTGTTCCGGAATAAGTGGACTTGGGTTCGATCCCTGGCGTGGACCAAAAATGACGGAGACATTTACTTCGTTATAATGGCGCCCGAACTTCCCGGATGACCCGGCCATTAAAGATCTCGCAATGGGTGATGTTCTTTCCACACCGCGAGATAAGGAAAATAAGGAAATCCATCTCCAGCGCTTCGAAAAATAAATGTGTGTGACGTTGCATTCCACACACCAGATTGACTGGGAGTTCTCAAGTGCACGTTCTTCAGCGGATGGCTACCTGCAACGATTCATGGTCACGGCTGACCCGTGGGCCATGCCCCCGGCCCTCTTTCAGGGTGTGTGTGACGTGCCTGCCCCACAGGACGCACACTACATAAAGGCAGATAGCAGCGAGAACGAACGTCTGCGTAGCTCAGTTGGTAGAGCGACTTGTTTCGAAATAAGTGGACTCGGGTTCGGTCCCCCGGCATGGACCAAAAAGGACGGAGAAATTTACTTCGTTATAGAATCATTCATGGTAAAGTCATTGGTTGTAAACGATTTGTTCACGAATGGTCTATCACTAATCGGAATCCATATGACCTCGAAGAGTTGATTTTTTTGATTGGAGGTTTAACGACCACCGTGAGCAGCTCAAATGGCTATAAGCAGTCGCCCGTCCCTAATTTAGGGTCACTGGTTCCAGGGAAGGGAGAGAGCCAGTGCCGTAAGACAAACACAACATCCATGCCTGACCGGGATTCGAACCCGGACCCCTTACGGACGAATGATCAGAGGCCAACGCCTTAGACCACTGCGCCACCGGGGCGGCTCGAAGAGTTGTATGTGTTTTGCTTTAACCGGTGAGTGCCCGATGTTGGGGGCATGTGGAAATTTCCAAGAGATCACGTGCCGGACAGAACGCGATTGCCGCGCCCTTTTTCTGCTTGTGGTTTGGAGGATGGCGTCACTTCAAAGAAGACAGTTTGCTAGAAGCAATAAGAGATGTTTGGCTGTCACTGAGGGCTCTTTGTGTTGTTCTCCCATGCGGGTAGCAGCTGATCATCGGTTATGTATGATGTGATTAATCGGACTGCGTGCTTGCGCTCGACTTACCCCTTTCTGTCTCGGAGTAAAATCTGAATTTCCTGTTGTCTGAAGTTTCAGATCCGTCATTTTTAGAGTTATGATATTATTCTTGTGTGTAAGTCAACCTCAAAAAAGAAAGAGAGAGAGAGAGAACCACAGAACACAAAGTAGAAGTTTAGGGCAGTTAATGAATAGTGATGTTAAAAGACAAAGGGGGAAAGGAGCAGTCTTTTCTTAAACTTAACCTGCGTTACTTCAAAACATCACTGGAGCAGATGAACCTTCAATCTCCCATCAGCAGTGAGAGTAACTCTTCAAATTGTGATTACTGATAAATCAGTTACATTAATATTACTAAGTGGATAAGCTGAAGATTGAAAGAGGAAAGACTTTTGTGTGATTTGCGTATGATTTCAGCGAAGTCCAGTGATACTTTAATTTAGTGCATTTATTATCATCAAATTGTGGCCTGTGGATTAGCCTTTGGAATGGTTATGACTCAATTAACATAGCGATATGATGCATTATTTTCTTGTTTCTCAGAACCCCATTTAATCGGGGGAAAGCATTTCTTAATTTACCAAAGGAAACATAAGGAATGATAAGAGGAAATAATAAACCAATTTTTTGACTTCGAAAAAGGAAGAAATAGAAAGAAAAAGTGAGAAAAGTAAGCAAAATAGTTTAAAAGTTCGCGGTATCATTTGTTCAATTTTTGGTTGGTACTGTATTTTCAAGATTATTTCCTGTTTTCCTTTTCCTAAATATTACACCAAATTTCTTTTATTTCATTTTAGTTCTCTCTCTCGTTTATATTTTCTTCTGGAAATTAGAGTTCCTATATTTGTTTCTGAAATTGAGTTTTTTTTTCGCGAACCATTTGGCTATCTCATGGCTACATAGCTGAATTAAGCATCTCATTGATTTCCGAACAATCAGAGACGCGGGATTTTTGATAATCGCCAGATGTTGGTCTGGGTTCGAGGCATGAGTGGTGTGTTTGTCCTATGGATTCTCTGCCTTTACTGGAGTTAGTGGACCTAAATTAGGGTGCGGGTAACTTTTAATGGCCCTATATGCTCACAATGGCTGTTAAACCATGAAACAAAGAAGAAACGTGGTTTTGCAACCCGTAAATTTTTCATCAAAAAAGGTTCGTGTGAATAATATCATGAATATTTTTCTTGTAATTACATTTATGGGGTGTATAATGTTTTGAGATGTATAATATTTTGAGATGTTTAATGTTTTGAGATGTACAATATTTTGAGATGTATAATGTTTTACTGTTTTTAGGTTCGTATGTTTTTCAGATTGTTTGTTGAAACACAATAGTCACTTATATACTGAATGCTTAACACAACACTGAGACGACCTCAAACGCTCTCAGGGATCGATATATCAAGAAATCGAACTTACAAAGAACTTTATTCGTGGTTTTTGACTTACAGCTTGTGAACACCAACATAATTCCTCTTTGAACACTAAAAGAGCTCGTTGACTAAATCACATTATCAAATCTCACAAATGAAACTTATTCAGCGCACAGATGAAGATAACATGCTGCCCGTATTCAAACAATAAATTATCGTACGTATGTTAGTAGCCATCACACCACACACATTCGACGTGGCTTTTTATTAACCTTCGACTCACTGTCATTCGTTGCCAAAAAGTATAAAGAAATTCAGAGAAATCGACCCGCCGTTCAGAAAAAATATATAACGGAGAAGTAACATAATTTACATAAGAACAGGAACTCAAAGAGGAAGATTAAATTAAAGGTATATGTCACAGATGCATACAGAATTTTTGAAAATCACCATACGGTATTTTTGAACTTTGCAGAAATGTGCATTTATGGCACCTAGCCCTAAAAATGTGCTTTGTACGTAGCAAAGAATACATTGGAAGTATTGCACGTGTCATCAACTACGGAATGCAAAAATTAAAAAAGAATCGGTGTTGTATTTAGAAGTGTAGATATCGCAAAAAACAGTTATTTGCTTATAGTGGAGGGGGGAGAAATCAGTTGAAGGAAAGATATCCCGTCCTCCTCCCAGCCCGCACTGGATCCGCTATTGATGTCTTCAATCTACTGTGCTGCTAACATTCCTGTTTCTTACGCTTTCCAGCCGTATAGGTTGAAGAAGCGTATATGCTCCAGCTTTTTCCGTCTACCTGTCGGCACGATAACTTACGTAAAAATGGTTCGATTTCGATGAAATTTTAGTATGTGGTAGAGGACCACCTGGGGACGAACCCTGTTGAAAATGGGACAAATGGGGTTAAAGGTCACGACATAGAAGCGGGATGCATCCCATTGCCTTTTAGCGTCACGACTTGCGTAAAAATGGTTCGATTTCGATGAAATTTTAGTATGTGGTAGGGGATCACCTGGAGAGGAAACTTATTGAAAATGGGACCAATGGGGTCAAAGGTCAGGACATAGGATCGGGATCCATTCCATCGCCCTTATCCCATGCTATTAAGGTGGACGTCAAGTAATTTTGCTTCCTATATTTCCAATGGAAAAACTTTTCTACACATTTCCTTCACAATTAGTGTGTTTGTTGTTCCCAAGGATGGAAATTTGAACATCGATTAAAACAACTTCATATTATAACTTGGAATATTTAACATTTTCTAAAACATAACCATAATTATATTAAAAAACAATAACGTTTCCTTTGGTGGTGTTGAAACCAGAAAAAAGATGGCGCGACCTGTACTTTGATGACGTCAGTAGACAAATAAATGTTGGATTGCATAATTATGGTTATGTTTTAGAAAATATTAAGTATTCCAAGTTATACAATGAAGTTATTTTAATCGATGTTCAAATTTTCATCCTTCGGAACGCATTAATTGTGAAGAAAATGTGTACAGAAGTTTTTCCATTCGAAGTATAGGAAGCAAAATTACTTGACGTCCACCTTAAAGGAGCAATTCTTGTATGTATGAGAATTTTATTTTGAAAACGGCTCTAAGGATTTTGATGAAAGTCGTTAACCTACCGTTTTCTGGTACTAGAAATCGATTTAGCTTGATCTCGACTTTAGGAAATTTCGTTTAGTTAGTTAAATAACCACCCCGAATTATCACGTTTTCAGTGTCATGGAATCGTTCCATTAATGTTACCCATGCTTAGAAATCTTATGACGTCACAAGCTCGCGATTGAGATGTTGGCGCGCGGTCACGCCATCTGCCTCATTACGTCACACGTTGTGTGTGGGTCTGTTAAAGTTTTATGACGTCACACTCTCGAGCAGATGATCGCGATTCCCATCTGCCTCATTACGTCACGCGTTGTGTGCGTATGCCTGTCCACACGATAACTCGTGAAACAATCGTTCGATTTCGATGAAATTTTAGTATGTCGTAGGGTACCACCTGGGAAGGAACCCTATTGAAAGTAAAGGAAATGGGGTCAAAGGTCAGGACATAAGAGCGAAATCCATTCAACTGTTCTTATGCGTCATAACTAACGTAAAAAAGGTTTCGATTTCGATGAAATTTTAGTATGTGGTAGGGAACCACCGGACGAAAAACCCTATTGAAATTGGGCGAAATGGGGTCAAAAGTCAGGACATAGGAGCGGAATCACTTCCATCGCAATTATGCGTCATAACTTAAGTAAAAATGCTTCGATTTGGATGAAATGCTAGTATGTTGTAGGGGCCTGCCTGGGAACAAATCCTATTTAAAATGGGAGAAAAGGGGTCAAAGGTTAGGACACAGGAGCGGTATCTATTCCATAGCCCTTATGCATCATAACTTACGTAAAAATGCTTCTATTGCGACAAAACTTTATCATGTTATTTCGGAGGTATACTGAACTGGTTCTGTTGAATATCATCGAAATGGGATCAAAGGTCAGGGCACAGGAGCGAGGTTTATTTCACAGCCATTATCCTCATAACTTGAGTAATAACTTGAGTAATGATTTCTGGTATGTTGGAAAGGGTATTATAATCAATGCATTGCATGATTTTACTAACTTGTTAACTTAACGCCAGATTCCTTTCGGCGTGTATGGATCAACAGTTGTTTTATTTTGTTTAACTTTGGTTTTTGACTTTTTAAACATATTGCCTAATGCTCTTGCTGACATGTCTGCTTTTTTGTGTAGGTAGCGTAGTACTTTCTTTGTAAGGTTGATATATACCGAGTGATCACCGAATTATGACTACCCCTATCAAAAGTGAATGTGGCCCATTCACCAGGTGATTTCCGAGAGGGCGCTATTAGTTGACCGACGTAGCATATAGAAGGTGTGAGTGAAGCAGCAGGTAGTAAAATTCGGAACGTAATGTGTAAATGGAAGGATTTATCGGACGTTGAGAAAGGACCGATTGTGGGAGCTCGGAGAGCGGGTGTCTCGATTTCCCAAACGGCTGAAGTAGTGGGTTGTTCGCGAGCCGCCGTAGTTGAAGTGTATTAAGACTCGCATGAAAATGGTCAAACAACGACCAGGAGGCAAAACTGCACAGGATAACGAAAGGTTTATGTGAGAGGTGAAAGCCGAGTCCGACGACTCGTACAGGCAACAGACGCAGCACTGCTACACAGGTGACTACCCAATACAATAGAGGTCAGCCCGGAACAGTATCTGTCATGACCCTGAATCGCACGCTCTCACGTATGGGATATAACAGCAGACGACCCGACGACAGACTCTCCTAAACACGGTTCATCGGCGCAAAAGACTCGCCTGGTGCAAAGATCATGCAAGTTGGACCGCGGATGACTGAAAAATAAAAAGTGCTGGTCTGGCCAGTCCCGTTTTTACTCCACTCCGTGGATGGTCGTGTACGTATTTGGCCCAAACAACTTGAGGCACACTGTCCATCCTGCATTGTCTCCACAGTGCAAGCCGGTGGAAGCGGTTATTTGGTGGAGGTATGTTTACCTGGCAGGAACTTGGACCCCTGATGCATGTGGAATAACATATCACTGATGCCCACTATCGTGAATTTCTTGCTGACACTGTACACCCAGCAATGTTGCACTTTTTCCGAAATGACGACGATGTTTTCCAAGATGTCAATGTGCAGAGCCACAGGTTCAATGTTATGCAGGAATGATTTGAGGAACACAGTTCAGACTTCCAGCATATCGATTGGCCTCCGAACTCCCCCGATATCAATCCCATAGAGCGTTTGTGGGACACTATGGAACGGCATATCAGGCGTCTGGATAAATTAATCACCTCCATACTACCATTGAAGGCAGCATCACGCACAGCATGGTTGCATGGTTGGCCATACCTCCCAACTGCTTCCGGTACCTTTTGAATCAATGCCACGTCGGATATTTGCTGTACTGAAGGCGATAGGAGGACCTGCGAAGTATTAGGTACGTAGTCACAATTCAGTAATCACTCAGTGTAAGTTTTAAATTCCGTCAGTGTTACTTAGTGGTATCGAGTACATATCATCGCGATATCTTTTGTAATTGGCAATTAAAGCCTTCGATGTGTTTTTCTTAAGAAACGGAATAAATGTAGAACGAAGCTTTTTGTTGCCATCCATGATCAGGTCTGTTAACTATGAGTCTCGTATCCACATTCTTTCGCACAGTCTCGGTTCCATTAAAGGTCTTTAGCTTTGGAAAGTCTGCATTAAAAGCCTTGTTGATGTTTTACACAAGTCGTTTTCTGTTCGACCATTTTTAGTAAGCACCCTAATAAAATTATCGGGACTTCGTCCTTTTATTATCTGTTGGGGTACTAACCGTTTTCCAGATATCGTTCTTTGTGCAAGATTGTTTTCTGCGAACTGTCGTTTTGACTCTGCCGTCTTCATCTCTAGGTAATAAAACAACGAAGAAATCGGGTTTAACTGAAATTTTAGTCTCTATTCTGCAATATACAGCACTATTGATGTCATTTACCTTTTGAAAGGAAACGTTATATCTCCTCTTTTCTGCGAGTTGATATCAAAATTACGTTGTCGACGTATCTCAGCCATATCATTGCTTCTGCTTCAGACACGTAGTTTTCTTTCAATGGACTTTAGCACTGATTCGCTACGAGTCCCGCTAATTGAAAATCCGTTGGTGCTCCCCTTCTTTTAATGGTATTAGTATTTTCTTTTGAAGGTTTGTTGTGAGCGCCATGCCTTTCTTTTCTAACTTGATGTTAGGAGTAGCGGAATACCTACTCTGGATACGTTTCAAATTATATTTCTTTCTATAAGCTTCTGTGACTGGTACTGATCAAAAAGTACAGTTACGTCGCAGCTGTCTGTTATGCTCCTATTTTTTATTCTTAGATGTTTTTTATTTCTTGTTGAGTTTTTATATTATTCTTAGAACTCTGTCAGCTCCTAGTAATGCTAAGGAAATTTGCGAAAGTCTTGTTACAGCAGAATTTCTAACTATTAGTTTTGTATTCACCATCCTTATCGTAACCATATGTCTGCGTACCAGCATAATTCAGTTTGTTTGTTTGACACAGATCACTAAAAAAATAATTTGCCGTTTAATGTTCACATAGTATTTGTGTTAATTTTATTATTTTATTTTATATATTATTCAAATTTGGGTTACAATTATAAATGAATATGTATTGTGTGTGTGTGTGAGAGAGAGAGAGAGAGAGAGAGAGAGAGAGAGAGAGAGTCACAATTATAATGCACATTGTACGTAATGCGATCAAAAAGTTCCGAGACTAGGTACATAGCGCGCCAACAGATGGCAGTACGCGGATGGCGAGCAGCGGTCAAGGGCAGGAACCTTCATGAGTCGTTGTGCCCAGTGGCGTCGTTCTGTATATATCGGAAGCTGTGCTACACGATATTTGGTGACCACGTGCGGAACACAGCTGCGATTTCGGTATGGACTGTAAACTAGAGCAGCGACCGAACATCAAATTCTGCGTCAAACTCGGCAAATTGGGAACGGAGACGCATGAAATGTTACGGCAGCCTTACAGCAAGGAAGCAATGAGTCGTGTGAGGTGTTTTGAGTGGCACTAGCGCTTCCAGGGCGGGAGAACGGCACTAGGGCTTCCAGGGCGGCAGAACGGTACTGGAAAACGACGAGATGTCAGGGCGACCGTCCACGAGCAAACCCACCGAAAATGTGGACAAAATTAGGGAACTGGTGCATGAGGATCGTCGGAGAACCATTCAAGACATTGCTACCATCGTTAATGTGTCATACAGAAAGTGCAAGAAATTCTGACGTCGGTTTTGAACATGCACCGCATTGCTGCAAAGTTTGTGCCAAAGATTCTGAACCCCGAACAGAATGCTCTCCGTGTCGAACTTTATCAAGATCTTCGTCAGCAGGTGGTGAATGATCCAACGTTCTTGTCGCGGGTTATCACTGGGGACGAGACTTGGATCTACGGTTACGACCCGGATATCAAACAACAGTCGTTGCAGTGGAAGAACCCAGCATCTCCACGATCGAAGAAGCTCCGGAGCGTAACCAAAAGCATGCTCATCGTGTTCTTCGACATTCGTAGGGTTGTGCACCGTAAATTCGTTCCCGAGGGCCAGACCGTCACTACTCTTTTTTATTATCGTCTTAGGGACCACATTCACCGCAAATGACCTGAAATGTGGCGCAGGGGCGATTTCCAACTCCATCACGACAATTCAGCAGCTCACAGAGCGTTGGCAATGTTACCGTGGAATTTTCTACATCCCCGTAACACTTAAATTTCTTCCGTATAATTTTGCTTATTTATTATTTTTTTATTTTTATGCTAAAGCGGTAGGAAATAAATATTTAAATTGCCAAAATATAATATCATTGATCAAAAATTACTTTCCAACGAAGCTGAGCCAGGCTACCCGAAAGTTTCGGTTGATAATTAGAACAGTCTTAATTGCACTCAGGCCAAAAGAAAAGGGGAAAATTATATATTTTTTCTCACGGAAACTTGATGAAAATCCCAGTTAGGAAAAAAAAAGAAAGAAAGACATTCACGGTTCTTTTTTTTTCTCACGGAACGCACGGAAGGAAAGCATAATAGCAAAGTCTCGTCGTCGAAGCCGAGAGAAAAGCAGGAGCGCAGTAAATCCTTTTGGAGGCGTCACCCCTTTTCTCAAGCAACGCTTGCGAGCATCTCTGTATTGTCCGGGATAGCGACGAAATTCGGGATAAGTCACGTCGCCGGAAATACCTACGTGACAATCTTCGCTTCTAAGTAACTAGGTGCGGTTAATTAGTAAAAGGTGTGAGAACAAGTTGACAGCTGAAAGAAGACATAATTTTTGGGAAAGTGACCCGAACTGAACGGATGGCAAGTGAATCGCATAGCAGGGCTATCTGTGAGGGCCAAAGACATAACCCGACGCGATTCGGACGGCCGGGCCGTCACGCCCCAAGATGGACACCGGACACGGAAAACACAGAAATATTAACTAAATGAGGAATGAGGACAGACGAGAGACTAGAGACGAGTGACGCGAAGAGATAACGACGGACTCAACACTCGAGAATTGCAGTCTGAGTAGAAGAGAGGTCTCAGCGTTTTCGGAGGAGGGATGTTTCCACGACAGAGGATGAAGTAGTTAGGAGTTTGGCCAATAGTCCACGACCATCTTGCAACCCAGTTTCACGATGGGGGCTTCCCAAGGAAAAGAGGGTATGATGACTTTTATCTTACGCATTTCTGATTCATGCCTCATAGCTTTGCATGTGCTATGCAGGACTAGTTACCCGAAAGTCTCTCACATAGTGCATTAATAGTTCTTCTCTGGCGCACCGCGCCGTGTTCTAAACCAGTAACTAAAGTTTAAAGTCAATAATATTTAAGTGCATTATACCTGTTTGAAATAAATACTAAATTGTTTAGCTAAAACAAGCAACCTCACCGGTACATTGTACCTAGCTTTAAGACCATCTTCTAAAAGAAATAAACAGTTAAATTTAATTCACGTGTCACTCAGATCATTTCTCCAAATGTCATTAGAGTTCAATTAGCGATTTTCTTATTGTTATTCATGCAACTTTTTATTTTAACTTCTTTGCGGCATATGAATGAGCATGGAAACCCCATGCTAATTCATATGAAACACAACGCGATGCATTTGTCGACCCTGAGCTTGGAGACCCTTATTTAGGGAATCCAAATTCATTGTTGACACCACTAGGCGAAATTTTGGGGGTGAATTGTTTAGAATTGAATTTTGACTTTTTTAACTTTTTTCCCACTACGGCGAATAAGACGTAGTAGTGGTTCGCTGATACCCGACAGGGAGCGATAATAGCAACACTCTAGTTTTGCAGCCGCAACAGCATGGCTACGCTTCCTCACCCGCCTTACTCGCCGGATTTCGCCCCCTGTGACTTCTTTCTGTTCCCGAAGATGAAGTTGAAGCTCAAGGGTCGCCGTTTTGAAACTGTGGACAAGATCCAGAGCGAATCGCCGACGGTGCTTGACACGATTCGCGAACATGACTTCCAGGGAGCGTTCCAACAGTGGCAAAAACGCTGGCAGCGGTGTATCGCTGCCCAAGGAGACTACTTTGAGGGAGATCATAGCAAGGCTTAAGTAACGTAAGTACTTTGTTATATATCGGCCGAGTCTCGAAACTTTTTGATCGGACCTCGTATGTGATGGGGCAATTTCGTCTATCTTTGTAAGACTGTTTTAAATTACGACACAACATGGCATCCTTTTCAAGAAAGTTATCTTCGACTTCAATAGACTTCGGCTAGCCTTCTACATCCATGAAGACGGTGCTAAGTGACATTAGTTAACGAATTGTCAAGGAGGCAAGCCCACGAGGAAGTTTGTGAGAGAGGGAGAGACACACGGAGATTGCAGAGAGATAGGAAGATATAGGAAGATATTTGCGTTCAATGGGTGGTAACCCACCAAATAAAGAAATGTAAATTTATATGCACTGAGTGGCCAAGTTATTATGATCTCCTGGTTATTACGTTGTTGTTCCACCTTTTACCCTTAATACTGCTTGAATTCGCCTTGTTATGAACTCTGTTAAATGTTGGTAAGTCGTTAGGGGTGTATTAGCCCAAATGCGAAGAATTGCACCCTCCAATTCTTAAAGATGTGATGGCAGCGGATCTAGCTGTCTGATGCCCCTTTCGATTTCATCGCACAAATTCTCCATTGGATCGAGTAACGGTGACTGAGAAGGCAAATTTAACTGTGAAAGGTCTCCGTGAAGCTCCTCAAACCATTCGCGTACAATGTGAGCACTATGACATGCAACATTGTCCTGCTGGAAGTAGTTATCTCCATAGGGATAAACCATCAACATAACTGGGTGGACTTGGTCGGCAGCTATATTTAAATTCATTTGGACGGTCAGACGTTGTCCCACACGAAACAAAGGGGCCAAACACTCCCACGAAAACATGCTTCAGACGATAACGTTGCATCCGCCAGCTAGAAGAATAGTGACGATGCAAGATGAGCCCATGCTTTCGAGCTGCTGTGTCCATATCCTCACCCTTCTGTCTGTATGGTGTAGTTGAACACGTTATTCCTCGGACCACATTACCCTTTTCCGCTCATTTATTGTCCAGTTCTTGTGTTCCTGAGAGACAACTGGTGGTGTTTCTTCTTGTTCGCTTCAGGTAACAATGGCTTACGGACAGGCCGTCTGCTCCTGTAGCCCATACGATGTAATTGGTGGCGAACTGTACATTGAGAGGCTATCGAACTTGGTCCCTGATTCAGATTATCTGTAATTCGACGAAGTGTTGTTATTATTGGGGGTTTAACGACCACCGTGAGCAACTCGATGGGCTATAATCAGTCGCCCGTCCCAAATTTATGATCACTAGTTCCAGGGAAGGGAGAGAGCCAGTGCCATATGACAAAACACAACATCCATGCCTCACTGGGATTCGAAGCCGGACCCATCTCGAACTAATTGACAGACACACAGCGCCACCGAGGAGGCCGAAATGGTGTGTTGAACTGAACAATTCTGCCTACTCTCCGCTCAGCTCAAGCATCCAGTAGCCGTTGACGACCACACGCCTTGCGGTCGGACCCGGTTTTTTGACTAGTGGTCCACTCGCTGTACCGAGCACCAACGATCATTCCACGTTCAAAGACTGTCAGATCGCGTCTTTCTCCCATTGTGTTTTGCGCAATGCACTTCATTAGTCTCTGCATGCCTCCAGCGTTACCTTTTTATACCGATTCATCCATTCTGCGTCAGCAGCATCTGCGGGATAGCTATTAATACTTTGCATAAATGGTCTGATCGTCACAATAATTTGGCCACTCAGTAAATATGGTTCTAGTTTTATTAATAAATGTTTCCAGAGTCATAATAAGGTGATTAATAGGAACGTTCAATGAGGGCGTGCATCCTGCACAACGAATCGCCAACCAATTGGGTCTGATAAGCGGAGTTCCTGAAACCAGTGCCCACATTATCACATAACTGATTCCTTTTTTTCAGTAAACGCTCTTTCCGACTCTTTCTGTCCATTTCAAAATTTTCTACCTTTACCATATTGGTTCGTCGATACCTAATGGCTGATCTGACACCTTCACTTCACTTTGTTCTTTTTCTACCTCTTGGTTTGTGGCCTGGCACCACACAAGTTAACATCTTTCTATGTAATCTTTTACTTCCATTCCAGCACATGTCCAAATCATCTCAGAATGTTCTTATTTACTTTTTCTTCTGCGCAAGAAGTACCGAGCTCAGTTGTAATAACTTCAATATTAGTGCTGTTCTTACATTGAAGTACTTGTTTTTCTCAGATATCCCTTTTTCCATTTTCATGTCTGTAGCTTCTAACCAACTAGAGAGCCCCATACTTCTCAAATACTGCTTTACTCGACCTGCTTCTACTCCTCTTTCCAACCTCTTTCCTAATGAAAATATTTCTACACAGCTGATAAGAGATGCTTTCCTTACTTTACTGATCTTGTTTAGTATCCTTCAATAATCACATCCAAATAATTGAAATCTGTTACTTGTTCTGGACCTTTTCCCTGTACAGCGGATTTTATAATTTTTTAGAGTGAGTTCAACTTATAGCCATTTGTTTATACTTACCAACAATGACCATACCAAGTTTTTAACACGTCATGATCAGCTAATTTGGGGTTACGCTGTAGCTTATACACCGATGAGTCATTACATTATGACCACCTACCTAATAAGCTGTAGGACTCCCCTTTAGCCCGCAAAACAGCGGCCACTAGACGAGGCATCGATTCCATGAGGTGGCGATAGCTATCCTGGGGTATATTATACCATAATGTCAACAGCAGGGCCTCTAGTTCCCGTACACTTCGGGGGGGGGGGGGTGATTTATCGCGAACCCGCTTTTCCAAGTCGAAGCACAAATACCCGATTGGGTTTATGTCAGGTGAATTTGGAGGCCAGGGCATTAACAGAAAGTCACCAGCATGTTCCTCGAAACACTCTTTGACGATTTTGGCATTATCCTGTTGGTAATGGCCATCACCCGTAGGGAACGCAGTTCCCATGAATGGGTGAACTTAGGCCGCAACGATGTCCAGCTACCTGACAGCTGTCAGGGATTGTGCTATTGGTATAATGGGGCCTAAAGTGCCCTAAGAAAACATCGCCCACAGTATAACACCGCCTCCGGTGGCCTGTTTCTGTCCAGCAATGCATCCAGGTCTCATAGCCTCCGTTGGTAATCCGCGTATCCGTGCTCAGACGTCTACTTGATGCACCAGAAATCCTGATTCGTCTGACCAGGCCACTTTCTTCCAATCATCCACGCTCCAGTCTCGATTATCTTGGACCCATTTCATGCGTTGTTGGCGATGACGTGAAGTGAGCATGGGGACCCGGCTGGGTCTTCGGCTATGCATGCCCATGCGCAGAAGGCTGCGATGAAATGTGTGCTGTGACACATTGCCTTGATCACCACTGTTGTAGCTGCTGGTGATTTGTCGCACTGTGGCCGTGCGGTCGCATTGAACAATGCGCGACAGTCTCCGCTCCCCTCTGGCATCAATGAGCTGCGGACGACATACGGCTAGACGACGGTTCGTCGTTTGGCCATCCGTGCATTACTTTTGATATGTATTCACTACAGCGGCACGGAGACAAAGAAATTTTCAAATCCAGCAGTTAAAAGACGAAATAAAGAAGGAAATAAGCCTTCTGCCGGAAGAATTTTTCATAATGGAAAAGTTTAAAATAAGCGAAAAGCTTTATTCATGGAAAAAGCTGTGTTTAGGAAAATGAACTTTTCAAATACGTCTCCCGGAAGCAGAAGTAGCGAGAAAAAGGTTTTGACATCCACGCCCCTATCAGGAAATCTGTGCATTATTTAAAGAGGATAATGTTCCCCATATTTATTGTAGCAAATGGCATGCAGTAAGGAAGAAATTTCTCAATACGGTTTTTAGAAGCGGAGATACAGATGCAAACAAAAGTACCCAAACAGCACCTAGCGACAGAACTGTTAACTACAAAGTACCTCAAATACAAACCTAAGGTGTTCCACAAGTTGTATGGCATCCGGTATTGAAAGAAGTTTTTCAATCGCATATTTAGAAGCAGGGATATTGAGAAAAACAGATGAAACATGGCGCCCCCGGGGCGAAATTGTGCATTATTCTGGGAAGGAAATAACACACAAAGGGTTTTCATAGTTAGTCGATTCTGACCGAAAAATAACTTTTCGAATCGGGATTTTAGTCCCTCAGATATTGCTGTAAACGGAAGCGTGAACTTGCGCCCTCTAGTGGCATACTTGGGCGTTAAGAAAATTTTGAAATTATATCAAACATTTCGCACCGGAAGCGCTCTCCAACAAAGATTTTTTCAAATCTGACTCTTAGAAGCAGAGATGCAGACAAAAACGCAATATACATCTACGCCCCCTAGCGGAAAACCCTTGCATTATTTTAAGAAGAAATAACTCCGAAACAGTGTTTCGAGGTGAGCAGTATGGGTCCACGAAGGAATTTTTTCAATCGAGTTTTCACAAGCCCAAATTTTGCTGCAAATACATCAGAAGCAGAAATTAGCACTTACGCCCCCTGGTGGCCAAACCCTTCTTCTACAAAAATTAAAAATTATATGCAAAACATTTGCCAGCAGGGGCTGTCTCTAGTGCAGGAAGAATTTTTCAGATCGGAGTTTTAGAAGCAGAGATATCGGGGAAAACGCAATTTACCTTTACGACCCCTAGCGGAAAATACATGCATTACTTGAACAGATGACTGCACCTAAAATCTTCGATATAAATGGTATCGTAAGGGAAAATAATTTTTTCAATTGGATATTTAAATGCAAATATATAGAATAAAATATATTTTGAATTCGATATCTTCTGCATTTACGTCCTCTAGCGGCAAAATTGTGTGTCGTAAAAAAGTCAAAATGCAAGGATCATCATTCTTATATTTCAAGTTTCCCAATGCAAAAAGTATTTTTCAAATCGGACTAATAGTTGCAGCGATATGGTGGACGAACAAAGTGATAACATAAGCACAATCTTTTTTTACAAAAGACGTGCTAATAACAATCTGCTTTTATTCATTTCACAGTTTTCAAGAAATGAACAGCTTGCTCCTTGATACCCGGTCAAAAGCCTTTGCACGATCAATTAACCCTGTATGTGACCCTGCCTCTCAAAAATGCGGTTAAGGGTCCAAAATTCGGTTTTATGGGTTTTTTTCTTTTACTTCAAACCTTGCTTTTTTAAATGCAGTTAGGAAGGAAATATGAAGGAAATATCAGATTGAACTGAAATTTTATGGACGTAATGATGCAGATGTATGATACACCTGATGGCAAAAACAGAGCTGCAGGACAATTACAGACGGATCTGTGACACGCAGTCCGGTCATCTTCAACAGCGCGTCGCACCGCCTTGTGTGGCGATACATGCTGCAATACGGTCCGGCATGGGGGAGAACAGACGCCTAATGTTGTCCTGCGGCAGACTGGCCCACACGTGTTGAACGGTGTGCTCCAAATCACGGATAGTACAGTATCGCGGCAGCTGACGTTTCAACTGGTCCCACACATGCCCGATAGGGGACATGTCCGGGTAGCGGGTATGCCATGGAAGTGTCCGGGCATGACGTAGGCAGTCCTGAGCAACTCGATCCGTGTGCGGGCGGGCATTATCCTGCTGGTATAGCGGACCTGGAATCTCGGCATGGAATGGGAGCACATGGGGCCGTAGGATCTCATCCACATACCGCTGGCCCGTCAATGATCCACGTACCACTACTAGATCTAATTGGCTATCGTGGGCAATGGCTCCCCAGACTATAATGCCTGCAGTGGGGGAGGTGTAGCGCTCGATAGCAAGGTTAGGATTGTGCCGTTGACACGGGGATCTCCACACCCGGACACGATCATCTGTCCCCAAAATAAAGCGGCACTCATTGCTAAACACCATACGTCGCCAGTCTGTGGGGTTCCACGTCGCTCTGGCCTGGCACCACTACACACGGAGCCGGCGATGTTCCGGTGTTAATGGCAGCACACGTAAGGGGCGCTGGGATCGCAGATTCCCTTCCGCGAGGCGTCGGAAAATGGTTCGTGGGCACACAGCAGCCGCTACATCTGCCTGTATAGTGGACCGGGTCCCAGTGGGATCCGTTCGTGCCTGGCGCACGATCTGTCGATCCTCTCTACCGGTGGTCCTCCTGGTCCGTCCGGAGCCGCTCCGCTGTATGGCAGTGCCGTGACGTGTCCACTGCACCCAACACAGTCGGACGGTATTTTCAGAACGATCCACGTGGCGCTATAGGGCGCGCCGACCACCCCGCAGTTTTCAACCCGATGATCAGGACTCTCTCAAAGTTCCTAAGTTGCACAAATCGACGTCTCTGGTGTCTACCCTGCATTCTTGCCACTCTGTAATCTTGCTTGCGTCGGCCGGTGCTTTTCGCTTTCATGGGGCATAGACTACACGCCAGTTTATAAAGCTGCCGGTTCGTGCTTGCAGCGCCACCACAATTGTGTGGTCATGCGCAATCGCACCAAACGTGGATCGTTTGCATACCAGCACGCACTCTAGCTATTTGCGAAGTTTCGCGGTTGTCGCATGATTTCTTCTAGGTGCGCAAATTTCATTGTCCGTGAGTGCATATATCCTATATATTATTACATTGTATATCTTATTGTATTTCTCGTATACCTAATTGTTATTGATATCTCTGCTTCTGAGAGTCCGATTTAAAAAATTATTTTTTTATTGGATAGCATTTCCGGTGCGAAATGTTTCTCACATAACTTGAAATTTTTCTAAACACACAAGTGTGCCACCGGAGGGGGGGGCATAAGCTCACGTTTCCGTTTACAGCATGTTTGCTGCAATATCTGCAGGACTAAAACCCCGATTAAAAAAATTCTTTATCGGTGAGATACTACTAACTATAAAAACATATGTAACGTATACCAGGAGATGTTACGTACCTGCCAGCAGGACGCACACGACATAAAGGCAGATAGGAATCAGAATAAACGTCCGCGTAGCTCAATTGGTAGAGCAACTTATTCCGGAATGAGGGGATCCGGGTTCGAATCCTGGCGTGGATAGAAATGACGGAGAAATTTACTTCGTTATACATATTGTGTACATTTCTTCCCAAAATAATGCACACTTTCGCCGCTAGGGGAGCAAATATTCAATCTGTTTTTCTCAATGTACCTACCTCAAAACGTCCGATTTAATAAAAAAAATTTTTACCTGGTGAAACACTTTAGGTTTGTACTTGCAGAGTTTTTGTAGTTCATAGTTCTGCCGCTAGGTGGTGTTTGCGTACTTCTCTTTGCAGCTGTATCTCAGCTTCTAAAAACCCTATTCAGAAATTCCTGCATTTTTCTTTCGTTTTTTCTTTTTTTTTTTTTTTTTGCTGTATTCTATTCGCTACAATAAAGATGGGGAACATTATGCTCTTTAAGTAATACACAGCTTCTATGCAAGGGGGCGTGAAGGCCAAAACGTTTTTCTCGCTATCTCTGCTCCCGGGAGATTTATTTGAAAATTTATTTTTCCTCAACATAACTTTTGTTATGAAGAATACTTTTTGCCTATCTTCAGCTTTTCCACTATGCAAAATTCTTCCGCTAGATGGCGTAGAGTTATAACATGTTTCCTTCCATATTTCTTCTTCTAACTGTTCGATTTGAAAATCTCTTTCCCTTCATACTTTCCTTCTGCTATGAGAAACTTTTTTCTGCACCATTTAATTTTCCTAACATACTTTTTATCCCCTGGTGTATGTAAGTAGTTGTTTCTATTTCTGGATGTTTTATTGTTTGTCGATATCCGGTTGACTTTTTTCTTTCTAACCGGTTCCATTGACTATGTGACGTATATTCTAAATTAACTTTCATTTTTAGTTTCTTTCCCTATGTGAATTTGAGTTTGTTCTGCTTATACTTCCAAACTTAATGTGCCATCTTTTCCCCCAAACGAATACTGTTGGCACCACTCTTGATGTCATAGTGAACGTGACGCATGAATGTATGAGATAAGAACGATAGATAGAAGGACGAGATGACAGTTGCCGTGTTGGATGTGTGGTATGTGGCTATGTGAATTACGTTATACCTGGAAGTGCGGCATCTGTGCTATTGATATAATGGTGAAATAAAGAATAAATTACAGTAAGTTGACTTCTGTCTTATGTTTCGTCTGGCCGTATAGGTTTAATTAAGGAAGTGTTCCATCGTATTCTTTCCTAAGGATTTAGACATAACGTAAGAACGATAATATTTCAGCACGAAAAGAAATTACGTTATATTAGCAACCGAACAGATTCATAGAAGTAAAAAAATGGCAAACGTCACGGATCCTCTCGGTCTCTTCTCTGACCATTATAGCCATAATATTGTGCATAATAATTCTGCAGCACATACTCACGCCCTCAGCGTTATAGGATACCCTATAACGCTGAGGGCGTGAGTATATAACGCTGAGGGCGTGTGTATGTGGCCTGCGGTTCAGATTTGTCCGATAGTGAATATGCAAGGTACGAAAATCATGTGCCACGTACTTCACCTGCAGTACTTCAACAGAATTTACTCCACCACCCCCCGTAAGAAGTAGCAAAATCCTTTCTAATTACGTACCCCATGCGGGTTCCATTGTATTCAGAAGAAACTGCGGATCGCTTAGGTTTCTTGAGGATCTTGAAGATCACTTCGATTTCTACAATGTTCCTGAAGATTGTCAAATATCTATTGCTGGCACATGTTTGCAAGACACTGCCAAGGTCTGGCACAGACAGTGGTGTCGTATGAACCCAAGGGGCTCTTATCAGCAATTTAGAGCTGAATTTTCACAAATAAGGCCGGCCTTGTTCAACAGCTGTTTTCCAGGCGACAGCGGGCGTCAGATAGCCCCGTCTCGTTCGCTCTGGAAACAGTTTGGCTTTATAAATTATGGGATCCCGCTGCAGTCGAGTCTGACGTTATTGATACTTTACTACAGCAGCTGGACCCCTTCCTGCAGGTTTTTTGGAAGTTCGACGTCCTGTCTCCGTTCACGAATGCCTGAAACCCATCTGAGTTTTTCAGGAACGACACAGCAAAGGGCAATCTTTACAAAACCCATTACCTCAGGTC
The DNA here is from genome assembly GCA_039090855.1 of Macrothele yani. Lineage (NCBI taxonomy): Eukaryota > Metazoa > Arthropoda > Arachnida > Araneae > Macrothelidae > Macrothele > Macrothele yani. The sequence continues at coordinate 11,144,095 of CM076996.1, forward strand.
CAAGAATACCACTAACCTAAGCAGGTCCAGTAGTACCGCCAACCTAGGCGGATCCAAGAACCTCCTCTTCAAAGCCATAGGCATCAGCAGCCTAAACAGAACTTTCAACAAGGACAATTTTTCAATCAGCCCAAACGGACTGCTTATCAGTCGAGAGTGGAAAATGCCTATCAGCAGTCTAGATACGTGCCGCCGCATCTTCGCGCACCAGAGGTGCGACATCCTGACTTTTATGAGAACCAGAATAACAACCAAGTTTCTCGTCCCCGGAATAATTATTACCCGGTGGACCAGACATATCCAAACCACCGTGCTGGGGGCAATGCAGGCCTAGTGATACTAATGATGTCTCCCCTGCACGTTATTACAACTGAGCACGTTCTGGTGCTTCTGTAAATTTTCAAAGTCAACCAAGACATGGTAATCAAATTCCCTCCACCTTAAACTTCCACTGGAGATAGATAGGTCGATTCTATGTCCTTGTATCTCTGAAGACCTCAAATATCTTTTTTAACCATTCAAGCTCCGCAATTGCCTGATATTCTTGTCACCTTGGGTAAAGTGGTGGTGTCTACTAAAATCGATTCTGGGTCTGATATTTCTGCTTTAAACTTTGATTTCTGTGCTGCTACCTTTCCAAATGCTTCTGTCAAGCCCTCCCAGCAATGTCTGCGAGGTGTCGACAATAATATTTTTCAATCTCTGGCTCAGTTCATTTACCTGTCAAGATTAGCAAAGTTCAACTTTCACACACTTTCTTCTTGATCCAAGATTTACCCGTTGATTGCCTTCTGAGGGTGGATTTTATTAAAATATTTAAACTTACGCTTGATTTTGAGCATGGGCTAATCTTAATGCCTGAGGTTAGTCCTCCCACCACAGAAGAGCCTATTGATTTTTCTGCAGTTCTTGCGAGCGAGAGATTGTTACCTGAGCACAAGAGCCACTTTGGTCAGGTTTTAAACATCCGACCAGGATTATTTTCAGAAAAGCCAGGGTTCACACAGGTGGTGTATTACACCATTGATAGGGAGGGGCTAATACCATAGCAAGTAAATCTTATCCATGTCCGAACCAGAAAAAAAGCTGAGTTCCTAAAACAACTTCAGGACATGCTCCATTCGGGAATTATTAAGGAATCACTTAGTCCTGGGGCAGCACCTGCTTTTCTTGTTCCTAAGAAACAATCTGGAGAGTATCGTTTTGTGATAGACTATCGGAAACTGAATGCGGTGACTAAAGCTATCAATTACCCGTTACCCATAATAAGCGATATTCTCCAGAATTTATCGTCAACAAACTGGTTATCAACTTTAGATTTGGCTAGCGGCTAATGGCAGGTTGCTGTCCACCCTAATTCAGTAGAGAAAACTAGATTCATTACCCCGTTTGGAGCATACGAGTTCCTGAAAATGCCTTTTGGATTGCCATATGCTCCCTCAACCTTTGAGCGCGTTAAAGACTCAGTCTGACGTCCTGTGCTCGGTCGTAATTTCCATGTCTATTTGGACGACATTATTGTCTCTTCTGAGATTTTTGAGGAGTATCTGTCTCTGTTGGACCAAGTTTTTGAACTTTTACATGATGCGGGTTTGACATTAAAGCCTGCCAAATGTCAAATTGGACGGAACGAACTAGTATATCTGTGATTAAAAATTACCCCTAATGGTCTTCTAACTGACGACTCAAAGGTCAAGCCAATTTCTGATTCTCCTAGGCCTAAGGTTGCAAAGGAGTTATCTCGATTCTTGGGCATGACCGGGTGGTATCAACAGTTCGTTCCGGGGTACGCTACTCTATGCGAACCCTTATTTGCATTAAAACGAAAGTATAGGCACTTTGTTTTGTCCACGGAGGCAGAAGCTCCTTTTAATACTCTAAAACAAGCTTTGGTTTCACCAAATGTGTTAGCCTTTCCTAACCATGCAGAAATGTTTGACATTTATACTAATGCATCAGGTGTTGGTCTAGGTGCTGTATTATCTCAACGAGGGCATCCTATTACATATGCCTATCGAACTCTTACCAAAGCAGAACGTAATTACTCTGCTAGTGAGCGAGAATGCTTAGCTATTTTGTTTGCAGTTACCAAATTTAAATGCTATCTCAATAACTTAACTGTCAATGTCATCACGGATCATTCGGCATTACAATATTTAAATACTGCTAAAAATCTTTCTCGAAGACTGTTAGAATAGACACTTAAACTTCAAGAGTTTAATGTACGGATTCAGTATCGCCCTGGTAAATCTAACCAACTGCCTGACGCTCTGTCTCGCTGTCCGGTCAGTTCTGGTGGCCAGGCGATACTGAACCTCCTTCCTATTTCAAATCTCGGAAATCACTTCAAGGGAGCAGATAATTTCTGAGCTGCCGAATGATCCAGATTTTGGAGAAATATATAATTTCTTACTTGCTGGTTCTTCTGCTCATAGTGAACCTTCTTTAGGGGGTCGTAGTCAAAATTATGAGATCATCGATGGTATTTCGTATCACAAAACAATTTGTGAATTCGAGAGCTGAGTACCGCCCTGCGATACCTCAGTCTCTCCGCATGGCTTTATTACATTAATTTCATGATATTCTTCTTGCCGGCCACTTAGGCATACGAAAAACTCTTACTAAGCTTCGAGACGTAGCCTACTGGTCCTGCATGTACGATAGTATACTCGCATACATTCGCTCTTGTGAGTACTGTCAGAAGTATAATTATGATAACGACCGGCCGGTGACCTTATTTCTAGTTCTAATAATTATGTTTTTGAAACCATATCTATAGATTTATTGGGCCCTTATCCATTATCAACTGAAACTAAGTCTGGTTATATTTTAGTTGTTACAGATAATTTTTCTAAATGGGTGGAAGTATTCCACATTAAAGCAGATACTGCTAATGTAATATGTAATACTCCTATACAAAATATTTTTACTCGTTTTGGCTGTCCCGTACCTAGGCATTTCCGAGTTATTCGAGCGAATGTGTGCAAGGCTCCAGATAAAACACAAATTTATCAGCCCATATCATCCTCAAGCCAATTCGGCTGAGCGTGTTAATCGAGCTTTATTAAAGATGATCTCAACTTTCACTGGAAATAATCATGAGCGTTGGGACGAACACGTTGAAATGTTTTGCTTCGCCCTTCGCTCATCTTTTCATGAGTCAACGCGGCTTATGCCCGCTGAACTTTTTCTAGGGCGCAAAATCTGAACCCCCTTTGAAAATTTAACTGGCATTGTGGATGAAATTAACCAAAGGCCAACACCTGAGTCTGTAAAACAACTAGCAGAAAAGGCACAAGCTGCTATCAGTCGAGCTCAGTTAAACCAAGCTCGACACTATAATACAAAAATGAGAGAACCAGATCTCGCAGTTGGGGATCTGGTATTGTTAGAAACTCATTTTCAATCCTATACGTGGCACATACATTTGCGAAAATATTTGCACCCTTATATGAAGGCCCCTTTGAATTGGTGAAATTGTACAATAATAATGTCATATTAAATAAGCCAGATGGCTCCCTACATTCTGCCCATGTGCAGCAATGTAGGAAATGGAGTTGTTAGAAATAATGATGCAATTATCGACCCTAAATCTCGTAGGAATCCTCAGGCAGAGGGTGGGACTTCTTCACAAGTCTGTATTATTGATGATGAAATTATCCCTGTCCTGTTCGATTATCTACCTTCGATTGAGCGGGTCTTTCCTTCCACATCTTTTCAAGATTCTCATTCTGACATTCTCCCATTCACTCAGGGTGCTACAATTATTTCTACTCCTCAGTCTCCTGCCTTCTCAAAAGACAAGAGTTCATCTTCAAGTACTTGCAGTTCCTCTGGATATTCTCGTAATGTGCAGCGTGGTTCATTTCCATCTGCTTCTCATAAATCAGTTACTCCATTTACTTCTTCATGCATCGTGCCTCCGTTTGGTCCTACATCTAAGAATTTAAAACGGACAATAACTGACATTTCATCTTCTTCGGGTAATTCTATCTCTCCTGTGGCCAAAAGAGCCGTGCTTCTTGTTGATACTGAATCATCGGACAATATAGTTGAGGTTCTTCAGTCTCCAAGTGAGAAAATCCCTGCTTTTGTTTCCATTGAGCAGTTGCCTACTTTAGGAACATTTAATCAATCTACAGCAGGGCAAAAACGTCATGTTTCACGATCTACACTGACGGAAAAAAATCCCAACACCAAGAAGTGGTTGTGTTAGATAAACGACAGTTGGTAGGCGGTGAGAGTACATCTGTAAGATGACGTCTATGCAAATTTCATACGTGTGGCGCTATTAGCGCCCTCTGAACATGCAAAGCAGGTTTGCTGTAAATACGCGCTGTAACGTTCGTGAGCGTTAGTTATCGTTGAGATTCGACGTAGTGTGTTGATGTTAGTCAAGAATGCCTTTAAGAAGACGAAGAAGCCATTATCAACAGCTCACGGAGTTTGAACGAGGTCGTGTAATAGGGCTACGAGAAGGTGGATTTTCGTTCCGCAATTATGCAGAACGACTTGGCAGGAATGCAGCCACTGTGCATGATTGTTGGCAGCGGTGGTCAAGGGAAGGTACTGCCTCAAGAAAACCGGGTTCCGGCCGGCGTATAACCGTGGCGCATCGTACCGCGTCTGCGGCAGCAATTCGAGCTGCAGTTGCCATCACAGTGACACAACGAACTGTTACAAATCGGTTACTTGAAGGACAGCTCCGAGCCAGACGCCCTGTAGCGTGCATTCCACTTACTCCAAACCACTGCCGTTTGCGACGTCAGTGGTGTCAAGCTAGAGCTCATTGGAGGACGGAGTGGATATCTGCTGTGTTTTCTGATAAAAGCCGGTTCTGCCTGGGTGCCAGTGATGGCCGTGTGTTGGTTAGAAGGAGGCCAGGTGAGCACCTGCAACCAACCTGTCTGCGGCCAAGACACACTGGACCTACACCTGGAGTTATGGTCTGGGGAGCAATTTCCTATGACAGCAGGAGCCCTCTCGTGGTTATCCCACGCACCCTGACGGCACAGTTATACGTCGGTCTGGTGATTCAACCTATTGTGCTGCCATTCATGAACAGCATTCCAGGGGGTGTTTTCCAACAGGATAACGCTCGCCCGCATACTGCTGTTGTAACCCAACATGCTCTACAGAGTGTCGACATGTTGCCGTGGCCTGCTAGATCACCAGATCTTTTACCAATCGAGCACGTATGGGACATCATTGGACGACAACTCCAGCGTCACCCCAACCAGCATTAACCGTCCCTGTATTGACCGGCCAAGTGCAACAGGCATCGAACTCCATCCCACAAACTGACATCCAGCACCTGTACGACACAATGGATGAACGTTTGCGTGCTTGCATTCAACATTCTGGCGGTTACACCGGTTATTAATGTACCAGCATTTCACATTTAAAATGTCTCTTCTCGCGCTTACATTAAGCTGTGATCTTGAAACCATAATCGATTAAATAGGTTACCTATACAAATGTATTGCCGCCATTTCATTCCTCTACAACTATTTTTTCGTGGTGTTGGAATTTTTTTTTTTGGTCAGTGTATGTCCTCAAAACCTAGCAAGCGTTTGCCGCCTGAATTTTCCCCTCCTGTTCCACATACGCACAGTGCAACTACTAGTGTTAATTTGCAACCTCGACAACGAGTCCAGCCCTTGTATCGGCCTGGATTTCGTCCTTTGAATCTCCGCTCGGGACGGGCGGAGCCAATACCTTCTTCGACTATTCTTCGTCGTCCACGGAAGCGTCTTTCTATTTTTACGCCGCTTCTTCGCCCGCCAAAGAAACTGCCTGATCTACAGTCGTCTCCGATTACTGGTTCGTCTGTACCTCAGCCTGGAACCTCTTGACCCCGCTTCTTCCGGTCAACTTGCCCTGTCAACAAGAAAACCTGGCACATGCCTGCGATCCAGTGACCTTCGACCTGAGCCTGTGAAGCGTGAAGCCTCAGATCTACAGTCGTCTCCGATTCCTGGTTCGTCTCCACGACAGCCTGGAACCTATTCGTGCCATCCTGGAATCTTCTTACCCCAGCCTGATGACCCCGCTTCTTCCGGTCAACTTGCCCGTTCAAGGAATCCTGAGACATCCTTGCGATCCAGTGATTTTCTGCGGGAGCCGGTGAAGCGTGAAGCTTCGAGAGTGCCGTTGTCGCCCCGACAACAAATCAAGCGAATCCAGACACAAGTCTTCCTTGCCAGTAAAAGGTAACATAAATCAAAAATATTTTTGTTGTAAAAATGATTGTGACCGTTAGAAACTTTTCCTGCACAGAGCTTTGCTCTATAAAAAGACTACTTTACTATCACAGAACTTTTTCATGACAGACTGTGATGGCAAAAATTACATCAAATGCCTTATCTGCTTGTCAGTACGTAATGTTTAAGTTTTGTTGGTGTGGCGCCACACAATTTTTTTTTTTTTTTTTTTTTTTTTTTTGCAAATAGCAAATTCAAGTGTACTAAAATGCTTGTCACTTCATATTGTAAATGTTGCCTTTTCGGCATGAAATCGATATCAGCCATTGCTTTTTGTTGATATCTATAGATGTTTCACTCCGAGGGTAGAGTTTTCCAGGGTTTCCCCTATCCCATCTAAAACTCGATGTGCGAATGCATGGGAGTAGTTAGAAGTCGGCCCTGGCCGCCAAATGTTCAATGAAAGGTTTTGTGTTGTTCTATGATTAACCTTTGTGTGCTTGACACTTGTTGTGTGTTGATTTTTTCTGCAAGTGCAGTTTTTTTTTCAACAAACTAAATTTACACTAGGTTTTTTGTGTTAAAATATTCTACGATTCAGTTAACTTAGTTTGAATGTTTTGTCTTCCCTGAGAAGTTAGCAGGGATGGACGAATGTGTAAATGAACTCCACGTTAGAAATGCTGTAGTTTTTTTTTCCTGCATTACGCAGGTTTTTTTTTTTTACTATGCCACTTCTTACAAGTGTATTGATGAGTGTTTCGCACGTATTGTTGTGACAAAAATATTTAGCACGATTTGTGCCTATAACATGGATATTTGATATCGTACAGAAATTTTGTTTTTCAAATGAATGTTAGTGATATTGAACTACTGATGTCTAGAGATTTTGTGTACTGATTTGAAGTCAGCTGCTAGCAACTGATCAACGAATGTCTTCATGTATTTTGTAAGTTATTATCTGAAAGAATTGAAAGAGTGACCAGATTATGTTTTGAAAGGAGACCTCTACTAAATTGATAGGTTCTTGGCACTATTAATACTTCAAAAAACATTACGAGGGAGATGATGTGATATATGTATATTCTAAATTAACTTTCATTTTTAGTTTCTTTCCCTATGTAAATTTGAGTTTGTTCTGCTTATACATCCAAACTTAATGTGCCATCTTTTTCCCCAAACGAATACTGTTGGCAACACTCTTGATGTCATAGTGAACGTGACGCATGAATGTATGAGATAAGAACGATAGATAGAAGGACGAGATGACAGTTGCCGTGTTGGATGTGTGGTGGATATGTGGTATGTGGCTATATGAATTACGTTATACCTGGAAGTGCGACATCTATGCTATTGATATAATGGTGTAATAAAGAATAAATTACAGTAAGTTGACTTCTGTCTTATGTTTCGTCTGGCCGTAAAGGTTTAATTAAGGAAGTGTTCATCGTATTCTTACCTAAGGATTTAGACATAACGTAAGAACGATAATATTTCAGCACGAAAAGAAATTACGTTATAACTACGAGTAACTTAAATTTTATTCGCGTCGGAAAGAATTAAAAAGACGTGCTCGTTATAACCGTAAATTTTTTGTCATCTTTCTTGTTTTTTGTGGTTTGCCAGTTAAGATTCTCTTGCTTCGTTTTTCCCACACATTATCGTTTTTGTCTTTAAACAGTTAAGTGATGTTTTCCAAGAACGACTCTCTCCTCATTGCAAAGTTCTTTGTTGCGTATGTTTATTTCTGAAATAAATATGCTTTCTTTGCATATTTTGAAATTTATGTTCTGCACAGTTTTTCGAATTTGCCTTCATTCTTACCATTTAACATATTTACTCGTAAGTAGGAGACTTTAAGAAAATTCTGGATTTTCTCTTACATGTTATTGAAGTGAAATGGTTATACAGCACTACACGAAGAAAGCTTACCGTATTTCATTTGAAGTAGAACTTTGTTCGAGAGTTGCAAATGCATTTTAAACTATAAAAGTTCTGCCAGTAGCTTTAATGTTCCTGGTTTATCAAAAAGCTGCTCTCCTTCAAAATCTCCAAGCCGTTTTCTATCTACCTTACCTAACTTAAAATAAGGTGATGATCGATGAAAAGGAGATTTTGTAGAAAGTTATACAATTTTGTACAGAAGATTTACGTCCGTTTGATGTAGCCGTTGGTGAAGGCTTCATCAATTTACTTCGAAGATTAATTAATTTAGGACCTTTCTTAAGAAAGGTTAAAGCAGGGAATGTTGTACCTCCCTGAACAGCTATTGTTAGACATATGAGGCAAACAGAAGGAGAGCACGGAAATTAAATTATGCCTGCAGTGAACATTTACGAAATGAATGCGGGGCTCAGACGACAAATTCATGGACTAAACCATATAGGCAAACATCTTACTTCTCAGCTGCTTGCCTCCTCATTGATATAGGTTTCGATCTATTATCAATGAGCAGTTTTCCAAATATTAATATCCTTTCGGCAAGAATGAAATGATTCAACCTTTTAAAACACATTAAGTTGTTGCAAAAATTTGAACTACAGCTCATACGTTTTTAATTATAATTGAGGGCAGTATTATTCAGTCTTTTAAATATACGAATAACATGTGCTAATCACTCGATATATACGGGGTGAAAAGCACAGTTTTAATGAAAATACCTTAGTTAAAATGTTTTTTGATAAGATATGAAGCAATATGGAGATATATTTTAAAATATTGGCATAGTCATTCATTATCGTATTATACCTGCTTACCAGGTGTTCAGGTTGGTGTGGTACAACACAAAACATGAAATCAGACGTTCGGAATAAAATTTAAAATCAATATATAAAAATTAATGCTAAATGCCTACAAAACGTTTCCATCTCTCTGTGTTTGTCGTAAGATATCGTATCTCTGATAAATTACTATAGTACTTCTATCACTAACAGCCCATTTTGCATCATCATTCAATCTTGTTTTGGGTTTTTTCTCCTTAGTCTGCTTCCGGTGCTTTTCCCATATTACACACGCGCTCAAACCACGCCAATATGATTTAATTAAATTTGTCTTCTACAAAGGAAATACTCTACTCGGCTCTCGTATCTGCATTACTAATCTTAAACGTCACTGAATCTACTGTTTTTCCTGATACCCCCTTACCACTGTCATAACGGCCACGTCTAACCGCTTAATGAAAATCTTACTTCGCATCCAAATATCATTGTTCTAGAGGAGTATGGGACTAAATACCATATTGCACATAGCGATCTTTTTCTTTGATCATGCTCCTTCCTAGTGAAAATAGTGTTACACAGCTGATTTCAAACTTTTCCTCCTTTACTGATTCTGTTGTCTGATTCCTTATCTAGCTTTTCTGCCTTGTAGACTAACCTAGAAAAGAAAAATTTGTAACCTGTTTAAGTACCTTACTCTAAACAACACAAATGTTATCCTAAAATTATATATTTGGATTTCTCAGCATTTTTTCAATCTTGAATCTGCACCGGTGGTCAAAAGTTAAATTAAAAACATAAAAGTTGGCATAGCAACATAACGACTGGGTAGAATTTTAATAAATTCGCTAAATAGGTACATCAGCCCATGGTAAAGAGCCTCTGCAAAGAAGGAATATCTTGTGAGCAGTACAGCCATTACTGAGGCACATGCACAGAATGCACACTACAAAATAGAATGCAGATACAGCGCTCGTCATATTGTACCTTGAACGCTCCAAAGCCCGTCAGTTTTCAAGAAGTGTTGAAGAACATGCAAACACCCCTAGTCTTTAGGAGGATTCGGAGAGGTGGATAGTCAGCTGTAGGATGTTGGCAGATAGACCCAAACTGAAGTCTCTTGATTAGTCTCCTCCCAGCTATGGTGACAACATTTGGAATCCTTGAAATGTGTCTCGATGACCAATTCTGTGCCGTCAAGAGTAAGTCACGTCGTTCCAGGAGGACCGACATATGACCTTAACAGAGTTGGGGTCTTGTCAGAGAGAAGGCGTAGGGAGATGTCAGCTAGACAACTTGCTAACAAGTTCTCCTGTGTTCAAACACGATGGTGTCAAGGAAAATTGTGTACAAACCACTACGTCAGAAGAGTATGCTAGGAAACAGGTGGTTTTCCTACCCTTCATCGCCCTCTCTCAAAGAAGTGATCAAAGGGCAAGGTACAGGAAGCATCACACTAGGATCCAAAAACAGTGTGAGTGTGCTCTTTACAGATGAGTCCCGTATCTGTATGATTAATGATTCCCAATGTGTGCTTATCTGGGGAAAATATGGAAAGCGCAACCATCCCCTCGACATCTAGGAACAAGACCACAATCGAGAAGGAAGTCTTCTGTCGTGCAGAGACATAATACTGGATGGCCATACGTGATTTCATGTGTTTGAGGGTAGCACCGTGTATGCTCAAAGAAACACAGAAAATACCCTTGATGTAAGGGCTTTTTTCAAAGGTTCTGTTTGCTGTTAGTCCCATGTTCGTTTCTATAAACGATAATGCTCGCTCTCGTAGGGGTCGGTTGGTGGACCGTTACCTCGAAACTTAGGATATCCATAGGATGGAGTGGCCGGCCAGGTCTCCGGTTCTTAATTCTATTGTGTATGTCCGGAACGCTGTGACGAGACACATTGCTGCTCTTCAACCCCTCACAGAAGCCTCCTGGAGCTGCAATCTGCGCTAACGGTACAATGACGTTTATTTCCATCCGATCTTATCCGCCATCTTGTTAGATGCATGCAGGATCGTTGGCAATACACTTGGCGAGCAGGGGGTAATCCTAAACCCTATTGATCTCCGGAGCAACGCATTTCTGCTAGCAGTAGTAAAGGACTTCTTTGAAATATCGGCATTATTCCTGACAATTCATTCCTATGCGTCTCATGTTAGCATATATTCTTCATCGATAACGGCCAAACAGAGATTGTACTTCACTTGAATTTCATCAAAGACTGTTATGTCATTATGTTAACTTGTATGTTTGTAACTTAACTTTTGTCCACCCGTGTAAATACCCAGCAGAAACACAAGTGTTGGGAAACTGCTGGCCACCAGATAGTGATGGGTTACTGCTGGCTGAAATCTGCAGCTCACGGTACGGTAGCGATCCGTTGGTGGTAGCGCCATCAGTTGGCAGCCGTTGATGGCCCTGCAGCATCGCCGTGAATTACGACCTCCAAGGAGGCACCACGAGTGGCCCGTAGCTGGCAACCAAAGCAACCCCAACACTAGGTGGAAGCAGCGGAACTGAGCATGCGCAGAAGCAACACGTGCGCAATCTGTTGTGGTACCAGTTAGTTGAAGACGACGGCATCGAGGTATTTTAGTGGATGTTAAAAAAAGAGCCATATGTAGAGAGACTAATTAATTTCCTAATGAAATGCCGCGTCGACGAAGATTATCGTTGGTGGAAAATTATGTAAATAATTAATGAAGTATAAGAAATAGTCAGTTACTCTCATGTATTTATGAAACACACCCACTCCATTTCCATGAATAACAAGAAATAATTTTTGAAAACTTAGTAAATATATCGCATAATCTTTCGTAAAACTGCTTCAAACAAAAGTCCCGGAAAGACATTAAAAAATCGTTATGTTGGAAAAAAATAAGAATTATACGCGCACAAAATGGGTATTTTCATTAGAAAATGATCAAGTGCTTGAAAAAGAAAATAAAAGCAACGCTATGTGAATATAATGCACTCATCCATGGGTTAAATACACGAAATTGGAAGAATTCGCTGTAAAAAATAACCAGAAGTAAAATAAAATATCTTTCCTGTTTAGAACAAATAGAGCTTCGGACCGTGGAAAAATAGATATGTTGTTAAAAATGTAAGAGAATGTGATATGAACGGGTAAATATATTAATTAAACAATCGCCTTTCAAGACCACAAGGACAGCACAAATATTTGGAATACGTCTTTAAGTTGGTACACTCTTTGAAAGTGAGTGAAGTTCCCTTAAGGTAAATAAAAAAATCATTACGTTGAAAAAAATAATTTATGAATTACATCAAACGGGCATTTCTGAAAAATAACTCGCAATATTGTAAAATTAAAAAGAGAACCCTTAGTTTCTCATCGCGCGGGAAAGAGACTCCCGTTCAAGCATCAGGTAGCCGTGGCCACCTAATGTAGTGGTTAAAGTGCATCGAATCTACGCCAGCTTCGCAAACAAGCTGGCGTAGATTCGATGCTACCCTAATACACCGGGCGTTTTTCCGGTCCTGTTGAGGAAATTTCCTCAGCGCCGTGACTACATGCAGATAAGTTTTCTGCATGACGTATAGGTACAAAGCATGACAATTTTCATTTCACCTTTACCTAGACCATTTTTCATTTCACCTTTACCTGCATGATAATTTTCACTTCACCTTTACCTGCATGATAATTTTCACTTCACCTTTACCTGCATGATAATTTTCACTTCACCTTTACCTGCATGATAATTTTCACTTCACCTTTGTACCTAGACATGCATGACGTCTAGGTACAAAGGTGAAATGAAAATTCATTTTCACTTTTGTACCTAGGCGCCATGACCAAAACTTTTATTATTACCTTTGTGTCTCATTGAGTGGCAGCTGCTCTAATTAACTCCTGCATATATATGCGCCCATGTGTGTTTCACGACCTAGTTTCTTCCATCTGAAGATGAGGCTGATGCAGCCTTGAAAGGTCTAATGGTATTTTAACTTATATGTATGTGTTTTTATCTCATTAAAGTTTTTAACTCATCACTAGGTTTTATTGTGTAATGGTGCAACTACGGCCAAAGTCTACATTCATCTACTGTATATACTGCACGAAAATAGTCCTCCTATTTAGGTATGAAGCACATGTAGCGACCCATGTGTTGAACTTGTACCGCGATCATTTGCAATGGCTACAAAGTCTGAAATATTTGTTGTATTGAGACATTACTGTAAACAGGGGTTTAAAGCTGCTGAAGCAGTCCGAAAAATTAACAAAGTTCAAGGTGAAGACCTGGCTGTTACTCGGACCGCCCAAACATGGTTCAAGAAATTTGCGGCTGGTGACTTGAGCTTGAAAAGAAAGGAAGGTTCGAGTAGGCCCTCTGCTATTGATTCGGACGCCCTACAAGCGGCGGCTGTGGAAGACAATGCACGAACAAGCACTCGCAAATTCTCAGAAGTTAGAGTTTTTAAATCTACCATTGCTGAGTACCTGCACAAGGCCGGAAAGGTTTACAAACGATGCCGTGCGGTGCCTCAGGGATCACCAGAAGCTGAAGCTCAACGACGTGTCGAAGTATGCAAAACTCTCCTCAAAAATCCACGTCATACTCGATTTCAAACGAATACTTATTGGGGATGAAAAGTGGATATATCTGCGTAATCCAGATTCTTCATGACAGTGGTTGAATAGAGGTAACCAACTTTACCTACTCACAAACGCAGGCGTTTTGAGAAAGAAGTTCATGCTGTATGTCTGGTGGAATTATGAAGGTGTAATCCACTTTAAGCTCATTCCATATGGTCAGTCTATCAATGCCAAACTGTACTTTCAGCAATTGGACAGGATATATGACAAACTTCAGCGGTAGTATCCTGCCTTAGTCAACCGAAAGCGAGCACTGCTGCAACAAGACAATGCAAAACCTCATACCGTTAATCACACTCAAGTTAAAGTTCAAGAACGGCATGGAATCGAGATGCTGCCTTCTCCAGGATACAGCCCTGATCTTGCCCCTTCAGACTACCACTTGTTTCAGTCGACGGCGCATTTTCTTCGTGGCAAGACGTTGACCACTTTGGACGATGTTGAAACTGTGTGCCAAGAATTATTTGCTCTCTAAACCGAAAGCTTTGTATCGTGCAGGAATTGAAAAACTGGCAAACAGATGAGTCCAAACTAATGAACATGATGGCATGTCTTTGAAATTTAGCTTGGGTTCTTCCGAGGTTCTGGGTAAGTAAAACTGTTGTATCAAATACGGAGGTTTTTTTCGGGTACCAATAGTAGAAAGGAAGAAACGAAGGGGAGACAGAGTGAGTAAGAAAAAGTGTTTGCCTCTATTTCAAGATTATACGAGGTAATTATAAACTTCTGTAACAGCTTAAAAATTCACAGCATATGTTAAATTTTGTATTTGAAATTCAAACGTATGTAACATAATGAAATAGATGCTTGTTTTTTTTACGTGTGTTCGATATGCGCTTCTTTGGTAACACGGCATACAGTATATCCCAGAAATAATCTAATTCTTGCCAGATCCTTGACAGCAGTGCCTCCTCCACTTGCAACACGGCTTCTGACATCCGGGTTCTCAGCTTTGCGATTAATTCCAGTCTCCGACTTTGTTTCGTTAAACCACAATAAGTACTGTGCCTTCTTCAGTTTACTGAGATTAGCCGTTTTGCTTCCTCAACTAACGTGATGCTTCGTAGCCTGTGCGCGAAACAGTCGTACCCAAAGAAATTTAAGGATACAGTACACACATTTGTCATCTAAATAATAAAGGTAAGCAGCACTTGAAAATAATTATGGGAGATTTCAATGCAAAAATAGGGCAACGGCAACAGAATGAAACTTCAGTAGGTAAATTCGGTCACGGCAACAGAAACCAGCGTGGAAATACTTTCGTTGAGTTTGCAGAGGCAGAAGGGTTTTTCATCTTGAACTCCTTCTTCAAGAAAAAGCCACACAGGAAATGGACATGGAGACATCCAAATGGGACGACAAGTGAAATTGATTTTATTATGTGTAACAAAAAATTCGTCATAGAAGACTGCAGTGTGCTAAACAAGTTCAACACAGGTAGTGACCATAGATTGGTGAGATGTAAGATGCACCTCAACACTAAACTTGAACGTGGCAAGCTCATAAGACAAACAAAATCTATTCACATAACCAACCTTAAAAAACACCATAATACCTTCAAGTTGGAACTGAAGAACAGGTTCTCTGCTTTGGAAGGCCTAACATCGGAAAAAGTGGACATCTCTGAAGTTAACAGAAAAGTAACCAAAGCTCTTATGGAAACAGCAACAAAATTAGCTGGGTCTAAGAACAAGTTGCATGTAAACAAATTATCAGGAAAAACTAAAATGTTGATGCAAAAAAGAAGAGAGATGAGGACAACTAAAGAAGACGTGACTTCCAAAGTGGAATATATAGAGCTATGCAAGACAGTAAGAAAAAGTATCACTGAAGACGTAAGAAAATTCAACTGTGAACTAGTGAGGAAAGCAATTGAAAACAACCAAAGCCTAAAGATAGCAAAGGGACATCTCAGTAAGGGAAGAAAACAGATTATGGCACTGAGAAAAGAAGATGGTTCTGTAACAAGAAATAGAGGCGAATTTTGACAAGAGTGAAAGATTTCTACTCCAAATTATATGAAAGGGATGATACATGCACTCCAGACATCATGAAAGATACCAGCACCAGAGTTCCTCCAGTCCTTCCAGCAGAAGTTGCACATGCAATCAAGAACATGAAGCGGGGAAAAGCTCCAGGAGAAGATGGAATTACTGTAGACATCATACAAGAAGCAAGTGGAGAAATCGAAACAGTACTCGCCCAAATTTTCACTCGATGCCTTAATGACGGAAAGATTCCTGAGGATTGGAACACCGCTACAATGATCCTGCTACATAAGAAAGGTGACATTGAGGATCTCGGAAACTACAGACCTATCAGCCTCCTATCAGTAGTTTATAAAATCTTCACTAAAGTTCTTTCACATCGTTTGAAGGTAACACTGGACATGGCTCAACCGAGAGAACAAGCTGGATTCAGGAGTGGCTACAGCACAATAGATCATATCCACGTGCTGAGAGAACTAATCGAAAGAGCGAGGGAATATGAACTTCCATTGTGCATGGCTTTTATCGATTATGAAAAAGCCTTTGATTCGGTGAAACCATCAGCAGTTACAATGGCTCTGAAAACCTGCGGTATTGAAGATGCATACATTAATATTATTAATAACATCTATGAAAATGCAAGTGCAAAGATTCGGCTGTTTGAAAATACAACACACATAAAAATTGGAAAGGGAGTGAGACAAGGTGACACCATATCTCCGAAGCTCTTTAATGCCACGTTGGAGGGTGTTTTTCAGCCGCTGAGCTGGGAAAACAAAGGGATAAAGATTAATGGAGATTATCTAACCCACCTTCGTTTTGCTGATGACGTAGTCATTTTTGCAACTACCCCATCAGAGCTGCAGAGTATGATCCAGGAACTTGCTGACAAGAGTAAAGAAGTGGGATTAAAAATGAACTTTCAGAAGACAAAAGTGATGTTCAATGCTTTTACAAGAAATGAAGATTTATCGATTGATGGAGAAAAGCTGGAGATAACAGACACGTACGTTTATCTTGGACAGCAGATATCAAGTGAGGGTCACATTGATGAAGAAATTAATCGGCGTACAAAACTTGCCTGGAGAGCTTTTGGAAGAAACAGCATAATTTTCAAGAGCAATATGCCATTATGTCTTAAAAGAAAAGTGTTTGATCAATGCATCCTTCCAGTGCTTACGTATGGTGCAGAGACGTGGACCATAAATAAAAGAGACATACAAAGGCTGCAGACAACTCAAAGCAGCATGGAGAGGTGCATACTTGGTGTAACCAGGAGAGATAAGAAGAGGAACTCGTGGATCCGAAAAATGACAAGAGTGGAAGACATCATGATCAGAGTTAAATCCCTGAAATGGCAATGGGCTGGACATACTGCCAGAAGGACAGATCATCGATGGACAGCCGAAATTTTAGATTGGATTCCAAGGGACAGGAAAAGACCCAGAAGAAGACCACGTGGGAGATGGGTGGATGAAATTCGAAAGTATGTGGGAGTGACATGGAGGAGACTGGCACAAGACAGACCGTTGTGGAGGAAACTTGGGGAGACCTTCGTCCAGCAGTGGATTGATAATGGTTGACAATAATGATGATGACACACATTAATACGGGTTTCATAGCTGTAGATTAGCATTGTGTGTGTGTGTGTGTGT
Organism: Macrothele yani; assembly: GCA_039090855.1. NCBI lineage: Eukaryota > Metazoa > Arthropoda > Arachnida > Araneae > Macrothelidae > Macrothele > Macrothele yani. Next base: position 11,161,281 of record CM076996.1, read on the forward strand.
GTGTTTGGAAGCGGGGAGATTAACGACCACCATGAGCAACTCGATGGGCTATAAGCAGCTGCCCGTCCCTAATTAGGGCCACTGACTCTAGGGAATGAAGAGAGAAGAGAGCCAGTCCCGTAAGAAAAACACAACATCCATGCATCACCAGGATTCGAACCTGGACCCGTCTTAGACGAATGAACAGAAGTCAGTGTTTAGACCAATGTACCACCGGAACGGCTATGTATAAGAAATGCTAAGTTTTTCCCGAAATTTGTAATTACCATGTAAATGTAATATATGAGATCATTTAGTATATCACTTTTTTTTTCGGTGGAATAACAAAATTGGCCACCTTGAGAATTTAACTGAAACGTGAGACATTCTGTTAATTCAAAAATGTAAATGCGAGTATAATGAAATAGTCATCACTACGGATGAATGTTGTAATTTGAGTACTAATTTTAAGTGAGAACTGAGTTAATATAACTACAGTTATTAAGCCGTTACACATTCGTCCGGACATATCTTTCTGTTTCAGGTTTGGCTCCCGGACGTTAATTTACAAAATTCTGCTAGACTAGGGTCGTGAAATCAAAATTAATTCCCAGCTAATCGCTGGAATGCACTACACAGTAAGGAAAGGATTCCACGAAATACCATATGATTTCTGTATGCTCTTATTCACCACACAACAAAGTGCTTTCTTTCTGATGGGGCTTGCATGTAAAACAGAAAACGAAATATTACATTTGGTATATGAATGACCAGATTAATTACATTTTTGAAAGTTTTCCAGTTAACCGGAAAAGTCAGTATTTAGTGTCCTGGAACGAGAATTTAACAGATATCTGGTTGGCTTCAGAATATGAGATTAATTATACCACCCAGGACAATGTACTTTTTAAGCAAATGAATCATTTTAGCTGCCAATGATGAGCCTTTGCTTTCAGCACGAACAAGGGCTGTGGAAGAGGGGCGGGGAAATGCAGAGAATGCAAAGCACCGGCGCCTCGCTGCTAAGAGTGCCTCAAAATTCTTCTAAAGTTTTACCTAACAACTGTTTGTGAAAATTGCAACTCAATGCAGAACTGCTGGTATTAGCTTGAAACTTACAGAATATGAACAATAGGTTGGGATATGCAAATAATTAAAATCTCAGTGAAAATGCTCATGCGGTTTCGGAGCAGTGCACTCTGAACTGTCCCGTCTTGGATACAAAGAGCTGGTCAAACGAGTTGTTGCAATCAGTGCAGAGCCGACATTGAGTCGAAAGGGAGTTTCTTGTGTCGCACTATGCCCATCGCCGACGAAGGTAGCATTATGAACACATGACGGATTTGAGCGAGGAAGGATTGTTGGGATGAGAGAAGCTGGATTTTCTACAGCGAAATTTCCACTCGTACGGGACCAACCGCCAGTACAGTGATTTGAACGTGACGTCAATAGACATATGATACTCGGACGAACACAAATCCGGGAAATGAACCGCAAAAACGCACGACTGCCCGGGATGACAGACATATCTACCGCGAGGCAGTGACCGATCGCACAGTGACATTCGCGGTGTTAGCGCAGCAGTGGAGCACTGTCACAGCTCAGGCTCTGTCCTCCAGCACAGTTGGACGTCGTCTGCTTAACAGAGGACTGGTCGCTAGTAGCCCATTGCTGCACATTCCTTTGACCCTCAGTCACAGATGTCTCAGGTTGCAATAGGGTCTCGAACACAGGCATTGGCGTGCTTATTGGTAGTAGGTCGTGTTTTTCGACGAGTCACGATTCAACTGCATGCACCATGATGGTCGCATACGTGTTCGAAGACATCGTGTTGAACAGTACCTTCCAGCATGCACTTTGCAGTTCCCTGCCGGCCGAACGCCAAGCGTCGTGGTTTTGAGCGACATTGGGTTCAATTCGCGATCTCGCCTGATTGAGGAAACCCTCAACAACCAGCGATACATCAGGGATGTTTCAGAGGCAGAGGTTATACCCTTCCTCCATAATTATCCTGGCGCTATATTCCAGCAGGACAATGCTTGGCCACATGTGGCCCGGAATGTCCAAGACCTCTTCCATGCACGGCAGATACCGCTTCTTCCCTGGCCTACACGTTCGCCGGTTGTCCCCCATCGAACATGTCTGGGACATGGTAGCTGAGCTACTGGCCCGTCAAGCACCTCCACCAGTCACCACAAATGAACTCTGATCTTGCATAAAAGCTTCCTGACAAGCTATTTCCCAGGATGATATCAAAAACCTCTTCGATTCAATGCCAGGCTGTGTAGAGGCTGTTATTGTTGCTCTAGATGGCTTGACACAATGCTGAGTTTTGATGCGAAAAAATCCTGTATAGCTCTACAAATGTAATCGGTTATCTCCTGCTGCATGAGGAATCTCTGATATAAATTTCATTTGAATAGCGCGATTCTTTCTTGGTGTTGAAATTTTCACAAACAGTATAGTATATGAACATGAGCTGAAGAATTCATTAAGTTTAGTGCTGAAGTATCAGATCATCTTTTAGATGAGTTACAATTGCAAAACATCTGGCGGACAGCGAAGGAATTCAAGGTCCCAAAGAGCTTCTTCAACACTTAGTTGATTGCGATTGCAGCGATATTTTACTAAACTTGATCGCTTTACGACTGTTTTTGACTATATCAGTAATCGTCGCAAGTTCTGAAAGATCATTTAGCAAGCAAAAGATGATTAAAACATATTTAAGATCAACTAATGTACACTCATTGTCATAAAAATCCGCGCACGAAGAAAAAACCGTGCGATTAACGCGGAACTCAGCGAATAGCTACGGGCAGGGCAGACATGCAAATTATTAAAGTTTCGTGTGATTCCGCATGCCCGCGCGTCCACGACCGGCGCTGCATTCGCAATCCTTGGGGCTTATAAGGCGCAGCGCAGGGTACTCCACATTCGTGCCAAAGTGCACGGTAAGACTCAAGTGAGGTCCCTGAGTGATAGACGTGCCGAGGAGCCGCCGTAGATGTGTGTACGGGCAACTGACGGAGTTTGAACGAGGCCGTATCGTCGGGATGAGAGAGGCAGGGTGGCCGGCGCGCCGAATCGGCCGCCATTTGAGACGGTCAGACAGTACGGTGTGATCGTGTTGGGAGCAATGGACACGGGAAGGCACCCAGACACGGCGGTCTGTCTCTGGACGACCCAGACACACCACCAGCAGAGGTGACCGTGGGATCGTAAGAGCGGCACCCACAGATTCAACGACGTCGTTGTCCAATATCCAGAGACATGTGGCAACTGTACAAAGGACTCATGTGTTCGTCAGAACCTTTTCTAGACGCCTGGCAGAGACGAAACTGCACTATCGACTGCCCTTACGTTTTCTGCTATTAACACCTGGCAATCGTCAGTGTCGATTGCAGTGGTGTCAACAGTGAGCAACGTGGAATGCTACTGACTGGCGACGTATAGTGTTCAGCGACGAATCCCGCTTCTGTATGGGAACAGACGACCACCGTGTCAGTGTGGAGGACCGCGGGTGAGCGCTACAATCCCAACTTCACTGTACAGCTGCACACGTCCCGAACTCCCGAACTGCAGGCGTGATGGCCTGGGGAACCATCGCGTATGACAGTCGGGCTTCCCTCGCAGTGATCTGAAAGACGTTGACAGCCCATCTCTACGTACAGGAGTTCTTGAGGCCCCATGTACTGCCTTTCCTGGCGGTGTGGCCCGGACCCATTTTCCAACAAGATAACGCCCGTCAATACACGGCTCGGGTTTCCCAGGACTGTCTGGGTCATGCTTCGATGCTTCCGTGACCTGCCAGATTGCCTGATCTCTCGCCCATCGAGCACGTGTGGGACCAGATGGGACGACAGCTTTCTCCATGTCCCAGTGTTCGTGATTAAGAGCGTCAGTTGCAAGAAGTGTATGCCAATATGTCCCAGGATAACATACGACGTCACTTTGACTCCATGCCGGACTATCACTGCATGTATCCGAACACGAGGCGGTCTGACGGGGTACTAACGCTGACCGGAATGTGTACCTTATTTCCGCGGGAAATCGTCCTGCTGTTGTGATATTGTAATTACTTTTGTCCTTGGTATGTACCATATCACTACTAAAATCTCATTTCAATCCGACGCCTCCTCCTTGGTGCGCGGATTTCTATGACAATGAGTGTATACGACCCAACATCGTTTGTCATTTTAACTATATTAAGCATAAAAAGTGAAGAAGAAAAAAAGTGTGAATCTGATCTCGTAATAACGAAATGGATCCAGAATAAAGAAAACATTTTTTGATTGAATTTACCGGAAAAATTTATTTCAAAAACAAGTACAAAAATCGATCATCAGCCTTTCTTTCATAAGTTTTAGCTGCAATGCCAGTTGTATTTTTTATGTATTTCTAATTTTGAAGAAGCATCTGTGTCCTGATTTTTAGTGCAAACGACTACAATTTTCTTACTGTGGAATTTCAATGAAATCGAAATACTTATAAATCATGAATGACCAAAGGATAAGATATTCTCAATTATTGTTATACTATCATTTGAATAACTTCAAAATTTGTATGTGACTGATAAGGAACCAACGAATGCTTTAGTAAGGCAGTGTTGTATTAATTTTTGGCACATTATAACAATTATGTAACTAATAAAACAAAACAATTACGCATTCTTAAAATATTAGTTGATAATATTGCCTATTCAATTAGCTGATAAGCAGAATAAATATACACTTACAATTGTAGCTGTAAAGATTTTTATCTATGTGAACCATATTCAGATATTTCAGAATTTATTTTTATTTATTTTTTTGCTTGGGATTGGGGGATTCCTTAATGGTTTTGCACCCGGGCCACAGTAAACCACGCACCGCTCCTGAGCTCGAATACAATTTGCATAGATAGAAATGCGTCAATGGGTCAAAACAAGAGCTACGTGACCTGACACTATGAACATTTTCCCTTTACTGATCACTTAAATCTCTGTAAAGAAAGAATGACAAATCTCTGCATAATTTCTCTCACGGTTCCAAAAAAACTCTCCAGACGCTTCCCGTGTGGTATTTGAAGAACAAAAATACAGAACAAAGCGCAACTTCCTCACCTCCTCGTCAGTTGATAACATTATGACAAAACATTTTCATCTCCCTATGAATAAAAAAAATTGATTAAATTGATTGTGCATTCCAAATTGATTGCACATTCTGAGATTTAAAAAATTAACCTGATATGTATATTATTTGTATTAATTTTTTGCATTTTATTGAACAGAAGTATTCGTAAATAAAAGGTTAATGTGTAAAGGAAACAGTATGTTAGGCTAACACAAGTCAGTATAGGTGATGCTCTACGTATCTTCCTACGATACCTGTATCTCAAAGCAGTTTAGTCAGAAGCCCATAAAAAAAAAATTACGGATCCTGCTCTCAAAATTTTGACTTGATTCAATCAATCCCTTGACATCACATTAGCAATATAACCGTGTCATACGCGAAATAAAATGGCGTAATCCAGGTTGGATTCCCGCTGTGTGGCAATAAACGATATTTTCATATTTACTAAAGAGTTAACACAGATTACATTTGCTACGAACATTCAGATGCCAAATATATAGAGGTCTACTGCGTCACATTGGGACCGTTTTTCATGAGCTGAGCAAGTTAAATGCTGTGGTTTCACTTCCTGTCATGCGCAGTTTAATGACCCTGATGTTGACTGATTGCCTGCCATCGCAGTCTCTATGTCGAAAGCACCTACAGTGAACATGCAGATCCAAGCGTTTTCACTATTCTTGGCATCCTATTCTTGCATCCCATCCTGGGTGATGGGTGACCGAGAACCTTCGCTAGGTTCTCGGTCACCCATCACCCAGAACTCGTTTTATATCAGTTGCAGTAATCCACTGTAGACACATCAGACACCTTCTTGAGAATATTCTTTAAGTGAATTGCGTATATACCGCTTTCTTGATCGGTGACATATGGTCGCACACCCACACATTTTTTCTCTCCGCACAATACAAGGTAGGGATCCTTTCTCGATAAACAGTAGTCCAAATGGTACATCGTTTGTGGGCCAGATGGACCTTAACTTTTTCTCAGCCTTTCGAATCTTCAGTTTGCCCTGATAGCAATATATTGTGCTGATCACAAAACCTGAAGCAAAACTTTCACGACCCTTTTCTGACCTTCTTTGATAATGTGTACTTTCCGTTGGAAAGTAGTAAACTGCAATAACTTTGCCAGGGCTAAGCCCTTATCGAGGTAGATTCAGGCTTCCTCTTGAGTGACAACAGAGCGACATTTGTTACCTATAAGATACCTTCTGTGCAAGATCCAATAGTTTATTTTCTACAGATGCGAGGAAGCAAGTAGTGCGGTTGTCTCTTATGGAGTTTCATTACCTTCAAATCTTCTGTCACTCCGACAGCGTGTGGAATTGTGCTTTGGGTTTGGGGTTTTCAGTCACTAGCAAGGTGTATGACTTTTGAAGGCACTTCCCAAGAGTGACCGGTGGAAACTTCGTTGGCTTTTTTGTCTTCGTGTATAATACAGTAGATAGCGCGCTACTCATCCGCCTCCGGCGTAGTAACGGGACTGAACTTTGAATTTGAGCATGTGAGATGTAGCTGTATGTTCGATGGTGTTTGTGCAAAAATGTTAGTGTTTTCCTGAAGTAAATGCATTGCCTCATGTACCTAAATGTTGGTGTTCTTTTTCTGTGGTTAATTACTTGGAATGAACTTTCAAATGTTAACAGAACCCCTCTTTCATGACAGTTCCACGGGCACATTCCGATGGTCTTCCTTGCTTCTATGTGCTTCCACCGAGGGTTGTGCCGGTTTTGTATCTGAAAACGATGAAATCCAGTTCTTTTGTACATTGCAGCAATCAGTGACTGCGAATATTTTGCGTCGGAAGTTTATGGAAAGAATGGAAAATGATTGGGTATATTCGTACCTCCACGTTCATCGAAAAAATCTTCTTCAGTGGAAACTTTGATTCTGGAAATAGGTCAACACCAGGGTCATCAAATCCAGCACGACAGGAACTGATGTCACTGCATTTGAACCCGTTATAGCCGACGGAGAAACGGCCCTGTGTATCGCGATCACCAACCGTACTGGCGATAGCGTAATGCATACGTACTGATTTAATCGTCCCCTCCTATTATAGGGTCAAAAGGGTAAAAAGCACATTAACAATCACGTGAAATTGAACTCTGGGAGTTAGACCACACAACTCATATGAGTCTGAAATCTCCTTTAATAGCGTAAATACAAAAACTCAATATTTGCCGAACTTTCACACTCGGCTGGGAGGCTTCGTTTCAGTTTTATTTTCAGATCTTGAACAGTCACAGACAACGTTACCGTTCTGAGCTTTGAGAATTAAAAGCTGGAGGCTTCATCTGAGAATTAAGTCCAGAAGAAGCCTCTCAGCGGAAGGCGAAAGCTATGCTGACATTGAGTGTTGGCATTTAGCCATTAAAGGAGATTTCAGACTCATGAGTCGTGTGTTATAATATACAAATGGTGAAGCTAACAACACCCCAGTTGATAGCTAGGGTGTTGTTAGCTTCAATTGATTTTAACATTCAAACTCTTGTAAACAGTTCTTGTTGTGCGTACTCGTAACTGGTATTCTACCGTTTTAAACAGTTCTTTCGCAATTTACACTGCTCTTACTGTCAAAATTCTTCCTGTATTATTCTTGCATTATTATCAGCTAATCTTATTATTGCATTTTCTAAATTGATGTGCATTTAAAGCTAAAGTCATCATCACTGAAGAACAGCAAAATTTTATCTAAAATAAGAGAACAACAACATGGAGGAACCTCCCAGTGGAGTGCGAAAGCTTGGCGAATCTTTGAGCTGACTACACCACAAAAATAAACGGATTTTATACGCTATATGCGTTTCATTATTATTTAGAATTTCCAGTTTACGGCCAGGCCTGATCAGTTTGATACTTTCGTCAAGCATTTTTCGCCATTTATTGGAAATAACGCAATTCTTCCTTTAGAGCAGGGGTCTTCAACCCGTGGCCCGCAGACCACTTTTTAATGGACTTCGAGAGATTGTCCACAAACGGAATTCTAAAATGGGAGAAAATACATTTTCGAAATAGAGAAACACGCCCACACACATTTTTAAAGAGTACTGAAAAATGTAGGCGTATCAGGTACCTATTCAGAAATTCATTGTAACATAGATATCATGTTAACTGCATCGTTTCTTTTTCCGAAAGTTAAATTTTAGGATTCAAACCTGTCTATATACTTGAATACAAACAATGCAGTCTTCGATCCCCAAATATGTAAAAAAATACTTCTTCGAACTTCCTCATCTCCGCTGGAACAACGAATGGCGCCAGATGGTGCCAGATGTATCAGCTTCTCTAAACCAATTCGGTGGTTTAGAGAAGCTGATAACTCTGTTCATGTAAACCTTTTTCGGAAAAGGAAAAAAGCTACGTGTTTTAGTCGCTAAAGCCAACGACGTGAAAACGGAATTTGATTTCAACCTTAAAGAAATAAACCGTCTCGTTTCAGACCATCATTTTGTAGTCGGACTTGTCGATTTAAGCTATACTTAGTCAATGCATCTGGCGGCAGATTCGTTTCACTCGGTGAACTTCTCCATGTGATTATTCAGCAAGTCAGTCTTTGCTCTGTGAGAAGAAAAGTTTTTTTTAATGTAGGAAGCAAAATGTTCCAGTACAAGCCCGGCCCGAGCTCGGAATTTTTTACTTAACTGATGAAAATAAAATCTAGGGCCGGGTCGCGCTCGGGGATCTCGCGCAGGCCTCTATACGCTGGTATTATATCTACGGAAGAGAGCACTCGCAGGCGGTGTAACATTTTAAATAACTGTTTCGCCAGAAGGTTTAGGGCAAGTTGAAATTGATACAGCGTAACGACCGCATGAAACATGGCATCATTCACTTATTAAATAGCAGGAACGAGGAAGTTCAATCGGAAGAACTCTTCAAATATTTTTAGACAAACAAAAATTGTTTTCCATCCATGTTTGATATGTATTGATTTCGTACAGGCAATTATTCTATTGGCTTACAAACTTTTTAATCAAATTTAGAAACATATACTGTGAGACAGAGCTGATTTAGTACATTTAAGATTCCATGTTCTTAAAATATGGTAATTAAGTAATGTTAAATTTCACTGCTTTCCATAGATCTGATGTGGTTCATCATTCTTTTGGTTCTTACACTTAACAATTATTTTAATTATTGCTCCGCCAGTTCCTTTCCAAGGTTTAAAAAAAAAAATTCTAATGTTTAAAATTGTTACTTTGATTGGTGCAGAAAAGTCCCAGTTTTTTTTAGAATAATTTTGAACTATGTTTTTAATTATTATTTTACAATTTTGTTTGACTTCTGGTTTTACCTTTCTGAATTATTCTGCATTCTTCTTTAGCATAACAGCATTATTCGGAATTGTGCTAAATCATTATTTTATGGTTTTATTTTTACGCTTTTGTAAAGCATTAGTATTTTTACTGAGTGATCAACGAATTATTACCACCCTATTAATAGTGGATGCGGCCCGTTGACCAAGTGATTTTCGAGAGGGCGCAATTAGTCGGCCGGCGTAACATATAGAAAGTGTGAGGGGAGCAGTAGGTAGTAAAATTCGGAGTTTGATGGGCAAACGGAAGGATTTATCGGACTTTCAGAAAATACAGATTGTGCGAGCTCGGAGAGTGTGTGCCTTGATTTCCCAAACAGCAGAACTCCGTAGTTGAAGTGTATCAAGACTGGCGTCAAAATAATCAAACAGCAACCCGGAGGGAAAACTGCACAGAACAGCGAATGGTTCATGTCATAGGTGAGCACCGGGTCCCTCGTCTTGTACAGGCCAACAGACGCAGCACTGTTCAACAGTTGACTACCCAATACAAGAGAGGTCAACCCGGAACAGTATCTGTCATGACCATGTGTCGCACGCTAGGGCGTATGGGTTGTAACAGCAGACGACCCCGACGACATCCACCCCTAACCACGGTTCATCAGCGCAGAAGACTCGCATGGTGCAAAGGACATTCAAGTTGGATGTCTGGTGACTGGAAAAAGTGTGCTGGTCTGACGAGTCGCGTTTTTCACTGCACTCCGTAGACGGTCGCGTGCGTATTTGGCGCAAACATGAGGCGTTCGATCCATCCTGTATGGTCTCCACAGTTCAAGCCGGTGGAGGCAGTTGTATGGTGTGGGGCTTGTTTACCTGGCAGGAACTTGGACCCCTGGTGCATTTGGAACAACGTATGACTTGTGCCCACTATTGTGAATTGCTTGCTGACTCTGCACACCCAGCAATGTTGCACTTTTTCCCGAATGGCGACGGTGTCTTCCAAGATGACAATGCGCCGAGCCACAGGTCCAGCTATCTATCGTGAATTGCTTGCTGACTCTGTTCACCCAGCAATGTTGAACTTTTTCCCGAATGGCGACGGTGTTTTCCAAGATGACAATGTGCCGAGCCACAGGTCCAGCTATCTATCGTGAATTGCTTGTTGACTCTGTTCACCCAGCAATGTTGCACTTTTTCCCGAATGGCTACTGTGCATTCTGAGATGACGATGCGCTGAGTCACAGGTCCAATGTTGTGCAGGAATGGTTTGAGGAACACAGTTCAATCTTTTTTATTGAAGGTTTAACGACCACCGTGAGCAACTCAATGGGCTATAAGCAGTCGCCCGTCCCTAATTTAGGGTCACTGGTTCCAGGGAAGGGAGAGAGCCAGTGCCGTAAGACAAACACAACATCCATGCCTCAGCGGGATTCGAACCCGGACCCCTTTCGGACAAATGATCAGAGGCCATCGCTTAGACCACTGCGCCACCGGGCCGGCAGTTCAAACTTCCAGCCTATGGATTGGCTTCCGAACTTTCCTGATATCAATCCCATAGAATACTTCTAGGACACTATGAAATGGCAAAATCAGGCGTCTGGATAAATGAATCACCTCTTTGGCACCACTGAAGGCAGCATTACGCACAGCTTGGTTGGCTATACCCATCACCCCCTTATAGCTTACAGTCCCGCGCACCGAATACCGGAAGCTGGGTGACGTAGGAGAGAGTAGTCTGATTATCCGTAGTGGGTAGTCAAACTGTCGAGCTTGCTCACTCGCTGTATACTGTATAAGCCTTACTGTCCATGTGCGTGGCTGTCGTAGGTTTTAAACTAAGTTTTCCTCTCTTTGTTCTCATAAATATTTTTAGGACAAACAGCTTCAGAAGAAAATTCATTATGCCGTTTAGATGCAGTGTACCCCACTGTCGCGGTAATCGACCACGTGTTATATTGATGCACCACGTATTATATTATGCATCACGTGTCATATTATGCACCACGTGTTATTATTTGCTTATTTTTCTCTGAAAATTGCCGAAGTATTCAAATTCCCTACTAACGGGGACCTCTTAATAATATGGATTACTTCAATCAAGCGGGGAAATTTTAAAGTGACCAAGAACTCCCGGGTAATTGGAAATCTTTTGTAGACTTAAGGCATGCATCCCGTCGCTGAACATAAACAGCATGTGGAGCAAAACTACATATGGTTTCAATTTCTGGTCGCAGAGCATAATGTAATTAAAGATGTGATATTGCTCTTTCCTTGGCACTTCGTAAAAATAATAGAACTTTCGGTAATTAACAATGAAATGAAACACGACATGAGATGGCTGTCTTTTTTCTTGTGTAGTAGAAAATTCTATTAAAAACTTTTTTATTTTAAAATTTAGTTGCCCAGCGTGGGCAACTAGGTTTTTTATTTACCTGCCCAGGCCAATGATTTACATGCCCCGGGCATCTAGGTAATGGTATTTTCAAGCCCTGGATGTTGTCATTTTTAAGAGAAAAAAAAGTACCTGGATGGGCATGAATCCACATATTGTGGAAACTGTTCTAAACAAACAAGACTTTTAAGATACAAGTAGAAATATGTACTCGCATTTTTTTTTTTTTTTTTTTTTTGGAAAACATCTGTTTAAAATGAGAGATCAGTTTTTTTATTCATTCATCTAAACTTGTCACTTATGTGTTCCCAGGTTCCCAGACTTCCTGCACCTTTTCTTCACAAGCTACAGCTATAATAACTGGAACTAATATATCTCATATTATCCGATAACTACTGGAACGTGTGCTTCCAAATGTGGGGGTGGGTGTCAATCTTTGTATAGAGATAAACTTTTCCAATCCTTCATGAAATTTATTTTCAACCCAAAATCATAAAATAAAGGAAAAACAATCTTTTCAATAGCTTTAGCAATGACAAAACATTTGCGCAGAATTTTATGCCATTGCTTTTTATACACTGCTGGCCACCCAAACTGCATCACCAAGAAGGAAGCATCCGATTGGCCTGAAATTCGCAGCATGCGTCGCCAGCGAGAGCACATGCAAACGATTAGCATTGCAGGACATATGCAAATCATGTGCGCCCGGCACGCCACCGAGAAGCACTATAAGAAGGGTGCACAGAAGGCGGGGTGTAAGTAGTGGAATTGTGTTGTGGTACCGGACCTGTGCGTGGGAAGCTTCCTCATGCCTCGTCGCAGAATACGGCAGTCATTCCAGCACGTTTCGGAGTTCGACAGAAGACGAATAGTGGCTTATCGCGACAGCGGTTTACGTACCGAGACGTCGGCGCCCGTGTGGGACATCTAGCCACACAGAAGCGAGTATGGATTCGGTGGGTGCAGGAGGGACGGACGGACCGAAGTGAGCGATTGCCGCAGCCGCGGCACACCACGGGACGAGAGGACCGGCATGTTGTGCGGCGGGCATTGACTCCTCGCACCGCCACATCACGAACGTTAGCGCAGGAATTAGGGTGTTTTCCGCAATAACCTGTATCAGCACGTACCGTTCGACGCCGTCTGCAGGAGCGGGGACTTGTCGCACGGCGTCCATTGCTCCGATTACCATTGATGTTACACCACCGGCGAGTGCGGTGGCAGTGGGCCGTTGAACGCCGCACCTGGACTACGGAATGGCACGACATTGTCTTCTCCGACGAACCCCGCTTCTGCCTGCAACACCACGATGGTCGCATCCTCGTGCGGCGGCACCCCGGCGAGAGACTGTATGACGCCAGCATTATGCATCGCCATACTGGTCCGTCGCCTGGCGTTACGGTTTGGGACGCAATTGGATATGACACCCGCACCCCTCTTGTACGCATCGCCGGTACACTCAACAGCCACCGTTACATCTCCGACGTTTTGGAGCCTGTAGTCCTCCCTTACCTGCAGGACCTGCCAGCGGCCACGTTTCAACCGGACAAAGCGCGCCCGCACGCGGCACGCATCGTGCAACAGTTCTTCACGGCCCACCAGGTGTCACTGCGGCAGTGGCCAGCCTTTTCTCCCGAAATGTCGCACATCGAAAACGTCTGGCCGCTCATCGGCAACCGAGTGGCCCGGCAAGCACCACCCGCGGCTGCGCCTGATGAGCTGTGGCAACGTGTGGAAGCAGCCTGGGCCGACATACCTCAAGCCCACATCCAAAGCCTCTTTCGTTCGATGCCGCGGCGTGTTGCGGCCGTTATTGCCAGCCATGGGAGCCACACGAACTATTGATGTCTGCGTGTTCCGCGAGTCGCACGGGCCTGTAAGATCAATCGTTTCATCTTTGTATCTGTTGTTATGTGTCCAGTAAATCGGGCTTTGCTATCTCGTGTCCTTTTTGGTGTTGCATTTTGGGTGGCCAGCAGTGTAGTTCTGAGAAAATGGTACATCAAGTTAGTCAATTTATAATGAGACATGTACATCTTTAAAAAAACATCCTATAGTACCAAAACAATTGTTCAGATTTATCCAGTACAATAACTGTATGTGAGTTTGTCAGGTTCTCAAAAAAATACAATTCTTATCTGGAAAAATACTTTATTAAAATCTTATTGGAACAAATTCCCAGTTTCCTTAGAATGTAACTTGTCTTTGAAATTCTTCTAGGAACAACTAACGGGCAAATAATTAAATTGTGTTGGTGATACACAAAGAACTACACAAACATATGTATTTGTGCATTGGTAGTTTTCCTGAATACTTCTTGAAAATCAAATTTCAGGAAATTAATGCCAATAAGTACGCGTATTTTTCCAGATAAAAAGTAATGTTTACATTCTGGATCCAAATAGTTATGTTTAAAGCTACTAATAAACTTAATACAGATGCTTTAAACGTTCACAAGGAAACGTTTTTTAAATAGTGCTCTGGAAGACACAATCAGTGGATCAAGCAGCAATCCGCTGTATGCATGTTAAAGTGTTTTATTGAGCCTTTGGTAATAATTTAAAAACACACAGGAAAAAATTCAGTTTTTCTTCTTAACCTTTTTTTATAAATGTTAGTGAACATGGATCGCAAATAAATTTCTAGTTACTGTCTGATATGAAAATACATTTTCACTAAAGGAATTATTTCAGTACTCAATATTTCGTAGTCGTAAGCTCGTAATGAATGAAACATCTGATTCCTTAAATTCGTCAATTGACATCTTTCGAAACGACGGTGGTACTTCGTAATGGACCCTCAAACTAATCTTTCAAGTACAAGAATGATTTGTTCACAAGTACAAGAATGAGTTGGTGAATTATGACAACACTATAACTTTAAGTGGAACTATGACGACAGTTTATAATTTCGATTACAGGAATGGTTTATCACTTCCAGTGAAATGACAGCGATGATTTCATTAAGTTGACGAATCTATCATGCTTACACTTTTACCTCGAAATTATTACTACGCTGGATTTACGCTATAATTTCTTTTTCTTCTGTATTTTGAAAGATTATTAAACGTGTAAACTCTGCAGTTATTTAAAAAAATCTAACACAGAAGTCCTTATTTAAATGCAGTAAAACGCTAAACAACGCGTGACTTGTTTTGTTGGTGTACGTTAAAGACGCGTCCCAGCATCTCCGTATCTCCGACTATGGACTACCCTAATGACGTCACAATCCGGTGCGCGGGCCTGTAAGCTATAAGGGGGTGATGCCATACCTCCCAACTGCTTACGGCATCTTATTGAATCGATGCCACGTCGGATAGCTGCTGTACTGAGGGCGAAAGGAGGCCCTACGAGGTATTAGGTAGGTGGTCATAATTCAATGATCACTCAGTGTATTTATACTGTTCTAAATGTTTCCGTTACTACTTAATAATTTTACGTTATTCTCTTATAGTTTCTTTATTGTTTTAACTTTTAATCCTGCTCTGCTGAACGGTTAATTTAAAAACGTTTGCTTCATTCTTATCAATTATTTTCTGTACCTGACCTCAACGCTTGCGAATTTTTGGCGCACGTAGTCATAATGAACAACAATTCATTAGTTAATACAATAAGATTCGCCACATATCCAAACGGCTGGTTTGGATATGTTGCTAGCTTAGAGCGTGTTAGTTTCATCGATTTATAAGTTTCAGGTATGTTTAAATAAGATGCATGGATTCCGTAAAATGTGTCACGTGAGGTCCTTTCCACCGATCCATTGAAACGAACAATGCATATTAAGGGAGAAAGCTGAAATAAATAGAAAGTGTTTATCGGAGTCTCATGATACTGTAAATGAGTAAATGTATGTCTTCCAGAGAAGGGGCGAGAGGTATTGTTGGGCCTGATATTTACCCAGAATGCCTCATCATTTATCCAGTGAAGGTGCCCCCAGGCGTTATTAACAGCCCCATCGAAACTCGGTTTTCCTAAACGTTCGTTATGATATTTATCTGTCGACTTACGCGACAGATAACAAGACGACTATTTTCTTTAAGTTACAATGGTTGGCAAACATTGGAAATATGATATTTATCTGAGCTTAAAATTAATTCTGTATATTTTGTGGGAGGGAAACTGAGCGTGTAATTACTGAAACCTGCTGTGATTCATCAAGAAGCTGATTGCGACGCTTGAAAATCATACGAAATTCTCAGATAGCTGAAACTAGATTTTCCAGGCGGAATAAATTTTACTGAGGGAATATAAAATATTCAATTTAATGCTTCACAACACAAGGAAAGATTTGTGAAGATGACGAAATTCTACATGTTGAGAAACGTGATAGCTGTGCGTCTACACTTAGTGACCTGTACAGTACAACATGCAGGCATAACACTACCAAAAGTCACTCAACAAGTTTTAGATAATTGCTTTTATACATGATGTTAGGCCCGTCAACTTAAAGTGAAGAATATTGTAGAGTAAACGCAAACAATTTTCAGTAATATCGGTATAGCAGTTTGCAATTCTTCTTGCTAAAATTCTTGTTGTGAACAGAAACAGGTCCAGCAGAAAAATTTATTTTATTTGCACGTTGGCACGTTTGTGTGTGCGCGCGCGTGTGTGCGTGCACCGGGTGGTTATAAAATAAGTATTCCTATATTCTTAGGGTTTCTAGAAAAGCAAAAAAGGATATATCGCGACGTAACTTGGTAGGTAGCTTATTTATGGCATTGGGAAACGATTTATCGGAAAAAAGAAAGGTTAATTCAAAATTGCACCAGTAGGAGAACACTGGCACTGCAGACGCAAGAAAAAAACAGATACGCGAGTGAATTTAAATGGTTGCAGAAAGCACAAACGTTTCAGGATAAAATATGCTCATCTGTAGTATAACGTAACCCTTTAAGTTATGCGAGATTTCGTGTTATGCTAACTTCCAAATCTCCGGCTGAAGAAATGTTTAACTAAGTGTAAATGTGATAGATAGCTCACTTTAAATTAACGACACATAAGGCTTTTTATGGCCAGATGAAACATAGACGGAAAACAGAATTACTTACGTAAATTTTTATTTTATGGGACCAGCACAGCACTTTCACTTTAAATAACTTAAGACAACGCCACTACGTCGTCTAATTGCGAAATCACGTAACTTTATACAGCAGAATACTAGGACATGTAACACATATCACAGTCAGTTACACCCGCACACCACACACACAGCTGCTGCTTAGTCATTGTACACCTATGACCACCCCCCAGCCTAAAGAAATGGGCGTGCTTGGAGACCGAACGGTGGAGAAGTTGAAGTTCACAGAGCAGTATAAATACAACCCGAGGACCGGCTTTCGGTTAGTAGAGTGTTTGGAGTCGGAATGGAAACAGCTGCCGATTTATCGGTGTTTGATAAGGACAAGTTGTGATGGCACCGCGTCTCAGAACTACGATCTCAGAAACGGCGCGGTTTGTGAGTTGTGCATGTGCCGCTGTAGTGAGTACGTATCAATAGTGGTGTACAGATGGCCAAACGACGAACCGGCTTCCAGCTGTGAGTCGTCCGCAGCACACTAATGCCCGAGGGGAGCGGAGACTGTCGCGCATTGTTCACAGCGACCGCAGGGCCACGTAAAACAAACACAACATTCATGCCTAACCGGAGTTCGAACCCGGACCCATCTTGGACGAATGATCAGAAGCCATCGCTTAGACAACTACGCCACCAAGGCGGCAGAATCTTTCTTTCTTTTTTTTTTTTTTTTTTTTTAATGTTTCGGGGGTTAATTACCACTGTGAGCAACTCTAAAGGCTATAAGTAGTCACCCGTCCCTAATTTAAGAATATTGGTATTAGGTAATGGAGAGAGATGGTGCCATGACACAAGCATCATTCCTCATCCGGGTCTCGAACCCGGGTCCACTCGTACGAACAGTCAGAAGCCAGGGCTTATACCACTGCGCCACTGTCTTATTCCGATTGGAGTACTAACGGAAAATAATTTAGGTTGTTGATTCCAGCTCCATAGCTGTTGGATTTACGTACGAACAAAAATAAACGAGAGAGAGGAATATTTCTCCGGATGTGTTCTCAACATTTTTCACTTAAAGTTGCTCACCATTGCGACGGTATTTATTCCGTCTGCATTTTTTGACACAGAAACACCCATGTTTGCATTTCCTACACGAGGCCAAATTCTTTTAAAGGCGAGTAAATAGTTTTCTTATTCAGAATTATTCCTGCATTTCGCTTACACCGTCGCTTTTAAGAGTACAGGAGTCCGATATATCGCTCTATTTTCCCAAGGGGCGTTTTACTAAAGCCTTATGGCATTTCACACTGGAATAATCCTAATTTTCAATAGACTATTTATTTTTAAGTTTTCCACTCGTCATCTTATATGATTGATTTAACAAGAAAGCGAATTTAATTTAAATGGGGAAACGAATTTAATTTTAAGACAATTCTTGAATTGATTTAACTACGGGTTGAATTTCGACACTGTGCACACCACGAAAAATAATTGGTTAGTCGCGTGTGGGCACTACAATATCAAATATTTGTTCAAATCCCAAGAAATTTACATTACTTTCCGTATATTAACAGCTTATCATATGACCCTCTCAAAGCCAAACTGTACTCCAAAAAAATTAAATTGACATATGTCTTTTTAGAACACCTCCCTAATGAATAATTTCTTGGTTTATCATTTGCTGATGTGAAGCGTCCACATCTTTATTTAACCGAAGTCTGGTCTGTGTTTCCATCCAAACACAATGAAGATGTCATGTGATCTGAGGAATTTTCGGGCTCCTTCAAACAAACGCTTAAGTGTCTCCAACTGCGAAAAGTCGTACATCCTAGTGAAGTTCGCGATTTTTCAATTGCAAAACGTTTTCAGAGAAAGCAATGTACACAGTTGACATTTTCTAAGTAAACCAGCCATCTGCGCTTTATTTTTTTACCATTGTTCTGATCTAAAAAAATTTTGAAAAATGTCGTTTATTCTTATCTAAAGGAAGTCTTATATTCTCATTTTCAGGTGGTCCAGAAATTACATCATTATCTACAAATGCAGAATTAAATTATTTTTTTTTTTTTTTTTGGCTACAAGGCCGGATCAGCCGGATCGTATAGGGAGGACGACGAGGTATCGTGATCAACAGATTGGGTTCTATCATTCTGATTATTTGGTTCAAAAGCCGAGTCATCTAATTTTTTTGTCGACTGAAACCAAAAGATAATTCTAGTACAAATTTTTTATAATCCTGAGACTCAGTCGATTTGAACCCCGTTCTTTATCATAACTTGTTTAAATGGTCCAACAAGTTTTCTGAAAAATTTCAAAGGTTTTCGTAGCTTTCTGATGCTGTGCTCATCTTTCAGCTCTAAAAGTAACCAGGAGATTGTGTCTTGGAATATAACCAGTTAATGCACCCTTTGGAGAAATCCAAAGAACAACAACGCACTGCTCTTGGGCGAATTGATTTTGTTCCGCCAGGCAGTGTATTAAGTTTCCAGCTCAAAAATAAAGTTCTGCGGGAGCGTCACAGAGTTTGTTCAGTGGCCGGATGACGACCGCTGTATCATCTGCATACATCATAACCTGCCCGTACGTGTTTGGGTAAGTCGTGAAGATTAATGGAGAACAGCGTCATTCCAAGGACTGAACACTGAGAGACACCGGCCTAAATCTCTTTTCAGAAGAAATTAACCTTAACAGAGAAACTGTAACCAGCCAGGTACGAGCCAATTAGTTACAAGTGGGCGCGAAAAATGAAGCTGCTGCAACTTGTGGAGGTGATCGTCATTCCACACCAGGTTGAAAGCCTAGCTAATGTTCAGGAGCACAGCTTATCCTTCCGAGACGAAGTCAGTAAGTCTGATCAACTGATGGATCGTAGCGTGCTTGGCCGGAAATCTTCCTATTCGTCAGGAATGACTCCCCTTTGCAAGGCAGAACTGATTAAACCTAGAGAGAAGCTTACCAGGGATGGAAAGAAGCGAGATTGGACGATAGTTCCGCGGTAAGGTATGTTTGGTCGCAATCTTTGACAACACAACTACCTTCTCCTAGTGATTGGAAAAGTATTTCAAGCGGAAGGCTCTATTAGATATTTTACGTAGGACCTGAATAAACCACTCGGGAAGCAGTTGAACATCTCTTGTCGTAACCCCATCTCTTCCGGAAGCTTTCTTCACCTTTAGTTTTTTTGTTGTGCATAGCCCTTGGGATGGCTTTCAGGTGAGATTTCCTCATCTGCGACATCAAGGTCATGCACAGCTGAAGCCTCCATGACCCTGCGTGAGTGATCAGGATTTTCAATGTCGTGAGGTGAGAACTGCTCCCCCAAGATACCAGCCTTCTCGTCATCACCGAACATCTGGTGAACCAAGTATGGGCCGTTCCATGCGCCGGAGTTTTCTGAATATGGTCCACACGTTATCCTAACGAGCCTGACCCGCGTTGAGAAGGTATTTGTCACCACATCTGGTGGATTGGTCTGAGCAATAATTTCCTGGTACAACTTCCAATCAGTGTAGAATTTTGTTCTCCTGGTGGGTGCGACGCCGTTCAATCTTAGTATGACTGGACCATGGTTCAATTTTAGTAGTCCAGTCCGAAAACAACTGAGATCTAATGGAAATGCCTCACAAACTGGAGGACAGCAAAATCAATGGCATCTGTCCCACCATGGGACTGTAAGCAAGTCGGGACGACAGGACTTGCAACATTATGCTCAAAGTTGTCAAGGTGTTGCGATAGTGCCACACCAGCACTGTTAGATGTTCTACTATTCCAAACAGGATGTTTGGTATTCCAGTTACCAACGACCACAGTAGGTATAGGCTCCTTAAAGAGAATGTCAGAATCATTGTCAGAGAGTGCCTCCTTCTGGCCTGTAATAAACTCTGGGCGCCCCCTGAGCTTGGTGCCTTTAAGCCGGCCCGGTAAACAGTTCGTAAGAGATAATTACAATACAAGACAATTTATTCGGGTGAACCAAAAACAAATTTACAAATATATACAACAGTATACAAGCCTCCCAAGCAGAAATGGGAAAAGACCCTGAGGGGCCTGACAAAGCCTACGCCGCCTGGAAAAGGAGAAAAGGAAAATATATATATATATATATATATATATATAATTACAGTATATTTACATGTTTATACACAATAGACTGAATTACAAATGAACCATATCGAGTCAAAACCACACTAACCACTTTGTGACAAAGTCTGAAGTAAACGCTTTAGTAACTTTTTTTTTTAAATTACGAAAATGAATTAATTTGTTTAATTTTTTCAGGTAGACCGTTCCACACTCTTGGACCGCCAGAGCCCACTTTACCTAGTGCAAGATTAGTTCTAGCAAAATTTGTTCGATAATAATTTTCAAAGCGTGTGTTATAATCATGCAATGGCAACTGCAATGTCAATAAATCTGTGCAAACGTTCCTTTTTATTCTATTAAACATAAATGTTATTAATTTGAATTCACAAAGCTCTTTTATGGGCAGTATATTGTATTCCCTGATAATACTGTTGAAACAGTCAGTCGGTGAGTCTCTAAGAAGACTAAGATACCTATTTTGCAACTTCTGAGTTCGACTAATATTTAAATGTGGTGTGGAACCCCAAATTAAAAAAACAGTAATAAACGTAAGAAAAAAATGAATAGTATAACATAACAAGAGTACGCTTTGGCAAATTAAAAGAAACCCTCCGAATGACACCAACACTTCTAGCAATAATAGTACATAAAACGTTAATCTGTGAGTCCCATCTAAGGTTCGACTGAAACACCACACCTAGAAAAGTAGTTTCCCTAGACATTGGGATAACAACACCCTCTACGAAAACTGTACATTGATCCTATCTTAACCTCCTGCCATTACTGAAAAGTAAACATTTGGTTTTGGAAGAATTTAAAGTTAAGAAATTATAATCAAAATAATCTACATATTTCTGAATCTCCCCATTAGCTATACCCATCAATGAATCTAGATCATTATGACAAAAAAAAACACTAGTGTCGTCAGCAAAACATTTTGGGACAGAACAGACAGGGACAAAAAAATATTCATGTAAAAAATGAACGATAATGGACCCAATACCTCACAGATAATGTCCGAAAAATGCGAACAACTAGATTGAATTCGTACATACTGCTTCCTTTTTGTTAAAAGTTCCTAAATAAATCATTAGCAATACCCCGAATTCTAGCTAGATGTAATTTATGCAATAACCTCTCATGATTTATAGTGTCAAACGCTCCCGATAGATCGGGAAAAAACACCAAGAACAGATCTTCTAGAGTCCAAGGAAAAATGAATAATATTAATCGCTACAAGAAGCGCATGTTCAGCAGATTTACCTTCAGAATCGCCAAATTGACCAGGATGGAGAATGTTATTACATGAAAAAAATTGCGTGAGCGAACGTAAAGCAGCTTTTCAAAGATCTTAGAGAAGATTGTAAGAATTGAAATCGGACGATAATTAGAAATATCAGATTTGGAACCCTTTTTGTAGACTGGAATAACAGAAGCAATTTTAAAAGCGAGCTGCACTATGCCAGTCGAAAATGTTAGATTAACAATAAACAACAAAGGTGAATCAATAAGATCAGCAACGAACCTTACAACAATAGGGTGAATTTGATCATGCTCAGGGCCCTTACTGACATCAATTTTCCCAAGTACTCCAGAAAGTTCAGAATTAGTAATACCACTTAAAAAAAAAAAAAAAAGAATTAGCAAGACCATAATTGTGACAACCAGGTGTACAATCACCCGTTGACCGACGTTGAGATGTCACCGAAGGAAGGAAATTCACGAAATATTCATTGAAACCATTTGTAATTAATTTAGTAATGTCAACTGATCAACTTTTATAGCGTCCACAGTTTCATTATTTACATTACGTCTGCCCAATAATTCATTAATACCAAACCATAACTTACTCGAATTGGAATTTGAAAATTTGTTCATGTAATACCGTTTTTCTGCAGATCTTATTTTTTTTTGTTTATTTTGTTGCGGTATGCACGAAAATTTGTAAGATCCTCCAAAATTGTATGTGTCCTATGTAATAGCGGGCCTCGTGAAACACGTTACTAACACGGAGCTCGCCTTTTTAACTAAACCTACTTGGCATATGATTAGTGTGGTCAGTGTTTTCGTTTCAGGGAAGGGAGTTAACGACTCTTGTGAGAATCTTGGGCTATGAGGAGTCGCCTGTTCCTAATTTACGGCCAATGGTTACGGGGAAGTGATAAAGCCAGCGTCTTAGAACGCACACATGCTTCAGTCGGGCTCATCTTGGACGATTAACCATAAACCTGTGCCTCTGAACACCCTGTGACCGGAGCGGCATACCGCGAGATTTATTGGGCTTACTTTTACGACGCTACTTTACTGAAATATAACAGGCTCTGACTGGTAAACACGTAATATTCTACACTACTGGTCACCCAAAATGCAACATCAAGAAGGACACGAGATAGCAAAGCCAGGTTTACTACACACATAACAACAGATACAAAAAATGAAACAATTGAGCTTACAGGCCCGTGCGACTTGCAGAACACACAGACATCAATAGTTCGTGTGGTCCCCATGGTTGGCAATAACGGCCGCTACACGCCGCAGCAACGAACGAAAGAGGCTTTGGATGTGGGCTATGTCGGTCCAAGCTGCTTCCACACGTTGCCACAGTTCATCAGGCGTAGCCGCGGGTGGTGCTTGCCGGGCCACTCGGTTGCCGATCAGCGACCAGACGTGTTCGATGGGCGACATATCGGGAGAACAGGCGGGCCACGGCAGCAGTGACACCTGGTGGGCCGTGAAGAACTGTTGCACGATGCGTGCCACGTGCGGACGCGCTTTGTCCTGTTGAAACGTGGCCGCTGGCAGATCCTGCAGGTAAGGGAGGACTACAGGCTCTAAAACGTCGGAGATGCAGCGGTGGCTGTTGAGTGTACCGGCGATGCGTACCAGACGGGTGCGGGTGTCATATCCAATTGCGCCCCAAATCATAACGTCAAGCGACGGACCGGTATGGCGATGCATAATGCTGGCGTCATACAGTCTCTCGCCGCGGTGCCGCCACACGCGGATCTGACCATCGTGGTGTTGCAGGCAGAAGCAGGATTCGTCGGAGAAGACAATGTCGTTCCATTCCGTAGTCGAGGTGCGGCGTTCAACGGCCCTCAGCCGCCGCACTCGCCGGTGGTGTAACATCAATGGTAATCGGAGCAATGGGCGCCGTGCGAAAAGTCCCCGCTCCTGCATATGACGTCTAACGGTACGTGCTGACACAGGTTGTTGCGCAACACACCCTAATTCCCGCACTAACGTTCGTGATGTGGTGATGCGAGCCGTCAATGCCCGCCGCACAACATGCCGGTCCTCTCGTTTGGTGGTGCGCCGCGGCTGCGGCAATCGCTCACGTCGGTCCGTCCTTCCGTCCCTCCTGCACCCACCGAATCCATACTCGCCTCACTGTGGCTGGATGTCGTCCCACACGAGCGCCGATGTCTCGGTACGATAAACCGCTGATGCGATAAGCCACTATTCGTCCTCCGTCGAACTCCGAAACGTGCTGGAATAACTGTCGTATTCTGCGACGAAGCATCGAGAAGCTTCCCACGCACAGGTCCGGCAGCACAACACACTTCCACTACTTACACCCCGCCTTCTGTGCACCCTTCTCATAGTGCTTCTTGGTGGCGTGCCGGGCGCACATGATTTGCATATGCCCTGCAATGCTAATACTTTGCATGTGCTCTCGCGGGCGACGCTTGCTGCGAATTTCAGGCCAATCGGGTGTTTTCTTCTTGGTGTTGCATTTTGGGTGGCCAGCAGTGTAGATTGCGGTCTTTTTGCCATTCGACAAAAGATATCTTGGTTTCTACGTTGAAAATAAACCACTGAGGCAAAAGCCGTTTGCTCGGTAAACTAAAGTCCTTTTGGCCTAGTCCACAGAACAGCTGTTTTTTAGCAATACTTTTGAGAAAGCAGTACGTGTTTATGGAAACACTTTGTCCGTCCACCCGTCGAAGGCACAATATGACCGGCGCTGAAAGTATGATTCGAAACAGTCTGTTTGCATCAACTAGTGCCAACCACGAGGACGATGATTTGTGTACTCTTGAATTTCTTTCTCGCAATCTGGCGATAAAGCATTTGGTTTTGGTTTTATTTTGTGCTACATGTACACTTCTAAGAGTAAGACGGGAATTTTTTTTTTTTCGATAGCTGAGACTGCGCGCAAAACTTTCTGTGCATTTTATGCCGTGCACGATGCATAGTTTTACCGCTAAATGGCAGAAACTAATATTTCTGCAGTTATGTAACAACCACCGTCAGGAAATCTAAGGACTATACGCAGTCGTCAGTCTCTAATTTAGAGCCACTGTTCCACGGAAGGAAGAGAGGGTAATACAAGCAGACACCACCCATGCCTCGGTCGGGACTCGAGCCCACCAGCTCGGCCGACTAGCCGGAAATCTACGCATCTGATCACTCGGCCACCACAGCGGCAGAAAAAGATATTATTTTTACTTAAGCTAGCTTTGGCAATATAATATATACTTCTGATTTGGGGGGGTACTGTTTATTCGCTAGAGGGCATCATGACACGTTAGCGTATGGAATTATAACTGTGCTTATATGCGCCAGATTTAGAAATTTTTGCATCCGATTGCCGTATGCTGACTACAAGTTCTCATATCTTTTCCATCTATTTTGATCCTAATTTGTCTCGTTAGGTGGCGCAAATTTCGATTTTTTTTTTACGGTGTTTAACGACTATCAAGAGCAACTCTTAGGGCTACAAGCAGTCGCCTATCCCTAATTTAGGGTCACTGGTTCCAAGGAAGGGACTGAGCAATCAAACAAACGCACCACCCATTCCTCAAGCGACTCGAACCCAAGTCCATCTCGAACGAATGATCAGAATGACCGGATGACAACTCTGCGTCCGGGGAATACTACTCCCCAAATACAAGTTAACATATGTCCCTCTTGTCTGTCTTTGCTAACGCTGAAGAACTGTATACAATACATGTGCTTACAGTAGTCATTCTGTAATTTTTATGATGAAGAATAATCCGAATCTTTGTAAATTAGACAAGTAAATATTGACCGATAAACATTCCCCGATACTCGATTATCACCGAAGAACGACAAAATAAAAAAAAAAGAAATGCATAATGGAAATTAAATATTATTGTAAGGAGATCTGTGAGATCACATGCAAATTTTTGATTTTGTTTATATTGTTGCATTTATTGGTGCGAAATAGTTCTTCTAATCTAGCAAACCAGTTAGAGTAACCCAAAAGCACATTAAAACCATCAGGCTTATAGACTGTCACTGAGGATGAAAAGTTAAGTAAAAAAATACCGATGTACCGAACAGAAATATAAGCGGATATGGGGTATTTTGTTTTTTCTGAATATTTGTACCCGAAACATTTATTTTATTAATGCAAGCATTTTTAATACTCTTCCGTTTTGCGTTAGCTCACAAAAATATCATTTTTAACCACCCTAACTGCATCTTCAAGCAGTCTTTCCAATAGTTCCATCCAAAGAGGAGTAACAAATAGTAACTTTTCCTTTTACGTGGCAGAACTGCTTTCATACTATGTTTGTTCAGAAAATTAAGAGGGCCCTGTTATCTTAAAATACTGTATCATTTCACGAATCAATTATTATTGTCTCAGGGGTACTTCGGTGTGGAAAACTCATGCATCAATGAGTTCAGAAGCTCGGACTCTTTCTCCGCGCAGAGTTGGCCATATTACTTGTCATATCCGAAAGAACACTTGCTCATCGTGAACAAAACGAGAAGTATGCTCTGACACACAAACATCACAGTGCTCAGTCATAAGTGATAAAAGTTTAAGGTAGCAGTCTTAAAAGCACGATAATTGAAACAGTACACCAGCTTCGGATGAAGTGAAGAACTTATTTAATGTATAAGTTAAAAGGTTAAAAATAAAGCCATAAGAACTTTCGGTCTTCCTAAAGACCATCATCAGATGGAAGTGCTTTATTACTGTGAAAGACGCTGTCTCGACCTTAATTCAGTGACGCGTTTCGTAATCAGTTTGGCAATTTGCCTTTCCCAAATTGCAGTTTCGATCAGTTAGTCTTAAATCACGGTACACATAGACTTAGTGGCATATGCAAAGCTGTAGAGGGGTGGAAAGCAAGAAGTTTAAAACAAAGCTTTGAGAAATTAGAAATGCTAACATGCCTAGTATTATTGTTCGTTGTTTTATGCACACTGTGTAACGTATACTCTAGATTCAGTTTCCTTTTGATTTTACTATCTCTGGTTATTTTATTTTCCTATGTAAATTATCTTCTTACTTAACGAGATGTTATTTCTCCCGCTGAATGACATGTGGCAACGAGTGTAGTCATGACGTGGTGGTAGGCAGTATAAATAGGCGCGTTCAACGATACCTAGGAGAGCTTTTGTTTATGTGCGAGGAGAGCTTTTTGTTTATATGTGGAGAGGTTTTGTTCGATGTGAAAAGAGCTACGTTATTTTGTGCCGAGAGCTTCGTTCTATGTGATTAGGTTCTTCTTCATTATTGTGATACGATTAGTGTGACTAGCAGTGTGTGTATTGGATGATACCAGGAGTTTCCTAATAAAAGATTGCCGCCCCGGTGGCGCAGTGGTCTAAGGCGTTGGCCTCTGATCATTCGTCCGTAAGGGGTCCGGGTTCGAATCCCGGTGAGGCATGGATGTTGTGTTTGTCTTACGGCACTGGCTCTCTCCCTTCCCTGGAACCAGTGACCCTAAATTAGGGACGGGCGACTGCTTATAGCCCATTGAGTTGCTCACGGTGGTCGTTAAACCTCCAATCAAAAAAAAAAAAAAAAAAAATTAAAGATTTTTAAGTAAGTACGTTTTTCTCAGTTCATAGTACTGTCAGACCTCTGTCTGGCCGTTGGGTCTCTGTCATTAAGTGTCTCCATTAAGTACCACCAGTAAAGCTTTATTCATGATATAATAATTACTACCACAACAACACAACAACAACCAGTAAAAACTAATTCATTATAACTGAAACTCTTTCTATTGCAAACGTTTTAAGACTTGGGAGACATCTTCAGAGGATTATAAAGCATTGTCCAATGCTGATTCAAAACACCGATTGCATATTATGTCATTTGCTTCCATTAATTTCATTCGAGATAATCTGTCTATGGAGGAAAAATGACGAAAAGGATTCATACTAAGATGTGAGGATTAATTCTGAATTTGAAAAATGCAGTACTCGCCAAATTCGGTTGAGAAGATAGCTATACATATAATATTTTCAACAAAGCGCTAAAATCTCCTATTCCAATCAGCCGCACAGTTAGCTGGAGCCGTGGCTTTTCATCGGTGGCTTTAAAAACCAATAATATTTTTCGAAACGGAACTTAACACTTGTCCCTGTTTAACGCAACACAGAGGGGAACGAAACGTTCACGTCGTAAACTTTTAAACGCGTCATACTGGGCCATATTTCTTGTTACAATGCATTGTCTAGTAACATCTCTTGTCACAAATTACTTGTTACGAGTGCTATCGTCCATGAAAAGGAATGAATCCCTGTAGTATAGCTTCTCCTAACGCAAATGTACACACTTGCTGGCCATTAAACTAATAAAAGCATGTATTTTTCAGATCAGATTTTTGAATCATACACAGGTGCTGACGTCTGACATTTAAACAAAATTAATCCTAGCTCCGTATGGGATTAGTATGTGTGCGTAACATTAACAACTTCATATTGTATCAAAGTGCAAAAAGCACACATTCCCGTGCATATACACTGCTAAAAAGAATTAGGGAGCAGGAGATATTGCAAGGAAAATCATGTGCGACTGATGTTGTCGAACGTAAAATATTATTTTTATGTAAGTACAGTAGAACATTCAGTAATAAAGTAAAGAAAAAGCACATTAGGGAATTTTTATGCAATATCATCTTTTAATGCATGATGCGATATACTGTAACAATATTCATATCTGTACAACAAGAAAAAATGACTTTCTAAAGGTGGTAACTGACCTCAAGTAGGGTGTGTTGTCCCCTCGAACGGCCAAGACCGCTGCACATCTGTCTGGCATGGAATTCATAAGATTATATAGGAGGTTTTGGGGAAACCTTCGCCACTTTTCAATGAGGGCAGTCTCCAGTTGATGAAGAGTCAACGGAGGTGCCGGCCGAGCTGTAATGCGTCTGCCAAGTGCGTCTCAAGCATACTCAATTGGACTTAAGTCAGGGAAGTATGCTGGCCACTCCAAACGCTCGATTCCCTCCTCTTGAAACATGTTGTCCACTAGCTGAGCTGCATGAAGTCGAGTGTTATCGTCCATGAAAAAGAACGAATCGCCGACGGCTGCAGAATATGGCATGACAATAGGTCTGATAATCTCTTCTCTATATCTGTGGGACGACAGACGGCCGTTTTGGATAACGTACAGGTACGCACGTCCACCGATACTTATTCCTGCCCAGACCATAAATCCATGACCGCCATAATATGATGTTTCCTCCACAAATGCTGAGTTATTTCGTGTGCTGGGTTCCCTCCAGATAAAAACTCGTTGATTGTCAGACTCCAGACGGAATCTCGATTCGTCAGAGAACAGAACTAGACTTCATTCATCGTGTCCCCAACCACGATGTTCCTCAGCCCAGTTTCTACGGTCCGTACGTTGTCGTGTGGTTAATGGGACACACATCATTGGTCTACGCGCATCAGGTTTACCTCGGTGAAGGCGATTCCGGATAGTTTGAGTTGACAGCCTGCATCCTATTGACAGGAGAAGCTCTCACTGGAGCTGAGTAGCATTTTGCCGCCTGTTCCGACGGGCTGTTGACAATAGATAACGGTCGTCCCTTGCTGTGTTTACTCTTGGACAGCGTTGACCTTGCCTTTTTCAAATACTTCCCGTGTCCTGGAATCGTGTCCAAAGTGATGAAATGACATTACGTGACACTCCAGTGGCTTATGCTACCACACTCTATGTCTCACCTGCTTCCAGCATGCAAATCGCTCTCCATGCCATTGATTCCGGTAAATCATGCTGTTGAGACATCATTTGAACCAGTCTTCAAGAAACGAAATGACACGATAAACGCGGAAGAATAAGGGAACCTTTGTTTTTATCCCAGAAAACATTTGTTTTTATTTCAATCTGTGATTTATGCATTCTGACGTCACAGACGCTGATTTGCATAAGGGTAGGTATGATTGGGCTGTCTACGTTAAACCTGACTTGCGTTTTCCACGTTTCGGTAAGATAGCACACGACTGCCTTGCATAATGTATCCAAAGTCACATGCTCCCATAATTATTTTGAGCCGTGTGGTTAAGTGCATGTACGTATTATACATGCTCGAAAAAATTGAAGTTGCACGAACAAAATGTGGTATAACATTTTTAATTAACGATATAATGAAACCACAAAACTGTACAGCAATGTATTGTAGTATAACACTAAAGCATGTACAATTCTCAGACCGGTATGTTTAATATCTGCATTGAATGCATCAAAACAAACTATGCATATTGTAGAAGCTTATGTAAGGTGCCCAAAAGAAAACATCAATAAAAAGTATGATCTTCGAACGGTTGAACAGTATTACAGTGGAGAATCATACTCACTGTACACTGAAGTAAAAAATACACTGCTGGCCACCCAAAATGCATCACCAAGAAGGAAGCATCCGATTGGCCTGAAATTCGCAGCATGCGTCGCCCGCGAGAGGACATGCAGACAATTAGCATTGCAGGGCATATGCAAATCATGTGCGCCCGGCACGCCACCAAGAAGCACTATAAGAAGGGTGCACAGAAGGCGGGGTGTAAGTAGTGGAAGTGTGTTGTGCTGCCGGACCTGTGCGTGGGAAGTTTCTCGATGCCTTATCGCAGAATGCGGCAGTCATTCCAGCACGTTTCGGAGTTCGACAGAGGACGAATAGTGGCTTATCGCGACAGCGATTTATCGTACCGAGACATCGGCGCTCGTGTGGGACGACATCCAGCCACAATGAGGCGAGTATGGATTCGGTGGGTGCAGGAGGAACGGATGGACCGACGTGAGCGATTGCCGCAGCCGCGGCACACCACCGAACGAGAGGACCGGCATGTTGTGCGGCGGGTATTGACGGCTCGCACCGCCACATGACGAACGTTAGCGCAGGAATTAGGGTGTGTTGCGCAACAACCTGTGTCAGCACGTACCGTTCGAAGTCGTGTCTCGCAGGAGCGGGGACTTGTCGCACGGCGCCCATTGCTCCGATTACCATTTACGTTGCACCACCGGCGAGTGCGGCGGCAGTAGTCCGTTGAACGCCGCACCTGGACTACGGAATGGAACAACATTGTCTTCTCCGACGAATCCTGCTTCTGCCTGCAACACCACGATGGTCAGATCCGCGTGTGGCGGCACCGCGGCGAGAGACTGTATGACGCCTGCATTATGCATCGCCATACCGGTCCGTCGCTTGGCGTTATGGTTTGCGGCGCAGTTGGATATGACACCCGCACCCCTCTGGTACGCATCGCCAGTACACTCAACAGCGACCGCTACATCTCCGACGTTTTGGAGCTTGTAGTCCTCCCTTACCTGCAGGTCCTGCCAGCGGCCACGTTTCAAGAGGACAACGCGCGCCCGCACGTGTTACGCCTCGTGCAACAATTCTTCACGACCCACCAGGTGTCACTGATGCCGTGGCCCGCCTGTTCTCCCGATATGTCGCCCATCGAACACGTCTGGTCGCTGATCGGCAGCCGAGTGGCCCGGCAAGCACCGCCCGCGGCTACGCCTGATGAACTGTAGCAACGTGTGGAAGCAGCCTGGACCGACATATACCAAGTCCACATCCAAAGCCTCTTTCGTTCGATGCCGCGGCGTGTAGCTGCTGTTATTGCCAGCCATTGGGCCACACGAATTATTGATGTCTGTGTGTTCCGCAAGTCGCACGAGCCTCTAAGCTCAATCCTTTCATCTTTGTATCTGTTGTTATGTGTCCAGTAAATCTGGCTTTGCTATCTCGTGTCCTTCTTGGTGTTGCCTTTTGGGTGGCCAGCAGTGTAATTAGGAATACCGACGTAATAACGTGTTGGGCCGCCCTTTGCCATCAAAATAGCCTCAATTCGATATGGCAGGGATTCAACAAGGTGCTGATATCGTTTTACAGGTATGTTCAGCCAAGGAAATCTGATGGCTTCCGTCAATTGTCGAATATTATTCATTGGAGGATGACCCCTGTTACTGATGGCTCTTTAAATCACATCCCACAGGTGTTCAATTGGGTTAATATCTGGGAATGGTGGGAACCATTTTAGTACTTTGAAGCCATTGTCGTGCTCCTGGAACCACTGTGTGACGATCCGAGCCTAGTGGCATGACGAATTTTCCTGTTGAAAGTAGCCATCTCCGTCAGGAAACACCATGCTCATGGTGCTCCTGATGGAGAGGAAAATTTATGTTTGGATGTCATTGATATTAAGATATCTCATGACATCCAAATGGTATATCATAGGTAAGGAACACAATGTTTGCCATGAAACCACAGACCTTTACACCGCCTCCATTAACTTGTACAGTTAACACTAGGCAGCTAGGATCCATCAATTTGTGCTGTTGACATCATATTCGAGCCCTTCCATAAGCGTGCATAACTTAAAACGTGACTCACTGGACCAGGTGACGTTTTCCAGTCCTCAAGGGTCCAGTTTTGGTGCTCCTTTGTCGACTGCAAAAGAATCCGTTTTTAGCAGAGATAAGTGACACACGAGGGTGACGTCTGCTGTTATAGCCCCCTCACGCTAATGTACGGCGGGCTGTGTATTTTGAAATTCTCCTGTCGATACCGCTATTGTACGGAAAGGTTACTTGACGCAATGGAACTTGTCAGTTCCCTCGTGCAATGCTCCCCAGCCACCGTTGGTCTCGAACATAGCCAGACTCACAGAAAGACCACCGACTGCTTGTTTTGTTGTTTGCGCACCACTCATTGTACACCCTTGAAACAATTGTTCTTGCAGAGCCGAGAAGGTTTGTCGTTTCTGATATGCTTGTACCTACCTACCTGCCTAGCTCCTACTATCATACCTCTTTCAAAGTCGCTCGAATTACGAATCTTCTCCATATTCCCGCTATCTACGTTTCGTTCACGTCTCAATCCTTTGCAGTGAGCTGTTTACAAAGCCATCTCAACGTCATACGTAGTTACGTACGTAAGTATTTGATTACTATTAGCTATTCCTAATAATTTTCTAGTTCAGTGTAAGTGTTCAGCAGAGACTCTGAGGCAATAAATCCCATTCTGACACCTTAGTATCCTTTTACTCACCGAAAGACTGAAGAGGAAGCTGCCGGTTTGTAGTGTGCCTCTCAATGGTATCCCACAGTGGTCGATGGGCTTTTAAGCCTCGGGGTTTCTGCTGGTCAGGCTATTCGTTGTTAAATATCTTCAATTCTTAAGTACAGAGGGTGAGGCGAAAGTTTTGCAATATTTTCAAAAACGCATGTGCTGCGGCGGGTATGTCATGTGTTCAAACTAGTTCAAGTCACGCACTGCAGTCAGTCGAAAAGGGATGTAAAGTGGTAGTAGTTGCTGTGAACAGCATTGCATGTCGTAGTTATGTCTGTTGTTGGGACGCCTAAAAGATGAACAGCCACAACTGGCTAATTAGGAAACTTTTGCTTTACGAGTTTAAACTCTGCCATAACGCTGCTCAAGCAACACGAAACATTTGTCATGCGAAAGGGGAAGGTTCCGTGGACCACAGCACCGCAACCAGATGGTTCAAGAAATTTCGCTCAGGTGACAGAAACCTCGACGATCAGACTAAGTCAGGTAGGCCGCGAACCGTGGATTCGGAGGTCGTGCGCCAGGCCGTAGAGGCAAATCTGACAACCAGCACTCGGAGATAATCAGGCGAGCTAGTCATATCATAGACCACCGTGGTTCGCCACCTTCAGGACCTCGGCAAGGTGTACCGGAGCTGCTGCATTGTCCCTCACGAACTGACGCCAGCTGAAGCAAATCGCCGAGTGGAAGTGTGTATGAAACTCCTAAAAAACCCGCGCGATATACGTTTCATCAAAATAATTTTTACGTGCGATGAAAAGTGGGTCTATTTCCGTAATCCTAACACACTACTGCAGTGGTTGAGCCAGGGCCAGCTTCCTGAGCCTGTTGCCAAACGTGGGCGCTTCGAGCACAAGGTCATGCTCTGCTTCTGTTGAAATTTCGAGGGAATAATCCATTACGAATTTGTTTCAGACGGTCGGACCATCAACGCCAACCCTTACTCTGAACAGCTGGAGCGGATGTATGCCGTTTTGGAGGAGAAGTACCCGTCACTGGTGAAGAGAAGGTGCGCTCTCCTACAGCAGGACAACGCGCGGCCTCATACCGCGCGAACGACCCTGCTAAAACTCCAGGAACTTGAGGGTATCGAACTGATGCCACACCCAGCATATAGTCCGTACCTTGCCCAGTCGGATTATTACCTATTCCGGTAAATGGACCACTTAATTTGCGGGCGGCACTTCAACAACCGGGAGGAGGTTGCAGCTGGTGTGAAGGAGTTCTTCGCCTTGAAGGACAAGATCTGGTACCGCCGCGGATTCGAAGAACTGGGAAACAGATGGCTAAAGACGGTGCAGCACGATGGCCTATACTTTGAATGCCAGTCAGCTTTCGTCATAAAGGTACGTATGAAGACATAAAGTTATCCAAATATTGCAAAACTTTCGACTCACCCTCTGTATTTCTCCGTCAGGTGAGCTCTGTGAGGACGCGCGTTATCATCCTCCGTCAAGGACATGAAGCGGAGTGCGGCCGTTCATAATAATGCCACTCCACACCAGCACACAGCCTCCATTATAGGCAACCCCCTTCCCTAATGTTTTAAGGATGATAACGCTTTCGTAGTTCTCCAAATAAAGCAGCGTCTACAATCAGGTTGTGGTTTGAAGCGGGTCTTGTCAAGAACTGTTGCCCATTGATCATAACTTAAAGTCATATAGTGGTGGCACCAGTTCTGATGAGCTCTTCATTGATTGGGAGTAAGTGAGGCACAGACCATAGCCTATTCGCGTAGGATGCACTTGCACTTATCCGTCGTAAAAGAGTTATACTGAAATTTCTTTCAGTTGTGGCTACAGCAACTTTGAGAGACAGTTGCTGCGGGTCTTGTATTCCGTTTTTCCATTTAAAGCTCGATAACGGTCTGTTCGGTTCGACGTAGCTCTCGGGTGACCTTGGTCAGCTCTTCTTATTAATGGTATTCTTTTCTTGGGTCTGCTTCGATAGTGTTAAAACGACCTTTTTCGACACATGATACATCGTGAAACCTCCGCCTGAGACTGTCCTGCTTCGAGTCGACCAACGGTCCGCCATCTCAAAGAATCACCTAAACGACTATAACTTGTCATCTTCAGTGCTAACGAAGTGCCTAACTTTCGGAGCATGCAAAGATTCGGAAATGAAGCGATGTAGTAGAAAACAGTTTTTTTTTTTTTGTATATACAAAGAGATTTGAATGTTGCAGGCTCTTGTGTGGTCGTAGATACGTTTTGATTGGATATTCCAAATGCGGATATTAATGCTATTACGCTTGCGTCGTTTTGCCATCAGGGACGTTGTCAAAATGCAGATCGGATGGAAAACAGAGTGTCTCCTTTATTTTGCTGAACAGTATGTATTATACATGTATAATACATACATAAAATAGGTGTTTGTTTGCTTATTGGGAATTTAATCGCGCGTGAGCCATATTTGACTCGATACAGAAAAATAATTACGATATAATTAAAGTACGTGACAGTCTGTGTGTGCGTGCTATAAGTGCTAGTGTGTTCAACATTTAACTACCGTATTTTTCGGCTTATAAGGCGACATAGAGTATAAGTAGAATAGTTTTCTGTTTTCTTGTCTTCATTCATAGAAAAGTCGATCCTGAGTATTAGACGAGGCTAAAACAAATGCAGTTAGTGTTCCGAAATTCTACTACTATATTTTTAATATTTCAGTAAATATTAAAAGGAAGAGAAATGAGATAACCAGCATTTTTCTTTTCTGCAAAAAGTTGAATTTTGTGAGCTTACTTTTTCTTACGAACTGCCGCTATACGTATCCCTTCCCTCCGACCGACCAGTTTGAGAATCCGCCGCGCAAAAGTGAAAAATAGAAACGAACTAAATTCTGTAACAATATTTTTAATGTTTCAGTAAATATTAAAAGAAAAAGAAAGTGAAGCAACTTCTACATTTTTCTTTTCAGCAAACAGTTGAATTTAATAAGATTTTTTTTCTTACAAACTGTGACGCTACTGATATTCTTTCCCTCCGATCGACCAGTCGGAGAATTCGCTACGCAAATATTAAAATAAATATATTTTTTTTCTGTTTGGGGATTTAACGACCACCATGAGCTACTCGATGGGCTATACGCAGTCACCCGTCCCTAATTTAGGGTCACTGGTTCGGGGAAGGGAGAGAGCCGGTGCCGTAAGCCAAACACAACATCAATGCCACACCGGGATTCAAACCCGGACTTTTCTCAGATGAATGGTAAGAAGCCAACGCTAAGACCACTGCTCCACCGGGGCTGCAAAAAAATAAAAATTGCCTCACAAGTGCGTTAAATCAAAGTGATGCTTGCAGCGTTAGTTATCGTTCGCTGCTTTTTCTCACGGAGACCGATTGAAATCAGAAACCAATAGCGTCATTGATTTCAAATGGGCTGCCCCAGTCCGGGTTTGAATCAATGTGAGTCGTGGATGTTGTGTTTGTCTTTCGGCATTGGCTGTCTCCCTTCTCTGGAACCAAAGGCCCTAAATTAGGGACAGGCAACTGCTTATATTGCTCACGATGGTCGTTAAACCCCGAATAAAAACAAAATTCGAATGGAAACATGAAATAAATTAAGTTAAGCATAATAATTCGAAGCAATAGTTCATTTTAATTCAGTTAAGCTATACAACTGAGAGATTGACAGAGCGAAAAAGAAATGTCCTCGCTAGCCGCTGGTCAGTGCTGTTCTTAAAGCGCAAGTACCGCCGGTTGTCAACACGATTCTCACCAGGCAATCAACTACGTGGCAGCGACCTGTTTCAGAAGTTTAGTAATCTTACTATATAAAGGGCAAGACTTGCGACGACGTGGATCACTTTGTAACAATAAACAAACAACTACGTACGTTGTTTAACAGAAGAAGACGAACATTTATATTCCTGTGTTCACACTGTGTTATCCGTAACCGTTTAATGTTTTATTTACATCTTTTTTTTTCGTTCGAAGTTAGTTTTTTTTTTTTTTTTTTTTTCGTGTGCAATGGAAGTGGAAGCTCACAGTTATAGGTTGTAAGATGTTTTACTTTACTGGCGCTCAGTAAGGAAGGGACGAACGTTACTGTCCTTCGCGAACTTGACTGTTATTTTAAACCTCGCCTATGCCTCGTCAAAAAAAGAAAGTTACCTCTTTCATTAGATGAAGAGATTGAAGCCGCCCTGTGGCGCAGTTGTCTAAGCCAGTGTTACGCAAACTTTTTCTACTCGCTGCACACCATAAATTATCCATGACTCAACACGGCACACCAAAATGTTAATCCCCTCAAAACGTGTAATATGACACTATTAATATAAATACGTAATGTAATCAACCTATTATTATTAATCTATTATATTATTCTATTATTATTCTGTTATATAATTATTAAACACAAACCGACTCGGACATTTATTAACAATTTATATATATAAATAAAATAGTTTAATAGTAATAGTAAATAGCAAGACTGAAAAAACAAAATAGTTTAATAGTAATAGAAAATAGCAAGACTGAAAAAATAAAATAGTTTATTAGTAATAGAAAATAGAAAGACTGGCTAGCAATCACAATTTTTGGACTACTTCAGAGCAAAGCTGTTATAGAACTGAAATAACGGTTCTACGTCAATTCGTCGCGTGCGTCAATTCGTCGACTGCGTCAATTCGTCGACTGCGACGATTCGTCGCGCGTCAATTCGTCGCCTACGTCAATTCGTCGCACGTCAATTCGTCGACTGCGTCAATTCGTCGCGCGTTAATTCGTCGCGCGTCAATTCGTCGACTGCGTCAATTCGTCGCGGACAAATTCGTCGACTACGTCAATTCGTCGCGTTTACAGATTTTGGTTACATACAAAACGAATGCAGGAAAACGTACGATTTCGAACGTCTTGCTCCCTGATCAAATTTATAAAGTTTGGACACGCAGACATGATAGGAATATTACGTTTTTCCTTTGGCACTAAAAATATTAGACGGTAAACGGTTTTTGGAAAGGGGCACGGCCCGGTTGGTCAGAGCCCCCCATATACAAAATTTTCGTAAAATCTACAGTTTTCAATTCAGAACCACCAAATCTGGTATACTATCTCGTGGTATTCTAACTTAGACTGCAGACGGTTTTGGGAAGCGGTTGCAGATAGGGGGTGAGCCCCCCTACAGAATTGCCGTAAGATATAGTTTTCAATTTAGAACTACCAAATTTGGTATATTATCTCATGGTACTCTAACTTAGACGGTTTTTGGAACGGGTCAGGGGCCCGATTGGTCAGAGCCCCCCACACACAGTTTTCAATTCAGAACCACCAAATCTGGTATCCTATCTCATAGTACTCTAACTTAGACGGTTGTCGGTTTTTGGAACGGGTCAAGGCCCGGGGAGTGAGAGCTCCCCCCCCTCCTACATACAAAATTTTCGTAAAATCTAGTTTTCATTTCAGAACCATCAAATTTGGTAACATGAAACTCTAACTTAGACGCTAGACGGCTTTTGGAAGGGGTTGGAGGCCCCTTCCCTCATAAAAAATTTCGTAAAATCGACAGTTTTCATCTTAGAACCACCAAATTTGGTATACTATCTTATGGTACTCTAACTTAGACGGCAGACCGTTTTTGGAACGGGTCAAGGCCCGGGGGGTGAAGCCCCCCACATACAAAATTTTCTTAAAAACTACAGTTTTCAATTCAGAACCACCTAATCTGGTATACTATCTCATGGTACTCTAACTTAGACGCTAGACGGTTTTTGGAAGGGGTTGGAGCCCGGGGGGGGGGTCAGACCCCCCCCGAATAAACATTTTTTCGAAAAATCTACAGTTTTCAATTTAGTTCCACCAAATTTGGTATACTATCTCATGGTACTCTATCTTAGACGCTAGAAGGTTTTTTTGAAGGGGTTGCAGCCCGGGGGGTCGCCCCGCCCTCATAAAAATTTCGTAAAATCTACAGTTTTCATCTTAGAAATACCAAATTTGGTATACTATCTTATGGTACTCTAACTTAGACGGCAGACCGTTTTTGGAACGGGTCAAGGCAGGGGGGGGCACAGCACCCCACATACAAAATTTTCTTAAAAACTACAGTTTTCAATTCAGAACCACCTAATCTGGTATACTATCTCATGGTACTCTAACTTAGACGCTAGACGATTTTTTGAAGGGGTTGCAGCCCGGGGGGTAAGGGCCCCCCTCATATAAAAATTCGCAAAATCTACAGTTTTCAATTTAGAACCACCAAATTTGGTATACTATCTCATGGTACTCTAACTTAGACGCTAGACGGTTTTTGGAAGGGGTTGGAGCCCGGGGGTCAGCCCCCCCCCCCGAATAAACACTTTTTCGTAAAATTTAGTTTTCAATTTAGAACCACCAAATTTGGTATACTATCTCATGGTACTCTAACTTAGACGCTAGACGGTTTTTGGAAGGGGTTGGAGCCCGCAGGGTCGGAGCTCCCCCTCATAAAAAATTTCGTAAAATCTACAGTTTTCATCTTAGAACCACCAAATTTGGTATACTATCTTATGGTACTCTAACTTAGACGGCAGACCGTTTTTGGAACGGGTCAAGGCCCGGGGGTGAGAGCCCCCCACATACAAAATTTTCTTAAAAACTACAGTTTTCAATTCAGAACCACCTAATCTGGTATACTATCTCATGGTACTCTAACTTAGACGCTAGACGGTTTTTGGAAGGGGTTGGAGCCCGGGGGGTCAGACACCCCCGAATATTTTTTTTTTGTAAAATCTACAGTTTTCAATTTAGAA
Organism: Macrothele yani; assembly: GCA_039090855.1. Taxonomy (NCBI): domain Eukaryota; kingdom Metazoa; phylum Arthropoda; class Arachnida; order Araneae; family Macrothelidae; genus Macrothele; species Macrothele yani. The sequence goes on from CM076996.1 coordinate 11,201,136, forward strand.
CCACCAACTTAGGTATACTATCTCATGGTACTCTAACTTAGACAGTAGACCGTTTTTGGAACGGATCAAGGCCAGGGGGGTCACAGCCCCCACATACAAAATTTTCTTAAAAACTGCAATTTTCAATTCAGAACCACCAAATCTGGTATACTAACGCATGGTACTCTAACTTAGACGCTCGAGGATTTTTTGAAGGGGTTGCAGCCCGTGGGGTAAGGGCCCCCTCATATAAAAATTCGCAAAATCTACAGTTTTCAATTTAGAACCACCAAATTTGGTATACTATCTCATGGTACTCTAACTTAGACGCTAGACGGTTTTTGGAAGGGGTTGGAGCCCGGGGGTAAGAGCCCCCCATAAAAATGCCGCGTAAAATCCACAGTTTTCAATTTAGAACCACCAAATTTGGTATACTATCTCATGGTACTTTAACTTAGACGGTCGACGGTTTTTAGGACGGGTCAAGGCCCTAGGGGTCGGAGCACCCCCTCCCCGCCCCGCACACACACACAGACATACAGCATTTTCTTAAAAACTACAGTTTTCAATTCAGAACCACCAAATTTGGTATCATGAAACTCTAACTTGGACGCTAGACGGTTTTTGGAAGGGGCTGGAACCCCGGGGTGAGAGCCCCTTCCCCTCCTCATAAAAATTTCGTAAAATTTATAGTTTTCTATTTAGGACAACCAGATTTGGCATACTACTTATGGTTATCTAACTTAGACGGTAGACGGTTTTTGGAAGGGGTCGGGGCCCGGGTCAAGGTAGCCCCATGCAAAATTTTCGTAAAAAGTTTCGTTTTTTACTCTTAAGAATAACCTATTTACGTTTTAATGCGCTCTTTGGCCCTTTGAGGGCCTTGCACCATAAACCATCAACCAACCAACCAACTAACCAACCAACCAACTAACCAACCTACGGCTAAGTTAGGGACTGTAGATAACAATAAAGTGCAAAAATATTCGTTTAATGGTGTATTAAAAACACAAATCTATATAGTTTAGCTTTCACTACCAACGAACGGCTTATCAGAAAGAAATATAATGTAATGTAAACAGAGAGTTCCAGATATTCAAAATTCAAAACGGTAAGAAAAAGATGATCAATGCCAATGTGAAGTCGTATGCATGCGACATCACATAGGTACATTGCATTTCTGTGTCGCGGGATTCACAGAAGCACACGCCAGATGTACGGCAGTTCTATAGATGTCTCCTAGAAAGTAAGTATTCCCATTCCTTTTTCTTTCTTTTTTTGTTTCGCAAAATTAAATTAACTAAATCAAAAAATTTAAAATAAGTTTACTGGAAAATTGCAGGAATATCTTTTTCATTCATTAACTTTCACCCGCTGAACTTGGTGATTCCACAAATAATGATTTATTTGCGTCCAGTTCAATCTAGTATGTCCATAAGAGCGTTTGAGGCCGTATGAAAAATACATTTCAACGTGTGCCGCTACGGCGGCGGAGTGATCTAGGCGCTGGCTTCTGACCACTTGTCGAGAAGGATCCTGGTTCAAATCCCGGTGAATCATGGACGTTGTGCTTGACTTCTGGCACTGGCTGTCCCCCTTCCCAGGAACCAGTGGCCCAAAATTGGGAATGTCCGACTGCTTATAGCCCACTGAATTGATCACGGTGGTCGTTAACCCCCCCCCCCCCAAAAAAAAGATTGCGACGTGTCCATTGCTATTTGTTGTGGACCGTACAAAAAGTATGTTTTTGATATCAAGGTGTCCACTTCCATGTAGGCTGGCCATAAAATGTTAGGGGACCGTACAAAATTGCACTTTTGTTTTCACCTTGTCAGCGCTTCGGTATAGGGTTGAAGTATACGTATATATAGTTGGGCCATTTCAGCACGTAGTTTGGTTTATATAGAAAATCAAGATAATGTTACATTTTTACTCAGCTACAACACATTAATCCCAAAGGCTATTTGTTGAAATCTTTAATCCGCCGTGCTCATATTCACAACGTTAACATAACATGTCAAGTTATTAATGTTGCAGTTTTACATTGTCACAAAACTATAGTTACAAGACCTTAGGCGTAAACTTTTTTTAGGAATTTTTAGTCCGACGTATTCATAAGGTTTCGATAACATGCCAAGGTTATGGTACTGCGTTTTGACTGAGGCACAAAAATTAATAAACAGGCCTTAAGCCTTTTTATCAGTTTTCAATCAACCGTGCTCATATACATAAAATTTTCAGAGAAAGTAAAGTTTACTGTGTTGCGCATTTACTCGAGTACAAAACTATAAACAGCCATTAACTTTCACCCGCTGAACTTGGTGATTCCTCAATTCATCCATTAACAAGTCTTTTAAGTGATTGTATGCTATGGTCATATTGATAATATTTGATGACAAGTCAGGTTAATGATGTTGCACTTATGAAAGACTTAAAAAGGTGTAGAGGCTAGTAATTATTATTTGAAGTCTAAGTAAAAGCTCATTTTTAACTTGACTCGTCATGAAATCCTTGTGAATATGGCATTTATTTTATTTTGTACATTTTACAAAGCGTATGCATTTTTTTTGGCATTTGTTTTATTTTGTGTTGTACTTGTTACATAGCGTTTCGCATTTTTGTAATGCTTGTGACTTGTGATTGCATTTTGAATTTTTATTTGTTTCACATTTTGGATTGCATTTTGAATTTTTATATGTTTTACATTTTGGATTACTTTTTGACATTTTATGTTTTTGACATGCTATTTTGAAAATTTTGACTTTTTTAATTTTGCGTTGTGTTTTACATTCTTGCATCTTCGGCGGAATTACATTCTTGAAAAATTCAAATACAAGTTAGTAAAAGGTATAATTCAATTAGTGAGAAATACCAGCACATTTTAGTAAAGGGTAGAATTATATGAAATTCCTCTTAAAATGTCCAGCATGTTAACATTGTCTCTGTGCACCAAAGAAGTTCGAATTCCTTTTTATCTTGCCAGCGTTTCTCTTCTGGGTGGATTTGTTGGAATCTGTGCTATCACTCTTTCGATTTTAGCCATAGTTGTTCTCTGCTCTTTCGCAATTTCACTGATTATTTCGTACAGTCACAGTTTTTTCTCTCCCAGAATTGTATTCCAGCGTCTGTCTAATCTTTCAAGTTCGTTTTGTGTTCTGGGAAAGCCAAATAAATTGTTTTCACTAACTGACCAAATTGTTGGCGGGAACAGCGGAGGGCTTCTGCTTGGATTGTTTCTTCTGCTTCCACGAAATTTTCCAAGAACATAATTTTCCTCAAACCACTGAACTACAGAATCTGCATATTCTAGTAAAATTGATTTCACTTCTTCAAAAGCAGCTGGAATTTCATCAGATGAAAAAAATGCGAGTGCTTGCAAATGTCTGACTTTGAGAGCAAACTCACTGTTTTCCTTATATTCCAAGGCTATGCCAGAGGTTGGATATTCCTCAGCACATTTTTTTCCGAGATGAAACCAAGAACATTTGTGTGTGCAGCTTCCAAATTCCTTTTTAGCAGCATTATAACGGTAGCTATTTCAAAATCTATTATTATGCGTATATTGTGGTGCAAGCTGAATATCATAGTCTGATGCATAGTCTTGTAAATCCTACAAAAATACTTTATAATAGTATTATATTATTTATACTTGCTGGAAAGTAACCCATAAACTAGTGGGACAAGTCTGTGCATCTCTGGATTCGTTTCAACTATAGCATGAATGGAACATAATTGCCTAAAAAGGGTTGGACAAGTTTCAAATGTCCCATCCATAATCTAGAGGGGTGCTTCTTTAAGCTTTCGTAAATTATTCTCTGTTAAAAATAAAATAATTCTTTGATGTCCAAATGCGCTATCTCTGCCAAGGAATTTTGCACCATCTTCTCCTGTAAATTTATTGGGGCATCGATCCGTTCTGAAGTCGTAGCTCCGCACGCATGTCTTGGCATGTCTTCTCTTTTTTACAACTTGCCTTAGTGCATCCATATTAGGCATGTAAACTGCATTTACTGTAGCCATTGACGTTGTCACGGTTTGAATAATTTGTGCAGGGGCTTCGTCCGTATTTCTCGCTCGTTCTTTTATTTGCGCTCTTGCAGCAGCAACATCACTTTTCTCCGGTCTTGGAGCATGATTATGTGGTTTCTCATTGCGCATCCTGTGTTCATCTCCAATAAGAATAGTACTAGCAAAGCCAGTACAATTTCCATAATTTCTTTCAATACAGTGACAATACCGTAAATCACCTCGCACTCTGTTATGGCAAAATAAATACCCTTTCCATTTCAGCAAATCATTTTCTTTTTGTGAGTTAACTATTTATGTTGCATTCTTCATCTGCATAGTGCCTTCGGAAAACAATGCACTTTCTCTTTCCAAAATATTTAGAATGATATATTTCCACTATTATCACTTGACAACGCACAACAAAGGTTTCAACAAGCACGTTCTCTGTTCTCCAGTCAACTACGAACTAATGAGCAACCATTCAATAAAACACTCAGAATACAGACAATCACGTGAAGCTTGTTCCTCCAGTTAGGGTTTAAGCGAAGTTCAAGATTTTCGTACCTGCGGTCACAAGAAGTGGTTAATTTTAAGGATCGGCATCTTATCTTTTGTTTTTCCAAAACGCAGAGGTACATGTATTTTACAGCTGGGACGCTCCAGGCGGGGGATCAACAGATGCGAAGAACCCGGGAGCCAGGTTCCGGAAGCGGCAGCAGGCGCGGACTGGGCAGCTGTACTCTGGGCCGGTAGGCGTCATGCTAATTCTCAAAAATAAATTCAAATTTTTTGTGTTGCACCATGCGTATGAAAGAAAATTGTTATACTGAAAAGACAATTTGTTTACCCCGTAACATATTAAACGAAACCTACGTCCCTACGTGCCAAATGATCTGTAAGCCAAACACAGTTTTTCATGCAACACCTTCCCCCGACTTTCTAAGTTCAGATCTGTCTCGTTCGACTTATTTCCTGTACCGCCCCTCTCTTTCGCTAATTGCAGTTAATTGCCGTGAAATTGGTGTTTTACGTTGGGGTGTATTGCCGCCTGTCTTGAAGACTATATTGAAAGCGGTGAACCCCAGGGGAAAAAGTATTCCATCAAAAGAAACAGAAATCCAATGCGAGAGCAAAACTTTGTTCGTTGGCATTACATCCAAGCAATTTAGGCGAAGTAGGAAGTGTGTTTTTCTACTACGACACCAGAAAATTGTCGCGAATGCTCAGGCAATTACGATACAGATGTGTCCTTAAGACTTCTCTTTCAAGACGTCCAAAGGCCGGCACTAGGGGATGGGGAGGGATACAGTGCGGATGCTCTTTTTTGTTGCAGTTAGAAATTCTTAAGCTCATTCTTCCTTAAAACTTTGCCTGGTTACCAGTAAGTATTGTCTCATGCCTCAACCATTGCACAGATTTGTTGTTTTTGTTTTCATTCTTTGAGTTAACAGCGGGAAAATATCTGAACTGCGTTGTTTCAGTTGGAAATATTTTTTTTTACTTCAGCAACAGGGCTTTACGTATAATTGCAAAATACTTCGATAGAATAAGCATACCTTACATAAAGAGTTTGCATGAGAAAATAGATTAATAATAAGGAAAATATTCTAAAACCAAGAAAAGAAATTGCGGAACCGAAAAAGCTAGGTAGATGAAACAAAAGGGTCTAAGAAAACGTTCATATTTAAAGAAACCTGTAGTCGCTTAATGAGTAAGTGGTATAACTCAATACAAAATCATGTGCTGTATTTGAAAAAAAAAATTAGAAGCAAGTAGGCATCGTGACTGTCCACAGTTTCCCCTTTTCATCCTGTCGACATTACAACCACCACAGAAAAGAAAAGAACAAAAACATAACAAAAACACCCATACAAAGTAAAATGCCCAAAACATAAAAAGAAGTAACCACACAAAATGAAATGCCCAAAACATTAAAGAAACTGCAACCACACGAAACAAAATACCCAAAACATGGTAAGAAATTCTGTTTAAAGCACAATGAAGATATACGATAGCAGAAATATATGTTTTTGAAACTTAATACAAGTGTCAAAACTGAAATAAAAAGAAAGAAAAAAGAAATATTCCAAATTTCATTGTTACTTTAGATATTTTGACCTGTTGACATTTCGTAAATTGTACTTGCACTCGGTCAAAAATATTACTTACAAGGACTCTTTAGTAACTTTTAATCGCTGTGGTCGTATTTATAAGGTTTGCATAACAAATCAAGTTAATAATGTTGCGCTTTCACTTACCGTCTCCCGCTAAGTTAGAGTTTGATGACACAAAATTTGGCGGTTCTGAATTGAAAAATAAAGATTTTAAGAAAATTTTGTATGTGGGGGGGGGGTCTTACCACCGGGCCTTGATCCGTTCCAAAAACCTTCTACCGTCTAAGTTAGAGTACCATGAGATAATATACAAAATTTGGTGGTTCTAAATTGAAAACTATAGATTTTACGAAAAAGTTTTTATTCGGGGTGGGGTCTGACCCCCCGGGCTCCAACCCCTTCCAAAAACCGTCTAGCGTCTAAGTTAGAGTACCATGAGATAGTATACCAGATTAGGTGGTTCTAAATTGAAAACTGTAGTTTTTAAGAAAATTTTGTATGTGGGGGGCTCTGACCGCCCGGGCCTTGACCCGTTCCAAAAACGGTCTGCCGTCTAAGTTTGAGTACCATAAGATAGTATACCAAATTTGGTGGTTCTAAGATGAAAACTGTAGATTTTACGAAATTTTTATGAGGGGGGCTGACCCCCCGGGCTGCAACCCCTTCAAAAAACCGTCTAGCGTCTAAGTTAGAGTTCCATGAGATAGTATACCAAATTTGGAGGTTCTAAATTGAAAACTGTAGTATTTACGAAAAAGTGTTTATTCGGGGGGTCTGACCCCCGGGCTCCAACCCCTTCCAAAAACCGTCTAGCGTCTAAGTTAGAGTACCATGAGATAGTATACCAGATTAGGTGGTTCTGAATTGAAAACTGTAGTTTTTAAGAAAATTTTGTGTGGGGGGGCTCTGACCCCCGGGCCTTGACCCGTTCCAAAAACGGTCTGCCGACTAAGTTAGAGTACCATAAGATAGTATACCAAATTTGGTGGTTCTAAGATAAAAACTGTAGATTTTACGAAATTTTTTTATGAGGGGGGGCCAGACCCGCGGGCTCCAACCCCTTCCAAAAACCGTCTAGCGTCTAAGTTAGAGTACCATGAGATAGTATACCAAATTTGGTGGTTCTAAATTGAAAACTGTAGATTTTACGAAAAAGTTTTTATTCGGGGGGTCTGACCCCCCGGGCTCCAAACCCTTCCAAAAACCGTCTAGTGTCTAAGTTAGAGTACCATGAGATAGTATACGAGATTAGGTGGTTCTGAATTGAAAACTGTAGTTTTTAAGAAAAATTTGTATGTGGGGGGCTGTGACCCCCCGGGGCTTGACCCGTTCCAAAAACGGTCTGCCGTCTAAGTTAGAGTACCATAAGATAGTATACCAAATTTGGGTGTTCTAATATGAAAACTGTAGATTTTACGAAATTTTTATGAGGGGGGGGCGACCCCGCGGGCTCCAACCCCTCCCAAAAACCGTCTAGCGTCAAAGTTAGAGTACCATGAGATAGTATACGAAATTTGGTGGTTCTAAGATGAAAACTGTAGATTTTACGAAATTTTTTATGAGGGGGGGCTCCGAACCCGCGGGCACCAACCCCTACCAAAAACCGTCTAGCGTCTAAGTTAGAGTTTCATGATAGCAAATTTGATGGTTCTGAAATGAAAACGAGATTTTACGAAAATTTTGTATGTAGGGGGGGGGGGCTCTGACTCCCCGGGCCTTGACCCGTTCCAAAAACTGACAACCGTGTAAGTTAGAGTACTATGAGATAGGATACCTGATTTGGTGGTTCTGAATTGAAAACTCTAGATCTTACGAATATTTTGTGTATGGGGGCTCTGACCAACCGGGCCCCTGACCCGTTCCAAAAACCGTCTACCGTCTAAGTTAGAGTACCATGAGATAATATACCAAATTTGGTAGTTCTAAATTGAAAACTATATTTTACGGCAATTCTGTGGGGGGGGCTAAACCCCCCCCCCTCCCCCATCTCCAACCGCTTCCCAAAACCGTCTACAGTCTAAGTTAGAATACCACGAGATAGTATACCAGATTTGGTGGTTCTGAATTGAAAACTGTAGATTTTACGAAAATTTTGTATATGGGGGGCTCTGTCCAACCGGGCCCTGCCCCGTTCCAAAAACCGTTTACCGTCTAATATTTTTAGTGCCAAAGAAAACCGTAATATTCCTATCCTGTCTGCGTGTCCAAACTTTATAAATTTGATCAGGGAGCAAGATGTTCGAAATCGTACGTTTTCCTGCATTCGTTTTGTATGTAACCAAAATCTGTAAACGCGACGAATTGACGTAGTCGACGAATTGAGGTAGTCGACGAATTTGTCCGCGACGAATTGACGCGCGACGAATCGTCGTGGTCGACGAATTGACGCGCGACGAATTGACGCGCGACGAATTGACGCGCGACGAATTGACGCGCGACGAATTGACGCGCGACGAATTGTCGTAGTCGACGAATTGACGCGTGACGAATTGACGCAGGCGACGAATTGACGTAGTCGACGAATTGACGCACGCGACGAATTGACGTGACACCTGAACTAACTGTAAGACGTGGGACCTATACTCTTCAAGGGGAAGAAGGGACACATATACCGACTTATTTAAAATAAATTCTAAGAAATGGGTGTGTGCATCGATACAGGAAAAAAAGTAATAAAGTTGAAGAAGCACTAACAAACAGGGATAAATACCAAAACACCATAATAAAATAATAAAGGACAGTGAAAGTTTTGCTAATCCTCGCACTTTTAGGGAAAAGCGTACACAGAACATGCGGCAGGTGTAAGAAAGGAGCCGCATAGCGCAGCGGTAGAGGCGAGAAATACAAATATATCAACAAGCAAAACTACGATATAACAACAGTACACAAAAAATTCTCGGCATGTAATAAAGAATAAACAATCATCGTCTTATTTAATCAGTGCAGCGTCAGAGAATGAAATACAAGCATATGAAAGACAGTAATTGGGATAAAATTAAAAAAATAAAACTCTACAATTAATTTCTTACAATAGGATAATAGGTAAAAGTTCGCGTCACTCCTTTCACTTTGTGGTGTGCAGTGGCACACCGGTCGCAACCTTTTTCTGCTCGCGGCACACCATAACTCAACACGGCACGCCAAAATGTTAATACCCTCAAAAGTGTATTTGACACTATTAATATAAATACGTAATGTAATCAACCTATTATTATACTATGTTATTATATTAATATTTTATTATACTATTATTAAACAGAAATCGACTCGTGCATTTATTAACAATTTCTGAACTTTAATTCACTGTAGAAAATACAAGAAAATACACTTTTCTATTACTATTAAAAAATAGGGCACCGGCAACAGAATGAAACTTCAGTAGGTAAATTCGGTCACGGCAACAGAAAGCAGCGTGGAAATACTCTCGTTGAGTTTGCAGAGGCAGAAGGATTTTTCATCTTGAATTCCTTTTTCAAGAAAAAGCCACACAGGAAATGGACATGGAGACATCCAATTGGGACGACAAGTGAAATTGATTTTATTATGTGTAACAAAAAATTCGTCATCGAAGACTGCAGTGTGCTGAACAAGTTCAACACAGGTAGTGACCATAGATTGGTGAGATGTAAGATGCACCTCAACACTAAACTGGAACGTGGCAAGCTCATGAGACAAACAAAATGTATTGACATAACCAACCTTAAAAAACACCATAATACTTTCAAGTTGGAACTGAAGAACAGATTCTCTGCTTTAGAAGGCCTAACATCGGAAGAAGTGGATATTTCGGAAGTTAACAGAAAAGTAACCAAAGCTCTTATGGAAACAGCAACAAAATTAGCTGGGTCTAAGAACAAGTTGCATGTAAACAAATTATCAGGAAAAACCAAAATGTTGATGCAAAAAAGAAGAGAGATGAGGACAACTAAAGAAGATGTGACTTCCAAAGTGGAATATATAGAGCTATGCAAGACAGCACGAAAAAGTATCACTGAAGACGTAAGGAAATTCAACTGTGAGCTAGTGAGGAAAGCAATTGAAAACAACCAAAGCCTAAAGATAGCAAAGGGACATCTCAGTAAGGGAAGAAAACAGATTATGGCTCTGAGAAAAGAAGATGGTTCTATAACAAGAAATAGAGGCGAAATTTTGACAAGAGTGAAAGATTTCTACTCCAAATTATATGAAAGGGATGATACATGTACTCCAGACATCATGAAAGGTACCAGAGTTCTTCCAGTCCTCCCAGCAGAAGTTGCTCATGCAATCAAGAACATGAAGCGGGGGAAAGCTCCAGGAGAAGATGGAATTACTATAGACATCATACAAGAAACAAGTGGAGAAATTGAAACAGTACTCGCCCAAATTTTCACTCGATGCCTTAATGAAGGGAAGATTCCTGAGGATTGGAACAATGCTACAATGATCCTGCTACATAAAAAAGGTGACATTGAGGATCTCAGGAACTACAGACCTATCAGCCTCCCATCAGTGGTTTATAAAATCTTCACTAAAGTTCTTTCACACCGCTTGAAGGTAACACTGGACATGGCTCAACCGAGAGAACAAGCTGGATTCAGGAGTGGCTACAGCACAATAGATCATATCCACGTACTGAGAGAACTAATTGAAAGAGCGAGGGAATATGAACTTCCATTGTGCATGGCTTTTATCGATTATGAAAAAGCCTTTGATTCGGTGAAACCATCAGCAGTTACCACGGCTCTGAAATCCTGCGGTATTGAAGATGCATACATTAATATTATTAATAACCTCTATGAAAATGCAAGTGCAAAGATTCGGCTGTTTGAAAATACAACACACATAAAAATTGGAAAGGGAGTGAGACAAGGTGACACCATATCTCCGAAGCTCTTTAATGCCACATTGGAAAATGTCTTTCAATCACTGAACTGGGAAAACAAAGGGATAAAGATTAATGGAGATTATCTAACCCACCTTCGTTTTGCTGATGACGTAGTCATTTTTGCAACTACCCCATCAGAGCTGCAGAGTATGATCCAGGAACTTGCTGACAAGAGTAAAGAAGTGGGATTAAAAATGAACTTTCAGAAGACAAAAGTGATGTTCAATGCTTTTACAAGAAATGAAGATTTATCGATTGATGGAGAAAAACTGGAGATAACAGATACGTATGTTTATCTTGGACAGCAGATATCAAGTGAGGGTCACATTGATGAAGAAATTAATCGGCGTACAAAACTTGCCTGGAGAGCTTTTGGAAGAAACAGCATAATTTTCAAGAGCAATATGCCATTATGTCTTAAAAGAAAAGTGTTTGATCAATGCATCCTTCCAGTGCTTACGTATGGTGCAGAGACGTGGACCTTAACTAAAAGAGACATACAAAGGCTGCAGACAACTCAAAGCAGCATGGAGAGGTGCATGCTTGGTATAACCAGGAGAGATAAGAAGAGGAACTCGTGGATCCGAAAAATGACGAGAGTGGAAGACATCATGATCAGAGTTAAATCCCTGAAATGGCAATGGGCTGGACATACTGCCAGAAGGACAGACCATAGATGGACAGCCGAAATTTTAGATTGGATTCCAAGGGACAGGAAAAGACCCAGAAAAAGACCACATGGGAGATGGGTGGATGAAATTTGTAAATATGCGGGAGTGACATGGAGGAGACTGGCACAAGACAGACCGTTGTGGAGGAAACTTGGGGAGACCTTCGTCCAGCAGTGGATTGATAATGGTTGACAATGATGATGATGATGATTAAAGTAAATAATTCTACTGATACCTTCAATGTGATACTTGCGCCTGCTTTGCTGCACACGGCGGCTGATCCGTGGTGGAATCGTTGACAATGCAAGTCTCATTTCTTCATCGACGGATTTGAGTTTCTCCCTCTTTGATGTTTTAATTTCAGTCAACGTCGAGAAGCCCAGTTTACACAAATATGTAGTTGAAAACGGCAATAACACATTAACTGCCATCTCGAATATAGCCGGGTATTCACTCCTTATTGCCAACCAAAATGTGTTCAAAGGCACTTCGAGAAGTTTTAATTTCAATGTTCTGTCTGCTTTTAAATCTGCGAGTTCCTCTTGTATATTAATCGGAAGAGGTTTTGAATTCGCAACGAATGGATCACGAGCCCAGTCGAAATCTTGAACACTTTCTCCAAAATACTTCTTGAACTTCTGCTGCAAGATTTCTAAATGTTCTTTGATTAAGTCCATCACCACTTTATTACCGTCAGCAAGTGGCCATTTAGTCGGGAACATTTCAAACGACCCATTTTCAATTCTCTGTATCCATAAATTCAGCTTATTCACAAATCCTTGAATCTTATCAATACTAGTCAGAATATTTTTGTTTCTACCTTGCATTTTTCTGTTCAGCTCATTCAAGTGTACGAAAATATCGGAAAAATATGCCACCTTACATAACCATTCATCATCTGCAAATGAATCCGCGTACTCAAGCCCCTCAGTAGTCAAAAATGCATGTACCTCCTCTTTAAGTTCAAATATTCGCGTTAACACTTTTCCTCGTGTTAACCACCGTACTTGTGTATGTAGCAGGAGTGTAGTGTGTTCTGATCCCATTTCCCAACACAAAACAGAAAAAAACTGCTAATTTAGGGGCCGCGATTTGATGAGGTTCCCAACTTTTACTACTTCATTCAGCACAACTTTCAGAAAAGATGGCAAAGACTTAGCAGCAATGGGTTCGCGGTGAATGAGACAATGATCGCATCGTATGTTGGGATTTACTTCGCGTGCTTTAGCTACAAATCCTTTCACTCGGCCTGTCATAGAAGCGGCGCCGTCTGTACAAGTACTAACGCAATCCCTCCATTTTAATTCATTATGGAGCACATATTCATTAGTCATAGGAAATATTTCTTCAGCGGAGGCTCGCTCGGGAAGTTCTTTGCAAAAAAGAAATTAGTTGCAATTATATCTTCATCGATGTACCGAATGCAGGCAAGAAGTTGTGCGTGACCGCTAATATTGGTGGACTCGTCGATCTAAAGTGAGAACTTCTGACTGCTGTTGATTTTCTCCTTCATAATGTCTTCAATGTAACTGGACATGTCACTAACTCGGCGACTGATTGTGTCAGCAGAGAGAGGAATTTTGGAAATTCCACTAGCAGCTTCTGAAACCAAGACTATCTTCACCATCTCTTTACAAGCAGGCATTAACAACGGTTCAGCTATAGTGTGTGTGTGTGTGTGTTTTTTTTTTTTTTTTTTTTTTTTGGCCTTTACGATAAGTTCGGCTACCTTATAGCTAGCTTCCTGTACTTTTTCCGAAACACGTACTGTCGCAGTCATGAACGTTGCTTGTTTTTTGTTTTGTTCCAACAACCGACGAAAGTAATTTATATCTTTGCTTGGCAGAGAAGAATTTTTTTGACAAATGTCGTTTCAATTTACTGGGAACCATAGCAACATTACTGAGTTTTTCACCACAAACGATACACTCTAGGATTGGGCATGTTTTATCACCACAACAAAAAAAAAACATAAGATAAATAATTATCACTATACTGCCGGTGCACAATTTTTTTTTCTTTTTTTCGGGCTCAATGCTTTCACTATAACTTGCACTTGTGGACGGAACACTCCGTACAAGGAACTCGTCCATCTTGATAAAATAAAATAGTTTAATAGTAATAGAGAATAGCAAGACTGACTAGCAATCACAATTTTCGGACTACTTCAGAGCACAGCTGTGATAGAACTGAAATAATTGTAAGACGCGGGACCTATACTCTTCAAAGGGAAGAAGGGACACATATACCGACTTATTAAAATAAAGTCTTAACAATGGGTGGGTGCATTGGTACAGTAAAAATGTAATAAATTTGAAGAAGCAGTAACCAACAGGGACAAACACCAAAACAACGTAATAAAATAATAAAAGACAGAGAACGTTTTGCTAATCCCAGCACTTTTAGGGAAAAGCGTACACAGAACATGCGCCAAGTATAACAAAGAAGCCGCATAGCGTGGCGGTAGAGGCGAGAAAGTACACAAAATATGCGGCAAGTGTAACAAAGAAGCCGCATAGCACAGCGGTAGAGGCGAGAAATACAAATATATCAATAAACAAAACTACGATATAACAACAACTGTGAGAAAATAATTAACAGTTAATTTCTTAGAATACATAACAATTTGCGGCATGTAAAAAATAATAAACAAGCATCATCTTATTTAATCAGTGCAGCTGCAGAGAATGAAATACAAGCATATGAAACACAGTAACTGGGATAAAATTAAAAAATAAAACTACAATTAATTTCTTACAATAGGATATTAGGTAAAAGTTCGGGTCACACCTTTCACCTTGTGGGGCACACCGGTTGCGGAACACTGGTCTAAGCGATGGCTTCTGATCATCCGTCCGTAAGGGGTCCGGGTTCGAATCTCGGTGAGGCATGGATGTTGTGTTTGTCTTACGGCACTGGCTCTCTCCCTTTCCTGGAACCAGTGACCCTAAATTAGGGACGGGCGACTGCTTATTGCCTATTGAGTTGCTCACGGTGGTCCTTAAACCTCTAATAAAAAAAAAGAGATTGAAACTAAACGCCACAAAGCCGATTACGATCAAGCAAGGCGGCAACAGCGCACTGCAATCGAAAGACAAGAAGTTAACCGGCGCAATGCCGAATATGCCAGAAAAAAGACAAAAATGCAGTGCAGTTGAAAGAAATGCTGATATTCGACATTTGCGTGATCGTCGAAGTAATATGACGCCGCTACATATTGAAGTTAAATCTCAATGTTCATATTGCAGAGGCACAGAATATGACCCCCGAACAAAAGAAAGAACGCTACGCTTGAGAGGTTCAGAGGCAATTAACGAACTGACAACAAAGTAATGCTATACGTCATGTAGCTTTAAACGTTATAGACGATGAAAAGACTGTAGCGAGACAATCATGTGGCACTATTGATCGAATTTGTGAATTTTGTAACGCCAAACACTTTCCCGGAGAGAGACCTTCAGATGGTAAATTTTCTAAATGTTGCTCAAAAGGAGCAATAAAATTAGATCCCATTTGCACTTCCCCATTAATTGAACAACTTATGAACTCTCAATAATAGGTCTCAAGGTCAAACACTCGAGAAAGTAAGTATCTACCTCCCTGAACTAGTGTTTAGCCATGGACAACTTTATGTTGCATTGTCAAGAGTTTAACGGTTTGATAATGTCAAAGTAGTCCATGGGCTAGAACAAGGAAAAATACTTCCAGATTCCGAAACGATATTTACAAAACATATCGTGTGCGAAGATATTTTCCAACGTCGTTGTCTTAATTGATACATGCTAAAAGAAATCACAAAAAAACAAGTAATACAAAAAAAAAAAAAAAAAAAACATGGGGTAGCACGCGAAAGGGAATCCACGTCCCTTACCAAGGGAGGATTATCATCCGGCAAACTCTTCCGTATTTTGTATTTCTATGCATGAACATGAAGCACATCAAGGGTATGTTTCAATGCACACTCATTATTTACGATGACTCTGCAAAAAATAATAATAAACGCTTGAATAGCCATAAGTGATTTCTAGAATCGTTTGTATTCTTATCTCAACGGGTTTTACAGCTAGTCTCTAGATAAATGAGGTGAACCCATTGTAGTTCTGGCAGCTTTGCAAAACCAGAGGCGAAATACACTCAGGGGGCCTTCGAGGAATCGCGGGAGGGGGAATGATCTTAACATACAACAGCTGCCACTCCAAATCGTTATTAAGTGTGCACTTAGTGGATATGCTCTACACCTATGCAGCTCGAATTTACACATATTGATTTTTTTTTCCTTTAAACTTCTGGGGGCGTGGGGAGCTACATATTCCTTGCCTTTTTCGAAAGAAAATTTTTTTCTGAAAATTCCTTTCTGGTTACAAGGGCCCTAGAATACGGTACTTGCCCGAGGTCAGTATTACAAATACACTGTCGTCAAGCAATGACAACACTTACTTTTGTAGAAAACACACCGAGCAGTATGTTTTTGTTCGATTTTGTGTGTTTAGGTCTCCTGAAAATTCAGACCTCAGGGTCTGTAGTCCCGTACATAAATTAGGTCCTGCCCAGGGCCCTCAAATATCTGTGTCCGGCATTATCTCAAAATGATTATGGTAGATAAATAGCTGTTGTGTTAAAACCACAAAAAGAAATCTTGAACACTCCAGAATTTAAAGTTAGTTTAGTCGTTTGGTTTTAGTTCTCGAAACAAAATGTCTGGGATTCAAAATTATACGGTCCTCCATATTTTTAATTTTAGAGAACAATCAACAGGTGTGAAATCAATTATTTTAATTTGGAGGGGGCAGAGTTCCTTCAGCCCTCCCAAAGAAATAAAATCTATACCGTATTAATCTATATGCGCTGGGAAGGTGAAGGTAGCCTTCGCAACGAGTGGGGAGTAAGCCGTACCAAAGCAATTAGTAGCACTGATTTTAGAGGGTATTATTGTAAGGGCATATTTATTATTGTTTCTTTTCCCTTCCATACGTGAGACAAATTGTGCTTCTTGCGATACCTTCTCAAGCAACGTATTTGCAGCGAAACTATATCAGGCGAAAATTTAGCTTTCAAAGGCTCGTCGCCTGAAGCTGAGATAAAGCTGTAGATTTTGTACTTGTGCTGCCATCTCTCGGATAAGCTGTAACGCAGGAGACGAAATGCTGTTGTTAATTCGGAATTTCAGCTGTTTCATATAATGTTTCTTCTTCCCCATTTCGTACCTAAGAAATTTCACAGCGCCGTAATTAAAAAATTAAGACATGAGCTCTTGTTTGTACAAATATTATATAGGGTTTAACGTCTATAAAAAAGTTTGTCTTTCAAATGCAAAAGATCCACCAGTCTCCCATGACAGCAACACAGTCCAGTCTTATGGGTGCCTTCCATATTTGGCAGAGACCTTGAATGCACTGTGCGTAGTTATAGTGGTGCTAGAGTGGTAGAACCAGAACTTATGCTAGCTCTCTCAGCTCCTACTTTTATGTTAAAAGGAAACCTGGATTCTAGAACACTAAACAGAAATGCAAGTTCTATCGTGAGCGGAAAATTTCAGACAGTAAAGAAAAAAGACACGCGCTGCAGAAACAAAGTTTAGTAAAAAATATATTTCATATGGAGAACGATAAAGCAATAGGTATCATATGCATGGCCGCCATGCGGGACCATAACTTAGTTTTCAAAAAGGGCAAACAGAAATTTTAACTTGGAAATAATATAACACAAACACCACATGCAAATTTTTGCTGTGCCTTCTTGTTATATAACAGTTTTTACTACAAACAATACTTAAACTGAAACCCAGAAGACTCAAAAGCATAGGCGCCGACTTCGTGGGTTCGAGACACTTTTTGAACCCCTAATGATTTTGTTGTGGGTTCCTCTAACCCCTAATATTTTTGCGCGTATTTCTGGGAAAAATACACGTACGCGTATATGTATGAATTTTGATTTTCGTTATCAATTCATCAAGTGTTTTATTATTCATTCCCTGTTTACTATATATAGAAAGTGTGCATAGAAATTTACCCCTGAGACTGTTTATTGTGCCTTAAAAAATAATTGGTGTTTGTTCGTTCTCATCGAATTTGACGCGACAGACAATAATACCTCAAGTACCGTTGTTTAAGAGCATTTAAAACTGCATCCTTTATAAAAGAAAATTCTTCGGTTTGTTTGGGTTCCCACAAAATACAAATGTCTAACTTTACATTCGGAGACGAGAACCTATTCGAGGTCATAGTGATAAAGGCGGAAATATGTTGTACAGTGAGTTGACCCACCCTATCTTCGGACAGTCGTTGACTAAGGAGGTAAGAAGAGAGAGAAGATGGCATCAGCAGCCGCTGGTAAAGCCAAATCTGATCATCTGGTTTCTTGCGCCCTCCGAGTGGGAAGGGTTCAATGACGTGACGTCACTTCCTGAAGACCTGCGCTGCAACACAGGTTAATAGCGGCCGTCTCTTACGCTCTGCTGCCGATCCTGAAGGTCAACAAGGCTCCCACAGCTTTAGCAAGGCAGTGATTGGCTAATGCGCAATATGCCCTTCCGCTTTACGAAGCATAATTTTGTTTATTTTTTTTTTAGAAAATACTAAACAGCACTTCTGTAATGTTTTGCAAATTTTTAGTTATGTGCATGTATATTTCAGTCTCATTTTTTCCTGACTGTACATGCTGCACAAGTGCCTCTAAAACCGCTTCAAAGTCGACGATTTCTCCATAGAAAGTACAGAAGCAGCCCAAGTTGGGCATACTGGACATTCACAGCTGATACGAAGTGGAGCCCACGGAAAACGCAGGGCGTGCGGCTGATGCCATGTCATCTCCGTTCTAACCTCCTATTTTAACTCAGAAATCATTTGGAAAAAAATTGTTGGCGTTTTTTAAATTGGTAAAAAAACCTTGAAATAAATTTTACATGTTTTTGTTACTTTTATAAAGACAATTGAGTTGGAAATTCACAGTATCTGTGCATTGTGTATAATATTGTCGGGCCTACAAAAGCAAAATAAATGAAATAAATAATTATCTAGAAAAGAAAATATTTTTCTGTAATAAACTATAATTTGCTTCATTTTAGCACTTCAGTCGTCTTATTGTGTCAGATAATCTGACTGAATGAAATTTAAATTAGACATAAATACTTTGAAAAATGCATGGGTAATCGATTAAAAATATCCGGAACCCCCAATAATTTTTCAAGTCGGCGCCTATGCTCAAAAGCTACATAAAAGTGACGAATAAATTAAATCTGACAGCTCACTGGAACAATAAGGAAATATCTTTGTTGTTCCCTTGAGCCACGAAACCCCAGCGGTCACTCAATTGGTCACCAAAAAAGAAAAAAAATATCTTCAAGACAAAGTTCTGGAAGAAATTTCGGGAGATCTTTGTCTAGTAGTAAATTGCTGCTGCAGGTAATGATACCATAGTTTTACTGCACACATGAACCCAGAAACTCAACTGAAAAATTAGTACTCAAAACTAGTTATCGCGAAAAACTTTGTAGTACCTTCCAGGCATTATAATGGCATAGTCAGTTTTCCAGGGGAGGGCAAATGCCCCTTCATGCCCCCCCTATGGGCGCCCATGATGGGCACCCCATGAAAACTCCAGATCCCATATTAGATATTACAAAAACAAGGATTTTATTTCTTTGAAACGGAGCGCAAGGAATAATAAAAACTTCGTTAAGAGGAAGTCACAAGCCTTAATACAGATACAAGATGGAATGACCCTTCCTAAGACTCAGGACGCATTTTCGCTCGGAAATACGCTCCTTCGGTCAGTAGTCATGTGACTGGTTTAGCTTGTCATCCAGCCGAAAAAGTTGATCTTCCCAATCCCAACCCACCAGACGGGTTTCTGTCTCCTACACAACAATTTGTGTGTTTGTGCCTCCTGATACGTAACCAGAAAAACCTTATAATGTACGTCTTTTTTTCGGGGGTGGGGTGGGGGGGGAAGAATTAAAACATCACATGCATAAATGTTAATTTCAACATGTATCCACCGGAATGACCACATTAAGTTCTTATTAAAGCTCTCTTGTAAAAATCTAGGTGTTACGCGCATTTTCTTTTTTTATCTTTGAACATCAAGCTTTGGATCGACAAAGTCCGAAAATATTAACTTATGACCTAGATTCAAAAGTTATTAGTTTTCTTTACAGATTGCTTACATGACTGATTCAATTTAGAGTAATAAATTATCTGGTGTAATACATGACTATAGAGTTGCTCTCGGACATTGGGAAGAATAGAAAAAGAAAAGTACCAATGCACATCATATTTGAAGATCTCTAAAAGACATACAAAAGTGTGCCCACGAAAAGAATGCATAATTGCCTGAGGGAGAGAAGGATGTCAATAACACGCGTAGTTGATAGAAAAAATGTACAGAGATTCCCGCACATGTGTAAGAATTATCATAGAACAGACAAAAAAATTGACATGCACTGAAGAACAGAATTAAGCCCGTTCTTATTTGACATTATTATTGTTGTAGTAACATGAGGAGCGAAGAAAGCAGCATTTCGGGCCTTCGTATTTGCAGATGATGTAAGGAAAACAGTGGTAGAAAATAAAAGCTAGAAAACTGCGTTAGAAAATCGAGGGCTGAAGATAACAGAACAGCAGTACATGTGCAGAAATGAAGGAAGATAGTCTAATTAGTAATGCTAATATCCATGAAAGAGTAAGATTATTTAAATGTCTGGGGTTAACTATAACGAAGTAAATTTCTCCGTCATTTTTATCCGCGCCAGGAGTCGAACCCGGGTCCCCTCATTCCGGAATAAGTTGCTCTACCAATTGAGCTACGCGGACGTTTTATTCTGATTCCTATCTGCCTTATGTCGTGTGCGTCCTTCTGGCAGGTACGTCACATCTCCTGGTACGTTACATAACGTTGGAGCGAAATAGATATTGGAAAGAAATACCGTAGTGCAAGCTGGGTGGAATAGCTAGAGGAAAACATTTCCAATATACTTTGTGACGAGAACTGCCAGTAAGGCTGAAGAGAAAATTTTCAAGATTGTAGGAAGCCCAGCAACGCAGTGGTGAGACATGGCCAGTGACAAAATGTGTAAAGTTGTATAAAGAGTAAAAGTGAACGTTGTACAAATTAAGATGTAGAAGTCAATATGAGGTGTCACCAGAAAGAATAGAATGAGGAATGACAGGATAACAGCCAATATTCCCTCTAAGCGCCCATGGGCTATGAGCCCCTAACCCAATGAGTTGGGCAGGCATCAAAACCACTTGGGCAAAAAAATTTATTTTCTCAGCTTCTCTTATTGATGCAGTATAGAATTTGGAACTTGGATTCGAACCCTTTTTTTTTCTTATCCCCCTCATTTTTATCACCGTTCTTTCCGCAATTGATTTTCATTTTAAAAAAAGCGTCTTTGATGTTGGAAGAAATCTGCCCTTACAATCTGACAAAGTTTGGAGCAAAACCCTTTTACCAGCGGCTTATTATTTAACAGACCGGAATGCCTTTTCCTCGCCAACTAGCATGGGCGCATTAGTTAATACAGTGAACTTTGTTATGGTTTGCTGTGATTGGCTGGCGCTGATGTGTTGTTTTGAGAAAAGACTCAATATTTGCTTCTTTCTCGGCGTGGTAAAATCACTAATCCGCATTCCCGCGTTCACTATCTGCTAGCACGAGGCTACTTTGCAAGAAGCCTCTGAGAGTGAAGAGGGCAATGAGACAAACTTAGAAGGAGGCGAACGGCATTAAACACTTCGCGACCACAGCGCCCAACGCGCCCTTGCTACCACAAGCTCCCGAATTGCCCGGATAGCATGAGTAGGGTTTCCTAACCCCCATGTTCTGTGAATATGATCGGCGTCCGAGGGATTAGGAGAAGTCACTTTCAGTGGTCATTGTTGTCGCCAAACAAAGAATTGAACCCGGAGTTAGTTTGTTCCGGGGAAATATCATTCAGCCTTTTGACATCGCTGAGTTGAACTCTTGCTTTGTTGACACATGCTTTGTTAGTCTGTGATATTTTGCATTTTCCCAAATGCGGAGTTTATGGGGGGAAATTTGTTGTAAAAATTGTCTCATTTTGCTCAATGCACATGAACAAATTGAGAACACTGCAAGAAAGAGAAAGAAAAGGGGATGTAAACAAGATTATCAAGCTGTCGCCACCACCTCCTATCTGCCTGAGCCTCTCAGTAGAAGAATGCACTGATTATCCCAAGGAAACTCTGAAAGTCAGTGTATGTCAAGCATAGAGATCGAAAACTTCGAGTAATGACCCAGCACTAATCCTTTTGTTATTGCATTAGGGAGGAGAAATGAAATTCTTAAACGAACAGCGGGCGTTTTCTGGCGTTATGGTATTTTGAGCAAAAAAACATTTTACGATCGTGGTGGTTAAAAGGTTAAGAAAAGTGTTGTTTTGACTTTTAAGAGCCCGAATTTTATTTATTTATTTATTATTTTTGCAGGTAATTGATTTTCGATTTATGAAAATTAGTTAGGGATTTGGGAATTTTATCTAAAATGCTTACTGCGCGGAGGAAGTTAAGACGCTGCTCGGCCGTGCGCGCGCGCAGCTTAGAGGGAACATTGATAACAGCAACAGTTTTAGGAACAAAGGTTTTGAAGAAAACACAGAAAGTAGTGCTGCATTGGTAGAAGTAGTCGCTTTTGCGACCAGTGTTAAAAAGCATAGCTTATGCTGCCACTGGTACTTTGACTCCCTCCTTGGAGATAGAACAGGGTCTTGCCCTTTGGGCTCCTTCAGTTAAAGATAAAGATCCAAGTATCCGTGCCATTTGTGTTGTTCCCCCACCACGGATTGCCGAAGGGAGGCAAGACATTGTATGGTTTATAATTAGTCCAGTCTGACAAGACATTTGGACTGGCATTTCATTACAATTCGCTTAGAGTGCACATCGTTTCTCATGCTTAGCAATGGAATCATTTGAAGTCATTAATGCTGCAAAAAATGAACCGTATGCTTTTTCTAATGATTATCGATACAGGATAAAAAGGAAGAATCAGAATGGCTCGATGATGTGGAATTGCTCGTAGGAAAAGAGTGAAAAGTGTAACATTCTAATATATCTTCAATGGATAAGCTTGTCTTACAAGTAACAGATAATCCTTGCCAAAGGTGTAGTAGCAAAAAACATATTAAAAGAATTCACAAAATTCTTGAGAAATAAGTGGAAATAAATATCAACCAAAAAAAATATATATATATATATATATATATATATATATATATATATATATATATATAAACACGCCAGAATTTTATTGAGTGTACACATTGCCAGTCCTAAGCCTAGGAAGTTACCTAGGCTTAGGACTGGCAATTTTGAAGCTTCAACCTTTCAGCTAACAACAAAGCGCTTGTCTGTCCTCACTGTGTGTACACCTCTTCTCAGATTAGCTACATTTTCGGCTCCGGCCGCATTGTTATGGATATGTAGCAATTAAGAATGAACGAAAGGCACGCGTTTATTTCAGTTCGTTGAGTTTTATAGCGTGATAGCCTCGGTGAGCCAAAGAGCGCAAAGGAACATGAAATGTAGAATTGTGAATATGGATCCACATCGAACCTATAATGCTATGGAGGGACTGTTGACATGTGATATAAAGGAAAATAATTTGAACAGTGAGAGATGACACACAACTCGACTGAGTGGATAAAGAAAAGAAAGAAAGAAAAGAAAGAAAGAAAGAAAGAAGATGCGTAACAACTCCATCTGGTGAGTTGACTAATATCGCTACAGGACATTGATACGAGTTTAAAGACAATAGTTACTTGAAATCATTGCTTTCTGTACTGAAAATACAGCATGCAGATACATGATATTATTCATATTGACTGAGAAACACGCAGACATAGAATAAATATCTAAAAATCGTTTGTTTGTTTTTTCATTTTATTAGAAAAGGAAAGTAAAAACTTGCGACCCAGGTTTTCTCAACTGGCTTCCTCTTATGCGAAGAATCGAGGACTTCACTCAGTGATGTCAGCAGCCTAAAAGACAGCTCGTGGATACAAACTAAATCTAACGATGGCGTAACCGTTGTCAACAATTCTTAACTCAATATATAAAACTTAGATCTTACAGCCAAAGTTTTCGCAAAAGCATATTTACATTATATGCAGAAGGAGTAAGTAGCAACCATAAAAAAATTTTAATTGGTGCAAGCCATTTCAAATAACACTTAACGCATATATTTTGTAAGGAGAAGATCTGGGAAAACTAAGATACTGCCGGCTACTTGCCGTTTTTGACATGTGCGTCACTTTTGACGTACCTACCTCAGAAGTGGCAAGTATAGCCGGCTTAGCATAACTGAGAAAGCATTCGGCTCCGGAGCAGAAAGTGTTGGATTCGAGGTCCGCCACCGGCAGAGAGAGGGTTTGAATTTCACATTGGCACCCGATTGCAAAAATGGATCTACTGGATGTTAGGTTCTTCGAAAAATGTGTGATGTTCCTCTCACACATCGTCTGAAATTAATGAAAATTCCTTGTTCTCTTCGAAAAATGTGTGATGCTTCTTCCACACATCGTCTGGAATTAGTGAGAACTCTTTCTTCTACAGAGAGATACTTCAAGCACGGTTTCCGGTGATCCCAAAACCTGTGATTTCGTGCTCCCGCCATTCTCAGGGAAGGACACATGTGACGTACTACAGAGGGCACATGTCTAGACGGCAAGTAGCAGTGGTAATCCCTTGCCGGCGAAGTTTAATTGAGAAAGCATTCGGCTCAGGAGCTGGAGGATGTGGATATGGGTCTCACCAACGGCAGAGACAGGGCTTGGAATTTCACTTTAGAGGTTTATTTAGTGGCACTAGTGAATTTTCTTTTTTGCTATGATTTTCGAAGAACGGGGGAAAAAGTACAGC
The DNA here is from genome assembly GCA_039090855.1 of Macrothele yani. NCBI lineage: Eukaryota > Metazoa > Arthropoda > Arachnida > Araneae > Macrothelidae > Macrothele > Macrothele yani. Next base: position 11,225,650 of record CM076996.1, read on the forward strand.
ATGGAGTGCTACATTATTTACTTATTTAGCATACACAGACCATTACGGCATATTTCCTCCACGGAAATATGCCGTAATGGAAGTTGCGTAGCCACGTTACACCAGATTTGGTGGCTGGCCCAAAGTTGGGGGGATGTCAGGAGGAACGCGCGTCCAGGGCAGACATCATATGGAACCATCCACGCATTCGCGTCCCCAATATGTGGAAAATTGCAAACTGGATGGCCAGTAAACCGGGTTTCGAGCTTCCTACGCTGCGTTATCCAACTGTGACGTGCCTGTAACTATATTATTGGCATCTCAATAAAATTCCGGCATGCTGCTAACCAAAAAATATCTCAGCTACATTCAACAAATTTTCTTGATTAAAAATCGAGGGGAAAATATGCTAAGTGCTCTGTTAGAATTCTCATAACTGTTCATTTACAGGCTGATTTGAAATTCCTAATTTTCATTGCCGCCCCGGTGGCGCAGTGGTCTAAGGCGTTGGCCTCTGATCATTCGTCCGTAAGGGGTCCGAGTTCGAATCCCGGGCAGGCATGGAAGTTGTGTTTGTCTTACGGCACTGGCTCTTTCCCTTCCCTGGAACCAGTGACCCTAAATTAGGGACGGGCGACTGCTTATAGCCCATTGAGTTGCTCACGGTGGTCGTTAAACCTCCAATCAAAAAAAAAAAAATTCATTCTGCGCCATTCGAGAGATTCATTTTGCATCTTTTTGTTCAGCTTCGCTCGTAATATTATACGATGACTTGAAGAATTGAACGATAGCCTTTGTTTTTTCTGTTATTCATTTTGTTTCTTAAAGTCTTCCATATATACCGTTTCAGTATTTTGAATACCGCAATCGTTAACGCTTTTAAAAATTTTACCTGTATTATCAAAGCAGTCCGAATTCATCAGCACAGAGGAAATGAGTTTGCTGCAGGAACTAATTCTCTTATAGTGAAACACAATGTTTAATAGTCCTTAATAAATGTAACAGTCTAGAGTAAAAAGGTCCGAGCCAGGAGCGACCAAGAAGACATTAGGATAATGACTTCATGAAGTGACGACGGAAAGTGCCGGATGAGCACAACGTTGTCGTCTAATGACCTAGATTAGCAATCACTTTTTATCTTTCTATTCTTTTGCAGAACTCTGTAAAAATACTTATGTTCATCGACTCGCCAAAAGTGGTCCGATAGTTAAAAATGAGAATACATAATTAACTTTTTGATATTAATCGTAAAACAACAATTTCCTGAAAAAGAAAAATAATGCCCATCATACTGAATTATCACCAACTTATGAAGGGTAAAGTTTTCTGTTCCTTTCAAAATTTTGACAAACCAACAAGACAAGATCTCGATCTTTTTGTTTCAAAATTTTACTTAATACCGTTTTTTGTTTACAATATTAGGGTTTGACCGAAGGTGTTTTAGCTCGCCCTTCATTTTTATAAATGTTTCTTCCTAATCAACCCTGTAAAAGCAGTTTAACGTACGTTTTCAATCCCACAGGCCAAAATTGTCATATAAAAACCAAAAGCATTTCAACGTTATGTACTCAAATTCCGGTAGTTTTCAAAAACATGCAATCTTAGATCCCGAAAAAATATTTTTGGAATTTCAGCGTAAATTATTTACAATTAGATTAAACAGCTTCTGCAAAAGAGTTCGTCCTTTAAACTATATTACTTACATATAACGAATTCACATTCGTTTAGTACCAGTTTTTTCATTTATCGTTTATTTTCATCACGAAACAATTTTCATAACTCTTCCGAAATCCTAAAAAAATGGATTTACTCAACAGAAAAAATTAAAACTAGGAGTCTATAGCCTTGACTAACAATCCTTTCTTTTTTCTCAAACACGTGGAGGAAAACTCTCAAGCTGTATTCTTACTGTTCATCCTATTTTCTTGCTAAAGGCCATGTAAAACCTAACGGTATGCCGACCCAGTTAAAACGTGTCCGATGAGAATGCTAATTGTAAGCAGTCTGAATTTTTATTGCACCATCTGCCCTAACGTTTTTCTTTGATGTTAACATCCACCACAGTTTTAGGGGAAATCTGTGCGCTGTTGCGTAGGCCCGTATTTAAACCTTAAAAGACTTCTTTGCTTTGTGAATGTGTGCATCCCGTGGATTCTATTATCGCTATGTGAAGAAAAAAATTGAGAGAGAGTACTCTAGTATTCTTTGTAGAAAATTTATGCTATGCTCTTTCGCATGACAAGATCTTTGTGGGTGTGAAATAAAACCAGTGATTCGAGAGTATACATTTATTTACGTACAACACATTGCATTTAGTCGCGTCACCGAGCCTCAGTCCGGTGCATACTAAGTGGAATTACAGATATATCATTGCAACAAACAATAAGGTTTACTAATTCCTGACATTGAGCTGTACTTAGGTCGGTGAATTAATGAATTTTTGTTGTTGTTGTTGTTTTTTGTAAAACCTGTGAAAAAAGATATGCGAGTCATAAAACTAAATATTTACTAAACTATGGCGGGGGCAATAGTAAGTATTTTGACTGTTTAGTTTTTCAAAAACAATATTTATTTTTATTATTATATATTATTATTATATTCAGATTTAGACGAACGTTAGAAACAACACTGACACCAATGAAATGTGATGTAGCTACGAAAGTCCATTCTACACAGCACGAATTGAAACAAAGACAAGAAATATATCTGTTCTAAAAAGAAACTTTGGGTCGCCTTTGCTTCTTATGAACACTACTAACATGGCGCCCCAAATTCCAGATGTATTCTCTCATTATGTCTTCATCCCATCTTTCTTGATATCTCTTTTCCATATTTTATATGTCTTGATGAAACCTCTCACCATGTTCCTCACTCAATGCTCCCGCATTTTCTCTGAAAAAAACTGTATGTGAGTGCAAGTAATGAAGTTTCACTGACATTCGGCATCCCATTCTTCCAAAATTGGCTACTAAATTCTCCACAAGCTGCTTCTAGTTGGTGTTCTTCCTATTTCCAAGAAATTCAGTCACAACAAAGCGGAATGACTGCCAGTCATCCTTTTCAATATCAGTCATTTTGTTCTCTAGTTCTTTTGAGGTCAGCATTGCCTTTATTTGTGGCCCCCAAATATGCCACCTTTTACTTTGGCATCCGAGAGATTTGGAAAAATTGAGCGAATGAACTTGCATGTTTGTCTATCAGGATTCAGTGCTTTCACAAACTCTTTCGCCAGTCCCAACTTGATACGCAGCGGGGATAATAAGATTTTCTGTGCTGGAACGAGGGGGTTGTGTATGACATTCTGTGTACCAGCTTGCAACTCAATTCTCGGAAGTAATTCTTTTGTTTTGTAATTTTCGCTGACTGCTTTGCTATCCCACAAGCAAAGAAAACAAGGATACTTTGTAAAGCCAAGTTGCAGACCCAAAAGGAACCCAATCATCTTAAAAACAGCACAGACATCTCAATTGTATTCATGATATTTGATTTTTTCTAGAAGCTCGACATTGGTGGTCTTCTTTCATGTGCATGGACTGTGTTACTGGAATTGGAGGGTGCAATAGCACTGCCTTCAGACCTCTAACCGAAGTGTTTATAAAGAGTCTCCATTCTTTAGATATGTGAGGAATGCCGATGTTCTTAAAGAGTCCATTTATATTGAAGCGATGACAAAGAGCATCAGTCACAACATAATATTTTTCATATGTTTCATGTCTTTTTTGTTAGAAATTATTATAAGAAATATGGCTGTCAGAGTTCTTCGAACCAGACGCCTCAGAGAACATTTAACAGAATTGCAGGTGGCGCTGCTCGAAACGTTTTTAGTTGTTTACTCTAGCGAGCGTTGCCTGAGAAAAAAAAATGGAAGATCACCTTCTGCTGCTCACGTCGGTTAGTAATCTAAGTGGTTGATCTTTTGACTGAACAACAACAATGTCGGTGATATGTAGAGGGTGTGCGTGTTGGAATAGTGAGTTATTACCTTTTTGTGGAGATGTACAATAAATATTAGTGTGTTGTCTTTGAAGCATTTATATGTGTGATTACTAAGGATAGATCTTCCTGCAGCTGGTAAGTGGCTTACTGCGTTACTTAAAGGAATTATAGATTTTAATTGTTTAGAAATATTTAACAATCTTGATTACGAGACTGAAATCTCACTGCTGTCAGGAAGATTAAAAGCAAAGTTCGTCAAATTCATCAAGCATTTGAGTCGTGTGGATTGAAGGTGTATTTGTTACTGCGTAGTTTCTCATTCGAAAATCGAAAGCGGAACAAAATGGCGTCATTCATAGGAAGCGGCATGTACAGTATAACAAAGTTAGATAATTTTAATTATCAAATTTGGGGAAAGTAAGAATGGAAATGATTCTTATTAAAGATAATTTATGGAAGGTTGTTTCAGAGCAAATTCCAGAAGAAAAGAGTGATGCATGGTTGAGAAATGACGAACTGGCTAAAGCTACAATAACACTTTGCGTGTCTGATGATCAAATTATTCACGTACGCGTTAAGAGAACAAGTTCTGAAATGTAGAATGCTTTGAAAATGGTTTACGAAAGAGAAAGTTTGAGTAGTAAATTGTATTTGCTTAGAAAACTGTATAGTTTACGTTTTCAAGAAAATGGATCAACTATGCAAGAGCATGTAAATAGAATGCTGGAAATAGTTCACAAGCTTAAAGCACAGGGAGAGGAATTCAAAGACACACATTTGGGGGCTATCTTGCTAAATAGTTTACCAAGTACCTATGAAAATTTAGTTACTGCATTAGAAGCAAGACAGGAAGAAGATTTAATACTTGAGTTTATCAAATGTAAAGTGATAGATGAATCTAATAGAAGGAAAGAAAACTCACAGGCACACACCGATCACACAACTGTTTTAAAAACAAGTTATAAAAAGAAAAATTACAGCTCTAAACAAGAAAGTTTGTGCACTTTTTGTAAAAGAAAGAATCATGTCAAAGATGACTGTTGGCATTACAAAAGGAATCAAAATAAAGGTAACACTGGTAAGTTTCACAAAATAAACCCACATACAGAGTCTCACAGTAATATTGCCGTGAAGACAAGAAAAATAAAATTAGATTGTGAACAAAATGACATAAAAAGAGAAAATGAAAATTTCTCATTAGAAACAAAGTTAAACCCCAACGAAATATCCAAAGGTTGGTCAATTGATTCCGGTGCAACGTGTCACATGACAAATGATGCAACACTGTTTAAAGAACTTTCAAAAGGTGAATCAGAGCTGATCACTACTGCCGATGGTTCTCAGATAAAGTCAGAAGGCAAGGGAAATATAACCTTAAACTGCAAAATCGAAAAAGGAAAAGTTCGAAAAGTGGAAGTAAAGGATGTGTTATATGTTCCAGATTTAGACACTAATTTGTTATCTGTTAGAAAAGCCACAGAAAAAGGATTTGAAGTTTTATTCAAGAATAAAAAATGCACAATTAAGTATGGGGATACTATTGTAGCTATAGGATTAATAGATGCCTCAGATAATTTGTACAAACTACAAATATTAGATGAAAAGGCAAATTTGGCCACTACATGTGAAAATAAGAATTGTTTGAATTTATGGCACAGAAGGCTAGGTCATAGGGATATTGAAATGATAAAACAAATAGAGAAAAAGGAGTTAGCAAGAGGAATAACTCTTTCCAATTGTAAAAAAGAAGAAAATTGTGAGTTTTGCATAAAAGGCAAACTTACACAGAAGCCATTCTTCAAACAAAGTAGTTTTAAGGCCAAAGCTGTATTAGAATTAGTACACACAGATATTTGTGGTCCCATGGTTGAGGCCAGTCCTAGTGGTTACAAGTATTTTGTCACATTTATAGATGACTATAGCAGATACTGTTACATCTATTTGCTTAAAAGTAAAGATGAAGCATTAGTAAAATTTAAGCAATATGTAGCTTCAGTGAAAACCAAATTTGGAAAAATGCCAAAATCAATAAAAACAGATAATGGAGGAGAGTATTGTGGAAGAGATTTTGAAAATTATTTAGTGGAACAAGGAATAGAACATAAAACAACTGTTCCATACTGTCCTCAGATGAATGGAATTGCTGAAAGAAAAAACAGATTTTTGACAGAAATGACAAAAACTATGATGTTAGATGCTAATATGGATGGTAAACACTGGGCAGAAGCTGTAATAACAGCAGCTTACATACAAAATAGAGTTCCAACACAAGCAACAGGAAAAACTCCTTTTGAATTATGGAACGGATTTAAACCATATCTTGGTCATATTAAAGTATTTGGATCAAAAGCTTATGTATATGTACCAAAGCAACAAAGAAAGAAAATTTGGCAATAGAGCACAAGAGGTAATCTTATTAGGATATGATCAAAGATCTAATGGATACAGAGTATTAAATATAGAAACAAACAAAATAATCATTACCAAATCAGTAAAATTTGATGAACGTCAGCAAGCTATAATAAAAAGTGAACCTGCTGAAAGGAAAGATGATGAACAAGAAATTTTCGTTCAAAATGAAGTAATGTCATCAGAAACTGTGGAAGAAAATAATGATAGAGAAGAACCTGAAAATGTTCAAAGAAAGTCTTCAAGAATAAACAAAGGAAAACCACCAGAAAGATTAGCATATGTTGCAAAAGTTCAGTATAAAAAGGATCCTCAAAATTTAAAAGAAATCCAGGACATGAACGAAGTAGAAAAAGGAAACTGGTTAAATTCCATAAAGGAAGAACTAGATGCATTGAAGGAAAATGAAGCATGGACTTTGGTAGATCTTCCAGAAGGAAAAGAAAGCCATTAAAAATAAATGGATTTTCAAAACAAAATACAATGCAAGTGGAAAAGTCGAAAGCTATAAAGCAAGACTTGTTGCAAAGGGGTATACACAACAACCGGGATTAGACTTTGAAGAAACTTTTTCACCCCTAGTAAAACATACCACTTTAAGAACTCTTTTAACAGTTGCAGCAAATAGAAAATGGAATGTTCATCATCTTGATATAAAATCTGCTTTCCTGTATGGAAAATTAGAAGAAGATGTATTTATGGAACAACCAGAAGGTTTCAGAGAATCAGGAAAAGAAGAAAAAGTTTGTAAATTGCATAAGAGCATATATGGTCTCAAACAAAGTGCCAGAAATTGGAATAAAACAATAATAGAATATTTGTTCAACAAGGGCTTCAAACAAAGTACAACAGATCCTTGCTTACTATCACTAAAGGATGGAAAACAAACAACTTATTTAGCTATTTATGTAGATGATATATTAATTGCATCGAATAACACAGAAAATATAAAGAAAACTGCAAATTTGTTGAAAAATCAATTTGAAGTCAAACATTTAGGCCACATAACATATTATCTTGGAATTCAAATAGAAAGAGAAGATGATGGAAGTTTTCTTCTGAGTCAAAGTAATAAAATAAAGGAAATTATACAAAGTTATGCTACAGATCAAAATAAGGAAAGTAAAACACCAATTAGTACAGACTACAGAAAGAACATTCAAGAAGAATAACTTCTAAAAGATAATGGACTTTATGGAGAAATAGTAGGAGCTGTCATGTATTTATCTACAGTAACAAGACCAGATTGGTTAGCCATTATGAAGTTAATTTATTATTTGAAATCAACAGTAAACCTTAAATTAAGACTATCTTCACAAGACCCACTAATTTTAAAAGGCTATGCAGACGCTGGATTTGTTTTCATGCTTGGAAAGAGTGCCATATGTTGGACCAGCCGTAAGCAGTCAACAACAGCCTTATCGACAACCGAAGCAGAGTTCATCGCCATTGCAGAAGCAAGCAAAGAACTATTGTGGTTGCGAGAGTTACTCAAGGATTTTGATTGTGAACAGACTGGAACCACTACAATATTTCAGGATAACAAATCAACTATACATCTTATAGAAAATCAAAAGATCAATTCCAGATCTAAACACATTATGGTGCGGTATCAGTTTGTGAAAGAATTGAGTGGAACTGTTCTTCAGTTAAACTACTGTAATACTATTGTTAAACTACTGTAATACTACTGTTCTTCAGTTAAACTACTGTAAACTACTGTAATACTTCTCAAATGGTTGCGGACATTTTCACCAAACCATTGGCTGGACCCCAGTTTGAAAAACTTAGACTGACACTAGGCATGATAAAATGAACTCCTCCAGCCAAGTGGGAGACTGTTAGAAATTATTATAAGAAATATGGCTGTCAGAGTTCTTCGAACCAGACGCCTCAGAGAACATTTAACAGAATTGCAGGTGGCGCTGCTCGAAACGTTTTTAGTTGTTTACTCTAGCGAGCGTTGCCTGAGAAAAAAAAATGGAAGATCACCTTCTGCTGCTCACGTCGGTTAGTAATCTAAGTGGTTGATCTTTTGACTGAACAACAACAATGTCGGTGATATGTAGAGGGTGTGCGTGTTGGAATAGTGAGTTATTACCTTTTTGTGGAGATGTACAATAAATATTAGTGTGTTGTCTTTGAAGCATTTATATGTGTGATTACTAAGGATAGATCTTCCTGCAGCTGGTAAGTGGCTTACTGCGTTACTTAAAGGAATTATAGATTTTAATTGTTTAGAAATATTTAACATTTTTCTGTCATAATATTGTGCATATGTTTCATGTCTTTTTACGTGGTCGATTTGCATCTGGGATCCAATAAGTTTCACTTTTTCAAACGAGAAGTCAAAAGTTCTGCATTTGATTTTGTTAGCCTCAAGTCTCTTATTAAATCATCTATTTATTGCTGATTTGGAAAATCTGGCTGAGCACTGTAAGATGCACCTTGGAAGTCCATATCTTTCGTCCTAACAATCACCACTAAGACTGGACATCTACCTCTACTGTCTCCACACTTTTTGGTGGTTATGAAATGCGAAGCTCATTGAAACGTGGAACTGGTGCAATAGATGATGGTATGTTAGGTTATATAATGGCATTCTGGTCTTTAGGCTTCTTGTACTCGGAAATATCTACCATACAAAAGAAACAGTCATCAAAGACGACTCTTTGGTTTCCTCTAAATTCGAGGAATGGCAAATGGCATTGCTTTTCTTACACCACAAAACCAACCTTCCAAAGTTGACCTGCATCTACCACAGCAAACATGCGGTGCCGAAACCTTGTCTTTGTCTCCCATAGGCATTCCGAAGTGAGCTTGATTTGCAATGAAAAATTTAGTCCCTGTGGTAGTTGTGTGCTTGACTTGCTTAGGACCAATATACGTAGTACACACAAACATAACAGAAAGAGTCCGGGAAGAGTTTAAAACCTCTTGTCGTGGCCATGTTTACCCCGTACCGAAAGCCAATGAGTGTGTCTTAATAAAAACACAAAATTTAAGATAGCTTTTTGTATCATCAAAACTTTTTAGTTAAGACTACCGTTGGAATCAGCGCCCCTGGATTCTATAAGAAACATTAAAAATCAACATATACAATTATTGTGTTACACAGTGTAATGCTTCACAAAAAATTCTTTGTTCACGAGTAAAAAAACAATCTTGATCTTAGCAAAATGCACCAACACTTGTTTGCCATCTTACGAACCGCTTAACTGCATGAGGTTGTGTCTCACTTGTCATAGTCAGTTAGCTCTCTCTCTCTCTCTCTCTCTTTCTCTCTCTCTCTTGAATATTATTACAAGTAGATGAAGATCATACATGTTCTTGTGGCACAGTTACGAGATGAATGCGTTAGTTCAAAGAACTGCAGAGCTCAGGAATGCTGAAGAAATACGAGAAAAGCACTGCTACTGTTTTCGTACTCTTTAAGGAAAGCACCACATCACCATTCAGGTAATAAGGTTAGATGGTGATGTATCGATTGGCCGTGTGAAAATAATTATTCACCAACATTTATAGTTCCGCAGGATCTATTCCAAATGGATAACCTACGAACTGACAGGATAGCAAAAATGGCTAGAGTCGACTTTTGCAAGGAGATGCTGATAATGTTTGAATCTTGTGTCACCAAACGATTAAAAGACGTTGTCAGAGTAGGCCGCCCTGGTGGCGCAGTGGTCTAGGCGTGGGATTCTGATCATTCGTCCGAGAAGGTCCAGGTTCGAATCCCGGTGAGGCATGGATCTCATGTTTGTCTTACGGCACTGGCTCTCTCGCTTCCGTAGAATAAGTGGCCCTAAATTAGAGACGGGCCGCTGGTTACAGCCATAGAGTTTCTCACGGTGATCGTTAAAGCCCCAAACCAAATACTCTGATAAGACTTTCGCTCAAGGAAGGGGATGTTCACAATTGTTTTTAATTTCCAAGGAGTGGTGACCGTGGTGGCCGCCTTACCTGAAAACATGACAATAAATGGACAATACTACAACAAAATTTTTTTGCCCAAAATGGTTAAGGAGATGGAGCAGCGCGCCCAACAACAGTCGTATGAAGGGTTCTTCTTCTTCATGACAATGCCAGTGTTCACAAAGCCCGACGAGTTACAGCTAATCTGGAGCAGGAAAAAATCGAATACCTTCCCTATCCTGCATATTCACAATGAAAAATAAGAGTTCAATTATTTATAACATCCATTTTCCTGGGCAGGCTGCTCGCTTGCCTTGTCAGGGGGGCTCAACATCCCCTAGCAACGGCCTTGAGTACCATGTAATGACATTTGCCATATATGATGTTTTTCCAATTGATTAGTGCGTAGCTTCTTTTTTATTTTTTTAGAACAAATAGTATTCACTCTCAATTTTTTGAAAAGTCTTGAAAAGATTGATTGAGAAAACACTCTTCCTCTTTTGAGATATTGCTGCAAATGTATCCGAAAACAAAAATATACACTTACGCCCTAGTGGCAAAACTGTTCTTTACAGAAATTCGAAGTTATGTGCATAACATTTCCCACCAGGAGCTCTATCTGATGCAAAAAGAAGTTTCCAAATCGGACTTTCAGAAGTAGAGATACCAAGGAAATCGCAATGTAACTTTACTCCTCCTATAGCGGAAAAGCTATATGCATTATCTTAAAAAGAAAATGTACCCAAAATAGTCTTCGTTATAAATGGTATTGAATGGAAGAAATAATGTTTTTAATCGGATGTTCAGGAATAATTATGTTGAATAAAATGTATTTTGAAGTCGATAGCATCTGCATTTACGCCGTCTGGTGGCGAAGTGATGCATCGTAAAAAAACTGAAAAGCAAGGATAATCGTTCTCACATTTCAAGCTTCCCAATGCAAAAAAAACATTTCAAATAGAACTAATAGTTGCATAGATATGGTATCCACAGACGAACGGACAAAGTGACAAAATTAGCACGTTCTTTTTCTACAGAAGACGTGCTAAAAATACTAAATAGTAAAAACAATAGATTTTTCACAGGACTTTTGAAAATTTTAAGGGTGTTCTTTCCGGGTTGTGTTGTCCTAATCCATTCAGCGCTAAGGCACTTTTTTTATTTAGAACTGCATCACTGATGGGTGTTGTTTGCCCTACTGAGCTGATTCTGTCTCTTGCTTGAAAATCGTAAACTTTGAATTAGGGGTGGGCGAATCTTTAAAGCCTTAGATACTCAAGAGGTCATTAAACCTCGAAACTACAAAAAAAAAAAAACTTATTTGCAAGTCAGCCGTCGTTCAGGGAAAGCATCGATTTGCAGCATTTGCATTACGTCGCGGTAATATATTGTTCTATATTTTTGCCGGATTTAGCGTTGAGATAAAATTCATTGAGTGTAAAACAGGCCTTTTTTTCTTCTTTAACAAATCAGGAGGTAAAAGTGAAGATCGGGGCGAGACAACAAGTGAAAAAAAAACAAGTACAAACAAAAAAAAGTGATTAAGGATCATTAGAAACGGTACAACTGGAACCCGTATTGTGCAACATAGGAAGGTCTTTTTGTTCGTGTCAGCGGTGTATTGTAATTGATTTCAGCAGATGAGAATAAAAAAGAGCTTCAATGCCTACAAAAGCGGTTTCCTCAGAATCAAGAATTTTACTCCTTGTATTACCTTCCGGCGACAGAAAAAGATTAGGGGCCGTAATTAAAAACGGAGTAATTACAGAGGCCCATGAAAAAGTAACCGCTTGGTCAGATTTATTTCCTGCATAAGTTCGATTGCGTAATGTAACCCCTGCAGTTCATTATAGGTGAAGTGTGTACTTGCACGTGGTCGTACCTTAAAATTGTTTATTGGATAAATTGCGTTTGGCTGCACGATAGAAAAAAATTCCATTCAGCGAAAAACGACTTCGTGCAAAGATGTTCCTCTGCGTAATTTGTCTCACAAAGGATATTTTAAACTATTTTTTTACGCGCGAAGAAGGAATGAAAAAAAGTGCTGTGTTCGGAAGCTTGGTGTTTTCATTAAAAATGCTTCTAACCGGAAAAGAACTCTGATAAATGATTGACCCGAAAGCTTTTTCTGTATTACCTTTCTTTTTATCCAAACAGTCCAGCTGCGCTGTTGGACGTAATTGTTTTCAACTCAAAGAAAACAGTCGACGTACGGTAAAGAACACTAAAATTCGCTGGCCTTGATAGAATGTCTTTAAATTGCAAGTAGTGGACCGTACAAAAACGAACAACAACAAAATAAAAGGTAAAAAAATGAACGAAAAGATCCCAAAAAGACAGGATATACGAAAAATTAAAAAAAAAAACGTACAGGGGAAACAGTCAGACAAGCAAAGGGAACATCAAAAGATTTTTAGTGGAATATTTTTTTCTGTTATCTCGTTCATTCTTTGTATCCAACTTTTACAAAGAGTACATGACCGAACTTCGGGTTAATAGAAGCTGGTGTATACTGAGTAGAAATCAATTATACAGCTCATTAAAAGTTAGCCTAATTATTTTTGAATGATAGTCGCACGATACATTACATGCAAAATGTTCCGGTATGTGTGCTCTGATTAGCATCGTTTTGTCCCACGAACCGCGTGAACAGATGTTCTTTTTCCACATCTCTAATAAACTTTGTACTTTCTGTTTCGCAATAAATTAAGCAGTCTCTATTCTATGTATGTCTTGTCTGGGTCACCGCGTGCTGGGCTAATTTTACTGGATTCACTTCTATGTGCCGCACGAAGCCATTTATGCGTTGAAAGTGTCGAGCATAAAGATGACCGCCATGTTTAGCTTCCTGCCAAGTTTTACTGCCTTTTGATAGTGCTCACATCGTTAGAGATGCATTTTGTCTTTAATACGTCGCAGAAAAATTAAGATTCATGGTCACGACATACACCAATGAGCCATTACATTATGACCACCTACCTGATAAGCTGTAGGACCCCCTTTAGCCCGAAAAACAGCGACCACTCGGCAAGGCTTCGATTCGATGAGGTGGCGATAGGTATCCTGTGGTATCTGGTATCACAATGCTAATAGCAGGTCCTCCAGTTCCCGTACATTTCGGGGTGGTGGTGATTTACCGCGAACCCACTTTTCCAAGTCGAACCACAAATGTTCGATTGGGTTCATGAGAGTTAAATTTGGAGGTCAGGGCATTAATAGAAAGTCACCAGCATGTTCCTCGAACCACTCTTTGACGGTTTTGGCATTATCCTGTTGGTAATGGGCATCACCCGTAGGTAACGCAGTTCCCATGAATGGGTGAACTTAAGCCGCAACGATGTCCAGCTACCTGACAGCTGTCAGGGATTGTGCTATTGGTATAATGAGGCCTAAAGTGCCCTAAGAAAACATCGCCCACAGTATAACACCGCCTCCGGCGGCCTGTTTCTGTCCAGCAATGCATCCAGGTCCCATAGCCTCCGTTGGTAATCCGCGTATCCGTGCTCAGACGTCTACTTGATGCACCAGAAATCCTGATTCGTCAGAATAGGCCACTTTCTTACCGTCATCCACGGCCCACCCTCGATGGCCTTGGGCCCATTTCATGCGTTGTTGGCGATGTCGTGCAGTGAGCCTGAGGACCCGACTGGGTCTTCGACTACGCAGGCCCATGCGCAGAAGGCTGCGATGAACTGTGTGCTGTGACACATTGCTCGAATCGCCACTGTGTAGCTGCTGGTGATTTGTCGCACTGTCGCCCTGCGGTGGCTGTGAACAATGCGCGACATTCTCCGCTCCCCTCTGGCATCAATGAGCTGCGGACGACACACGGATGGACGACGGTTCGTCGTTTGACCATCTGTACGCCACTTTTGATACGTACTCACTACAGCGGCACGTAAACAACATACAAGTAGCGCCGTTTCCGAGATCGTAGTTCCGAGGCACCGTGCCATCACAATTTGTCCTTTATCAACCTCCGATAAATCGGCAGCTTTTCCCATTCTGACTCCGAACACTCTACTAACCGAAAGCCGGTCCTCGGGTTGTATGTATTCTGCTCTGTGAACTTCACCTGCGCCACCGTTCGGTCTCCAGGCGTACTCATTTCTTTAGGCTGGGGAAGGTCATAATATAATGGCTCATCGGTGTACACTGCAGTAGCAAATTATTGGGAACAACTACCTAATAACGTGTTGGGCCTCCCTTGGCCTCCAAAATAGCCTCTAGTCGATGTGCCATGGATTCAACGAGGTGCTGATATCGTTTTACTGGTACGTTCAGCCAAGTGGACGTTATGACATCAGTCAATTGCCGAATGTTTGCTGTAGGAGAAACTGTGTAACGAATGGCTCTCTCAATCTCATCCCACAAGTGTTCGACTGGGGTAAGTTCTGAGAACTGTGGAAGCATTTCCCTGCAAAATCATTGTCGTGTTTCTGAAATCACTGTGTGACGATCCGAACCTTGTGGCATGGAGCATTATCCTGCTGGAAGGAGCCCTCTCCAAGAAGAAAAACCGAATGTTCGCTGGAGAAATCTCTGTTACAAATATCATCCCACGGGTGCTCAATTGGGTTAAGATCCGGAGGACTGTGGGTCCATTTTATCAATTTGAAGTCAGCGTGTTCTTGGAATAACTATGTGGCCATCATAACCTTGTGGCATGGAGCATTATCCTGCTGGCAGTCACCCTCTCCATCAAGAAACATCACGCACATGAACTGGTGTGCCTCGTCCTCAACGATGTCAAGATATCTCGTGGCATCCAAATGCTGTTCCAGAGGTATTAAGGAACCCAATATCCGCCATATTCTTGACCGTGCATCAGCGTATATTCACTGAAAACGTGATTCATCAGACCAGGCGACCTTTTTCCAGTCCTGAAGGGTTCAATTTTTAGTACTCCCGTACCCACTGCTGTCAATTTTGTCGGTTTTCATCACAGACTAGTGGTACACAAAGAGCCCGCCTGCTGTTACAGCCCATTTTCCGCCAACGTGCGGCAGTCTGTGTATGCTGAAATTCTTTTTTGATATCACTGTTGTATTGCTTGGTTACTTGACGCATTGGAGCTAGTCTTTTGCCTCGCACAATCCTCTACAGTAGCTGTTGCCCTCGAACGTCGATCATTCGTTTCCGACCACAAGAAGACCGCTGGTTGCTTGTTTTGTTGTTTGTGTGCCACTCACTGTACACTCTAGATGCATTGTTCTTGCGTAGCCGAAGTCCGCCGTTTCTGAAATCTTTGCACCTATCCACTTAACGGCCACTATCAATACCTCTTTCAAAGTCACTTAAATCGCGAGTCTTTGCCATATTGCCTGTACAGGGTAAATCAAAATGATGTTCCCGATTTCAATGCTTTACCACACGACATGTAATGGGTATTTTTAGTTGCGATATGTGTAGTTTAGAAGATAATCTCTCCAAGTTCCAGTGACCCGCTACCTAATCCGCGGATGGTCGGTAGATGGCGCGATAAGCCCGGCAGAAGGAACAAGTAATACAATGGCGGCAAGCGGACAACAGAAGGCATTTTGTGTTCTTGATTTTCATACAAACAAGTCAGTTGTGAATGTTCAACGGCATTTTTAATCAAAATTTGGGATAGAGCCACCCAGTGGTCAGTCAATTTGTAATTGATATTCACGATTTCAAGACACCATTTGCAATGGAAAATTTACTGGACGTCAGTCGATGACAAGACAGGCATTTGCAATGGAAAATTTACTGGACGTCAGTCGATAGAAAACGACGTAGTGGAGGGTGTTCGAAGAAGTTACGTAAGGTGCCCTCAGAAATCCACTCATCTAGCAGGTCGAGAACTTGGTGACTCGCAGAAAACTGTATGGCGAGTTCTGCAGAAAACTGTATGGCGAGTTCTGCAGAAAACTGTATGGCGAGTTCTGCAGAAAACTGTATGGCGAGTTCTGCAGAAAACTGTATGGCGAGTTTTTGGTGACTCGCAGAAAACTGTATGGCGAGTTTTTGGTGACTCGCAGAAAACTGTATGACGAGTTCTCTCTGTGAAAGATTTCTACTCTAATGGAAGATGACGGTTTCTCTGAAAAGTTAGTTGTTAGTGACGAAGCAACATTCCACATTTCAGGAAAGGTGAACAGGCATAACGTGAGAATTTGGGGCACTGAAAATCCCCATGAAATCTTGCAGCACGAGCGTGCTTCCCCAAAAGTCAATGTCATCTGTGCAATTACTCATCAAAAGATGTATGTGCCCTTCTTCTTCTTTAAGCCACTGTGACAGGAATTACCTATCTCAACATACTCGAACAATGGTTTCTCCCACAGCTGGAAGAAGACATTGATGACTTCATTTTTCAACTCAATGGTGCTCTATCGCATTTCCATAACGAGGTTCGGGGCCACCTCAATGACAGTCTGCCAAAACGATGGATTGGTCGTTCAGCTGAGGGGGATGAAGAACTGTTGCATTAGCCACCACGGTCCCCAGATCTCACCCCGTGTGATTTTTCTTGTAGGGGGTTTCATAAAGGACCGTGTCTATGTATCACCACTTCTAACAACGCTGGTTGATTTGAAAGATCAAAGCGCAGCAGCCATCACAGAAATTGACACCGACATGCTACAGAGAGTTTGGCAGGAACTCGTTCAACTTACTTATATAAATGTTCAATTACGCGTTGAGCGCTCATTGAACATTTATATAAGTAAGTTGAACGAAACTTTATGAAATGTGCTTTTCAACAGTACTAGTTTTACGCATCTGCTTTACATTAAACATGAGTACCAAATCATTTAAATCGGGAACATCGTTTTGACTTACCGTGTATATAGGCTTCGCACACGTCTGAATCCTTTGCAGTGAGCTGTGTATAAAGCCACCTCAACGTCATAGTAGCGTACGTAAGCGAGGGTGGCACTTTTCTGATCGCTATTCGGTGTTCCTAATAATTTGCTACTTCAGTGTCTATCTGTCGCCCTGTTTGATGAATTATCTGAGGTACTGGCACCTGGCTAATCATCTGAGCTGAGCATGTGTTCGTATCAGCGATGAAACTTGGCCGTTGTGTTTGACCTGCGAAGCTGGCTCTGTCCCTTCCCAGGAACCAGTCACCCTTAATTAGGGACTGAAGGTTCCTTACAGCTTTAGATGCTCATCAAAGGGGAACAGGTTTGAAGCCCCCAAATCACGGAAGAAGAAGAAAGAAGTATTGTATCTCGTGTTTATGAAAATTAATTATGACAGCGTTTTGAATTTAATATTTTTTACGCCATCGAAATCAGCGATCGGTGAGTCTTGTCGAGTGGTGAAGAGCACCACAGTGAGCAGTGTTTCCAGTAACCTTTGGCCTAGAGTGCATTGCCATTCAACGAGACACATGTACAATACAAAATATTAATGAAGTTTATGTGAAAGAAATGGAAGGAGAAGGATGTCGAAGAATAATTAAAGGTAAATTGGAAATCCTTGATGAACGCGGAATTAATTGAATTAGAAGCAAGGAATATATAGTCTAAAAGAAATGAAAACAAGTCATCAGAGTTTAAATTTTTCGATATGGAAAAAATAGCCGCTTGTCTTTGTTCAAATTAAAATTGCAATGAACAGCTCTCCAGTGTAAATCCAGAAAAGATGTACAGCGTGGAAGTTAGGAGAGAGGTAAGGAATTCCTACCCCTGCCATGTGCAGATTTGAATATGTGAAGAAAAGATGCAATTGCTGCAAGACATTTTTATCACGAGACCTTCTGGGTCAAGGACAAAATATTAAAGAATGTGTTTCGTGCATCAGTGCTGATTTTAAGGAAGGGTAATCTGCCCTCGAACTTCACGCATTTCAATCTTTAAAGCGATATTAAAGTTCTTCACTCTCCTGAGATCAATGCAAAAATTCTTTACTCTCATACACTTTCTTCGAATATGGTCTCTACGTTTTCGGTTAAATTTATGCTTTACATAATTTTTTTAGCCTGCATATTTCGAGTTTTTCTTTATATTTTATGGTTTCATGTATGAACTATATGTACAAACTATGGCATTGTATGGCGTATATTCTAACTTAACTTTCACTTTTAATTTCTTTCCCTATGTAAATTTTTATAATAGTTCGTTCTCCTTAAGCGTTTCAACCTTAAAGTTATATGTTCTCACTCACTGAATGTTATTTGGCAACAGTATTGAGATCAGGTTAAATTATGTGTATGCTTTGACAAGATACGAACGATATAGCCTATTTTGTTTGTTTGTTTGAATGTTTAACTATCACCGTGAGCAGCTCGATGAGCTATAAGCAGTCGCCCGTCCCTAATTTAGGGTCACTGGCTTCAGGAAAGGGAGAGAGCCAATGCCGTAAGATAAACGCAACATCCATGCCTCACTGAGATTCGAACCCGGGCCCATCTCGGACGAATGGTCAGAAGCCAGCGCTTAGATCACTGCTCCACCGGGGCAACAGAACTATGAATATAATGTGTGGAGAGAGAAAAGTTAAAAAGAGGGTAGATTAGTGCAACCTTGCGTTGCATACTGTACTTTCAAGACTAGCTACAGTATATGAACACCGAGAGATCACTGAATTATGACCACTTTTGTCAAAAGTGGATGTGGCCCGTTGACCACGTGATTTCAGAGAGGGCGCGATTAGTCGACCGACGTAGCATATAGAAGGTATGACTGGAGCAGTAGGTAGTAAAATCAGCGCGTTATGGGTAAACGGAAGGGTTTGTCGGACTTTGAGAAAGAACCGATTGCGGGAGCTCGGAGAGCCGGTGCCTCGATGTCCCAAACGGCTGAACTGGTGGGTTGTTCGCGAGCCGCCGTATTAAAGTGCATCATGACTGGCGTGAAAATGGTCAAACAACGACCCGGAGGCAAAACTGCACAGGACAGCAAAGGGCTGATGTGAGAGGTGAGCGCCGAGTCAGACGACTCGTACAGGTCATCAGACACAGCACTGTTCAACAGTTGACTACCCAATACAACAGGGGTCAACCCGGAACAGTATCTGTCACTACCATGCGTCTCGCGTTCGCACGTATGGGCTATAACAGCAGATTACCCGGACGACAACCTCTCCTAACTACGGTTCATAGGCGCAAAAGACTCGCCTAGTGCGAAAATGATGCAAGTAGGACGTCGGATGACCGGAAAAGAGTGTGCTGGTCTGACGCGAGTCGTGTTTTTTATTCCCTCCACTTCGTGTATGTATTGGCGCAAACAGCATGAGGCACTCGATCCATCCTGTATGGTCTGCACAACGTAGGCCGCTGGAGGCGTTTGTATAGTGTGGGGGCTTGTTTACCTTGCAGGAATTTAGACCCCTCGTGCATTTGGAACAACGTATGTCAGGTGCCGCCTATCAACGTATGACAGGTGCCGCCTATCAACGTATGACAGGTGCCCACTATCTTGAATCGCTTGCTGACTCTGTACACACAGCGATGTTGCACTTTTCCCGAATAGTGACGGTGTCTTCCAAGATGACAATGCGTCGAGCCACAGGTCCAATGTTGTGCAGTAATGATTTGAGGAATACAGTTCAGACTTCCAGCATATCGATTGGCTTCCGAATTCTCCCAATATCAATCCCGTAGAGCACTTATGGGGAAATTTGGAACGGCATATCAGGCGTCTGGATACACGTATCACCTCCATACCTGCAATGAGTCCACATTACACACAGCTTGGTTGGCCATACCTATCAACTGCTTCCGGCATCTTATTGAATCGATGCAACATCGGGTAGTTGCTGTACTGAGAGCGACAGGAAGACCTACAAAGTATTAGGTATGTGGTCATAATTCAGTGATCACTCAGTGTATATTTGATGAAGTTGTATTGGGATTGAGACACTTTGAGCCTCATGTTACAGAGGTCCAGTTTGTTACATTTGTATGAAGTGTAGTGCTGTTGATAATGAAGTTCTTTGAAGCGTTTTTTATTTTATGTGCGTTAAAGAATAGTAAAGCCTATTTCGTTAAATGAAGACTACTCTCTTCTGGCCGTTAATATTGCTCACTGGGTAATTAAGGATTTTGTGCTAGTTATCTGGAGCATAACGTTAAGAATCTCCAGAGTTACAAGTAACACAGATGTATGATATGTAATGTTTTAAGGGTATAGACCTCCAAGCATATAAAATAAGTACCAGAATAAGCAATTTAAAAACATTATAATTGTGAAGAGGTAGGAACGCAACATTTAGTATCACTTATGGTTATATGAGAATTTTCCTCCCGACATGCGTTTTTCCGATATCCCCGTAATTTTTCGAGAACATAGCAGCGACGTAACCAGAGGGAAAGCTGTTCTTCACTGATTCAGGTGTAATATTTTGTTGTTCTGAACTTCATTATACAGTCGTACTCCTTAAAACTATCGTTAAATGAATCAGTCCATAATCGGATATGGGATTTATATCTTAAAGCCCTGATAAATTCCAGAACCCCAGGTAATGCACTATTTACCCTTAAAACTCCTGCTTTTCAACAGTTTTCTTATAGACACCGTATTTATATGTATAGTATTTGCATTCAATTAGACTAGACTGTGGAAAGTAACACTAATATCTGAAGCATGAAAAAAGGTTTAAATAATACTTCCCGAGAATCTCCTTCCATGAGAAACTCTAGGGGTTCTTGGCTGGCAGAAGCTGAGAGCGATGCAGAAGAGCTAACTGTGGAGGATTGATCATCATACTGTGGCTCCCATCGAGGTTTCTTTCTGGAGGAATTGTCTGCAGTTGATTGCTCTTCTCATTAAAGGCTACTGACGTATGAAATCCCCTTGTTTTCCAAGTTGGAGACCATGCGTTCTGTTTGTTGATGCACGGGCATCATCAAAACATCGGGGTATCGTAAATTCTTCAAGAGCCTCTCTTCACTAGCCGACAAAGTGCGCCTCCGTGTGCACCAAATAGTATCTGATATGTATATATTTATTTTTTTTGCCACACTACACCATTTACCACACAATCAAATCACAGATACAATTTCTATATAAAAAAACATGCAAATACAAATATTATACAATAATATTATACATATATTGAAAAGTATAAATGAAGTAATAGGAAATACAAAAACACGTATGATAACATGAATAATTTTGTTTTTAGTTTGAGTAAATTGAAACACCACTACAGGTTCTTAAACAAATCAGTGCGGTGCACTGTGATTGTGGCAAGGGAACCAGGAAAAAGGCTAACAATAGCCTGACGGGCCCCTAGTCCCCCCCCCCAATCTAAATAGTCAAGCCAAAGAGCAATTTAACCATTATGCACGCAGTAAATTAAAGTAATAATACGTAATATATAACCAAACGTTAATCAACCATTAATTTTGAAGGTCTTTAGTTGTTTTTTGAATACCGAAAAGTGTGTAATCGTCTTGATTCAAAGCGGCAACCCATTCCTGGACCTAGGGCAGGTCAAGTTAATATTATTAAATAATAAATTAGTACGCGCTCTAGGTATTAAAAAACTAGTTTTTCCACGAGTGTCATGATAATGGGAACGGAAATGCAAGGTGATTAGATCTGAATATTTATTAGCATATATACGTTCATGCATAAACAGTAATAATCGAAAACTGTATAATTTATCAAATGACATTATTTGATAACTGAGAAAAAGAGAATGTACCTGTAAAGACGGATTCACCAAACGTAAAATTTTTTTTGTAAAACATAAATTCTGTTAACATTCCTAATAGTTGTGCGACCCCAAGCCAAGAGACAATAAGATGGAAATGGATAAATAAATGAAAAATACAATAGCAACTTAACCCTGGCAGGCAACAAACTTGAAATCCTATAAATGACCCCAATGCGGGATCTTAGCCCAACCGCAATTTCACTAACATGTGCATCATATATCAAATTATCTTGTAAATATACACCCAAGAACTTTACAACAGCCTGAAAGTCAAGGGCCACTCCATTAAATAATATCCCATTTGCAATATCCACTCTTCGCCTACATCGCGAAAATAGTACACTAGAAGTTTTGGAAAAATTTATTGTTAAGGAATTACAGCAAAACCAACGAAAGTAATCCTGAAGTTCCAGATTCACACGTGGGATCAACTCCGATAGGTGTCCCCGGAAAAAAATAGGCTTGTGTCATCAGCATGTAAAATAGGAGTAGCACTTGAAGTAATAGTAAATAAATCATTAACATAAATTAAAAATAATAATGGGCCCAAAACCGATCCCTGAGGAACACCATGACGAACCATAAGAGCAAAAGATCGAACACCCTGTATTTGTACAAATTGCTTCCGGCCTGTTAAATAATTTTGGAATAAAGTCTTAACAACCCCCTGATGCCAATATTTTCTAACTTAGATAACAATGTATCGTGACAAATGGTATCAAAAGCGTGGGAAAGATTACAAAAGACCCACACCGCACTAGTGCCATTATCAAGACTAAAATGTAAATAGTTTAATACATCCAAAATAGCAGTTTCTGTCGAAAACCCCTTACGAAACCCATGTTGGCTTTTATTTAAAATTTTTTTATCAATATAAGATAACAACTGTATCAGTATTAATCTCTCCATAATTTTAGCAAACACAGGAATTACAGATACTGGTCGATAATTTGCAACATTCATTACTGATCCCTTTTTATGTATAACAGTAACACGACTTAACTTCAATGGCAACGGGATACAACCTGTATACAAAATACGATTAAAAATATGGGTCAACGGAACAAGTAGCTCCCCTGAAACAAACTTTATAACCCTAGGATGTACGTTATCAGGCCCCGCACTTTTGGACTGGTCCAATTCACTCATTACCCTCAAGAGGTCATCATCCACTGGTTTAAAAAAGAATGAGGAATCAGACGACGGAGGTAGGTAATCAGAGAAATGGTTAGTATAATGAGGAATTTCAGACAACAGAATATCCGGCAACTCCAAAAAATATTTATTAAAAATATCAACAACCTCTCCCAAATTAGACGTCCTAATTCATTATATTCAATTATAGTTGATGATTGGGCATCCCTCGAGGTTGCCAACAGTTCATTAATTGAACGCCAGATTTTCCTACCATCAGTAGTAGTACCGAAATAATTAAAATAATAGTTTCTTTTTAGCCAGTCTTGATTTAGAATTATACCAATTTCTATACCTAGGAAAATTAGGCAAATGAATTGGGTTCCTGGAACGGAGGAAAACAGCAAATAATTTATTTTTTTCTATTTAAGCAACGTAACAAACTCCGGTTAAACCAAGGTTTCCTGCAACGCGACGTACGACGTAAGTTACGAAATCGAAACGCAACATCGTAAGAATTCCAAAAACTTCTCCAGAATTCATTATATGACGCAACTGGATCATCCAACTGAAGTACAGAAGTCCAATCAATTAGTGATAAAGCCCCACGAAACAGAAGTAAATTATGATAACTATAATTTCTTATTAACATAGAACATGAATTAGATCTGTGTACTACTGAACATGTAACGTACCAGGAGATGTGACTACCTGCCCGAAGGACGCACACGACATAAAGGCAGATAGGAACCAGAATAAAACGTCCGCGTAGCTCAATTGGTAGAGTGACTTATTCCGGAATGAGGGCATCCGGGTTCGAATCCCGGCGTAGACCAAAAATGACGGAGAAATTTACTTCGTTATAAACTGTCCGCCAAAAGAAAAATCGGTAGGTGATCACTGATATGAAATGAGAGAACCCCCGAGCATGTACTGTAGTTATTTGTTATACACAAATCTAATAAAGAAGAGGTTGAATCTGTAACTCTAGTGAGAATAGTTATTACATTTAACATTCCAGAAGAAATAATTATATCTCTAAATAAGGCGGCACCCGTTCCAGAGGAATTCATATCCACATTAAAGTCACCAAAAGAGTACAATGTCCTACCAATGAAATTTATGTCATCCAACAAACCAGAATAAAAGTTCAAAAAGATCCAATATTACCGTGTGGAGCACGGTACAAAACACTTATTATTTATTGTTGTAACACAATTGAAAGTATTTCATAATCTTCAGTTATGACAGTGTATTTATAAAGTAATAATGCGGTAATGGAACGCTTAACATATATCGCAAATCCAACCCCGGGACCCAGAACGGGAAGCCGCGAAAACCTGGTAACCAGGTATATTACATATATAACCAGCATCAGCATCATACCAGGTCTCTGAAACACATAAAATCTAATTGGTAATTTATATCATGCAGTAATCAAACTGTTAAAACAATGAATGAGGTGTAGTGAAAGTTAAAATAGAATATACGTCACAGATGATATGAATCAACAACTGGACAAAGACTTGCAACTCTTTACAATTTGACGAATCAACAGATGTAGTTGACACAGCTCAACTAATTGTATTTATATTCCCGGACATGACGTCAAAGGAAGAATTTGTCACCATCCTTGCTATCAAAGGAACAACTCGGGGTCAAGATATATTTAATATATTTACGGAATTCACCCAAAAAATAAATCTGCCATTGTGGCAGCTTGTTTTTATTACTACTGACGGGGTGGTACCTTCGGTGGTAGGCAAAACCAATGAGTTCATTGCACTTTGTAGATAAAATGACGTTTTACCAGACTTTACCTCTTTTCAATGCATTATCTACCAAAATACACTATGCATCAAAGTTTTAAATGTGAAAGACATTATCGATATAACTGCCAACATAGCTAATTCTATTCGGTCACGAAGTTTACGTAGGAGGCTTTTTCGGAGCCAACTACACTGACGGAAAAAAATCCCAACACCACGAAAAAATAGTTGTAGAGGAATGAAATGGCGGCAATACATTTGTATATAGGTAACATATTTAATCGATTAAGGTTTCAAGATCACAGCTTATTGTAAGCGCGAGAAAAGCCATTTTAAATGTGAAATGCTGGTACATTAATAACCGGTGTAACCGTCAGAATGTTGAATGCAAGCACGCAAACGTTCATGCATTGTGTCGTACAGGTGCTGGATGTCAGTTTGTGGGATGGAGTTCCATGCCTGTTGCACTTGGTCAGTCAATACAGGGACGGTTAATGCTGGTTGGGGGTGATGCTGGAGTTGTCGTCCAATGATGTCCCATACGTGCTCGATTGGTGAAAGATCTGGTGATCTAGCAGGCCACGGCAACATGTCGACACTCTGTAGAGCATGTTGGGTTACAACAGCGGTATGCGGGCGAGCGTTTTCCTGTTGGAAAACACCCCTGGGATGCTGTTCATGAACGGCAGCACAACAGGTTGAATCACCAGACCGACGTACAACTGTGCCGTTAGGGTGCGTGGGAATAACTACGAGAGTGCTCCTGCTGTCATAGGAAATTGCTCCCCAGACCATAACTGCAGGTGTAGGTCCAGTGTGTCTCGGCCGCAGACAGGTTGGTTGCATGCGCTCACCTGGCCTCCTTCTAACCAACACACGGCCATCACTGGCACCCAGGCAGAACCGGCTTTCATCAGAAAACACAACAGATCTCCACTCCGTCCTCCAATGAGCTCTAGCTTGACACCACTGACGTCGCAAACGGCAGTGGTTTGGAGTAAGTGGAATGCACGCTACAGGGCGTCTGTATCGGAGCTGTCCTTCCAGTAACCGATTTGTAACAGTTCGTTGTGTCACTGTGGTGGCAACTGCATCTCGAATTGCTGCCGCAGACGCGGTACGATGCGCCACGGCCATACGCCGTACACGGCGGTCTTCCCTCTCAGTAGTGCCACGTGGCAGGCCGGAACCTGGTCTTCTTGAGGCAGTACCTTCCCTTGACCACCACTGCCAACAATCATGCACAGTGGCTGCATTCCTGCCAAGTCGTTCTGCAATATTGCGGAAAGAAAATCCACCTTCTCGTAGACCTATTACACGACCTCGTTCAAACTCCGTGAGCTGTTGATAATGGCTTCTTCGTCTTCTTAAAGGCATTCTTGACTAACGTCAACACACTACGTCGAATCTCTACGATAACTAACGCTCACGAGCGTTACAGCGCGTATTTACAGCAAACCTGCTTTGCATGTTCCGAGGGGCGCTACTAGCGCCACACGTATGCGCCGAGCGCGAAATTTCCATAGACGTCATCTTACAGATGTACTCTCACCGCCTACCAACTGTCGTTTATCTAACACAACCCCTTCTTGGTGTTGGGATTTTTTTCCGTCAGTGTAGAAGAAAATGAAGCTGAATACGACATTTTCACAAATGTTTGATGGCTTAGTGAAGGAAATTTTCTTGAAAAATTTTTGAATCTCTTGCCGGAAATAATCGAATTCCTAAACGCAATAGGAGAAAATTATGCTCAGTTACAGGGCGCTACTTATATACAAAATTTAGCTTTTGTAACTGATCTCACAGGCCATTACAAGTTCAATCTTGAGCTGCAAGAGAAAGGGAAGAGTGTTATAGATTTGGTGAGTTCCGCTGAATGCTTTCGAATCAAAACAACTCCTGCTGATATCTCAACTTGGCAAAGGAAATTTGAAAAACTACCTCAATCTGGAAAAACTCACAACACGTCAAACTGATTGCAATTTTGACGAATTCATCACTGAGATAGAAGTTCTGATAACAATTTGGCAGACGATTCACAGAACTGAAAACCTTTCAGCCCATTTTGAGCTTTATGGCATACCCTTTTGACGAATATGATATCTAGAAAGTTTCATCAAACATTTCCTCCACTTTTCTCTTCGATTCTTCAGATTTACAATAAAATTGTAAAACTTCAATCCGACATAGTACTGAAGGCAAGAGCGTCAGATAACACATTTTGGACTCTACTGTCAGAAAAAATATCCCTGATTGAGATCTGTTCCTTTGCGGCTGACTGCTTTCTTTGGATCCACACATCTTTGTGAAGCATCTTTTTCCGAAATGAAAATAATGAAGTCGAAATACAGAAGCTGCCTGACTGATGCTCATTTAGAAGCGTGTCCCGACTGCGCCTCATTATTTCAAACTTTGTGAGGACATGTAGTGTCATGCATCAGCATCTAACAATTAAATACTGTAAATAAAGAATCTATAAGTAAAACTATATAATTTGTTTGAGAAATAGTGTTTCAGAAATAAAAAATGATTTAAATATAATTTTTCTGTATTTGTTTCCAAACTCACAAAACCACACATACTAAAAGAACATTCCCGATTATAGGCTTATTCCTATCTGAATATGCCTATATCACTGCGGTAAACCATAGTACATTACAGTAGGGAATGATAGCTTAAAGTAGATCTTGGTTCCTCAAAGTTTGGCCACCTCTGTGTTCCAATATGTGTAAATTGAAATACTCTGTTTACATGTGTGGTCTAATATTTCAACGGAACGTCACTAAATCTTAGTGGAATCAATGCCGAAACGAATTGCTGCTGTTCTGTGGCGAAAGGTGCTTAAAGGCATACATAGTTAGGTAGATGGTCCTAATAAATTGGCTACTCAGTGTATTACTGCTAGTTACATTTAAGTTACCCGCTACATTTGAAGCAATATTTCATAGATTATTTCATGATCGAATTTAAAAATGCCAAGTAACTTGAAAGCAAGTTTTATCTCACGAGTAATTAGCTATCGTTTCGACACTCCCGGCAGTTCGTGGAAAAATATATAAAAAAGAGAGAATCAGTCTCATTACGTCACCATTACGGGTGCTGCTGAAGGGACCAGCTATTAAGAGGAAGGAACCTGTGCTTGAGGAGTTCAGTAGCAAACATGAGAGGCTCACAACACTCCCTGCATTTCCTCGAAACGGAAGTAAATATTCTGATGTTGTGAAGAGCCGCCCGAGGTAATTACGGACATCTGAAAGCCGTGTAAATTAGATAAGGCAATACATGTGGTAAGTCGATACAGACCTTTTACCGGTTTATGATGCAGTGGAAGATACGTGTGCCCCCGCAAGTTGTAAACATTTCCCATTTAGGGGAAAAGTTTCGAGTGTTCCTATGAATCGACAATTATGCAAATTCTGCTGAAACGTTGCTTCTAAACATTTACAGTGTCTCGCATCCTTCCGTCCACCTAACAATTCGTCAATTAAGAGCCTTGAGGGCCTTCGAGGTCTTGCTTGTAAGTACTTGCGAAGTGTCGAAATTTTATTCTCGCTCCACATTTGAGCACTGATTGATCAAATTAATGAGTATAAATTAACAAACACACAAACAGAATTTCAAGGTATCATGTAATTCACAATAAAAAAGTTTCTATGCCCGTCAATTTAATCGAACGAAAATTTAGATCCGTCGTTGCTGTTTTATGGAAGCATGAGCTAAACATAAGTCTTTTATCTATATATACAGTTGAAGTGATTCCGATAGCGAAAATCCGATAGAAATGTTTTAAAGTACAATTTTATTTTTAAAAAATATTACTTTAGCAGGAATATTAAATGAAGTATTACTGTTTTAAGGGGAAATTGGTAAAAACTTCATGGAAATATTTTAATCTGCAATTTTCTGTAACATTTTTGTTGAAATACTTTTTCTATCCGTCTTTTGTAAATAAAAGTACGTACTTATAGTATTATTTTGTCCGTCAGTTCATTCGTCTGTAGACATCATATCTGAAGTCCGATTTGAAAGATTCTTTTTGCATAGGAAAGCTTGAAAGGTGAGAACGGTGATCCTTACTTTCCGGTTTTTTCCGACGCATTACTTCGCCGCTAGAGGGCGTAAATGCAGATGCTATCAAATTCAAAATATGTTTATTCCATATATTTGCTCCTAAATATCGGATTGAAAAATTTTCTTCCTTTCGATGCCATTTATAACGAAGGCTATTTTTGTTACAGTTTCTTTTCCAAGTAATGCATATACAGTCATCGTCAAAAAAAAAAAAAAAAAAATAGTTGCACCCAGAAGGAAGAAGGAAGCAACCGACATTAATGAAACTTAGTGGGTAATTTTGACATCGTGAGACATGCAAATGATTCAAGTATTACGCTCGGCCGCACATGTGACGCCAGCAAGGAGGGACCGTAGCTCAGTGCCTGGCCGGCTATATAAGTTCGTCCCGTTGCGCGTGCTTGCCATTCAAACTCGTGCTGTTGTGTTGGTTGCATCCTTTGCAAGTGACGTATGCCTAGGAGAAAGTTAGGAAGCAATTCGAGCAGTTGGAGGAGTTCGAGAGGGACCGCATCGTCGGGCTCCGAGAAGCGGGATAGTAGAGGAAAAGGGAGAGTTCTGGGACAGGGACAGCCCTCCATAGACTTAACATTGGCTGTCCACGAGGCTGTCCCCGGCTGCCCCAAGGCTGCTCCAGCTGTCCCCTTGTCAGAATTTTTGTCACGTGATCGTCCCCATGATGTGCTGCCCCCTAGCGGTGCTTCTTGGAACTTTCAATGGATCTTTGTTTTTGAGGGATGGCAACGACCGAGTGGGAAAGGGGGCGGATATAGGGGATGTCAACTCGATGTGCTGTTCCCTAGCGGTGCTTCTTGGAACTTTCAATTTAACTTTGCTTTTGAGAGATGGCAACGGTCGAGTGTGGAAAGGGGTGGACATAGGGGATGTCAACTCGATGTGCTGCCCCCTAGCGGTGCTTCTTGGAACTTTCGATGGATCTTTGATTTTGAGGGATAGCAACAACCGAGTGGGGTCCGTTGGGATTTTTTGTATTTATTCCAGTGGTTTTCAAGCGGGATTTTCCCCCTCATCGATGTTATTTTTCCCCGGAGGAAATTTTTACGTAACGATGCTGGGGAATTTTCTTTCCAAGGAATAAAAATGCACTGATGGTCTTAGCGAGGTTCTAACTCACGATTATTTGGTTTCAGAAAATGGTCAGGTGGTCTCGTGTACTACGTATTCACTCTATTTTTTTTAATTAATTTGCGTTACTTCTTCATGTGTTTTTATATGTTTTTTGTATGTTTTGAGGGAGTTTTTTCGTGTAGATGTAATGAATTTTCTGGAGAACTTTTCTTTTTCCTTTATTCAATTTTATTACAGATCATGAGACGAGGAAATGCTTCTTTAGAAACGATTTCGTTCCTATTCGCAGTAATTATTGGACATAGACTTCATGTTAATTCTGAGTCTTTCGCCTTTGCAATATTATTTTCTCGTAATTTTTTCGTGTGTTCAAGAACTCTACAGGTCTTCCACAGTTAAAATTCTGATGAAACAATATTTTCTTACTTTATTTCGCATATCATTATAGCTTCCAAAATTCGCTATTTTACTTCATCTTTTTTTTTTTTTGAAATTTCGTAGAACTTTTCAGTATGTCAGTAATTTTTTTCTTACTTGGTCAAACTTGTGACTCCTTTTATTTAGACTATTTTTTTTTCATTTCATTTCAACAAAACGATTATTTTAGATGTAGCAAATCATCAGATTTTTGTTTCCTCATATAGCATATTTTCAAACTTGTTTAAAAATATTCCTCAAAGCTTGCATGTAGTCAAATATGCATTTTTTTATTCTTTCCTAGTTTGCTATACTTTTCGTGGACTGTCCCAACAAGAAAGCATTCATTGTCAAGACATACATTCTAAAACCTTTTTTATTACGATAAAATTTGTATTCTTTGGGCTGTATATTTTTCTGTCTCGTCCGAAAAAGCATTCATTCTAGAGGCAAAGCTAGTGATTCCGTTCTTCCCATAAACATTATTTTTTTAACGTTTTACTAACTCACCAGAAAAGCAGTTATTCCCCACCCCCATAGCGAAAATAAAGAAATTCTTACTTCTTTTCCATACATATCGACTCAATGCTGGTCATGACATTTCAACTAAAATTTCATACTTTCACCAAAATTCATATTTTTAAAGGAGTTATTTCCTTTTTTACTTTATTTCATGTGTAACTACATTTTTTATTGTTTCCCCGCCTCAACAAACTCAGTAAGAACTCCCCTAATCTCATTCCTTTCCCCCATTTAGTTCGCTTTAAATTGAGATGCTTCAAAACTTCGCGTATATTTCTTTCACTAAATGACCAGTTCTCCCGTATCTGTCCCATCATTTTTAACTTCTGTGCCTGCTGCATTTTTTCTTTAGACGTTTAGTTTCATTGACCTTTTCTTTCGTTTTAATTAGGTTTTCATTATCGTATTTTTTATTCATTGTCTCAGCAGAAAAAGCTTTCATTCTGGAGACATAGCGACTAAGTCCGTACTTCCTCTAAACATTTTTATTTCACGTTTTACTAATTCGTAAGAAAAGCAGGTGTTTCCAAAATCTCATAGTGAAAATATCGTATTCCCCTTATTTTACTTATTATATTTTCCCTTCTATTCAGTGTTGTATGATTCTTAAAACTTTGGTTTATTTTTATGAAACTTCTTTTTTTTTCTTAGTTTTTTTTTCCTGATTCAACCTATCAATCTTTTCCTATCGATTTAATTGCTCTTATTTTTCCATTCGACTTTACTTTTGAACAGAAATGTATCTAAAATCTTCAGATATATTTTAGTCTCTAAGAGGCCGATTCTTCCCTATTTCAAATAAAGTCATTGTAGGATTTTAGTGTAAATTCCCCTAAATCTTTAGAACTTCCTTTTCATAGTTAGATACTAATTCCTCGAGGTTTAAATTAAAACATGAAAGAAGAGTGTTTTTACGCTTTCACCAGTGAAAGAAGAGTGTTTTTACGCTTTTCCCAAGAAATTAGCTTTGGAATCTCCCTTCTTTCTACCGGAAAATGACTATCTTGTGCAACTGTTTTCACGCGTCTACTGCTTGCTGGAAGACCTCATATGACATGAAATCACTTTGCTTGGTAGATTAAACTAAATTCTGGTTTTGAACTTTGAACGCAAACTCAAGCTTGCAAAACCATAGTTTTCTGAGCGAACTTAAACTGTCTAAGATGACAAAAATCTAAAACTGGTGACTCAATGTGACAGAGCGTTTGAACTTTGCCGTTCATTCAAGATTTAAGAGATCCGTAGTGAACCACTACAAGGGAAATAAGCAGACCCTGATTTAGTCCACTGTCTCCAAGGAAGGTAGAAAGCTAGTGTTGTAATTCAAAAGCTCATAACTCAAGCCTCCCCATGATTCAATTTCGGACGGACGATTAGTCAGATGTCAATGCTTAGACATTGAAAAATTACTTCAGACAAATATTTTCTTACTTAAAAGTGCTTCAAGCCAGAATTTGTATTGCTTAAGATTTCCCTTAGTCAATATTTTTTCTATCTAAAAAACTTTTAAAGGGTTGATTTTGAAAAAAAAAAAAAAACGAGTTCTCCCAAAAACGTAAAATTTCCACAGAATTGTATGAGGAACCAAAAAAATTAACGAAGCTTGAATGTTAAGTCTTTCAACCCATTTCTTTCTCTTCATGTTTCATTGCATAAACTTTCTTCAAATTCCTATATATCGAAGAATTTTGTTAAATGTCCAAGTTCGACTCCCCCAGAAATTTTCTGAAAATGATAGTTTCTCTTTTTAAAAAAAATTCCAAAATAAGAATCCCTTCAATGAAACAAGAAATTCCTATTCAAAGCATGCCATCCCTCTTTCTACTTCAAATACTCTCTTTGTAAATCTAAGGAGCTGTTTTTGTTTTTGGTTTTTTTATTTAATATTCACATATTTTTCCCTCTAACTTTAGAAGATATTTTCCCAAAATGTATGTACACATTACGATAGTAAAACATCATACAACTGCTTGATGTTCAATTCACCTCACGCTGTCTTAAGGAAATTCTTTCATTTTCTCATAACACATAGACATGTTATTTTTCTTCCCATTCACTTCAAAAACTTGAGATCAACTTAATGGAGTCCTTTGAGAAAAACTTTCATGGAAAAGCATAAATGTACTGAAAATGTCAGTTTTCTTAAAGAAATCATAAGAATAAGAATTTTTTGTTACTGAAACAAGTTTCCCCTGTTCAAAGCATTAAGTGGCTCTTTACGCAGCAAATTCTGTATTTCCTCATGTAAACTTTATTCTTTTTCTACTTCATATCGTTATTCGTTTCTTGTTTTTCCCTATGTAACTTAACACTTCTTTTCTTAATCTATTTTTCATAAAGTATCATTATTTTGAGTTGATTTTTTCTCTCTCTCTCTCTCTCTTTTTTTAAATGCATTCCTAAGTTCATATTGAGAAGGGTTTAAATTTTGATTGAAAGATGTTTGCAAAGATCGTTTGAGGAAAAGTTGAAAACAGATAAAGTTCGTTTCGGAAAAGTTGAAAACAGATAATGTTCGTTTCGGAAAAGTACATTCTCTTATAGGGTTAAAAATGGAACACTTCATATTTTCTTAGGGGCGGTTTTGATGAAACACGTTTTAGTAAATACAGTGAAATTCCCATTGAATAACATGGGGAACTATGAAATTTAAGAAGCACGTTTTCGTTCAAGGAAAATATTTTAAAAGGTCTATTTTCGATTCAGTTGAAAACGAATCAGGTAGAAAACAGAATGCAGTAGAAGCAGTCACAGCAAGTTCCTGAAAGTTGAAAATAGATGAGGTTGAAAATGGATGTACTAAAAATGTTTTAGGAAAGAAATTTTTATGAAACACAGACTGTTTAGTTTTCCCAGGCTAGGGGGTCTTCAGTGAGAGGGCTTCATCTTTTCAACTCAAAGAATAAAGCGAGTCAGTTTGAAACATTTCAAACTCCCCGAAAATAAGCCGTGTATTCTGGTTTCGACTTAATACAGTAAAGCATTGCTCTCAGACCAGTCGGAATTCCGCCCCGAT
This sequence comes from Macrothele yani, assembly GCA_039090855.1. NCBI lineage: Eukaryota > Metazoa > Arthropoda > Arachnida > Araneae > Macrothelidae > Macrothele > Macrothele yani. The sequence continues at coordinate 11,259,541 of CM076996.1, forward strand.
TGGTTGCCTAATGGAAAACCTCAGACCCATCTCCAATAACAATACCCAAATATTCTTAAGAAAAGTCTAGCAAAAAAGCACTAGTTCCCCATTAAATCAATTGCATTCATCCTGTTACTGTTTTACACTTTTCAAAAAAGAACTTTACATTCTCACTTTTACTTTAAAGTTCTTGAAAAGCTTAATATTTTGACTCATTTCCATAAAAAAAATAATTTCCCTTAAAATTTAATTTAAAAAAATAATAATTACTCTTAAAAGTTATGCCTTAAAACTAAAAAATATTTACGCTTAATATTTCAATAAATAATAAATATTCACAAACTCACCTTCTACCTTGCCAATAAAAAATAAAAAAAATAAAAACATTCATTTCTGAATTTATATAATCGAAATCATTATTTCTCCAAGTAGTTCTTTTCCCATGATTGTAGAGAGGAACTCTTCTGAAATCTCCCTTTTCCACATGTGTTCGACACAGACTGTTTAGTTTTCCAGGCTAGGGGTCTTCAGTGAGAGCGCTTCTTCTTTTCAACTCAAAGAATAAAGCGAGTCAGTTTGAAACATTTCAAACTCCCCGAAAATAAACCGTGTACTCTGATTTCGGCTCAATACTGTAAAGCATTGCTCTCAGACCAGTCAGAAACCTCCCCCCGATTGGTCACCTAATTGAAAACATCAGGACCATTTCCAATAACAGTACCCAAATTTCCTTAAGAAAAGTCTAGCAAAAAAGCACTAGTTCCCCATTAAAACAATTGCATTCATCCTGCTACTGTTTTAAACATTTCGAAAAAGAAATTTCTTTTACTTTTCAAAATTCTTGAAAGCTTAAATTTTTGTCTCATTTCAATAAAAAAATAATTTCCCTTAAAATTTAATTTAAAAAAAATTACTCTTTAAATGTATGCCTCAAAACTAAAAAACAAATACGTGTATTGACAACAGAGATTTAATGGACTTCGTTAAATTTTGGGAGGAGTGGAAGACGATGTGAGAAATCTTTCGCCCCTCCAATATTTTTCATGGAATTTTTTTTTCTTTATATGAAACTTATATTTTTTATGTTTTCGATAATCCTGCCTATGCATTATTTATTTAATTCTTATATTTTTCCTCTCACCAATTTTAATCAATGTCGATTATAACCGTTGCCCCCTTTCATGAGAGCGATTCCCCACTCAAAGGAATGCATAAGTCGAGATTTTCACCATGTATTGGATTTCACTCAGGAAAAAGTGGGTTAGGATGGTGAAATTTTGAAATCTGAAATTTCTCCTTGCGGAGAACATTGAACTAAAGTGGTTGATAAGAAATCTACTATGTTAAGAGTCATACAACAGACGTTTCTTCGTTCCATTTCGTTTTCAGTTTTAATTAAGAAAGCCTTGGAAAAATAATAATTTGACTTTGGAAGCATTACAAACACCAAAAGAAGAATTTCTGTGGAATGATGTCTCTTTTCCGCTTGAAGAAACTCTCGGGGACACAATGTATGACATGAACGGATTGGAATTCTCCTAAGACGACAATCAAATAAACATGACCAAAATTATTTTACAACTGGATTTTGAGAAAATAGCTTAGCAGTATCGGAAAGAACTCCCTCGAAATCGAAATACTAAAGTAGACGAAGCATTTCTGGACTCAGTTGACCTAAGTCATTACGTTGGAGAAATTTTAAGAAAAAAGGGAATATTGAAATCGTACACTGTGTTTTCTTTATGTGAAGAACAAAGTATTTCATAGTTTACTGGGTTTTGTTTTGTTTTTTTTTCAAAAGCGGCTTTAAATCTGAGATGAATTCTTTCAAGGTGTCTTATTAAATTATTTCGCTTTCCGTATTCCTCTCTCATTTTATGGAAAATTCAACCTTGAAGAATTTCTTACCGAATATATTTTAGTTTTATTCTCTCAAGATATGAAAATTAATTTTAATGAAATCCTTCCGTTTTTCTCTAAGAATTTACCTGAAAATAAGCTTTGTCTGATTAGAGTCGATAGCGTTTCGTCACGAAATGACAAGATAAGGGTATAGTCACCGTGAAGCGCTGACGCATGGTGACACACCAACACGTGTTGTGATAAGGGACATGCATTGGTCACAGTATGCATAGGAAACGCTGAGTGAATTTTAGTTCTGTTCTAAGTTTGAATAAAGTAAGACGTCATCAAGTCTTTCAAATTCTTTTTCCATCAGCTGGCTAACGTTATTTTATTTTTTCCACATTTATTTCACTGGGAAAGAAGCAGTGTGAATCTTCCAGACGTTTCTGTTTCTTTCGCTAAGAAGCAGTGTGTCGGTTCTCCCAGCTGTTCAAATGCTTTGATTCCATCTGAAAATTGTGATGAGTTTTCATTCGTCTCCACTTGTGTTCTGTAGGTTCAACCTGAGAAAAGCTGTCCTATTGGATTTAGGCTGGAATCAATTCCAGAACATTATTTTCATTTAGGAGGAAATCTTTTGATGACTGTTTCCGTATTTTCTTCTGTAATCAAAGTTCATGTTAGGGAATTCAAGTGGACTGGAGAATTGTTAATATAGTTGTTGTTTTTTTTTAATTGGCAAGTGTGAAGGTGAGTTTGTGAATATTTATTATTTATTGAAATATTAGGCGTAAATATTTTTTTGTTTTGAGTCATACATTTAAAGAGTAATTTTTTTTAAATTAAATTTTAAGGGAAATTATTTTTTTATTGAAATGAGACAAAAACTTAAGCTTTCAAGAATTTTAAAAAGTAAAAGAAATTTCTTTTTCGAAATGTTTAAAACAGTAGCAGGATGAATGCAATTGTTTTAATGGGGAACTAGTGCTTTTTTGCTTGACTTTTCTTAAGGAAATTTCGGTATTGTTATTGGAAATGGTCCTGATGTTTTCAATTAGGTGACCAATCGCGTGGATTTCTGACTGCTCTGAGAGCAATGCTTTACAGTATTGAGCCGAAACCAGAGTACACGGCTTATATTCGGGGAGTTTGAAATGTTTCAAACTGACTCGCTTTATTCTTTGAGTTGAAAAGAAGAAGCGCTCTCACTGAAGACCCCTAGCCTGGAGAAACTAAACAGTCTGTGTCGAACACATGTGGAAAAGGGAGATTTCAGAAGAGTTCCTCTCTACAATCATGGGAAAAGAACTACTTGGAGAAATAATGATTTCGATTATATAAATTCAGAAATGAATGTTTTTATTTTTTATTTTTTATTGGCAAGGTAGAAGGTGAGTTTGTGAATATTTATTATTTATTGAAATATTAAGCGTAAATATTTTTTTAGTTTTAAGGCATAAATTTTAAGAGTAATTATTTTTTTTTAAATTAAATTTTAAGGGAAATTATTTTTTTTATGGAAATGAGTCAAAATATTAAGCTTTTCAAGAATTTTAAAGTAAATGTGAGAATGTAAAGTTCTTTTTTGAAATGTGTAAAACAGTAACAGGATGAATGCATTGATTTAATGGGGAACTAGTGCTTTTTTGCTAGACTTTTCTTAAGAATATTTGGGTATTGTTATTGGAGATGGGTCTGAGGTTTTCCTTTAGGCAACCAATCGGGGCGGAATTCCGACTGGTCTGAGAGCAATGCTTTACAGTATTGAGTCGAAACCAGAATACACGTCTTATTTTCGGGGAGTTTGAAATGTTTCAAACTGACTCGCTTCATTCTTTGAGTTGAAAAGATGAAGCGCTTTCACTGAAGACCCCCTAGCCTGGAAAAACTAAACAGTCTGTGTTTCATAAAAATTTCTTTCCTAAAACATTTTTAGTACATCCATTTTCAACCTCATCTATTTTCAACTTTCAGGAACTTGCTGTGACTGTCTCTACTGCATTCTGTTTTCTACCTGATTCGTTTTCAACTGAATCGAAAATAGACCTTTTAAAATATTTTCCTTGAACGAAAACGTGCTTCTTAAATTTCATAGTTCCCCATGTTATTCAATGGAAATTTCACTGTTTTTACTAAAACGTGTTTCATCAAAACCGCCCCTAAGAAAATATGAAGTGTTCCATTTTTAACCCTATAAGAGAATGTACTTTTCCGAAACGAACATTATCTGTTTTCAACTTTTCCGAAACGAACTTTATCTGTTTTCAACTTTTCCTCAAACGATCTTTGCAAACATCTTTCAATCAAAATTTAAACCCTTCTCAATATGAACTTAGGAATGCATTTAAAAAAAGAGAGAGAGAGAGAGAGAAAAAATCAACTCAAAATAATGATACTTTATGAAAAATAGATTAAGAAAAGAAGTGTTAAGTTACATAGGGAAAAACAAGAAACGAATAACGATATGAAGTAGAAAAAGAATAAAGTTTACATGAGGAAATACAGAATTTGCTGCGTAAAGAGCCACTTAATGCTTTGAACAGGGGAAACTTTTTTCAGTAACAAAAAATTCTTATTCTTATGATTTCTTAAAGAAAACTGACATTTTCAGTACATTTATGTTTTTCCATGAAAGTTTTTGTCAAAGGACTCCATTAAGTTGATCTCAAGTCTTTGGAGTGAATGGGAAGAAAAATAACATGTCTATGTGTTATGAGAAAATGAAAGAATTTCCTTAAGACAGCGTGAAGTGAATTGAACATCAAGCAGTTGTATGATGTTTTACTATCGTAATGTGTACATACATTTTGGGAGAATATCTTCTAAAGTTAGAGGGGAAAATATATGAATATTAAAAAAAAAACCAAAACCAAAAACAGCTCCCTAGATATACAAAGAGAGTATTTGAAGTAGAAAGTGGGATGGCATGCTTTGAATAGGAATTTCTTGTTTCGTTGAAGGGATTCTTATTTTGGAATTTTTTTTTTAAAAGGGAAACTATCATTTTCAGAAAATTTCTGGGGAGTCGAACTTGGACATTTAACAAAATTCTTCGATATATAGGAATTTGAAGAAAGTTTATGGAATGAAACATGAAGAGAAAGAAATGGGTTGAAAGACTTAACATTCAAGCTTCGTCAATTTTTTTGGTTCCTCATACATTTCTGTGGAAATTTTACGTTTTTGGGAGAACTCGTTTTTTTTTTTTTTTCAAAATCAACCCTTTAGAAGTTTTTTAGATAGAAAAAATATTGACTAAGGGAAATCTTAAGCAATACAAATTCTGGCTTGAAGAACTTTTAAGTAAGAAAATATTTGTCTGAAGTAATTTTTCAATGTCTAAGCATTGACATCTGACTATTCGTCCGTCCGAAATTGAATCCTGGGGAGGCTTGAGTTATGAGCTTTTGAATTACGACACTAGCTTTCTACCTTCCTTGGAGACAGTGGACTAAATCAGGGTCTGCTTATTTCCCTTGTAGTGGTTCACTACGGATCTCTTAAATCTTGAATGAACGGCAAAGTTCAAACGCTCTGTCGCATTGAGTCACCAGTTTTAGATTTTTGTCATCTTAGACAGTTTAAGTTCGCTCAGAAAAGTATGCTTTTGCAAGCTTGAGTTTGCGTTCAAAGTTCAAAACCAGAATTTAGTTTAATCTACCAAGCAAAGTGATTTCATGTCATATGAGGTTTTCCAGCAAGCAGTAGACGCGTGAAAACAGTTGCACAAGATAGTCATTTTTCGGTAGAAAGAAGGGAGATTCCAAAGCTAATTTCTTGGGGAAAGCGTAAAAACACTCTTCTTTCATGTTTTAATTTAAACCTCGAGGAATTAGTATCTAACTATGAAAAGGAAGTTCTAAAGATTTAGGGGCATTTACACTAAAATCCTACAATGACTTTATTTGAAATAGGGAAGAATCGGCCTCTTAGAGACTAAAATACATCTGAAGATTTTAGATACATTTCTGTTCAAAAGTAAAGTCGAATGGGAAAATAAGAGCAATTAAATCGATAGGAAAAGATTGATAGGTTGAATCAGTAAAAAAACTAAGAAAAAAAAAAAAGAAGTTTCATAAAAATAAACCAAAGTTTTAAGAATCATACAACACTGAATAGAAGGGAAAATATAATAAGTAAAATAAGGGGAATACGATATTTTCACTATGAGAGTTTGGAAACACCTGCTTTTCTTACGAGTTAGTAAAACGTGAAATAAAAATGTTTAGAGGAAGTACGGACTTAGTCGCTATGTCTCCAGAAGGAAAGCTTTTTCTGCTGAGACAATGAATAAAAAATACGATAATGAAAACCTAATTAAAACGAAAGAAAAGGTCAATGAAACTAAACGTCTAAAGAAAAAATGCAGCAGGCACAGAAGTTAAAAATGATGGGACAGATACGGGAGAACTGGTCATTTAGTGAAAGAAATATACGCGAAGTTTTGAAACATCTCAATTTAAAGCGATCTAAATGGGGGAAAGGAATGAGATTAGGGGAGTTCTTACTGAGTTTGTTGAGGCGAGGAAACAATAAAAAATTTAGTTACACATGAAATAAAGTAAAAAAGGAAATAGCTCCTTTAAAAATATGAATTTTGGTGAAAGTATGAAATTTTAGTTGAAATGTCATGACCAGCATTGAGTCGATATGTATGGAAAAGAAGTAAGAATTTCTTTATTTTCGCTGTGGGGGTGGGGACTAACTGCTTTTCTGTTGAGTTAGTAAAACGTTAAAAAAATAATGTTTATGGGAAGAACGGAATCACTAGCTTTGCCTCTAGAATGAATGTTTTTTCGGACGAGACAGAAAAATATACAGCCCAAAGAATACAAATTTTATCGTAATAAAAAAGGTTTTAGAATGTATGTCTTGACAATGAATGCTTTCTTGTTGGGACAGTCCACGAAAAGTATAGCAAACTAGGAAAGAATAAAAAAATGCATATTTGACTACATGCAAGCTTTGAGGAATATTTTTAAGCAAGTTTGAAAATATGCTATATAAGGAAACAAAAATCTGATGATTTGCTACATCTGAAATAATCGTTTTGTTGAAATGAAATGAAAAAAAAATAGTCTAAATAAAAGGAGTCACAAGTTTGACCAAGTAAGAAAAAAATTACTGACATACTGAAAAGTTTTACGAAATTTCAAAAAAAAAAGATGAAGTAAAATAGCGAATTTGGAAGCTATAATGATATGCGAAATAAAGTAAGAAAATATTGTTTCATCAGAATTTTAACTGTGGAAGACCTGTAGAGTTCTTGAACACACGAAAAAATTACGAGAAAATAATATTGCAAAGGCGAAAGACTCAGAATTAACATGAAGTCTATGTCCAATAATTACTGCGAACAGGAACGAAATCGTTTCTAAAGAAGCATTTCCTCGTCTCATGATCTGTAATAAAATTGAATAAAGGAAAAAGAAAAGTTCCCCAGAAAATTCATTACATCTACACGAAAAAACTCCCTCAAAACATACAAAAACATATAAAAACACATGAAGGAGTAACGTAAAGTAATTAAAAAAATAGAGTGAATACGTAGTACACGAGACCACCTGACCATTTTCTGAAACCAAATCATCGTGAGTTAGAACCCCGCTAAGACCATCAGTGCAGTTTTATTCCTTGGAAAGAAAATTCCCCAGCATCGTTACGTAAAAATTTCCTCCGGGGAAAAATAACATCGATGGGGGGAAAATCCCGCTTGAAAACCACTGGAATAAATACAAAAAATCCCAACGGACCCCACTCGGTTGTTGCCATCCCTCAAAATCAAAGATCCATCGAAAGTTCCAAGAAGCACCGCCAGGGGGCAGCACATCGAGTTGACATCCCCTTTCCCCTCGGTCGTTGCCATCCCTCAAAATCAAAGATCCATCGAAAGTTCCAAGAAGCACCGCTAGGGGGCAGCACATCGAGTTGACATCCCCTATGTCCACCCCCTTTTCACACTCGACCGTTGCCATCTCTCAAAAACAAAGTTCCATTGAAATTTCCAAGAAGCACCGCTAGGGGACAGCACATCGAGTTGACATCCCCTATATCCGCCCCCTTTCCCACTCGGTCGTTGTTATCAATCAAAAACAAAGATCCATTGAAAGTTCCAAGAAGCACCGCTAGGGGACAGCACATCGAGTTGACATCCCCTATATCCGCTACCTTTCCCACTCGGTCGTTGCCATCCCTCAAAAACAAAGATCCATTGAAAGTTCCAAGAAGCACCGCTAGGGGGCAGCACATCATGGGGACGATCACGTGACAAAAATTCTGCCAAGCGGACAGCTGGGGCAGCCTTGGGGCAGCCGGGGACAGCCTCGTGGACAGCCAATGTTAAGTCTATGGAGGGCTGTGCCTGTCCCAGAACTCTCCCTTTTCCTCTACTCGGGATGGTCTTATCGCCGTATTGCGCGCCATATCGGTCGTGCGGATATAACCATAGCACGCTGTCGGCGGCAGTGGATAGAACAAGGCACGCAGCAGCGAGAGGAAGCGTCTGGGCGACCTAGACGAACCACGGAGAGAGAGGACCGACGGGTTGTCCGACATGCGCGGAGTGACCCAACAGCCACGATTGCGGATATTCAGCGAGCAGTGGTGCCCTCCATGCATCGTCCGATTAGTGCCAGCACCATTGCCGGACGGCTGCACGACGCAGGGCTACACGCACGCAGACCGTTACGACGACTGCCCTTAACACCATTGCATCGTCGCCAAAGACTGCAATGGTGTCGTGCCAGACTGTCGTGGAATCCATCAGAATGGTAGCGGGTGATCTTCAGTGACGAGTCCCGCTTTTGTCTTGGAGGAGACGAGCAACGAATCCGTGTGTGGAAGCACCGTGGTCAGCGCCAAGATGAACGGTTTGTTGTCGAGCGTCACACGTGCAGGAGGCCTGGTGTCACGGTGTGGGGTGCAATTGCGTACGATGCCAGATCACCTTTGGTGTTCATTACAGGCACTTTGACAGCCCAGTATTACGCTAATGAGGTCCTTCAGCCATTGGTCCTACCTTTTCTGAACGCTCACTCCGGTGCGATTTTTCAACAGTACAACGCGCGTTCTCATACTGCTGCTGTCTAGATAGCTTGCCTGCAAGGAACTAACACTCTGCCATGGCCAGCCGCATCACCAGACCTATCGCCGATTGAAAATGTGTGGGATGCTATTGGACACGCTATCCACACTCCACCCCTACCACACAATCTGCAGGAACTGCTTGAGAAGATTCAAGCTGCGTGGGATGGCTTATCGTAGGACACCATTAGGAACCTGAGCAACTCCATGCCGAGACGTCTGGCATGTTGTGTGAGCAAACATGGCGGCCAGACGCCATACTGAGAGACACTACTTATTGGCGTGTAGCTCAACAAATATTGCCCATATCAGTCTCAATGTTTAATCATTTACTGTTCCTGGTAACCTTTACCCTCCTCCCGAATAGCATTGCAATCCGACACGTCCTTCTGGGTGCAACTATTTTTTTGACGATTTTTTTATGATGAGTATATTTTCCGCTAGGGGACGTAAGCATAAATTGGGATGTCTCCAATATCTCTGTTTCTAAAAGTCCGATTCGAAATCTTTCTGCATTAGATACAGCTCCTAGTTAGAAATGCTCTGTTCTGCATACAATTTATACTTTTAACAAAGAATAGTTTGGCCACCAGGGGCTTAGGTGTTTATTTCTGCTTCTGATGTATTTGTATCAAAATCTGTATATGAAAATATTCTTTCGTGGACCAATACGGCTCACCTCGGAAAACCTTTTGAGAATACTTTCTGCTTAAAGTAGTGCATAATTTTCCGCCAGGGGCTTACAAATGTATCTTATTTTTGTCGATATCTGTGCTTCTAAGAGTCCGATTTGAAAAATTCTTTCTTTATCGCACAGAGTTTTCACAGCGAAATGTTCTGCATATAATTTCAAATTTTTCTTAACGCACAAATGTGCCACTAGAGGGCGTAAGTTCGTGTTTCCGTTTACAGCTTGTTTGCAGCAATATCTGCGGGGCTGAAAACTCGGTTGAAAAAATTCTTTCTCGGTCACATACTCTAACTGTGAAAACATTTTGCGTGTATTTCCTCCTCAAATAATGCACAATTTCCCAGCTAAGGGACGCAAATGTTTTCCCAGCTAAGGGACGCACCCCTAAATGTCCGATTTAAAACATTCTTCTAACACCGGATACCATTGGTGAACACTTAGACTTGTGCGAATACGCCGGATACCTTGTGGGACACTTTAGGCTTGTATTTGCCGAATTTTTTTTTAGTTCATAGTTCTGTCTCTCGGTGGTGTGTGTGTGTGTACTTTTGTCTAGAGCTGTATCTCCGCTTCTAAAATTTCTATTGAAAAATTTCTTTTTTTACTGTACGCTGTTCGCTACAATAAAGATGGGGAACATTATCCTCTTTAAATAATGCACAGCTTTCCCGCCAGGGGGCGTAAAGGTCAAAACCTTTTTCTCGCGAACTCTGCTTTCGGGATACGTATTTGAAATATTCTTTTTCCTTAGCGTAGCTTTTGCTATGAAGAATACTTTTCTCATATTTTCAACTTTTCCATTATATAGAGGTGGTGTGTTTGTTCTATGGCGCAGGCTGTGTCCTTTCTCTATAACAAGCTGCCCTAATTTAGGGACGGGCGACTGCTTATTGCCCTAAGAGTTTCTCATGGTGGTCGTAAAAAATCGAAACGAATAAAATTATGAAATTATAACACATTATCAAACGGCAATCTTGAAACAATCGTTTTAAAACTGCGCTATACGTGTACGAGAGGCGCTTAACAATTTCTAAGCAAACACTGTGCCGCTTATTTTACCAAATTTGAGCGACTAATTTTAAACTTTGTAACTGCTATTCACTTAGCATATCTTTGTTCCGGCTGTATTAGACTTTCGTCGTAAAATTGCTTTCCATGTCCTGAAGAACTTCAATCGTCTCTGTAACGTAAGATGTGGTTTCAGAGTCTATTATGAGGATGCCTAGGATGATCTAGAATCTCCTGTCTCTAACTATACGATTGGGAATAATGGCTAGCTCAATTCCTTTTTTCGTTAACACACTCACGGACAATGAAATTTGAGCACCAAGAAGGGAGCATCGGATTGAATTGAAATTTTATGGACGTAATGATACAGATGAATGATACATAAGATGGCAAAAACAGAGCTGCAGGACAATTACAGAGGGAGCTGACCGCCTCGTGCGGCGATGCATGCTGCAATACGGTCCGGCATAGAGGCGAACAGACGCCTGATGTTGTCCTACGGCAGACTGGCCCACACATGTTTGACGGCGTTCGATAACAAGGTTGGGATTGTGCCGTTCACTCGGGACCTCCACACACGGGCACGATGATCATCTGTCCCCAAAACGAAGCGTCACTCATCGCTAAACACTACACGTCGCCATTCTGTGGTGCTCCACGTCGCTCTGGCCTGGCACCACTGCACACGGAGCCGGACATATTCCGGTGTTAATGGCAGCACACGTAAGGAGCGTTGTGATAGCAGATTCGCTTCCGCGAGGCGTCGGGAAATGGTTCGTGGGCACACAGGAGCAGCTACATCTGCCTGTATAGTGGACCAGTTCCCCGTGGGATCCGTTCGTGCCTGGCTCACAATCCGTCGATCCTCTCTACCGGTGGCCCTCCTGGTCCGTCCGGAGCCGCTCCGCCGAGTGGCTGTGCCGTCACGTGTCCATTTTTCCCAGCACAGTCGGACCGTATGGTCAGAACGATCCACGTGGCTGGCTATACGGCACACCGACCACCCTGCGGTTTTCAGCCCGATGATCAGGCGTCTCTCAAAGTCCTTAAGTTGCGTAAATCGACGTCTCTGGCGTCTACCCGACATTATTGTCACTCTGTACTCATGCTTGTGTCGGTCAGTGTTTTTCGATTTCATGGAACATCGACTACACGCCTGTTGCGCCACCACAGCATGTGTAGTCGTGCGCAAGCGCACCAAACGTGGATCATTTACATACCAGCACGCACTCTAGCTATTTGCAACGTTTCGCGGTTGTAGCATGTTTTCTTCTAGGTGCGCAAATTTCATTGCCAGTGAGTGTAATTCAGTCACTAACCGGTTCTCCACATTTACAGTTTCCTCCGCCATTACCGAGGGTCGTAACACATAAACGCCTTGAAATCCAACAACATACAATGCCCGTCTAAAGTTAAGCACGAAACACAACAAAAGTGTCAATAATAAATGAAGCTGCAGCGACTTTCGCAAATTTTCGCCATGCCGGCGCTATGTTGGAGCATGTAAATACCAAACCACGTGTTCGATGATGATTCGCCCAGTGTAATGTGTAAATCATAACATGCTATAAACATGCTGCTTTCAACATCAGACGCTTTTAGTACAACCTGAAGTGCACCTGCATAAATTGCGAATATATTTTTTGCTCGTCGTGTCGCAAAGACTTCTGAAAAATTCAGAACGGAGGAATAACGTTAAGAAATTAGATGCCAGTCTTTCAATCACAGAGGTAGCTCGATAATCTTTCCGTGATTCCGCGTTCTGGAACCAATGCAATCGCCCGGAGACTTGTTCCGGGCCGTGCAAGAATGACAAACCCTCAGCGGGTATTGTTTTGGGGGGAGGGTGAGTTAACGACCACCGCGTGAGCAACTGAGAGGGCTATAGGCAATCGTCCGTCCTTAATTTAGGGCCACTGGTTCGAGGTAAGGGAGAGAGCCAGAACCGTAAGACAACTACAACATCCATTCTTCACCGGGATTCGAACCCATCTCAGACGAATGATCAGTAGCCATCGCTTAGACCACTGAGGCGGCCCACAGTGTTACCGCTACATGGCACTACTAGCCAAACGGAGTTTGAGAGTAATAGAACCCATTCTAAGTTAAAACCATATCGCAACAACAAGAAAATGAATTTATCTCTACAGTGATCCGAAGGCTCCGTAATTGTAGGCTTGATGCTCGTAGACTTGCTATATGTCTCGTTGGGTGCCTACCACGGGCACACCCGCTTAACAGAGTTTAATGATCACGTCAACTGGACCTTTGAGCAATACGGTAATATCTTATTGCTGTATGAGTCGCTTATCGAACAAAATTCTTTAAATGTTGGTAGTGTGACCATGTGGGCTGGTTTTTCATTGGGTGATTGTATACTGACCTCCATGTTGTTGTTGTTTTGTTTTTTTTCTAAACTTCCTGTAGCTACCGTAATGTACCGGATGACATTCTTGATTCCTATACATGTTGAACTTGGCTCAAATGAACGTGAATTTGGCTCCTCAAAAAAGCATAACTCATGCCCTCGCCGACTACCGTCGGTGACGCATATATTGAAGAACAAAATATACAACGAATGGAGTGGGCTGCATTTTCTCCAAGTTTGCATCCCATTGAACATGACAGGGATTTTATGGAGTAGTATTCTGCCCCGAACCCTGCAAGGTCCCAAGACTGCTCCCATTCGCTTCTTCGAGTGGTAGTTATTGCTTTCCCATTTGCTGGATTGTCTTATTGAGGAAATGACTCGTCAGAGCTAATCCTTCCTTATTTTGAAGTAGGACTACGTCTAACTCCGCGGATAGTATGGGGGCGACTTACGGCTGACAGCCTGTGACAAAAATAGGCCCCAATTGAAATCATTATAGCGTTAAAAATACGTTCCGCACACTGATCGTGTTAGCATATTCCTAAACAGCGTGGAGTACAATTCACGTACTGCGCAATACATCGTGCGCGCGATGCTCCCCTCCCTCCCTGTGCGCGGGGGAGATTATGCAATATTTCTGGGGGTGCCGCCAAGTTTTACTCAGTCTATATCGGCAACCGTAAGCGCGACAGGACTGTGAGTGGTATCGTTTTAAAGCTCTCGACGAGATCTATTCAAATATACGAAGAACATTTCGCAGTGGTTTGAACGGAACATTTTAAAAATTGTTTCCTTGTGAACTGGTGAACACTTTTGACAATATCGCAGTTTATCTGGACAACCGTGAGTGCAAAACGACTGTGCGTGGCATCGTTTTAAAGCTCTCGATGAGATATTCAATTATATAAAGAACATATCGCAAAGGTTTAAACTAAAATTTTAAACAATTGTTTTCGTGTGAACGGCTTAACATTTTTGACAATGCCGCGGAATTCGTAGAATGAACGCAAGCAAAAGTGGAGAAAATCAAAACCAGAGGCAAGAGCAAGTGATGAGGAATATAAGAAGCCCAAGAAGACAGAGCACCACGTTGGGTAATTCGTGTATCGATCTGCTTTGTGTTCGCAATGTATCCAGCATTCTTTGTAAAAATTATGTAAGCTACTTTTCATATCATAGACCTGTGTTGGCTATAACAAATTAAATAAACGCTTTGGAGCAATACTCGACTAGCTCATTTTAACTCTCAGATCTGCAAGTCGTAGCCCTACGCTCCAAACTGATGGCTCAATCAGAACTGAACATACCTGTATTTTTTTTATTTTTTTTTATTGGGGTTTTAACGGCCACCATGAGCAACTCTGATGACTACTAAAAGCAGTCTTCCGTTCCCAACTTAAGGCCACTGTTTCCAGGATGGTGAAAGAGCATGCGCCATCTGGCAAGCACACCGCCCCATGTCTTATCTGGAACTCCATACCTGGATCCATCGTGGACTAATGATCCGAAGCCAGCGTCCGAGACCACTTGGCTACCGGGAATGCTATGCATTACTTACTGAGAGGGGATCACGTTCAATATTGACCATATGTTTTGTATATCAAACGCCTATCCTATTTTGGGGTTGTATCTTTGAAACATGTGTTTATATGTTCTGTATTGCATCGTGCTTGTAAGGCATGTCCCAATACATCAATGTACCATGCTATGAAGTTTGTTTATATTGAGTGGCTTCCTCGCCATTTTTTGTACTGCTAAAGAATGGTACAGCATTGGCAAGCGTTGTGTCAGCGCGCATGCGTTATTGCATCATAATTAAGCTTAAAACTGATTGAAAGCCCTCTTAAACGCATACCCGCGCATTTTGTTTTTACACAGTTGTACTTCTTATGAACTCTAACTCTCTGTAGTTAGTCTTTAATTTCATTACGTCGAATGAACCATTGGTGAACACAACTACTAAATTGTGCTATTGTTACTATTTGACTGTCGCAACTAGAATTAATACCTGTTTTAATTAGTATTCTATACTACCCAACTTATTTTCGATCCCATTTAGGTCGAAAATCTGAGTTCTGTAATTGAAAACATTTTTGTTTAACTATATTTCTGCAGTTATTTTTTTTTTCTGTTTTAGGAACTTTTGAATTCGGGCGTTCTTTCGGCCACACCACTACACAGTGGAGAAATTTAAGCTTTAAAAAATTATCTGAAAAAATTAAAATATGCCTTAATTCGATAAGGTTTTATTGCTTTCAATGCATGTATTTTGCTCATTTTCTCACTGATTGTCAGTGTAAAAAACACACGTACCTGAGCATAGGGAAACTGACAGACTCAAACAGCACTTGCTCTTCAGTAAAATTAAATATGTGTTGTTAAACCTAACACAGAACATTAAAAAAAACTATTGCACACTGCACAATACCTGCAAAATTAAGCTTCCATCAACAGATGCTATAAATTGTTCCTTCTTTGTTACGCTGTAGAGTAGAAACGACATTCTCATCCTCGCGTAACATTTGCCATCACAACATTCCATTAAAATTCGCTCCTCTGAAGAACAAAGTGTCCTACGTCTTTGTACAAATATGTAAATATAAAAGTAATGACTGGTCGCATCACGCATCTGCCTAATCAAGCTCCTATTGCTGCATCTGAAGCATGCTACATCGCTATAAATGGAGAAGCGCTTTGAATCTGCTATCTAAAACTATGCTGCCTCACGCTATATCCCTAAAAATGTACGGTGAATATTTTCTCTCTCTTCTGTACGAAGACATTCATTATGCATTCATTTTCTGTGTATGCATAAAGATTTTACAAATTCCAGTGTTTCCGGAAGTAACCGTTTATGCTCTAGTGTGGAAATCAATAGGGAACTGAATAAAACAAATAAAACTGCAACGAAAAATTAGGTGCATCTAGCGATGCAAATACACTGTTTCTTAGTGCAAACACGGCATGGGAAACGAAATCTGAAGCCAGAATAGTTGGAAATCATATCAAATAAAAGCTCCGTGATTTCATTTATATGAAATGACAGGAACGGAGATTAAGGAGAGACGTCCAAAAATAAAAATAATTTCTTATTCTACATCAAATGAATTGAAAATGAAAACAACTTATACCTCCCCCTGTTGTGTATGACGTCAATCAGTTAGCATCACTCGTAGTCCTAAAGGGCGCACATACACTGAGTGATTACTGAATTATGACCACATACCTAATAATTCGGAAGGTCCTTCTTTCGCCCTCAATACAGCAGCTATCCGATATGACATCGATTCAATATGACGCCGGAAGCAGTTGGGAGTCATAGCCAACTGAGCTGTGTGCAGTGCGGTCTTCAGTACAGATATAAAGGTGATAGGTGTATCCAGACGTCTGATATTCCGTTCTGTAGTGTACCACAAGTGCTCTATGGGATTCATACCGGGGGAGTTCGGAGGCCGATCGATATGCTGGAAGTCTTAACTGTGCTCCACAAACCATTCCTGCACAACATTGGACATGTGGCTCGGCGCATTGTCATCTTGGAAGACACCGTCGCTATTCGAAAAAAAGTGCAACATTGCTGGGTGTACAGAGTCAGCAAGCAATTCACGATAGATAGCTGGACATGTGGCTCGGCGCATTGTCATCTTGGAAGACACCGTCGCCACTTTCGGTCTTCAGGCCCGCTCATTTCTCTAGGCTGGTGGTGGTCATAATAAAATGGCTCGTCGGTGTACAATGCAGTATTTAAACGTACCTTATTGTGCGGCAGTGGAAGGAGCTACATTTTCTGCATCGTAGGAATCTACTTTAACCACTTATGTTTTTCTTTTTATTCGAATCATTGTTTTTCAGACCAAATCACTGAATAACTGCAAACGGTACCATCAGCCTCAACATCGATATCTTTTTTTCTACTATTTCCGATTGGGATATTGTATTTTTAGAACTTGCCATTATTTTCCTTTGCGGTACTTGTATTATTTCCGGGATTATGTTATTGTTCTTTGAAAACGTTTTAAATTCTTCTGGAAAATAATTTATCTTTTGACTCTTCATTATTCTAGCCCCCGCATAATTTCTAATATTAAATAATGGTCATGCGCCTTCGTGGTCAACAGTAGTAATTAAATCAAAAGGGAGGGAAAAGCAGCCTCGAAAACTTCTACCTGATTCAGCTAGTAATTGCTAATCTTCACTTCACGCCCGAATGACACAGATCCTAACGATGACAAGTGCATTTTATCCCCCTCCCGACAGCATCTTGTTAGCAGCTGTCTGTTTAAACGTTCGTCTTTTACCCCGCTTTTCGCTTTTCCGTTTCTTATCGTCTACTAGCTATGCCCCTAGGGCGTCAAGGTCAGCTCCGTCTGCACTTAAGTTTGCCAGTTTCTCTACCCCTGCTTTCCCCACAGGCATTATAAAGCAATTTTCACCATGGCTTTTCATTAAGTGCTTGCTTTCCTGCAACCTTTTATTATTTTTCTACACCACCCTATTGTTTATTCGCCTCAACCTTTGCTATACTTTGATTTGGGGACATTTAAATCAAGGGCCCAAGGAATACGAACCATCCCCCAATATATTTTTTTTACCAGTAGTTTTTGATTAACTTCAGGGGCGGGTTTACCAGTGGGCGGTTCATACCCATACTGCTTTATTTCCCCTCTCGTTTACATTGGGGTCATTAGTAGTCATTAGTGGCTGTAAAGCGGGGAGAGGAAACTTAAGTCAGAGCACCATTCCCCATTCCACCTTTATTTGCATACGGCTTTATATTGCGGCCATAAAACGGGAAAAACTTTACCTGTTAGAAAAGAGAAGTATACACCTCTTAAGGGGAATTCACCTGGTTTCTTTCATAGCAGTCAGTGGCGTACAAATCTGTGGAAGAATTTATCCCTCTCATGCGCACTGCGTATTAATCCAATTTCAGCCATTTTTAACACATGCCTTCGATATGGAACCATTTTTCTTATCGAGTTTTTAAGTAAAAGTTGGCCTCCTCAGGGATTCTAAGAACAAACTAAGATTTCAACGGAATTAAAGGCTTTTGTATGCGCATTATCATGCGTAAGTTTGAAGAACATATCTGAAACCAGATGAAAATTTCCGGAAGACAATGACAAATTTCCGGGAAAAGCGCGTAATCAAAAAACATATTTTTAAGCACTCCAAGCATTGCTTTTTTTTTCCAGTTTTAAAAATTGTTTATACACAGAGTGCGTTCAAAAAGTTTCCGGATTGGCGGCAACACAGCGCTATAGCTGTTAGTACAGAAATATTTCCACTATGTGCTGTTATATTTGAATCTACCCCCGATATATCCCCATAGAAAAGCTGGAGATAACAGACACGTACGTTTATCTTGGACAGCAGATATCAAGTGAGGGTCACATTGATGAAGAATTAATCGTCGTACAAAACTTGTCTGGAGAGCTTTTGGAAGAAACAGCATAATTTTCAAGAGCAATATGCCATTATGTCTTAAAAGAAAAGGGTTTGATCAATGCATCCTTCCAGTGCTTACGTATGGTGCAGAGACGTTGACCTTAACTAAAAGAGACATACAAAGGCTGCAGACAACTCAAAACTGCATGGAGGTGCATGCTTGGTGTAACCAGGAGAGATAAGAAGAGCAACTCATGGATCCGAAAAATGACAAGAGTGGGATACATCATCATCAGAGTTAAATCCCTGAAATGGCAATGGGCTGGACATACTGCCAGAAGGACAGACCATCGATGGACAGTCGAAATTTTAGATTGGATTCCAAGGGACAGGAAAAAACCCAGAAGAAGACCACATGGGAGATGGGTGGATGAAATTCGAAAGTATGCAGGAATGACATGGAGGAGACTGGCACAAGACAGACCGTTGTGGAGGAAACTTAGGGAGACCTTCGTCCAGCAGTGGATTGATAATGGTTGACAATGACGATGATGATGATGATATATACACCCCCTCCCCCATATGGACACCCGTTTTTCCCGGAAAGGTCAAGCTCAATACTCAAATTAATACAGAGTTCGCTGATAGCCAGTGGTACGTAGGAGCGGGAGGATGGAGCGGATAGTTTTTACAGGGCATGTTAACAAATTACCGTAAATATGTGATGAATGGTAATCTGCAGCTCAAGATTTCCATGTGCACGCGAGATAATTTTTTAGAAGATTAGCGCCAATTTTGGGCACACACTCGCAAAACAAGTTCGCCACCTTGTCCTAGACTGATCAGAAACATTAAGAAAGGGCAGGCTCGGCTGCTTTTAGAGGTGGAAGGTCCCCAAAATTCGTCTATCACCCGCACGTGAGTTTAGAAAACTGACCACACACGCTCATGCACACACATACACACACTTTAGGTGTCCGTATAAAAATTGCACTTTCTTTGCCAGTTTTACTGTGGCCACTTCTGCACAAGAAAAACGATATTTTGGGGTAAATCTGAAGTGCGCGACCAATATCGTTATCATTCATAAAGTCAGAATTAAGTTGAAAACTCAATCGAAATAAATAAGTTACTCTTAATGACGAGGAACCCTACACCAACTATCCTTAAAATAGTATAAATATACTGGCAATCAGAATTTATTGGCGTAAATAGAAATCAAAGTTCCTCCAAGCTTTCGCACATCAACCAGATGGCTTTTTCAAGAAAGGTAGACAGCAAAGTCAAATTACTACAGGGTGGAGCTCATGAAACTAGCCCCCAAACGCGGTTCGTGTTACAGTTGTAAAGTTATATTTCGTAATTCCCCGCTGGAAACTTTTCGTCGCTGTCGCGCATGCGCATAGGAGTTCAGTGATCTTCCACTCACCGCGAGACAGTCCGCGGTTGCCTGCGTGTGAATCATGCCGTATACAACTGAACAACGCGTTTTTATTGTGGAGGAGTATGTTCGTACGTGTTATTTTGTTTTGGTTCGTGAACGATTTAAAGCAAAATATCCTGGTGCCAAAGTTCCTGCAAAATCAACGATCCAGGACCTAATGAAGAAATGGTGTACAACTGGCTCTGTAATCAACGCACAGAGAGTTCAGCAACGAGCTGTACGCACACCTGAAGCTGTCACGGACGTAGTGGATCGTATCGAAAGAAGCCCCAACAAGTCAACACGCTGTTTATCCCAGTAGACACCAATTAACCGTAGGTCAATTTAGCGCATATTTCAATATTTAAGAATTAAGCCATATCGTGTGAGTGTTGTGCAGGAATTAAGAGCACTTGATAAGGGAAAACGTGTCCATTAATGTCAGGGGCTGTTACAGATGGTTTCTGAAGGACTGCTCGACCCATTTCTCTTCATTTCAACAGACGAAGCTTGGTTCCACCTTTCGGGGTATATCAATTCGCAGAACGTTTGACACTGGGCTGCAGAAAACCCACACGTTTTCCAACAGAAACAATTTCATTATTTAAAAGTCGGTATTTGGTGTGGAGTGTCAGGCCATCGGACCCATTTCTTTCGAGGAGAATATGAATAAAAACGTTTATCTACGGATCTACGAAGAGTTTTTAAGCCAATTGACTCCACATGAACTCATTATGCCTTCTTCCAAAAAGATGGAGCGACTTGCCATACCTGTGATCGTTCACTCACTCGAATCCACAGAGATTTTACTCAGGAAAAGACAATCAGTTAGGATCTATGGCCAACCCGCTTTTCCGACTTATCACCATTTGGCTTTTACTGTGGGGTTCGCGAAAAAGGAAAGTCTACCGCAACAACTCTCAAACGTTGGAAGAGCTGAAAACCAGGCTCTAGGCTCAAAAAGGCCCTTTCTAGAAATGTTTATTCCACTTTTTTTCGTATCTGAAAAGCTTTACATGACTATGTCACATATTTAGAAGTTCGTCAATCAGTAACTCATTATGCCATGGAGTCATTTGGCCTTTATTAGATATTTTTAACCTATTGGTTTTGTATTTGTAGGTGTACATCACTAACAGAGACAATGTCCTACTTTCATGCAGGTGCAGAATCTTAACTCTAAAGCCTTTTTAGAAACTTTTATTCCACTGCTTTCATATTCGCGATGTTTGTACAATAATTAGTAATAATTATGTCTCACTTTTGAAATGGTCCGAAAAAATCATCATAAAGCCCAAAGCCCGGCTCTTTAAAACAATTTTGCCCTACTGGTTTTGCGTTCGTAATGTTTATAAGTTATAACTACTGGGTAAGTGCGAAAGTTCTTGCTATTTCGCATACATAAAAACAAAGCTGTTTTTTACTTACACAATGTTTTATCTAAATCAACTGCATAGTCTCCATTATTAGCGATGAACTGTTCCCATTCAGCGAATAGCTATGTAGATCCCCTGTCACAGAAATTGGTGTCCTCGGAATCATAAAAAGTTTGAAAGCACAGAACCGCGGTGTTCTCGCACAAGGAGAGAGAGTAAGAGAAAGAGATGGCGAGGAGACAACACGCGTGTACATACACTGAGTTAGCTTTGCATTAGGAACACCTATGCCAAATACCGCGTTGATCCACCTTTCTGTGCAATCACGGCTCGCAGACGCCTAGGCTGGTATATACTACAGGTGCAAACACCTGGCTTAATAGAAAAATTATTATTGTAATATATAAACATAACAATGCGATTGAAACAGTTAATAAAATCTCAAATAGATCATAAATAAGCAATAAGAATCGTGAATCATCGGTTAATCGATAACAAAAATATTAAACACCTGTAAACACCGGAATAACACAACCTTACACATACGAAAAGGAACACTTGAAACATCAAATAACTCCAAAACAAACAACAAAGAAACATATCGTAAAAGGTGTCGAACATCTTCCATACGTAACTTGACCCATGTCAGCTGCAAGCAGCTCCGTCAGTTCACGCTTATTCCGTGGAGGAAGATCAGCAGTTCTCACGCCTCTTTCTAGCATATCCCACAGATGTTCGATTGGATTACAATCATGGGAGTTTATAGGAACCAAGGCAGTGTAGTGAATTCGTTGTCGGGTTCCTCCAACCACACAGTAGCTATACGAGCCCAATGATATGGTGCGTTGTCCTGTTGTAAGATGGCACTGTGGTCGGAGTAAACCTCTTGAAGATATGGATAGAGATGGTTGGCTAATAGGTCTATGTAGAGTCCACCATTTATTGTTTGTGGGATGATAACTTACAGACCTAGGGCTTGCCAGGAAATCGCTCCTCAGACCAGAACACCACCTCCACCGGCCTGTTGAACCCCAACTCTGCAACCAGGGGATAGGGCTTCATGCTGTTTACGCCATATGCGAACCCGACAATCAGCATGGTGCAACAGAACCGGGACTCATCACTCTAGATGACCTTCTACCATCTGTCGCGAGTCCATTTCCAACGTTCCTTGTCCCATGCGAGGGGTTGTTTGCGATGACTGGGTTTCATCATGGGTACTTTGGTCTTTGGTCTCCTGCTGCGTGGATCCCCAGGCAAAGCAAGGTACGGCGCATGGTGCATGTATTATTTGAGTATTGAGTATTAATTTGAGTATTGAGAAAGGGGGAGGAAGACGTCCTCATTTATTACCGGGGGCCAGTACCCGAGGTACGACGGCTTAACGTGCCCATCCGACGCACGGCGAATATTTAGTGGATCGAGCGTTCGTACCTGCCTGTGATCGAACCTGAGGTCCTTTCCGTGGCAGTCACGAACGTTGCCCGCTAGGCCACCCGCGGCCCTGATTACGTACAGGGGATAGGTGTGCAAAATTTATACTAACACCACGCGACGTTGATATTACATGGTACTTCGTTGTCGCTCCGAATATGTAAAACGAGGGCTGTTCCTATTGCAAAGCTTACTTGGTGGAAAAAATACAGCAATCTCCGCAAAAAATAATGAACTTGTGGTAAAATATTTACTTAAACTCATTAATTTTACAAACTTGAAAATAACAGGGCATAACCATACTGTAGAAAAAGTTTGTAAAGTGAATTGACTAAATAAAGGCAGTAAGAGGCAGGTTTATAATATACAGCGCCCTGGGTCAAAAAAAAAAATGCTCCCAAGCAAACGTATTTTATTATAAAAAAAACTTCTAATTTTAATTTTAAATTTAAATTACGTAGAGATTTTTTTATCTCGGAAAGAATCAGCATATTCTCAACAACAACTCTGAGGAATTTTTACGATACGTATTATTTAAAATTGGGCATTGAATTGAAAAATTTTAAATATCTTTTTCTCGCAAGTTTAATTTGTACGATTTTGAAACATCATTTCACCGGGAATTTTTATATTTACAAATGAAATTGCTTGATTCTAACATATTTATGAAACATTTGCTTGCAAATTTTGTATGTAAATTTTCAACGTAAACAATACTATTTTTAGGATTTTTTTAAATATTCTGTTGCTACCAATGTTCATTGTAAATCGATTGAATGGCTGAGAAAAAAAGGAAATGAACAACCATCAATTACTAAAATTGTTTATAGCGAAACAACTTGATTGCCGCAGACGAATCCGCAACCGAATGCTTTCCCAATTAAGCTGCACCGACAGAATTTGTCGCCGCAACTTTGCCATTTTTTGCCATCTTGACATGGACGTCACATATATACCCACCCACCCCCCGAGAAAGGCTGGGACATGAAATCGCAGGGGTTTCAGGTCCGCTGCAAACCATGGTTGAAGTAACTCTCTGTAGAAGGACGAATTCTCATTAATTTCAAGAACACTGCAACGTAAGATATGTATGAACAAAACGGTCGGCTAGGTGTGTGTGTCTGTTAGCACAGAGCTTCATACTGAATGACTGCCAACCCCTGCTGCACAGAATCCAAAGTTTTCATATGTTGCTGCATTAAATGTACATACACATTCTCTCCCTCTCTCTCTTCACACAGATTTCTTCCAAAGTATTATTATTTTTAAATTGTAACTTCACTACATTACACTCAGAAGAGAGTAAGAAAATTCGAAAAAACGAAAAGTGCTTTTTCATCTTCGCAGAAGTTAGTCAACCGCTTTTAGAAGCAAAATTTTATCCTCTCTCATGACAATATGTTTTTTATTACTTCATTTGAATTAAGCATAGATTGCGCGATTTTTTAATTACTTCACATGCATGGATGTCCTTTAAGGTATCTTTAGTGAAAGTTCTGTGAAACTATGGCTGCTGAAGGTTCATCAGAAACAGAAGTAATTCAACGGAAGCAAAGCCAAAGTTTTATTTTTGCCATTTTTCATTACGAATTTTGCGTCCCAAGAGATAGCACACTGCAACAATTTAAGGAAGTCATTAGCAAGTAATTATCGAAAAATTCCCATGATAAGCTACTTTTGCCCCAAGTTTCCAAAAAAAAAAAAAAACAGAAGAGAAAAAGATGTGAATATCTGGACTAATTTATAATGCCGTAGAAAATCCTGAATCTTTTTTCCCCCCTTTTCTTCTTTGAAGTCGGTCTTTCGGGCAAAGGAATACAATTTGCCGCTATTCAAATGAAGAGATCACATCAGAATGAAACAAAAATAGTTCGGGCAACGTAATGAAAATAAAGCGGATTGTAATCATTCTGAGATATCTCTTGGGTGTACTTTTTGAAGAAACAAACTTATCGGAAAAATAATTAGTGTCAAATAATGCTGTCTGTGCAAATGTTCAACGAAAGGCTCATTAAAACTGCCTGTTCAGTATTTACCGGAATGTTCTTTTAGCCTGCACGTATCTTAAACGCATTTCAACTTGAAGTGGCACTTGAATTTTGACAATACACGAATAGTACTACTTAGAAGTTAAAATCAATATTTCGTAACCTCTTTATGCTCTGATAAAAATGACAAATTTCTAACAGTTGCTTGGGTTTGGTGGTTCGTGATTAAACCCAGTACTTTTCGACTCTTTAAGCAGCATTGTCATCAAGAATAGAAATAAAATGACTTGATTTCTTGAAGAATCACTTTCAGTAAGTACCAATAATTTAAAAAAGGTATGGCATTCGACTCGTTATAATAGATAACGTTTTTCTTTTGGTAATGTCAGCGAATTCTTGTAAAACGTGTCAAACCTGAAATCAAAGGAAATACGATGTCTACGATACTATGGAAATTTCATTAAATTTCAATACGAACTTTTAAATAGTCCGAAAAAGAGGCACTTGCATAATTTTCTTTGTTTCGGTCTGCCAGTCTATAGATACAGTGAATTCCTTTGAAAAGTCAGATGGGAAGAATTATTTTCACAACAGATGGAGGTATGCTTCAAGATGATTATCCATACATTTTCCATGTTTATTCCTATTTTTTTCCTACTTGGAATGAATATATACAGTGCTCCTCAAAAGTTTAGCACGAAACACAAAAGTTTGAGTTAAAAACGAAGCAAGTATTGGGCCGCACTTGTGTAAAATTTTCGCTGTGCTGCTGTATTAATACATACACTTCTGTTTGTGATAATTTCAACATCATGAAGGACTGCTGGTATTAGCTTGAAACTTACAGGACAACAGGTTGGGACTTGCAAATGATTAAAATGTCAGTGAAAATGCGAGTGCGGTTTCGGACGGCGCTCTGTGAACTGTCTGGTCTTGGGTATAAAGAGAGACGTTGCAATCAGCGCAGAGCCGCCATTGAGTCGAAAGGTTTCTTGTGTCTCACTGTGCCCCGTTGCTGAAGAAGGTAGCATCATGAAAACGTGGCGGCTGGGATAGGAGAAGCTGGATTCTTCTACCTGGAAATTTCCACTCGTACAGGACGAAACGCTAGTACAGTGGTACGAACGTGACGCCAATAGACAGATGAGGCTCTGGCGCACAGAAATCTGGAAATTGGCCCTCAAAATCGCACGACTGCACGGAATGACGGACACCTCTACCGTATGGAAGTGACCAATCACACAGCGATATCCACGGTGTTACCGTAGCAGTGTTACAGCTCAGGCTTTGTCCTTCAGCACAAGTCGACGTCGTCTGCTTAACAGAGGATTGGTCGCTAGCAGCCAATTTCTGCGCACTCCATTTGACCCTCAACCACAGACACCTCAGGCTGCAATGGGTTCTCGAACATAAACACTGACGCGCTGATTGGCAACAGGTCATGTTTTCTGACAAGTCACGATTCAACTTGATGCATCATGATATCCTCATACGTGTTTGAACACTTCGTGGTGAACCGTACCTTGCAGCGTCATACCGGCCCAACGACAAGCGTTACGGTTTGGGAAGCCATTGGGTTCAATTCGCGGTCTCGCCTGATACGAATTGTGGGAACCCTTAACAGCCAGTTATACATTAGGGACGTTTTAGAGGCAAAAGTGATCCCCTTCAGAGTTGCCCTGGCGCTATATTCCAGCAGGACAATGCTTCCCCACATGTTTCCCGGAATGCCCAATACTTCTTCCATGCACGGCAGATATCACTTCTTTTCAGGTCTGCACGTTCGCCGAATATGTCCCCGATCGAACATGTCTGGGATATGGTAGCTAAGTGAGTGGCCCGTCAAGCGCACCCCGACAGTCACCACAAATGAACTCTATAGATGCAGCCTGGCAGGCTATTTCCCAGGACGATGTCAAAACCCTCTTCTATTGAATGCGACGTCGTGTAGAGACTGTCATTGTTGGTCGAGATGTCTTCACACGATACTGAGTTTTGAAGCGAAAAAATCTTGCATAGCTCTAGAATGTAATCAGTTATGTCTTGTAACATGAGGAATTTGTGATGCACATTTCATTTGAATAGCGCGGTTCTCTCTTGTGGTTGCAAATTTCACAAATAGTACTGTATTAACGTCAAAACATGTATTGGATGGCATTCACTTAAGCAGTAATTGGCAAATCTGAACGACTGATAAAAGGAACGATTTCCATTCGATGCTGTCAGTGCAATATGAAATGTCCCACCGTACATTGGGAATTCCCAACTTCCTCGTCATATCCCAAAAACTAAGTGTGAAAGGTTTCTAAAACATTCAGAACGATGGGAAGAGTTTTCAGTGCTAGAGGCTAGATCGGTGGCTGGACTCTTTCGTGTCAACCATTCTTTTATCTCTACACTTTAAGCAAAAAAGTCGTCCCTGAGACCTATTTCGGGCCGTTCAACAATGTCAACCTCTCAAGATTTCGGTTACACTACATTATTGGCCGGACGGTATCTGAGCGCAACAGCAAGCAGTCTGAGTTCAGACCTTATCTCAGCAACAGAACGCGAAGTATACGGCTCTGTTGTCCAGAAAGTTCGATAAATGTGTATTCTGTGTTTGTAGATATAATTACAGTGTGAATGCCGTTGAGTAACAACCACAGACGCCTCACTTGAGACGGTATCATGATCACGTCAGCTGCACCTTAGAACAATGGGACAATGTCTTGTTCACGGATGAGTCACGCTTTTCTCTGTAATTTTTTTTTTTTTTTTTTTTTTTTTTTTTTGGTTTCGGGGTTTAATGACTACCATGAGCAACTTGTAGGAATATATCCCTAATTTAGAGCTACTAGTTCCATCCATGGAAGGAACAGAGCCTGCGCCATAAGGCAAGTACACCACCCGTATCCATCTAAGACGAATGGTCAGAACTCAGCGCCTCAGACCACTCAGCAACAGAGGCGACTCTCTGAAATTGGACAGCAGGCATGCATTAGCATGTCGAAAGGCTGAAATCCGCAATACTTCGAAGATCATGTCCAAGAGTTTGGTGTGCTCCTCTGGCCACCAAGTTCCCTCGGTTAGAATCCCATCAAACATTTGTGAAATCATCTCACAGTGCCCCCCCCCCTCCCTCCGCCACCAAACTCTGGGACGTCATTCTGTCCAGCTGATACAGAAAACCTGAGGACACCCGTGGTTAAGTGTAATCTATGACACGTCCAGTACAAGCGGTTATCGCGGAGAAAGGTGGCCCAACACGCTATTAGGAAGGTGGTTATAATTTTATTGTCTCGTAAATGGATAATACACACACACAAATACATTCCCATGCGTATTTCTAATACCTCAAAATGTGCCCTTTAGTACTACTGTATGATATTAAAGAAGTGGGCATTTGCAAGCAACATTTATATCTACGAGGGCTAAGATAAAGCAACACTAAAAATTGTGCTTCGACATGCTAAAGAGAAAACATGAATAAACCATAGATTTTCTGGAGAGCCTTCAACATTCTGTGACCTTTCACTTAATGCATTTATAATAGGCTTTCGTAATATCCTGAGTGAGAGAAAAGGCGTTTTTCAGTAAAGCAAATTAAAGTTAGTAGCTAATTTCCAATCTTGTGTGGCATCTTCTCTCCGCTAGTCATTTGGCTGTGGTTTATAAAGTCATTTTCAGACTTAGATTTGCGGAGGGGAATGAGTTTCCCAACCTTTGATATTTCGTGAGACACAGATTCTGTTATATTCCCACAGCCAGTTCAGGTCGATAAGTAAAATATTAACGGGTGGTATGTTCTCATGTAACTTTGCTTTCACGTTTGTGTGCCCTTTAATTTTAATTAACCAGCAAAGCAAAGTGTAAGGCGTTAATTCCGGGATCAAAACTGCGACTTTTGCTTTTTCGTTAATAACCCTAGTGAGTCGTAAACAGCAGCGAGGGTTTCCTCACAGTTTCCTCCGCATCTCTACAGCAATTCAAATTTACATATATTTTATGGAAGTTAGGAAACATTTAAGAAACGAAAGTGAGAAAGACGTAAATGAGTCAATTAATTCTGCATAAGTAGCTGAGAATCAACAAAAGTTTAGGAAATTAATTTCAACAAGAAGTTCTTCATGGCGGGTGGCAGTTCGGAACGTTAAGTTTGAAGCGAAGCCAACTTGAGTTAAAGAAACGTGCTTTTTGCTGCTGTCCTTTTTAGTCTCGTTATTGGGAAATTATCAGAATTTATGAGAATATACACTGCGTGATCACTTTTTTAGATCCTCATAATGTATACATAGGGAAATGAATGCACACACACACACATGAGCGCGCGCTCGCGCGCGAGCATAGTCAGTGTACGAGGTGTGACAATTTAATTCCCCGAATGCACTTGTAGAAAAAATGTGTGCGTACCTGTACACTAGGGGCTACTGCCACCTTTGAAGTAACCCCCTTCCGCAGCTATGCAGTTAGACGCTGTTGCCATAGCTGGAAAATACCTGAAACTCTGTTTTTGTAATACTCTTAAGTTCCTTTGTCACCTCCGAAGTAATCCCCTTCCGCAGATATGCATTTAGTTAGACGCTGTTGCCATTGCTGGTGTTACACGGCACTAGCAGTGTTCCTGCCGAGTCTGCCGGTAACGGTGCTTGAGACCTGAAGTACAATTTAGTTGGCCACGGCACCAGGTGAGAATCTCAGGTGCACTGCTGCACTCAAAGATTCACACCAGAACATAAAAAATGAAAAGTTGAAGAATGACCCGAAGCATAAGGCTTGGGTGAATCCACCTTGTGAACAAAATAACAACAACAAATAAAAAATAAAATAATCTAAAAAAAAAATGATACTTTGGGATCAGAGTTGTGATGAGGTTCACCCGCAATCACCAATTCGTGACTGAGTGTAGTGGTCCGGATCTTACTCCGGTACATTCAATCCCCAACCAGCCAGTACAACACTCACTTTCGCAAATAACACATGATTCTCAAATACACAACACAACATTTAATAACGTTCTGCGAGATTTAAACAGATCCGGCGCTCTCTAGGCGCATAGACAATTGCCCCTCATATGTGGGCAGCATACGGTGTCACACTTTACTGTCGGATAACGCAGCCGACTGAGTCTCCACCGGACTATCTGAACAAGAGATACTACTCGTTTACACACTAAATAGAGCTGCAGGTGATATTCATATACAATTGCTTAGAGAATGAAAAAAAAATTATATGCAAACGATCACATTAAAAATACTCGCGACACAAAATACACAAGCACGTTAATTTGCGGTATAGGATTATAGGTGCGAAATACTGCCAAAGTTAATTAACTAAATCTAATAAGCATGCACATGCAGAACCCTGCCCGCTCGCTTTGGCCCTGAACCAAAGTTAAAAGAAACTGTCCCGCCCAGCGGAATTTGTGGCCACACCTTCTCCCTTATTCATGAAAAAAAAATAATCAGGAAATGGGCCCGGTAAGAAATTGAAATCTGTATGTGCAGGTATTTCCTCTGAGGTTCAAGTCACTCAGCATTACTGCATCTATGTCCATGCAGCTTTGGGTGTCTGGATGGCACAAGTTCGCAGATGTGCGAAGAAAGAAAAAGGAAATATTCATCTACTTACAGTTTCGTGACTTTGCTGTGCAAATCCGTTGTGCATCACATAATATCACACGACAAAAAAAAAAACACGCACACAGACACTTGCACCATGTGGCAGCACCGATGATTCAACACTTCACTTTGACGCTTGATGTAAATGAAGCACACAATTAAAAATGGTAATATCACGCCGCACTTTGTTGCAATGATTAGAGTGCACACTGATCTATTCTCGTGACGATTTGAAGGTGGCCGTTAAGCAAAATAGGCCCTCTCACATCTGATGTTGCGGTTTCCAAGATTAATTTTCTCGGCCGAGCGAAATCAGACGTGCTTTTACCTTAAGTGTATATCGGCAACTCAACATTTCACCTGTATATTTGTTAGGTATCGAAGCCACCGCTCTTACGCTCATATTTTTCTTTCGACATGTTTTTATCCCGTCGCACTTACACGTAGTGGCTTCGCTGCTTACGCGACCACACACACGCACACATGGGGCCTCGCTTCGCCCCGTAAGACAAGCGCATCTCTTCACTTCCTCCACAGTAGGGGATGAATGGGGGTGACGATTCCACACTGCAGTGGTTGGCATCCGAACCCGACTTTTGCTTGGCCTTCGCTTCTCATTGGAATGACCACTGTCCACTCGCAGACTTCTTAATTCCCCTGTAACTTGGCTTTCATTAGGCCAAACAGTCGCTGAGTTCCATTACGCTCCAGCCTAGAAATTTCTGCTTTATCCTGCGGATTTAGGCATTCTGCTGTCTTTATGGCAAACTGGCATCTCCAGCTGCCTCGAGTTGTCTCCATTTCTTACCAAATGCGGGGAGGTTTGCTGCTTCATTTTTCCCAATTCATTTTTTGCAGATCCAAGGCATCCAGCCTTTCACATCGGAGAGCGCACAGACAACTCAACTTTCTTCCTTATGTTCATGCCAAGTGCGAACTCTTATTTTTCTGCACGGACCACACAGAGAGCAATTGTTCTCGAAAATGCCCCAAACAATCGACGAATTTACGATTATTCGCTAAACCTTTCGTCCCCTATCTTCATTCATTCCTACTCAAGTGGCTCATTCGATACGTATTCCTCTTTCCCTTTCCGTGTTGCATAGGCTGCCCGTCAGCTGCGCCCTGATATTTATGACCTAACAGAGCTATTCTGAGACCACCCAGCCAGAGAGAGAATTCTTCGCCTCTTTTCTTTCCAAACCCCCAGATAAAACTTTATCTGCTGTTTACACTTTTAAACTCCAATCAAGCCTCGAACAATTAATACTTAATTAATTTCACACATCAACCACGCCCATTAATTACTAAATTAATGGCGGGGGTGGGTCGTAACATCGGCCCCTCCTCAAGAAATCTAGAAGTCCTCTTCTGGGCCTATCGCTTTGCTCTTATCAATTTCCAGAGCAACCATTGAGTGCTACCTTTTCCCACAGGTAGAAATAATTCAAAATGGCAAAAATATTGCGTTTCTTGCCTTCAAGAGCATTGGAGCGACTTCCCAATTATCCCGCAATTTTGTTAATTAATTTAGAGAACATCCGAAAGAAAAAACAACGTAAATGAGAAATAAATAAAAAAAACTGAACTGTAAAAGAACATGTGAGCC
Source organism: Macrothele yani (assembly GCA_039090855.1). Lineage (NCBI taxonomy): Eukaryota > Metazoa > Arthropoda > Arachnida > Araneae > Macrothelidae > Macrothele > Macrothele yani. The sequence goes on from CM076996.1 coordinate 11,291,339, forward strand.
TGCCGAACTGTGATTCCTAGCTACCTCATACCATACGCGACATGGCGGACAAATTTTAGAGTTTTCTTCAGGTTTTAGGATGGGGGGGGGGGGTGTCCACTGTAACATTCCATCCCTCCATGAAAGAAAAAAAAAAAAAGGGATGACTGGATGAAGTTTATTCATCCAATCATTCTATTTTTTTTTTAACTGTAAACACTCAACCCTTTCCCACCGTCGCAAGGCACCTAATTCCGGATTTAAGTGCCCGGAGTGGAAGGAAAGTTTAAGGATTTCATCACACGTTCATTGCTACCCGTCGAGATAGGCGGAAAGAAAATTTAAATATGAGGCATAGCTTCGAGAATCCACGAGTTCCACAGATCTCTCACGTTCGATGCTCCTATGCCCGCGAAATGATTGGAGGACTTTTGACCTGGCTTCCCTGCACTCGTAAGGGATCCACAATCATGCGGGTTCGCGCTGCAAAGGGTTCGGTTTCTGCCCTCAGCTCATCGCTATCAGATAGAAATTCAGCAGCTCTCTCCCGAAATTTAGATTTTGCAATCGCGAGTTTAGTTTGCTCACTCCATCTACCCACCATCGCTACACTTTCGACATCCTGAAAAAAGTGTTTAGCACGATACAGCGGATCAGTGCCTGTAAATAGCCTCAACATGTTTATGCATCCCGCTATTTGCTCACCGTAAACCATAGGTGCGGCTAAAGCTGTTTGTCTCAGCTGTGATGTACCCGCTGTACTTGTAACAGGTGTACTCTCTTCCGGAACAATTGCAGCCCCAGTGCTCACATGTTCTCCGTCAGAGTGACCACCAGAATCATCTGAATCCACGTGACTCGCAGATGACGATTTTTTCGTGTTAGCCATTTTGTTTATCTTACCCACTAAAATTATGGCAGTTCTCAGAAAACAGCTTAAGGCTTACTTAATGCTAAATTATACAAAATTCGCACCGAACAAAACTAAATAAAAATAGTAATGGCAGTCAATTCGCACTTATTTTACGAACATGAGTGTTGTTCCGCTAGCTGCAAAATATAGGTATCGATCCTGGGACAACGGCACCATTAATGTTACACGGCACTAGCAGTGTTCCTGCCGAGTCTGCCGGTAACGGTGCTTGAGACCTGAAGTACAATTTAGTTGGCCACGGCACCAGGTGAGAATCTCAGGTGCACTGCTGCACTCAAAGATTCACACCAGAACATAAAAAATGAAAAGTTGAAGAATGACCCGAAGCATAAGGCTTGGGTGAATCCACCTTGTGAACAAAATAACAACAACAAATAAAAAATAAAATAATCTAAAAAAAAATGATACTTTGGGATCAGAGTTGTGATGAGGTTCACCCGCAATCACCAATTCGTGACTGAGTGTAGTGGTCCGGATCTTACTCCGGTACATTCAATCCCCAACCAGCCAGTACAACACTCACTTTCGCAAATAACACATGATTCTCAAATACACAACACAACATTTAATAACGTTCTGCGAGATTTAAACAGATCCGGCGCTCTCTAGGCGCATAGACAATTGCCCCTCATATGTGGGCAGCATACGGTGTCACACTTTACTGTCGGATAACGCAGCCGACTGAGTCTCCACCGGACTATCTGAACAAGAGATACTACTCGTTTACACACTAAATAGAGCTGCAGGTGATATTCATATACAATTGCTTAGAGAATGAAAAAAAAATTATATGCAAACGATCACATTAAAAATACTCGCGACACAAAATACACAAGCACGTTAATTTGCGGTATAGGATTATAGGTGCGAAATACTGCCAAAGTTAATTAACTAAATCTAATAAGCATGCACATGCAGAACCCTGCCCGCTCGCTTTGGCCCTGAACCAAAGTTAAAAGAAACTGTCCCGCCCAGCGGAATTTGTAGCCACACCTTCTCCCTTATTCATGAAAAAAAAATAATCAGGAAATGGGCCCGGTAAGAAATTGAAATCTGTATGTGCAGGTATTTCCTCTGAGGTTCAGTCACTCAGCATTACTGCATCTATGTCCATGCAGCTTTGGGTGTCTGGATGGCACAAGTTCGCAGATGTGCGAAGAAAGAAAAAGGAAATATTCATCTACTTACAGTTTCGTGACTTTGCTGTGCAAATCCGTTGTGCATCACATAATATCACACGACAAAAAAAAAAACACGCACACAGACACTTGCACCATGTGGCAGCACCGATGATTCAACACTTCACTTTGACGCTTGATGTAAATGAAGCACACAATTAAAAATGGTAATATCACGCCGCACTTTGTTGCAATGATTAGAGTGCACACTGATCTATTCTCGTGACGATTTGAAGGTGGCCGTTAAGCAAAATAGGCCCTCTCACATCTGATGTTGCGGTTTCCAAGATTAATTTTCTCGGCCGAGCGAAATCAGACGTGCTTTTACCTTAAGTGTATATCGGCAACTCAACATTTCACCTGTATATTTGTTAGGTATCGAAGCCACCGCTCTTACGCTCATATTTTTCTTTCGACATGTTTTTATCCCGTCGCACTTACACGTAGTGGCTTCGCTGCTTACGCGACCACACACACGCACACATGGGGCCTCGCTTCGCCCCGTAAGACAAGCACATCTCTTCACTTCCTCCACAGTAGGGGATGAATGGGGGTGACGATTCCACACTGCAGTGGTTGGCATCCGAACCCGACTTTTGCTTGGCTTCGCTTCTCATTGGAATGACCACTGTCCACTCGCAGACTTCTTAATTCCCCTGTAACTTGGCTTTCATTAGGCCAAACAGTCGCTGAGTTCCATTACGCTCCAGCCTAGAAATTTCTGCTTTATCCTGCGGATTTAGGCATTCTGCTGTCTTTATGGCAAACTGGCATCTCCAGCTGCCTCGAGTTGTCTCCATTTCTTACCAAATGCGGGGAGGTTTGCTGCTTCATTTTTCCCAATTCATTTTTTGCAGATCCAAGGCATCCAGCCTTTCACATCGGAGAGCGCACAGACAACTCAACTTTCTTCCTTATGTTCATGCCAAGTGCGAACTCTTATTTTTCTGCACGGACCACACAGAGAGCAATTGTTCTCGAAAATGCCCCAAACAATCGACGAATTTACGATTATTCGCTAAACCTTTCGTCCCCTATCTTCATTCATTCCTACTCAAGTGGCTCATTCGATACGTATTCCTCTTTCCCTTTCCGTGTTGCATAGGCTGCCCGTCAGCTGCGCCCTGATATTTATGACCTAACAGAGCTATTCTGAGACCACCCAGCCAGAGAGAGAATTCTTCGCCTCTTTTCTTTCCAAACCCCCAGATAAAACTTTATCTGCTGTTTACACTTTTAAACTCCAATCAAGCCTCGAACAATTAATACTTAATTAATTTCACACATCAACCACGCCCATTAATTACTAAATTAATGGCGGGGGTGGTCGTAACATCGGCCCCTCCTCAAGAAATCTAGAAGTCCTCTTCTGGGCCTATCGCTTTGCTCTTATCAATTTCCAGAGCAACCATTGAGTGCTACCTTTTCCCACAGGTAGAAATAATTCAAAATGGCAAAAATATTGCGTTTCTTGCCTTCAAGAGCATTGGAGCGACTTCCCAATTATCCCGCAATTTTGTTAATTAATTTAGAGAACATCCGAAAGAAAAAACAACGTAAATGAGAAATAAATAAAAAAAACTGAACTGTAAAAGAACATGTGAGCCTGCCGAACTGTGATTCCTAAGCTACCTCATACCATACGCGACATGGCGGACAAATTTTAGAGTTTTCTTCAGGTTTTAGGATGGGGGGGGGTGTCCACTGTAACACTGGAAACATACCTGGAACTCTGTTTCTGGAATACTCTTGAGTTCCTTTGTCACCTTCGAAGTAATCCCGTTCCGCAGATATGCATTTAGTCAGACGCTGTTGCAATTGCGGGAAAAATACCTGGAACTCTGTTTCTGGAATACTCTTGAGTTCCTTTATCACGTTACGCTAGATGTCATAAATGTCTGAAAACTTTCGCCCTTTCATGCAGTTTTTATCTTTGCGAAAAGCCAGAAATCACAAGGATTAAAGTCAGGTAAATAGGGTGGATGATCCAATTTGGTAATTGATTTCTTAGCCAGGACGTTGCGAACAGTGAGCGCATCATGGCTTGGGGTACTGTAAGACCGCAGTTCCGCTCTTTTTCTTCAAACAGAATCCCGTAATCTTTTCAACACCTCTAAAATAGCATTGTTGGTGACCGTTGGTCCTTGTTAAATGAATTCGTGATTAACTATCCCCTTGTGATCGAAAAACACACAAGTATGGTCTTAAACTATGAGCGTGGCATGCTTACTGTTTTCGGCTCTTATTCCACTCAAAGACACTTGACATTTTCATAGCATCCTCACCATACGCCACTTTCAATAGCTCTAGCTCTAGCGTTTCAGTAGCACTTTTATCGATCTTCACAGAGAATTTTTTGTTAATGCGCTGCTCTAAATTTTTATCACTTATTTTTACCTCAAAACTTAGACTTGCATTACTTCCTCAACTGCTCACCCAAGAATGACTCTACTGGTCTGCGGTTAACTCATGCACTACTTGAAATATGTCCAGACACGCATAGGTACGTGATTCTGCGAGCATCGCCACAAGGGCAACACTAGGTGACCATTCCTTCACACAAAGACTTGCATTGCTTTCGCAACTGCCTTCTCATGACTGGCTCTACTTGAAATATGTCCAGACACGCAGAGGCACGTGATTCTGCCCGCAACGGCACAAGGGTGAACTGCGCTACCGTTTGAAGAATTAAATTGTCTCACCTCGTATTATTATTATATTTTTTAATTTGAGGTTTAACGACCCCCGTAAGCAACTCAATGGGCTATAAGCAGTCGCCCGTCCCTAATTTAGGGTTACTGGTTCCAGGGAAGAGATAGAGACAGTGCCGTAAGACAAACACAACATCCATGCCTCACCGGGATTCGAACCCGGACTCCTTTCGGACGAATGATCAGAAGCCATCGCTTAGACCACTGTACCACCGGGGCGGCCCTCGTATTATTTTAAATAATAGTTGCAAGTATGAGCTATTCTTTACGGTGAACCAAATAAAATCTGTGAAAAACACTAGAATATCAGAACAACATTCTTCATAACATTTCACATAACAACGAATTTTATTCTCAAATATAGTGAATCACAGGCGCACATATGGGGCCAAGGGGGCCCGTACCCCTGTCGTTTTTGTAGTATTTTGTTTTCCTTTTTTAATAAGAAATGTAATTGTTTTCAGCAGGGAAATGAGGTTCCAAAGACTGAGCGGACAATGAGGGGCGAGAGGTGAAATGAGCGGACAGGAAGAGGGGTTGAAGTATTTTAAAGTTGACGGGATGTTAACAAAGCTCACTCATTTGGTTTCACCGTTCAAGCCTTCTGAACGGTGGAGAAGGTATGTCAGTTGTGTCCGAATTTTACTCTCCCGCATTGAGTTCGATTAGTATTGCAACTCGTTTATAATGTGAAACATGCCGTAAACATTCTTGTGATCTTTTTTGTTTTTTGATTTTATTATTTGCTCAGGCTTATTATTATACTGGTTACGGTTGATGAGAAAAGAAAACATATATTCCTTGAGCAATGCTGAAAAAGTAAGCCATTTCTTGGGAAACTGTTGCGACGTCATTCACAACCAGATCTAAATTACGAAAAGCGTAGGGTACTGAAAATGCTGTAGGGTTTAAAGTAATTTTTTTAAGTCCGTTGTGTTTTCCCTTCGTGTTGGCTCAATTGTCATAGCCCTGGACACGCATATCATGGATGCTAATATTTTCGTGATTTGAAAACATTAGCAAAAATATAATTAGTCTTTGACTCGTTTGTATCCGCTACTGAACAAAAAGCTGAAAATCTTATCTAATTTCATTTTTTTTTTATTTGTTGGTTATTTAAAAGTGCAAATCGTATAGGTCATTCATCTCAGGAGAACCATGGGTATGGTCTATTTCTTCTGCTTAGAGGGATTAAAGCAATTTTTTCTTTTCTAAGCTACACATGAAAAGCATTTTTTTCTTCTCTAAGCGACACTTCCCGCTGACATGAGGGCAAGGCTTGACTTTTGCCGTAGGAACTCGTGGAGGACGGGACAGAGAAAGAAATCGTTCCCTCTTTTGCGTGTATGACTGCTTTCCTTTTGGCTTAAAACAAGTTTTTAGACATGAAGCTACATAAAAAATTGGAAAATGATGGAATGATTGTGTGTGTGTGTGTGTGTGTGTGTGTGTGTGTGTGTGTGTGAGTGATATTTCATCATTTTCCAACTTTTTTTTCCGAATTCCATCCAACGTAATATTGGAAACTGCAGGAACTTAGGTAATACCTTTCTACTTTAAAAAAAAACTGAAACATACTGAATTTCTTTTAACTACGGTATGATATGGAGATAACGATGTCCTCTGTTAACCTGTTAAAAATGAAAATAATAATTTGAACAAAAAATTTCAGACAAGCCTCCTTTCTTTTTTTCGCACTTTAGAGAGTAATGACAGCTAGTAACTGATAGACCGAAATTTATGCCTACAGTGGTGTGCAAAAGTATTACATCACCTGCAAAGACCGTGAATTTTTAAGTTTAGCTCTTTTTTTAACTAACTAATTTTCATAGTTATTTCATCCTTTATATTCAATTAGATGCAAAATTTGATGGTGTTTTAGTTTTTCCTGTAGCTACTTCTGTTCTTAAGATATGACATAAAATCTGGGGCTTGACAAACACATTGAAATTCACGTTACTGCTGCGTATCAGTTGTTACAGCCAATCTCTCACAGAAACTCTTTTACCTGATTGGCTGCTTCCTAATGCTATCCCAATCCTACTCCAGCCATTGTAAGGGTTGATGCAGCGCTACTAGAGCATTGTAGTGGTTGCTTCTTGTTGCTATTAGGGTATAATTTGTGTGCATTCTCAATAATGGTTAAAACTGCGGAATTGTCCACAGCGGAGAAAGTAAAACTAGTTGTTCTGCATGAAGAGGGATTTTCTTCAGGCAAATCGCTGAAAGAATGGGATGTAATCAATCAACAGTTATTAGGCTACTGAAGAAAGTAAAAGACACTGGTGATATTACAAATATGCGTGGCAGTGGAAGGTCCAGATGTACTACACCCAGGCAGCACAGATTGCTCAGAAAGCTAAGCTTGGCAGACATGAGACTCAATTCACCTGATCTGCTTCAAAGATGATCTGAAGTGACTGATGTTACTGTTAATACATCTGCTGTTAGGAGGAGGCTGCTTCACTATGACTTACGCGGCTCCACAGGCCGGCGTAAACCACAGTTAACTGCAAATCAAAGACAGCGTAGACTTCAGTGGGCAAAACAGTATGTCTCATGGACAACCAGGCAATGGTAAAATGTTCTTTTCAGTGATGAAACAGAATTTCGCCTTAATGGTAGTCGGAGTAGTGCCTATGTAAGGAGATTCAAGCGTGAAGAATTAAATCCAAGTTTCTTAGTGTCTACTGTTAAGCCACCGGTGAAGGTCATAGTTCGGAGCTGCATGTGTGGACATGGCGTTGGAAACCTTCATATTTTCAGTGGTACGGTAAATGCCCAGAAATACATCTGGATATTAGAAAACAAGATGCTACCATCATCTAGAAGGCTTTATGACTGCAATTTTATTTTTCAAGATGAAAATGCTCCCCATCATCGTGCTAAGGTAGTGAAAAAGTGGTTTCAGGAAAAAAAATCAGCATCTTGATTAGCCACCAGTCATCGGACTTAAACCCGATCGAAAATTTGTGCTTCAGAGTGTCGTATGAATAAAAAAAGAAGCCAACAACCAAAATTCAACTCACTGAAGATGTAATTCAAATTTGGAATCGTGTTGTGCAACCCAATCTTTTACAAAACCTTGTTCACAATATGCCAGCAAGATGCAAAGCTGTGATTAAAGCTAAAGGCTGGACAACGAAATATTAGATGCACTTTATAATTTTGCTTGATTATATTTCTGTATTTAAATGTTATTTCATTCCTTATGAATTACAAAAACGATTTATTGTTGTAAACCTTAGTATTGGATAAATGATCCTTTTCATAATAAAACTTCGACTTGGTCATGATTTTTGTAATGTATCTTAAGTACAGAAGTAGCTTCAGGAAAAACTAAGAGATTTTTAAAATCTCCATTAAATTTCGCATCTAATGATGAAATAACTGTGAAAATTAGTTAGATAAGCAAAGAGTTAAGCTTAAAAGTTCACGGTTTTTGCAGGTGACGCAATACTTTTGCACACCACTGTATGTCGTTCAGTTAAAGATTAAATAAAATACCAGCGTGTAAATTGGTAGATCTTTTTTATTTCTTGATTGACAATTATTATTAACAGGTTCATAAGTTAAAACTTATTTTCCTCCCTGTTTTTCATATCAAGCAAAAGGACTGTCGGAAAGTGCAGTAAAGGATGTTTCTCGAACAACAGTTATTTGTTCTTCGTGACTTACATCGGGGGTATAGTCTAGCATAATAGCGTAGCATTTGCGTGATTTTAGAGTATCTATTAACTGTTTTTATTTTTTCACCATTTACATGAATGATATCAGTTTGTATTTTATTACTTAAATAATGAGCCATGTTATCATTAAACAAAGGTCTTCGCCTTTTCCACGTTTATAAGTGAATCACGGAAAAATTATCCTTGGCCGCCACCGGGAATCGAACTCAGGGTCTTCCAGTTACGCGCCGGATATGCTTCCACTACACCACAGCGGCCTCGAATTCCTCCAGACTCACACACGCTAACTGCCAAGCCAATTTGGCAGGTTGCTTCTTGGAGCCCCGCACAATGCAGGAGATTCACCAAAGATGGTAAACAGCAACTGAAGAAATAATTAGAAGGTGAATGAATAATAATGTTATCATTGTTACTCTGAATACGACTTATATATTCTGCCGTGCATGATGTTATCGAACTGAGTAAATTGTGTCTTATTTTTTTTTTTTTTTTTTTTTTGGATTTTCCATTGACGTCCTTGTACAGTTGTTATTGCGGTCTTTCAACCCTAAATTTTGTTCATCTAAATATTGAATTATGTATACAATTCTTTACATATACATAGTGGTGGCTCGTGCCGCTGAAAATATATGTGCTACGACTTAACTCCCTCTTTTCCCAGCAAAGACCTTGGAATTGGGACTCAGCGGGTTAACCTCCACCATCGGCTGAAAAAATAAAAAAATAAAGATTAATAAAAGAGGAATAAAGACAACTCTAGATGTTTTCCGTAATTATATACAAATTAATATGAATTATTAATAATGTTCTTCACCTTTTTAGCGTCAGCAGTTACATTTATAGTCTTTTTAGTGTTGGTGGTTAAATTTATTATCATATATCCGACAAAGTATTAAGTCTAATATTTTGCAGAAACATAAGAATTTATTAATGTGCGACGACTTTAATTGTCGAGAAAACATTCAGCTGTGGATCTTGGAAAAAAGTTATTTATTTACTCAAGTTTTTTGAAAAATGCGTTTTTATCTATTTCCGTATTTTTAATGAGAAATACTTTTGCGGTGTCTTTGTTCAATGTACAATCAACCTCGAAATCTTATTATTTGTGATTTTTATTGCACTTTCGAGGATCTTAAATATGAATTGATTATACATATGAATAAACTATCACATATATATAATCAATTCAGTCCTCTGTTACGGAGATTTAATACCAGAATTTTAGGCAAAGATATTAAATCTCATTTCGCAACTTTTATTTCGCTTTAGTGCTCCATTTCCTTTGTTTCTACGATGCGTGAGAATATTTTGCCGTGTTCACCCCGCTATGAAACATCGGAAACACAGTTTATTTAGAGACGCCAGTTCGTCGCATTTTAAGGGTCTGGGCCTTTGTATTTCGTAGACGCATTGGTACTGTCCATCTCATTTAATCTTTGCCTTGTTAATTTCAAAGCAGCCGACTGAATGCGCAAGCCTTCTTAATTTCTACCTCGAAGCTTTACTAAGCCGACGCCGGCGTTTTCCCATTTTTTTTATGGAAGTAAAGGGGTGAGTTTACGTGGGGACAAAGAGGGGTGTTAGGACAGTCGACTCTGGGAATTGAAAGCGAGCAGTCGCAGGGAGGAGGCGAGGAAGCACCTTAGGTGTTAGGAAGCAGGTCTTAAGCTGACCGGGGGAATAGAGATTTTCTCCGCAGAGAAAAGGGAAACGAGGGAATGACCGAAGAGAGATTTAGTGGGCGGGGGGAATTTTAGTTTCAGAGGAACAGGGAGGAATAATTACTAAGCTGAGGACAACCTTCCTGCGATTAAGTAAAGAGAAGAATAAAGTGCTTTTTAAGAGATTTAAGAGGATTGCATAAAAATTATTACTTAAATCTATTTTATTATCTTCAACTACGCAAGACCATTTTTGTTAACTGGCTTTAGTTACCTTCCATAGTCTTCCGTGGTTGAAGATAATAAAATAGCTATAAGTAATAATTTTTAAACACAACAAGTCGTAGAATTTCGTCGCCGTTCCATTGAGCCGTGAGGGTGGTACGGAGGACTACCAAGGATGGTCGGCTATCGTAGGAAATGGCTACCCAGACAGTCACTCCCGGTGTGCGAGTCATTGTGCCGATCCACGGTAAAGGCAGGATCCTTACGCTATCTGGTTCGCCTCCAGACACGTATGCGCTGGTCATTGGCGCCAAGTGCAAACCGTGACTCACCACTGAAAACCACACGACGCCCCTGGAAACTGTCCCACGTTGATCGGGTCCGACACCACTGTAACCGGTGCCGGCGATGCTCGCTTGTTAGTGGTAGGCGGCGGAGTGGTCTCCTCGAATGTAGTCCCCCTGCCTCAAGTCGTCTGGAAATGGTCCGGATGACCACTTTCGTACATGTAGACAGCACAAAATGGCCACGGATGGTTGAGAGCGAAGAATTCTGTTGTGCTCGTGCGGCTCTCACAATCGCTCGATCCTCGCGTTCTGTCGTTGTTCTTGGCCGTCCACTGCCCGCGTACCGTTCGGTTGGGCCCTTTTCAACCCACTGGTGCCAACATCTTCCAATCGCCGCCCAACCCAAATGTATCGCGATATGGCGACTTGACCAACCGGCTTCTGTCAGCCCAATTATACGTCCTCTCTCAAACTCGCTCAACTACTCGTATTCTGCACGGATCCGACGTCGAGGCATCCTCACAGTCCTTGGAAGTTTATGCAACGGCAGTCCGTTGTCTCAACTGCCCTTACGTGTGAGCTTTGCTCTTGATGTACCCTACTCGATGCGAGGTTCCCCTGCGCTGTGGGAGGCCACTATGTAGTCATTGGTCGTTATTTTTTATTTATTTGCATATTCAGCCGTGAGGTACTTGCATGAGGACGTCCATCAGAATCGAAAGACTTTCTCGGGGTGCTTCTTCTTCTTCTTCTTCTTTTTTTTTTTAGGGAAAGAGTGCTTTTTGTACATTTGTACAAAACTCAACACCTTCAGTTGATTACGAGGAGATGAAAAAGTCTTTGAAAATATCCATAAATTATACAGAGGCTGAGTCGAAAGTTTTGCAATATTTGCATAAACGCATGTGCTGCGGCGGTTATGTCACGTGTTTAAACTAGTTCAAGTCGCGCACTGCAGTCAGTCGAAAGGGATATAAAGTGGTAGTCGTTGCTGTGAACAGTATTTCATGTCGTCGTTCTGTCTGTGGTTAAGACGCCTAAAAGATGAACAGCCACAGCCGGATAATTAGGGAACTGTGCTTAAGGAGTTTAAACTCGGCCATAACGCTGCTCAAGTAACGCGAAACATTTGTCATGCGAAAGGGGAAGGTTCCGTGGAACACAGCAGCGCCACCAGATAGTTCAAGAAATTTCGCTCAGGTGACAGAAACCTCGAAGATCAGCCAAAGTCAGGTAGGCCGCGAACCGTGTATTCGGTGGCCGTGCGTCAAGCCATAGAGGCAAACCTGACAACCAGCACTCGAAGATTATCAGGCGAGCTGAGCATATCACAGACCACCGTGATTCGTCATCTTCAGAACCTCGGCAAGGTCTACAGGAGCTTCAGCATTGTCTCTCACGAACTAACGCCAGCTGAAGCAAATCGCCGAGTGGAAGTGTGCACGAAACTCCTAGAAAACTCGCGCGATGTACGTTTCATCAAGAGAATTGTTACGTGCAATGAAAAGTGAGTCTTGTTCCGTAATACTAACACAAAACTGCAGTGGTTGAGCTCGGGCCAGCTACCTAAATCTGTTGCCAAACGTGGATGCTTTGAGCACAAGGTGATGCTCTGCGTCTAGTGGAATTTTGAGGGAATAATTCAGTACGAATTTGTTCCAGACGGTCGGACCATCAACGCCAACATTTACTCTGAACAGCTGGACCGGATGTATGCCGTTTTGGAGGAGAAGTACCCGGCACTGGTGAACAGAAAGCGCACTCTGCTACAGCAGGACAACGCTCGGCCTCATACCGCGCGAACGACCTGGGCAAAACTCCAGGAACTTGAGGGCATCGAACTGATGCCACACCCAGCATATAGTCCGGACCTTATCCCGTCGGATTATTACCTGTTCCGGTCCATGGCCGACTTCCTTCGCGGGTGGCACTTCAACAGCCAGGAGGAGGTGGCACCTGGTGCGGAGTTCTTTGTCTCGAAGAGCAAGAACTGGTACCGCCGCGGAATCGAAGAACTGGCAGACAGATGGCTAAAGACGGTGCAACACGATATACTGTACTTTTAATGCTAGTCAGTTTTCGTCGTAAATTTACGTATGAAGGCATGAAGAGATCCAAATGTTGCAAAACTTTTGACTCACCCTCTGTATAACAGAACATCTGTCTTTCTTGGATTGTGTATCTGTGCGTTTTATGGAGAAATACTATTCTTGAAAAACCGATCGTTTCTCACCGCCCTACTTCTTTTTCAGATAGAACTGCATAGCTGCAGTCGCATTGCTATGAAAATGGAAAAAATGAGGGGGGAGTGTGCGGCGAGAAAAAAGTTATTTTTCAAGGATAGCCGGCAAAGTTAGAGGACTTCAATACTTATGTTGTGCGCAGGGCCCCGATAACTCTAAATCTGCCACTGTAACAGCTAGTAAGATTTTTTTGTTTTTTGCAATCTTTAGTTAATTTATTTTACTACAGTGTAATTTCGCAATTACAAACAAGCGCAGAAACGTTTCTCCATCCTTGCACGACAAATTCTCAATTGTGATATACCCAATGAATGCTAGTTGATAAAAATAACGCCTGTGGTGTGAGAATCAAAGGTGGCGGGTTAAAATGTATGAAATAAATGTTGCTCTTAAAAACCGTTATCTGATTTAAATCTCCCTGAAGTAATTGTAAAGCTTTGTCGTTTACAATGTTTCGTGAACTAACCTTGGCCGCCCCGGTGGCTAAGGTGGTCAATCCCTAATTCGGGACAGGTGTTCGCAAATTCGGAAGGGCCCGCTCCGTAGATACCCACAGTGATCGTTAACCTCCTCCAAAAAATTTCTGCTGTATACAATAACAATGCTGTGCTGCCAAGTGCTGAAGGCTGAAGTACCCACAGTATTTTTGTACATTACATGAAAATAAATGCATATATTTTTTCTCTAAAAATCCACTAATTCTTGATTATCTCAATAAATACTTCTTCGCATGCTATTAGGTAGAATATCGTGAGCACTTACTGTCTTTCCATGTACTTTTTTGTTTGTTTGTTTGTTTAAAAGGTGTGAAGTACTACAGAGTGTTTCGCGTATCAAGACGACAAAGTTGCGTTGCAGCGATAAACTTTGTCGGTGTAGCTTAACTGGGAAAGTATTCTGCTCCGGAGCAGAATCGAAACCTGATATTTCGTGTTATCGCCTTTCTCAAGGGTGAGGATATAGATGAGGCGAGAATTAGGGACACTTATTTCAGAGCCGAATACTTTCCCAATTAAGCAACACCGACAAAGTTTATCGCTGTAACGCAACTTTGTCGTCTTGATACGCGCAACAAACACACACACACACACACACACACACACTACATATGTGTTGCTCGTATCAAGATGACAAAATTGTGTTGCAGCGATAAACTTTGTCGGTGTAGTTTAATTGGGAAAGCATTTGGCTCTGGAGCAGAATGATTCGAATTACGCCACCGACAAATTTGTGTTTCACTATATGGGGAGAGGAGTTTAACGACCACCATGAGCAACTTAGTGCGCTATAAGTAGTCGCCCGTCCCTAATTTAGGGCCACTTGTTCCAGGAAAAGGACAGAGCCAGAGCCGTAAGACAAACACACCACTAATGCTACATCGGGCCCATATCGGACGAACGGTCAGATGCCAGCGTTTACATCACTGTGTAACTTCTGCATTCTTCATTATTTTACTTTTTTTTATTTATTCTTGCGATTTGATAAAATATTTACGCCTATAAGGGAATATCACAGCAATATTTAATTTTCATAAACCAGGAAAACTGAAAATTCGCTGATTTACAACAACATCCGCTTTCCAGGCCAGCTCACTTGCTCTGAGAGGGAGTGAACACCCTCCATATTTCCCCTACTTAACGTTCTGGGATGGAATAAAACTGTCCTGTACCACAGCGCACATTTGTATCGCTCTGAATTTCTGCACATGCTGGTTGGCGCCTAGGCTGCATACAAGGACTGATCCAGAAACGAGGTAACAAGGGTGATCATTCCACGAGCCCACCTATAAAAAGTACAAGCACAACCTTGACTATAGATAACTGTAGATAGTAATGCACCCAAATTGCAACACTGTGGAGCCTGATGAAGCGTGAGCACATTACAACCGTTTTGTGGCAGTTCAAAATGGCAGTTATACTGCAACGGCGCTGTCGCGAGGAAATCCAAGGTGTCGTTCGATTTTTTGGGCAAAAAAAGTTTCGATGGCTAATATCCATTAATAGCTTATTGTATTGTATGGGAAACGTGTAAGGGTGCGTCAACATGTTACTGAATGGTATCAAAAGTATGAGGTTGTAGAGATTCCGACAACGACAATCGCTGTCTATATCAATGAAGCTCGTCACCAGAAATCAACGCAACACTAGCTGAAAAAATTAAATCTCTCACCTAGTGGTTTTTACCTCTTTCCACTGTTGAAAGAACGTCAGTTCCCTATACAGAAAGAAATGAAAATCGCTGTCAAAATATACCTCTAGCTACAGAAACAAGATTTTTTATTGCAGGTTTAACAACCACCGTGAGTAACTCAATAGGCTATAAGCAGTCGCCCGTCCCTCATTTAGGGCAAATGGTTCCAGGGAAGGGATAGAGCCAGTGCCGTAAGCAAAACACAATATCCATGCCTCACGGTATTTGAACCCGGACCCTTTCGGACGAATGTTCAGCAGCCAGTGCTTAGGCCACTCCGGCACCGGGACGGCCAAGATATTTTTATGTGAAAAAAAATAAAGAATATATATATATATCATCATCATCATCATTGTCAACCATTATCAATCCACTGCTGGACGAAGGTCTCCCCAAGTTTCCTCCACAACGGTCTGTCTTGTGCCAGTCTCCTCCATGTCACCCCTGCATACTTTCGAATTTCATCCACCCATCTCCCATGTGGTCTTCTTCTGGGTCTTTTCCTGTCCCTTGGAATCCAATCTAAAATTTCGGCTGTCCATCGATGATCTGTCCTTCTGGCAGTATGTCCAGCCCATTGCCATTTCAGGGATTTAACTCTTATCATGATGTCTTCCACTCTTGTCATTTTTCGGATCCACGAGTTCCTCTTCTTATCTCTCCTGGTTACACCAAGCATGCACCTCTCCATGCTGCTTTGAGTTGTCTGCAGCCTTTGTATGTCTCTTTTAGTTAAGGTCCACGTCTCTGCACCATACGTAAGCACTGGAAGGATGCATTGATCAAACACTTTTCTTTTAAGACATAATGGCATATTGCTCTTGAAAATTATGCTATTTCTTCCAAAAGCTCTCCAGGCAAGTTTTGTACGACGATTAATTTCTTCATCAATGTGACCCTCACTTGATATCTGCTGTCCAAGATAAACGTACGTGTCTGTTATCTCCAGCTTTTCTCCATCAATCGACAAATCTTCATTTCTTGTAAAAGCATTGAACATCACTTTTGTCTTCTGAAAGTTCATTTTTAATCCCACTTCTTTACTCTTGTCAGCAAGTTCCTGGATCATACTCTGCAGCTCTGATGGGGTAGTTGCAAAAATGACTACGTCATCAGCAAAACGAAGGTGGGTTAGATAATCTCCATTAATCTTTATCCCCTTGTTTTCCCAGCTCAGCGACTGAAAAACACCCTCCAATGTGGCATTAAAGAGCTTCGGAGATATGGTGTCACCTTGTCTCACTCCCTTTCCAATTTTTACGTGTGTTGTATTTTCAAACAGCCTAATCTTTGCACTTGCATTTTCATAGATGTTATTAATAATATTAATGTATGCATCTTCAATACCGCAGGTTTTCAGAGCCATTGTAACTGCTGATGGTTTCACCGAATCAAAGGCTTTTTCATAATCGATAAAAGCCATGCACAATGGAAGTTCATATTCCCTTGCTCTTTCAATTAGTTCTCTCAGCACGTGGATATGATCTATTGTGCTGTAGCCACTCCTGAATCCAGCTTGTTCTCTCGGTTGAGCCATGTCCAGTGTTACCTTCAAGCGGTGTGAAAGAACTTTAGTGAAGATTTTATAAACTACTGATAGGAGGCTGATAGGTCTGTAGTTTCCGAGATCCTCAATGTCACCTTTCTTATGTAGCAGGATCATTGTAGCGGTGTTCCAATCCTCAGGAATCTTTCCTTCATTAAGGCATCGAGTGAAAATTTGGGCGAGTACTGTTTCGATTTCTCCACTTGCTTCTTGTATGATGTCTACAGTAATTCCATCTTCTCCTGGAGCTTTTCCTCGCTTCATATATATATATATATATACACTGGCGTGCAAAAATTAAGGACGAGACGGTTTTTCGAATGCAATGTCGTGCAGATGTGCTCCACATCGACTCAAATCATACCATAAGATCCCCAAGATGTAAGAATATGGGACAAGTGAGCAAAACCGTCCAAACAAGGAATCCAAAGGATACAAAGACACTTTATTGAAAAGGTAGCTTCGAGCACAACTGGACAGAAGACAGAAACGTCCATGTTACAGGCGGCTGCCAAGAAAAATATAGTCTTTAGTAGGGGATATAATCACCCCTAACTGCGTTGCAGGATTTATAACGTCTGTCCATGCTGAGTACGAGGTTGTCAAGGAGCTGTTGAGGCATCGTGGCCCATTCCTCTTGTAGCGCTAATCGCAGCTGCGGAATCGTTGCTGGCGGCTGGTGACGTGCTGCCAAGCGTCTCCCGAGAAGGTCCCACACGTGTTCGATTGGATTTAGGTCCGGGGACCTTGCGGCCCAATCCATGCGTTGAATATCTTCACCCTCCAACAGCTCTGCGACAGCCACTGTACGATGAGGTGTAGCGTTGTCGTCCATGAAGAGAAACTCAGGACCCACAGCACCTCTAAACAGACGCACGTGAGGCAGGAGAACATCGGTACAATAGCGGACACCAGTGACTGAACCTCCTTGGAAGATGTGGAGGTCAGTACCAAGCATGATACCGGCAGGCTACCAAGCATGATACCGCCCCAAACCAGAACTCCGCCACCTCCAAACCGGTCCCTTTCGATGATGTTGGAGGTGTGATTGCGTGTTCCCTGCTCTCTCCAGATGTGTATACGTCCAGAATCGCTCGTCAGACTAAATCAGCTGTCATCCGTAAAAAGAATTCGCCCCCATTGCTGATGTGTCCAGTTCTTGTGTTCCTGGCACCACGGAAACCGCCGTCTCCGATGAGTAGGTGTTAATGGCACACACCGTACTGGTCGTCGTGCAAATAGACCACCTTTGTGCAGCCACCTGGCCATGCTAAAACGCGATAACGGGCGTCCAGTTGTCTGTTGCATGTGCCTTGCGATTTCTCCCGCTGTCTGCCGTCTGTCTCTTCTTGCCTGTAGGACAATATACCGGTCGTCCGCCGCCGTATATTGTCCTACAGGCAAGAAGCATTTCAAACGAGAGAAACAGCTGTCCGAGAGTTTAGCAGTGCTCGTGGACGACCACTGCTAAACTCTCGGACAGCTGTTTCTCTCGTTTGAAATGCTCTCCAAGCTCGTGAAACGATGCTGTGAGCGATCCCGAACTCCTCGGCCACACAAGTCACACTTCGACCTTCTTCCAAATTCACAATGACGCGACCTCGGGTAAAGTCATCCAGATGTCGTCTACTTATAACGAAGTAAATTTCTCCGTCATTTCTGTCCACGCCAGGATTCGAACCCGGATCCTCTCATTCCGGAATAAGTCACTCTACCAATTGAGCTACGCGGACGTTTTATTCTGATTCCTATCTGCTTTTATGTCGTGTGCGTCCTTCGGGCAGGTACGTCACATCTCCTGGTACGTTACATATTGTATTGCTTGTTGGCCATATCACACGGTGGCAGCAACTCGACGTCGTTCAAACCAATGTACACCGTGCAATAGCTTTCACCGAATTGCTGAGCGTATACCGCTCGTATGCTTTATACCCTTCCGACACTCCCCCTCCCCCCTACGTCATGCTGCATATATGCGCATGCCCCACCCTACCGGACCCAAGTCTATCGCCTGAGTGGTCTTTCGGTCTGTTCTGCCTGCTCGTTCCGCTGTTATGCTAATTTCTCCTCTTCGTCCTTAATTTTTGCACACCAGTGTACAATATATGGTGTCAAAAAAATATATATGTACAGTGTATATCGCTGAGTGAGCAATGATTTATGACCACCTACCTAATACTTCGTAGGTCCTCCTTTCGCTCTCAGTACTGCAGCTATCCGACGAGGCATCAATTCAATAGAATGCCGGAAGCAGTTGGGAGGTGTGGCCAGCCAGCAGTGTGTAACGCGGCGTTCAATGTTGGTATGGTGATTGGTGAATCCAGACGCATATGCCGTTTCATAGTTTCCCCATAAGTGCTCTATGGGATTGATACCGGGGGAGTTCAGAGGCCAATCAATATGCTGGAAGTCTGAACTGTGTTCTTCAAACCATTCCTGCACAACATTGGACCTGTGACTCGGCACATTGTCATCTTGGAAGACACCGTCGCTATTCGGAAAAAAGTGCACCAATGCTGGTTGTACAGAGTCAGCCAGCAATTCATGATAGTGGGTGCCAGTCATACGTTCTTCCACATGCACCTGGGTTCACGTTCCTGCTAGATAGATATGCCCCACACCATACAGCCACCTCCACCGACCTCCACTGTGCAGACCATACAGGATGGATCGAGTGCCTCATGTTGTTTGCGCCAAACACGTACACGACCATACATGGAGTGGAGGGAATAAAAAACGCGACTCGTCAGACACTTTTTTCCAGTCATCCGACGTCCAACTTGCATCATCTTCGCAAGAGGCGCCTATGAACCGCGGCGAGTCTTTTGCGCCTAGGAGAGGATGTCTTCCGGGTCATCTTCTCTTATAGTCTATACGTCCGAGCGTGCAACGCAGGGTCATGACAGATACTGTTACGGGTTGACCGTTGTTGTATTGGATAGTCAACTGTTGAACAGTGCTGCGTCTGTTGACCTGTACGAGTCCTCGGACCCGGCGCTCACCTCTCACATAAACCTTTTGTTGTCCTGTGTAGTTTTGTCTCCGGTCATTGTTCGACCATTTTCACCCCAGTCGTTATATACCTTATGCGTCTGCTCG
This sequence comes from Macrothele yani, assembly GCA_039090855.1. Taxonomy (NCBI): domain Eukaryota; kingdom Metazoa; phylum Arthropoda; class Arachnida; order Araneae; family Macrothelidae; genus Macrothele; species Macrothele yani. The sequence goes on from CM076996.1 coordinate 11,311,081, forward strand.
CAAACAACCCACCAGTTCAGCCGTTTGGGAAATCGAGGCACCTGCTCTTCGAGCTCCCACAATCTGTTATTACTCAAAGTCCGATAAATCCTCCCGTTTACCCATCATGCTTCAAATTTTACTACCTACTGCTCCACTCACACCTTATAGATGCTACATCGGTCAACTAATCACGTTCACGTTCTCTCGGAAATATATATATCTGTGACTGACGTAAGAAATTACCAAATGACGACACAACTCCAGTTTCTATTGAAAGTATTAAGTGGCACGTGCAGGAAACTGCGGTTAATGCTGTTACTGATGTTTCCTCGGGGCTTTCGTATCTGATATTAAAATAAGACTTAAAAAATCGAATAAGAATCCACATTGTTCAGCGCGGAATGTTTAAATAAGAACTAGAGCTATTTTGTAGCTGTTGTTTCTAACGGTTGGAAAACGCTGCAACAATGTTCTTTCAGGAAAAGCGAAATTTCCTGTTGCTGTAATGGAAATGTATTTATGTATAATTACGTAACCAAGACTTGAAAAAACTTACAAAGAAGGGAAACTTTCACACCACATTTAAGTAAATAAAAGTCGTGTGACGATGTAGGAGTTTAAAAAAAGGTAATTAAAGTGCTTTGTAAAAAGAACCACAGCAGTCGTTGCTTTTCAAGCTGGAAAAAATAAGCTTTTTTTTTAATCTGTAAAGCTGCTAAAAAATAGAAGGAAACCGTTTCGTTGCAAAAACTGAAAAGGAAGAGCTTTTTATTACTTTAAAACAAGAGGGAAAAGATAATCAGAACGCATTCATACGTAAGAAACACAGATAACTTGTATCTTACTATACAGAGGGTTTCTAAAATACTCGGCCGAGTTTGTTCTACCGCCATTTCTGATGAAAAAAAACTTATATTGAACATAATGCCGGAAGCACTTTCATAGAGAGAGATCACCATCGCTAACCATTGTCAATCCACTGCTGGATGAAGACCTCACCAAGTTTCTTGCACAACTGTCTGCCTTGAGCCGGCATGTTTTCGAATTTCATACATCCATCTTCCAAGTAGTCTTCTTCTGGGTTTTTTTCTGTCCCTTGGTATACAGTCTAATATTTCAGCTGCACATCGGTGGTAAGTTCTTCTAGCAAAATGTCCAGCTGATTACCATTTCGGGGATTTTAGTTTGATCATGATGCCTTCCACTGTTGTCATTTTTGTGATACAAGAGTTCCTCTTCTTATCTTTCCTGGTTACACCAAGAACACATCACTCCAAGCTTATTTCAGTGGTCTGAAGCTTCTGCTTCTGTGTGTCTTTTTTTAGTAAAGGTCCAAGTTTCTTCTGCGTACGTAAGAACTGGAAGGATGCGTTGATCAAACACTTTTCTTTTAAGATATACTGGTAAATTGCTCTTGAAAATTGTACTGTTTCTTCCAGATGCTCTCCAACCAAGTTTTAAACGCCTATTAATTTTTTCTTCGATGTGGCCTTCACTGCCCAAGGTAAATAAATGTTAGCATCGGTTTCGTATAGATTAGCCCCATCAACCACTAAATGTTCAGTTCTTGAAAAAACATTTTACATCAGTTTTGTTTTCTGTAAGTCCATCTTTAATACCATTTCTTTACTTTTGCCAGCAAGTTCAATGCCGCAGGATTTCAAAGACATAAGAACTCCTGATGTTTTCGCGGAATCAGAAGCCTTTTCAGACTCAATAAAAGCCATTTATAGTATGAGTTTGCATTTTCTCGTTCCTTCAGTTAGTTTTCTCAGTACATGGGTATGATCTATAGTTTTATAGCAGCTCCTGAATCCAGCTTGTTCTCTTGGTTGAGCCATATCCAGTGTACCTTCAAACAATGTGACAGAACCTTAGTGAAAATTTTGTAAACAACTGATGGAAAGCTAATGGGTATGTAGTTCATGAGAACCTCGTGTCCCCGTTTTTATGTAGCAGAATCACTGTAGTGTTGTTCTAGTCATCAGGAATCTTCCCTTCATTGAGGTTTCTAGTGAAAACTGAGCGAGTGTGTTTTTTATTCCATCACTAGCCTCTTGCACAAGTTCCACTGTACTTTCACCATCCCCTGGAGCTCTTCCATATTTTACTGCATGTTCTTAACTGCCAACTTCTGCCGAAAGGAAGGGAAGAACTTCGGTGCCTGTACATTCCTTTACACTTGTAATATTAATAGATGTATCATCCTTTTCATTTAGTTTTGTGTAGAATTCTTTAACTCTAGTTAAAATTTCGCATATATTTCTTGTCATAGTACCGTCTTCCATTTTCAGAGCCGTAATCTGTCTTCTTCCATTATTGAGATGATCCTTAGTTTTTTTCCAGGATTTGGTTGTTTTTATTTGCTTTTTTCACTAGTTCACAACTGAATTTCCTTATATCTTCACTGATGCTTTTCCCCACTGTCTTGCATATATTTCAGTTTGGAAGTTACGCTTTCTTTATTTATTTTCATCTCCCCTTGTTTTTACGCTTTCCAGCCGTAGGTTGAAGAAGCGTGTATGATCCAGCTTTTTTGTCTGTCTGTCTGTCCACACGATAACTCGCGTAAAAATGATTCGATTTTGATGAAATTTTAGTATGTTGTAGGGAACAACCTGGGGACGAACCCTATTGAAAATGGGCGGAATGGGGTCAAAGGTCAGGACATAGAAGCGGGATTCATTCCATCGCCCTTATGCGTCATAACTTACGTAAAAATTATTCGATTGCGACAAAACTTTATCATGCTATTCCGGAGGTATACTGAACCAATTATGTTGACTATCATTGAAATGGGGTCAAAGGTCAGAGAACAGGAGCGAGATTTTTTTCCACAGCCATTATCCTCATAACTTGACTAAAAATTATTCTATTGCAACAAAACTTCAGTGTGTCGTTTCAGAGGTATACTAAACCAATTCTGTTTAATATCATTGAAATGGGGTCAAAAGTCAGGGCACAGGAGCGAAATTTATTCCACAGCCATTAACCTCATAACTTGAGTAATAACTTGAGTAAAAATGCTTCTATTGCGACGAAATACAATACGTTGTTCCGTAACGAAGCAGTTCCGCCAAAAATGTTTTTTGTCAGCAATTGCGGGCAGTGCGCATGCGTGAGATTCGTTAGCCATTATTTTGGCACGATAACTCTCGTGAAAACTGCCCGATTTAGATGGGATTTTTAATTATAAAACGGCTTATGTGTGGTAGCTCTTGATAATAGAAATAGGTAACACGGGCACAAAGAGATTTAATTTTGATATATGTGAACTTCAAACGTTATACCATAGTTTACTCCCCTCAAAACCAAGGCATTTTCCTATGATTTCTGGTATGTTCGAAAGCGTACCATAATCAATGCATTGTTTTACTAACTTGTTTCACCAGCGTTTTTGTTCTTTCCGATATTTTCTTCATACACAATTTGTTCTTAGTACCATTTGCTTTTGACTTTGTTCCCATAACGCCCTTTGTAAAGTTTCTATTTGTTATCTTCTGAGGAGTACATCTCTTCTGTTAGACGTTCTAGCCATGCCCGTTGCCAAACAGAGAAGTCGGAGGAGGGGGAGGTGATTTAGGTCGGGCAAAAGATCATATGTTTTATTCCTGTATTTATATAGAGAGAGATAGGTACCAGGCTCAGATTATTCAAGTTTACGCGCCCACCACAAGTCATCCTGAGGAAGAAGTTGAAGAACATTACGAAGAAATTTGGCGCCTAAATAATAAAGGGAAGCAGACTTGAAGATCATTAAGAGTGGTTTCAATGCGAAAATAGGGCAACAACAGAATAAAACTTCGGTAAGTAAATTCGGACATGGGAACAGAAACCAGCGTGGAAATACTGTCGTAGAATTCGCAGAGGCAGAAAGGATTTTCATCATGAACTCATTTTTCAAGAAAAAAACACATAGGAAACGGACATGGAAGCATCCTAATGGAACGACAAGTGAAATTGATTTTATTATGTGTAACAAGAAATTTGTCGTTGAAGACTGCAGTGTGCTGAACAGGTTCAACACAGGGAGTGATCATAGAATGGCGAGATGTAAGATGCACCTCAACTTTAAACTCGAACGTGGCAAGCTCATAAAACAAACAAAATGTATTGACATAACCAACCTTAAAATGTATCGTAATACCTTCAAATTGGAACTCAGGAACAGATTCTCCCCTCTAAAAGATCTAACATCAAAAGAAGTAGGCATTTCTGAAGTTAGCAGAAAACTAACCAAGGCTTTTATGGAAATAGTAGCAAAAAATAAGTGGTACTAAGAACAAATTGCATATGACAAAAATATCAGGAAAAACAAAAATTCTGATGTAAAAGAGAAGGAAGATGAGGACAAATTAAGATGTGACTTCCAAAGTGGAATATATAGAGCTATGCAAGACAGTGCGAAAAAGTGTCACCAATGACGTAAGGAAATTCAACTGTGAACTAGTGAGAACAGCAATTGGAAACAACCAAAGCTTGAAGAGCAAAGGGGCATCTCAATCCCAGTAAGGGGAGAAAACAGATTATGGCACTGAGAAAAAAGATGGCACTGTAACAAGAGGTAGAGGCGAAATTTTAAAAAGAGTGAAATATTTCTACTCAAAACTATATGAAAGAGATGATACATCTACTCTAAACATTACGAACGGTAACAGTACCAAAGCCCCTCCGGTCCTCCCGGCAGAAGTTACACATGCAATTTAGAACATGAGTTGGGGAAAAGATCCAGGAGAAGAGGGAATTACCGTGGACAAGAAGCAAGTGGAGAAATTGAAACTACACTCGCCCAAGTTTTCACTAGATGTCTCAATGAAGGAAAGATTGTTGAGGACTTGAATAATGCTACAATGATCCTACTACATAAAAAAGGTGACATTTTTGATCTCAGGCACTACAGGCCCATCAGTCTCCTATCAGTGGTTTATAAAATCTTCACTAAGGTTCTTTTACATCGCTTGAAGGTAACACTAGATATGGCTCAACCGAGAGAACATGCTGAATTCAGGAGTGGCTACAGCACTATAGATCATATCCATGTACTGAGAGAACTAACTGAAAGAACGAGGGAATATGAACTCCCATTATGTATGGCATTCATCGATAATGAAAAGTCCTTTGATTACGTGACTTTGAGATCCTGCAGTATTGAAGATGGGTTCATTAGTATTATTAGTAACATCTATGAAAATGCAAGTGCAAAGGTTCTGTTATTTCAGGATACAGCACCAATAAAAATTGGAAAGGGGTGTGACAAGGTGACACCATATCTCCCAAACTCTTTGATACCACATTGTAAAATGTATTTCAATCATTGAACTAGTGAAACAAAGGAATAACGGTTGATGGGGATTATTTAACTTGCCTTCGTTTTGCTGATAACGTAGTCATTTTGCAAGTGCCCCTTCAGAGCTGCAGAGTATGATCCAGGAACTTGCTGGCAAAAGTAAAGAAGTGGGACTAAAACTTAACTTTCTAAAGACAAAACTGATGTACAATTCTTTTACAAGAAAGGAAGATTTATCGATTGATGGGGAAAAGCTGGAAATAACCGATACCTACATTTACCTTGGACTGCAGATATCAAGCAAAGGTCACATTGATGAAGAAATTAATCGACATATAAAACTTGGTTGGAGAGCTTTTGGAAGAAACAGTACAATTTCTAAGAGCAATATCCCATTATGTCTTAAAAGAAAAGTCTTTAATCAATGCATCCTTCCAGTGCTTACATACGGAGCAGAGACACGGACCTGAACTAAACAAAGACATACGAATACTGCAGACAACTGAAAGAGGCATGGAAAGATGCATGCTTAGTGTAACCAGGAGAGGTAAGAAGAGGAACTCATGGATAAGGAAAATGACGAGAGTGGAAGTCATTGTGATCAGAGTAAAATCCCTGAAAGGGCAATGAGTTGGATATGTTGCCAAAAGAACGGACCACCGATGGACAACCGAAATTCTAGACTGGATTCCAAGTGTCAGAAAAAGACCCAGAGGACCACATGAAATGAAAACATAAATGGATGAAATTTGAAAACATGGTGGTGTTAACAAGACATAAGTGGATGAAATTCGAAAACATGGTGGCGTGACATGGAGAAGAGTGGTTCAAGAGAAACCGTTGTGGAAGAAAATTGGGGAGACCTTCATCCAGCAGTGCATTGATAATGTTTTTTATGATATATATATATTTATTTATTTATTTATTTATATATGTTGCGGCGGGAGAGAACTGACTTTGAGAAAGGAAAGATTGTTGGGTTGTCCATAAGAGAAACCGAGAGGCTTTTAAACATGACCGAGTCAACTGTTTTGGATGTACTGAATAAGTAAAAAACACATGGCGTGCCTGAAACAGCAAAATGTACCGGCAGACCAAACAAAATCCGTGATAGAGGACGTCGAAGCCTCAGGCATTTATCGTGGACCGTAGATCAATGGAAACGTGTCCTATGGACTTATAAATCCAGATACACGATCTATCAGTCTGATGGCTTTGTGTGGATATGGCGGCAGCCGGGTGAACGCTATTTACCACAGTGTACTGTTCCTACGATCAAGTTTGAAGTTGGCAGCGTGCTCGTCTGCGGGTGTTTTTCGTGGTATGGACCAGGCCCATTGGCTATCGTGGACAAAACTGTTAACCAGCACGTCTACCTCGATATTCTGGACAATTATGCCCTACCAACTCTGTGGCAATACTATGGAAACGAGCCTTGTTAGTACCAGCAGGATAATGCACCGAGCCATAAAGCAAGGACTGTTACTCCGCGGTTTGACGATAATTCCGTATCGTGTGAGGACTGGCCAGCACAGAGCCCTGATCTTAATCCTATAGAGCCCCTATGGGACAAATCAAGGCGTCGCATAAGAAGTTTGGAACCAAGGCCTACTGCTAAGCAACAGTTAGCGGCAGCATTATGTACTGAATGGAAGCGCATACCTATCGCTGTATTCCAAAACCTTGCCGAAAGCATGTCTCCAAATGTCAGTGCATGCATTAAGGCCAAAGGTGGGCCGACACCGTACTAATGTATGTCAATAAATGCTATGTTGTGTTCTTTTTCTAGGTGCCCAATGACTTTTGTCAATATGGTGTATATACACTGACGGAAAAATAATCCCAACACCACGAAAAAATAGTTGTAGAGGAATGAAATGGCGGCAATACATTTGTATAGGTAACATATTTAATCGATTAAGGTTTCAAGATCACAGCTTAATGCAAGCGCGAGAAGAGCCATTTTAAATATGAAATGCTGGTACATTAATAACCGGTGTAACCGCCAGAATGTTGAATGCAAGCACGCAAACGTTCATGCATTGTGTCGTACAGGTGCTGGATGTCAGTTTGTGGGATGGAGTTCCATGCCTGTTGCACTTGGTCAGTCAATACATGGACGGTTCATGCTGGTTGGGGGTGACGCTGGAGTTGTCGTCCAATGATGTCCCATACGTGCTCGATTGGTGAAAGATCTGGTGATCTAGAAGGCCACGGCAACATGTCGACACTCTGTAGAGCATGTTGGGTTACAACAGCGGTATGCGGGCGAGCGTTATCTAGTTGGAAAACACCCCCTGGAATGCTGTTCATGAGTGGCAGCACAACAGGTTGAATCACCAGACCGACGTACAACTGTGCCGTCAGGGTGCGTGGATTAACCACGAGGGTGCTCCTGCTGTCATAGGAAATTGCTCCCTAGACCATAACTCCAGGTGTAGGTCCAGTGTGTCTCGGCCGCAGACAGGTTGATTGCAGGTGCTCACCTGGCCTCCTTCTAACCAACACACGGCCATCACTGGCACCCAGGCAGAACCGGCTTTTATCAGAAAACACAACATATCTCCACTCCGTCCTCCAATGAGCTCTAGCTTGGCACCACTGACGTCGTAAACGGCAGTGGTTTGGAGTAAGTGGAATGCACGCTACAGGGCGTCTGGCTCGGAGCTGTCCTTCAAGTAACCGATTTGTAACAGTTCGTTGTGTCACTGTGGTGGCAACTGCAGCCCGAATTGCTGCCGCAGACGCGGTACGATGCGCCACGGCCATACGCCGTACACGGCAGTCTTCCCTCTCAGTAGTACCACGTGGCCGGCCGGAACCCGGTCTTCTTGAGGCAGTACCTTCCCTTGACCACCGCTGCCAACAATCATGCACAGTGGCTACATTCCTGCCAAGTCGTTCTGCAATATTGCGGAACGAAAATCCACCTTCTCGTAGCCCTATTACACGACCTCGTTCAAACTCCGTGAGCTGTTGATAATGGCTTCTTCGGCTTCTTAAAGGCATTCTTGACTAACATCAACACCCTACTTCGAATCTCAACGATAACTAACGCTCACGAACGTTACAGCGCGTATTTACAGCAAACCTGCTTTGCATGTTCCGAGGGCGCTAGTAGCGCCACACGTATGCGCCGAGCGCGAAATTTGCATAGACGTCATCTTACAGATGTACTCTCATCGCCTACCAGCTGTCGTTTATCTAACGCAACCCCTTCTTGGTGTTGGGATTTTTTTCCGTCAGTGTATATTGGCCACGGACGAAAGGTAAGGCAGGTTGGTCACCGCCAGACTTGGCACCTCCCCTACCCTTCCGCTATGGGCTAAAAGCAGGCCGATAGCGGAGACACTAGGACCATTTATAATCGTCCTGTGATTCTGCTAGAATCAGGTCCGTAGCTTGGGTATTTTTTTTATTGTTTTTATTGGAGGTTTAAAAGGATTTATTAGACCTGGTGGTACAGAGACGTGACAAACAGTCAGACATAGGAAGGATACAGATATTTCATATCAACAAGTACATATCAAACATGATTTTTACAGTATGCTAAATGACCAATGTATACACAGAGAACCAGTGTTGATCAAGTAACACATTATGAACAAATACACGTCAAATATGGTTTTACAGAATGCTAAATGACCAATGTACACAGGGAGCTAGTATTGATCAAATAACACATTCAGAGCCAGTGCCGAAAGACAAAATCCATGCTTCACCGCGATTCGAACCCGGACCCAACTAGGGTTAATGGCCACAAGCCAGCGCCTTAGACCACTGGGCCACCGGGGCGGCGTAGCTGGTGTATATCTACGAAAAAATATTGACTCCTTTTTTTACAGCTCTCGTGATCAGTGATGTATAGTTCTAAATGAAAAATTGCTTTAGAGATGAAAGGATTGGGAAAAAAACTCGGGAAGAGTATTTACAAAATTTTCAAAAGCCTTGAGAAATCTGATTTGTTATTTCTATTATTTAGCATTTTTATTAAATTTTCATTTCTAGTTACGTTTATCAATTCATATTAAAACTGCTTAACTTGAACATTTTTAGATAAAAGAAACAATGTTGCATGAGAGTCATATGCCATGAATATGAAACTTTTATTGAAATACTATACTTCTGTCGCTCTACACCATTTCTCTCCTAAGAATCATACATGCGCAGTGGTCTAAGCCTTGGCTTCTCACTGTTCGTGCGAGTGGGACCAGGCTCGAGGCATGGGTGGCGTGTTTGTCTTACAGCACTAGCTCTCTCTCCCCTCTGGACCAAGTGGTCCCAAATTAGATACGAGTGACTGCCAATAACTCCTAGAAATGCTCACAGTAGTCGTTATATAACCACCCAGAAAAAAAACTAACATATAGTCACGGTAACTAATACCTTTTTTTGCCTTGCGTTATATGAGGTGGATGCTTTTTTGTTATTCATAAGTAATCAGAGCGTGAGCTCAGGGGATTACTTTTATTAGAACCGATAGTCGGTGACTAGCAGTTTAGTAGAAATGTCCTTTACTACGATATGAAACGGTAAACGGTAAAAATACCCCCGGGGAAAAATACCCCCGGAGAAAATACCCCCGAAAACTGAAAAGCGGAAAAAATGCCCCCGGAAAAAATACCCCCGGAAGAAATACCCCCAGAACAAACGGTTCACTGTAAACTGCCACACAGGAACACTGATGTGTGGCAGTGTTCCGGTGTGGCAATTTACCGGCAGCCCTGCCACACATCTTTCAGCAACTTGGCTACAAAAGTTCAAAGTGGGGGGGGGGGGGGGGGCTGTAAAGATTGCCGTTTCTGGGCCTACATTGATAACTGAATTGGGAAACGAATTTCGCGAAAACTTTCCATGTAAGCCAAGCGAGAATTGTACTTTAATTTGAAGAAATAAATTGCCGAGGATCCGAGGTACACTTGGGGGGCTCAACCCCCAACTTCCGTAATATTTGATTCTGGGCCGCTGAAGTCTTTCAGTGTATCTAGGCTGTTCCCCTTGAAGAGCCCGCGAGGTTCGTCAGCTTGGGGGGGGGGGTCCCCAAAATGTTGAAATGGCCGTAGAGCTGTAAACATTAGAAGCATGCTTTACATAATGATTCTCTACACGACCACGAATTTTCAGGAGGGTGGGGTGCAAGTTTTTAAGTGCGCAGACAAGTCTTCAAGGTAAGGGATTTGCTCGCAATTTCTGTGCTTCATGTTGTGTTTAATGGTAAACTATGTATGCCTTTCCCCCCTCCCCCAGAAATTTGGTGAAACCTGTGAGAGGGATACGAGGTGCTTGGTTTGGAGGGCTCTACCCCCAACTTCCGTAATTTTATATTCTGGACCTCTAGAGTTGGTCAGTGTATCCTCGATGTTACCCCTGAATCGCTCTTAGAAACGGGGGGGTATCCCACCCTCCTGAAAATTCGTGGTCGTGTACAGAATCATTATATAAAACATGGTACTAATGTTTACAGCTCTACGTGCATTTTAACATTTTGGGGGAAAGCCCCCCAGCTCATGGACCTCGCGGACACTTCAAGGGGAACTTCCTGGATACTCTGACAGACTCCAGCGACCCAGAATATTATATTACGGAAGTTCGGGGTAGACCCCTCCCCTCCCCACTAAGTGTACCTCGGATCTTCGGCAATTTATTTCTTCAAATTAAAGTACAATTCTCGCTTGGCTTACATGGAACGTTTTCACGAAATTCGTTTCCCAATTCAGTAATCAATGTAGGCCCAGAAACGGCAATCTCTATAGCCCCCCCCCCCCCCACCTTTGAACTTTTGTAGCCAAGTTGCTGAAAGATGTGTGGCAGGGTTGCCGGTAAATTGCCACACCGGAACACTGCCACACATTAGTGTTCCTGTGTGGCAGTTTACAGTGAACCGTTTGTTCTGGGGGTATTTCTTCCGGGGGTATTTTTTCCGGGGGCATTTTTCCGCTTTTCAATTTTCGGGGTATTTTCTCCGGGGGTATTTTTTCCTGGGGGTGTTTTTACCTACATCCATATGAAACACTTGTCACTAAGCCTTTACAATTATTTAATGTTTCTGTTATTTTCTCTCTAACCCCACGGAGTAGCTGCCGCCTGTAACCCTTTATTTGACTCCCGTCAAGACAATGGAGTTCGCATTCTCTTCGACTTGGAACCCTTATGATTCGTGAAAAGCCATACTTCATGAACAGACTGTTGTTTTTGTTTTGTTTTGGGAGCTCAACGACCACAGACAGCAACTCAATGGGCTATAAGCTGTCGTCCGTCCCTAATTTGGGGCCGCTGGTTCCGGGGAAGGGAGAGAGCCAGTGCCGTAAGGCAAACACAGCATTCATGCCTCACCGGGATTCGAACCGTACCTATCCATGATCATACATGGCAATATGAGTGCGTTGGTGTTGAGTCGCGTCTTCTTTTGCTCAGTTGTTTTGGGTTGGAGCTGTTGTCCCCCCAGTTTGTTTCGTGTCCCTTTTTCAGTGAGAGTGCTCGTGAATGTGTGATGATACCAACTACTGCTTTTGGATAGAATTTGTCATCTGTGTGCTTCTGCAGGCGCGTTTGAATTCTTCATATTCGTCGCCTTCAGAGGGACTGACTGGCCGCCATTGCTTTTCGATCACGCATCCTGTTCACGGAGTTTCCGTTGTTCTCGGGAACTTGTTGCCTTGAGCGTCTTCTGTACCGCTCGTTCCCTGCTATAACTGGTTTGCTGTTGACTGCCGTTGTTGGCTAAGTGACGTCGGCTCGCCGAGTATTTTTGGAGCTCGCCTGTTAATTTACAATCTTGCCCCCCACCCCGCTTTTTGCCCTTCCGGCTGCTGGATCCTGTGAAGACTAATTCTTCTGGCTTCGTAATGGGTGAACAATACAAGGTATGTTGTGAAAATGTTAATATAACTACTGGCCTTCAGTGCAGTAATAAATGCAATGGTTATTTCCACTCAGGCTGTGCTGGATTCTCGAAAGTGCAATTTGGAAAGATAAGCAAAACAGCAAAAAAGAAGTGGATTTGTGCCAATTGTAAACTGCTCTCTGAATCATCGTGCCTTAATTTATTGCAGGCTCCTAGTGAATCTTCTAGATTAAACGCATCTGACCACCTGTTGGGTGGAATCAGTGCAAATTCGGAAAATTCCGAATTGATTGCTGCCATTCTCGCTCTCCACGAAAGTGTAAAGTTTATGAGTGACAAGTATGATGCCATTCTCATTAAGCTTAATGACATCCATAAAGTCAATAATGATCTAAAATCAAATAATCAAGAATTACGAAAAGAAGTTATGATTCTGCAGAATAGATTGGAAGAAGCTGATCAATATCTCCGGCGTGAAAACCTTGAAATCAAAGGTGTGCCATATGAACAAGGATCTAGCGCTGATGACATTATTTGTGAAGTGGCTAGTAAGGTGGGTGATGATTTAGACATCATGCAGGACGCATGCAGTCCACTGGGTGCCCACTCCTGGAAACCCATCACGAAAAAATATCATTGTGAGATTTGTCAATCGAAGAAAGCGTGATGCTTTCTTCATGGCTGCAAAAATTTCAGGAAAAAACATGGAAACTTTACAGCCCGTGCCATTGGTTTTAATAACGACAGTCCAATCTATGTAAATGATCATCTTTGCCCTGCCAGTAAACGTCTTCTTGGACTAGTGCAAACAAGGAAAAGAGAATGTGGGTGGAATTTCGTGTGGACGGATCGAAACGGTAGGATCTTTGCCCGCAAAGATAAGGACTCGCCTGCACTGCACATTCAGTCTATTAGTGACACGGAAAAAATTAACTAGGCATTACAATGACATTCACCTTCCATCTGCTCTGATTAATGGCTGGCCCGGAACAAATACATGACCCTTACCTGGATTATTACCATCTGGACTGTGCTTGTGAGGAGATATTTTCATATGATCTCTCTGATGCAATCGACAAAGTTGGTATGTCACTCTTACATATCAATATTCAAAGCATTAACTCTAAATTTGATAAGTTTCAAATTTTTCTATCACAATTGAATCATGATTTTTTTGTAATTGCACTTAGCGAAACTCATTTAATTGATGAGAAACAAAAGGAGTTTTTTTAATCTCAGTAACTGTAATTTTGAATGCAAAGTTAGAAATCGGAATAATCCATTACTGAATATAAGGGATTCTGGTGGAGTAGGCCCATACCTGAAGTCTCAAATCACCTACTTTATTCGTGATGACTTGAATAATATGTCCCTTCTACTTGATTCCTGTGAAATGCTTTGGATTGAAATCAAAAGTCCCAAGTCCAAAAACCTAATTATTGGCGTTATCTACAGATCGCCAAGTAGTGATCGAAAAACCTTTTGTGAATGCTTTGACAATATCTTAAGCAAAATAAATAACGAAAACAAAAATTGCATTTTTCTGGGAGATATTAATATTAACATTAACAACCTATCTCTAAGTGAAATCTATCTTAATATGCTATCAGGCAATTTTTTTCAGATGTGCATTTCTTTACCAACTCGTGGTGCCAATATTCTAAACCATATTGGTACTAACTTACTTAATACTGCTTTAAAGTCCGGAGTGATTGATTTTAGTATTAGTGATCACAACAATATCTTCATTCATGTTCTAGTTTTTACAAATTACCATTACTCAATTAACCACAAAACAATCTCCTATTGTGACAACACCACGTTAGCTGACCTAGTCTCAAATTTTGACTGGGACAAGTCGGGTATCTTCAATACAACTTGTCCAACTATAGCTACCAAAATTTTGCAAGGCATTTTGAATGATTTCCTTGAGATCACAACCGTTCACTAGGTAGTTAACACTAAATATGACATTAAGATCCAACCTTGGATGACCAATGGAATCATTAGATCAATAAAAAAAACGGGTAAGCTTCGTAAAAAAAGTAGAAAGAATCCTTATAACAGTCACTTACGTGATAAGTATAAAAGGTATAATTATGCCCTAAGAAATGCTATTCAGCATGCGAAAGTTGCTTATTATAACCTCGCTATTTCAGTTGCACGAAATAACTCATATCAAAAATGGAAAATAATCAAATCAGCAATTAACAAACGATCCTGTGCTACTGAAACTCCGCTGACGTTAAAAGGAAATTCTGGTAATTTTAATGTTGATTCAAAATCAGTCGCTGATGAATTCAACAATTACTTCATTAACATAGGTCATGATTTAGCATCTCAGCTAAACTTGCCCACAAATACTAAAGGTCTCAGCTAAACTTGCCCACAAATACTTGCCCACAAATACTAAAGTTCCTTTTTCAATTTTCTTCTTTATCCAAAATTAAGGAAGTTCCTTTTTCAATTTTCTACGCCCTTTGGATGATACTGAAACCTATAATATTATCACTTCATTGTCTCTAAAAAGAAGTGCTGGTTCAGACAATATTAATAGCAGAGTCATAAAAGACTCGATCTCTATTTTAGTACCACTTATAACACATATTATTAATTTGAGTTTTTATTCAGGTCAGTTTCCTGACAGTCTGAAAATCGCTAAGGTTATTGCTATTTTTAAAAAAGGAGATAGGGAATCTACTTGTAATTACAGACCGATATCTTTGTTACCCGTTTTGAGTAAGATTTTTGAAAGGTCTATTCACAGCAGAATGGTTGATTTTTTACACACCCATGGTATGCTCTCTTTGGAACAGTTCGGTTTCCAAAGAAACAGATCTACTGAAATGGCTGTTGCTAAGTTGTCAAACTTCATTTCTGAAGCACTAGATGACAGTTATTATACTATTTGTGTTTTTACTGTTTTCCAAAAAGCTTTCGACACGGTAAATCACGACATTCTGTTACATAAATTACCCAAATACGGTTTTCGTGGCAAAATTCTTTCCCTCTTAATGAGCTACCTCTCTCATCGCGAAATCTTACTCAAAACGGGTGTCGCTGCAAATGAAATAAACTCCGATCTACTTAATATTTCATGTGGAGTGCTTCAAGGTTCGGTATTGGGACCGTTACTGTTCCTGTTATATATTAATGACCTTCCTCTGTGCCTGCAATCAACTCATGCTTTGCTATACGCTGATGACACTGTTATTTTTCAAAAATGTCATGATTTGCATAAGTTACAGATAATGATCAATAATGATCTATCAAATTTATCTCATTGGTTATGCTCTAACAAATTATCACTTAATATTCTAAAAACCAACGCCGTATATTTCCGAAACGTTTATAAAAGAGAAAACAAATAAATTTCCAGTCAGGATTAATGATCTCCTTCTTAAAATTGTGGACAAAGTTCAGTATCTTGGTATTTGGTTTGATGACTTCTTTAACATGAATACACATTTAGAATAAATTATCAACGTTTTTTCACAGTTAAATGTTTTATTAACATCGACTATAGTTTCGCAGAGCGTCTGGCTCGGCATCATCAGGACGAATGGAGCCTAAACATTCAAATCATTGTGACATCATCAGAGTTCTGACGGTCACGGTTTTTGGTGAGTTGTTTCCACGCGCTTGAAAGAAATGGCGTAGACGTCATGTCATTGACAAGTCGTGAAGAATTCCGGTATATGTGGAAAGCTTCTAATACATTAAGCTTGTTAGTCGAATCAGGTTTATCAATAAGAATAGCGTTTCCAAACCAAAATTTATGGTTATTTTCGTGACAATGTTGGGCTATTGATCACTTCTTCAGTTCATAGTTCCGTACGTAAGTCTTGTGTTCCTTCACACGGAAACTTAGAGCCATTTGTTCCTCAGATTTGCTTCAGAATTTCAAAAATTCTCAAAAGTTTTAATTTCAAAGTGATTTTCAAACCCATAAACAAGATGAATTTTTACGGATCAAAAGACTACGTCCAAGACATAAATTCCTGGGGAATTTATCAGATACCTTGTGAATGTGGACTTTCATATATAGGACAGGATATACTTCGAACCAGATGCATAGCTTTATCGAGAAAGCCAGAACCAGCAGTGCTAATAACATTTCTATGAAGCAACTTCGCTACCTGGGCTCTATTCCCTACATACCAAATATTTCCTATCAACTCAAAAAACGCTCTCAGGAGGATGAACTTCGGTGTCGGCATAAGATCTCCGGCATCTTTATACACGATGCTTAAGAGACATGTTGACAAACCCCCTCTTCTCAATGAAGCAGGTGTTTATGCCATACTACTAAAATACCCGGACGGCTCCAGGCTATACTACATCGGAATGACCAAACGTTCGTTTGGAATTAGAATCAGCGAACATAAAAGGGATACAAGAGACGGGAAAATGACCACTGCCCTATCAAGAGAAGTCAAGTTAAAGTCCGCCGATCCTATATGGAGTGATGTAAAGAAATTAGCTTCATACTCCACACCCAAATCTACCGCCATTCGCGAAACCTTGGAAATCTTGACCAGCTGCGAGGCTTGCAATGATAGCGTTTCTCTGGAGTTGCCACGTATATGGAATCAGTTCTTCAAATAATGCTGAATTCTCTACCATTGTACCGCGTGCCCAACCAACGTGACCTCGTTTCCTCGAAATATCACGTTTGCTCCTAATCATTTATTGTCTAGTCAAGTCACCGCGTTCAAAGTATTGAAACGTTCTATTATCCAGTTTGCAGTTAGCTGTCTACCTTCCTTGAGAAAGCCATCTGGTTGATATGCGAAAGCTTGGAAACTTTTATTTCTATTCTACGCCAAGAATTTTCGGATTTTTAGTATAGTTATACTATTTTGAGTTAAGAGCTATTATTAAAGATACTAGGAAGGATATTGCAAACGATGAGATTGAACTGTATGACCTGCACCTAGCCGCCCCGGTGGCGCAGTGGTCTAAGCGATGGCCTCTGATCATTCGTTCGAACGGGGTCCGGGTTCGAATCCCGGTGAGGCATGGATGTTGTGTTTGTCTTACGGCACTGGCTCTCTCCCTTCCCTGGAACCAGTGACCCTAAATTAGGGACGGGCGACTGCTTATAGCCCATTGAGTTGCTCACGGTGGTCGTTAAACCTCCAACCAAAAAAAAAAAAAAAAAAAAAATGACCTGCACCTATTGCTGGCTAAAACGTTACCAGAATTTTCGGACCTGGACCGCAAAACTTGGTCTAGGAGTTACAATATGTCGTTTACTCATAAAATGACATTAGAACGAAAATTTGAAAAACTATCGAATAATAGCAACAATAAAGGAAATTCGACTTCTCAAAGTGATGAAGTCTTTACGGATAACGAAGTAATATCTAACCTTTCTTCTTTTAACACGAGAAAAATTCAAAAACGAATTTTACATTACAATTCAAATTCCGCAATTTCAAAAAAGATACCAGTATCCAATACCGTTGCGTCAGTTGAAGATTCCCTGACAAAAAGCGATCTAAGCATTGATGAGAAAGAAACGATTAGACATTGTGTCAGCCTTGTAATAACGTCAAATTCCTTTCCATCATTCAAACCCAATCTCAATAAGGAAGAATATAAAGCTTTAAAAGAATTACAGTCAAATCCTGATATCATCATTACTAAAGCCGATAAAGGAGGACAAGTTGTTATTCTGGACAAAAAACATTATGAGGCAGAGGTCGAAAAACTTATTTCCGAGGGACCGTATAAAGAAATTAAAAAAGATACATCGGAAAAATATTTAAAAGAAGTTCGGAAAGTAGTAACAAGGTGCGTTACTCTTAAATAAAGCTCAAAAAATTATCTGAAACCCTCGTATGCCCGTTGTCCGCGTTTCTATGCACTTCCGAAGATACACAAGATTGGCGTTCCTTTCCGTCCCATCGTCAGCAATATCGGCTCTGCTACTCATAAGTTGGCCAAATTTCTATGTTTGAAACTGTCCACCATAACGACTTCTTCAAACAAAACTGCTGTAAAAAATTCCCCTGAATTTGTCAATGTGCTTAAACAGCATCCATACAACGATCAGTTCATGTTATCCTTCGATGTGAAATCCATGTTCACAAGTATTCCACTAAATGGAGCCCTCGAATTTTTGGAAGCAAGTCTCATTGAACATCATTTTAGCCAACCGGAAGTTGAAGAAATTTTGAGATTAGTGGAAATTTGTATCAAACAAAACAGTTTCTTATTTCGTGGAAGATTTTTTCAACAGACGGAAGGCCTTGCAATGGGTAGCCCACTGTCGCCTGCTTTATGCGAAGTCTACATGCGTCACTTCGAGGACAAACTGTTTCAGCTCGTTACATTCGACCTGTGGATTCGATATGTAGATGATACCTTTGTCCTCTGGAAAGGCAGGAATTCCGAACTACCTAAATTAGTTGAACTTATCAATTCAATTGATCCTCATATACAGTTCACATTGTAACGTACCAGGAGATGTGACGTACCTGCCCGAAGGACGCACACGACATAAAGGCAGATAGAAATCAGAATAAAATGTCCG
Source organism: Macrothele yani (assembly GCA_039090855.1). NCBI lineage: Eukaryota > Metazoa > Arthropoda > Arachnida > Araneae > Macrothelidae > Macrothele > Macrothele yani. Next base: position 11,329,735 of record CM076996.1, read on the forward strand.
CGTAGCTCAATTGGTAGAGCAACTTATTCCGGAATGAGGGGACCCGGGTTTGAATCCTGGCGCGGATACCAAAAAAAAAAAAGAGAGAGCTTTTTGTTGATGTGCGTAGAGAGAGCTGTTGTTGTATGGTGAGAGCTTTGTTTCGTGTGTAAAGAGATCTTCGTTTATGTGAGAGGAACTTCGTTACATGTGAGAGCCAGATATCGAGTAGTTGTGTGACCGATGAAGTGAGTGTGGATAAATAACAGAAGTTTACCTAATAAAAGATTGTCTTAGTAAGTACGTCTTTCTCAGTTCATAGTTTTGTCAGACCTCTGTCTGGCTGTTAGGTTTATTTCATCAGTTGTTATTATTAACAACCAGCATAAGACTTTATTCATCTTAATTACTACTACAACATTACTAGCAGTTAAAAGCTTGTTCATTATTATTATTACTACACTACTAGCAGGAAAGTTTATTCATGATATAATTAACACAACAATTATTAGAAGAAGCTGAATTCATTATAACATGTGAGACTGAAAATAATGGCTGCTTACCATTCCTAGATGCCCTGGTGTCACGCTCTGAAGGATCCTTTAGTACAACAGTTTATCGAAAGCCATTTGCTGTTTCCTTACCTCCACATGCAAAATCAAATCACCCATGGAAACAAAAAATGTCTGCTTTCTACACATACGTATATCGTGCAGTACATATATGCTCAACTCAGGATTCCTTACAGAAAGAGCTTGATTTTCTTAAACGAACTGCAGTACACAGAGGATATAGCCCTTCCGTGATAGAAAAAGCGGTCCAAAAATTTAGGAAACCGAAGCCCGTCTGCTCGCTCACGCCTGTAGACCTCCCAGTACGAGCGAATTGGGCGGTTATCCCATTTGCTCCTCAGATTTGCTTCAGAATTTCAAAAATTCTCAAAAGTTTTAATTTCAAAGTTATTTTCAAACCCATAAACAAGATGAATTTTTACGGATCAAAAGACTACGTCCAAGACATAAATTCCTGGGGAATTTATCAGATACCTTGTGAATGTGGACTTTCATATATAGGACAGACCCGCAGGGCTTTAAGTTTCCGTGTGAAGGAACACAAGACTTACGTACGGAACTATGAACTGAAGAAGTGATCAATAGCCCAACATTGTCACGAAAATAACCATAAATTTTGGTTTGGAAACGCTATTCTTATTGATAAACCTGATTCGACTAACAAGCTTAATGTATTAGAAGCTTTCCACATATACCGGAATTCTTCACGACTTGTCAATGACATGACGTCTACGCCATTTCTTTCAAGCGCGTGGAAACAACTCACCAAAAACCGTGACCGTCAGAACTCTGATGATATCACAATGATTTGAATGTTTAGGCTCCATTCGTCCTGATGATGCCGAGCCAGACGCTCTGCGAAACTATAGTCGATGTTAATAAAACATTTAACTGTGAAAAAACGTTGATAATTTATTCTAAATGAACATCACAAGTGTGTAGTCTTGAATTATATGGAAAACACATGTTCAGTTTGTTTTAAAAAAGTTTCCTTACAGGTTGGCCTGCTTGGTAAAATTAAGCATCTCTTCCCTATCAATGTCCTAAAAACATTTTACTATGCTTTTATTTATACCCATCTCTCCTATTGTCTGGAATCTTGGTATTCAAATATAAGTGCAAACAATAAGTTATGCTTGCTCAAATTACAGAAGAAATCTGTTCGCTATATGCTGAACACTGATTACATGTCTCATTCAAAACCATTATTTCTAAAACTAAATATTCTAAAAATTCATGAAATTTTTACCTTGAAGCTAGGTATCATGTTTTTTAAAATAATGCATCTTAAACTGCCTATTTTTCAATCTGACATAAAATATCTGGATTATTCTATCTTCACCAGATCTGTTGCTAACAACAAATTATGTCAGCCGTGTGTTAGACTTAATTATGGTTTAAATAGCATACTGTATAAAGCCATTATCCTATGGAATAATCTCTCAGAGAGCATCAGATCCCTGGAAAATATCAAAAAGTTTTCATTGTCTCTGCGAAATTACATTGTAAATCACCCTGATCTCCATAACGAATCTCAACCGTATCATTAAATTGTAGTTCCAAGCATGCTGCTAACAGTGGTGCTTCTGTTATAACCATCTTACTTGCTTTCATATATGCCATATGTTTTATTCTTTTTCTTACATCTGATAGGGGGAATCGCCTTACAACCAATGTGTTCAGATTCCTCCTGGTGTATTGCATTTTCATATAACTGTAAGTTTTAAATGTGTGCAACAAATAATTGTATTGTATTGTACAGACTGTATCGCCTCATCTACACTGCTGGCCACCCAAAATGCAACACCAAGAAGGACACGAGATAGCAAAGCCAGATTTACTGGACACATAACAACAGATACAAAGATGAAACGATTGAGCTTACAGGCCCGTGCGACTTGCGGAACACGCAGACATCAATAGTTCGTGTGGACCCCATGGCTGGCAATAATGGCCGCTACACGCCGCGGCATCGAAAGAAAGAGGCTTTGGATGTGAGCTTGGGATATGTCAGTAGTAGAAAATGACGGATCCGAGCTTAAAGTGGAGCCCATAGACTTAACATTAGGCTCCTTCTGGAGCAGGTGGAGCCAGCTGGAGCAAGCTGCAGCCGAGCGAACGGAGGGGGGCGTGGTCAGTAGCAGCCTCCAATTCCCCGCTGCAATTTTTCCCCCTCGACTGAAGGGTGTGCTTATCTCCGAAGATAGTAGTATTTATTGGACTTTGTCGAATTTTGGGGGAAATCAATGAAGGTTTATTCCTTTTTTTTTTAATTTAATGAAGGTTGTTTCATTATTTATTTTCCCCTCTCTCGACCCCATCCCCTTAGATTATTGTTATGTAAAACGTTTTTTCCCTCGTAATTTGTTGATGTATTTTTTTTTCAATTAATTTTCATGAATTCCTCATGTGTCTTCCCTAATGAAAATTATGTAGGGTAAGTATTATTTCTCTTTTTTTTTCTCGAATAATACGGTCATGTCCTCATCTCAAGAAATGTTATTCTGATATCTTATTTTTGTTCATAAATGGATCTTTTCTGTCATTTCGAATTTATTTTTCGCTGTTATGCATGCTCGTTATCTTTTCCTTTGTTTCTAGTGTAGAAAGGCACGGAGGCTATTGACATAAGATTAGCCCTCCCCCACCCCCTTCACTAATGTTCTTGAAGCGTCCTTCTGAGAAAGGTGAAGTAAAATGTACGGGAGTATTTTGTATCCTGTGTGTTCTTGTATTGACTTTAGATAAATCGACCTTCCGTTGCGGTGTTCGATTTCTCCCAGAATATTCATTCTTGATATCAATGAAGGAAAGCATGGGTTAGTCACGCGTGTTCCCTCATTAACCTAATCTCTGTCAGATGCTGAAGGATTTCCTTTCCCTTTGTTCGTTGTTGTGAATAGTTAGAAAGATTACAAAGTTTAAAGTAGTCTATGATTAAAAGTATGCTATTTACGTCCTAACGTGTTACGGTGTCGACTTTAGATAATTGCCCTTCCTGTTTCTTCAATGATACAAATATCCCCGAAGAACCATTTTTGTTTTTCGTCGTCAGATAACCTTTTGCTGCTGACTCTCAGGGTCTGTTTACATAAGATAAATTCTCCTTCCGCTGTCTTCTTTTTGTTTCAAAGTACTATTCTAAGCTTGTAGTTTGAAGTGGTGATAAACACATCGGTCGGATATTCCATCATGAGTGTCACGTGAGAAAACTAGATTTTTCCGGTTCCATGTCCCCTCTATAAATGTTATGTTCTCTTGTGGTGATTCGCGGAAGTTAGGGGTCAAAGGGTATTCGCGTTTACTATAAAATTCAGCTTCGCCATTCCTCTCTCTCAGTTTTCTTATTCAGATAAGTACGATTGTACAGGCCTCAGAATAGTTAAACTTCTGTAACATGGATATTTCTAACGAAAGTGGATCCCACGCAGTCTCAGCAATGGAAGAGGTAAGAGCTCGTTTCTTTGTATGCTATTTTTTCAGTCATTGTTAGGTCCCCCAACGTGATTTCTAGAATTTAGATGTGTGTTATTCTCAGACAAAAATGATTTTATATTTTTCCCTTAAGGAAAAATCAAGTTAGTAGAATCGTTTATTCTCTTGAGGAAAAACGTGTTAGTTATTTTTTTTAAGAAATTTAGAAATTCATTCTTTTGCGTTAACTCCCCTTAGCTTTAAAAACAATTAAAAAGTTTATTCCCTATGTGAGAATTCAGTAATTTCCCAACACAATTTTATTTCATGAAAATGAATTGTTAGGGGAGAGGGCTAATTTTTTTTTTTTTTTGTTCTTTCTCAGGATGCTTGGTGGCTTGCTGATGAACAACTCTTTCTTCAAAATTCCGACATCCTGCAGGCCTTGGAGGAATTTCCCTTGAGTCAAGACCTGCTTTCCTCCTTCGTTCCTGATGAAGTTCCTCCTCGACATTTTTCTTGTGAGATCTGTCAGAAGGTTTTCACTTTGAAGAGGAATTTGTACCGTCACAAAAGAATTCATTCGGAGATAAAACCTTTTTCTTGTATTATTTGCAACAAGGGTTTCTCTAGGAAATCGAACATGAAGAAACACATTTCTAAATTTCATTCGGGAATTCAGGAGGGTGGGAACTCGACGAATGCGTCTTCGGCTGGCCCCTCCAATGCTGCAGACCCCAACCTTCAAGCGGGCCCCTCAAATTTTGTGGGGCCCAGTCTCCAGGATCTTGCTGCCGCGGGCCCCTCCAATGCTGTAGGCCCTGTTGTTGTCGGCCCAAGTCGGGAGGTCGTAGACCCCAGCCCTGAAGCTCCCATTCTTCCCCCTTTAAATTTGGGAAGATTCATACAAGTGCAGTCGGTGGCTCAGAACCGCCTGCAAACCTTTAAAATCGTTCCCGAAAGGGAAATAGCGGACTGTCTCTCCACATTTTTGAATGACCTCATTCATTCTTCAATTAGTATTCTAGAACATGCACTGGCAGCCCACCCATCCATTAAAGTGAATGCATTTATGCAGGCAGCCTTTAAAAAGCCTAAATCCGATGACCCGGAGGAATTTGATCATTGTTCTCGGAATTTAAAAACAACTAATAAGCCAGTGTATCGGTCGACAAATCTCGGGGAATTTTTTGATATCATGTCCAGGAAACTACTCACTGAATGTTCCGAATGTGAATTGAAAGGTTCAGGCTGGATGTTTTCACACGTGGAGTGGTTCGAACTCCGGGTTAATCGGTTTAAACCATTGAAAGGAGCTTCATTTATTGTGCTTCCCAGCCATATTCAGAAGAAATATGCGGTCGTGAACGTTCAAAATTTAGATACCTTCTGCTTTAAATATGCCGTGTGGACCCCACGCCTTCAAGATCAAAGAAATCGAGAAAAGGTAGCCTCCTATCTCAACGATCCTCTTTTTCGAAGGTGGATACAAGTGGGATTGTGTAGAATATCCCGTGAAGATTTCTGACGTTCCAAAATTTGAAAAGGTTAATAACATCAGCATTAACATTTATGGCATCGATGAAGCTGGAAAAATTTTCCCAATCAAAGTATGTGAAGAAGAGCTGGCGGACCATAGAGATTTAATATATTTAGAAAATGGAGGTTGCAACCACTTTGCTTACATTACAAATTTTGAGCGGCTTATTTCCAGTCAATTGTCAAAAATAGGAAACAAAGTACACATCTGCAAAAAGTGTTTTAAAACTTATGACACTCGTTGCAATGGAGAGGAAAAATTAAATGAGCACAAAAAATTATGTAATAAAAACAAATCTGTCCTGATCAAGATGCCTGAAGATAAAGAATTGCAGTTTAAAGACTTCAAGTTCAGTCAGCGGGTTCCTTTTGTTGTTTACGCTGATTTTGAAAGCGTGTTAAAACCAGTTCAAGGTCCGATCCCAAATCCAAGCGAGTCCTTCACCACTCCCACTCAGTCCCATGAGGTTATGTCATATGCTTATTACATAAAAGATGTGGAAGGTCGTTATGATGTTTTCCGATCGCATAGAGCAGAGCAGGGAGTTGTGAGTCATTTCCTTCACACTCTCAAAGAAGATGTTGAAGTCATGGAAAAAAATTATAAAATGATTATTCCCATGAATCCTTTGACGGAGGCAGAAAAAGAATCTTTTCGGAAAGCAAGCATATGTCATATTTGTGGTGAAGGTGGATTTAATTCCTGCAGCAAATCAAAAAAGAAAGTGGCGGACCACGATCATCGTACTGGAAATTTCAGAGGACCCGCTCATTCTTCATGCAACATCAACTTTAAAAATCCTTCCTTTGTTCCTGTGTTGATGCATAACCTTTCAGGATACGACTCGCATTTCATCATTAAAGAACTAGATTGCCTTCCTGGAGAAATCACTGTCATCCCCGAGTCGACCGAAAAATTTATTTCATTTTCAAAAACGATGGGTGGGCTTGAAGTTCGTTTCCTGGACAGTTTTAGATTCATGCCAAGCAGTTTATCAAAATTAGCAAATAATCTTCCGAGAACGCATTTTAAAATTACACGGCAGCTTATTCCTAATGATGAAGAATTTTCCCTCCTAACGCAGAAAGGTATCTTCCCCTATGATTACATTTCCTCATACAGCAAGTTGGAAGAAACGTCTCTCCCTCCAGCTTCAGCCTTCTTCAATAAATTAACCGATTCACACATTTCAGAAGAAGACTATGAGCATGCCAAAAAAGTATGGGCGGTCTTGAAGATTGAGAATTTAGGCCAGTATGCAGATGTGTACTTAAAAACAGATGTGCTCATTTTGGCCGATGTTTTTGAAAATTTTAGAAATATTTGTCAGGACACTTATACGTTAGATCCTGCCTGGTTTTTTAGTTGTCCTGGTTTAAGTTGGTCCGCCATGCTCAAATGCACAAAAGTCTCTCTCCAGCTTTTAAGTGACTATGATATGCTACTTTTTCTGGAGAGTGGAAAGCGGGGTGGCTTGTGTATGTGTGTGAAACGGTATGCTGAGGCAAATAATAAGTATTTAAAAAAATTTGATGTCTCCAAAGATGCCAGTTTCATCATTTATCTTGACGTGTGTAATCTTTATGGATTTGCAATGGATAATTTTCGTCTTCCTCACAAAAATTTCCGGTGGATTTCCGATGAAGAATTGAAGTATTTGGATGTTATGAACATAGCGGATGATGCCAGCATGGGATACTTTCTCGATGTTGACATCAGCTATCCGGACTCCCTTCACAATCTTCATTCGGATTTACCGTTTTGTGCGGAAACGGAAGTTGTACCTGGAACCAGGCAGGTCAAATTATTGACTACGTTAAATAAAAAATCCAGGTACGTGGCTCATTATCAGCTTCTGAAGCAGGCAGTCAAAGCGGGTCTCATCATAACAAAAGTGCATCGGGGGTTAAGCTTTGATCAGAGCAAGTGGTTGCAGCCCTATATTCAATTGAATACCGAGATGAGAAAGCGGGCTAAAAATGAGTTTGAGAAAGATTTTTTCAAACTCATGAACAATTCTGTCTTTGGCAAAACGATGGAAAATATTCGCAACCGTACCCAAGTTGAGTTGGTATGCGAAGACAATAGACTGGAAAAGTTGCTCAATAAGCCCAATTTTAAAGACCGCACCATACTAAAAAATGAAGCAGAAGGAAAATTTCTGGTGTCTATGCATTTTAATGTCACCCACCTCACCTTCAACAAACCCATTTATTTGGGAGTCGCCATTCTAGACATCTCTAAAACTAGGATGTACGACTTCCATTATGAGGTGATGAAACCTTTATTTCAAGAAAACATTTCCATTCTTTATATGGATACTGATAGTTTCTTCTATCACATAAAAACAGAAGATCTATATAAAGATATGGAAAACATTAAAAATGAATTAGACACCAGTTCCTACCCCCCATCGCACCCTCTATTTTGTCTTAAAAACAAAAAAGTGATTGGGAAATTTAAAGATGAGACCCATGGAACTGCCATAAAAGAATTTGTTGGCCTTAGACCAAAAATGTATGCGTTTGCTACAGATGAAGAAGAAGTTAAGAAAGCCAAAGGCGTGAGCAAAACCGTCGTTTCACAACAACTTCGCCTCAACGACTTCAAGTCTTCACTCTTTCACAAGCAAGAAAAAAGAACATGAGTTATAGCATTCGAAGCTTGAAACATTCTGTTTTTACTGTTGTCATAAACAAAACATCTCTTTCCCCATATGACAACAAGCGAGTCGTATCCTCGGACAATATACATACCCTCCCCTACGGTCATTTTTCATTAAATTCTGGAGAACCTCCAAGAAAAAAAATAAAAACAAAATAGCTGCCTGTATTCGAACCACTCCATGCTAATAAACTGCTTGGCATGAAGGGGTCCACACGGCATAGATTGTTCAGGAAGAATTACAGAATGTTTCAAGTCTTTAACTTTTTGTTCGAGAAGATTTCACTCAAGAAAAAAAATTCTCTGCTCTATGCTATGTCTCCGTCATTTTGTTGCTGCTCGCTTGGATTTCTAGAAAAACTTTTCGAAGAAAATTTAATCAAAATTATTGTTTTGCTCACGTGAAGAATGCACCGTCTCAAATTTTTTAATTTTCTCTCATGAAGAATTTCAGGATGCTTTCCAAGATTTTTATTCATGAAATCTTTTCCTGTTGGAATTCGTGAATACGCATGTTCAAGATTTTACTCTCATGAACAAGTTGTGATTTTTTATTCACTTGGAATTCGTGAATACGTATGTTCAAGATTTTACTCTCATCAAGATTTTCAAGTTGCTTCCCAAGTTATTGCACTCCTGAAATCATTTAATGCAGGAAAAAGATGTGTTTACATGAAAATCCTCCTCTCAAATATACCTCATCTTAAAAATGTGTGGAGCCAGTCCATTGTTTTAGATTCAGAGTTGAATTAGATGCTACCTACGTCTTGAGCTGTCTGAATTTCTAGTGAACTCAGTTGATCACGTTGCTATGAAAATCTACATTTGCCCTCAATATTTCCTCTGTTTTTTTTTTAAAGTACTTTTCGAGGACCTGTCGGAGATGCATTCAGCGAGATTTTTTTTTAAAGTCAAGTGTTGCCAACTCCATTTCTGTGGGGAATTATTTAATTCTACCTAGTAAATGTTTTGTCTTCTAACTTTATAGATTGACTATTAGGAACATAAGCTTTCTAAATTTCTTCATGTACGAATGTCTAGAGAAAACCTTGTTTTTTTTTTTTTTTTTTTTTTTTTTCATGTTAGTTAGGGGGGAGGGGGATTTCTTAGTTTTCCCAAAGAGAAGATTCTTCTGACGGATCTCTTAGCTCATGGGGAAAAAAAAGTTCTTATCAGAACTATAATGAATTTCACCTTGAGAGTCATGAGGTCACTCGTCAGCCTATCTCAAGCTCTCCTTCTTCATTCTCAATTCAGTTAATTTAGTGGACGGACTTCAGTTGTTTCCCTTCCTGAGAAAAAAAAATGCTGCCTCTTCGACATAACAAGGAAAGACTTCATTTCCATTACTCTCAGCTGTTCTTTTCAACTCAAGCTATTCATTACTTTTCCCGCTTGGAAGAAGAAGTGGAATATTTAAGTGGAGAATTCTCAAAGATCAAAATTTATGGAAAATCATATTCCATTCCCAGACAACATGCTGCCTTCGGGGACCCCAATCTGAAATACACTTTTAGCGGTTTGTGCTTAGAACCTAACCCTTGGACGCCGTTACTTCAGGAAATCAAGCTTTATGTTGAGAAAGAATGTGGTGAATCCTTCAACTTTGTTTTAATTAATAAATATCGAAATGGAGATGATAGAATCAATGATCATCGTGATGACGAAGCTGAATTAGATCCTTTGTCTTGTATTGCATCAGTATCTCTCGGACAAGAAAGAGACTTTGTTTTCAAGCGAAACGGGTTTAAACCAGTTTCCTTATCTTTGAGATCTGGAACTTTACTACAGATCCTGCCACCAACTAATTCGTATTGGAGTCATGGTCTGCCTCGACAAAAGAATGCTCCAAACATTAGATTGAATTTGACCTTTAGAAAGATGATAACCGAGTGTTCTTTTCCCCATGACTCTGCTCTTTCCCTCTCAAGCAGTAAACAAGTGACGAACTCCAACCTCTTATCAGTTTTGCCTGAACAATTCAAAGCTAACTCATTCTGTTCTCTGTCTTCGAACCGTCAGCACCCTTCGCTCCCGACCTCAACGCTTCCAGCAATTTCCTTCGATTCTCTTCCTCCAGCTTTCAACATGAAGCGATCATCTTCCTCTACTAAAGTTTCCGATGCTGTAGCAAAGAAGGTATGTTCTGAAGCTTCCAAGTCATGTGTTGAATTGGGAATTTCTTTGAATGATATCCCCCTCATCATTTCCATTTAGGGGGTAACGCATTCGTGAAAGTGTCTGATTTCCATAATACAATCAGAGTTCATGTAAGAAGATACAGGAAAGATGGGGAATCTTTCTACCCTTCTAAGAATGGAATAACAATGTCAGCTTCAACGTTCCGAAAATTCATGGGAAAATCACACTGGATTCAAGGCATGAATTGTGACATCTTGATTAATCGTGAACTTATCGTTTCCTGCTGTCCTTCCCTTTTAGATGCTTCTGGCAGTTACACGTTAGAAGTGCTTTCCCCCAGAATTCATGGTTTTCGTCGATTGAATCCTGTTCCGATAAAGCTGACTTGTCAACAATTTGGAACTCTTATTGATCAATGTGGAAAAATATGGGACAGTATTACTCAACTACTATTTGGACCTGTCTTTAGAAAGGCTGTTTTGCACCATCCAAGGACTTCTTCCCCTGTTGCTTCCATCTCAGATGAAGAGTTTTTCATCATGCTTGCTGACATGGTAAGGGATCGCCTTCAGGAACATGTCAATAACTTATATTATTGTATGGAGTGCCACCAACCACCAAATCGCATATTCGCAAACATCACGGCCCACAGCTGTGCATATGCCACCCCCGAATCCAAGTGGCAAAAGTATTTCGATGATGCCGTTGCATTGCTTAACCCCAAGATTCTAGCAGAATCTTTTGTTGCAGTCACTGGAGACCATGTCCCGTCCAAAGCGTTCTTGGAAAGCATAATTGTAAAGAACTTGCTAGAGACTGTGAAGTCAATGTGCTGAGATATTAGCAGGCAAAAAAAAATTCCTTATACCGACCATGGAGCAGCTGTATGAAGGGGACCCAGAAAAACAGTCCTTTTTTAGGACTACTTTATTTATTTTTATTCATTTATATTTTTTCTGTATGAATGAGTTTCATTTTTTGTAATGAGTTAAATAATAATGAATTTCAAGTTTTTAAAAGTAAAAGGGTGAATGAATAACTCTTAAAGAAATTTATTGGGGATCTGGTATTGAAGAAGAGATTGCTTGTTTTTAAGGGAAAGGCTTAATGTATTTCATTAAGGGCCAGGAATTCAACTGGTCTGAGAGCAATGCTTTACAGTATTGAGTCGAAACCAGGACAAAAGGCTAAATTTAGGGGAGTTTGAATTTTTTTTTCAAACTGACTACACTTCATTCTCTTAGTTTGAAAAGAGAATAAGTGCTCTCACTGAAGACCCCTCTAGCTATACGTAAATAAACAGTCTAGGATTCATAAAAATATCTTTCCAATTTTCTACCTAAACTATTTTTACTTCTTTCAGAAACGTACGTCAGAAAAAAAAACGAAGTGATTTGTTTTGATTTTAGGAAATAATGAACTGTTCAGAAACACACCCTGTCTGTTTTCAACTGATTCGAAAAAAGACTTTTAAAATATTTTACTTGAACGAAAACGTGCTTCTTAAATTTCGCAGTTTCCCATGTTATTCAATGGGAAATTCACTGTATTTTCTATCATAAGAAATCCGAAATCTGTCATCTTAGTAAAATCATCAAAATCGTTTTTGACCCTATGCACTTTTATAAGATTCCAAAGTGTATCTTAGAAAAAAAAAGTGATTCGTTTTTGACACTAGGAAGGAATGTACTTTTCTGAAATGAACTTTGTAAAATTCTTTCAATTTACTCGATCCAAAACAGTCTTTTATGCATGCTAGTTTTCCCATGTTATTCTATGAGATTTTTACAATTACCAGAAAACGAAAATTTCCAAAATCATCCTCTTAGGAAATCAACAAAACCATTTTTCGTCTTACTTAGAATTTTTCAATAAATAATTCTATTCAGTTGTAAAAATATAGAAATAGCTTATTGAAAATAAAAAAAAACAGAAATGATTCAACTCAAAAGAAAGAGACTTTATTTTCATTCAATCTAATTTTAATAAGGAATCCAACGAAATGATACAGAGTTTGGTTTTTTATAAATAATTTTGGCATTCGTCTTTTTTCGTTTAGAAGTTGAAACAGAATTTCCTTGTTGTACAGGAACTTTTAACATTTGTTTATTTTTAATATACTTTGAAGGTAAATTAATGTCATTTAATGCTTTTACAAATTCGTGGGGAATTACTAATTTGGATCCTTTACTTTTAAACATTGAATCTACTAAATCAATAATATTCGTATTTTTCACAATGTGACCCTTATATTTAAATTCTGCTTTGGGGCCCCATCCTATAATATCTGAGTTGTTTTAAAGACGTCTAAAACATTTCTTGCATAGCGTTTCATATTAGCTGGAACAGACTGTATGACAAGGTCTTCTACAACATCTTTTTCTTTCTTGACAAGTTCTTCTTTTGCTGGTTCTTCAGTTCGTGGTGGGGATTCATGGGAAGAAACTGGGGGATTAAAGCTTGAAACATGAATGCGTTTATTCAAGACTTGGTTGTATAATTTAACTTTCACTTCGTCAGACTCTTTACTTAGTAGAATTTTTTTCATTTCTTTGTCCAAGTCAGTTAACGTTTCTTCGGTTGGCATATGACGGGAAATCCGTTCTTCGGGAATCAGAATCATTTTCTTTGCAAATTCCATTATTTCGTAAGAAGAGTCGTTAGCACACTGAGAGCAGCAGGAACCAACACACCTAAAAATCCCCCTTTTTGAATTAGGAGTTTCCTCTTTTTATATAGAGGTGTCTTTTTCTGAGAGAGGGCTCGCAAGGTGTGTTTATGACGTTGTAATGAATGTTTCTGGGCTGGAGTAAGCGGAACATTTCCTTTTAAGGTATTCTTACAAACTTCACAAATAGCTTTAATTCCATTTTTCCTACATTTCGTTAAAAGCTCTTTTAATACTTTTTTTGGACAATGCTGAATTATGCGTAAAAGTTGGAGTTGTGACTTAGACAACGTCATGTTGAAAACTGATAATTATTTCATTTCACCTAGGTTGATATATGACTTGAACGTCTCCCGGAAGTATCTGAGTGCGTAATCTTAATTCTTCCTTCGTCTCAGGTTTTAAATCGATCAATAAATAGCTGTAAGGAGACTTTGTGGCATCCGTATACACTTCTTGAAAAAATTTCAGTTTGCTAGGGTACAACTGCCTCCCTAAATGAGTGATTTGATTCACGTCTCTTCGTGATTTGAACAGAAACAGGTAATGAGCATTCAGGGAAATTTCTCGCATTTCTTTACCTTTATGAAAAAAATTTTGTGTAATGAATATCACAGACACATTGAAATGATGGCTCCCTCGAGTGAACAAGTGAGTGATTTTCTTTTCGCTTCCACATTCAGTCATGAGATCGTCAATAACAAAAAGCGTTCTACCTTTCACATAGTCGCGGAAATTAGAAGGGAGGCCTTCCACAAATGTCACGTTTTCTATTTCATCATACAACGTTTGATGAACACCATAGAACCACACCACATGTTCGAGAGGGGGAAACGACTTCCCCTTGATGCAGAAGTAAGCGTTTTACAAACTGTGTTTTCCCACAGCCCGTAGGACCTGCTATCAGAGCCGTGAAAGGGTGTTGTAGTCTCGGCACTTCCATGAGGTCAACTGAGACTCATAAAAAGCTTACATAACAATTTAAAGACAAGACACAAGAAATAAAATTCAATCCATTTTTATTTTACATTCTAAATTTTGATACAATTTGAAATTTCTTTCGAACAAAATGAAAGACTCGCAGGTCGTTTGTTTCAGAATTCGATCGAAAATTTCTTACAATAGAGAACAAACTTTTTCCACGACACCTAGAATAAAGGAAAAAATACAAAATTGACCGCAAACAGCCGTAAACGAACTTTGAAGAGGTACATCATTAAAATTCACAGAGTCAAACTTGGAAGCAAATCGGGCAATAGGTCCTTGAAAATATTCTGGAGAATGTCCAAAAGAATCAAAAATTCCATGGAATTTGGGTTTGACATATACACAGCTAGCCAGTGTTTCCCAGGATTTCCATATCGATCCGTATTCACAATAAGGCATGCTGGGAACTTGAAAATTCTCTTGGGAAGTCGGTCGCAAGCGAACACTCCGAGGAATGAACGTCGGGTCACAAGATCTTTCCTTAAAGCCTTCGTTAATTGAATACTGTTCATTTTTCTTTAATGGGAGAAATCACAAAGAATGTTTCTGGACTTGGAAATTTCAATAATGTTCTGGAACTCGGCGTAGATTAGTACAGAAATGGTTTTTAACAAAGCTTTTCCAAATTTGATTTCCACTCTTAAATTTCCTTGTTGTATCAAGTTCATATGTCCCCCATCACACAGGTCCGGGCTGAGATCGAATGCATAAAGAGTGTATCCCTTGGAAAATTCTTCTCGATCGATATATATTCCACGGTCCTGACCCAGTTTCTCGGTTCCTTGAAATAGACTATGGAAGGAACGAATTGTGCTTCCCTTTTCGAAATTGGGTTCTAGAGGTTTGTGAGGAACTGGCTGCCCGTCAACATACACTGCGATAAAGTTAACATCATAATGCTTGAATTCAAAGGGGTTTGATTTATATGAACCATTAAAAGCATCGTTATCTACACATCCAATAACCAGTCTTTTAGGCATTTGTCCTAGGAATACATTGTCTTGCACGAAGGACATACTTCCTTGAGAAATGGAATACACTTTACATAAAACTCGATCAATGGGATACTTGGCAGGAGATTTTTCTAGAGCTTTTGCATGACCGATGGCAACTCCAGGGTTGACTTTCACTTTTCTCACAAAAATGGATGCATGTTCGATGAGAACTCTGTAATTGGGAGCCTCGGAAGAGGAAACGAGGCAGAAATCAGGTTTACTCCGAACAAGTTTAATTTTCACATCCACTAAATTGAGAAGCAGCCTGTTTTGAAAAAATAAATCACAGTGCAAGGTTCCAATCATATCAAACGTTTTGCTGTCTTTCATGAGCTCATAACGCTGATGTAATCCCTTGTTCGTTGCAGCATTCGTGGGATTAATTTCGTGTAGATGTCCGGCTGTATCCTTGAAAAACCCTTCACATGCTAAATAGGTTTTCTTTGCTTCTTCTCCATAATTCAGAAGAGTTTCAATATAAGCTCTGTAGGGATATGTGTTGCTTGAGGACGAAATCACTCTTTCGTTTAAACTGATGTCGACTTGAGAAAACAGAGAATGAAGAAAACAGTTAATTGGGGCCCACGGGCTCTTTGTCAGCTAGTGTAGAACTGTCGGCTTTCACAATTTTAATTTTCACGTACAGTTGGCTGGAAGACAAGTCCATGTATTCTTCTCCACTCCCAGAAATATTAAATTCTAGAGGTCCTGCATCTCGAATGTTGGCTAAAGGGTGATATTCGATCCATTGTCCTTTTTCTATGCTCGTTTGGGTAGGTGGTAAAGCAAATAAATCAAGTTCGGATTTTAAACATACGGAAGAATGACTATGTATCAGGGCCATGGTTTACGGATCAAAAATATCGCGTGCGGTTCCCTTGGCTTTCTTTGAATGAATGATTCGTTTCTTCATTTTTCTCTTCCTTTTAACGCTTCCTCCCAACATTTTCTTCACTTTATTAGCTGCTTTGTCAGTGAGGATTTGTCCCGCTTCTTTAGCTCGTTGTTTGGCTGCTGTTTTCACATCCTTGCCTAGAATAACGTCATTGGCCAGGTCCACACCCGTTCGAAAGACTTGTTTTCCAAGCGTTTTTGCTCCTTGTTTAAATAAGGGTACCGCCGCTCTAAATAACGAACGAAAAAGTCCTCCAAGTCCATACCCTTTTTGAAGGGGCACCCCTTGATAGTAGTCTAAACCTTTTCCAGTTTGTTTGACGTAATAATCCTCGAAGGATTTTGTACAACATCGGTATGGTTCATACATGACTACAATTGTTTGAGACGAAAATGAAGTTTCACGATCGCTCTCCCACGTTCAAATGGCACTAATTGACCTGAGTGATTCCTTATAACGATTTCGACGGATTGAAAATGTTTTCTTGCGAGAGGCAAATAATGGGGACGGTCGTACAAGGCGCTCACCACATCTCCGTCTTCTCCGCTCACTTTCACGATGCGAAGGAGAGGAGCAACCATGTCTCCTACAGGCTGAGGTTCCACAATATCGCTGTACACGTATAACAGGGAAAGCGATGTGTTCAGATCGGCGACGAAATTTCCATGAATGGTAGCATCGCTTCCTCCCGAGGCTGAATACACTCCAGGTTGAAAACCTAGAATTTCTGCAATTCCTGGAAATAACTCCAGCTGAGAACCAAGAGTTAAAGCGGCTTTGACACGTCTCGTGGTTTTATTAAAAAACATCGTAATTTTTTTCGACCAATGCTGGGACATGGCTTTTACCACGTCTCCCACAGAATCATAATATCCAGCAGGGATTTTCGCCGCTTTCAGTTGAGTTGGACCGAGACCGTAAGCAAAGGAATTTGAATTTACATTCACATTAAACCAGGAATGAGGGTAGATGAGTTCGACGAGTCCCACTTCCCAGTCACCATTGAGTTCGATCGGGGAAGGAAGATGCGTGATGAAATGAGAAATTTTATTGTCTGAAAAGTAACGGAGAGAGCTGTCGCTAGGTAACGTTAGATAGAAAGTCATGTTGACGAATGATGTTTCATCTAAAAAAGATCAGTTTTATAGAGAGGTCAAGTCTTCCGCGGGGATCCAAGCATTAAATTTATCAAGATACCCTTTAAATTTGACAAAGAATTCCATTTTTCCTTTTCTTTTACGTTTCTTTAGAACACGTTCGACAGTAAAGGACTCGGAGAGAGACACTTTTTGAAGCTCTTCGGCGTAAAAAGTTCCTTCCAGCTCTTCGTTCAATAAATCTTTAACTTTATAGACGGGTGGGGATCTGGGAACAAGACCGCTCACAACAAAAACTTCTTCCGTCCAATTTGATTCGTATCCTTTCTCAAATGTCAATTTCGCTTTACTAATCCTCACGTGTTCACCCACCTGAAATTTATAGGAGGGTTTTTCCCTCTTGAGGTCACCATACAGATTGTCAAACACTTGTTTTTCATTATCTTCGTTTACATCTACAGGCTTCATTTTTATACTTCGATGGGGGGAATGATTGTAACTGTGAACTAAATCGTTGAGTACGTCCATAAATCTGAACGAATTTTGACTTGTAAAGTATCGCCACATTCGAGTTTTGAGCGTACGATTGAATCTCTCCACTACACTTGCTTTCGTCTCGTTGTTTGTCGTAAAGAAATGCACCTCATGCTGTTTTAAAAACTTTTGAAACTCTTTGTTCTTAAATTCAGTTCCTTTATCTGTTTGAAGTTTTACTGGCTTTCTTTCTTTGAATATCTGGGAAAAGGCTTGGACGATATGAGAACCCGACTTTTGCTTTAAAGGAATCACCCATGCATATTTGGAAAAAATGTCAATGCATGTCAACAAGTAACGAAATCCGTCGTTATGTTGACTCAAACTGGAGACATCGGCTAGGTCTGCTTGAAACTGTTGATTTAATTTATTAACCATAACTCTATTTCTCCGAAAATGTCGTCTCACCGGTTTGTGAAGAGTGTACGTTTTCTCTCCCTTCAACCATTTCTTCACATCTTTTTTCTTGATGCCCTCTTTCTCCACAGCACGGAATAAAGCATTGATACCACCGAAACTTCCTATTTTCTGAGCTGTGTGAAAAGTCTGTTTCATCATTTCCTCCATTACAACAGTTCAACGAGATACGATCCACCGTAACAGAAAAACTCATGTTCACACCATCACTTGCAGAAAACAAATGAGATCAAGTAGGACCCCACCCCTTTTTTAAAAAGACTACGCAAACCTTCGTCTAACAAGCATCTTTTTTCAATGGTCGGGTGGTTTAGTGGGAAAGCTAGCAAACTAGCTGACACAGGAACGAATCTCGCTGGGACCATCAGAGCATTTTTATGTACTCCGGAGTAAAACATTTCGAGAGAAACAACGTCTATACAAATTCCTAACACCTCAGGGAATTTCTAAAAAGGAAAGTTTTAAAAAAATAAATTCGAGGGAAAAGGAGCTTGGAAGGACGAAAGATTTCGCTTTCTTTTTCTCAAAAAATTTGACAAAGTCCAATAAATCTCCCGAGAAAATAATAAAGTTCCAAGAAGCACAGCTAGGGAGCAGCACATCGAGTTGACATCCCGCTATGTCGACCCCCTTTCCACACTCTGTCGTTGCCATCCCACAAAATCAAAGATCCATCGAAAGTTCCAAGAAGCACCGCAAGGGGGCAGCACATCAGCATCGTCACAACACACTAGCGCCGCCTACATCCTCACCCATGCCACACCCCTGCATCCTCCTGATGACTGCGTCAGGCCACGCCCCTCCGTTCGCTCGGCTGCAGCTTGCTCCAGCTGGCTCCACCTGCTCCAGAAGGAGCCTAATGTTAAGTCTATGGGCTCCACTTTAAGCTCGGATCCGTCATTTTCTACTACTTATGTCGGTCCAAGCTGCTTCCACACGTTGCCACAATTCATCAGGCGTAGCAGCGGGTGGTGCTTGCCGGGCCACTCGGTTGCCGATCAGCGACCAGACGAGTTCGATAGGCGCCATATCGAGAGAACAGATGGGCCACGGCAGCAATGACACCTGGTGGGCCATGAAGAATTGTTGCACGATGCGTGGCACGTGCGGGCGCGCATTGTCCTGTTGAAATGTGGCCGCTGGCAGGTCCTGCAGGTAAAGGAGGACTACAGGCTCCAAAATGTCGGAGATGTAGCGGTGGCTGTTGAGTGTACCAGCGATGCGTACCAGAGGGGTGCGGGTGTCATATCCAATTGTGGCCCAAACCATAACGCCAGCCAATGGTCCGGTATGGCGATGCATAATGCAGGCGTCATTCAGTCTCTCGCCGCGGTGCCTCCACACGCGGATCCGACCATCGTGGTGTTGCAGGCAGAAGCGGGATTCGTCACAGAAGACAATGTCGTGCCATTCCGTTGTCCAGGTGCTGCGTTCAACGGCTCACTGCCGCCGCACTCGCCGGTGGTGTAACGTCAATAGTAATCAGAGCAATGGGCACTGTGCGACAAGTCCTCGCTCCTGCAGACGACGTCGAAAGGTACGTGCTGACACAGGTTGTTGCGCAACACACCCTAATTCCTGCGCTAACGTTCGTGATGTGGCGGTGCTGCGGCTGCGGCAATCACTCACGTCGGTCCGTCCGTCCCTCCTGCACCCACCGAATCCATACTCGCTCCACTGTGGCTGGATGTCGTCCCACTAGGGCGCCGGTGTCTCGGTACGATAAACCGCTGTCACGATAAGCCACTATTCGTTCTTTGTCAAACTCCGAATCGTGCTGGAATGACTGCCGTATTCTGCGACGAGGCATCAAGAAGCTTCCCACGCACAGGTCCGGCAGCACAACACACTTCCACTACTTACACCCCGCCTTCTGTGCAACCTTCTTATAGTGCTTCTCGGTGGCGTGCCGAACGCAAATGATTTGCATATGCCCTGCAATACTAATCGTTTGCGTGTCCTCTCGCGGGCGACGCATGCTGCGAATTTTAGGCCAATCAGATGTTTCGTTCTTGGTGTTGCCTTTTGGGGGCCAGCAGTGTATATAGTATTTTTGTTATTGTTCTTGTTGTTGCTTCTGTGTTTATAGACAACTTGTAGGGCTATAAACTGTCGCTCGTCCCTACTTTGGGGTCCCTGGTTCCGGAGAAGGGACAGACCCAACGTCATCAGACAAACACACCACTCATGCCTCATACGGGGACTCAAACCCAGGCCTAACTCGGGCAAATGGTTATAGGCCAGCGCCTCAGACCTCGACCACCGGGCGCCTGTCTCTTCAATTTGAATATTCGATTAATATACTGGTATGCTTACATGTAGAACACAATCTTCCCTATTTTTTCATACATATTGTCCTGAACAAATTCTTTTGCCCTGCTTTTCTTTCCAGCTAAGCAAGAAAAGTTCCTTAGCGCTGCTAAGGCGCGTTGCGCTCCTTCAACATCATTGGTTATGATCAATAAAACGTTTGATATTTCTAAAATATCGCTGTTGTCTGCAGTATGGAGATACACAACCTATAAAGTGGTCGAGTGTGATTTCTTGGCTTTTCAGATGTAATCTGAGGGTAAACTGCAGAGGAATAATTTTTTTACGTGAAATCCTTTGTGGAGACTCGTAAACGTAATCCTAAATTAATAACTCAAACTTACGACTCGGCAGCTCTTGTGGAAGACTAATCAACCGGGTTGCAAACAGAGTACGACAGCTTTGTTTAGAGGCAATAGTTTTGCACTGTTGCTTACGTAATATGAATCTCGTTTTATCATTCTTAGCGCAAAATATGAAAGAATGTCGCACTCTCTTCCTGACATTTGATCTCCTACCGGTATTTTACTCCCTGATCTGCATGAAATATTGTGAATCGTAGATTACCAACAGGATCTACAGTAAGGTGGAACTTCAAGTCGGGAATCATTCTCGCAAGCGAGCCAGGAATATCTTTCTCTCGAGGAATATTTTGGAACAATTCTTGAAAGACCTGAAGAATGGGATGGAGAAAATTATTTACCTGAGAAAGGTATTTTCGCAAGCTAAAAGATCCAAAGTACATCTCCATACTCCATACTTTTTTGTATTTCATGATGTGTTCAACTTAAAGAAAATTATGTTTGAAATATTGCAGTCAAGAAGTCTTGGTACTGGTTTTTGTTCGCAGCATACCAAAAACACACTGGAACATTCCTCAAATAGGCGAGATTCCTATGACAAAATACAGAAGAAAGCTAGTCCCTATGAGAGATGACTTTCTTCTTTTAGTGACGTCACGCGGAAACCAAGGGTTCTGATTGTTTCCAACGCTGTAGCGTGTGACGTCAGATACGACACCGACGTATTATTCCGTGTAACATGAGAGTGACGTCACGAACGGCAGAAGCTCATCTCTCTAACGTCATGGCCTTGTGTTTTCTAGACTGTCTTGCTCTCAGCCTCGTTGAAAATCATTAGAATATATCCCCCACATTCTCTCAGCCCTCATTGAAAAGCAGTAGATTATATCCTAAGACGGCTTCTGCAGATTCCAGATAACGTTGCGGAAATAACTGACACTATTAAATGAACAGCAAATTTTCATCATTCAACAAAATAAAATTCTTGGAGTTCATTAATCCAGAAAAGTTCAAGTTCTTGCAGCTTAATTTTTTCGACGAGAGCTTGAATTCACTCAAAGAAACAAATCCCACTCGCTTTGATTTCGTGGGTTAAAAAGTGAATTAGGCATTCTTTACTCTTCGCCTGAATTAAGGCTTAAAAGCTTTGCAAACTATTCGAAGTTTTGCATAACTTGATTTAGATTAATGCTTGACGACTAAATAAGTTGTGCCATTTAATTGGGACATTACTTTACCCTACGACTTCCGAAGAGATGTTGTTTGCCACTTTAAAGAGAATAAAAACTTGTTCTCGCAGCGTACAAGGACAAGACAGATTATATCTGGGCTTTCTTTAATAACAGTTGAAAAGGTTCTACTGAAGACTTTGATGTCGAAGTCGGAGCCTACATTACATTTTATGGCAAAGTAACGGAAATTTTCATAAAAAAATCTCAGAATGGAATTCCGTTACAAATGAGATATGTGTCCTTTTTTTTCTTGCCTACATATGAAACTCATAACACGCCACTGACCGCTACACCTGCTCTTAGAGTTTTGGCTATTGATCCAGTTGACTGAGCCCCTCAGCCCAGGCCTGGCAAACTGTGACACAACCCCGAGCTCATTTTTTCTGAGCTGTGTTGGAATAAGGATCTTTTATTGGTTTCCGAAACCGAGAAGTCAGTTAAGTGGATAAATAGCTATAATCCCCTTCAGCAATCCATTTTTTCCGTTTAATCATTATTCCTTCGATCATTTTGTCGGCGTGACTGCACTCCCCTTCCCTTCTAAATTTTGATTTTAATATAATTTATATAATTACAAATGTGTTCAAAAAGTATCCCGAATGTGTCTCGTTCAAAATAGTGTCGTTCCTGAAATATTCCAACGGTCTCACCGTTCTTAGAAGTGTTCATTTGAGATCATGTTCAGCTGTTCCATCACATTCTCGATTGTGATATAAGCACTCTCAAACCTTAAGGGATTTTTTCAGTTTGGGAAACAAAAAGAAGTCGCAGGGGAACTAAATCAGGCGAATAAAGCGAGTGTGGTACCACTGAGATTTGGTATTTGATAAGGAAGTATCCGTGTTCAGTGTGCAGGTGCATTGTTTTGATTCAACAGCCAGGACTGAGACTCCTGTTATTGTGGCATTTTACATCGAACTTTTTCCTTAGGCTTTTCAAAGACTCTTTTTCTCTTTTTTATCAGTCTCGTTCACAACTGTCTAACGGAAGTAAATAAATTCAAAGTGCACCACACCTTTGATATCAAAGAAAACAGTTAACATCCTCTTCGTATTTGATTTAACTTAGCTAGTATTTTTGGGTCGAGAAGAAGTTTTTATCTTCTACTCGGATGATTGGGATTTTGATTTCCCAGTATTCGCCACCTGTGATAAAAACTGTATTGCTGCATGAGTTTAAAAGTCCTGACAAGTCACGGTGCTTCTTTTGATCACGTGTTAGAAGCCTAGGCACAACCTTTGTGTGGGTTGGTGTCGCTCTTCTCATCCCCAAATCCTGTATCAAATTCGCATGACATGACCCAGTTGAGATGCCAGTTTCAGAACACATGTGTCTAAAAGTCAATCGTCTCTGTTCCTTTTTTTTTTTTTCGGGGTTTAATAACCACCGTGAGCATCTCTAAGGGCTACAAGCAGTCGTCCGTCCCTAATTTAGGGCCACTGATTCCAGTGAAGGGGAAGGGCCAGTGTTATAGGTCAAGCACACCACCCATGTCCCACCGGGACTCTAACCACTCTGACCAACGGTCAGAAGCAAGTACTTAGACAACTGCGCCACCGGAGCGAACGTCTGTCAATTCTGATTACTTCATTAACACAGGCGATGGAATCGTCTGTTCTTGGAGTTGATGGGCGTTCAGAAAAAGAGTCATCTTTAATTCTGTGTTATACCTTCTTTAAAGCTCTTATAAGCGTCCTGTTTTTTTGTGCGGCTTATACCTTCTTTTCTAAATGCTGTTTGCAACATTTTAAGTGTTTCCCAGCCAGTTTCCCAAGTTTTAGGCGTAACTTGATGCATATTCGCCGTTCGTTCACATTGGCCGCAGCCAAGCCACTAAAACATAGCACTCAACAAAGTAATAGGAGAGAATGGAAGCAGAGGCAGATCTGAAACTATGCATGGCCTTGAGAACTCCGCCGCTGTCATATTTACAAATCGAACTTCAGTGTCACACTCAGCGTAATAACTACAGTTGTAATCCCAGTACTTTTTGAACACACCCCGTGTATAATAACATGATTTACATTATAATATCTACTTTTATTATACAGCAAAACCTCCGAATAACGGTCACTGCTCGAACTGGGAAAAAGTGACCGTTGTTAGGAGGTGGCCGTTGTTCGGAGGTTTAGACTTAAGTTAACATTGCTAGGTCGTTGCGTTTCTGCAAAAGCAAATTAAATGTATGAATCTTATTCACAATAAAGAAAACGTTGCAATCCATTTTACAAATGCTGTCTGCTGAATAAAATTGAATATAATAACTAAATAAATAATTTATGGTGTGGATGATTTTAAGAAAACAGTGTCTGCTGTCTGGTGTTAAACAGCCCTTAGAAATAGCAAGTTAGGAGATTAGGGTTAGGGTATGCTATAGGAAAGAAAAATGTTATATTGTGAAGTGTAACTGCACAGTTAGCTAGCTGGCCGTACGCCGTAATGCAGGAACAAAGCCTACAGGAACCAAACAAAGAAACATGGCCTTCAACGGGGAAATTTCCGGGCCTTATCAACCACCGTTGCAGCCCCCGGGGACAACTGAAACATACATGGAAACTGCAACTCGCCTCACATAGAACTAAACTTTTAACTCCTTTCTTTTCATTAAGCATACCACTGTACCAGCCGTAATCCAACCCATTATGCCTTTAGCAATAAATATTCTCTATCCCTATCGTGTCCTTCTTGCCGAAGTACCGAAGGAAGCACGTAAAATCCAAGGAGCATGGTGTCCTTTAGATCTCCTTCGGAGCTAACAGGGGTGTCCCTTGACCGCTGTTAAGAGATTTCGTTGTTCGGAATTTTAATGTTAATCCTACGAAAGCTGTTCAGTACTAACCAAAACTTACCTTTACTAGGAGGTTATCGTTGTTTCGAGGTGCCCTTTAATGGAGGTTTCACCGTTCTAACCTTTGCCTACATATGATTAAAAATTATTATGATCTGTTCGAAATCGTCGAAATTACGTAAACCATTTTTTGGCATAGAGTCATAAAAAAAAATTTTGCCTCAGGAGGGCCGCGCAATTAGGGATTCTGAGGGATTTTGATAGAATGAACTGTGATTTCACTTCTCTTAACTCTATTTCTAAGTTTACCATCAGCAAGATTTTGTGGCTGGCAAGGGGCTGCTGCTGTATGTGCTTTCGCTTTGAAAAATTCTTCCGAGATATAATAAAAAATTATGATGTATGTACGTATATTAGGGATTTGTGCTCAAAAAAATCCTTTTGACAGATATTGGAAACCTCTATTTCTCAAGGACAAAAAAAATGAGTGTGTAGATGAACAGCATGTGTAATTGAGCAATGTCAGTTTTGCCTTGGGCTCAAAGAATTCTAAAAATTCTCTATCTCCTTTCTTTCTTTTTATTTTCAGTTCTGTAGCATTTACATATATCTGCATATATACATACATATGTTTTTCAGATCGATTTTTTGTTAATGGGCTGCAACCTGTACGTTTATTCATTCTTTCGCTTTATCTATTCAATAAAGTTCGTTAAATTATTTTCAACTTTTTAAAGAAATATAACACAAATATTATTAGATAGAAAGAAAATTGAGCAATGACATTTGTGTTTTAGGCTCAAAGAATCATAAAAAACATTTCACCTCCTTTCTTTCGTTTTACTTATTTTCTATAGTATTTACATATATCTGCAAACATTTCTTTTTTCAGATTGATTTTATTTAATGGGCTCAACCTTCATGTTTATTTATTCTTTTCACATGTTTAATAAAGTTTATGTTCTTCCTTCCGGTGCATTTTTTTCGATTATTTCATTTATATTCAGAGCTATGTCTTAAAATGACACTTTACGAGAGAAATGTTTTTCAGCAGCTATTTGAGTGATCAAATTTTGCAGAAAATTACGATGTTCCTAAACAGACATAAGGAAATATATTGCATTAATGTTTTAGGCGTATTCCTAGGTAACTCCTTAAAATAATATCTTTTTCGTTTGTTCTCTTATTTACTTTCTTATCCATAAACGTAATGAGTGAAAAACTATCTCGAAATACGAATGTTTTCACGAAAGCTTTCGATCGAGAGTTACTCGTGTCGTCTTTGTACTTGCAAATTTAATCACTGAAGTATTTATCCTTTTTCCTCCACTAAGGAAAGGGAATTTTTCCTTCAACTCAGTACATTTAAAGTTTTTTTTTCATAATAAATATTACTCGGCGTCTATTGAATTACACATTCTTGCAAACTATTTTTTCGTGTATAGTGTTGGTAAAAAAATGTTTTTCTGGTTCTTCATCGTCAAAAACCATGGAGATTTTAAAATAAAAAAAAAATGTACTTCTGCATGTTACATCCTTACAGATTCAATGCAGCTTAAATCTCGGAAGTTACAAAATTAGACACAGTCAGCTTTGCTAGAGCACTTGTTTTCAGAATGCGAATCAGACACAATGCAATTAATACGTCAGGGGAATGCTTTGTTGTAAAATCATAGGTGCGTTTTTAATATAAGATGCTTTTTTTTTTGTTTTTTTGTTTTGTTTTTTGCAGTTGAATGATCACCATGAGCAACTCTAAGGGCTATATGCAGTCGCCAGTGCCTGATTTGTGTGTGTGTGGGGGGGGAGGGCATTGACTCTAGAAAAACGGGGCTCAGTGGGGAACACTACCCATGCCTCGTCTGGGGCCAGGGCCTATATCGAAAGAATGGTCAACGGTCAGCGCCGCAAACCATTCTAGCATCAGGGCGGCATAAAGCTAATAGGTATGTACAATAGCAAGTCACGCTTATTGAAAGGGCTTGTAGTTATGCAACTAACTCAGTGGAATGCTGGTGAATGTTTTCAGAAGTTCTTCAGCCTTCCTTTAGTTTTTCCCCATCCTACAGAGGCGGATGTTACCAAGGATATAGTAGGGTCCATCTTAACCCATAGCTTAAAGCCAAAAGTTTTGTTCGTTTAAATAGGATATATACGTAGGTCATACTGAAAGTAATGAGCAAAGCTGCATTACAAAGGCAGATTGCGCACTGGGAGAATGATAGTTCGTGGACGAGTAGTGCCATTTATCGTTGTGGCCATGAATGTCAAATGGCGTCAGTCATGTATTCAGACAGATGCAAGAAAAGATTCCCGACACTGATACATCGTTCTGTCAGAGTGCTGCGATTCAGTTCCTTGTGAAAGAGGAAATTCCGGCTGCAGATGCTCACCGTAGGCTTCAGCGTACATACGGAGATGCGTGCATGGGTGCCAGTAGTGTGAGAAGGTGGGTGAAATAGATATTAACGATGAGTCTCGTAGCGGTCGCCGTTGAATAGTCTCTACGGAACACAACAAGGAAAGGGTTGATGCCTTAATTCATGATGACATACCTGTGACGGTGGAGGAAATTTTGGCGAACTTGGGCATAGGACACAGTGCAGTTCAGGAAATGATTAGCAGATTATGGTATCGGAAAATTTGTGCACGCTGGGTTCCATGTTTATTGACAGAAGACCACAAAGGCCAGCCCAAAAATATCCCGTCACAACTGCTGGATCAGTATCGAAACGAAGGGGCCGATTTTTTGTACGGTATTCTAACAGGAGACAAAAAGAAACAAAACGCCAAAGCATGGAATGTCACCATCTCTATTCCCCAAGCAGGAAGAAGCCTAATACAGTTCTGCCAGCTGGAAAGGTTATGGGAACTAGATTTTGGGACGCAGATGGGTGCCTTCTGACTGAGTGTTTAGAGGCCTGGATGAACCGTAAATGCTGCTCGTTATGTCAAATCATTAGAAAAGCTCCACTGTACATTGCGTGATAAGCGGCCGGGAAAGAAAGTCATCCTCAAACACGACAACGCTTTTCCTCACTCTGCTCATTTGACCTCAGAAAAAATCCAGAAATTTGGATGGGAACTTTTACCTCACCCTGCTTACAGTCTAGATCTGACACCCTCCGACTATCATCGTTTTGGATTCTAGTCTAGGAGCTAGCTCATGTCCCGTATGCACTTCTATGTTCCCTAAGTTTTATTGCTGGATCTTATAACACACCTATAGGAGTGTTTAAAAAAATTGGTCACATGGTTGTTTGGCCGCCATAACATTGGCCCATGGTTGTTTGGCCGCCATAACATTGGCCCATGGTTGTTTGGCCGCCATAACATTGGCCCATGGTTGTTTGGCCGCCATAACAATGAATTTTAGTTTATGCGTATCTCCGCTCTCAGCCGTCAGATTTTATTTATACAAAGCTCATTTGATTCCTTTTTAGAAGGCACACAAATTTGGTTATTACACATTTTTTGATAAAACCAGTATTTTAGATGAAGCGTATTTCAATAATAAGAGACAAAATTACGGTTTTTTCTGAGTAAAACTGCTATGAAAATGAGGAAAATAGCAAAACTCTTGATATATAAATGAAAACAAATGTGTATTTATCACTGAAAGAAGACAGAGTGGAAGAGGTTAAAACTTTAACAGAGTGCATCAAGGCAAATATATTACAAGAACACGGACCCATGTTGAAACTCCTAAACGACACATACCGAAAGTTATAGAAGAGATAGAAAAATTTGCTGAAGAACAAAGTAAAGAAGATAAGACTTTTCGTTATTGGTACCAGTTCTTACAAAATATATTTCCTGTGCTGAAAGATCTCACACGAGCACAGAGAGAAGGTAAGTGGGATCTGAATTTCAGTTCCCTAAAGCGAGCAATTCCTCTCTTCTTTGCATTCGGTAGGACAAACTATACTGTAGACGGGCAAGTGTTTTCTTGGAGGACTGTTTACATCTTTCGCAGAACTTTCCTGAGATTTATGCAGATTTCCAAGTTGGATACTTTGTTGTGAAAAACACGCAGCGGAAATTCAGTTGCGTGGCTATGGATCAAGCACTGGATTAAAATTACAACAATCCAACAAAATACCCTGGAGGAATCATCGGAGTAACAAGAAAAAAGGAAGCAGTACTACTCCATGATCTGATCAAACACGAGAAAGTCCAGATAACACAGGTTTTACGTGATTTCTGTGGCCTTGTTTATGAAGATGAATATTCTTTGCATCATGAATTTTCAAAAACCACTACTACTAGTGATGAGCAGTGTGTTAGAAGAATTGTAACCTTCATGGAGAAATAAAATAATCCTTTCGTCACTACAAGTTCTAACAGTTGCAAAGAGCTACAAAATATAGTTACTAAACAGGAAATCAATCGTCAAATAAGCAATGATCTTTTAAAGTGCATACAAATTGGAGGAAAGGTTCATACTCCCTTCAGAAGTGAAAGATTTGAAGAAAAGTCACTAGGTCTACTGCAACGTATAAAG
This sequence comes from Macrothele yani, assembly GCA_039090855.1. Lineage (NCBI taxonomy): Eukaryota > Metazoa > Arthropoda > Arachnida > Araneae > Macrothelidae > Macrothele > Macrothele yani. The sequence continues at coordinate 11,358,775 of CM076996.1, forward strand.
TAACTTTAAAAAACCGCAAACACATTGCAACCTGATGAAGTGAATGTGGAAAAAGAAACTGCCCATGCTTTGCGGTTAATTGGCATAGCTAGGTGCCGAGGATATGATGTAAAGTATCTTTTGAGTTATGAACTAACATCTACATCTCTCTTTCTGACCAGAAATGGATTTTTGTCAAAACCTGACAAGTCACCGCTGGTTCATCAACTGGAATCGAAGTTACAAACTTACTGAAGTTCCTAAATCCCTTGGCAAAGCAACTGTTGTAGACTTCGTGGTGTTTGCAAGGAATATCACAATTAAATATATTAAACTGAAGACATATGGAGAGTACGCAGTCAAATTTTGGAAAGTTATATGCCAAACTTGTCACAACGGTGAACGTAGGGATATTGTTTTCGACATTTATAAGGAAAAAAGTGTGAAAGGGTTTGAAAGATCCAGGCGCTCAAAGAAACAACAGATAGAATAGAATATGGAGCACCTTATGATAGCACACCGCTTCCTGTGGATACTGATGCGTACTGGGCTTCACCTGAAAATAAAGAATTGTTCCAGTCATACTTTATTGATTGTGTATCCCGGAAAGAAGATTCTAATAAAAGTTTCTTTACCATTTATATGGGTGGAGTTCTGAAGGGTAATCATCCAAGGTGCTTTAATTTAAGGAATGGAATAATTGTAGAATTCCCGAGTTTGGCATGTGATCACGAAGAAGCTGATGACAGGATCCTGTACCATGTTTCTCATATCACGATGACTTTAAAATTGAGCGAAGTGGTAACTTGTTCTACTCATACTGATGTTTTTGTTAAAGTATTCTTTGACTATCAAGAAACGTGGAAAAATTATGGGCTTGAAGAACTTTGGGTTGCCTTCGGGGTGGGGAAAACATTCCGGTACATTCCACTTCATTCCCTTGCTAATGAAAACAGAGTACCACACAATATTTTGCCAACTTTACCAGCTATTCATTCTCTAAGAGGCTGCAACACTACTAACAGTCAGTACAAAGTTGGCAGCTTTGAAAACGGCAGAAGCTTGTGCTGAAAACATGTTATTCGATTTTGGAAAAGAGCCATTGAATGGGAACATGGAAAAGAGAGCAGAAGAGTATTTAGTACGTGCACTTGGATCAAGCTTACATACAATGGATGAATTGCGTTTCCATCAATATCATCCCAAAAGAGTACGAAACCTTCAAGATTTGGCTCCTACATCAACATCTATCCGCCTTCACATAAAAAGGAAGCTACATGCAATGCTGTAAATGGATTCATGCTTTACAAATGTCCGTAGAGATCAATCCATTGGATTATGGTTACAAAGAAAATAGAGGAAATTCAATTCCACACGGACAGAGGATCAATCGGAAATTGAAGATTTTCCTAAGCCCTGCAATTGTGAGAAGTGCTTCAGAGAATGTGTGTGTCCATGTGGAAGATTGAAAATAATGTGTTGTGACTTTTGCAAATGTAAAGAAAATTCTTTAGACAACTGTAAAAATCCCTATCTGCCGCCCCAGTGACGCAGTGGTCTAAGGCGCTGGCCTCTGAGCATTCGTCCGTAAGGGGTTCGGGTTCGAATCCCGGTCAGGCATGGATGTTGTGTTTGTCTTACGGTACTGGCTCTCTTCCTTCCCTGGAACCAGTGACCCTAAATTACGGACGGGCGACTGCTTATAGCCCATTGAGTTGCTCACGGTGGTCGTTAAACCTCCAATCAAAAAAAAAATCCCTGTATGTTATCCATTTGATTTTTTTGTACCATCTACTCTATTGTACCAAGTTTGAAATTCAGTAATAAATAAGCAATTGTTTTTGCTTATACATGTATACCAAGAGTTTTGCGATTTCCCTCATTTTTATTGCAGTTTTACTCAGAAAACCGTAATTTTGTCTCTTATTATTGAAATACGCTTCATCTAAAATACTGGTTTGATTAATAAATGTGTAATAACCAAATTTGTGTGCCTTCTAAAAAGGAGTCAAATGAGCTTTGTATAAATAAAATTGGACGGCTGAGAGCGGAGATACACATAAACTAAAATTCATTGTTATGGCGGTTATTTTCCAATATGGCGGCCAAACCACCATGATATGGACCATGTGACCAACTTTCTTAAACACTCCTATAGGTGTGTTATGACATCCAGCAATAAAACTTAGGGGACATAGAAGTGCATACAGGACATGAGCTAGCTCTTATACTATTCCTAAAGGACCAGATGCGCGGCCAACATTACCAGAGCACGGAAGCAATACAGCAAATTGTACGTCAATGTCTTCGCACAACTGGAACGGAGTTCTTCCGCAGGGATAGAACTGCCAGAACGATGGGGAAAATATGTCCAAAGAAACGGAAATTTTGTAGAAAAATAGATTAAGATATATAGATTCAGGTGTCATATTTATTCCTTCAATCATTACAACTCGCAATTTTTAAAATATTGTTGCTCCAGGCGTTCTGACGTCTGTCGGACTGCACCACTGCCGCTACGACGCAGGTACGAACCTTCCAGTAGCCACTGGTGCCAACAGCGTGTGACAGTTCGTGCATCCCGTTGCACATGCGCAGCGATACGACGTGTAGACCAGCCCGCTTCACACAGTTCTACAATTCTTCCTCTCTGAAACGCATCCAAATGGCGATAAACCTGCAGATGGCGTGTACCCGGCATTGTCAGCTTTCGTTAAACAGTTTCCCAGCACAAACAACAAATCTGAAAAGTCCGCGACACTTCCACCAGCGACCACACACTACTATCCCTGTTGCTGCGGGCACCTTTATCTCACGAACGTGTGACGTCATCGGCTCCGGTTTAACATCATTTGCATACCTCGAATGGCTACACCCGCCCTGCGATTTTCATGTTTGTTGCACACCTCCTTCTGGGTTGAACAATTTCTATGTCGAGCAGTGTATGTATCGCGCGATATACGTAACTATAAAAGGTGCTGAATTTTTTTCCAAGGGCGATTGGACTTGTCATGTGGAGGTGAGAAAACAGCGAAAGGCTTACGATAAGTTGTAGTTATGAGAGATCCGTTTGAGCGTGTAACAGGGAAGTAAAGGAATATTAGGCAACCGTTGTTTTCAGTCTCGTAGCTGAATTGAATGCGAGGATGAATGGAATTTATAAGTTTGACTAATTTTGAAATTTCTGGATTTTTTTCCCTTCCATGGAACGAAAGTACCGTTTACGTATCGTATCCATAGATCAAATTGCACGATCTGGAAAAGTTTCTCTTCAAATTGACGCATGTAGATTCCGCATAATATAGGTAACAGTGGGCTACCCACGGCTATAGACCTTCTGTCTGTTCATAAAACTTTCCACGGAAAGTGAAACCGTTTTGTTTGGTGCAAATTTCCAGTAGTCTCATTATTTCTTCTACTTCAGATTGGCTGTAATGATGCTCTATAAGACTTGCTTGTAGGGATTCCAGATCCCCTTTTAGTGGAACATAAGTGAGTGAACATAGATAAGTAGAGGAAAAGGGCGGGTTCTGGCACAGGGGCAGCCCTCCCATAGACTTAACATTAGCTGTCCACGAGGCTGCCCACGAGGCTGCCCCTGGCTGCCCACGAGACTGTCCCAGCTGTCCCTGAGTCAGAATTTTTGTCACGTGGTCGTCCCCATGATGTACTGCCCCCTAGCGGTGCTTCTTGGAACTTTCAATGGAACTTTGTTTTTGAGGGATGGCAACGACCGAGAGGGAATGGGGGTGGATATTGGGGGATGTCAACTCGGTGTGCTGCCCCCGAGTCAGAATTTTGTCACGCGATAGTACCCATGATGTGCTGCCCCCTAGCGGTGCTTCTTGGAACTTTCAATGGATCTTTTGAGGGATGGCAACGATCGAGTGGGAAAGGGGTGGATATAGGGGTGTCAACTCGATGTGCTGCCCCCCAGCGGTACTTCTTGGAACTTTCGATGGATCTTTGATTTTGAGGGATGGCAACAACCGAGTGGGTCCGTTGGGATTTTTTGTATTTATTCCAGTGGTTTTCAAGCGAGATTTTTCCTCCTCTTCGATGTTATTTTTCCCCGGAGGAAATTTTTACGTAACGATGCTGGGGAATTTTCTTTCCAATGGAGTAAAAATGCTCTAATGGTCTTAGCAAGGTCCTAACTCACAATGATTTGGTTTCAAAAAATTGGTCAGGTGGTCTCATGTACTACGTATTCACTCTATTTTTTTTTAATTACTTTTACATTATTTCTTCATGGTTTTTTTTTTATATATTTTTTGTATGTTTTGAGGGAGTTTTTTCGTGTAGATGTAATGAATTTTCTTGGGAACTTTTCTTTTTCATACATTTCATTTTATTTCAGACCATGAGACGGGAAAATGCTTCTTTAGAAACGATTTCGTTCCTGTTCGCAGTAACTATTGGACTTTGACAAAATTTTTGGGAAATCAAGCGGAAATGTAGACATGTTAATTCTGAGTCTTTCGCCCTTCCAATATTTTTTCTAGTCGTAATGTTTTCATGTACTATGTATTCCCACTCTTTTCTTTTTTATAACTTTTACGTTATTTCTTCATGAATTTTTTATATATTTTGTATGTTTTGAGGGAGTTTTTTCGTGTAGATGTAATGAATTTTCTTGGGAACTTTTCTTTTTCATACATTTAATTTTATTTCAGACCATGAGACGAGGAAATGCTTCTTCAGAAACTATTTCGTTCCTGTTCGCAGTAACTATTGGACTTTGACAAAATTTTTGGGAAATCAAGCGGAAATGTAGACATGTTAATTCTGAGTCTTTCGCCCTTCCAATATTTTTTTTTTTCTAGTCGTAATGTTTTCATGTACTATGTTTTCCTGCTCTTTTCTTTTTTATAACTTTTACGTTATTTCATCATGAATTTTTTATATTTTTTGTATGTTTTGAGGGAGTTTTTCGTGTAGATGTAATGAATTTTCTGGGAACTTTTCTTTTTCCTTTATTCAATTTTATTACAGATCATGAGACGAGGAAATGCTTCTTTAGAAACGATTTCGTTCCTGTTCGCAGTAATTATTGGACTTTGTCATTTTTTTTTTTTTTTTTTGTTAAATGACTTCATGCTAATTCTGAGTCTTTCGCCTTTGCAATATTATTTTCTCGTAATTTTTTCGTGTGTTCAAGAACTCTACAGGTCTTTCACAGTTAAAATTCTGATGAAACAATATTTTCTTACTTTATTTCGCATATCATTATAGCTTCCCAATTTCGCTATTTTACTTCATCTTTTTTTTTTTTTTTTTTTGAAATTTCGTAAAACTTTTCAGTATGTCAGTAATTGTTTTCTTACTTGGTCAAACTTGTGACTCCATTTATTTGGACTCTTTTTTTTTTTCCATTTCATTTCAACAAAACGATTATTTTAGATGTAGCAAGTCATCAGATTTTTGTTTCCTTATATAGCATATTTTCAAACTTGCTTAAAAATATTCCTCAAAGCTTTGCATGTAATCAAATATGCATTTTTTTTATTCTTTCCTAGTTTGCTATACTTTTCGTGGACTGTCCCAAGAAAGCATTCATTGTCAAGACATACAATCTAAAACCTTTTTTCTTACGATAAAATTTGTATTCTTTGGGCTGTATATTTTTTCTGTCTCGTCCGAAAAATCATTCATTCTAGAGGCAAAGCTAGTGATTCCGTTCATCCCATAAACATTATTTTTTTTAACGTTTTATTAACTCATCAGAAAAGCAGTTATTCCCCACTCCCATAGCGAAAATAAAGAAATTCTTACTTCTTTTCCATACATATCGACTCAATCTATTTCTTTTCGAAATGCTGGTCATGACATTTCAACTAAAATTTCCTACTTTCACCAAAAACCATATTCTTAAACGAGCTATTTTTTTTTTACTTTATTTCATGTATAACTAAATTTTTATTGTTTCCTCACTTCATCAAAATTAATAAGAACTTCCCCAATCTCATTCCTTTCCCTCATTTAGTTCGCTTTAAATTGAGATGTTTCAAAACTTCGCGTATATTTCTTCCACTAAATGTCCAGTTCTCCCGTATCGATCCCATCATTTTTAACTTCTGTGCCTGCCGCATTTTTCTTTAGACGTTTAGTTTCATTGACCTTTTCTTTCGTTTCAATTAGGTTTTCATTATCGTATTTTTTATTCATTGTCTCAGCAGAAAAAGCTTTCATTCTGGAGACATTGCGACTAAGTCCATACTTCCTCTAAACATTTTTATTTCACGTTTTACTAATTCGTAAGAAAAGCAGATGTTTCCAAACTCTCATAGTGAAAATATCGTATTTCCCTTATTTTACTTATTATGTTTTTCCTTCTATTCAGTGTTGTATGATTCTTAAAACTTCGGTTTATTTTTATGAAACTTCTTTTTTTCTTAGTTTTTTTTTTTTCTGATTCAACCTATCAATCTTTTCCTATCGATTTAATTGCTCTTATTTTTCCATTCGACTTTACTTTTGAACAGAAATGTGTCTAAAATCTTCAGATGTATTTTAGTCTCTAAGGCCGATTCTTCACTATTTCAAATAAAGTCATTGTAGGATTTTAGTGTAAATGCCCCTAAATCTTTAGAACTTCCTTTTCATAGTTAGATACTAATTCCTCGAGGTTTAAATTAAAACATGAAAGAAGAGTGTTCTTAAGCTCTATCCAGTGAAAGAAGAGTGTTTTTACGCTCTCTCCAGTGAACGAAGAGTGTTTTTACGCTTTCCCCAAGAAATTAACTTTGGAATCTCCCTTCTACCTGAAAATGACTATCTTGTGCGACTGTTTTCACACGTCTACTGCTTTGCTGGAAAACCTCATGACATGAAATCCCTTTGTTTGGTAGATTAAACTAAATTCTGGTTTTGAACTTTGAACGCAAACTCAAGCTTGCAAAAGCATAGTTTTCTGAGCGAACTTAAACTGTTTAAGATGACAAAAATTTAAAACTGGTGACTCAATGGGACAGAGCGTTTGAACTTTGCCGTTCATTCAAGATTTAAGAGATCAGTCGTAAACCACTACAAGGGAAATAAGCAGACCCTGATTTAGTCCACTGTTTCCAAGGAAGGTAGGAAGCTAGTGTTGTAATTCAAAAGCTCATAACTCAAGCCTCCCCAGGATTTAATTTCGGACGGGCGATTAGTCAGATGTCAATGCTTAGACATTGAAAAATTACTTCAGACAAATATTTTCTTACTTAAAGTGCTTCAAGTCAGAATTTGTATTACTTAAGATTTCCCTTAGTCAATATTTTTTCTATCTTAAAAACTTCTAAAGGGTTGATTTTGAAAAAAAAAAAAACGAGTTCTCCCAAAAACGTAAAATTTCCACAGAATTGTATGAGGAACCAAATAAATTGACGAAGTTTGAATGTTAAGTCTTTCAACCAATTTCTTTCTCTTCATGTTTCATTCCATAAACTTTCTTCAAATTCCTATATACCCAAGAATTTTGTTAAATGTCCAAGTTCGACTCCACCAGAAATTTTCTGAAAATGATAGTTTCTCTTTTTAAAAAAATTCCAAAATAAGAATCCCTTCAATGAAACAAGAAATTCCTATTCAAAGCATTAAATCACTCTATCTACTTCAAATACTCTCTTTGTAAATCTAAGGAGCTGTTTTTGTTTAGGTTTGTTTTTAATATTCATATATTTTTCCCTCTAATTTTAGAAGATATTTTCCCAAAATGTATGTACATATACGATAGTAAAACATCATACAACTGCTTGATGTTCAATTCACTTCACGCCGTCTCAAGGATATTCTTTCATTTTCTCATTACACATAGACATGTTATTTTTCTTCCCATTCACTTCAAAGACTTGAGATCAACTTTATCGAGTCCTTTGAGAAAAACTTTCATAGAAAAGCATAAAGGTACTGAAAATGTCAGTTTTCTTAAAGAAATCATAAGAATAAGAATTTTTTTTACTGAAACAAGTTTCCCATGTTCAAAACATTAAGTGGCTCTTTTCGCATCAAATTCAGTATTTCATCATGTAAACTTTATTCTTTTCTACTTCATATCGTCGTTCGTTTCTTGTTTTTCCCTATGTAACTTAAAACTTCTTTTCTTAATCTATTTTTCATAAAGTATCATTCTTTTGAGTTGATTCTCTCTCTCTCTCTCTCTCTCTCTCTCTCTCTTAAATGCATTCCTAAGTTCATATTGAGAAGGGTTTAAATTTTGATTGAAAGATCGTTTTAGGAAAAGCTGAAAACTGATAAGGTGCGTTTCACAAAAGTTGAAAACAGATAATGTTCGTTTCGGAAAAGTACATTCCCTTATAGGGCTAAAAATGGAACACTTCATATTTTCTTAGGGGCGGTTTTGATGAAATACGTTTCAGTAAAAACAGTGAAATTCCTATTGAATAACATGGGGAACTATGAAATTTAAGAAGCACGTTTTCGTTCAAGAAAAATATTTTAAAAGGTCTATTTTCGATTCAGTTGAAAACGATTCAGGTAGAAAACAGAATGCAGTGAAAACAGTCACAGCAAGTTCCTGAAAGTTGGAAATAGATGAGGGTGAAATTTGGAAAAATGTCTAAGGAAAGAATTTGTTATAAAACACAGACTGTTTAGTTTTTCCAGGCTAGCGGGGTCTTCAGTGAGAGCGCTTCTTCTTTTTCAACCCAAAAAATGAAGCGAGTCAGTTTGAAACATTTCAAACTCCCCGAAAATAAGCCGTGTACTCTGGTTTCGACTCAATACTGTAAAGCATTGCTCTCAGACCAGTCGGAATTCCGCCTCAATTGGTTGCCTAATGGAAAACCTTAGACCCCTTTTGAATAACAATTCCCAAATATCCTTAAGAAAAGTCTAGCAAAAAAAGCACTAGTCCCCCATTAAATCAATGGCATTCATTCTGTTACTGTTTTAAACATTTCAAAAGAAGTTTACATTCTCCCTTTTACTTTAAAAAGCTTGAAAGCTTAAATTTTGACCCATTTCAAAAAAAAAAAATCACTTAAAATTTAATTTAAAAAAATAATAATTACTCTCTAAATTTATGTCTTAAAACTAAAAAAATATTTACGCTTAATATTTCAATAAATAATAAATATTCACAAACCCACCTTCTACCTTGCCCATTTAAAAAATTCTGAATTTATATAATCGAAATCATTACTTCTCCAAGTAGTTGTTTTCCCCTGATTGTAGAGAGGAACTCTTCTGAAATCTTCACTTTTCCACATATGTTCATAAAAGCTTGAGCTACTTCCTTAGGATTCAACAAGGCCACAGCGTTCACGAAACTTGAAATCGCTTTCCTGTTCCACTCAGTAGTTAGGCATGGAGGATGCATCTGAATAGGTGGAAGTACTTCAGAAATGCATTCGCGCCGTCTACATATGTGTCTAAGTTCACACTCCTCAATCGATGTATTTTGAAACTTTCGGGATTCTCCGAGCACGATTTTCTGGAATTCTGAACCCATTAACAATTCCAGGATGCTATCCCACACGCCATCCAAAATAATTTGAAGTTTCATACACTGCTTTTTGGTTAATGCAACTCCTGTTGTTAAGTGAAAAATCCTGAAACAGAATTTGAAAGACTTGAAGACTTCTTACTTTATTTAAACTTAGAACAGAACTAACATTCACTAAGCGTTTCCTTTGCATACTGTGACTAATGCATGACCCTTATCACAACACGTGTTGGTGTGTCACCATGCGTCAGCGCTTCACGGTGACTGTTTCCTTATCTGTTCATCTCTCAACGAACATTCTATCGACTCTAATCAGACAAAGCTTATTTTCAGGTAAATTCTTAGAGAAAAACGAAAGGACTTCATTATAATTAATTTTCATATCCAGAGAGAATAAAACTAAAATGTATTCGGTAAGAAATTCTTCATGGTTGAATTTTCCACAAAAGGAATACGGAAAGCGAAAGAATTTAATCAGACACCCTGAAAGAATTCATCTCGGAATTAAAACCGCTTTTGAAAAAAAAAAACCCAGTAAACTATAGAATACTTTGTTCTTCACATAAAGAAAACACAGTGTACGATTTCAATATTCCCTTTTTTCTTAAAATTTCTCACACGTAATAACTAAGATCAACTGAGTCCAGAAATGCCTCGTCTACTTTAGTATTTCAATTCCGAGGAAGTTCTTCCCGATACTGTTAAGATATTTTCTCAAAATCCAGTTGTAAAACAACTTTGGCCATGTTTATTTGATTGTCGTTGTCGGAGATTTCCAATCCGTTCATATCCACCATGTCATACACTGTGTCCCCAAGAGTTTCTTCAAGCAGAAAAGAGTCTTCATTCCACAGAAATTCTTCTTTTGGTGTTTGTAATGTTTCCAAAGTCAAATTATTTTTTTTCCAATGCTTTCCTAATTAAAGCTGAAAACGAAATGGATCGAAAAAACGTCTGTTGTATGACTCTTAACATAGTAGATTTCTTATCACCCACTTTAGTCCAATGTTCGCCGCACAGAGAAATTTCAGATTTCAAAATTTCACCATCCTGACCCACTTTTTCTGAGTGAAATCCAATACAGGGTGAAAATCTCGACTTATGCATTCCTTTGAGTGGGGAATCGCTCTCATGAAAGGGGGCAACGGTTAAAATCGACATTGATTAAAATTGGAGAGAGGAAAAATATGAGAATTGAATAAATAATGCATAGACAGGATTCCCGAAAACATAAAAAATATAAGTTTTATATATAAAAAAAAAAAATTCCATGAAAAATATTGGAGGGTGAATGATATCTCACATCGGTCTTCCACTCCTCCCAAAATTTAACGAAGTCCATTAAATCTCTGTTGTCAGTACACGTATTTGTTTAATTTTGGGTGGAATGGATGACGATGTGAGATATCATTCGCCCTCCAATATTTTTCATGGAATTTTTTTTATATATAAAACTTATATTTTTTATGTTTTAGGGAATCCTGTCTATGCATTATTTATTCAATTCTCATATTTTTCCTCTCTCCAATTTTAATCAATGTCGATTTTAACCGTTGCCCCCTTTCATGAGAGCGATTCCCCACTCAAAGGAATGCATAAGTCGAGATTTTCACCCTGTATTGGATTTCACTCAGAAAAAAGTGGGTCAGGATGGTGAAATTTTGAAATCTGAAATTTCTCTGTGCGGCGAACATTGGACTAAAGTGGGTGATAAGAAATCTACTATGTTAAGAGTCATACAACAGACGTTTTTTCGATCCATTTCGTTTTCAGCTTTAATTAGGAAAGCATTGGAAAAAAAATAATTTGACTTTGGAAACATTACAAACACCAAAAGAAGAATTTCTGTGGAATGAAGGCTCTTTTCTGCTTGAAGAAACTCTTGGGGACACAGTGTATGACATGGTGGATATGAACGGAATGGAAATCTCCGACAACGACAATCAAATAAACATGGCCAAAGTTATTTTACAACTGGATTTTGAGAAAATATCTTAACAGTATCGGGAAGAACTTCCTCGGAATTGAAATACTAAAGTAGACGAGGCATTTCTGGACTCAGTTGATCTTAGTTATTACGTGTGAGAAATTTTAAGAAAAAAGGGAATATTGAAATCGTACACTGTGTTTTCTTTATGTGAAGAACAAAGTATTCTATAGTTTACTGGGTTTTTTTTTTTTTTTCAAAAGCGGTTTTAATTCCGAGATGAATTCTTTCAGGGTGTCTGATTAAATTATTTCGCTTTCCGTATTCCTTTTGTGGAAAATTCAACCATGAAGAATTTCTTACCGAATACATTTTAGTTTTATTCTCTCTGGATATGAAAATTAATTATAATGAAGTCCTTTCGTTTTTCTCTAAGAATTTACCTGAAAATAAGCTTTGTCTGATTAGAGTCGATAGAATGTTCGTTGAGAGATGAACAGATAAGGAAACAGTCACCGTGAAGCGCTGACGCATGGTGACACACCAACACGTGTTGTGATAAGGGTCATGCATTAGTCACAGTATGCAAAGGAAACGCTTAGTGAATGTTAGTTCTGTTCTAAGTTTAAATAAAGTAAGAAGTCTTCAAGTCTTTCAAATTCTGTTTCAGGATTTTTCACTTAACAACAGGAGTTGCATTAACCAAAAAGCAGTGTATGAAACTTCAAATTATTTTGGATGGCGTGTGGGATAGCATCCTGGAATTGTTAATGGGTTCAGAATTCCAGAAAATCGTGCTCGGAGAATCCCGAAAGTTTCAAAATACATCGATTGAGGAGTGTGAACTTAGACACATATGTAGACGGCGCGAATGCATTTCTGAAGTACTTCCACCTATTCAGATGCATCCTCCATGCCTAACTACTGAGTGGAACAGGAAAGCGATTTCAAGTTTCGTGAACGCTGTGGCCTTGTTGAATCCTAAGGAAGTAGCTCAAGCTTTTATGAACATATGTGGAAAAGTGAAGATTTCAGAAGAGTTCCTCTCTACAATCAGGGGAAAACAACTACTTGGAGAAGTAATGATTTCGATTATATAAATTCAGAATTTTTTTAAATGGGCAAGGTAGAAGGTGGGTTTGTGAATATTTATTATTTATTGAAATATTAAGCGTAAATATTTTTTTAGTTTTAAGACATAAATTTAGAGAGTAATTATTATTTTTTTAAATTAAATTTTAAGTGATTTTTTTTTGAAATGGGTCAAAATTTAAGCTTTCAAGCTTTTTAAAGTAAAAGGGAGAATGTAAACTTCTTTTTGAAATGTTTAAAACAGTAACAGAATGAATGCCATTGATTTAATGGGGGACTAGTGCTTTTTTTGCTAGACTTTTCTTAAGGATATTTGGGAATTGTTATTCAAAAGGGGTCTAAGGTTTTCCATTAGGCAACCAATTGAGGCGGAATTCCGACTGGTCTGAGAGCAATGCTTTACAGTATTGAGTCGAAACCAGAGTACACGGCTTATTTTCGGGGAGTTTGAAATGTTTCAAACTGACTCGCTTCATTTTTTGGGTTGAAAAAGAAGAAGCGCTCTCACTGAAGACCCCGCTAGCCTGGAAAAACTAAACAGTCTGTGTTTTATAACAAATTCTTTCCTTAGACATTTTTCCAAATTTCACCCTCATCTATTTCCAACTTTCAGGAACTTGCTGTGACTGTTTTCACTGCATTCTGTTTTCTACCTGAATCGTTTTCAACTGAATCGAAAATAGACCTTTTAAAATATTTTTCTTGAACGAAAACGTGCTTCTTAAATTTCATAGTTCCCCATGTTATTCAATAGGAATTTCACTGTTTTTACTGAAACGTATTTCATCAAAACCGCCCCTAAGAAAATATGAAGTGTTCCATTTTTAGCCCTATAAGGGAATGTACTTTTCCGAAACGAACATTATCTGTTTTCAACTTTTGTGAAACGCACCTTATCAGTTTTCAGCTTTTCCTAAAACGATCTTTCAATCAAAATTTAAACCCTTCTCAATATGAACTTAGGAATGCATTTAAGAGAGAGAGAGAGAGAGAGAGAGAGAGAGAGAGAGAGAGAATCAACTCAAAAGAATGATACTTTATGAAAAATAGATTAAGAAAAGAAGTTTTAAGTTACATAGGGAAAAACAAGAAACGAACGACGATATGAAGTAGAAAAGAATAAAGTTTACATGATGAAATACTGAATTTGATGCGAAAAGAGCCACTTAATGTTTTGAACATGGGAAACTTGTTTCAGTAAAAAAAATTCTTATTCTTATGATTTCTTTAAGAAAACTGACATTTTCAGTACCTTTATGCTTTTCTATGAAAGTTTTTCTCAAAGGACTCGATAAAGTTGATCTCAAGTCTTTGAAGTGAATGGGAAGAAAAAATAACATGTCTATGTGTAATGAGAAAATGAAAGAATATCCTTGAGACGGCGTGAAGTGAATTGAACATCAAGCAGTTGTATGATGTTTTACTATCGTATATGTACATACATTTTGGGAAAATATCTTCTAAAATTAGAGGGAAAAATATATGAATATTAAAAAAAAAAAACCTAAACAAAAACAGCTCCTTAGATTTACAAAGAGAGTATTTGAAGTAGATAGAGTGATTTAATGCTTTGAATAGGAATTTCTTGTTTCATTGAAGGGATTCTTATTTTGGAATTTTTTTAAAAAGAGAAACTATCATTTTCAGAAAATTTCTGGTGGAGTCGAACTTGGACATTTAACAAAATTCTTGGGTATATAGGAATTTGAAGAAAGTTTATGGAATGAAACATGAAGAGAAAGAAATTGGTTGAAAGACTTAACATTCAAACTTCGTCAATTTATTTGGTTCCTCATACAATTCTGTGGAAATTTTACGTTTTTGGGAGAACTCGTTTTTTTTTCAAAATCAACCCTTTAGAAGTTTTTAAGATAGAAAAATATTGACTAAGGGAAATCTTAAGTAATACAAATTCTGACTTGAAGCACTTTTAAGTAAGAAAATATTTGTCTGAAGTAATTTTTCAATGTCTAAGCATTGACATCTGACTAATCGCCCGTCCGAAATTAAATCCTGGGGAGGCTTGAGTTATGAGCTTTTGAATTACAACACTAGCTTCCTACCTTCCTTGGAAACAGTGGACTAAATCAGGGTCTGCTTATTTCCCTTGTAGTGGTTCACGACTGATCTCTTAAATCTTGAATGAACGGCAAAGTTCAAACGCTCTGTCCCATTGAGTCACCAGTTTTAAATTTTTGTCATCTTAAACAGTTTAAGTTCGCTCAGAAAACTATGCTTTTGCAAGCTTGAGTTTGCGTTCAAAGTTCAAAACCAGAATTTAGTTTAATCTACCAAACAAAGGGATTTCATGTCATGAGGTTTTCCAGCAAAGCAGTAGACGTGTGAAAACAGTCGCACAAGATAGTCATTTTCAGGTAGAAGGGAGATTCCAAAGTTAATTTCTTGGGGAAAGCGTAAAAACACTCTTCGTTCACTGGAGAGAGCGTAAAAACACTCTTCTTTCACTGGATAGAGCTTAAGAACACTCTTCTTTCATGTTTTAATTTAAACCTCGAGGAATTAGTATCTAACTATGAAAAGGAAGTTCTAAAGATTTAGGGGCATTTACACTAAAATCCTACAATGACTTTATTTGAAATAGTGAAGAATCGGCCTTAGAGACTAAAATACATCTGAAGATTTTAGACACATTTCTGTTCAAAAGTAAAGTCGAATGGAAAAATAAGAGCAATTAAATCGATAGGAAAAGATTGATAGGTTGAATCAGAAAAAAAACTAAGAAAAAAAAGAAGTTTCATAAAAATAAACCGAAGTTTTAAGAATCATACAACACTGAATAGAAGGAAAAACATAATAAGTAAAATAAGGGAAATACGATATTTTCACTATGAGAGTTTGGAAACATCTGCTTTTCTTACGAATTAGTAAAACGTGAAATAAAAATGTTTAGAGGAAGTATGGACTTAGTCGCAATGTCTCCAGAATGAAAGCTTTTTCTGCTGAGACAATGAATAAAAAATACGATAATGAAAACCTAATTGAAACGAAAGAAAAGGTCAATGAAACTAAACGTCTAAAGAAAAATGCGGCAGGCACAGAAGTTAAAAATGATGGGATCGATACGGGAGAACTGGACATTTAGTGGAAGAAATATACGCGAAGTTTTGAAACATCTCAATTTAAAGCGAACTAAATGAGGGAAAGGAATGAGATTGGGGAAGTTCTTATTAATTTTGATGAAGTGAGGAAACAATAAAAATTTAGTTATACATGAAATAAAGTAAAAAAAAAAAAAAAATAGCTCGTTTAAGAATATGGTTTTTGGTGAAAGTAGGAAATTTTAGTTGAAATGTCATGACCAGCATTTCGAAAAGAAATAGATTGAGTCGATATGTATGGAAAAGAAGTAAGAATTTCTTTATTTTCGCTATGGGGGTGGGGAATAACTGCTTTTCTGATGAGTTAATAAAACGTTAAAAAAAATAATGTTTATGGGATGAACGGAATCACTAGCTTTGCCTCTAGAATGAATGATTTTTCGGACGAGACAGAAAAAATATACAGCCCAAAGAATACAAATTTTATCGTAAGAAAAAAGGTTTTAGATTGTATGTCTTGACAATGAATGCTTTCTTGGGACAGTCCACGAAAAGTATAGCAAACTAGGAAAGAATAAAAAAAATGCATATTTGATTACATGCAAAGCTTTGAGGAATATTTTTAAGCAAGTTTGAAAATATGCTATATAAGGAAACAAAAATCTGATGACTTGCTACATCTAAAATAATCGTTTTGTTGAAATGAAATGGAAAAAAAAAAAGAGTCCAAATAAATGGAGTCACAAGTTTGACCAAGTAAGAAAACAATTACTGACATACTGAAAAGTTTTACGAAATTTCAAAAAAAAAAAAGATGAAGTAAAATAGCGAAATTGGGAAGCTATAATGATATGCGAAATAAAGTAAGAAAATATTGTTTCATCAGAATTTTAACTGTGAAAGACCTGTAGAGTTCTTGAACACACGAAAAAATTACGAGAAAATAATATTGCAAAGGCGAAAGACTCAGAATTAGCATGAAGTCATTTAACAAAAAAAAAAAAAATGACAAAGTCCAATAATTACTGCGAACAGGAACGAAATCGTTTCTAAAGAAGCATTTCCTCGTCTCATGATCTGTAATAAAATTGAATAAAGGAAAAAGAAAAGTTCCCCAGAAAATTCATTACATCTACACGAAAAAACTCCCTCAAAACATACAAAAAATATAAAAAATTCATGATGAAATAACGTAAAAGTTATAAAAAAGAAAAGAGCAGGAAAACATAGTACATGAAAACATTACGACTAGAAAAAAATATTGGAAGGGCGAAAGACTCAGAATTAACATGTCTACATTTCCGCTTGATTTCCCAAAAATTTTGTCAAAGTCCAATAGTTACTGCGAACAGGAACGAAATAGTTTCTGAAGAAGCATTTCCTCGTCTCATGGTCTGAAATAAAATTAAATGTATGAAAAAGAAAAGTTCCCAAGAAAATTCATTACATCTACACGAAAAACTCCTCAAAACATACAAAATATATAAAAATTCATGAAGAAATAACGTAAAAGTTATAAAAAAGAAAAGAGTGGGAATACATAGTACATGAAAACATTACGACTAGAAAAAAAATATTGGAAGGGCGAAAGACTCAGAATTAACATGTCTACATTTCCGCTTGATTTCCCAAAAATTTTGTCAAAGTCCAATAGTTACTGCGAACAGGAACGAAATCGTTTCTAAAGAAGCATTTTCCCGTCTCATGGTCTGAAATAAAATGAAATGTATGAAAAAGAAAAGTTCCCAAGAAAATTCATTACATCTACACGAAAAAACTCCCTCAAAACATACAAAAAATATATATAAAAAAAAAACCATGAAGAAATAATGTAAAAGTAATTAAAAAAATAGAGTGAATACGTAGTACATGAGACCACCTGACCAATTTTTTGAAACCAAATCATTGTGAGTTAGGACCTTGCTAAGACCATTAGAGCATTTTTACTCCATTGGAAAGAAAATTCCCCAGCATCGTTACGTAAAAGTTTCCTCCGGGGAAAAATAACATCGAAGAGGAGGAAAAATCTCGCTTGAAAACCACTGGAATAAATACAAAAAATCCCAACGGACCCACTCGGTTGTTGCCATCCCTCAAAATCAAAGATCCATCGAAAGTTCCAAGAAGCACCGCTGGGGGCAGCACATCGAGTTGACACCCCTATATCCACCCCCTTTCCCACTCGATCGTTGCCATCCCTCAAAAGATCCATTGAAAGTTCCAAGAAGCACCGCTAGGGGCAGCACATCATGGGTACTATCGCGTGACAAAAATTCTGACTCGGGGGCAGCACACCGAGTTGACATCCCCCAATATCCACCCCCATTCCCTCTCGGTCGTTGCCATCCCTCAAAAACAAAGTTCCATTGAAAGTTCCAAGAAGCACCGCTAGGGGGCAGTACATCATGGGGACGACCACGTGACAAAAATTCTGACTCGGGGACAGCTGGGACAGTCTCGTGGGCAGCCAGGGGCAGCCTCGTGGACAGCTAATGTTAAGTCTATGGGAGGGCTGCCCCTGTGCCAGAACCCGCCCTTTTCCTCTACTTAGATACGACATTAAAGGATAGTGTAAATTGATCTCTGCAGTGATGTAGTTTGAGTCTAATAACAAGCTCAATGGAATTTTTCACAGATGTTTGGTTTGAAGTGGCCAAGGTAGATAATTTTAAAGATAAGAACTTGGATAACTTGTATGCTGATGTACCGATATTACTCACTATAGGGCGGAAAGGAATACCTGGTTTATGTATTTTAGGGTGAACGTAGAAACGGACACGACGGGCGTGTGAAGGTTTAAGTCTGTTTCTCATGTTTTGGTTCAAAGATTCCGAACTTTTGATCAATTCTGTATTTCTTTTAAGTGCTTATCTGAAGAATCATTATTTACTTCCTTGTAAGGTCTACCGAAATAAGACTTTTGACTTAGTCATCATAATGGGTTTTCTCTAGAATAACCACCTGACCTCCTTTGTCAACTACAGTGATGATTAAATTGGAATTTGAGAGCATTTTTTTTAAGCACATGGTGGTTAAATTGAGTTTAGATAATGTAGCATAATTCGCGATTATCCTTGACTGATGCAATCTCTAACTCTTTCTTTTTCTTCAAAGTTGAGATGTCTTTTATTAAAGATTCTTTAACTGATGCAACTATGTCTGAAACTGGCATTTTTCTTGAAAGAGCAAATTTCCAATGATATCGAAAAGTCTGCTTCTGAATTTCAGTGAGATTATGACAAGACAAGTTGACAACTACTTCATGGTTTCAATACACTATTCCGTTATTATTGCGGGAATAAGCCTCTGTATAGTTTTTCAAATCAGAGACTACAGTCTTGTGACGGTTGTATATATTAAGATAATACAACGTTTGTTACAAATATTTTTTCAAGTCGACCGAGGTTTCGCTGGGTATTGACCTAACTTCATCCGGTCCCGGACGATTCGTCCAACGACGATTGGTCCAATGCCGATTCGTCCAGTGCCAATTCGTCCAAAGGGACAATTGGTCCAATGCCGATTGGTCCAATGTCCGATTCGTCCAATGCCAATTCGTCCAATGGTACGATTGGTCCAATGCCGATTCGTCCAATGGTACGATTGGTCCAACGCCGATTCGTCCAATGCTATCATCTTACCAACGGTAAACTTTTTTTTTCCAGAAAGGAATAATAATTTAAATTATTCTCTTTATATCCTTTTAAAAGATAATTTCCGTATATTTAGTAATTGTAAACATTTTACATAAACCTGGTAAAAGACACTCAGTGGAGCATTTCTCAGCTGTTTGCAAAGCATTTAGGCCGCGGGCATTTTTTGAAGATTTTAATTTACAACCTAGATATTTGGTATTTGTAAATATGGTATAAAACCTAATAAAAGGCACTCATCCTATCATTTCTCAGGTCTTTACGAGGCACCTAGGCCCCGGGCCTTTTTAGAAGATTTTGAGTTACAACCTAGGTATTTGGTACTTGTAAACATTCTATAAAACCTTATAAAAGGCACTCATCGTATCATTCCTCAGGTCTTTACGAGACACCTAGGCCCCGGGCTGTTTTAGAAGATTTTAAGTTACAACCTAGATATTTGGTATTTGTAAACATTTTATAAAACTTAATAAAAGACACTCATCGTACCATTTCTCAGGTCTTTACTAGGCACCTAGGCCTCGGGCCTTTTTAAAAGATTTTAAGTCACAACCTAGATATTTGGTATTTGTAAACATTTTATAAACCCTTATAAAAAGCACTCAACGAATCATTTCTCAGCTATCTACCAGGCACCTAGGTCGCGGGCCTTTTTAAAAGATTTTAAGTTACAACCCAGATATTTGTAAACATTTTATAAAACTTTATAAAAAGCATTAATCGTATCATTTCTGAGGTCTTTGCAAGGCACCTAGGCCGCGGGCCATTTTAGAAGATTTTAAGTAACAGCCTAGATGTTTGGTATTTGTAAACATTTTATAAAGCTTTATAAAAAGCACTCATCGGATCATTTCTGAGGTCTTTGCTAGGCACCTAGGCCGCGGACCTATGAATTAATATTTCGTGCTTAAGTGAAAGCGCAATATTATTAACTTGATTTAATATGTAAACGTTATGAATATGACATCGGTAGAATAAAAAGTCCTAAAAAGACCTAGGCCTAGAGCCTATGAATTAACATTTCGTGCCTAAGTAAAAGCTCAATATTAATAACTTGATTTGATATGTAAACATTATGAATCTGACATCGGTAGAATTAAAACTGTTAAAAAAGGCTAAGCCTAGGGCCTATGAATTAATATTTCGTGTTTAAATAAAAGCGCGATACTATTAACTTGATTTAACATGTAAACGTTATGAATATGACATCACTGGAATAAAAACTGTTGAAAAGGCCTCTGTCCAAACCCCGACCAGTTGTTTCCGTTGGGCAGTTGGCGGAAAACCCTCACTGCATTCCACAAACAGAAACGGAACACTAGTATTTTATATTATTTCATGCAAAAGAGAAACATTGAAGTTGATAGAACGGCTCGTACATCAGTAACTTCATACGGCAGCAAGGACAGTATAACAAGAAAACGCGATTTAAAAAAAAAAAAAAAAAGATCTCTAACCACAATATTACGCATGAAATGTAACATTATTTTACATTCTTTGGACTACCGGTACTTTCTTATAACATCGGAGATAGAATCAGAACAGATGAGACTTTTATAGCACGAGTAGCACTTCGGACAGATAGGACGGAATTGGACCAATCGTCCATTGGACGAATCGGCATTGGACCAATCGTCCCATTGGACGAATCGGCATTGGACCAATCGTACCACTGGACGAATCGTACCTTTGGACCAATTGTCCATTGGACGAATCGGCATTGGACCAGTCGGCATTGGACGAATCGGTATTGGGCCAATCGTACCATTGGACGAATCGTACCTTTGGACCAATTGTCCATTGGACGAATCGGCATTGGACCAGTCGGCATTGGACGAATCGGCATTGGACCAATCGTCGTTGGACGAATCGTACCAGAACCAACTTCATCAGGATGAATGGCTCGTAAATATTCAAATTGTACATGATATCAAAAAAGGTGTTTACAGTAACGGGTTTTGTTAGTTGCTTCCACGCGCTTGATAGAAATGGCGTGGATTTCATGTCATTAACAAGTTGCGGAGAATTCTGATATATATGGGAAGCTTCCAAAATATTAAGTTTGGCGGTTGAATCTGGCTTGTCAATTAGTTTCACTTCTTCAAAGAGAAATTTATGGTCAGTTTGGTAACAGCGTTTAGCCACCGATGATTTATTTAGGTCTAAAGATTACGGAAACAGGCCTGAGAGAGTCGTGCCGTGTGTGGCAGGGCATTATCGTTTTTAAAAATCTCTTGGTGATGATGCGACAGGAATGGCAACGCAATAGGTCGTAGAATGTCGTCGACGTATCATTGAGCCGTTAGGATGGTACGGAGGACTACCAAAGGTGGTCAGCCATCGTAGGAAATGGCTCCCCAGATAATCACTTCCGGTGTGCGAGTCGTGTACCGATCCACGGTAAAGGCAGGATCCGTGCGCTGGCCGGCTCATCTCCAGACGCTCATGCGCTGGTCATCGGCGCCAAGAGCAAACCGTGACTCATCACTGAAGACAACACGACGCCACTGGAAACTATCCCACGTTGATCGAGCCCGACACCACTGCAACCGGTGCCGGCTATGCTCACTGGTAGACGGCGGAGTTGTCTTCCCGAATGTAGTCCCCGTGCCGCAAGTCATCTGGTAACTGTCCAGATGGCCACTTCCGTACGTGTAGACGATGAAACATAGCCACGGATGTTTGAGAGCGACGAATTCGGGTCTGTTCATGCGGTTTTCTCAATTTCTCGATCCTGGCGCTCTTTCGCTGCCCTCAACTGTCCACTGCCCGCGTGCCGTTGGATTGTGCTCTCCTCTACCTATTGGCGCCAACATCGTCCGATTGCCACGTCGCTCCGATCCAAATGCATGGCGATACAGTGACCTGACCAACCGGCTTCTGTAATCCCGGTTATACGTCCTCTCAAACTCGCTGAACTGGTCGTATTGTGCACGGATCCGACGTCCAGGCATCGTCACACTCCGTGGAGGTTAACGCAACCACAATCTGCTGTCATAACTGTCCCTGCGTGCGAGCTTAGCTCTTGATATACCCTCCTCGATGTGCGATTCCCATGCGCTGTGGCGGGCCACTATATCGTCAGTGGTCGTTATATTTAAATCATTTGCATAATCAGCCCTGAGGTACTTACACGCCGAGAGTCATCAGGATCGAACGACTTTCTTGGGGTGCTTCGTTTTTGTCTTGTTTTTGTTTCGTTTTTTGTTGTTGTTGTTGTTTTGGCTAAGAGTGTATAAAGATACATGTTATATCAAAATGAAGAACATCTGGAAATGTTTTGCTAATGCCGATGGAGTGAACAAAATAATTAAATATAGCATTTCATGCACATTGTACACGGATCCTACATTAAATATAGTGTTTCATGCACATTGTACAGGGATCCTACATTAAATATAGCATTTCATGCTTATTGTGCACGGATTTAGTTGAAGCAGATAAATTTTCATCCATAAAGTGCTTTGGTTATACAAACATGTGTCCTTGTTCATTCTTTTTTATCTTTTGTCTTCAAAAAAGACCAGTGATTTGTGTAAAGTAGTGAAGTCATTGCTTTTACTTCCCATGGGTATGGAAGTGCTGAGAAAAGTTTAGCATGAGTATATGATATCACAAAAATTAATATTTGATCACATTTCTTCTGTAGAAGGTATTTTAAAAGTTTAAATCTCAAAATTCTTCTTTCTATCAGCAGCTGATGCAAAATATAAATATGTGATGTACTTGAAGGTTCAGAAGAAGAAAAGTCCATCTTTTTCTCGGTTAAAAGAGAAAGAACCATTAGAAAAAAATTATTTCCTCTGAAAGAAATAAAAAACTTAATGGTGGATGACGTGATGAACTTGCTGAGTCAGCTGGCAGACTAACAGAAAAGACAAAATATTCAAAATATGAATGTTTTAAACAAAACAAACAGTTTAACAAAATCTTCTAAGGAAAGCAAAAAGACGTAAAGATTGAAGAGAAAAACTGAAAGTAAGGCTTCAAGAACTAAAACATTATGCTTAAGATTTAAATAATTATTCTTTTGATTACTGGGCAGGATTACGCACTTCATTTCTTGTACTGTTAATATTCCACAGGTAAGTAGATTAACACTTCTTTCATGTTTAATTCTGCAATCTTACTTAATGTTGGTTAATTTTGAGAACATGGTGCTTATCTATGACTGCTGTCATTTTTATTGTCACATGGACAATTTTAAAACAGCAAAAAAATGTACGACCAATGCAAATGTTTTTCGTTTTGTTTTTCATTGAGAAAAGCTACAGGAAAGGAAACAGTGCAGCATCACAGGAGAAAACAGATGTGAAACAAGTGTAAATTGTACTTAATGACACAAATTACTGTGTATGTCATCTTGCACTACACTATTTAAACTCATGAATCCAAGAAAATATGCTTGACACATCTGAAATCGTATTTTGATCATGGTCCACATATCTGTGATGATTAATCATTTTTTCAATGATTTCTATGAGACTATAAAGACGGAACAAGAATGGAGCAGGAAGCTTTGCGTCAAGTAAAACTTCACAAATAGGCGGCATGTGAGTAATTTTACTCTCTCTGCATTTTGGATCTTTGGAACCACATTTGGTATTTTGGCGAATTGTTGATGATCTCTTGTTTACAGTTAATTTTAAAATATTAGGGAAGTTTATTTCAATCATCACCCTCCCCTCCCCTTTCTTTTTTCTTCCGTGCTTGTATATCATACAGCATGAAATCTGAGAATGAGTATTAACAGTTATCAAGTATGATGCCTAAGAAAACCATTTAGTAATACACTGAAGAGCAATTGAATTAGAGACATCTGGTGTTATGCAAATGTGGCGCTGTGGGCGGCCCTGTAAACGGAAATGACATGACGTATGCAGTGATCCGACAATATAAGGAGTGATGCGGCGGGAATCAGTAAGAGTCGGATGCAGTATGGGTAAGACGAAGGATCTAAGCGCATTTGATCGTGAGCTAATTGTCGGGGCCCGACGAATGGGTCACTCCATCTCCGAAGTCATGCAGGCACTGGGATTTTCACGAGCCACTGTGTCACGGGTGCACCGTGAGTTCATCGAATCCGGAAAAACATCCCTGCAAGGGCCAACTGCCGTGGACAACAGCGTGTGGATGAGTGGGGCCATCGTCGGCTAGCTCGCATTGTAACAGCGGATAGACGGGCCACACTGCAAGAAATCACTCTGCAATTTAACGCTGGTGCACAAAAACGTGTAAGCAGCACACCATCCAGAACCATCTCCTCGCTATGGGGTACAGAAGCCATCGTCCCACGAGGGTACCGCTGCTGACCGCACATCACAGGGTGCAAAGATTAGCATGGACGCAGAAACATCGCCACTGGACCCTAGACATGTGGGGAAATGTTTCCTGAACTGATGAGTTGAGATTCACGTTGGTACATGCGGATGGCAGGATACGAGTACGGCGCAAACCACATGAAGCGATGGATCCTTCTTGCCAGCAGGGTACTCTTAAAGCTGGTGGGGGTGGCATTCTCGTCTGGGGACTGTTTACGTGGACTGAAATGTTATCCCTAGTATGTGTGACATCGTCCCTCAGAGGTCAACGTTACCGGGATATTCTGGACGACCATTTGCTCCCGTTTGTGCGTCTTCAACATCCCACTGGGGACCTCGTTCTGCAACAAGACAATGCACCGTGCCATCGCTCCCGAATTGTATCCGAATGGTTGGATGAACACTCCACCGACGTGACCTCGCTTCCTTGACCAGCTAGGTCACCTGACCTCAATCCCATCGAGCACATCTGGGATGTCATCGAGAGAGATGTTCGAGGCTCTGACTCCCCTGCATCAAATCTTCGTGAATTGTGGGAGCTTGTTCAGGGGTCGTGGATCCGTATGGCTTCCCAACGCTTCCGGTGTCTTGTCGAGTCCATGCCGAGACGAATCGCCGCCGTCATCAGGACGAAAGGTGGTGCTACACGTTACTAGACAGGTATCTCTAATTCAATTGCTCTTCAGTGTTCGTTAATACAAGTAATATATACTCAGTAGACGAAACATTAGACATAGCGGTAGTGGGAAGTTGACATAACTGGTGAATATCATCCTGTACCGCCTGGGCGGCATAACAGGGATTCTGTGAACTCTTTCTGAAGGGGTTGTAGATCGCCACGCGAGCACCCTTCTCTTCGCTTCCTAATTTGTTCTTTTGACAAGTGATGGTGACAAAGATTTTTTTTTTTTTGAAAAGACGATTGACATATTAGGTATATACGGTATGCAGATTTTGAGCACTCTACATGTTTACATTTTGTTTAGAGGAACTGTAACTTTTCCATGTTATTCACTTTTAAGTCAGTGTTTTGTCTGTCTTGAAAGCATTGACATGGACATCCCCCGTGTAGGGTGGAGCAGATCCAAACCGAACACAGACGATAAATAAGCCGACAGCAGGGCTTCCCAACAGTGGATCGCACTCGAAAAACATGGGTAAACGTAGTGATCTGAGCGAATTTTATCGTGGATGTATTGTCGGTGCAAGATAGATGTCGCCCAAGTGGTAAGAACCCTAGGGTTCCCAAGGGTGTACCGCTAATATACCATCGACGGACGTACCAGCACCCAGAGAGCAAGCGGTGGCCAACATCACGTCACTGATGACCGGGATTGACGTAAACTATCCAGGCTCGTACAGACCGACCGTTCGGCAACAACTCGTGTGCCCCTGTTGAGTGTTCGTCATCGAACATTATGCCTCGCTTGGTGCCGAGAACATCGAAACTGAATCTCGGCAGAGTCGCACCTTGCCGTGTGATCAGATGAATCCCGTTTTCAGCTGTACCGAGATGACGGGAGGGTGCGGGTGTGGTGTCAAAGGCATGAGGCCATGGACCCGTCGTGCCAGGTCGGTTCTGTTCAAGGCGGTGATGGCTCTGCAGTGGATTGGGGAACCTTCTCATGGGACACATTAGGTTCCTTAGTGTGTCTGGAGAGGTCCTTAAAGGCTGCGTGCTACCAGCATGTGCTAGATGATCCGCATAACACGCTTTCATGGACTTCGCGCATCCTGCAACCGATAGTCTGTTTCAACTGGACAATGGGCCGCTCCACAAGGCCCCAAACAGCCAAGAATATCTAGAGGAACACTTATCTGAGTTTCGAACCATCCAATGGCCCCCAAGATCTTTGGATATAAACCCTGCTGAAGCTTTCTGGGATGCCGTGGACATCAGATCCATGGATCCTGGACCCACGTCTCAGGCGGAGTTGAGTTGTGGACAATACTGCAATAGGCATGGCTGGCATTACCTCCGGAAACCCTCCGGCATCTGGTGGAGTCGATGTCTTGGCATATACAGGCTGTTATTCGGCCAAGAGGAGAACCAACGCGCTATTAGGTATGTATCTCTAACGTTTTGTCCATTGAGTGTATACGGTTCTGTGCATTTCAGGAATTGGTATTTACATTCTGCGTTCAATAAGTTGCGCTGTGTTCAAAACAGAAAGTTATATAATATAGTATTGAACGAAGTCTTCAAAATAAATAAATAAAAGATAATTTTCAAAGTCCTGGAAAAAATCCTTGTTTTTTTTATTGTTTTTTTTTACAAGCATGCTGTATTGAACTATTTTATTAGGCTGTACTTTTAGTTCCATAAATATTGCAAATAATGAAGTGCGCCTTGTGTTTGTCCTAAATCTGGAGCATGTCAGTAATTGAAAAGTGCCGCCCTCGTGGCCCAGTACTCTAAGCCCTGGCTTCTGACCATTCACCCGAGATGGGTCCGGCTTCGAATCTCGGTGAGGAATGGATATTGTTTTGTCTTACGGCACTGGTTCTCTCCCTTTCCTGGAACGAGTGTCCCTAAATTAGGGATGGATGATTGCTTATAGCCCATTGAGCAAGGAGGTTAGAAAAAGTCTTCTGGAGATGCCCTGTATCTCTTAACCGTGATGCCACGAAGTGTGGGAATTTTGGTATTGTTTACAATACCCTACGGAGTTGCATGCAGTTTCAGCTGTGTGATATTTTTGAATTGCGTAGTTTGGGTTTTTTTTTATTGAAGGTTTTAACGATCACCGTGAGCAACTCAATATGCTATAAGCAGTCGCCCGTCCCTAATTTAGGGTCACTGGTTCCAGGGAAGGGAGAGAGCCAGTGCCGTAAGACAAACACAACATCCATGCTTCACCGGGATTCGAACCCGGACCCCATTCGGACGAATGATCAGAGGCCATCGCTTAGACCACTGCGCCACCGGGGTGGCAGTTTGGGGTCGCAGAAACCAGGTTAGTACAGAACTGAAGAGCGTTACGCTCCCCAGGGGAGTAACATTTTCCATTTTAACGTTTGTTACGTTTTGAACTTTCACTAACGTTTCATGTGTATTTCAATTTTAAATATAAATACCAAGGTCTCTCTAAATAATTAAGAATTTTATACATCCAGCATTTTCTCAACCATCGGAAGCAAATTACGATGCAAATTTAAAAACATCTACGGCAAAATAATGCGATTTCGCCAACTCAAAATGCGTTACTATAGCCTTGAAAATCACCAGTTTTTCTACACTTTAATGGTCGTCACTGGCGGTTACAGGCTTCACGCAAAGTGTTACTGCTCCACTGACGAGGACATCTCCACAAGGACGCTGTAAGAACTTCTGAGGCCTCCGGAGCGTTCTAGCACGAGCCCTCCCCTCCCCTTCGTCCAGCGCGCACGCACATATAATTCCATTTTGTCATCTAAAATCTAAAAATATTGCTTGGTATATATTTTCCTTTTCTTCTCAAGAAAATACAATAAACATTTCTTGCAGTGTATTTTTGGCAATACATTTCCATATGTATTTGATATATACTATTACGTTTACGTAAAAGTCTTAAATAAGACGGGGAAAAAGAAAATAACTGTGCGACATGAACTCAGGACCTTGAAACAGAGGACGTTAAGTAGAAGCACGTCGTTTATATCAAAGTCGAGTGAAATTCTAGGTGTTGGTGCATTTTCTGATTTTCAGTAAATCTACGATAATCAAACAGAAGGCATCGTCGCTCTTTCCACGTTTATAAGTGAGTCACGGAAAATTCTCATTGGCCGCCACCGGGAATCGAACCCAGGGTCTTCCAGTTACGCGCCGGATATGCTTCCACTGCACCACAGTGGCCTCGAATTCCTCCAGACTCACACACATTAGCTGCCAAGCCAATTTGGCAGGTTGCTTCTTGAAGGCATCGCTCTTTCCACGTTCATATCTCACTTATAAATGTGGAAATAGCGATGGCTTCTGTTTGATGTTCCTAGTCCACGTCAAGTGTCTGTATTAATTATTCATTCGCCTTCTAATTATTTGTTCAATTGCTGCTTAATATCTTTGGTGAATCCCCTGCACTGTGCGGGGCTCCAAGAAGCAGCCTGCCAAATTGGCTTGGCAGTTAATGTGTGTGAGTCTGGAGGAATTCGAGGCCACTGTGGTGCAGTGGAAGCATATCCGGCGCGTAACTGGAAGACCCTGGGTTCGATTCCCGGTGGCGGCCAATGAGAATTTTTCCGTGACTCACTTATAAACGTGGAAAGAGGAAACAGCGATGCTTTCTGTTTGATGTATTTATTGTAAATAAATCAAATAAATAAATGAATTTCTAAAAATATATTGAAAACAACTGAATGTCTTCAAATGTGGCACATCCGTGGTATGATTAATTTAGTGACCCAGACTAAAGCCACGAGGTTTTGAGGGAGGAGAATAACGTAAGGTTCAAGAACGGCTTTAAACTTACCGATTTTGTTTGCTTGTTTGTTTTCTCAAAATAGTATAACTATACTAATAATCAGAAATTTCTTGGCGTAGAACAGAAATATAACTTTTCAAGCTTTCGCAAATCAACCAGATGGTTTTTCCAAGGAAGGTAGACAGCTAACTGCAAACTAGATAATAGAATGTTTCAAATTGTTGAAACGTTCTATTATCCAATATAGTTTATACACGTTCTATTATCCAGTATAGTTATACGTTTTTTATATATTAGTATAGTTATACTTTTTTGAGTATA
The DNA here is from genome assembly GCA_039090855.1 of Macrothele yani. Taxonomy (NCBI): domain Eukaryota; kingdom Metazoa; phylum Arthropoda; class Arachnida; order Araneae; family Macrothelidae; genus Macrothele; species Macrothele yani. The sequence goes on from CM076996.1 coordinate 11,387,975, forward strand.
ATTGGTGTACAATTCTTACTTATTCATTATTTGTTTGTTTTATTGAGGTTGGTAGCGCAAGAACCAGGGTTGGCCAAAGAGCGCCGAGTACAGTCAAAAAACAGTTACATTGTCAGCTAGGGCAGAGGGGACGCCATCCTCCAATCAGATGGAGTTCCAACTGACCCTATGTGGGTATGTTCGTTTTCTACAACCGTTCATGGGACAATAATCTTGATTGCTTTGCATCTTTTTTTTTTACGGGAAAGAGATCCCCAGTAGGTTTAAAAAACGAGCACTGTATCTAAATTTGCTTTAAATTACAAGTTTGTTTGTTTTTTCATTTCCATATTTCCTTTCTCTTCCCCTCTCTCTTTTCAGAACATATGTTTTCTGCATTTGCGTGCAACAAATTTGTAATAATATCTGAAAAATCGATCGATATTTCTTAGTCTGAGTTTGGAAAACGAACGCTCTCCACTCGCGTTTGTTACTATCATGCTCAAAGCAATCCGCATCTCAGTGTTAGGCAATGTCGTAAGGAGCGCATTAAGTGTCCGTGCAAACTTCGGATATTCATCCTAAAGCACTTTCCTGCTGCTTCATTTTCTGTCTCCTCTTCCTCCTTCTACCCCTTATTATGAATTAGCTTTATTTGGCTTTCCGCTAAGCTAATTAATATGAATGATTCTCTTCCTACCAGCTAGCTAATGATATACTTGTACTAAGCTTCAAAGTAGTGAATTCAAAAGGGTGTTATTACTAGTTAATTACGAACGTAAATAAAGTCTTAACGCTGGTTATTTATGGTAAGAAACTAATTGTAAACCTAACAGCCAGACAGAGGTCTGACAAAAACTATGAATTGAGAAAAACTAACTTACACAAACTTCTTTATTATAAGACTCTTGGTCATCTAAAGCACACACACAACTTGTTTTACACTAATGAAGAATCTCTCCTCATAACAACACAATCTCTCCTCGTATTATAAACGCTCTCCGTAAACAACAACGCTCTCCGTAAACAACAACGCTCTCTCATAACAACAACAAAAGCTCTCCCTAAGTCTCGATGAACGCGCCTATATACTAGCTACCACCACGTCATGACTTACACTCATTGCCAGATCTCATTCAGCGGGTGAAATAATATTTCGTTCAGTAAGAAGATAATTTACATAGTAAAATAAAATAACCAGAGATAGTAAAATCAAAAGGAAAGTGAATATAGAGTATACGTTACACCCTCTTCAGCATTTTCTTCTCCTTCTGATATGTTCTAAGCCCCTGCTATGAATCAAATTCAGCAACGTATTGTGACGTATATTCTAGATTAACTTTCCTTCTTTGGTTTCTTTCCCTATGTAAATCTTGAGATTATTCTCAGTATTCTTCACGCTTAACGAAATATCTTTTCCTTCAAACGAATACGTTTGGCAACACAATTGAGGTTGAATGCACGTGACGTATGCAGGTAATAAGATAAGAACAAGAGATAAAAAGGGACTACTGATCTGTTGTGAGAGAGGGTGTGTTGATAAGAGCGATTATTGAGAGCTATTATTGTGAGCGATTATGATGAGCGTTGTTAAGAAAGTGCTGTACGAGAGAATTGAATAGTGTTGAGATAAATGTGTGGAGAGCGTTGTGCATTCCATTCCGAATAAAGGACTTTTTCTGTAAGTTGACTTCTGTTTTATATGTTTCGTCTGGCCGTTAAGGTTTGTTTCATTTAGGAACAATTTATTAGTATGTTGATATTTTAAGTTAGCGTAAAGGTCAAGACTCCTTTTACGCCACATTGGCGCCCGAATTTTCCCTCGAACAGATTCATAGAAGTCACGGGATACGAATAACGTAACTGATCCTATCGGTCTCTTCTATCAACATAACCATGAGGCTCATAACTCTACAGCTGACAATATATGTACTCAGCGTTATAGAGTTCATCATAACTCACCAAGCGCTCTATACCAGGCCTGCGGTTCTGACTTACCAGACTGTGAGTACGCGAGGTACGAAGCCTATGTACCGCGTACTTCGACCGCAGTGCCTCAACAAATATTTACTCCTCCACCCCCCATGAGAAGGAGCAAAATTCTTGCTCATTACGTACCCCATGCGGGTTCTATTATATTTAGGGGAAACGGCGGTTTGCTTAGGTTTTTGGAGGATCTGGACGATCATTTTGACTAATAATGTTCCTGAAGACTGTCAGATACCGGCCTATTGCTGGCACATGTTTGCAAGACACGGCAAAAGTCTGGCACAGACAGTGGCGTCGAATGAACCCAGAGGTCTCCTGTCAGCAATTTCGAGCTGACGTTTTGGATGTCTTTCCTTTTGGCACCAATAAGGCCGGCCTTGCACAACAACTGTTTTCCAGGCGACAGCGAGCGTCAGATAACCCAGTCTCGTTCGCCCTGGAAACAGTCCGACTTTACAAATTATGGGATCCCGCTGCAGCCGAGTCTGAGATTTGTGACACGTTGTTACAGCAGCTGGATCCCTTCCTGCAGGATTATCTGGAAGTTCGACGTCCTGTCTCCATTCACGAGTGCTTAAAACTCGTTCGAGTCTATGAAGACCGCCACAGCAAAAGACAATCTTCACAGGTTCACGAGTGCCGCCAACCTACGCAGTACCATGAACCTCGTATTCAAAACAACAGGTATCAGCAGCCAAACAAGAACATTCATCAAAGACAATTTTTCAATCAGCCTAGAAACACCTATCAGCAGTCTAGATACGTGCAGCCGCATCGTCGGGTACCAGAAGTGCGACATGCTGGCCATTATGGAAATCAGGACACCCAAGTTCCTCGTCCCCGGGATAGTTATTACCCGGTGGACCAGACATATCCAAAACACCGTGCTGGGGGCAAGGCCAGCCTAATGATAATAATGCAGCCTCTCCTGCACGTTACAATTCGGCACGTCCTGGTGGTTCGCCGCATTTCCAAAATCAATCTAGACATTCTAATAAGTTTCATGACAATTTAAACTTCAACAGGAGGTAGATGGGTCGAGTCGATATCCTCGTTTCTCTGAAGACCTCAAATCTCTCTTATTAACTATTCAAGCTCCGCTTTTGCCTGATATTATTGTGACCTTAGGCAAAGTGGTGGTGTCGACTAAAATTGATTCTGGATCTGACATCTCGGCATTAAATTTTGATTTCTGTGCTGCTTCCTTTCCAAATGCTTGTGTCGAACCCTCCCAGAAATGTCTGCGAGGTGCCGACAATAATATTTTTGCAATCTCTGGATCAGTTAATTTACATGTCAAGATTGGCAAAGTTCAAGTTTCTTATACTTTCTTTTTAATCCAAGAGTTACCCGTGGATTGCCTTCTGGGGGTGGATTTCATTAAAATGTTTAAGCTCACACTTGATTTTCACCATGGCCTAATCTTAATGCCTGAGATTAGTCCTCCCACCCCAGAAGAGCCAATTGATTTTTCTGCAGTTCTTGCAAGTGACAAATTATTGCCTGAACATAAAAGCGAACTTGGTCAGGTTTTACGCAGCAGACCAATGATAAACCAGGGTTCTCTGATAAACCAGGGTTTACACAGGTGGTGTATCATACTATTGATACAGAAGGAGCTAAACCCATTGCATGTAAGCCTTATCCATGTCCGAACCAGAAGAAAGCTGAATTCCAAAGACAAATACAGGACATGCTCCATTCGGGGATAATTAAAGAATCGCTTAGTCCTTGGGCAGCACCTGCTTTTCTTGTTCCAAAAAAACAATCTGGAGAGTATCGCTTCGTAACAGATTACCGAAAACTCAATGCGGTAACCAAAGCTATCAATTACCCATTGCCTATAATTAGTGATATGCTCCAGGACTTATCGTCAACAAACTGGCTATCAACATTGGATTTAGCTAGTGGCTATTGGCAGGTTGCTGTCCACCCAGATTCCGTTGAAAAAACTGGATTTATTACCCCGTTTGGAGCATATGAGTTTTTACACATGCCCTTTGGTTTGGCATATGCTCCTGCAACGTTTCAGCGCTTAATGGATTCAGTCTTACGTCCTGTGCTCGGACCTAATGTCCATGTTTATCTGGACGACATTATCGTCTCTTCTGAGACTTTTGAACAGCATCTGTCTCTGTTGGGCCAAGTTTTCCAACTGCTACATAATGCAGGTTTGACGTTAAAGCCTAGCAAATGTCAAATTGGCCTGGACGAACTCTTATATCTCGGACTGAAAATTACCCCTAAAGGTCTTCTAACTGATGACTCAAAGGTAAAGCCAATTTCGGACTTTCCGAGGCCTAAGTCGGCGAAAGAATTGTCGCGATTTTTAGGCATGACCGGGTGGTACCAACAGTTCGTTCCGGGGTACGCTACTCTATGCGAACCTTTATTCGCTTTGAAACGAAAATATAGACACTTTGCTTGGTCCACAGAGGCAGAGACTGCCTTTAATACTCTTAAACATGCCTTGGTTTCTCCACCTGTTTTAGCCTTTCCTAACCATACAGAAATGTTCAATATTTTTACCGATGCATCAGGTGTTGGTCTAGGAGCTGTTCTATCTCAACGAGGGCATCCTATTGCATATGCCTCTCGAATTCTTAATAAAGCAGAACGTAATTACTCTGCTACTGAACGAGAATGTTTAGCTATCTTATTTGCCGTCACCAAATTTAAATGTTACCTCAATCATTTAACTGTCAATGTTATTACGGATCATTCGGCATTACAATATTTAACCACAGCAAAGAATCTGTCTCGAAGATTGTTAAAATGAACACTTCGACTTCAGGAATACAATGTTCAAATTCAGTATCGCCCTGGCAAGTCAAACCAACTGCCTGACGCACTGTCTCGCCGTCCGGTCAGTTCTGGTGCCCAGGCGGATACTGAACCTCCCTTACTATTTCTTCTTTCGGAAATAACTTCAAGTGAGCAAATAATTTCTGAACTGCCGAATGATCCAGATTTTGGGGAAATTTATAATTTCTTACTCGCTGGTTCTTCTGCTATAAGTGAACCTTCTTTAGCGGGTCGTAGTCGAAATTATGAGATCATCGATGGTATTTTGTATTATAAAAAATTTGTAAACTCGAGAGCTGAGTACCGCCCTGCGATACCTCAGTCTCTTCGCATGGCTTTATTATACGAATTTCATGATATTCCTCTTGCCGGCCACTTAGGCATACGAAAAACTCGTAGTAAGCTCCGAGGCGTAGCCTACTGGCCGGGCATGTACAATAGTATACTCGCATACATTCGCTCATGTGAGTACTGTCAAAAGTACAATTATGATAATAAACGACCGGCCGGTCACCTTATTTGTAGTTCAAATAATTATGTTTTTGAAACTATCTCTATAGATTTATTGGGCCCTTGTCCATTATCAACTAAAACTAAGTCTCATTATATTTTAGTTGTTACAGATAATTTTTCTAAATGGGTGGAAGCATTCCCCATTAAAGCAGCTTCGGCTGATATAATATGTGATATTCTAATACATAATGTTTTCACTCGATTTGGCTGTCCCCGTACCGTAGTCTCGGACCACGGGGTTCAGGTCATTTCGGAATTATTTGAGCGAATGTGCGCGAGGCTTCAAATCAAACATAAATTCATAAGTCCGTATCACCCTCAAGCCAATCCGGCTGAGCGTGTGAATAGAACATTGCTAAAGATGATCTCAACCTTCATTGGTAATAATCATGAGCGTTGGGACGAACATGTTGAAATGTTTTCTTTCGCCCTTCGCTCATCATTTCATGAATCAACGCGGCTTACGCCGCTGAACTTTTTCTAGGGCGCAAAATCCGCACCCCTTTTGAGAATTTAACTGGCATTATCGATGAGATCAACCAAAGACCAACACCTGATTCTGTAAAACTACTTGCGCAAATGGCACGGACTGCTATCAGTCGAGCTCAATTAAGCCAAGCTAGGCACTATAATGCGAAACGGATGGAACCAGATCTCGCAGTTGGAGATCTGGTCTTATTGGAAACTCATTTCCAATCCTCCGTTGCACACACATTCGTTAAAAAATTTGCACCTTTATATGAAGGCCCCTTTGAATTGGTAAAAGTGTACAATAATAATGTCATATTAAAGAAGCCAGATGGTTCCCTACATTCTGCCCATGTGCAGCAATGTAGGAAATGGGTTATTAGAAGCACTGATGCAATTATTAACCCTAAATCTAGTAGGAATCTTCAGGCAGAGGGTGGGACTTCACAAGTATGTATAAATGATGATGAAATTATTGACCCCACCCCTGTCCTGTCCCATTCCCTACCTTCGTCTGAGCGGATCTTTGCTTCTACTCTTAACGATTCACATTCTGACATTTTCCATTCACTCGGGGTGCTGTCATTATTTCAACTCCTCCGTCTCCTGCCTTTTCAAAAGACGAGAGTTCTAGTGCTTCCAGTTCCTCTGGATATTCTTGTCGTGTGCAACGAGGTTCTTTTTCATCTGCTTCTCATACTCCAATCGCTTCATTTACTTCACGTATAGTGGCCTCCCTTTGGTTTTCAATCAAAAACCTTAAAACGTACAAGAACTGACATTTCTTCTTCAGGCAGTTCCATCTCTCCTGTGCCTAAAAGAGTCGTACCTCTTGTTGCATCTGAATCATCAGACAATATTGTTGAGGTTCTTCAGTCTCGAAGAGCTAAAATCTTTCCTTCTGTTTCTGCTGAGCAGCTTCCTACTTCAGGAACATTTGATCCATCTGCCGTAGGGCAAAAACGTCCTCTTTCGCCATCTGTGCCATTTCAACCTACAAAGCGTCCGCCGCCTGAATTTTCCCCTCCTATTCCACACTCTCCTAGTGCAACTTCCAGTGTTGGGCTACAATCCATACATGGAGTCCAGCATTTGCATCCGCCAGGTTTTCGTCCTTGGAATCTTCGCTCGGGACAGACGGAGCCTATACCTTCCTCCACCGTTCCTCGTCGTTCACGGAAGCACCCTTCTAGTTACACACCGCTTCTTCGACCACCAAAGAAACGACCGGATCTTCATCCTTCTCAGATTCCGGGTTCGTCTCCAAGCCAGCCTGAGACCTCCTTGATCCAGCCTGAGACCTCCTTGATCCGGCGTGAGACCTCTTCGTTCCGGCCTGAGACCTCTTCGTTCCGGCCTGAGACCTCTTCGCTCCAGCCTGAGACCTCTTCGTTCCAGCCTGAGACTTCCTTGCGACAGCCTGATGACCCTGCCTCTTCTGGTCAGCTTGCCTTGTCCGCGGGAATTCCTGACACATCCTGGCGATCCAGTGACTTGCAACCTAAGCCTGCGAAGCGTGAAGCCTCGAGAGTGCCGTTGTTGCCCCGACAACAACATAAGCGTGTCCGCACACGGGTATTCTTTGCGAGTTTTCCATGGTTTCCCCTATCCCATCTCAAAATTCGATGTGCGAATGCATGGGAGCAGTTCGACGTCGGCCCTGGCCGCCATGTGCAGCAATAAAAGGTTTTTGTGTTGTTGTTCTATGTCTAACCTTTTTTTGTGCTTGATACTTGTTGAGTTGGTGTTGAATTTTTTTCTGCAAGTGCAGTTTTTTTCACCTAACTAAATTTACACTGTATTACAATATTCACTTAACTTAGTTTGAATGTTTTGTCTTCCCTGAGAAGTTATCAGAAGTGGACGAATGTGTAATTAATCACGTTAAAAATGTTGTAGTTTTTTTCCTGCCATACGCAGTTTTTTGACTACTATGCTACTTATATATATATTGATGACTCCACATGTATTGACAAAGTACTTATCACGAAGTATAAAATGAAGATTTGAAATCGTACCGAAAGTTTTCTATGAATGTTTATTGAACTATTGATATCTACAGACTATATGTACTGAGAAGTCAGTTACAGCAACAGGTCAACAAATCTCTTCATCAATTTTTGTAAGTTCTTATCTGAAAGGTTGAATGAATGATCAGATTGTTTGAAAGGATACCTCTACAAAATTGATAGGTTTTTGGCAAAAAAAAAAAAATTACGAGGGAGATGATGTGACGTATATTCTAGATTAACTTTCCTTTTTTAGTTTCTTTCCCTATGTAAATCTTGAGTTTATTCTCAGTATTCTTCACGCTTAACGAAATATCTTTTCCTTCAAACGAATACGTTTGGCAACACAATTGAGGTTGAATGCACGTGACGTATGCAGGTAATAAGATAAGAACAAGAGATAAAATGGGACTACTGATCTGTTGTGAGGGAGGGTGTGTTGATAAGAGCGATTATTGAGAGCTATTATTGTGAGCGATTATGATGAGCGTTGTTAAGAAAGTGCTGTACGAGAGAATTGAATAGTGTTGAGATAAACGTGTGGAGAGCGTTGTGCATTCCATTCCGAATAAAGGACTTTTTCCGTAAGTTGACTTCTGTTTTATATGTTTCGTCTGGCCGTTAAGGTTTGTTTCATTTAGGAACAATTTATTAGTATGTTGATATTTTAAGTTAGCGTAAAGGTCAAGACTCCTTTTACGCCACAGTATCCTTTCTTGCACGATATGACTTAAAATGGAGACATTCAGATCCAAGTTCGTTTTTACTAAGATCCATATAGTAGACGGATCATAAATTGTTTCAGTGTTTTCCAACATACAGTATCCAACATAGACTTCATAGATCACACAGCTACTCAATAAAACGTAGCTCCTTGCACATGAACGAAGCTCTACTCACATAAACGAAGCTCTCTTAGGTAACACAAAAGCTCTCTCTACGCACATCAACAAAAAGCTCTCCACGCACATAAACAAAAAGCTCTCTCTGGGATCGTTGAACGCGCCTATTTATACTGGCTACCACCACGTCATGACTTACACTCATTGCCAGATCTCATTCAGCGGGAGAAATAACATCTCGTTCAGTAAGAAGATAATTTACATAGGAAAATAAAATAACCAGAAATAGTAAAATCAAAAGGAAAGTGAATCTAGAGTATACGTTACAACAGCTGTTGGAGATTTCTCTTTCGCTCGAGTTTCATATTCATCAAAAAGGCCTATCTTGTCTTCTAGGTATGATGACAAAGGCTTGATTATTTTAACAGCTACAAACAAGCCCATTTTCTGGTGCTGCAAAAATCTGTTGGTTGTGTTGAGACGTGACGAAATTTCTCTCCATAAAATTGTTTAAAATATAGTTTCCAATTTATCCCTTTTATTTCGTAAATTGCACAAACATGTATCCACAGAGTGCATATTATCTTTAGCCATTCTGTGCAAAACTGACTTCATTTGTTCGTAGCTCTCACTTAAAGCAGCAACTGTGTCAGCACGGGCAGATCAACGAGTTTTAGATAGGCATTTTACCACCTTCCGCTTTGGATCTAATACTGACATAAAAACTTCCCAACGATGTGTTGAAGAGGAAAAAACAATTATATAACTGTTTTGAATAAAATCAAAGTAAATGGTAACATTCGTGCTACAATCTACCGCTTGCACACGAACTACGTAAATTAATGGAATGGCCTGTACATGCTATATATTTATTAAACTCGTCCCCCCTAATTCTGGTCTGTAAACTGGAACAATGCCCTGCTATATTTGAAGTATTGTCGTAAAGCATTGTCTTCACCCCCACCATATTCTCAAACCCAGCTGAAATTGAGATGGGACAGTAACAGCGGCGTTGTTTCTCCGGCTGTCCCTGTGTAAACCGTTTCCGTATAAATGGAAATTTCTGTCTTCTGAAATCATTGAGTGTGAGTAAATAATATAGACCGGTCATAAACAAAAAGGTTCGGATTTCTAAATAAAAGTACCGACAATATAGTGGCGATATACTGCTGTTCAGCAGGGAAGTACTAGAACGAGAGAGAGAGAGACCAGCCATCTACAATCATCCTTTTACAACCCACAGCCAGCAGTTCCTCCCTCCCCCTTCCCCATTTACTTTACCTGCTTGAAGATAGAGTGTGAGATCCCGCCGCCTCAGTCCAAATTTATTGCACTAAAGTTCTTTGGACAATTTCCAGAAGAGGGTTCAAAGCAAGCGTACCTTCCGCGTAGCCTCACTTCCCCTAATCCGTTTCCCCTAATTACCGTTTGTCCTAATCACGTTTACCCCAATCGCTTTTACCCGAATTCCCATTTCTCCTCACTTCGTTTGCCCTAATCTCGATTCCCCTAAATCTCGTTTCCCCTAATCCATGTTTGCCCGAATCCCGTTTATCTCAGTCGCGTTTAGCCGAAATTGCTTTTACCTTAATTCCCATTTCCCCTAATTTCGTTTGCCCTAATTCCCGTTTCCCCTAATTTTACAGTTAACCGAAATATAACGGTGGGTCTTGATATTTGAAGAAAATTCTTTGCATTGTTGTTGATGATGTCGACCACCATGACAGCAAAAGTGTAAAGAAGTGCACGTGGTTACTACTATTATGGGGCTAACGCAGCCATTGTAGCTGTCACATTCAGCTTTTATTAAAGCAAGAAATAGTATTATAATGCATCCGCTGGAATTGCAAACGCAGAAGGCGTGAAGGCCCACTTTAAGCGTTCTTAGTGTACTAGACCTCCATCACACTCCGTACTCCAGCTGTGAAAATGCCTTTTATTAATTCAGTTCCACCTTAATAGTAAACGTTAGTTTATCCCGCTCGAATGTTTTCCCATTTGCCACCATCAGTGATTGTATTTCATGGAAATGTCCGTCTGTCCGTACTTGTGCTTCTTTATTAATCTGGCACATTTTCCGTATCTCGAAAATCTATGAACCATTTCAAAAAAACTGCAAGTGGATTTTTTTTCACTTCAGGTAAAAACGCTTTCAAGATTTCCCCTTCAGAGCTACAGAGTATGATCCAGGAACTTGCTGGATTAAAAATGAACTTGAAAAAAAAGTCGGATTAAAAATGAACTTTTAGAAGACAAAACTGATGCACAATTCTTTTGAAAAAAATGAAGAATTTGCGATTGATGGGAAATAGCTTAAGGTAGCCGATACCTACGTTTACCTTTGACAACAAATATCAAGCAAAGGTCGCATTCATGAGAAATTAATCGGCGTATAAAACTTGGCTGTAGAGTTTTTGGAAAAAACGGTACAATTCTCAAGAGCAATATGCCATTATGTCTTAAAAGAAAAGTCAAATCAATGCATCCTTCCAGTTCTTACATATGGAGTAGAGACCTGGACCTTAACTAAAAAAAACACATAGAAAGGCTGCAGACAACTGAAAGAAACATGGAGAGATGCATGCTTGGTTAACCAGGAAAGATAAGAAGAGGAACTCGTGGATAAGGAAAAGGACTTGAATGGAAGACATCATTATCAGAGTAAAATCCCTGAAATGGCAATGGCTTGGACATGTTGCCAGAAGAACGGACTTCCGATGGACAACTGAAATTTTAGACAGGATTAGAAGGAGACAAAATCACATAGGAGATAGATGGATGAACAGAAGGAGACCAAATCACCTGGAAGATAGATGGATGAAATTCGAAAGCATGCCGGAGTACCAAGGAGGAGGCAGACTTAAGACAGGAAGTTGTGGAAGAAACTTGGGGAGACCTTCATCAAGCACTATACTGATAATGGTGACAATGATGAAAAATAACATAAAAGAATAACTGTGACGAACAAAGAAAGAAAACTTTTCTGTATTAAAACAAAAAGTCTTCGAAACTCTTATCTAAAGCGAAAAAAATTCCATTTGCCGATTTTTTTAAATAGTTTTATTGATCTTCGAGATGCAGAAAATATGCCAGATTAATAAAGTAGCACATGTACACTGCGGCAGCCCCTTCCATGAAATATAATCAGTGATGGTGGCAAATGGGAAAACATTCAAGCGGGATAGACTGACGTCACCTATTAATACACTGGCGTGCAAAAATTAAGGACGAGACGGTTTTTCGAATGTAACGTAATGCAAATGTGCTCCACATCGACTCAAATCATACCATAAGATCCCTAAGATGTAAGAATATGGGACAAGTAAGCAAGACCATCCAAACAAGGAATCCAAAGAATGCAAAGGCACTTTATTGAAAAGGTAGCTTCGAGCACAACTGGACAGAAGACAAACGTCCATGTGACAGGCTGCTGCCAAGAAAAATATAGTCTTTAGTAGGGGATATGATCACCCCTGACTGCGTTGCAGGATTTATAATGTCTGTCCATGCTGAGGACGAGGTTGTCAAGGAGCTGTTGAGGCATCGCGGCCCATTCCTCTTGTAGCGCCAATCGCAGCTGCGGAATCGTTGCTGGCGGCCGGTGACGTGCTGCCAATCGTCTCCCGAGAAGGTCCCACACGTGTTCGATTGGATTTAGGTCCGGGGACCTTGCGGGCCAATCCATGGGTTGAATATCTTCACCCTCCAACAGCTCTGCAACAGCCACTGTAAGATGAGGTGTAGCGTTGTCGTCCATGAAGAGGAACTCAGGACCCACAGCACCTCTAAACAGACGCACGTGGGGCAGGAGAACCTCGGTACAATAGCGGACACCAGCGATTGAACCTCCTTAGAAGATGTGGAGATCAGTACGGCTACCAAGCATGATACCGCCCCAAACGAGAACTCCGCCACCTCCAAACCGGTCCCTTTCGATGATGTTTGGAGGTGTGATTGCGTGTTCACTGCTCTCTCCAGATGTGTATACGTCCAGAATCGCTCGTCAGACTAAATCGGCTCTCATCCGTAAAGGGAACTGGACCCCACTGTTGATGTGTCCAGTTCTTTTGTTCCTGGCACCACAGAAACCACCGTCTCCGATGAGCAGGTGTTAATGGCACACACCGTTCTAGTCGTCGTGCAAATAGACCACCTTTGTGCAGCCACCTGGCCACGGTAAAACGCGATAACGGACGTCCAGTTGTCTGTTGCATGTGCCTTGCGATTTCTCCCGCTGTCTGCCGTCTGTCTCTTCTCGCCTGTAGGACAATATACCGGTCGTCCGCCGCCGTGGTTGCTCGTGGACGACCACTGCTAAACTCTCGGACAGCTGTTCCTGTCGTTTGAAAGGCTTTCCAAGCTCGTGAAACGATGCTGTGAGCGATTCCGAACTCCTCGGCCACACTAGTCACACTTCGACCTTCTTCCAACTTCTTAATGACGCGACCTCGGGTAAAGTCCTCCAGATGTCGTCTGCTGGATTGCATGTTGTTCATATCACACGGTGGCAGCAACTCGACGTCGTTCAAACCAATGTACACCGTGCAATAACTTTCACCGAATCGCTGAGCGTACACCGCTCGTGTGCTTTATACCCTTCCGACACCCCCCCCCTTACGTCATGCTGCATATATGCGCATGCCCTACCGTACCGGACCCTAGTCTATCTCCTGAGTGGTCGTTCGGTCCGTTCTGCCTGCTCGTTCCGTTGTTATGCTAATTTTTCCTCTTCGTCCTTAATTTTTGCACACCAGGGTATAAAAATGGAACTGAATTAACAAAAGGCATTTTCACAGCTGAAGTATGGGTGGGAGGGAGGTTTAACACACTAAGAACTCTTAAAGTGGGCCTTCTGCGTTGGTAATTCCAGCGAATGCATTCTAATACTATTCCTTGCTTTAATAAAAGCTGGATGTGACGGCTATAATATGTGTGTTAAGGACTAGCGGCGTAATGGTAATAACTTCGTGCACTTCTTTACCCTTTTGCTGGCATGTTGGTCGACATCATCAACAAGAACGAAAAGAAGAATTTTCTTGAAATATCAAGACACACCGTTTTATTTCGGTTAACCAAAATTAGGGCAAACTTGGTAGCGGCAAACGTGTTTTGGGCAAATGAGATTTAGTGCGAACGAGATTAGGGCAAACGAAATTAGGGAAATGGGAATTCGGGTTAAAGCGATTTGGGGTAAAAGCGATTGGTGTAGACGTGATTAGGGCAAACGGGAATTAGGGGAAACGGATTAGGGGAAACGAGTGTTCACAGTACCTTCTGGGGAAACAAAATGAAGCGGGATGGGCACCAACGCAAATTTTTACTAGTCTGTCCGAATGGCTCACTGGCTCTCCCCCGCCATTCCTCTGTGAACAAAGAGAACATGCTGGCTCTACATTGGCGTAAGAAGCCTTTTGATTTAGGGTGGTACAAACCCATGAACCTTACACATCACGGATTAAGCCTTATATGGATGACCCCTCCCCCTCCCCGAATTTTTTTTGGGGGGTGGTATACATATACTTATCAGAATTTCATTCATACGGATGAAAGTTATTATCATTAGTAATTGTTATAATTATTAATATAGCTGATAAAAATTTGGCATTATTCATTTGTTACCAGAAAAATATATGCCATAGCAGAATTTTTATGTGTCCTCCCTTGTTAATTTGTATGCGGGTTTTTTTTTTTTCCACTAAAATATTGAGCAGGGACAAGTATTATGTGATTATGATTAATTAATTTCTGCCTGCAGGGTTTGGAAAAAAAGGATTCTTCAGGAAATGTTAAGATTTAACTTTACAAAAAAAAATTTTAACTTTACAAAAAAAAATTTTAACTTTACAAAAACTAATTAAATTTATCATTAATGTCTCCATGAATAAAGTAAAACTGCAGTAAGATAAAAATTGCTTTAGGCACTAAGATAGCTGTTGAAGTATTATGAAGTTTATATTAAGAACTTTGAATGATACGTAGGTTGACAAATGATATCAAAAACATTGGTCTGGTACAAAGCTAAATGATGTGGAGATATCGAGGGATTGCAGTTCTATGAGCGGCATATGAAATCCGTAAGGAACTCGCTATACAAGTAGATCCTTCAAAAAGTAACGAGACAAACATCACAGCGCCGAATCAAATACACAAAGAAAATGCATCTGCCTGTATCGGAACACCTGCAGGGTCAGTCAGCTGACGACGCGTCGTTACGGTGCTCCGCTAATTCATTCTTGTAGTAGACGGCGTAGAGTTCAGGCGTGTTTCATTTACCCAGTATGGATTTAAAACTGGAGCAAAGAGGAGCTATAAATTTTGCGTACTTTTGAATAAAACCACCACAGAAACGCACGAAATTATTAAAACAGCCTATAAGGAAGATGCTTTGTCCCGTGCAAGAATTTTTGAATGGCACAAGAAATTTGTAAATGGTGAAGAGTGTCTGGAAGATGCACACGCTCCGGTATAGGCCTTCTACAACGACGACGGAGGTTAATGACAATATCGTCGAGGCACTCCTGAGTGAAGCCCGCCGAATAACCATTGAGAAGGTTGCTAATGTGATGCAGATGAGAAACCGGTTGGGGCACCGAAAAGTGTCTGCAAAGTGTATTCCCCACTTGCTCACGAACGAACACAAGGCAAATCTGGTTATCACTTGTCGCCAATGGAAGTGCCGGCTACGACGTGAGCCACATTTCTTGGATCAATTTGTCACAAGTGATGAAACATTTTTCACCATTCCGATCCAGAAACAAAACAAAAGAGCTCCCAATGGAAACACCCACAGGGTCCCCGATCCAAGAAAACAAAGGTTCAAACAAGTGCAGGGAAGGCCATGCATCTGGTATTTTTCGATAGAAAGGGAATTGTGAATGACCATGTGTCCCACAAGAGAAAACTGTTACCGGTGTCTATTATTCCGAAGTTTTCGAAGGTCTTCTAAAAAAACAATATACCCCCCCCCCCAAGCCTAGAATATCACAAACTGGTTGGATTTTGCATCAAGATAATGCCCTGCACATCGTCCTTTGCTTACCCAGCAAGTTATCCAAGATCTAGGCATCGAAATGATGGCATATCCATCGTATTCACCAGACCTGGCACCGCGTGACTTCCACCTATTACCTGAAGTGACGAAACAACATCGTGGGCGTCGGTTTGCGTCAAATGAACTGAACAATGCTGTGATGTGTAACCTGAACCACACGTCTAAGAAGGGCTTCGAACACATGTTCCGGAAGTGGATAGAAAGGTGGAAATGGTGCATTCAGGTAGAGGGAAAACACTTCGAAAGTATGTAAGTATAGGTATGTGTACAGCACTACACTTCTGCCATGTGTAAAATCAGTCTCATTACTTTTTGAATGACCCTGTGTGTGTGTGTGTGTGTGTGTGTGTGTGTGTGTGTGTGTGTGTGTGTGTGTGTGTGTGTGTGTGTGTGTGTGTGTGTGTGTTGTTCTCCAAAACTCTATATATCATATCTCCCATACTCTTTAATGCCACATTGCAAAATGTTTTTCAATCAGTGAACTGGGAAAACAAAAGGATAAAGATTAATGGAGATTATTTAACTCACCTTCGTTTTGCTGATGACGTATGCAGTTTTTGCAACTAATCCTTCAGAACTGCAGAGTATGATCCAGGAGCTTGATGACAAGTCTAAAGAAGGGGGATTAAAAATGAACTTTCAGAAGACAAAATTGATGTACAATGACTTTACAAGAAATGAGGATTTATCTATTGATGGGGGAAAGCTGGAAATAACCAATACCTACATTTACCATTTGTATGATCCAGGAACTTGATGACAAGTCTAAAGAAGCGGGATTAAAAATGAACTTTCAGAAGTTAAAATTGATGTACAATGATTTTACAAGAAATGAGGATTTATCGATTGATGGAAGAAAGCTGGAAATAACCAATACCTACATTTACCTTGGACAGCAGATATCAAAGCGAGGGTCGTATTGATGAAGAAATTAATCGACGTATGAAACTTGGGTGGAAAGCTTTTGGAAGAAACAGTACAATTTTTAAGAGCAATATGCCATTGTGTCTTAAAAGAAAAGTGTTTAATTAATGCATCATTTTAGTGCTTCCATATGGAGCGGAGACATGGACCTTAACTAAAAAATACATACAAAGACTGCAGACAATTGAAAGAGACAATGAGAGATGCATGCATGCTTGGTGTAACCAGGAAAGATAAGAAGAGGAACTCATGGATAAGAAAAATGACAAAAGTGGAAGACATCATGATCCGAGTAAAATCCCTGAAATTGCAATGGCCTGAACATATTGCCAGAAGAACGGACCACCGATGGACGACCGAAATTTTAGACTGGATTCTAAAAGACAGGAAAAGACCAAGAAGAAGACCACATGGAAGATGGGTGGATGAAATTCGAAGGCATGCGGAGGTGACATGGAGGACACTGGCTCAAAACAGACCGTTGTGGAAGAAACTTGGAGACCTTCATCCAGCAGTGGATTGATAATGGTTGACAATGATGATAATGATATATTGTTCTAATTTCCGAGTAGTCCGATGGCCATTGGCCAGTAAATATTGCATTGGCCTACTAAACTATTTATATTACATACTAAAAGGCTTTTTTAACCCATCAGCATTGTCAGTTGCATTAAATTTATTATATATGCTACTGAAATGAAGTGTTCACTTTCACACTTTCAGAGGAAATGGGATAAAAACAAGCAAATTTATTTTTCGCTTTCTGTTTCTGTTCGACAACCCTCACCCCCTCTGATTTTGCTTTGGACCGTTAGGCCGGGCCCATAGATATCCCTGTTTCGGAAAACGTACGTCAGGAAAAGTAAATTATTAGCACAAACAATCTTCGAAGGAAAAACGTTTAGCCAATACAACGTGTGATCTGATAAAAAAAACAACGCTAGTATAGATCTAGTAACAACATATCGGCTTTATATAATGTGCCAGAAAAAGAGAAACAAATATTATAGAATTATTTATAATAAGTATGAAAAACAATATATTTCGCTATTATTACAAATTATAATTAGCTAATGCCACCACCTATTGAGCATTTCACTCAATATTTCCCAGAGATTGCTGATACATGTTTCCGCATGATATATATATGGTTCATGTTTCTTGAAATGAGTTTTTTGGCGCTACAGTTATGCAAATATATCATTCTTATATTTTGTGAAATAATTCGGCATAGGATACATTGCGCTGTCAACTGATAATTATCAGTTCTGATATTCAGCCACAGCCTAGGGGGCTGCTGTGTCAGCTTATTGTACATATACTTTGTAATAACGTTCTGTTGTTGTGTGCACAGCCTATTGACTAAGATATTGAATATTTTCGACTGAATAATAGCTGCAAAAAATGAAATGTAAATTGTGTAACCAGGGCCAGCTGGATGTACTAAGGGCACCTAGCTGTAGAACATGTGCTTCGTATTTTCATCCTACACTGACGGAAAAAAATCCCAGCACCAAGAAGGGGTTGTGTTAGATAAACGACAGTTGGTAAGCGGTGAGAGTACATCAGTAAGATGACGTCTATGCAAATTTCGCGCTCGGCGCATACGTGCGGCGCTAGTAGTGCCCCTCGGAACATGCAAAGCAGGTTTGCTGTAAATACGCGCTGTAACGTTCGTGAGCGTTAGTTATCGCTGAGATTCGACGTAGTGTGTTGATGTTAGTCAAGAATGCCTTTAAGAAGACGAAAAAGCCATTATCAACAGCTCACGGAGTTTGATCGAGGTCGTGTAATAGGGCTACGAGAAGGTGGATTTTCTTTCCGCAATATTGCAGAACGACTTGGCAGGAATGTAGCCACTGTGCATGATTGTTCGCAACGGTGGTCAAGGGAAGGTACTGCCTCAAGAAGACCGGGTTCCGGCCGGCCACGTGGCACTACTGAGAGGGAAGACCGCCGTGTACGGCGTATGGCCGTGGCGCATCGTACTGCGTCTGCGGCTGCAATTTGAGCTGCAGTTGCCACCACAGTGACAAAACGAACTGTTACAAATCGGTTACTTGAAGGACAGCTCCGAGCCAGACGACCTTACTCCAAACCACTGCCGTTTGCGACGTCAGTGGTGTCAAGCTAGAGCTCATTGGAGGACGGAGTGGAGATCTGTTGTGTTTTCTGATGAAAGCCGGTTCTTTCTGGGTGCCAGTGATGGCCGTGTGTTGGTTAGAAGGAGGCCAGGTGAGCGCCTGCAACCAACCTGTCTGCGGCCGAGACACACTGCACCTACACCTGGAGTTATGGTCTGGGGAGTAATTTCCTATGACAGCAGGAGCACTCACGTGGTTATCTCACGCACCCTGACGGCACTGTTCTACGTCGGTCTGGTGATTCAACCTGTTGTGCTGCCATTCATGAACAGCATTCCAAGGGGTGTTTTCAAACAGGATAACGCTCGCCCGCATACCGCTGTTGTAACCCAACATGCTCTACAGAGTGTCGACATGTCGCCGTGGCCTGCTAGATCACCAGATCTTTCTCCAATCGAGCACGTATGGGACATCATTGGACGACAACTCCAGCGTCACCCCCAACCAGCATTAACCGTCCCTGTATTGACCGACCAAGTGCAACAGGCATGGAACTCCATCCCAAAAACTGACATCCAGCACCTGTACGACACAATGCATGAACGTTTGCATGCTTGCATTCAACATTCTGGTGGTTACACCGGTTATTAATGTACCAGCATTTCACATTTAAAATGGCTCTTCTCGCGCTTACTTTAAGCTGAGTTCTTGAAACCTGAATCGATTAACTATGTTACCTATACAAATGTATTGCCGCCATTTCATTCCTCTACAACTATTTTTTCGTGGTGTTGGGATTTTTTTCCGTCAGTGTATTTGTATTGGCATGACTGAAAAAAAATTTAAGTCATTATCAGCAGACTTGAAAAATAAAATACAATGCCAGGGATGTGTTTTGAATGCTGAGCAGTTATCTGCTACTTTACCCATGAATTCGGATGCTGCAGATTCAAATAATTTAAAAACTGCCTTTCCAGTCCAGTTTGAACATAATCAAATAGATTTGAACTTCCTTACACAGTCAATGCTTCGGATAGAGGAGAAATTAGATTGCATATCGGACTTAAAAAAAGAGATTCAGGACATTAAACAATCCTTGCAGTTCTTCAGTGATAAATACTGTATGATGACTTAATTCAGAAATGTACTAAGCTAGAACAGTTTAATGACACACTCACACAAAGAATTGCCAGATATGAGAGAGCTGAGTTTGACAGTGCTGCAAAATTAAGTGTTTTAAGGTCAGAATTATCAGAGTTGAATCAGTATCACAGAAGAAAAAAATTGGAAATACACTGACGGAAAAAAATCCCAACAACACGAAAAAATAGTTGTAGAGGAATGAAATTGCGGCAATACATTTGTATTGGTAACATATTTAATCGATTAAGGGTTTCAAGATCACAGCTTATTGTAAGCGCGAGAAGAGCCATTTTAAATGTGAAATGCTGGTACATTAATAACCGGTGTAACCGCCAGAATGTTGAATGCAAGCACGCAAACGTTCATGCATTGTGTCGTACAGGTGCTGGATGTCAGTTTGTGGTATGGAGTTCCATGCCTGTTGCACTTGGTCGGTCAGTACAGGGACGGTTAATGCTGGTTGGGGGTGACGCTGGGGTTGTCGTCCAATGATGTCCCATACGTGCTCGATTGATGAAAGATCTGGTGATCTAGCAGGCAACGGCAACATGTCGACACTCTGTAAATCATGTTGGGTTACAACAGCGGTATGCGAGCGAGCGTTATCCTGTTGGAAAACACCCCTGGAATGTTGCTCATGAATGGCAGCACAACAGGTTGAATCACCAGACCGACGTACAACTGTGCCGTCAGGGTGCGTGGGATAACCACGAGAGTGCTCCTGCTGTCATAGGAAATT
Source organism: Macrothele yani (assembly GCA_039090855.1). Taxonomy (NCBI): domain Eukaryota; kingdom Metazoa; phylum Arthropoda; class Arachnida; order Araneae; family Macrothelidae; genus Macrothele; species Macrothele yani. Next base: position 11,408,521 of record CM076996.1, read on the forward strand.
GCTCCCCAGACCATAACTCCAGGTGTAGGTGCAGTGTGTCTCGGCCGCAGACAGGTTGGTTGCAGGCGCTCACCTGGCCTCCTTCTAACCAACACACGGCAATCACTGGCACCCAGGCAGAACCGGCTTTCATCAGAAAACACAACAGATCTCCACTCCGTCCTCCAATGAGCTCTAGCTTGACACCACTGACGTCGCAAACGGCAGTGGTTTGGAAGTAAGTGAAATGCACTCTACAGTGCGTCTGGCTCGGAGCTGTCCTTCAAGTAACCGATTTGTAACAGTTCGTTGTGTCAGTGTGGTGGCAACTGCAGCTCGAATTGTTGCCGCAGACGCGGTACGACGCGCCACGGCGGTCTTCCCTCTCAGTAGTGCCACGTGGCTGGCCGGAACCCGGTCTTCTTGGGGCAGTACCTTCCCTTGACTACCGCTGCCAACAATCATGCACAGTGGCTACCTTCCTGCCAAGTCGTTCTGCAATATTGCGGAAAGAAAATCCAGCTTCTCGTAGCCCTATTTCACGACCTCGTTCAAACTCCGTGAGCTATTGATAATGGCTTCTTCGTCTTCTTAAAGGCATTCTTGACTAACATCAACACCCTACGTCGAATCTCAACGATAACTAATGCTCACGAACGTTACAGCGCGTATTTACAGCAAACCTGCTTTGCATGTTCCGAGGGGCGCTACTAGCGCCACACGTATGCGCCGAGCGCGAAATTTGCATAAACGTCATCTTACAGATGTACTCTCACCGCCTACCAACTGTCGTTTATCTAACACAACCCCTTCTTGGTGTTGGGATTTTTTTTTCCGTCAGTGTATATGGTCTTCAGGTTGATGTGTAACAGATACAACTACTTTGAGACACATAGTTGATCTTATGGCGGCTAAATTTCAAACAGAAAACTATAAACCAGAAGATATTGATGTAATTCATGCTCTACCTTCTACTCAAAGTAAAATTTCAATTTTACCTATCATTATCCAATTTACTACCAGATCAGGCAGAAATAGATGGTTGGAAAAGAAATTCTATTTTGAACTCAGATTTGGACCCTAACAGACAAAAAGCTAGAATCTACATTCATGAAAATTTATCACCATACTATAAAAAGATGCACTGGCATGCCAGACAGTTGTTTAATCAGGGTATGATGAAATATGCATTGATCAGTAATGGCAACTGTAAGGTACCAGGAGATGTGACGTACCTTCCAGAAGGACGCACACGACATAAAGGCAAATAGGAATCAGAATAAAATGTCCGCGTAGCTCAATTGGTAGAGCAACTTATTCCGGAATGAGTGGACCCGGGTTCGAATTCTGGCGTGGATAAAAATGACGGAGAAATTTACTTCGTTATACAACTTATATATAAAACAGAGAGCTGGTGATCAAAGTAAAAAACTGTTTGCATTGATGATCTGCAGTACTATGGACTAAATATTTAACTTATGTTACTATTTTTTGTGGTACTTTGAAACTTTATATTGCAGAGTCAATATTATACTATTCATAATCTTAACCATTTACTAACAACTAACACTAACTTTACTCTTAAATTGATACATCTTAATGCTAGATCTTTGATTAACAAAATTGTTCATTTGGAGAAACTAGTACAGATAATTAACTCCACGTTAGATATAATATGTATTACAGAACATGGTTTCCAGAGGATTTCACAATATCAATAGATAATTGCCAGGTCTTCAACTTAAATAGATTAAATTCTTGGGGGTGGGGGTGTAGCTATTTATATTAATAATTTACATCTATATTTTTCCTTAATAACTGAATTTACAATAATGATCACAGATTATGAGCTACTTACTATCCAAAACCAAATCCACATTATTTAGGTATGTTTATAGACCTCCATCTTCAGATATACATATTTTTTTATGGTTCTAGATGATCTTAATATGATTAATTTTACAAAAAAAAAAAAGCATTCCTTGTTGGTGACTTCAACGTTGATATTGCTCAAGATAACTGTACAACTAGACATTTTCATCAGTTGTTATCATCATCTGGTTTTTGGAATGCAATTACATCTCCAACTAGAATTACCTCACTAACACAAACTACATTAGATCTGGCTGTTACAAATGTTCAGTCTGAAATATATAGTATCAGGGATTCTTGAATTTGATATAAGTGATCATTTACCAAGTTTTGCTTTTATGGAGACTGATGTAAATTATAATGAGAACCCCACAATACTATTATCATGTAAAATAAATAAAAAAATATTGAAAATTTTAAACAGTTATTAATTCAAATAAAATGGAATGACTTACAACCAGATGACTCTCCAAATACATCATTTGATAAATTCTTCCGAGTCTTTTAGGAAAACTATGACCGTGCTTTTGCGATTATTTCGAGAGCTCACTCACAAAAAAAATCGTAAACCTCATAAATAAAATAAATAAGAAAAACAGATTGTTTCTAAATTTTTAAAAAGTAAACAACAAACTGATTATGATGCTTTTAAATTGTACAGAAATTCCTTAAATTCAAAAATTCGTAAAATTAAAAGAGATTATTATGGTAATATTTTTGGCCAGAATAACATGAAGTTGACTTGGAAGCACCTAAATAACTTATTAGGTACAGCATAAAAGTAGTATCTTTCCAGAACATTTATAAATTCTGATGGTAGCTAAATTACTAATATTCAACACATAACTAATTATTTAAATAACTATTTTAGTTCAGTATCTCAAAATTTAAAATTAAACCATCGCCTTTTAATAAAACCTATTTACAATATTTCAATAACTTACATATAACTAACAGTTTTCATTTACTGCCAATTTCAAAATCTGAGTTGTTGACGGAATTATATCAAATTAAGGCAAACTGCAGTCCAGGTTATGATGAAATTCATCCATCAGTTTTAAAGAATGTGGCTGATTTACTAATAACCTATAACTCTTTTTTCCTCGGGTACATATCCCAGTTCTTTAAAAATCACAAAATTAACTCCTACTTTTAAATCTGGCTCCCGAAATGATCCTAATAATTACCGACCAATTGCGAAAATTTCAATATTTGCAAAGGCTTGGAAGGTTTGTTATACATGAGATTGATCTCATACTTTCTAAAATATAATATTATAAATGGAAATCAGTTTGGACTCCAACCTAATAAATCTACTGAATCTGCGCTCTTATATTTGCAAACACTTATTCAAAAACATTTTGAACTTGGAGAAATAACTTTTGCTATTCTTTGGACTTATCTAAGGCCTTTGATACTGTGAATCATGATTTCCGATTAACTAAGTTATATAATTTGGGGATCAGGGGTGTTTCCCACACTCTTCTAAAGAATTATCTAGTAGATAGATTTGTGTTCACTTTTATTGATCAGTTTACTTCACCTGTGTTGAGAGTGACCTGTGGTGTTCCACAGGGCTCTATTCTTGGCCCCCTACTATTTAACTTATACATAAATGATATTTTCCATGTCCAATCTTGTAATGAGCTAATGCTGTATGCAGATGACATAACTTTATTTTTCCGAGGAACAAATATTAATGATTTCTTTATTCAGGCTAACACACAATTTCAAATTTATTCCGAATGGTTGACATATAATGATTTAATAGTTAATCTCAATAAGACTAAATATTTAATCTTCACTAGACAAATAATATCTTTGATGCACCACCATCATTTAACTTTGAATAATCAAACTATTGAATGTGTACAAACATTTAAGTTTTCGGGAATTATTCTAAACTCTACTTTAAAATGGAATAATCATATAACATACATTGAAAGTAAAATTGCAAAACGTATTGGTATTGTCTCTAGAGTTACATAATGTTTGACAGTTAAAACTCTTAAAATGTTGTACTATTCATTGATTCACTCACATATTAATTATGACATTGCCTCAAGGACAGACTACCCAAACTAATGTAAATAGGCTGCAAATTTTACAGAATAAGTTTATAATATTATTGGATTTGAAGATCTGTCCCACGGTCCCACCACTGTTAACAACTTACAATTATTCCACTATCATCATAATTGTGTTGACCCAAATAGGTATGGAATTCTATCGATTAAATAACTATTTCATTTTAACATTGATAAACTGATGTTTAAGAGGATAAAAAAGAATTTGTTTTCCAATGTAATAGATTAAAATTTCATTATTCATAATTATAAAACCAGGAAAAAGGCATTACTGCGGCCTATTTTACCAAAGACACAGATGCCAAGGCCAAGTATTAAGTACATTGGTCCTGAGTACTGGAATGGTTTGCCTGTGGAGTTAATGGATATTAATAATCTAACATTATTTTAAAATATATATATATATATATATATATACTTACTTAATAACTAACAAAAATGGGACTAACATACATCTTTCCCTTACTGTGTTGACATGGCCGGTGCTTGACTCATTTATTCTGTTTTGGGGGTTCAGCAGTGCCATCTTAACACTTCTAGAGGCCCTGGGCCGTCACATTTTTCGGGGGCCCTGACTTATTTATATATACATATATAGTACATTTATACAACATATGGTATTATTACAATGTGTGGTTATTTTCTTTATTCACACATGGCATTATGTATATACAACATATGAGAATTATTATATTCACCACCATCACCATGTTATCTCAGAGAAGAACATTCCATGTCCAGTAACTTTTTAAATACCACTTGAATGAAAAATGGTGCATGACAAAATTGCAGAACTCCATTACGTGTACCAAATGCACTCACATTTAGTTGCCTAGTAAATTACTAGAAAATTGGTGCTGAAAGATATGTTTCTTCCCCATTCTACAAATTATTCGACGAAAATTAAATTAAAAAAGCAGAAGAAATAAACAAACCAGTACCCTTTCCGGACAATATGACTCACCTGACAGAAATACCGATATGCGGCCCCCGCCATTGTTATTTATTTAAACAGCGAAGATTGAATATACATAAGTAGCCCAGGTGAGCAAACCTCAATGATGTACATACGTGCACTTCTTCGTATAGATAGACAACACAAGTGACTGTTTAAAAGCAAAAAGTTATTCGGAAAAAATTGCGATTTGTGCTTGGCCCTCATGACCCTCAAACTTCACTCACACTCTGGATCGGGAGTTCGACATTTTTTGTTTCTTATTTTGTCATAAAAGATCCACCTTAACACTTAACTTCCCTCCTGCCTCCTCGGGAAATTGAAGCTACGATTGAAAAAAAAAAAAGAAAAAAAAAAAGGCGGAAGGACTTCCAACTTTCTGCATTGGTGTTTCTTCTTTTCTTTAAATAAAAAAAATAACATTCTGGTGAGTGGTGAAAAGTTGGATTTTTGTAAACCCATAGGACTCTTGGGGCGTTGGAGGCTCCAGTTCAGGTGGGGGCCCTGGGCACTGGGCCCGTTGGTCAACCCCTTAAGACTGCCATGGGATTCAGGGCACGTCAGGTCTCTGTGAGGCCTTTTCCCTTTTTTCTTTTGCTGCTATTACTTTTTAATTGCACATACATATCTCTGGTTTATGATGTCATAATGTAAAAGCATAAATATTGAGATAAAAAAAAATGTGTAGTCTCATTGTGTGAAAGTGCAAAGATTCCGAAAGAAAGAATATGGATATGGGTCACGATCATCACTGAGAGATGAAGTTAATGTAGTTCAGAAGTTAAAACTGCTTTCATATCAGAATTCTGCATAAAGCAACTAATCCCCCTTCCCCCAACATAACCATCACATGAGAGAGAGTAGTCTTACCATTAGCCTTGGAAACAAGCAAATATTTCCCTAAGTTTTGATTTTCCTGTTCTTGGAAGATCTTGCCCTCAGAAAAACCAACATTACCTTCAGCCATTATGCTCACCATTAAAATATGCTTTCTTTTGGTTATTAAAAGTTAACAAAAATCCACAATAGTTCTTTTCGCTATTATCAGGTAAGAGCCAGAGCTTTACGCCAACTTCGAATAAAACTCAACAAAGTTTAGCCCGGAGTAGTCAGAGGTCTTCCAAGATGTAGGAGAGTTAAGCTACATACAAACAACGCAAATGTATAGAACAAAACCTAAGCCAGAAATGAAAGAAGCCTGAAGGCAAATCCCGAGGGACTTGGATACTGAAATACAGAGGAGCTACGGCTCTTCTGTCGAAGTTGAGTCGAAGGCGAAGAATGGTACCGATGAAGTAAATGGCCGTCTGGTTCGATTCACCTATTCAACCCGTCGCAATATCAGTAGATGTAAGTGTCATAATGTCGGCGCCTTTCTTCTCGGCTCATGCCTGTAATCGTTTCCCTGCCAGACTAATTTGCTGGAGATGCGCAGATGATTGGCCAGTTTTTGGTGGATGAAAAGCCTCCGACTGCGAGCTTCGGATTTACAAAAAAGAAAAAAAAAGAAAAAAGATGAGAGATATTTCTTTAAAAAGAAAGGGCAATAAGGTGGGGAAATAAGTAGCATATATTTTAAAGTTCACTCTTTATGAATCATTGGTTTGTGTTTGCTCTGATCTGGGGGCACAGCAGATATGAATGTACCCCTCTCAAAACTTTGGAGGAGTGCATTGTACCCAAGGAGGTTACAATAAAATATCTGGAAGAGTCCTTGTTAATGGAGCAGTACCACTTTGCGTGAAGCCTATAACCGCGAGCGACAGCCGTCAAAGTGTGGGAAAACTGATGGTTTTCAAGGCTATTGCAATGCATCTTGTGTTGGCCGAATCGCTTTCTTTCGTCGCAAATGTTTCCAATTTCGCATCGTAACTTGCTGCCAATGTGTGAGAAAATACTGAATTTATAAAATTTTTAATTATTTTGAGGATCCTTCCCACTTTAATTTTAAATTGAAGTACACAAACGTTGGTGCGAATTCTAAACAAAACATAACGTTAAAATTGAAAACTTCACTCATGTAAGAAGTATAATTCATTCCGATTTTATAATTACACGATTTGTGCAACAAAAAACAACGTAATTCCAAACTACACACAGTTGAAATTACACAGATATCATGTAAACAACGTCAAATTCCCACACCTTGCGGCTTCATTTTTAAGAGACTCAGGGCATCTACAGAAGTATATTATTCTAACCTCCTTGGTTGTACCCCTGTACACCCCGTTCCTACACCACTGTAGCTCTATGAATTGACAAACCTTAAAAGGGAAATAGAAAACGCGCTCTCTGCAGTGTGAGTCGGAGTGGGAAAATAGTGTAATTAGATATCTTGGGAGATTCAGTCAAAATTGTGTTTGACGAAGGCCCCTTCAGAGCCTGAAGCCCCCGGCAAACGCCAGGTACGCCCATACGATAAAACGACTCTGCATCTCCAGAATATTATTCTAACCTCCGTGCCATCGAGTTGCTGATGGTGGTCGTTAAACCCACAAACAAAAAAACAAATGAAAGTTCACTGTGTGTTGCCCTTGCTTGTCCTTCATTTTGTTCTTTTTTGAATCTCCTGTTCACAAACCACTCTCTCATACGGTCAGAATCTCGAGTGTAGCACCTAAGAAGATCAGGTATCAACAATTGATCTGGCCGTCCTCAATCTGCGGTCGTAGCAACATTAACGGGTATCAGAAAAAAGATTTTTTTGCGAAATCTATTTCATTGTGTTTATACATGTATGTGTATGTTTGTGTGCTCATGAGCTCTCTAAATTCAAGTGCGCAAAGAGGACGGTGAGCCAGCATTTTCAAGAAGTATTGCATACAAAATGGATTGTTGTTTAAACAGATGCAACTCAGTCTTGCAGCCATTTATCTCTTCTCCTCAAGGATTAAAATTCCCCAAGTGTCAGATCCTGGCAGGAAATTTATGAACGGAAAATTAAGAGAAATTATGATCGATCAGGTTGGAAAATGCAAAAGCCTGTTAAAAAAGTCATTCCAAAGTATTAGAATTTTTTTATATTATCGCCCACAGTGGGAAATTCCCAACATAAAAAATTTAATATTTTACAAAATATACAACTTCCATTTTTTTTTTTTTTTTTTTGTGCAGATGCTGTGAGTCACAAGACTTTTCATTATATATGAAATTGTTTAAAGTGAAACAAGCAGTGAAAAATGTGCATAACTTCAAGCAGTGTTTGCCGGAAATTTGAAAAGTTAGAGAAAATCAAAGCGCGCAAAAATTCATAGTTTCACTTGACCCATCAAATAGAAATTATTTTGTTTAAACTGAAATAATCTCTTCATAACATCACTTCAAGAAGTTAACAATTCTGACTTTCAAATATCCTAGTGCAAAAATTAAGAACTACACTGTAAATACAAATACATCAAGATTTTAAACTACTTAAATTTTGAATTTCTGAGGCCCTATCAGCAGCATAAAAATATTTTTTCAGACTGAAAAAGAAAACGAATTGTGAAAAGTTGTATGTGGAGACAAAGATACTGATGAACTGAAAGACAGACAGAGGAAACGACCACATTGGCACGGTTTTTACAAAATACACTGAAAAGAGATTATCAATCAAATCGTCGAACAGTTAAAACAAGTGACCTAGATTTCTTTTTGATCGTTCTTTTCTTTTTTCTTTTCCTCTTCTTTTTTTTTTTTTTTTCTGCAGGGCACGAGGTTTGAAAAAATATCATTTGAAAAATAAGGGGTACCTAAGGCGGGAAAAAATGCTTTCGCTTCAAAATTTGCTGCGCTATCTAAAGGGTTTATTTAGGTTTTTTTTTGTTTGTTTGTTTGTTTTTTAGTTTATATTGATCGCAATGACTTAACGTTGCTTTCAACACATGGACAAGTCTCAGTATGTACTTTAACTTCGAGCTCTTATGTTGTCAGCTCCTATTTTTGAATTATTTTCCTGATTCCGTTATTTTCATTCTGAGTCACGATTCAAACTGAATGGCCGTCCCGGTGGCGCAGTGGTCTAAGCACGAGCTTATGATCATTTGTCCGAGTTGGGTCTGGGTTCGAATCCCGGTGAGGCATGGAGGTTGTGTTTGTCTTACGGCACTGGCTCTCTCCTTTCCTTGGAAGCAGTGGCCCTAAATTAGGGACGGGCAACAGCTTATAGCCCATTGAGTTGCTCATGGTGGTCATTAAACCCCCAATCAAAAAAAAAAAATTGAATGATTCAATTTTTTTCTTCATTTTCCGAAAACTGGTGACTCAACGTAACCACTTAACTCAAGAAATTAGAGCAATCGCTTCATTTTCATTGACAATATCGCGCCTACTTACCGGAAAATGAAGTTTGTTATTGGGTAAGCTTTTTTGTTGTTGTTGTTGTTGTTGTTGTAGTTAGTGATATGTTTCTGAATAATTATTTGGAAAGCTGCAGATTTTGAATCTGCACATGATGTTTTCATTAACTGAGTACAAGCAAATATGCCTTTTTAATAAATTATTCAGTCTTGTTTATGTTGGATACTATGTACAGAGAATGAATAAACCTGGTTTGTTTTTTTAATTAGAGTGACAAGACATCTTACTTTACTTGTGCAATTTTTTTCTGTTTAAAGCTTCTTTGTATAGTATATAAGTGTTCCTTGAATATCTGCAGAACATAAATTGTTCTTTGTAATGAATTTCAAAGCTTCCTTTAGAGGCGTATGAATGATATCCAATTAAACACTTACATCAGGGGAAATTTCAAAGTGTATGAAAGCAAATTACCATGTATCTGTGCCAAAACAAAATTTTCTGACCCACATACAAGCTATGGTAATTCTTCAGCATATACGTTGCAGCAGTTTCTTGCACAATTTACGAATGTATAGTAACCACTATCTTCCAGTAAGCTGAACCATGTTCTTTAACACCACAAACATTTTAACCCTCAATTCAAATTTAGGCATATTAAATAATTCACAATCATCATCATGTTCACATGTTTTATTGGACGCAATTAGTCAATGAATATAAGAAATTCAATTATGTCTTTGGGTATTACATTAATTTTGTAGCTAAAATAGCCATAATCTGCCGCTTTGTCCTGAATTTATTAACCTGACCGGTTTATGTATAGCAGTTGTCTGGAAATGAGTGAAATTTTTGTGCTTCAGCTTCAGGAGTGGCTTCATTTTGTCTGTTGGGTAGGGTAATCATATCTTACCAGCAATTAATTGTCTCGTCACTTTATCTTAAGAAATAACTAATAATTATGTCATATTACTATACGAAATTTTAAAATAACTATAAAGGCTACCCCCCCCTCCCGTCCCTTTTTTCCCTCCTCAAACCTCTTAGAACAGTAAACGTACATAATATAAACGGCAAACCGTCTTCAAACGATATATAAAAGAGTTTTATGATGAATAAAACTTTAATGTTAGTTAAAAATTAAAAAGCGTGAGACCTTTCGGGTCCTGCCAACAGGCACCCATCCTCAGACGCAATGAACACATACAGTGGAAGAGGCAGCTTATAAATAGATACATGAATGAACAAATGACGTACAATACGTACAAATATAAGCTGCCTCTTCCATTGTATTTGTTCATTGCGTCTGAGGATGGGTGCCTGTTGGCAGGACCCGAAAGGTATCAAGCTTTTTAATTTTTAACAATCATTAAAATTTTATTCATCATAAAACCCTTTTATATATCGTGTGAAGACGGTATGTCGTTTATATTATGACTTTTTAGCATGAGTTACCTCTGTTTTGTACAATAAACGTAATCATGTATCTAAAACAATACAATTTCCTTTGCATGAACGCATGAACGTTTGTCCCACTATTGTGGCGTAGCGAAACAAACATATTGTTTTGTATATTAGAACAAACTGTTGGAGCATTCATGTTAGGAAAACTATCAAGAAGTAACAACCGAGAAAGAAATATTTGTGTGCCGCTCCGGTGGCATTTAAGCAAACCTTACATTGATACGAGACTGGAGAAATCTCGGCCAATCAGAGGGCAGTTTTCAGCTTTAGTGACGACACATATGGGTGGGTCTTATCTTAATGTGTCACGTGAGGATTACTTCTGAGATACGATCTGAGCGGCTTGGTAATGTCCTAATACAGATACCTTTGAAATCCACCTGCAGATCGAGCTGAGCTTTGCGGCCAGAAGTGCTGGGGAGGACGGCGTCTCACGCAAAGAACGACCGTCGACTCTCGTAGCCTTAAGGGGACAGTAAACAAATTGCAAATGTAAAAATCCCCTAGAAAACGAAGACGGGTTCTTCTAAGGGACCATCAACAAATTGAAATATCACTTATTACGGCCACACGAAAAACCATGTTTTTTAACAAGTAAGTAACCGATTGGGATAGAGATGAGCGTTATTTCGCTACCTGTGAATTGATCACGGTTATCGAAAAGTCAAAGGTAGTGCCTGCTACTGAAAACCGTGCGCAACAGTAATCGTCCAATAAAAGTTCCTCACACTGTCATTGCTACCCATAATGCTCTTCGTGATTTTTCGCAGCTCCCTCTTAACTGTTACGGAGTGAATTCTGTTCCTGTAGCTGTTACTCGTTATCTGCTGTTGCGTTTTGGCAGCTGCCTACTATTCGTGATTTTTTCACAGCGTTGTTTGTGAGCTCATCGTTCTCGCAGTGAGTGAGGTTCAATTTTTTTGAATTCGGAGAAAATTGTGAACGTTACTTAGTAAATCTTTAGTAGCTTCATCCATTTCAAGGCTGAAAAAAATGCGGCCTCGTTTCTTTCAAAGTTGTAACATACCATGTTAGGTATAAAAGAACAGTGTATTTTTGATAATCTGAATTCAAAGTTAACTAACCGCAAAAAACGTATAAAAGAATTACACATAATTCAACTGGAAAAGCCGTAAAAACTACAGCAACATATCAGATTTAGCGCAGAATTACGTATAAAAGTTTAAAACAAGTTTAGGACATTTGGCACCCGGAATTTGGGCACAAATCTTTAGGGGCCGTACAAAAATTGCAGTTTCTTGGCACTGTGAGGGGAATTGAATGGACAAAACGTTCCCAGTAAGACAAACGACAATTACATTTGAATACAAAAAAAAAACATTTGAAGATGACAATCCGTTTTTTTGGTGTAAATATGACAAGGATAATATCCGAAAACTTGAAAATTCCGTCGTCCTGGATCGGGATTGCATAGTACATGATCATTAATATGGATTACATCATATTCATGATTACATAACATATTTCTTAGGTTCAACGAAACAAAGCAATTACACCAGAACTCATACTATGCTCGGAAAAGGACGACAAGGAGGGAATTTTTTATAACGCTGCACTTTTACTTTAACACTTGTTCTATCGATGTCACATTCATAACAATTACGTATCAACTCAAGTTTGGTGTAAGAGAACTGGCCACAAAAATGTTAAGAGGCCGTATAAAAATTACGTTTTTGACCGCTTCGTGCCCACGATCCCCAGAGGTTGGTAATCTGAGTCATATAAAGTTTCCGTAATTTCGTCTTTGCCTAATTGCGATAATTATTGTAATTCTTTATAACAAATGCTTATGATCTACATCTCAACAAAAGACTTCAGGGTTTTCAAACTACAAGTCTGCAAATTATCTGAGCGCGTGTGCTGACTCAGCAAACCAGCCCGGGAGGGGGGGTTCCAAAGTGTGAAATATAAAGCATTTCTGGTCCGATCGGGAGATTTTCAGCATTTATGAGCTACGTACAACTCAGCAGCACATTATCTGAGGTGTGCCTACTCAGGAAACCTGTCGGGCAGGAGGGGGAGGGAAGATATAAAAAGTGTATAATATGGCACATGCGCTCAGATAATGTGTCGAGTTGTAACTGGTAAATGCTGAAAATCTCCCGATCGGACCAGAAATTATTCATATTTTACACTTTTGGTGCCCCAGCCCCCACCCTCCAGGCAGGTTTGCTGAGGCAGCACATGTCCTCAAAAAATTTGCCGAGTTGTAGCTTGTAAATGCAAAAAATCTCCCGATCGCGCCATAAATATTCATATTTTACACTTTTTGTATGACCCCCCCTCCTCCCCCGACAGGTTTGCTGAATAGGACTTGCCCTTAAAAATTTTGCCGAGTTGTAGCTTATAAATGCCGAAAATCTCCCGGTCGGACGAGAAAAATGTTCAGATTTCACACTTTTAGTATTACCTCCCCCCCTCCCCGACAGGTTTGCTGAATAGGCACTTGCCCTCAGAAATTTTGCCGAGTTGTAGCTTATAAATGCTGAAAATCTCCCGATCGGACGAGAAATTTTTCATGTTTTACACTTTCGGTATTAAGCCCCACTCCCCCTCCCATACGCACCCCCCCCACACACACCCCCGACAGGTTTGCTGAGTAGGCACATGCCCTCAGATAATGTGTCGAGTTGCAGCTTCTATATGCTATAAATCTCCCGATCGGACGAGAAATACTTTATATTTTACACTTTTGGTATTATGCCCCCCCCCCGACAGGTGTCCAGAGTAAGCACATGTGCTCAGATAATGTGTGGAGTTGTAGCTAAATGCTGAAAATCTCCCGATCGGACGAGAAATACTTTATACACTGGCGGAAAGTGAAAAATGAACACCAAAAAGGAATTGGCGGACGATCATGAAATTTACATACGCTAATGGGGTCGAGTTTACGTAGGTGTGATGTTGATTTCGGGACCAACCGGTGAGCGCTTAAGCCACAGCACGGCATAATATGCAAATTATCGTCGGTGGTATTTAAGGAGTACGGCGAAGTGAATGTAATCAGTCGTCGGCGTACGGACACGTGCGAAGACCCTGAAGAAGCTTCAATGCCTGGACATGGAAGACGTGTACGACTTCAGCAGTTATCGGACTTTGAGCGAGGTCATCTAGTCGGAATCCGCGAGACCGGGTGGTTGTATCGTCGTATTGCGGAGCGAATTGGACGGGAAGTATCGGTGGTGGTACGATGGTGGCGTAGATGGTCCGAGGAACATTCCCACACGAGAAGACGTGGAACCGGGAGTCACAGACGAACTGATGAGCGGACCGATCGACGCATAAGAAGAGCGGCGTTGTCAAGCAAAACATCCACTGCGACGCAAATCCGAGATGCCGTTACACCTGAGGTGACTGTGCGAACAATCCGCAACCGTCTACTGGATGCAGGATTAGGTGCACGTGTGCCTCTGGCATGTGTACCTCTGACTCCAGCCCACCGTCAGGAACGGCTGCAGTGGTGTCGCCAACGTCTGCACTGGAGAACGCAATGGCGATCTGTCGAGTTCAGCGATGAAAGCAGATTCTGCTTGGGAGCCTCCGATGGCCGTATGCGTGTTCGCAGACGCACAGGGGAGCGTCTCCACCCTTCTTGCATCCTCCAGTGACACACAGGGCCTACACCTGGTCTCCTGGCGTGGGGAGCGATCAGCTATTACTCTCGTACACAACTAGTGTTTGTACCGGGTACGTTAAACAGCACCTCCTACATCAACATCATTCAGCCCGTTGTTGTGCCATTTGTAAGGTCGGTCCATCGTGGTGTTTTCCAGCAAGATAACGCACGCCCACACACGACACGTGCAACGCAACATGCACTTCAGGGTGTGAGAAAACTTCCATGGCCTGCACGTTCACCGGATTTGTCCCCCATTGAGCACGTGTGGGATTTTATGGGACAACGACTTATCCGGTATCCACGGCCAGCCACGACCATCCCCGATTTACGCGTCCAGGTTGAGGATGTTTGGAACTCAATACCCAAAACTTACATCCAACATCTGTACGACAGACTCCATGCCAGAATTGCACAGTGTGACGCAGTTCATGGCGGTTCAACCTCGTACTAACCATGTTACATGTAAATGTTATTTTTCAGTTTACCAGCAAATACAGCTGTATTTTGACATAATGTTTTGATCACGTTATCCTCTGTATTCCGTTATTATGCTGTATAAATTTCGTTGGTATCAGACGTCTCCTTCTTGGTGTTCTTTTTTCACTTTCCGCCAGTGTATTTTACACTTTTGGTATTATGCCGTCCCCCCCCATCCCGACAGGTTTCCAGAGTAGGCACATGCGCTCAGAAAATGTGTCGAGTTGTTCCATGCAGAAAATCTCTCGATCAAGCAAAAAAATTCTTGATATTTTACACTTATGCTATTTACCTCCCCCCCTCCCGACGTGTTTCCTCAGGCAGCACATGCGCTCAGATAATTTGTTGAGTTGTAGCTGGTAAATGCTGAGAATCTCCCGATCGGACGAGAAATGTTTCATATTTTACACTTTTGGTATCAAACCCCCGATCTCCCGCACCCCCCGACAGTTTTGCTGAGTAGGCACATTACCTCAGATAATGTGCTGCCGAGTTGTACGTAGCTTATAAATGCTGAAAATCTCCCGATCGGACCAGAAATGCTTTATATTTCACATTTTGGAACCCCCCCCCCTCTCCCGGACTGGTTTTCTGAGTCAGCACATGCGCTCAGATAATTTGCAGACTTGTAGTTTGAAAACCCTGAAGTCTTTTGTTGAGATGTAGATCATAAGCATTTGTTATAAAGAATTACAATAATTATCGCAATTAGGCAAAGACGAAATTACGGAAACTTTATATGACTCAGATTACCAACCTCTGAAGGGTCGTGGGTACGAAGCGGTCAAAAACGTAATTTTTATACGGCCCCTTAAAAATTTTGTGGCCAAGCCGAGACCAACCCACCGTTCTTTTAAATGATTCTGCTATCAGTTACTTTACTCGGTCGTTAGTCATTACTGGTGCAGGGATTCACGGAAGTGAAATAACAGGTCCTAAACTGTGATTCCAATTACAGTTAAAAATCACTATTACTTTTGAGTAGCAGTCACAGTTAGCACCGTGATCACCAAGTAACAGTTAAGCTCATCTCTAGATTGGGATATAAGGTCAATTGATGCGCAACAACACAGCCTCTCCTTAACAAATGTCAACCTCGAGTTCTCGTGGTGCATCCTGTTCCCACTAATGGGGCTCTGACGACCGCCAATAGCGGTATAACTATACCATCGGGATTAGAGGAAATGCTATCCCACACTCACCAACCCGCTTGGCCAGCGTGGTGAGTTATGGCCAAACCCCTCCAAAATGACTCCACAACTTAAATCGTGGCCCTCAGTCTCTGGCAGCTGGAATGTACCTGGCCAAGGCAGCGGCCAGTGCGACATGAAGGCAGAGGGTGCTAAGAATACCCGGAGGACCGGACTAGGCTGCCATCTGATGCTGACCTTGGCTACGTATAATGGACGCTCCCTATCTTCTGATTCAAGGCTTCTTGAATTGGAAGAGGAACTACAAAGGATCAAGTGGGACATCGTCGGGCTAAGTGAGGTAAGGAGAAAAGGAGAACTCATTGAACTGAAAAGTCGACATCTCTTCTACTATCGTGGGACAGATACTGGCAGAACTAGTGGCGTTGGATTTATAATAAACAAGAAACTGAAGGATAAAGTTGTAGAAGTTGAAAGTTCCTCTGACAGAGCTGCACGACTCGTTATCCAACTCTCGAGAAGATACAAGGCTCAGATTATTCAAGCTTATGCACCCACCACAAGTCATCCTGAAGAAGAGATTGAAGAATTTTATGAGGAAATTCGTCATCTAAATAGTAAAGGCAAGCAGCACTTGAAGACAATTACGGGAGATTTCAATGCAAAAATAGGGCAACGGCAACAGAATAAAACTTCAGTAGGTAAATTCGGTCACGGCAACAGAAACCAGCGTGGAAATACTCTCGTAGAGTTTCCAGAGGCTGAAGGGTTTTTCATCATGAACTCCTTTTTCAAGAAAAAGCCGCAAAGGAAATGGACATGGTGGCATCCCAATGGATGTACAAGTGAAATTGATTTTATTATGTGTAACAAGAAATTTGTCATGGAAGACTGCAGTGTGCTGAAAAATTCAACACAGGTAGTGACCATAGAATGGTAAGATGTAAGATGCGCCTCAATGCTAAACTCAAACGTGGCAAGCTCATAAAACAAAGTGTATTGACGTGACCAACCTTAAAAAGCATCATAATACCTTCAAATTAGAACTGAGTAACAGATTCTCAATTCTAGAAGGTCTAACATCAGAAGAAGTGGACATCTTTGAAGTTAACAGAAAAGTAACCAAAGCTCTTATGGAAACAGCAACAAAATTAGCTGGGTCTAAGAACAAGTTGCATGTGAACAAATTATCAGGAAAAAACAGAATGTTGATAGAATTATAATAACAACGTTTCGCACAATAAAATGTTTATTATACATCGACTATAGTTTCGCAGAGCGTTTGGCTCGGCTTCCTCAGGACGAATGGAGCGTAAACGATCAAATCATTGTGACATAATCAGAATTCTGACGGTCACGGATTTTGGCGAGTTGTTTCCACGCGCTTGAAAGAAATGGAGTCGACGTCATGTCGTTGACAAGCCGTGACGAGTTCCGGTATATGTGGAAAGCTGAAACTCGTCACGGCTTGTCAACGATATGACGTCGACTCCATTTCTTTCAAGCGCGTGGAAACAACTCGCCAAAATCCGTGACCGTCAGAATTCTGATTATGTCACAATGATTTGATCGTTTACGCTCCATTCGTCCTGAGGAAGCCGAGCCAAACGCTCTGCGAAACTATAGTCGATGTATAATAAACATTTTATTGTGCGAAACGTTGTTATTATTATTCTATCTTAACACCGCAAGCTTTGTAGTCATAAATTATATATAAAATGTTGATGCAAAAAAGAAGAGAGATGAGGACAACTAAGGAAGATGTGACTTCCAAAGTGGAATATATAGAGCTATGCAAGACAGTACGAAAAAGTGTCACTGAAGACGTAAGGAAATTCAACTGTGAACTAGTAAGGAAAGCAATTGAAAACAACCAAAGCCTAAACATAGCAAAGGGACATCTCAGTAAGGGAAGAAAACAGATTATGGCACTGAGAAAAGAAGATGGTTCTGTAACAAGAAATAGAGGCGAAATTTTGACGAGAGTGAAAGATTTCTACTCCAAATTATATGAAAGGGATGATACATGCACTCCAGACATCATGAAAGGTACCAGTACCAGAATTCTTGCAGTCCTCCCAGCAGAAGTTGCACATGCAATCAAGAACATAAAGCGGGGGAAAGCTCCAGGAGAAGATGGAATTACTGTAGACATCATACAAGAAGCAAGTGGAGAAATCGAAACAGTACTCGCCCAAATTTTCACTCGATGCCTTAATGAAGGAAAGATTCCTGAGGATTGGAACAACGCTACAATGATCTTGCTACATAAAAAAGGTGACATTGAGGATCTCAGAAACTACAGACCTATCAGCCTCCTATCAGTGGTTTATAAAATCTTCACTAAAGTTCTTTCACACCGCTTGAAGGTGACACTGGACATGGTTCAACCGAGACAACAAGCTGGATTCAGGAGTGGCTACAGCACAATAGATCATATCCACGTACTGAGAGAACTAATTGAAAGAGCGAGGGAATATGAACTTCCATTGTGCATGGCTTTTATCGATTATGATAAAGCCTTTGATTCGGTGAAACCATCAGCAGTTACAATGGCTCTGAAATCCTGCTGTATTAAAGATGCATACATTAATATTATTAATAACATCTATGAAAATGCAAGTGCAAAGATTCGGCTATTTGAAAAATACAACACACATAAAAATTGGGAAGGGAGTGAGACAAGGTGACACCATATCTCCGAAGTTCTTTAATGCTATATTGGAAAATGTCTTTCAATCACTAAACTGAGAAAACAAAAGGATAAAGATCAATGGAGAATATCTAACTCACCTTCGTTCTGCTGTTAACGTAGTCATTTTTGCAACTACCCCATCAGAGCTGCAGAGTATGATCCAGGAACTTTCTGACAAGAGTAAGGAAGTGGGATTAAAGATGAACTTTCAGAAGACAAAAGTGATGTACAATGCTTTTACAAAAATGAAGATTTATCTATTGATGGAGAAAAGCTGGAGATAACAGATGCGTACGTTTATCTTGGACAGCAGATATCAAATGAGGGTCACATTGATGAAGAAGTTAATCAGCGTATAAAACTTGCCTGGAGAGCTTTTGGAAGAAACAGCATAATTTTCAAGAGCAATATGCCATTATGACTTAAAAGAAAAGTGTTTGATCAATGCATCCTTCCAGTGCTTACGTATGGTGCAGGGACGTGGACGTTAACTAAAAGAGACATACAAAGGCTGCAGACAACTCAAAAGCATGGAGAGGTGCATGTTTGGTGTAACAAGGAGAGATAAGAACAGGAACTCATGGATCAGAAAAATGACAAGAGTGGAAGACATCATGTTCAGAGTTAAATCCCTGAAATGGCAATGGGCTGGACATACTGCCAGAAGAACAGACCATCATGGACAGTCGAAATTTTAGATTGGACTCCAAGGGACAGGAAAATGCCCAGAAGAAGACCACATGGAAGATGGGTGGATGAAATTCGAAAGTATGCGGGAGTAACATGGAGGAGACTGGCACAAGACAGGCCGTTGTGGAAGAGGCTTAGAGAGACCTTCGTCCAGCAGGGGATTGATAATGGTTGACAATGATGATGAAGTAACCGATTTGCAAGAAATGGTCTCTTTCTACTCAGGAACGAATCACCCATGAGATGCGATACAGAATTACGTTCCATCCGTCCGCCGTCTGTCCGTCCGTCCAGAAGAATAAAAAAATATCTCCGCTGATAAACAACCGATTTGCACGGAAATTATTTCTTTCGACTCAGGGACGCCTCACACCTATCAGATACAATACAAAATTACGTTCCATCCATCCCAAGTCTGTCTTTCTGTCCGTCCGTCCGTCCGGAAACATATAACTCGACCGAGAAGCAACCGATTTGCACGCAAATGTTCTCTTTCTACTCAGGAACGAATCACTCATGAGATACGATACAGAATTACGTTCCATCCGTCCGCCGTCTGTACGTCCGTCCAGAAGAATAAAAACATATCTCTGCCGATAAACAACTGATTTGCACGGAAATTATTTCTTTCGACTCAGGAAC
Organism: Macrothele yani; assembly: GCA_039090855.1. Taxonomy (NCBI): domain Eukaryota; kingdom Metazoa; phylum Arthropoda; class Arachnida; order Araneae; family Macrothelidae; genus Macrothele; species Macrothele yani. The sequence continues at coordinate 11,428,448 of CM076996.1, forward strand.
ACCTCACACCTATCAGATACAATACAAAATTACGTTCCATCCGTCCCAAGTCTGTCTTTCTGTCCGTCCGTCCGGAAACATAAAAACACATAACTCGACCGAGAAACAATCGATTTGCACGGAAATGAATTCGCCCTACTCAGGTACGCCTCACGCCAATCAGATATGATAGAAAATAACGTTCCATCCGTCCGCCGTCTGTCTGTCCATTCGTCCCGAAGTAAAAAAGCACATAACCTCACCGAGAAACAATCGATTTGCACGGAGAGGATTTCTTTCCACTGGAGGACACATCACACCTATCAGGGACGATACAAAATTACGTTCCGTCCGTCGGCCGTCTGTCTGTCCGTCCGTCCCGAACAATAAAAGCCCGCAACCTGCGCCGAGAAACAACCGAGTTGCACGGAAATTATTTCTTTCTACTAAGTACGCCTCACACTTATCAGATGTGATAGAAAATTACGTTCCATCCGTCCGCTGTCTGTCTGTCCGTCCGTCCCAAAGAATAAAAGCCCCAACCCCAACGAGAAACAACCGATTTGCACGGAAATTATTTCTTTCTTTTTAGGGACGCCTCACACTTGTCAGATGTGATAGAAAATTACGTTCCATCCGTCCGCCGTCTGTCTGTCCGTCCATCCCAAAGAATAAAAGCCCCAACCCCAACCCCAAAGAGAAACAACCGATTTGCACGGAAATGAATTCGTTGTAGTAAGGGAGGTCTCACACCTATCAAATATGATAGAAAATTACGTTCCATCCGCCCGCCGTCTTTCCGTCCGTTCCAAAGCAGAAAAGCACATCTTTCATCCTCATTTTTTTATGTAATTCAAGATCTATGATACATATTCACAATAAATCCAATAGTTTGGCTTTTTGAAGAGGAAAGAGACTGATTACATTTCCACTGAAAGTGCAGAACCGTAATAGGACGTTCGTCTTAGAATTTTTATTGATTAATTCGTTCTTTCCTTTTTTTTCTGTGCAATGGTACAACCATATTACCTACAATGACTTGAAACAACACCATAACAGTGAAACTGTTAAAACTGAAACTTATAGCCATAAAATGCACTTCCTGTTACTAGAATTCGTAATAGGTTTTTAGCTGTTTACGCGTGAGAAAGTCTCCCGATAGCCGAGTCGCCCGAAGCGCTGTCTGGCTACTCATTCGAGCTGCGTTTGGCTTCTAGTCCTGGGTGAGACATGGGTGGTGCAATTGCCCTACGGCACTGGCTCTTAGACTTCCCTGGAGCCAGTGGCCGAAATTTTGGGACGGGCGACTGCTTGTAGTCCCAAGAGCAGTGCAATATGAAGAGGATGACCAGTAGTGGCAACAACAGATTTTTGACTTTCTGCTATATAAGGAATTGAGAATAAATTAATGCATGCAACATTTTATCAGCTGCAAACACAATACTTATTACGTTAATCGGTAAAGTCCCCCACATTTTTCAGTCAGGGACCGTGCATAAATTGCATTTTATACAAATATCGAATGTGTGGGAGATTCCCGTGGTCACCATTTTCATGCTGTTTAAAACAAGATGCAGCCGTACAATGAACACAAATATGTAGGGGAAATTTCCTGGGAGGGCATTTCCTTTTTTTAATTGAACCTACAGATGTTTTCCGCTTTTACCGTAGTTTATAAACGGTCGAGTCACATTATTGTGACCACCTGCTAATATCAAGAGTAACCGCCGTGTACAGGGCGGACAGTAGCTAGACGGGCTGGGAGTGACTCAATGAGGTACTGGAAGATGTTCGCAGGTACGTGGAGCCAAGATGACTGCAGTACATCTGACAGCTGCTGGAGGGTGCGTGGTGGAGGATCCGTAGAGCGAACAACACCATCGAGGTGTTCCCACAAATGCTCAATTGGGTTTTAGTCTGGAAAATTAGGGGGCCAAGGAAGTACTTTGAAGTCTTCGTCGTGCTCTTCAACCACTCTCGGGAATTTCTAGCTGTGTGACACGTCGCATTGTCGTGCTGGAAGATCCCATCCGCCCCAGAGAAGACAATCAGCATGTATGTGTGTACGTGGTCTGCAAGGATGGATTCATAATGATTTCTGTCCATAGTACATTCCACAGGTATGAGTGGACACAAGGAATGCCACGAAAATATTCCCCAGTCCATAACGCTGCCCGTACCAGCTTGTGTCCTTCAAGCAATGGTTGAAGAGTGTTTGTTCTCCGAAATCTCTCGCCTTATACGCCAACGTCCATCCGTTCGACGAAGCACAAAACGTGACTCATCGGAGAAGGCAGTCCTTTGCCAATCAGTGGAGGTCCAATTCCGATACTGCCGTGCAAATGTAAGCCTCTTCTGCCGATGAACCTACGTTAGCATAGTGACCATCGGTCTGCATCAGAGCCCCATACGCAGCAGGGTTCGTTGAACTGTCGTTTTGCCGCCCCGGTGGCGCAGTGGTCTAAGGCGTTGGCCTCTGATCATTCGTCCGTAAGGGGCCCGGGTTCGAATCCCGGTGAGGCATGGATGTTGTGTTTGTCTTACGGCACTGGATCTCTCCCTTCCCTGGAACCAGTGGCCCTAAATTAGGGACGGGCGACTGCTTATAGCCCATTGAGTTGCTCACGGCGGTCGTTAAACCTCCAATAAAAAAAAAAAAAAAAGAAACTGTCGTTTTAGACACGCTTCCGGTAGCCCCTTGGTTCATTCGGCCAGTGAGTTGCTCCACTGTAGCGTGTCGAGCGGCCCTCACGCCCCTTCGAAGCCTACGTTCACCTCTCACATCCATGTCACGGGGTGCTCCGCAGTTTCCACGTCGCTTATTCGTAAGGGTGCCATTTCTCCAATCACGATACCCTTTAAAAAAAGCAGCACACGAACAGTTCACAAACTGCGCTGTTTCAAAAATTCTGCCAGCCTTGGCCCGAAAGCCAGGAATCACCCCTTTTTGCAAATCTGATAAATTGCTCTTTTTATCCATGACAGCAACGAGTGAGATGTTTTCAGAATGCCTGCAGTACACCTTATGATAACAATGTCGAGTTGTGCTGTGGCTACTTGTAAGAACCATTACAAAAAAACAAAACAAAGGTCAGTGTCTTGTGTACTACGCATTTCCTTTGAAAAATCCAGATTTGGTGATGAAATTGCTGAACAACTGTTATAGGCCAGACTCTGGATGTTGCGAATGCTAGTGTTTGCAGCGAACATTTTCATTCTTCTGATTACGAAGATGATTTAAAAAATCGCATACTTGGACTCCCGGAGACAAAAATACTGAAACAAAACGCGATGGCTGTCCTGAATCTGCCGAACTGTTAGCAAAACGGACACTGTGCCACTCCACGAAATAACAGAAAGCACAAACGAGATATTTTAAGAAGTGCTTTCGATCGAATGGATATTTGAAGTCTGAATAGGGTTTGTGTGCAAGAAACGTAGGATGTCTGTTATGAAGTTGATGAAACATCAGGGAGTATCAGTTGTTCTTCCTGTATCAAAATAACGGAGGAAAATAGATTGCTACTTGAAAATGTTGGATCCCTTAAAAAAGAAATTGAAATTTTAAAATTGGAGAGAACCAAGGAGTTAAAAATGCAAGCTAACGGAAGACGGCAAAGAAAATTACGAATGCAACGACTATTTGCGGGAAAACAGAGTTCTGAAAACAAAGCCAAAAATTATGGATTTAAAGAATAAAAAACTGTTAAAAATGGAAGCGCGTATTAAAAGTGTACTAACCATTTAATATATAAGTGCATATACACTGACGGAAAAAAAATCCCAGCACCAAGAAGGGGTTGTGTTAGACAAACGACAGTTGGTAGGCGGTGAGAGTACATCTGTAAGATGACGTCTATGCAAATTTCGCGCTCGGCGCATACGTGCGGCGCTGGTAGCGCCCCTCGGAACATGCAAAGCAGGTTTGCTGTAAATACGCGCTGTAACGTTCGTGAGCGTTAGTTATCGTTGAGATTCGACGTAGTGTGTTGATGTTAGTCAAGAATGCCTTTAAGAAGACGAAGAAGCCATTATCAACAGCTCACGGAGTTTGAACGAGGTCGTGTAATAGGGCTACGAGAAGGTTGATTTTCTTTCCGCAATATTGCAGAACGACTTGGCAGGAATGTAGACACTGTGCATGATTGTTGGCAGCGGTGGTCAAAGGAAGGTACTGCCTCAAGAAGACCGAGTTCCGGCCGGCCACGTGGCACTACTGACAGGGAAGACTGCCGTGTACGGCATATGGCCGTGGCGCATCTTACTGCGTCTGCGGCAGCAATTCGAGATGCAGTTGCCCCCACAGTGACTCAACGAACTGTTACAAACCGGTTACTTGAAGGACAGCTCCGAGCCAGACGTCCTGTAGCGTGCATTCCACTTACTCCAAACCCCTGCCGTTTGCGACGTCAGTGGTGTCAAGCTAGAGCTCATTGGAGGACGGAGTGGAGATCTGTTGTGTTTTCTGATGAAGCTGGTTCTGCCTGGGTGCCAGTGATGGTCGTGTGTTGGTTAGAAGGAGGCCAGGTGAGCGCCTGCAACCAACCTGTCTGCGGCCGAGACACACTGGACCTACACCTGGAGTTATGGTCTGGGGAGCAATTTCCTATGACAGCAGGAGCACTCTCGTGGTTTTCCCACGCACCCTGACAGCACAGTTGTACGTCGGTCTGGTGATTCAACCTGTTGTGCTGCCATTCATGAACAGCATTCTAGGGGGTGTTTTCCAACAGGATAACGCTCACCCGCATACCGCTGTTGTAACCCAACATGCTCTACAGAGTGTCGACATGTTGCCGTGACCTGCTAGATCACCAGATCTTTCACCAATCGAGCACGTATGGGACATCATTGGACGACAACTCCAGCGTCACCCCCAACCAGCATTAACCGTCCCTGTATTGACCGACCAAGTGCAACAAGCATGGAACTCCATCCCACAAACTGACATCCAGCACCTGTACGACACAATGCATGAACGTTTGCGTGCTTGCATTCAACATTCTGGCGGTTACACCGGTTATTAATGTACCAGCATTTCACATTTAAAATGGCTCTTCCCGCGCTTACATTAAGCTGTGATATTGAAACCTTAATCGATTAAATATGTTACCTATACAAATATATTGCCGCCATTTCATTCCTCTACAGCTATATTTTCGTGGTGTTGGGATTTTTTTCCCGTCAGTGTATTTATTTGTTTGTTTGTGTATGTAAATTTCTTTTATTTTTTAATCCGAAAGGCAGCGAATGACGAACGTGAAATTGACAAGAAATCACATAAACTAAAGCCGCTCAGATCGTATCTCAGAAGTAATCCCCACGTGACACATGAAGATAAGCCGCACCCCTATATGTCCTTACTGAACCTGAAAAGCCGGCCCGGTGGCGCAGTGGTCTAAGCGATGGCTTCTGATCATTCGTCCGTAAGGGGTCCGGGTTCGAATCCCGGGGAGGCATGGATGTTGTGTTTGTCTTACGGCACTGGCTCTTTCCCTTCCCTGGAGCCAGTGACCCAAAATTAGGGACGGGCGACTGCTTATAGCCCATTGAGTTGCTCACGGTGGTCGTTCAACCTCCATTCAAAAAAAAAAAAAAAAAAACCTGAAAACCGCCCTGTGATTGGCCGAGATTTCTCCAGTCCCGTATCAATGTAAGGTTTGCTTAAATGCGCCCCGGTGGCGTAGTAGTCTAAGCGCTGGCTTATGACCATTCGTCCGAGATGGGTCCGGGATCGAATCCCGTGAGGCATGGATGTTGCGTTTGTCTTACGACACTGGCTCTCTCCCTTCCCTAAAGTCAGTGGCCTTAAATTAGGGACGGACGACTGCTTACAGCTTATTGATTTGCTCACTGTAGTCATTAAATCTCCAATAAACAAAGAAAAATATTTGTGACGTCATGCTTAGCTTTTCGTGTAGGTGACGTCATCATCTACACGTGCACAGCGCACGTGTGTATCACTTTGTTTTCTTGTTATAGCTACAAAGGCCAATTTTTTACAGCTTCTGGTGTGACATCATCTCATCGCTCATGGCTCCGGAGAGTTCTACTGACGTCACTGATTCCTTTAACCCTAAGTCGGAGTGGGTTGGGCGAACTCATTGACCTACCTTCTTTCATTTTAACTACCTTGGTGTCACTGAGCAATAACTGATGGATGGGGAACATTGAAACTTTGTATTTAGAACCATATGTGAAGATATTTGTTTTTTGCTTCCGAGTCGCAATTTTTAAAATGGATGAAATTTATGTGCTTTATTTCTGGTCAGTCAGCGTATCATTCCACCTTATGCAAGCGCAAAATTTTCATTCCGTGCATTTTCGCAAAAAAAACGATAAAATTTGCAGCACTGTCAAAGCACTCTTGGCCCATCATTTTATACTGTTCTGTCGCTTTCCAGCCATGGCTGAAAGAGTGTTTGTGCTCTGTATTTTTTCGTCCGTAAGATAACTCACATGAAAAATGACTTGCGTTCTGCCGAATTTTAGTACTCGTCAAATAAAAAAGTCGGGTCACAGGACTGGGATTCGTTCTTCCTAAATGATGCATAATAACCAACGCTCGACGACCAATAGTATAAAGCGAAAGGTTATCAAGAGGTTTTTTTTTCCTTTATTTCACAAAATCAAAATCAGGTTTTCAGCCATACCAAGTTCTGCTGTCCCCATTTCGAATATTCAACAGCCCACTCAGGATCAAATAGTGAGCGAAATGGAGAGTGGGGCAAAAACATGCGACGGCTTGGGTTTTGAAACATAATATACACCGATGAGTCGTTACATTATGACCACCCACAGCCTAGAGAAATCAGTGAGCCTGGAGAACGAACGGTGGCGCAGGTGAAGTTCACAGAGCAGTACATATACAACCAGAGGACCGGCTTTCGGTTGTAGAGTGTTCGGAGTCAGAATGAGTAAAGCTGCCGATTTATCTGAGTTTGATAAAGGACAAATTGCGATGGCACGGCACCTCGGAACTACGATCTCGGAAACTGTGCGGCTTGTGGGTTGTTCACGTGTTGCTGTGTAGTAAGTACGTATCAAAAGTGGTGCACATATGGCCAAACGACGAACAGCTCATTGATGCCAGGGGAGCGGGGAGTGTCGCGCCTTGTTCACGGTGACAGAAGGGCCACAGTGCAACAAATCCCCCGCAACTACAACAGTGATGATCAGGACAATGTGTCACAGCACGCAGTTCATTGCAGCCTTCTGCGCATGGGCCTGCGCAGCCAAAGACCCAGACGGATTCCCATGCTCATTGCACGTCATCACGAACAACACATGAAATGGGCCCAAGATCATTTAAATTGGACCGTGAATGATTGTAAGAAAGTAGCCTGGTCTGACGAATCAAGATTCCTGGTGCATCACGTAGACGGGCGAGCGCTGATACGTCGATTACCAACGGAAACTATGGCACCTGGATACACTGTTGGGCGGAAACAGGCCGGCGGCAGCGGTGTAATGCTATGGGCGATGCTTTCTTGGAATACTTTAGGCACCATTCTCCCAATAGCACAATCTCTGATCTCTGGCAGCTGTCAGGTATCTGAACATTGTTGCGGACCAATTTCATACATGGCAACTGTGTTGCCTGGTGTGATTCACCATTACCGACAGGATAATGCCCATTGCTAGAATAGTCAAAGAGTGGTTCGAGGAACATGCAAGGTTTATAAACTACACAGCAACAAATTCTCTGGGAGCATGTGCAAACAAATGAAACATGTCCGAGAGGCGGGGGGGGTGCCTAAAATAAAAAGAATTTATGGTCCGATCCGAGGGTTTCCAGCGTTTACAAACTACAACTGCACAAAATTTCTTCGGGCATGTGCTTCCGCAGGAAACTTGTCTGTGGAAAGGTGGGGGGTAGTAGTTTAATTCAAACAAATACACTAGCGTGCAAAAATTAAGGACGAGACGGTTTTTCGAATGTAACGTCGTGCAGAAGTGCTCCACATCGACTCAAACCATACCATAAGATCCCCAAGATGTAAGAATATGGGACAAGTAAGCAAAACCGTCCAAACAAGGAATCCAAAGAATACAAAGGCACTTTATTGAAAAGGTAGCTTCGAACACAACTAGACAGAAGAAAGAAACGTCCATGTGACAGGCGGCTGCCAAGAAAAATCCAGTCTTTAGTAGGGGATATGATAACCACTGACTGCGTTGCAGGATTTACAACGTCTGTCCATGCTGAGGACGAGGTTGTCAAGGAGCTGTTGAGGAATCGTGGCCCATTCCTCTTGTAGCGCCAATCGCAGCTGAGGAATCGTTGCTAGCGGCTGGTGACGTGCTGCCAAGCGTCTCCCGAGAAGGTCTCACACGTGTTCGATTGCATTTAGGTCCGGAGACCTTGCGGGCCAATCCATGCGTTGGATATCTTCACTCTCCAACAGGTCTGCGCGACAGCCACTGTACGATGAGGTGTAGCGTTGTCGTCCATGAAGAGGAAATCAGGACCCACAGCACCTTTAAACAGACGCGCGTGAGGCAGGAGAACCACGGTACAATAGCGGACACCAGTGATTGAACCTCCTTAGAAGATGTGGAGATCAGTACGGCTACCAAGCATGATACCGCCCCAAACGAGAACTCCGCCACCTCCAGATCGGTCCCTTTCGATGATGTTGGAGGTGTGATTGCGTGTTCACTGCTCTCTCCAGATGTGTATACGTCCAGAATCGCTCGTCAGACTAAATCGGCTCTCATCCGTAAAGGGAACTGAACCCCACTGCTGATGTGTCCAGTTCTTGTGTTCCTGGCACCACAGAAACCGCCATCTCCGATAAGCCGGCGTTAATGGCACGCACCGTTCTAGTCGTCGTGCAAATAGACCACCTTTGTGCAGCCACCTGGCCACGGTAAAACGCGATAACGGACGTCCAGTTGTCTGTTGCACGTGCCTTGCGATTTCTCCCGCTGTCTGCCGTCTGTCTCTTCTCTCCTGTAGGACAATATACCGGTCGTCCGCCGCCGTGGTTGCTCGTGGACGACCACTTCACACTCTTGGACAGCTGTTCCTATCGTTTGAAATGCTCTCCAAGCTCGTGAAACGATGCTGTGAGCGATCCCGAACTCCTCGGCCACACTAGTCACACTTCGACCTTCTTCCAACTTCCCAATGACGCGACCTCGGGTGAAGTCATCCAGATGTCGTCTACTGGATTGCTTGTTGGCCATATCACACGGTGGCAGCAACTCGACGTCGTTCAAACCGATGTACACCGTGCAATAGCTTTCACCGAATTGCTGAGCGTACACTGACCGTGTGCTTTATACCCTTCCGACTCACACACCCCTACGTCATGCTGCATATATGCGCATGCCCTACCGTACCGGACCCTAGTCTATCTCCTGAGTGGTCTTTCGGTCCGTTCTGCCTGCTCGTTCCGCTGTTGTGCTAATTTCTTCTCTTCGTCCTTAAATTTTGCACACCAGTGTATCAAATATGAAGAATTTGTAGCCCAACCGGGAGCAGAGCGTTTACAAACTACAACTCAACAAATTTTCTACGGCCATGTGCAAACCCAGAAACCTGCCGGGAGGGGAGGGGGAGAGTTAATAACAATAGTATAAAATATAAAGAAATTAAGATTGCAGCGGAAGCAGAATTTCAGCATTTGCGAACTACAGCTCCTGTGAGGGCACGTGCAAACGCAGGAAACCCCCGTTGTGGGGGAGGGAGGGTTAATATTAAAAATATAAAGAATGTGTAGCCCAATCGAGAGATTTTCTGCGTTTACGAACTACAGCTCAAAAAATTCTTTCGGGTACGTGCTAATGCGGGAAAACTGTCGGGGGCTCACCCCGTCATAGGGAAGGAGGTTACGATAAGATATCTGGAGATGTCCTTGCTAATGGAGCAGTACCACTTTGCGTGAAGCCTATAACCGCGAGCAACAGCCGTCAAAGTGTGGGAAAGAGGATAGGTTTCAATGCTATTGCAATACATTTTGTGCTGGCCAAACCGCCTACTTTCGTCGCAAATGTTTCCAATTTCGCATCGTAACTTGCTGCCAATGTGTGAGAAAATGCTGAATTTATAAAATAAAATTCTTAATTATTTTGAGACTCCTTCCCATTTTTAATTTTAATTGAAATACACGAATGTTGGTGCGAATTCTAAACAAAACATAACGTTAAAATTAAAAACCTCACTCGTATAAGAAGTATAATTCATTCCAGTTTGATATTAACACTGTTTCTACAACCAAAAGCCACGCTATTCCAAAATACACACAGTTGAAATTACATACACTGGCGGAAAGTTTAAAAAGAACACCAAGAAAAGAGACGTCTGATACCAACGAAATTTATACAGCATAATAACGGAATACAGAGATGACGTGATCAAAACATTATGTCAAAATACAGCTGTATTTGCTGGTAAACTGAAAAATAACATTTCCATGTAACATGGTTGGTACGAGGTTGAACCGCCATGAAATGCGTCACACTGTGCAATTCTGGCATGGAGTCTGTCGTACAGATGTTGGATGTAAATTTGGGGTATTGAGTTCCAAACATCCTCAACCTGGACGCGTAAATCTGGGATGGTCGTGGCTGGCCGTGGATACCGGATAAGTCGTTGTCCCATAAAATCCCACACGTGCTCAATGGGGGACAAATCCGGTGAACGTGCAGGCCATGGAAGTTGAACATCACGACATAAACTGCAGGTGCAACTTTTACAGGAGCTTCCCTAATTTGATTAACACTGTGTACAACTGGAACAACACAATGAACTAAAAATAAAAATAATGAATTTCAAACAAATACTCAATCATACAACAAACATTAAATGAATTCCAGGATCAAATACATAGGACATTTAGTATTTTTTTTATTTCTTACATACATGTATATGTGGTAAATTAATCACTATGCGTGTAATGTGAAAATCAGACTTCTGTACATTTCTAGTTTTTCCACCACACATAGAGATAAAAAAATTCATACACACACACATATATATATATATACCAAGTGCGCCATATAAGAGGCCCCGTGGCCAGACGTTGTTAGGTGGGTTAAAGTTGTTTGGCGGGTTTCCAGTTAAAACCGCTTTGTTCTACTTCTAACCGGTTTCTACGTGTACAGCTGCAAAGGAATTCTCCGGAGTGGTTAGTCACAGCCACAGCAGTGTAGGTACGTGGTCAGAAGTGTAAGTGAAGCTAGAACAAAGGCGACGGAAATGGTTTTAAGTACGGAGCAGCGGATTTTTATTGTGGAACAGTATTTCAGAAATGACTCATACAAGGTTTTAAATGAGTTCTTTACAGAAAATTTTCCACATTGTGCAGCACCGGCGAAATCAGTGGTACAGAAGTTAGTGCGGAAATTTCGTGAAACCGGCACGGTGGGCAACAAGAAAAGAAACAAATCCAAGACATTTCGTACAGAAGACAATATCAAGGATGTGTGCACAATGATGTTACAAAGCCCTCGGAAGTCGATTCGCCAATTACCGTCTGCAACGGGAATATCTGCCACGTCATGCCAACGCATACTTAAAGTGGATTAGCATTTTCGGCAGTACAAAGTTATGGCGCTCCTAAAACTTAAAACTCCTGATTTTGCAAAACGGATGCAAATGTTTTTTTTTTTTTTTTTTTTTTTTTGGTTGGAGGTTTAACGACCACCGTGAGCAACTCAATGGGCTATAAGCAGTCGCCCGTCCCTAATTTAAGGTCACTGGTTCCAGGGAAGGGAGAGAGCCAGCGCCGTAAGACAAACACAGCATCCATGCCCGACCGGGATTCGAACCCGGACCCCTTACGGACGAATGATCAGAGGTCAGCGCCTTAGACTACTGCGCCACCGGGGCGGCACAAATGGTTTCAGTCAGGAGACCCTGAAACCATTTGCATCCATTTTTTTTTTTTTTTTTATGTAAGTGGTTTCAGGAGACCATTGTTAGCGGTGAAATGGACGCAAGTGTTAGCGCAACAGTGGAACATTGCAACAGGTGTGACATTGTCTGCCTCCACAGTTCGGATCTGTCTGCTGCATATAGGAATGGTTGCACGCATCCCTTTGCGGCGGATTCCTTTCACCCTGAACGCCAAAGACTGGAATGGGGTTTTCAACAGAGACAATGGCGAGTTGATTGGCAACACGTGTTTTCAGACGAGTCCCAATTCAACTTGGACTACCATGATGGCCGCATACGCATTAGACGGTATTGTGGTGAGCGTCATACGGGCCGAACGCTAAGTGTGATGGTGTGGGGTACCATTCACGATCTCGAGGTTTTACTGTATCAGAATTTCAGTATTCGAGAGAAAAATTACTACACAAATGTGACATATCGTTGCAAAAGATGTGTCACATTTGTGATGCAACCCCGGTAAAAAATTAAGTCATCGCCCATGTACCGCCTGAAGAAATAGACAAAAAAAATGTCGCTGTTGAGCGCACTCGGAAACCGCCCCCGAGGCCCTCCCAGAGCCCTATTTTCGATCCGTAGATCGGGGCTAGGAGTTAGTTCCCCATCGTATAAATCCTTAAGTACACGTAACAAAATGAAACACAAAAAGCTGTCAGATTTCACATGCCAAATATGAAAGCAATGCCCAAATCTTTCAGGTTGGACATTTTTGGCCATTGCTTTAGGCCCTTTTTTTCTGCATTATGCAGGTTTGGCTGTTTCATAGACAGGCATGTCACAGTCTTTCAGGTTCGACATAAATATTTGTGCATTGCATTAGGCCCTCTTATTACTTTTTTCTTTTGCATTATGCAGGCTTGGCCTTCTCCGTAAAGAGGCATGTCACAATCTTTCAGATTGGACATATTTGGGCATGGCTTTAGGCTCTTTTATTACTTTTTTTTCTACTGCATTATGCAGGCTTGGCCTTCTCCATAGGAAGGCATGTCATTATCCTTCAGATTGGACATATTTGGACATAGCTTTAGGCCCTTTAATTACTTTTTTTCTTCTGCATTATACAGGCTTGTCCTTCTCCATAGAGAGAGGCATGTCACAATCTTTCAGATTGGACATATTTTGGCATTGCTTTAGGCCCTTTTATTATTTTTTCTGCATTATGCAGGTTTTGCCTTCTCCGTAGAGAGGCATGTCACAATCTTTCAATTTTATTATTTTTTCTGCATTACGCAGAAAATAATAACAATTGTATTAGAAGAAAAAAAAAACATTCAATATCTAGACATAAAAAAAATCAGAGATGCAGTCTGGATTTCATTCATAATTCCATGAAAGAAAAATCTAATACATAACTGAATTATAACTCATACCACTCCAAAGCAGCAAAAAACAAAACAGCAAGCAAGGATTTTAACAAGAGCTAAATGACTTTCATCAGAAAAAAGGCAAATGAAAGCTATTACAAAATTGGCAATGAAGTTAACAGATAAAGGTTTTCCCAAAAGAACTATCATTAATATTGTGCAAAATGCACACAAAATCTAAAAAGAACATCACGAAGGTTGAAAAGAGTGATAAAATGATCAAGTATAACCAATGGCAAATTACTGAAAATTAAATACCAAAATTAATAAACATTTCATAAAGAATAATGTAAAATTACTAACTACAGCAGAAAACAGAGTAACATACCTAGCTAATAAAGAGCCTTATAGTAATACACAAGACAAGATGGAAAGAAAAAATGCACATCAAATTCCACTGGACTGTTACAGTAATTATTATATGGGCCAAACTTCTGAAAAACTGGGAAGCACAATTAAGGAAGATGAAATGGATATTGATAACAAAGATGAAAATACTGAATTGGTAAATCACATGCAGTCATGCAAATATGAACCTTTATGGAAACAAATTTAAATGTTGGACTATGAATCTCATAAGAAAAAAACTAATTAATAGATTTAAAAAAAAAAAAAAAAAAGAAGAAGAAGAAAACCAGCTCCATCGATAAACCTTCAAACCTCGGGTCATCAGCAGGAAACTATTATTTACGGCAGAGGCCCACCCATTGACAGGTGCTCTTGCATAGTTGCCCATACATTCCTTTTCAACCTGTCTTCCTGAAAGGATGTGCATATTTATTGTTGTTTGTAAAATTTTAATAGGAGTTATAATGAATACCGCTTTTTCTTCCCAATTATAATGAATATCGTTTTCACTAATATTATAATGAATTCAGCTTCTTCTAATGCTTGTTGTTTGTTAATTATATCATGAATAAACTTTCCTGCTAGTAGTGTAGTAATAATAATGAACAAGCTTTTAACTGCTAGTAATGTTGTAGTAGTAATTAAGATGAATAAAGTCTTATGCTGGTTGTTAATAATCAACTAATGAAATAAACCTAACAGCCAGACAGAGATCTGACAAAACTATGAACTGAGAAAAACGTACTTACAACAAATTCTTTATTAGTGAAACTTCTGGCTCTCACATAAACGAAGATCTCTTTATACAACAACAGCTTTCCGACACATAAACCACAGCTCACTTCGTACAACAACAGCTCACTTTTACAACAACAGCTCTCCCTACGCACATCAACAAAAAGCTCTTTCTACGCACATCAACAAAAAGCTCTCTCACATAAACAAACGCTCTCCCTACGTATCGTTGAACGCGCCTATTTATACTGGCTACCAACACGTCATGACTTACACTCATTGCCAGATCTCATTCAGCGGGAGAAATAACATCTCGTTCAGTAAGAAGATAATTTACATAGTAAAATAAAATAACCAGAGATAGTAAAAATCAAAAGGAAAGTGAATCGAGAGTATACGTTACAGAGTGTATAAAACATTCTGGATAATTTTCGCATCATATCCCCAAGTTCATATATTCAATAATGTGCATTTTTTTTAATTTTAGTTTCCTGTCATTGAGGGACATTACTTAAATATAATTGAAAACTGATATTTCAACAATTAGGCATCATGCACATTTTCCAGTTAAAAATACTATTACAGGCCGCTGAAGTAAATATTTGCCTAGGGCCACCGAAGCAGTAAAGCCGGCCCTGACTGAGGGACTCCCAATAGGTGCTGCCACAGGCATCATATGAGATCCACATGGCAAAGCACTTTATGGCTGCAAATCAGCAACTGCTATATCCTGTGAAGATAAATTGGATGATGACTGGGGTACAATACTTTTTGGTGGAAAATCTGTAATTGGTGTATGTTGTGCTAAACATTTTGGAGCATTAATTTTTCCTTTATAGCTGATGGCTTTTAAAATACAATCTGGCTCTCTGATCAGCATATTTCTTGAGACTCTGGAGTCAACTAGCTCTGGCAACACACATTCCACATAAAAAGATCTAATTTTAGAAGAGTGCGCTGCCAAAAGGTGTGATTTCTTTCAACTCGAACAGTTAGTGAGTCTTTTGCACACCATACAAATAAATCACACCAGCTTCGATTTGTTATGGCTAACTGCCCTTGTATTTGAAAATAATACTTATGAGTATCCCGTAGTAGAACAGAACCATCACTTTGAACTTTAAGCCCAACACAATTTTTCTCTTTAAGGAATTGCAACAGGTTCTTCGAAAACCGAGCTGTGTATGGGCACTTAATTTCAATTAAACCACGTGCTCCAACTAAACCATCTGGTGATGTAGAAGGAAAGGGGTTTTCAGGATCTATAAATAAACCACAGGTTGTCACTTCAAAATCTGGATGCTGCCTTTTGTATTTTTCTAAGGCCACACTTTCATGGGAACAGCCATAATGCATAGCTGGGGCAGTAGCAGTGTTTTCATAAACAATGCGTTTAACTAAGCTTGCACTTAAAGTTGTAGGCCGTCTACACACTATTTCTTTAAAATGGGAAGAGGAAGTCTTTTTGAATCTTTCATGTCTCCACTTTTCTGATAAGTACTGGCCACATGTAACGTCTTCCAGGTCATTAGTTTGATCAACTTTGAGAAACTTCATGTGATTTTCTACCAGCACACAAAAAACTTCAGAATAAACACCCGGCTTCTGAGCATGCAGACCGTAGTTATTGTCACCTCCTCTGGGAATTGAGATGACTTTTTTTTTACTTCGTGCAACTTTCTCGGTATTAAACAGATTGCGACGTTTGATTCTGCTTACATGTCTCTTTTGACGGTAATTTAAGAAGTGTCCTATTGGTGTGTGTGGACTGTTCCCAGTCAAAGCCTTGTGCACACTTCCATGCCACTGTTGAGCAGGAGTTTGATATGCCAACACTGCAACACTTGCTCTTCTTCCAAAACTGCCAGATTTGGAAAAATCCACTCTTTTCCTCCAGAAGTATTGCACAACTGACTCATGAGCGTTCTGCTGGGTTATTTGTTGCATTCCATATGAGGGTATTGCAACAAGAGACTAAAACTCTCCCAATCTCATTTTCTATAGCATTCAGCATACCAGATGATGTCATTTCTTCCAACCCAGACCCCTCCGAATCAAAACCTTTTCGCTTGCAGGAGCTACCACAATTATCATGTTTTCCGAATACATGGTACGGAAAATTTCTAACTTCAAAAATTAAGTCATCAACTGCTTCCTGAGTAAGTCGTTGGTGATTGGGTACTGTATGTGTTTTAATTGCAGCTCTTGCACCTTTGATAAGCCTTGGGATTCTGTATTTCAAAAAATTTCGTACACTGAATGGATACCTAGATGTATCAAGCTGCAGTTTTTCTAGAGCTTTACCAAACCTGCGGATGGCATGATTTGCTCACTCTACTTTCATCACACGACTTCCATAAGAGATCATATCCCTTATTTTGGACATTGTGCTGGAATCGCCATCTTTTACTAAACGAGTACATCGGATTTTGTGGGTGCTCTCCAAATACTGTAGCCCTTCAACAATTGCATCACTTTCCATGGCAGTAGATGGACCAACCCAATTTTTAAAACACATATGTGGGTTTTTTTCCATACGACCATCTTTAACTGATTTGCAAGTTAAGCACATTTTATTTTGCACTCCAATAAACAGTATCTTCTGAGAAAGCATGCCAATAATAACAGATATGCCACTTAATGCATTGTATCCATGGCCATAGCTGTGTTTGCACCAGCCACCATCAACAATTACAGTGATGCAATGATATCCCTCATGATCAATATCCCAACGAAGATGTGCCAACTGTTTTTCTTCAGAGATAGCAGGTAATGTTGTATCTTTAGCACAGGCATCTATAACTTTCCCAGATACAATTTCACAAGAAGTGAATTTGTTGCTACTCATGAATTTGATGCTCATGGTACTGAACTTTTCTTGTTCCTGAGAGAAAGCACTTCCAGTACATAGAGCACCCAATACAGCAAGCTCATTCAAGCTGTTTTTTTCTAGATCAGAATTCACCTTCCCCTCTTGTGGGCACAGCCTGTTGCTACATACATAGTGGTAAGTGCAAAACAGACCACATCTAGTGATTCTGTCAAAAACCATGGTACCACCAAAGCTGCATTCAAAACCATGTTTTTCAAGCTCCCTCGCTTGGTTTATTACATATGACAAGTTACAAACAAACCTGCCTGATGGTAAAGGTTTACCCATTTTCGTAACAATACTTTGTTCTGCTAATGGTGGTAGCTCTCCTTCTTCCCTGATAGACAGAGTGTGTTTTACATGACGACCTATAACGGGGTGTTCGTCTGGTACTTCAACATCCATCTTCTCGACAGTGACAAAGGCTTCACTATGGCTGTCTGTAACAACAGGATGTTCGATGCTTGCTGGCAATGCATTAAGTTGGACACATGGTATTGTTTCAGATCTAAAAGAAAAGGAAAAAAACAAACACTCAGAAGTTATTCAGCATAAGCAAGAATACTATATTACATGCAATGACTATGACTTGGTGGTGTGTGTGCTTGTGTGCATGTGTTTGTGTGTCACATCGGACTAAAAAGAGACAATTTCCAAAATGATATAATTGAAATAAAAATAATACACAACAATATATATTTGAAATAAATTAGGGTTGCTACAAAGCTTGAATGAAAGGGCCAAATGGAAAATTTATGGAAATGTAATATGCTTGCAGTTAAAATAAAATAAATAAAAAAATTAGATGGGTGAAAGACATGCCGTTTTACTAGCACCAAATTTAAAATTATTTTTGTCACAGCAACAACTGTTGATTTTTACTTCAAGACAGAGCCATAATTCATCAGGTGATATAAACACATCTAGCAAAGAAGCAACAGTGATAAAGCTGTAACATGCAATTTCTTATTCAACTTGAAGCAAGCAATGTATATGTAAAAAGAAATTTCTATTACAATTATTGAGAACTTTCAGTATGTCCCTCTCTCTGCACCATTCCATGCCAAATCAACACATGGGTATGTGTTTAGGGGGGGGCTTCATAGTCGTGGATTTTTATGAAACTTAAGTTTACCATTTTTTAGGGTTATCCTTTGGTATATATAGAGACAAAAGTAGTAGAAAAGGCAACGTCTGACGTCCATTCACTTAACATTGTGCTCCTCACGGCTGCTCCTCACGGGGGTTGCATCGGGGGTCGTCATAGGAAGGGGGAAGCACCTGACGGTTGCTTCTCACGAGAGTTCCCCTACCGGAAATGGCGGGAGATAAGAACATTGACCCTTATCGTGCTGATTATAACTTAGGAAATATTTATTTATTATAACTTAGGAAATTTTTTCGTGCTTTGAGTTCTGATTTATTAGGATTTTTATATATTATTTTAGAACTTGAGTGAGGTGTTAGGAAATTTTTTATAGGCGTTGCATTATTGCTCAAATATTATTTATTGTTTACAACAAATGTTTACTCCATGTCCCTTACTCAAGAAATGTTTTATGTAAACCAAATGAATTATTCCTTCTTGAAAAAACCCTCATAAAGCGTTTGCATGGTGATCATGATTAATATTTTGTAATTTCATTTCCAAAGAAAGAAAGAATTATTTTAAAATCGTCAGTGATACATGCCATTTGTTTCTTGATGGAAAAGATAAAACCTTGAGACGGTATCTTTGTTTCCTGTTAGCGATAGTGCAATCTCCCCACCATGCGGACTTCAATATCATGTGTGACTAATCAGTTCCTGTGTCTAATTTCTTATCTTTTAACCCCGATTTGGTAGAGAAGGTTATCTGATTTCAGTACCACAGGAAGTTGATAACACAACTTTTGGAAGAAAATGCTTTGTTTCGTAAACAAACAAACCCTTTCTCCAGAACAAAGTTCTCTGAACCGCTTAACAGATAAGATGACTTGTTTTTCACCCCTTGCGTTTGACAACACAGGAATGTTTTTTGTATGTTTTGAAGGAGTTTTTCGCGTGGATGTAATGAATTTTCTGGGGAACTTTTGCTTTTCCTCCATTTAATTTTATTTCAGACCATGAGACGAGGAAATGCTTCTTTAGAAACGATTACGTTCCTGTTCGCGGTAACTATGGACATAGACTTCATGTTAATTCTGAGTCTTTCGCCCCTGCAATAATATTTTCTCGCAATTTTTTCATACGTTTAAGAACTCTACAGATCTTTCCCAGTTAAAATTCTGCTGAAACAGTATTTTCTTACTTTATTTCGCATATCATTATAGCTTCCCAATTTTCGCTATTTTTCTTCTATCTTTGAAATTTCGTTAAACTTCTCAGTAGGTCAGGATTCTTTTTTTTAATTCACCAAACTTATGAGTCCTTTTATTCAGACTATTTTTTTTTTCATTTCATTTCAGCAAACGATTATTTTAGATGTAACAAATCATCAGATTTCTGTTTCCTTATATAGCATATTTTCCAACTTGCTTTAAAATATTCCTCAAAGCTTGCATGTATGTCAAATATGCACTTTTTTTCTATTTTTTCCTAGTTTGCTATACTTTTCGTGGACTGTCCCGACAGGAAAGCATTCATTGTCAAGACATACAATCTAAAACCTTTTTTCTTACAATAAAATTTGTATTTTTTGGGCTGTGCATTTTTCTGTCTCGTCCGAAAATCATTCATTCTAGAGGCAAAGCGGGTAATTCCGTTCTTCCCCATGACATTATTTTTTGAACGTTTTACTAACTCACCAGAAAAGCAGTTATTCCCCACCCCCATAGGGAAAATAAAGAAATGCTTACTGCTTTTCCCTACATATCGACTCAATCTATTTCTTTTCAAAATGCTGGTCATGACATTTCAACTAAAATTTCATACTTTCACCAAAATTCATATTCTTAAAGGAGCTATTTTCTTTTTTACTTTATTTCATGTGTAACTAAATTTTTTATTGTTTCCTCGCCTCAACAAACTCAGTAAGAACTCCCCTAATCTCATTCCATTTCCTCATTTAGTTCGCTTTAAATTCAGATGTTTCAAGACACGGAAGCACTGTACATTTCAATCACTAAATGTACAATTCTTCCGTGTCTGTCCCTTCATTTTTAACTTCTGTGCCTGCTGCATTTTTTTCTTTAGACGTTTAGTTTCATTGATCTTTTCTTTCGTTTTAATTAGGTTTTCATTATCGTATTTTTTTTATTCATTGTCTCAGCAGAAAACACTTTCATTCTGGAGACATAGCGACTAAGTCCATGCTTCCTCTAAACTTTTTTTTTGTACGTTTTACTAATTCGTCAGAAAGGCAGTTGTTTGCAAACTCCCATAGAGAAAATATCGTATTCCACTATTTTACTTATTATATTTTTCCTTCTGCTCAGTGTTGTATGATTCTTCAAACTTTGGTTTATTTTTATGAAACTTCTTTTTTTTTCTAATTTTTTTTTTTTTGATTCAACCTATTAATTTTTTCCTACCGATTTAATTGCTCTTATTTTTCTATTCGACTTTACTTTTGAACAGAAATGTCGCTCCATAAACTTTCTTCAAATCCCTATATATCCAAGAATTTTGTTAAATGTCCAAGTTCGACTCCCCCAGAAATTTTTCTGAAAATGATAGTTTCTCTTTAAAAAAAAAAAAATTCCAGAATAAGAATCCCTTCACTGAAACAAGAAACTCCTATTCAAAGCATCCCATCCCTCTTTCTGCTTCAAATACTCTATTTGTAAATCTAAGGAACTGTTGTTTTTAAATATTCATATATTTTTCCCTCTAACTTTAGATGATATTTTTTTCAAAATGTATGTAGATATTACGATAGTAAAACCTCTTACAACTGCTTGATGTTCAATTCGCTTCAGACTGTCTTAAGGAAATTCGTACATTTTCTCATAACACATCGACATGTTATTTTTCTTCCCATTCACTTCAAAGACTGGAGATCAACTTAATGGAGTCCTTTGAGAAAGGGGAAATATATGTATATATTAGTTCATGTTCAGTTAAGGGAAATCTATGTATATATATTACAATATGAAAACAGAAGCCCTATAAGTAAAAGCTCAACCTAAAGACGGATAGACTGTTCACGTTCTCTCTACTCTATGACATTTCTTTACTGAATGAACCACGGCCTTTTTTTTTTTTTTCTTGAACCTCTTTAAAATCTTCGTTCTCCCTTTACTGTTGTCAGATTCCATGTCCCTCCAGTTCTTTACTGAGAAACAGAAGCATTTATTCAATTTTAATTTATTAAGAGAGTAGGACTCTTTTAGGCTATTGAAGTACTTTCAGGTCTTTCATTACGAAATTTTTCATTGTCATGAAAGCAGGCATAATCGAGATGATTTACTATCGTTTCAATGAAAGTGTTTACGTATTCATTGCTCTGATGTCAGATTTCATTTTCTTATACTTCGAACAGAAATTAGTTTGAATCATTCGTCGAGAAAACATTTCTTTCATATTTTTTTTTGCCTCCGAATCAAACGAACTCAAAAAAAGAGAGACGCACTTTAATGTTTTTTCCTCTTATGAGAGGAATACGGGAATATAATACAAAAATTAAAGAATATCGACTTTCCTCTCAACATCACACAACTACGGGTTTTTTTTTTATTTTCAATAAGCTGTTTCTATATTTTTACAACTGAATAGAATTATTTATTAAAAAATTTTAAGTAAGACGAAAATGGTTTGATTGAAAACGTGCCAGGGCAAGTTTCGGAAAATTACATTCTCGTATAGGGTTAAAAATGGAAATTTTCGTTTTCTTATAGTTGCAAAATTCCCATAGGATAACATGGGAAAACTAGCATGAATAAAAGACGGTTTTGGATCGAGTAAAAATCTGTAAACGCTCGTTTTTGAAATCGTTTAAATTTTTACAGGACGAAAATGGGTTGATTGAAAACATGCCAGGGCAAGTTCTGAAAAAAGTATTTTCTCTTATAGGGTTAAAAAATGGAAAGAAAGAAAATGCACTTCATGAAAAAAATCATTAGAATTCGATACGGCTGAAGGTCCCCCGAGCGGGTTCATAAACCAATACTCGTATTAACCATTAAAAGAATGGGGGTGTCAGGAAAGACACTAACCCTCATTGTCCCCTTCATGTAGCGTACGGAGGTGGTGAACTTCAAACATGGATCCATAATATTGTAAAAATCATTCAGGTTTACGTAGCTTTTACACCCACGCCAGTGACTTTCATACATATGAAACATAAGATCACTTCACATTCACACACTCATTCATACAAAAATAAAAAATACATAAATAAATAATTAAATAAATAAATAAAAAATTAAAGGGTACTAACTGAGCCGCACGGTGGAGTCAAGATTGAGGGGAATAACCTCCATCTATCTTCCAGTCGTGCAATAATTGTCGAAGGTTGAGAGCTTGAATAACTAGCCCCTCCATGTTCGATATCACTCTCAGAATCCAAAGTGAGATCGATTAGCTCAGGCTCCGAATTGATGACATTTATCTCCTCAAGCTCATATTCGGAATCAATATCCATGGTGAGATCAATCAGCTCTGGTTCCGAATTGATTATATTTATTTCCTCAAGCTCAGGCTCTGAATCATTTTCTATGACGAGATCACTCAGCTCTGTCTCCGAATTGATATTTATTTCCTCAAGCTCTGGTTCTGAATCATTATCCATGACGAGATCAACCAGGTCCGGCTTGTTATTAATAATTTTCCACTGTGATGACGAAAGTAGTCCCATCAACCACCGTATAATATATGAATTGTCTATAGTTTCCTGAAAAAAAAATGAAAAAAAAAATAAAAAAAAAAGAGCTACTCTGAAGAAAAGATTTTAGTCACAAAAAAGGAACTTAGAATTACGATTCATTTAAAAGGGATACATACACCTATAAAAAAATAATAATAATAATATAAATAAGTAAAACCTTACACCATACATAATCAAAAAAGAAAATTAAAAATGCATTCTTACCAAATCATAACCCATGGGAGATGATGGAGGTCCAGAAGATTGCATATTCAAAGGGAGAGTAATAGTTGCTTTTAAGAAAGATCTTCAATAATCTATGACTTTCTACGATTTTTCTTACCCCTTTTATTATTACAGAAGGAAAGATGATGGGCTGTGGTAGCTCTTTAACAAAGGATTTTCCTTTATCTTGAAACTGAAATAAACACATATGGTCTAGAGATGACCTTTCCAACAATCCTGATATGATATGTTTGTATAGAAAAGTGGAAAGGCATGGGAATCATTACGTTTTCTTAAACTCAAGACCGAAATACGTATCACCCACTGACCAGTTCAGTGAAAATCTCTGATAAGATGTGTTTACTCAGATAACATTTGACCCTGTTAAACAAGACGCTGCTTTTAAATTTAAAACTGAAAACAAAGGATTTCCTTTATCTTGAAACTGAAGTACACACATCTTGTTGAGAGGTAACCTTTCCAACAACCATGATATGATAAGTTTGTATAGATAAGTGGAAAGGCATGGGAATCATTACGTTTTCTTAAACTCAAGACCGAAATACGTATCACCCACTGACCAGTTCAGGGAAAATCTCTGATAAGATGTGTTTACTCAGATAACATTTGACCCTGTTAAACAAGACGCTGCTTTTAAATTTAAAACTGAAAACAAAGGATTTCCTTTATCTTGAAACTGAAGTACACACATCTTGTTGAGAGGTAACCTTTCCAACAACCATGATATGATAAGTTTGTATAGATAAGTGGAAAGGTCGGGGAATCATTACATTTTCTTAAACTCAACACCGAAATACCTATCACCCAACTACTCAGTTCAGTGAAAATCTATGATAAGATGTGTTTACTCAGATAACATTTGACACTGTTAATCAAGACGCTGCTTTTATACTTAAGACTGAAACAAAGGATTTCCTTTATCTTGAAACTGAAGTATACACATCTGGTTGAGAGGTAATCTTTCCAACAACCATGATATGATGTGTTTGTATATATATTAATGAAAAATGATCGTAGGGCAAAGAATGAATATTGTCTGAGGATACGACTCGCTTGTTGTCATTTGGGGAAAGAGACGTTTTGTTTATAACATTCGAAGTTTGAAACATTCTGTTTAATGCATTCTTGCTTTTAATCCTGATTTATTCATTATAACTTTTTTCCGACTCCCAACTTAGAATATATATTTTTTTCTCTTATGTAATACGGCTTTTTTACTCGTAATTTGTTCGTGTATTATTTCTTCTCTATTTTATTCTTTCTGTATTATTTACACTAATTCTTCATGTTATTTAGTTCAAGTTTTATTTATTCTTAACAACAGTCTATGTCTATTAAGAATGAATTTTCTATCAAAACCACTGGATCACATGACTAAATGAGACGTATCCCGAAGGAGCCGAAGTACAAGGGGGTGTGACATGGAGAGAGCTCCTTCGGGCTACGTCTCATTTAGTCATTTGATCCAGTGGTTTTGATAGAAAATTCATTCTTAATAGACATAGACTGTTGTTAAGAATAAATAAAACTTGAACTAGATAACATGAAGAATTAGTGTAAATGATATAGAAAGAATAAAATAGAGAAGAAATAGTACACGAACAAATTACGAGTAAAAAAGCCATATTACATAAGGGAAAAAAATATATTCTAAGTTGGGGAGTCGGAAAAAAGTTATAATGAATAAATCAGGATTAAAAGCAAGAATGCATTAAACAGAATGTTTCAAACTTTGAATCATGTGATCCAGTTGTTTTGATAGAAAATTCATTCTTAATAGACATAGACTGTTGTTAAGAATAAATAAAACTTGAACTAAATAACATGAAGAATTAGCGTAAATGATATAGAAAGAATAAAATAGAGAAGAAATTGTACACGAACAAATTACGAGTTAAAAAGCCGTATTACATAAGGGAAAAAAATATATATTCTAAGTTGGGGAGTCGGAAAAAAGTTATAATGAATAAATCAGGATTAAAGGCAAGAATGCATTAAACAGAATGTTTCAAACTTCGAATGTTTTAAACAAAACGTCTCTTTCCCCATATGACAACAAGCGAGTCGTATCCTCAGACAATATTCATTCTTTGCCCTACGATCATTTTTCATTAATATATATACAAACACATCATATCATGGTTGTTGGAAAGATTACCTCTCAACCAGATGTGTATACTTCAGTTTCAAGGTAAAGGAAATCCTTTGTTTCAGTCTTAAGTATAAAAGCAGCGTCTTGATTAACAGTGTCAAATGTTATCTGAGTAAACGCATCTTATCATAGATTTTCACTGAACTGAGTAGTTGGGTGATAGGTATTTCGGTGTTGAGTTTAAGAAAATGTAATGATTCCCCGACCTTTCCACTTATCTATACAAACTTATCATATCATGGTTGTTGGAAAGGTTACCTCTCAACAAGATGTGTGTACTTCAGTTTCAAGATAAAGGAAATCCTTTGTTTTCACTTTTAAATTTAAAAGCAGCGTCTTGTTTAACAGGGTCAAATGTTATCTGAGTAAACACATCTTATCAGAGATTTTCACTGAACTGGTCAGTGGGTGATACGTATTTCGGTCTTGAGTTTAAGAAAACATAATAATTCCCATGCCTTTCCACTTATCTATACAAACATATCATATCAGGATTGTTGGAAAGGTCACCTCTGGACCAGTTACGTTTATTTCAGTTTCAAGATAAAGGAAAATCCTTTTTTAAAGAACTACCACAGCCCATTATCTTTCCTTCTGTAAGAATAAAAGGGGTAAGAAAAATCGTAAAAAGTCATAGATTATTGAAGATCTTTCTTAAAAGCAACTATTACTCTCCCTTTGAATATGCAATCTTCTGGACCTCCATCATCTCCCATGGGTTATGATTTGGTAAGAATAAATTTTTAATTATGTATGGTGTAAGGTTTTATTTATTTATTTTATTATTATTATTTTTGTTATAGGTGTATGTATCCCTTTTAAATGAATCGTAATTCTAAGTTCCCTTTTAGTGATTAGAGTCTTTTCTTCAGACTAGCTCTTTTTTTTATTTATTTTTTATTTATTTTTTATTTTTTTTCAGGAAACTATAGACAATTCATATATTATACGGTGGTTGATGGGACTCCCTTCGTCATCACAGTGGGAAATTATTAATAACAAGCCGGACCTGGTTGATCTCGTCATGGATAATGATTCAGAACCAGAGCTTGAGGAAATAAATATCAATTCGGAGACAGAGCTGAGTGATCTCGTCATAGAAAATGATTCAGAGCCTGAGCTTGAGGAAATAAATATAATCAATTCGGAGCCAGAGCTGATTGATCTCACCATGGATATTGATTCCGAATATGAGCTTGAGGAGATAAATGTCATCAATTCGGAGCCCGAGCTAAACGATCTCACTTTGGATTCTGAGAGTGATATCGAACATGGAGGGGCTAGTTATTCAAGCTCTCAACCTTCGACAATTATTGCACGACTGGACGATAGATGGAGGTTATTTCCCTCCATCTTGACTCCACCGTGCACCTCAGTTAGTACCCTTTAATTTTTTATTTATTTAATTATTTATTTAATTATTTATTTATGTATTTTTTATTTTTTGTATGAATGAGTGTGTGAATGTGAAGTGAACTTATGTTTCGTATGTATGAAGGTCACTGGCGTGGGGGTAAAAGCCCCGTAAACCTGAATGATTTTTACAATATTATGGATCCATGTTTGGTGAAGTTCACCACCTCCGTACGCTACATGAAGGGGACAATGAGGGTTAGTGGCTTTCCTGACACCCCCATTCTTTTAATGGTTAATACGAGTATTGGTTTATGAACCCGCTCGGGGGACCTTCAGCCGTATCGAATTTAATGATTTTTTTTTCATGAAGTGCATCTTCTTTCTTTCCATTTTTTAACCCTATAAGAGAATATACTTTTTCAAAACTTGCCCTGGCATGTTTTCAATCAAACCATTTTCGTCTTTAATAATTTAAACGATTTCAAAAACGAGCGTTTACAGATTTTTACTCGATCCAAAACCGTCTTTTATTCATGCTAGTTTTACCATGTTATCCTATGGGAATTTTGCAATTATAAGAAAACGAAAATTTCCATTTTTAACCGTATAAGAGAATGAACTTTTCCGAAACTTGCCCTGGCACGTTTTCAATCAAAACATTTTCGTCTTACTTAGAATTTTTCAATAAATAATTCTATTCAGTTGTAAAAATATAGAAACAGCTTATTGAAAATTTAAAAAAAAAACCGTAGTTGTGTGGTGTTGAGAGGAAAGTCGATATTCTTTAATTTAATGTATCATATTCCCGTATTCCACTCATAAGAGGAAAAAACATTAAAGTGCGTCTCTCCTTTTTTGAGTTCGTTTGATTCGGAGAGAAAAAAAATATGAAAGAAATGTTTTCTCGACGAATGATTCAAACTAATTTCTGTTCGAAGTATAAGAAAATGAAATCTGACATCAGAGCAATGAATACGTAAACACTTTCATTGAAACGATAGTAAATCATCTCGATTATGCCTGCTTTCATGACAATGAAAAATTTCGTAATGAAAGACCTGAAAGTACTTCAATAGCCTAAAAGAGTTCTACTCTCTTAATAAATTAAAATTGAATAAATGCTTCTGTTTCTCAGTAAACAACTGGAGGGACATGGAATCTGACAATAGTAAAGGGAGAACGAAGATTTTAAAGAGGTTCATGAAAAAAAAATGCCATGGTTCATTCAGTAAAGAAATGTCATAGAGTAGAGAGAACGTGAACAATCTATCTGTCTTTAGGTTGAGCTTTCACTTATAGGGCTTCTGTTTTCATATTGTAATATATACATAGATTTCCCTTAACTGAACATGAACTAATATATACATATATTTCCCCTTTCTCAAAGGACTCCATTAAGTTGATTTCCAGTCTTTGAAGTGAATGGGAAGAAAAGTAACATTTCGAGGTGTTATGAGAAAATGTATGAATTTCCTTAAGACAGTCTGAAGCGAATTGAACATCAAGCAGTTGTAAGAGGTTTTACTATCGTAATATCTACATACATTTTGAAAAAAATATCATCTAAAGTTAGAGGGAAAAATATATGAATATTTAAAAACAACAGTTCCTTAGATTTACAAATAGAGTATTTGAAGTAGAAAGAGGGATGGAATGCTTTGAATAGGGATTTATTGTTTCAGTGAAGGGATTCTTATTCTGGAATTTTTTTTTTTTTTTAAAGAGAAACTATCATTTTTAGAAAAATTTCTGTGGGAGTCGAACTTGGACATTTAACAAAATTCTTGGATATATAGGGATTTGAAGAAAGTTTATGAAGCGGCTTTTCTGTTCAAAAGTAAAGTCGAATGGAAAAATAAGAGCAATTAAATCGATAGGAAAAAATTGATAGGTTGAATCAAAAAAAAAATTAGAAAAAAAAAAGAAGTTTCATAAAAATAAACCAAAGTTTAAAGAATCATACAACACTGAGCAGAAGGAAAAATATAATAAGTAAAATAGTGGAATACGATATTTTCTCTATGGGAGTTTGGAAACAACTGCCTTTCTGACGAATTAGTAAAACGTACAAAAAAAAGTTTAGAGGAAGTATGGACTTAGTCGCTATGTCTCCAGAATGAAAGCGTTTTCTGCTGAGACAATAAATAAAAAAATACGAAAAGGAAAACCTAATTAAAACGAAAGAAAAATCAATGAAACTAAACGTCTAAAGAAAAAATGCAGCAGGCACAGAAGTTAAAAATGAAGGGACAGACACGGAAGAACTGTACATTTAGTGAATGAAATATACGCAAAGTTTTGTAACATCTGAATTTAAAGCGAACTAAATGAGGAAATGGAATGAGATTAGGGAGTTCTTACTGAGTTTGTTGAGGCGAGGAAACAATAAAAAATTTAGTTACACATGAAATAAAGTAAAAAAGAAAATAGCTCCTTTAAGAATATGAATTTTGGTGAAAGTATGAAATTTTAGTTGAAATGTCATGACCAGCATTTCGAAAAGAAATAGATTGAGTCGATATGTAGGGAAAAGCAGTAAGCATTTCTTTATTTTCGCTATGGGGGTGGGGAATAACTGCTTTTCTGGTGAGTTAGTAAAACGTTCAAAAAATAATGTCATGGGGAGGAACGGAATTACCCGCTTTGCCTCTAGAATGAATGATTTTCGGACGAGACAGAAAAATGCACAGCCCAAAGAATACAAATTTTATTGTAAGAAAAAAGATTTTAGATTGTATGTCTTGACAATGAATGCTTTCCTGTCGGGACAGTCCACGAAAAGTATAGCAAACTAGGAAAAAATAGAAAAAAATGCATATTTGACATACATGCAAGCTTTGAGGAATATTTTAAAGCAAGTTGGAAAATATGCTATATAAGGAAACAAAAATCTGATGATTTGTTACATCTAAAATAATCGTTTGCTGAAATGAAATGAAAAAAAAAATAGTCTGAATAAAAGGATTCATAAGTTTGGTCAATTAAAAAAAAAGAATCCTGACCTACTGAGAAGTTTAACGAAATTTCAAAGATGGAAGAAAAATAGCGAAAATTGGGAAGCTATAATGATATGCGAAATAAAGTAAGAAAATATTGTTTCAGCAGAATTTTAACTGGGAAAGATCTGTAGAGTTCTTAAACGTATGAAAAAATTGCGAGAAAATATTATTGCAGGGGCGAAAGACTCAGAATTAACATGAAGTCTATGTTCATAGTTACCGCGAACAGGAACGTAATCGTTTCTAAAGAAGCATTTCCTCGTCTCATGGTCTAAAATAAAATTAAATGGAGGAAAAGCAAAAGTTCCCCAGAAAATTCATTACATCTACGCGAAAAACTCCTTCAAAACATACAAAAAATATTCCTGTGTTGTCAAACGCATGGGGTGAAAAACAAGTCATCTTATCTGTTAAGCGGTTCAGAGAACTTTGTTCTGGAGAAAGGGTTTGTTTGTTTACGAAACAAAGCATTTTCTTCCAAACGTTGTGTTATCAACTTCCTGTGGTACTGAAATCAGATAACCTTCTCTACCAAATCGGGGTTAGAAGATAAGAAATTAGACACAGGAACTGATTAGTCACACAAGATATTGAAGTCCGCATGGTGGGGAGATTGCACTATCGCTAACAGGAAACAAAGATAACGTCTCAAGGTTTTATCTTTCCCATCAAGAAACAAATGGCATGTATCACTGACGATTTTAAAATAATTCTTTCTTTCTTCGGAAATGAAATTACAAAATATTAATCATGATCACCATGCAAACGCTTTATGAGGGTTTTTTCAAGAAGGAATAATTCATTTGGTTTACATAAAGCATTTCTTGAGTAAGGGACATGGAGTAAACATTTGTTGTAAACAATAAATAATACTTGAGCAATAATGCAACGTCTATAAAAAAAATTCCTAACACCTCACTCAAGTTCTAAAATAATATATAAAAATCCTAATAAATCAGAACTCAAAGCACGAAAAAATTTCCTAAGTTATAATAGATAAATATTTCCTAAGTTATAATGAGCACGATAAGAGTCAACGTTCTTATCTCCCGCCATTTTCGGTAGGGGAACTCTCGTGAGGAGCAACCGTCAGGTGCTTCCCCCTTCCTGTGGCGACCCCCACCCCCCATGCGACCCCCGTGAGGAGCAGCCGTGAGGAGCACAATGTTAAGTGAATGGACGTCAGACGTAGCCTTTTCTACTACTGACAAATGAACACAAAACTTAATTAGTGGGGGAGGGATCTCTGAATCTTCGTTCAAGGTCATATTTTTTTTAAAAGTTGTGTTTATTTTATTAATAAAAATTGCTTATATTTATAAGACTACCATCTTTCTACAGAGAAGGATCCAAAAGTTCTCCGATTGTGCACATACAGCAAAGTGTATGCCTCCTGTCCGTATACCCACACTGATTATTGGATTATGTTAGACGTTATCCCCCTCACAGGGAAATTGGTTTTATCCATTTACGTTATGGGCTCACTGCGATACATCTGGGTATTGTAAGTTGCAGTGTTTGGCGAATGATAAAAAATCACATTTTTTGAAAAAATGCTATTTTTTTAAGAAAAGAAATTTTTCTAGAAAAAATTTCTATTACACAGTCTGTTAGACTCCCTTACACATACCAAATATCTGGAAAGCAAGTCTAGAGTTGTTGTTTTTTTTTGTTGTTATTGTTTTGTTTTCAGAATGTCACAGAAAAGACCATTTGAAACTGTGTCTGTTTACTTTTAAAATAATTTGTTTTTGCAATTTTTTATCACCATATCCATCCAAAGGCATTTATCTAATTTTAGTTTATCGCCTTGTAAGGTCACTGAATCAACAATGAGTTGTGTATTCCTTTCAGATTTGGTGTGCATGTATAGTTAGGTATGCAATGATAAAAGGGGATTTTACATATACATTTTTTTTAAAGAGAACAGCGTGTATATGCCTTAAAATTTCTAAATGAAATTAATAATCAGGATAAAGCACTCCAAGATGTAAAAAAAGGACAAAAATTATTAGCATAAAAAAGCAATGAGGGAGGCGAGGGGAGACATACGTGGGAAGAATGGTAAGACATTCTATATCACAAAAATTCAGTCAAAATGTTATTTGGCAGTGCCGGATTTAGGCCTAGGCTACAGCTTAGGGCCTCACAATCCACAGAAGCCTGCAAATTTTTCAGAATTTGTTGGGGAGGGGGCTTTTAAAATTTTAGGTGTAGTCCATTCACTTTAACCTGGCAGTTGGGAAGGATTCACTTTACCAGTTTTAGGGAAGCTTTGCATTGTAAGTAGTGTGTTTTTTCAGGAGCTAATCTCATCCAACGCTTGGAGCAGGGAAATAAACAACGATGACGCAGGGTGCAGAAGGGAGTGTTCCTTCTGGTGTTGATTCCCTATGGTGCTTAGAGCTTCTCCTTCAATAGTCTTTATGGGAGGGAATGAAGTGGTAAGGGAATTCTTGAACATCACAAAAAGGCCCTTTCGACTTGTGTTACTGATTTCTTAAACGAGCTTTGCAGCAGGCAAGAGATCTTTACTCACAGGATATCTAAATTATTTTTGTCTGTTTCTTTTTTGTGCTACTGTTAATATTATTGTTCACGACTATGGTACTCAGCACACTGAAAGCTGGAAAAGTCCTAAAAAGCCAAGCTTGGGAAATTATTGGGAATGTAATAATGTTCATGGATGAAGAAAAATGAAAGCCTAAAATTCTTTTGAGTTGTAGATAAACATTTTTTATAAAGAATTACGTTAAATATCACAATTCAGAAAATCCAAAATTACGGAAACTGTCTTGGATAACCAACCTCTGAAGATGTAGCCACGAAGCGGTCAAAATGCAATTTTATACAGCCCCTTAAAATTTTTGGGGCGTTTTCCTGGGGTCACTTCTCCGGTGGTCAGTTCCCCTACACCCTGCCATTTTGACTCATGCGTCACCTCAGTGGTTCATCACAAATTATCTCAACTTATTGAAAGAGACATGATTCGTGGATTTAGACAACACGTACGACTTCAAAGAAAAGGAATACCTGAGCATCTTTTACAGCTGAAGTGAACATTGCAAACCATTGCTGTGTCTTCTAGCGAATGTGAAAAGGGGTTTTCCTCAGACGAATTTGATAATCACCCGAGTTGTCTTTTTTTTTTAATCACAGCAAAAATCTCATTGTTTTTCATAAAAATTATTAGGCCTCCACTAACCCAGTTTGATCATTAGATACACTCCAATGTGTGTGGGGGGAGGAGGGGGGGTACTTTTATGGCTTCCTTATCAATATGTTTTTCGGGAACGTTTCCTACTGGGTATTTATAGACTGCCCTGACAGAGAAAATGTCACACCTTGAAGGAATGCTCAAAACCAAAACAAACTGCACACACAGATAGCCAAGTAGGTCCTGAACAAATGATTTTATTATTTAATTGTCACATACAGACTAGGCTCCAGTGGCCGAATATACAGAATGATCAATAAGGTGTGCAGAGTTCGCCAAAATGCGTAATTACGCGTCTAGTACGCATCGAAAAGTGTGTTTACGCTTCGAAATTTTACCAACATGTAAAAATACGCATCCAGAATTTTTAAATACACATCGAAAAAATGCGTAAAATACACATCAACGCGTAAAAATATGCATCAAAGAATTTTACCAACACATAAAAATATGCATCGCGACATTATTTCGTCTTTCAAAACGGAAGTAAACAAAAAGATTTTTTCTGTAATCGTAATTTCGTTTTCCTGCGATGTTGCCTCTGTTCAGTATTGTTGTTATATATCATTTTATTCCATAAATATTTGTATATCAGTTTGAAAATGGAGGAAAAATTTCCCAAAACAGAAAGTCAACGGCGAAAAAATTCCTGTGTACCGTAATCTTCAGGCATGAGAGTGCCACGGCTTCGAGGAAGTTCTCCTTTTCCATCATAATTTGGGTTACCCTAGAAATCGATGCATGACTGAACCGAAATTTTGGAGCAATTGGTGGTGGTGAATTATGCTTTCCGCCTAAAACTTTCGAAAACGGAAATTCTGTCTTTCAAAACTTTCGAAAACGGGAGTTAGACGCAGTAAAGATTTCTCTCGCAATCGTGATTTTATTTTTCGCGTGAAGTTTCCTCTGGCTAGTATTGTTGTCAAATATAATTTTATTTCATAAATATTTGTGTTTCACCTTAAAAATGGAGGAAAAATGTCCGTTAACGAAAATTGGACGTAGCCAAGATTTCTCCCGTAACTGTAATATTTTTTTTCCCAACGATGTTCCGAACATGCGTCTTGTGTTCTTAAATATCCCCCCCTTCCGAAAAGTTTGCATTTCTGCTTGATAAAGGGAGGGGGGGTCCGAAAACGAAAGTAATGAAGCTGAAAAGTTTGTATGAATTGATGCATGGTGTTCAAAAGTATTCCTATTCTCAAAGTTACACTATTTATCTTTTACCTAAAATAGCGAAAGCTATCATGCATTCATGGTCCTCTGACTGAAAGTTCTTTCAGCATGATGGATGAAACTGTCATCGAAGGGCATAATTTAATAAAAAGAAAAAAAAAGCGATAATAAAGAAATGGGAAGGGAAACAATGATATCGGCAAAGTGAAATTTTAAGCACTGGATGCTGTGCAGCTGCAGTCAACAAAAGACAAATGTGGCTGTGGAACTTGCAAAGAAGTTTATTAGATATTTTTTTAGATATCTATAAGAATATCAAAAATGCAATGTATTCACTTGTTGAACACATTGCTGTTGCATGTGGTCATTACAAAACATGATAAATTTCATGTTATTGCTTTAAAATACGAATATTATATTTTTTGCTAAACTAAGAAGCAAAACGGATCGAAATTCTAAATACATTGAGTCGTAGTGAAATATTTTTAATATGAAAAAATCTGCATTGATTTTTCATAATTGCCTACCATTTTTGTAAGTTTTTTTTTATTTCACCTGTTAATTTTTTTTAAATACTTCCCACTTTAAAAAATTACTCCCTAAATTTTTTCAAACGAGTAAAAATACTTGAAATTTTTTTTGGCGAACTCTGAGTGTGTGGCCCCATTTTGGGCGATACAGCATTGAATCCGACGTGGCATCGACACTCAACAAACAAATTTAACTGGGAACGAGAAGACGCAAAATCTATATAAAACAGGATAAATGAATAATTAATACACACATTGACGTGGATTAGGAACATCAAACAGAAGTCACCTCTCTTTCCACGTTTTTAAGTGAGTCATGGAAAAATTCTCATAGGCAGACACCGGGAATCGAACCAGAGAGATGACTTCTGTTTGATGTTCCTAATCCACGTCAATGTGTGTATGAATTATTCATTCGCCTCCTAGTAATTTGTTCAGTTGCTGCTTACCATCTTTGGTGAACACCCAGCATTGTGCGGGGCTCCAAGAAGCAATCTGCCATGTGGTCTGGCAGTCAGTTGTATGTGAGGCTGGAGAATTCAAGGTTTCTATGGTGCAGTGGTAGCATGTCCAGCGTAACTGGAAGATCCTGGGTTCAATTCCCGGTGGCGGCCGATGAGAATTTTTCCGCGACTCACTTAAAAACGTGAAAAGAGCAATGACTTCTCTTTGATGTTGATGAGGATAAATGAAATTATATACACTATCTACCAACAAGTAATTGGACACCCCTGCAATCGACGATATCTGCGGTCCTGATACACGTCACGGCCGCCGCCGTTAAATATCGTGTGGGAAACAAAAACGCAACCACTCGCACGCAAGATGCCACACAATTCGAGAAAGGTGTAATCGTCGGGTATCACAGAAATGGCCGATCCATACGTGACATATCCAGCGAGTTGAAGTACCCAAAATCGACAGTGGCCTACGTGATTGACAAGTGGAAGATGAGAGGTGACTGTCGGAATGTGTCCCGACCCGGCAGACCCACAAAACTGGGAATTAGAGACCGACGGGTGCTGGTCAGAGAAATTTTGGAAGAACCGCACCAAATCGATGGGCCACATCCGCGAGGAGTTTCAACAGGCATCCGGGAGTGTTCTTTCGATGAATACCATCCGTAAGGAAGCCCATCTGCTCGGTTATCATGGACGTGCTGCCACCCACAAGCCTTTGATCACCAAGTCCAATAGCGCTGCTCGGCTAACGGGATACAAAGAACGTCGACAATGGACAGTTGAACAGTGGAAACAGGTTCTCTGGAGCGACGAATCAAGGTTCACCCTCTACCGTTCGGATGGCAGGGTCTGGGTTTAGCGTCTGCCTGGAGAACGCCTCCTGCCGGAATGTATTGTGCCAACTGTGAAGTTCGGTGGCGGTGGAATTATGCTATGGGGGTGTTTCTCCTGGTATGGCACGGGACCCTTGGTCGCAATTCCTGGTAGACTCAACGCCGAGACCTACTGCACCATTTTGGATGACCATGCGCTTCCTACATTGTGGCAGTTTTACGGGGTGGACCCATGTTACTTTCAGGATGACAATGCCACCTGTCATGTTGCGAGGTCCACCATGGCTTAGTATGGTGACAATGGCGTTAATCGAATGGACTGGCCTGTGCAGAGCCTGAACCTTAACCCTATCTAGCACCTCTGGGACGAGTTGGAGCGTCGACTTAAGGGGTGCCCCCACCGTCCGAAATCGGTGAAGGAACTAACCTGTCTTCTCCAAGCCGAGTGGAAGAAAATACCGCTAGCCGTCGTACAACGCCTGGTTGAGAGTATGCCCCGGAGGGTCGCAGCTGTAATTGCCGCTCGTGGAGGCTCCACCAACTATTGAAGGTGAATAAACTTCGTTTTCCTTTGCTATCACAGGTGTCCAATTACTTGTTGGTAGATAGTGTATATACATAACATAATCTATATACAATATTTGGATAAATAAAATTACATATTGTTTGAACAATAAGGAAAATTATTTGCCGTCCGTTTGATCTTTTGATCACTTGGATAGCTTGTGCCAGAAAACTCTAAGAGAAAAATTTTGAAAGATCTCAGTGAATAGCTGCCGCAGATGATGATATATTTTTCATAGTTCTCCATACTGTGCGTTTGTACACTGCAACCTGCAATGGGAAATTTCGTTTTCTATGACAAAATTTCGCTTTTTCTACTGGAAATTCCCAATGCTTTACCTATTTTTACGCCATACACATGCATCTAAAAGTTCTACAGAAATTTTTTTTTGATTGGAGGTTTAACGACCACCGTGAGCAACTCAATGGGCTATAAGCAGTCGCCCGTCCCTAATTTAGGGTCACTGGTTCCAGGGAAGGGAGAGAGCCAGTGCCGTAAGACAAACACAACATCCATGCCTGACCGAGATTCGAACCCGGACCCCTTACGGACGAATGATCAGAGGCCAACGCCTTAGACCACTGCGCCACCGGGCGGCACAGAAAAATTAGCAATCAGAATGAGTGTTATTGCAAAAATCTTTGTATTTCAGTCAAAGAAAAAAGGGGGGGGGGCATGGTCCAATTTCCAGGGGAGGGAAAATGCACCGCTCCCTCTATGGGCGTCCATGTGTATATACACAATATATAACTACAGAAAACTTTTCATTCAAGTTGTATCACAGAGAAAAAAAAATTCCTTTTTCCCTCTGTGTTGTCTGTAAATGCAATAATATTATTCGATATTTGACAGTGGATATAACAGCATGTGTTTTCTTACTAAAACCCAGCTGTGACTGTTTCCTTACTTGACTGCATTTGGTTAAAACTTACTGTCACCTCCCGCCCCTCATGGGATGTGATCTCACAAAACCATAAAGGATATCGAGCATGCGAAGTCTGGGCTCCTTCCTGTAAAGATTATTTAACAAGAAGTTTCTAAGTGCCACAGGGAATCAACACTAGAAGACCCCCCCCCACACACACACACACACCCCTCTCCACCCAGCATCATCATTGTTTATTCCCATGCTCCAAGGGTTGGAGGCATTTAACTCCCTAAAAGACACACTTCTTATCTTACAATGCAAAGCTCTCCTAATATTGGTAAAGTGAATTCTTCCCAACTGCCAGGTTAAAGTGAACGGACTATACTGTTGAACGCTTTCCAACTTTCCTAGAGTTGGGAAATCAGTGGTGAAAGTATGGCGCATATGGTGGCGGACTAAGTAAAGACTGCATGGTTGATTTCAGTAAGTGCCGAGCACAGTCATATGATAATGCAGCAAATATGGTTAGTAAATACGCCTGAATGGAACAACAAACTCTCGAGGTAAACAAGTGTGCTATGTAATATGTATAGTCCTTGTGCCGAATATTCACTAAATCTTGTTAGCCATCAATTGCTGTTTAGATGCAGTAAACTTGTTTGCTGTTGTGCAAGAAATATACACTTTCTTTTCATCTTCTACAAAAAGGTGGGTTGTGTTGTTATCATTCTTGAATGCAGATTCCACAGTACCAAAGTATCTGTCCGACACTAGGTGGGAAACACATGCGAAAGCTGTATCTGCCGTAAATGAAAGTTACTGGCCAATCATACATGCTCTAGGTCAGTGGTCTCAAACTAGCAGCCCGTATGCGGCCCGACGCCAACTGTTTTGCGGCCCGCATGAATGATTACCAAAAAAAAAAAAGTAAATCACCCTTTTTTTAAGTATATTACAATATATTAAATATAATATAAACATAGTAATGTTTGGCAAAATCATCTGCTTTATAAGTAACAAGTTTATTTACGAAGAATATAACTGTATGGCGGTTTGAATGTTTCAAAGACATGGAAAATATTTCAATATATTAAATGCTCCATTTTCCTATAATTCTGAAAACACACCTGAAAAACTTCTGTGTGAATTAATAGGCTTTCAGTGTGACTCCTAAAAAATTCAACAGCTGCAATCTAACAGAGTTTTACTAGTTAGTTTCAAAGGACAAGTATGTAAGCATTCATAACCTAGCTGGCACGGGTTCTGTCTATGTTCCGAACAACATACTCATGTGAGCAGTTGTTTTCAAGAATGAAGCAAGTAAAATGTCTTGAGATGAATAGGTTAAGTGACAGCTGCTGGTCAGAACATGTAATATTTTCTGTACCGTGTACAGTTGGTAAAATGCGACTGTTTTAAGATTTACGTGAAAAATAATTGTTACGTAAAAACGATTATTTTTAGTGATTGACGAAGCATTTGTTTTTAATATTTACCGATAATTAGAAATAATATTCCACTCCAGTGCCAAGCCATTGGTGTAGTTTTGTGAAATTAATAATAATTTATAAGAAATTTATTAATATTCATGCGGCCCCCTAAATTCCTTCAAAACTGGAGTGGCCCTTTCTAGGGTCTGAGTTTGAGACCACTGCTCAAGGTCTTAGGTTCCCAACTGGTGAGGCGTGAGCCAATGCGCGCAATGTTGTTCACTCACTATACATGGATGAAAAGGGACACTCCTCCAAACACAGTGTGATAGTTCTCCACACACACACATAGTGTTTTTCTGTCACTCTCTCATCGCGGAAATAACGTTTCTTGTGACTGTTGCCATATATTCTACTTAATCTAGAACTAAACTAATCTACTTGACATTGAGAATGGACCGCTATTTCAAGCGAACTATGAGTAGTGCAAAATCTGCAGACCAAAGTGAACCTAGTAATAGTAAGGATTACTACTGACAACACAAGTACAGCCCCAGATAAAGGAAAGAAAATGTGCAAGCAATATGACGCAAGTTATATAAAGTTCAGATTTTCTTGTTTTAGTAGCAAATCTGGCATTCAACAGCCGCAGTGTGTCATTTGTTTTGAAGTTCTCGCCAATGACACAGCCTTAGACCTGCGAAACTTAAAAGACATCAGGAAACTATGCATGAAGATTATATACACAAGGATCGTGAGGTTGTTTTTTTTGTTTGAAAAGAGATGGAATTGAAACGACGGAAGACTGTTATGTCAAAAGAAACTATGGTATCGCAGAAAGTGTTGAAAGCGTCTTATGTAGTGGGTATGAACATCGCTAAATGTAAGAAATCACATAGCACTCCTGAGAATTTGTTGCTTCCGGCAGCTGTAGAAATGTGTCGCATTATGAATGGAGAGGCAGCTGCGAAGGCATTACAAACTATTCCACTGTTAAATAATACAGTTTCATGACAAATGGATGATTTGGCTATGGATTTGAAAATGCAGTTAATTCGTGGGGGAAAGTTCCGCAGCATCTTTTCGAGTTGCGTGATGAAATTAAAAATTTTCTGCTTGGGAAAACGGAATTAGCAGAACATTTGTTTAAGGTCGAATTTTTAGCAACACTGGTCTATTTGGTAGACATTTTTAAAAGCCCTAAATTTTTAGCAGTACTGGCCTATTTTGCAGATGTGTCTGGAAGCCCTAAATTCTTTTCCCTACCTACAGAGATTGTATGCTTTTTTTTCAAGTTCCCCTCGTAAATGAGCAATATTTTCTAGCAATTTGAACCAAAATGTGAATAATAAATTACTTCACTTAAAAAGCTTAGGCAAGACTAGACGGTGTTGTCATAACAAGTCAGTGCAATATTTTGTGCGCTCTAAACTACAATATTATTTTTTTTTTATTGGAGGTTTAATGACAACCGTGAGAAATAATTTTTATGATGCAAATTTGGAAAAAACAACCTCTTCCCCTTCACGAAATTCTGCTTTTATGTGAACGATAACCTTTTCCGTGAGTCATAATATTACATAAAAATACTCAAAACTTTTTTCAACCTATTCCATCGTAGTCATATTGCTGCTCGATTTTCGAGTTTTATGTATTTTTCAAAACTTCGTCACTAACCCTAATCACACATGCTACGGTGGTCTTTCCAGTTCCCCAGTCTCCAAATGGGATGAAACGTCATTTTATTTTATTCTGCTATGTAAACTAAGTTATGTGGAATGACCCAAAATATCAAGTCCTGCATGAATTGTCCTCGCAAGAGAAACTTCTGGGACCTAATTCAAACTGAGTTGATATTTCTAAATATGGTACTTATAAGCAAAACAGAAATCAATAGGGAAATATAAACTTTCCTTTCAGAATCACCAACATTTTGCTGTTTTTCAGCAATGCGTCGCATCCGTTGACTTTGGAATACGGTGGATGCCTTCGTGGACGTTTCTTGGCCATTTCTAACGATAAAAAAATAAAAAAAAACACACACACGAGAATACAGTGTAAACGGAAACAGCAGTCTCAAAACCAGGTACCTTCGTGACGTCAATACAAATCTTACTGCGAACGAGACTACAAGCAATGGTCAGAATCAGTAGTACCAGTGTTCAGAACACATTTTAAGCTGAATTAATGTTAGAATGTTTAATCTAAGTATCTTAAGTCTTTAATAACATTCCATCTTAACTTTTAAGCCCACTCATGTGTTCAATCCATTCCGAAAATTATTAATATTACACGCTAAATGTACGACATGGTAACATTAAGCCAATCATTGGGACATGTAGAGCCATCTAGTAGCAAGTGCCAACACTGTATAAAGGAAAAGTAATTGATTTTTAAAATAATTAGAAATAAGACTTGAAAAATATTATATACCCCAAATTGTAGCTAAAGGTCATTTTTATCGGTAAAAAAATTTTGATGTCTTAAAATCTACTATTCGTTGAGAAATTGGGTCCCAAAGTAATACCATTGAAAATACAAGGCAAAGATTTTAGGGAGATCCACCTTAACTTACAGGTCTTGGACGAAATTTTATCATCCGATAAACTGATCCTTTCAAAGCAGCGATTGGCAACCTAAATGAACCATAGGGGCTCCTCGCAAACGTAAACCTTCGACCATATCATCATCATCATCATCATTGTCAACCATTATCAATCCACTGCTGGACGAAGGTCTCCCCAAGTTTCCTCCACAACGGTCTGTCTTGTGCCAGTCTCCTCCATGTCACCCCTGCATACTTTCGAATTTCATCCACCCATCTCCCATGTGGTCTTCTTCTGGGTCTTTTCCTGTCCCTTGGAATCCAATCTAAAATTTCGGCTGTCCATCGATGATCTGTCCTTCGGGCAGTATGTCCATCCAGCCCATTGCCATTTCAGGGATTTAACTCTGATCATGATGTCTTCCACTCTTGTCATTTTTCGGATCCACGA
Organism: Macrothele yani; assembly: GCA_039090855.1. Taxonomy (NCBI): domain Eukaryota; kingdom Metazoa; phylum Arthropoda; class Arachnida; order Araneae; family Macrothelidae; genus Macrothele; species Macrothele yani. The sequence goes on from CM076996.1 coordinate 11,470,262, forward strand.
GTTCCTCTTCTTATCTCTCCTGGTTACACGAAGCATGCACCTCTCCATGCTGCTTTGAGTTGTCTGCAGTCTTTGTATATCTCTTTTAGTTAAGGTCCACGTCTCTGCACCATACGTAAGCACTGGAAGGATGCATTGATCAAACACTTTTCTTTTAAGACATAATGGCATATTGCTCTTGAAAATTATGCTGTTTCTTCCAAAAGCTCTCCAGGCAAGTTTTGTACGCCGATTAATTTCTTCATCAATGTGACCCTCACTTGATATCTGCTGTCCAAGATAAACGTACGTGTCTGTTATCTCCAGCTTTTCTCCATCAATCAATAAATCTTCATTTCTTGTAAAAGCATTGAACATCACTTTTGTCTTCTGAAAGTTCATTTTTAATCCCACTTCTTTACTCTTGTCAGCAAGTTCCTGGATCATACTCTGTAGCTCTGATGGGGTAGTTGCAAATATGACTACGTCATCAGCAAAACGAAGGTGGGTTAGATAATCTCCATTAATCTTTATCCCTTTGTTTTCGCAGCTCAGCGACTGAAAAACACCCTCCAATGTGGCATTAAAGAGCTTCGGAGATATGGTGTCACCTTGTCTCACTCCCTTTCCAATTTTTATGTGTGTTGTATTTTCAAACAGCCGAATCTTTGCACTTGCATTTTCATAGATGTTATTAATAATATTAATGTATGCATCTTCAATACCGCAGGTTTTCAGAGCCATTGTAACTGCTGATGGTTTCACCGAATCAAAGGCTTTTTCATAATCGATAAAAGCCATGCACAGTGGAAGTTCATATTCCCTCGCTCTTTCAATTAGTTCTCTCAGTACGTGGATATGATCTATTGTGCTGTAGCCACTCCTGAATCCAGCTTGTTCTCTCGGTTGAGCCATGTCCAGTGTTACCTTCAAGCGGTGTGAAAGAACTTTAGTGAAGATTTTATAAACTACTGATAGGAGGCTGATAGGTCTGTAGTTTCCGAGATCCTCAATGTCACCTTTCTTATGTAGCAGGATCATTGTAGCAGTGTTCCAATCCTCAGGAATCTTTCCTTCATTAAGGCATCGAGTGAAAATTTGGGCGAGTACTGTTTCAATTTCTCCACTTGCTTCTTGTATGATGTCTACAGTAATTCCATCTTCTCCTGGAGCTTTTCCCCGCTTCATGTTCTTGATTGCATGTGCAACTTCTGCTGGAAGGACTGGAGGAACTCTGGTACTGGTATCTTTCATGATGTCTGGAGTGCATGTATCATCCCTTTCATATAATTTGGAGTAGAAATCTTTCACTCTTGTCAAAATTTCGCCTCTATTTCTTGTTACAGAACCATCTTCTTTTCTCAGTGCCATAATCTGTTTTCTTCCCTTACTGAGATGTCCCTTTGCTATCTTTAGGCTTTGGTTGTTTTCAATTGCTTTCCTCACTAGTTCACAGTTGAATTTTCTTACGTCTTCAGTGATACTTTTTCTTACTGTCTTGCATAGCTCTATATATTCCACTTTGGAAGTCACATCTTCTTTAGTTGTCCTCATCTCTCTTCTTTTTTGCATCAACATTTTCGTTTTTCCTGATAATTTGTTTACATGCAACTTGTTCTTAGACCCAGCTAATTTTGTTGCTGTTTCCATAAGAGCTTTGGTTACTTTTCTGTTAACTTCAGAGATGTCCACTTCTTCCGATGTTAGGCCTTCTAAAGCAGAGAACCTGTTCTTCAGTTCCAACTTGAAGGTATTATGGTGTTTTTTAAGGTTGGTTATGTCAATAGATTTTGTTTGTCTTATGAGCTTGCCACGTTCAAGTTTGGTGTTGAGGTGCATCTTACATCTCACCAATCTATGGTCACTACCTGTGTTGAACTTGTTTAGCACACTGCAGTCTTCTATGACGAATTTTTTGTTACACATAATAAAATCAATTTCACTTGTCGTCCCATTTGGATGTCTCCATGTCCATTTCCTGTGTGGCTTTTTCTTGAAGAAGGAGTTCAAGATGAAAAACCCTTCTGCCTCTGCAAACTCAACGAGAGTATTTCCACGCTGGTTTCTGTTGCCGTGACCGAATTTACCTACTGAAGTTTCATTCTGTTGCCGTTGCCCTATTTTTGCATTGAAATCTCCCATAATTATTTTCAAGTGCTGCTTACCTTTATTATTTAGATGACAAATTTCCTCATAAAATTCTTCAATTTCTTCTTCAGGATGACTTGTGGTGGGTGCATAAGTTTGAATAATATGAGCCTGGTATCTTTTCGAGAGTTGGATAACAAGTCGTGCAGCTCTGTCAGAGGAACTTTCAACTTCTACAACTTTATCCTTCAGTTTCTTGTTTATTATAAATCCAACACCACTAGTTCTGCCAGTATCTGTCCCACGATAGTAGAAGAGATGTCCACTTTTCAGTTCGATGAGATCTTCTCCTTTTCTCCTTACCTCACTTAGCCCCACGATGTCCCACTTGATCCTTTGTAGTTCCTCTTCCAATTCAAGAAGCCTTGAATCAGAAGATAGGGAGCGTCCGTTGTACGTAGCCAAGGTCAGCATCAGATGGCAGCCTAGTCCGGTCCTCCGGGGATTCTTAGCACCCTCTGCCTTCATGTCGCACTGGCGGCTGCCTTGGCCAGGTACATTCCAGCTGCCGGAGACTGAGGGCCAAGATTTAAGTTGTGGAATCATTTTGGAGGGGTTTGGCCATAACTCACCACGCTGGCCAAGCGGGTTGGTGAGTGTGGGATAGAATTTCCTCTAATCCCGATGGTATAGTTATACCGCTATTGGCGGTCGTCAGAGCCCCTTTAGTGGGAACAGGATGTACCACGAGAAGGCGGGGTTGACATTTGTCAAGGAGAGGCTGTGATGTTACGCATCACCTGACCTTACATCCCTTCGACCATATATACTAGTATAAAGGTACCAGTACCAGAGTTCTTCCAGTCCTCCCAGCAGAAGTTGCACATGCAATCAAGAACATGAAGTGGGGTAAAGCTCCAGGAGAAGATGGAATTACTGTAGACGTCATACAAGAAGCAATTGGAGAAATTGAAACAGTACTCGCCCAAGTTTTCACTCGATGCCTTAATGAAGGGAAGACTCCTGAGGATTGGAACACGCTACAATAATCCTGCTACATAAAAAAGGTGACATTGCGGATCTCAGGAACTGCAGACCTATCAGCCTCCTATCAGTGGTTCATAAAATATTCACTTATTCACTAAAGTACTTTCACACCGCTTGAAGGTAACACTGGACATGGCCCAACCGAGAGAACAAGCTGGATTCAGGAGTGGCTACAGCACTATAGATCATATCCACGTACTGAGAGCACTACAGTAATTGAAAGAGCGAGGGAATATGAACTTCCATTGTGCATGGCTTTTATCGATTATGAAAAGGCTTTTGATTCAGTGAAACCATCAGCAGTTACAATGGCTTTGAAATCCTGCGGTATTGAAGATGCATACATTGATATTATTAATAACATCTATGAAAATGCAAGGGCAAATATTCTGCTGTTTGAGAATACAGCACACATAAAAATTGGAAAGGGAGTGAGACAAGGTGACACCATATCTCCCAAGCTCTTTAATGCCAATTGGAAAATGTCTTTCAATCACTGAACTGGGAAAACAAAGGGATAAAGATTAATGCAGATTACCTAAGTCACCTTCGTTTTGCTGATGGCGTAGTCATTTTTGCAACTACCCCATCAGAGCTGTGGAGTATAATCCAGGAACTTGCTGACAAGAGTAAGGAAGTGGGGTTAAAAATGAACTTTCAGAAGACAAAAATGATGTACAATGCTTTTACAAGAATTGAAGATTTATCGATTGATGAAGAAAAAGCTGGAGATAACAGATGCGTACGTTTATCTTGGACAGCAGATATCAAGTGAGGGTCACACTGATGAAGAAATTAATTGGCGTATAAAACTTGCCTGGAGAGCTTTTGGAAAAAACAGCATAATTTTCAAGAGCAATATGCCATTATGTCTTAAAAGAAAAGTGTTTGATCAATGCATCCTTCCAGTGCTTACATGTGGTGCAGAGACGTGGACCTTAACTAAAAGAGACATACAAAGGCTGCAGACAACTCAAAGTAGCATGGAGAGGTGCATGTTTGGTGTAACCAGGAGAGATAAGAAGAGAAACTCATGGATCAGAAAAATGACGAGAGTGGAAGACATCATGATCAGAGTAAAATCCCTGAAATGGCAATGGGCTGGACATACTGCCAGAAGGTCAGACCATCGATGGACAGTCGAAATTTTAGATTGGTTTCCAAGGGACTGGAAAAGACCCAGAAGAAGACCACATGTGAGATGCGTGGATGAAATTCGAAAGTATGCGGGAGTAATATGGAGGAGACTGGCACGCGACAGACAGTTGTGGAAGAGGCTTGGAGAGACCTTCGTCCAGCAGTGGATTGATAATGGTTGACAATGATGATGATGATGATGATGATGATGGTCGAAGACGTAAAGAAAGTTCTTTTAGTACGGATAACGTTGCACGTGTTCTCGTGAAGTCGTATGTAGGAATGGCTGGTTTAGCACTCTCAATCCTTGAGATAATGAAATTTGTGGACGCTACAAAAAATTCACTATGCATCAAAGCAGAAGAAGGGATTCTTACTGTAGGTCATATCATTTCATGTGGAATTAAGAAGGATGATAGGAAAGAAATCCACACAGTTTCACATTTCACGGCAATAACGTGGTCGCCTCATTCGATCAACGGTGTTTTAGACAGAAATAATTGTGAAATTTCTGTTAAGTCTTTTGAGGGCTCTTGTAAAACAGGCAGATAATGATTTATTGTGACAGGTAATTCCTATTTTTTACATTTTCAGACAAGTGATATAGTAATACCGACAGGGGTGTAGCAAGAATTAGTGGGACCTTGGAAAAATCACATTTTGGTGCTCCCTTCACCGTGGCCACCGCCTTCACCCACCACACCACTAGTAGGTGTACACTGAGTGGCCACTTTATTATGACCACCCCCTCAGTACTTCGTTGGGCGACCTTTTCCCTTTAATACTGCGTCGATTCTTCGTGGCATGGACTCCACAAGTTGTTGATAGGTGGTTTGTGGAATCTGAGACCATGCTTGATGAATAGCACTTTCCAGGAGTGTGATATTGCAGGGTTGTTGATCCAGCTGTCTGATGGCTGGTTCAACTTCATCCCACAAATTCTCAATGGAGTTGAGATCTGGAGATTGTGGGGGCCACCTAAGCAAAGTAAACTCCCCGGCATGTTCCTGAAACCAATCCTGTACAATACGAGCTCTATGGCAGGACGCATTATCTTGTTGAAAGTAACTATCGCCATTGGGATAAACCATCCACATGACAGGATGCACTTGGTCCGCAACGATGTTTAGATATGATGTGCCAGTCAGACGTTGATCAACACGAATTAAAGGGTCCAAAGCATGCCATAAAAACATTCCCCAAACCATAACGTTGCCTCCACCAGCTTGAAGGGTTGTAGCAATGCCTTTGGGGTCCATGCTTTCGTACTGTTTCCGCCAAATTTTCACTCGGTCATCGGCATGGTGCAACTGAAAACGTCATTCATTGGACCACATAATTTGTTTCCACTTTTCGACTGTCCAATCCTTGTGTTCGAACAGGCCTTCGGCTGTCATATCCCACCGATACAGTGTACGGCGAACAGTGCGTGCAGCGATCATTTGAGGGGATCCTTGATTAAGATGGTCTGTAATTTGATGCACTGCTGCCCTTCTGTTGTCTGTTACCAGTCTGGACACTCTCCGTTCCGCCCGAGCAGTCACTAGCCGATGACGACCACACGTTGCACGTAGAGACCCAGTTTTTTGGCTGACAGTCCAGTCTTTAAACACTTTAACAACAGCTGCTCTGGAACATTTCCCGAATGCAGAGGTTTCGGTGATACTCGCTCCATGGCTCCGAGCTCCTACAATCATCCCACGTTGAAAGTCCGTCAAATCGCCTTTTTTACCCATCTCCCAAAAATCACTTCTACTACTGTCGCAAGCACTAATCTTTCCCTTTTTATACCAGCTTCGCTCTCTGGCGGCAACAGCGTGTAGACATAACTCATTTGCTTAAAACTGTCAGATGGTCATATTAAAGTGGCCACTCAGTGTACTGGCAGATTAGAGTTTTGGTTTTTCTTGCTGTAAATTAGACAATACAGTTGGATCTGTAAAGTCAAAGTGACTGTTGACAGAACATTGCAAATTTTGTTCCTTAATGGAGTTTAAATTTATCTAGATAACAGCAATTACTTATTTTCGAGAGCATGTAGAAATACGGAATTTTAAATTATTACTATGCAATAAAAACATGCTGTCTTGTTTATTATTCAATCAAATACGTTACTAGGTTAGTAGCATTTCTCTGGCAGGAATTCAAATGCAAGGCACAAACGTGGTAAATGTGTAAATTAGTGTCCTAAATTATTTCGGCTGAAAAATGTTATTACCTGGAAAAAGTGCGACGTACAGATTTCCCATTATGGAAATGAATGGCAAATGGGGCAGAAATTTTATGTTTTAAATGCCTTTTAAAGATTTTATTGTAATATTTACTTGTAAGTGCGATGCTGTGAAGAGACGCTGTGGGAGGCCTAACGCATCGCTACGGCGACGAAGTCAAGCTTTGCTTCGTTGAAAGGAAGATTCGCTGCGACGTGTAATTCACGCGCGAATGACTACAAGTGCAGCCGCGTGCGTTCTTGCCAGGACAGCAAAGCATCATGTACTCATACGCTACAAAATATAGTTCGTTCATGTTTTGTCATTGTTCTTAAAGCAGTTGTTGAGAAATGTTTCGTTCTTTCACACATGATTCTAAATACAAGTACGAATGTGCTTTTCTATGTTGTACAGGAGACTGGAGAAGTATAACTTTTGGTTCTGCTCTGAACGGCTTCCATTGATTTGTTGGTGATTTGTTGTGCCACTGTACTTTTGGTTATCCTGTAAATACTTTCTTCGCAAGTCAGTTTCTATCTCACTGATACGTATCTTTTGCAAATCATAGGTTTTTTTCTGGTTTTTCTTGCCAACAACGTACAGGATTCAGCAAAATGAAGGGTGGATAATCTGGACCTATTTTGTGTAGCGTATCACTACAAAATTTATCGCTCTTCTGCCAACAACGTAACCGCTTTCTCTTGTACTCTTCCGCCCGTCATTTCGGTACAGCAACGAACCTTCCTTTTAACGGAACAAAGCTAAACATCGTTGTGGTAGCGATGTGTTAGGCCAGTCGTCCAAACTACTTTTCTGTGTAGTTTGTAGTGTAACGCGCCACTTTAACAAAAAAGTAGTGTAGCGCGATGCAAACCTCTATAGTTTGTAGCGAGTTTCGACGCTACTTTTAACGTTACTTCAATAAACAAACAAGGTGCCCTTCTACATATCACTTGATCGTCACGTGTGTTTGCGACACAACGCTAATACTCCTCGTTTGAACTGCACAGTTACAGCGCTAAGTATCGCCAGCTAGCGAACATTTCTTTCATGATATCGGCTATGCAGCGGATTAAAATGGACAGGTTATGACGAACGAGGGTCTCGGAATAAGAACGTTTGATGTTTCAAAGCACAGAGCTTTCTAGCATAGGTCGGCAACACCAACACTTGTCTCGTTGTCGTTTTCGTCTCGTGTGAATACGAACGTGTTTGCTTTCCTTGCTTCGAAGACTTATTTAACTTATGTTTCCAGGTGATTATAAATTTTTCTGTTTTCCTGAAATATGGCAGCTACTGTCCAGCTTGATAAGGAAAAAATTGAACGGCCTTGGTCGGCGTATAATAATTATTTCACAGTGCTCGAGAAGCAAGTAAACGGGAATTTTACACTCACGTGCAAACTTTGCCCGTTAAATAAGAAGCTGTCGGTTTCAAAGTCATCCGCCTCTAATTTGAAACGGCACCTAGAGGTAAGTCAAAATTTTCAGTACTAATAGTAATTAAATAAATAATTAGTTATGTGTATTTTTCGCTGTCTTTATAACCACTTATTTAAAAATTCCGGACTTTTTTCAATCCCGGACACAGCCCCGGACGTCATTACAAATCCAGGACTGTCCGGGCCAATCCCGGACGACTGGTAACCCTAATTATATGTCATAACCAAGTTTTTCTACTTTAAATAACGGAAAAGTAGAAAAACTTTGGTTTTCTGCTTTCTTCCTTATATTTGAAAATTTTCTGTTTTAAAATATCAGGTAGAATGCCATATTTACAAATATTAATATATTAACTGAAACTGCAATATACTAAGTTAGTACTACTAAAACTGTTCATAATTTAAAAAAATGTTTTTAAATCATTAACATTACTTCTCAAGTAGAGCACTTCATAACAAATTTTCACCTATAGATGACGCTGTACTACTATCACACAATCAGAACAGCATGGAAAAAATAAGTCAAGATGGCATAGCATTTATTCATTTGTATTTGCGAGCATGTTACAACAGCAGTTGTTCCAGGGGCGGATGGTATTTTTGCGGGGCCCGGGACAAAGTTTTATAGAAAAATCTTGCATTATAAAGTTATGTGAAGAGGCCCACCGTAAAGTCTCCCCCCTCCCCGCTCACAAGCACACGATAATTACCATAAAGAAACAAAAATAATAGCCCCAAAGAAATGCCATATTTACAGATATTAATATATTAACTGAAACTGCAATATACTAAGTTAGGCCGCCCCGGTGTCGCAGTGGTCTAAGCGATGGCCTCTAATCATTCGTCCGAAAGGGGTCCGGGTTCGAATCCCGGTGAGGCATGGATGTTGTGTTTGTCTTACGGCACTGGCTCTCTCCCTTCCCTGGAGCCAGTGACCCTAAATTAGGGACGGGCGACTGCTTATAGCCCATTGCGTTGCTCACGATGGTCATTAAACCTCCAATCAAAAAAAAAAAAAAAAAAAAAAGAAGTGGGTTAGTTTTGCTTGAAAAAATTTCTAGTGTGAACGCTGCTCAAAGAAAAGGAGAATATATTAAGTTTTATGAATAACGCTTAATGGTTTTAAAAATGCCCTGTATCCTGTAAAATATACTTTTGTGTTTTTGTACTCGCTACTATCCCTGTATCAGTATTAGCTATAAATATTGTTGGATAAAATATTTAAATTTGTAATCTTCAGAGGCTTATTTTGTCACCCTTTTTTTCAGCGAAAACACAGACACAAGCTGTCTGAACTGGAGGGGCTAATAAAAGCGTTAAAACGCAAATCAAGCCTAAAAACCCATGATGCTTTGAAGCACGTGTCCCTGTTTGATAGAGCTCCTGCAAAGATGTCTTCCCGGTCCTCCCAAGAAGAAATTGACGGTGCTTTGGTAAATTGGATCGTCGATGGTGCCCATGCTTTTTCTGAAGTGGAAAGGGAATCATTTAGAGTCCTGTGGGAGAAGCTAACCACAAGTAAACTGATGTCTTCGAAAACCTTAGTGCATCGTCTTAACTCCAAATATGAGCAGATGAAAAACCTGCTGATTTCTGCATTATCAGAAGCCCAGTACGTGTTTTTTATGTTTAACGACCACCGTGAGCAACTCAATGGGCTATAAGCAGTCGCCCGTCCCTAATTTAGGGCCACTGGTTCCAGGGAAGGGAGAGAGCCAGCGCCGTAAGACAAACACAACATCCATGCCTCACCGGGATTCGAACCCGGACCCATCTCGGACGAATGATCAGAAGCCATCGCTTAGACCACTGCGCCACCGGGGCGGCCCAGTACGTGTGTGCCACAGCAGATTGTTGTGCTGCCAACAACAAGTCGTTTCTAGGAGTCACTTGCTTTTATTTGAACGACTCTGTAGAAAGAAGGTCAGCAACTTTGGCCTGTAAGAGGATTGTGGGTAAACACACATATGATGTATTGGCCAAAGAAATATTTACGATACTTGTGTCTTACATGATCCAAAACAAGACTCTTATTATGGTGACGGATAACGCAACAAATTTTGTCGAAGCTTTCCGTATATTCTCGGATGAAAGTCATGGGACAGAAGATAGTTATGATTTTTTGCTGGAAAACATACCGATATCTCGCAGTTTAGAGGGAAATGATACGAATGCCGAAAATGACGTGGTTTTGCCACCACATCACCACTGTTCTGCCCATACGCTAAATTTAGTGGCAGCAAAAGATTGTGAAAAGGCACTTGAAAACAGTGCCTTCAAAAGAGTTAGCCGAAGTGCATTTGCAAAGTGCCAAGCGCTTTGGAACAAATCAAAAATGTCGGTTGTTTTAGCTCACAAGATATCTGCAGAACTAAGTGCCCGTCTCATAATACCAAGTAGGACGAGATGGAACTCAATGCATTCTGCCGTCGAGCGTATATGCCGGTTCCTGAGAGCGAACGAGGAGAAACTACCAGTGGCGGCTTTTGGGAGGAGGCAAGGGAGGCAGTGCCTCCTCAGAATTTTAAGACTCTTAATTAGAATTATTCGTTTTGTTCATTCAGTACCTTTGGGTATAGGAGAGCAAACGTTTATGCCAGTTAACTCTTTTGAATTAAATGTAGTCTATGCGTTCATTCAGTTTTTTAAATTGACGCTTTTCGAAAACAATCGGTAGCGCGTAGTTGCGAATTGTCCTCAGGTGACGATATCCGTCCTAGAGGCAGGAAGCAAACTGCCTCTCGTACATTTTGTGCCAAACCTGTTTACTCCCACTGAATCAGTAGATACGAAGGTAGGCGGTGGAACTGCCAACACAAAGAGCGCACGCGCACCGTGGACTTCCTGTGAAGCAGATGTTATCTTGCCTCATGGGAACAGCTGTTTAGTAGGCAGCAGCTCCGCTGTGGTAACTCCTCATCCTGACAGCTTCGAGCGTCATTACATAGCGTCTTCTTCCTAATTGCTTTTCTTTCACACTAATGTTTGTGTAACTAATTTTATTTATGTTTTATGAAGAGTTGTTTATCAGTCCATGGCCTCTGCTTCAAACATATCTAATGTGGTGGATAGCTTACTGGAAAAGCCTTTCAGTAGGAGAGGTTTTGAAGAAAGGAATCAAATTAAAAATGATGGTAAGCCTACACCTGAAATGAAAAAGATGACTTCAAAGGGAAAACTTCAAACAGAGGTTTTAATATTGACTGGTACAGAAAAGAACAATGGCTAACTGGTAGTGAATCAACGAACAAACTATATTGCTGGTCATGTTTGCTGTTTCCTGTGAGTGGCAATAAAGTCTGGCAAGAGAAAGGCTTCAATGATTTGAAAAATTTACTACGTGCTTTGGACAGGCACAAAAAGTGTAAAGATCACATTTTGGCAGTTGTTAAATTAGAGTTGCTAGGCAAAACAAGGATAGACTACTCTCTCAACAAAGCGAAGAGAACGAGTGACTTACGTCATAATGAAAAAGCAAAAAGAATCGTAATGTAATGAAGAAGTTGATTGATATTACAACACTACTGGCGCGACAAGAGCTCCCATTTCGTGGACACGATGAGAGCGAAGTCTCTGAAAATAAGGGAAATTACCTCGAGATGATTGATTTACTCTCCAAGAGTGACGAAACATTGAGAGTGTTTATTGAGAATAGTACAACATTTTCAGGAACTTTAAAAACAATACAGAATGATTTAATCGAATCAGTTGCTCATATAATTAGGAATGAAATCAATGCAGATATTGAAAATGCCCAGTTTTTTCTTGGCAGATTGATGAAGCGACAGACATTAGCTCCCATGCACAAGTATCAATTATAGTTCGATTCGTGAAAGATGGAGTACCAGTAGAAAGATTTTTGGGATTTTTTGACGTAAGTTCTGATCGGTGTCCTACTTCGCTTAAAGAATTACTGGATCGTGAGCAGGAAAGATTTAGCTATAAAGAAAAACTAGTTGCACAGACATATGATGGCGCAGCAGTGATGGCATCAGAGCTGAATGGATTTCAAGCAAAAGGGAAGTGTGATGCCCCTCAAGCATTATTTCTTCACTGCTACGCACACAGGCTGAACTTAGTTTTGAGCAGAGCAACGTCTGTGTTGAAGGAATCCCCCCCTTTTTTTTTTTTTTGCAAATTTAAATGCAATTTGTGCATTCTTTTCCAAATCGACAAAGCATGTTCATTTACTAGAATCTGTTGGTGGACCCAGACCACCTCGTGTATCTCAGACCAGGTGGAACTTCAAATCTCGTTCAGTGTCTACCATAGCTGACCACAGGTGCCTGCTAATTGAAGTATTTGAAAAAATTGAGGATGATTCCAACTATGATGATGAGACAATTCATGAAGCAGCAGGACTAAAACGGTAGCTCCAAGATTTTAATTTCGTTTTTCTTCTCTTCTCATATAAAAAAAAAACATTTGATTTAACTGAGGTTACTTTCTCTGTACTGCAATCAAATAGTTCCGATGTTACATTTTGTAACAAACGAATTACTGGCTTATGTGAAAAATTGCTGTACTTTCGAGATCAGAGACAGTTTGATGATCTCTATCATAACGAGTGCAGTGAGGTTGGTTTTCCAAATAAAATATTTAAAGGAAGCAATGATATTCCAGCCACCGTGCAATACAGAAGACTGTATTATGAGGTAATAGACAATGTTACAACTCAGTTAAAATGCCGGTTTTCTGACATTGAGAAATTTAAATTTCTTCAGCTGGTCGATGTACACTGCGTTGAAGCTCATTCTAGAATTTTTCCTGAACATTGTTTTAAAGCTCTGCTTCAAACTTATGAAAAATACTTTGACAGCACCAAACTGCATAGTGAGTTGCAGGTTCTGTATTCAGACAGAGATCTGTGGAACAATGCCAAAAGTACAACAGAACTTCTATCTGCCATATACAATAATAATCTAACACAGGCACTGCCAGAGTTGTTTAGACTTTTTTCTCTCGTAGTAAAAATTCCTGCAACATCGACCTCTGTGGAAAGCAGTTTCTCGTGCCTGAAGAGGATAAAAAACTACAAGCGAAACTCCATTGGGCAAGAAAGGTTGTCAAGTTTATCAGTTCTGTCCATCGAGAAGGCGCTTATGGAGAGGATGGAAGCAGAACAGACATGGTATGACCATATAATAAATCACTTCGCCAAACAGAAAGAACGAAAGATAGATTTCATATACAAGACAATATAAGCGTAAGGTAAGCTTTCTCTCTTGCTGTATAGGTAAACGCTGTGTGCAGAAGTCTTCAAAACTTTTTTTCTTTTGGCGTCAGTGAAGGCAGAGGCGTACATACAATAGAATTTCATTTGAGATGAAAAAGATGTATAGTTCAGTCTTGCTTTTTATCTTCTGTTGATCTCTTTAATAAAATCTATTTCGATGCAATATATTTCATATTCAAACTGGCTTAACAGTTCTCAAATAGTACAAGAGGGCAATTCAGACTGAAAAAAATATATTTAGGCGAAGGGCCGGAGCCTTACATAAACAGGTTTTGTGTTGGTAAGTCATGTAAAACGTGCGTTTCCGGTAAAATTTTATTAATCTTTTTACGGGTCACGTTACTTATTTCATACTTCGCACATGAGAAAGTAAATAAAAAAAATTAGATTGTAAAAAAAATGGCATTAAATTGAATAAATTTATCATGAAAGAAATACGAGATTGCACCATATAATACAAATTTTGAAGATGACAATCCGATTTTGGGCGTAAATGTGACAAGGATGGTAAGTCTGAAAATATCCGAAAACTTGAAAATTTTCATCGTCGTGGATCGGGACTCGAACCCGCGTCTCCCAGATAGCACCCGGGTATGCTAACCACTACACCACCCATAACGACTAAGTTTCAAGTTTCCGATTAATTTGAATATAACGATCACGGGATTCGCTAGTCGAAGCAACCGGCATTCATATTTAGCGAATCTGGTTAATAATCCTATTCCGTGATTGCCCGGAATAGCAGATAAATCAAGAAAGAAATACGGGATTACACCATATAATGCAAATTTTGAAGATGACAATCCGATTTTTGGCGTAAATGTGACAAGAATGGTAAGTCAGATAATATCCGAGTCATCGTCCTGGAGCGGGACTCGAATCCACGTCTCCCAGATAGCGCCCGGGTATGCTAACCACTACACCACCCAGGACGATGAAAATTTGAAAGTTTTCGGATGTTATCTGACTTACCATCCTTGTCACATTTACGCCAAAAATCGGATTGTTATCTTCAAAATTTGAATAAATTTATTTGAATCCAGGCTGAAAAGTAGTTTGCCTCCCTAGCAATTTTGGTCACGGGCCGCCACTGGAAGCTACATAAGATTTTCGATGCTGCAGGTTTAGAAAGGCTATTGCCTCACGAAGTTGATTTTTTAAATGAATATTGTACCGTGATGGATCCCATTTTCCGTGCCTCAAATATCCTACAAGCAGAAGTGAGTGTCTCCATGGGATACCTCGCTCCTGCGCTGCATCAGTTATTGAGGACTCTAAAGTCCAGCACTGGCCTGCGATTCTGCGGTCCTTTGGTTGAAGCTGTGGTGTCGGGTATTGAAAAAGAGGTTCGGTCATTTGCTGTGGGAGAAACTGTTATTTCAGCTTGTTTCAAATCCAGATTCAAACTGCTCTGGATTGAGGAGAGTGAGAGGGAGAGGAAGAGGCAAAATGAGGCCAAGAAATGGATGGAAGAGTATCTCCACGATATGTTTCCTGGAACTTCAGAAACTGTAACCGAAGTTAAACCTTTGGATGATTTTGCAGGATATTATAACTTTCCGTCTAGCAGTTCAGAAGGTACTTACCAGGAAGAACTGAGAAGGTTCTTGTCCGAACCACTAAACCCTGCTACAACGCTTATGTCGTATAACTACATAAAACAGGCGTTTCTTAAAGCGAACACTGGTGTGCCGTGAAGTGCATCTGTTGAAAGATTGTTTTCGTTTGCGTCAGATGTGTTATGTCCAAAGAGATCCTGTTTATCTGACTGCAAATTTGAGATGCAACTTCTATTAAAAATGAACAAACATGTTTTTAAAAAGTAGAGTAGCTTCACATGATTATATGATATGCTATATTCTATATGCTACATTGCACAGTCATGTGCAATTCACATTTTATATGATATGCTATATGCTACATTGTAAAGTCTGGTGTATATGGGATATACAATATTTTGTAGTAATATAACATCCTTAACTTTGAGTGTGTATTGAATAATCTCGCAAAATTCGGGTCCTAAAAGTAGTGAAGTAGTGACTACATTTTCTAAGTAGTTTGTAGTCACTACTTTGTTAAAAATGTAGTTGTAGTTGTAGTTGTAGTTCGCTACAAATAAAAAGTAGTTTTCCAACCACTGTGTTAGGCCTACCGCAGCGTGTCTTCACAGCATCGCACTTACAGGTAAATATTACGATAAAAATATTTAAAACACGTTTAAAATATGAAATTTCTGAACCATTTGCCATTATTCTTCCTACTCTAAAATATGTACATCGCACTTTTCCCAGGCACTAACATTTTCCCGAAGAAATAGTTTAGGACGCTAATCTACACGCTTACATACGTTTATACTAACTTGCAGGGCCCGACTTACACAGAATTGGGCCCTAGGCACAACCCAAAACGAGGCCCCCTCCACTCGACATTTACTTTACGGAGTCGAGTAGGTAGTGTGACCATTTTGGGCGACTGTATTACAATCCAGCGTAATAATTTAATAAACACAATACATTTATAAGACTGACATTAAATTACGGTAGTACCTGGTAAAAATATTGTTTTCTCCTAGATTTTTATGCTGTCCTACTGATTCGCATCTGAAAAGACTTGAACCTTCATCGATGAAACAGTTGTGTGTGACAAAGCCATATGACAGGTAAAATTCAATTGGACATTGGATTTTTGCCAGGTGTGTCTAAACTATACTATTACCATATTAACCAGGGGTGCTTTATGTGGAAAGCTTCTAAGAAACTTTCCACATATACCGGAACTCGTCACGGCTTGTCAACGACATGACGTCGACTCCATTTCTTTCAAGCGCGTGGAAACAACTCAGCAAAACCCGTGACCGTCAGAATTCTGATGATGTCACAATGATTTGAATGTTTACGCTCCATTCGTCCTGAGGAAGCAAATCCAAACGCTTTGCGATACTATAGTCGATGTATAATAAACATTTTATAGTGCGAAACGTTGTTATTCTTATTCTATCTTAACACCGCAAGCTTTGTAGTCATAAATTTTACATAATTTAGGTGTCAACTGGACCTTGACTACAATTTTTTTTTTGATCGGAGGTTTAACGACCACCGTGAGCAACTCAATGGGCTATAAGCAGTCGCCCGTCCCTAATTTAGGGTCACTGGTTCCAGGGAAGGGAAAGAGCCAGTGCCGTAAGACAAACACAACATCCATGCCTCACCGGGATTCGAACCGGTACCCCTTATGGACGAATGATCAGAGGCCATCGCTTAGACCACTGCGCCACCGGGGCGGCGCTACAATTTGGAGCGTAAATATATTGATATATCTTACACCGGGAGCCGATCATATAACATCTTGATTCGCTTCCGTTTTTGTGGACTTATCTAATACCGATATTGACTTTTTATTGGAACTTCAATCCAGTTCCTAATCTCGATCATGACGAAATCACTGTCTGCGACAATCAACCGTTTTTCCAGGCTGAGGATAAAGAAGTTTAGATTGCTGAACCACTTAAACTTCTTGCTTCGATGCAAGAGATGCAAGATACTACCAAATTTTATCGGTGTGAAATGCAACCTGGGACCTTCCCATAACATCAACAAAGCCATATCTAATGCTTCGTTTGCACTATTAAGAGCTATTATTAAAGATACAAGAAAGAATATTGCAAACGTTGAGGTCGAACTGTACAACCTGCACCTTTTACTGGCTAAAACATTACCAGATTTTTCTGACCTGGACTACAAAACTTGGTCTAGGAGTTCCAATATGTCATTTACTCATAAAATGACAGAACAAAAATTTGAAAAATTATCAAATAACAGCAACCATAAAGAAAATTCTACTTCACAAATTGAGGATATCTTTCCAGATAATGAAGTAATATCTAACCTTTCTAGTTTCAACCCGAGCGAAATTCAAAAACGGATTTTAAGTTACAATTCGAATTTTGCGATTTCAAAAAAGGTACCAATATCCAATATCATTGCGTCGGTTGAAGAGTCCGTGATAAAAAGCGATCTAAATACAGATCAAAAAGAAACGATTAGACATTGCGTTAGCCAGACAATAACGGCAAAGTCCATTCCACCATTTAAACCGAATCTCAACAAGGAAGAATACAATGCTCTATAAGAATTGCAGTCAAATCGCGATATTATCATCACTAAAGCTGATAAAGGAGGACAAGTTGTTATTCTGGACAAGAAACATTACGAGGCAGAGGTCGAAAAACTTATTTCCGAGGGACCCTACAAAGAAACGAAAAATGACCAGTCGGAGAAACAATTAAAGGAAGTTCGGAAAGTGGTAACAAGTTGTGTAACCCTTGACCAAAGTTCAAAAAATCATCTGAAGCCCTCATATTCCCGTTTCCACGTCTCTATGCACTTCCGAAAATACACAAGAATGGTGTCTCCTTTCGTCCCATAGTCAGCAATATAGGATCAGCTACACATAAGTTGGCCAAATTTTTATCTTCGAAACTATCGACTTTAAGGACTTCTTCGAACACAACATCTGTAAAAAATTCCATTGATTTTGTCAATCGGCTAAAGCGACATCCATTCAACGATCAGTTCATGTTATCCTTCGATGTGAAATCCATGTTCACAAGTATCCCAGTGAATGAATCTCTCCAAGCATTGGAAGCAAGTCTTAAAGAACATCATTTCAGCCAACCGGAAATAGAAGAAATTTTGAGACTAGTGGAAATTTGTATAAGACAAAACAGTTTCCTTTTTCGTGGAAGATTTTTCCAACAGACAGAAGGCCTTGCAATGGGTAGCCCGCTGTCACCTATTTTATGCGAAGTCTACATGCGCCACTTTGAAGACCAACTATTGCAGCTTGTTACATTTGACCTGTGGATTCGATATGTAGATGATACTTTTGTTCTCTGGAATGGCATGAACTCGGAAATACCTAAATTAGTTGAACTTATCAATTCAATTGATCCTCATATACAGTTCACATATGAGACTGAAATTGATAGCTGCTTACCATTCCTTGATGTCCTTGTGTCACGCTCTCAAGGATCCTTTAGTACAACAGTTTATCGAAAACCATTTGCTGTTTCCTTACCCCCTCATGCAAAATCAAATCATCCATGGAAACAAAAGATATCTGCCTTCTTTACATACGTATATTGTGCAATACATATCTGCTCAACTGAGGATTCCTTACAGAAAGAGCTTGATTTTCTTAAACGAATTGCAGCACACAGAGGATACAGCCCTTCCGTTATAGACAAAGCTGTCCAAAAATTTAGGAAACCGAAGCCTGTCTGCACGCTCATGCCTGTAGACCTCCCAATACGAAAGAATTGGGCAGTTATCCCATTTGTTCCTCAGATTTGCTTCGGAATTTCAAAAATCCTTAAAAGTTTTAATTTCAAATTTATTTTCAAACCCATAAGCAAGATGAATTTTTACGGATCAAAAGACTACGTCGAAGACTTAAACTGCCGGGGAATTTATCAGATACCTTGTGAATGTGGACTTTCACATATAGGACAGACCCGCAAGGGCTTTAAGTTTCCGTGTGAAGGAACACAAGACCTATGTACGGAACTGTGAACTGAAGAAGTCGTCTATAACTCAACATTGTCACGAAAATAACCATAAATTTTTGTTTGGAAACGCTACGCTTATTGATAAACCGGACTTGACTATCAAGCTTAATATATTAGAAGCTTTCCACATATACCGGAACTCGTCACGGCTTGTCAACGACATGACGTCGACTCCATTTCTTTCAAGCGCGTGGAAACAACTCACCAAAACCCGTGACCGTCAGAATTCTGATGATGTCAGTGTCACAATGATTTGAATGTTTACGCTCCATTCGTCCTGAGGAAGCAAAGCCAAACGCTTTGCGAAACTATAGTCGATGTATAATAAACATTTTATTGTGCGAAACGTTGTTATTGTTATTCTATAGCAACAATATAAATTGTTCTTCTTCACGGAATTCTCCATTATACTACTCTCTAATTCCAGAATGAATGCGAAAATACCCCAAAACAAGCAAACCGAGCCTAAGCAACGATCTAACAACTGCTAAGAATGTTATCCGTACTATAGACCGAATCAAGTTAGCCTTGATACAGTCCATGGCTTTCTTAATCGCAGAAAGCCATGTACAGTCTGTCGCCCCGGTGGCGCAGTGGTCTAAGCGATGGCTTCTGATCATTCGTCCGAACGGGGTCCGGGTTCGAATCCCGGTGAGGCATGGATGTTGTGTTTGTCTTACGGCACTGGCTCTCTCCCTTCCCTGGAACCAGTGACCCTAAATTAGGGACGGGCGACTGCTTATAGCCCATTGAGTTGCTCACGGTGGTCGTTAAACCTCCAATCAAAAAAAAAAATGTACAGTCTATAGTAATTCTCCCTTTCGCAGGTAGAGGGAGAACGGACCGCTGAGATTGCCAATTTGTTTTGATGTAGACGGTTTTCGCTTTTTTTGTTTGTTTGTTTGTCTCTTCCAGGGAAGAATCGTTTGGAAACGATTGATTTGCTATCCTTCGTGCTGTCATGTGCACTCTGTTCATTCTATCAAAGAAAAAAAAAAAAAAAAGGCAAGGCAAGTCAACGCAGGAGCTGGCATAGCAACAGAATGTTTGACACAGCGGACTTTTCAAACGTTTCTTCCATTTTCGGCTAGTTCGTTGTCTGAAACGGGGAGGAATTTCTTTCTGCGAAGGATCTACGGTCATTCGTCATCCACGATGTCTCAGAATTTCAGTGCAGAACAGGTAATGCTTTTAGATATGAAAAGTGCAAATAAATAAAATATATATCAGTTATTTTCATATAATTTGTTGTTCTAGGATCAGAAGCAGTAAGGGCTGCAAATTGGTGGTTTAATTAGAATACATAAGAGCCTTAATGTCTTTTAATTACAGATTGTTTATTAATCTTTAATTCCGAAATATAAGCAGTTTCTTTGGAACTACATGTCATTCCATAGTAGTGTATATTTCAGTAAAAACAAGCTTGTATACGATTGTTTTACATCTAAATTTAAACATGGCGCTAAAACCTTCTCAGTTTCTTTAGAGGTACACTAAATGATATACATTATCTGGTTGAAGAATAAAACAACTGACATTAAAGAAGGAACAATACCAAAGCATTATGTTATGCAGTACTAGTAGGTTGGCCAACCGTTTCTGGGGAATGGTGTTCTAATTTCATAAGCTACCAAAGTAACTTCGTACCCTTTCCTTTGATTTGTATATGTGGTGCCATTGGATTACATTCATGCGACATAATGTTGATATGTTCTTTTATGCAGCTAGCTTTCTTACACTGTTCAGTTCATTATTAAGGCCAGTATGTGCTGTTATATGATACAATGAATAATATCTATTAGCATCTATGTAAAATAATGGATGCCATGAACTGTAAGAATATGAATAAGTAGTGTCTGTACAAATGTCAAGAAAGCAGTTAAACCTGCTTTAATCTTCATTTACTGTTTTTTTGAAATTGAGTATGATGATGCAAACAATGTTATATTACATCTAATTTAACTAAAAGTGAAAGAACTTCTGTCAGCTAAAGTAAGTCCAGTGTAGCTTCAGTTGTAGTAAGCTTCCAAGATGAGTTAGTCTTTTTTCTTGTTTTCCATTTGTTGTCTCCCTTGACGGTATTAGTTTACTTTAGCGGCTTCATATAATTTACCCAAGTTTCTTGATAAAACAAATATTTTCTGGTTCCTTGCAATCTTATGATCCTATATATCAGTCAGTCAACAGAGCACGTATTCTTGGCATTCAAATTTGTTATGAAAATCAGTACCTACCCACCCGTTGCTTCACTAGCTGTCATATGCAATAGCACAGAATGTTGTTTTCACTGCACTGCTGTTGTCTGTAACACAGAACTTCCGGTTGCCAACTGAAAAAGCAGTGGATAGGTGAAAGTCTGAGCTAACTTAGCAAATGTTACATTAGACAGGAGAGTGGCTTGTGATGCTTTGTTGAAAATGAGCTTTTTTTAGTTTTAGAAAAAATAAATAAGGTAGTGTCTACAGCTGAGATGAAAAAAAAACCCACAAAGAAGAACTTAAAGCCATCCTTACATACAAAAAATAACTATCCTAAAATTGAAATTGAAAAACTTCTAAATTTTTTGGTAAAGAAGAACACACAACAGCAACAAATTAAATTCACTAGAAAAATTACTTATCACAAAGGTTTATTCGAATCTTTAAAGATAATTAGTAAGAAATACAATATAAAGACTAGCTCCGAATTCAGAGAACAAAGTTAAAACGTTCAACGAGAAGAAGATATTTTTAAAATGCAAGGAGTAGTCTATGAAGTAAAGTGTAGTTGTGGATTATCTTACATGGGTGAGACAGGTCGCAGACTAGAAACTCGAATAGCAGAACATAAAGCAGTTATAAAAAATTGCTGGAATTTCCTTAAAGTCGTCAGTTTCCAAAGTAACTTTCAAAAAGAAAATTAAAAGAAGGAATAGAAATTGAAAAAAAAATCAGAATTCCATCATCAATGACTGCAGAGGTTTATCCTTGTCTAATATCTGGCAAGATTTGGTGAAAAATAACAGTAACCACAATAGTGATGAAGAAAGAGTGACCACAAAAGACAGCCTGATAACAAAGAAGATTTTTCTCCAAAAATTTGCATATTAAAATAAAAATTTCCTAGATGAAAAAAACCATATTAGAAGTTTACTTAAGTTTATATTCCATTTTCTGGCCCTGCATGACTCAGCTTAATTTTAGGAATAGATTATTAAATACTTTACACCGTTTATAAACTAAAACATTTCCTTTTAATGGCATAAAACTCATACACAATTTAAGCCGAGCTTTCACGTTCCATCGGGAGGCTTCGTCTGGGCTAAGCTTTCAAAGCCTTCTTATAGATAGCAAGTTACAATGTTATTACAATTCAAAAGTTGTATATTATAGAACCAAAACATGGAGAGCAAAGCCTAAAGAAGTTCCACAAAGAAATAAATTCCTTCCACCAGTCCATCGATTTTACATATGAGAAGGAAAGCAACGAAACCTTGCACTTCTTAGACCTTCTTCTTACCAGAAAAGAAGATGGCCAACTACACGCAGAAGTATTCTACAAACCGTCAGCAGTTCCTAACGTTATCCTCCCCAGCTTCTGGCCGATTTCGTATAAAACAGCTATTTTTAGATCTTGGTTTAGGAAGAGCATTTGTTAATTCTTTGACCATAGAAGCCAGAGAAAAAGAAATAACAAACATCGTCAACAGGGGGCTTTCAGCTGGGTTTTCTAGTTAAACACTAGATTCAATATTACGGCGGTCCCAAATGTCTAAATGCAGGATTCCTAATACCACAAGCAACAACAATTTAAGATATTGTGGGTCCATAACGTATTATCCTAAGTTCTCTTTCAAATTCAAAAACATCGTTAAAAAGTATGGAGTAAATGTGGCTATCAAATCTCCTGCGTCTATACACGACACAGTATCTACAAGCAAACCGCCTATAAATAAAGAAAACACAGCAGGAGTTTATGACATACCCCTAGTCTATCCAGACTTCAGCACAAAGTCATATGTTGGGTTAACTAAAAGGTTGCTCCAGATAAGGACCAAGTAGCATAAAAGAGACATTAAGGATGGGAAAACTACAATCGCTTTGTGCAAGGAAGTCATCCAAAAAGGAGCAACCCCACTCTGGAGCATGATGAAAAGAATAGCACCTTATACAAGCTATGTTGGCATAGCCACACGTGAAAGTCTTGAGATCATGGCCCACTCACACCCATGCAACGAAAACTTGCCTTATGAGATATCAGATGCCTGGAGGAATCTCCTGAACAAGCATCAAGGAAACAACAGGTAATTCCTCTCCATGCTATATGATTAAGTTTTAAAACACGGACTCCACATGTGAGTATGTCTTAACATGGACCTCAACATGAAATAGAACTATTTGGTTCTATAATATCAAATTTTTGAATTGTAACAACATTGTAAGTTGCTATCTCTAAGAAGGTTTTGAAAGCTTAGCCCAGACAAAGCCTCCTGGAGGAGCGCAAAAGCTCGGCTTAAATTGTCTGTGTTTTACGCCATTAAAAGGAAGTGTTTTATTTTAGGAATAGATCTTAATCTATATATTCCAGCTTGACTTTAGGAATAGAAGCTAGATATAAAATAATACTGTCGCTGATGACATAAAAAGGTATATCATCCATGGTGTGAAAAGCAGTGATAATATGTTAGCAAGATCTAGGGTGTTTTTTTTTTTTTTTTTTTTGAGCTGGTATGCATACTGGTAAACTTTTTCAAGGAACGTACTAAAAATTCTGAAAATTTAGCAAGACTAGCTTGAAGCAGCAGAAAATGTAAATGACCAGCTAGTATAAGTCCCTCTCTTGACCCTACAAAGTTTTATGATAGCCTAAAACAACGCATGGAAAACCAACTTTTGTTAAACAACGAAACACAAATACTCGAATAGGCAAAAGTCTTAGGTCCTAAATGTTAACCACACATCATAGAGGAAGATGTGACATTCGCTGAGAAGGAAGTATCGAATTTATGTATGCAACTTAGGCTTCCAGAAAGACAGATCCTGAGAAGTTACCATGACTACTTTGTCAACAAGAAATTACTACCTGCCCTGTTGCCTCTTATAAACATAATAAACAGCTTACCAATTTCTAGCAGCAAGTGTGAATGTGGTTTCTCGCAAATGAATTTGATTGTAACACCAACAAGGGCATCAGTACACCTGAAGACTATATGTTCACTGATGTTCATTAAGCTGGTTGGTCCTCCTCTACGTGTGTTTTGACCTTTATCTTACGTAAATTCCTGGTTCCTGAAAAGCAGACACCGAGCAACTGACACTAGGAGCAAGGCACGTACACATGAAAATGACAGCAATGATACACTGATGGCTTTTTGGAATCTGCTTTGATATAAGGTACTCATATTTATTGTTATTATGATTATTGTTATTAAATAATTTAAATCTATTATTATCATTTACATTGTACAATGGAGCTGCATAAGGGGATGGGGTGAGAGAGTACCGGTAAACTTTATTTTAGGAAAAAAGCACTGGCAAGATCTATTCATAAAGTGTAGCACAGACTGCCACATGGGGACCAAAAAAGAAATATATTGATTAACATGCAACTTGAAGCATTAAAAGTCATTCTCCTGTGTTATGTGACAGTTTCTAGTTGAATGTATTTTCTGTGTGGCTGTAATATGAGAGTAAGTTACTTAATGACTTCTTTTTCAGTTGGCAAGTGAAAGTTCTGCGTAGCAGCCAACACCTGTGCTGTGAAAACAACTTTACTTACTGTTGCAAATGGCGATTGGTGAAGCATTGAAGCGGATTGGTACCAATACTCAAATTTACTTTTGATAAAATTAAAGCCAAAACTGCGTATTTGGTCGGCTGAAATAAGATCAGGAAATCAGAGAATATGCATTTTATCAAGTAATTACGATAAATTGTATGAAACTGCTAAAGTAAAGTAGTACCCTTCATTCACATGTGTGGTATTGTGGCTAATTACACAGTGCTAGCTTGCCAGCTCTTTCTAATTATGTGCATGTGTATGGCAAGATTCAATAGGTTGGAGGATTTTTTGTAAAACATGCATGGTTATTGCTCTTTTTTTAAATTTATGTAGTATTTTGTGTTGTAATTAAAAATATCTTCATTAAAAAGTATAACTCTTGTCTAAACAGAAGTAAACTTAGATGTGTGCAAATGTTATACATGTGTTATACAGCAGTGCATGCAAGCTCTATGGGATAATAAGTTGCTGATATATTCTGCAGGGAACGCATTTCTCCTAAAATTCCTAATATTTTGTGACCCTCCTTAAATTCCTAAAATTATAACTAAAATTTGCTATTTTTCCTAAAATTTTCGTAAGCTTATTTTTTAAAAATACAACCGTTATTAACGCCAATAAATTTACCATTACGGTAAGGTAAAAAGACCTGTTATTGTAGAAACACAGCCTATATGCTGTGCTGCTGAAGGGAGGGAAAATGACGCCATCGAGATGCGCTTGCTTCGGGGCGGGCGCTCCACTTTTTTGCCTTCGGACAGTTTTCGAGAGTAACAAGAGATCTAAGGGAAAAAGGGGAGGGGTCATTTTCACCCCTGGTTTGCGCTTTGCAGACGAACTCAGTGGCATGCAGAAGATCGTACTTTATTTTTGGACATGCCTCGTGGAACCTCCTCTTTCTGCTGATGTTTTGTTATTGTAAACCGCAGGTGGGTGGAAGCAAAGAGGAAACATGTGGTCTCCTTCCGTAACCTCCGGTAATGACGATGGGATGGTAGCTGAGTGTTATCGTGGCAGGCAGTAGAGCACGTGATCATTAACCTTCGATCGTGCGTCGGCGACAGCGACCTTCGATACGCAATATATCTCGGCTCCGACTCGCTTTGACTGAACTTGCGTGAGATGCGTATGATAGTTTCTGCTTTTGCGTCTTTTATGGTGTTTTCTGTGCTGTGTGCAGGTTCAGTTCTCTAGTGGTGACTTGCTTTTTTTTTTTTTCTATCTTCTGACATCCTCGCAGCCAAACTTCGGGAAGTTGTCTGGTTTTGCAATATTGGAACATGTTTTTGTACTTCCCTTTCATTTTCTGGTTAGTAATACAAGTGTTTAAGATGCCTAAATCCAAAACGAAATTTCAAGATGCGTGGCTCGCCAAAGAATTGGACGGAGTGAAGTTGAAAGAATGGTGTTGTGCAACTGAAACAATATTTTCTGCTAAGTGTATATTGTGTTCAGAAATTTTCAATATTTCTAATAGTGGCTTTTCACAAGTAAAAGCGCATCATAAAGGAAAAAAAAACATTTGCAGAAATTTTAAAGTAAATTTCAAAATAAGTCCATCCTGAAAGCCTTTGGAGGACGGGATCTTCAGCCCAAAACAAATATTAGTGAAGTACTGAGTCATGATTTACAGTTGGCTAAAGCCGAAGCATTATGGGCCATGAAAGTTGCTAAGGACAATATGTCTTTTGTTTCATGCACTGAAACAGTTGAACTTTTCAAAGAAATGTTTCCTGATTCTGCTATTGCAGCCAAAATGCAACTTAAAGAAAAAAGTTGCTTATGTGATATCACATGGATTGTCAAAATATTTTGAAGAGGATTTGAAAAAAGACATTGCATCTAGTAGCCCAGGAAAGGTTACTATAGCATTTGATGAAACTACAAATGCACAAGTGAAACGGCAGTTGGATGTGTATCTCAGGTACTGGTCTTCAGAAATAAATTCAGTTTCTTGCCGATACCTAACAAGCGTTTTTCTGGGTCATGCAACAGCAGATATTTTGCTAAAAGAAATTCTTGATGTGTTATCATCCTTCAATATTTCGTTGAACAGAATTATTTGTGTATCCATGGACAGCCCAAATGTAAATAAGTGCTTTTTACGCAAATTCAATGAAGTTGTAAAACAAGAAACAGGCCAGAAATCTTTGGAACTAGGTTTTTGCAACCTGCGTGTTGTTAGTAATGCATTTGATTTTTTTTTTGACAAGCTTAAATATAGATTTTGACGAATTTGCTACTGATATGCATTACTTTTTAAAGAGTAGTGCTGCAAGACGAGAGGATTATAAATCTGTCAAGGATATAACATTGATCACAGCCAAATTTCTTTTGCGTCATGTCAGCAACAGATGGTCAACCGTTGGTTCTGTAGCCCAGAGGCTCTTGGATCAATGGCTAAATATTACAGAATATTTTTTAAACTTCTTGCCATCTCAAAAAATATTTGAAAAACAACTACGCAATTCAGCAAGGTATAAAAGAATTCACTGTTTCCTGAAAAATGAGCTAACTCCTTGCTATTTAGCATTAATTTCATTTTCACACCAAAATTTTGAAAAGTTTTCATTATGTTATCAGAGTGAAGAACCAAAAATACACCACTTATATTCTGATTTAAATACTTTAATGAGGAATGTTATGGCTCAGTTTATCCAAGATGACGTTATTGCAGGGAAATTTGGAGAAGACCTAAAGAATGTAGATTTTGAAAACACAAATTCATGGAAAAAAACTAGGGGAGTTAGAAGTTGGTATGAAGACAAAAAATCTCCTCAGGAATGTTCAGGAGACCAGGCAGAAATTATTTCTCTTAGATGTAAGATCATCACTAATTGCAACCACAAAATATTTAAAGTCAAATTTGCCATTCTGCAATCAAAAGCTAAGAGACATAGAAGTTTTAAAGGTAAAAGAACCAAAGAAAGAGTCAACTCAACTTTCAGTCACTGAAGGACTTTCGGAAATAACCAGAATTTCAAGTGTTTTGCATCTTTCTGAGGAACAAATTGATAGAGTAAGAGAAGAGTGGAAACTTTTAAATTGCGATAAGCCAACTCTAGATGAACTAGTGAAATTTTCAGAGGAAGGGCATATTCCAGTGCGGATTGATCATTACTGGCGTAATATATTTAGTATTAAAGACTCTAGCGGAAAAGAAAAATACTCAAATCTTGCTAAACTCATAAAGTCAATTTTAGTTTTACCTCATGGTAATGCTGATGCAGAAAGGGGATTTTTGGTTAACACTGCTCTGTTAAGGAAGGACAAGGCTAACTTAAAAGACTCAACTATAACATCATTAAGAATAGTTAAAGGGGCCATTAAACACTATGGATGTGTAAGTAAAGTTCCCATAACAAGAAATTTGTTAAATAGTGTTCGTGATTCACATAAATTTTATAAAGAGTATGTTGATAAGCTGAAGGAAGAAGAATCAAAAAAGGTAAAAGAAAGAAAGCAGAAAGAAAAGGAAAATAAGGAAAAGCAGCTAGAGAAAAAAAGAAAAGCTGAGTTTGATGACAAAATAAAAGAAAATGATGCAGAAATAAATAGGCTTAAAAAAGATAAAGAAGCCTCCCTAGCAGTAATTCAAGAGGGAACAGAAATAATGAGAAAAGCTGTAGAAAAACAAAATACTGTTGAAATAGCAGTTGCCTCTAACTTGATCATACAAGGTTCAGCTGAAATAAAGAAAACTGAAAAGAAATTAGTTGTGGTGGAAGCAGAAAAAGATAGGCTTATCAGGAAAAGGTTGAAACAATAATATGAAAAAAGTAATTCAGTTAACAATTGTACATAGTTCTTGGTTTTTAATTACCTTTTTAGGATATTATAATTTAATGTGAAACCTGAAAACTTTACTGTGAAAATCGTGAATTGCTTCTAATTCAACAGCATATTAATGTTCAAAGTGAAACTTGAATGTGGTAAATGTACTTGAATATGATAATAACACGTGAAAAGATAAGAACTGAACATTAGAAGTAAATCATACTTAAACTTTAGACATTAGACGTTATGAAAAAAATTTGGGTGTGAACTTCAACCATATATACTAATGGACTGCGCATTGGCAATAGCTGCATCAAAGCCGCCATGGCTCCAACATTGGGCACGTCATCATCAGACTCCAAATTTCGTGTAAAAATGCTGTTATGATTACTAATTTATGCTGCAGAACTTCAGTGTTTTCGGTGTATTATGTGAATGCGCCTCATATATAATGAAAACTCTTCAGGTAAGTTTACTTATGAGCTATATACATGCATGATCGGGTTGTTTACATTTCGTGATTTATAATGTGATGAACATTTGCGAAGAATTTGGAACATGCATTCCATTTTTTTTCTTAAGTTACTATATTTTTATATCAATAGCTGCAAGTTTCTGGTTAAGTAATTGAACTTTATTGACTTAGGTATTTAATTCGTTTCTTACCCATGAAAAATCATAGAACTTCCTTTACTATATCACTCAGAGCAACCATAAGCACAGCAGGCGTAACCCATCTTTATGACTGATGTCATGTGATTTTATGTTGGAGCCAGAAATTTTGATGTCATGCGCAGTCTATCAGTATATATGGTTGAAGGGTGTGAAGCAAACTCTTTACAATGTATACGAAGTTGTTTTACTAGATGTATACAAATATACACCTAGTTTTTATTGAAATACACTCCTAAAATTTTCCTAAAATTTTTCCAAAAATTCCTAAAATTCCTACCTAAAATTTTCCAGAAGTATGCTATGATCCCTGATTCTGTGATATTTGATGATACTAATTTTATTTTTTAATGTAATGCCAAGAAGAGGTGGTCTACTTTTATACTAATGTAGGGATAAATTTATAGGAATATATAAGAAAGTTTTGGAGCAATTTAATTCAGCATTAAGAAAAGGATGTGATGTTTATAACAGATTATTTAGTTGAAATGAAGTTTTATGTGCTGGAAATACTTGAAATTCTTTTATTAAAATTTGACATGGTTCTGTTTAGGTGCCTCTCAATGAATAGGGCTGTTCTAATATCTTTCATTACTCTTTACAGTTGAGTGTAACAGGTCAGCCCCACCCTTGTGTATCTGATGTTACTGATCTACGATTCCAGCAAACTTCCAGTTTTCTGAATCTTGAGATTTCATTTTTTTGAGCAGTACATTCATAAATAAATTTGAGTAAAAACAAGGTTGTAAACAAGTGAAAAGAGGGGTTGATTGGGCTGGGGCTCACTGGAGCACTGGTCCAGTACTTCTTCATTTTTGAGCAATATTTAGATATTAGCCAGAGCAATGAAATACATGTTTCTTTTGCATACACAAGCGAGATTGTGCCTTCAAAATCAACCTTCTTTTCACTAAAGGCTTTGAATGTGCAATTTCACTCACTTATTCTGCCTTGAATAAGAAATAGTGATGGGCAAACATTGCCGATTCTAATAATGTGGCTTCGTGGTGATAGTGCTGCATATTAGTTCTCGTTGTGCACTTAAGGCTCTTGTACTTTTTTGTTAGAAATTAAGCCCTGGTTGAGACTAATATCAAAATGATCCAATGGGCACCTGCACAGTATCGTCTCTTTTTTTTTTTTTTTTTTTTTTTTTTTTTTTGCTCTTTCTGAACAAGTACCAAGAAGAACAGAAATAACTTTGTGAATGTAATTGACAGGCTTTGAGACAGGGTTGGGAGCTAGCCTACAAGAAGGCAGAATATCTATGTGTATAATATTATGGATATATGCAAATTGTTGAAGCATTGTATTATTCAGTTTGCTGTCTATCTTTCCTGAGAAAGCCATTTGGTTGATGTGCGAAAGCTTGAAAACGTAATCTTAATGCTTATGTATGGAACAACTCTATTATAAACATTAAATGCAGTTCACTAAAGTTCCACTGTTGGCATACCAGTGGCGAAAACCGGCAGTACAAATGTGCCTGGGCTCAGAATTGAAGATGGCCTTGCACACAATGTAAAAATATAAACATTCACTTATTGTAATATTGGATGTCAAGAAATTTCAATATATTTATGCAGTCTGAACAGTGAACACCTTTATGTTTGTTTCATTTAATAAAAAGCTTTTTCTTATGAAGACAGCCATTTTTGTTTGGTTTTTAGATCATGCAAATAATATTTATTTTTTTACCCTTACTGACTCCCTATGCCTTCAGCCAATCTTATAATATAGTACATTGGTGAGCTTTTACTCTGCTGCATGCTAGCAGTTCTAAGATTTTGTTTAGTATCCATGTTAGGTTTAACCTGTCAAAATAGTTTGTTGGAAACTTGATAATGACACTGAAAGCATATCCACACAATTCCTTGATCCTCCAAATTAACAAAAATTTTGCTGTGGTTTGCAATAGTCTAACTTTAATAAGCTTATAATGTGGATGTAATGCTGATCGCCCCATACTTGCAGAGGAATAATACTTACTGATCTGCTAAGTATCTCCAATGAAGCAGTATGAATGGAAAAACTATTTTAACATTACTTGTGTGCTCTGAAATGAGAACATCAAGTGTCATAACAAAAGAAAAATTTCTATTTAAAAAAAATTACACAAAAAGAAGAGTAACTGTTTACAAGTTGGATTTTTGTGGGGTTTTTTTATGATGTTGATGTTCTCTTTTCATCTCAGATTGAGGAAATAATGTTTCAAGGGATATTTTGCTGCTTTTTTATCATACAGATGCGTTATACATATGTCAGTGAGTTGCAGCATACTCAACAGGAAAGCTAAAAACAAATTTGTGTACATTTGTACAACTAGCGTACAAGACAATTATCATCCAACTCGAAAGGGAACATAGCTGGGATATATATAACTGGCAAAATGTCACAAAACTATCACATAGTTTACAGACCAAAACCTGGGAACTGCCTGCTATTTCTACAAAATGCATTATTGTATCAAGATAAGTATTACATGGCTACTGATGCAATAACATGTGATAGAACATGTCTAAATCCATCAAACCGCCCTGGTGGCGCAGTGGTCTAAGCACTGGCTTCTGACCATTCATCTGAAGTGGGTGTGGGTTTCAGGCATGGATGTTGTGTTTGCCTTATGACACTGGCTTGCTCCCTTCTCTGGAACCAGTGGCCTTAAATTAGGAATGGGAGACTGCTTATGGTCCATTGAGTTGCTCACAGTAAATAAAAAAAATCCAGCAAAAAACTAACTGCACCATAGTTTTGTGAGATCTCACCAGTTGTTAAAGCACCCTCTCCCCTTATTTAGGGGTGCAGCTATGTATAATAACTGCTGCCTATGATAAGCATATGAAACATGAACAAACTGGATGTTGGCTTTTCTGCTGAGCATATCACAATTTGTTGATTTGTGTAATGAAACCATGTGACAAAAAACAACAAAAATCATTTGAATTATTATTTCCTGTATCTCAAATAAAAAGAAAGCACCTACCATCATAAAAAACATCATGCAAAAAAAATAATGCACGAAATGAGTGCCTGCACCTTGTAAATAATTGCCAAAGAACATCCTGATCATACTGAAATTCCTTTAAATATATATATTTCCCTATCTGGATTCGAAAGATTATTTTTTATAAATAGGCTTTATGTATATGGGTTGATGAGCTCATAAAAGTAAATATTGTTACTGCAGTGTGGTTTGAATTCCATGATGATTCCGCCCCTATGGTGCAGTGTTTCTAAGCGCTGGCTTCTGACCATTCATCTGAGACGGGTCTCAGTTCGAGTCCCGGGTGAGGAATGAGTAGTGTGTTTGCCTTACGGCACTGGCTGTCTTTTTCCCTGGAGCTAGTGGCCCAAAATTAGGAATGGGTGACTGTTCATAACCCGTAGAGTTGCTCGTGGTGGTCGCTAAACCCCAAATTTAAAAAAAAATCCATGATGGCAGTGCCGAGTAATTTATCAAGGTAAATCTCTCATTTCTTGCATTGAATCAAGGTGCTTGAATACCAATACACAAATTCATTAGACATTGTTTCAGGAACACGATAAACACTTCTATCAGATGCAACAAATGAAATGATAAATGGGGCTGATATAAGGGCCATCCAGAAAGTAAGTACTGTTTGAAGATGAAACAAATAAAAAAATATTGTCAACAAATTTTTAATGTGCAATGAATTCTACATACCTTAATCTACTTTTCAACATATTCCCTGTGGATGTTAAGGCATTTGTCATATCGGTGCCACAATTTTCTGGATACCCTCCTCATAAAAGTCTGAGTTTTGAGCCACTGCTCAACCATCGTCTTCAGGTGATTGTCAGACGAATTATGTGTTTTCATTGCAGGGACTGCTGTTTTGATTCAGGTGTGATATGAGAGACCCAAGTCTCATCTCCCGTCACTATAGGGCTTAAAACATCATGGCCTTCTTCCACGTACCACCCAAAAAATTCAGAAGTAGATCCCATGCGCTTTGTTTTGTGCTCTTCCGTGGATTTTAAGGCATTTGTCATATCGTGGCACAAATTCCTGGATACCCACCTCATAGAAATCTGCTGCCTGGGTTTTGAGCCACTGTTCAACCATTGTGTTCAAGTTATCATCATCACTGAACAGCTCTGGCCGGCAAGAAATTGTTTCAAATGGAGAAATAACAATCACTGGGTGCCAAGTTTTGGCTGTAAGGAAAGTGGACCAGCTGTTTCCATCCAAATTTGGTGACCAGGTTTTGTGCCACATTCACAGCATGAGGCTTTGCATTGTCATGGAGAACAACAACTCCCTTGCTCAGCATGCCGTGCTGTTTGTTTTGAATTGCACAACACAACTTTCTCAGGGTCTCACAATAAACAGCCAAGTTTAGTGGTGTGCCTTTAGGCAGGAATTCCACCTACAAAATTCCTTTCCTGTCCCAAAAAACAGTGCACATGACCTTCCTTGTTGAAATTGTCCATTTGAAATTTTTGCCCGTAGGTGAGCCAGTGTGTTTCCATCGTAGGGATTGCTGTTTCAATTCAGGTGTGATGTGAGAAGCCCAAGTCTCATCTTTCATCACTATACAGCTTAAAATATCACCTTCCTCCATGTACTGCCCCAAGAATTCCAAAGCAGATCCCGTGCACTTCATTTTGTGCTGTTCCGCCAACATCATTGGCACCCATCGTGCCCACTTTTTGGGGTGCTGAAGCTTTTCTGTAACGATTGCATGCAGTAATGATTTTGAAACTTCAGGGAAATGTTCTGAAAGATCAGAAATTGTGAAGCATCGGTTCTCCCTAATGTTTTCATTCACTTCCTCTACCAAATCTTTCATAACCACTGTACAATTTGTCATGAATGCTCTGTCATCCTTCCTTAAACATTTGAACCCACTTCTGCGCCATTCCTGCACTCATTGCGTTTTTTCCATAAATTTCACAAATTTGCTGGTGAATTTCATTTAGTCTGACATTTCTTGCATTCAGAAACCTTATTACAGACTGGACTTCGTAGTTGGCGGACCGTTCTATTAACTTAAGCATCAATAATGCACAGCACAAACCTTTAACATAAGCACAAAATGGCATCAGCGTGTGGTTAATGCATGAGGCAACTCAACTCCGCATGTCAGATCTGAAGCGAATACCTGTGTTGGAGTGATGCTTGAACAGTACTTACTTTCTGGATGGCCCTTGTATTATTCTCAGCATAACATGTACTCTAGATGTTATGCTTGAATTTTCAGAGATCAGTCCTCTCATTACTGCATTATATGTAATGTATGTCCATTCATTAAATAAAAGTTT
This sequence comes from Macrothele yani, assembly GCA_039090855.1. NCBI lineage: Eukaryota > Metazoa > Arthropoda > Arachnida > Araneae > Macrothelidae > Macrothele > Macrothele yani. The sequence goes on from CM076996.1 coordinate 11,504,461, forward strand.
CAATAAAAAAATTATCAGTAACAGAGACATTTTGCTGCTGTGAATGCTTAGACAGTGCATCTGCAGCTTGCCATTTGACTGACAGAAATGTACAAAGGTTTTGTTTCTTACCAAATCATGAGCTCAAAAGCCAAATATGTTTTCAGTTAGCATCATGTAAGCAATTTCACTGTTACCCATGCTGCATTCTACTTTTACTTCCCATATTTAGGGGTAAGAGGTCAGTTCTTGTTGCTTTCTTAGATGCTGCTGATGACTACAACATTATGCATATGTATTTTAACAGTATAGAATGGCATCTAAGGATTGATTTGCATCAGACACCCCTTTGCCTACCCTAGTTTAGTATCTTCACAGGGGTGTTTAAGTGAGAATGTGCATGCTTTTTAATAGTTGGTTGATTTTGAAAAATGTTTTCATTATGCAAATATTTGTGTGGTTCATAAAAGCAAAATTAAAAGAGGAACTTGACATTCATCTAAAAGCTAATAGATATTGATTGCTTTGTATAGAAGCAGTCTACAGACCCAATCACTGTTAGTTCTATCATAAATAACTTGATCACACTCTCAAACTCATCTCTTCCATTCATAATTTCTTCTATAACTAACATAATAGAATTGCTGTTGAAGATGTCTCCCACTGTGTCAGATTTGTAATTTCATATTCAATACTAGCATGGCCAAAATTGCTAATGTGGTGACTTCAGATTTAGGGAAGCAAAGCTATTCTAGTATGACAAAGTTAATTTTATCAAAAAATCTTTCTACCCTTGTAAAACAATTTGTAATTTCTCAAGAATTGTTTAAACTATTTGTTCCATTTAATTAACATTTAATGCAGAATGGTAGAGTAATAATTTGAAAATACAATGAAACTTCCAAATAATGGTCATTGCTGAGACCACAAAAAACTGACCTTTGTTTAGATGTTAGGTTTAAATTAATATTGTATGTCAAATTTTGTCTGTGTAACAGAAAAATTGGTTTATGAAACGTGCATAGAAAACTGCTCTAGCACCCTTTCAAAAAGCTTAGTATATCTCAGTTAAAATAATGGGTATATTTAATTACAAATTACAGTAATACTGTAGCTGGTTAATTTATACAACACAAAATCATGGGTACTTTCTCTTTAGACCGGCTGCACCTCTTTTATTGGCATCTACCTTTACAGGTGATGTTTTGTTGGACACAACACACTAAACACACACACAAAAAAAGATCCAATACCATAAAAAAAAGATCCTGATTTTCATTCTCAGGAGCAGTGTTTCTCCCATTGTTTCCCTCTCACTTTTAAAGAAGTTCAAAAACGTCACAAATTTAAATCGCAGAAGAAATAAGTTTTCTGCGATTGTTGAAGGGTTGTCATGGGATTGCTGGAGGGTTGCAGTGAGCAAATTTTGATGGTCAGTGGCAAATCAGAGGGCCGCCCCGGTGGTGCAGTCATCTAAGCAATGGCTTCTGACCATTTGTCCATGATGAGTCTGGGTTCATATCCCTGTGAGGCATGGATGTTGTGTTTGTCTTATGGCACTGGCTCTGTCCCTTCCCTGGAACCAGTGGCTCTAAATTAGGGACGGGCGACTGTTTGTAGCCCATTGAGTTGCTCACAGTGGTCATTAAACCTCAAATCAAAAATTGGAGGCAGACCTAGTTAGTGCCCCCTGGTGATGGGGAAATCACAGCACATAATGTTAACCTGCCAAAAACTGACCTTAGTTGATTATATATAATTTATGTACGGAACTATGAACTGAAGAAGTCGTCTATAGCTCAACATTGTCACGAAAATAACCAGAAATTTTTGTTTGGAAATGCTACGCTTATTGATAAACTGGACTCGACTATCAAGCTTAATATACAATGTATTAGATTTTCATTCTCAGGAGCAGTGTTTCTCCCATTGTTTCCCTCTCACTTTTAAAGAAGTTCAAAAACGTCACAAATTTAAATCGCAGAAGAAATAAGTTTTCTGCGATTGTTGAAGGGTTGTCATGGGATTGCTGGAGGGTTGCAGTGAGCAAATTTTGATGGTCAGTGGCAAATCAGAGGGCTGCCCCGGTGGTGCAGTCATCTAAGCAATGGCTTCTGACCATTTGTCCATGATGAGTCTGGGTTCATATCCCTGTGAGGCATGGATGTTGTGTTTGTCTTATGGCACTGGCTCTGTCCCTTCCCTGGAACCAGTGGCTCTAAATTAGGGACGGGCGACTGTTTGTAGCCCATTGAGTTGCTCACAGTGGTCATTAAACCTCAAATCAAAAATTGGAGGCAGACCTAGTTAGTGCCCCCTGGTGATGGGGAAATCACAGCACATAATGTTAACCTGCCAAAAACTGACCTTAGTTGATGATATATAATTTATGTACGGAACTATGAACTGAAGAAGTCGTCTATAGCTCAACATTGTCACGAAAATAACCAGAAATTTTTGTTTGGAAATGCTACGCTTATTGATAAACTGGACTCGACTATCAAGCTTAATATACAATGTATTAGAAGCTTTCCACATATACCAGAACTCGTCACAGCTTGTCAACGACATGACGTCGACTCCATTTCTTTCAAGCGCGTGGAAACAACTCACCAAAACTCGTGACCGTCAGAATTCTGATGACGTCACAATGATTTTAATGTTTACGCTCCATTCGTCCTGAGGAAGCAGAGCCAAACGCTCTGCGAAACTCTAGTCGATGTATAATGTATAATAAACATTTTGGTATTTACTCAATTCCTATTATTAAAGCAGGTATTTACTCAATTCCTATTACTGAAAATCCTCCAATGGCTTATATAGGAAGTACCAAAAATAAGCTTAAACACAGATTAAAACAACACGTAAAAAATTGGCAGAAAAAAGAAGAAAAAACAGCACTTATTCAATACTGTCTGGATAACCAAAAATATCCTAAATTCGAAAATATAAAAATCATTAAAAGCTGTAAATCCGAAAAACACCTCAGAATAGCAGAGTCTGTAATGATTGAAAAAAATAGGGCAAAAGTTTGCAACCATAATGACCCTAATATTTTGAGAAACAGCTGGAGAAATTTAATTAAAATTGAGCAAAAAAATGAAAAAGTTCGAAAAATAAGATCAGTGACCAACAAGAGATGGCACCACAACGCCCAAGAAGAAGCGATAGCCGATGACAGAAGCAGCCCGCGAGAACCACCGAAATGCCCAGCTGACACGGTCCGTGCTAGTCGGAGCAAAACGTCCCCTCGATGACGGTAATGGAGTATTACAGAAAGTACTAGGGTTATGAAAAAATTATTAAAGTAAATGAGGATGCAGCAAAGGAAAAAAGCTCATTTAGTGACGAGGCCAAATAAATACCAACGGAAAAAAAAAAGGAAGTGGACCCATGACCAAATGAAAAAACCCCATGCCGCATCCACATAACGGAAATAAGAATTGAAAGCCAAGCCCCACGTGCGGTAAGTGTTCATCAAACTTTACCAACTAATAGTGAAATTCAAAAATGCAAAAACATTTTATTGTGCGAAACGTTATTATTATTCTATCTTAGTTGATTGACTCCCAGGAATTGCTCTTAGTTGAAGATCAAAAATTTCGAGATTTAGACCAGCAAAATAAGTAGGAATTAAAGTTTTTGCTGCTTAATTTTTGAGAGAATAAAATCAATAATTGATAAGATTTGAACAAATGAAATGCATGAATCTTTCTTGTTATTGTACCCCAAAGCGAGTACAAGAGTAAGCGAGGGAACTTAACGCTAAAGGCAAGATACTCGAGACCCAAGAATTCTCCACTTGCAGCGCCAATTGAAGCAGCGGTGAGAGGGGGGGCAGAATGCGTGCAATGCATTATGGGAGCACATGCATGCCGAGCCGGAGCTAAGGGCCACATGTGTATTACAATTATTATACTTTATTAATTATTCTTTTTCAGTACTGCAAAAATGTTCTTTCTTCTTGTGGATAAAACTTCTACAGCGACCTTCGCTTCTTGAAGTATGCTCATAGGATTCAATTTTGGATTCAGTACTATCAGCTTCACACAAGCTTCACATGAGTTTGTCAACAATAACAAATAGCTGTTATGAAGAAAATAAATACCAAAGAAACACTTGCCGATCTTTTCACTTTGGAAATAGAAAAAGGCTTAATTTATTCTCATCTGTAATTGAACAATCCTTAAAATGACAACGTTTTTTCACCATATTGATGCACTAATTCACCAGATCGCATGCAAACGAGCACTTTTAACCAAAGATCTGTAATCTGTTCCTACTGGTTTAGGACTGTCGTGCTTTGCTGTCATATGACCATGTTGGTTTGCCCCCTTACCACCAGATGGCACTGAGGTTTCGGGGATCCACTATTTCCGTTGGAGTTCCTACACTTACCATGTACTCGCTTTGTTGTACCCTCACTTGATCTCCTGCTAAGCCCTAATGCCTCTCTCATCACCTAAGCGTATCATTGTATTCTATTTGTACTTCAACCTAAATTGCCTGTCAGAGACTTGACTTTGCACTGTACAAAAAAAAAAAACTGATTTAATGATTACACTTTTTTATGAGCATCACAACCTTCAACTGAAACGGCTCTCCATACATTATTCAAGGTCACGGTCAACGAAATAGATGTACAGAAGAATGGACATAGTGTTTAAATGGAGTGATCATTACATTACATCCCTAAAGGCTATGCAGAAATTGTCAAGTCTTCGTCTCACATTGCTCTCACAATATTCATGAAAACCATAGGACAGATGGACAAACTTGCAGGCACACAAAAGTGTAAACATGCTGTGACAGTTTAGTCCAGTCCTTAAAAGCCTTCCAGAAAATTTTGAATTTATCTCGAATGGTTCCTGACAGCAGATATATTTAACAAAAACAGGTGGGCATACAGACAACAAAGTGCTAACATATTGTCTGATGTGAAAGTGGCTTGCTGTCCCTCAAAGTCATCCTGAAAATTTCAAATATCTACCTCAATTGGTCTCAAACACACGGCACTTTAAGTCCCCAACTGTAATTTCCTACCAAGGAAGCCCAACTAAGTGTAAGTGTCCAATCCATAATAATTTTGCCAGTCAGTATCTATCTAATACAAGGGCAATATGTGTGAGTGTGTTGAAATCAAAAGCAATATTTTCTGGATCTCCTCTTTGTCAAAATCCTGGGTGCCCCCCTGTACATAACGCTGTCTTTATAGAACTGTAGTCATATATAATTACACTTACATATTAACATCTACATGGAGAGCATGCATTATTATTTCTAATAATAATTATACATGCTCTCCGTTTGAGCTTCCCCTTTGTACTGTGTCCACCGTTCCCAGTTTTTGTTGTACAGGGGATTCCTTCTTATGTCATTCTGGTATTGCAATTAAGACTAAAAATTTTCAAATATTGCACCTACGACCACTACTCTGACCTACAGTGAATGCCTGTAAGTTGCTTATAACATTTTATAATATATTAGTTTGCCAAGCTTAGGCTTTGAAGACTAATTGTGAATAAAGTTAACCCTAACAAAGAGTAAGAGTGACACGTGCTGTGAAACCTTTTCAGAACAATGTGTAGAGAGTTGTATAAATGAAAGCATGAGAAATGATTAATATATTGAGTGTTTTCTGTAACTTGAAAATACTGAACATGTTAAACCAAAAGGTTTTATCAATTTGGTATAAAACACCTTTTTGTTGAAAGATTATTTCTGATGTACTGAATTTGTTGAAAACAAACCACAATGAAGAAAATGTAACTGTGCATTTTCTTTGACTATGTGGATTTTTACTATTTTTTTTTTTTTTATTATTATTGGGCAAATTATGACAACTGTGGAGCACCTTTCTCCTCTTCTGAGCACAGTTTTTTTCTTTTATGTAGAGTGATTCATTGTACATATGTAAAAATATTTGCAACTAATTTGAGGAGAGAACACTAACTGAAAAATCTTGCATTGTGTACTACATACATGGGTCCATTTTCTTAAGTTTTTTCCATTACATTGTTCAAAATATTTTAATATTCTGGCGATAAAAACAATAAAAAATGTTTTTTTTTACTAAATGTATAGATCAAGCAGATCATTTTAAAGAAAAATTTAGTGGGAAGTGTAGTATTTGGCAACAGTGTTTTTCCCAGTCATTTTATGTGTAACCGTGACTGGGGCAGCCATGTTGTATGGCAGAAGGTTGTGTATTGAATTTTTTGTGTGGTACTGATGTTGTTCCTAATCTAATGTGTGTGTACAGTAATAAATGCGATTAGTATATCCTGTCTTTGGTTGGATTAATCATAAGGATATCGCATATGGTCACGAGGATGGGATGGTGAGTAATTTCTTCTTCCCATGTACTTCTACTATCACATTTTGCAAACATGAGCAAGCTAGGTTTAATCGGCCTATGAAATGTTTTTGATGAGCAGAATGATGACTTTAACCTTTACATTGAACATTTAGAGCAGTATTTTGTCACTAACGATGTTACCGAAGAAAAAAGGTGTCAGTATTAATTTCTGTGATTGTATCAAAAACATAAATTGTTACGAAACTTGCTCTTACCTAGGTTACCAAGTCAGTGTACGTACAAGGAACCTACACAGACATCGGGAGACCATTACAAACCAAAACCAATTGTCATTGCAGAGAGATTTAGATTCCATCACAGGAATCAAAATTCTAATGAATCTACTTCGGATTATTTGGTGGAATTAGGACGTTTAGCCTCAACATGTGAGTTTGGAGCTTTTCTGGAAGAGGCCATATGCGATCATTTTGTGTGCGGTTTGACTAATGAAATGACGCAGAAACGTCTGCTTGCAAAAAAGGATTTGAAGCTCTTGGAGGCTGCTAAAATTGCATTGGCAATTGAGGTTGCTGACCTTGATGCAACAAGTATGAAAACATTTACCCCAGTGGTAAATAAAGTTCAAAAGAAAACTCATTTTTCTTCAAAGAATGCTGCTAAGAATAAGCCTCCTGGTGGCAAACCCTCTAAATGCTTTAGATGTGGTGCATCTCATGACCCAACAAAATGTAAATATAAAAATGCTAAGTGTCATTTCTGTTCGAAAATTGGACATATTGCAATGGTTTGTTTAGCTAAGGCTAACAAAGCAAAATCTGCATCAGCAAATATGGTTGAAGTTGATGATGTTACACTTAATGACTTAGAATTATTTCAAGTTAAGGCTGCTAAATCAACTTAACCGAAAATGTAGGTACACTGTTCCTATTCAAATTGAAGACAAATTTATTGAGATGGAACTTGATACTGCTGCTGATCTACCTATTGTCTCAGAGCAGTGGATGCAAATCAATTTGCCACATGTTGAAGTTCCACCTACGTCTATGTTGCTGAAAGATTATAATTAGGGTTTGATCAATGTTGTTAGAGAGGTGTCTCTACCTGTCACTTACAAGTCACAATGTTGCAAATTACCCATTGTTGTTGTGAAGGGAAATAGACCATCCCTATTTTGGAAAGAATTGGTTGGCACATTTTAATCTTGAATGGCAAAGCATTTTTGCCTTAAGTTCTCAACAAAAGGGAAACATCTCTAGTGTGGAGTCTATAAAATGGAATTATGCTGATCTTTTTCAGGAAGGCACATCACCAATCAGACATTTCAAGGCTTCCTTGAAAATAAACAAAGAATTTTCTCTGATTTTCTGTGAATCTAGGCCTGTTCCTTATTCGTTGAAAGCTGCTGTGGCTGATGAAATTTTGCACAAAAAAAAAAGAGGAGTTTTACATTTTGTTGTACATTCAGCATGGGCAACACCTGTTGTTGCAATACCAAAGAAAGATGGTACTGTCAGGTTGTGTAGTGATTTTAAGATCACTGTAAACAAATGCATGGATCCAAATCAGTATCTCCTACCAACACAGCAGGATTTGTTTGCTACTCTTAGTGGTGGCAAGTATTTCACAAAGTTAAATTTGTCACAAGCCTACCAGCAAATTGAGCTGGTGAAGCATCACAGAAATTGCTTACATTAAACACTTACATGGGCTTAGTTCGTCCAAACAAACTTTTATATGGCATCAACTCTGCTTTGCCGCTCCGGTGGCGCAGTGGTCTAAGGCGCTGGCCTCTGATCATTCGTCCGTAAGGGGTCCGGGTTCGAATCCCGGTCAGGCATGGATGTTGGTTTTGTCTTACGGCACTGGATCTCTCCCTTCCCTGGAACCAGTGACCCTAAATTAGGGACGGGCGACTGCTTATAGCCCATTGAGTTGCTCACGGTGGTCGTTAAACCTCCAATCAAAAAAAAAAAACAAAAAAAAACAACTCTGCTTCTGCTATCTTTCAGTCCATTATGGAACAAATCTTATAAGGTTTACCATCAGTCATATGTTTCCAGGATGATATTTTGATTTCTTCTTCCACTAAAGAAAAGCATTTTACCTTACTAGAGGAAGCTTTACAGAGATTTCGCAAGTTTAATGTGCATCTTAATCTTAGTACATGCAAGTTTTTAGAAACTAGCGTATAGTTTTTGGGACATATTATTGATGATCATGGTGTGCACCCTACACAGAAGAAAATTGAGCCTATACAACAAATGAAAACATCTGATAATGTCACAGAGCTTAAGGCATTTTTGGGTCTATTAAACTATTATTCAAAATTCATAAAGAATTCCTCTACCTTACTTGCTCCTTTAATACAGTCTTTTGGTCAAAGGCACACCGTGGATATGGTCAGAAGAATGTAAGCACACATTTCAACTTTGTAAGTCTCTTATTACTTCAGATGCAGTTCTTACGCATTATGATGAGAAGCTACCTCTACAGCTGTCGAGTGACGCTTCACCAGTTGGATTAGGTGCTGTTCTCTCGCATATCATCGATGGCACTGAGCGTACCATTGCTTATACTTCAAGAACACTCACCAAAACAGAAAGCAATTATTCTCAAACTGAGAAAGAGGCATTGTCTATTATATTTGGATGCAAAAAGTTCCACCAGTATCTTTATGGAAGAGAATTTGTGTTATTCACAGATCATCAACCTCTTGACAATTTTTGCCCCTGATAAGGCAATACCCACTTTATCTGCAGCATGGTTGCAACGTTGGACACTCTTGCTTGCATCTTTCAAGTATACCATTAAATATAAGAAGGGATCTCTCCATCTTATTGTTGATTCTCTTTCCAGGATCCCTATTGTGGATTTATTCGAGCAATTATATCCTTCTAAAGTTTATAAAATTTCATATTTGGAAAATATGCCAGTAACTTCTGCGGATATTGCTAAGGCAACCAGTACTGATAAGATTCTGGGAGTAGTACTTAAGTATGTACAGAATGGCTTTCTTTCTAAATGCCATGATCCTACTTTTATTCCTTTTTATAACAGGAGAGACCAGCTATCTACTGAGTACAATTGTCTTTTGTTGGGCATGAGGGTGATCATTCCTGATGCATTTAGAAAGCAAATGTTGGATCTCTTGCATGACACACACCCTGGCATAACCAAAATGAAGAGCATTGCTTGTAGTCACATTTGGTGGCCCAACATTAACAAGGAAATTGAAGAAATCTCAAAGCAATGTCACGCTTGTCAAATAAATGCACATCAACCTCCTGTTTCACCTTTGCAATCATGGATACAGCCCAAGTCCCCTTGGGATAGAGTGCATATCGATTTTGCTCAGAAAAACCAAAACAATTATTTGGTGATGGTTGACAGTCACTCAAAATGGTTGGAAATCATGAGAATGCCCTCTACTACAACTTCATGCACGATTGAGAAGTTAAACCAGTTGTTTTCCAGATATGGATATCCTTTAGAAATTGTTTCAGACAATGGTCCTCAATTCAGTTCCGAGGAATTCAGAACATTTCTCAAATCTTGTGGTCTGTTGCACACCTTTATTCCTGCGTATCATCTGCAATCGAATGGACTGGCTGAGCGTTGTGTACAGACATTCAAGAACGCATTGAGCAAAATGTTGTGTAATCACAGAAATAATACTACAGTACAGAACAAGATTCACTGATTTTTATTAAAATATTGTTCGTCTCCTCATTCTACTACTGGAATCAGTCCTGCTGAACTTTTTTTGGGTCGTCGACTTAGAACTGTTTTAGATCTTGTTCACCCGTGCACTGTGCAGTATGTTCAAAAGAAACAATGTGTGCAGAAAAAGAACTTCGATTGATCTCACACTAGTCATTGTAGTTTTTGTCCAGGAAAAGATATTTGGGTCCGATCTCACAAAAACAAGCAAAAAAAGTGGACAAGTGGTACCTTGCTTGAAGCTCGGGGAAGTAAAACATGGGTCATTAGGGTTGTACAAAATAATTACCTAGCTCATCTTGACCAACTTCACCCTAGATTCAGAGAAAGGTCTGATCTGCATGACTTTTCAGAGAATCACCCAAATGAATTCCATCCAGTGGATTCACAGTCAGCATCATTACTTGTTCCGAGGGAGACCTCAAGGGAATCTTCCATGGTTGATCCGCATGTATTATACCAACACTTCCAGAAGCTCAGAAACTTTCCTCTCTGATGTTGGCAGGCACAGCTAATACTGTCATTCCCTCTACCACAGAAGCTACGCCTATCATTCTACCTTCCACAGAAGTGATTCCTCCTGCATTGGACAAAGTTCCTGTAGCTGTGGATGCTGATATAAACATTAAAACTCGTGTTCGACGCAATCCACCTCGTAATAGAAAAAAAAACTAACAGACTTGATTTATAGATAACTGTGTAAGTCAAGTGTATATAATACCCTTGTAATTTTTTAATACCTTTGTAATTTTTTTTTTTTGAAGGGGATATATTGTAGTATTTGGCTACAGAGTTTTTCCCAGTCATTTTATATGTAACCGTAACTGGGGTAGCCGTGTTGTTGTATGGCAGAAGGTTGTGTATTGAATTCGTTGTGCGGTACCGATGTTGTTCCTAATCTAATGTGTGTGTACAGTAATAAATGTGATTAGTACACTGAAGAGCAATTGAATTAGAGATACCTGTCTAGTAATGTATAGCACCACCTTTCGCCCTGATGACGGCTGCGATTCGTGTCGGCATGGACTCGACAAGACACTGGAAGCGTTGGGAAGCCATACAGATCCACGAGCCCTGAACAAGTTCCCACACTTCACGAAGATTTTATGGAGGAGGGTCAGAGCCTTGAACATCTCTTTCGATGGCATCCCAGATGTGCTCGATGGGACTGAGGTCAGATGACCTAGCTGGCCAAGGAAGCAAGGTCATGTCGGTGGAGTGTTCATCCAGCCATTCGGATACAATTCGAGAGTGATGCCACGGTGCATTGTCTTGTTGCAGGATGAGGTCCCCAGTGGGATGTTGAAGACGCATAAACGGAAGCAAATGGTCGTCCAGGATATCCCGGTAATGTTGACCTGTGAGGGACGATGTCACACCTACCAGGGGTCCCATTTCAGTCCACGTAAACAGTCCCCAGACGAGAATGCCACCCCCACCAGCTTGAAGAGTACCCTGCTGGCAAGAAGGATTCATCGCTTCATGTGGTTTGCGCTGTACTCGTATCCTGCCATCTGCATGTACCAACGTGAATCTCGACTCATCAGTCCAGGCAACAATTTTCCACATGTCTAGGGTCCAGTGGCGATGTTCCCGCACCCATGCTAATCTTTGCACCCTGTGATGTGCAGTCAGCAGCGGTACCCTCGTGGGACGATGGCTTCTGTACCCCATAGCGAGGAGATGGTTCTGGATGGTGTGGCTGCTTACACGTTTTTGTGTACCAGCGTTAAATTATCGAATGATTTCTTGCACTGTGGCCCGTCTATGCGCTGTTACAATGCGAGCTAGCCGACGATGACCCCGCTCATCTACACGCTGTTGTCCACCGCAGTTGGCCCTTGCAGGGATGGTTTTACTGGATTCGATGTACTCACGGCGCACCCGTGACACAGTGGCTCGTGAAAATCCCAGTTCCTCGTGAGCAATTGTCCATTTGATCCTTCGCCTTACCCATACTGCATCCGACTCTTACTGATTCCCATCGCATCACTCCTTATATTGTCGGATCGCTGCATACGTCATGCCGTTTCCGTTTACAGGGCCGCCCACAGCGCCACATTTGCATAACGCCAGCTGTCTCTAATTCAATTGCTCTTCAGTGTATATCCTGTCATTGGTTGGATTAATCATAAGGATATCACAGAAAGACTAATTAGATCGCATATTGGGATTTTTTTTTTCTTTCCATTGTAGTTTTGAAGTTTCATATTCTCAGTTTGAATTATCATAGGTATTCATTCCAGAATTTCAGTTGTGCATTATTGAGGATCTACTGGCTCAATGGATATCTAACGTTCACAGAAAAAAAGAAAAAAGCTCTTAACTTGCACACATAATTCTGTATACCAATTTCCACCAAATTTGGGATAGGTAGATGACATCATTTCTAAATGCTGGATGATTTTACATGGAATGACATTTAATAAATATCTGTTTTGACTTCAGCTGAGATACAGGCAAATAAAGTGTTAATGACACAAGGTAAACTATAGGCAATGATCCTCTTCCCTATACTATGGGAAAAAATGAAATCCATGAATTCAAAAATTGATAAATGAATGTTGTAGACTGTTTATACTCGAGATGGTTTGCATGGTCAACTACATCATAATATGAGGATGCTGTTCAAGAAATGTTTATTGCAAACAGATAAATGGCATCATAATATATAGGTAAGACCTTAAAGGCATGTAGTAGTGCTATGGTTCACAGTACTGAAATAGATATTCTACTGCAATATGGAAATTTTCTATGTACTGCCCATGTGCCTAGAAGAACTGAAGCATCAGAGCTGCAGTGCATTTTACAATGTGGCTTCAAACTTTTCTCCTTGTGTTTGTTTGACCTCACACTTTCACATTCCCAACTATTTCCAAAGATAACCAAAATCTGCACAGTATGGTTCTTCACAGATCAAGTTGTAGGTACTATACAGCAACAGTTACAATAGTGTTGGCAGACCAAGAGCATTTCACCGCATAGAGATGATGTGAAAAAAAATGGCATTTAAGTATTCAATAAAGTATTAATATATTTTTGTTTGAGGCTGTAACCTTTTTAATACAGTGCATCTTAATTGCACTTTTGATATTTCTAAAGCTGTTTGCATGCATATCTATTTAATGGATAGAAAATGCCATATTTTTTTAATAAAGTTCATGTTGAAAACTGGCCTCCTAGTTTCTTAAATTAAATACTTAATTAAATTTCTGATATGAGGTTGTTTTTTTCTAGGAAATATTTATTTTAAACTTCACATTTTTGGTGAAAACTCTTCTTTTCAGGCAGTCTTTTGTTGTCACTCTTTCTGTATCACTGTCATGGTTATGTTTAACTTTGATGGTTGCGGTTATTTTTCACCAAATCTTGCCAGATGTTAGGCAGAGACAAACCCCTGAAGTCATTGATGATGGAATTCTGATTTTCCTCAATTTCTATTCCTCCTTTTAATTTTCTTTTTTGAAAGTTGCTTTAGAAACTGATGACTTTAAGGGAATTCCGGTCTGTGTTGTGACCAGTTTCTCTAACATGCCTATCTAAACCTGTCTTGGAGCAATTTTTTATAGCTGCTTTATGTTCTGCTATTCGAGTTTCTAGTCTGCGACCTGTCTCACCTATGTAAGCAAGTCCACAACTACATTTTACTTCGTGGACTACTAGATTTTTTGTTGAAAAGTACATAGATAGAATCATGTAAGGATATTAAGAATGAATAAGTTGTAGCAATAAGTTTCTATTAATTTTTAATATTTTGTAAAATCTTGTGAAAGTAACCATTATATAGCCAAATCTAGTAAACATGAAAAATGTGTTTTATTGTGCTTTATAGCATTTTTATTTTTAAAATCGATGCATATCTTTTCAGTACCAGTCTCATTATGTTCCAAAGAAGATTGGCAACTGGGAAGTCCCAAAGAAGTTTAGGAAGGTATTAATTTCATTCTGTCAATGAATATTAACCATGTGAAACTGAAATATATTGCATTTTTATTTGCAAACTGATGCTGTTAGGCTCAGCAAATGTACACATAGAGCAGTGACCTTGTTAGCTGTTTTATCCATTCCCCCTCAGTTTTCTCAAGTAATGTGGATTAGTTCTTGTAAAGTAGACTTTTGCTAAAAGTTTCCACATTTTCCACATGAGAATTTTATGTTTTAATGGGAAATTGTCATTCTGTATGTGTTTTAGCTTCGTTTTTGTATCACACGCAATCAGTCTAGTTTGGTTTTGTTTTCATTGCAAAATTTCAAAATTTTATTTCTTTTGAAGTTTTGTATTGTTTATTGTTAAGTTTTATGTAAAATACAACTTAAGAAGGATTCCACAGCTATTATAGTGTTTTAAACATTCATGTATATAAAACACTGTATTTTGAGTTTGTACTAGAGATTTAAAAAAAAAAAAAAAAGAAATTAATAAAACCCTATGATAGAGTGTAATATACAGTAACCATAAACAAATGACATGTTGTTAGGGTACCAGAACTTTGAAGTTCTGCAAAAATAAATCAGATTCCAAGTGGCACATGAGCCTTTTTGTCATGAAAGTCCCTGACAATGAGTCATAAGGTGACAGCTGTTCTTAAAATATGTAGGATCTAAGCCTTTCTCTTCTTTGGAACAATAGCAGTTCATTTTTGCAGCTTGTGTTTTTCTGTTTATCATGATTAAATACTTCATCCTGACATTCATAGTAGTATGCATCAGAGAAGAAGCAAAAGGTACTGATATCATTGTTAGACAAATGTTTCATGGTTACATTGCATCATTACATTTCCTTTGCACTCATCTCTGTTTAAGTTTATGGACTTTGTTGTTGTTAACTGCCACATACACAGTAAAAAATTTTGAAATTGAGCAAGTATTTTTTTGTTTCTAGAAGAGACAGTGTACAAAGTGTCTGAAATGTTTTAGGACTCATTTTGTTTAAACAATACTATTAGATCACAAATACTGGTACAGCGTTCGAATTACCCAGTGGTCCGCTGGCCATTGACCAGTAAAACTTCCGTCGGACCACTGAACTATTGAATTTACTAGCCTGGATGTCAAGTATGTTTCTATTTCTTTTACCTTGCTATATGGTTTTCTTTTTAGGCTGCAAACTAATGATAAGTTTAAAAACAAATATTGGAGATAATTCCATTGAAATCATACGTTATTTTCTACATATATTGGAAATGTTTTTATTTTATTTTATTATTTTTTTTATTTTTTTTTACGGACCAGTGGGCATTTTTGGTGGACCAGTAATTTGCAAATTCTAGTGGTCTGCTGGGCCAGTAGAAGATTTATTTCTAATTCTAACACTGCTGGTAGAAATTTTTAAGGATAGGAACTTGGATAACTTGTATGCTGCCCTGCTGATATTATTTACTATAGGCCAGAAAGAAAGGAATGCTTGATTTATGTATTTTAGGGAGAGCATAGAATTATAGAATTGCGCATGATGGGCGTATGAAGGTTTAAGTCTGTATTTTTATGTTTTGATTCAGTTTCCAAACTTTTGATCAATTTCGGCATTTCTTTTAAGTGTTCATCTGAAGGATCATTCTTTATTTCTTTGTTAGGTCCATCTGAAATGAGAGTTTTAACTTCATCATCATAATGGTTTTTGTCCAGATCAACCACCTGACCTCCTTTGTCAGCTCTAGTGATGATTAAATTGGAGTTTGAGAAAAATTCTTTAAGTGCATTAATTTCTTTAGTGGCTAAATTGAGTTTAGGCAATGTAGTGTGGACTGTGTTTATATATAATCATCACAAAACTTGTAGTCTCCAATTTATGGAATGCTATTATTCCTATCTATTGGCAACTGTTAGAACTAGTCACCATCAAATCTGAATTGTCTCAGTGCAAAATTTAATCAGGGTGCACAAAGCAGTTCTACTGGAAAGTTATGTTTAAGTTGGTACAGTTAAATCACCTTGTCCTGTCATTGATTCAAGTACTGAGGAAAGAGTAGCAATCAAATTTTGTGTGAAAAAAGCCCCCCAAAAAAATGTGCAACTAAAGCAGTTGCAATGGTATGTGCAGCTTATGGAGATGAAGTACTATGATGATCCAAGATTTTTTTTTTACAAATATGAGTGATTTTATGAAGGGTGGGAAGATGCTCGGGATGATGTGCAGGTCTGCCCTCCCAGTTTCGTATGGACTCCAACATTTTGATGAAGTCCAGTAGCCATTTATGGGAAATTATCAGCTGTCCATCCGAATTATAGCAAATGAGCTTCACATTAGAAAGAATGCTGTGTGTTTGATTGTTGTTGGACATTTGAAAAAAGAAAAGTGTACTTACGCTTCGTATTGCATGCAATGGTGGCAAAATAGGCAGAGCAAGTCACTGCATGTTAATTTAAAAAACAAATCATAACTGGTATTGCATTCTGACACTTTGCATATGACTCCAAAACAAAAAGACAATCAGATGCATGGATTGGAGAAAATTCACCAAAGTAAAAAAAACTCTGGTTTCAAAAGTCTTGAAACAAAACAATGTTGGGGATTTTTTTATTGGCAGAGGGTTATGTACAAAGAATTTCTATTGGAAGAACAAACAGTTAACTGAATTTTACAGAACAGTAATGGACAGGCTGTTGAAAGGAATTCAGCATATCAGACTGGACATGGCTGAATCAGGTGACTGGTTCTTGCTTCATGACAACACACCTGCACACAACACAACCATTGTTTGTCAAGCAGTTTCTCTCATAGAAAGGCATTGCAGTGCTTCACTATCCCCCATATTTGACACCTGCTAATTATTTTCTGTTCCTCAAAGTAGAATACCACATGAAGGGACATCATTTTGACAGTGTTTGAGAAATCTAAAACAATGTAATAAAAGAGTTAAACAGTGTTCCACTAGCACAGCTCTATATAGCCATGTAGAAGCTGTATGACCATGCAATGAGGTGTATAAAGTAAGAAAGGATATACTCTAAATTTTAAATGGAAATAAATTATTTTTCTTGAAATTTTGTTTTTTTATGAATGTTTCCTAAAAATTTTCAGACACCTTTTATTTATGGTTCAAGTGCATGTGATTGGGGCTAAGGGGTCCGTGATTGTTATCAGAGTTGAATTTGTGTAAAACATCATATAGAGAAAAAAATAAGGAAGGAAGAAAAGGAAACCTTCAGCATTATCCTTCTGACTCAAAATTATAAAAGCCAGTTCAGTAAAGTATTTTCCAGTTTTCTGAAATTGAATTTGTGATATTTTTTTTTTTTAAATCTACTTTCATCTGTTGATGTGTCCATAAATTTACTTTGCCCATGAAAGAAAATTGAAAGACCCTTTAAATGTTTTGAAATCCTTAACATAATACAGTTGTATAAATACATGTAATCAAGCACTCACACTAATGAAAAAAATGCACACTGTTTTGATCATTTCTTAGATTATTAATGCAGTAATTAAATGTCATTGTAATGCTATAAGAAGTTTATAAAACTTGTTACTGCAGTGTAAAGTTAGCTTAAAATTTAACTTACTGAAGTAAATCAGTAGAGTTGCATTTACTGATGGCCAGCAACTTTTCACTAAAGAAGGCAGCAGCTGGTGGAATAGCTCAGAGTAAAAACTACACACTTACTTTTCATGAGTATCATGCAAATAATTTATAGTCAGCCTAAATTTTAATTTTTGTTTGAAAACTTCCGAAAGTTATAATACAAATGCTAATTTAATACCTCAACACTTACCTGCATATGCAAGAAGCCCCTTTGCACCAGTGGCTTGTATGCAAGTCTTGAGTGGGACTTAGTGTTAAATTTGTTCTTCAGTTGTGGTTCTTTCTCATCCCTGGAACCAGTGACTCAAAATCAGGGACAAGCAGGCTAGATCTACAAATCTTCAGGCTTTGGGCAAGTAGTGTGTTGTGAGGTCCCTGTTCCCCTTATGCAGTGTTGTTAGAAAGTTTGGAAAATGATGAGATTCAGGGTTTGGCTCCTCAAAGCAAGATTATCTGCTAAATCAAAGTTACTGATACTGTTAGGTTTTACTTTCTGCTGATGTACAAAGACATCCATTTACACTGATCTTGGCACACAACTCAAGCTCCCTGACATCTATCACCCATCTCACACAAGAACTTTTATTTTGTACTTCATATTCGTTATCTTTTTCTCTTGCAGGCATTCCTGATTCTGATCCTCCCATGATTTCCTTGGCCTTCCTTTATCCTCTCTTTCCTGCCACTTGGCATGAATAAATTATTTTAGTTAACATCTCATCACTCATTCTTTCAACATGGCGAAACCATCTCAAAATATTTGCCTCCACCTTACTAACAGCATTTTGCTGCATTTTTTTTTCCTCACATGATCAGAGCAAATCTTGCAACCCCCTTCTCCATAAGTATTGTTTCTCTCCAGCACACAAATGCTCCTGTGTCTCTTCCGTAGTACCCAGGTTTCACTGCTATACATCAAAATAGAAACAATTGCACTTTCGTGCATAACCATTTGGGGCATTTTGGAGGAGCCATCAGTCCTACAAAATACTTCTAAAGCAGCTGTGACTTCAAAGCTGAATTCATTCACATACCGATTTCACTATCTAATATGTTTTCTCTGTCAAATATTACTTTGTTAGTACACAACCTCATTCACCTAGTTTAAACCTGTACCATTTAGACTGATTTTGCATTCAGTTCTAACAGTTCCTCCCTCAAAAACCTTAACTTTGGATTTCTCCTTATTTATACTCAGTTTGAATATCATACAAACTTCATACATCCAGATCAACATACTTTGTTACTCACTTTTGCTGTTAGCCAACAAGACTGTACCATCAACACACAGCAACATGCACACATGGGAATTTCCAAGATAAACCTGTACTGTCTATTTTAGCATCATGCATATATGCATCCATAATCATATTGAACAGCCATGGTGACACCATTTACACGTTCACATGCTGTACTTCCAACATACATAGTTTTGACACATCCAAGAAAATTCTCAGTTATACCATAAACATTCAAGTCCTTCCACAGAAACATCCTGTTCACTGGGTCATTAGCTCTCTCCAAATCTACAAAAGGCAACAAAAAGTTTCTTGCCAACTGACAAATACTTTTCAGTCATATGTAATGCAAAAATTTGGGTAGTGCTGCCCTCACCAGGCATTAAACCACTCTGTACATCCCACACCTTTGCTGATGTTAAGCCTCATACCTTATCTATTATGACCTTTCCAAATGCTTTTCCTGGCACAATCAGCTGGCTCCATGATAGTTCTAACATTCTCTCTGATCATTTTTTCCCTTATACAAAGGGATAATGATAAAATTTCTCCAATCCTGAGAGACAATTCCTAACTCCCAATGCAAATGGCAAATTTCAGTTAAACAGCCAATGACAGTCACTACCATGTTTTAACATCTCAGCTGTTATGTCTTCAACTCCCAAGGCCCTACCATTTTAAAGATATTTTATAGAAACATAGGGAAGTGAATACCCTGAAGAAATAGTTCATTACAAATATATGAAAGCTGCATATATACATACAGTATCACTGTTGGCATATAGATGTAGGTTTGATTCTCATTTCAGGGTGATATAATTTTCAAGTTTTTGAAGTATGTCTACATGGGAAACGGTAAAAGTTATGGAATATATATGCTGACAGTGATATTTTATAACTTTAAAATCCTATTCTCTCAAGATTCCTGTTGTGCTTATCTCTCTCTCTCACTCTCTCTCACTCACTCACTCACACACACACACACACACACACACACACACACACACACACACACACACACACACACACACACACACATATGCCTTCACCTAAGCTCCTATATTATGTCTCTGATCCTGTTCTTTCTGCCTTGTGTACTTCCAGAATGATTTCATATCTGTCTAAAAAGCTGATTAGTTCCTTTCCACCTGATCTTTCATACAGTTTCCCTTATTCCAATGAAGCAGCTTTCCTACTTTACACTTTATACGATATTCATCCTCGGTAACACTACCTTACAACTTCCCCAGTATGCTTCTTTCTTTCTCTGTGCCACTTCTTTAAACTCACTGTTCCACCAGGCATCACTTTTAATGCCACACATTGTTACAGTATCACAAATCTGTTCAGCAACAGTGACAAAATAGTTTATAAAACATATTCACTTCTTAATAATAGGCTAAGTATACATTTCTTCTGTGCAAAACACATCAAAACGTTGTGCCTAGAAGTAATTACATGGGCAAACAATTAACATATATTTCTGGGAAAAAAAAAAAAAAATTGCCCATAACATTCTGTTCATCACAGTTGCTTGTTTGTGTGTGTAAATCATATGCTAAAGAACCATTCAAAATATGCCTCATACCCTAGTTATTGTTTTGAAAATATGTACAGTCAAACCCACATATAATTATCTGACATGATACAAAGGTCTGTATAAACTGAAGTTTCTATAGGTCCTTTGAACTTCATAATATTCTGCTTTGTTATTTCAACTGCATGTTACAAAACAGTAATTTTTGGAGAAAACACATGTATGTAAGTTCAGCACGGTTATCAGCAAACAAGATAAGTGGCATTCTCACCCAGTTTTTAAAGCTTCTGCTTTCACTAGAAAATAAGGAATTACCTGCTGTTGACAACAGCCCATGGTTGCCCTTACAAATAGGTCAGTTTGCATGAAGAAAAGATTTTTTGTTTTACTACTTCCCACTCCCCACCCCATCAGGCACACCACTACGAGTGTGCTGGGATAGATTTCAGCCCACCCAACTTTTCTTTGAGCCCACTCTTTACCCCCCCCCCCCCCCACACACACACACACACACACAATATTTAAGTAGTTAGAACCCACGGTGAGTTCAGTCATCTAAATTTTTAGGGAACTTGAACAAACGTGTGAATTTTTCAAAATCACAGAACATTTGTTATAAAATTAATTTTTTGTTAAATTTAGTGTTCTACTATTCTGTGAAATGGAGAGAGTCTTCTGAGCAAATGTCTCGGAGAGTAGTAGAAAATACCATTTTTGTAATTATAGTTTGAAAAGATGAGAGAGAAAAACAGATATTCCTTGTCAGGTTACAAACTAAAATTCATAAACAGCCCTATGACAGCAAAAAAAGAAAGAAAGATAAAACAACGTAGGTAATCATGCAAAGAGCAAAGAAATAGTAACCTGTTAAAGGATTCGAAGATTCATATCCGTGGTTCCCATACTACATACAATGAATAAACACTATGTACAGTGTGCACCTGAAAACATTTTTGTACTAGGGATAACATTATCAGCTAGAATAAACCCACAATGTTTATTTATAATGAAATATTTTATTGTAAGATTTACTATAGTTTTCCAGAGTGTTTGGCTCTGATGAAGCCGAGCCAAACACTCAGAGAAACTACAGCAGATCTTAAAATAAAATATCCAACTGTGAATAAACATTGCTGATTTATTCTATCACAACATCACAAGTGTTGTAGTCATGAAATACATTAACATTATATTTATACAACTGTTGTAGTCATAAAATATATTAACATTATATCTGGTAAAATCCACATGAACAAAAATTTTTGCCAAATACTTAAAAATTTGTGCCCTTTCCCCATCATGCTTAGTTCCCCTAATAGCCCACCCAGTTACCCAGTTCTGAGCGGCTGGTATCACAATTGCACCCCGTGCTTACCAAACATACATCTCCTGAGCAAATGCTGTCTTTTATCCTCCCCCCCCTCACCACCTTTCAGTCACTTGCTATCTGTTTAGGAAATCTGAGAGTTTATTTTTCATCTAGAAACATCTTAACCACCACATCGGAGGAAGTTGAAAAACATTTAAAACAGTTATCATGGTAAGTACAAAACAAGCAGAAATTGGGTCATATATCAAACATAACATGTTACAGGTGAAATTTCAAATTTTTGGCAGTTACTTTAATTTTTACATTTGTTAGATATTTTACTTATTGCAGATCTCACTAGTGTTATTTTACTAGCTGCAGTTTTCAGTTAATAAGTATTAGTTACCTTTGATTAATTGATAAACAATTTATGATTTACTAATTTTAACCTGACATAATGTAATACACCTAAAATAGTCTTTTTTTCTCTCTCTTTTGCTATAGCGAAGTTTGCATATATAGAATGTTTTTGACTTTCCCTTCAACTTCTTTATATATGGGTTTGACTGTATATACTACCATTCAATACCATTTGAAAATAGGTCTCATACACTAGTTATACTAGTGTCTAAGGCCTATTTTCAAAATGTCTTTAACATGTGATTTCCAAAAAAATGCATTGAACAGAATATTAGAGACAAAAATAAATAAAAATTTGAATTTAAGTTTTCCTCTTCTTTCCCTCATCCCTTTCACATATATTCTACAGATTCATTGAGCATTTCAGAGTAACACTGATGTTCTTCAAGAAGCCTTTCAACCTTTATTCTTTCCATCATAGTCATCTTGGTGTCTCGTTCTCCAACTGATACTGAGCTTCACTTGTGACACTAACAGTTAATGATCAGACCCAACATCTGCACCTTTCATCACGAGTGTAAGCAATTAAATGTTTCAGGCACTAATCACAAACAACAATATCTTTTACACTCTTCTGCCCAGTGTGATTCTACCACATATATATGTATGTATGAATATACTGTAGTTGTTGAAAAATATATTAGATACACACAACCCGCTCTCAATGCAAACTTCAGTTAATCTTTCACCATTGCCATCACATTGGGATTATTAAACTTACCAAGATCATTCTGAACACCTACTCTAGCAGTGAAATATGTTAGAATAACTTTCCTTTTAGCATCTGAACTGGCTCAAACCAATTTTTAGCTATTTCCAGAAATCATCCTTCCTATCAAAAATGCTCAGAATCACAAGGAGCATACATTACTACAAAAACTATTCTCTGTACTTGCACTTTCAAATGCACCCACATAATTCTCTCACTTATGCAACTGCAGTGAATCAAGTTGTTGTTCATCTTTTCACTTAAATTCACATGTGCACGAGCTTGTCGTCTAACATAATCCAATACTGCATACTCACCATTCCAGTCACTTCTTCTGTCCTGTGCCATCTGTTTAGTTTCACTCACACACAGCTCATTCAATCCATACTTATTCACTTCTGTAACCATTTCATTCATTTTTTCATTTCTTCCTATAGTGTTCCATACCTAGTCTACCACTCACTGTGCTGCAATCTTTTTCTCATATTCCACTTATTATTTCTAGGGCACTTCCATGGTGGATCAGCCTTTTCACATGTGGTAGGCCCATGATATTCCACACTTGAATCCTTCAATATTTTTCTTTTAGTCTTGAAAAATGTAAAAAGTACATCAGTGTAGGAGATCAACTCACAACAGTTGGTCATTCTACCTAAGTGTTCTGAGACAAAACCCACTGGAACTAGATGGTACTCAGTAATTGGAAGTAGCGCTGCTACTGTAGCATGCTATCTCTTCTTCCAGGAGACTTATTTGAAAAATCTTTTTTCCTTAGCGTAGCATTTCCTATGAAGAATAATTTTCGCATATTATCAACTTTTTCATTATGCAAAATTATTCTGTTAGGGAAAGTAGATTTATATCATATTTCCATGGTTCGTATGCATCCTGGAAGTCCTGGAATTCCATTTTGTCCTGGAAATGTCCTGAAATTCTGTTACATGTCCTGGAATTTTATCCATTCCTGCCTTTTTGTACCTGTGTGATGTTTTGTAATTGAGGATTTTTCTACTGACATAAGTTATGTCTGACAAATTTCCCTCCCCACCTCCTGCAAAATGCGGGGAGGGAGGCTGTTGGTTTACTTGTCTGTTAGGAAGTCTGAAGCTGCGTTATTAGCATCTTTTGCGTCGTGCTTATGTTATCACTTGTCTGTCCAACCGGGGAGACCATATCTTTGCAATTATTAGTTTGATTTGTAAAATTCTTTTTGTATTGAGAAGCTTAAAATGTGAGAATGATGATCCATGCATTCCAGGTTTTTTTCCCAATGCACAACTTCGCCGCTAGAGGGCGCAAATGGAGATCGTATCTAATTTAAAGTGCATTTTCTTTTATATCTAAAAATCCAATTGAAAAAAATATTTTTCCTTTCGATGACATTTATATCGAAGACTATTTTAGTTACTGTCCCTTTTTCAAATAATGCATAAATTTTCTGCTAATGAGCATAAAGATAAATTGCGACTTTCTCAATATCTCAGCTTCTAAAAGTCCGATTTGAAAAATTCTTCCTGCGTCGGATACAGCTCTTAAGGGAAAATGTTTTGCGTATAATTTCTCATTTTTGGTAAAGAATGGTTTGGTCACCAGGGGGTGTAAATGTTTATTTTTGCTTCTGATGTATTTGCAACAAAATCTCAGCTGGAAACTCAATTGAAAAAATTCCTCCATAGACCAATACCGCTCACCTCAAAAAACTTTTTGAGAATACCTCCTGCTTAAAATAGTGCATAATGTTTCCACCAGGGGGCATACACGTATATCTTATTTTTGTCCATATCTCTGTTTCTAGGAGTCTAACTTGAAAAATTCTTTCTTTGTTGGAGAACCTTTTCGGTATGAAATGTTTCTCATATAATTTCAAATATTTCTTAACGCACAAGTGTGCCACTAGAGGGCATAAGTCCGTGTTTCCATTTAGAGCAATATCTGCAGGACTAAAAACCTGATTGACAAATATTCTCTTTCGATCAGATACTACCAAGTATGAAAACTTCTTGTGTGTATTTTCTTCTCAAAATAATGTACAATTTAGCTGCTAGGGGGCACAAATATTTAATCTATTTTTCTCAATATCTGTACTTCTAAATATCCGATTTAAAAAATTCTTTTAACACCAGATACCATTTACCTTATGGAACATTGGGTTTGTATTTAAGGAGGTTTGTGGTTCACAATTCTGCCACTAAGTGGTGTTTGTGTACTTCCGTTTGCAGCCTATCTCTGCCTCTAAAAACCCTATTGAGAAATTTCTTTTTTTACTGTATGCCATTCGCTATAATAAAGATGGATAGTGAATAAGATTTTTTCTACAATAAGAAGTTGTCTCTTCAAATAATGTACAACTTTCTCCCTAGGGGTTGTAAAAGTCAAAACGTTTTTCTTGCTATCCGGGAGACATATTTGAAAAGTTATTTTTCCTTAGCATATCTTTTGCTATAAATAATACTTTTTGCCTGTTTTCAACTTTTTTACTATGCAAAATTATTCTGCTAAAAGGCATAGAGTTATACCATGTTTCCTGCTATATCTCTTCTTTTAACTGTTCAATTTGAAAGTCTTTTTGTCTCTAATACCTTCCTTCTGCTATGGGAAACGTTTTTTTTTTTTTTTTTTTTGCACCATTTGTTAATTTTCGTAACATACTTTTTAGGCACTGATGGAAGTAAGTAGACGGTGTTTTATAAGTAGCTGATTTTTTTTCTGTGGGTTATTTTGACCTTTACTGAAATTTGCTAATGAATGCTTTATATAAAAATTTGCTGTAAAAACAGATTGCTTTCTAATATCAGAAACTTAAATCTAGTTGTTTCTTATTATTCTCTGAGCAAACTAATAACTTTGCTTCTTCTTTAATTAGTTTTCTAATCATGCCCAGTTAAATTGCCTTGATCACTAATGAATGCAGTTGTACACAGCCCTTGGATTTAAGGTTTTCCCGTTATTTTCTTACATTTCGCGTTGGAAATTTTTGTGCATACTTTGTTTGCTGGAGAGTACAAATTTAAAACATAGCTACAGCATCAATATTATGTTGAAAACTCCTTCCCTAAATAAAATGTAACACAAATACTTGCTCCCGTGATTATGTGTTTAAGAATCCCTTTGGTCCTTCGAAAAAGTTCCAGATATTTCACCTTTCCTTACTCTTAAATTTCCAATATAAGCATTATTTCAAAATAATTAAATATAAATAGTATTTCATGTATTGATCATGTGGTATATGAAAGCATTTCAAGAGTAATGCCACATACCTATGTATTTTTGAGTTTTATGTGTGTTTTTTTAATTCTGTAATTTGCTTCAATAATTGAACTAAAGCCAATTAGAAAAAAAAATTTTCCTCAAAATCAGTGTAGTATACTGTATGTAAAAGTTTAGTAGATACTAAACCTGGTCATATTTTCAGTGGCAGATTTGGTATTTCAGTATTTATCTGTGATTCTAAGTTTCTGATTAGCTGCAGCAGACATCATTTTTAACATTCTTCATTCTGTATTAAGTTTGCCCAAGCATGTAGGAAGTTGTTTGTTGTAGGTTACAGGTTGAACAGACTTATGGTTTCACTATATTTTAAGTAGCGTTTGGATCATATGTCCTAGAAAAAAATCCAAAAGTCATGGAATTTTGTGGTTGAAAAAGCTTATGAACCATGTATTTCTTTTTCTAACTGTTCGATTTGAAAATCCCTTTGTCTCTGATATCTTTCTTCTGCTATGAGAAACGTTTTGTGCGGAATTTGTCAATTTTCATAACATACTTTTCATCCGCTAGTAGGAGTAAGTAGCTATTCCTATTTTGGGATGTTTTATCAGTTGTTGAAATCCGGTTGATTTTTTTTTACACCTTTTCCATTCACTTTGAATTACTCTGAAATTTTTTATTCGTGCCTGAAAGGAATAAAATGACCTGATCATTACAAACAAAACTTCGGTGTCATAAAAATAGGGGAATTTTTTTTTCCTTTTATCCTTTCAACTGCTGAACATATATATCCTACTGTTTGTGAAAATTGCAACGCCAAGAGAATAGTGCTATTCAAATTAAATTTATATCACAGATTCCTCACGTTTCAGGAGATAACTGATTACATTTGTAGAGCTACGCAAAAATTTTCGCTTCAAAACTCAGTATCGTGTGAAGCCACCTCGAGCAACAATAATGGCCTCTACATGGCATGGCATTGAATGGAAAAGGTTTTTGATATCGTCCTGGTGGATAGCCTGCCAGGCTGCTTCTATACGTGACCAGAGTTCATTTGTGGTGACTGGAGGAGGCGCTTTTTGAACCAGTCGCTTAGCTATCATTTCCCAGACATGTTCAACGGGGACATATCTGGCAAACATGTTGGCCAGGGAAGAAGTGGTATCTGCTGTGCATGGAAGAGGCCTTGGAGATTCCGGGCCACATGTGACCAAGCACTATCCTGCTGGAATATAGCGCCAGCACAACTGTGAAGGAAGGGTATTATTACCTCTGCCTCTAAAACATCCCTGATGAATCACTGGCTGTTCAATGTTTCCTCAATTCGCATCAGGAGAGAATGCAAATTGAACTCAATGGCATCCCAAACCATGACACTTGGCATTGGACTGGTATGACGCTGCCACCCTGCAAGGTGCCGTTCACTATGATGTCTTAGAACACAAATGTGACCATCATGGTGCATTAAGTAGAATCGTGACTCGTCAGAAAATACATCCTGTTGCCAATCAGCACGCCAAGTATGTGTTCAAGACCCCATTGCAGTCTAAAGTGTATGTGGTTGAGGGTCAAAGGAATTCACAGCAATGGGCTACTAGACCAGTCCTCTGTTAAACAGATGGCATCAAACTATACTGGAGGACAAAGCCTGACCTATGAGAGTGCTACACTGCTGCCCTAACATTGTGACTGTCACTGTGCGATCGGTCACTACTGAGCCACAGCGGTGTTTATCATACCATGCAGTCGTGCAATTTTGTGGTACATTTCCCGGATTTCTGTGCATCCGAGCCTTATCTGTTCACTGACGCTGTGTTCACATCTCTGTACTGGTGTTTCGTCCCATAGGAGTGGCAATTTTGCGGTAGGAAAATCCAGCTTCTCTTATCCCAACAATCCTTCCTTGCTCAAAATCCATCAGATGTTCATAATGCGAACTTCTTCGAGGACGGAGCGTAGTGAGACATAAGATACACCTTTTGGACTTAATGACGGCTCTTCACTGATTGCAACATCTCATTGAACCAGCTCTTTACACTCAAGACCGGGCAGTTTTAGAGGGCACTGCTCCGAAACTGCATGCACATTTTCACTGGCATTTTAATCATTTGCATGTCCCAATCTATTGTACATATCCTGTAATTTTCAAGGTAATACCAATAGTCCTTCATGGTGTTGCAATTTTCACAAACAGTAGTGTATCTACTGTTTAAAAATATCACATAACAAAAGTGTTGTACCATAGCCAGATACAGATTTGTGAGAATGTGGAACTAAATATTCCCTAACAATAAATGTGGAGAATTGTTCTTCCACCTACGAGCTGTTTAATAAAGCATCACTGTGTAGTGATGTTTTTATACCGCTCATAGGGCTAGGAAGAAGTGATTATCTTTTCATTTTGTTCAGAAATATGCATCTATATACTTGAAGTACAACATCCTTCTTAAAATCCGCTGAGAAAATTCAACGTTTTCATTTTTCATTTTGGAATTGAACAACCTCCATGAGCAAATCTAAAGGCTAAATGCAGTCGCCTTTTTCTATTCAAAGCCACTTGTTCCAGGGAGGTGCTAGAGCCAGTGACATCAAACAAACACATCATCCATCCATTCCTCATGCAGGACACAAGCCCTGGCCTTTCTCAGACGAATGCTACAAAGCTCGAGCCTCAGACCACCAGGTCACCGGGGTGTAGTTTTAGACAAGGATGCATGTGTATGTATAGAAAACTATAAAAGCCAGATGATAGATAAGCTGCCCCGGTGACGAAGTGCTGATTTCTGACCATTCGTCCAAGATGTGTCCTGTTCGATCCCGCATGAGGCATTGGTCGTTTGTTTGCTTTACAACACTTGTTCACTTCCCTCACTGCAACCAGTGACTGCAAATTAGGGACGGGCGACTATTTATAGCCCTTGGGGTTGTTCATGCTTGTCGTTAAATCCCTCCTCCCAGAGGAACGATGAATATCTAAAGTCCAAAAGATACACCTTTCTATCAGTATTTTTTCGTATTTCGACCCCCAGAAATCTACAGTTTCTATATTACTATATTAAAATGTGTTACATATGGCAACTACAGCTTATAGGCAAATTCAAAGATAAATGATTGGTGTAATTTGCCTTGGATTTTGCTCTCAGTGCCACATGTAAGAATGTACATATATAAGTATCACCGTTAGAATTTGTGCCTTTAATTAGAACCAAAGATTTAAAAAAAAAGTAGCTGAAAAGTAGCAAAAAAGTTGCTACTTTTAAAAAGAAGTAGTGTAGCTAGCTGCTTTTTAGAAAAAGTAGTTCTAGCAAGTTTTTTTTTTTTTTTTTTTTTTGAGAATGTAGTTGTAGCAGTAGCAAGCTACTTTTAAAAAGTAGTTTTCCGATCATTGATGGTACCTCAACAATATTTATACTGAAGCTCAATTTTGTGTCAGCTTCTCAGATTTTTAGAAACCCCTGTTGCTGCCGTTTGTTCTATTGTTGTCCAGCAGAGCACGCCTTGGAGACAAGCCCATCTCCCAAGATTGCCCATCTAAAGTACCTTCACGTATTATTTAATATAGCTCAAAATTTGAATAAGTATGCTTTATGATGTTATCATTATAGTCAGTACTCCCTTCAGTAATAGGCACTTAGATCAGAAAAGGAAAAATGTATGATGGTGTACTCACCTTCTGATTGCTGTCTTTCTGTTTCTTCAAGTTTCTTCCTCAGTGTCATAAAAAAAAATACCTTTTCATTTTAGTTTCTGGGTACTTTTGCAGTATGATAAAGAGGAATGTTAAGTTTTACTTCAAGAAAAAGTATGAACAGACTACACAATTCTTCATTGAAAACAAACTAGCAAAAATCATTCATATCCAAATATGATGACTGATCTGAGTGAGAATGACACCTGGAGGCCTTACCATGTGGGATATTCAGGAAGAAATGAGAGATAATTTCTTGGAATTAATTGTAACAGAATCCAGATACCAAAACACAAAGGGCGTGGGAAGCCAATTTATATGACCATGAACCCAGTAAAAGCACCTCAGGAAACCAGTCGTCATCTTGACTAATTCGCCTTCACTACACCAAGTCCATGTGCTATCAAGTATAGATATTTAAATTGCACCACATGGATGCTTCCACCCCTGAGCAACTGCAGTTGTGATTTTATAGGGAAAGAAGGACTATATATATTTCTGCAATTTATTCATACTTCAGATCTGAGTTGATATGCAAAATGAAGAAAGTCAGTTGTAGAATAGAAAATATTTTAATATACTGTGTATGAAATAGAAAATTTCAAAGATTTCCTCTGAAATAACAAGAAAATCAAATCCTGTGGCCCTTTATGGGCCAGGGCTTCACTCAGCTTCCTTTAATACCCATAGAGTTCTCTTAAATTACAGGAGAAAAAAAAAGTAGCTAAATTCTAGTAATGAAAGATTTGTGGCTACTGTAATGTTTCACAACACAAGAATTTTTCCTCTTTTACGGGATTTTTATTGGGCAGTTTGTTTGATTTTTAAAAAAGTAAAAGTAAAATTAAAAAACTTTGTTCAGTTTCTGTCATTGAACCAGCATCAGACCAAGCCCAAAAGATAAAGTGAATATAATCAACTGTTCATTGTGAAATAAAGAGAAGAAATTGAAATATGAGAATACATCATCAAGAACTCCAAATAAGTGGTACTTGAAATTCTTTAAAGGTTATATGCAGTGATCACAGTGTGACTAAGCTGAGTGAGGATGTATACATAATCTGCTGAAACAGGCAAATATTGTGCATAAGTTTTTAACTCTCAAAATAAGATAATTTACATAAATTATTATACCATTCGTCTAATACAAATTCTCAGAATGCTGTATCTGGCATAGAAGTAATTGCATTTGGCAGTTATAATCTATACTCACGGACAATGAAATTTGCGCACCTAGAAAAAAACATGCTACAACCGCAAAACTTTGCAAATAGCTAGAGTGCATGCTGGTATGCAACTAATCCATGTTTAGTTCCATTGCGCATGACCACACACCCTGTGGTGGTGCTAAAAGCACAAACTGGCAGCCTTATAAAACGGCATGTAGTCAATGCCCCATGAAAGCAAAAAGCACCGGCCAATGCAAGCAAGAGTACAGAGTGACAAGAATACCGGGTAGACACCACAGACATTGATTTACGCAACTTATGAACTTTAAGAGAGGCCTGATCATTGGGCTGAAAACCACGAGGTGGTCGGCACGTCGTATAGCCCACCACGTGGATCGTTCTGACCATACTGTCCGACTGTGTTGGAAGCAGTGGACATGTGAAGGCACTGCCACATGGTAGAGCGGCTCCGGACAAGCCAGGAAGACCACCAGTACAGGGGATCGATGGATCACATGCCAGGCACGAACGGATCCCACAGTGACCTGGTCCACTATACAGGCAGATGTAGTGGCTCCTGTGTGCCCACAAACCATTTCCTGATGTCTCACAGAAGTGAATCTGCGATCTCAGTGCCCCTTACGTGTGCCGCCATTAACATCGGAACATTGCTGGCTCCGTGTGCAGTGGTGCCAGGCCAGAGCGACGTGAAATGCCACAGATTGGCAATGTGTGGTGTTTAGCTATAAGTGCCGCTTCGTTTTGGGGACAGATGATCATCGTGTTCGAATGTGGAGGTCAACAGCACAATCCCAACATTGCTATCGAGCACCACACCTCTCGCACTGCAGACATTATGGTCTGGGGCGCCATAGCCTATGATAGCCGATGAGCTCTAGTAGTGGTACATGGACCATTGACAAGCCAGCTGTGTGTGGATAAGATCCTACGGCCCCATGTGCTCCCATTAATGGCCGGGATTCTAGGTGCGCTATACCAGCAGGATAATGCCCGCCTGCACATGGCTCAGGTTGCCCAGGACTGCCTATGTCATGTCCAGACACTTCCGTGGCCTGCTCGCTCCCCAGACAGGTCCCCTATCGAGCATGTGTGGAGCCAGTTGAAACACCAGCTGCCACTGTGCTGCACTATCTGAGATTTGGAGCACATCATCCAACACGTGTGGACCAGTCTGCTGCAGGACAGCATCAGGTGTCTGTTCGCCTCCATGCCGAACCGTATTGCAGCATGTGTCACTGCACGAGGCAATGCGACGTGTTATTGAAGATGACCAAACTGCGTGCCACAGATCCCTCTGCAATTGTCCTGCAGCTCTGTTTTTGCCATCATGTGTATCATTCATCTGTATCATTACGTCCACAAAATTTCAGTTCAATCCAATGCTTCCTTCTTGGTGCGCAAATTTCATTGTCTGTGAGTGTATATGGAGAAAAATATCAAAAAGCCAAAAGTTGGAGCATCATCATAAGTACATTCCCATCTGAATGTGTTACCCATCACACCACTCATATTAGCAAATGCACATTTAAAGTGATCCTGTGGTTCAGAAAGCTTTAATGGTTGATCTCTCTTCTATATAGTAAAAACTCAAAAATCTAGCAGCCATCCTGGTGGTACAGTGGTTAAAGCACTGGCTTGTGACCATTTGTCTGAGATTGGTACAGGTTCGAGTTGTGGTGTGGCATGGATGTTGTGTTTGTCTTACAGCACTGGCTCTCTCCATTTCCTAGAACCAGTGGCCCTAAATTAAATACAGGCAACTGCTTATAGCCTATTGAGTTACTCATGATGGTTGTTAAACCCCCAAAACAAACAAACAGACAAAATCTAGTATTCTTTATCACAGAAAATATGCTGCTATGCATTTCTTCATTTGGTCTACTGTAGTTGCTGCAGTGGCAGCAATTCATAGCAGGAATGACTTTGTACATGTACCAGTCACTTTTGGTGAATATAATTTTTTTCTGTCTCCAAATTATTGTCTTTACAGTGCAATACTTTGTTCAGTTTAATTATTGAAGGAAATCCTGAGTGTTATAGTACAATGAACAGCATTTATGGCATCCGTACCCAAATGCTTTTCTGAAAAATTTATTATGGACAGCTGAAGTCCCAGTGATGACAGATTTTTAAACTTTTACTACAACGTTCTGCCTCAGTCTTGTTAAGAAGTTAAAGGTTTTGTAATTGCCATTTGAAATAGAAAATGTTATGCAAACTATTTTTCAATTTCCAAATATGACAAAGTAGTTCACAGTACATTATGTGAGACATAGCAATGCCATCAGCAACTGTAATCCAGGGGGACTTTGCAGATGACTTGAAAATTATAGCATATTTGTGTGGAAATCAAAAGATTTGTGAATGAAGATGACATAGTTTTTAAGTGCCTCAAGAGTTTCCCCCTTCCACCTTGGATTTCATTTGCTTACGGGCACTGCATTGCCAAAGCTCGATTTGAGCTGTAAAAAGATGTGCTATGCTGACTTCTTAAACCATGATGATTATTTAACCGAAAAGAAATCTGCAGTCTTTAAAAAACACACATGAGCAGAAACAAGACTAGAATGCCAAGCTAATTTGTCTTTCGTTTGCAGTCAATTCTTATTTGCAGAAATGTTAAGCTTCTGATTAGCAGAGGTGTACTGGTACCAGATTTTGTTCTCTATATTTCATAAACACATTAGATTGTGTCACAACATTGTTTCTTATAGTTTATTAATACCTCATGAATTTTTTTACTGTTAATGCACAAGACAAGTCTTCTCTCTTAAATATGGTGTTTATTTACAATGATCATGTTTTCTAGTACCCACGTACGTTTGAGGGATTTACTCAGCCAGTGACTGATCTAAATGGGCGCTTTTTGCCAGATGTGAAGAAACCACCTTTTGAGGAGTGGAGCTGGAACAATACAACCTGGGACCGTGGCTATTATTCTCAGCCTGGTATGATCTCTTACCTTTTACTTTTGCATTATGGTGCATTTATATTTCATGGATATCGCCACAACTGAGATCCATGTTACTACTTATTTTTGTCTGTAATGAGTTCTCAAAAGTACTCCGTTTTCCACACGTTTGAAGGTATTTATGAAAGGATGGCACAAGCTTTATTTTACATATTTCTGCACATTTAGAAATAAAATTTACATCTATAAACATATTTATATACTGCCCTACCATTGATATCCAGACACTCTTATATTGATAGTGAATTCAGTGTTACTCAAGCAACACGTCACAGACACAGACCCATCTATAAATGGGATCATAAGACCATCAGGGCTGGATTAAGGCCTCAGTGGTCCCCTACACTAAGAAATTTGAGTGGGCCCCCAAAAGGAACTTATAATGGGGAATCGTTATGAAGTCCATTAAAAGACGAAACTGCAACTACTAAATTATCTGCTGAGCTTTCATAATAAGTCACTGTATTTTTCATTGTTCTCATAATGCCCCCAAAAAACTTATGACAGAGAACCATTATGAAGACCATTAAAATAAGAAACTTCAGCAATATGTTGATGATAATTAAGGCGTAATGCATTCTTCAAACTAATAAATTATCGGCAGAGTTTTCATAATAAGTCACTGTATTTTCCATAGTTCTCATATGAACATGAGTTAGAAGCTTAAGATTCTTAGATTTTGTCTTGGATTTTCTAATGATTTAGCATTACATACTTTTATTGGTGCACCTTTTTTGTTATACAATGTGAAGCCACGGGACTTTGACTATTAACCGTTCTAAGTGCAAATTGGGAGGTGTGGGTGGATATTAGTGAAAAGGCTGAAACTATCTCGCCGACACTGCTGTGCCCAGAGACATGAAAACTTTTCCTTTGGTGAGTCAGTGTCTTGAAATCTGTTCGTCTTTCATCCTCAGTTTCTGGCCAAGTGAAAATCATACGAGACAAAAGTAAACTATTTTATAAATAAACCTCTATTATTTGCCCAGGCATGCCTCCTGGGCCCTTGGTAATGGTGAGCCCCAAGGCTATACACCCTCCGCCCTTAATCTGGTCCTGAGGACCATAATGAAACAATACCATGACTGTAAATGCAAGATGCCTCAATCAACAGAGTTAACTGATTGATAATAGAATACCATATCAGTAGTGGATCTAGAAGCTCATCTTGGGGAGAGGGTGGTGCAGTCTTAAACAAAGAGACTTTATGGAGCACACACACACAATATATATATATATATATATATATATATAGGGATGTAAGGTCAGGTGATGCGTAACATCACAGCCTCTCCCTCGACACATGTCAACCCCGCCTTCTCGTGGTGCATCCTGTTCCCACTAAAGGGGCTCTGACGACCGCAAATAGCGGTATAACTATACCATCGGGATCAGAGGAAATGCTATCCCACACTCACCAACCCGCTTGGCCAGCGTGGTGAGTTATGGCCAAACACCTCCAAAATGACTCTACAACTTAAATCTTGGCCCTCAGTCTCCGGCAGCTGGAATGTACCTGGCCAAGGCAGCGGCCAGTGCGACATGAAGGCAGAGGGTGCTAAGAATCCCCGGAGGACCGGACTAGGCTGCCATTTGATGCTGACCTTGGCTACCTATAACGGACGCTCCCTATCTTCTGATTCAAGGCTTCTTGAATTGGAAGAGGAACTACAAAGGATCAAGTGGGACATCGTCGGGCTAAGTGAGGTAAGGAGAAAAGGAGAAGATCTCATTGAACTGAAAAGTGGACATCTCTTCTATTATCGTGGGACAGATACTGGCAGAACTAGTGGTGTTGGATTTATAATAAACAAGAAACTGAAGGATAAAGTGGTAGAAGTTGAAAGTTCCTCTGACAGAGCTGCACGACTCGTTATCCAACTATCGAGAAGATACCAGGCTCAGATTATTCAAACTTATGCACCCACCACAAGTCATCCTGAAGAAGAAATTGAAGAATTTTATGAGGAAATTCGTCATCTAAATAATAAAGGTAAGCAGCACTTGAAGATAATTATGGGAGATTTCAATGCAAAAATAGGGCAACGGCAACAGAATGAAACTTCAGTAGGTAAATTCGGTCACGGCAACAGAAACCAGCGTGGAAATACTCTCGTTGAGTTTGCAGAGGCAGAAGGATTTTTCATCTTGAACTCCTTTTTCAAGAAAAAGCCACACAGGAAATGGACATGGAGACATCCAATTGGGACGACAAGTGAAATTGATTTTATTATGTGTAACAAAAAATTCATCATCGAAGACTGCAGTGTGCTGAACAAGTTCAACACAGGTAGTGACCATAGATTGGTGAGATGTAAGATGCACCTCAACACTAAACTGGAACGTGGCAAGCTCATAAGACAAACAAAATGTATTGACATAACCAACCTTAAAAAACACCATAATACTTTCAAGTTGGAACTGAAGAACAGATTCTCTGCTTTAGAAGGCCTAACATCGGAAGAAGTGGATATTTCGGAAGTTAACAGAAAAGTAACCAAAGCTCTAATGGAAACAGCAACAAAATTAGCTGGGTCTAAGAACAAGTTGCATGTGAACAAATTATCAGGAAAAACCAAAATGTTGATGCAAAAAAGAAAGAGATGAGGACAACTAAAGAAAATGTGACTTCCAAAGTGGAATATATAGAGCTATGCAAGACAACACGAAAAAGTATCACTGAAGACGTAAGGAAATTCAACTGTGAGCTAGTGAGGAAAGCAATTGAAAACAACCAAAGCCTTAAGATAGCAAAGGGACATCTCAGTAAGGGAAGAAAACAGATTATGGCTCTGAGAAAAGAAGATGGTTCTATAACAAGAAATAGAGGCGAAATTTTGACAAGAGTGAAAGATTTCTACTCCAAATTATATGAAAGGGATGATACATGTACTCCAGACATCATGAAAGGTACCAGAGTTCTTCCAGTCCTCCCAGCAGAAGTTGCTCATGCAATCAAGAACATGAAGCGGGGGAAAGCTCCAGGAGAAGATGGAATTACTATAGACATCATACAAGAAGCAAGTGGAGAAATTGAAACAGTACTCGCCCAAATTTTCACTCGATGCCTTAATGAAGGAAGATTCCTGAGGATTGGAACAACGCTACAATGATCCTGCTACATAAAAAAGGTGACATTGAGGATCTCAGGAACTACAGACCTATCAGCCTCCTATCAGTGGTTTATAAAATCTTCACTAAAGTTCTTTCACACCGCTTGAAGGTAACACTGGACATGGCTCAACCGAGAGAACAAGCTGGATTCAGGAGTGGCTACAGCACAATAGATCATATCCACGTACTGAGAGAACTAATTGAAAGAGCGAGGGAATATGAACTTCCATTGTGCATGGCTTTTATCGATTATGAAAAAGCCTTTGATTCGGTGAAACCATCAGCAGTTACCACGGCTCTGAAATCCTGCGGTATTGAGGATGCATACATTAATATTATTAATAACATCTATGAAAATGCAAGTGCAAAGATTCGGCTGTTTGAAAATACAACACACATAAAAATTGGAAAGGGAGTGAGACAAGGTGACACCATATCTCCGAAGCTCTTTAATGCCACATTGGAAAATGTCTTTCAATCACTGAACTGGGAAAACAAAGGGATAAAGATTAATGGAGATTATCTAACCCACCTTCG
Organism: Macrothele yani; assembly: GCA_039090855.1. Lineage (NCBI taxonomy): Eukaryota > Metazoa > Arthropoda > Arachnida > Araneae > Macrothelidae > Macrothele > Macrothele yani. The sequence continues at coordinate 11,541,922 of CM076996.1, forward strand.
TTTTGCTGATGACGTAGTCATTTTTGCAACTACCCCATCAGAGCTGCAGAGTATGATCCAGGAACTTGCTGACAAGAGTAAAGAAGTGGGATTAAAAATGAACTTTCCAGAAGACAAAAGTGATGTTCAATGCTTTTACAAGAAATGAAGATTTATCGATTGATGGAGAAAAAGTGGAGATAACAGATACATATGTTTATCTTGGACAGCAGATATCAAGTGAGGGTCACATTGATGAAGAAATTAATCGGCGTACAAAACTTGCCTGGAGAGCTTTTGGAAGAAACAGCATAATTTTCAAGAGCAATATGCCATTATGTCTTAAAAGAAAAGTGTTTGATCAATGCATCCTTCCAGTGCTTACGTATGGTGCAGAGACGTGGACCTTAACTAAAAGAGACATACAAAGGCTGCAAACAACTCAAAGAAGCATGGAGAGGTGCATGCTTGGTATAACCAGGAGAGATAAGAAAAGGAACTCGTGGATCCGAAAAATGACGAGAGTGGAAGACATCATGATCAGAGTTAAATCCCTGAAATGGCAATGGGCTGGACATACTGCCAGAAGGACAGACCATAGATGGACAGCCGAAATTTTAGATTGGATTCCAAGGGACAGGAAAAGACCCAGAAAAAAGACCACATGGGAGATGGGTGGATGAAATTCGTAAATATGCGGGAGTGACATGGAGGAGACTGGCACAAGACAGACCGTTGTGGAGGAAACTTGGGGAGACCTTCGTCCAGCAGTGGATTGATAATGGTTGACAATGATGATGATGATGATATATATATATATATATATATATATAAATTTGCAGTGCTGCCTCTTCCTGGCATTGCAATGCTTTTAAAAAAAAATTCTAAATTTTTAAATCACGAACTGTGAGTGAGAACTGAAAAATCAGCACTAATTTCATGGAGCCCGCTTTCCAGGGAAACCAACTTGATGCTTTTAAATCTCATATCTGGACAAAATCTTTCAAAATGATGTTTGATCCCTTCTATTTAGATGGCTTAATTTAATATTTGTAGAAAAATTTCCATCTTGGAAATCTATTACTAGTTTTCGTTTATGGCCCAATCAAGGTATGTACTTTGCTCTGTCTCACTCTATCTCACACACATTTCAAAGTCTACCCCACATGGTTACTTTCCCTGCTTCCATTTACTAATGATGCCAGACAATACTAAAAACACAGAAAAAAAGCTCACCCATTGCTTTTCATGATCAGTCAAAATATCTTTTCACTTCTGCTCTCGTCTTTCTCTGTTTCTGAACCTCTAGTATTTTTGGAGGGGTTTCTTTTCTGCTGAAGCTAGAACAGAACATTTGTCTCCAAATTTACAGCGAATTCTTATGAAAACTTTTACGAAAAACTGTCGATTTATTACTATAACTGTACAAAAATAAATGCATTAATTATATAGATATTGGCCATTTAAGCAATCGCTCTGTACATGACTTTTCAGTGTCATTGAAGACCCCGTAGGCCAACGGTTGTGAATGTGATATGCAAATAGAAGCAGGGCCAGATTAAGACCTTAGTGGGGCCCTAGGCTAAGACATTTGAGTGGGGCCCAAGGCTAAGACATCTGAGTGGGGCCCCAAAGAACTTATGACGGGGAATAATTATGAAGTCCATTAAACCACAAAACTCTAACTACTAAATTATCTGCTGAGTTTTCATAAGTCACTGTATTTTTCATTGTTCTCACAAGAACATGAGTTAAGAGGTTAAGATACCTTGATTTTGTTTCAAATTTCCTAATGATTTAGCATTGTATACTTTTCTTTTTTGCTATGCATGTGAAGCCACAGGAGACTTTGATCATTAACGGTTCCAAGTGCAAATTGTGAGGTGTGGGTGGTTGGTAGTGAAAAAATTGAAACTGTTTCGCCAACCCCGCTGTGTATAGTGAAATAGTGACATGAAACCTTTCTACTTGGTTAGTCACTGTCTTGAAATCTGTTCGTCTTCCAGCCTCTGTTTCTGACCAAGTGGAAATCGCACGAAACAAAAGTAAAGCTATTTTATAAACCTCTCTCTCTTTATCTATCTATCTATTTGCCCAGGCATGCCTCCTGGGCCCTTGGTCATGGTGAGCCCCAAGGCTATAGCCCCCCCTTAATCCGGCCATGAATAGAAGTAGGCTGAGGCTGAATCTACCAAAAAATGGCACATTAAATTTTCAAATCTAACAGAACATGGCAGGAGAGCTCTGCAAAGGATTGTCCACTCAGAACTCAAACCAACATTGTCTTAAGTCACACAAACCATGTGTGAGATTACTGAGACTGATATTAGCACCAGCACAGTGTGCAAGATGCTGCATGATATGGGCTACCATGATTGAGTAGCCATCCACAAGCTGCTAATCACTTCAACTAATAGCACACAGCAGTTAGCATGGTGTAAGGTACATTGATCTTGGACTGTAGGCCAATGAAACACTGTTCTTTTGGATTGACAAGTCACAGTACACAGTCTACCAGTCTGATGGCCATTCCTGGGTGTGGCGGATGCCAGAAGAAAGGTGCCTTTCAGACTGTGTCATCCCAAGAATCAATTTTGGAGGAAGCAGTGTGATGGTATAGAGCTTTTTCTCATGGTTTAGCTTAGGCCCATTAGTTATTTCAGACAAAGCCATGAATGCTGAGCTCTACCCAGCTATTCTGGACAATTATGCACTACCAATTAGGAAGGTCTATCAGTAGGACTATACATCATGTCATACTGCCTGCATTGTTACAGATTGGTTTGAGGACATGGCCATCAAAAAGTTGGGTCAGCCAGCTCAGAGTCCTAGCCTGTAACATATTGAGAATCTCTGGAATGAGTTGGATCATCTTAGAGACTGCAGTGAGTCACTGCACAGAGAATGTTGATGCCATGGAAACACAACTTTGGTTCACTGATTTCCACTGCCATTAAAATTTCCAAAACTTCTCTAGATGTGCGGAACAAAAAATTAGCACACATTCACTTAAATCTGTTATGCATATATTCTGCTATAAAAGAACTCTAGCATACAAAGATAAGAATTCCTGAAAGTTTATGTATACAGTGTGGCAATTAAGTAATGAGACTTTTTTTTTTTAATGGGAAAGCAGGAAATCTTACTGAATATATTTTATTCGAAGTACATTCCTCCTGCATTAATACAAGAAGTACCACGATCAGCCAACGAAAGGAAGGACTTGCAGATGTCATCTTTTGGTATGGAGTGAAGAGCTGGTGTCACAGTTCTTTGTATATCTTCAATGTCTTGAAAACCTTTTCCTTTTAAAAGCAGCTTTAAGTTACAGAAAAGTAGTCACACAGTGACAAATCTAGAGAATAGGGGGGATAATTGAGTACACATACTTGTTTTCATGCCAGAAATTGTTGTACACTGACTGCTGTGTCTGCGGGTTCGTTATCATGAAGAAAAAACTATTGCCTGTTTTTGTACTGAGACCTGAGATGAACAATCCTCTTTCACAGTTGTTCCAAAATGGGTGTGTAAGCATTGCCAGTGACAGTTGTACCTTCAGGAATGAACTTGTGATGCAGAATTGCCTTGCTGTCATAAAAGCACTCAAACATTATCTTAATTTTGGGCTTCTGTAACCTGATCTTCTTTCCTTTGGGTGACTGGCAACTTCTACTGAGCACTCTGACACTTTGTTTCAGGATCGTAATAAAAACACCATGTGTTGTCGATACTTCATGTATATCTTCCATATAAAGAAGTCACAAGTTATACGTGGTTAAAATACATAATATATAGAGATTCAGTACCTCTTTTAGAATTGATATTACACACGTTAAAATACGGACATGTGATTATGGTGGTGCAGTTAATTATGACGTTTATTATCTAAAAAATAAAGACCAAAAGAAAGCAAGAGCAATTACTCACATATATTCGTCCAGAGGTCGTTTTCTTTCGCTTACCACCGTAGTTCCACAAGTTGTTTGGTCTCAAGTGTCCAGCGGCTATGCATTGCAAAAAGTATGATGGTGACTATAATATAGTGTTTAGCAATGTCAAAGTAGTAGTCAACCCAAAAAAACTTGCTATATATTGTATCATAAGCTCAAGAGAATAATACAACTGAAAATAAAAACCCTGTAATGACCTGCGCCACAGGCAGTTTAAAAGGCTAACAATGAACAATCCAAGAAACTATAGTGAACGAATCTAAAAGGCTGATAGTGAACGAATTTAAAAGAACAAAATACAATATGAATGGCCAGAAGAAATGATGAATGAACTATTTACATAATGTGTGCACCACCTCCTCACGTCCACCAGCGTCCCCAGACACGTTTCGCCCTAGCCTTTTCCTAGGCGTTTTCAACGGAAAATGAAACGTCTGTTGGCAAGTGACAATGTTTCTTACCTCCAGAAGTCATGATGTATATTGCATATGGGTCAGTTTTCCTCCTATATGATGGTGCCATCTGGTGTCATAGTTTGATTTTCCTGTATTTGTCGTTGTCTTTTAATTTTATTTTTATGCTCATCTTTTAATCTTTTTTTTTTTTGGTATCCACAAATTCCTCCAGGCACATGAAGGGTCATATGGTGAATTGTTATTGCAGTTTGTTGATTTGGTCTTCTCTATTAAGATGGATTTAGCAATCTGTATGGTCCTCCAGTTTTTTTGCTGCTTTATCAATTTTATTTCCTCCCATAGTGGTGTGCATTGATTATTTATACAGAAGTCGATAAGTGCAGTTTTATTTTTTTCCTGGACCAATTGCCGATGTATTCCGATAATCTTATCCTGATATTTCTTTTGGTGCTTCCTATATATTGGCTGATAATTTTGTTTTGGCTGTCCCCTATTGGAATTTAGCAAAACACCCGCTTTCTGCAATATCAGTGTGTTTCCGTGACCAGAAGTTAATGTGTTCTCGTTATTTTTGGTTTTTGATGCCAAAGCCCCAAGTTAAATTTCTTACATGCTTCTTTCAGTATACTATTAATTTCATGGTTGTAAGATATTGATCCACAATATTTCATTTCCTTTTTATCAGTTGGTATTCTGAAATGATAATTTCTTGTCTTCCCTGTTATCCTCTTTATAAGATTGTGTATTATTCTGATGTCATATCCAAAAGCAGAGGCAGTATTTCTGATCCAATTGAATTCTTTATTTAGCAATCAGTTATTGGAGGTATGGGTTATTGCTCTATTGATGTATGACCTGAAGGCTGAGTACTTATATGATATAGGATGGTGAGAATTAGCTGGAATAATGTTGGCAATATACACTGCTGGCCACCCAAAATGCAACACCAAGAAGGACACGAGATAGCAAAGCCAGATTTACTGGATGCATAACAACAGATACAAAGATGAAACGGTTGAGCTTACAGGCCCATGTGACTTGCGGAACACGCAGACATCAATAGTTCATGTGGCCCCCATGGCTGGCAATAACGGCCACTACACGCTGCATCCATCATCGAATGAAAGAGGCTTTGGATGTGGGATTGGGGTATGTCGATCCAGGCTGCTTCCACGCTTTGCCATAGTTCATCAGGCATAGCCACGGGTGGTGCTTGTCAGCAACCGGACGTGTTCGATGGGCGACATATCAGGAGAAAATGCGGGCCACAGCAGTGACACCTGGTGGGCCCTGAAGAATTGTTGCATGATGCGTGCCACGTGCGGGCATACATTGTCCTGTTGAAACGTGGCCGCTTGCAGGTCCTGCAGGTAAGGGAGAACTACAGGCTCCAAAACGTCGGAGATGTAGTGGTGGCTGTTGAGTGTACCAGCAATGCATACCAGAGGGGTGCGGGTGTCATATCCAATTGTGCCCCAAACCATAACGCCAGCCAATGGTCCGGTATGGCGATGCATAATGCAGGCGTCATACAGTATCTCGCCGCGGTGCCGCCACACGCGGATCCTACCCATCGTGGTGTTACAGGCAGAAGCGGGATTCGTCGGAGAAGAAAATGTCATGCCATTCCGTAGTCCAGGTGCGACGTTCAACGGCCCACTGCCGCTGCACTCGCCGGTGTGTGACAATGGTAAACGAAGCAATGGCCGCAGTGCGACAAGTCCCCGCTCCTGCAGACAATGTCGAATGGTACGTGCTGACACAGGTTGTTGCGCAACACACCCTAATTCCTGCGCTATTGTTCATGATGTGGCAATGCGAGCCGCCAATGCCCGCCGCACAACATGCCGGTCCTCTTGTTCGGTGTTGTGCCGCGGCCGCGGCAATCGCTAACATCGGTCCGTCCATCCCTCCTGCACCCACCGAATCCATACTCGCCTCACTGTGGCTGGATGTCGTCCCACACAGGCGTCGATGTCTCGGTACGATAAACCGCTGTCGCGATAAGCCACTATTCATCCTCTGTTGAAATCTGAAACGTGCTGGAATGACTGCCGTATTCTGCGACAAGGCATCAGGAAGCTTCCCACGCACAAGTCCGGCAGCACAACACACTTCCACTACTAACACCCCACCTTCTGTGCACCCTTCTTATAGTGCTTCTCGGTGGCGTGCCGGGCACACATGATTTGCATATACCCTGCAATGCTAATTGTTTGCATGTCCTCCCGCGGGCGACGCATGCTGCGAATTTCAGGCCAATCGGATGCTTCCTTGTTGGTGTTGCATTTTGGGTGGCCAGCAGTGTAGTTAGGTTTACGGTATATCTGGAAGTCAATTCTATTATTTTGGTTTTTGTGAAAAAAAATTTCTAAGTAAGGTAATGTATTATTCTGTACTTTTTCTATTGTCACGTTAATTGATGCATAATATGTGTTATATGCCCCAAGAAAGACCTGCAATTCTTGTTCACTATGTTCCCAGATCATAAAGATACCATCCACGTATCTACAAAAAAATACCGGTTGTGGAATATTATTATTTTGCATCACATATTTTTTAATCTACTGTAAGACTACTTCAGAAAGCAAACCTGAAATAAGAGAGTCCATAGGAGCACCTGCAATTTGTTTGTATATTGTACCTTCAAAATCAAAATAATTATTTTGGTCAATAAAAATCAATGCTTTTTTTATGTCTTCAATTTGTGCTATTGTGATGTTTCTATGTAATTCTATTTCAATAAGATTTGTAGCTTCGAGTGTGGGAGTATTTGGATATAATGATACAATATCTAAACTGGTAGGTATTGCTTGGCTATTGTTCTTCATACTATTATTTCTATTTTGAATTAGTTTAATTACTTCATCAGAGCTATTAACAGAAAATTCATACTGTTTGTAATAAGGTGCCAGATATCTATATAGTGCTCTCTCGAGGTTTATTGTTGATGCTGTATTTTTTGCTACTATTGGGCTAAGAGGATTGTCTGCTTTGTGGGTCTTTACTTTCCCGAAGATTTTGGGAATAGTCCCTATTGGTGGGTATGCGTTCTTCTTAATTGAGTCTGGAAGGAAACTGTGGTTTTTGAAAGCAGCAAGTTGACGTTTTATTCTTTCAATTGGATCTTTCTGAATGACCTCAACCTTCAATTCTTGTATTCTCTTGATCATTTTTCCTCATAGTCCATTTTTATCCATTATAATGAGTTGTTTAGTTTTGTCAGGCATCATTATTTTTATTGCCGGATTTCGTCGTAAATCCATCAAAGCTTGTCTTTCGTATGTTATTAAGTTTGGTTTTTCACTTACTTTTTCTTTCATGATTCTTGTTGCTGTTCTATTTATTTTGAAAGGTATGGGATCTTGAGCTGTTGTAGGCAATGCAGTGATTATCTCCTCAATCTCTGGGATTAGTTGTTCTGTACTTCTTATGTCCTGTTTATAAGCATACTTGCCTCCTCTATTCAGTGCATTCATTTGTAGTTGGCTCAATTTCACTTGCAATAGATTTATATATGTATTTGGTACACCAGTTACATGATGTCTATGTTTCTGTTTTTTTTCTATTAGTGCACTTAGTTTTTGCCAATGGCGATTTTGATTTGCTTTCTTACTTTTTTCAATATATATATATGTATGTATTTATTGTTAATACAGTATCAACGTCATCTTCGTGGTAATTCTTCCTGATATCACAGTATAAGTTGTACGCATGCCTTGATAACTGGAAGATTCTTTGTCTTTTTGTTTGTATTTCGCATTTAGCCTTTTAACTTCGGCAGTACTTAGTATTTTCTTGTCTTTGATGTTGATAGCTGAAGTTTTGATTTTCAGGTAATTCGGTATAATTTCGTTATCACAACATTGCTTCAGGAAATCCAGATGGTCAACTTGATTACTAAGTTGTATTCTCGTTTTTTTAATTCTTGACATAGTTGCGCATTATTGTCTGATCCCATTTTGCATTGTACGTTATCATACTTCCCGCCGATGTTTTGGCGTTATATAATATCACTAGAAGGTAAAATAAGTACTTCATGTATATCTTCCGTATAAGGAAGTCACAAGTTATATGTGGTTAAAATACATAATATATAGAGATTCAGTACCTCTTTTAGAATTGCTATTACGCACGTTAAAATACGGACATGTGATTATGATGGTGCAGTTAATTATGACGTTTATTATTTTAAAAAATAAAGACTTAAAGAAAGCAAGAGCAGTTACTCACATATATTCGTCCAGAGGTCGTTTTCGTTCGCATACCACCGTAGTTCCGCAAGTTGTTAGGTCTCAGGTGTTCAGCGGCTATGCATTGCAAAAAGTCCGATGATGACTATAAAATAGTGTTTAGCAATGTCAAAGTAGTAGTCGACCCAAAGAACCTTGCTACATATTGTATCGAAAGCTCAAAAGAATAATACAACTGAAAATAAAAACCCTGTAATGACCTATGCCGCAGGCAGTTTAAAAGGCTGACAATGAACAATCCAAGAAACTATAGTGAACGAATCTAAAAGTCTGATAGTGAACGAATTTAAAAGAACAAATACAATACGCATACCCACCAATCGGAACAACTATTCCCGAAATCTTCGGGAAAGTAAAGACCCACAAAGCAGATAATCCTCTTAGACCAATAGTAGCAAAACATACAGCACCAACAATAAACCTCGAGAGAGCACTATATAGATAACTGGCACCTTATTACAAACAGTATGAATTTTCTGTTAACAGCTCTGATGAAGTAATTAAACTAATTCAAAATAGAAATAATAGTATGAAGAACAATAGCCAAGCAATACTTACCAGTTTAGATATTGTATCATTATATCCAAATACTCCCACACTCGAAGCTATAAATCTTATTGAAATAGAATTACATAGAAACAATATCCCTATAGTACAAATTGAAGACATCAAAAAAGCATTGAATTTTATTGACCAAAATAATTATTTTGATTTTGAAGGTACAATATACAAACAAATTGCATGTGCTCCTATGGGCTCTTCTATTTCAGGTTTGCTTTCTGAAGTAGTCTTACAAGTAGATTGAAAAATCTGTGATACAAAATAATAATATTCCACAACCAGCATTTTTTTGTAGATGCGTGGATGACATCTTTATGATCTGGGAATGTAGTGAACAAGAATTGCAGGTCTTTCTTGAGGCATATAACACATATTATGCATCAATTAACGTGACAATAGAAAAAGAATAGAATAATACATTACCTTACTTAGATATTTTATTTCACAAAAACCAAAATAATAGAATCGACTTCCAGACATACGGTAAACCTAACTATATTGGCAACATTATTCCAGCTAATTCTCGCCATCCTATATCATATAAGTACTCAGCCTTCAGGTCATACATCAATAGAGCGATAACCCATACCTCCAATAACGGATTGCTCAATAAAGAATTCAATTGGATCAGAAATACTGCCTCTGCTTTTGGATATGACATCAGAATAATACACAATCTTATAAAGAGGATAACAGAGAAGACAAGAAATTGTCATTTCAGAATACCAACTGATAAAAAGGAAATGAAATATTGTGGATCAATATCTTACAACCATGAAATTAATAGTACATTGAAAGAAGCATGCAAGAAATTTAACTTGGGCTTTGGCATAAAAACCAAACATATCGAGGACACATTAACTTCTGGTCACGGAAACACACTGATATTGCAGAAAGCGGGTGTTTACTAAATTCCAATAAGGGACAGCCAAAACAAAATTATCAGCCAATATATAGGAAGCACCAAAAGAAATATCAGGATAAGATTATTGGAACACATCGGCAATTGGTTTAGGAAATAAAATAAAATTGCACTTATCGACTTCTGTATAAATAATCAATGCACACCACTATGGGAGGAAATAAAATTGATAAAGCAGCAAAAAAACTGGAGGACCATACAGATTGCTAAATCCATCTTAATAGAGAAGACCAAATCAACAAACTGCAATAACAATTCACCATATGACCCTTCATGTGCCTGGAGGAATTTAGTGGATACCAAAAAAAGATTAAAAGATGAGCATAAAAATAAAATTAAAAGAGAACGACAAATACAGGAAAATCAAACTATGATACCAGATGGCTCCACCATATAGGAGGAAAACTGACCCATGCGCAATGTACATCATGACTTCTGGAGGTACGAAACGTTGTCACTTGCCAACAGACGTTTCATTTTTTGTTGAAAACGCCTAGGAAGAAGCTAGGGCGAAATGCGTCCGGGGATGCTGGTGGACGTGAGGAGGTGGTACACGCATTATGTAAATAGTTCATTAATTGTTTCTTCTGGCCATTCATATTGTATTTTGTACTTTTAAATTTGTTCACTATCAGCCTTTTAGATTCGTTCACTATAGTTTCTTGGATTGTTCATTGTTATCCTTTTAACTTGCCTGCGACATAGGTCATTACAGGGTTTTTATTTTCAGTTGTATTATTCTTTTGAGCTTACGATACAATATATAGCATGGTTCTTTGGGTCGACTACTACTTTGACATTGCTAAACATTATTTTATAGTCACCATCGAACTTTTTGCAATGCATAGCCGCTGAACACCTGAGACCAAACAACTTGCGGAACTATGGTGGTATGCGAACGAAAACGACCTCTAGACGAATATATGTGAGTAATTGCTCTTGCTTTCTTTTAGTCTTTATTTTTTTAAATAATAAATGTCATAATTAACTGCACCACCATAATCACATGTCCATATTTTAACGTGCGTAATAGCAATTCTAAAAGAGGTACTGAATCTCTATATATTACCATGTGTTGTCACCTGCCACAATGCTTTGGAGAAAATTTTGCATTGTTTCTGCAGTCTCCAGGATGTCTTTTGCGTACTCCACTCGTGCATGTTTCTGGTCGTCTGACGTAGCATGCAGAACAAAACGAGCACAGACTTTTATTTCCCCAAATCTTGCACTAAACTTTGATGAATCACCTCCTTATTAACACTAAACTCACATTCCAACATCTTCAAGGTCACACAATGATCACTTTTTCTCCAGTGAGTTCAGATGTGCTGACTGAAATCTTCCTACATCTGAGACAGTTGAATAATCTGACTGAAATCTTCCCACCCATCCTTGAAACATGCACATCATCGGAATATTTGTGCACAAGGTAGGCAATTAGCCCCATATACATCACACAACAATTCAACTGTCTCAGATGCAGTCTTAACAATTTTCAAACAGAACCAGATATTTGCTCTCTACTCCATGACAGCTGTGGCAAAGCTCTTCCAGCGAATGACATTATGCACAGCATAAATAATCATCTGTGCAATTCTCACACATACACTGTTGCCACCGCATAGCTGATAAATGATTTACCAAAAAACCATGCCTTCCTCACCTGTGTGTTTTACTGTTGTTTTTGTTTTAAATCAGTCTCATTACTTAATTGCTGCACTGTGTATATCTACTTGATTTAAAAGATTGAGTGCTAAAATTAAAAAAAATTGAAATTAAGTGATCGTGTGGAGAAAGTTCTTGGGCTTAAAGAAATTTGCTCCACCAAGAACATTTTGATGACAGAATTATCTTTGCAGCTACTTGTTTGGTATATTCTCCTATCACATCTTGTGAGGCAGAACATGCTTTTTGTCAGCATATCAAGTATCTTGTTTTGAGAACTTTAAATTTTCTCCTGTTACCAACCATTTACAAACTGAAAATGATTTTTTTTTAATCCTAAAATGAGTTCAAATACATATAGTTAGCAAGTGCAATTGTTTTGTAAAATACATAAGTGCTTTTATATTTTATATCTGGGAAATTGTTCTTTTACTTCCTGCTAATTTTGCAAATTGACATTGTTTTTTATACATTTTAAAATGACTTAAAATAGACAACAATTGAATAACTAAGTGTATGCATACGTATGTTTCTTCAGTTATTTGTGCTTTTGTAATGACCTTTAAGTGTATATTTTTCATTTAGAAATAAGTATTTCAAGGGAATCAGTAAAGGTATATACACATATAAATCATTTCTAAAGTAAGTACATGTTATACTGGATATAATATTAATAAATAGAACAATAGACATTTTAAACAGCTTGGGAGATAACGAAGTTTCCATTCACATTGCTTTTCTTTTTCCTGTATACAATAGAAATAAAAATTAATGGTAAGATTTGACCACACTGAGAATTAGAGTAATGATTCCACATAATTCATGTAGTGGTATTTTTCTTGTCAGCTGCCTGAATAGTTGTCCAAATGGTGGGGTTGTTATAAAGTAAAGGAAAATTTCAATGGTTTTCTGGTGGTAAACTACAATATATGAATGGAGCAATATGTTCAATGTTATGTCTGGCAGAGCAAAGGTCTATTCCAGAATACAAGATATTAATTTTTGCAACACCTTATTTATGTTTGTTAATTAAGAGTAAACCTGGTTTATTAATTCTTTTTATAATCTAATATAAAAGAGCACCCCTCCCCTAAAGAAACATTTTTTTTTTTTTGCTTCATCCATACTCTAGATAATGCCTCTTATTATCCAGCTCTGGAAATATAACAAAATTGTTCCCTTTGTATATAGAGTAACAGTTTTCTACTGAGAAAGCTTTAGAACTTCCATCATTTTTGTTCTAAGCTATTACTTCCATCAGTCATTCCTTCACTATGGTTTCAGTTTTACTGAATCAGCTAGATTTTAATCATTGTACCATGTTTACTGTTTGTTTCATTGTCTTTTTAGCCCTTCCATCATTCTCATTTTTCAGTTTTACTTGATCAGCCAGATTTTATGCTTTATACCACGTTTTTAATACTGTTTGTTTGTCTTGTGTCTGGCGCTCTTTGGCCAAACATGGCCCTTGCACCATAAAAATCAACCAACCAACCAACCAACCCTTCACTATGGACACATCTTACAAAATCCTTCATCATTTAGAAATCTCTTATAGCAACTGACAAAAAGAATTTTGGTACTCTAGACTCTCCTTTTGCAGTGTAATCAAGGCAAATGCATAGCTGAAAGTCTAGATAATAATTTTCATTCCTGTAATTACACAGTAAAAGTTTAAGCCCAAACAAAAAGTCTGTCATCTCTTGAATTTGTGAATTTTAGAGTTGGGGGTTTTTTCAGATTGAATGATTCTAAACTTTCTTCAGGATGAGGCCAGATGACAAACACATCATCAGTATAGCAGAGCTGAGAAGTATGTTGAAATAGATGGCTTGAAAGCATGGTTTTTTCAATATGTTGCAAATAGCAAGGATGGGGGACAATGATGAGCCCATTGGTAGACCAGATTTTTGTTTAGAGTATATTTTATTGTAGACAAAGCAGCTATGTTTTTGAATTGTAATGAAGCAATAATTAATAGAGGTATTTTATTAAAACTCCTGGAAGTTTAACTTTCTGAAAATTTTTCGTTACAATGAGTATATCTGCATCAAAATATGGAATTGAAGGAAACAGAGGCGCAATGTCAAGAATGAAGAACTTTTCAACAGGGAAAGTAAAAGTTGGTAATTTTTCCATAACATTTTTAGTAGATTGAATAGTATTAAGATGACTTGATAACAGTGCTTTCCGTTTTTCTACCAATCTATTTTCTAAGTTTATTGCAGGAGAGAGTAGGTATATTCCACTAAGAGTCTAACTGGGAAAATCTTTTTTGTGGAGCTTTATCTGACGAAATAATCTGGGACTCCTGAAATATGCAGGAAGTGAAATATCCCCTAGAAAAGATTGAAGAGTAGGTTTTTTGGCCAGTCTTTCAACTGAATTCTTCAAGGTGTTAGTTGAGCCTGACTTAACTGTAATGTAATTGGTGGATGTGAGGAGAGAAGAAACTTTTTGTTCCAGGGTATTTTTCTCTATAATCACAGGGCATCCAATTATGCTTGCTTTGCAGATAGCAAGATTGTTTGAAGACATGAAAGATTTTATTTTCCTTAGTTGATGAGCAGAATATTTTAGGAGATTGTTTGGTTTCAGACAAAATTAATACAGATTTTGCTCTTAAGATTGGCTGATGTACCAGGAAGTTCTATGAATTGCAGATTCAAGATAGAAAATTATAGTCGGCAGGTTCGGAGAAATTTCAGGAGGAAACTTTGTGCCGAATGATATGTAATTTTCCTGAGTTTCATAAATAATAAATGGTAGGTGACTTTACATTCCTTGCTCGAAAATCATTTGGAATGGAGACAACCAAAGAGCTTTGCTTGGTGGTTTGTTTACGTTTTGTAAATAACAGTTTGTTCTTTAATCAAGCAGATTCTTTAGACTTTAGAGGTTGTGGTTTCTACTTATTGGTTAATCCTGATCATAATTATATGCGCTAGAGATGGAAGAGTTTTTGAAAGAAATTCCTTTCTTGTGATTGAGGATGAGTTTTAAAACAAAGGAATTCCTTTCTTGTGATTGAGGATGGATATCACGAATGGCGCTTAAAGAAGGCTGTAACAGGATCGATGAAGCATTGTTCGACAACATACTTTGAAAATTCGCATACTGATTTGGAAAGATTATGGTAAAAATCCAAAAGTTTTGCATGATGTGAGAAACCAAAGCATACAATGTGAGCGCGCAACATGAATACACCGTTTTCAGAACATCCAGTCATGATTCCAATCTGAAATAAAGTGCCCTAAATTTATGTAATTTTCAAACATTAAGAGAATTGGGTAGCAATGTGTTACTGAAATAAAGGATGTAAAAAAAAATAGATAATCATGCTTAAGTTACATGAAAGTTGTATTTCACAATGGAAGCTTTCAAACTTCTACATAACTTAAAAATAATTCTCTATTTTTCTTTATATCCTTTATTTCAGTTACGAAATCTGCGCCTGGGAGCAATTTCCAGCACTGCCCCCTCACCCCATCGAACGTTGCTGTTGTAAACTAGGTTGTCCATTTTGATTCCTTTATACACACAAAAACTGTAAAATAATCTTTATAAGGATAAAATTGCTGAAAATTCTTATAAATTTTTTCAAGGTTGAGGACAATGTTTTCTTTTCCCTCTGTCTAAACCCTGGTATACTGTACCATGCTTAATTTAACCTTCCATTGGTGTTATGGGGTATACCACACCCCATGGTGATTTTTGATAATCTACAGTATATACCCCACATCACCAATGGAAAGTTAAAAATCAAAATCAAGTGAAATCAATTATACATATTTTTTTCTTTAAGGTTTAAGAAAGTAATTACAAAAAATTGAAGTGTATAAAATTTTTGCATTGATATCTTACCACTATTTAAAATTTCCTTTTCCTTGCTTTTTGTTTTGGGAAGTTGTCAGTGACATGGTCTAAATCCAATGTACCAGCTCTTGATCTTTCAATTAATATAGCTGCTAAAGCACTTAGGCAATGCTGGGACATGCTGGTTTTTAAGTAGTTCTTTATTATCTTTAATTTGGAGAAAGACCTCTCAGCCATTGCAGTAGTTACTGGCAATGTCAGAAAAATTAAACATCCAGTTATAACATCCGGAAAGCTGGTGGATGCTTGACTACGTATTGGTATCAGTTCGGTAAGTTCTCGAATTGACAGTTTTTGGAGATGGCTAACAAAACATATTTTGATATGCAATAGTTGTGGACCCAAATCTCGAGAAATATCTAACAGATACATTGCAGCTAGCCATATCACTTCGGTGCAACACCTCTACATCGGTTAAACAGTTGTTGGTAGCTGTAAACTATTCTTTCTTTTTTTAACATTTTGCATTTTAATGATTTTTTCTAATACGAAAACTTGCGCCTGGAGCAATGCTGCTCTAACTGCTCCCCGGTAGTTATGCCCCTGGTTACATGTTGCCTCCCAATTCGCTCAAGATTTTGTACCTATATTTTTTTTATTTTATAATTTGCTTCAATAATTTTACTAAAGCCAAAAGTAGAAATAAATTTGATTGAAAAACAGTAATGCGTAAAGTATGTAAGTTTTGTATAAATTAAACATGGCTACATTTTCAGTGACAGTTTTGGTGTTTCAGTTTCTGTCTGAGACTCTCAAGTTTTTTATTTGATGCAGAAACATCATTTTGAACACTCTGCATTAAGTTTACTCAAGTCTGTATGAGATTGTTTCTTGTATGTTACAGGTTAAACAGACCTGTAGTTTCGTTATATTCTAAGCAAGAGTATTTAGATCGTATGCCCTGGGGGAAATTGAAAGTCCTGGAAAATTTCTGGAATTCTGTGATTGAATAAATGTATGAACCATGTAAACATTAAATTCAGTCACATCTTTCACTGTGCCAGAGAGAATGTAATCTTCACAACAGACATTGTCATCGTCCTCTTCTTCATCTACAAGGAACCCAAAGTCTGCATCTGAGCGAAGTTCATTCATGCATGCACCTTTGCAAAATCATTTCACAGCAGTTGATTAAGAGACTTGCCACTATGAAATCAATAGCTTGTAACACATTAATTTTCATGTGGATATCCTTCTCAGCATCCATCAGACAGACAGCTGTTTGCGCAAGCCACTTTCTATGCAACTGTTTGAAAAATTAAGTGATGCTCAAATCAAGGAGTTGCAACATGCTTATGCAATTTGCTTGATACTGCACAACTTTCACATTTCTTAGAAATTTGTCTTGTGGGCAAGTAGTGCAGTTATCCATAAACAGCAAACTTTTTCTGCCTTCTGCACCCAGGAGGTATCCAGAGAACTCAAAAATGTCATGAAGTCATCTGTGGTCATCCATGCCTTTTTGTTGGCAAGATATTTCACAGGAAATTTTCTTTTCATGTTCTTGAAACAACATGATTTCAATCATTTTCCTACTAAAATTGGGACCTGTTTGTCACTGCTATCACTCATAGAACCTGTAACTCATTTTTCGTTGTTGTTATTGTTTGTTTGTTTTTCCCCCATGGCAAAATTCACCTTTGAATACTAGCATCCTAGTCAGAAGGAAGTTGTAAAAAAGTTCAATCTCAACTTCATTACAAATGTCCCATGGTTCATATCCCTCAAGTAGTGTTGGCAATTTTTCAAGCCAAAACTCCATTGTTTCCACATCTACAATAGCACTTTTGCCAGCTAACCTTTTGCAAACCAAGCCATGTCTTTCTTTAAATCCAATGTTCCATCTATTTGATGCTGCAAAATTTTCATACTCAATATTGAGGCCCAGATTAAGTGAAGAAACCACTTTCTAGCTCACCAAAAGTAACTATCTTCTGGTTTTCTTCTTTTTGTATGGATTGCCACATTTATCAATTTCTTCTCAGATGTCTTTCATCATTGCAATTGCTGTGTTTAAGGTAAATGCTGCTAATCCATGATGCTTAGCAATATTGATTCGTTTCTTAGATGAATTTCTCTCCACTTTTGTGATTTTAAATGTTTCATGAAGAGTTCCCACACTTGCATGGTGGAGGAAAATACATGAACAGAAGTAACAAGAATAACAAGCAAAACTATGGACACTTATTATTGCTGAACTCAATGAAATGCAGCTGTAGGAGACACCAAACCACTCGAAACGAGGTAAATCAAAACAATGAAAACTGCAGCCTTTCCTTTACTTCTTCAATAAAAGCTTTCATGAAGAAATATACACTACAGACACCATCTGGCACCCTTTGAACAAAAGATGAGTGGAGCTTAATGTAAACTGAACATTTTTACCATTGAACACTGCTGTTCACTCACACTCTGCACTGCTTATCCATCATTCCAAAGGACTCACTGCTGATCTGAAACATAACAGGATACTACTCTTTGTTGTTTATTCCAAAAGCATTGTGCATGTTTTTATATTAATTTATCTCAGAAACAATTATTTTAAATTCTAAAAACATTTTGTGATTTTTTTTTATAATTTCTCAGAAAAGATCATTACTGGAAAATTTGCAGCCAGGTCTAAGTTTTTTTATGTGGTAAGCTGGCAGTTTGAAGAATGATAGAAGTGAGAAAAATATTAATTTAAATGGAACTTATTCAG
Source organism: Macrothele yani (assembly GCA_039090855.1). NCBI lineage: Eukaryota > Metazoa > Arthropoda > Arachnida > Araneae > Macrothelidae > Macrothele > Macrothele yani. The sequence continues at coordinate 11,560,245 of CM076996.1, forward strand.
GTACTGAACAAGACTGAAGATGCATCTAGAAAAATGATAATTACAGGAATGATTGATAATGGTTTTACTGTACTAGGAATGAGTCATTTGTCGAACTCATTGTATGTATAATTTGAAACCAAGCAGTTGATGGAGTGGTGAGGACATAATGCTATGCTAAAAACAAAAGAAAATGTTTCAGTAGTATTATTTAAAGCATAATTTTGATGCTGGTGGTAGTTATAAAAAAGTTGACCCACAAGTTATTTTAAAATCAAAATAGATTTGATTTTTGGTAGATTTCTCAGTGGCAATTATTTGCCAAATTGGTCTGGACTGTTGTAGCTGTTCATCTGAAAACATGACAGTGAAACTTTTTTTTTTTCTAGAATAGCCAGTTTCTGTGATGAAAAAATACATTATTTTTATTTATTATGGCAAAATTTATTAGGTAAAATTCTATGTAGAAAGATATGTTTCTGGTTTGCTACACATGACTGGATTCAGTTGATAATATGGTGATTTGATGGATCAAACGACACTGCTCAATTATTGAAAAAGTGATGTGCATATTTACATGGATTTATTAACAAAGAAAGGTAACTTGATCACGCTAGTTACGTTAACTAAAACTTTTACAAAAAGTTCGTAAGTTGGAAGCTTTCGACCTTATCTTAGGTCTTCATCACGCCAATGGAGGACTAAAATTGTTGCCAGATTCTACATTTGAATTTTTCCTATTTTTGTTGCCAAAACTTAGAATTGATCTCCAGATCAACGGAATGTAGAGAGGAGATTCGGAGTTGCAAGTCATTGAGTTGAAAATAATTTCTATGCTTTCACGGTAACGGAGGGCAAAACGATTGTCAAACGAAGCAATTGACAATCGTTTTGCCCTCCGTTACCGTGAAAGCATAGAAATTATTTTCAACTCAATGACTTGCAACTCCGAATCTCCTCTCTACATTCCGTTGATCTGGAGATCAATTCTAAGTTTTGGCAACAAAAATAGGAAAAATTCAAATGTAGAATCTGGCAACAATTGTAGTCCTCCATTGGCGTGATGAAGACCTAAGATAAGGTCGAAAGCTTCCAACTTACGAACTTTTTGTAAAAGTTTTAGTTAACGTAACTAGCGTGATCAAGTTACCTTTCTTTGTTAATATTGTTACGTGTTTTGCCCATAATCGACATGGATTTATTATCTTCACATTCGCGCATTACAACAGCACACGAAATCCCACTTCGAGAACCTTTGATGACTTGACACATGAGGCTAGTGTTGCCAGCCAGCTTGAACGGGAGAGTAATTCCGCGCCTGCATCGTGGCGCCCTCTCACGACACTGAGAGAAGACATAGTACGATATGCCACAGAGTATGCCCCCAGTGAGGGACGAACGATAAAATTTTACAATGAATGTATATGTGTGTACAGTATATAATAACAATGGTACAAGCTGTGATATATGCAGGGTAATTCCTAAAGTCCTAAGTCACCTCAATAACTTGGGAACAAAGACAGCTAGAGCTATGGAAGTAAAATATGGTATAGTAAAACAACCATGCGCTATCGGATGAGAGTGACTGCAGCACCCCTAGTGGCAAAATGTGGAAGTTAGCACTCCTATCTCAGAAACCATGAGAGATACGGGAAAGAGATCAGGTAGAAACATGTAGAGCATGAATGAATTAGTAGGAAACGACATATGGTAGAAACGGCTGGGGTAAGTAGAAGGCTGGAAATGCAAACTTGTGCAAAGCCGGTTCGTGTTGTTGTCGTGGTAACAGTCTAGCAGAGAAAAATGTATGATGTATGGGACCGCACGCCTGTGAGTGTTGTATGCAAATTCTGGTGTGACATATAATGCCTCGCCTTCCGTATCAGGTGTGGCGTGGTAATGTATAAAGGATCGTCGGTCAGTAGCTATGTCATTCGTAACGTGAGTATCTGGTAAAGAACGAGCATGGCAGGCTATTCGAATGAACAGTATTACGAGATGGTACTGCTATATAGAGAATTCGGACGCAACACGAGGGAAGCGTCACGCCAGTATGGCTTGCGATTTCCGACTCATCCATCGCCGACAGCGTGAACCATCAGTCGCGTGGTTCAACGGCTCCGAGAGACAGGCAGTATTGAGGCATGTCCCCCGTTCGGGCCGACCCACCGGAATGGGCAGGGATGTGCAACCAATCGATGTTCTGGCATACGTTTTGGCCAACCCACACACCAGTATGAGGGAAGTCAGTATGGCATGTGGCTTATCACAATCCCGTGTGTGGAACATTTTGCATCAGAATGGTGCCCACCTGTATCGTACAGTACCTCTGTACGTACTGATGCCAGGGGATAACCAACAATGTCTAGATTAGTGAAATTTTGTAATGAACACCGTAGAAGAAAATGCAGCCTTTCTATCACACATCCTTTGGACTGACGAGGCGCAGTTCACACGTGCCGGGGTGCTGAACAAACAAAACACCCATTACTGGGCAGTTCAGAATCCATTTTTTACACGGCAAATGAGGCATCAGGTGCACTGGTCGATCAATGTCTGGTGTGGCATCTGGAAGGACGGACTTGTTGGGCCTGTGTTCTATGAGGGTGCATTAAATGGACGAAGATACCTGCAGCTGTTACAAAGCTTATTACCTGAGTGGTTAGAGGATCTGTCTCTGCAAGATGTACGCTCATTATGGATTCAGCATGACAGCGCTCCGGCACATCAACCAACAGCGGTACAGCACTTCCTGTCCAACACTTTCGGGCAACAGATCATCGGTTATAGTGGTCCCGTAGCGTGGCCTGCACGATCCCCGGATCTAACTCCCATGGATTTCTTCCTCTGGGGTTACCTAAAGGATCACGTATACAGGGTGGAACCGACGAGTCTCCACAATCTCTAACTGCGTATCATCACTGCGTGTGAGAGCATGACACCTATTATGCTGGTGAACGTACAACGGAAAGTTCTGTCTCGCATTCAAATGTGTATTGTGGCAGATGGTGGTCATATTGAACCCTATTTACATTAAATGCAACGTTATGTAAGTACTGCTATTGCATTAAATATGACCAATGTACTTTATTTGTATTCATGCCTGAGTATAATAAACCTTGTGTTTCCCTCACGTTTCCAGCCTTCTACTTGCCCCAACCGTTTCTACCATATGTCATTTCCTACTAATTCATTGATGCTCTACATGTTTCTAATTGATCTCTTTCCCGTATCTCTCATGGTTTCCGAGGTAGGAGTGCTAACTTCCACATTTTGCCACTAGGGGCACTACAGTCACTCTCATGTGATAGCGCATGGTTGTTTTACTATACCATACCTTACTTCCATAGCTTTAGCTGTTTTTGTTCCCAAGTTATTGAGGTGACTTAGGACTTCAGGAATCACCCTGTATATACAATATGATTAGAGTTTTGTGTGTGTGTGTGTCCACATGTCACATGACTGTCACTAGTCTTTTAGGAAAATGATCTTGTCCTGATCTGGTGGTCATTGAACGGACAAGTTTCTCTGTAGCCTTACCTGTTGTTGGATGAACATTGGTAGCAGTTGCTACTGGCTCCGAGCACAAGGAATCCTGTAATTGAGGCCCCGCACGGGGATAACTGGTTTACCAGTTATTTGGGGAGCGGCGCCCCCACGGCCCGAGCTCACCTTGTGACGGAGTACTTTTCGTTTACTCTTGAACGATAACATCACCGAAGGGACAGCTGTTCATCCAGCTGATGGGGGATGGCGTCCCCATGGCCCGAGCCGATTTTCTCTTATTGTTTTGCTTTTTTCATCTTCAGTTCATATATTGACATGTACCCGCCTCAGTTGTAGGCTGCTGAGGTTGTGATGAGCGCCAGCTCCGGGTTTTGTTCCTCGTTCTCTTCCCTGTCTTTTCTCTTTTATGTTACATTTTCTGTTTTTCCGGAGCTGGTTAGCTTAGACCTACCTGCATGTTTGCCGTGTGCGGTGACCCGTACAGGTGGAAATGAGGATGCTGAAGGCTGAGGTATTTGGGGGCCGGGTTGTAGTGTCTCCAGATGCCAACACTCCTCTTTGCCCTCTGCTTCACCCTAAACGGGAGGCTGGGAGCTAACCCACTCCTGGTCAGGAAGTCTGTGGCCGAGTGGTGTCCAGACTTCTAGCGGCTTGTCGTTCTGTTCGGCTGGGTGAGTTTGGGGGTAGGGTGGGCATGCCAAAGGGGTGTTCTCCGGGCACGGGAAAGTCTGGGTGCACGCTGAGCGTGTGTCTGCCCTACCAACTTGCTATATCCGCTGACTATCCCTAGAGCCGTGTCCTGCGTCCTCTTGGGCTTGCGGACCTCCGGCTCTCCCTCGTTGGGCTCGGTAGTGGGTGGGGAGGTCGGCGGACGAATCTTTTCTCTTCTTAATGGCAACCAAAAGTGTTTCCCATGCTGTACCTTTGAAGCGCCGTGTGGAGGATGGGTCGCCCTCCTCCACTAAGAAACTACTCAGTTCTAACTGCAATGCTGTGTTTCTTCTGATTCATTCTGTTGATCCAGCACAATCCCTCAGTTCGAAGAGTCCTTTCTGGATTAATAAGGCTCTTCAGGCCGTTGCGGGCTCACCAAAGAGTGTCAAGAAGCTCCCGTCAGGGGATCTTCTTGTGGAGACTTCCAATCCTCGTCACAGTGCCACCTTGCTGGAGACGACCGTTCTGCTGGACGTTCCAGTCCAAATATCTCCCCATGGTTACCTCAATTCCTCTCGCGGTGTTATCAACTCCCACGACCTGCTGGAATGCAGCGATGAGAAATTGCTGGAAGAACTTGGGGAACAGCATGTCACTGGGGTTCGCCGCATTCTTTTCCGGCGGGAGGGGAAGTCTATTCCCTCCCGGAACATCGTGCTCACATTTGACTCCCCTACCCTGCCAACTTCCATCAAGGCGGGGTACTTGCGGCTCGATGTTCAACCATACATTCCGAACCCCTTGAGATGTTTCAAGTGCCAGCATTACGGTCACTCCCAGCAGTCTTGCCGTAATGTAGCGAAGTGTGGACGCTGTGGGTCGCCAGAACACTCTTTGGCGGACTGCTCCGCTGAGACGGATCATTGTGTAAATTGCGAGGGTTCTCACCCTTCTTCTTCTAAGCAGTGCCCAAAGTGGATCGAGGAGCAGGCTATCCAACGCCTGAAGACGACAGAACATCTGTCTTATCCTGAAGCCAGATGGCGGATAGCTCCTCTACCAACAGGCCGGCGCTCCTATGCATCGGTTGTGGTCCAGAAGGCTACTGTTGTGGTGCAGACTGAAGTGACCATCCCAGCGCGGTGTCCTTATGATTTTGAGGACATCATTGCTGCCGGATTGGTGGCACTGAAGTCTCGCCGCATTGAATCCAAGGCGCCATCAACATCGACGCCTAAAACATCCTCTGTGCAGACAACATCCTCTGCCAGCACTGGGACCCAGTCCCAGGGCGCATCTAAGAAGAAGCCGGCAAAGGTAAAACCAGGATCGTCCCCCTCGAAACAGAGCAGGGTAAAACCACAAAAACCCCCGGTAGTGCAGCCCTGTGTGAGTAAGCACAGCCCTGTGTTGCCTCCGGACATTGCAGATGATCAGGAGCTGATGGACGACTCGGAGACATTCTAGTCGTCTGTCATTTTCGTTTTTCATCCTTTTCTTTTTCATAATAGCTGCGCTCATTCAGTGGAATTGCCGAGGTCTGCGACCACGAATTGCTGATCTGAAAGGTTTACTGTCTTCGCACATACCTGTGTGCGTTTGCCTCCAGGAGACAAAGCTTCGAACAACGGACACTTTTCCGCTGCGGAGATATTCAATTTTCCGCAAGGATCACGAGGACGGTGTTATCGCCTGTGGAGGAGTGGCCGTTGTTGTTCCTCATGGTATTCCTGTCACTGCAGTTGCCCTTCGGACGACTTTGCAGGCAGTGGCAGTGAGGCTATCTGTGAACACTCTGTGCACGGTGTGTTCCATCTACATACCGCCAAATGAAGCTGTAAGCCTCTTGGATCTGGAAGATTTAGTTGACCAGCTGCCGCCTCCTTTCTTCATCTTAGGAGATTTCAATGCACACAATCCGTTGTGGGGTTCTACCGCTCGTGACTCCAGGGGCCGTGTTGTTGAGTCCCTTCTCTCCAACACGTCCCTCTGTCTCCACAACACCGGGGCAGTCACTTATTTTCATGAACCCACCCGCTCGTACTCAGCCATTGATCTGTCCTTGAGTTCGCCATCCTTCTATCCTGACTGGTCCTGGAGCGTGTCTGATGATCCCCTTGGCAGTGATCACTTTCCCATCTTTCTCCGTCTAGCAGGTGACGGGTACTGTCATCCTACTCGCCCTGCTAGATGGGCTATCGATCGTGCCAAGTGGGACTCCTTCACGGCTTCAGCGACCATTACTCCAGACATGGTGACCTCGGGTTCAATCGATGAAGCTGTTGCGGCGGTTACGGATTGTATTGTGCAAGCGGCAGACCCTACCATCCCCAAGACGTCGACTAAACTTCCACGTTGCCCGCGACCTTGGTGGAATTCCACTTGCAAGGCTGCTCGTCAGGCCCAACATCGGGCTTGGGGTAGGTTTCGTCGGTACCCCACCGACGCGAACCTACTTGCTTTCAAGAGAGCCAAATCTTATGCGCGTTTGGTACGTCGTCGTAGCCAACGGGAATCTTGGATATGTTACGTATCCGGGATTAACACCACTACCAGCTCTAAGATCGTTTGGGACAGGATCCGCAAGATTCGGGGTAAGTACCCTTCTGGGGAAATCTCCATTCTTGAGAGTGGTGGAGGAACGGTTGCTGATGCTCAGGGTATTGCTGACTGTCTGGGCGCCGCATTTTCTTCGGTGTCCAGCAGCCGCAATTACGCTGCTTCGTTCCGGCAGGTACAGCCGCGGCTTGAACGGTCCAAGGTTTCCTTTGGACCGTTTTCCGCTGCCGATTCTAACAGCCCGCTGACTGCCGTCGAACTGAAGATTGCCCTGAATCGGTCTGGCCGAACATCTGTCGGACCGGATAACATCCATTATGAAATGCTGAAGCACCTTTCTCCGTCCTCTCTTGAATGTCTGCTGGTCCTGTTTAACAGGATCTGGCACGAGCGTGACTTTCCCGAATCTTGGCGCACTGCCATTGTCGTTCCTGTTCTCAAACCTGGTAAAGATCCCGCTAACCCGTTGAACTACCGACCAATTGCTATGACGAGCTGCCTTTGCAAAGTACTAGAGCGCATCATCAATTTTCGTTTGGTTTTTTATTTGGAATCACGTCACCTTCTTTCACCTCATCAGAGTGGATTTCGGAAATTCCGTTCCACCTCCGATCATCATCTTTGCCTTGAGACATCTGTCCGGGAGGCGTTTGTCCGGCGTCAGCACATGGTCTCCGTGTTCTTCGACATGGAAAAAGCTTACGATCGAACCTGGAGATACGGCATTCTCCGTGATCTGCGTGACTGCGGATTGCGGGGAAATTTGCCAACCTTCATTGCCATATTTCTCCAGAACCGGATGTTCAGTGTGCGCGTCGGATCGACCCTCTCTGCGTTATACCCACAAGAGCAGGGTGTCCCTCAAGTCTCCATTCTTTCTGTGACATTGTTCATCCTTCGTGTAAATCATATTTTCACTCTACTTCCTCCGTCGGTTCGTGGCTCCATGTACGTGGATGATCTGCAGATAGATCTCTTGCGCATCTGTCAACATGCGCACCATTGAGCGGCAGCTGCAGTCGGCCATTAATAAGATCTCTACCTGGGCCTCCCACAATGGATTTGGCTTCTCGACCCAAAAGACCGTTTGCGTGCATTTTTGCCGCAAACGGGGTCTTCACCCAGACCCTAACCTCCGCCTGAGGTGTTCTACCATCCCTGTGGTGTCAGAAGTCACGTTCCTTGGACTAACTTTTGACCGAGCACTCACCTTCCGACCTCACATCCAGTCTTTGAAGGTGAAGTGCACGAAGTCATTGAGTATCCTGAAGGTCCTCTCTCGAACATCTTGGGGGGCTGACAGGTGCTCCATGCTTCGCATTTACCATTCTCTGATTCGGTCAAAGTTAGACTTCGGTTGCATAACGTACGGTTTGGCTCGTCTTTCCGTGTTGCGGCCTCTGGATCCTGTCCATCACCAGGCTCTGCGGCTATGCACTGGTGCTTTCCGTACCTCTCCCGTGCATAGCCTGTATGCGGAGGCTCATGAGCCGCCGTTATGCATCCGTCGTAAGCAGCTGTCTCTTCAGTTTTACACAAAACTGAAATCTCTTCCTGATCATCTGCTGCATGGTTCCATCTTCCAACCAGCCTGTGTCCGCTTATTTTCCAACCGCCCCTCCTGTGTTCCGACGTTCGGGATTCGGATGTCTGCCATAGTGCGCAATGCTGGTCTCAACTTGTCCAGGATTGGTTTGACCACCTTTTTTAACCAACCTCCCTGGCAGCCCTTTCTAGCAACGGCTGACCTTTCTCTTTGTGTGTGGCCAAAGTCTTCCACTCCTGCTCTGGTGTACCAGCAGCTCTTTGCTGAAATACAGTCTGTCTACCCGGATTTCGTGCCTGTGTTCACCGATGGCTCGAAATCCGGGGATGTCGTTGGATCCGCTTTTGTGTGTGGCGATGCCTCACATGCTGAGAGGCTTCCGCCTGAATCCTCCATCTTTTCGGCAGAGATGCATGCGGTACACCTTGCTTTGTGCCACATACAGTCTCGATCACATCGTCGCGCTCTGGTTTGCTCTGATTCCCAGTCCGTCGTCCAAGTTTTATCTTCTCCAGAGGACACGGACTCACCTGTCATCCGTGATGTCCGTCGTCTTCTTGGAACTTTGGAGGGTGATGGCTTCCTGGTCTGATTCTGTTGGGTTCCTGGCCATGTTGGGATTAGGGGGTAACGAGCTGGCAGATCTCTCTGCCAGGTCTGTTTCCTCCATGTCGCCAGCTCGGCTGCCACTGTCTTTCCGCGATTTTAGACCTTTGATCCGGACATTTCTCCTGGACGAGTGGCAGTCCCTGTGGTCTCAGCAGGGCAGCAATAAGCTGCATTCTATCAAACCACAGATCGGACTATGGAAGTCTAGTTTGCGGAAGAACCGTCGTGAGGAAGTTGTTCTTGCACGTCTCCGCATTGGGCACTGTCGTTTTACTCACCGCTTTTTGCTGTGTGGCGACAGTGTCCCGATGTGTGAGGCGTGCAACTGTCGTCTCATTGTCCTTCATGTTTTGTGTACTTGTGTTCGTTTTTGTAATCATCGTTTTCGTCATTTTCACTCTCATCTGTTGGACGAAGGAGCAGCTACGCTGCAAACTATTATCGGCGAAGCCTGCGACATGAAAGCAGTGTTTTCGTTTTTACAAGATATTGACTTTTTTAAACTTATCTAGATTTTAACTTGTTCACTATCATATTTCACTTTTACCACATCAGCCTGTTTTTAAACTTGTGTACGTTTTTACTGATTTAGTTTTGTTTTGATGTTTTTTGTTTGGCGCTCTTTGGCCAACCGTGGCCCTTGCGCCATTAAAATCAATGAACCAACCAACCAACCTGTAATTGAGGAAAGCAGGTTTGACAAGGTCGATGGAAACCTTAGTCTTATGACCATTTAGTTTGATTAAGACGGTTTTCTCATTTCTCTCAAGAACCTTATGTGGTCCTGTATATGGTTGAGATAATGATGGGTGATTTGCGTCAACTCTAAAAAACACATGGGAACAGTTATGTAAGGATGGATGCACAAAAAATCTGTGTCACCATGAGCAGATGTTGCGGATAGTTTCATTTTGTTCATATAATCACTAAGATAAGAAACAAAGTTAGTTTCATCTGGGGGTGGATATTTCACACTGGAGCACATGTCTGCAGGTAGTCGCAGAAAAGTGCCATAGACGAGTTCAGCACAAGATGCTTGTATGTTGTGTTTCACAGCAGATCGAATGCCAAGAAGAACTATTGGCAGTGCTTCTGTCCATTTGATTTGTTCATGAGCTGTTATGGAAGCTTTGAGATGCCTGTGGAACCGTTCTATCAACCCATTAGCACTTGGGTGATAGGCGGTGGTTCGAATCCGATTAGTTCCAAGCATGTCAGTAAGCTGTCTGAATAGGGATGATTCGAATTGTCTCCCTTGGTCCGTAGTGATGGTCGATGGACATCCAAAGCGAGAAATCCAGGAATGAAATAAGACACGACAAACTGTGTCAGCAGTAACGTCAGATATGGGAACTATCTCAGGCCATCGAGTATATTGATCAATGATGGTGAGGCAGTAACGTTTTCCATCAGACATTGGTAATGGACCAATGATGTCTATGTGGATGTGTGAAAAACGTGCATCGGGCATGGCAAAAGTTCCTAAGGGAGCTTTTGTATGGCACTGGACTTTGGAGCGTTGACAGGCCTGACAGCTTCGAACCCATTCCTTGATCATTCTATTCATATTCAGCCACATGTAACGAGAGCTAATGAGTGTTGTTGTGATTGCGATACCAGGATGCGAAAGACCATGGAAATGGTCGAAGAGACATCTTTGAAAGGCATGTGGAACAAATGGACGAGGAGTTCTAGTTGATATGTCACAATACAGTTCTGTGGCCATAGGTGGACAGGGTTGCTTTTTTAACTGGAGTGAAGAATTCTTTTGAATAATATCTTGAATCTCACTATCTGTTGATTGCAGTTTGGCAAACTCTTGGAAATCGAGTGAAGTAGCAGTAGTAACAGAATCAATCTCAATGCGTGAGAGAGAATCAGCAACTGTGTTACTTGTGCCAGAGATGTGTCTTATGTTTATAGAAAATTGTGAAATGAAATCCAAGTGTTGTAGTTGTCTCGGACTGCACTTGTCAGGTTTCTGTTTAAATGCATAAATGAGAGGCTTCTGATATGTAAATATGACGAACTCATGACCTTCAAGCATATGCCTGAAATGTTTGATTGCTGTGTAGATTGCCAGTAACTCTCGATCATATGCTGACCATTTACGTTGACTGACACTTAATTTGACTGGCATGAAAGCTATGGGTTGCCAACCTTTTTCTACAAACTGCATTAAGAAACCTCCCAATGCTACTTCTGACGCATCAACAAAGATACTCAAGTTAGCACCAGGTATTGGGTGGTGTAGCAGAGTGGCTTCAGCTATGCTTCTTTGGCATTAGTGAAAGATTTTTCAACCATATCAGACCACTGTAGAGTGTCCTTTGGCTGACCAGATGTAACACGACAAGATTTTTCTTATTCTTGCGTCCTTCAAGAAGCTTCACTAATGGTGCAAGGATGTCAGCTGCTCTGGGGATGAAGCGTCTGTAGAAGTTTAATAGACCAAGAAATCGTCTAAGTTGGGTTATAGTGGTTGGTCGTGGAAAGTCTCTGATGACTTTGATGTGATCTGGAAGTGGTTCAATGCCAGCTTCAGAAACTTTGAATCCCAAGAATTCAATAGAGGGAACTCCAAAGACACATTTGGAAGGTTTCAAGCTAAGACCATACTGATGGAAGCGTTCGAACAATATTCTCAAATGTGCTAAGTGTTCTTCCGGTGAATTAGATGCCACTAGGATATCATCCACGAAGGCGTATACAAAGGGCAGACCATGAATAACTTCATCTATGAAGCGTTGAAAGGTAGATGAAGCATTGCATAGTCCAAACTGCATTCAAGTGCTTTCAAACAAACCAAATGATGTGGTGATTGCTGTTTTATGTATATCAGCAGGATTAATGGGAATCTGGTGATAAGCCTTGACAAGATCTACATGTGAAAATATTTTCTTTCCATGAAGCTCGGAAGTGAAATCCAAAATGTTGGGTACTCCATACCGATCCTTAACTGTTTGTGCATTTAGTGCATGATAGTCTCCAACTGGCCTCCAATCAGCGCAGTTTATCTTTGGAACCATGTGAAGTGGTGATACATAATTGCTTTTTGATGGGCGAATGTGTCCAAGATCTAACATGTGTTCAAATTCTGTTTTAGTAATGCGAAGTCGGTCTGGATCCAATCTTCGTGGTTTTGCTGTTACTGGCGGACCAGTGGTCTCTATATGGTGTAGAACACTATGTTTGACTGGTTGACCATGGCGAGGTGGTTCTGTTACACCTGGAAATTCACATAGCAATTTATGATAAATGCTATCACCTGCTACCAGTTTTACTGAATGAATTTTGGCTGGCAGCAACTTCCCATACGAAATTATTTTGGTTTTCGTGTCTACTAGACATTTCCTTCGTAGATCAGGAACTAAACCGAAATGGTAAAGAAAATCAGCACCAATTATTGGCGTGGAAACATTACCTACAAGAAATGGCCTCTTAAATATCCGACGGAGATTGAAATCAAGAGTGAGTAGCTTTTGGGCATACACCGTTATCTCTGAAGCATTAGCAGCAGATAATGCCATCATAGATTCCTTTTGCCTATGCAAGGAAGAAATAGGCAAAATAGAAACATCAGGACCAGTGTCTACTAGGAAACTAGTGTTTGAGGTTTTGTCACAAACAAAAAGATGACAAGATTTGGTTGGCAGAGCGCACGTCGCCTCTACGCATTGCTTTACTCGTTTTTTGTTTTGTTTTTTAATTGCATGGTTGTTTGCATTTTTAAGCCTTGTCTCCATATTAGTTGTAATACCAGCAAATGCTCTCATCCTGAGCTCTTGATACGCTACGAGTGCGATGCCTAGTACCACGGTTGTGATTTGGACTATGACCATGAACCAAATCATCGATTCGTTTGTTCAGTCTTTTGATTTCCTCAAGTAGTTGTTTTCCACATCGCTATTTACAAGTGATGGGGAAGAAACTGCACTAACTCGTGGTGGAGCTACTTCTTATAACACGGTGAGCTATTTCTGCTGCCTTGTCTAGAGTTAGGGGAGTTATTGCTGCCAATATGGTTTGGACAGAAGTGGGTAGATGCTGAATAAAAAGTTCTAACATGAGCTCATCAGGAATTTTATGAGCTTCAGCTCGCCTTTTCATTACCCGAAGTAATTCACTGGGCTTCCTATCATCCAATCACTCGCCTGAGAGAAGTTTACGAATTTTTTGCTGCGATGATTCACCTGAGCATTTGATCAATTCAGTTTTGATGTGTTGATATGGATCAGTAGCATCAGGAACGGAAATCACATCGCAAACTATTGAGGCAGCTTTAGGTGGAAGGTGTGATACAATATAGTTATATTTAGTAACACTTTCTGTCACAGGTTTTGGAACACCTAATGCAAATGTTGCCTGAAAAGGACAGAGAAGGGTCGGAAAAATTATACTACGGAATTTTAACAGCTGATATTTCAGACATGGTGATAATTCTGATTCAACGATCTCTCAAATGATGCCGAAGATTTTTATTTGGAAATGGAACTTACTTTTTTGTCACACTTGGCAGACGTAGTTAGAATTTGTTAGAACACGTGGCGAATCCGTGCCGGAGGATCATGTTTCCGTAAGCCTAGCGTGGCTCCTACGTTGCACTCCATGTCGTAATCCTTGCTGCGTAGTAATCAAAAAATCACATGCACTTACACATCGCGTCCAGGGTCACCACTGTAGAGATTCGGTGGATCAAACGACACTGCTCGATTATTGAAGAAGTGATGTACATATTTACATGGATTTATTATCTTCACATTCACACATTACAACAGCACACGAGATCCCATTTCGAGTACCTTCGATGACTTGACACAAGAGGCTAGTGTTGCCAGCCAGCTCGAATGGGAGAGTAATTCTGCGTGTGCATTGTGGTGCCCTCTCATGACAATGAGAGGAGACATAGTGCGATATGCCACAATAGAATAGTGGAAACTAAGTGTTGTATTAAAAATAAATTTCATCTTGACTGTCACATGTTAACATGGAATGTTTTTATTATGTAGCAATTTGAATGATTCAGATTTTCTAGCAAACCATAAATGCTGTTTTAAATTTCTGATATTGTCACATACTGTTATTAAAAAATGTATTTTTTTTCACATTATAGTAAAACTAATGTGATTATAACAAAACTTCTTTTTTCGTGTTTTTTATTGGTTTGTGAGTTTACATTATGGTGAAAATATGTTTGTCTGACAGCAAGTAACTGTTCTTTTGCAAAATGTAATGGAAAAAGAGAAATTTTTCAAGAATTTATAGGGTGACATTGTTCCTATAAAAATGTCCTGAAAGATTTTTTAATAATCTGATTATCATAACATAGATCCTAATTCACACATGTTGAAGTTCAGGAAAATTATGCTTTTCCATAATCAAACTGCTGATATTCTGTTTCAAAAGAAAGGAAATGTTCCAATCAGGCAAAGTAGAGGTGTCTTCAAGAGTTAGTACAGAAAGGCTGATAAAAGATGTTTCATCGCTGACATCTCTTGTATGTTCTGTTTTTCTGGAGTGAATAAAATGGATAATACTGACAGTGTAACATGTGTCAGACATTTTTCAACACAATTTTTTGATCTGTTGTCTAAAATTTAAGAAAGTCCTGAGGAATGCATGTTACATTGGCAGCACCATCTTTTCTGTTCACCCAAAATTGCAGAACATATAATAGCAATGCAGAAAAGAATCTTTTTGACGTACCCTTCTGTACTAACAACTGAAAATACCTCTTCTTTGCCAGTTTAGGGCAGAGTTAAGTGCATGACTCTCTTCACTAAACAAAGTATTAGTATAGTATCAAGGAAGCTTTGAAATGTTTCTCATCTCTAATACTGTAACTTAGATGTACCCTACAATAAAATATCCTGCATTATGAGTTTGCCTCTAAGAATGAACTTTTAATGTGTAAATTCTTGAAAATATGTACACTCCACTTGTGAACAAGAGCAGTGACTAGCCAAAGGTCTAATTGATTTTAATCAGTTTGTAAAGTTACATATACAGCAAAAAGTGTTAGTAAAAAGTTTTGTCATATTATTAGACACATGTTTTGTCTCCATTCTGGTGAGTGCAAATTCATTGGTATGCTTTTATTTCCACATGTAACCCAATTAGAATCAGCATAAATTAGAAAGCTCTGTGTTATTGCCTTTTATATTTTCATGCAACAGTTATATTTGTCTGAACATATGCTGGAGAACTTCAGCTGCTGCTTCCTAGTGGATTGGTCCTAAATCTACAGTGTCATACTAATAAAGTAATGGCACACAAACTGAATATCTACTCTGGCTCCAGAAGCAAGAGCTGTTCAATTACAGTAGAATGGATATGACAGCAAAATACCATAGCTGCTACCTTTGCTAGATGTATCACCTTTGGGCGATGGTTCTCTTGGGCATTGTTAAGGATCTACTTGTAAGCTACTGCATGTTTGAAACCCCGTAATCTTTCATGCATGGTTAACGGAAGCCACTTCTAACAAAGCTTTTAATGTGCTAAAAGATTCACACTGGAAAACTGATTGTGCAACAGATACTTTTCATGCAGCCAATTGAATTAATGAAAAATCTCTTTGGGTTGTGCATGCGATTTATCTGATTTTAAATGCTTTAATCAATTTTAAGATATGTGGTTTTATCATACCCACAGCATAAGTTATGTGTACTACCATTGCTATATGTGTGTAGTCCTTTTCTTAGTCTTGCAGTAGGTATCTTCATGAACATGACTGTTTTGCTTATGTTAAATACTGTATTTTCTTATTATAATGCAGCAGCCCTAAACTTGATTTTACTCAGTCTGGTCTTTCATTTTGCATGCAAGTAGGTTAAGACTTACTGTTTGAAAATCTTTACTTAGGATTAATAACTTGTACTTCAGCCCCTTGTTTTTCTTTTAGTAAGTTTTTCCTTTTCTTACCTCATGCTTGGGACATAAAACGTGGATTTCTTTTCAGCCTCATGCTTAGCACAGTCAGTAAGCCTGAAACAGGGCAAACCTCAAAATTATATGTGCCTTCAGTATCGCACACTTCCTCGCATGTGAAATTAGAATGTTGCCTAAACACATAAACCTCTGTAAGTATACAGAGTAGAAAAAATATTATTCTCATAATACGTGGCAAATACGTCATGATAATTAACTCAGCAATCGGACATCACTTAAGTGACTGTAATTACTGTTTCACATGTAAATTCAATCACATCAGAAAACCAGAAATTTAATCACCGTGAGTGGGAATCGAACCCTCATCTCCCGATTACCGTTCGAGCATGCTATCCATTGCACCACTCACGATAGCGAATTTGCAAGTATCTGAAATAGCATGCTCGAATGGTAATTGGGCGATGCGGGTTCGATTCCCGCTCCACTGCGATGAAATTTTCAAGTTTTCTGATGTGATTGTATTCACATGTGAAACAGTAATTACAGGCAATTCAGTGATCTCTGATTGCTGTGTTAATTATCATAACCACTGTAAGTGTTGACCACTGGCTAAACAACATTCACCTCCTTGCACCAGGGATTGATAACAAAAATGCCCCACTGTGAAACACTTATGGTCTGTCACACCCTCTCTCTCCCATAAATGTGGTGTGAAGGTCTTTTGCCCATTAGGAGGAAGGATTACACTAGTAAAACAATGAAGCAGTTGGTGATGACCATAGGCACCCATGGCTTAGTTTTTAGGAGGGGGCAAACAGAAATTGTAAATTCCGTGGAAGAAATATTCTTCTCTTAATACGTGGAAGTGAGTCAGAATTATTAACACAGCAATGAGACTTCCCTGAATTGTCTGTATTTACTGTTAATCATGTAACATTGATCACATTAAAAAAGTTGAAAATTACATCCCGTTTCAGGGCGATGTAACTTTTATGTTTTCTGTTGTCATTGATGTTACATGATGAAGAGTATATACAGGCAATTCAAGAATGTCTGATTGTTCAGCTAATTATTCAGAAATTGTAACACCAGATAAGATATACAAACACCATATACAAATTTCCACTGTGCCTTCAGTTTTTTTAACCGTTTTTACCACACCCTCAACACATAAATTTAATTTGAAACTAGAAGAGACCTGAAAATTACACAAAAACGATGGATAAATAAATTAGACAGCATGTCAGTACGAAAATTGCTTTGTCATTCTTTTGATCCTTTTACTCCTTTGTGCCACATGTGCCACGACACCCAGACATCACTCAATTGGTCATCAAGAATGAAAAAACACCATCAAGATAAATTTCTGGAAAAAATTTCGAGAGATCTTTGTCCAGTAGTGAATAGCTGCTTCAGAGGATGATATATTTTCCATTTCTTCACCTTTCATACTTTTCCACACTGTATGTATGTAAGCTGTTCTCCAACATGCTATGGTAAATTTCATTGTTACTTTCTAATGTAAATTTCCACTTTTTCAATTGGAAGTTCCCAAATTTGTTTCTATTTTTACTGCATACACACACATCCAGAAACTCTGCAGAAAAAAATAGCAATCAGAATTAGTGTCATGACAAAAATCTCTGTACCTTCCAAGAACAAAAAGAGTTTGGTCCGATTTCCTGGAGAGAGTAAATGCCCCCTCTTGTCACCCCTATATGGGCACCCATGATGATAACTACCATTAAGGGTATAACTTTTCGCATGTCTACAGGGCTTTCACCTCTGATGTTACTAGATGTGAGTAGCAAGGTGATTCTCAAAGTGTATTAAAAATAAATAGTTTTCTTAACACCTTAATTTGATTACTAATCTAAAGCAAATATTATGGGAATTTTACTAGGAAATTTTTTCATTAATAGCAAATTTTCGGAGAAAACTCTTCTCCTTCTACCTTAATTTGTTTATATGCTTCTCCGGGCAAACACGGGATAAGTTTCTTAACCTCCAGATTCGCTAAACATGAATGCCGGTTGCTTCGACTAGCGAATCCTGTGATGGTTAAATCCAAATTGGTCGCAGACTTGGGACTTGGTCGTTCTGGGTGGTGTAGTGGTTAGCATACCCGGGCGTTTTCTGGGAGACGCGGGTTCAAGTCCCTCTCCAGGACGATGAAGGTTTTTGGGTTTTCGGATGTTGTCTGACTTGCCATCCTTGTCGCATTTGCGCCAAGGGTCGGATTGTCATCTTCGGATTTTTAATTTGTTGTGTCATTTATCTTTGAACAAAGTCATATAATGTATTCTGCTACCATATTGGTGAGGGGTGGGATGGAATCAGAATGGTTATTAAATAAAAGTTATTTGTGGCAAGTTTACCTTCTGCTTTAAACTGGGAGAGGCATTAATCCCAGTAACAAACCAAGAAAATAAGTGGAACTGCTGCATTATTCTCAGAAAATGCACTACATGCATTTATGCCTGCCATACTTGAAAATGCTGCCTTAGTTACTATAGCTAAAATTGCTTTGCATTTTTACTTTGCATGCAGTTTTGCACAGTAGTATTAAGTTCGTAGATGGCATGCTTTATTATTTTTGCATTTTTATTTTTAATTTAATTATTACGTACATTCATTCTGTGTCTTCTACTTTAGAAAAAAATATTTTTGCCTTAGAAATGGTGTATCTACTAATATTCATATGAAAGAGCTTAATAAACCACGTAAAAAGTGTTCACATTGAAAACCTGCATTACCATTATGTACCATGTGCGGGTGCTTATCAATAAATAACTTCTGATGACCTTTGGTGGCGAATTAGGGCAATGTAATCGGATCTCTCAAAGTCATTACACTCTCATGACTAGAGGGTGTTATTTGGCACAGGAGTTTGAATAGAAAGGCAGCATCGAAAATGGATTCATCGAACGGAGAATTCACCGAAAAGCAAATTCTTCGAAAATCAGGGCATCAGGTGAATTCATTGAAAGTGAAATCACCGAAAGATACAGTATTGTAGGGTAAGCTTTTGCCAAAAACTTTGACTATAATTGGAATATGGCTAAGTGGCCACAACTTTCCTGTAGGATGACCACAAAACCATTAGGCAATCTAACAAGAATCAGACTTTTGATTTCATCGTGTCTACCGTTCCCGGACAGTTTTATTGTACTTATACTTAGACATTAAATATTTGCCTGTTTAACAGTTTTTCTTCCATTGTGTTCATACTCACAAGGTTCAGACACAAGGTCAAGTTAATATTTTTGCGCTTTTACTTACGCATTAAATATTAATACCTTGGCCTAGGCCTTTTTAACAGTTTTTCTTCCATCGTGTTTATACTCACAAGGTTTAGACAGCAGGTCAAGATAGCGTTGCGTTTTTACTTAGGTATTAAATATTAATGCCTAGGCCTTTTTAACAGTTTTTATTCCATCGTGTTCATACTCACAAGATCAAATTGGTATTATTGCAGTTTTTCTTAGGCCACAAAAATTTCAAGGGGCCGTATAAAAATTGCGTTTTTGACCACTTCCTGGCCACGACCCCCAGAGGTTGGTTATCTGAGTCATATAAAGTTTCCGTAATTTCGTCTTTTTTAATTGCGATAATTAATGCAATTCTTTATAAAAAATGTTTATGATCTCCAACTCAACAACAGATTTCAGAGTTTACAAATTGCGTACAAGTCTGCAAATTATCAGAAGGCATGTGCTGCCTCAGGAAACCTCGGGGGGGGGGGGGGGGGTCAAAACCAAAAGTGCAAAATATAAAGAATTTCCGGTCCGAGCGGGATATTTTAAGCATCTAGAACCTACAAGTCAACAAATTATCTGAGGGCATGTGCTGCCTCATCGAACATCGGGGGGAGAGGGGGCACCAGTTGTATGAAATATAAAGAATTTCTGGTCCGATCGGGAGAATTTCAGCATTCACAACCTACTTCTCAACAAACTCTTTGAGTGCATGTGCTGACTCAGGAAACCTAGGGAGGATGGGGTCAATACCAAAAGTGCAAAGTACACTGCCGGACAATTGCTGAGGACTGATGACAATAGCAACGATAGCAACCATAAAATGGAAGGCAGGAAAATGTGGAAATTAACATAAGTGCGGGATACAGTAAGACGTGTTGTGCGTATGCAAATTTTGGATTGCCGAACTTGTTCGTGACGTCATAGCGCTGATAAGAGATATAAAGGATTTGACGCTTATTGACCGTTGTTGTTCAAACGCAAAGTTGAAAGGGAAAGAATCAATTGACGAACTTACAATTTTCAGTATGTCTTCCCGACATCACCTAGAGGATTTTACGCGTGGCCGTATTATTGGCAAGATTGAAGAAGGGCAAAAAATAACAGATGTTGCCAGGGTGTTCGACGTCAGCCACAGTGTTGTTTCAAGGCTTTGGAAATCATTTCAAACAAATGGAAAGTGTAGCAAACGTCACGGGGCAGGTCGTGTTCACAGTACGACACCTGCAGTAGATCGGTACATAGTGCTATCAACAAAAAGACACCGGCACAGGTAGCAAATCAGTTTATGGTTGCTACTGGCAAGCGGATCTCCCGAAAAACTGTCGCTAGACGTTTGCATGATAGAGGACTATACGCCCGCAGTCCTGTTGTGTGCATGCCATTGTCCAGACGTTACCGTACCGCCCGTTTGCAATGGTGCCATCAACATCGCAATTGCACTGATAACGACTGGTCTGCTGTCTTCTTCTCAGATAAGAATACATACAGTCTATCGTCTGATTGTCAACGACAATTGATCTGGCGTGATAGTGGTACTGCGTATTGTCCAGCAAACGTACAGGAAAGGGACCGATATCCGACATGTAGTGTCATGGTATGGGCTGGCATCATGATCAACGGCCGTACGTCCCTCTATGTGCTTCCAACTGGGACTATGACTGGCCAACGATACATTAATGATGTTCTGCTACCGCATGTTCCGTGGTGCTGTCGGTGATAGATACATTTTCATGGACGACAACGCAATGTGTCATCGAACAGTCGCTGTCCAGGAGTGTCTTGAGAGCGAGGATATTCAACGCCTCGTATGGCCAGCACGTTCTCCAGATCTGAATCCCATTGAAAATGTGTGGGATGCTTTGGAGAGGAGTCTTGCTGGTCGCCAATGCCCTCCAATAAACAAGGACACCCTCATCCGTGCACTGACGGAGGAATGGGATAAATTACCCCAACAGCTGCTTGATAATGTTTTGCAAAGCATGACACGATGTGTGGAATCTTGCGTCGCCCTCCATGGTGGCCATATCCCGTATTGACATCTTACGCCGGAACGCCTGCGGACGGTAATTGCATTTTTTCACGTTTACGTATTCTGCACAAAATGGCCTGTTTGTCCTTTGAACACGTTCCAAAGCCTTCTGGATTTCAGAGCACAATAAATTGTCTTTCTTGTAATGTCCTGACATTCTGACATTATTTTATTTCACTTGGCATCCAACCACACTTACTTTTTTATGCGCTATATAGCCGTTTATGATTCGTCCTTAGCAATTGTCCAGCAGTGTATAAAGAATTTCCGGTCCGATCGGGAGATTTTAAGCACTTAAAACCTGCAAGTCAACAAATTATCTGAGGGCACGTGCTGCCTCAGGAAACCTCTGGAGGGGGGGGGTCAATACCAAAAGTGCAAAGTATAAAGAATTTCCGGTCCGATCGGGAGATTTTAAGCACTTAGAACCTGCAAGTCAACAAATTATCTGAGGGCACGTGCTGCCTCAGGAAACCTCTGGAGGGGGGGGGATACCAAAAGTATGAAATATAATGAATTTCTGGTCCGATCGGGAGAATTTCAGTATTCACAACCTACTTCTCAACAAACTCTCTGAGGGCATGTGCTGACTCAGGAAACCTATCGGGGGGGGGGGGGTCAATACCAGAAGTGCAAAATATAAAGAATTTCTGGTCCGATCGGAAGAATTTCAGCATTCCCAACCTACTTCTCAACAAACTCTCTGAGTGCATGTGCTGACTCAGGAAACCTATCCGGGGGGGGGGGGGTAATACCTAAAATATAAAACATAAAGTATTTCTAGTTGTAAATGCTGAAAATCTTCCAATCGGGCGAGAAATTCTTTATATTTTACACTTGTGGAATTACCCCCATGCCCGAGCACTTTTTACTGCGTTAGCACATGTCTGCAGATAATTTGTTGAGTTGTAACTTGTAAATGCTGAAAATCTTCCGATCGGACCGGTAATTCTTTATATTTCATATTTTAGGTTTTAAGCCTCCCCCCCCCCCCCCCCGACAACTTTCCTGGGTTTGCACATACCCGCAGAGAATTTGTTTAGCTGTAGTTTATGAACCTTGAAAAATATCGTAAATAAGAAAATACGAAATTACGGAAATCTTATGTGTGTCAGATAGCCAATCTTGGGAGACGTAGCCACGGAGCAGTCGAGAACGCAATTTTTATACGGCTCCTTAAAATTTTTGTGGCCAGTTCTCTGGTGTTCAGTTCTCCGCTTTGTCTTTGGCCCGAAAATCATGGAAATGGCTAAATTTCTTACTGAAAATAAAATATTAAAAAAAAATGTATGAACAATAGTTGCTCAAGTAGTGGGGAATATAGGCAGACGAAATTTTTTTATGCAGAACAATTTTATGGCATTGAAATTCCAACGTGTCCAGTTCTCCTGGGGCCACTTCTCTGTATCCATATGAAAACAAATACCATTGGTCGGCCACATGAGGTTTTTATTAATATTGTGATTGTCAGATCATAAATCTTACTGTGTCTTGTAAAACAGCATGCGTATGTGCTACAGATAAGCCTATTAAAATCTAAATTAACATGAATTTTTAAATCTATCAATCCACTGTTGGATGAAGGTCTCCCCAAGTTTCTTCCACAAGTGTCTGTCTGATCCATTTTCTTCCACGTCATTCCGACATGTTTTCGAATTTCATCCACCCATCTCCCATGTGGTCTTGTTTCGGGTCTTTTCATGTGTTTTGTACCCTGTCGAATACTTCAATATCCATCGGTGGTGCATTCTTCTAGCAGCATGTCTAGCCTAAGCCATTACAGGGATTTTAGATTCATCATGATGTCTTCTACTTTGGTTATTTTCCTGATCCAAGAGTTCCTCTTCTTATTCTTCCTAGTTATGCTAGTATTATTAACTGGACATGATATGAAAACATTGTGAATATGACATTGGTAGAACAAAAATTGTTTAAAAGGCCTAGGCCTAGGAATTAATATTTGGTGCCCAAGTAAAACCGCAATATTATTAACATGAGTTGATACGTAAACGTTGTGAATGTGGCATCGGTAGAAAAAAATTATTAATAAGACCTAGGCCCTAAGAATTAATATTTAGTGCCTAAGTAAAACAGCAATACTATTAACCTGACTTGGTATATAAACGGTATGAAAATGACATCGGTATAACAAAACTGTTAAAAAGGCCTAGTGCCTATGAATTAATATTTAGTGCCTAAGTAAAAGCGCAATGCTATTGACTTGACTTGATATGCAAACGTTGTAAATGTGACATAGGTAGAATAAAAACTATTAAAAAGGCCTAGGCCTAGGACCTATAAATTAATATTTCATGCCTAAATAAAAGCGCAATATTATTAACTTGATCTGATGTGTAAACATTGTGAATATGACACTAGTAGAATAAAAAATGTTAAAAAGGCCTAGGGCCTATGAATTAATATTTCGTGCCTAAATAAAAGCGCAAAATTACTAACTTGACCTTGTGTCTAAACCTTGTGAGTATGAACACAATTGAAGAAAAACTGTTAAAAAGGCCAGGCCAAGGTATTATTAATATTTATTCCTAAATAAAAGCGCAAAAATTCTAACTTGACCTTGTGTCTTAACCTTGTGAGTATGAACACGATTGAAAAAAACTGTTAAAAAGGTCTAGGCTTAGGCCAAGGTATTAATATTTAATGCCTAATTAAAAGTGCAATAATACTAACTACACTTGGTGTCTAGACGTTATGAATATGAACACGATGGAAAAAACCTGTTAATAAGGCCTAAGCCTGTTTATTAATATTTGATGCTTAAATAAAAACGCAGCATTATTAGCTTGATTTATTATGTAAACATTATGAATTTATTGCGTCATGCTCAGATTCATAAGGTTTAGACACAAAGATAGTATTATTGCCCTTTTACTAAGGCATTAAATATTAATCCCTAGGCCTTTGCACACGTCTGAAACCAAGAAAATGCAATTTTTATACGGCCCCTAAAGTGGGTGTCTGCACTTGTCCGTTTGGCCAACTGTTTAGTGGCCAGTTGTCTTAAGCTCTATTTCAATAAATTCATTTAATTTTTTTTTTTCGAAAAAGTCGCCTTTTGGTAAATTGCTCGTTCGATAAATTTGTTTTCAATGAATTCGCATTCGACGAATTCGTTTCACTTTTTTTGATAAAGTCGTCTTTCGGTGAATTGTTCGTTCGATAAATTTGTTTTCGATGAATTCGCGTTCGATGAATTCGCCTGCTCCCATGACAACCAGCCTGCAAACACAGTATCACTCATAGATACGAATGGTAGAGGTTTACATGAACTGGGCTTTTTACTTCATCAATTAACACGTTTGCTGTGGTGACGTTTTTTATTGGTGCATCACAACCCACCAGTGTGACATAGACTGTTTCAATACAGATGGGTTCCATTTCAACTCAGGCAGGGTCGTACCATCATGGTCTCAGATTTCTCTAAAAAAATTAAGGGGTGTTCCTTGACTAAAATAAGGAGACCCATATTTTTTCTTTCGGCAAGAAAAATTTTCCCTTCGAGATAGAGGGTTTCAAATCTTGCACCGTCAAACAAGCTCTCTAGAAAACTGTTATTTTTCCTAACTTCAGCGAGTCATTGCAGCAGAGTTAAAAAAGATATCGTGTTCCTGTATTTTTTTTTACATTGTGTGTATAACATATAATAATATATGGTGCTAATATTTGCTACACATCGTATGATTAAAATTTTAAAAAATCGTAAACTTTGTGATTTTTAAAAAAAAATTGAATTTTTTAAGTTTTTTTTTAAACAGGTTTGGATGGAGTTTTTCTATATTCGTTTTTTTCGTTAAAGACATACAAATGTGCACTTTATTTGTAATTTTTTGTGTGTCTGTGAAACTGCTAGATTCCGCGTTTCGGCAGCGTTAAAAACAGCCCATTTTGAAAAATCTCTAACTTTGCCAACGATTTTCTCAAAAAGGCCATTTTTTAAAATTCTGAAAATTAAATCCCTGTTTCATTATCAACAGGAGAATATCTGTGTAAATTTTCACGGACCTAAAAACGCCTGTTTCCGAGTTACACGCGTTTGAATTCGGTTTGAAAGCCTACGATTTCCCGTGTTCTAAAGGCGCCATTTTGGAAAAATCTCAGGCGCAAAGTACGTACGTTATCTCTCCCCCGAATCAAAGCGTTAGATATTCTTTGCTCGAATGATGGAATGAGAGCATTGGGTCAGCTGGCCCTGGTTGGATACATCCACCTCACATTTCCCCGAGTGATGACATGCCTATAAAACTGTCGGGGGGGGGGGGGGTAACAAATACATAAAGAAAATTCTTGCTGCTCCACTAACAAAGTTGAGTTGCGAAAGACAGCAGCAGTTGTTTGTTTACGTATATACTTAAACATCGCATAAAAAAAGACTATGAAAGAGTAGAAAACTGTTGTGAAATAATTTTAAGAAAAAGAGTGCAGGCACGTGTACTGTAAGTTAATTTTCGATGGCTAAACACCCTTGAGTTTTTCTGGGAGTTGCTAATTGTAGGCTACTGTCAGAAGAGCAGTTGCTGTTTTGTTATAGTTGCTAAAGTTAACCTCAGTTTTTCGTAATAGTAAAATATTCGCTCAGGAGAGTTTTGTCCTCTGCGAACGGGGGAGAAGGTGCAATGCTCTTGACCTCGCTGCTGGGGGTTGATAGCGCTGGTCGCTACCGAAACTCTGCTTACGTCCTCTCCAAAACGTAATGGCAATTGTCTAATCTACTAAATAAATAACAATTAACACATACGCGTGCATGCTTATTCATAAAATGTAAATTGAGTATATTTCCTGTTCAATCAACTGATTTTACAAGTAGAATACATATACAACTTATGCACTTATAATGGTGTAAAATTTTTTATCTATTTAAAACATATTCAAAGATTTCAATTTTTTTAAAGAGGGGGGGGGGGGATTGTGTTCTTAGTGATTTCCACCTGGGCCAGGATAAACCATGCACTGCCCATGGCTTCTGTTCCCTTAGAAGATAATCCTGGATCGATGGGAGACCAGCGGAGTTTTGACACCCCTTCCTCTCACGTGGTGGTGAGGTGTCTCAAAGCTAGGTAGCTTTCAAAAATGTTTCAACTTAGTTGGCTGGTAACAAGAGAGGGATTCCATTTCAACTCTGGCAGGGTCGTACCATCACGGTCTCAGATTTCTCTAAAAAAATTAAGGTGTTTCTTGATTAAAATAAGGAGACCCATATCTTTTCTTTCGGCAAGAAAAAGTTTTCCCTTCGAGACAGAGGTTTTCAAATCTTCCACCGTCAAACAAGCTCTCTAAAAAACGGTTATTTTTCCTAACTTCAGCGAGTCATTGCAGTAGAATTAAAGATATTTTGTTCTGGTATTTTTTATTACATTGTGTGTATAACGTATAATAATATGTGATGCTAATCTTTTTTACACATTGTATGATTAAAATTTTAAAAAATCGTAAATTTCGATTTTAAAAAAAAAATGAAATTTTTAAGATTTTTTTTTAACTGGTTCAAATGGAGTTTTTTTTTCTATACTCGTTTTTTTTTGTTAAAGACATACAAATGTGCACTTTATTTGCAATTTTTTTATGTGTCTGTGAAACTGCTAGTTTCCGCAGCGTGAAAAACAGCCGATTTTGAAAAATCTCCAACTTTGCCAACGATTTTCTCAAAAAGCCCCTTTTTAAAATTCTGAAAATTAAATCCCTGTTTTATTATCAACAGGAGAATATCTGTGTAAATTTTCCCGGACCTAAAACCGCCCGTTTCTGAGTTAGACGCGTTTGAATTTGATTTGAAAACCTACGATTTCTCCGTGTTCTAAAGGCGCCATTTTGGAAAAATCTAAGGCGCAAAGTACGTATTCTCTTACTCGAATGAGAGTGTTGGATCCGTCCATCTGACCCTACCCTGAGCGATAACATGCCTGAAAAACGGTCTTGGAAAAAAAAAAATATCAAATCTATATATATAGAGAATTGAATGTATGTCAATTTAGAACCATCAAACTTGGTATACTATCTCATGGTACCCTAACTTAGACCGTAGACGGTTTTTGGAAGGGGGAGCCCGGGTCAAAGGGCCCCACGCAAAATTTCCGTAAAATCTAGTTTTCAATTTAGAATCATCAAATTTGGTATACTTTTTCTTGGCACCCTAACTTTGACTAGACGGTTTTGGGAAGGGGTCGGAACCCGGGGTCAAGCCCCCACCCCTACAAAATTTTCGTAAAATATTTTACAAAGTTAGGGTGCCAAGAAAAAGTATACCAAATTTGATGGTTCTAAATTGAAAACTAGATTTTACGGAAATTTTGCGTGGGGCCCTTTGACCACGGGCTCCCACACACGCAGGGCTCTACCCCCCTTCCAAAAACCATCTACGGTCTCAGTTAGGGCACTATAGTTTACAAGTATATTTTACGGAAATTTTGTGTGGGGGTCCTTTGACCCAGGGCTCCGACCCCTTCCAAAAACAGTCTGCGGTCTAAGATTTGTATGTCTTTTCCACATTTGGTGGTTCTAAATTGAAAACTAGATTTTATGGAAGTTTTGTGTGGAGCCCCTTGACCCCGGGCTCCAACCCCTTCCAAAAACCGTCTACGGTTTAAGTTAGGGTACCATGAGATAGTATACCAAGTTTGGTGGTTCTAAATTGAAAACTGTAAATTTGTTTAGCAGACATACATTCAATTCTATATATATAGATTTTTTTTTTCCAAGACCGTTTTTTAGGCATGTTATCGCCCAGGGTAGGGTCAGGTGGACGGATCCAACGCTCTCACATTCGGGTAAGAGAGTGCGTACTTTGCGCCTGAGATTTTTCCAAAATTGCGCCTTTAGAACACGGAGATATCGTAGGTTTTCAAATCAAATTCAAACGTGTTTAACTCGGAAACGGACGTTTTTAGGTCCGTGAAAATTTACACAGATATTCTCCTGTTGATAATAAAACAGGGATTTAATTTTCAGAATTTAAAAAAAGGGCTTTTTGAGAAAATCGTTGGCAAAGTTGGAGATTTTTCAAAATCGGCTGTTTTTAACGCTGCAGAAACTAGCAGTTTCACAGACACATAAAAAATTGCAAATAAAGTGCACATTTGTATGTCTTTAACAAAAAAAAACGAGTACAGAAAACAAAAACTCCATTTGAACCAGTTAAAAAAAATCTTAAAAATTTCAATTTTTTTTTTAAATCAAAGTTTACGATTTTTTAAAATTTTTAATCATACGATGTGTAAAAAATATTAGCATCAGATATTATACATTATACACACAATGTAATAAAAAATACCAGAGCAAAAGATCTTTATTAATTCTGCTGCAATGACTCGCTGAAGTTAGGAAAAATAACCGTTTTTTTAGAGAGCTTGTTTGACGGTGGAAGATTTGAAACCCTCTGTCTCGAAGGGAAAATTTTTTCTTGCCGAAAGAAAAGATATGGGTCCCCTTATTTTAATCAAGGAACACCCCCTTAATTTTTTTAGAGAAATACGTGACCGTGATGGTACGACCCTGCCAGAATTGAAATGGAATCCCTCTCTTATTACCAGCCAACTAAGTTGAAACATTTTTGAAAGCTACCTAGCTTTCAGACACCTCACCACCACGTGAGAGGAAGGGGGGTGGGGGGTCAAAACTCCGCTGGTCTCCCATCGATATAGGATTATCTTCTAAGGGAGCAGAAGACATGGGCAGTGCATGGTTTATCGTGGTCCAGGTGGAGATCACTACGAACACACTCCCTCCCCCTGCCTCTTTAAAAAAATTGAAATCTTTGAATATGTTTTAAATAGATAAAAATCTTTACACCATTATAAGCGCATAAGTTGTATATGAATTTTACTTGTAAAATCAGCTGATTGAACAGGAAATATACTCAACTTACATTTTATGAATAAGCATGCACACGTATGTGTTAATTGTTATTTATTTAGTAGATTAGACAATTGCCATTACGTTTTGGAGTGGAGGTAAGCAGAGCTTCGGTAGCGACCAGCGCTATCAACCCAGCAGCGAGGTCAAGAGCATTGCACCTTCTCCCCCGTTCGCAGAGGACAAAACTCTCCTGAGCGAATATTTTACTATTACGAAAAACTGAGAAGTTAATTTTAGTAACTGCTCTTCTGACAGTAGCCTACAATTAGCAACTCCCAGAAAAACTCGAGGGTGTTTAGCCATCGAAAATTAACTTACAGTACACGTGCCTGCACTCTTTTTCTTAAAATTGTTTCACAACAGTTTTCTACTCTTTCATAGTCTTTTCTTATGCGATGTTTAAGTATATACGTAAACAAACAAACAAACAAACAACTGCTGCTGTCTTTCGCAACTCAACTTTGTTAGTGGAGCAGCAAGAATTTTCTTTATGTTTGGTTATCCCCCCCCCCCCCCGACAGTTTTATAGGCATGTCATCACTCGGGGAAGGGTGAGGTGGATGTATCCAACCAGGGCCAGCTGACCCAATGCTCTCATTCCATCATTCGGGCAAAGAATATCTAACGCTTTGATTCGGGTAAGAGATAACGTACGTACTTTGCGCTTGAGATTTTTGCAAAATGGCGCCTTTAGAACACGGGAAATCGTAGGCTTTCAAACCGAATTCAAACGCGTCTAACTCGGAAACGAGCGTTTTTAGGTCCGTGAAAATTTACACAGATATTCTCCTGTTGATAATGAAACAGGGATTTAATTTTCAGAATTTTAAAAAATGGCCTTTTTGAGAAAATCGTTGGCAAAGTTAGAGATTTTTCAAAATGGGCTGTTTTTAACGCTGCCGAAACGCGGAAACTAGCAGTTTCACAGACACACAAAAAATTACAAATAAAGTGCACATTTGTATGTCTTTAACGAAAAAAACGAATATAGAAAGAACTCCATCCAAACCTGTTTAAAAAAAAACTTAAAAAATTCAATTTTTTTTAAAATCACAAAGTTTACGATTTTTTAAAATTTTAGTCATACGATGTGTAGCAAATATTAGCACCATATATTATTATATGTTATACACACAATGTAAGAAAAAGTACAAGAACACGATATCTTTTTTAACTCTGCTGCAATGACTCGCTGAAGTTAGGAAAAATAACCGTTTTCTAGAGAGCTTGTTTGACGGTGCAAGATTTGAAACCCTCTATCTCGAAGGGAAAATTTTTTCTTGCCGAAAGAAAAAATATGGGTCTCCTTATTTTAGTCAAGGAACACCCCTTAATTTTTTTAGAGAAATCTGAGACCATGATGGTACGACCCTGCCTGAGTTGAAATGGAACCCATCTACAGTGTTGTATGACACACCGATGGGTCGTTTCTTGGACGTGTTTTCCTTGTCTGCCAAGAGATGGTAGTTGATGCTGTGGTTTGTATGTTTGCATTTCACAATGAACGGAGTTTAAATAGCATACTACAAGAGCAGGAGCAATCACTGGTGTGTCATTTAGCACACTGATGAACGCGCTCCATTTAAAAGCAGTACAGTTTGTCTTTCATTTGTTAGCCCTAAATTTATTATACCTATATGAATTATTTCATAGAATCTATGGTGAGGTGATACAGTAGTGTTAGGTTCTTAGTTATATCAATATCTAAAATAAACATAAAAAAAAAGTGAAGAATGTAAAAAAAACAAAAAAACATATATACATATATAGATTTTATGCACTAAATAGCTGTATACGTGAATAATGAAAGAGATTCTACATTGTAATTATAATATTAAATGCAGATTCTACATTCTACATTGTGATTGTAAAATTAGGATTCTTCACTTTAAGAGTTTTGTTATAATGCATTATGCACGTGCAGAAACGACCACCGGTGGATCGTTCAGCACAGAATGATGAAACAAATTAATACATTCTGTAACTTTTTACTAAATGAAAAAAAATATTTGGGTTTATTAACCATAATTTCCTTATGCCTATATGATTGATTTATCAGAATTTGTACTGAGGAGATACAGTAACACAATTTTCTCAGTTATACACTGTGCATTTGATCTTTTTATGTCTTTTATAGAGGGGAAACATAGGCAAAGGAGTGAGAAGATGAGTATCATATTACTTCTTCCTTTTCAACAGGTGCAGGCCCGCTTCAAAGTACACTCGTGTGTAATGGGAGGAGGTAAGGGGTTGGCACTAAGTCAGACAAAATGTAATAGGAGGTGTGGAGTCTGAAAAGCAGCCATAACCATGCATGTATTTTATGAACTATCACTAACCTACGACATAAATTTAGAATACGTGCGTTATGTCCCACCGATGGATATATAATTTCCAACATAAATTTCGAATATGTGTGTTACGTCTCACCGAAGAGACATAGGAGTTGTTTGTGTGCTGGAGAGATGCATTACTTACGGGGAGTTTGTGGCAAGATACCCTGTGATCATGTGAGGAATGAAGATATGTTGCAGATGTGTAATGTGAGGCAAAATGTTGTTAATAATGTGGAGACCAATGTGCTTAGGTGGTTTGGCCTTATTGAAAGAATGGGTGATGAGATGCTTACTAAGAAAAATTTTGCATCCCAAGTTGCAGGAAAGAAAGGTAGATGAAGGCCAAAGAAATCATGGAAGGACCAGATTCAGGAATGTCTGCTTGAGAAAAAGATTATGAGTACAAAGTATAGAAGATCTTGTATGTGACGCATGATGAATGTCAGTGAAGCTCAAGCTGTATGCCGAGAATGCTGTGAATGGAGATGTCTGATATACCAGCAGTAAGTAAAATCTAGTTCCATCAGTTATATGTTTATCTGGCAGATTTAATCTTAAAGAACAGCTTAATGATGTGTATGCATGTATATATTGTTTTGGAGAGCTTTTGAATCCCTAAAACTTAACTTTTGGAAAAAGAAATGATGCAGTTAATATGATACCTATGTTACAAAGAATTCCAAAGTAGGTACCTAATATACCTACATTCTTTTGTACTCTTTAAAAATTTCAATTATATAATTTACTGCAGCATAGTTCATAGCAGATTTGAGAATCCAAAGTCCATGTGCCCAAGATACCTAGATATTCATTTTTCCATTTTGAAACCTGTCCTTGGATATACTACTTTAGATATTACTGGTAAAAAATAGAATGAAAGAACAAAAAACTAAAGGAAAATCAAAGAAATACAAATGTAGCAGTCGATGGCACCAAGTTCGAAAAGGATGAAGAAAGTCACCTGGAGACGATCAGAAATGAACAACATTTGTTTTTAAAGTTTGTTTCTTAGGAGTGAAAACAGAAGCATCCTGAGGGCAAGCGAAAAGAAAAATTGCTCTAAGTGTATAGCTGCACAAGATGATGTAAACTTGTTTCATAAATTCCTGTTTTTTAAAGTTTTTAAAAAATGTTTTACCCGCATAACTCTTTTAACATACTTAGTTTTTTCTTGTCTTAATTCCTTCTATTTTATTCATCAATATTTCATGAAGAGTAGCAAACAGACTAATTATTACCTACCTACAACTGAATCATTGACATCTACCTGCAGCAAAATTTGAAAATGTGTCTCTTTTTTTTTTTTTTAAACTGAACATTTTCCACTGATGCATATTTGATCGAACTTAATGAGAAATAACCTTCAAAGACAGAATCTCAAGAAAATTACCTGGTGAATAAAAGACAGAAAATAGGTAAAAAATGACTAATTGTTTTTATTTTGGAAATTATTTTTTCCAAATATTGTCTGTTTGCAGCAAATGCAGCAGTAATTGTTCAAACAATGCAGGCTTTCTGGACACTAGGAGAAAGATGAATAAGAGTTTAAAAAAATCATTTGGTATTTGATTTTGTTACATAATCATAGAAAAGACATAGGGATTTTGTATGTTTATGTAATTGCTAGCACACTTTACAAAGAATGGATTAAATATGATGTTGTCCATCAAGGTTTATATGTTAATGTAGAATTTTGGCACAATATGTTCAAAATTGCTATATGTTAAAAAGTTTTTGTCTAAAAATGCATCTGAAAAGTTTTGAAAATTTGTTTTCGGTGATTTTCGGTTACTTTAATTTTATTGCTGCTGTTGTTATTACACATACATTTCTCTCTCCTTTATAGATGTGATTAAGGGCATAGAAGTGAATCCTGGCATGTGGATTGTGGAAGCTGGAAAAGGCTACTGGATTGAAGTTCCTGGGTACAAAAGGCAGCCACAAAACTCTGGGCAACAAAATTCTCAGCAGAAAAACTCTGAGGGAAAGCGCCAGAGTTGAAGGATATGTGGTTTCCACATCATCTAAATTGGATGTTTGACTTATAAAATAAAAAATAAATATAACATTTTTGTTATTTACTGATCATAGATTGCTAGATACAAAACAATTTTAGCATAAAACTTATTCATTGGTAGACTTTTCTTTAAAATTCTAAAGGAATTCCGAAAAAATCAATACAAGAAATGGGCTACCATTACTATCTATGTTTTACAATTCCTGTTTTTGACGTTGCTTTCTATTTGGTGAAATCTTTGTCACATATCTAACAAATACATTTTTTCATGTTGTTTCACTATAGATGTACTGTATGAATTCTATTAGGAACCTTGTCACCTGATGGAAAGTCTTCAAAAATTATTTCAGATCCTTGGGATTTTTCTGGGTTTTTTTTTTCTTTTTAATTGTTTACAAAAGCATACTACATTTTCATTTTTTTTCACATACATACACACAAAAAAAAAAAAAAAAGAGCATGTTCTTACCACACCATAGAAACATAAGATATTGTAAACCATATTTGAAATATGAAAAAAAAATGCAGATAATTACAATTATTTTGAATCATGGATTGTAGTCATAACTTCTGCTTGCCATGAGATCAATGATGATGACTAATGGAATTGGACAACATACCTCCCACAGTTAAACATCCTGAAGAAAAAACAAAGTATGATCTTAATGTTTGATACATATCCAATAAGGATATATCACACACAAAACATGGCAAACTGTAAAACAAATATATGAAAAAGTAATCCGCCATTTTGTAAAAACACAAATTTGTCCATGATGGGATTTGAATCCATTACCCCTCACTCCAGAGTAAGTTGCTCTCCCAACTAAGCTACATGAACGGAATGTATCACTGCATATTTGTCATCTTGACACATGTTTTACCTCCGTAGTATGTCACATCATCTCCCTCTTATTATTATTTTTTCTTTTGAAGCGAAAAACGAAGTTTCATTAATTCTAGAGAATGTGTGGAACAAACATCACACATTTTTTGAAGAACCCAATGGCCAGTACATCCATTTATATGTTCGGGCGCCAATATGAAAACACAAATTTGTGCGTGACGAAGATTGAGCTCACGCCTCTTCACTCCAGCGTAAGTTGCTCTCCCAACTAAGCTATATGGATAGAATGTATCGTTGCAAATTTGTCGTCTTGACACGTGCTTTACCTTCATAGTACATCACAATTTATAATAATTTCATACTATCAGTTATTTCCCTTACCACATAAAACCAAGTCACAAGTTTACATGATGCTTTTTGTTTCTTCTTTTTTCCTTTTAGCATATGAAATGCTATACATAAAATAGATACAGCCATGTTACCACTCATTTCAGTTGGCTGAATGTGGCATGAACTTGTTTAACAGAGATAAAAGGATTCAGTTGATATAGCACCAGGGACAGCAACCATGAAGAAATTACATTCAAAATTACTTTTCTCAAAATACATGCTTTAATCCTTCTGAAATAGAGCTGTAGTTTTACAGTTGACTTTCTTTTCATTAGAAGATAGCAGTTTCCCATGAAAGATGGATGCCCAGATTTTAATTCTGCAAACTGATCCTGCCGGCCCGGTGGCGCAGTGGTCTAAGGCGCTGGCCTCTGATCATTCGTCCGTAAGGGGTCCGGGTTCGAATCCCGGTCAGGCATTGATGTTGTGTTTGTCTTACGGCACTGGCTCTCTCCCTTCCCTGGAACCAGTTACCCTAAATTAGGGACGGGCGACTGCTTATAGCCCATTGAGTTGCTCACGGTGGTCGTTAAACCTCAAAAAAAAAAAAAAAAAAAAAAAACTGATCCTGCCCCCTACCTAACTAATGAGGTTATTTTTATAGAATATATCACAGAAGAAAATTATAGTGCCTTTGGTATACAAATACATGTCAAAAAATGTACTTATATTATAGTCTTCACTTTGTTCATCTGTCTGTCCATTAATAGAAAAGATATTTCCATATCTATATGTTGCATTGAAAAAACGAAAATCAATATAGTGTTCAACTGGAACTTTTAGAGTGCAATGTTTTATAAATTTGGTACGATATCTGTATTTTAGAAAGATTTATAAAAAGGAAATTATTGAAGATGACAATCCGATTTTTGGCGAAGCCCTGGCGTTTTTTCTGGGAGACGCGGGTTCGAGTCCCACTCCAGGACGATGAAAATTGTTTTCAAGTTTTCGGATACTTTCTGACTTGTCATCCTTGTCACATTTACGCCAAAAATCGGATTGTCATCTTCAAAATTTGTATTGTGTGGCGTAATCCCGTATTTCTTTCATGATTCTTTCAGGAAATTATTTTTTTTTTATTGAGCAGTTGTAACAATGACTAATGTATTCCATGCACTTTAGAGTGCAGTGTGTTTTAACTAGGTGGTCTAAATGTATAATATATTAATAGTATGTCATAAATATATGTTTATATTTGCTGCAGTATATCCCATTCCAGGTAACAGATAAAGAACAAATAATTTTTGCTTACTATGGCTGTAACCATACTAAAATTTCTCATGCATTTTTCAATTGTTTTCATGATGCAACATTTTGCCTTAAGCTAAATTTTATATAACTTCATAATACAGTATTTTGGCTTCTGTAAGTTGGACAGGAAAGCTGCTTTTAAAATCAGATAGCAGTATGTGCATACTTTTCCATTTTTAGGTGCACAGTTTTGTCATTGGGTGGTATACCATTAGACCTATATTTCAAATTATGTAACTTCTGAAAGCTGCATTGTAAAAATATGTTTTTATGATATATAGTTGCTACAGTAGTTAGGATTATCCATATGTTTTATGGCTGTTCATAACGTCAAATTTCCTTGTTAGAATACATACACCTATGTTTGTATTAGTAATTTTATCTCTCTTTCTAGAAGCCTTTTTTTTATTATTGGACATCTGCAATCATACCAAGATTTTCAATACATTTTTGAGGTTTTAGATGCAAAACTTTCCTATCAGTAGATGATATAAATGTATGTTTACATTTATGTGTTCCTGGAAGTTAAATTATAAAAAGAAAAAGATTGGCTGTAACAATGATTGATATTATCCATGGTATTTTCTTATAAGTGCAGATATGTTTATAGGTAGATGGGCAAACAAAGGATGAAACAAGCTTCTCATTTTTTAAACATGTACAATGTATTCATGTCTAAAGCAAAAAAAAAAAAAAAATAAACTGATTACATGCAACTGTGCTTCAACTATTGCAGAATGCTACTCTAATCAATTATTTCAAGTATACTTTAAAAAAGAAGCCACTTAACAAGTACTTGTGGATCCATAACTGCAATAAGAAATTGTAAAGCAGTTATCCCATGTCTGTAACATTATGGCAATGTTACCATTTGTAACATGAATTGATTCAGCCTACTGTGCATGGGGTTGGCTTCTATAAAACTCCTATTTCCTGTTAACAGGAAGAATGTCATCTCTTATAGTGTTTCTTCATTTCCTTCTTCAGAAAATGAATGTTCATGTAGGTATGTACATTCAGTGGGCAGAACATTAGATACCTACTAATAGCCTGTTGGTCCTCCTCTAGCACAAATAACAGCCTGTACACACTGAGGCATCAAATCCACCAGATGCCAGAGGGTTTCTGGAGGTAATGCCAGCCATGCCTGTTGCAGCATTGTCCACAACTCCACCCGAGATGTCGGTCCAGGATCCATATATCTGATGTTCTGTTCCATGGCATCCAGGGGCGTAGGCAGAATTTTGTCTTGTCCATCGTCTACTAGTTCAAAAGCAGAACCGGAAATTATATATATGTATTAGTGTCCAAAAGTTTAGCAACAGAATAACCTTTGCCTGGTCGCTGCTTAAACGTTTCAGTGTTTACAGTATTAGTAAGGAACAGTTATGCCATATACCCTTTTGGGTTGGATTCTTACATATACACAAATCATAATATGAAAAGAAACAATTTAACAATTTGCTAGATTAGAATATTTTGATACTGCCTGAATTTAAAATCCTGGATAGAGCTGTTAAGCCAAAAGTATGACTTCTAATATAACATTAATAAGCAGTAATTTAAAAATGGATCCTAAGAACTGTAAAATTAAGGATAGTTACTTTTTTAATCATACCCGGTTCCTATTATTACAATTTGAATCTGAGTCTCCTGTCAGGGCCAGATTAAGGGGGGGGTCTATAGCCTTGCGGCCCACCCTGACCAAAGGGCCCAGGAGGTATAATAACAGATAGAGAGAGATTTATAATGTGCCTGGGAAAATAACAGATAGAGAGAGATTTATAATGTAGTTTTACTTTTGTCTCGTATAATTTCCACTTGGTAAGAAACAAAGGCCAGAAGACGAACTGATTTCAAAACGGTGGCTCACCAAGGGTAAAGGTTTCATGTTGCTGTGGTCAGCGGTGAGGGCGAGACAGTTTCAGCTTTTCCATCACTATCCACCCACACCTCCCAATTTACACTTGGAACCACTAATGACCGAAGTCCCATGTGGCTTCATATTGCGTTTAACAAAAATGATGAACTAAGAAAGGTATACAATGGTAAATCAGTAGAAAATCCATGACAAAATCTAGGAATCTTAAGCTTTTAACTCATGTTCTTGTGAGAATAATGAAAAATACATTGACTTATTATGAAAACTCTGCAGATAATTTAGTAGTTACAGTTTTGTGTTTTAATGGACTTCATAATAGTTCTTCGTCATAAGTTATTTGGGGGCCCACTTGGATGTCTTAGCCTAGGTCCCACTAAGGTCTTAATCTGGCCTTGTCTCCTGCTTTCTCTGATAAGTCAGTGATAACTTCATCTGCACTAAGGGATATATCTGTGTACATATAACATTGCTAAACCATTTAATCTGTCTTCAGAGGTTGCTACGCAAGTATGATTTTATTCTTTTGAGGGTTGGGAAAGACCATTTCACAGAGCGTGTTGATACTGGCAGAACACATAAAATCTTCAACAGTTTATGTACATTAGGATATATTGCAATATTGCGTTGTTTCAAAACTTCAGTTGCATTGCTTAACTCCGCATTTTCTATAAGGCTACTTAGGCGTTTTCTCCATAGCTGTATTTCGGCTTTCACAGTTTTGCTGTCATCCAGCTCACTTGAATAAAAATGCAGTGTTTCTTCTAAGTCATTCTCGTTGATAGATAAGAAATTGTGAAAAGGCAGTAAACACTGAAAACCTTTTATAACGGTTTTATGCATTAGAAATCTTTGATCGATTTCTTGTACGAACGAATCTAAAAACGGCAAGATACAGAGATTCTGTAGTAATCTTCACAGAATCTGTTTCTACGTTGAAACGATTCATTTGTCTGTTACGTAAACGTGGTAATTTAATGTCAAAATCTAGTAATTTCGATTTTTTAATTAATTCTTGAAATGTTTTAAATTTGTAGCAGGATTTTTTCTCATTGATTGTATTTCATGTTTTAAATCCTCTGCAAGATTTATAGCTTCAACTAAATCTATGTTTTCTTTCTGTAATGCTTTGCACAGTAAAATTGAGTACCAAGAAACCACATCAATGACAAGAACGCTAATGTTGAATTGACATCTTTTATCGCCAACGAAATCTGCATTGCTTTTGATTATGTTTCCCTGTCATTCCAGGAACTCATTTTTTCTAAAGCATTTGAGACTGCCAGCTGAAGCTCCAAAAAAGTGCTAACGAAATCATGTGTATCTACCCATCTTGTTGGGCATAAACGCTTTTGTTTCTCTTTCTGGAAGTATATTTTTTACCTTTGTTTGTAAGATTGACTGACATTTAGGGGTATTGAAAAGTTCATAAACGTTTCCTACTGTACCCATGGCATTGCGAATGCCTTGAACCTTACATGCCCCAAAAACAATGGCAGTTTTACGGAGGTAAAAAATTATTTTTGTTGGATAGAAAAAATATATAAACCATGCGGAACGACTCTGATATAAGGGAAAATTTTTGACAGTTTTTCTAATTCAATTTACTGTATTCTGACGATAATGACAAAAGTCGCTTGAATCTAAATGAAGGTAATTTTCGGGAATTGTTACGGTATTGTGTTGCAAGTGGTGATGAGAAGCTGAAAATGCCGCCCCGGTGGCGCAGTGGTCTAAGGCGCTGGCCTCTGATCATTCGTCCGAAGGGGTCCGGGTTCGAATCCCGGTGTGGCATGGATGTTGTGTTTGTCTTACGGCACTGGCTCTCTCCCTTCCCTGGAACCAGTGACCCTAAATTAGGGACGGGCGACTGCTTATAGCCCATTGAGTTGCTCACGGTGGTCGTTAAAACCTCCAATCAAAAAAAAAAAAAGCTGAAAACATTTATGGAAAATAAAAGTTCGCGAGCAACGTAGATAAGCAACACCACGCAAAATGAACTAATTAAGTGTTGTGGAGATGAAATTTTGAACTCTGTCCATAATAAAATTAAAACAAACAAATACTATGGAATAATTTTTGATGAGACTACTGATATTAGTCGGGGTCACAGATGCCCATAATTGTGAGATATTTTGATGAAAAAGCATTTCAAGTTTCGGAAGATTTTGCATCATTTATTGATATTCATAACGAAAATTTCGAAGACTTCAAAAAGGAACGTGTTGTTAGTGGAAAAGAAAAGTACTCGCAAAAACTGTACTTTCTTTTTTGCAAAAATCTGGCATCGATTTTAATGATTGTGTTGCTATAGCCACTGACACTTGTACCGTTATGCTTTCAGATCAGAAAAGAGCTGTCTTGGAATTGCGGAAGTCTCTAAAAAATGTTATTAAATGCCCTTGCTACAGCCATGCTTTAAATTTATCACTTTCGAAATCCAGTTCCGTCCAAGATATCCGCAATGCTATAGGCACAATTAAAGAGATAATAAATTTCTTTAATGTCTCGCCAAAGCGGAATAAAGTTCTGAAACAATTTATGATGGACGAAAACTCTGGTCACCAGCAATTGAAGAAATTGTGCGAAACTAGGTGGGCAGAAAGCGATTTTAAGATTTAAAACATACTTTCTCGAAATTGTCAGCGCATTGGAATTGGTGGCCAGCTGGAAAGATAGCCAGTCATCATCTTCAGCGCAAATCCTGTTGAATACTATGTTTACTACAAATTTTAGAGTTCCTGTGTATTGCTTGTCTTTGCCGCCCCGGTGGCGCAGTGGTCTAAGCGATGGCCTCTGATCATTCGTCCGAAAGGGGTCCAGGTTCGAATCCCGGTGAGGCATGGATGTTGTGTTTGTCTTACGGCACTGGCTCTCTCCCTTCCCTGGAACCAGTGACCCTAAATTAGGGACGGGCGACTGCTAATAGCCCATTGAGTTGCTCACGGTGGTCGTTAAAATTCCAAAAAAAAAAAAAAAAAAAATTGCTTGTCTTTTATGCTGAACTTTACTCAAAGTGTGAGTAAATTATTACAAAAGAGTGTTACTCACACTTTGAGTAAAGTTCTTTTGCTACACTAAAGTAGCAAAAGAACTGATCCAAAATGTAATATCAGTGTTAAAGGAAAAGAGAAAACGCAAAACAAATGTTCAGCGATCTATATGTGGAAATTACAAAGCTACATGAAAAGTTGGATTTATCCGTTTCCCTCCCTAGAAGAGTCTCAAATCAAAACATAGGTGCAACGCCATCACTGATAGTGCCGAAGATTACTTCAGAATCACCATTTACATCTCTTTGTTAGAAAATGTGATTCAAGACCTTGATTTCAGATTCCCTCTACTATTTTCAATTCTTTAGCATCTAATTCCTATTACCATCAGAAATCGGGAAAAAGTCCATCGACAATTGGGAAGACATTTTTAAGTGTTTGGCACCTATTGTTGCAGAAAATGAAGAAATTCTAGTGTCCAAAATCAAGTCGGAGATGCCGCACCTGCGGTGGCACAGTGGTCTAAGGCGTTGGCCTCTGATCATTCGCTCCGAAGGGAATCCGGGTTCGAATCCCGGTGAGGCAAGTACATGAGTGTTGTGTTTGTCTTACGGCACTGGCTCTCTCCCTTCCCTGGAACCAGTGACCCTAAATTAGGGACGGGCGACTGCTTATAGCCGCCATAGAGTTGCTCACGGTGGTCGTTAAACCTCCAATAAAAAAAAAAAAACAAGTCGGAGATAGACCTGTGGGTTGAAAAATGGAAAACTGAAGAATTTCCAAGTAATGCCGTAGCAATTTTCCTCGTTGCGATAAAGATATATATCCGTGTATCAGCACTGCATTGAAATTATTTTGCACTCCTCCCAGTAAGCACTGGCCGCCCTGGTGGCACAGTGGTCCAAGCGATAGCCTCTGATCATTCGTTCGAACGGGGTCCGGGTTCGAATCCCGTGAGGCATGGATGTTGTGTTTGTCTTACGGCACTGGCTCTCTCCCTTCCCTGGAACCAGTGACCCTAAATTAGGGACGGGCGACTGCTTATATAGCCCATTGAGTTGCTCACGGTGGTCGTTAAACCTCCAATCAAAAAAAAAGTAAGCACTGCTTCAGGTGAAAGGAGTTTTTCAGCATTAAAAAGGTTGAAAACGTGGCTAAGAACAACAGCTAATGACGCAAGAGAGATTGGTTGGCCTTGCCCTTCTTCATGTTCATCGAGATATCTTCATATCAGTGAGCCAAATGTTATTAACAGATTTGCAAATATGAAAAACCGAAGACGAGTTCGCCATTTGATTTTATCTGTGTGAATAAACAGTAATGTTTTTAATGATTAATTGAATTAATGAATATTAATTTAATTAATATTAGCCGCCCTCTGGTGGCGCAGTGGTCTAAGGCGCTGGCCTCTGATCATTCGTCCGTAAGGGGTCCGGGTTCGAATCCCGGTGAGGCATGGATGTTGTGTTTGTCTTACGGCACTGGCTCTTTCCCTTCCCTGGAACCAGTGACCCTAAATTAGGGACGGGCGACTGCTTATAGCCCATTGAGTTGCTCACGGTGGTCGTTAAACCTCCAACCAAAAAAAAAAAAAAAAAAAAGTTCTTTTGCTACACTAAAGTAGCAAAAGAACTGGATCCAAAATGTAATATCAGTGTTAAAGGAAAAGAGAGAAAACGCAAAACAAATGTTCAGCGATCTATATGTGGAAATTACAAAGCTACATGAAAAGTTGAGATTTATCCGTTTCCCTCCCTAGAAAAGAGTCTCAAATCAAAAACATAGGTGTAACGCCATCACTGATAGTGCCGAAGATTACTTCAGAATCACCATTTACATCTCTTTGTTAGAAAATGTGATTCAAGACCTTGTTCAGATTCCCCTCTACTATTTTCAATTCTTTAGCATCTAATTCCCTATTACCATCAGAAATCGGGAAAAAGTCCATCGACAATTGGGAAGACATTTTTAAGTGTTTGGCACCTATTGTTGCAGAAAATGAAGAAATTCTAGTGTCCAAAATCAAGTCGGAGATGCCGCCCCGGTGGCACAGTGGTCTAAGGCGTTGGCCTCTGATCATTCGCCCGAAGGGGTCCGGGTTCGAATCCCGGTGAGGCATGGATGTTGTGTTTGTCTTACGGCACTGGCTCTCTCCCTTCCTGGAACCAAGTGACCCTAAATTAGGGACGGGCGACTGCTTATAGCCCATTGAGTTGCTCACGGTGGTCGTTAAACCTCCAATCAAAAAAAAAAAACAAGTCGGAGATAGACCTGTGGGTTGAAAAATGGAAAACTGAAGAATTTCCAAGTAATGCCGTAGCAATTTTCCTCGTTGCGATAAAGATATATATCCGTGTATCAGCACTGCATTGAAATTATTTGCACCCTCCCAGTAAGCACTGGCGGCGCCCTGGTGGCACAGTGGTCTAAGCGATAGCCTCTGATCATTCGTTCGAACGGGGTCCGGGTTCGAATCCCGTGAGGCATGGATGTTGTGTTTGTCTTACGGCACTGGCTCCTCTCCTTCCCTGGAACCAGTGACCCTAAATTAGGGACGGGCGACTGCTTATATAGCCCATTGAGTTGCTCACGGTGGTCGTTAAACCTCCAATCAAAAAAAAAAGTAACTCACTGCTTCAGGTGAAAGGAGTTTTTCAGCATTAAAAAGGTTGAAAACGTGGCTAAGAACAACAATGACGCAAGAGA
Organism: Macrothele yani; assembly: GCA_039090855.1. Lineage (NCBI taxonomy): Eukaryota > Metazoa > Arthropoda > Arachnida > Araneae > Macrothelidae > Macrothele > Macrothele yani. Next base: position 11,603,567 of record CM076996.1, read on the forward strand.
GATTGGTTGGCCTTGCCCTTCTTCATGTTCATCGAGATATCTTCATATCAGTGGACAATGTTATTAACAGATTTGCAAATATGAAAAACCGAAGACGAGTTCGCCATTTGATTTTATCTGTGTGAATAAACAGTAATGTTTTTAATGATTAATTGAATTAATGAATATTAATTTAATTAATATTAGCCACCCCGGTGGGCGCAGTGGTCTAAGGCGCTGGCCTCTGATCATTCGTCCGTAAGGGGTCCGGGTTTCGAATCCCGGTGAGGCATGGATGTTGTGTTTGTCTTACGGCACTGGCTCTTTCCCTTCCCTGGAACCAGTGACCCTAAATTAGGGACAGGTGACTGCTTATAGCCCATTGAGTTTGCTCACGGTTGTCGTTAAACCTCCAAAAAATAATATTAATTTTTTTTGGAGGTTTAACGACCACCGTGAGCAACTCAATGGGCTATAAGCAGTCGCCCGTCCCTAATTTAGGGTCACTGGTTCCAGGAAGGGAAAGAGCCAGGTAAGACAAACACAACATCCATGGATTCACCGGACCCCGTTCGGACGAATGATCAGAGGCCATCGCGCTAGACCACTGCGCCACCGCGGCTGATTAATATAATTCAATTAGAATATATATTGAACAATTTTAATTTAAATAGCTAAATTTCATGAAATATTAGTTATTATTACATGCTGAGTTAATAGTTTATATAAGCTTATCAAATATTATTAACCCCTCCCCCGACTGCAACTCTAGAACCGCTCTTGCCCAGAAATGGCTAAAATTAAGCTGTGTGAGCCCAATAAACAAACATAGCAGACGGGAATTTTTCTTTCATTACTGCTTGAGCACCATTAAATTTTTCTTCCATTCCTGTTGCTCCAGCATAACCCTGACCCCGGAGGCACTTGGTTTCCACGCCAAATTTATCCAATGTGGTTATTGTTGTTTCAGCTAATTATTTTCCTGTAGTATTACCCACTGGGATATTACCACTCACTGGCACAATCTGCAAAAGCCGCCCCGGTGGCGCAGTGGTCTAAGCGATGGCCTCTGATCATTCGTCCGGAAGGGGTCCCGGTTCGAATCCCGGCGAGGCATGGATGTTGTGTTTGTCTTACGGCACTGTCTCTCTCACTTCCCTGGAGCCAGTGACCCTAAATTAGGGACGGGCGACTGCTTATAGCCCATTGAGTTGCTCACGGTGGTCGTTAAACCTCCAATCAAAAAAAATCTGCAAAAAATTTTCGTTTATCTTTGCTGTTTCGTCGTTAACGTAGCGAAGGCTTAAAGAAAATTGTTCAGTTCTCCCAATGTCAGCAGTTTCATCCGCTAAAATTGAGAAGCATTTTGATGCATTTACCATGTTGACAACTTTTTTTTGTGAGCAATTCATTGTAACTTTCCATTATCTCGTTCTGAATTGAAGGACTTATATACTGAGAATTTTCCCCGGTTTGTTCACGAATAGTCGCAAAATCACTCGTGTCAATTTCTTTCGCAGCCATTTTAAGTCCGAAACAGAGAATTGACCTAAAGTTTCCTTCATTCTCAGTAGGTTCTTGATCTAATTTGAAAGTTCCAAACTCAGTGGCCCCGCAAAGCCAGCCCTTGTTTGCCGCACAAATGTACTATTTCAATAACAGGAGGAATGAGCTCACCATTTCTTTTCACTTCGGCTTTTTCAGCAGCATTTAGCCTTTGATCAATGGGTTCACTTCTTTTCAAAACAACATCTTCCAGATCTTGGGCAGCCTTCAAGCACTGCTTATGGTAATTCGTGATTTGATGATAGTTATATTGCTCCACAGCATGTTTCCAATTTTTAAACGTTTCTTGCATAACTGTCATAGTGGCTGGGATGCAGTTCCTACTCCACTCAAGGGGGAAAGGACACAATATTTGCAATAAGCTCCGTTTTCCAATTGGGAGTAGAATAACCATTTCCAGCCACTTAATCTGGAATCTGAGATTTTTTTTTCTCCAGATAGCAGTCGCAGGAATATCGAAGCTACTTTCTGGCACCTAAATGTCTTGTAATGCGTTAAATCTCTCGTACTTGTTCAAACTTTTACTTACCAGTAATGCAATGCGATTTTATTTCAGTTTTTGGGACTTCTCTAACTTCAGATGATTCTTCATTTGCAACCGATTCTGAGGGAATTTCCTCACTTCTAATTTTCTTCGAAAAATAATCACGTAAGGTACACAAACGTTTAGACATCGCAAATGATGAAAAAGTCAAAAGAAACAACCTAAAGGTTTGCAGAACCGAAGGCGACTGTGGGTCCGTACTGTAAGAATGTGAGCGCCTCGATCACGAAACCAGTTTTTCCTCCCATCCCTGTCTCTAAAACAATGAATTAGTCTTAACTCGCGAGCCGGTGTCGTTTCCATATTACAGTTTCTTCCAGAATCAACTCGAGTTACGTATGCGCCCTACATCTCAGCGCATGCGTCAAGTGAAGTTCGTTCCGGAATATTCTAGGCCGCCCCGGTGGCGCAGTGGTCTAAGCGATGGCCTCTGATCATTCGTCCGAACGGGGTCCGGGTTCGAATCCCGGTGAGGCATGGATGTTGTGTTTGTCTTACGGCACTGGCTCTCTCCCTTCCCTGGAACCAGTGACCCTAAATTAGGGACGGGCGACTGCTTATAGCCCATTGAGTTGCTCACGGTGGTCGTTAAACCTCCAATCAAAAAAAAAAAAAAAAAAAAAGAATATTCTAGTGAAAAAGTAGCACAGCTTCTGCAGTTGGTCGCTTTGGCAAGCCTCAAACGGAGAGAGATTAGGGGTAGGTGGGAGGGAAGATAAAGAAAGTGGCCGAATAGGATTACACTAGCAGGCGCGTGTTGTGAAAAAGCAGCCGCCTGTTTGTGTGACGTTTTCCGTCATCGTTTGGAGTTTTGTCATAATCATCGTCTAGGCTCATAGAAAGGGTCCAGCCCCCCCCCTCTCCATACGCCTCTGATGGCATCCCAGAAAGCTTCCACGGGTTATAATCTCGGGTCCTTAGAAACCACTGGATGGTTCTAAACTCAGACGAGTGTTCCTCGAGGGATTTTTGGATGGCTGCGGCCTGGTGGACCGGCGCATTTTACTGCTGGAAGAGACCATCAGCCACAGAATGCGCGAAGGCCATGAAAGCGTGTAGAAGATCAGCCAGCACATACTGGTGGCACGCAGGGGTTAAGGAACTCTCCAGGCACACTAAGGGGTCTAATATGTCCCATGAAAAGGCTCCCCAAACCATCCCAGAACCACCACCACCACCTTGAACAGAGCCAACCGGGCAGCATTTAAGCAAACCTTACTTTGATACGGGACCGGGGAAATCTCGGCACATCAGAGGGCGGTATTCAGCTTCAGTAACGACAAATATGTGTGGGACTTATCTTCATGTGTCACGTGGGATTACTTCTCAGATACGATCTGACCTGCTTTGGTTTATGTGATTTCATGCCATTTTCACGTTCGCTGCCTTTTGGATTAAAAAATAAAATAAATTTACATACATAATAAAGACATACACAAATAAATATAGAGGTTAGTTTTTTTTTTTAATTCTGTAACTGTCATTTCATATCTTAGGTAGCGATGTGAAATGCAGAATGATCCAATAGTCTCCTATTGAGGAATATCAGGTAGTGTTTTTCACTGAGATGTGTTTATATTCACATCAAATGTGTTAGTGAGTTGTCTAAGATGGAGGGGGCCACCCCGGTGGCGCAGTGGTCTAAGCGATGGACCCTGATCATTCGTCCGAATGGGGTCCGGGTTCGAATCCCGGTGAGGCATGGATGTTGTGTTTGTCTTACGGCACTGGCTCTCTCCCTTCCCTGGAACCAGTGACCCTAAATTAGGGACGGGCGACTGCTTATAGCCCATTGAGTTGCTCACGGTGGTCGTTAAACCTCCAATCAAAAAAAAAAAAAAGATGGAGGGGGAAATTTATAACCTTTTTTCTCCAACGCATTTATTAACAACAGTTAGTATTATATGAAAGATGCTACAGACAATTCAAACTTTACACACCACACACAAGATCTAATCTTTTTCTCAAGTAGATATCCCATGATTTCCTTGGCATAGCAATAGTGTACTCCAATAATGAAGCTATTTTGAACTCACAGGACAATTTAAATTACAAAAAAAAAAAAAAAGAAATAGTTTGGCTAATTTCACTTTTCTTTCCTGTTAACATTGTACTCCAATAATGAAGCTATTTTGATCTATATATAGTTAAAACATGAATTCAATCTCTCCAATGAGTACATAATCATTTTTGAGCTCAATTTTTATCTTTGAGAACCTATATATCACCAATAGTAGAGTACACCTTGCGAAATGAGAGGAAAGCATCAATGAATTTTGCATTTTAATACAAAGCATAGTAAAAGGAAGTAGGAGAATTCTGATCAGAGTCATGTTACCACACAGCTTTTAGGGGAAATGTTATCTGTAATAAATGAAAAATGTTCCCTGAAGAATAATTTACTTCATATGACAGTTTAATAAATCATTGATGCATATTTTACTGTAGCAAAGTAACATACCCACGAGCCATTAACAGTAGAAGAAGTTTTTTGCTTTGTGGTTTAACCACCATCACGAGCAACTCGGCTGAGGCTAAATTCACGCATAGCGTGAATTTAGTCCACAGACTAGGTTCACGCTTCTTCTGTGACTGGTCACTGGGATCTCGCAGGCGGGTCTGGGCGGTTCCTGCTTTGACACGTTAACCAATACCGGTCCCGCTTTAATTCTGACATTTCCAAATTTTTTGTTAGAATTCAAGTCGTTAGACAGCGCATTGAGCTAGTTTCTCGCCCAAAAAACAAACTGTGGTAGCTCACTAAAGCTCTTCAATTTTTTTCTATCCAATTTTTTCGTAATATTTTGCCGGCATAATGTTTCTGGGCATTAATCAGAGCTTACCTGATGCAAAAAAATCTGATGCAGAAAAATTAGGATTTGAAGCATTTAGCTTCTTTGAAAAATATCTCCTGACGAAATAATCACATTTTTATTAATACATAATGAGCAGGAATATTGATAACAAACATTAAAATCTTTTATTTAATAAGTTGTAAAAATGAACAATAAATAAGTTTACACATTGACAAACCCAATAATTGTATGTGTATGTGATCTCAAGTACATTAAGATCTCATTTTAAAATTCAAGGAATTATCTCCTGCCATTAAAAAATACGTATATATCCGTATCAATTTGTTAAGTTTAGTCATAAACTTAAAAGGCTATTCGAAGCACCTACTGCGGGAAAAAAACCCTCTTTGCTTTCCTTCTAGAAACAAAACTAAAAGTACACTAAAGTTTTAATAATTCCAGAGCATATCCTTTCAACAAAAATGATAGCTTAGAAATTTACTTCAACAAATTATACAGTCAGTGATTATTGAAATTTCCAAACATGAAGTGTCAAAACAATTTAACAAAAAATAAAACATTTCACATCCGAAGACTAAGAAAATGAGAATTTTTATAGTATTCCCGTAAAGAATAATCTTTTGCAGTGGCGCACCCAGGAATTTTTGTTGGTGGGGGTTTTATATATAGTTTATATAACAAGAATTTTTGTTGGATGTGGCTGTATATATATATTATATATGCCTATAATTTATGTACGGCTGTTACGTTCGTCGCTCTTAATAAATGGGGAAGTGCATTGTATGGTGCAGAAAGGCTGATTTTGACAACATTCCTCTTATTTTTCTACAAATTGCAGGTTTCAGCTTCTTTCTAAGCACCGCGCAGTACGTTGCTCTGGTCATTGTTTGTCCGTGTTCTTGAAAATTCGTCAGGATAAGACACTTTATGTCCCAGAAGAAGGTCGGCATGATTTTCTTGCCGGAGGGCTGTCGTTTGAATTTGTTCTTTACTGGAGAAGACGGGTGTTCTCACTGCATGCTTTCTCTCTTGCTTTCAGGTTTACAGTGATAACCCCTGTCTTGTCACCGGTGACAATCCTCTCCGAAACGCTCAAATATTTTAAATTACGTTTCAGGAATTGAGGTCGCAACCTCCACGTGCTGTTATTTGAAATCAGTAAGCTGTTTGAGTGCTCAACTTGCGCAAACTTTACAGTATCTCAAATCATCATGTACTATGGCTTGTGCGGATCCATAGCTGATATCGAAATGTGCAGCAATAACGGGCAACGTAATCTGTCGGTCTTTTTTTATTAAGACATTCACCCTGCCGATACGGGCTGGTGTGCACGATGTTGATGGCCAATCAAAGCGAGCTTCATCGGTTGAGCTTGTACTTCCCGCTTTAAACCTTTCTACCCATTCAAAATCTGTGCCGCCCCGGTGGCGCAGTGGTCTAAGCGATGGCTTCTGATCATTCGTCCGGAACGGGTCCGGGTTCGAATCCCGGTGGGGAATGGATGTTGTGTTTGTCTTACGGCACTGGCTCTCTCCCTTCCCTGGAACCAGTGACCCTAAATTAGGGACGGGCGACTGTTTATAGCCCATTGAGTTGCTCACGGTGGTCGTTAAACCTCCAATAAAAAAAATTGTGTTCGATAAGTCATGGTGTTTTCACTTTCGTACTGAATTAATGTACTTAGGGGAGGTATATTTAGTCTAACGTATGTATATTTAATCTAAAACACGTTTATAATTGCCAATATTAGGTAAACAATACCTTAGATATTATGTAAATCAAGAAGTGCAGAACAGTAAACAATTGCTATTATTGGATTTTGATGTTGTTCTATTTTTTCTGTGCACTGCACTTGCCTTCCTTTTATTTTTTTCCCCACCGATAGTTATTTTGTTGCTTACCCACGTATAGACCGTATGCGATAACGTCACAGCAAAGTAAACCATCCTAGCAGACACCGTGGTGATCAACTGGTGTACAAACACTGCTTGAATTTCCATTGTGAAGCGTTAAGGAAGATGGTGTTATGTGCTATTTTTGGCTGCAGTAACCGAAGTGGGAGAGATAATGATGTGTCCTATTATAGATTACCATCTGAGTGAACGAAGTGTGATCATAATTATGAAAAAAAAAAAAATTCAGAAGCGCCAAAATTTGTGGTTATCACGTATCTACAGAGTTGACATTGATGACCGGAAACGAAGGGACATTATGGTGTGTAGTTTACATTTTGTACCAGGTATGTTCATAAATTTACTGATGCGTTATCTACAAAAACTATATGAAGATCTTTAGACTGAAATTAACCTTTCTTTATGTTGCACGATTTCATTTGCTCGGGAGTGAAGGCGTTAGCGCAAAAAACGAAATAACGAACAATATCGCCGTGTTCTATTCGTGGCAAGATTTCAATATTGTTCAGCAAAAATGAGTATGAAATTGCATATGGGTCACCACAATTGCCCAATAACTTTAATTTATCAGAATAAAGTTATTTTTGATAGCCAGAGAACCCACTTACGTAGCCCATGTAATGCATCTTTGATCTCACTTGTACACCAGTTGTTCTGCAAGAAAGCTGCAGACGAAAAAGTGACGCGATCGCGGTTTCGTGACGTCAATGCATACGATCTATTCCCTAATTTTCATGTGGAAAACTACATATATCTGTGTGATTATTTGAAGTCTATTATGTACCACTGTTTTTAAATGGCCAGTATGAGATCATTTGTGTTGAAACAGATTTCTTTACAAAAAACAAAAACAAAACAAAAAAACAAACTATTATTATCTCCCAATTTTGTGATGAATAAATGAGTAATATCTTTAGAACACGAGTTCCAAAATATTTGTAAATATCAACTCCTGAACTGTCAAAGGTATGTGTTTACTATGCTGTTTAGATCTTTACACTGAACAAATTTTTTTGCTATATTTGCAATAAATATATCATATGTTGTAGTATTTATAGGCTTATTTAATTTGTTTTGTAGACAAGTTACACTGCAAATGGTGTACTTCATTAATTTCAGAGCTGTCATTGGATTGAACCTGTAATAAATTCCACTCACCTTTCCTTGAAACGGCCTTTATCCATCCTTCACGAACACCTATATCGCAGGGGAACTCGTGAAAGCCGCCCGGTGGCGCAGTGGTCTAAGGCGCTGGCCTCTGATCGTTCGTCTGTAAGGGGTCCGGGTTTGAATCCCGGTGAGGCATGGATGTTGTGTTTGTCTTACGGCACTGGCTTTCTCCCTTCCCTGGAACCAGTGACCCTAAATTAGGGACGGACGACTGCTTATAGCCCATTGAGTTGCTCACGGTGGTCGTTAAACCTCCAATCCAAAAAAAAAAAAAAAAAGAACTCGTGAAAAAAAATGTGCATATACTTAACATTCTTTTTTATCTGATTTACATAATGGCACCGAACAATACGACATTTTGTTGTGTTAACCTGCTAACAGAGGAAAGAAACTAACGTTAAACCAAGGAGGTTAGAATAGATGGAGTAAGCTCAATTCTAACCTTCTTGCGTTAAACCAATGCTGAACTGGATGAAGAACATGCTATAACATTAGCGTTGAAGACAATAGACTTTTGGTGATTGGCCAGTGGGCGTTAGGGACGATTTCCTGCCGTTAGATGGCACTGCGTCCCAAGGTATAAACATCTCAGTTTTCACGTTGTTTGAATTGTTGGATTGTGTACGTTCGTCGTTTTTTCTTGTTTCTTTTAAAAAAAAACCTTACAGTTTTAAAACAAAACTGTTATTTTCACAACAAAATCTAACCCATTTTAAAAATGGTTTACTGTTGTGTGCCGATACGCACATCTTCTGAGAAGAAAAACGTGGGATTTTTATTCCATGAGTTTCCCTCAGATCAGAACCTAAAGCAACTGTTGCTGACAGATATATCTCGTCAGGATTTTGCTCCAAATGACAAGTTATCTTCAACTATTGTTTGTGGTAAGCATTTTCATTCTGATAATTACGTGCTTAATTCAATTTTAGGAAAACACCTCAGCTATATAAACTCATATTAAGTAAAATAGTAGGTAAATGTGTAGATTTGCGTTTTAAATTATTTCGTCGGAAAAATACCAGTACCTGGGAAAAGTGCGACGTACAGATTTTAGATTATGAAAATTAATGGCAAATGGTGCAGAAATTTTCTGTTTCAAATGTCTTTTAAAGATTTGTATCGTAACATTTACCGGTACGTTCGATACGTTAGGCCTACAGCAGCCAGCGTCTCTTTACAGCATGGAACTTGTAGGTAAATGTTACGATGACATTTGAAACAGAAAATTTCTGCACCATTTGCGATTAATTTTCATAATCTAAAATCTGTACGTCGCACTTTTTCCAGGAACTAAAATTTTTCCGACGAAATAGTTTAAGACGCTAATCTACACATTTACCAAAATCTGAACCCTAGATCGTTGAAAAATAAAGGAGGAATGAGATTTAAACATAAATTACACCAGTTCCTACAGAAAAATTATTTTGCTCATGTACTACGAATTTAGAATGCAAATATCTATCTGTTCCTGTGAAAGTAAATATAAGTAAAATCTCAAATGTAAATAATGGTACGGAATCAGTTTGTTAATGCGTACTACATCAATAGACGGCGCTGCATCACAACTCATCTTTTCTGTTCTCACTGTTTTTTTTTTTTTGGATTGGAGGTTTAACGACCACCGTGAGCAACTCAATGGGCTATAAGCAGTCGCCCGTCCCTAATTTAGGGTCACTGGTTCCAGGGAAGGGAGAGATCCAGTGCCGTAAGACAAACACAACATCCATGCCTCACCGGGATTCGAACCCGGACCCCGTTCGGACGAATGATCAGAGGCCATCGCTTAGACCACTGCGCCACCGGGGCGGCCTTCTCACTGTTTTTGCTTAATGTTACAGCCTGGTAGGATCCAGTTCAGCCTTGGTATCTAGGGATGGGAAATGTTGTTCTTTCTACTGAATAGTTCTTCCCTGCTCCTGTTCTTTTTTCAGGAGCTGTTCTTTTATCTGTTCTTGTTCATACGTATGTGTATAAACATGTCGACCACAAGCCTTTTTCAGCTCAATAATTATGAAAATAGTGCTTTTTAGCTAAATAATTATAAAAATAAGTTATAACTAAGTAATTTGCTAATCAATAATAAATAAAACAAATTACAACAAGGAAAGGCTTACTTAGGAACTCCAATGAGCACCGCACTTAATTTTTTTTTTTTGATTGGAGGTTTAACGACCACCGTGAGCAACTCAATGGGCTATAAGCAGTCGCCCGTCCCTAATTTAGGGTCACTGGTTCCAGGGAAGGGAGAGAGCCAGTGCCGTAAGACAAACACAACATCCATGCCTCACCGGGATTCGAACCCGGACCCCTTCGGACGAATGATCAGAGGCCAACGCCTTAGACCACTGCGCCACCGGGCGCGGCCCGCACTTAATTACTCAATTTTTTCATTTATTTTTCCCTGGGTGTGGGTTCCTTCGTCTTTTCTTTTTACAACCTGTATTAAGAACTGAAGTCGCGGTGGGATATAACATTACATCTCCTTGCGACACTTGTCTTAATTTTGCCTTCACAACTATTACCTATTGGAAAGGAGAGATCAAAAATGCTCTGCTTGATGCACTAAAAAAAACACTGAAATACAATTGAAAAAACCTTGCTAAAAATACTAACAATGCTGAGGAGACACCCTACGCAAAATGGAAATTCTGGGAATTTTTTTACCTTAAACGGGATTCCTACCTAATAATTCTGGGTTACTGTCGCTTTCCTTGAAAGGCAAACACGACACAAATGCACTTAAAAAAGAAAAAAACACACTTAAATACACTAGAGTAATCCTGCGCCTTTCAAAAACGAAATCGGTAAAAATATCGTGACTAACACTCCTGAGTTCCCACGATGAGTAAGTCCAACTAAAATTTGTTGGACCCTTACCTGATAGCTGAAAAAACTATAATTTAATTTGCTTTACCTTTGGAAGCAGCTCCAGCGAATACTTAAGCTACACTTAGGTACCTGAAATAACATTAAAAAAAAGAAAATACTGGCTTAATCCAGCACAAAATATGTACTTTGAGAAAAAAATTAGTATGAGCAGTTCTGAAAAGAACTATTTTTGCCAAATATTTATGACAAAGAGGCAGAAGGACACAAAACGTAATCCCTGGCAGTTTGTTCCGTGCACAAAAGAACAGAACACAAAGTCAGAGAACAGGTCAGGACTCAGGAACGTACTAACTAGTAAAGAACAGTCAGTCAAACTGAACCTGTTCCGGAAAGGCATTCCGAGTCACTCCCACGTCACTGACGTCGGTAGCAGAACAGGAGCTGGCGAGAAAGAACAGGTTCTTTCATTTCTCCCGTTCTCTCCACATCTCTACCGAGTAGAGACTCCCGGACTCAAGAGAACAGGTTTTTTCGGCAACGGAAGAACAGGCTGTTCCCGTTCAGTTCAAGGAACTGGTGCAAAAGAACAGGTTGTTCTTTTACTACCCATCCCTAATTCTAACCTCTTTGGCGTTAAACCATGGCTTTCTGCGGTTAAATCAAGGAGGTTAGACCTTCTTGGGTTAAACCATGGTTAAACGCACGTGACAGCGACTTAGAACCACCGAAAGGCAGCGTCATCTAGGGGCACATTTATTCGCAAGGAGCTACGTGAAATGGGCAGGTCATATTTCTGAAAACTGGTCTTGATCAGAGCAAAGCGCCTCCACAAAGAGCTTGCCCAACTGATAGCTCACAGACCTTGGCTCACAGTCACATCACATGCTCACCTCATAATCGCAACTTCGTGTCTCACCAGAGGAACCGTGAATGGAACTGCTGGCGTTTGTTTTGTTGTGATGTGATGTGAGAGGTGTCAAATGGTTCTCTGAATAGGAGGAATGTTAAAAAAATTGTCTAAGGCTGTTCTTTTTTTGGTTCGAGACGAAATTTAGTATAGTATAGTATTCTGAAAAACTGAGTATTTTTGTATTGATATTATGGACAAAATGAATGTTGAAAATAGTGTAGTTGGACTCCCGAATCCGATACCCAACACATTGTTTTCGATCTTACCTAATGAAATTCTATTTCAGATAGTTCGTCTTCTACCAACAGAGAGTATCTTGTATTTAGAACAAGTGGACGAGAAATTTAAGGGGTAACCTGTGACAAAGAGATTATCTCGTAAGTAGAAGTTTTATATTTCTAACTTTTGCTGTATACGAAGTAAACCTCTCATGTACATTTCTTTTTCGTTTATGTTTTGGGGATTGAACGAACTCTATTAGCATATAAAGATATGAGTGATGTCCGCCCACCCCCGGTCTGCAATTTAGAGTCATTGAACTAAGACCAGGACCCGTAGGGCAACTGTATAACTAATTTCCCATCAGGAAGACTACCCTGGTCCCACTTCTGGGTTTAAGTCCCATTTCGCAGGTGCGGACGTGTGATGCTTCTTATGTTACAATTCACAGTTTTGTGGAAACTTACAAGGAGCGAATGATGTTTCATGTGTTACAGTACGCAATTTTTGTGGAGAGTTACAAAAGACGGGTGATGCTTCTTGTGTTTCAGTTTTGTGTGAGATTTACTGGGGACGATAGTTTTGTGAAAATTTACAAGGAATCAGGGTTGCAGTACACAGTTTTGTGGAGATTTAAGTTTAAATGATTTGGGGCTCAGAGATATGTAATCAAAACTGAAATTTCGTACTGGTAATGTGATACATGCTGCATTCAAATTCAGGAAGGAAGGTTGGAGCAAAACCTGGAAGTAGTGTTTACCTCTCCAGTGATAGTTCTCTTTACTAGAATAAGTGGCTCTAAATTATGGATGGGTATCCCTTTATAAACTCAAATGCTCATGAAAGCTATTAAACTCCCTCTAAAGTTGTGATGAACCTCTCATGTCGGAAGAGTTTGCCCAGCTGTGAACATCTAAGGTTGTAAAGATTCTAGTATCCCTAATTTAGAGTGTCTCCCTTCTCTCCAGGTTAGAGTGAAAGGGGAGAACTAACTCTAGACAGAGACATCATCAGTTGCTTAATCTGTGACTAGAATTTGACTTATTAGCCAAATTCTTTTGTCCCTATTTAATTTGCAAGAAGGTAATGCCATTTATCATTGTATAGTAATTCTCTTATATTATTTGAGTTTAAAAACTCTTCTGAAATGCCAAGAAAATGTATGCAACAAGACATACAGAGTATGTTAAGTTTGTGCTTTAAAAAAAAATGTGTAAATGTACTGGTTCTCTAAACAAAAATGTTGAGGAATGCATTTTTTCATATTTAAGATATTATGCAGAAAAATGGGGCTAGTTTTATACTGAAGAAATGCAGAGTATTAAAGTGGACATTTTTTTCCGTTTGAACTTAACCAGTCAGTCCATTGGCTCTAATCGGCACCTAGTTTCCACTTACTCGCAGCAATCCATAGTTGCCAGCTACTGCATTAAAGGTACTGTGCACAACACTAATCTCGTGAAGAAACAGGAAATGAAAACTGTTTGTCTGAATTTGGTGTTGGATCAAAAAGTGAAAGGAGAAATTTACTTACAAATGACTCAAAAAGTAAAATATCATTAATAATTAATGAATCCACTACTCAGCAGAAATGCTACATTAATAATGTTTGCACGAGTGTTACTTCAAGAACTCGACCTAACAGAACACATTTATTAATTGATGTGATAAAATTGGAAGATGTCGCTGCCAGTAGAATATTCACTGCTCTGATTTCATATCTTAAATTTCTTGGTGTGACAAAATTTCTTGCAGGGAATTTAGCTTCACTTTCTTGTGATGGAGCAGCTGTGATGTTTGGGACTTGGAAGCGTGTCAAAATTATTTAAATTTACTATGTTGTGACATTGTGCCAGTTAGACTAGTTGACCGTACACGATTCCATCCATTACAAATGTTGGTCGCCAAATAGCGACCACATATTTTGTAGTGGCTAGTAAATTTTTTAATATAGCTTAGCCAACGACGGCGAGTAGATTTTTCCCCCCAGGTGAGTAACTATTTTGTTCAACTCCCCTTCCCCACTTATGAATGAATATAAAGTTCAGTTTTCTCGCCCGTGTTCTTGCATCTGCTTCGAAAATAAATGGAAGTGAAAGTGGGCTTCCAGAGAAACTTAATCTGCTGACGGATCAGCCAGGAGCGACCAAAGGGTCAATTTTACTAAAGCAAACTTTGCCATGGTATAATGTATCTTTGATCTTTGCCATGGTATTATACCTCACACAAAGTATATCATCCACAGGTAAAAGAATTATCTTTGAATCTCAGTTTAGCCACATATATGCTGAACAAAAAGAAAAAACTGTTATGGCAATGTTTTTAAGATGATGCAGCTGCTAAATCTAATGCCATGTAGTACTGGTCCTTGTGAACGTGGCTTTTTTTAGCAATGAACCTTAGAAAATCTAGTAATTGGGCATGTCTATATAGTGAAACTTTGAAGGACTTAATGATGATTATATGCAATGACCCTTCAATTGAAGATTTTGATTCTCAAAATGCTATTCAGTTGCGGTGGGCAGATACCTTTTGATGGGAAGATCAGACACAGTACGTATCAGTGGTAAACTGTATCAACATTATTAGTGCCACTTTATGTATATATATCCCAGCTTTTGTCCCTTTTGTTTTAAATAATATTAAATGAATTAGACATCTAACTTCATTGGCCTCTCAAAAATAAATACTTTTATTTTGGGTAAATCAAGATAGTAAGTATATTACAGCACTGAAAATAAATTGTCAAAAAATCATTTTGGAACAAAAGCATGCAATATTTTCAGTCAATCTAATGATCCTATGCAGTAACTGCTCATTTGTTTTTATGAAGTTAATGGAATGGGGAAGGGGCCTGTCATTAAAAAGAAAGAACCACAAAACATTCATTTAATTTCATAGAAACATAAGTAGAGAAGTTACTGAATTATTTTCTTAACTTTGCATGGCCAGTAAATTTTGTTATTTGGCTAGTAGAAATTTCAGCAGTTTTGCAATCGGGCTGCATGGTTCCATAAAAGATGCAGCAGAAACTAATACAAAAAAAATAAATAATGCAAGATAGCTGCAATTGTGTGCAACATAATGCAGATTTTTAAAATTGAGAGTTCTGGGTACATGACAGGTTGCATCTAGCCTCAGGTCTGTTATGCCTGTTTGGCAGGATTAATAAAGCATTAATGCTTCCTTTCGAAGAAGCAAAAATGACAAGAACAGCCCCACCCCTATAAAAAAAAAAAAAGATTCACTTATAAAGGTTTATTTAGAAATACTACATCTGTTCATTTTCCATTTAGAACCCCCATTGCAGAAAGTTCCTGATCAGTCTGCTATGCATATTGTGGTGCCACAAAATGATCTGTGGGTTGGTCACTGGGCAAGGTAAGTAGTAAGTGTGAAAAAAAATGCACAGGTAGAAACAAAAAAATGAAGACAAGAACCACCTTCTATTTCTTCTATCTAAAAACAACAACTAGGTACTACAAGCAATTGCAATGATGACTAGAATAAAGAACACCTTGAACGTACATACCTTTTAGGTACTTTTCAAAGCGCTAATTGTGAAATAAGATCTATTGATTTATCATCATGCTGAAATAACATTTATGGAAGAAAACAATGTTAAAAAATAATACATGACAAATTATACATACATAAAAAAAAAAGATTTTGGTAGTAATTATTGCACCATTCAACTTTTGTTAAAAAAAAATTACAACCATGGGATAAATCTCCACGGCTGAAATTGTTGCCTCCATTTTTAAGCTGAAAAACATCTCTGCAACAGAATATTTAAGAATAATGGTGGACAGAAGAAACATTGCGGAAAAAGAAATTGCAGTTACGTAAGAAGTCTTCGTTCCGTCCAACTTTGGTTTTTGGAAAATTTTCATTCATTTTTCCAGCTGAAATACAATTTTTTATGGAATAAAAAGATACTTGAAAACAATAGAAAACATTGTGAGAAAGGGAATTTATAAATGATACTTAAAAACAGAGGGAACAGTGCGAGAAAAGGAATTTAAGTCTACAACGCTCTGTTTAACTTCAGTTTTTGTAAGTTACCCCCATTTTCAAGCTGAAGCACAAACATTTATGGAATAAAATGGTATTTAACAAGAGTATGGACAGAGGGAACATCATGTAAAAAAGAAAATTACAATTAGAAGATAAATCTGTACTCTAATTTCAGTTTTCAGAGATTTGAAAGATATTCCTTTCCTAGATGGAAAACTACCACCTATGATTGGAAGTCTGCACAAGAGAGGATTTTAAAGTGTTATTGAGATGTAGTTTTTGTCTGCTGGACTAAAATAAATTTGTGATATACATCACCAGTCACTGTGATTCTGCTAATGGGGTTTAGGAATAATGTGTGATACCCTTCAAGAATTATCTGAACTAAGCTGAGACCTACAACAAAGAAACATTGATTTAAACAAAGCACACAGCAAAAATCTTGGCCTTGTTAATGGTTTTAAATCAAGGTGAAATACTCCAGGTCCATTTCATTGAAATTACTTGAGGCACATGGTACTCTTGTATTTGAAAGTGTTTAGTGTTTATGTAGAAAGAATGGGATAGATTACCCACTAATCTACCCAAACATATTTTATAGAGTATTAGTGGAAAGCAACCTTGTCTCAATAAAAAGGGGGGGGAGGGGCAAGGCTGCTTTCCACAGAAGACATTGATCTGCCAAGCAGTTCTAGAACGTTAGATGCTAAAGAGAAATGTACTAGATGGTAAAGAAAGAATCTTGAAGTTATCTAACAGCTTTCAACTCAAAAGTGACTTACTGTGGTGGCTAAAATTGTGGACACTTATTTAAAAATTTAATATTTTGCAGGCTTATAGGAAATGTTATATTTCACTAATTGCTGATGTTTATATATCAATTTCACAAATTGCTAATGTTTATATATCAATTGAAAGATAATTTATAATGCTGAATTCAATACAAAAACATAATTCAAATATCTGTAATACAAAAAGTTATGATGCAAATACTGTAATCATGATAAATCTGTACAATCTGATAAAATATTAGATGCATGCGATTTACAATGTACTATCAGTATTTAGTAGGGTAGCCTTTATTGTTTAAAACAGCAGCACAGTGACATCTTATTGAGCCAACAGGTGTTTGAAGCTCTGCCTTTGCTGTTACATGGTGCCAGGGAGTGATAATAGCTTCAATTAATTACATTTTATTTGATGGATGTCTCACACGTACAAGGTTTCTCAAACAGTGCCACACATTTTCTATCTGGTTAAGGTCAGGGAAGTTTCTTGGCCAGGTCAACAATGGAATGGATTTTGTTGTGAACCACTGAGTGCATACCTATTTTTGCTGTGTGGCAGGGAGCTGAATCCTGCTGAAAAAGAAATGGTGCATTGTTGAGAAAGAGATCCCTGATCGAAGGTAGCAGTTTTGGTTAGCCGTTGTGAATGTCTGTGGCCAGTTGCCAAGTAGCGACCAGGTATTTTGTTGTGGCTAGTAAATTTTTTAATATAGTAGCCAATGACAGAGTAGATTCCCCCCCCAAGTGACCAACTATTTTGTCCCCCACTTGTGAATGAATAGAGTTCAGTTTTCTCGCCCGTGTTCCTGCTGCAGCTGCTTCGAAAATGAATGGTAGTGAAGGTGGGCTTAAAGAGAAAATCTGCTAACAGATCGGCCTGAAGCGACCAAATGGTCACTGAAGCAAACTTTGCCATGATATAATGTATCTTTGATCTTTGCCATGGTATACTTCACACAAAGTATGTCATCTACAGGTAAAATAATTACCTTTGAATCTTTGTTTAGCCACATATATGCTGAACAAAAAGAAACTGTTATGGCAATGTTTTTAAAATGCAGCTGCTACATCTAATCAGGCCTCGCAAATGTCAGTCGCCAAATGGTGACCAGATATTTCGTAGTGGCTAGTAAATTTTTTAGTATAGTAGCCAATGACTGCTAGTAGATTTTTCCCCCATGTAACTATTTTGTCCAACTCCCCCCCCCCCCCACTAGGACTCTGCAATGTATTGATACATCGTGAAAAACCGGTGTGAATTTAACATCAATGCTACGATGTTACGACTGACGAAACTATGATTCATCACCACCGTTATGTAAATGCTCGTGATGTAATCGCCGTCGCGCACCACCAAGCCGTGGCAAAGCACTGTTGTTCAAACCGGTTTTCCCAGTCCGAGACACGTGAATATCGCTGACCCTCACGCATGCACGCAAGTCTCCAATGTAGTTTCTTGCGGTGTCTCGTTCCAGACGTTACATCAGGGGATTGCTCAACGGAAATTCGCCTACCAGGCGAATAATCGTGGACATCGTAGCTTCGTGACCGATCCCATCCGCAGACACAATGTTTTAACAGGTTTCTTATTGGGCCTCCGTCGACAATGCTATTAATAGGCCATGTGTTCCACGCGTTGGTTTGTTGGATCTCTGAAATTCACCACAGCTTGGGAAGAATAGGAAGTATGTGGCAAGGCTTTTTTTGATGTGAAAATGTCTTTAAAATCGGACCAGTACTAGGTGGCCAGTACAGAAAGTTGAGCGTTAGGAAAAAATGGGCATCGAGTTCGGTCTAATAATTTCTATATTAACAACGTGAACCAAACCAACCTAGTGTTATTCCATAGCTAAAGGAACAAAGACTTGTTAGTGACCTTGAGTTACTGCGCAGCAATAAGCGGGAGGGGGGGCTTTGCATAGCGCAAACTTCTAATCAGTATAACTCGACGCAAGTGCTGCAAAGTGCTACGACGTCGAAATTGGTCTCAAACAAAAGTTAACATCGAGATCTGTCTATTTAAAACATTAGAAGTGAAATCAAATACAGTGTTTGTTATGAAACTTTAGATCGCAATTGAAAATTTTCACAATGTCTGCATATACTCATCGAAAAGCTAAGCAGAAATACATCGAACAGTCTGCACGGAAGAGCAACTCGTCAGCTTTTGATAAACACCGCAATGTCAGTGGCAGAATGCATGAGAAAGTATCGGGAGTGAAAGAAAATTGCTGCGCCATAGCAATGCACGAGCCCATTGACGTGGAGCATCAGCAATGAACCTCATAAAAAAAAAAAAAAAAAAAAAACCCAGTAATTGGGCATGTCTGAATAGTGACACTTTAAACGACTTGATAATTAGATACAATGGCACTTCAATTGAAGATTTTGATCCTCAAAATGCTATTCAATTGCGGTGGGCAGATACCTTTTGATGGGAAGATCAGACAGTACGTATCAGTGGTAAACTGTATCAACATTATTAGTGCCACTTTATGTATATATATCCTAGCATTTGTCCCTTTGTTTTAAATATTAAAAGAAATCTGACATCTAAATTCAATGGCCTCGCAAAAATGAATTATGTATGTGTAAATTAAGATAGAGTAATGATATTACAGCACTGAAAATAAATCAAGAAATCAATCATTTTGGAACAAAAGCATGTGCAATATTTGCAGTCAATCTAATGATCCTATGCAGTAACTGCTATGTATCTGTTTTTATGAAGTTAATGGGGGAGGTGTCACTCATTAGAAAGAAAAAAAAAACCCAAAAAAACATGCACCCATTTAATTTCATAGAAACGTAAGTAGAGACGTTACTGAATTATTTATTTAATTTCGTTTGGCCAGTAGATTATGTCACTTGGCTAGTAAAATATTTATTCCACTAGCCACATTGGCTAGTAGAAATTTCAGCTGTTTCGCAAGGGCACATGATTTCAATTAAATTGGTTGCAGACACATTTTAGAAAAATTTCATATTTTTACCATGGAATAACTGTTATATGTAGATTTCAGAAATTCATTTATAAATTTTTTATAGGCCGCCATGTTGAAGAAAAAAATCAAAATGGCCACCTCCGACAAGCAAAATTGAGTCCTGCAGTCGTGTTTGCTATTTATAATATCTCCCAAACTATTTAAGATAAGTTTCAAATGAAATCCAGTAACTTAAGCATAGTCTGAGCTATAAAATGAAGTATTAACATTGCATTTCATATTTTGTTCAGTACCAGAAAATTTGACGGGCGTTTTCAGTGCAAAATTGAATATTTCACTAACTTTAAGGTTTTTTTAACTTATGAAGGAATTACGTACACAAAATGAAACTCTACAATTAAAGTGCATGTGGTTAGACAATTTAAAAATGTTAAACTCAATATTAACACCCTCCTTCTTATTAAAGAAAAATTGTTTAAAAACTACATTTTGCAAATTCTGGCCATATTTGGCAAGCTATCTAAAAAGGGAGTATACGAAAAAATCTGAAAATTTTATAGAATGTACTTCTAGCAGAGGTGTTGGCATTGTGTAAGTCTCATATTGTGTTTTGTTCTGTATAGCTGCGGTAAAATATTGTAGATCATTAAAAAAAAAAATGGCAAATTACGGAATATCAATTTTGCGCATTGTAATAACTTATTTTGGGTATTTATACTCTTATTTGTATCCTCTTAAATTTTAGGGCATTTCATGTGAAATAATATTTATGGGCATATTTCAGTTACCTGCATCTATTCCCCACTTCCGCAGAAAATGGAGTGCAGAATTGTTATTCCACGAGTAAATAATTGTGGTGGGCTGATTTTCGAACAATTTTCAATAAGATTGATCCCCAGGTGTAGCTTAGAGACAGGCTAAACTTTGATAAAAAAAGAGTGGTTGGCAATGCACGTAACTAAAAAAAAATTAAGAAGATGGTAGTATAGAACACGCTAAGTTACGTATAAAAGTTTTAAGGCAAAATATATTTCGGCCTTCATCAGCGTGACTACAATTTGTTTTGTTGTCAGATTGGAAAGGTAAGTTTTGTAACGGTAACTCTGGGTGAAGTGATGCAATGAGAGATTTCCTGATGTATGGAACGAAAATGGGAAGCTCCGAGTTGCAATTTTTGGAAAATAAAATTTCCAAACTTTCTCTAAACCTCAGAGCAAACAGATTTTGGAAGGAGGCTAACTTTTTTGTATCGAACCAAAGTGGAATAGCAGAAGTGTCAGCCATGGTAAGTTGAGATAAGGAAGAGGTAGGTTTTCCAAATTTCACATCAGATTTGTGTTCCTGAAGTCTTGAGAGAATTTTCCGGAATGAACTTCCAATGTACATGGTTAATCCAACATTAGTCTTGATCGGAATCTTATACACTCCAGGCAAAAAAGCTGAAGTCTTGGGTCTCTGTCATTATGGAGGACAACAGAAATTGAAGAAGAGCGAATGGGAAGTCTATATCCTTCTTTTTTGAAGATACTGATGAGCTTGTAGGATGAAAGATTGTATTGATTGAGCCAGCAAACATTACTTCCTTTTTTGGTAAAACACGTTGAAGAGCAAAAACTGTTTTTTTCTTAGCATTTTGAATTAATTTAGAAACCAGAGAGGGGGAAAGTCATGTTGAGTAGCGATCAAGCGGATGTTGGCTAATTCATTTTTTAGATTAACTTCAGTGTTGTACTAACCAAATGAGCTTGATGAATGAGAGACTTGAGAGCTGCCAGTTTATATTGGTGGAAAGTATGAGAATTGAAAGGAATAATGCTATTGGTAGAAACTGGTTTTTGGGAGACAAGTGGATAGGAGATTATATTACTTTTTGAGATGCTAACATCCAGGAAATTTATCTTGCCATCAATTTCTTCATTAATAGTGAATCTAATGGATGGGAATTTTTCAGTGATTAAATTTGTGAGTTGCAATAGATCTTTTTTAGGATGAGGTTTAGAGAAAGTTTGGAAATTTTATTTTCCAAAAATTACAACTCTGAGCTCCCCATTTTCATTCCATACATCTGGAAATCCCTCATTGCATCACTTCACCCAGAGTTACTGTTACAAAACTTACCTTTCCAATCTGGCAACAAAACAAATCGTAGTCACGGTGATGAAGGCCATAGTAATGGCTGAAATAAATTTGCCTTAAAACTTTTATATGTAACTTAGCGTGTTCTATACTACCATCTTCTTAATATGCTGAATTTTAATCAAAATCGAAGTAATTTTACGCGAGTTAACCTGTTTAATAAAAATTTCATTGGAATCCAATTTCTAAGTAAATTGCAGTCTGATTTTAACTATTTTCAATAGGGTAGATCCCCAGGTGTTGCTTAACAACACTAAAATTTCACCGAAGTCGAAGCATTTTTACGTGAGTTATCATGAAGATTGACAGACAGATAGACGCAGAGCATAAATGCTTCTTCCACCTATGCAGACTTGCCAACTCTCCAGATTTTCAGCCCTTCCTCCAGCCCTCTGGATAAATGTCAAATTCTCCCGATTTTTGCTGATAATTAGCTGTTATGATGGTTGAAATTCCATCAACCACGCCTTGGAGCAACGCAGAAGAAAAAAATTTCGAATTGTCTGTGAAATCTTTTTCTTTCTTCGTTGATGCAAGATGGCATTACAGTCATCGGTTTTGTACTTCCCTTTCCTCATATCTGCAAAAGGAAAACTGCCTCTGTTGGCGCAGCGGTCTAAGTGCTAAAGATCCAGACTCACGGTTGCCACCGGCGATAAACTTCGCCGTGGCGACTAAAAATGTTTGATTAAATCACCAATTCTGACTACCTGTATGGGAATTTTTTTTTTAATTTTATTAATACTTGTGCTATACGGATTTTTTTTTTTAACTTGTATGAAACTCGCACATTTTTGAAAATTTTTACCCCGAATGTACGGAAATCGCACGAAATGGCACAAAATTTGAGTTGTACGGAAGCTATTCTGTTTGAAATTACGAAAAAAAAAGTTATAAAAAAGGCGAGGGTGTCGCGTCGGTTTTTGATCACAAAGAAGGCGCCAAGGGTGATGGTCGTCATCGTGGGGGACGAGGTTCGCAAGGTTGCGTGGGGGCTGGGGGATGAAAGCTTCTTCCCGTTGACAATGAATCACTACCTTACCGACTTGCGTGTTAAAGAAGTCTTACTGGGAGAAATTTTTATAAAAACAAAATTCTCGTTTTTTAAATAACCAAATAAAATTTTTTTACAGTAAACAGAGATATCAAAATAAACTCCCATGTGAAATTTCGTCAAAATCTGATGAAAACTTTAAAGTTATGCATTTCTTTTTATTTGTAATTAATTTTCCCTGAAAGCCTGCATAGCATAGTCCATACTTACTCTCTCTCGCTGCCGTTTCCCGTGTAGCATTTTTAAGGTGCACCTGCAGGCTTTGAGCATCGCAGAGCAGCCGGCTAAAAAGAAACTATTTTACAAATTAATCCTGACCGAGTTTTCCATGCGCGTTATATGTTCACTTAAAAAAAAATAAATGTATTTTTTAATTGGTTAACTTGACTTTTTGTCATTTTTTTACCAAAAATAGTGTTTTATGGTGTATTTAGTTAATACTAAATTTGAATTTTATCCAAACTCTCTATAATCCGGAAAATTGTAAAATCCGGAATCGGCGAATTCCGGACGATTCCGGATTTTTGAGGTTGTACTGTAATAGTATTCTCATACCTGCCAACTACTACGGAATGTCTGTGGTTTCTACGGATTTAGTTGTCGGATTATGGAACTATGGACCTCGCTGTTGAAACTACAGATTCTACGAATTTTAATTTTGTTTTAATTTTTTTAAATTTTGCTATTGTTTTGATATACATGAGATTCTTAAGCGGATTCGCGGAATTCTGCGGGTTTTTTTCTTCGTTTAGATCGTTCTCAGGATCAGTGTAAAACTGAAAACAAATTTGCGGGGCGTTTTCCGTCTGGAGACTATTTCGTGTTTTAAAACTTTCGAAAACGGTAGTTAAACAGAGTAAAAACATTACTGTAATCGTAATTTTTTCTCCTAATGTTGCCTTTATGTCCAGTTTTTGTGTTAAACATGATTTTATTGCATAACTTCAGGTATAAGATTCTTCCGCGAAGTCGAGGAATTCCACCTTTTTCGTTATTATTTTGGTCATTCGCGAGAACAATGCACAAGTGAACATAATTTGGGGCGGGGGATGTTCGTCAAAGAGCGGAATTCCATTTTTACGGAAATTTTGAAAACGTAAGGTCGACTGAGTTCAGATTTTTTCCGCAATCGTAATTCCCTTTTTCTTGTGATGTTGCCTCTGCCCAGTAAATAACATTTACTGCATAAAATTGTTAAATAACATTTTACACACTAAATATTTGTATTTCAGCTTAAAAATAGCATGAAAATTTCCAAAGTCGGACGGTGCAACGATTTCTCCCGTGATTCCCCCCCCCCCCCACCCCGAAGTTCCCACTCTCCTGAATTGTTAAATATCTCCCGTCCCATATGTTTTTGCATTTAAGCTTGATAAGTGAAGGGAAAATTCACAAAATTTGATGTGAAAAAGTTGAAAAATTTGTAAAAATTGATGCATGATGTTCAAAAGTATTCATATTCTCAAAGTTATACCATTTACCTAAAATAGTTAAAGCTTTGCTATCATGCACTCATGGTCCTCAGGCTGAAAGTTCTTTCAGCATGATGGATGAAGTTATCATAGGGCATAACAAAGAAAAGCATTGATGAAGAAATAGGGAGAGAAAGATATCAGCAGAAAGAAAAAAAAAAAAAGCAATGGATGCTGTGCAGCTGCAGAGTCAACAAAAGACAAACTGACAGGAGTCCGCATTCTTGCTGTGTGTTTTGATTTTTCACCCAGTTAAAACATTCAGCATTTTTTTCCTTCTTTGGTGTCACCTTGACATAAACTACAATTTCAGAGGCAGTATGACATATATATGGTAAGTGGAGGTTCATGCACTGCGGGTTCACTTGCTTGGATTTCCTGTGTCAAGCTTTGTGGGATTTAGAACGCATCTGACTGATTTTTACTGGTGGAAGTATTGAACTTAAAATCTCGCAATGTTGCCTATCGTGCCCTTGCCGTGGGAATCAGTTTTGTGTTTCGCACATGTTAAGTTTGTTTCATTAGTGTCCTTGTTCATTGTAATGTTTTGTTGTGGTGCATATTTCTTTTTCACAAAGAGATGCATGTTTCATAAAAAAAGTATGTATGCCACGCGATAATACTGGTTAACACTGACAAGGTTCTTGCCAATATTGGCAGGTATGGTATTCCTGTGCATAAGTACTTTTTTTTTTTTTTACGCAAGTTCTGATGTTTAAGAGATTGGCAAAGATTTTTCTTTTTCATGTGTTAGACTGCTTTTTTCACCTTACCGTCGGCAGATGATCTAGTTCAAGTTTTGTCCGTTAGTGTTGTTTCTGTAATACTGTTCATCCAGTTCAAATACAGTTTGTGTGTCTTAATAGTTGTATAACCATTATTTTAACTGTTTCACACGTTATGACCATTTCTGTGTAGAGTTCTCCTTTGTCAAATAATTTCCGCTGTTGTATGAAATTATTAAATTCAGTAGATTAACAGTAAATGAATTAAAGTTCAAGATATTGTAATAGGCACTTACCTACCATGATATACTCTTGAAGGACAGTTGTCGGTCCCAATGTTTAGTACATTCCAATCGGTTGTTTTATAGTTGATTGTTGAGCTGTCGTAGTTCGCTGAATTAGCATTTTAAAAGAACATAAGGTATTAAAGTCCAGTTCCAAATGAATATGATGTTTGGAGTTCAAAAGAGTCTGAATTAAAAACTATCAATAAAAAATTTTCAATCCTTAACATAATCATTTAAAATCCAAATCTTCAGAATTTAAACGAATGTTTATAAAAAATTTGAAAAATTAAAATCCTTATTGTTATATTGCAGTCGTAAAATTTGTAAAATTGCACATCAGACTAAAAATGGAAAACAAAAACCTTTATGTTAGCAATGATATCTGACAAAGAGCAGAAAATTCTTAACTAGCACTCACAACACAAATAACATCCAGACTAGTTTCGACCCGTATTTGTCACTGTCTTCAGCGGCACAATATATGTTCTATGTTGAACTATGTTGTCACGTCTAGACAACCTCAGTGTCTCATTTATAAATGAGATAATTTATAAATGAGTCATTTATAAATGAGCCACTGGGTGGTTAATTCTTTGGAATTAACCCATGGGCAGACCTTGACAAATATGATTCAGATTTAGGAGCCACCTCCAAAATTTAGGAGCCAGGGTTGTGTAGGGGGGGGGGGTATTTGTTTTCTTTAAAGTTGATAAAATATCAATAAATAGAAAGGGGAAGACTTAAGGTTTATTGTTTTTACCTCTTATTTACTCTCAATTTTAAGAAATCTGGGCAGCATAAAAATATATAATCAAGTAGAATGTATTTTACATACCATTGACAAATAACATGAAACATATCGATAAGAAACATACCTTACGTCTAGGTGCTTGTTGAAATCACAAAGATATTTTAGTTCCAGAACCACAACTTGCAGTAAGTTTGCTGCATGACTCATAATTTCTTTAGAATTATGTCTTTGAATTTATATTTGTCTTTCAATTTACTTATGGCAATAAAGCAGGTGATTTTTCACAATTCCTATAATATGGAGACTGTTTATGATATTGCTTTCAATTAAATTATATTAATATTAGCTGATATTGTGCAGCAATTGAAGGATTGAAATGTGGAAACTTTTTTTTAAACAAATGAGATAGAATTAAATTACTGACTAAAAGCCAAAAAAGAAAAGAGCATTGTAAGAAAGAAAACTAAATCCCAGATGCCATATTATGGCCATGAATATGTCTTGTGGTTTTAGCACCAAAATACCACCTGTCAATAGCCTTTGAAGGGTCAAATTCAGATAAGGAGGGGCCATTAAAGTTGATCATCATTAAATCATTTAAGCTCTCCGCTTCCATTGATGATCAAAATTTGTTTTTAATAAGGTTCATCAAGCTGAAACCTCTTTCACAAATTACAGTGGAAACAGGCAATACTGACACTATTTATAAGTTTCCCTAAAACTTATAAATATGTCACTGTTAGACATCACTTGTTTAACAATTCGCTGAGCTTCATCCCTTGTCCAAGCACCTTAAACTCATACCATTCGTTCTGGAGAAGATTTATGCATGTTTTGCTATTCATATCTGGAGATGATAGTTGTTTTTTGAAATGTTGAGCTAGGGCTCTTATCTCATCAACTCCAAACTTCTCCAGATCCTTTCCTGTTGGCCATGTGAAGGTATCAAAAACCCTGCAATGTTGAATGATATTATGATTGTTCAGAAATCTTTCCTGTAAATATTGTGCTCCGCATTGCACCAGGTTTTTTTGTCAACTTCAAAGGAAGTACTTGAACTGGCATTCAGTTGCACTTCTTGATAAATGCCTTTCAGTGTTGTGCTACTGATGAACATGTCTTCATAATGACCAGGCACATCGATCAATGCAGTGAGTGTTGTTATAGTACTTTTTATGTGCAGTTCAACAGCACTCATGAAAAGTTCTTGCCTTTGAAATATGAGAGACAGGTTCTTAAATACAGTAAGATAATCTAACAAAGTGTAGCATATGGGCAAACCTGAAATCCTTCAGTTTCTTCAACAGACCCTTTGCAACTGCAGAAGCATCACCTTTCTCATTAGAAATATCTTCAAGATGTACCACCACACATTTCCAATCTTTTACCAAAGCAGCAACTGCACTAACTTTACTGGCAACCCATCTTACTTTGTAGAGAAATTGAAATTTTAAAAGTTGGCCCTGCAAAATTTCAGATACCTGCTTCAGTTGACGCATTCTCTTTGGTGATGACCGATAAAATTTGTACAGTTTCTTAAGAACTGTATCAATGTCATCAATGAATTTTACATTTTTTACAGCACTCAACACACTTAAGTTTAATCTGTGCAATACAGTGAACACCTACCACATGGCTGTTTGACGAATCTTCTGAACTACACCATTCTCAGCAATCATACTGGCTGCTCCATCAGTCCCAATACCAATCAGATGATTGGAACTTAACCATTCTGACAGCTCTAGTCTTTCAAGTTCACTATAAATTGCTTTCATGTATCCATCTGCAGTTGCACTTTCAAGTGGAATGATGGATAAAAAATACTTCTTTTATTCCTTTGTCTTTCAGATATCTTGCATATAGTATAAGTTCTTCTACACCTCCTTTGTCTGTTGATCCATCCAGCAATAAACTTACAAAATTCTGATCTTTTAGTTCACAAATCAGCTCATTTCTTATCCCTGCTGCAATATAAGACAAATTCTTTACATCTTTTGTCATTGTTATATTCTTTTCTGACTTCAATACCTAATTTTTCTGCCAACAACAATTGCCCTTCCAAGTCACTAAAAGGTTTATTATTTTTAGCAATGAAATAGGCAATATTAAAAACAGATTTCATGTGCTCAAACATTTTTTGATCCATTTTTTTTTACATACACTGCAATAGGGGTAGTTTCTGGATGTAATTCTGCATTTTGTGCTACCATGCATTTCTGATGCTGATATGACTTCTCATGTGTTTTAAATGTTTCCAGTTTGAAAGGTCCAACAAAACCCTTTACCACTTTAAAACTGACATCCGCTATCCGAGGAAATGCAGCACATATTTCACATTGTGCTATACCTGTTCTTTCATTAAAAGTAAGCCACAGTAAATCCTTTAACCATGCTGTTTGAAATTTCCTCCTTTTTCCACTGTATGCCTGACTCAGTGAAGGGGAATGGAGGTTCAGATCTTCTGTACTAACTTCCACCTCAGTTTCTTCTAATGAAATGGAAGGCTCAGGATCTTTCCTTTTTGTGGAATCACAAAAAAACTTTAAGTTAAACGGGATTGCTTCCCATTTTCTAAATCTCTGCTTGCAGCTGCTCGTTTCAATTTTTGAAATGAATGAAACACACAAAGCTGAGGTTAAAAAACACAACAGAATCTTGAAACCAAAATAAAATGCGTAAGCATGTGACTAAAGTTGAACTATCACCACAGAAGGGTTCTCTGTTAATGACAACCAGTTTGCAGGTACGCGACCTTTCGTGATGCTATCTACCTACAGGGAGAGTAAGGTAGAAGGGGAACAATGAAAGTGGAGCCAGAGAAATAAATGGAATGTTTTCCGCTGCAACTCGCCCCAGGTCAATGGTTAGTCAGATGCTTTGTTTTGCCGACTTGCGGCACGCGGGAGAGTAAGGGTGCAAAAGAAACCGGACGGACAAAGGTCAAAACCAGGGTCGTAGCCAGAGGAGAGCCGCCCGACCTCAATGACCTACCACTCCACCTAATTTCTATGCCTGGCTAAGGGCCTGGTCAAAACTCTTCCTGCACAACTGAATTTCAGCTAACTTTGAAGCTTAAAAGTTCTGTTGCAACATACAAAATCCAAAGAAAAAAAAAAAAATTATGTAAAATTCAATCCGCTGAACAAAGGCAGTAGTTGTCGGCAAGCGTAATTGCCGAAGCTTCAGCCATCAGCCCGTTCGCTCCCGATAAGTTATGAGTTCCCACTTCCAAGCGCAGAGTGTGCTTCTCCACTAAAGGAGGAATTGCTTTGAGCACGCACACTTGCTATTATTGACGCGTGCATCCCACCTGTAGGATAAAGCGGCACGGGAGAAGCAGCTTTCTTTTATTTTTGGATGGCCTTAAAACATTTAACAGAAAAAATTAAAGGCAGTTCCTAGCAGAAAATGGAAAACCATCTGCAGTTGCACTTTCAAATATTAACTTCCAAGAAAAGGCCTGCGGAATGATTACATCAAAGTACGATCTGACAAGAAATCAGTTTCATGTAAAATAATAAACCACAGAAGTATGGTAATAACTTCTGTGGTTTATTATTTTACATGTATAATGAGGAACATACTCCACTTCAACCTTTCACTAGGCTACATTGAAGGCATCTAGTTTCTAATACAAGCCACTCCCTCCGCATGCTTTAATATTAACGAAGCAATTTCAGAAATACTGAAAATATTATCACAACTATTACTCATAAATAAAGCAGAATAATAAATTATAAAAATCATAGCAAGATATAAAAGTGCATTTAAACAGCTGTTTTTGGAAATGTGGAAATAATAGAAGACTAATAAAAGCCACCTGAGTTATGAATTTATAAGGAGCAAATGGAGGAATAATATGGTATAAAGGCAAGTATTTGTACTGTGCAATTTGGGAAATAATATGCATATGAGACCAACGAAAGATAAAAAAAAAACACAAAAAAACAACGCTGAACTTTTTAACAGGGTGAAAAATCAAAATTCGCAGCAAGAATGCGAACTACTTTCCGTTTCTTTTGTTGACTGCAGCTGCAGAGCATTCATTCTGTAATTTTTTATTTTTTTTCTGCTATCATTCTTTCCCGATTTCTTCATTGTCGCTTTTCTTTCTTTTTTCCTCCGATGACAATTTCATTTGTCATGCTGAAAACTTTCCTGCATGACTGCATGATATCAAAGCTTAACAAATACATCATGTAAATGGTGCAACTTTGAGAACATGAATGCTTTTGAACACCATGCATCATTTTTTACAAATTTTCCAACTCGTTCAGTTTCATTTTAGGAAATTCCCCCCTCGCTTATGAAGCTTAAATACAACACAAGGGGAATAACATTTAACAACTCAGGAGAGGGGAAACATTGCTGGGAGGATTGTGATTACGGGAGATAACTTTACTCCTCCTGACTTCCGTTTTGGCAAAATTTTCAAGCTGAAAAACAAAATTTATGGAATGAAATGATATTTAACAACAATACTGGGTATAAGAAACATCGCGAGAAAAAAACCCCACGATTGTAGGGGGGATTGTTTAACTCCGTTAATTTACGCTTTCGAAACACGAATATACTGTCCCCAAATGGGAAAGACACCCCCCTCCCCCAAGAAATAATCTTCAGTTTTGCATCGGTCTGGAAAATGACCCAAATGATGGCAAAAAAGCAGAATTCCACGAATACGTGGAAGAATCTCGTTATGAATATGGGATTCACAACTAGTAATTAATAATAATTGAGCCAGCATCGAAAATAGCATTGAAAAAAATAACACAGTCCCTCTCCGCTAAACCATTACAGAGCAATTGGGGAAAAGTAAAGTTATTACCACTGGTGAATTAATTTATCTTTCACCCGGCCTTATACATGCTGAAAAGATTAAAATAAAATAATCCAGTAGGTATATAAATTATTTCACATGCAGTTGTATAAGTCTGAATAATTAAATATACACTGACGGAAAAAAAATCCCAACACCAAGAAGGGGTTGTGTTAGATAAACGACAGTTGGTAGGCGGTGAGAGTACAGTAAGATGACGTCTATGCAAATTTCGCGCTCGGTGTATACGTGTGATGCTAGTAGCGCCACTCGAAACATGCAAAGCAGGTTTGCTGTAAATACGAGCTGTAACGTTCGTGAGCGTTAGTTATCGTTGAGATTAGACGTAGGGTGTTGATGTTAGTCAAAAATGCC
This sequence comes from Macrothele yani, assembly GCA_039090855.1. Taxonomy (NCBI): domain Eukaryota; kingdom Metazoa; phylum Arthropoda; class Arachnida; order Araneae; family Macrothelidae; genus Macrothele; species Macrothele yani. The sequence continues at coordinate 11,634,882 of CM076996.1, forward strand.
ATGAAGAAGACGAAGAAGCCATTATCAACAGCTCACGGAGTTTGAACGAGGTCGTGTAATAGGGCTACGAGAAGGTGGATTTTCTTTCCGCAATATCGCAGAACGTTTTGGCAGGAATGTAGCCACTGTGCATGATTGTTGGCAGCGGTGGTCAAGGGAAGGTATTGCCTCAAGAAGACCGGGTTCCGGCCGGCCACGTGGCACTACTGAGAGGGAAGACCGCCGTGTACGGCGTATGGCCGTGGCGCATCGTACCGCGTGTGCGGCAGCAATTCGAGCTGCAGTTGCCACCCCAGTGACACAACGAACTGTTACAAATCGGTTACTTGAAGGACAGCTCCGAGCCAGACGCCCTGTAGCGTGCATTCCACTTACTCCAAAAAACTGCCGTTTGCGACGTCAGTGGTGTCAAGCTAGAGCTCATTGGAGGATGGAGTGGAGATCTGTTGTGTTTTCTGATGAAAGCCGGTTCTGCCTGGGTGCCAGTGATGGCCGTGTGTTGGTTAGGAGGCCAGGTGAGCACCTGCAACCAACCTGTCTGCGGCCGAGACACACTGGACCTACACCTGGAGTTATGGTCTCGGGAGCAATTTCCTATAACAGCAGGAGCACTCTCGTGGTAATCCCACGCACCCTGATGGCACAATTGTACGTCGGTCTGGTGATTCAACCTGTTGTGCTGCCATTCATGAACAGCATTCTAGGGGGTGTTTTCCAACAGGATAACGCTCGCCCGCTTACCGCTGTTGTAACCCAACATGCTCTACAGAGTGTCGACATGTTGCTGTGGCCTGCTAGATCACCAGATCTGTCGCCAATCGAGCACGTATGGGACATCATTGGACGACAACTCCAGCGTCACTCCCAACCAGCATTAACCGTCCCTGTATTGACCGACCAAGTGCAACAGGCATGGAACTCCATCCCACAAACTGACATCCAGCACCTGTACGACACAATGCATGAACATTTGCGTGCTTGCATTCAACATTCTGGCGGTTACACCGGTTATTAATGTACCAGCATTTCACATTTAAAATGGCTCTTCTCGCGCTTACAATAAGCTGTGATCTTGAAACCTTAATCGATTAAATATGTTACCTATACAAACGTATTGCCGCCATTTCATTCCTCTACAATTATTTTTTTGTGGTGTTGGGATTTTTTTCCGTCAGTGTATTAGAAGCGACATGCGAGTTCCGATTGAAGTATTTTTAAGGAGAAAATTTTTAAATCTGGAGTTATAGGAGTATACTACAAAGGAAAAGGATAATTACTTTTATTCTGACCCTGTGTAGTCGTCATAAAGTACCTTCCTGACATTCTAATAATTTTGATCACAATCATACCAGAATACACGCTCTGTACGTGCTTGCAGCGGCAGACGCCACTAACTCTGCAGGGAGCAAGCTCCTTCTACTTTAGCAGATCATCTCAACCGAAGGTCACGACCTGACCCACAGAGGAGACCTTGATAACAGCTGGTGCCTTGAGCGCTTCAGCGCCCTAACTACGGAGCAGCTTTTGTATGCGACAGATACAAACGCGCCGATCTAGTTAGTCACTGGCAAATTGCGGGACTTCCCTCTTCAGGCAAAAGCTGTTTGCCATTTTCATCAATTTAATTACAGTAGAAACATTGACAAAGTAGATTTTCCCTCTTCAGAATAGGAAAACCACATCTGTTAAATACATAAATTAAACACAAAAAATTCTTGTCGCCAGCATGAAAATTTTAGGCGCCATGGCGCGACCTGGCGCCCGGGTTTTGTTGAGCCCTGCCCATGGGCACATAAAACAGCAGCAATTCGAAATTTAATAAAAAGAGTGTTTACCCATTCCAGCAGCAATAAATATAAGGAAGAACTAACATGGATAAATAAAATGATAAAAATTTTTGGGTATAATAAAAAATTATCCCAAAAAATTATATACAACATTAAACACAAGGTACAAAGACCAAAAAGAGAAGAAAATGCATATTGTGGAAGTTTCTCATATATTAAAGGACTATCTCATACCATAAAACGAATTTGTAAAAATCACCAAAAAAAAAAACATTGGAATATTGGTAGAAACACAAAGATATGGTAATGAAAAATAAAGATCAAGTAAAGTTAATAGAAAAATCAGGAGTATACTGTATTCCAGTCAAAATGACTAACAGCATTGATAAAAAAAATAACCTATATAGGAAGCACCAAAAATCAGTTAAAAACCAGGTTAAACCAACATATAACGAACTGGAATAAAAGAGAGGAAAAAACGACGTTAGTGCAATATTGCATACAAAATAATACCGAACCCGATTTCGAAAACATTTAAAATCACATCGAACAGAGAAAGAGATCAGAATCGCTGAGTCTGTAATTATTGAAAAAACTGAAGATACAAACTCTAACATTAATCAACCTAACGAAATACCTGTGCAATGGGAAAAAATTATTACCGACGAAAAAAGAAAAAAAAAGGAACAAAATGTAATTCCCAATAATGCCACCTGATGACACCACCAAAGGCATAACGAACTAAATTACGTAACAGCAAATCAACAACGATAGGGGAGGAGGAAACGATTGAAGAAAAACTCCAAAGAAATGTGGGTGACGGACATTTGCGACAGTCATGTCCTAACTCTGAAGATGGGCGTGAGCCCGAAACACATGTCAGTTCCGCCTTAATAAGAGTGTCCTTTCGACACAGCAATAAGAACACTGAGGAAGGCCAGAAGCTTCTAGAGATTTTTAAAGTTCGCGAATTCATGTTTTTGGGTCTTATTTTCGTTCCTTTGGGATTTTAACCAAGGACTTCCTTTTTTAGGCCTTGCATACTCACCTTGTGGTATTCTACGAAAGCCTGGAAGAATGCAGGAGGTTTTTCCACATGTTTTTAGCTAAAAAAATTTTTAAAGTTAACATTGGTTCATAGTTTCAGACTTGTTCGATTTTCATCGGGTTTTAACCAAGACCATTTTTAACTGTACATACTCACCTTAGGAGACGAAAAAGTCTTCCAGGTCCTTGCAGGTGATAATATTTCAACAAAGTTTGCATAACTGAAAATTCCATGGTACATTAACTTCAAAAACGATAGCAATAAAGGAAGAGGACCAACCAAAAAACTTTTAGTACAATCTTTTTATTCTATTTTACAATAGTATCATTTCTAAATACAAGAATTTTTTAGGCTTCCGGCATCCAGAATCGTAACGTGATTAAAAGCGAGTACAAATCTTTCACTAGTTGAGGGTTTTTGATATAAGTTATTTCCTTATAAGCCTGCAAAGGTGCAAAACATGAAATTTTCAAAAAATGTCTGCAATTTTGGCCACCACTGTAATTAATAGATTTAGAGAATACCGTCAACTTCAAGGAAAAGGAATACCGAAGTAACTTTTACAGCTGAAGAGAACTTTGCAAACCATTGCTGTATCTTACAGCGAATGTGAAAGAGGATTTTGTCAGATGAATTTGACAACCCCAGCTACGTCTCTTTCAATCACTAAAATAACCTCGTTTATTATTATTCATAAAAATTGTTGCCTCTTCTAGCCCAGTTTGATCCTATAAAATATGACCAATCATGGCTTCTTTGAGAAGGACACCATTCGGCAGCGGATATGAAAAGCTAGGAGCGAATGATTATGGTGAAGATATCTCAAGCGTTGAACAGAATTCGGACTATATTTTAGCATCAAAATGCAGCTCGCTTTGGTTACTCAATGCAATGTAATCTTTAGTGCAAATTTAACTCTTATTTGTGGGTAAGCTTGACAAATTTTTATTTTAACATGCATTATGTATTCTAAAACTCTTACAGAATACTAGTTTTTTTTTTTTTTAATATGAACATGTAAATTAGGTTTCTGCATTTTGTACCATCCAACAATGTTTAAAGTATGTTCAAGAAACTAAGTTGCTTTTGATAAAGGTAACACCCTACCTCCCTTTACAACTTAAGTTTAAGAGTTCCAGCACTTTTTTCTCCAGAAAAAAAGCACTGTGTGTGTGTACAACTGAAATATTATACTGGATACCAAATAACAGAAGACCCAGATCATGTGGTGGATGGAATTTGAAAGTCTGCCAGAGTGACGTGTAGGAAATGGGCAATAGACTTGAAGAGACCTTCATCTATCAGTGGGTTGAGGATATGTTTAACATATCAGCATGGCTTGTTTACAAATACTAATTTTATTGAGCACTAGTTGAATTACACTATCAGCTTCTTCAGTCTCGCAAACAAACGTTTGTTTTTAACAACTCTGTCGCCATTGCCTCATTTATCTCCGACAAAAAGCATACAATCTGCTCTGCTACCATTGTCAGGAATCACAATTTCGTCTCAACAAACAGGATATGAGGGTTGATTGATAAGTAAGGTCTCCAGTCATATAAAATAAGTCCAACAAAATAAAATAATGAAAGTGGTATCAAAATGAAGGACATTTATTTCTCTTAAACATTACCTTATTTTTCAACATAGTCACCATTTACTGCTACACATTTTTCCAAACACACTATCCACTTCATTCAGTCCATGAAGAAAGTTTGTGGTTTGCTTTTGATCAATTTGTGCACAGCAACATCAGCATTGAATTAAAAATGTTGACCTTTCAACATCTCATTTTTGGGAACAACCAAAAGTTGGATGATGCCAAATCTGGGCTGTAAGGATGGTGTGGAACAAGTGTGAATTTTAGGCTTGTCACTGTTTCCATTATTCCATTGTTTGTACAAAAGAAAAATCTTTTAGGCCTGATTCTGCGGGTGCATTGCTTGAGTGTTTGTAAGGTTTCACTGTACTTTTCAAAATTAATCGTCATTCCCTTAGGCAGAAATTTCATTTAAATCACGCCCCTTGCGTTCTCAAAAATGGTGAGCATTACTTTCTACGCTGAAGGAACTCTTGAATTTCTTTATGCTCGGAGAACCTGGGTGACGATATTCCATGGATTGCCTTTTGTTTTCTGGGTCATAATGATGAACCCGGGATTCGTCTCTAGCGCCAATTTCAATTGGTGTGCAACCTTCTAGTGTCAAAAACTCTTATTACTGATCGCTGCTTCATTTGTAACTTGGAGGTAGCACTCTTGATTAATAAACGCCGTTACTCAAGGACATCAAACAGTGAACTGAAACTAAGGTTGTTTGCACTATATAGTATCTGCTGCCAAACGCATGCACAAATGTTTTTCTTCCCAAACTATTAGCAACACCACGCGGTAGACCTTACTTATCAATCGACCCGCATGCTATAGTTTCCTGAGGTTCTTTATAATAATAACTAAGTATTGCCGTTTGCCGGGAAAGGGGGGGATCCGAAAACAAAAAAATGGAACAGCAGCATTATTCTTGGAAAATATAATATTTACACTTAGTTGGCATGTAGTAATTCAGGAAACAATATCTTAATGATAATATTAGGTAACATCCACTTTGTTCACCTTATGTACAAAGATTGTAAATAAGGGAATAATACTTGTATTTTGAATGTTAGATGAGTGTCTTCCACCATTATTTAGAATTTTACAGTTGTGTAAAGAGTTTGTACTATTTTACGTATACTTCACTTGGTGTAACAGTTCATTATTAATTAGTTAGTTCTATCTTTGAATCAAATTTTACTGAATTGACAGTAGGTAAGCACTTTTGTTAAATGAGCTGAATCTCCCAGTAATTGGACTTACCCCCACCCCCTCCTTCTGTAACAATTTTCATGATTTTGTTAGTATGCCAGATTTTGGAAAACAGCAGGCTTCACACAGCAATAACCATAGACTTAAGTGAGAACGTGCAGTTACATATAAAATTCGTTGAGCGGAAGCTTTAGACCGATGCAGCCTTGATTATCTGAATCAGAGGACTGGTTGCCAAAACTACAGGTGCAGGAACTGATGCCAGATTTTAGTAGAGATTCAAATGAATGGGATTTGATGAGGGCTTTCGGAATTGCCGTTCATGGTAAAAATAAATTTTAGTGCTTTTTAGGAAACATAGATACTTCATTAATAAGAGGCAAGTTTGTTTTTTTTACTTCTGCAGCTCCCCTTTGAGACAGAAAAAAAAAGTTTATTAAGAAAGCACTGAAATTTTGTTTACCAAGAACTGCAATTCAGGAACCTCTCTTGCTGCCCTCGTTGTGCAGTGGTCTAAGCGCTGGCTAACTGCCCATTCTTCCGAGATGGGTTTGGATCCTGGTGAAGCATGGACGTTGTTTGTCTTACAGCACTAGCTGTCTCCCTTCCCTGGAATCAGTGGCCCTAAATTAGGGACTGGTGACTTCTTATAATCCATCGAGTTGCTCACAAATGGTTTGCTAAACCTCCAAATAAAAAAAAAACAACCTCGCCAAATCTCATTCATTTGGACCTCTCTACAAAAATCTGGTAACAGTTCCTGCACTTCCTGTTCACACTATAGTTCTGGCAACCAGTCTTCTGATTCAGTTGATCACAGATGGTCAAGGCTGTAGATTGATCGAAAGCTTCCTCGTAATGAATTTTATTACTATACGTAGGAGTAGAAAAATACGGCCCCATGGTCGTCCAGGGTGACCAAAAAATTTGTCCGTGCCACCACGGAAAACGTCAGTGAAGAACGTGTAATTAAAGACTTTGCAAGCCCCCTCCCCTCCAAATGAGTAAGTATTGTTTTTTTTTTTTTTGCTTTTCTGGGGAAAGATTAATCTTTCCCAATAATGGTTTACCCTTAACCATTAGCTAATAGCCGAGGGCAAACCATTATTTTTTTGGACAGAAGTGTACATGACTTTGATATTATACATATTCCCGCTCTGGTCCAATGTTTTGATTTTGGCCATGAAAAAGTTAGCTGTCCTCCAGACTTTGGAATATTTTCCTCCCCCTTACTATACGTAATTCTGTGTATTTTCACTCCAATTTATGGTTATGACAGATTTATTGTACTGTAAGAAATACTGTGTGCTTAAGAGATTATTCCTTGTCTTTTTGGTATAGTACACTTTTAGAAAATCAGTGGTGTATCTTTTCACACCAATAATTTTTTTATGTATAATTCAGGGATTGAATTCCTCCTATAATTCCTAATATTTTGTGACCCTCCTTAAATTCCTATAATTATACCTAAAATTTACTATTCTTCCTAAAATTTTCATAAAAAGCTAACATTAAAAATACAACTGATGTTACTCCGAAATTTATTAACACCAATAAATTTACTGTTTCTATATCGAGCATAGCTCAGCAGCCATAAGGTAACAGATGTGTTGGAAAGCTGCAAGCTTGATTGCAGGATTCTTCAGGAAAACGCTTTGACGTCTGCAAGTTGTTTTACACGTTATGTAAAGTGGATACAGTCTGCGGTGGTGCATTAAATTATTCAATTAAGATATAAATTGGTTAAGTCCTAAAAATGTTACTCACGGAAATGCGTGTTCAGTCCGACGTCAGTAGTTATTGAGAGTTTTTGTCCAAAGTTGTATCTTGCTTCAATATGGTCAGTTGTTAGGGTTAGCTCGAGAGCCATTTCGTCAAAAGTTGTATCCTACTTTGATTATGTCCAGTTGTTAGGTTTAACTCGGTTCTGGCTGTGTCAACATCATATTGAATGGGTAAAGGTTTCCAGATAACAATGAAAGATTCTTGAGTTAAGAGTTACGATTTACATACCAATTGAAGTTCCACGTCGTACTTGGCCATTAGGGCTATTTCGTCAATGTTGTACTCACGTAGAATTGCCGAAAAAATCTTCAAGTTAGGCCAGGTTCATAAAAAACAAAAAACTTAAAAAAAATTCCAGTTAAAATCATTATATACACCACCCCATACCAACCAGTCTCAATTGCCGACGCACGTTTCACCTAGGCTCTACCCTGGCATTTTCAACGGAGACTTCACACCCTCTGTTGAAATCTGCTATCTGAAAGTCTCGTGTCCACAGTGCGCATGTTCTTCTCGTAACCCATAGTCAATGTGATCTAGTGTCAAGTTGCATCAACTTTATCTTCATCTATTGCCATTCTCACCCTTCCTTTTTCTCTCCCTATTCAATTTCTTCTCAGTTTCAATCGGGTTCCTCCAAGTGTACGAAAGGTCGTATGGACTGTTATTATTGCAGTTAAATGGTTTGATCTTCTTTATTAATGCTGCTTCTGCTACTTGTATTGTTCTCATATTACTCTGATGGTTTAATATTGCAATTCGTTCTCGATAGTGCTCCCGTTAATTGTCGATTTGATTATCCAAACAGAAATCAATAAGTGCTGTTTTATTTTCTCTTCTGCTCCAGTTCATGTGTTCAATCAATCTGGTTTTAATATTTCTTTTTGTACTGCCTATATATTGGTTGCCAACTTTATTTTGATTATTTATTATTGGTATAGAGTAGACTCCAGCTTTTTGTAAGATTAGGGTCTTCCTGTGATAGTTACTGAGAGATTTCGTTATATCTCTCGTTAGTACACCAAAATCTAGGTCAAATTTTTTACGTTTTCTTCATAATAGTTGTAATCTCCTGTATATATGGTAATGATCCACAAAATTTTATTTCCTGTTGAATCTGTGTACTCCTTTGTTGTTTATTTTTAGGGTTGCATCTATTAATAATGTTATTTATTTTCTTCACGTCATATCCAAAGTTTATTGTCGTGTTCTTTATCCAATTTAATTCAGTTTTTAGTAGTTGGGCATTAAATGTATGAGTAAACGCTCTGTTAATATATGATCAGAAAGCTGCAAATTTGTAAGATGCTGCATAGTAAGAGTTCTCAGGAATGATATTAATGATGTCAGGTTTTCTATATACTTGGAATTCGATGTTATTTTGTTTATGAGATAGTAATATGTCTAAGTATGGTAAGACTCCATCCTTTTCATGCTCCACAGTAGCATTAATTGTTTCATAATAGTTATTATATTCGTCAATGTACATCTGTAGCTGGTTATCATCATGCTGCCATATCATAAGGATGTCATCCACGTACCTGCAAAACATCGATAGTTGTGGTATATCAGTTTTCAGTCTCATAGATTTTTCGATGTTCTGTAAAATCACCTTTGCCAGTAAACCGGAAATTGATAATTGTCTATATATTGTGCCTTCATAACTGAAATAATTGTTTTGATTAATAAAACAAAAAGTGCTCTTATGTCTTCAATTTGCTGTGTTGGTATTTATTTTCACACAACCACTGTATCCACTTTACATAACGTGTAAAACAGAACTTAGACGTCAAAGCGTCTTCCTGAAGAACCTTGTGGTCACGTAATAGTATGTGACTTTTATGATAGAATCACATGAGAATATATTGATTGTGCACAACAGTTTCCCCGCCTGCTTTATATAGAAACTCAGCCTATACAACACTGTTCTACAGAAGCGAGGTAAAATGTCATCAAGCGGCACACGCTGGTGTTAGACTTCAGTGACTTCGGGAACACCGAGCTCAGGATAGAGCTGTTTTCACCACTGATTTGTGCTTTGCAGACTAACCCGTGGCACACAAGAGTTCGTACTCCTTTATTTTCAGGCACACGCTGCAAACCTTCCTCTTTTCCTTCTGCTGTTTTTTGTTATTGTAAACGGCAGGTGGTTGGAAGGGGAATGCATAATCTCCTCTTCCCGTAACCACCAGGAACAATTGTCGTGATATGGGTGTTACTGCAGCTGGCAGCAGGAGCTCATGATCAGTGACCTTCGAGTCGTGATATAGCCCCATGTCTGCTCTTTCGTGAGGATGGATAGTTTATTTTTGTGCCTTTTGAAGTTTTTCAGGTGCTTTGTTCATGTTCAGTTCTCTAGTCGCAACTTCAATTTTTTTTAATCTTTTTATGGCCTGGCAGCCAAACTTTGGGAAAAGAAGATAGTGAGCGTGCGCTCCACGCAGTTCTCATGGAACATTGGAGTGTGTTTTTGTACTACCATTCCATTTTAATTTTTTAATTGTTAATTTTAGTGTTTAAGATGCCTGGATACAAAACAAAATTTCAAGATGCGTGGCTCGACAGAGAACTGGATGGAGTGAAGTTCAAAGAATAGTGTGCTGCAACCAAAAGAATATTTTCAGCTAAGTGTTTGTGTTCTGAAACTTTCAATATTTCTAATAGCAGCTTTTCACAAGTGAATTTGCATCATAAAGGGGGGAAAACATTTACAAAAATTCCAAAGTAGATTTCAAAATAAGTCAATTTTGGAAGCCTTTGGACAACGGGCTCTTCAGCCCAAAACAATTACTGGTGAAGTACTGGGTCATGATTTACAGATGTCTCTTAGCTTTTGATTGCATAATGATAAATTTGACTAAGTATTTTGTGGTTGCGATTAATGATCTTACATCTAAGAGAAATGATTTCCTCTCCGTCTCCTTAACATTCCTAAGGAGATTTTTTTGTCTTCATATCAACTTCTAACTTCCCTAGTTTTTTTCCCATGAATTTTGTTTTCAAAATCTAGTCTTTTAGGTCTAGATGAACACTTTAATTTCCCTGCAATGACATCATCTTGGGTAAACTGAGCCATAACATTTCTCATTAAAACATTTAAATCAGAATACAGCTGGTGTATATTTGGTTCTTCACTCTGATACCATAATGAAAACTTTTCAAAACTTGTGTGTGAAAATAAAATTAACGCTAAATAGCACGGAGTTCCCTCATTTTTTAGGAAACAGTGAATTCTTTTATACCTTGCAGAATTGCTCAGTTGTTTTTCAAATAATTTTTGAGATGGCAAGAAGTTTAAAAAATATTCAATAATATTTAGCCATTGATCCAAAAGTCGCTGGGCTACAGAACTAACAGTTAACCATCTGTTACTGACATGCTGCAGAAGAAATTTGGCTGTGACCAATGTTATATCCTCAACAGATTTATAATCCTCTTGTTTTGCAGCATTACTCTTTAAAAAGTAATGCACATCAGTAGCAAATTTATTAAAATCTATATTTAAGCTAGCCAAACAATTTTTAAATGCATTATTAGCAACATGCAGGTTGCGAAAACCTAGTTCCAAAGATTTCTGGCTTGTTCGATTTTTTACAACTTCATTGAATTTCAAAATAATACATGTATACTAGTGATCTGGGTTTCTTGGCATAAAATAGAAAATCGGTTTCCAAGCTTTCGTACATCAACCAGATGGCTTTCTCTAGGAAGGTAGACAGCAAACTGCAATTTGCTGTTTGATTTTCTATTTTATAAAAACTTTGTTTTTCTATTTTTTGCTAAGAAATTCAGATCAGTAATATACTATTTTGAGAATAGTTGGTGTAAGGTTCCTGTTTATTAATTCATTGAATTTGCGTAAAAAGCACTTATTTACATTTGGGCTACCCATGGATACACAAATAGTTCTGTTTAACGAAATACTGAAGAATAACACATCCAATATTTCTTTCAGCAAGATATCTGGTATTGCATGCCCCCCAAAAAACGCTTGGGTATCTGCAAGAAACTGAATTTATTTCTGAAGACCTGTGCCTGAGATACACATATTCAACTGCCGTTTAACTCAGGTATTTGTAGTTTCATCAAATGCTATAGTAACTTTTACTGGGTAACTAGCTGCAATGTCTTTTTGCAAATCCTTTTCAAAATATTTTGACAGTCCATGTGATATCACATAAACAACTTTCTTTAAGCTGCATTTTGGCTGATATAGCAGAATCTGGAAGCATTTCTTTGAATAGTTTAACTATTTCAGTGCATGAAACAAAAGACATTGTTGTTAGCAACTTTCACGGCCCACAACGCTTTGGCTTTAGCCAGATAGAAGTTTTAAAGGTAAAAGAACCAAAGAAAGTCAACTGAGCATCATGCAGTCACTGAAGGACTTTTAGAAGTAACCAGAATTTCAAGTGTTTGCATTTTACTGATGAACAAATCGATAGAGTAAGAGAAGAGTGGAAACTTAAATTGCAATAAACCAACTCTAGATGAACACTTTAAGTTTTCAGGGTAAGGGCATATTCCAGTGTGGATTGATCATTGCTGGCGCATAATATATTCAGTATTAAAGACCGTAGTAGAAAAGAAAAATATTCAAATCTTGCTAAACTCATCAAGTCATTATTAGTTTTACCTCATGGTAATGCCGATCTGGAAAGGGGATTTTCGGTTAATACTGCTCTGTTGAGGAAGGACAAGGCTAACTTAAGAGTCAATTATAACATCATTAAGCATAGTTAAAAGGGTCCATTAAATACTATGGATGTGTAAGTCAAGTTCCCATAACAAGGAATTTGTGAAATAGTGTTTGACTTGCATAAATTTTATTAAGAGTATGTAGATAAGCTGAAGAAAGAATAAAAAAAGGTAAAAGAAAGGAAGCAGAAAGAAAAAAATAAAAATAAAGAAAAGCAGCTAGAAAAAAAAGCAAAAAAAAAAAAGCTGAGTTTGAAGACATAATAAAAGAAAACTATGCTGAAATAAATAAACTTAAGAAAGATAAAGAAACCTCCCTAACAGTAATTCAGGTGGGAATAAAAAGGATTAAAAAAGCTGTAGAAAAGCAAAATACTGTTGAAATAGCAGTTTCCCATAACTTGATCATACAAGATTCAGCTGAAATGAAGCAAATTGAAAGTATAGTCGTAGCCAAAAGTCTTGCACCAGTAAACCGAAAGTCAATTTTTGATGTTTGAAGTCAACTTATACAGCGTAATGGTAAAGTGAGAAATACATATTGTTGCGGATTTTTGGGTGCTAAAAGTGAAGCAGAACGCTTTCCCTGGAATGTAGACAGGAGGTCCTCTTAAAGGAGGCGCATTCCTTCAGTTTGGGTGGCGTAGGGCGGGCTGAGATGAATGTTTACAAGACTAGTAAACACACACTGGCACTTTAGACTAAAAAGGGAAGTGCAAAATAGTTAAATACTGTTTGTTGTACCTTGGTCAAGGGTGAGAAAGACAGCCCCAGCAGAGATTTATAATGGACAAGAAGAGCATTATTGAAAACTCTTAAGAAACTGAAGCAGTCGACGAAAATCCTGCAATCTATCATGACCGATCACATGTAGAGGATTTTAGGAAGGGAGTGTCTGACCCCAGGTCTTAAACAACCCTTAGAAATACGAAACTAGGAGATTTGGGCTAGAGCGCCCGATAGGAAAGTGACACAGAAGCGAAGTAGAAAGGGGGAGAAAGACGCCCTTATTTATTACCGGGAGGCCAGTACCCGTGGTCTGACGGCTTAACGTGCCCATCCGACGCACGGCGGGTATTTAGCGGATCGAACCTGAGGCCCTTCCCCGTGGCAGTCACGAACGTGTCCCACTCGGCCACCCATATTCAGAACTCCTTTTATAGTGGAAACTGCTGCCTGGGCGCCAACGATGTTTGATGCGGACAGCATACGAGCGTGCCATTCTCTCCCCCCTTCTCGAAGGAGAATTTCACTACCCATAATCATAAAAGATCTGTGAATTATTACGCTGTGTGCACTCTTCAGATTTTTGTGACTAATTCATTTTTTTTCTTCATTTCAATATAATTCCCTCCCAGGATGACTGAATGTAAGTAAGACTTTCATTTATTCTTATTCCTGGGCAGGAGAAACTTTGATAACTGATGGGCGCATATAAGGCCCGGGTCCATCTGTATGTAAATAGCCATTCATGTACAGAAATCGCTTCCTATTAGCTTTGTAAATAAACGCTGTAAATAGAATTTGCATCCCTTTTCTGCATGTTTAGAGCTGGCTGCAGGATTGCCTGAAATAAGGAGCAATGCTCTAATCCAGAGATACGTTCCCAGCCGTACCAAACTAACTTTTGACATGTATTTTCAGAAGTTCGTTTGGTTCCGAACGAAGTAGCTCGACCATACCAGTAATAATATTATACATCATTTTAAAGGAAATTTCATGCTGAATTCAAATATTTTTACAGAATGTTATTACTAGTAATAGAAATGAAGTTACAAGCAAAAGTAGTGTCTATTCATAAAAAGCAAAAAATAGTGGAATTTGTGAAATTAGTGTACAATGCATTTAATGTATTGGGTATATAAATAAGTTTTGAGGGATTTGAGGTGAACAAAACATGTTGGAGAACAGAAACAATATTTTAATATTAATCAAAGTATGCTCCCTCTGAAGCTACAACTTTACCCCATCTTTCGGGCAGTGAACGTATGCCCCGAAGGAAGAATTCTGGTTCCTTGGAAGAGATCCAGTTGTCCAGCCAATTTTTGATGTTTTCGTAAGAACTAAACCATTCTCCAGGATGTGCTGACTGCATTGACCGGAACAAATGGTAATCCGATGTAGCAATATCTGGCAAATATGGCAGGTAGGGTAGGGTAGAAACATGTGGTCTTGCGTTGTCATGTTTTAAGATGACTTTGTTGTGTCTATTCTCCCATTCCGGCCGTTTTTGCGTGAGCTCGTTTTAAACGCAATAATTGGGTTAGATACCGATCACCAGTAATAGTTTCTGATGGTTTCAGTAGTTCACAGTGGATCACACCCTTCTGGTCCCACCAGATACACAGCATTACCTTTGAACCATGGATATTGCGTTTTGGCGTTAAAGGACCTGGTTCACCTGGCTTCACCCATGCTTTCTTCCATTTAGGGTTATCGTACCATATCCATTTCTTGTCGGCAGTAATAATACGATGCAAAAAAAACTTTCTTTTTTGCCTTTGAAGCAGCAATTCGAAAATGGTTTTGTTTTTCGACGTTCAAGGTTACTTTTCCGCAAACATGCGGAACTCAATTCCCTTCTTTTTGCACCATTCCCATGGAAGCTAAACGTTGTGAAATGCATGGTTGACTAACATTTAATGCTGCTGCTACTTCTTTTTGGGTCTGGCATGGATCCTCGTCGAGTAAAGCTTCCAATTCTGCATCAGCAATTTTTTTGGGTGGTCCAGAAAGTTCTTTATCACCGACATGGAAATCGTTCCTTTTGAATTGTCTAAACCAATACTCACATGTTTTTATGGATGGGGAATGTTCACCATAGATTTCTGACATTAAGCGATAACTGTCGGCAGCACTTTTCTTGACAATAAAGTAATGCACTAACACTTCCCGCAAATGCTGTTTTGTCGGGACAAAAGTTGCCATTTTCCATAGAGTAAAACAAATACGTCTTCGCACCTCAATCGAATGTCTTATACTGACTCCTCACCCACAAATTCTCTATGGGATTAAGATCTGGTGACTGCTGGCCACTAAAGTTTTCTTAACTTTTCGATTAAACCACTTGTCAACCAACTTTGACCGATGACATGGCATGTTATTGCCCTGAAAGATAAAATTCCGCGAACTTATGTCTTGTGCAGATGGCAGCAGGTTGGACCAAGGTTCATACGCAGTGTTTCTTTCAGGCACACATCCAGGGGCGAAGCCCTCCCGGAAACGACCATTTGCCCCCCTGGAAACATTTTAGGTTACCGAACCAAATTCTAATAAACTCAGGCTATGATGAAAAAGGAAGTTTTTATGCTACAAATATTTCTCCAATTATATATTTTTTTAATATTTGTTCAAATGGTACTAGTTATAGTTTAGTTTATTAAAAAGTGTATCACGACGCATGATATTCTTCAAAATATAATAAGTAGACTAATCATGCCTAATTGTATGGGAATTGTGATTCAGGATCAAGAGTGCGTTGAATGCATTTTAATAGATAAAAATTTAAAGCCTGAGGACCCCCTCCTTTAGCTGAAAAAAGTTTGTTATTCCTGAAATGTTTGAAGAAGTAATTACTATATCAGGGATGTATATAGAATTTTTCGTCGGGGGGGGGGGGGACGAAAAAGGAAGTTTTTGAAATCCACCATCTGGAACAAAATTAAAGTTAATAAAAAATTGAAAAATTAAAGCATTTTTTTCTTTTTTCTAATGTAAGTTGATACATTTTTATAAAATTAAGGCACTTTTTTCTAATGTAAGTCGCATTTTAACAAAAAAAAAAAATCCGGGGGGGGGGCAATGCCCCCTCTAAATGCGCCCCCGTGCTGGATATATATAATAATTACTTCTATATATATAAATATAGTAATTAACATTATATCATCATCGTCAACCATTATCAATCCACTGCTGGACGAAGGTCTCCCCAAGTTTCCTCCACAACGGTCTGTCTTGTGCCAGTCTCCTCCATGTCACTCGCACTGGTCGCTGCCTTGGCCAGGTACATTCCAGCTGCCGGAGACTGAGGGCCAAGATTTAAGTTGTGGAGTCATTTTGGAGGGGTTTGGCCATAACTCACCACGCTGGCCAAGCGGGTTGGTGAGTGTGGGATAGCATTTCCTCTAATCCCGATGGTATAGTTATACCGCTATTGGCGGTCGTCAGAGCCCCTTTAGTGGGAACAGGATGTACCATGAGAAGGCGGGGTTGACATTTGTCAAGGAGAGGCTGTGATGTTACGCATCACCTGACCTTACATCCCTAACATTATATATATATATATAGCAAATGGAAAACTTGCCCCCTCTAAGGTTCCATTTGCCCCCCCCTGGCCAAAAAGTCCTGAAAGAAATGCTTCGTACGGTCCTTAAAAGTCCTTAAGAACTCCTTATTTTTTATTTCCATTTTTAAGGCCCTTTAAAGTCCTTATTTTTTTAAACAAGTGCTTATTTTTTTCTCTGTCTTGTTTTTGTGCTGCAATAATGGGCATTGCAATCCTGCCCCCATTCTTGTTTGTGTGTCTGTAAATATGCTAACCTGTTCACCAGGGGAGCTTTCTTTTAGCCATTGAAGGGAAATAATCCCCTGGAATGTTCTTAAAAATGATCTACACCCCACCCCCGCCCCACACTTTTCTCATTGTAGCCTGCATGACTTACCTTGCCTGACCTTACCAGTGGGATTAACATCTGTGTTGTGTCTTTTCAGGGGTCAGAGTCAAAGCAAAGGTGGCGGGGGGGGTGTCTGTTTGACTTCACAATTTATGGTGTCAGTTGTCTTGTGTGGTCTGATCTGTCTAGTGCCTACTGCTCTACTCAATTCACCTTGCTTCATTGTCGCTGTCTCCCCTCCTTGTCCTTATTTTTGGCGTGTATTTAATTTTGTTCTTTGTCGGCAAAGTAGTTTATATTTGGGGCAAAAAATGCCTGGTAAATAGCCACTAGCGCTGTTTAATCCCCTACATATGTATATATACATACTGACAAGGCTCGAAAAATCCAGGGTGCCAGGTCGCCCAGGTGCCTAAAACTCGGGCTGTCGCTTTTAATTTTCTCCTTACTTGAGGTTTCGTAATTTGTATTATCTATTAAAAAGTTATAAATTTAGGTACTGCGGACACCGATAAAGAAAAGGAAACAAAAAACAACATGGCTCAGCGTTTTAAAAAGTCTGTGAGGTAATTGTCAGGAGAGGTGGTGTCATTGGGAAAGTACCAAAAATGCGGGAGCAGAAAAATGTAATGCGCAACAGCAAGATAGAAGACCGCAAAGATATTGTAAGAAAAAAATATATATATATATATATATATATATATATATATATATATATACTATAAAGAAGATACCTAAGCAAAAAAATACATATATAATTTTGACTCACACCTAGTACAACATAGAAAAGGTTATGTATCTACCTGCGTGAGTAAAAGGAGAAAAGATAAAAAGAAAATAAAACAACTGAATGTAGAAGGTGTCGAGAATACTGAGCCTTGGCTTTATCAAGGACCAGCAAAAACTCTGCATTTTCTCACTTCCACAAAGACCTAGTTGGAAATGGGTTTCTGCAAGGCCATAGATGCAAGTAACATTCCCACCTAAAATAGTTAAAAAATATATATATAAGTCATGTCCTCCGTAGAGTAGCATGACCTAGCACTAGTTAACAATTTCGCTTGCATCCATTAACCTTCATGGCCCGACCCATGCTCTTCATCTGTTACTATTAAACAGAGAGAAGAAGATTAAAGAGAACTCAAGCTGTGAGAGTGACATAATAAATAGAAATGATTTTCAGCTATAACGAAATTCCAAGTTCGTTTGAGAGAGAATTTAAACCTGAAAAACAAATTTTACATTGCAATTAAAAAGGAAATGTTAATTTATAACGAACAGATTTTTGAAAGAAAACTTGAGTCTAAAACCCCTACTCTACAACTTATGACAGCACAAAAACGAGAATAAGTTAAAGATAATAATTAACTAAAGAAAACTTTGTGAAAGTTATATACCTTAAACAGTTAGTTGCAATATGTACAAAGTATTTCAGCAGTGCTTTAAGTGCATAATTAATTAGTTATTAAGAACTTAACTACTTTGAAAAAACAGCGCATAGACAGCGCATAGAAAAGGAACAAGCTTAGCCATCTTCTGTTCCTAGGTACCACAAAAGACGCTCAAAGTTACAAAGAAAAGTAAGAGTTAAAACCCGCATAAATGTTAACAGACAAACCAATGCTTAAAAGCTGAAAAGCTAAAAAACGACAGAGAAAGGTACATGAAGTACAAACATTGAACTTATAAAACCTAGAACCCAAAAACAAGGAAGAGAGCTTACCTCTTGAGTTACAAAAACTTTTCTCCTCACAAGAGAACATGGCTGACCTCTTCCGCCACTCCCTAGACGCTGGGGGGCAGTGAGGGTGGGGCTGATGGCCTCCTCATACAGCAAGAAACCAACGCGCGGAGATTTTAACCAGAGAAAAAAATATATAAACTTAAGACTGTGGATCTGTATGATCAGAATGAGCAGAATTAACTCTCCAGAATACATGAGAAATATTATAAAATACACGAGCAGTTTATTTAATAATCTTTGCATGTATTAAATCACCTTAGTGAGCTTCTATAGATTAATCAGAATCTTATTAATTTTAATGTTGGTTTTACTATTTTTAGTATAGCTATCCTAGTGATGAATAACTGGTTTTCTTTTTATTTGTTTTTATTTTCTTTTATAAACAGATTTTTAAGCTTTTTTGTGATTTTGTTTATATTATTTAATTTTTTGTTTTAATAGGACCGTCATATCCATAGCACTAAGGTTCCTTTAGGTAGTTAATAGGCATCCTCTAGCCAACTTCCTTACGGCTTTGATTGGTCAGAATCATATTATTAACTGTGTAGAAAATTAAAGCAGATCTGCCAACCTTACTCTATTATTCAGAATAATTTTTCTTAAAGTTCTTTAGATGAAAGAAGAAGGAATTTCGTTCTCTAGAAAACTTTCTAATAGTATATTAATGTGGTAATTGAAGTCCAAATTGTTGCTGCAAATTCTTGAAATTCTTAGGACCTGAGAAATTAGTACTGGTTTTACTTTTTTATTTGTTTTTATTTTCTTTTATAAACAGATTTTTAAGCTAATAGATGGGTTACCTCTGTTGATTTTGCTTATATTATTTGATTACTGTGGTTGTTTTACATAAGTCATAAGAGAGCTAAGGTTCCTTTAGGTAGTTATCAGGCATCCTCTCAGATAACTACCTTACACTTTTCAGAATCATATTGATGATAACTGCTGTAGTATCAATAATTCAGAAGTTATAGATCTGCCAACCTTACTCTATTATTCAGAATAATTTTTCTTAAAGCTCTCTTTTATGTAAAGAAGTAATCAGGAACTTGAGTTCTCTAGAAAGCATTTCTAACAGAGGTATATTAATGCCTCTTTGATAAAAGAGTTGAATTTTCCTTTCAAATTGTTGCTGCAAATATCTTGAAATTAACATTTCAGGACCTGAGAAAGTAATTGAGAATGTACTAATTTCTCAGGTCCTAAGAATTTCAAGAATTTGCAGCAACAATTTGGACTTCAATTACCACATTAATATACTTTTAGAAAGTTTTCTAGAGAACGAAATTCCTTCTTCTTTCATCAAAAGAACTTTAAGAAAAATTATTCTGAATAATAGAGTAAGGTTGGCAGATCTGCTTTAATTTTCTACACAGTTAATAATATGATTCTGACCAATCAAAGCCGTAAGGAAGTTGGCTAGAGGATGCCTATTAACTACCTAAAGGAACCTTAGTGCTATGGATATGACGGTCCTATTAAAACAAAAAATTAAATAATATAAACAAAATCACAAAAAAGCTTAAAAATCTGTTTATAAAAGAAAATAAAAACAAATAAAAAAGAAAACCAGTTATTCATCACTAGGATAGCTATACTAAAAATAGTAAAACCAACATTAAAATTAATAAGATTCTGATTAATCTATAGAAGCTCACTAAGGTGATTTAATACATGCAAAGATTATTAAATAAACTGCTCGTGTATTTTATAATATTTCTCATGTATTCTGGAGAGTTAATTCTGCTCATTCTGATCATACAGATCCACAGTCTTAAGTTTATATATTTTTTTCTCTGGTTAAAATCTCCGCGCGTTGGTTTCTTGCTGTATGAGGAGGCCATCAGCCCCACCCTCACTGCCCCCAGCGTCTAGGGAGTGGCGGAAGAGGTCAGCCATGTTCTCCTCTTGTGAGGAGAAAAGTTTTTGTAACTCAAGAGGTAAGCTCTCTTCCTTGTTTTTGGGTTCTAGGTTTTATAAGTTCAATGTTTGTACTTCATGTACCTTTTCTCTGTCGTTTTTTAGCTTTTCAGCTTTTAAGCATTGGTTTGTCTGTTAACATTTATGCGGGTTTTAACTCTTACTTTTCTTTGTAACTTTGAGCGTCTTTTGTGGTACCTAGGAACAGAAGATGGCTAAGCTTGTTCCTTTTCTATGCGCTGTCTATGCGCTGTTTTTTCAAAGTAGTTAAGTTCTTAATAACTAATTAATTATGCACTTAAAGCACTGCTGAAATACTTTGTACATATTGCAACTAACTGTTTAAGGTATATAACTTTCACAAAGTTTTCTTTAGTTAATTATTATCTTTAACTTATTCTCGTTTTCGTGCTGTCATAAGTTGTAGAGTAAGGGGTTTTAGACTCAAGTTTTCTTTCAAAAATCTGTTCGTTATAAATTAACATTTCCTTTTTTAATTGCAATGTAAAATTTGTTTTTCAGGTTTAAATTCTCTCTCAAACGAACTTGGAATTTCGTTATAGCTGAAAATCATTTCTATTTATTATGTCACTCTCACAGCTTGAGTTCTCTTTAATCTTCTTCTCTCTGTTTAATAGTAACAGATGAAGAGCATGGGTCGGGCCATGAAGGTTAATGGATGCAAGCGAAATTGTTAACTAGTGCTAGGTCATGCTACTCTACGGAGGACATGACTTATATATATATATTTTTAAACTATTTTAGGTGGGAATGTTACTTGCATCTATGGCCTTGCAGAAACCCATTTCCAACTAGGTCTTTGTGGAAGTGAGAAAATGCAGAGTTTTTGCTGGTCCTTGATAAAGCCAAGGCTCAGTATTCTCGACACCTTCTACATTCAGTTGTTTTATTTTCTTTTTTATCTTTTCTCCTTTTACTCACGCAGGTAGATACATAACCTTTTCTATGTTGTACTAGGTGTGAGTCAAAATTATATATGTATTTTTTTGCTTAGGTATCTTCTTTATAGTATGTGAATTCTGAATTTTCAAAACTGCTGCGTTGCGCGTTTTGATTTTCAGGTTATTTTGCACCCTTCGTTTTAAATTCTAAAATTTTTTCCTTAGTCTTCAGTTTTGCTCTTAAGTATATATATATATATATATATATATATATATATATATATATGATGTCTTCCACTCTTGTCATTTTTCTGATACAAGAGTTCCTCTTATCATCTCTCCTGGTTACACCAAGCATGAATGTCTCCATGCCTCTTTGAGTTGTCTGCAACCTTTGTATGTCTCTTTTAGTTAACGTCCACGTCTCTACACCATACATAAGCACTGGAAGGATGCATTGATCAAACACTTTTCTTTTAAGACATAATGGCAAATCCCTGAAATGACAATGGGCTGGACATACTGCCAGAAGGACAGACCATTGATGGACAGCCAAAATTTTAGATTGGATTCCAAGGGACAGGAAAAGACCCAGAAGAAGACCACATGGGAGATGGATGAAATTCGAAAGTATGCGGGAGTAACCTGGAGGAGACTGGCACAAGACAGACCGTTGTGGAAGAGGCTTGGAGAGACCTTCGTCCAACAGTGGATTGATAATGGTTGACAGGGATGATGATGATGATATATATATATTTTACTTTAAAGCATTTTGACAGAAAATCTGACGCAAGGAAGTTACTATTTGCACTTGCAGAAGCCTACGTGTTGTGAGAATCCCGCAGAGCTATTCTGTAGCATGGAACCATTCTGCAAATTGCATTGCCTAGTTTTGGTACACTAATTGTATTAGTTAAGCAATTTTTTTTTCAATCGTAAAAGTTGCATGCTAAAAATATCAATAAGAATAAAAAGGCAGCTGTCTAAGCATGTACAAAACCAACCCAAAACGTACAATTAGAATTTTACTACTAAAAGGCATATTAGATAAAAACAAGATCTTTCGCAACAGGCGCCCTGTGCGTCATCAGGTTAAAAGAACTGGCACTAGGAGAACACACTTAATATATAGATAGTCCCGAAGACAACAGCAATCCTGGTCAGTGACATGATATCCGTGTCACAACTTGGTTACAGCGAGAAACAAAGCCGAGAAAGAAAACACCAAATAGATGACAAATACATACTCACCGTTATCAACCCCCGCAATAGGGTACTTTGCATGACACAAAAAGTTAAATAAGTGAATCCATGGTGCATGTACATGTGCAAAATAAGTGAATCCATGGTACATGTGCAGGTAAGTCATCGTTACAACATACATTTTTAAAAACGTCAATATACAAACTTTCGGCGAAGAGAGTCATATACCTACCTCTGGTCTTAAGTAATAAATAAGTCTCAGACCAAGAGGGCAGACGAGTTCCAGACTTAACCAGGCGTGCAAGGGCAGTATTAGTAGATCCAGTCTTTACAGTGTACTGATGTTCAGTCACTCTGACTCCCAAATTACGAAGAGTGGATCCTATGTACCATGAATTAGGAGCAGCAGCAACGTCGGTCTTCAAGGGCACACAGTACACGCCCCACTGTTCTTGAATGGGTTTGGGCTCACGATCCTTCCTAAGCATGCTCCGAAGGTTAGAGGCCACATCACCAAAATCTTTTTGTGTTTTTTACACTCTTTGTAATGCATTTGAAACCGGTGGAAGGAAAGATATTGATCCCACATAAGTAATCTGCTCGAGCTCAACACACAACGAAGTCGAATTACCTCTCCTATGCCGAGCACACAACTTTTTCACAATACCAACATCATACCCATGTTCCATCACAATGGTCTTAATAAAAAAGTTCTTTATTCCGAGCAGCAATGCACGAGGAATAAGTATACGCTCTATTCACCAAAGCCCTAATAGCTGCAAGTTTATACCTAGCCGGGTGGAAAGAGGCGTGTGGAATAATATCAAAAGAACCAACAGCCTTCCGATACACTTCAAAAGTCAAATAATTCTTATCAACATGTCTGGTAATTAGAAGGTCCAAGAAAGGGATCTTAAAATTTTCCTCCCATTCTATCATCAGGTTAATAGTAGGATATTTAGACAAGAGGCTTCTAAAAGAAATCAAAGCATCACCTGAATGTGGCCAAATGACAAAAATGTCATTGATGTAATGCAAGTACAGTGCTGGAACCTTCTCTGCCCTGGTTAAAATATCGTCCTCCAAATCTTGCATGATCACCTCTGCCAAGACAGCAGAGAGGGCGAGCCCATAGGAGTGCCACCTCCCTAACGGTAAATGGTTCCATTAAAGCGAAAAAAGGATCTTTTTGCAATAATATTTAAAGCGTCAGAGATTGCCTGAACTTGCATTGGGGGAATAGTTCCCAATGATTGCCCGAACTTGCATTGGGAGAATAGAATGGGAACTATTCCCCCAATGCAAGTTCAGGCAATCTCTGATGCTTTAAATATTATTGCAAAAAGATCCTTTTTTCGCTTTAATGGAACCATTTACCGTCTGGCAGGTGGCACTCCTATGGGCTCGCCCATCACCCCCTTAATAGCTTTATAGGCCCGCGCACCGAATACCGGAAGCTGAGTGATGTAGGGGAGAGTAGTCTGGTCATCAGTGGTGGGTGGTCGAGCATGCATGAGCTTGCTCACTCTGTGTAAGCGTGATTGTCGATGTGCGTGGTTGTCATTGTCAACTAAGTTTATTTTCATGAAGGAATATTTTTAGGAAAAACAGCACCAGAAGTAAATTCAATATGCCATTTAGATGCAGCGTACCCCACTGTCGCGGTAATTATGATGATGGACCACGAGTAAGTGTCTTCAAATACCCTACTAATAGGGAGGTTTTCAGAAAATGGATTACTGCAATCAAGCGTGAAAATTTCAAGTGACCAAGAACTCTACGGTAAGTGGAAACCTTTTGTTGACCTTATTTAAACTACTCGTAAAATAAAAATTTTGAACTAGAAAATTTAAATTTGGTTAATTTTATAATCTAATGCATCTCACAGCGGGAAGTCGAGCACTGAAAAGATTTTTGAAAAATGAAATTTGTTTGTAATGGAAAGAATGGATTACTTGTGTTGTTATAGTAACCCATAACATGTTTTTGCCAATGTATCAAATAAATTCAAAGTAAAATATGTATATTTAGGAAGGGATTTTAAACTTTATTATGGACACACAATAATAAGGGTTGCATGTTTTTGATCCCAAGAGTAATATGTTAATACATTCATACTTACTGAAGAGCAAAACTGAAGACTAAGTAAAAAATTTTAGAATTTAAAACGAAAGCTGCAAAATAAAAGCTGCAAGATAAGTTATTTAAGTGTCGAAGACCTAAGATAAGGTCGAAAGCTTCCAACTTACGAACTTTTTGTAAAAGTTTTAGTTAACGTAACTAGCGTGATCAAGTTACCTTTCTTCGTCACGTCATTAAGTGTCTTAGGCAGTTGCCAGACTAAACTTTTTTGGGGTCCCTATTTCTGGGCACAAGTGCTTGTAAAATACCTATACCCTATACATGTATGTCATGTACACATCTAACATACCTATGTCCTTTATATAAATGTGAAAGCCTTGTTGCCATGTAAAATACATCTTTTGTGTTTGCAGACATGGAGAGTTGCATTGAATTATCATTTTTAATATTTATTACTAAAGGAACACAAACACTGAATCAAGTATAGACAGCAAAAATTAGATATGAATGCCCAAAAACAGAAGTTCACACATAGTTCAGGAGTAAGTTTGCCTTTAAAATGTCTGTTTAAAGATTTTGAAGCATTTTTCTACAAACCAACTCATTGAAGAACTCGCGTGTGAGCAGTGTGTATGCTCTATCAGTGGTAGGATGGGAATTTATCAGAAACATTCAATTTTTTAAAAATTAAGTGAAATATATCAGTACACAGGTATTGGTTCAATATTACTTGCTTAACTGCCAATGTTTCCTGTAAAATTATAAAAAAAAAGAGGGAAATATTACCCAACTTATAACTCGAGACATATCAGGTGAACTACCAATGCTGTTAATAGCAGTAGCAATATCTGTTTGTTTTATTTATAAAATGAGTACCCAAAAAAGTGTCTTTCAGTGTACACACAATTTTGTAGTGTCCCCCAAAATCTCTTCGTGTCAACATATTTTACAAAAATTTTGTTCCTAAGAAACACAAACATTGGATCGAGTATAGACAACAAAAATTAGAAATGTGAATGCACAAAAACAAAAGTTCACACATAGTTCAGGAGTTAGTTTGTCTTTAAACTGTCTTCTTATTTTAAGGTTTGCAAAGGAGTGCGTATCATTGAACGATAACTGCTTAGCAATATCTTGGTCTAATGGCACGATAGCAACACCATTAAGTCTTTGTTGAAGCATTGTCGATTGCAAGTTATATTTTACCAAGGCCATTTTCGAAAAAGAATACTCTGCTTGTCAGTTGGTTATTGATATTATCAAATATAGTTTTAATACATTGAATACATTTGGGAAAACATCAATCAAATTGTCATATACGCTGTATTGACAAGTCGCCAGACACCTTGAAGGGAAACACAGCATAGCATTTATTGACATACATTAGTACGTGTCGGTCTACCTTTGACCTTAATGCATGCACTGACCCTTCGAGACATGCTTTTGACAAGGTTTTGGAACACAGCGATAGGTATGTGCTTCCATTCAGTACATAATGCTGTCCCTAACTGTTGTTTAGTAGTAGGCCTTGGTTCCAAACTTCTTATGCAGCACTCTAATTCATCCCATAGGTGCTCTATGAGATTAACATCAGGGATTTGTGCTGGCTAGTCCACACACGATACAGAATTATCGTCAAACTACGACGTAACAGTCCTTGCTTTATTGCTCGGTTTCGCAGTATTGCCACAGAGTTGGTAGGACATAATTGACCAGAATATCGAGGTAGACTTGCTGGTTAACAGGTTTGTACACGATAACCAATGGGCTGGGACCATACCACGAAAAACACCTCCCACACGAGTACATTGCCAGCTCCAAACTTGACCGTAGAAACAGTACACTGTGGTAAATAGCCTTCCCCCGGCTGCTGTCATACCCACACATGCCCATCAGACTGATGGATCATGTATCTTAATTCATCAGTCCATGGGACCTGTTTCCATTGATCTACGGTCCGCAATAAATGTTCTTTGCGCCATTCTAAATGATGAAAGCATTCTGAGTGAAGATGAAAGGCTTATGAGCAACCACAGGACTACGGTAACTCATGGAATTGAGTTCTCCGCGAATGGTACGTGTACATACTGAGGTTCCAGCATTTTTACTTACCTGTACACTGAGGTCTTTCAGGCACGCTATGTGTCTTGCACTTATTCAGTACATCCAAAACAGTTGACTTGGGTATGTTTAAACGCCTCTCGGGTTCTCTTATAGACAACCCACTAATATAACCCCCAATGATCTTTCCTTTCTCGAAGTCAGTTCTCTCCTGCCGTGACATTTTCACTCAACCTCACAGTGCAATGGGATCGCGGTCAGCTGCAGGCTTGTTTTTATTGCATTTGCAGCTGTACCGCAAATCTTAACAACGCAGCGGATACGTTCATTTGCTCTTGAAGGGGTGTCCTGTAACTTTTGTCAATATAGTGTATATATATATATTTTACTTCTTTTTCCCTTCCTTTTTCTTTGTGTTTTGCGCAGTGCCTACACACACTTTTGATAAAGTCATAGAACTGTGAAATTTCACTACGTAAAAATTCATCCAAATCCTCATTGTAAAAATCTAAAGAGTTATTTAGAGAAATTTGGTCAATCGCATTAGAAGTTTGGCCGTTAACTAATTGAAACGGAGACTGACAGTTTTTATAAGCTAACAGACATTTGTTAAGAGTGCTATGCAACTGATCAATAATCACATTAAGTGTTTCTACTTCAAATTTTTCCATCCTTGAAAATAGTGTCGTTATGGTTATTGCTATCTGCATATTTTTTATTGATCGTGATTCGACAAAACTTCCCAGAGATTTTTCACTTAATGTTTTAACTATTCATATTTTTCAAAATTATATCTTTCATTGGCAATGAAATGCAGTGTTAGAATTAGAAGTAAATCTTCTACAGGCTCAGCGAGCTGACCACTTGAATTTTCAAATCACTGGTCTGCCAAAATGCCCACTGGTCTGTGCAAAAAATATATATACACTATCTACCAACAAGTAATTGGACACCTCTGCAATCGACGATACCTGCGGCCCTGTTACACGTCATGGCCGCCGCTGTTAAATATCGTGTGGGAAACAACAACGCAAGCAGTCGCATGCAAGATGCCACGCAGTTTGGAGCTCTCTGATTTCGAGAAAGGTGAAATCGTCGGGTATCACAGAATTGGCCGATCCATACGTGACATATCCAGCGAGTTGAAGTACCGAAAATCGAAAGTGGCCTACGTGATTGGCAAGTGGAAGATGAGAGGTGACTGTGGGAATGTGCCACGACCCGGCAGACCTACAAATTTGGTAGTTAGAGACCGACGGATGCTGGCCAGAGAAATTCGGAAGAACCGCACCAAATCGATGGCCACATCCGCAAGGAATTTCAACAGGCATCCGGGAGTGTTCTTTCGATGAATACCATCCGTAAAGAAGCCCATCTTCTCGGTTATAATGGACGTGCTGCCGCCCACAAGCCTTTAATCACCAAATCCAATAGCGCTGTTTGGCTAACATGGTGCAAAGAACGTAGACAGTTTACCGTTGAACAGTGGAAACAGGTTCTCTGGAGCGACGAATCAAGATTCACCCTCTACCGTTCGGATGGCAGGGTCTGGGTTTGGTGTCTGCCTGGAGAATGCCTCCTGCCGGAATGTATTGTGCCAACTGTGAAGTTCGGCGGCGGTGGAATTATGGTATGGGGGTGTTTCTCCTGGTATGGCACGGGACCCTTGGTCGCAATTCCTGGTAGACTCAACGCCGAGACCTACTGTACCATTTTGGATGACCATGCGCTTCCTACGTTGTGGCAGTTTTATGGGGTGACCCATGTTACTTTCAGGATGACAATGTCACGGTCATGTTGCGAAGTCCACCATGGCTTTCTATGGTGAAAATAGGGTTAATCGAATGGACTGGCCGGCGCAGAGCCCGGACCTTAACCCTATCTAGCACCTCTGGTACCAGTTGGAGCGTCGACTTAAGGGGTGCCCCCACCATCCGAAATCGGTGAAGGAACTGATCTGTCTTCTCCAAGCCGAGTGGAAGAAAATACCGCTAGCCGTCGTACAACGCCTGGTTGAGAGTATGCCCCGCCGGGTCGCGGCTGTAATCGCCGCTCGTGGAGGCTCCACCAACTATCGAAGGGTGAATAAACTTAGTTTTCCTTTGCTATCACAGGTGTCCAATTACTTGTTGATAGATAGTGTATATATGTATATATTTGCAGTATATGTAGAAAATAATGTATTATTTTCATTGTAGTAGTATATCGCAAATTTAAAATGGAATGTGTGTGTGTACATAATTATGAAAATAGTACTAATAATTAAAACACAAAACATGCTATGCAGTGGTAGAAAATAATAATAAAAAAACTGACCAGTTTATAGCAAAAGTTGGTAGTTCACTCATTTTTACTGGTCCAGGAATGGCACAAATACTAATACATTTTGTATGTACATGGTGCTAGTATCCAGAATGGTACCTTGATTATAAGGGCACTGATATGAAGCACTATGCACCAGTGCACTATCAAGCACTTTTGAACATACCAAAAGCCACCTTCATGGAATTCATTGCTTCACATGAATTATCATTATCAATGTGAAAGGCAATTTCATGTAGACAGAAATACAATTTAGCAAAGTCAGAGCATAAATCAGTGGCGTAGCGTGACTTTGTAAGTAAGGGAAGCAATGCAGCTAATATGCGATAAATAGATGGCAAAAGTGGTATGAATGAAAACTTATAATAATTAAAATCAGCAAGCGACCCGTAGTTTATTTGCTACATTGACAATACGGTATGGCAGAAAGCATCGTAAGACCCCTTCCCGCCCAAACGCGACCATGCGCGGTATCACCAAAATGAAATGTCTATGTAGAAGTTCAAATGCAAAGATTTATATAAAAAAAAAAAAAAAAAAAATCAGTGAAAATGTTGAAAGGGAAAGAAACTTGTCTACCCACACAGCAAAAAGAATTGGGGGTTGCTTCTATCAGAGCAAAAAGGGCTCGGGCTGTAGAATATTTACTGCTGTTCGGGCTGGTGCTCTTGGAGAGCGAGATAATTTTTTTTATTTATAGATGTGATTTGCTGTTATAATGTTACAAATATAAATGTGATATAACTTTTGTTGTTTTGTTTGAAGAATGTTTTCTAATATTTAGTTACTTTTAATCTTAAGTATGTGTGCTACATTTCTGTGAGACTGACATTGTTAGAGAGTCTTCTTCTTATGACGAGAAATGTGGGAAATTAATAACAGCTCCATTGGCACACCCAAAATTAAGGGATGGTGCTGTTCCATCCCAGTTTCCAGGATGTTTGGATTACATGTCCAAAGTGGGCACATCTAGGGAAGGTCCTGATGAAAAAAGAGCCAGAATTGAAATGGAAACTCTTGAGCGAGCAGTTCAAGAAAGCATTGAAAGTAAAGCATTGTATGATAAGAAAAAGGCATGCTGCAATTTATGTGAACTTAAAAAGCATTTGCAATCAACAAAAATTTCTAATATTTGGAATGTCATCATGGATAAACCAGATCAAGTAATTTTTCTGGACTTAAAAGTTTTCACCTGGCCCTTCTGTGTTAAAATCAGTATGTGTCAATAATGAATTGGATATAATGGTATATTTAGGAAGTTCACCAGTAAAGCACTTGGGTAAGTATAATTTTCCTTTCAAAATTAGATACATTAATGATGTATCCGACATACTGCAGACTGTCGAGGAATTGCACAAAGAAAGTAGTGACTCCTCGGTCAGTGATGTGATTAGTGTAATCCAGGAATTATTACTAAATATGCTAAAGGTGTTACCAGAAGAAAAAGGTGTTGTTAATTTTATAACTGAGCAACTCATGCTTATTTCTAACAAAAAATATCATGTAAGATATTATGTTGTGATTTCTTAATATTTTCAAGTTTAGTTTTTTCCATTTCTCCTCATGCATATAAATTTTTAAGAAGTTCTGGATATGTAATTTTTCCGCATCCATGTACAATACAAAGAATATGTTCAACGTTGAAATTAGATCCTGGATGTGAACAATTTGATGAACATTTTTTTGTCGTATATGAAACAGAGGTTTGGTATGATAGAATCGAGAGATCACATTGTGTGTCTTATTGTTGATGAAATTCACATTAAGTCGTGTCTTGATTTCAAGGGGGGAAATATTGTAGGGGCTGCCTACAACAGTGAGAAATGTGCTACAACTGCTTTTGTATTTATGGTTCAGAGTTTTTTTGTCAGCCTATAAAGATGTTGCATATATTTTGCCTGTAAGTAAGATAACAGCTGAAGACCTTTTTAAGGCTATTAAGAGAGTTATAACAGGTTTAGAAGGTATTGGTTTTAAGATAATTTGTGTTAGCTCTGATAATAATGCAATCAATGGTAAAGCAATGTCTTTTTTTGCTTCTCCATCAAAACTGAGTATTGTGTACATTCATCCCTCTGATGTAAATAGACCTTTGTTTTTTATTTATGACCCTGTCCATATTTTAAAGTGCTTAGTAATAATTGGTTGAACCAACGTAACCATGGCCAGTGTATGTATTACAATTGATTTTGAAGATCATTCAAAAACTAAGACAGCATCTTTTGATTCCATAAAAAAAAATGTATTCTTTAGAACTGGGAAACTTGGTAAAATATGCATATGGTGTTACTTTAAAAGCTCTCTCTCCAACAAATTTAGAGACAAAATGTTTAGTTAGTTTTGCAAATTTTCAATGAACATGTAATTGAAGGTTTCATACAGTTTGGAGAAAAAAATGAATTGCCCCATTTTAGAGAGACTTCAGAGTACATAAAGATTATTTATACATGGTGGTCAATAATGAACGTTAAAAGCTTATTTAAGGGGGAACACAAAAGAGATAAGTTCATGGAGCCACTCACTAACAGTGACAATGATGTAAAATACCAGTTCTTAAGCAAATTTCTGGACTGGGTTAGTCAGTGTATTAATACAAAGTATTCAACTGGGGTATTGACAAGAGAAACTTTTATGTCTCTCAGATATACAACTATGCTGTGTTAGAGTTGGTAACATACTGTATAGAAGAGTTGAAATTTTCTTTTATATTAACAGGGAAAATTCAGACTGATGCTTTGGAGTATCGTTTTGGTAAGTTTCACCAGCTTGCTAGCTCTCAGTTTGCTATTTTGTTATGTCAGGTTTTTGAGACGGAATGCAAGTTATGTTTGCAAACTGTAGCTCCCTTAAAAATTGTCAGCAATGTATGGTGACTTAAATATTGATCTGGAGCAAAAAGAATTGACCAATACAGTAAATTTCAATGAAGATACAACTCTTTCTGGATTTGATAGAATTGATGTAAATAAAAAAGATGTGCATGCTGTTCAGCATTTACTTCCAGTTCTAACATGCGTAGCTGGTTATTGTGCTCACACAACTATTAAAAAACTAAAATGCAATTCTTGTAAAATGTACCTTGTAATAGATAATACTGTTAATTTTTGTCAGTATAAACTAACAGAAAAAGTGAATAGAGGAGGACTTCTATATCCTCATCCTGAAGTATTAGATATTGTAGTGCATACATATGTTATCGTACAAAAACTTGTTTCGGCTGATTTTGAAAATCTGCCTTTAAAGGTCAGAAACCAAAGGCAACTTATTTGGGATTTGACAAAAAATGTGCTAAAAAAAAAAAAAAAAAAAATATGTTTAAGTGTAGATTGCTCTGAAGGTCATGGTATTGAAGTTGTAACAAAATATATTATCATGGCTGCCACAAATACATTTCTTAATAATTACTGTAAAAGTGACAGAAATGAAAAGCAGGATAAAAAGGAAACTTCAAACCTTAAAAAAATAGTTTGAAAAAAAAATTGTAAAATACTTAAATGTTCAGTGAAAATAATTTTGAAAAGAAACCATTATTTTTTACCATATCTTGAAAATTTCATTAAGAACTTCATGCCCCACCAATCTTGAAATATTGCTTTTCCTTAATTACTGACATTACAGCAGCACATACAACTGCCCTATAGCCACCATGTTTTAAAAAAAAAACTGCCTTTAAATTTTAGATGAAATAAGCTTCTTCACAACAATGTAGCAGTGAATAATAATTGATACAACATTGGTGCAGGTAAAGCAGTCTATCTACTTTTTTAATCGTCATTTGTAATACTTTAATGTTTTGTTGATTACAAAGAAAACACTGCAGTCACTACATTTTAGTTTCTTAACAGTAATATAAGCGCAATAACTTCCTATAAATGTAAGGTTAGGAAGTTCAGAATCCACATTAGATATATCATTTTTTAAAACACTGGTGTGGAAGGCTGAAACATTTTCAGCTATCTGTATTTCTTTCCAGTCAGATAATTCCCTGAAACTACTGAAAGAAATATCCCCAAATTCACTTGAATTGATTAGCAAAGGTAGACTACCTTGGAGTCTTAACTTTGTTCCACATTTATAAACCTGACTTATAGAAATATGATACTGAAATCCCGCAAGCTGTCTATATTTTCTAAACAAGTTTTCTACTTCATCAGTCTGTACTTTTCCAGGCAGTAAGTATTTAAATTTAAGTTGATTTGTACAGTATCTAACCAACTGAAGTATAGCACAAGATATGTGTTTTAGTGCAGTATAAGTTTTGCACTATCACACTCCAATTTTTCCTACCTGTCATCAAGCCACCTAAGGAACTTTTCAATGAACATTATTTTTACATCTACTGTTGGTGTTTCTTGATATTTGGTCCTCAAGTTTTCCCCTTTAAAAACTGCTGTCACATTAAAAATATTCCACCATGCAATTATAATCTTAATAAATTCAGTGTCACTGAAACTTAGTATATTATTAATTCATCCAACAGTTAATAAAGCTTCAGCAATGCTACAGTTGAAAATCTGGAATATTAATTTCACATTTAATTTTTGTCTTTCTAAATTAGAAGGGCACAAAGCTTTTAATGTTAAACCATAACCATATTTCACAATTTGGACACTTTCAATCTCATGTAATTTCTTAACTGAAGTGAAGCCATCGGTCTTCATAGAGGACATTGAATTCAATAAACTAGCAAAAATAATTAAATCTGTGGAGTACCTGTGTTGGGGCTTCACTGCTGTAAGGTTTGACAACTGATCTGAAATAAAGGTAGGGGGCCGTCCATAAAGTACGTCCGAAATTTTTTACTATTTTTAGACTCCCCGCCTCCCCTGTCACATTTTGTCCGATTATTGACAACCCCCTCCCTAAAAAGTATGTCCTAATTCCCGCAACCCCCTTTATATTTGACGACTGCTTCTAGAAGTCTGTTGTGAAACAGAAAGAAAACATAATTATTCAAAGGAAACTTCCATATATTTACAAGTTTGCTTCAGAAAATGTTTATTATTTAGGCATTAATTTATAAACACGTACATTTTCTTTTGTAGCACGCTCTTTTGTTTTTCTCTGCATTTCACGTTGGCTTTTTTTCCATAGTCTTCAAGTTCCTTTAGCTTCTGCTTTTTTACGGTTAGTTCTTTCATCTGTACTTTCGTTAACATTCCACTTTGTTTCCTTTTCAGTAGTCCAAATACATCGACGTTTAAAATATTGATTTCATCATTCAGAGCTTGTTGCGCTGGTGCTAATCAAAAGAATATTCCGGGCTTAATTTTTGACGAACATGGGTTTTGTTCTTCATTACTTTTTTTTATCAGAAGAAACAACAGCGGTTTTTGTTGTTGTAGATATTCTGTAAGGACAATTGGCTTCAATGCTCGAAGATGCATCTTGAGAAGCATCAGAAGATGCAGTTTTTATAGCAGCTTGTTAGGATTGTTTTCCCCAGAATGACAGCAGTGAAGCTTTTCTGTACAACGTTTTTGATTTCCACTCACTAAAGTACTTTTCTACTAATTCAGGTACATTTAAATCTTCCTTGATGGATCAATTCCACTTAGTAGTTCTAATTCTGACTATTATATAGCTCTAATTATTGTACTATTCTTATTTAAAAAAAAAAAAAAAATTAAAAAAAAAATACGGGAAAAAAAGTGTTCTTAACAAAACATAGATGGCGCCAGCCGGGCTTGATAACGAAATATATCCAGGAAAGTTTTTCCGACGAATGGCAACAAGGAGTATCGGACTCCATTAGCGCGAAGTTAACCACGAACATCGGTGGTAAAGTCGCCACGCTCCTGAAGATGCCCAGAGTATGGGCGAAAATTTCGAGTATAAAGAACGGTAAAAATTGATGTTTGAATCCTAAGGCAAAGATCCAATGAGTATACCCAGCGAAAAGTGTGAGAAGTAAAGCCAGTCATCGCATACAACGGACTTTAGGACAACATCAACAAAGACCGGAAAACACGTGCGTGAAATGTTCCCGTCGCTAGAAAGGAATGCCAAGGTAAGCATTATCCGCTAGTTTTTTGTACAAGTTACTTCCTTGATGGAGTTCCAAATTGATACATCATCCTGTTGTTGCTTCCCTGTTTTATTTGAATGTGCTGTTTTATATCCTGCCTGCAGTTGCTGAAATATCGTCTGCTTATCCATTCGGAATTAAGAAGCAGCAGATATAAACAACCATACTAACTCAGCACTGAA
The DNA here is from genome assembly GCA_039090855.1 of Macrothele yani. NCBI lineage: Eukaryota > Metazoa > Arthropoda > Arachnida > Araneae > Macrothelidae > Macrothele > Macrothele yani. The sequence continues at coordinate 11,670,057 of CM076996.1, forward strand.
TTCACTTTGACTGCGTGCTTTATTGAACATACTCTGTTGAGGGGAAATGACACGCAAATTGCCTCGAGTGAACCGTTCTGTCATAGTGGCGCCTGTCGTTTTTTTTTTTTTCGTTCCACCATGGCAGCGATCAAGTTTCATTGACGTTCAAACTATCCCACGCAATCCAAAACTTTTGGGACTCATTATTTACCTGCGCTTGGTGGGTTACTACACTGCTACCCTAGGGTGCGCAACCCTTCTCAAAACAGCTCTGTCGACAACGCCTTTTCCATTTATTTATTTTTTAACTCGAAGCAACTGATATTTTAGGCATGGAATACAAAGTGGAGTTCGGGGACGCCTCCTACCCTGAAAACAAGTACACATTGCAGACGTATTTTTCAGATAAAATATAATTAAGCAATGCATATTGCATTCTCTCAGTTTTATTAAGTTGAAAGAGCTTAATTCTAAAAATCATAAAATATACTTGCAGACTCTCTCAAAGGACTGCGATACCCCCTCCCCCATAGATATAAAGACGTCTGCAAACATATTTAAATTCCAATGTGAACAAAAGGGGAGTTTTTTAATATTACGATTCCACTATATTTTAGCCGCTGGACGTCCGAATTACTAAACTTCCCCCTCCATGTCACATTTGGTCTGGTTGTCAGGAACCCCCTCTCCCCCTGTAATTTTGGACGCACTTTATGGACGGCCCCTAATTATGTTTGGTTTGTCTTCACTTACAAGTTTTTTAATTTCTGTGAAAAATGCATGTATAATATCTAACATTACATGAAATCTATTACTGTTATCATTTGTATTTCATGCCAAACATGCCACTTTTTCTTAAATTTCATAAAGAATATTTATATTCTTTATCTGTAATGGATTTGTTGTATTTTCTAGTTCATGAATAGGAACATTTCTTACATATATATGTATTGCGGTGCTGGGTCAAGTACCCCCCCCCCCCCATTGGTACATTCATATATATGTATCAGCAAATCACTGGTAACTGTGACATACTATTTCTGTGGTATACTTATTTCACACAAACAAGTTTACAAATATTATGTAGTTTGCTTTTTAAATTAATACCCAATTTTTTGGTATTTCATCCTCCTTCAAAAGTGATTTTAAGCTATTCAAATCATTAAAGTCCTAATCAAAATATGAAGTTTATGGTGATACCAATGTAAAGTACAGAAGTGAGGCTTCATATTCAATTTACCATATTTCATGTCACCTAGAGTTTCACATCTTGGATATTAATTTGGGAAAAAAAAATGTACGACTCAATTAACATAATTGTACCAGAAATTTTTGCCTCCATTCAAGTACTGGTTCATAAACTGTAATTTTAGAACGTGAGTGGGGTGAGGAAAACATAGTTTCTTTAACGTCTGTCATGGTCATTTAGTTAAAAATTAATTGCCGTGGGTAGCAAAATATAGACACTGAATCTTTTATTCACTAAAATATGTCAAATTTCACATAATGACTGCAAATAATTTGCTTCCTGTAAAAAGCATATGTTCAAGTTTATCAGCAGCATTGTTAAATTTTACTGATGCAGCATTCGAATTACCCAGTGGTCCGCTGGCCGTTGTCCAGTAAAACTTCCGTCGGACCAATAGACTATTAAATTTGCTGTCCCGGATGGCTAGTAAGTTTGTTTTTTTCTAATTTGTCACAAGTTAAAAAATGAATGTGTTTCTTTTACCTTGCTGTTTGGTTTTCTTTTTAGGCTGCAAACTAATGATAGGTTTAAAAACAAATATTGGATATAATTCCATTGAAATGATACATTGTTTACTACATATATTGTAAATGTCTTCAAATATATATATATTTTTTTTTTACGGACCCGTGGCTTGCAAATTCTAGTGGTCCACTGGGCCAGTAGAAGATTTATTTCTGATTCTAACACTGCTGATGACATGTACACAAGCTGTTGTAGTAACAAGATTCACTTTAGTAAGAGCTTTGGTGCTAAAGAATTTGCATGAGCCACTATTTTTCAAGTTACTCACAAGTTATGAATCTTGAAACATCTCCCATTTGACACTCAACATATTGGCAGGAGAATCCAGCATATTTTAGGTCACCACAGAACAATTCAGGGTGACAAAAAATATACTGTATGTGGAGTGGCATATCAGATGAAGTCTGGTTAAATTTATCCAAGACAGTGCTTCTTTTTCTAAATTATTTCTACCTCAGAATTTTGTAAAAAATATCAAAATGTGACCAAAATCTCAAATTTAAAATTCAACATGCCAGAAATAAGTGACATAAGTTAAATTCGTATTTCTAAATTTATCTTTGCACAGTTGTTCTCATCAATTACCTGATGAGATGTTTAAATCAAATCTTTGCACGGTTGAGAACAACCGTGCAAAGATTTGAACATCGACCACTACAACCGAGAGGTACGTGAAAGATTTTTCCTTGAATTACACTCGATTACAGAGTTATATGTTTGCAGTGAATACTAATAACTTCCAACTGAGAAATTGTATTTCACACAAAGGAAATATAACATGTAAAAAGTTCCAACAGTTAAACCACCATTAAATGGTTTAAACTGAAAAAGAATAACATATGTAAAACATGTTTTTAAATCTCGATACATCGAGAAATACGCGCGTATTAAACAATCTTGTTAAATTTTTCCTGTTACATTTGTTAATTATGAATTTTAAAATCTTTTGTATTGCATATGGAGGTATTTAAAAGAAGTCACATAAAGAGAAATTTCTACCTTTGCCTTTGTGTTTCAAAATCTATTTGTTTTACTCTATATCTCTTGATATCTCATGTATATACAGCCTGAAATTTTTTCTAATAAAATTATTTCCACAAATTTGTTCATTCTGGTTTGCATTGTTTTTATTGCTTAAGTGTCAAAACGGTTATCATACTCGGGAGATTAAGGAAGGTGACTAGATATGTTTTAAATCGTTCAAGTAATTGTTTTAATTAGTAAGAGTAATTTCACACTTTGCATAGTGAAAGCAGCTGGCTAAAGCAAAGTCAATAGTTTTCCAAAAGATATTCTTTTTAAATATATCAGAAATCTATAGATATCAGGGCTTGAAAAATATGGGAAAAGTTACATGCCCACATGACCAGCTGGGCATGTAACTTTTAGGTGTTTATTTACTAGCTGGGCAAGAAATTATTTACTTGCGCAGGTAGTAAAAGCTTGATGTGCAGGAAAATTTATCTTTTAAGGTAACAAACCAGAACCCTAATTTTTTTTTTTAAGTTAAAAATATGAACTGTTTTAACATGTTTGCACTTCCATTTTAAGGGTTTGTATTACAAATGTTCAATGCACAAAAGTGTGTATATCAATTTTTAAGATGCTGATGCTAAAATTAGTATGAAATGATACGATGATGAAACTGGTGTTTCGGAAATTTAGTGATTCTGCCATGTTCCTTTTGCTCAAGTTTTCTCCCTTTGTCACTAAACATGAGAGGCCAGTTAAATCAGAGGCATGCATCCTGTTGTTGATTAAACAAAATTTGGAGCAAAACTACATATGGTTTCCGATTTCTGGGCGTAGAGCATAACATAATTAAAGATGTGATATTGCTCTTTCCTTGGTACTTCGTAACAATAATACAACTTCCATTAATTAACAATGACATGAAACACGACATGTGATGACTGTCTTTTTTTCTTGTGTAGTAGGAAATTTTATTACACACTTTTTCATTTTAAAATTTAGTTGCCATGCACAGGCAATTATATTTTTTATTTACCTGCCCAGGCGAATGATTTACTGGGCATCTCGGGCATGGTTTTTTTAAGCCCTGGATATCGTTATTTTTAAGAGAAAAAAAAAGTACCTGGATCGGCATGAATCCACATATTATGAAAACATGAAAACTATGTTCTAAACAAATAAGGTTTTTGAAATGCAAGTAGAAATATATATTCGCTTTTTTTTTTTTTTTTTTTTTTTGGAAAACATTTGCTTAAAATGAGAGATCAACTTTTTATTCATTTATCTAGACTTATCTGTTTCCAGACTTCCTGCACCATGTCTTCAGAAGCTACAGCTATAATAACTGGAACTAATATATCTCATATTATCCGTTAACTACTGGGAAGTGTGCTTCCAAACGTGGGGGTGGGTGTCAATCTTTGTATGGGGATAAACTTCTCCAATCCTTCATAGAATTTATTTTGAAACCAAAATCATAAAAAAAGGAAAAATAATTTTTTCAATAGCTTTAGTAATGACAAAACATTTGTGCAAAATTTTATACCATTGCTTTTTATAGTTCCTGAGAAAATGGTACATCAAGTTAGTCAATTTATAATGAGACATGTACATCTTTTAAAATACATCCTATAGTACCAAAACAATTGCTTAGATTTATTCAGTACAATAACAGCATGTGCATTTGTCAGGTTCTCAAAAAAATATAATAATTACCTGGAAAAATACTTTAAGAAATTATTGGAACAAATTTCAGATTTTCTTAGAAATGCGTCTTTGAAATTCTTCAAGGAACAGCTAACGGACATGTAATTAAATTGTGTTTGTGATACACAAAGAACTATACAACCATAATTATTTGTACATTGGCAGTTTTCCTGAATACTTCTTGAAAATAAAATTGCCGCCCCGGTGGCGCAGTGGTCTAAGGCGCTGGCCTCTGATCATTCGTCCGTAAGGGGTCCGGGTTCGAATCCCGGTCAGGCATGGATGTTGTTTGTCTTACGGCACTGGCTCTCTCCCTTCCCTGGAACCAGTGACCCTAAATTAGGGATGGGCGACTGCTTATAGCCCATTGAGTTGCTCACGGTGGTCGTTAAACCTCCAATCAAAAAAAAAAAAATAAAATAAAATTTCAGGAAATTTCTGCCTATAAGTTACTTCTGTTTTTCCAGATAAAAAGAAAGGCTTATATTGTGGATCCAAATAGATTTGCTTAATGCTACTAATATACTTAATACAGATGTGTTGAACTTTGACAAGGTAACTTTTTGAAATAGTGCTCTGGAAGACAAAAATTATGAACTTTATATTTGCTTATCAAAATGAAGTTGTCCAAACACGTAACTAGATGGTACTAAAATTAGGAAAACTTATTATGTCATTATTGTACGTTTAATAATATAGCAATTGCATAATTTTCTTGAAATCTTAATTTATTTGATGCAATCAGTAGATCAAGCAGCAATTCACTGTATGTATGTTAAAAAGTGTTTTACTTGAGCCTTTGGTAATAATTAAAAAACAGAAAAAAAATTCAGTTTTTCTTTACCTTTTTTTATATATTAGTGATCACGGGATTGCACATAAATTGCCAGTTACTGTCTGATGTGAAAATACATTTTCACTAAAGGAATTATTTCATTACTAAAATTTTCATAGTCATAGGTTTGCAATGAATGAAAAATCTGATTCCTTAAATTAGTCCATTGACATCTTTTAAAACGACGGCGATACTTTGTAATGGACCCTCAAACTAATCTTTCAAGTACAGGAACTATTTGTTCACAAGTACAGGAATAATTTGGTTAATTATAAAGACACTATAACTTCAAGAGAAACTACGACAACAGTTTACAATTTCGATTACAGGAATGGTTTATCACTTCCAGTGAAATGACAGCGATGCTTTCATTAAGTTGACGAATCTGTCTTGCTTACCCTTTCAGGTCGAAATTATTGCTACGCTAAATTTAATTTCTTTTTCTTCTGTATTTTAAAAGATTATAAAGCAAACGTGTTAACTCTGCAGTTATTTAAAAACTAACACAAGTTCTTATTTAAATGCAGTGAAACTCTAAAAGAACTCACAACCTGGTTAGTTGGTGTACATAAAGACGCGTTCGCTTCGCACATCGCCGTAATGCTCACTCTCCGCGACTACAGACTACTCTAGTGACTTCACAAACCGGTGCGCTGGCCTGTTAAGCTATTACAGGGTGATGGCTCGCCCCTCTCTCTCCTGATTTGGCAGAGGTGATCATGCAAGATTTGGAGGACGATATTTTAGCCAGGGCAGAGGAGGTTCCAGCACCGTACTTGTGTTACATCGACGACGTTTTTGTCATTTGGCCACATTCGGGTGATGCTTTGCTTTCATTTAGGAAGCCTCTTGTCGTCTAAATATCCTACTATATTAACCTGACGATAGAATGGGAGGAAAATTTTAAGATCCCTTTCTTGGACCTTCTAATTACCAGACGTGTTGATAAGAATTATTTGACTTTTGAAGTGTATCGGAAGGCCGTTGGTTCTTTTGATATTATTCCACACGCCTCTTTCCACCCGGCTAGGTATAAACTTGCAGCTATTAGGGCTTTGGTGAATAGAGCGTATACCCATTCCTCGTGCATTGCTGCTCGGAATAAAAACTTTTTATTAAGACCATTGTGATGGAACATGGGTATGATGTTGGTATTGTGAAAAAGTTGTGTGCTCGGCATAGGAGAGGTAATTCGACTTCGTTGTGTGTTGAGCTCGAGCAGATTACTTATGTGGGATCAATATCTTTCCTTCCACCGGTTTCAAATGCATTACGGAGAGTGTGTAAAAACACAAAAAAGATTTTGGTGATGCGACCTCTAACCTTCTGAGCATGCTTAGGAAGGATCGTGAGCCCAAACCCATTCAAGAACAGTGGGGCGTGTACTGTGTGCCCTTGAAGACCGACGTTGCTGCTGCTCCTAATTCATGGTACATAGGATCCACTCTTCGTAATTTGGGAGTCAGAGTGACTGAACATCAGTACACTGTAAAGACTGGATCTACTAATACTGCCCTTGCACGCCTAGTTAAGTCTGGAACTCGTCTGCCCTCTTGGTCTGAGACTTATTTATTACTTAAGACCAGAGGTAGGTATATGACTCTCTTCGCCGAAAGTTTGTATATTGACGTTTTTAAAAATGTATGTTGTAACGATGACTTACATGTACATGCACCATGAATTTGCTTATTTAACTTTTTGTGTCATGCAAAGTACCCTGTTGCTGGGGTTGATAACTGACCTTGTGCTTATTTTTCACTTCGGTGAGTATGTATTTGTCATCTATTTGGTGTTTTCTTTCTCGGCTTTGTTTCCCGCTGTAACAAAGTTGTGACGCGGATATCGTGTCACTCACCAGGATCGCTGTTGTCTTCGGGACTACCTATATATGAAGTGAGTGTGTTCTCCTAGCGCCAGTTCTTTAAACCTGATGACGACGGGCGCCTGTTGCGAAAGATCTTGTTTTTACCTAATATGCCTTTTAGTAGTAAAATTCTAATTGTACGTTTTGGGTTGGTTTTGTACATGCTTAAACAGCTGCCTTTTTATTCTTATTAATTTTTTTCTTTCGGTATTCAGTTCAAACGTATTCAGAAATAAGACAATGCAATGCACTGTCTGCAATTTCAACAGATTTTTCAGTGTAACTAATGAACTGCGGTAATGCTGCAACAGCTAGCGATTTTAGTTCTTTATGAATTTCAAAGTAACACGAAAGTACTTTAAAATGACAGTTACTTTTTCAATAAGACAATTTCTTTCTTACATCTTTGGATTTCTGAGTCGGTCCTGTGAATTGTAGTTTTCTGTCGGAAATTACGATTCATGATTATGCGACTGTCATACATGCCAATTACTACGGAATGTCCGTAATTTCTGCGGATTTAGTTGTCCGATTACAAAACTCACTCTTGAAACTACGGATTTTACGAATTTTCAGTTTGTTTTAAAAAAAAATCATTTTGCTATTTTATGATATACATGAGGTTCTTAAGCGGATTCGCGGAATTCTCCACGGTTTCCCCCCCCCCCCCATTTAGATCGTTCTCAAGATTGATTCGTAACTGAAGATGAGGGTGGGGTGGGGGTGGGGGTCATTTTCCATCTGGGGACAGTATTTCGTGTTTCAAAGCTTTCGAAAACAGTAGTTAAATGGAGTGAAAAGTATTTGCCCAGATCGTAATTTTTTTTCTCCCTATGTTGTGTTTGTGTTTAATATTCTTGTTAAATATTATGGCATATGTGCTCGTATTTCAGCTTGAAACTGTAGGCAAGAATTTGTGGAAACGGAAGTTAGACGTGGCGAAAATTTCCTCCTAATCTTCAAACATAAGATACTTCTGCGAATTCGAGAAATTTCACCTTTTTCGTTAGTTTGGTCACTCAGGAGATCAATGCACAAGTAAACAGAATTTGGAGGGGGGAGGGGGGTGTAGATGTTCGTCGGAAAATGGAATTCCATCTTCACGAAACTTTAGAAAACGGAAAGTCGACGGAGTTCAGATTTTTTCCGTAACTTCTTTTTCTTGTGTTGTTACCTCTGTTTGGTATTTTTAGGTATCATTTTACTGCATAAATTTTTGTATTTTAGCTTGAAAGTAAGAGAAAAATTTCCAAAACCGGAAGTCGGACGGATTTCCCCGTAATCGCTACCTCCCCCTATGTTCCCACTCCAGCGCTGTTAAATATCCCCCACCCCATTAGTTTTTACATTTAATCTTGAGAACGAAATTCCTGAAAATCGAAGTGATGAATTTGGGAAATTTGTAAAAATTGATGCATGGTGTTCAAAAGTATTAATATTCCCAAAGTTACACCATTTATCTAAAATAGTTAAAGCTTGCTCAGGCTGATGGTTGTTATCAGAGGACATAAAAAACAATAGAAGAAAGAAAAAGCGACAATGAAGTAGTAGGGAGAGAATATCACCAGAAAGAAAATCAAGCCATGGTGCTGTGCAGTTGCAGAGTCAACAAAATGCAAAAACTGACAGTAATCCGCATTCTTGCTGTCCGTTTTGATTTTTCACCAGTTAAAATGTTCAGTCCCCCCCCTTCTTTGGTCTCATCTTGTCTTAAACTGCAATTTTAGAGACAGTATGATTATATGGTAAGTAGAAGTTCATGCATTGCACATTCACTTGCTTTGATTTCCTGTCTGTCAAGCATTGTGGAATTCTGAATACATCTCACTGATTTTGTCTAGTGGAAGTTTCAAACTTAAATCTTGCAATCATGCCCTCGCCAGGGAATCTACTTTGTGTTTTGCACATGTTAAGTTTGTTTCATTAGTCCTTGTTTATTGTAACATGTTGTTGGGGTGCATACTTCTTTTTTACAAAGAGATGGATCATTTTGTATAGTAAGAGTCTATGAATACCACGCAATACTAGTTATTAGTAACAAGACTGTTGCCAATGTTAGCAGGATAGTACTGTCTTTTTTTTTTTCTTTTAATATCATGGTCTGAGACATGCTGCCACAGATTATGCAAAGGAAAAAAACAATGTTTTCCTCATAATTTCACGTTCTACGGATCATATGCCACAGCGGATTATGTGGGATTTTTTTTTTTTCCACAACCTTTGGATTGTACACTCTTGTGGATCTTGCAAAGAAAATTTTTTTCTGAATTATATGGTCTACAGATTATACGAAGAAGAAAAGAAAAAAAAATGGTACTTTGAATTAATAGGCACAAAATATGACATCTGCAAATACACTGCTGGCCAACCAAAATGCAACACCAAGAAGGACACGAGATAGCAAAGCCAGATTTACTGGACACATAACAAGAGATACAAAGATGAAACGGTTGAGCTAACAGGCCAGTGTGACTTGCGGAACACGCAGACATCAATAGTTCGTGTGGCCCCCATGGCTGGCAATAACAGCCGCTACACGCCGCAGCATCGAACAAAAGAGCCTTTGGAAGTGGGCTTGGGGTATGTCGGTCCAGGCTGCTTCCGCACGTTGCCACAGTTCATCAGGCGTAGCCGCGGGTGGTGCTTGCCGGGCCACTCGGTTGCCGATCAGCGACCAGACGTGTTTGATGGGTGACATATCGGAAGAACAGGCGGGCCACGGCAGCAGTGACACCTGGTGGGCCGTAAAGAATTGTTGCACGACGCGTGCCACTTGCGCGCGCGCGCGCATTGTCCTGTTGAAAAGTGGCCGCTGGCAGGTCCTGCAGGTAAGGGAGGACTACAGGCTCCAAAACGTCCGAGATGTAGTGGTGACTGTTGAGTGTACCAGCGATGCGTACCAGAGGGGTGCGGGTGTCATATTCAATTGTGCCCCAAGACATCACGCCAGGCGACGAACCGGTATGGCGATGCATAATGCAGGAGCCATATAGTCTCTCGCCGCGGTGCTACCACACGCGAATCCGACCATCGTGGTGTTGGAGGCAGAAGCGGGATTCGTCGGACTACACAATGTCTTGCCATTCTGTAGTCCAGGTGCAGCGTTCAACGGCCCACTGCCACCGGACTCTCCGGTGGTGTACCTTCAATGGTAATCGGAGCAATGGGCACCGTGCGACAAATCCCCGTTCCTGCAGACGGTGTCGAACGGTATGTGCTGACACAAGTTGTTGCGCAACACACCCTAATTCCTGCGCTAACGTTCGTGATGTGGCGGTGCGAGCCATCAACGCCCGCCGCACAACAATGCGGTCCTCTCGTTTGGTGGTGTGCAGCGGCTGCGGCAATCGTTCAAGTCGGTCCATCCGTCCCTCCTGCACCCACTGAATCCATACTCGCCTCACTGTGTCTGGATGTAGTCTCACACGGGCGCCGATGTCTCGGTACGATCAACCGCTGTAGCGATAAGCCACTATTCGTCCTCTGTCGAACTCCGAAACGTGCTGGAATGACTGCCATACTCTGCAATGAGGCATCAGGAAGCTTCCCACGCACAGGTTAGGCAGCACAACACACTTCCACTTATTTCGATCCATTCACCCTTCTTCTGTGCACCCTTCTTATAGTGCTTCTCGGGGTGCACATGATTTGCGTATGCCCTGCAATGTTAATCGTTTGCATGTCCTCTCGTGGGTGAAGCATGCTGCGAATTTCAGGCCAATCGGATGCTTCCTTCTTGGTGTTGCATTTTGGGTGGCCAGCAGTGTAGTATTTTAATAACATTTGAAATTTTAATTTTTTTGAGATCATTTACTGAAAGAAATGAAAAAGAAAATTATGAAGCAAATTGGAACTTTATTTTGCAATAAATGGTTTGTGTAAAAAGAAAAAAAAATGGCAACACATATGGTTTACCAGCTTTTCGGTTCAGCGTCATAACCAAACATGCTTTTGTTCATGTGTTATTGACTTCGTTTCACCTGGCACCTAAATTTTGGAGCTGGCTCCTAAATCTAGAACATATTTGTCAAACCCTGTACATACACACACACCTGGTGATATTTCAGTGACACAAAATATCTATTGCAGTGTAAGTCCTTGGAAAGTCCTTATTTTTTTTTCCCCACAGGAAAAGGTATAAACCCTGTTGGACTCCAAAATATCCACATATTTCGATCTATTCAATGTGCCATCGGCAATGTTCAGATGCCCAACACCACTGGCTGAAATACAAGACCATAACACCACCGAATGTGGGTGCTTGATTGTTGGCTGGGTGCAGCTTGCCTTATATCTTGCACCAGCTCGACGACATACATAATTATTTCCATTATTAGTGGAAATAGTTGTTTCATCACTGAAAATAACAATTTTACATTAATCAACAGTTCAATTCTTGTGTGCCTTTGCCCAAGCAATTCTTTTGAGCCGTTGTTCAGTAAGGAAAGGTTTTCGTGCAGTCAGTCTATTTTCTTGTAGCCTACGATGAACTGTACATGCAGATGCAATAATGTGTACTTCATTCTTCCACTCATTTCTTAAATCAGTGGCTGTTTTAAACCTTAATTTTAAGGAACAACGAATCAACATGCGATCATGTTCAGTACACAGCCTTGTTGACCTGTTTTTGTTTTTTCTGTTTCCTACACATCCAGTTTCTGCAACTTTTTTAATGGTGTACAAGACAGTGGAATGATCACAGGCACATTTAACAGCAATTTTATGACTACTGAATCAAAGTTCATGCAAAGTAACTTTTGCCCTGGTTTGAAGAGGCAGGACCAATTTTCAGGTCTTCGACATTCCAAAATTCGGATTCTGTATAAACTTCCATCAACTGACTACGAGCAGGTGCATTCTAAGTCGGCAGGCAATTCTACATCCTTTTACATCTCACTAGCAGACGTTGGAGAAAGCTCTAGTGTATTAGAGGGGTGCAAACACTTTTTCAGAAATGGATTTGTTTCCTCACTTGCACATTTTTGCTTGTAACTTCTATTACTGGTAATAACATTGTGTAAAAATATTTGAATTCAGCATAAAATTTCCTGTGAAATGATGTATATGTATTCCTGACTTTACCATTATGCTGTGTATAAGTTTACTTCAAACATCAAAAGTTGACTTTGTCTACTGGTGCAGGACTTTTGGCCACAATTGTAAATTAGCTATCCTAGGAGCAGAAAAAGGTAGGCTTATCAGGAAAAGGTTAAAACAATAATATGAAAAAATAATTCAATGTACAATTGTACATAGTTCTTCGTTTTGAATTACCTTTTTAAGATACACTGCTGGACAATTGCTAAGGACGGATGACAATAGCAACCATAAAATGGAAGGCAGGAAAATGTGGAAATTAGCATAAGTGCGGGATACAGTAAGACGTGTTGTGCGTATGCAAATTTTGGATTGCCGAACTTGTTCGTGACGTCATAGCGCTGATAAGAGATATAAAGGATTTGATGCATATTGACCGTTGTTGTTCAAACGCAAAGTTGAAAGGGAAAGAATCAATTGACGAACTTGCAATTTTCAGTATGTCTTTCCGACATCACCTAGATGATTTTACGCGTGGCCGTATTATTGGCAAGATTGAAGAAGGGCGAAAAATAACAGATGTTGCCAGGGAGTTCGACGTCTGCCACAGTGTTGTTTCAAGGCTTTGGAAATCATTTCAAACAAATGGAGTGTAGCAAACGTCACGGGGGAGATCGTGTTCGCAGTACGACACCTGCAGAAGATCGGTACATAGTGCTATCAACAAAAAGACACCGGCGCAGCACAGCTAGTGAGGTAGCAAATCAGTTTATGGCTGCTACTGGCAAGCGGATCTCCCGAAAAACTGTCTCCAGACGTTTGCATGAAGGAGGACTATACGCCCGCCGTCCTGTTGTGTGCATCCCATTGTCCAGATGTCACTGTACCGCCCATTTGCAATGGTGCCATCAACATCGCAATTGGACTGATAACGACTGTTCTGCTGTCCTCTTCTCAGACGAGAGTAGATACAGTCTATCGTCTGATTGTCGACGACAACCAATCTGGCGTGATAGTGGTACTGTATATTGTCCAGCAAACATACAGGAAAGGGACCGATATCCGACATGTAGTGTCATGGTATAGGCTGGCATCATGATCAATGGCCGTACGTCCCTCTATGTGCTTCCAACTGGGACTATGACTGGCCAACGATACATTAATGATGTTCTGCTACCTCATGTTCGCATGTTCCGTGGTGCTGTCGGCGATAGATTCATTTTCATGGACGACAACGCAACATGTCATCGAACAGTCGCTGTCCAGGAGTGTCTTGAGAGTGAGGATATTAAACGCCTCGTATGGCCAGCACGTTCTCCAGATCTGAATCCCATTGAAAATGTTTGGGATGCTTTGGGGAGGAGTCTTGCTGGTCGCCAATGCTCTCCAATAAACAAGGACACCCTCATCCGTGCACTGACAGAGGAATGGGATAAATTACCCCAACAGCTGCTTGATAATGTTGTGCAAAGCATGACACGACGTGTGGAATCTTGCATCGCCCTCCATGGTAGCCATATCCCGTATTGACATCTTACGCCGGAACGCCTGCGGACGGTAATTGCATTTTTTTCAAGTTTACGTATTCTGCACAAAATGGCCTCTTTGTCCCTTGAACACGTTCCAAAGCCTTCTGGATTTCAGAGCACAATAAATTGTCTTTCTTGTAATGTCCTGGCATTCTCACATTATTTTATTTCACTTGGCATCCAACCACACTTACTTTTTTATGTGCTATATAGCCGTTTATGATCCGTCCTTAGCAATTGTCCAGCAGTGTATTATAATTTAATGTGAAACCTGAAAACTGTATTGTGGAAATTGTGAATTGCTTCTGGTTCAGCAGCATATTAATGTTTAAACTGGAACTTGAATATGTAATGTTTCAACTTGAATTTTTTAATCAAGGTTTTATCCTGAAAACAAAATGTTAAGGGGAGATGTTCTAGAATTAAATGGTTTTTTTTTTTTAATCTCAGTTTATTTATGGTTTGTATCTCTTATTTATAGATTAAAAATATGTGAAAAGATAAGAACTGAAAATGCAAAATAAATCTTACTTTAAACCTAAGACATTGGGCTTTACACAAAAAATCTGGATGCGAAGCACATTATGATGTAAAACATGTTTTCGCGTAATGCCTGAAGTATAAAAATAATAGGAGAGGGTAATAGTTTACTGATAGTGTGTATTGATTCAACATATACTTGAATAAAAAGAGGGCAGGTGACAAATATACATCTAGTTTTTATTGAAACACTCCTAAAATTTTTCTAAAAATTCCTACCTGAAATCCCTGATAATTTTAACAATTTATTTCCAGTGAGATCTTTTGGCTGTGCATTTGCACTGGTCACACTTACAACAAAAGTTTGTGTGTTAAACCTTATTTCCAAGCTAGTTGCATGAAGAGATTTTGAAGATCTTTGTCACTATGTGAACTTTTGCTGTCATTGTAACTATGGCTGATGTGTGGCTGAAAAATCTTGCTGAAAATAAATTCAGTTATTAGTCTTGCATATGAACCAGATCATACTTTTGGCAGCCGATATGCTTCGTTTTGACAATTCCAAGAAAAATACTGCTTGATTTGAGTGAGTAAAACATCATGTGGAAATAAGTGGTTAAAATTATGCTAAGAAAAACATAATTGATGTCAAAAGGTTCATCATTTTGTATTTATGTGAATTGCTCTTACTTGACAAAGTAAGTTTTAATTTTTAATTTTTCGCTAGATCACTAAAGTCTTTTTTTATGCTTTCTGTATATATCTAGGACAGTGGATTTTAGCCAGTGCTCCTATTTGTCATCTGTTTTTGACTTCAAAAACTTCTTTCGTGCTCCCAAAGCTACATTAATAACTGAGCTTAATTTCAACCACTGCTTCTGGGTAGGGAGTCGGCATCTTGTGAGTTGCATAATGAAATGTAAGAACCTCCATACTCTTCGTGTGAGAGACTGTGGTATCACGTTTGCAAATGTTATGGCAATGCTTTTGAAAACACAAAACCTGCTGTCTCTAGAATGGACTGTTGACATGCGGAATGAGAAAGTCAAAGTGGAACCAAAGAACCCCCTTTCTTCAGTACACAAACTCCAAAAGTTGCGTCTGGATTTCATAAATTCGACAACAAGTATTGTGAAGTGTTGTATTAATTTGCTGCCACATTGTGATGGTCTGAAGGAACTGCTGTTTCATTTGGTTGTGAATCACACAGGTGACCCATTTCAAAACTGTCATGTAGCACCAGTGCTGCCTGAGAATACTGAGGTTTCCAAGGTCTTAGAGAGCATCATTGTTTCATTTGATATCAAAAATCAAACAAGAGAAAACATGGTACCTGTTTACGACGTATTATGTAAATTCTCGAGGATAGTCTTTCGCTGCAATAGACAGTCAACATGGAGATCAATCTGGATTGATGATTCCTTCAATTATGGGCACATTCTTGGTATGTATTTATTTTAATGTTTATTAAGAATGTATTTTTTATCTTAAGTGCAGTTTTGTTCAAATATGCTTGTGTGAAAGTTAACCTGATTTTTTACTAGCTATTGAAATTTAGATAAATTTTCAAAGTAGACACTACTTATCAGGCCACCTTTTTAGTGAATGCATAAATAATAGTTTCTCTACAGTTCATTCACGGAAAAGTCATTTACGAATGATCCAATTTCCAGCTTGTCACTGCACTCACTGAGTAAATCATTTGTTACAAGAATCCCATGTGTATTTCAAGGCTACATCTTTTTGGCAAACTGCCCAAAAGAGCATGAGCTCTTCAACCATTCATGATGGATGATTTTCCATGAGCCAGCTTGTGTGAGTGATCTAGGTACACCAGTGGCGTAGGGTGATTTCAGACAGTGGGTAATCTCACATTTTTCACCCCCTCCCCCAAACAAGAAATCACAATTTATATATATCATTATCATCATTAACCATTATCAATCCACTTCTGGACGAAGGTATATATATATATATACACAAAAACATAGTAAACATAAAATTGTAAAAATATAATGCCATGACCTCGCGCTCTGCTGCAGGGGTCAATGTCACCTGAAATAAAATACATAAATAATGCAGACACTACAAGCACAATAGAACTTTATTAAATATGTGACTACCATAAATAATATAAATAATATAAGGTCAGCCACCGTAAGCTCAGCCATCAGGTGCATCCTCCCCTGAAGATTGGCACCCGGTGGCTGACTTTATATTATTTATGGTAGTCACATATTTAATAAAGTTCTATTGTGCTTCTAGTGTCTGCATTATTTATGTATTATATATCATCATCATTGTCAACCATTATCAATCCACTGCTGGACGAAGGTCTCCCCAAGTTTCCTCCACAACGGTCTGTCTTGTGCCAGTCTCCTCCATGTCACCCCTGCATACTTTCGAATTTCATCCACCCATCTCCCATGTGGTCTTCTTCTGGGTCTTTTCCTGTCCCTTGGAATCCAATCTAAAATTTCAGCTGTCCATCGATCTGTCCTTCTGGCAGTATGTCCAGCCCATTGCCATTTCAGGGATTTAACTCTGATCATGATGTCTTCCACTCTTGTCATTTTTCGGATCCACGAGTTCCTCTTCTTATCTCTCCTGGTTACACCAAGCATGCACCTCTCCATGCTACTTTGAGTTGTCTTCAGCCTTTGTATGTCTCTTTTAGTTAAGGTCCACGTCTCCGCACCATACGTAAGCACTGGAAGGATGCATTGATCAAACACTTTTCTTTTAAGACATAATGGCATATTGCTCTTGAAAATTATGCTGTTTCTTCCAAAAGCTCTCCAGGCAAGTTTTGTACGCCGATTAATTTCTTCATCAATGTGACCCTCACTTGATATCTGCTGTCCAAGATAAACGTACGTGTCTGTTATCTCCAGCTTTTCTCCATCAATCGATAAATCTTCATTTCTTGTAAAAGCATTGAACATCACTTTTGTCTTCTGAAAGTTCATTTTTAATCCCACTTCTTTACTCTTGTCAGCAAGTTCCTGGATCATACTCTGCAGCTCTGATAGGGTAGTTGCAAAAATGACTACGTCATCAGCAAAACGAAGGTGGGTTAGATAATCTCCATTAATCTTTATCCCCTTGTTTTCCCAGCTCAGTGACTGAAAAACACCCTCCAATGTGGCATTAAAGAGCTTCGGAGATATGGTGTCACCTTGTCTCACTCCCTTTCCAATTTTTACGTGTGTTGTATTTTCAAACAGCCTAATCTTTGCACTTGCATTTTCATAGATGTTATTAATAATATTAATGTATGCATCTTCAATACCGCAGGTTTTCAGAGCCATTGTAACTGCTGATGGTTTCACCGAATCAAAGGCTTTTTCATAATCGATAAAAGCCATGCACAATGGAAGTTCATATTCCCTCGCTCTTTCAATTAGTTCTCTCAGCACGTGGATATGATCTATTGTGCTGTAGCCACTCCTGAATCCAGCTTGTTCTCTCGGTTGAGCCATGTCCAGTGTTACCTTCAAGCGGTGTGAAAGAACTTTAGTGAAGATTTTATAAACTACTGATAGGAGGCTGATAGGTCTGTAGTTTCCGAGATCCTCAATGTCACCTTTCTTATGTAGCAGGATCATTGTAGCGGTGTTCCAATCCTCAGGAATCTTTCCTTCATTAAGGCATCGAGTGAAAATTTGGGCGAGTACTGTTTCGATTTCTCCACTTGCTTCTTGTATGATGTCTACAGTAATTCCATCTTCTCCTGGAGCTTTTCCTTGCTTCATGTTCTTGATTGCATGTGCAACTTCTGCTGGAAGGACTGGAGGAACTCTGGTACTGGTATCTTTCATGATGTCTGGAGTGAATATATCATCCCTTTCATATAATTTGGAGTAGAAATCTTTCACTCTTGTCAAAATTTCGCCTCTATTTCTTGTTACAGAACCATCTTCTTTTCTCAGTGCCATAATCTGTTTTCTTCCCTTACTGAGATGTCCCTTTGCTATCTTTAGGCTTTGGTTGTTTTCAGTTGCTTTCCTCACTAGTTCACAGTTGAATTTCCTTACGTCTTCAGTGATACTTTTTCGTACTGTCTTGCATAGCTCTATATATTCCACTTTGGAAGTCACATCTTCTTTAGTTATCCTCATCTCTCTTTTTTTTTTTGCATCAACATTTTGGTTTTTCCTGATAATTTGTTCACATGCAACTTGTTCTTAGACCCAGCTAATTTTGTTGCTGTTTCCATAAGAGCTTTGGTTACTTTTCTGTTAACTTCAGAAATATCAACTTCTTCTGATGTTAGGCCTTCTAAAGCAGAGAACCTGTTCTTCAGTTCTAACTTGAAGGTATTATGGTGTTTTTTAAGGTTGGTTATGTCAATAGATTTTGTTTGTCCTATGAGCTTGCCACGTTCAAGTTTAGTGTTGTATTATATATATATATATATATATATCATCATCATCATCATTGTCAACCATTATCAATCCACTGCTGGACGAAGGTCTCCCCAAGTTTCCTCCACAACGGTCTGTCTTGTGCCAGTCTCCTCCATGTCACCCCTGCATACTTTCGAATTTCATCCACCCATCTCCCATGTGGTCTTTTTCTGGGTCTTTTCCTGTCCCTTGGAATCCAATCTAAAATTTCGGCTGTCCATCGATGATCTGTCCTTCTGGCAGTATGTCCAGCCCATTGCCATTTCAGGGATTTAACTCTGATCATGATGTCTTCCACTCTTGTCATTTTTCGGATCCACGAGTTCCTCTTCTTATCTCTCCTGGTTACACCAAGCATGCACCTCTCCATGCTTCTTTGAGTTGTCTGCAGCCTTTGTATGTCTCTTTTAGTTAAGGTCCACGTCTCTGCACCATACGTAAGCACTGGAAGGATGCATTGATCAAACACTTTTCTTTTAAGACATAATGGCATATTGCTCTTGAAAATTATGCTGTTTCTTCCAAAAGCTCTCCAGGCAAGTTTTGTACGCCGATTAATTTCTTCATCAATGTGACCCTCACTTGATATCTGTTGTCCAAGATAAACGTATGTGTCTGTTATCTCCAGCTTTTCTCCATCAATCGATAAATCTTCATTTCTTGTAAAAGCATTGAACATCACTTTTGTCTTCTGAAAGTTCATTTTTAATCCCACTTCTTTACTCTTGTCAGCAAGTTCCTGGATCATACTCTGCAGCTCTGATGGGGTAGTTGCAAAAATGACTACGTCATCAGCAAAACGAAGGTGGGTTAGATAATCTCCATTAATCTTTATCATGTATATATATATATATATATATATATATATATATATATATATATATATATATATATAGCACAAGACAGACCATTGTGGAAGAAACTTGGGGAGACCTTCGTCCAGCAGTGGATTGATAATGGTTGATGATGATGATGATATATATAAATTGTGATTTCTTGTTTGGGGGATGGGGTGAAAAATGTGAGATTACCCACTGTCTGAAATCACCCATGTGGACCTTAACTAAAAGAGACATACAAAGGCTGCAGGCAACTCAAAGAAGCATGGAGAGGTGCATGCTTGGTGTAACCAGGAGAGATAAGAAGAGGAACTCGTGGATCCGAAAAATGACAAGAGTGGAAGACACATCATGATCAGAGTTAAATCCCTGAAATGGCAATGGGCTGGGCATACTGCCAGAAGGATGGACAGCCGAAATTTTAGATTGGGTTCCAAGGGACAGGAAAAGACCCAGAAGAAGACCACATGGGAGATGGGTGGATGAAATTCGAAAGTGTGCGGGAGTGACATGGAGGAGACTGGCACAAGACAGACCGTTGTGGAGGAAACTTGGGGAGACCTTCGTCCAGCAGTGGATTGATAAGAGTTGATGATATATATATATATATATATATATATATATATATATTTTCTATAAAGAAGATACCTAAGCAAAAAAATACATATATAATTTTGACTCACACCTAATACAACATAGAAAAGGTTATGTATCTACCTGTGTGAGTAAAAGGAGAAAAGATAAAAATAAAATAAAACAACTGAATGTAGAAGGTGTCGAGAATACTGAGCCTTGGCTTTATCAAGGACCAGCAAAAACTCTGCATTTTCTCACTTCCACAAAGACCTAGTTGGAAATGGGTTTCTGCAAGGCCATAGATGCAAGTAACATTCCCACCTAAAATAGTTTAAAAAATATATATATGTCATGTCCTCCGTAGAGTAGCATGACCTAGCACTAGTTAACAATTTCGCTTGCATCCATTAACCTTCATGGCCCGACCCATGCTCTTCATCAATTATTATCTTTAACTTATTCTCGTTTTCGTGCTGTCATAAGTTGTAGAGTAGGGGGTTTTAGACTCAAGTTTTCTTTCAAAAATCTGTTCGTTATAAATTAACATTTCCTTTTTTAATTGCAATGTAAAATTTGGATTTCTTTTGCATTGTTTTTCAGGTTTAATTTCTCTCTCAAACGAACTTGGAATTTCGTTATAGCTGAAAATCATTTCTATTTATTATGTCACTCTCACAGCTTGAGTTCTCTTTAATCTTCTTCTCTCTGTTTAATTGTAACAGATGAAGAGCATGGGTCGGGCCATGAAGGTTAATGGATGCAAGCGAAATTGTTAACTAGTGCTAGGTCATGCTACTCTACGGAGGACATGACTTATATATATATTTTTTAAACTATTTTAGGTGGGAATGTTACTTGCATCTATGGCCTTGCAGAAACCCATTTCCAACTAGGTCTTTGTGGAAGTGAGAAAATGCAGAGTTTTTGCTGGTCCTTGATAAAGCCAAGGCTCAGTATTCTCGACACCTTCTACATTCAGTTGTTTTGTTTTATTTTATTTTTTTATCTTTTCTCCTTTTACTCACACAGGTAGATACATAACCTTTTCTATGTTGTATTAGGTGTGAGTCAAAATTATATATGTATTTTTTTGCTTAGGTATCTTCTTTATAGAATGTGAATTCTGAATTTTCAAAACTGCTGCGTTGCGCGTTTTGATTTTCAGGTTATTTTGCACCCTTCATTTTAAATTCTAAAATTTTTTCCTTAGTCTTCAGTTTTGTTCTTAAGTATATATATATATATATATATATATATATATATTTATTAATTTTGTTAATAAAATTATAACATAATGAAAAGTTTCTTGTTTATGAAATCATGGTTTTTAAAACTGTTCAAATTTGAAATATAATTACTAATGCTCAACTTACTTTGTTTAAATATAAAATCAATTCGTCTTGTCTGTAAACAAAAAAATTTCTATTACCATTTCCGTAAAATTGTATTTGGGATTCTGTCTGAGTCTTTCTAAAAGGTGCTTTTCTATTGACAGCAGAGCAAGTCCAGTTAGTCTTTCCTGCCCCTGAGTAGATCTTGTGAAAGTCTTGATCCTCTTTAAAGTTGGAAATGTACGTTCTACTGTTGCAGTTGTTGCTGGTATTGTAAGAATTAAGTAATAAGAGCCTATAAGTTTCAGGCATCACTAGATTGTTTCTTTTGAATCATATACTTCAACATGAGATGAATGGGTTTGTTGCACATTTCGTTGTCAGGGGCTGAGTATAACACAATAAGTTCATTTCGTATGCGTACTGAATCGAAATGTCTGTTATAAGTCTGTAAAAGGGAACTAAATGCTGTCTCAGGAAATTTTTCTTTCATCTGTGGAAACCTGTGTCTCCAAAAGAATTTTGAATTCAAGATTTTTGTAATTTCCAAATCGGTCTGTTAGTTGTACAATTAGATTGTCTAAGATTTCATAGAACAAACTTCTGTAAAATACTTCTAGGTCTTCATTTCTTCTTTTCCTGGGCTGTTCAGTGGAATTTTCCAAAACGTTTTTCCAGAAATCATCAAAGGAATTTTGGCGTTTTTCTTTTATTACATTTTTCACATCTTCATTTTTTGTTTTTGCAGCAATATGCTACATCCAAACTTTTGTTTTGCAGGACATCGAACAAAATATCTGTATGTGAAAAAATTGAGGAAAACACGTCCAACAAAAAACATGCTTTGAAACTATTCAAAAACGAAGCACATCCCCTAGCCTGTAGAATACTTTCAGAATCCCACTCATCTGAACTATCTACAATACTTTCAAGAAAGTCTGTCAAATGGGCTCTGTTTTCTCTCACAGTATTCACTAAGCAAGATGAAAAATTCCACCTGGAAGGGGCTAATTTGGGCAGTTTTTTTATTCATTAAAATACTCTGAGCATTTGTTCTTTTAGGAGATTTTGAGAAAAATTAACTAATTCCAGATAGTGTAGTAAAAAATTTACCACATTCTGAAATATTGCGCACGGATTGTTGAACTAAATTCAAGACATGACTGTAGCAGTGGACAAATAAAGCCTCTGGATATTTTTCTTTAATTTTGGCCTGTAAACCTCCAACCCCTCCCGACATGATAGGAGCTCCATCATAAGTTTTTCCTATGATTTTATTTGACACTTCATATTCACAAATATCTTGATCCACAAGCTGGAAAAGTGTCCCAGCAGTCTTATCGGCACTCGTGTCAGTGAACTTCAAAAATCTCTCTTGTATATCGCCTTCCTCGTCAACATAACAGAAACAAGTCTATAATTGAGATTTGTTTGCTACATCAGATGTTTCATCCAAAAGGATAGAAACAAACTCAGTTTTATTAATCTCCCCCGAACAACAACTTTCAAAACACTGCAGATTGCAGCAATTAGGTCGTTTTGTATTTGAGGAGATGTACCTCTGAAAACAGTTGATGATGTTCTTAAATGTTCTTCCAGCTGAGCGTCATATTGGGCTGTGTAGTTTAAAAGTTTGACGTAATTTCCTTTATTTAGGGAATCGTCTGCCTCACTGTGTCCATTGAAAGCCAGTTCTTGTTTTGCTAAAAAACAAACTGCTTTTATTAAACATGATAAAATGTGCCTGTTCTTCTTCACCTGTTCATTGTGCCTGGTGATTTCTAGAGCCTCTGATGATCCAACTGAAGGTCAATCCTGCTGCTTGAATCTCTAAAAGTTTGTAACTTAAAAAAAAAAAAAACAAGTTATGTGAGCTCTGTTTTTTTCATGTTTTCCCACAGCTTTGCACAAATTATTCAGGTCACAGAATCCGCCATTTGACTACACAGACTTCTCGGTACTAAACAATAGGCAAGGCCAGCAAAATAATCTATTCAAATTTAAGCAGCCTATTAACCACAATGTTTTCTCATAATTTGCTTCAGTAAAATGCCACGTGTAAGAATGGTTTTTGTCCTTGTATAATGCAGAGAGATTTGGAAGTTTAGGAACTGGTCACCCTTTTCTTATTAATGCCAATTTTTTTTGAAATGTTTTGCTTCCGAAAGATGTCTTCAACAATTCATCTATAACACACGGACACGCCATACAGGTCTTGATAGTAAAGTCATGAAACAAAAACAGACGAATAAAGGTCTCAAGCAGCAAACACTCTAAAGTCTGTACTCTGTAACACGGTGAAATCTTTGCACCCTGTCCCTGAAATGAGATGACCTTCCTTGCCTACACAGCGATTCAACCTTGAAGTAGCGCGTGCGCATTAACGCTTCTTTCTCAGCAAGGCAGGGAAACCACACATTGAGCGAGAGGTCTTCGTTCCTGGGCCACGGGGTCACTTGTGCCCTCTCTCCGAAATGAGATGGCCTTTGGAGCAGCGCGTCCACATTAAGGCTTCTGACAGCAGGTTGAATGAAGGACTTCCCTTTTTGATTAAAGCGCGTTGTGAATAATGTTTTTTCTTGAATACGTAACTATGCTCTGCGTGAATTGTTCTAAGAAAAACATTTGCGAAAAATTCCAAAAATTGTTAAAAAGTAAAAAAATAGTTGGTCCATTTGCGATTACTTAGATCCCCTTGAATATACGTCACTGAAGTACACCATTCAAATAAATGGCATTCACATATCATTCCCATTTTTAAGTTTTACCATTTTTTTAGCTGATTGCTTACTCACATAACACTTGACACTCATTATACTTGACACTTACTAATTCTCGTTTACTTTTCTTAATGGGAATTAGTTTTCAAACTCGTGCGGACGGAATGAAGTTAAACATGCTGCGACTTTAGTGTATGTCACAGTAATGATTGGTTGAATGATCACGACAAAAAATCAAGATTTCTAAAGAGATGACAAGTGCATTTTTATGCAAACTGAAGCAACTAGGTAAACTATGGCACATATGGTGGTCATGAAATGGTATAAATAACACCTGAAATTGAGCTCTGTTAATCAGTATTATTCTTATTCTTCAGACAGAAAAGGCAGCAGCCTTAGACAAATTTGAAAAAAGGCCGAATTGTAATGGCCGGAAAACTGGGTCAGAGTAGTTCCGAAACGGCCAGGCTTGTGCGGTGCTCACCATTAGCCATGGTTAGTACCATCAAAATATGGTCCGAGGAGGAAAAATCGTGAACCATCAGCAAGGTGTGGGCCAGCCACGGTTCATTGATGCTGGAGATAAGCGAAGGCTATTATGTATGCTTACAAGCCAACGTTAGGGGTTCTGTGGTGCAACTTGCTGGTAATTTGAATGCTGGTGATGGGAGTAATGTCACAACACACACTACGTCGAACCCTGATAAAAATAGGGCTGTGTAGCTGCAGGTCGCTCTGAGTGCCGATGCTAACCTCGGTTCACTATCAACAGCACCTGCAATGGGCACATTAGCATCAAAACTGCACCTTAAATGATTCGAAGAAGGCCGTCTGGTCTGATGACTCTCGTTTCCTGTCGCACCATATAGACAGCTGGGTATGTGTGCTTTGTTTACCTAGGGAAATGTTGGCACCAGGATGCACTGTGGGACAAAAACAAGCCAGTGGAGGAAGTGTAATGCTTTGGGCAAGTTCTGCTGGGGAACCCTGGTTCTAGTCATTTGTGTGCAGGAAACTATGACTTCTATGTCCTACCTAAGCATTATTGTAGACCAGGTACTCTTTCATGGCAGTGGTATTTCCCTCTTAGTGCCATACTACTTGGATTGTTTTGAGAATGGTCCCCGGAACATGAAGATTTCCAGGGACTTAGGCCAGGGCAATGCCCTGGCCTAAGTCCCCAGACATTAAACCAATTGAGCGCTTGTGGTTTGTGTTGAAACAGCAAATACAATCTACAGAAGCTCAATTGTGTAACTTACAAGAGTTAAAAAGGGTCTGCTGGTAACATATTTGTACCAGATGCAGGACACCTTTAGAAATCTTGTTCATGCCTTGCCAGATAAGAACTGTTTTGGCAGTAGGTGGTCATGATGTTTTTGCTCTTTTGTGTATAATATAAATAAGGGAGGTTATTACTGTTGCCTCTGTACCATACACTGCTGGCCATCCAAAATGCAACACAAAGAAGGAAGCATCCGATCGGTCTGAAATTCGCAGCATGCGTCGCCCGCGAGAGGACATGCAAACGATTAGCATTGCAGGGCATATGCAAATCATGTGCGCCCGGCACGTCACCGAGAAGCACTATAAGAAGGGTGCACAGAAGGCGAGGTGTAAGTAGTGGAAGTGTGTTGTGCTGCCGGACCTGTGCATGGGAAGCTTCCTGTTGCCTCGTCGCAGAATACGGCAGCCATTTCAGCACATTTCGAAGTTCGACAGAGGATGAATAGTGGCTTATCGCGACAGCGGTTTATTGTACCGAGACATCGCTGCCCGTGTGGGAAGACATCCAGCCACAGTGAGGCGAGTATCGAATCGGTGGGTGCAGGAGAGACGGACGGACCGACTTGAGCGATTGCCGCGGCACACCACCGAACGAGAGGACCGGCATGTTGTGCGGCGGGCGTTGAAGACTCGCACTGCCACATCACTAATGTTAGCGCAGGAGTTAGGGCTTGTTGCGTAACAACCTGTGTCAGCACTACCGTTCGACGTCGTCTGCAGGAGCGGGGACTTGTCGCACGGCGCCTATTGCTCCGATTGCCATTGATGTTACACCACCGGAGAGTCCGGCGGCAGTGGGACGTTGAATGCCACACCTGAACTACGGAATGGCACGACATTGCCTTCTCCGATGAATCCTGCTTCTGCCAGCAACACCACGATGGTCGGATCCACGTGTGGCGGCACCGCGACAAGAGACTGTATGACGTCTGCATTATGCATCACCATACCGGTCCATCGCCTGGCGTTATGGTTTGGCGCGCAGTTGGATATGACACCCGCACCCCTCTGGTACGCATTGCTGGTACACTCAACAGCCACCACTACATTTCCGACATTTTGGAGCCTGTAGTCCTCCCTTACCTGCAGGACCTGCCAGCGGCCACTTTTCAACAGGACAATGCGCGCGCACGTGGCACGCGTCGTGCAACAATTCTTTACGGCCCACCAGGTGTCACTGCTGCCGTGGCTCACCTCTTCTCCCGATATGTCGCCCATCAAACACGTCTGGTCGCTGATCGGCAACCGAGTAGCCCGGCAAGCACCACCTGCGGCTACGCCTGATGAACTGTGGCAACGTGTGGAAGCAGCCTGGACCGACATACCCCAAGGCCACATTCAAAGACTCTTCCGTTCGATGCCGCGGCATGTAGCGGCCATTATTGCCAGCCATGGGGGCCACACGAACTATTGATGTCTGCGTGGCTGCCCTGGTGGCGCAGTGGTCTAAGGCGTTGGCCTCTGATCATTCGTCCGTAAGGGGTCCGGGTTCGAATCCCGGTCAGGCATGGATGTTGTGTTTGTCTTACGGCACTGGCTCTCTCCCTTCCCTGGAACCAGTGACTCTAAATTAGGGACGGGCAACTGCTTATAGCCCATTGAGTTGCTCACGGTGGTCGTTAAACCTCCAATCAAAAAAAAAAAAAAAAAAAAAAAAAAATGTCTGCGTGTTCCGCAAGTCGCACGGTCCTGTAAGCTCAATCGTTTCACCTTTGTATCTGTTATGTGTCCAGTAAATCTGGCTTAGCTATCTCGTGTCCTTCTTGGTGTTGCATTTTGGGTGGCCAGCAGTGCAGTTTTGTCATAAGATTTGCTAGAATAAAGAAGGGTAATAATAATAATAGGAATAGATTTAAAATAATATTTTGACTCATAAGAGGAAATAAAGCATGAGAATGGAGATACAGGTGTAATTAATAATGAAATTTATATGTATAAATCTGCATTGTAAATAGATGAAATTGAATTGTGCAACCTCAGACAGTACACAGGAAAGGTGGGGAGCACAAGAGACTTCTTGGATAGAAACTTAAATAGATGCAAGTTGGAAGACAACCTAAAAGGTCACACAAATATGAAAAATATTATAAAAAAAATTGTAGGAAAAATGATTATATTATAATAGATGAACAAATTGCAGTCTTACGCACGATACCATGAAATACTTTAATTTTGATTCAAGATGTGCAGCATGCCTTTAGTATTTACAAGTTAAAATCAGTTAGTCATAAAGTAGTTAAAATCATGAGCACTTTTGAATTCACTTTTAAATTCATCATCAGATGGAATAAAATTCCATCTGATGGAATAGAATTCCACCTGATGAATTCAAAGTGAATTCGAAAGTGCTCATAATTTTAACTACTTTGACTTTAATTGATTTTAACTTGTACAGCATACCTTTTAGTATTTACATCTTGAATCAAAATTAAAGTATTTTATGGTATTGTGCGTAAGATGGCAATTTGTTAATCTATTATAATAATATCCCGCACAAAAACTTTCATTTTCAAGAAAAATGAATTAGGAATCTTGGACTGGGGAAAGAAAGTGCACCATAGTCTATAGTGGAAGATGGTGGTTGCTGCCAGTGTTTCTTTTATGCATACGTCTGGAGGAAGGCTTTCCACCCAGAAAGAAGCTTGCCCCTCCTCCAGAAAAGGTAATATAATACTAGTTACAGTTAGCCATGGATAACATTTCTATTTTGATCCATCTTAAATTTTCATTATCACCCCAGAGTTTTTTTTTTTTATTTGGATGGAAACACTGCTTGTGCAACTAAGATCTGTGAGGAGGCTGAGATAGATATTGAAGAACAATAATATTGTACTGCATTATTCTCACACTTCAGAGCTATTTATCAAGAGAATGTCTCCTTTAGCTAACTGCACTCAAGCATTTGTGCAGCAAACCTCCCATCCCACATTTCATAAATGGATACAAGTTGGAAGACAACCCAATCTAAAACTGGATTTTAAGATATTCTTTTATGTTTTTCCCTGTATATGTATGTTCACAATTTTATACTGAATTTTTTAGACATTAGATAAATCGAGCAGACAAAATCCCAAAAATTTCGGGTGCCAGCTTTTTTTTTTTTTCAGGAGAAAGGTGAGAAAACCACAATCAAACAAAAGCTACATTACAGAACTGTGAGCTTTTACGAACAGTCAAAATGTATTGTTTTAGATTTTATTCAATTATTCATTGCAAAATCCACATATAAAATTATGCACTTGTATTTAATAACAGTTGCATTTCCAAATAGGTTTCATTTTGGAAAGTTGCCTTCTGGTATACCACATTAATTAAAAAAAATGAAGGATGGGTTCAATTTCAACTCAGGCAGGGTCGTACCATCATGGTCTCAGATTTCTCTGAAAAAAAATAAGGGGTGTTTCTTGACTGATTTAATAAGGAGACATATTTTTTCTTTTGGCAAAATTTTTTTCCCCTTCGAGATAGAGGGTTTCAAATCTTGCACCGTCAAACAAGCTCTCTAGAAAACAAGCTCTCTAGAAAACAGTTATTTTTCCTAACTTCAGCGAGTCATTGCAGTGGAATTAAAAAAGATATCTTGTTCTGGTATTTTTTTTACATTGCGTGTATAATATATAATATAAGGTGCTGATATTTTTTACACATCGTACGATTAAAATTTAAAAAAATCGGAAACTTAGTGTTTAAAAAAAATTAAATTTTTTTAACAGGTGAGGATAGTTTTTTCTATACTCGTTTTTTTTTGTGAACTTTATTTTCAATTTTTATGTATCTGTAAAACTGCTAGTTTCCGCAGCATTAAAAACAGCCGATTTTTTAAATTCTGAAAATTAAATCGCTGTTTTATTATCAACAGGAGAATATCTGTGTAAATTTTCACGGACCTAAAAACGCCCGTTTCTGAGTTAAACGCGTTTTAATTTGGTTTGAAAGCCTACGATTTCCCGTGTTCTAAAGGCACCATTTTAGAAAAATCTTGGGCGCAAAGTACGTATTATCTTCCCTGAATGAGAGCATTGGATCAGCTGGCCATGGTTGGATACGTCCACCTCACCTTCCCTGATGACATGCCTAAAAAATGGTCGGAGGGGGGTGGGGGGTGGATAACGAATAAAAAATTCCTGCTGCTCCACTAACAAAGTTGAGTTGCGAAAGACAGTTGTTTGTTTACGTATATACTTAAACATCACATAAGAAACTATGAGAGAGTAGAAAACTATTGTGAAATAATTTTAGGAAAAAAAGAAAGCGGGCACACAGTTTTTAATAAAAAAATTTTTTATAAATAGTTTTTAATAAATCAGTTTTTTTAATAAATAAAATTCTTGCTGTGCCACTAACAAAGTTGAGTTGCGAAAGACAGTTGTTTGTTTACGTATATACTTAAACATCGCATAAAAAACTATGAAAGAGTAGAAAACTATTGTGAAATAATTTTAAGAAAAAAGATAGTGAGCACACATACTGTAAGTAATTTTCGAGGGCTAAACACCCTAGAGTTTTTCTGGGAGCTGCTAACTGTAGGCTACTATCAGAAGACAGTTGCTGTTTTGTTATAGTTGCTAAAATTAACTTCTCAGTTTTTCGTAATAGTAAAATATTCGCTCAGGAGAGTTTTGTCCTCTACGAACGGGGGGGGGGGGGAGAGGAGAGGATGCAATGCTTTTGACCTCGCTGCTGGGTTGATAGCGTTGGTCGCTACCCAACCTCTGCACACCTCCTCTCCAAAATGTAATGGCAATTGTCTAATCTACTAAATAAATAACAAAACAATTAACACATACGCGTGCACACTTATTCATAAAATGTAAGTTGAGTAATATTTCCTGTTCAATCAGCTGATTTTATAAGTAGAATACATATACAACTTCGCGCTTATAGGTGTAAAGATTTTTATCTATTTAAAACATATTCAATGATTTCAATATTTTTAAGAGGGGGAGGGGGGAGGAGGAATTGTGTTCTTAGTGGTTTTCACCTGGGCCACGATAAACCATGTACGGCCCCTCTGTCTCCTTGGAAGATAATGCTGAAGGTCTTTAGATATAGGATAATACTGGGTCGAGGGGTGACCAGCAGTGTTTTGTACACCCCCCTTTCCCTCATCACGTGGTGGTGATGAGTCTCAAAGCTTAGGTAGCTTTCAAAAATACTTCAACTTAGTTGGCTGGTAACAAGAGTCAAACCTGTCGCCACCCACTCCATTGGTCCGTAAGATGCCTGTGGCCACAGCATACACGCTAACCATGGAATAAATTCTACCGTACATGTATCTGGCAAATCTTTATATTTAATTTCTTTTTGTATTATCAACCCCAACTGAAAATTATGAAAAGCTTTGAAGTTTCAGACTACAATGCTCATATGAATACGGTGATAATTCCTTTTGAGAAAAGTCAGGTCAGATGTAAACCCCCTCTCCCACTGTGGGTTTCGGCCCGGCTTTCAACAGAAACAAAGTTGAAGTGTTTCCTGTTGGCTAAAGTACGTAAAACAAATGCAAGTACAAATGAACAAAGTCACACATGCATGAAAAAAAAAAAAAAACGATCTTACCAAATCTCTCCGATGCAGTTACTTTACACCTGAGATTTTTCCAAAATGGGGCCTTTAGAACACGGGAAATCGTAGGCTTTCAAACCAAATTAAAACGCGTTTAACTCAGAAACGGGCGTTTTTAGGTCCGTGAAAATTTAGATATTCTCCTGTTGATAAGTGATTTAATTTTCAGAATTAAAAAAAAATGGCTTTTTTGAGAAAATAGTTGGCAAAGTTAGATTTTTCAAAATCCGCTGTTTTTAACGCTGCCGAAACGCGGAAATTAGCAGTTTCATAGATACATAAAAAGTTGCAAATAAAGTGCACATTTGTATGTCTTTAACAAAAAAATGAGTATAGGAAAAAACTCCATCCTCACCTGTAATTTTTTTTTTTAAATCACGAAGTTTAAGATTTTTTAAAATTTTAATCATAAGATGTGTAAAAAATATTAGCACCATGTATTATTATATATTATACACACAATGTAAAAAAAATACCAGAACAAGTTTCTTTTTTAATTTTGTTGCAATGACTCGCTGAAGTTAGGAAAAATAACCGTTTTCTAGAGAGCTTGTTTGACGGTGCATGATTTGAAACCCTCTAGCTCTGCAGAATGCATAACTCTGCTGGCAATAGTGCCAAAAATTGATGTTGGCATCTTCAATGTTCTGGTTTTATGGTAAGAAGTCTGCAAAAGACACAAACAGAAAAATGTTTACCATACTCTTGTTGCTATATTTAAAGAGGTGGAAGCTTCATAATAGAAATTCAAATTTTGAAAAATGAAATTTTCAGAGTACAATTTCAAAATTTAGGTACCAGGTGAAAATTTTCAGACAACTGAGTGCTTTGGATTTGTCTGCTCTTAAGGAAGATCCTTTAGTATTTCATGTATACACACATACACAATTTGAAGTAGATTTTTAGACAGATTTTTTATGCACTTTAAATCTTACATATTTTCTGAATATAAAATGAATTGAATTTTCAGAAATCAGTTTCTGTATTCATTTGCAAAAAGATGCCTCCTCTTTTTTTGTTTCTAAAAAAAAAAACAACTCTTGTACTGATAAGTTAATAGCATTAATTTAGTAGTTTTTCTTCACATTTCTGTGTGAAGTTCTGTTGTTGTTCCAAAAGATATCTACCAATCACGTCTGTAGAATGAACAAAATGTGATTGTATCACCCCAGATGCATTTGCAGTGGAACATTGAGTGTTACAATTGCATGTTTTTATATGTGGGACAGATGATTTTTTGCAAACTTAAAACAAGCGATAGTCATAATTTCTGAACTTCTTTTGCAGTTGTGTATTCTACTTTTGATTAATTGATGTTCTACAGCACCTTGAATTGAAACTCATGCTGGAAGAATATTGCAAAATGCTGCAGGCAAGATATACCTAAAAGGCAACTCCAAAAAACTTAAGAGATGCTAAATTAATGCTGAACGAAGAAATAATCCCAGGACATCATGATGTAAAATTTTACTAATGGAGAATGGAACTTCAAGGTTCTCTGTCCTATATTTTTCCTGAGTGATACTCTCCCTATGTTTCTAGGCAACATAAGTAGGAAACTGTGTTATCCAGGAATCTCTTGTTTTAATAGTATACTGCAGTTTGCTGACAGTCTCCAAGTTTGTGCAAGATTTAGACAGGAAAGAGTGGGGAGGGGGCTTATACCAGTTATTATGCAGAAGATGTTCTCACATTTTTAGAACAATTTTCCAGCAATATAATGTTTAAAATAAAATTATTTCATTCTTAAATTTTCAATCTGATAGCCATTTCTCTGGACTATGAACTAAAGATTAAAATTGGTGATTTTTTTCAAGTGGCCATTGGCCAGTGGGTGGACTAAATCTAGTGGTTACTTCCTTACGGCTATTCCATGTTGTATACACATTTTATCACTGCACTGTATACCTTTCATTTATTTAGACAGTTAGATTTAAGCTTTAGTAGTTACAAGGGCCCACTGTCTATTGTCCAGTGCAATTAAATGAATAAATATAATCTTAAAAGTTATATTTTTCTTCAACCATATCAACCAAATTTTCAAGACAGTTTTTATTGGAAAGATAATTTAATCACTTTTATTTGGTCTCTCGATATGTTCACAAATAAAATCTCTTTACCAGAAATTGATAGCAGTGGACTGGTCAAAATTTTCAAGCAGTTCTTACTTTGGCGTACTTTATTTAATTTGCTGTATTTTCTAAAGTAATTCTTTGCATGAGCATTGTCATCAAGAACATTGCTCACAATGCTTGCATTCTCTTAACTTCTGCATTGCTTGACATAACAGTCAGCAATATTTCAACAATTTGTGCTATGACTGTTATGTACCAAAAATTGCTTGTTTTTAGTTTCTCTAGCAGTTTTTGGTGAGTTTATTGATGGTCAAAAATGTTCAGACATTATGTTTCGAAGCTGCTTCCATTCTGCTAAATTTTTCTTTTCATTCCATTTATTTTTGGTTAGGTTCTTCTTGGTGTCAAAATGAAAACTGGCTGTATAGCTTTCAAAAATGAATTTCACACCTTCTAGCAGAATCATTTTGTGGTACAGCTGAGATTGGAAGAAATGTGATACTAACCTGGTCACTTTATTTTACAGACTCTCAATGATTCCTGACCACTAACATAAAATATTCAGTAATTTCCTGGGTTGTTCTAATAAATATTACATTAAAAACATTGATAAACTTTCACAGGTGTTGAAAAATAGTCATGACGAAATAAGAACACTTGCAGAGTATCCTGATTCCATCGGATTCTGTCCGGTTTTCGAACCTAGTGTCAAGTTTGTTTGTTGCTGGTTTTTTTTTTTTTCAGAAAACGTTGATTTGGTAGAATTTTAATGATTTGTCAGCCGCCCCGGTGGCGCAGTGGTCTAAGGCGCTGGCCTCTAATCATTCGTCCGTAAGGAGTCCGGGTTCGAATCCTGGTGAGGCATGGATGTTGTGTTTGTCTTACGGCACTGGCTCTCTCCGAACCAGTGACCCTAAATTAGGGACGGGCGACTGCTTGTAGCCCATTGAGTTGCTCACGGTGGTCGTTAAACCTCCAAAAAAAAAAAAAAAATGATATGTAATTTTTCTTGTTTGCCCACCACAGACCTTCCAAATACTACGAATTCTCCAGTCGCTACGAAAATCATCGATCGCTGCAGAGTACGGGAAACATCGAATATACTACGGAAATAAAAAATCTGGTTGTCTGTGCCCCCCCCCCCCCTTCAGAAAACGTTGTTTTGGTAAAATTTTAATGATTTGTCATTTTTTCCTGTTTGCCCACCTCAGGTCTTCCAAATGCTACGAACTCTTCATAGCCACTACGGAAATCGTCGATCGCTACAGAATACGAGAAACATCCAATATGCTACGGAAATAAAAAATCTCTATGGAAAAATGTTATTTAACATTTGTTCAAAGTTTATTTTCATGTTTTCAAAATTCTAACATTCATCAAACATTTTTGGGACTGTTTATTGGATATTTTTAATGTTGCGACATTTGTTCGATATAATTTGGGCATCTTCATGCCGTTCGTCGCCTGAAAATTATTGTTTTAGCATGAATGAATGTTCCGTAGTTTTCTAAATTTAGAGTTTTTCTTACCCCAAGATGCGCTTTTTTTTTCACTTTCTGGTTATATTCTTGTTATATTTTGTTCAATTATGTTTCTAGTCTTTAATATCTTCAGTAATAGTGAAAAAGAACAACTTTGTATTTTAAAAGTTTTTTCTAGTGAAGCACAGTTTTTGTTATTTCTAACAGCCTGTTCTTCAAAACCAATAATACAGAAAATATTTTTTCTTTTCAGATTTTTTAAAGCTAAATTAAATTTCAAAATCGGTATGTATTCCACCTGGGATGGAATCAGCCTTTTTCAGTGACCAGTAAAATGACTATCACGGCAGAGTGAACAACAATACAGTACTGATGTTTAATATTTAATTTCGCTGAAAAACTTGTGTTTACCCATTCCTTAGTAACATTTTACTGTTTTAAGAGTGCAGACATGAGTTTTTTTTTTTTTTTGTTTAAAGCGAACTACAACGCGACACTACATTGAATGAAAGACGGCACGTGTGCTGAGGAAACCCGATTCTGTGTGGAATGAAAGACTGCGCACGGCGACAGAAAGTGAAGCCCCGATTTTCTACCTTTGATTTCTTTTTGTAAACAAAAGGGAAAATGCTTGCCCATTTTGTTTGGATATAAGCAAGAAATGCTTAAGCAATGGAAAATCGCGCATTTTCAGAGAAACCAAACTTAAAAAACGAGCTGCTGATGACGGGTTGTGATGCCACAGTTGTCCATTCCCGATATGGTTACTTTGTGCCCCAACTTAAGTGTTAAAATGAACAGCCACCCCTGTTCTTGAAGAGTGAATCTATAAATAGATCGTACCCACTTATTTGGGAGGGGGAAAAAAAAAAAAAACTGTTTTTCACTGCATCAGTTGCATGATTTGAAAATGCATTTCCTATAACAGGAGCATTCTAAAAATGCAAATAAATTCTTTAGCAATGAAAAAGGGCAAATTTTCGAGCGTGGCGACTAAAGTAACTTTTTCTAAGTACTGGACATTTTATTTTATCCAGTCGCCACATGGTGAGTGGTGTGACCGTTATTTTTAATCTTTACTATGAACTCACATTTAGATTTCAAAGATAACACGGCATTTCTTAAAATTGGTAGTGGTATTTTATTCCACTCCTCCTCCACTGCTTTCCATAGTCCAATCATTGTTTTAGGTCTGCATTTAGAAAGCGTTCTTTTTAGCAGTCTGAAAGCACAAGTCCATTGTGACACATCAGGGGACTTTGAAGAAATATGAGCAAAAGGTATATACTTGACACCAGTCTCTTGTTTTCATCTTTTAAAGAAATAGTGGTAGATTTGGATGTATGACTGGTAGCCTTACCCTGATGGAGTTCTACTCTCTGAAGGCTCTGTGGATAAAGGAATAGTATTTCCCCTTTAAATATAGCAGTTAAAACATTATTTTGCAGTGAGAATAATTGACAGTGAGACACGTAACGCACAAAAAACATTAGAATAATTCTTGATGACATATCACGCTTAAGTTACGTAAAAATTACAAGTGTTGGGACGACGTTTCGGTAGCGACTTCTACCTTCATCGGCCATGGAATGAAACACGTGGTATTAGCATCAGCTGTTGCCAGATTTTAAAATAGCTTTCCAAATGATAGGTATATTAAAAGGTGTGTCTGTATTACAGGTGTTAGGAGTAAGGAAGATTTAAATGCTTTCGCGGTACCCGATTGCTGAACGAAGCGATGCGTTTAACATTTTGCCAATCGGTAATCGCGGACGTATCGCTGATGGTTAAAATTGAAAGCAAGGTGGAAGGGTTTCCTTTCTTAACATCAGCGATATGTTCCACCAATTGCCGGTTGATGCTTTGGTAAGTACTACCAATGTAGTGGATAATGCCTGTGGAAGTGGTGACAGGGATAGAGTAGACTTCTTGTAACTCTAGGGGTTTATTGGGATCTCTGTCTTTAAGGATAAGGTTAAGAATTATTTGCAGCCATTCCATGGTGATGGGTATGACATTTGGACTATTTTTTAAGTGTAATAATAATTTGTATGATGACAAATTTAACTTTGAAATATGTTCCAATTATTTACATATGCTCCTCTACTTTATTACTTTCAATTCAAGTCAAAAATAGATGCTTCATCACTTTGGGTTTGTGTTAATTAATTTAATTGTCTGTGACGGGTGTGACTTCTGTGACATAGCTTTCCATAACTTCATTTTTTTGAAAAACTCTGTGAATTAAGTAATAATACAGCACTAAAATATTTTTTCCCTATTTAAGCATAATTAACAAATCTATGCTGTTTAGCAAACCAATTTATTGCAATACCATAAATTAAAATTATGAAGTTTGTGATGGATGTGACATTGTACACTTCAATATGCATGAAGCTTTTTGTAGGTGATAATTATATATATGCAAGAGATGCAAAAAAGGATTTATGTAGTTCTACTTCCAACAATATGTACTTAAGTAGAATTAGTGACCAATAAAAGATAGAAATTGTGTAATATTTATAGTATATATAAAAGATATATACGTACCAAAATGAACGAGAATGTGTAGATATTCATTTAAAAATAATTTACTACTTCCCTAAAATTTAAATTCCCCTGTTTGCCAGTGATGATAGTATGTATGACTTTCTTCACAATCACTGAAAAGCTCTCACACAAAACCATCTCCTTCCAGCCAAATCCAATAGGTGCCACTTGGTTGCATGTATTTCAAAGCAATCCTTAGGATGATCCAGTGGCAATATAGTTGCACAGTACATCTTATTCAACTGCTTTTTACTGTTAGAAGACTACAGGCAATGAAACAAGTACAAAGTTCTTAACAACAACATCTTCAGGCTTAAAAGAAGAAACATCTTCATGATCAGCATGAGTATCTGCATGTTCTGCAATCACATTACTACAAGACTCTTAAGTTATCTAAGTTGGATGCTGCTGTCTGGACAGGAAAAGGTGACTATCATCAAAGATTTGAAAGTGATGTTTCGATTGTAACCTGTTGACAGGTAATAAGCGTTCCCACCTGCTAGCGATTAGCGGTTTTGACTGACTTATGTCATCAGCACAAATAAATAAACAAACAATAAACATGTTTACGGTAGACACTATAATTCGTGCATGAATACTAGTATTAAAAGAAATCCGTCTTGTTGCACGATGATATTTATTCAGCTAAAAAACGAAATCTATATACAGTTTAAAACACATGAGCACTTTCGGTGTCACATTGACACCTTCATCAGATGTGATTTCACCATGTGGTTACATGCTGGTCTTAAGTACGTGGAGTAGATGCATCATGGGAAAGGTAATGTCAATGTCACATGATATACCAGATAACAAGACAATCAAAAAGAAGGCATAATTAGCCAATGAAGATCACTTAACAGAAACAATTGCTATTGTGCTGTCCTTCCCAACAAGATTGCTCCAAGGTTCAGGTAAAACATAAGGATAATAGTCATTACAGCAATGTGTATTATATATATATTTCGGCTTATAATACACGTTGCTGTATGTAATGACTATTATCCTTATGTTTTACCTGAACCTTGGAGCAATCTTGTTGGGAAGGACAGCACAATAGCAATTGTTTCTGTTAAGTGATCTTCATTGGCTAATTATGCCTTCTTTTTGATTGTCTTGTTATCTGGTATATCATGTGACATTGACATTACCTTTCCCATGATGCATCTACTCCATGTACTTAAGACCAGCATGTAACCACATGGTGAAATCACATCTGATGAAGGTGTCAATGTGACACCGAAAGTGCTCATGTGTTTTAAACTGTATATAGATTTCGTTTTTTAGCTGAATAAATATCATTGTGCAACAAGACGGATTTCTTTTAATACTACTAAACATGTTTATTTACACAGAATTTCCTGCAAAATTGACATTCATCACCCAGCATTTCAGTGTCCCACCAGTCCCATCAACTGCACGCTTGCCATGTGAGGTGGCAAAAAAAATCCACTCTCCAGTGACATCAAAGTCCTGCTTCAAATAACAAAGATTTTACAGATTGAATTGGTTTTTAAATTGATCTGCACTTCCATCAGAAAAAATTGCTAACTTTTCTATTTCTGCAAATTTGGCCTTTAATGTAGCTATGACAATTTCTAAGAAGGGCCCACACAGCATTTTTGTCATGGCTGAGCTCATCACTTATTACAGCTATAGTATGCTTAATATTTCCTGGTAACCATTCACAATTGGAAAATATACAGCTTTAGTTATCTGCTGGTGCCTCCAGTGCCACTCTGGATTTCATCTTGGGAGATAGTACTGTAATTTTCAACAAAATCAATTTGGAGCACACCTTCATTTGGTGACTGAACTGTTTTTACAAAAGAATGAATTTTATAATAATGTAATTGATTATGAAGCACAGTTATGACATCTTCAACAGAACCATCAATCTCAACCACTTTTTGGAAACCATCTATATATTTCTGTTGTTTTCATGTTACAAATGCATCTATATCTACCTCTTCAACACACATGCAAACATCACTTTTACAGTCTGTGCAAAATCCAATCGTGCAGTTCTCATTTTGAATGCTGCAGCACAAAAAAAATACTCAAAAGTTTTTTCATTTGAAGGAAACTCTGGGGAATTGGAATTTTGCTGACCAAGGATTGTATTAAAAAATGTAAATTTGCATATCAAGCACATACATTCCATGGTGATTAAGAAATTAACATCACATATTCAGGACACAGGTTGTAAGACTAGTTTTTTTTTTAATTAAAATGTTCTGATTTTCATTTTTGAACTGTGTGAAAGCATCAGCATGTCTTTTTTGTATTAAATTGCACCTCCCTGATAGTGAGTCTTTTATTGATTTCACATCTCTTTTCTGGCACCTGTCTACTTGTATCATTATGGCATAGACATTTTTTCTTTTTTCTTTGTGCTGTCTGATATACAGCATGAAGTCTTTTCTTTTTCATTAAACAGAGTTGTGGCAATGTCAGGCATTACCTCAGTACCAAAGTGAGACACCTAAGTGAGACTTTCAATAATGTCGCACCTGTCACATAAATTATCTCGCACCTATCACTAAAATATGTCACACCCATCACACCTCAGTTTGAGGTCCAAGAATTAATTTTTTCTACATGACTTTTTCTACACTTGTTCTGACTGCTGACAGCCAAACTTCCACAAAGTTTTACATTTTTACACAAAGGGGTATGTTAGTATATACTATCTTTATGGTAATTTCAGTGACTTGGTGTGACAGTCAGCAGACTTAAAAAACAAAAATGTTTTAAATTTCAACTTATTTTTAATTGTAAAATATACTGTTACAAAGTGGTTTGGACTCTGCTACATTTAACAAATACAACTGCAAGTGAAAAACAGTTGTCAAAACATCTCCAGAACTGGTATTTGACAATGTCTAATTACTAAATGTAAATTCTACCATTTGTTCTGGATGTTTAAGACTCCAAATGCAAGGAGACAATTATTTATATAACATTTTTTGTTAATTCGAATTCTATGTACTCATACCTTCAATTTGATATATCATAAATGATAATATGATACAATTTAATTTCCCCCTGTTTGTCCACTTTTTCATGTAATGGCTGTTTGGTAATATGTAGAATTGAATTTAACATTTTTTTCAACTTTTCTTAACTTTAATTTCCCATTGTACAAGAAACCAGCAATAATCGTGAATTCTTTACTGAAACTTTCTTTGGATTATTGGAACCAAGTTTTGCAAGTCTTTTTCTGCTCTTTTGCAACAGTAAATAACCTTTTTGTTATAGTTGGTTTAGGTAGGTCCATGCTTCATCAATAGTCACTATAAATTTCCATCTGTCTTTGGCTAAGTGATTTTCATAAAGAAGTCTATACTGTGTTCTTCTCTCAGCTATGTGCCTAGGCAAAAGGCAGTAAACTTTTTATTTTCAGATTCAAATCTATTTACAGTTGATACAGAAATTTTTTAACGACTTAGTAATTGTTCTTTGGGTTGGTGGATTTTCTTTTAAGACCAGAGACCTTACTTTTGAAATAGTCGTAAAAGTATGTACCTTCTTTAGGAATTTGTTTGGTGTTATTTTTCTTGTTAAAAGCAATGCTTGATGATATTGCTTATTTTACATCTAGAAATGCCAATCCACAATTTTCATACCTTTTTTTAATTGCAGAATTCGAAAAATTCGTAAAGAGCAAAAACATAACCTTCTTCTATCCACAACTTGTTGACGTGCGCTGTTTTCTTAGCAGACAATATTTAACTGCAGCAGTTTCTTTTGTGTTCATGTAACATGCTGTTGCCAGTTTCAATTCTTTGAACTTCTTTTATTTTCTGTAATTTCTTTTGAAAAACATTCTAAAAATGTGCGAACATGCTCTGTATTTCAGAATGTTTTTTTCAAAATATGCAGGGGGCTGGCTTTAGTGTTCATGAGACCCTGTGCAACTGTATTTAGTGACTCCTCCTTGCAAGCTTTTTTTTTGTGTGTGTGTGTGTGTGTGTGTGTGTGTGTGTGTGTGTGTGAGATATGTTTCAGCCACACACATATGAAAGGTACAAAATATAAATTAATAAGTGCATGTTGATGCCAAGGTCAACACCGAAAGCAATGCTTCTTTTTACTCTTAATTGTAACATTATTATGATTTTTGTTGTTCCAGTGACCGCTTTCATCATATCCAGTCATTTCTCATCTTGAATTACAATACTCTCAGGGTATTTTTATTATATAGTCTCCCATTTCATAAGGGGGTGGAGACAAATGCAGCTTCACCATCTGGTGTGACTGCACTGCCTTAAAGCCAGCCCTACATGCATGCCTCATTGAGTTTAGTGTATGCTTGAAATGCTTTTCACAACTTCTGGGTTTTCCTTTTTGATCTGAATCTTATGAAATTTGATCAAGATTTGTCGTTTAGTAGTTCAGATCTAATTATCTTTTTTTCTGATTCACATGCTTAACATTTTGGTGTTCCCTGGGTTTAATGAGGCATATCAAATACTAGTTATTTTCATTAAGACACAATAAGACACAATCCCTGTTTCATGCAAAAGAAAGTCTAGTAATTCATAAATAACCTTCATAGATAAAAAATTACATGACTTGGTAAAGTTATTGAAAGAACCGAAATTCAATATCAGTCCTCTTCTACACAGCATGTATAAGGTAGCTTATTTTCATAATTTGTTTATGGAAGGATAGTGCACTTGCTGTGTAAATAAATTTAGTAAATGTACACTGGTGTGCAAAAATTAAGGACGGAGAGGAGAAATTAGCATAACAGCGGAACGAGCAGGCAGAACGGACCGAAAGACCACTCAGGAGATAGACTAGGGTCCGGTACGGTAGGGCATGCAGATATATGCAACATGATGGGGGGGGGGGGGAGGAGTGTCTGAAGGGTATAAAGCACACGGGCGGTGTACGCTCAACAATTTGGTGAAAGCTATTGCACGGTGTACATCGATTTGGACGACGTCGAGTTGCTGCCACCATGTGATATGGCCAACAGGCAACCAGTAGATGACATCTGGATGACTTTACCCGAGGTCGCATCATTGGGAAGTTGGAAGAAGGTCAAAGTGTGACTAGTGTGGCCGAGGAATTTGGGATCGCTCACAGCATCG
Organism: Macrothele yani; assembly: GCA_039090855.1. NCBI lineage: Eukaryota > Metazoa > Arthropoda > Arachnida > Araneae > Macrothelidae > Macrothele > Macrothele yani. The sequence goes on from CM076996.1 coordinate 11,712,172, forward strand.
TTTCACGAGCTTGGAGAGTATTTCAAACGATAGGAACAGCTGTCAGAGAGTTTAGCAGTGGTCGTCCACGAGCAATCACGGCGGCGGACGACCAGTTTATTATCCTACAGACGAGAAGAGACAGACGGCAGACAGCGGGAGAAATCGCAAGGCACATGCAACAGACAACTGGACGTCCGTTATCACGTTTTACCATGGCCAAGAGGCTGCACAAAGGTGATCTATTTGCACGACAACCAGTACGGTGTGTGCCATTAACGCCTGCTCATCGGAAACGGCGGTTTCTGTGGTGCCAGGAACACAAGAACTGGACACGTCAGCAATGGGGTCGAGTTCTCTTTATGGATGAGAGCAGATTTAGTCTGACGAGCTATTCTGGATATACACATCTGGAGAGAGCAGGGAACACGCAATCATACCTCCATCATCATCGAAAGGGACTTGTTTGGAGGTGGCGGAGTTCTCGTTTGGGGGCAGTATCATGCCTGGTAGCCGTACTGACCTCCACATCTTCCAAGGAGGTTCAGTCACTGGTGTCCGCTACTGTACCGAGGTTCTCCTGCCTCACGTGCGTCTGTTTAGAGGTGCTGTGGGTCCTGAATTCCTCTTCATGGACAACAACGCTACACCTCATTGTACAGTGGCTGTCGCAGAGCTGTTGGAGAATGAAGATATTCAACGCATGGATTGGCCCACAAGGTCCCCTGACCTAAACCCAATCTAACACGTGTAGGGCCTTCTTGGGAGACGCTTGGCAGCACGTCACCAGCCGCCAGCAACGATTCCGCAGCTGCGATTGGCGCTACAAGAGGAATGGGCCGCGATGCCTCAACAGCTCCTTGACAACCTCGTCCTCAGCCTGGACAGACGTTGTAAATCCTGCAACGCAGTCAGGGGTGATCATATCCCCTACTAAAGACTGGATTTTTCTTGGCAGCCACCTGTCACATGGACGTTTCTGTCTTCTGTCCAGTTGTGCTTGAAGCTACCTTTTCAATAAAGGGCCTTTGTATCCTTTGGATTCCTTGTTTGGACGGTTTTGCTCACTTGTTCCATATTCTTACATCTTGGGGATCTTATGGTATGATTTGAGCCTATGTGGAGCACTTCTGCACGACGTTACATTTGAAAAACCGTCTCTTCTTTAATTTTTGCACGGCAGTGTATAAGCATCCCTGGGTACTTCTGTCTTTTTTTTTCTGTGAAGCAATATTCAACTATTGACAAGGGAAGAGAAAACAGTTCAAAATATTTAATATCCATATTAATGGTATCTAATTTTAAAAAATCGTGCTAAATTTGCATACTTGATATATTGTGAAATAACCAAACTAATAAAGTTTTCACAAAAGCATTGGTTATTGGATTTTAAATGTATTTTGGCTTTGGTCATTTATTAACAGCTTAAAATATACACTAAGATCAAAAGTATCCAGACATCCCTTCTGAGTAGTGGATATGAACAGCCATGGCTCAAACAGATGTAAAAAGATGCATGTGGCTTGGCAAACATAAACAAGCATGAACAGTAGAATGAGCAGTATGGTAGAGCTTTGTGATTTTCAGTGTGGCATGGTCATAGGATGCCATCTTAGCAACACATCAGTTCGGGAAATTTCTGCTCTGCTGCAGCTATCTCAACAACTTGGAGTGATGTTATTGTGCAATAGAAACACTCGGGTGCAACAACAGTGCAAACGTGACCTTCTAGGCCATGTGAAATAACAGAGTGGGACCACAGAGTACCAAAGTGTGTGGTGCAACAAAATCTCCTGTCCTTGGTTGCAGTGCTCACCACAGAGTTCCAAAAAGCCTCTGGAAGCAATGGCAGTAGCGTAACAATTCGCCCAGAGCTGAAGGAAATGGGCTTCCATATCTAAGCAACCACACACAATCCTAACGGTAAAATCAACTGCAGGCGTTGGCTGGAGCGGTGTTAAGTTTGGTGCTGGTGGACTCTGGAGCAGTGAAAATATGTTATCTGGAGTGTTGAGTCATGCCTCACCATCTGCTAGTCTGACAGACAAGTCTGGGTGTACAGGATACCAGTGAACACTACTTGTGCCACCCCAGTTGTCAGTGGTGCAGTTGTCTAAGCAATGGCTTCTGACCATTTGTCCGAGGTGGGTCCAGGATCGAATCCCAGTGAGGCATGGATGTTGTGTTTGTCTTATGGTACTGGCTCTCTCCCTTGCCTGGAACCAGTGGCCCTAAATTAGGGATGGGCGACTGCTTATAGTCTATTGAGTTGCTCACAGTAGGCGTTAACCCCCCCTCTCCCCCAAGAAAAACAACACTACTTGCCCAACTGTGAAGTTTGGTGGAGATGTCATGCCCTGGGGCCGTTTTTCATAGTTTTGGGCTAGACACCCTAATTCCAGTACCTGATTCTGCAGCCTGTAATGATATGCTTGCCCATTCTATGCTCCCAACATTATGGCAACAGTTCAGTTAAGGGGCCCTTTTCTCCATCAATAAGCACATAGCTCCCATGTGCAAAGTAATGCCTGTGAAGGAATGGTTTGATAAAATAAGTGTAAAAGAATTTAACCGGCATGCACAGAGCCCCAGTGGCGCAATGGTCTAAGCAAAGGCTTCTGATTATTCGTCCAAGAATGTGCCTGTGTTCGAATTCTGGTGAGGCATGGATTTTGAATTTGTCTTATGTTGCTGGTTCTCTCCCTTTCCTAAAACCAGTGGCCTCAAATTAAGGACGGGCGACTGCCTATAGCCCACTGAGTTGTTCACAGTGGTCAATTAAACCTCCAATAAAAAACAAAACAAAAAAACAGCCCCAATCTCAACCCCATGGAACATCTTTGGGATGAATTGGAATGCTGACTTCAAGCTTGGCTGAACAGCCCAATATGGGTGACTGCCCTGGCTAATCCTCTTGCGGAAGAATGGAAAATAATTCCTGCAGCAATGTACCATAATTTAATGGAGGAAAGCCTTCCGAGCATAGTGCATGCTGTGATAGCGGCAAAGGTCGGGCCAACTTTATATTAATCCTTTTCCTATTACAGGGAGTTTGTGGATAGGCAAATGTCTGGATACTTTTGATCAGATAATACACTATCTACCAAAAAGTTATTGGACACCTGTGATAGCAAAGGAAAACAAAGTTTATTCACCTTCAATAGTTGGTTGAGCCTCCACGAGCGGCGATTAGAGCTGCAACCCTCCGGGGCATACTCTCAACCAGGCGTTGTACGACGGCTAGCGGTATTTTCTTCCACTCGGCTTGGAGAAGACAGGCCAGTTCCTTCACCGATTTCGGACGGTGGAGGCATCCCTTAAGTCTACACTCCAACTCGTCCCAGAGGTGCTCGATAGGGTTAAGGTCCGGGCTCTGCGCAGGCCAGTTCATTCGATTAACCCTATTTTCACCATAGAAAGCCATGGTGGACCTCGCAACATGACAGGTGGCATTGTCATCTTGAAAGTAACAGGGGTCCACCCTGTAAAACTGCCACAACGTAGGAAGCGCATGGTCATCCAAAATGGTGCAGTAGGTCTCGGCGTTGAGTCTACCAGGAATTGCGACCAAGGGTCCCGTGCCATACCAGGAGAAACGCCCCTATAGCATAATTCCACCGCCGCTGAACTTCACAGTTGGCACAATACATTCCGGCAGGAGGTGTTCTCCTGGCAGACGCCAAACCAAGACCCTGCAATCCGAACGGTAGAGGGTGAACCTTGATTCGTCGCTCCAGAAAACCTGTTTCCACTGTTCAACGGTCCACTGTCCTCGTTCTTTGCACCACGTTAGCCAAGCAGCGCTATTGGACTTGGTGATCAAAGGCTTGGGGGTGGCAGCACGTCCATGATAACCGAGCAGATGGGCTTCCTTACGGATGGTATTCATCGAAAGAACACTCCCGGATGCCTGTTGAAACTCCTCGCGGATGTGGCCCATCGATTTGGTATGGTTCTTCCGAATTTCTCTGGCCAGCACTCGTCAGTCTCTAACTCCCAGTTTTGTGGGTCTGCTGGGTCGGGGCACATTCTGACAGTCACCTCTCATCTTCCACTTGCCAATCACGTAGGCCACTGTCAATTTAGGGTACTTCAACTCGCTGGATATATCACATATGGATCGGCCATTTCTGTGATACCCGACGATTACACCTTTCTCGAAATCGGAGAGCTCCGAACTGCGTGGCATCTTGAATGCGACTGGTTGCGTTGTTGTTTCTCACACAATATTTAACGGTGGCGGCCGTGACATGTATCAAGACCGCAGATATCGTCAATTGCAGGGGTGTCCAATTACTTGTTGGTAGCTAGTGTATATATTTTTAGCATAATGATAGGAAATCGAGTATATCCAAATGTAGATATTGAGTATATCCAAATGTAGAATCTGGTGGGGCTGTTATCTAACCATATCGAATAACAGCCCACACCAAATTTTGCTGCAACACTTATCGGATGTTGAAAGACTTTATATTCTTTCAACATCCGATCGCGTTGCAGTACTAAATGTCAATGCATATCCTGTTCACATAATCTGTAGTCGTCCTACTTTCAAATGAAAGTTTTTTTCAGTATTTGGTTTGTGGTACCCCTTCTTTCACCACGAGCATTTTCCATTTTGTGTCATGATTTATTAGCTGACTTTCTGAAGTTACTTATTTTTCCAAATGCACTTTAGTTGTCATTTTATTTTCAATATTAACATGTCTGGAAAGTGATTATTTGTTGTTGTGAAATATTAGTTAGAAATGTTTTGTGTATAATTACATGATCTTGTACTACATTTGTTTCAGACTAATTTGAGTTTATTGAAGATTGTAGTATGCGTTTCATACAGCTTTATTCTGTTTTCCATGTTTTGTTTGGTAAAAAAGAAGTTATATTCCAAATGCAGTGCTTTTTTTTTATTTTGGAAGAATTTCATTTATATTATTGCAAAGCAGCTAAAAATTTTAGGTTATGCCTACCTACTTTCTTGTATTTGTGTTGATTTTCCTCCTCCATATCCTTGAACATTATGCAAAACATTTCAGATAATTGCAGATATTCATACAAGCTGAATGAAATTAATTTTTTACAGTTAAGGCTTAAAATGAAGATTAGAATACTGAATTGTTTATAAGTTCCGGTTTAATAAACTATAATCACAGTGTTTTAGAGTATTGCAGATATTAAATTTCAAGTAATCAACTAATACTGAAACTATTTCAGAAGTGTAAAAAACTAATCCTCTGGCAGACTACCTCATACAGATGTCATTTTCCCTTTACTCCTGATGCATTTTACTCAGCACTTTGCTGGCATTTTCAATGGCTTTTCAAGGACTATCCTTGAATGATCATAAGAATCTAAAGCTTGATTGCACATACAGTGGTTCCAATAACTTGTTCATGAAATGCCAAAAGGAAAAAAATAATAATAATCACATTGCCTTCACGGAGTGCTCCAATTGTCTACATGCCTATCTCCACCCATTCAGGGGGCTCGCTTACAGCGTGTGAACAAACTATAGCCATGACATCTTCGCCCTTCATGACCCCATTTTAACAGCCAATGGTAGGTGACGTCATACTGGACCCAGCCTTATACCACGACTCTAGTAACCTTGCTATACACTGCTTGCCTTCTTTTTTGCTAAGAGTTCGGCACTATTTTTGATAAGCAATTTGTTTGGCTCGTGGATTTTGATGTGCAGAAAGAATTCCATGTTAACCCTTGTAGAGGTTGATTCATGTTTATACGACAAAGTAAAATGTGCTTCATATGCAAATCATGTGTGTCATGATTACGTAACCATGTTTATCGTGCAGTAGCAGCCTTCTGCTTTAAGAGCATTTGTAATTTTGCTTTCTTAGTGTTAAGGTGCCTCTTTGAGTGATTCCATTCTGGTAGGGGTATATAGTTGCCCTTTCCGAAGGTTATTTGTATACAGCAATCCAAAAAATGGGCAAAGAAAATGGTTGTGCGATTTCTAAAAATGGCATATGCCAGGTAATTAAGAATTGCAAAAGTGAACTTCTTAGCTTGCTAGAGCGGTGCACAAATGCCACGAAAAAACTCCTTATACCAAAGAGGACTATGGAGGCGGTGCGAAAAGTCAGGTCTCTTGGAAAGAAAGAATCCAGCAATGCAATAACAGTTTAAAAGTTTGCAGTTTTAGGTAGCAAATAAAGCAGTTCAAGCCAAAATGTCTATTCAAATAAAGCAGTTTAAGCCTAATGTCCACAAGCTCCTTCCGTGCCACATTTTGGAGCGGATGACGAATTTCAGGAAACTGTATGAGAGACACCTAGCAAGGGACAGGTGGAAGTTTGTGGTCTCTTAGGATGAAATATGGATATAACTTAGTGATACAAACAAAATATGGGCAATTCACTATCAAGAAAAGGGTGCCAAGGCATACCCGGGATGGGTATGTGAATGCAAAGAAAGTTTTACTAGATTTATGGTTGTGGTAGGTTATTGCACTATAATGGCAAGTTAAAGCTACAGAAAGTTGCAAATAGTGCAAAAATTAATGCAGCTTATTATCAGACAAACATTCTTGACCCAGTTTACAGTGAAGAAATTCCATTGTTACACAGTGCTGTGGCTTCAAATGTATGGAGCCCCCAAGATAAGGCTTCCAGCTATACCGCTAAGTCCACAGTGGCATACATGCGAAAGATGGAAGCTGAGACTGGGATTCACGCTATACCATTCTCCTCAATCCCTGTCGAATCCCCAGATGCCTCTCCCATGGGTTTTTGCAGCTTCGGGTTACCTAAATGAGCCCTCAAAAGTAGACTACCCAAACAATTGACGACCTTTGGAAAACTTGCAAAGAGGAGTGGGAGAGAATTGATTTTGCCTGTTTGCAAAAGAGCTTGCTACAGTGGAAGTTGTGCTGCAGAAGGATAGTACAAGGAATATGGTAAGCACATAGAACGCAACTGAAGTTGGCGCCATGGTATTTCATAACTGTATGATCCTGTAAACATTATCACTGTAAACGTGAAACAACCTCTATATAAGCACAGGCCCTCACATGTAGAAAGCTAGAATTTAAGTTAACATGATCTTCCTACATAATACTGACATTGTTGGTGTAGTTGTTCAGTGGAAAATAGAATAAATTTATCTTTTGAGTCTTTGTTTGAGTACCACATTCTGTAATGAACTTCTTTTAACAAGTGTTTTCACTATTGTACTACAAGACTGTTAAAAGTTAAATCTAAAAATTGTTTCTTATAAGTGCTTTTCTAAAAAAAAAAATCAGGATATATACAAAAATATACAATAAACGTGAAAATATGCTGTTATTCCCCGGTGTGGCTAAATATGCAAAATAAGCATTTTGCTTGAACATCCTGGCTTGATTAGTTTGTCATCAGCAAACTCCAGCATGCTGTAGACCTTTCCATTCACCTTAGTTCTGTTTACATTACTTTAGATAATTAAAGCATTACCAATAATCACACATCATGGACATTGCCCCCCCCCCCCAATAAAAATGAAAAATTCAGATTTATTATGGCAGCAAACAAAATAACCATTACCTAATACCTAGTAGTTTAAAGTTGCATCGCCCTGGAGCAGGAATCGAACCTGCATCTCCTGATTTGCATTCGAGCATGCTATCCGCTACACCACCCAGGACGGCAAAGTTCCAAGTATCTGACTAAGCTTTTATTTGGTTTTTTAGCACATCTTTTGTGAAAAAGAATGTGCTTATGTTACCGGTTTGTCAGTCTATCAGTGAACACCATATCTCCACAACTATTAGTCCGATTTGAAAAATTCTTTTTGCATTGGGAAGCTTGAAATGTGCGAATGATGTCCCTGCATTGTTTTTTTTTTATATTGCACAATTTCACCACTAGATGGCATAAATGCAGATATCAAATTCAAAAATACATTTTATTCCATATTTGCTTCTAATTATTTGATTGAAAAAAATCATTTTACCTTTAGATTCCATTTATATCAAAGACTATTTTAGGCATAGTTACTTTTTACTTTTTTCAAGTTGCGCATAGATTTTCCGCTAGGAGGTGTAAAAGCAAATTACATTTTCCTGAGATCTCTGCTTCTAAAATTAAGTTTTGAAAAATTCTATTTGTATCGGATACAGCTCCTGATGGGGAAATGTTTTGCATATAATTTCGAATTTTTGGTAAAGAACGGTTCGGCCGCCAGGAGGTGTAAGTGTTTATTTCTGCTTCTGGTGTATTTGCAGCAAAATCTAAGTTTATAAAAGCTCGATTGAAAAAATTCTTTCGTGGGCCAATACATTTCACATCGATAAACCTTTTTGGAATATTTTCTTTTTAAAATAATGCATGGTTTCACTGCCAGGGGCATAGATGTATATCTTATTTTTGTCAATACTTCTGCTTCTAAGAGTCAGATTTGAAAAATTCCTTTGTTAAATGGCATTTTCGGCATGAAATGTTTTTCATGATTTCAAAATTTTCAATTAATTCATACTTTCTGCTAGGGGCGTAAGGGTAAATTGCATTTTCTCTTATATCTGTGCTCCTAAAACACTGCCTTTTTAAGACTCTTGGTACCCAAATAGTCTTAAAGGCAGTTTCTCTACCTATTCAAGCTGGTTTACCTAATTTTTTTGGAAAACTCAAAACCCATAAACCTGAAAAACCTTTAAGGATTATAGTTTCAAAAAGTAACTCACCGTTAATAAATCTTGAAAAACAACTATATAAATTGCTAGCAGCATTTTTCATGCAGAATAAATATACAATAAGAAGCTCAGTCAATTTCATTCAAAAAATTAAAACATTAACTTCAACAAATAATACAGTTCTTATGGCCAGCCTTAATGTTGAGTCTTTATTTCCTAGTACTCCTCTCGTCGAAGCAATAGACCTTATAGCAGAGCAATTATACAAAAATCAAACATTTCAATCGAGTTATATGAAATAATAGAACTACTGAAATACATTTACAACAATAACTTTTTTCAGTACAATGACATCATCTACAGACAAAAATTTGGTGCACCGATGAGCTCACCGTTGTCTTCGTTGTTTGCTGAAGTAATTTTACAACTAGAAGAGGATGTAATAGATAAATACAAAGAGCATTTTTTATTTTATGGAAGATATGTTGATGATACAGTAATCGTGTGGAAGTCCAGCTTGCAGGAACTTGAAGATCTTAAAGAAAAATTAAGCAATACATATCCCACCATAAAATTCACAATAGAACTGGAATCTGAAAATAAACTTCATTTTCTAGACATTACAATTGAAAAGAGTAATCAACAATACAAATATTATGTGTATAGAAAACCCTCCTATGTGCCAACTCAAATCATCCATGGGCTTATAAAGTGTCTGCAGTAAGAGCATTGGTGCAGAGAGCATTCACACATTCCAGTATTATGGCAGAAATCAGATGGATAATAGAAACAATCGAGAACTTTGGGTATAGTCCAGATATAGTAAAGACATTAATATATCAGTACAAACATCCTACACAGAGAGAAAGCATAAAGAAAAAATACTATGGAAAGTTGCCATATATAAGACAAATTGCAAAAGTAGTAAAAAAAGAATGTAATAAGCAAAAACAAGATATTGGAATAACAATAACTGATTACAAAAGCATGATAATAAAGAACCGAGATAAAACTAAACTATTTGATAAAGCTGGAGTATACACCATTCCTATAGACACATCAGGAACATAAAAAAATTAACATACATAGGAAGTACAAAAAATAAATTGCAAAAACGACTCAATCAACATATCAGTAATTGGAACTAAAAAGAAAAGACAGCACTAACACAATATTGCTTAAAAACTGCAGCTAAACCATTATTTGATGAAATAAATACAGTGTCAACAACCAACAGAAAATATGATCTGTTACGCAGAAGCAATAGTAATAGAAAAAAACAAAAAGAACTGCAATATACATTCTGGTATCAACCTACCACTCTCCTAGAAAATATTGATGAGAGAGGAACAGAAGGGTACAATAAATAGAAGGGGAAGTGCCGGGAGCTGAAAGTATGCGAGAGCGATAGGCGCATGAAACTTCGATTTTTCGAAACCGTGAAGTGGCAACAGCCCAAAATAATGTCACTGATCTTGAAGAAGATGGGGTTGCGGTTTAGTCAAAAGTGGCAGAGTGAATGTGATCACAAAGCACACAGCAGACATTGTCCCTGAAGATGGTAATGCGTACATTACCGAAATGCATAGGAAAAGAATATTGGAAGGACATCTTTCCTTATGTTTAGGTCACAGTGATTTGGCATTTCGGGAGGTTTTTTGTGTTTAGTATCTTTTTCCACTTCGTTCTAAGGCAGTATTGTAATGATTCAGCTGTGTTTTTATGTCATACACAAGAGTTCAACCTGGTTTAAAACTCGGGCTTCACGTAACAATAACACATAAACATATAAAACAAGCGAAACACAGTCACGTACGGAATGTTCGTTTAGTGGTAGCTTTCGGTTATCCTACGACCTTGATCACCCGCGATCGACTGGATGGGCTGGTTGCCAGAACTACAATTCGAAGTTGGGGTGTTGGAAATGTGGCCAGATTTTAGAAGAGAGCCAAATAAATGGGATTTGGTAAGGGGTCTCTGAATTGCAGTTTTTGGTGAACAAAATTTCAATGCTCTCTTGGAAATGCAGAGATGCCTTGTTGATGAATGGGGCAACATTTTAGGTTTCTTTCCAAATGGGAACTGCAGAGGTGTCTTCAAGGGTTAGTGCAGATAAAGCTGTCTTTGGAAGACCATCGGAAACATCTTTTTTGTGTTCACCAAGTCTTGTTTTGACGCTTTGATATGTGCTACCAGTATACACTGAGAGACCGAGGAAGTTGAAATGGGAATAGCATAACCTCCAGGGGTGTCCAAGGGTGAGACAGGATCCCTGTCTTTAAGCAGGCACATTATTGCAGAAGGGTTTGGTTTCACTGTGAGAGTGTAGCCCATAGTTTTGAAAAGTTTACACATCTTATAAGATTCAAGTTAAAACATCTATAGCAGAAACCACAGTTGTTTTTAAATTTATGTGCATACAATTATAATAATCAGAAGGCTGCTTACCTTTTCACATTTTACTGCACGTTTTATTCTTTTTGTTGTCATGCTTGGTTTAAGCTTCCGGTGCGGTGTTCTATTTTTGTCTTCAGGTTCTTTCAAATGTTCTACGAACACTAAAGTCCATGAAGTGTCTTGCTGTCCAGGTTGCAAAATTGTATCCTTCCCACCCGTGTGTAAGAAACCTAACCTTCGTTGGTAAAAAACCCCAATTCTTAAACTCAAAATCTTTTTATATTATCAACAAACATTAACTGCTTATTTACATACATACAAAATGTGAACGAAAATGTTAAAAACATATATACAACTATTTACATACGACTCATCTTCTTTCGGGTGTTGAGGAGAGTCGAAAGAATAAGACGAGTCGTTTTCTTGTTTAGGAGGACTGAAGCTGCGTTATTAGCATCTTTTGCGTCTTGCTTATGTTATCACTTTGTCTGTCTCGCCGGGTAAACCATATCTCCGCAATTATTAGTTCGATTTGTAAAATTATTTTTGTATTGGGAAGCTTAAAATGTGATAATAATGATCCGTTCGTTATCTTTGTTTTTTCGATGCACAACTTCATCGCTAGAGAAATGGAGATCATATTGAATTTAAAATGCATTTCATATATTTGCTTCTAAATATCCAATTGAAAAAATTATTTTTCCTTTCGATGGCATTTATAGCAAAGACTATTTGAGTTAGTCCCTTCTTCAAATAATGCATAAATTTTCCGCTAGAAGGCGTAAAGGTTAATCACTATTTTTCCCAATATCTCCGCTTCTAAAAGTTCCGATTTGAAAAATTCTTCGTGAGTCGGATACAGCTCTTGAGGTTGAAATGTTTTGCATACAAATTCTAATTTCTGGTAAAGAATGGTTTGGCCATCAGGGGGTGTAAGTGTTTATTTTGGCTTCTGATGTATTTGCAACAAAACCTGAGCTGGAAACTCGATTGAAAAAATTCTTCCGTGAACCGATACCGTTCAACTCGGAAAACTTTTTGAGAATACTTCCTGCTTAAACCTGTGAAAATTTTTCCACCGGGGGCGTACACATATATGGGCAGTACATGGTTTATCATGGCCCAGGTGCAAACCACTAAGCACCCCCACCCCGCCCTTTTAAAAAAATTGAAATCTTTGAATATGTTTTAAATAGATAAAAATCTTTACACCTACAAAGCGCGTAAGTTGTATATGTATTCTACTTATAAAATCAGCTGATTGAACAGGAAATATACTCAAATTACATTTTATGAATAAGTGTGCACGCGTATGTGTTAATTGTTTTGTTATTTATTTAGTAGATTAGACAATTGCCATTACGTTTTGGAGAGGAGGTATGCAGAGTTTGGGTAGCAACTAGCACTATCAACCTAGCAGCGAGGTCAAGAGCATTGCACCCCCCCCGTTCACAGAGGACAAAACTGTCCTGAGCGAATATTTTACTATTACGAAAAACTGAGAAGTTAATTTTAGCAACTATAACAAAACAGCAACTACTCTTCTGACAGTAGCCCACAGTTAGCAGCTCCCAGAAAAACTAGTGCCTGCATTTTTTTTTTTTTTTTTTGGTTAAAATTATTTCACAATAGTTTTCTACTCTTTTATAGTTTCTTATGCGATGTTTAAGTATATACGTAAACAAACAACTGTTTTTCGCAACTCAACTTTGTTAGTGGAGCAGCAAGAATTTTATTATTTATTATTCTCCCCTCCCCCCCCCAAAGACCGTTTTTTAGGCATGTTATCGCTCTGGGAATGGTGAGGTAGACTAATCCAACCAGAGCCAGATGATCCAATGCTCTCATTTGGGAAAGGGAATACTTTTCGTCTAAGATTTTTCCAAAATGGCGCCTTTAGAACATGGGAAATCATAGGCTTTCAAACCAAATTGAAACTCGTTTAACTCTGCAACAGGCATTTTTAGGTACGTGAAAATTTACAGATATTCTCCTGTTGATAATAAAACAGTGATTTAATTTTTCAGAATTTTAAGAAATTGTTTTTTTTTTTTTTTTTGAGAAAATCGTTGGCAAAGTAAGATTTTTCAAAATCTGCTGTTTTTAGCGCTGCCAAAACGCGGAAGCTAGCAGTTTCACAGACATAAAAAATCGCAAATAAAGTGCACATTTGTACGTCTTTAACAAAAAAAAAAAAAAAAAAAAAAAAAAACTAGTATAGAAAAAACTCCGTCCCAACCTGTTAAAAAAAAAAAAAAAAAAAAAATTCATTTGTTTTAAAACTATCACTAAGTTTCCGATTTTTTAAAATTTTAATTATACGATGTGTAAAAAATATTAGCATCATATATTATTATGTTATACACACAATGTAATAAAAAATACCAGAACAAGATATCTTTTTTAATTCCGCTTCAATGATTTGCTGAAGTTAGGAAAAATAAGTTTTCTAGAGAGCTTGTTTGACGGTGCAAGATTTGAAACCCTCTATCTCGAAGGGAAAATTTTTTTTTGCAGAAAGAAAAGTCTCCTTATTTTAGTCAAGGAACACCCCTTAATTATTTTTTTTTTTTAGAGAAAACTGAGACCATGATGGAAACCCTGCCTTAGTTGAAATGGAACCCATCTTATCAGCATCATAAAATTGTTAAAGATGCAATAAGAGAAGAGAAGAATAAAGACAAAACAGGAGGTAAACCAGTGCTTTTGTTTGACCTTGAAAATGTTATTGCTCTTCCACAATCGACGTAAATTGCTTTTTCTACCTCCGTAAATTAAATATTTACAACTTAACCACATACTATTCAGTGACTAAAAAAGTTTATTGCGCTTTCTGGCCTGAAACATTGGCAGGACAAGCTGGAAATGACATTGCCAGTGCCCTTAGAGAAATCCTTGATGTTTTGATTGAAGAAAATGACATATCTGAACTAAATACATGATCTGATTCATGTGTACCACAAAACAGGAATTCAATCGTACACTGTATCATATGCAGTACAACTATTTATAAAAGAAAATCTGAGCATTACTTCAGTGACAATGAAGACTTCTGTTCCTGGCTATTCTTGCATTCAAGAGGTAGACAGAAAGAACAGCTGCATTGAAAGCACACTGAAACACAATGACGTGTATTCTCCAATTAGACTTATTAGAGCATCACTAAAAGTTAATCAAAGGAATTCGCATAGAATTATACAAATGAAATGCAAGATTTCAAAGATTTTGCTACACCTGCAAAGCTTTTGAACTACACTGCTGGCCACCCAAAATGCAACACCAAGAAGGAAGCATCTGATTGGCCTGAAATTCGCAGCATGCGTCGTCCGCGAGAGGACATGCAAACGATTAACATTGCAGGGTATATGCAAATCATGTGCGCCCGCACGCCACCGAGAAACACTATAAGAAGGGTGCACAGAAGGAGGGGTGTAAGTAATGGAAGTGTGTTGTGCAGCCGGACCCATGTGGGGGAAGCTTCCTGATGCCTTGTCATAGAATACAGCAGTCATTCCAGCACGTTTCGGAGTTCGACACAGGACGAATAGTGGCTTATCGCGACAGCGGTTTATCGTACCAAGACATCGGCGCTCGTGTGGGACGACATCCAGCCACAGTGAGGCGAGTATGGATTTGGTTTGTGCAGGAGGGACTGACGGACCGACGTGGGCGATTGCCGTGGCACACCACCAAAAGAGAGGACCGGCATGTTGTGCGGTGGGCATTGACGGCTCGGACCGCCACAGCACGAACGTTAGCGTAGGAATTAGTGTGTTGCGCAACCGTTCAACGTCGTCTGCAGGAGCGGGGAGTTGTCGCATGGCGCCCATTGCTCTGATTTCCATCGATGTTACACCACTGGCGAGTGCGGCGGCAGTGGGCCATTGAACACCGCACCTGGACTACGGAATAGCACAACTTGTCTTTTCCGACGAATCCCGCTTCTGCCTGCACCACCACCACGGTCAGATCCGCGCGTGGCGGCACCGCGGTGAGAGACTGTATGACGCCTGCATTATGCATCGCCATACCGGTCTGGCATTATGGTTTGGGGCATAATTGGATGTGGCACCCGCACCCCTCTGGTACGCATCGCCGGTACACTCAACAGCCACCGCTACATCTCCGCCGTTTTGGAGCCTGTAATCCTCTCTTACCTGCAGGGCCTTACCAGTGGCTATGTTTCAACAGGACAATGTGCGCCCGCACATGGCACGCCTCGTGCAACAATTCTTCACGGTCAACCAGGTGTCACTGCTGCCATGGCTCGCCTGTTCTCCCGATATGTCGCCCATCGAACACGTCTGGTCGCAAATCGGCAACCGAGTGGCCCGGCAAGCACCACCCGCGGCTACGCTTGATCAACTGTGGCAACGTGTGGAAGCAGCCTGGACCGACATACCCCAAGCCCACATCCAAAAGCCTCTTTCGTTCGATGCCGCTGCGTGTAGTGGCTGTTATTGCCAGCCATTGGGGCCACGCAAACTAATTGATGTCTGTGTGTTCCGCAAGTCGCACGGTCCTGTAAGCTCAATCGTTTCATCTTTGTATCTGTTGTTATGTGTCCAGTAAATCTGGCTTTGCTATCTCGTGTCCTTCTCGGTGTTGCATTTTGGGTGACCAGCAGTGTAT
Source organism: Macrothele yani (assembly GCA_039090855.1). Classification (NCBI taxonomy): domain Eukaryota; kingdom Metazoa; phylum Arthropoda; class Arachnida; order Araneae; family Macrothelidae; genus Macrothele; species Macrothele yani. Next base: position 11,727,803 of record CM076996.1, read on the forward strand.
GAAGCTATTCTTTACACTCTAGTGACAAGCTTGAAGTTCACAAACAAGCTATGTGAAGTGGGCTACAAAGTTAATCAGATACTGATGAACAAGTTGTTAATATTAAGTTTCAAACAGGAAATCAGTTGTTCGTCCAAGTGTGTCTTCCCAGGGAGCTTTTCAAGTCACCTCAAGTGCAGAGAACAAAAATTGAAATATCTGAATTGAAGAAAAAGGCCATTAAAGCTGGTTTTCTTTTCATGCCATTACAAGACAGGCAATATTATTGTACAGCAGTAAATATAAAGTAGGCTCCTTTTCAGTAATATTGTAGACTTGGTTTTATGTTATTTCTTCTTTTGTTTCAAATACATTTTGTTTATGTAATAACCTAATTATGTTTTCCACCTTATTTAATATTTCAAACTTAACATTTCATTCCATAATACAGAAATTTTGCACTGATGTTATAAAGTTACAAAATGTACTGGAATTAACTAAATACCTTAGTTTGACAAAGTTGTATGTTCACTTACACCCTTGTCACTTTCCCGAATTGGCAATATGAAAGTGACAAGGTTCTAACTGCAAAACAGACTATGCCTGTTTTCTATATATAAACACAATAATTTGTCGGAAAGTAGGCCAAAAGTATTTATAACCTGCTTCAATAAGTGTTCAGCATTTCACTTTGCCGAAACTCCATTACAAACAAACTTACAATAAAATGAAACTTTAAACTCCTTTTCAAAATACTGCTCCGACCAGTTAGAACCTCGCCAAAGTAGGGCACTGAACTGCTAAGTTCGTATGGACTGAGAATAAATGTAGAAGGAAAAGGAACACTAACCATTTCAAACACAACTGCTATTGAAAATGAAAAACATTGTAATTACCAAGTCAAACATTTTCAGTATTATAAATATTTAACAGGAATTATCGAGGATAAATTTATTAAGGTACATTACCTCTCAAATTTTCAATCTATACACTAGATCATCTTCAGGAGTTCTTGCGTCTTACTATTTCTACAGGTCTGGTGACCAAGCCTGGTGGATTTTCCATCCAGCATGGTCGTTGATGTTGCCACCTTGTGTCTTGTAAATTTCCACCAGGCTTGGTTGCCAGATCTGTGGAAGTAGTAAGATGCAAGAACTCCTGAAACTGTTCTAGTGTTGTATAGATCAAAAATTTGAGAGGTAATGTACCTTAATAAATTTATCCTCGATAATTCCCATTAAATATTTATAATACTGAAAGTAATAAGAGGAAGCCATGAAGTCATTATTTTATCATGTATTAAATTACCTAAAATTTTTAACCAGTAGCCATTTTTCAAAAGTGAAATATCAAAAAGAAACAATAAATCCAGGTAGAGAATGTAAAGTTCATGTTGCCAAAAACATTTCACTGTCTGCCATCCAATGAAGGCATGCTACATATTGTAAATAGAAAGTTCAGAATATTTTTATACAAGTAAAAACAGATTTTTTTTTTTTTGTTCCCGGTTCCCCAAAGGGTTTGCATTCTAGCTTTTCGGGTTCTTGTTTCTGTCTAGTTTCTTGAATTTCAGAGCATGGCTACCCTGCCTTTTAAGTTTGTATGAAAGTGGATAAAAAAACAACAACCCAACTAAATCCTGTGAAGCTTGGTGATGCACAGTGTCATTGAAGTGTTTACATGATTCATGATCTGTGAATGCTTTGGGGTCTTACTTTAGCTCAGTGCCTGCACTCTGATATGTAGACACTGTAAAAAAAAATTGTGTTACAGGGAAGAAAATTGTCAGTATCGTGCATGTATTTTATTTTGTTTGTTTCAGAAATGCAAGGAAGTATGTTTAAGGTTTTAATGAATCAGAATGTCTTATCTCTACTAATGTGTATATACAGCAAAACCTGCCTAAAGTGACCACCTCTGGTACTGAACTGCACTGGTCACCATAGACAGGTGGTCACTATACCCAACAGACTTTCAATATAGGCATGTTTAACTCCAGACCAATTCTTAATTTTTGAACATGAATAATATGGTCTAAAGATATGCAGTGTTAGAATTAGAAATAAATCTCCTACTGGCCCAGTGGACCACTAGTCTGCCAAAATGCCCACTGGTCCATAAAAAATAATACAAATATCTAAGTTTTTTTTTTTAATATATGTAGAAAATAATGCATCATTTCAATGGAATTATCTCTAATATTTGTTTTTGAACCTGTCATTAGTTTGCAGCCTAAAAAGAAAACTATACAGCAATAACAGGAATTCATTTTTTAACGTGCGACAAATTAGAAAAAAAACCTTACTAGCCATCTGGGCCGGTAAAATAAATAGTTCAGTGGTCCAATGGAAGTTTTACTGGCCAATGGCCGGCGGACCACTGGGTAATTTGAACGCTGGATATGCATTAAAAAAAACAATGAAATAAAAAAAAACTTCTTAAAGATGATTTTTTATAAAGCTTTTTTAATGTGTGTATGTACATGTCTGAGCAAAAAAAAAAAATCTTAAGAAAGCAAAAAAAAAAAAAAATCGACATATACTACATACAGTAAAATTTTAACTTCATGTTAAACTCCGGGTTAAGTGTGTTTTTACAGTACAGTAATTAAAAATTGATCATAGTTGAACATACCATTTTACTTGGTTTGCTTTTCTTTAGAAAAGAACATCTCAAGTTTTCCTTGTTTCAAACTTGCTTTCTTCTTTATGATTGAACTTTCAGCAAGTTTTTCAATTTGCATAAATGATCTAGCATAATAGGACAATTGGCTAATGCATATGGCCTCATTTTTTTGCACATTGTTAAAATATTGTTGTCTGACAGCATATCAGTTTCCACCTCTGTTTCACATTTTTCATTATCAGAAATTTCTTCAGTTATGGTGTCTTTGTTTTGAACTTCATTTACAATTGTCTTTCAGAGTTTCTGGATCAGATAAACTATGGAGCTCGAAATTTTCGTCTGCATTCAAAAATTTATCTGCAGGAAACATCCCATTACCTGAAGGCAATTAATTGATCAATGAGCTCTTGTTGCATGGAAATGTTGTCCTCCACAAGTAGTGTGGCAGTTGGTGAAGCTAAAACATTTAAAAATCCAGAATTTGCAAAACGTCTTGTAATTGTGGTTGCAGACACTTGTTCCCACGAGTTTTTCATCCACATTATGGCATCCAAGAACATTGATGGAGTTGGCAATCTCATTAGCCAAATTTGCTTGCTCTGACCTTGATATCACTGCTTGCAACAGGGCTTTTTTGTACATAAGTTTAAAGGATTGGATTATGCCTTGGTCAAGTGGCTGGAGATGTGAAGTGTTTGCAGGAAGAAATTTTATGGTTACATTTGAAAATGATAAATCAGGAGGATGTGCTGGGCAGTTATCTATAAATCAAGAGAATGCTTCATTTTTGGCATTTGATTTGTCTGTTCACAGTAGCTACCCATTCTTTAAAGATATCACCAGTCATCTAAGCTTTCCGATTAGCACACAAAACTACAGGTAAATTATCGGGGTTTACATTTTTAAAACAACGTGGTTTTTTTTATGCTTTGCCATTCAGTAGCACTGCAAGCAAACAAGATAAGTAAGTCTTTACTTGGAAATCTTTTAGTCTTTGCATTTATCACCAGCTATTGCCAAAGTTCGGGTCGGCAATGCCCAAAATAATAAACCACATTCATCAGCATTAAAAATGTCATCCATGGTAAATCCTGTTATGAATTGCGACGTTCTCTTTTTCAAACTTGCAACAGTTTCACAATCCACATCATTCGATTCTCCGCATAAACGTTTTTGTGAAATGTTATGCTGCTTTTTGAATGATTCAAACCAGCTATTAGAGGCAGTAAACTGGTTAACACAAAGTTTTTTTGAGAAATCTAATGCAGCTTCTTGTAGCATTGGGTCTGATATTCATGCATTCATTCCACGCATTCTCTGAAACCACGTAAACGTTGCTTGGTTTACATCAAAATTATCAGTTTTTCGCACTTTCCTGCTGCATAATCCATTTTCATTATCTCTTCATACCATTTTAAGTATTCGGCCTTACATTTACTAATGTTACACTTGGAGGTTTTGCTGACTTGAAATTTTTTTAGCATTTTTTTGCTGGCTGTTAGTTACAAAAAAATCAGCTATTTTCTCTTTTAAAGTTAAGTCTTTGTAAAGCTTGGAATTCACAGGAGGCATTTTGCTAAAAATTTCTACTTGAAATTTAAATGCAAAATTAAAAAAAAACAACTAGGAAGGAAAACTGTTTAGCACTAAGAAACGTCTGGAACAAGCTTTGACTAGGCAATTACTTGTGATATCTGATGCCGCTAAGACTGAACCGGTGCATGTGAAACCTATGATAATGCTCATTGTTCTTCGTCCCTGTAAATGGTGCCGTTTAGACAGCAACAGTGTATGTGTGAAATGGGCCTAAGGGACCAGAAAATCTCCTCTGCTTTTACATCCCATTTCTGAGAATGACATTTTACATCCCATTTCTGAGAAGGGGGCAGGGAATAGATATTAGGGAGTTCTCTTGCAGCCCAAGAGCAAAGAGTGGTGTTGCAAAGAATGAGACAGGGAAACAAGCTTTTGAATGAAGGAACCTATAGTTTTACCTAAAACCCATGCTCCAACTCTTTTGTCTTTGCACAACTTTAAATTCCTTTTACTTATAGAACTAGTTACTTCAACCGGTGGGATTTCCTTGAATTTTGACAAAAAGGTCACTTTACACAATAGACAGGTGGTCACTTTAGGGGAAAATTTGACAATTAGCAAGATATGGATGGAAACCAGCAGTTCTTATAAAAAGTGGTCACTGTATTTAGGTGGTCAATTTACCAAGGTGGGGTGGTCACTTAACCAGGTTCCACTGCATATCTTTTCTGTTTTCAGTTGATGTATTCTAAATGTGTAATGCTGCCCCAGTGGCCAAATGGTCTGATGCACTTCCTCTGACCATTCGCCCGAGGTGGGCCTGGTTTCGAGTCCCATATGAGGTATGGGTAGTGTATTTATCTGATGGCATTAGCTCTGTCTCTTCTCTGCAACAAGTGGCCCTAAATTAGAGATGCGTGACTGCTTATACAACAAGTGGCCCTAAATTAAAGATGCACAGGATAGCACAGTTACACATGGTGGTCAATAAACCCTGAACCCCCCCCCCAAAGTAGTATACTCCACCACAATTTATAATATATGCAACAAAGCACTGTGATCCTAGTTAAAGTTTGAGTTCCTGGAATTTTTTCATGGACTTCTCAAAAAGTCCTAGAATTTATTTTCTGTAAAAGTGTACAAACCCTGTTAGCATAGCTTTCTCCATGAATATTTTTCACCTATTTTCAACATTTTTCATTACGTAAAATTCTTTCACTAGAAGGCATAGTTATATCATGTTTCTTTCTGTATTTCTTCTTCTAACTGTTCAATTTGAAAATCACTTTGTCTCTGATACCTTCCTTGTGCTGTGCGAAACTTTTTGTGCACCATTTGTTAATTTCCATAACATATTCATACTTTTTAGCTGCTAGTAGAAGTAAGTAGCTGTTTCTATTTCTGGATGTTCTATCAATTATGGAAACTGTTTGTTTTCCCAACCGATCCCATTGACTTTGAATAGCTTTGATAAATTTAATACGCATCAGAATGGATTCAAAAGATGTGCTCATTACAACCGAAAATTAGATGTCATCATTTTGTTTATTTTTAAGCAGATATGTTTGGATGTTAGCAATCATTATTTCCTAATGAAAGTAGGAAGTAGACCAACACAAGTAGAGGAATTCACTGACCTAGGCAGCCATATTACATCAGCTGGCAAAAGTGAAAAGGACTGGAAATCGAAAATAGCGTAGCAGGCTCGAATGGAAATCGGGAGATGCAGGTTCGATTCCTGCTCCAGGACGATGTGATTTTCAATTTTTTTGTTTTTTTGTTTAATGTAATATTACATGTTGAACAGTAATCAATGCAATGGCTATTCTGTTTGTTAGACAATGTGTTTATGCTTTGCCATTTCTGTCTTGTCAAAAAGGAAAAACTACAATACACAAGTCAAGTAACTGACTGATGTATGCCATAAGTTCAATTATGAACTGTGTCTTACCTTGGCAACCTTTAAAGCTAAGAAAACAAATATATTTTGTTAGTTATCTTCATGCATTGTATAAATGGTGGGTGTGTTTCTTCCTTGTGCTCCAAGAGTAAGCATTCTTTTTTCCCCCGTTGCTTGCTGTAATGAGTCCATGTTTGAAGGAATGAAGTATTTTGGATGTGAAAATAATTAGATTGTATGATAGATGAAGTGACTTCTTGTAAAGTGTTCTAGGAAAATGCTTCTGGTGCAAGGTGCCGGATAATCACATTCATTGTTTTACTTCGTGTGTGCTTATAACGCTGAAATAGAACAACGTGCAATGGATATAAGTTTGCATTTTATCATTAATAGTCATGGCTCATACATTTTCTAAACTATGCTCTGAATATTTTTCTTTGAAGTTCATGATAAGATTGTTCTCTTTTATTTCAAAAATGCTGTCAGTTAAGTTGCCATTCTCAAATTAGATAATTCTTATTATATATCAACAACAGTTTACAACCTTAATTCTGTATGTTCCATGTACTCATAAAAAATATTTTTTCCACAACTGATTAATTCAGATCTTTTAAAAATAAGATTTTAATGAAAATTTTTGGCCCAAAGAAAGATGAAGAGACACAGCAATAAAGAACTTCACAAAAAGTATGTACTGGGTGACAGTTCAGAGTAGTAAAATGAGAAGATGGGCTGGGCATGAGTTTGGAGCAGAGGAAACTAAGGCAGCCAGATGAAAGGTAACCATTAGGAAGACAGAGGGCGGGGCAGAGTCGAGGTAGGTGTCGGGGAATCTGGGGAGGAGGAAGAAGAATGAATTTATGGCTCAGGACAGGGCTAGAAGTAGAGCAGTTATGTAGGCGGTCAACAGTCCACGAGGTCTAAGAAAACCCTGGAATACGTAAGCATTATGTACTTTTTTTAGTTTTACTTATTTCATAGCCCTCCCCCTGAAAGTCTGCTTTATATTTAACAATTACAGAACCAAATTCCGTAGTTCTGTAATTGTTCTGGAAATGCTTAATATGTTTGCTCTTTAGATCTCTGTTACTAATTTTATATCCATGAGGCACTTTTTGTTTCAGAAATGTAAAATTTTTAAAAGCACGAAATTGTCTACAATTGTATGACATATAGTACCTTTTTATACTTAAATTCACAAATTAGATTGTAGTTTTTTCTCTATTATTTAATCTTGGTTATTTTGCAAACTGCTATCTACAAAATATCCAAGAAAAAAAAATAGTACTTTAAAAATCAAAATATTAAAATCATTTTTAAACATCTGTGAAGATTCAGTCTCCTAAAGGTAAGTAAAGGTTTTTCTTCTTCTATAAAGCCAATAAGTGATTTCCCCTGAAGTAAGTGACTGGACAAGCAAATTTGAAATTGATTTTTTTTTTAGATCTTTTTTTAAAGGCATTAACAAAACAGTGTTTGCATTCTGGGTTTTTTGTGCTCAGTTGAACTTGAAATTTCGGGTTTCCTGCTATGTAAATTGTGCCAACACAGGTAAATGATGGGGTATATTGTTTAAAACATATTGCCCCCTCCTACAGTTTTTTAAATAGTGCCGGCACATCTAAACTGTGTAGTAAATTGTTTAAAATGATTAGTCATTTTGTTCCTTGCACTAATTGGCTGCTAAAGAATTATCTAGCATTGCTGCATACCTTTCAGTTTTTGCCGGTTTTTCCACTTCACACGAGTTAGGTCACGATTCCAAGAGTCTGACCTATATGCTTTGCTTTTCTATCGTTTCCCTTGCCCAGGAGTTAGTGCTGCTTTGAGCATAGTACTTAAAGGAACAGTAAACTTAAAAAAGTCCTCAAAAATACGAATTTTTGCTGTCATTTTATGTGGGTGATGGGGTGATGCTCATAGAACCGAAGTTTGTTTCCCTACGGCCATTGGGAGCTGAGTAAACAGCCGACATAGTTTCTGGTGATGAATTCGCACTAGACAAGCGGTCAGTCAGACCATTTCTCGCACCAGCTACATCTGTGTACTCGGCGTGGTAGGGGTTGAGGGGAAAGTACGAGGTAATTAGGGTTAGGCATTTCTCTCCTTGTGTTGCACATGTCCTGTTCGTTAGCCATCAAACTTTCTGCTGCAATTTACACAACTGGAATGAATTTTAAGCAGTTTGCAGATTTTGCTGAAACTCTTGGTTTACAATCACTCATTAGCATTACTTTTTACAAAGTGGTGAAATTTTTAGTTGGGCCTATAATCAAGTTTACGTAGCACAGTGTGAAAAAACAAATTACTAATGATTTAAAATTATGCAGTTCCAAAATTTGGGTGAGCAAAGATGGATAGTTTGATTCGCCAGGTTTTTGTGCCAAATACTCTACATAATTCATTATGGATATTCGCAAGGGAATATTGTTTGTATTGTCACCCAAAAAGGGGTTTTTGATGGGGACTTAGAAAAGAATGCGTGAAATTTATTACTCTCGGGCCTCTACGAAGAAATGAAGATATCAGTTTTTTTTTGTCAGATAAACATAGAACCATTCGTGCCCTAATGAAGAAAAAAATATCCCCAAATTGATCATCTGTTTGATGAGTAGCACATGGCCAAAAGTTTGACTAAAAATCTAAAAGTTGCTGAAAAGAAAGCTCTTTTATTAGAAGCATGGTGGTCCAGTATAACCAATTATTTATGGTGGTCAGTTCAAACGTGTAATGGAGATGCTGAACTGCTGGTAGAGAAATTTCTATCTGTGACTAATCTACCATACAGTAATAACAGTTGAAATAACAGTTAGATAAACTGCCTTTTATCTAACTGTTATTTCTAGAGCTATATATCATGTTGAACTATTGCAGTATTTTTATTTTAGTGTGTGTCATTAATGACTTTGCACTTGGGCTACGAGAAATACTCATAAAGTTGTTTATCCCATTACAATAGGAGAAACTAAAAAAAACCCAATAAAATATGCACTTAGTTCAATGGAAAATACCTTTATATACTTGTAAATAGACAGCAGCTGACAAATCTTTAGTGACAGTGGAAGTTAATCGAAATAATCTGGGTCATTTCCAGGGCAACAAACAAAACCTGAATACTGTTCATTAGATTCAGGAAAACATTTTCTAATTTTACTCAACACAGGAAAGGATTACTTTTCTGATTTTTCGCCCTACAGTTATCTAGGCATTCACTCCAATATACAAATTGTTTGTATGCAACATGTCTCCATAGTTTGTTACATACAAGTTCATATTTTTTTCTGCCCGAAGAATCATTTGATAACGACTTGCTCGTAAGGTGTGGATGTTTAAAACAACACTTTAGAATGATTCATGGCTTATTATATTAATTATACATTGGGCACTACCTTTTATTTTCATTATCTGATCACTCTCATTGCAACACAAACAGTCAGCGTCTGTTGACATTCTCTCGCAGTTATCACATTGGCACCAATCAAGATTACCTTTTCTACCCTAGAATTTGTTTTCACATTCCTTGTTAAACATTTGTACTGTACCGGCAGAATATCGTGGTTCAAATGAATAAGGATTTACACTAGCCATTTTTACAGATTGATGGGATCGACTGCGCTGCACAGAAAAGTAGACAGCACCGACTGGAGCACGCTGAGCGTCTGGTCTCTTGTCTAGTGTGACGTCACTGCTGATTTTAAAGAACGCTCTAGCGGGAGAACTACTTATGATAAAGCATTTCTGATTGCGTCATTTTTCATGTCTCTTTTGACATAACATTTTCGCACGGGCAAAAAAAAATGTCCGAAATGAGTTTACTGTTCCTTTAAGATGAAAATTAGTGATACCTGTTTTCCATCTGAGTGTGAAATGCTTCTTCATAGAAATTCAGATTTAAAAAAAAAAAAAATGTAATATTACTTTTGCCAGCTAACATAAGTGGATCTGAAAAATTAAAGCGTTAATGACAAGCAAATCTTAAAATCCTACATCATTTTCTAGAGTAAAATGTCTGCTCATTCGTTGACCATCAATTGAACAAAAAGACCTGGATAACCAGGTGAATTTTTTAATATAAATTAAAAGAAAATATTTTTATTTTACATAATATAAAATTATAATTCAAAATAATAGTTTGGTGATAGTGTAACCCCTCCCCCCAGGCAAAATTTTTTTAGGGTTTCAAATTTTGTTTTGCTATTGCCTCTGACAAACTATTGTATCTGTTATTTTCTGAGAACAAAACTTTTAATTTGTGTTACAATAAAAAATAAATTAAAATAGATGCCACTGTAAAAAGGTTTAAAAATAATTGTAAATACATTGAATCATGCATACCCTAAAATCTCTGGACCATGCATACCACAGCTGCATGTTTTAGATTGGTTTTTTTTTTTTTAGTTTTTATTAAATTTATAAAAATATCAGCATATTTCAAAAGAATATATTTAAATGTGCTTTTCTCTAATGCACATTAATTTCAGAGATACCAACAAAAGGTTTTGATGATTTTAACACATTTTCAACCACAAGTGGTTCAAGTCAGTTCATTTGTTCAACACTGATTTGCAAAGTTACTTTTATTCTTAGAACTAAAGTTTGAATACCTGAAAGATGAATTTTTTTCAACCTGCAAAATTTAAAACAGCATGTTAGCTTTGGCTTTCACACATGCAATAAAATATTAAGATTTTGCCACTTTTTTTTTAATGCAGAGTAGAATCTGTGAGAATGCTTGCTCTCCATTGAATCTTCCAAAGAAAATTTTGGAATTCTTACACAACCTCACTTGATATTTTCTTTCCTGTTGGTTTTTCTATTGATATCACATTTGAGGAAAGCTAGCAGAGTATAAATATATTGTCCTTTGCATCCGCTTTGTCCCAGAAGCCACGTTTTTCATTTAGCTTGTTTTCTGCGACCTTTATAAGTGCCTTACTCAATGTGTTTGAATAACCTTTGCAAATAATGCCATTTTAGGTGTCATTGTAGTTACCAGAATCATTGCTTTTTCTCATCTTGTTAATTAGTTCAATTTACTGCAAGTACTTAGATACCAAACCATTTTTCCATATCACCAAGATGACTTTGTGTGATCTTCAAGTACACTAGTCAGTCTTTTAAGCAAATGTGGATTAATTAGTGATGACCTGTCAGAATATTGAAAATATCTTCTATAAGAAGACGTTTTCTATTTCCCTTTGGCTCTTACTGGCACATTTTAAAATGTACCAGTTATTTTGTCTAAAGATTTACTATTATGCTTAATTTGTTTCCTTACTCAAATTTTAGTGTTTAGCAATAACTTTCATAATAGATGGTACCACATTACTAATCCTGGTAATTGGATTTGCTTATTCGCAAAAGTAGGAATGAGTGAATTTAGCTTTTCAGGAATGTGATTGCCACAAGGGTGCCATATTTTCACTGTTTCTCATGTAGCTACCTTTTCAGAAAACTTGAAAATTGTGTCGCCCTAGGTCAGGAACCGAACTTGCATTTTCCCATTTTCATTTGAGCATGCTACTACCGTTATACCATTATTCCAAGCAAACTGAAGCTTAAGCAGTTGTAGCCTAGAAATCTGAATACCATTCAGATTTGTGCTACTTGAAGCAAGCCGATGCTTTCTCATAGCATCAATTATCCTTTTCTCGTCTGGGTGTGGACAGTTACAAGTTCCAGTGCTTTTTATGGTTATAAAGATTTTATCATAACCTGCATCATTAGCACATTTCCAGAATGAGATAGCATTTCTTACATCGTGAACACTCCAACACCGTGAGCAGACTTTTCTTGTATACATAATGTGTTAGCGTGCTTTTACCAGATGTGACTTTTTTAGACATGGAATTTCCAAATATAATATACTTGATCATTGGGAGTTAAGTGTATGATTCATGCTGCAGGAGGGCACTTTTTTTTTGCATGGATGTCATTTGCTTGGAAGTACCATGTCTTTCTTATGATCTGTATTGTATCAAAATTTAGCTGCAATTTGCCTTATTTTTCTTTCTTTTGTCAAAGTGTTTGTGTCTACTAATTTGTTAAGACCACTCTGAAAAATGTTTTGATGCTTATCTTTGCAGATGATTTATTTGGAAGACACTTGCTAACCTTAGACAGGCTGAATGCCATTACCTGTGTGAAAATTAAAGAGGGAAGGACTTGCATGGACATATTAAAAAACATTCCAAATAACAACCTCCATACCTTGTCCATGGACGATATTGTTCTGTCTGATGAGTTTTTTGTGAAGTTGAGTTTGATTGTGGGTGATAATATGAAGCGCTTACAAATGAGGAGGAATTTTGTTATTGGAAGTGTACATGTAAGTAATCATTCTTGATTCTGACTTATTTTGAAAACAAATACAGTAAAACCTCAGAAATTCGGCATTGATGGGGGGACCAGACGAGTTCCGGATTTCTGAAACTATCCAAAAATTATGTAACGGGCGTTACGTAAAGCATGTACTTACATGTAACAGGTCACTTTAAGGAAAATTTGCATGTCTACACCTTATAAATATGGCGGAGTCGTGCTGTCAATCGTATTCTTTACAATTTGCGAAAAAAAAAATTGTTTTGGCGAAGGTAAAGTTTTGGTGATAATATTGGCAATTACCTTTTTGTCATAAGAACTGCTGGAGAATAACCATCTACACACGCTATACTAGTAAAAATCACGATGAGATAAAAAACTTAAATTACTGATAAAATATATTAAAAATCGGACCTTTAGAGTCCTGCCAGCAGGTACCCATCCTCAGACGCCGTAAGACAACTAATCGATGAGGCAACATATAAATACACTTGTAAACAATGGAGTATGACGTATAGTCAGTTCACACGTGATGTGCAGCGCATGTCCAAACGTAACCACTTGGTGCATCATCATGGAGATAAAAAATGCTATGTAGGCAATTTTTGAGCAAATGTTTCCATGGTTGGGGAATGCTCCTTGGCATCTCATCATTACAACAAGAACCCAAAAATGTATTGATATATAGGCTCTCTGTAAATAACAGTTGAGATTTGACATGAGGGTTTGTAAGAATCCTGTAGTCTTCCCAAATGGGGATGCGAATTCATCTAGTGATGAATCGAGCCAACGCAGTTGAAGTAGATCCATTTCAAATATTGTATTAGTGTTCTGTCAAATGAGTTTTAAGTGTCCTTGATGTAGAACTAGTGTAACACTGGTCAGTATTCCCTGGGGATAGTGATCTTAAAGGAATTTTGTATATCCTGTGCATGTGAAAATCTTCGGGTCGGTCCCAGTCTTTCTTTATAAATGAGATGCTTGGCACTCCAACTCCAAAGCTTAAGTTATGATGTCTGCAAATAGTCTGAAGAGGCCTAGTAATTGTAGAAATAAACGGGAGTGAGCCGTCAAAAGTGAAATTGGGATGCTCTCCAATCAAAGTGGTGGAAGCAGTTCTTAAGGAGCCTCCTTTTTAAGTCTATCGATTAGAGACTTAGAGTAACCTAAAGATTCTGCCAAATCCCTAATGGTCTCCAGCTCCACCCTACGAATGTTGGGGGTAGAGGAGTGTGAGTAAGCATGACTGATTAAAAAGGTGAAGGCTGAGAGTTTATATGACAAAGGGTGTGCAGAGGATTCAAAGATAATAATGGGAGAGAAGTTGGTTTCCTGAAAACACAAAATGACAAAGAACAAGAGCCAGCCAAACCTTTAAGTTTAAAATCCAAGAAAGGAAGAGACTGGTTTTTCTCCAGTTAAACAGTGAACTTTATGGAGGGATATTGAGCAGAAAAGCACTCTGCAAAGGAATATAGAGGTCTGCAATACCTTTTTGTACTATTTATTATAAAACTGTCGGGGGGGGGGGGGGTGAATTTAGCAAATGGGTAGGCAAAAACTTGAAAAAAGTCAGAGCAACTGCTAGGGCTGGACGATGTATTGATACATCACGAAAATCCGATGTGAATTTTACGTCGATGTTACGGTTTTCAACTGACAAAACTACGATGCATCATGAAGGCCGATGTAGATGTCATTACACGATCGAATCCACGTACTGCCACCATCAAGCACAGATCATCATCACACATTCAACACACATTTCAATTCGTCACCTCATTGGTACTCATCACTTCAGTGCGGCCCAATGAGATGATGAATTTGATAAACTTCCTGATGCTACATGTAGGCGGCCATCGGCAATTCACATGCTGATATCGGATGATCTTGCAACGTGTTGTTGAGATGGTACATTAGATTTCCATGGTTATTGGTGAAACATCGGATGTTCTCATAAAAACAAAATCAGAAAAGTGCTGGATTTCTGAAGTTGCCAGTTTTCTGGATGCTAGATTTTTGGGTTTTTCTGTATTGAAAATTAGTAGTCAGTATACTCTGTAAATAAAGTTGTTTTTGCTGTTCATTTTTATGTATTTTTTAGAAGGTACTCGGTTGAAGATCTTGTGGATAGTTTTTGGCCATCTTATATGTCTGTATGTTACCAAAACATTAGTGTACTTGTGCAGTTTGCCTTAGCTTAACTGTAAGATAATTTCTCATAATACAGGAACTGATACTAGGAAAAAAATGCCCAGACTGAATAACTAAGGATTAACATACTGTAATATGGGGTGTTAATACCTTTCAAAGTTCACAAAATTAGAACTACAAACACTGATGTTCTGCTTTAGCTTCCATTGATGTAAAGCATTTCACTTGTTTGTGCTATCCCAAGTGTCAGCTTGGTTGAACTTTTTTCTCCATGTCAATTGCCTTTTAAGTGCCCCCTCCTTCTGTATTCAAAATGAAAAGAGCAGTTTAACCTTTTTTTTTTTTTTGTGGTTAGAACTTATGTGATGCTGTGTTTTGTTAAAAATTGGCACAGTCTGATCTGAGAGTGCAGTTCATTTGTTAAACAAATCTGTTATTTCCAAATCTTAGTTAAAATAGTATACAATAGGACTTTAAAAAAATACATTTACAGTTGCATTACCTGTCAGTCTTAGGTCATTTTACCTCAAATTTCACATCGAGGTACCTTTTCCACTGACTTAGAAGTGACTAGAGAGAATTTGTTGCTTTTAACAGGCATTCGTTCATCTCAAAAATGACGGAACCACTCAAAAACTCCTGTGTGACTTGCTGTTTGATCTCCAAATACTGATTACTTCATTAGGTAAGTTTAAATGATTGACTCCAAAATTTTTGACCCAATATGATGCATTCATGTGTTGTATTTGTTGATGTAGCCAAATTCAATGTATCAAAACTGTGTAAATTTTAAAAGTAGATATCTGAAGCCATGAAATGAACTTTAAACATGCTTGGATTTAGCACACTTTCATTGGAGTTGTGTACTATCACAATTCTGTTTATTGAAAATATCTTTTAACATGCATTAGGAAATTTTTGTGCAAAAATATTAATCTTGAGGAATTCTGACAATTCTCTTATTTCCAATTCATTGTCAAAAAATGCTCAGCATTTTTTTTCTGAATTTGGAATGCATTGGCATTCCAAATTCAGTATATTTATCAGCTATTATTAGTAAGCTAGCCTGTAAAATTAAAAACACCTGAGGAGGAGCATGGTATCCTCATACATTTTCAGTTCTCATCATTTAATAAATCACTGAGAGGACTATTAATGACAATGAACACTCAATACCAGTAACAAGTTGGTATTTTTTATTCTTATGTAATCTCTGATGTAACTTGTAGTGCTCATTTGTTGTGCTGTCACTCTCCTAAGCTTTGCCAAACCCTTTTACAGACTTCCAGGTGATGTTTTTTAAGATAATTATGCACCAGTGTGGATGTCAGCATGAAGCAAAGCAGGTTTTTGAGTTACAGAATTGTGTGGTCTGCCTGAAACTGTTTGTTCAGGATGTTGTGAATGTTATAACCAATGTTTGCCATCCATTGGTTATCTGACTGAATGTCTTCACTGGCATACATACCAGTGTGTGCCAGTCAATATTTTTGACTAAATTTGCTGAATGTTTCCCAAGATCTAAGAATTATTTGAAACCCAAAGATTTTTCCAATTTTGCTGTGTATTCTATCAGCATGTAATTTAATATATATGCATGTACAATTTTTTTTTAATTTGATGTTTTACTAGTAAAAACAGTTACATTCAAGGAAAAGTTGTGTGGCAAGATGGTATTTGGGTCAGCTGTTACATTCTTTCTTTAAAAATGACTTTCCAGACAGATCTAATCAGAGCCAAAAAGTTGTATGAAAGCCCTTATCTTCACCATCCTGATAGGGTAAGGGGATTATTTCCTTGACAAGCACAACCACTCTATATATTCCTTTCTGAGGTGATCCCTGAAAGGCTTATGTATGATAACTTAGACATGAGATCGGGGCATCGTACCTCATGGTGGAATGACAAGAGCTATATTAAACTATTAGCCAGATGTTGCTCCATGGCATCCAATACCTGCATGTATTAGCTTCTCAGTAATGCACTTGAATATCTGTCCCATGCAGATTTCATGTAGTCAGATTATCCAGCCATTTGCTTAGCACTCAAAACCAATTCCCTTTGGAACATTTTTTTCCAGCATTGTGTTCTTTCTGGAGCAGTAGAAGGTATTTTATACTGTTGCTAATACAGCAAATGGGAAGTTATTTTTAACTTATTTCAGTTATTTGTCATTGGCAGTTGGCTATGTCAGTACAGATTATGCAGCTTTGTTGCTGACTGTAACATTGGTTGGCATGCCAAAAATTTTCATATGCTTTACTCATTTGATTAAAATATATTATTTTTAGTTATAAAGATGAAGTGATAATGCTAGCAGACTAGATAAATTTCTGTTCATAATTTTCATGTTATTATTGATCCAGTATTGCCTGAAATGCAGGCGCATTGTATCTTATCATTCTGGCTTCCAATTCATTACTTTCTTTAAAACTTCAGTATTGAAGCATGCAGCTACTTTCATTACTCTCATCCTGATAATTTCCCATGTTGTAGTCATCCTTCATGTTTGATGCTGACAAATTCAATAACTTTTTATTTGTTGTAAGACCATTAAAGGCTTTTTATTTTATGTTGCTTTTAAACTTGCATTTCTTACTCCTTGTGGTTTCTTCATATCACAGTTACTTAAGTGACATTAAACTCCCATGTAGGCTCAATGCTATCAGTTTTTAGTTAACCAATGCTTGTTTAAAATTGTCCATGATTGCATCTCACCCTTAATTGGTTTAGCTGCAAGTTGTACCTATTTCCTTTTTCCCCATATTTCTTCAGTGAGGAATTAAAGCTTATATAGATATTAATAGAAGAAAAAAACTATGAGTGAGTGTATGTCTACTGCAGTCTGCTTATGGTATTTTAACAATGTGGAAGGCATGAATTTTGTTTAAATCAAAATCATAACTTCCATCTATCTACCAGAGGCCATTCCAGCATAGAAATTGTTTTTCTCTTTCAGCAAGTGAGAATCATCATTTTACCTGCAGTGCAGATGCCAACCATAACAAGAAGGAATTTTATGCATAATGATGGTAAAGAAGTTTGTAGAAACAGAAAAAACAGGCAAGTCTGAATCAAAAAAAATTAAGGTCTATGAATTGAAGATAAGAGCATAGATCAGAGGTTAAGTGCCTGTTGACACAAGTATTAGCTGTCAACAAGCAAGATGTAATTGATGAAAACATAATCCCACTGAGCATTGTTTTGAGAGAAGTGTTGTGCAATATGTAGAACATCATAAGGAACAGTAAAACTTATATGATAAAGTATTTTACATTGAAGCTGTGTTCATGTTGTTTATTGGGAAAGCTTAAAGTATTACTCTTAAACAAAAGGGCACTTATTTACCCATAGGCCTTGTTAGTGCCAGTAAATGATATTGAAACAAATGTTATAATCTGATTTGCTCATTTAAAAATCTGTGAACTAACTGCTGGCTCATGTAACACGAGATTCCAAATTAAGTTTCTCTAACTAATGGAGAAAAACAACTTCAGCACAGTGTATAACTGGATACTTCTAAGCCTGGTTATTGTTGGATTGTAATTAAAAGATTAGTTTTCAGTTTCAGATCCATATTAATGAAAAAACAGCCTTTTCATAACATAAGTCAGAAGGACATTTTAGTGTGAACACCCCTCCCTCTTTTCTAAGTTGATTATATGAAAAAAAATCTGTTTTGCTTTGCAGTTTACTTTTTACTTGTGGATTGGCTCTTGAATGCATCTTAAAGTGTGCACTGAAAGTTCTTGAAATTTTTGAAACTAAATTTCTGACTTTAAATGCCTGCTAGCTACTATCACTACTTAATAACCTCAACATAACTCATTGTGTGAAAGTGTTAGTAAAGTTACAGATCTCTTTGTGAATATCTTTCTGATTAACAGGCACTCTTGTCTCATAAATCACTTTAAATTTTTACAAGAACTGTCGAATACCATACATGCACTCACACTTACTGTCTAGCAAATACCACATATACACAACACTTGCATACTTCCCTGATTATTTTCCTTAATATTAGGCCTGATGAAATGAAACCCATTCAAGTGGCTTTATTAAGATGAACGAAAAGGTACATCCACAGTTGTGGCGGAATTAAAGCAATATATAAGGAAGCAACAATACACCAGTGATCGTTAGAAGTCGCCATAGGCATTCAGATATGCATCCCACTGCTTAGGGAGACGGCGGATACCATCCACTAAGGACTTTGGTTGCTTCTTGAACCATTTGGTCACTGTAGCCATGACATCTGCATTGGAGTAGAATCGTTGTCCCTTTAGAGCTTTTTGTTTTTAAGGGTCCGAACAACTGAAAGTCACATGGTGACAGATTGGAGCTATAGGCTGGGTGGTGCAGAACCTCCCACCCTTTCTGTGCTATCACATCCTGCACCACAATGTTCGCAACATGCAGATGAGCATTGTCGTGCAACAGAATCGCACCATGCTAAAATATGCCGAGTTGCTTATTCTTGATGCCTTTGTGGAGCTTGCCCAGTGCGTCTTTGTAGCTGTTGGCATTGATGTTCACGGGAGGCTCTTTAAAAAGCAAACCAACAAAAGCCCTTCATGGTAAAAAAAATGCGGTCAGCTTAACCTTATCGGCGGAAGCCTGCGACTTGAATTTTTTGTGTTTTGGTGATCCAAGATTTTTCCATTGCATGCCCGCTGGTTTGCTGGATGGCTCAAAGTGGTGGCACTACGATTAGTCACCTGCCACTATTCATAACAGAAATGCATTATCCTCCACTTTGTAACGCAGCAAGTGGTTCAAACTCCAACTCATGCAATCTTCCTTATGGTGGTCGGTCAGCATCCATGGGATTCATTGTAAACACACCTACCAATACTGCAGTGTCTCCGTAACAACCGTTTGAAATGTCCCAAACGACGTAGCAAATTCCTCCGCTAGTGAACATAAGTTCCGACAACGGTCCTCCTGTATTGCTGTATCAATCTTGATGATGACTTCGTCTGTCGCAAAAACGTGCACCTGGCCGCCCGCGGAAAATCTTTTGTTTCCTCACGCCCTTCCCAAAACATCTGCGCCCAGTCCATCACTGTTCTCTTAGACACACATTTGTCACCATACACCGCCTGCATTCTGTGATGAATGTCAACTGTTTGACATCATTCTGCTGTAAGGAACTGAATCACCGCTCACTGATCCACCTTAGATGGATTCGGAATCCTGCCGGTCATGTTGTCAACGATCTGCAGCACAAACCACACATGTGAGGAGAATAAACGTGTGCTCGCTTGCTCATTGGGCTGCGCTTATGTGAACTGTGACATAGTCATGCTTCTCGTGCGCTGTTCCACATGATGCTGCACGAGAACAGGTTTCATTTCATCACGCCTCATATGATATTTTGCGCACTTGTATGCACCAGAAACCCAACCAACCACTGAAAAGACCATACTGTTTGTTGGTTTATGAAGAGCTACTGCTAATTATTTTGCCTCTACGACCTTTTTCTTCAGGGACAAAGTGTCTCTGACAAGATGGTGCCCCCACTCCCCCAACTACCAATTTTTTTTCTTTTGCTAAACTGTGTGGGCTTGTGATGTGTATATGTGCTTGTCTGGAGTGTGTTTATTGCATTATTTTAAGCAATTTTGCAATGACATTTATTGCGACCCAGTAATGAAAAAATATAGGTCTATTTATTTCATAGTGCACCAGTGTGTGTTTCACTCTTGACCTTCAAGGTTTTGTGAAAAATAAATACATACCATTTAGTATTATAAAACAATATAATGCACCAGAAAGGACACAATGTGGGAAAAGAAGCAAATATTGAAACATTCTTAATGGACACTTAAAATGAAAATTTGATTAACACTTATGTAATTCACCATTTTTCCACCCAATGTCTGACTGCACCATAATTATAGCATGATCATCGGTTTTTTACGGGGCTTTGCAAGGGCAAAATTGTCAATTACTGAAGAGTAGTCTATATCCAGAGTTCTGTCCTTTTCTACACACATTATCGCGGGTGAGTTAACCTTTTTTTTTTCTCCCAATATACTTATTTATTTTTTATTCTTGAGACTGCTGAAAATGATCTTTCAGCAGAACAGTTAGTGACTGGTAAGGTTAGAAACATTATCAAAGCTATTTCTAAGTTTGGAAATGTACTCTGAAGATTGTTATGATCGCCAGCAGAGACAGAGCAGTTGTGATCGCCTCTTCCTCAAGACCACATTCCACATATAATACACATTCGGGTAGCTACTCCATTGTTTATTCTTTCATATTACTGCAGTTACGAATTAATGATATAAGCACACTGGACAAAAAATTGGTCACCCCTGGCAGAACTCATCTTATAACGGGTGACGGCACCTCTTGCCTTGATAACAGCATGAATCCAGTGTGGTAGAGACTCCATAAGGTTGTGGATGTATTGAACGTAGATTTTCAACCACTCGTGCGTCAATTGGCCCCGAAGTTCCGCCAGAGTACGTGGGTGTCTATTCCGGCATTGCACCTTCTGTTCCAAGTGATCCCACAGATTTTCAATAGGATTTAAATCTGGGGAGGTGGCATTCCAGTCGAGGTGAAACAGTGTTGCTGATGGTTTGCCATGCCACTCAGATGTAGTTTCAGCCCTGTGCACACGGCAGTTGTCTTGGAAGACAGGAGTGGCAATGTGATGCTGCTCCTGGAGATGAAGTGCAAAGGGCAACACTTCGTCATTCAGAATGCGAAGGTACGCATGCTGGTTCAAATTCATCATCACTGCAATAAGAGGGCCATTTCGTGGTATGAAAATCATCCCCAAAACATCACAGAACTCCCTCCAGCTTGAACATTGCCTTCGACACAATCAGGATTAAAGGCTTCATTGGGCCTGCCATGCACTTGTTGCCTCTTATCAGTGGAGTACAAACAAAAAATTACTCATTAGACCAAATTACTAGTTTCCAATTCTCCACAGTAAAGTTTTGGTGCCTCTGAGACCATTGATAATGTGCAACTTTGTGACTTGCTGTAAAGAGGCCTCTTCCGTGGTACTCTGCTCCAGATGTCCATCATATGCAGTTCTTGTCGCAATGTCCTTTCGAAAATTGGTTGAAGTGGACTTTCATTGACTGTTTGGAGCAGTTGTTGCTTGGTTTGAAATCGATTTGCAGTTACTAGGCGTGAAAAATGGCGGCGGTCCCTGTTGGTGAGAATCATTTTTCAGCCACAGTTGCATCGCCGATTTTCAGTGGACTGCAAACTACACCACTGTTTGTAGACTCGCTGGACAGTATGCTTCTACACACCAACAAATTGATCGACTTCATTCACTTTGTGTCCGTGGGCACGGCTGAACACAATGTCTCCTTTTTGCCACTCAGTAACGTTTGTCTTACGACCCATCATCATCAACCATTATCAATCCACTGCTGAGCAGGTCTCCCTAAGTTTCTTCCACAACGGGTCTGTCTTGTGCCAGTCTCCTCCATGTTACTCCCACATACTTTCGAATTTCATCCACCCATCTCCCATGTGGTCTTCTCCTGTCCCTTGGAATCCAATCTAAAATTTCGGCTGTCCATCGATGGTCTGTCCTTCTGGCAGTATGTCCAGCCCATTGCCACTTTCAGGGATTTAACTCTGATCATGATGTCTTCCACTCTTGTCATTTTTCGGATCCACGAGTTCCTCTTCTTATCTCTCCTGGTTACACCAAGCATGCACCTCTCCATGCTACTTTGAGTTGTCTTCAGCCTTTGTATGTCTCTCTTAGTTAAGGTCCACATCTCTGCACCATACATAAGCACTGGAAGGATGCATTGATCAAACACTTTTCTTTTGAGACATAATGGCATATTGCTCTTGAAAATTATGCTGTTTCTTCCAAAAGCTCTCCAGGCAAGTTTTGTACGCAGATTTAATTTCTTCATCAATGTGACCTTCACTTGATATCTGCTGTCCAAGATAAATGTACGTGTCTGTTATCTCCGAGCTTTTCTCCATCAATCGATAAATCTTCATTTCTTGTAAAAGCATTGAACATCACTTTTGTCTTCTGAAAGTTCATTTTCAATCCCACTTCTTTACTCTTGTCAGCAAGTTCCTTGATCATACTCTGTAGCTCTGATGGGGTAGTTGCAAAAATGACTACGTCATCAGCAAAACGAAGGTGAGTTAGATTATCTCCATTAATCTTTATCCCTTTGTTTTCCCAGTTCAGTGATTGAAGGATATTTTCCAATGTGGCATTAAAGAGCTTCGGAGATATGGTATCACCTTGTCTCACTCCCTTTCCAATTTTTATGTGTGTTGTATTTTCAAACAGCCGAATCTTTGCACTTGCATTTTCATAATGTTATTAATAATATTAATGTATGCATCTTCAATACCGCAGGATTTCAAAGCCATTGTAACTGCTGATGGTTTCACCGAATCAAAGGCCTTTTCCTAATTGGTAAAAGCCATGCACAATGGAAGTTCATATTCCCTCGCTATTTCAATTAGTTCTCTCAGTACGTGGATATGATCTATTGTGCTGTAGCCACTCCTGAATCCAGCTTGTTCTCTCGGTTGAGACATGTCCAGTGTTACCTTCAAGCGGTGTGAAAGAACTTTAGTGAAGATTTTATAAACCACTGATAGGTCTGTAGTTCCTGAGATCCTCAATGTCACCTTTTTTATGTAGCAGGATCATTGTAAGCGTTGTTCCAATCCTCAGGAATCTTCCCTTCATTAAGGCATCGAGTGAAAATTTGGGCGAGTACTGTTTCGATTTCTCCACTTGCTTCTTGTATGATGTCTACAGTAATTCCATCTTCTCCTGGAGCTTTTCCCCGCTTCATGTTCTTGATCGCATATGCAACTTCTGCTGGGAGAACAGGAAGAACTCTGGTACCTTTCATGATGTCTGGAGTACATGTATCATCCCTTTCATATAATTTGGAGTAGAAATCTTTCACTCTTGTCAAAATTTCGCCTCTATTTCTTGTTACAGAACCATCTTCTTTTCTCAGTGCCATAATCTGTTTTCTTCCCTTACTGAGATGTCCCTTTGCTGTCTTTAGGCTTTGATTGTTTTCAATTGCTTTCCTCACTAGTTCACAGTTGAATTTCCTTACGTCTTCAGTGATACTTTTTCGTACTGTCTTGCATAGCTCTATATATTCCACTTTGGAAGTCACATCTTCTTTAGTTGTCCTCATCTCTCTTCTTTTTTTGCTTCAACATTTTGGTTTTTCCTGATAATTTGTTCACATGCAACTTGTTCTTAGACCCAGCTAATTTTGTTGCTGTTTTCATAAGAGCTTTGGTTACTTTTCTGTTAACTTCAGTAACCAAAGCTCTTATGAAAACAGCAACAAAATTAGCATACTACAGACTAAATTCAACATGCACATTGCTCTTCACCACTGCATGAGACAGGAAATGATCCTGTTGACCATGTTAGCTATTTATCTCCCAACAATGCTATCACAGCACCCTCTGTGCAACTGGTAACTTCCTACTGTCATTTCTGTTAGGGGCGACTAATTGTTTGTCTGGTTTGCTTAGTTTGACCTTTATTTTAAAATACCTTGCTATTCTTTCTGTTCTCTAACCTCACCTGTTTTTGTAAAAAAAATATTACTTAATTGTATTAACAAATCATAAATGTAAATTTCTAGATATTATAAAATTTATTTTACACTCCCTTTGATAAATTATTTTTATATAGCATATATTGTGTTTGTGTATGATTAAGTTTGTGAAGAACAGGCTTGAACAGCTTTATAAATCTTAGAAATAAAAACGAATGTGAGGCTCAGGCCTGCTGAAGTAATATTGGAGGGGAAGAATGTGCCCCACACTCAAACAGTAATTCCAATATCACTATAAACTAGCATATTATAAACATATACAAACAGTATCCACATATTACTATAAACTAGCATATTGGACGTCAACTCAAGAGGGGACACCCTCGAACTCTCTCCCTTTCCAATCCAACGTATAACAAGTTTCAAGGTTAGACTGCCCCATACAACAATTAATTATTAAAGCATTTTGGCTAGCCCCAATACAGCCAGCAATCGACACTCTTACTCAGTTAATGCTCTCCAACAACGCACCTGGAGTGACAACTACAAATAATATGTTTTAAAAATTAAGAAAGTTTGTAAAATTATTTAAGTAAACATGTTCTTGGAAGGTGATGCTAAAATATTCATTAATTATTATTTTTTTCCAGCTTGGTGTCCTGGGCTCCGACCCACTGGGCCTATTGTTTAAATCGGCCCTGTTTCCCTTTAACTTACTAACATAAAAACGATTAACTTTTAAGGACGATTGGGGATTATGAAATGTTCAAATACCATACTTTGTAAGGTATTTTTGTCTTAGGAGTATGTTGCAGTCAGACATCATGCACCATGTGGTTAGGTACCAGCAATTATACAAAATTGGTACTGCAGGTAAAATTTCGTAAAAAATTCTTCAAGTACATTGCTGAAACAAGGTGCTTAGTTTGCAAATAAGCAAAATTGTGACTGTGGAAGAATGGGGAGAGACATTGTGGAAGCTAATGAGAACATTTAATTTCTAATGTGTGCGTGGCAATTTGAAGAGTGTCATTTTTCTGTTATAGAAATGCCATCAATAACCATCTTTCTAAGAAAAAGCCTCAGAAATCTTCTCCAGTGCAAAATATTTAAGTTATCTGAGGAGTTTGCTATGTGGATAACTCATGACTGCGTTTCCATGCCAAAAAATATTGAAAATTTTGTCCTGGAGTAGATATCAGATTTATTTTTTTCTTTAATTTTTTTTTTTTTTTTTTTTTTTTATGGGAGATTGACAACTGCCTACAGGCATCTAAAGCTAGTTGCTGTGTATCCCTAATTTAATTTAGTCCTTTTTTTTCAGGAAGGGAGAGATTCAGTGCTGTACATACAGTAGTATCTGAATAATATGACCACCACTGGAATCGAAGTGTACCCACCCATGCGCGTCAGAGTGAATGTGACAAGATCGACCACATGGAGATATAAGCAGCCAGCCAGGACAGATGAGCCATGGTGCGTCACTTGAGCACAATGGGAAGAGGTAGTGATTTGACGGACGTTGAAAAAAAAAGAATGATTATTGGCTGCCGCGCCAGGGGTGGCAGCATCTCGGAAACAGCAGACTCCGTGGGCTGTGCACAAAGTGCTGTACTAAAGGTGTCCAAGAATGGACTGCTGGCTCACCGAGTACCTCCCGGTGTCATAACTGTGGAGCCTCAAAGGCCATCAGCCCCAGAGGAGAACATTGTCTCCGTCGACTGTTGAAGGGCAATCGAAGCACGACAGTGCTGCAATTGACCATGCAAATTAGCGCTAGGGCACCCAGGTATGTGTCCCCGATAACAGTAGAGCAAACCCTGTTACGCATGGGTCTCCAGTGTTGATGCTGCGTCAAGGTGCCCATGTTAACCCAGGTCCATTGGCAACGGCGCCTGCAGTTCACACGGGATTACCGTCATTGGACAGTGGACGAGTGGGAAAAGGTTTCTTCTCCGACGAACTGAGGTTTTTACTTCACAGAAGTTAAAGGCAGTGGTGAATACAGCTTCAGACACAAGAGAACTAACACCCGAAGATGCTTGATGGTCAAGTACAGGCCAGTGGTGGCAGTGTGCGTGCCTGAAGGATGTTTTCCTGGTATGACTTGGGACCGCTGCTATCACTGGATGAGTCCCTGAATGCCAGTGGCTACCTGTCCATCCCGCACAGGGATAACTGGTTTTCCAGTTATTTGGGGAGCGGCGCTCCCACTGCCCAAGCTCACCTTGTGATGGTATACATTTCGTTAACTCTTAAACGCATCACCGAAGGGACAGCTGTTCATCCAGCTGATGAGGGATTGTGTCTCCACGGCCCGAGCCGATTTTCTCTTATAATTTTGCTTTTTCGTCTTTAGTTCATATATTGACATGTACCCGCCTCAGTTGTAGGCTGCTGAGGTTGTGATGAGGCGCCAGCTCCGGGTTTTGTTCCTTGTTCCCTTCCCAGTCTTCTCTTTTTTATGTTACATTTTCTGTTTTTCCGGAGCTGGTTAGCTTAGACCTACCTGCTTGTTTGACGTGTGCGGTGACCCGTACAGGTGGAAAAGGGGATGCTGGAGGCTGAGGTATCTGGGGGCCGGGTTCTAGTTGTCTCCAGATGCCAACACTCCTCTTTGCCCTCTGCTTCACCCTAAACGGGAGGCTGGGAGCTAACCCACTCCTAGTCAGGAAGTCTGTGGCCGAGTGGTGTCCACACTTCTAGCGGCTTGTCGTTCTGTTCGGCAGGGTGAGTTTGGGGGTAGGGTGGGCATGGCAAAGGGGTGTTCCCCGGGCACGGGAAAGTCTGGGTGCACGCCGAGCATATGTCTGCCCTACCAACTTGCTATATCCGCTGACTATCCCTAGAGCCGTGTCCTGCGTCCTCTTGGGCTTGCGGACCTCTGGCTCTCCCTCGTTGGGCTCTGTAGTGGGGGTGGGGAGGTCGGCGGACGAATCTTTTCTCTTCATGGCAACACAAAGTGTTTCCCATGCTACCACTTTAAAGCGCCCTGTGGAGAAAGGTACACCTTCCTCCACAAAGAAACTTGTCTCCACTAATTGCAATGCTCTGTTTCTTTTAATCAAATCTGGTGACTCTTCACAGTCACTCAGTAGCAAGAGTCCTTTCTGGATCAACAAGGCTCTGCAGGCCATTGCTGGCTCTCCAAAGAGTGTCAAGAAGCTCCCTTCAGGGGATCTTCTCGTGGAAACCTCTAATCCACGCCACAGTGCCACCTTGCTGGAGATGACCGTTTTGCTTGGCATTCCTGTTCAGGTTTCTCCCCATGGTTACCTCAATTCCTCTCGCGGTGTAGTAAACTCCCACGACCTGCTTGAATGCAGCGATGAGGAATTGCTGGAGGAACTTGGTGAGCAGCATGTCATTGGGGTTCGGCGGATTCTTTTTAGGCGGGATGGGAAATCTATTCCCTCCCGTAACATCATCCTCACTTTTGACTCCCCAACCCTGCCTACTTCCATTAAGGCAGGTTATTTATGGCTTGATGTTCGGCCGTATATCCCGAACCCCTTGAGATGTTTCAGGTGCCAGCATTACTGTCGCTCCCAGCAGTTTTGCCATAATGTTGCAAAGTGTGGTCGCTGTGGTTCCACAGAACACTCTTTGGCGGAATGCTCTGCTGAGTCTGATCATTGTGTCAATTGCGAAGGGTCTCATCCTGCATCTTCTAAGCAGTGTCCAAAGTGGATAGAGGAACAGGCAATCGAATGCCTGAAGACGACTGAGCATCTCTCGTATCCCGAGGCTAGACAGCGGATCGCCCCTTTACAACCAGGCCGGCGGGCATATGCTTCAGTTGTGGTGCAGAAGGCTTCAGTGGCGGTCCAGACTGAGGTGACCATCCCAGCGCAGTGTCCTTATGATTTTGAGGACATCGTTGCTGCTGGATTGGAGGTGCTAAAGTCTCGCCGCATTGACTCCAAGGCGACATCAACATCGTCGCCTAAACCATCCTCTATGCCGAAAACATCTTCTGCCAGCACAGGATCCCAGGTCCAGGGTACTGCAAAGAAGAAGCAGGACAAGGTGAAACCAGGCTCATCCTCCCCGGAACAGAGCAGGCAAAAACCACCACTCAACACAGGGAATAAACACAGCGCTGTGTTTACCTCCAGACACTGACAATGGATTGGAGGTAATGGACGACCTGGAGACCTTCTAGTCGTCTGTCTTTTTCATTCTTTCATTTCATTTTTCATTATGGCCACACTCGTTCAGTGGAATTGCCGAGGTCTGCGATCATGCATTGATGATTTGAAAGGCTTACTGTCTTTGCACACACCTGTGTGCGTGTGTCTCCAGGAGACAAAGCTTTGCACGAGGGACACTCCTTCGCTGCAGAGACATTCCCTTTTCCGCAAAGATCACCAGGACAGTGTTATCGCTTGCGGAGGAGTGGCCGTCGTTGTTCCTCATGGTGTTCCTGTCACTGCAGTTGCCCTTCGGACGACTTTGCAGGCAGTGGCAGTGAGACTATCTGTGCACACTCTGTTCACAGTGTGTTCTGTCTACATACCACCAGATGAAGCTGTAAGCCTTTCGGATCTGGAAGATTTGGTTGACCAGCTGCCACCTCCTTTCTTCATCTTAGGGGATTTCAACGCACACAATCCGTTGTGGGGTTCTACCACTTGAGACTCCAGGGGCCGTGCTGTTGAGTCTCTTCTCTCCAACACGTCCCTCTGTCTCCACAACATGGGAGCTAATACTTATTTTCATGAACCCACCCGCTCGTACTCAGCCATTGATCTGTCTCTGAGTTCACCATCTTTATATCCTGACTGGTCCTGGAGTGTGTCTGGTGATCCCCTTGGCAGCGATCACTTTCCCATCTTTCTCCGTCTAGCATGTGGCGGGTACCGTTACCCTACTCGCTCTGCTAGATGGAATATTGATCGAGCCAAGTGAGACACATTCACGGCTTCGGCAAGTATTACTCGTGCTCTGATGACCTCAGGAACGGTCAATGATGCTGTTGCGGCGGTAACGTATTGTATTGTGCAAGCGGCAGAACTTTCCATCCCCAGGTTGTCGACTAAACTTCCACGTTGCCCGAGACCTTGGTGGAATTCCACTTGCATGGCAGCTCGTCAGGCCCAACATCGGGCTTGGGGTAGGTTTCATCGGTACCCCACTGACACAAACCTACTTGCTTTCAAGAAAGCCAAGTCCTACGTGCGATTGGTTCGTAGGCGTAGTCAACGGGAGTCCTGGATACAATATGTATCCGGGATTAACGCCACTACCAGCCCTAAGATTGTTTGGGACAGGATCCGTAAGATATGGGGACAGTACCCATCTGGGGAAATCTCCATTCTTGAAAGTGATGGAGGAACGGTTGCTGATGCTCAGGGTATTGCTGACTGTCTGGGCGCCGTATTTTCTTCGGTGTCCAGCAGCAGCAATTGCCCTGCTTCGTTCCGGCAGTTACAGCCGTGGCTTGAAAGGTCCAAGATTTCCTTTGGACCGTTTTCTTCCGCAGATTATAACAGCGCGCTGACTGCCGTGGAGCTGAAGACCGCTCTGAATAGATCCGGCCGGACATCTGTCGGACCAGATAACATCCATTACGAAATGCTGAAGCATCTTTCTTCGTCCTCTCTTGAATGTCTGCTAATCCTGTTTAACAGGATTTGGCAAGAGCATGTCTTTCCCGAATCTTGGCACACTGCCATTGTCGTTCCTGTTCCCAAACCTGGTAAAGATCCCACCAACCCGTTGAACTACCGGCCAATTGCTATGGCGAGCTGCCTTTGCAAAGTACTCGAGCGCATCATTAATCTTTGTCTCATTTTTTATTTGGAGTTTCATCACAGTTTTTCACCTCATCAGAGTGGATTTCGCAAATATCGATCCACCACCGATCATCTTCACCTTGAGACATCTGTCAGGGAGGTGTTTGTCTGGCGTCAGCACATGGTCTCCGTGTTCTTTGACATGGGGAAAGCTTATGACTGCACCTGGAGATACAGCATTCTCCGTGATCTGCACGAGTGCGGATTGCTGGGAAACTTACCATCTTTCATCGCCGGATTTCTCCAGGACCGAAGTTTCTGTGTGCGCATCGGATCGACCCTCTCTGCGATGTACCCGCAAAAACAGGGTGTACCTCAAGGCTCCATTCTTTCCGTTACATTGTTCATCTTTCGTGTCAACCATATTTTCCAACTACTTCCTCCAACGGTTCGTGGAACCATGTACGTGGATGATCTGTAGATCTCTTGCGCCTCTGTAAACATGCGCACCATCGAGAGACAGCTCCAGTCTGCCATTACCAAGATTTCTCACTGGGCTTCCCAAAATGGATTTGGCTTCTCGACGCAAGAGACCGTTTGCGTGCATTTTTGCCGCAAATGGGATCTTCACCCAGACCCCAGCCTCAGGCTGGGATGTTCTACCATCCCTGTGGTGTCAGAAGCCAAGTTCCTTGGGCTAACTTTTGACCGAGCTCTCACCTTCCGGCCTCACATTCAGTCTTTGAAGGTGAAGTGCACGAAGTCATTGAGTATCCTGAAGGTCCTCACTCGAACATCTTGGGGGCTGACAGGTGCTCAATCCTTCGCATTTACCACTCTCTCATTTGGTCAAAGTTAGACTTCGGATGCATTACGTACGGTTCAGCACGTCCATCGGTTTTAAAGCCTTTGGACCCCGTCCATCACCAGGTATTGCGGCTATGTACTAGTGCTTTCCGTATCTCTCCCGTACATAGCCTGTATGTGGAGGCTCATGAGCCGCCGTTATGCATCCGTCGTAAGCAGCTGTCTCTTCAGTTTTATACAAAACTGATATCTCTTCCTGATCATCCACTGCATGGTTCCATCTTCCAACCGGACTGTGTCCGCTTGTTTTCCCACCGCCCCTCCTGTGTTCCGATGTTCGGGATTCGGATGTCTGCCATAGAGCGCGATGCTGGTCTAAACTTGTCTAGGATTGGTTTGACCACCTTTTTCAACCAACCTTCTTGGCAGCCCGTTCAAGCAACGGCTGACCTTTCTCTTTGTGTGTGGCCAGTCGTCCACTCCTGCTCTGGTGTACCAGCGGCTCTTTGCTGTAAAACTGTCTTGTCTACCTGGATTTCATGCCTGTGTTCACCGATGGCTCGAAATCCGGGGATGTCGTTGGATCCGCTTTTGTGTGTGGCGATGCCTCACATGTTGAGAGGCTTCTGCCTGAATCCACTGTCTTTTCGGCAGAGGTGCGTGTGGTACACCTTGCTTTGTGCCACATACAGTCTCGATCACATCGTCGCGCTATGGTTTGCTCTGATTCCCAGTCCGTCATCCAAGTTTTATCTTCTCCAGAGGACACGGACTCGCCTGTCGTCCGTGATGTCCGTTGTCTTCTTGGAACTTTGGAGGGTGATGGCTTCCTGGTTCTATTCTGTTGGGTTCCTGGCCATGTTGGGATCCGGGGTAACGAGCTGGCAGATCTCTCTGCCAGGTCAGTTTCCTCCATGTTGCCAGCTCTGCTGCAACTGTCTTTCCACGATTTTAGACCTTTGATCCGGACATTTCTCATGGACGAGTGGCAGTCCCTGTGGTCTCAGCAGGGCAGCAATAAGCTGCATACTATCAAACCACAGATCGGACTCTGGCAGTCTAGTTTGCGGAAGAACCGTCGTGAGGAAGTATTTCTTGCACGTCTCCGTATTGGGCACTGTCGTTTTACTCACCGCTTTTTGCTGTGTGGCGAGAGTGTCCCGGTGTGTGAGGCGTGCAACTGTCGTCTCACTGTCCTTCATGTTTTGTGTACTTGTGTTCGGTTTTGTGATCGTTTTCGTCATTTACACTCTTATCTGTTGGACGAAGGAGCAGCTACGCTGCAAGTTATTATTGGCGAAGCCTGCGACATGAAAGCAGTGTTCGTTTTTACGAGAAATTGACTTTTTTAAACTCGTCTAGATTTTAACTTGTTCACTCTCATGTTTCATTTTTACCACATCAGCCTGTTTTTAACCTTGTGTACGTGTTTTATTGATTATGTTTTGTTTTGATGTCTTTTGTTTGGCACTCTTTGGCCAACCATGGCCCTTGCGCCATTAAAATCTATCAACCAACCAACCTACCTGTCCATCCTCGCTGACCACATGCATCTCTTTATGTTGGACGTTTACCCTGGTGGTGATGGTATCTACCAACAGCAATGCGCCCTGCCACGTCGTTAAGTGAATGCATTCCTCAACTAGTTCTGAGAACACGACAGTGATGTCTTCATTCTCACTTGGCCGGCAAAAACGCCAGACCTCAATCCCAAAGAGCACTTGTGGGACTATTTGGTTCAACGTGCGGACCCACAACCATATCATTTCCGGAACCTCCATGCTCTGCTGCAGTCCGAATGGGCACATGTGCCTGGGCAACCTTCCAGGGCCTCATTACGTCCATGTCTTGCCACTGTCATACAGGCCGTGGGTGGTTATTCCCATTATTAGGTAGGTGGTCATATTATTCTGATACGACCATGTATATCAAAATCAACCATTATCAATCCACTGCTGGATGAAGGGTTTTCATAAGTTTCTTCCACAACTATGTCTTGAGCCAGTCTCCTTATGTTACTCCAACAAGCTTTCTAATTTCATCCACCCATCTCCCACATGGTCTCCTGGATTTTTTTCCCCTATCCCTGGCAATCCAGTCTATTTCAGTTGTCCAACAGTGGTCAGTTCTAGCAAAACGTCTAGCTCATTGCCATTTTAGGGATTTTACCTTGATTGTGATGTCATCAACTCTTATCATTTTCCTGATCCAAGAGTTCCTCTCTGTAAGTATTATCATCATCAGTCCACTGCTGGATGAAGATTTCCCTAAGTTTCTTCCACAACGGTCTGTTTTAAGCCAGTTTCCTCCATGTTGCTCCCACATGATTTAGAATTTTGTCCACCCATCCCACATGGTCTTTTTAGGTCTTTTCCAGTCCCTTGGAATACAGTCTTAAATTTTGGTTGTTCATCAGTGGTCTGTTCTCCTGGCAATATGTCCAGGCCATTTCAGGGATTTTACTCTGATCATGGCTGTCTCCCACTCTTGTCATTTTTCTTGTCCAAGAGTCTATATATATGTAATGTTATGTGTTGCCCAAGAATCAAATCCAGGCATATCAGTTTAAGAAGCTGGAAACCTTTTTTTACACCCATTGATGTGGGCCCAGTTCCTATGCCAGATAAATTAATTTTATTTTAATAAGCCTTCCATATGTATAGCAAATGCAGACTGCATATTTTCATGCCAGAAACTAGTACTGTGTGATTGAATGTGTTCAAGTTTTTAAGACTTATATTTAAAGTGTAGCTAAAGTTTTTTTCCCCTGTTTTTTTATTTGCAGTTATCTTAGTGTATAATTCATAATTTTTGTAAACATTTGAATTTTTATTTTTACTAGTTATCAAAGCTCTTGCCCATTGTGTTTGGAAGTTGCACTAACCTAACTGAAATCAATTTTTTGGGAACCCACACATATTTTGGGGACTCTCCTTGTTCAGCTCTGTGTGCATTGAAAGGTAATATTTTTCTTTCGTCCTGAAACATGTTGTAGTTATGATAAAGCATTTTTCTCCATCAGATTTTGTAGTCACCGCAAAAAAATATTGCTCAAATGTAAGAACACTGAGTCTAGAAAAATTTTAGCATCTTTTAAAAAAAATTCAGTACACAAATTTTTCACTTGTCTGAAAGCAGTAGGATATTGATTTTTTAAACTCAAAGTAAGTTCTGGACAGTAAAAAAAAAGGGGGGGGGGGATGGGAGATTGTCTTGCATAATTTAAACTAAATGGGGATCAAAAGTTTTGGGCATACAGAATATATGAGAATAATCTTGTACAGCTTTGCACATAAGTAGAAATTTAACTGAGAGTTAGAAAACAATTTGTGGTCTCATGCTATAGAGAAACTAAATTTCATTGTGAGTACTAAACTAAGGGATTGCAGCACATGTTCTGTTCATGTCACTACACCAACAAAAAACAACTCATTAATTCACTTCATTTGTTGTCATGAATTCGTGATAGATAGCCGAGTTTATGAAATGGTTTATCAAATGCATATCAGACATTCAGGTCCAATGAAATTTTAGGATAGTTTATCACTGAATCAAGATCAACAATAAATGCTGTGTACAAACAAAAAGTTCAAAGAATCTGAGAGTGTTATGCACAATGCAGATGCACAGGTGGTTCACCTGTGTCTGAAAAACATTGAGCACATATGAGGGATTTTTTTTTTATGTTGCCCATGAAAGTTGACATGAACTGCATCATATTGTTTGCTGCTTCCTCACACTTTTATATTGAAACTGCTGCCAGCAGTAACTCCCAGATGATAGTGTTTCCCATAAAGAATTTGCAATCACCATGCTTTATAATTTACAGGTATATATGAATGACTTTCTAATAAAAATCATGTTGTCTTGATGAAGCAGCACTTTAAGGAAAGTTAAATAAAATTACCAATCTGGGGATCAGCAAATGTGCATTCAATGGCAGGAAACAATAGGAACAGTCCCCAAAGGTAATATGACCTATTTAATGAATGCTTTTTCTTCACAGAATCAATGATCACTTCAAGCAGCTGCTACCTAGGCCTTCTGTAAATCTTTGGCTGCAGATAAAAAAAGAACTGCAACTGATATCTCATAGCATGATGATGCTCAGCCACACTGGAGCTTGATTGTGCAAGTTTCTCATCGGAGATTTCATGATCTGATAGATTGGTAGTGCTGGTCCCACCATAACTTGACCGGCCTATATATATATATATATATATATATATATATATACATATTTTTTTTTTTGAGGATATGTTAAAGACTACAGAACTGTTACTGATGTCAACTATTTGAAACATGAATTACAGGTGGAATAGCAAAAACTGATGTGGACATCCTTTAGCATACATTGTAAGAGTTAAAATATTTTTAGGGTTTTCTGCATGTAGCACTATGTTGAATGCTTGACTCTCAAAAAAAAAATTAAAAAAAAAAATTAAATTTTCTTTGTTAGATAACGTGTCAGTGGTACATCTAAGTCTTTTAATAAAGTTTTCATGTACAAAAAAAGTAAACAAAAAGTAAAGAGAATTCTCATAGCCCCCCCCCCTCGTATTTGATATAGTTTCAAAAAAGTTGAAGTGGCTTCCCTGTCCATAAAGATTTAATTCATTGGCATAGCTCATCTGCACCCTAGAAATACTTTGTAATTATCAATCAGGAGGTCTTAGGTGTGGTTTTTCACTGTCATGCTAACCAGCTATACTGTTTTTTAGTTACCTTGGTTTTTAATAGACAATTTCGTTAGATCTGGGGGAATTAGTTGTTTGGCAAAATCAAGTAGTACTTTGTTTACATTAGTCCTTGAAATATTGTTACCACTGAGAAAATTTCAACTTTTTCTTTGGCCATCTATTGTAACAATCCCAGGTACCTGGGATAAAGTGAGGCAAATTGTGGTAAATAAGGTGAAAAAGTGTTGCTGAACTTTTACCCGAGCATGATGTAAATCTGAGAAAGTTGTTGAATGAGGCCTTGTTTTGATAAGAGAAATTTAACTGAATTTGCCTTTTTTATCAGACCACCAGAAGGGAAAATCAGAACTGCACTTTTTGCCAGGTCAGTCACTGAGAGAAAATGCTTTTTTCCATACTTCTTGGAGTTGTCTACAGCCTCTGAGTCTTTTTCACTTTAGGTCCATGTGTCTGTTCCATAAGTGAAAACTGGAAAGATGCATTAATTAAACACTTATCTTTTAAGATACAATGGTTAATTCCTCTTGAAAATTGTAGTGTTTCTACCAAATGCACTCCAGCCAAATGCCTATTAATTTCTTCAGTGTGGCAATCACTTTATATCTTTTGTTTAAGGTAGATGTAGGCATCAGTTACTTCTAAATTTTCCCAGTAAACCTCAAAATGTGCAGTTCTTTTAAAAGCATTCTACACCAGCTTTGTTTTTTTGTATAGTTTCATCTTTGCTCCCACTTTTTACTCAAGTCAGCAAGTTCCTGTATACTCTGCAGCTCAGAGCTGGTGCTTACATTCATGACTGTCATAAAAGAAACGAAGGTGTGTTTAAATATTCTCTATCCTTTTGTTTTCCCAGTTCAATGATTGAAAACCATTCTGCAGTGTTGCATTGAAGAGCTTGAAAGATATCCTTGTCTTAGTCCCTTTCCAATTTTTTTATGCGCTTTGTTCTTAAACAGTCAAATCTTTGCACTTGCATTTTTAGCACGTCTTTTGTAAAAAAAGATTGTGCTTGTTATCGGTTTGTCCGTCCGTCCCCACGGTATCTCTGCAACTATTAGTCCGATTTGAAAAATTCTTTATACATTGGGAAGCTCGCAATATGCGAATGATCCTTTATTTAGTTTTTTTTTACGATGCACAATTTCGCTGCTGGAGGGCGTAAATGCAGATGTCGAATTCAAAAACACGTTTTATTCCATATATTTGCTTCTAAACATCCGATTGAAAAAATTATTTTATCTTTCTATTCCATTTATGTCGAGTATCTTAGATATAGTTACTTTTTCAAATTACGCATAGATTTTACGCTAGGGGGACTAAAAGTAAATTACATTTTTCCCGATAACTCTTCTTCTATAACTTAGATTTAAAAATATTTTTTTCAGTGGATACATCTCCTGATGGAAAATCTTTTGCATATAATTTAAAATTTTTGGTAAAGAACTCTTTGGCCACCAGGGGGCGTATGTGTTAATTTTTGCTTCTGATGTATTTGCCATAAAATCTGAGCTTCTATAATATCGATTGAAAAAATTTTCGTGGACTGATGCCACTCACATCAATAAACCTTTTCGGAATATTTTCTTCTTAAAATATTCGACAGTTTCTCCGCCAGGAGGCTTAGATGTACTCCTTATTTTTGTCAATATCTCTACTTCTAGGAGTCCGATTTGAAAAATTCCTTCTTTGTTAGTGTTTTCCGTGTGATATGTTTTTCATATAATTTCTACCAAATGCACTCCAGCCAAATGCCTATTAATTTCTTCAGTGTGGCAATCACTTTATATCTTTTGTTTAAGGTAGATGTAGGCATCAGTTACTTCTAAATTTTCCCAGTAAACCTCAAAATGTGCAGTTCTTTTAAAAGCATTCTACACCAGCTTTGTTTTTTTGTATAGTTTCATCTTTGCTCCCACTTTTTACTCAAGTCAGCAAGTTCCTGTATACTCTGCAGCTCAGAGCTGGTGCTTACATTCATGACTGTCATAAAAGAAACGAAGGTGTGTTTAAATATTCTCTATCCTTTTGTTTTCCCAGTTCAATGATTGAAAACCATTCTGCAGTGTTGCATTGAAGAGCTTGAAAGATATCCTTGTCTTAGTCCCTTTCCAATTTTTTTATGCGCTTTGTTCTTAAACAGTCAAATCTTTGCACTTGCATTTTTAGCACGTCTTTTGTAAAAAAAAGATTGTGCTTGTTATCGGTTTGTCCGTCCGTCCCCACGGTATCTCTGCAACTATTAGTCCGATTTGAAAAATTCTTTATACATTGGGAAGCTCGCAATATGCGAATGATCCTTTATTTAGTTTTTTTTTTACGATGCACAATTTCGCTGCTGGAGGGCGTAAATGCAGATGTCGAATTCAAAAACACGTTTTATTCCATATATTTGCTTCTAAACATCCGATTGAAAAAATTATTTTATCTTTCGATTCCATTTATGTCGAGTATCTTAGATATAGTTACTTTTTCAAATTACGCATAGATTTTACGCTAGGGGGACTAAAAGTAAATTACATTTTTCCCGATAACTCTTCTTCTATAACTTCGATTTAAAAAAAGCCCCACGTGCGGTAAGTGTTCATCGAACTTAACCAACTAAAAGTGAAGTTCAAAAATGCAAATGCATTAATGCACGTTAAATAATATAACCTCCAATATCGGAAGTAAATTGAAACTTGTAATTTCAAAATTTTCAAGTAATTCATAGACTTTCCGCTAGGGGGCGTAGCAGTAAATTGCGTTTCTCCCTATATCTCTGCTTCTAAATCTTTGATTTGAAAAATTCATTCTGCACCTGATACAGCTCCTGATAAGAAATCGTTTGCACATAATTTCTAATTTTTTAGAAAAATAGTTTTGCCACCAGGGGCGTAAATCTTAATTTCCGCTTTTGATGTATTTGCAGCAAAATATGAGCTTCTAAATACTCGATTGAAAAAAACTTCATTTGTTGACTGATACTACTCATGTCGACAAACCTTTTAGAAACATTTTCTTCTTAAAATAGTGCAGGGTTTCTACGCCAGGGGGCATAGATGTATATCTTATTTTTGTCAATATCTCTACTTCTAAGAGTCCGATTTGAAAAATTCCTTCTTTGTTGGATAGTGTTTCGTATAATTTCAAAATTTTCAAGTAATTCATAGACTTTCCGCTAGGGGGCGTAAGCGTAAATTGCGTTTCTCCCTATTTCTCTGCTTCTAAATCTCAGATTTAAAATTCTTTCTGCACCGGATACAGCTTCTGATGAGAAATGGTTTGCAGATAATTTCTAATTTTTGTAAAAACATGGTTTGGCCACCAGGTGGCGTAAGTCTTAGTTTCCGCTTCTGATCATTGCAGCAAAATATGAGCTTTTAAAATCTCGATTGAAAAAAAGTAGTTTGTTGACCTATACTACTCATGTCGACAAACCTTTTAGAAACATTTTCTTCTTGACATAATGCATGGTTTATACTCCAGGGGACGCAGATATATTATATATCTCATTTTTGTCAATATCTCTACTTCTAGGAGTCCGATTTGAAAAATTCCTTCTTTGTTAGATTGTGTTTCTAGTGTGACATGTGGTTCATATAATTTCAAAAATTTTCAAGTAATTCATAGACTTCCTGCTAGGGGGTAAATGTAAATTGCGTTTTGCCTTATATCTCTGCTTCTAAATGTCCGATTTGAAAAATTCTTTCTGCACCGCATACAGCTAGCTCCTGGTGGGAAATCGTTTGCACATAATTTATAATTTTTGTAAAAAATGGTTTGGCCACCAGGTGGCATAAGTCTAAATTTCCGCTTCTGATGTATTTGCAGCAAAATATGAACTTCTAAAATCTCGATTGAAAAGAAAGTCTTTTGTTGACCGATATTACTCCTGTCGACAAATCTTTTAGGAAAATTTTCTTCTTGAAATAATGCGTGGTTTCTACGCCAGGGGATGTAGATGTATATCTTATTTTTGTCAATATCTCTACTACTAAGAGTCTGATTTGAAACATTCCTTCTTTGTTGGATAGTGTCTCCGATGCGAAATGTTTTTCCGATAAATTCAAAATTTACAAGTACATCATAGACTTTCCGCTAGGAGGCACAAAGGCAAATTGCGTTTTCTGCGTTATTTCTGCTTCTAAAGCTCCGATTTTAAAAATTCTTCCTGTATCACATACAAGACCTAAAGGCAAATATTTTTCACACAATTCTAATGTTTGGTAAAGGAATAGTTTGGCCACCAGGGATAATAAGTGTTAATTTCTGCTTCTGAAGTATTTGTAGCAAAATCTGGGCTCCTGAAAACTTGTACTGATACCGCTTATATGGATAAACCTTTTGAGAATACTTTCTTCCTAAAATAATGCATGGTTTTCCCAGCAGGGGACGTAAAGTCACATCTTATTTTTGTCGATATCTCTGTTTCTAAGAGTTCGTAAGCTCAGGATTCCGTTTACAGCAATATCTGAGGGATTAAAAACCTGATTGAAAATCTTCTTTCTTTCATCAGATCTAATGTTTTCCATACCGGTTCCATTGACTTTGAATAGCTTTGATGAATTTAATTTGCGTTAGAACGGATTCAAAAGACGTGCTTATTACACCCGAAAATTCGGTGTCATCTTTCTTGTTGTAGATGTTATTAATATTATTATTATTTGAATCTTCAATACTGCAGGATTTCAAAGACATTGTAACTGCTGATGGGTCCTCTGAATCAGAAGCCTTTAAATATGAGCGAATGCTATGTATGGCCTTAAATGTGGCTTTAATCAATAAGCCATACATAGCATTAGTTTATATTTAATTGCTCTTTCAGTTAGTTCTCTCAGTATGTGGATATGATTTGTAGAGCTGTAGCCACTCTTGAAGTCAGCTTCTTTTGCTTGGACCATGTTCAGTGTTTCTTTCAATTGATGTGACAATAACTTTGTGAAGATTTTGTAAACAGTTGATAGGAGGCTGATGTGTCTCCGTAGTTCTTGAGATCCTTGATGTTTCCTCTATTATGTAGGAGGGGCACTTAAGTGTTCTATTCATTAGGGATCTTCCCTTCATCAGAAGCATCTAGTAAAAACTTGGGAGAGTATAGTTTGTTTCCTCACTGGCTTCCTTGACAATATAGACATATAATTCCATCTTCCCCTTGAGCTCATCCCCATTTCATGTTCCTTGATTTCCTTCCAGTTTTCACTAAACTTCTGCTAGGAGGACAGAAGGAACTTAAGTGCCTACATATTTCTTTGCCTGTAATAGATACAATCGTCCCTTTCAGTGTAGTTTTATGTAAAATTTTACTTTAAAAATTCACTTTTATTTCTTGTTGCAGTACCATCTGCTTTTTTGAGTGCCATAATCTATTTTCTTCCTTTACTGAAATGGTCCTTATTGTCTTTAGGCTTCGGTTATTCTCAGTTGCTGTTTTCACTAGTTCACAATTGAATTTTCTTGTTTTTAGGAATACTTTTTAGCATTGTCTTGTATATAGTTCAGTACATTCCAACTTTTGAAAGTTATTTTATCTTAATCTCCCATCTCATTTGAATCAGCATTTTTGTTTGTTCCAATAACTTCATTTGTTTTTAGTGCCACCTATTTTTGTCACTGTTTCCCTAGGGGTCTTCATAATTTTTCTATTAAATTTTGAGATGTCTACTTCTGTTAGACTTTCTAGTGCAGAGAATTAGCTTCTCAGTTCCAATTTGAAAGTTTTATGTCTTTTTAATATTTGTTATGTTAAAATGCTTACTTTGCTTCATTGAACCTGCATTACTCTAGTTTTATATTGAGGTGCATCTCACCATTTGATGGTCACTTCATGAGTAGAACCTTTTAACCCTTTTTGGATGATTGGTGCAAATTCGCTACAAACTAAATATATTTAATAAAAGGTTAATAACATTATTTCAAATTACACCAGACTGTGTGCACTCAAGAAGCACTTATAGTGTAGGAAATATGTTTAGTCACTGGTGTAATATGCATCAAGATTCACTGAGTTTTCACTCTCCACTAGGAGACTTTTTCAATAGATGTAAAATGTGATTGGCACAAGTATGGAACATACAGAGCTTTGGTTCTTATGGGTGTTCTGCCATTCCATTTGGAGTATTTCACAAGTTGAATATTGCTACCTTTGGTGATAAGTTGCTTTGCTGCAATAACTATATTTCAAGTTTACATTTAATAGATAAAAGGTGAGTTAAGAATAAAACAAAAAGATATTTATGTTCATGTGTATTTATTTCACTGGTTGTCATCAGTGATTTATTACATAATTATTGAATTGTGGAGTAATATCTTATTTTTAGGTATGTTGCAAATTTGCACCATCAGGTACATGACTAGCTGCTATAAACTACATAGTGTAGCAAATATTTGTTATTTCAGCATTTCCATCAGTTACCTACACATTGAGTGTATCTCGTCAGTGTTATGTACTGCGATCTCAATTTTAATATTACATTTATGAATTCAAATTTTTCCTGTGCATAAGAGAATATATGCATTGAATAACAATTTGGTTTTGCATGACTGTATTTTGAAAAATTATTTTTGTATGAGGTTTTATAGGGTATATGCCGGAATGTTGTATGTATTAATCTTATAATCAGTAATTCTCCATCTAATTACTACAAACTGATTTAGACTGCTAAGAAAATAAGAGCTGTGAAATTTCTTGATAATGCACTAAAGTGCCAAAAAACATGGGATAGCAGTATGCAGATTTTTAACTGACACTGCTGTCGTATAAAGGCTTCGACACACATCAAATTTTTTTATCAGTTGCGAGGTGTAATCTCGTGAGTCAGGTTGAACAACCGCCAGTAGGATTATGGCAAGCCGGTGTGAATTATCAGAATTTGAATGAGGCATGTTAGTGGGAGCTGGGCGGATAGGACATTCAATTTCCGAAGTTGTATGAACATTCAACATTCCTCGATCCACAGTGTCACGTGTGTACTGAGGAAGGCATTTCCACCCTCTGTGGGTGGGCAGCACAGTGGCCAACCACGGGTGCTGAATGACCGTGACCAGTGGTGTTTGACCAGGATTGCTCATGCTAACAGACAAGCGACACTGGCTCAAATAACATTCAATGCAAGATGTACTGGATACATATCCATCAGGTCAGTTCATCATAATTTAGCATCCATGGGGTATGGGAGCAGAAGACCCACCAGAGTGCCTTTGTTAACACCATGACATCGGACACAGCACCTCACCTGGACTCAAGAACATGGTAATTGGATCCTGGAAGACTTGGCAACAGGTGTGTGGTCCGATGAGTCAAGCTACCAGTTGTTATGAGCTGATGTTAGGGTTCGGGTGTGGCGCAGACCCCGTGAGGCCATGGACTCGAACTGTCAACAAGGCACTGTGCAAGCTGGTGGTGGTTCCATATGCATGTGTGGTGTCTTTACGTGGCACGATTTGGGTCCTCTGGTCCTCATAAACATGTCATTAACTGGTAATTGCCTTGTTGCTCTGCTGGGTGACCATTTGTAGCCCTTCATGGACTTTATGTACCCCAACAACGATGGGATTTTCCAGGCGGACAATGCACACTGTCGTCGGGCCCAAGTTTTCCAAAATTGGTTCGAGGATCATTCTGGACAGTTCCAATGGATGATATGGCCACCACGTTCGCCCAACATGAACCCAATACAGCACTAGTGGGACATGGTGGGAAGGTCTATTCTCACCCAAGATCCTGCACCTATAAATGCCAGGAAACTGTGGGCGGCTGTTCAGACGGCATGGCTCAACATCTCTCCAGAAGTCTTCCGGCCATTTGTGGTATCAATGCCATGTCGAATTGGTGCACTTCACAGGGCTAGAGGAGGTCCTACACAATGCTAGGTACGTATCTCTTGACTTTTGCCACTTCAGTATAGAGCAATTACCCTTTGCAGCACATTCACTGTTGCTCATCATGTTACTGTTGTTCACTGTTTGGATAGGACCGCAAAGAGCACA
The DNA here is from genome assembly GCA_039090855.1 of Macrothele yani. Taxonomy (NCBI): domain Eukaryota; kingdom Metazoa; phylum Arthropoda; class Arachnida; order Araneae; family Macrothelidae; genus Macrothele; species Macrothele yani. Next base: position 11,771,082 of record CM076996.1, read on the forward strand.
GTAGATGTTCTATGTCCCAAAGCTGTACAGATATGCAACAGGTACATGGGTAGTGTTGATGCACTTATTGCCTACTACAGAATTTTTTTTTTAGATAAAAAAGTATTAGTTTAGACTTCCATTTCGTGGATTTATGTGTTGCAAATGAATGACTCCTATACATAAGAAATAGTCTATCCCTTCAGGTCCCTACAAAGAAACAAAGAGATCTTGAATTCAAGACTATTGCAAAATCACTGGGCAAGCAAAAAGACCTGACTAAAATGAGGCTGCCTTCACCTAACAGCATCTAAGCTGAGTATGTGATGAAGAAACGCAGGTATCTAACATGACCTGTACCAGATGAGGATATCACAAAAAAATCAGTTTGGTACTTGCCAGTTGTAGAAAATGTGAAACAGTTTTGCTCATTGTTCAAATTCTAGATATTGAATAGCTCTATGTGGCTATATAATTCATTTAAGCATATACAACAGTTGTGTTGTGTTGTGTTGTATTGTTAGTTACTCAATTTAGTATAGTGAGGAAAAACCACAGACTTCTGCCCAACAATGAGCACCAAGACAATTAAATGTCCTTGTACAGAAAAGTAAAGCATTTTCCTCAGGTGAGCCATGTTATAAAAAGTTTTCTGAAAAAGAATGTACCACTGCAAAACAAGCAACAAGGGAGTCTTTTATGTCAGCAATGACATGAGGTAAGTACAATATTGATAATTTAATTTCATAATTTTTTGTCAGGATAGTGTAAACATATAAGGTTATTGCACATTTCACGCATTAATTTCTCATGAAATACCCTTTCCGCGCGTTAATGATGAGGCTTCGTATGATGATTACTGATAGGCACCTCCTACAAGTATTACAGGTTACACAGTAGTACTATAATATTGTCCTTAGCTTTGAAAAAAAAATGGTGTGTTCCGTTACTGAAACATTACTGAAAAATACCCTATTGATTACTGATAAGTTCTGCTAGAAGTTGGCCACCTCTGTTACTCAATCAATTATTCACACATTTTGTGTTGATCTATATTACGTGGTTATAATCATTATTGTACATATTTTTCAACTTTATAGTTGATATATTGTGTACTGTTTTTCACATTATATGAACGTTATAGTGCTCGCGGGAAACATTCCCTCTTTGTCTACATAGGGCCAATATTGTTGAATGCAACCTGATATTATAAAATTAAAATAAAAATATAATATGAATGAAAACAATTACTCATGTTCTGTTTTCATCAAGTATTAAGGAACATTGAGCTTTTTCTGCAATATTCCAAGATTTCTAGAATTCGTCGAAATCACTTCAAGTAGTCGCTCCGTGACTATTTTAGTCTTGTCTAGTTTCAATAGCTGGGCAACCCTTCTTTTTGTCTTGTGATTCCAATGTTTAAATGTCTAAAATAATGAACTATTGAATGGTTTAACCTTCAATTTGAAGGGAATCAATTTGGTAAAAATATTCTGTCGTAAAGCATTCCTAGACTTCATTTTCACTTGACACGTTAAAAAATTTGATAAGCCAGTATTCCATTTCAGTGAGTTAGTACCTCCTAAAAATGACATTTAAAAACTTAAAAATATTGAACAATTTAACCTGTAACATCGCATAAAACTAAGGCCCAAATTTTGACATCAGAAGCAGTTATGATCGAAAAAAACTAGAGAAAGAAATTGTAATTACAAGGAACTTTCCATATGCATGGAGGTATCTCATTGAGCAAGAAAAGAAAGAACCAAAAAACAGCCAAAATAAAAGATATAAGAACAAGACAAATACAGAGTCAATTGACGTAAGGAAGACGGTGACACCAGATAATTTGAAATCAGGAGCAAGGTCAGATGTTCCAATCAAGAACTTGTACGTGCGTGACATAGAATGCGCAATAAAACAAAAATCTGAATGCACAGAAACATTCGGTCGACATAGAACTTTCGGGTCATCCAGCTGATTGTGAGATAGTAGGCCGATGTACAACAAGTGCGATGAGAAACACATCGTTTTGCCCACAGATGACTACAAAATGTTAGTCGAAACTAGTTTGAGAGTGTTAGTGCAGCGGGAGACGATGTTCAGACTATTGTCGAGACAAAATGTTTCATACATCGACTTTCCTTCAACTTAAAGGTTAAATTGTTCAATATTTTAAAGTTTTTAAATGTCATTTTTAGGAGGTACAACTCACTGAAATGGAATACTGGCTTATCAAATGTTTTAACGTATCAAGTGAAAACGAAGTCTAGGAATGCTTTACGACGGAATATTTTTACCAAATTTATTCCCTTCAAATTGAAGGTTAAACCAATTCAATAGTTCATTATTTTAGACATTTAAACGTTGGAATCACAAGACAAAAAGAAGGGTTGCCCAGCTATTGAAACTAGACAAGACTAAAATCGTCATGAAGTGACTACTAGAAGTGATTTCGACGAATTCTAGAAATCTTGGAATATCGCAGAAAAGGCTCAATGTTCCTGAATACTCCATGAAAACAGAATGTGAGTAATTGTTTTAATTCATATTATACTGTATTTTTACTTTAATTTTATAATATCAGATTGCATTCAACAATATTGTCCCTATGTAGACTAAAAGGGAATGTTTCCCCGCGAGCACTATAACGTTCATATAATGTGAGAAACAGTACACAATATATCAACTATATAGTTGAAAAATATGTACAATAACCTCTGTTACTGTTTCACATGTTATCAGATAGTTTTAGCTATGCGGGAGTATTATATGTTGCAAATTGAAAGCAGTATATATTATATCAACATATTCTTATAAATTTAGCATGGCATATTGCTATTCTTGCCTTTCTTTTGCATAGGTTGCCTCTCTTGTTCAATGTTGCTTGGCCAACAGATATGGTGATGTGTACGAAACACCACATTGAAAAATAAACGTTGTCATTGTTATCACAGTTGAATAAAATAACTGTTTAAATGAAAACTATGAAATGCGAATGAATATTTAAAAACTTGGATGATGCTTTAAAAGAAATGTTCAAGACTCTGAATGAGTCAAAGGCAACAATGGAAGTTATAGACCTTGATAATTTATCACCTATCAAAGAATGTTTAAAATTGGAAATCCTTGATAAGAAGCATAAAATAAGAAACATAGAGTGAACTGTTCCTCCCATGCGGTCGTACCCATACTAGTTTCAACTGCTGTGTTGCAGTCGTCTTCGGTGGGGTTCATTTCGTTCTCCGTCCGCAATGTCTGATGCTGAACTGATTTTTCGAGATGTCAATTTCCTTCACTCGTTGTGTCATGCCACATCAGTTGTTCTTGTGTTGCGCATCTTTGCCCATGCCTAGTTGTCCTTCATCGTCATTAGGTTTACTTGTGTATTCACTGATCCTCCAATTGTATACATCAGCCCATTTCATCCTTGTGCATTCCGGCGGCATCTTCCTTCACTGCAGAGTTCTGTAGATTCAGAATGTCTTCTGCTCTTTTATTTTCAGATTTTTTTCGGTCCTGGTGTGTTTTTTCATTTCTTTTGTTCCTGTTGAATTAGATGTCACCATGCATATGGTATTTTGATTGGATTATTGGTGTTACAATTAAAACCTTTCGTTTTTTCAATTATAAAGGCCTTGGTTGTCAAAATTTGCACATGTGTTTGTGCAATGTTATAGGTTTAACATTGAACCAGTCGGGGCTGGATTGTTGTCAATACAATGCTTTATTAAGGATGTCTTTTCTTCTTTTTTTCTATTCCAATTATTGATATGTTCTTTTAGTTTTGTCCGGAATCTTCTTTCGGTGCTACTCGCATACCGTATATATTTTTTGTTCATTATTCCTGCTATTTCGATCACTTTCGTCATGGCATATAGGAATGCTGTACACCCCGGCTTTATTCAAGATTGATGTTTTATCATTATTGGTACTTAGAATTGTACCATTATTGGTTATTTTTTCAGCTAGTTGTATGTTATATTTATTGCATTCTTCAAGATTTTACTTACAGGTGGAATATATGGAAAACTTCCACAGAATTCTTTTTGTTCTTTTGGTTTTATATTTGTATTTTTCATTGATTCTCTGATATTTCTATGGATGGTCATTATCAGGTTATTGCTGTATTCATATGTTTTTACGGTTCTTTTAATCCAATTCATTTCTTCTCTTTCTGCTTTTTTATTGAAAGTGTGTGATGGCTCTTCTTACATAATATTGAAAGGCTGATATTTTGTTTCTCCACGTGTGACTTGAATTTCTAGGTATAACTATAGGTACGTACGTATGTAGGTTTTCTGTAAACGGAATATTTGATTCTATTGTTATTTTTCAATAAAGAAATCCAAATAATGTAGTTGTCTGTTTTTCTCTTTCTCAACTGTTACTTAGAAGGTGTTGAATTTATGGGTATACAATCATTTTCTTTTGAAAGTACTGCCAGAATACCAAGATACCATCTATGTATCGTATATATAAGTGGATATTTTTTGATTTGCTGTTAGATTATTCTCTGTCTCTTGAATTATGAGTTCTGCCAGTAGTCTGGATAGTGGTGATCCCAATGGTGTGCTATATTGCTGTTTATAAATTTTTTTATCATAAAATGAAAAAAAAAATATAAATGAAATATAATTTTTTTTTTTATAAATTTTTGATCAAAAATGAGGAGAGCAATAGAGGATGTATGAGCACAGCCAGTTCAGAGAGATCCTACTGATACTATCATTAGGCAATTAGCTTTCCTAAAGAACCATAGTAAATTGCCAGATATTAAACGCAGAGCATTTCCTCCTGTAGGAACGATAGTGCCATATGTGTTCGGAAAGATAAAAACACAGACTAATGTCTTATTAGACTGACCATGAACAAGAGTTTGGTGCCTACAATCAATCTAGAAAGAGCCTCTTCCAATTCTTACGACAATTTTATGTTAAGCATGAATACAATATTAACAATTCAAAAGATCTTATTGATAAAGTTAGTCATTAACAACACCAACTTCTTAATGGTAAATCTGGATATTGTATCCTTGTACCCGAATACCCCTACAGAATTATCTATCGAACTTATCAATAGAAAATTATGAACTGAGAATACTCTATAAAGGGAACGTATTATTGAAACATTAAAACGTATGACTAACAGCAGCTTCTTCACATATGATCAAAAACTTTACAAACTACAATGTGGTGCACCAATGGGATCACCACTATCCAAACTACTGGCAGAGAGAATAATCTGCTAACAGCAAATCAAGAAGTACCCATATTATATATACAATACATAGACAATATTTTGGTATTCTGGCCACACTCTGAAAAGAAACAATGATTTTATACATAAATTCACCTTCCATCACTCAATACAAGCAACAGTTGAGAAAGAGAAAAATAGACAACTACATTACTTGGATGTTTCTTTATTGAAAAATAACAATAGAATCGAATATTCCATTTACTGAAAACCTACATACGTACGTGCAGTTAGACCTAGAAATTCAAGTTACCCGTGGAGATACAAAATATCAGCCTTTCAATATTATGTAAGAAGAGCCATCACACACCCTTTCAAAAGAGAAGGAAATGAATTGGATTAAAAGAACTGCAAAAAACATGGATATAGCAATAATCTGATCATGACCATCCATAGAAATATCACAGAATCAATGAAAAATACAAATATAAAACCAAAAGAACAAAAATAATTCTGTGGAAGTTTTCCATATATCCCCCCTGTAAGCAAAATCCAGAAAAAAATGCAATAAATATAACATGCAACTAGCTAAAAAAAAATAACCGATAATGGTTCAATTCTCTAAGTACCAATAATGATAAAACATCAATCCTGAATAACGCCAGGGTGTACAGCATTCCTATACACCATGATGAAAGTGATCGAAATAGCAGGAGTAATGAACAAAAAATAATATACAGTATATGGGTAGCAACAAAAGAAGATTCCAGACAAAACTAAAAGAGCATATGAATAATTGGAACAGGAAAGAAGAAAAGACATCCTTAATTAAGCATTATATTGACAACAAATCCAGCCCCGATTGGATCAATGCTAAACTTATAATGGCGCACAAAACGCGTGCACAAATTTTGACATCCGAGGCCGTTATAATAATAATAATAATAAAAAAAGGTTTTAATTGTAACGCCAATAATCCAATTGAACTACCATATGCATGGTGACATCTAATTCAACAGGAACAAAGGAAAATAAAAAAATAAATAAACCAGGACCGAAAAAAATCAGAAAATACAAGAGCCAGAACACACACCGCCAGAATGCACAAGGATGAAATGGGCGGATGTATACAATTGGAGGTCAGTGAATATGCAAGTAAACCTTACAACGACAAAGAACAACTAGGCGTGGGCAAAAATGTGCAATAAAAGTTGCACACCACACCACAACACAAGATCAACTGATGTGGCGTGGCACGACAAGTGAAGGGAACTGAGATCTAAAAAAATCGGTTCAGCATCAGACGTCACGGTCGGCAAACGAAATGAACCCCACCAAAGATGACTGCAATACAGCAGTTGAAACTAGTATGGGTACGGCTGTGCGAGAGGAATAGTTCACTCAATGTTTCTTATTTTATGCTTCTTATCAAGGTATTTCCAATTTTAAGCATTCATTGTTAGGTGATAGATTATCAAGGTCTATACCTTCCATTGTTGCCTTTGACTCATTCAGAGTCTTGAACATTTCTTTTAAAACATCATTCAAGTTCTTTTAAACAATTAAGCAGTTTTATTTTATTCAACTGTGATAACAATGACGTTTATTTTTCAATGTTGTGTTTGGTACACCCCTTAATGATGACCACATCTGTCGGCCAAGCAACATTGAACAAGAGAGGCAACCTATGCAAAAGAAAGGTAAGAATAGCAATATACCATGCTAAATTTATAAGCATATGTTGATAATATATACTGTTTTCAATTTGCAATATATTATATTCCTGTGTAGCTAAAACTATCTAATGTGTGAAACAGTAACTAACAATACAACACAATTGTTTATGCTTAAATGGGAAACAATGTTGTGAAAAACCAAATTGTACTGGACAAACAGTGTTCAAAGTGCCAGGGACATTTCTGCATCAATAAAAACAAGAACTTCTTTAGGGAATTTCACACAGAGATAATAGAGCTAGTCAAAATGAATTTATATGAATTCTGCTTTAATAAAACATGTGTTCTGTTTTGGTATGTTATACGAATGCATGTTGTCACAAAAACACAATGTACCCCATGACTAACACATTCATCTGTTTGAGAACCTGTTATGAACTTCAGTTGAACCTGTTTTTAACTTGCATTATTTTTTTAGTTAATACTTTAATGTTCCATGCAAAAAGGGTTCAACACATTGCAGTCATACGTTTAAGACAAATTTCTTGTCACGCATGATAAAATATATTTCACTTGTCACCCTATTTGGCTGCCTCCATGTCCATTTTCTATGCAGTTTTTTTTTTAAAAAGGTCATGATGGAAAACCTTCCTGTCTGTGCAAACTCTACAGGAGTACTTTTAGGCTTGTTGCTGTGACTGAATTTACCTACCAAAGTTTCATCCTGTTGCCCTATTTTCACATTGAAATAACCCATAATATTAAAGGGCTGCTTACCATTGTTATTTAAAAGTCAGATTTCCCGTAAAACCCTTAGATTTCTTCAGAAGGACTAGTGGCGGCTCATAGGCTTTATAGATGTGAATCTGGCATCCTTTTGAGAGTTGTATAATGAGTCTTGCTGCTCTGGGCTTGAAGTTTCACCTTCTAAAACACTTTTCTTCAGTTTTTTAATTATAAATCCAACACCACTCTAGTTTTGTAAATGTCTGTTCTGCGATATGTGTATTACGAGGGGATGCTGAAAAGCTTGGCCTAACCCACTTCCTGTTTTGTCACTGAAGCTCAAAAGAGTGTTCTTTTGTATTGTAAAGTGCCAATCTTCAGTCTAATAACTTTTTTTTTTTTCTTCTCCGGATGTTGTATTTCCTGAAGTGAATCATGTCAATACAAAGTGTTGAAATTTCAAATGCGGAACTCCAGGCTGTCATGAAATTTCTGTTCCTGCAGAAGAAAACTGCAAAGGAAATTTATGAGTGTATGATGCAAACATTAAGGGACAAGTGTCTTTCATATTCCACTGTGAAGGAATGGTGTGCCAGCTATCAATGTGGTGACTTTGAGACCGAAGATGCAGCAAGATCTGGGAAGGCCTTCAACAGTGACGACCCCCAAAATTGTTGATCGTGTTCATGACGTGATTTTGTCAGATCGGCGAATCTCGGCTAAAACAATAGTTTAGACATTGGTTATATCCATGGAATGTGTTGGGTTCAGAATTCATGAGCACTTGGATATACAGAAGACGTCGGTGAAGTGAGTGCCCAAATGTTTGAACGCAGTTGAGAAACTAAAACGAGTCTATACTTCCAAATCGGTTTTGCAGCATTTTGAGCGATCTGGTGATAATTTTTTACAGTGACTTGTCATTGTTGATGAAACGTGGTTACATCACTACGATCCAGAGATGAAACAATAGTTCTTGCAGTGGCTGCACTAGGGTTCTCCACGGCCAAAGAAATTCAAGACTAAAAGGTCTGCAGGAAAGGTCATGGCACTGGTTTTGGGATTCAAAATGCATTTTACTGACTACCTCCCAAAGGGCCAAACAATAAATATTGAATACTATTCCAACTTGTTGTGCAGATTAAAGGAGACGTTGAAGGAAAACACGCAAGGAAAACTGCGAAAAGGTGTTCTCTTTTTGCAGGACAATGCGCTGGCTCACAAGGCTGACAAGACAATGGATGTTTTGAGGGATCTGGGGTTTAAATACATAGACCATCTGCCCTACTCACCTTGCTACAGTGGATTATTTCCTGTTCCTAAACCCTAAAAAAAGTTAGGGGAAGCATTTTTCAAATGATTCAGAGGTGGTATCAACAGCAGAGCTGTATTTGAGTGATCAGACTTCAGAATTATTTGGGGGGGGGGAATGTTAAAGAAACTCCAGAAACGCTGTTCCAAGTGTGTTGAACTTCCGGGTGAACATGTGGAATAGTCTGTAAGTTTCGTGGCTATAGCCCATTTCTTTCTTGGTGAAGCCGAGAACTATCAGCATCCCCTCGTAGAAGAGATATCCACTCTGTTCTGTTTACTTCACATAGTCTGATCACATCCTACCTGATCCTCTAAAGTTTCTCCTCTAATTCAAGGAGTCTTGAATCAGAAAATAGAGTTCATTCACTGGGCAGCCTAAGCCATGCCTCCAGTGATTCTTAGCACCTACTGCCGTTTTGTGTGGGGGGAGGGGGGGGTTATTTCATTTTCAGGAAAACTGTAGCAAACACTTGCCTGTGACTTGAGCACTTCATTACTTTAATTTAGCCCCACAAAGTATATTTCATGATAAGAGCTATTAAACTATAAATTGTGCTTTTAATGGGGATTAATGTAATACTTATCATCTCTAAGCTTTTCTGAGATCCAGAGGTTAGCTCCACAAAGATATACAAACTACCAATTTTTACTTACTGTTGCCTTGTCAAGCTTCTCCATTTACAGCAATTTTGACATACAACTCAGGCTTCACTGACATTCATCATACACCGTACACCAGGGCTCGAAATACCCGGGTGCACGTAAAAATTAAATTGTGCACTCAATTTTTTCTGTAAGGTGCATGCATGCAGTGCACCTAACTTAAAAAATATATCTATATTAAGTGTTTTACGCTCTTTTGATGTTTGAAAAAAATGTCGTGGGCCCATATCGCATGAACGTAGGAAGAAGGCTTATTACGGTACCCTCGTCCGAACCGTGGCCAACGAGTGTGTGCCCGAACTTTCCGATGATCGAAACAGTTCTGAGGGCAAAAGCTGTGTCAAAGCGATCAACTCCGAAGAAGGGAGAATTTAGATCACGTGAGAACCCGGCGACAACAGTGATAGCGCGCATGTGCCGCCGCTCTCGTCCAATGCGTAGGTTCCTGTAACACTGAGGCAAAGCACTCTATTTTTGCTGGTGAAACAGCGAAAAAAACAGCCAGTTCGTGGAATAAGATATTACCTTTCTCTTTATAAGGGTGCAACACAGATATTCATTTGCGTCGTGCGAAAATATTCTTTCGCACTTATAATCATCGATCATGAAACTATCAATGTTTTATCGATGCGTTGCCGCCTTATAACATTGAAGTTAAAACATAGAGGTTTTTTTGCCCATTACTAGTGCAAACAATAGAAAGATCCCTCTCCGTTGTTACAGTGCAGACCTAAAGCTGTGTGCTGTCTTTGGAACTTTTGGTTTGTGCCTGGTATTGCATTTCTGATTTTAATCTCTATCCATTGGATAAATAATTAAAACGCTTTTTTAAAATACCTCCGAAGAAGCGTCCTGCACCACCTAGCTTGAAAAATAATACTTTGCAAAAATATTTTCGTAAAGACGTAGGCGAAATCCCTAAAACAGCAGTCGTGGACCAAAGCGATTCCTTACTGCTTGACAAACAGATAAAAAGAATAAGGGGAAATGATGAAGTGATTAAAGTAATAGCAGAAAAAGATAAAGAAGAAATAATTGTTTAGAAAGAAAAGGCTAAAGAAATAATTGAAATCATGATGAAAATAAAGCCCAAAATTTTTTTGAGATGGTGGTAAAGAAAAACCCGAAGAAATAATTGAGAGAAATAAAGTGGAAAAAGTAATTTGCACTAAAACTTACGCTTTCCAAGAGACTTGGAAAACTTGACGTGATTGGCTTTCCTACAATGAACTCTTGAAAGCAATGCTTTGTACTGTTTGTCGGTCATATGACAAAACATCACGTTCAAATACCTTTCGTGATAAAGGTTGTTGTTCTTTAAGGAAACGTATGGTTGAAGTACATGAGAAAACACCAGCAGATCCTAAAGCAATGGAAGCAAGAACTACACTTGCCAAAGCTAAGGATTTTCAGGCCCCTATGCAGAGATCCATATTGAGGTTAGAAGAAAAGGAAATAAAGCAGTTCACACTCTAAGATTGCTATGGCAGCACAGATTGCAGTGAATGCAATGAAGAAATAATTTATATTAGATTTCTTGAAAAGGGAAGAGCTGTCACCAAATTTGTAACTATAGAGCAAGTGCAACATGTTGATGCAAAAAGCATCAAGAATTTGTTGGAAAATGCTATAACAGATTGTTTGAACCTAAGTTTAGAAGAGACTAAAACAAGACTAATTGCTTGTACATTAGATGGTGCAGCAAGTTGTTTCGGAGCCAAAAGTAGTGTCTTCAAGCTACTTTGTGATAGTCGCAGTTATCTGCTTGACATACATTGTTGTGCGCATCGACTGGAACTAGCAGTGAAAGATGTGATGCGAAGTTCAAAATATTTCCCACAATTGGAGTCAGCTTTGAATGACTTATTTGTAATATAGAATTGTTCTTCTAAGAACTGGTCAGAGTTGCAAACTGTTGGTGAGTCATTAGAAACAAAAATTTTAAAGCCTGTTCAAGTAGATGTTCGTTGGTAGCGTAAATGCGAACACACTGTTCGTCGCCGTAGCGTAAATGCGAACGCACTCGACTAGTTATCGAGAGATCTGGGTTCGATCCCAGTGGTGTTGGAACACAATTTTTCAGTCGCTATGCGTTGTGTATAAAATAACGTGGACAGAGCGATGACATTGTCCATTTACATTATCTCCACGTATTTTATTTATATTAACCATTTCTATCACCCTTTGAATTTATCAGCTGGAATTAAATAGCTGTTGCGTTAAATGCCACCAGATGACATCTCAGTTGCTGAGACCATCAATACTGATTCGTGTAGTCAGATGCTGACTGATAAACCACGCATAGCGCTGAGAATTGTTGACGCCGTAGCGTAAATGCGAACGCACTCGACTAGTTATCGAGAGATCTGGGGTTCGATCCCAGCGGTGTCAGAACACAATTTTTCAGTCGCTATGCGTTGTGTACAAAATAACGTGGACAGAGGGATGACATCGTCCATTTACATTATCTCCACGTATTTGATTTATATTACCTCACCATGATCGTGCCATTGATGTCTTGCTGAAGTGCTATGAGCCATTTATTATCCATTTGGAATCTCTTGCATCAACTGGCTCAGCAAAAAACAAAGCGTGCCACAAGCATTTTGAAAAAAAAAAAAAAATGAAATCCGTACAGTTTGCACTATTCTTGAACTTTTTTTCAAAATTAGTAAAATTACTTTCTAGTTTGAGCAAAGTACTTCAAGCAAAGAATACTAGTCTAGGATATGCTCGCACAAAAATTGAAGCTATTCTTAACAATTTTAATGATTTAACAGATACTAATAATCTTGCAAAATTTTCAGATTGGGATACAGAGAATGGTGTTCATATAGTATCAGAGAAGATTGTTTTAGAAGGTGCAAGTCAGCACTTAAGAATAGCTCATTCTGCTTTATCAAAAAAATTGCAAGAAAAGTGTGTATCGTCCGTAGCTGAGGAATTAGACTTTGCAAAGGAGCAAATCTTGAAAGAAGCACAACTTTTAATCAAACTGTGCAGTTCTCAGATTGAAGATAGATTTAAATATTTTGTCAAAGATCCACTTTTGTGTGCATTTGTAGTCTTCGAGCCATGTTATTGGCCAAGCAGTGAACAAGTTGAGATCTATGGGAACAACAAAATTGAGAATTTATGGTCACATTTTCAAATTCCACTGGAAGAAAATAGCTTTAATAAAGTTGAAGCGATGATCCAGTGGAAAATGTTAAAGAAACATGTGAAGGACCTGCGGGAAAACCAAAAAAAAAAAAAATGTTCATAGAAACCAAATTACAGAACTGTGGCAGAAAGTTATGTCAGATGATGATGGGAAATATAAAGATACTCTCAGTCTGATACAAATTGGACTTGCGATTCCCATCAATACAGCTGAGTGTGAGCGGGGGTTTTCTTTAATGGGACATGTGAAAACTGACTGGAGATGCTCCCTTCATCCAAACACACTGAGTGATTTAATGCATATCAGTATAAGTGAAGAGACATTAGATACTTTTTGTCCAGAAAATGCTGTGCTGCAATGGTGGGAAAATGCAAAAGAAGAGTGGGCACTAAACCTTATGGGGAAAGAACTGAAAAGTCTACAGCTGATGATTCTGATTGCCAACCAATGTCTGATGATAAATAAAAAATTCTTCATATGAGTAGAATTTCTCCAAACGAAAAATTAGTATTAAATATCTATTTCTATTAATTACAAACATATCCGATAATTTTAGTTTTCATTAGTCTACTAATATAAATTTTTTTAAGTGTGCACCTGAAAAAAAAATTTGTGCACCCAAATTTAGAAACTTAGGTGCATCTACATAAAAAAAAAATCTAATTCAAGCCCTGCTGTACACAAAATCTCCTATACTTCATACTCAGTCTTTTTGCAGACACTCCTGAATCTGATCCTCCCAGGACTTCCTTGGCCTTCCTCTGCCTTTCCTTCCTGCCACTTGGGCTAAAAAGATTTTCTTAGTAAGCACTTCATTACTCGTTCTTTCAACATGGCCAAACCACCAAAGCATATTAGTCTCCACCTTGATAACATTTTGCTTCACATTACACAACTGCAACACATCTTCATTCCTCCCCGCACGGGGATAACTGGTTTTCCAGTTATTTGGGGAGCGGCGCCCCCACGACCCGAGCTGACCTTGTGACGGATCAATTTTTCATTTCGTCTTGAACGATTATGTAACCGAAGGGACAGCTATTCATCCAGCTGCTGGGGGATGGCGTCCCCATGGCCCGAGCCGACATGTGCTATATGTGATAATTGTCACATTTTTTATGTTTTTTTCACTTGACACGCTCTCGCCTCAGTTGTAGGCTGCTGAGGTTGTGATTATGCGCCGGCTCTGGATTATAGTTTCTCGTTTTCTATCCTGTCTTCTCCATTTCATGTTCCTTTCTTTGTTTTTCCAAGCTGGTTAGCTAGACCTACCTGCATGTTTGCCGTGTGCGGTGACCCGTAAGGTGGAAAAGGGGATGCTGGAGGCTGAGGTTTCTGGAGGCCAGGGTGTTGTTGTCGCCAGTTGCCAACACTCCTCTTTGCCCCCTGCTTCACCCTAAACGGGCGGCTGGGAACTAACCCACTCCTAGTCAATTAGGTCTGTGGCGGAGTGAAGCCCAGACCTCTAACGGCTTGTCTCTCGTACGAGAGAGTGAGTCTGGGGATAGGGTGGGCATGCCAAAGGGGTGTTCCCTAGGCATGGGAAAGCCTGGGTGCTCGCAGAGCGCATGTCTGCCCTATCAACTTGCTATATCCGCTTGCTATCCCTAGAGCCGTGTCCTGCGTCCACTTGGGCTTGCGGACCTCCGGCTCTCTCTCGTTGGGCTCGATTGTGGGTGGGGTAGTCGGCGGACGAATTATTAATTTTTTTCATGGATGAAAATAAAGTTTCCCATGAACCGAAAAGCAAAAGAGGTATGGAGGTAGGCTCATCCTCTTCCGCAAAAAAACATTCCTGACTGCTCGAATGCTAGTTTCTTTTGTGCACTCATTGGATCCTTCAAAGCCTTTGAGTGCCAAAAGTCCATTTTGGATAAACAAAGCACTTCAATCCATAACAAGCTATCCTAAGAGCGTAAAGAAGCTCCAATCTGAGATTTTCTGGTTGAAATGTCCACTGTGGCCTAAAGCTGTACACTTCTTAACACCACCACCACGCTGCTCGAGACTCCGGTCAAAATAACACCTCATGGATACCTAAATTTATCTCGAGGTGTTGTCTCCTCTCAGGACCTCGTTGAGTGTTCTGAGGAAGAACTACTTGAAGAACTGAGGAGTCGACACGTTACGGGTGTGCGGCGTATACTCTTCAGGCGGAATGGGCAGTCTGTCCCATCCCGCAACGTCATTTTAACATTTGACAGCCCTTCCCTGCCTACGTCCATCAAGGCAGGGTATCTTCACCCTGAGATACGTTCGTACGTCCCTAACCCTCTGAGATGTTTTAGGTGTCAGTCGTATGGCCATTCTCAGCAGTCTTGCAGGAGCAATCCTAGGTGTGGACGCTGTGGTGCCACAGAGCATCTTTTGTCAGAATGTGTGGCCGTCGTTGAGTTTTGTGTGAACTGTAAGGGTTCACACGCAGCATCAGCCAAAGATTGTCCCAAGTGGAAGGAGAAGGAAATCCAAAGGCTCAAAACGGTGGAAAATATTTCCTATCCTGAGGCCAGAAGAAGAGTATTTCCTGTTACATCTGATCGGTGATCATACGCTTCAGTGGTGGTTGCTAAATCTATGGTTGCCATTCAGACCGACATTCAGATCCCCCTAAATGTCCATACAATGTAAACGAAATCATTGCAGCCGGACTGGAGGCACTCCAGTCTCGAGCTAGGGGTCTGAAAGCGCCACCCACCACTTCGCCAAAGCAGACTCATCCCACCACCAACAAGGGAACTCAGGCCACTTCTTCTAACAAAAAAACCACAGCTCAGGATAAGAAAAGCATTTCTTCTCCTCCAAAACCTCAGCAAACGACTCAACATCGTGTGCCTCCCGTTAAGACACTTGGGACAAAGCATGCTCCCATCTTGGCCCCTGGTCACACGCCTCCAGATCTGGGGGAACCCTCATCAGAGGTGATGGAGCCTGACTTCGTTTGATCATTTTCATTTCACTTATAACCATGGCTTCAATCATTCAGTGGAACTGTCGAGGTTTTCGGACGAGTTTTGATGAAGGGAAACTTCTGCTTTCATTTTACTCTCCGGTGTGCCTTTGTCTACAGGAGACGAAGCTTAAACCATCGGACCTGCTTTCAGTTCGAGGCTACAGTGCGTATCGGACAGATAATGCACTGGGAGACATCGCCTGTGGGGGAGTCGCTATTCTTGTCCCTCACAGTGTTCCGGTGTCCTCCGTTGCGATATCCACAACTTTGCAGGCCGTGGCAGTGCGAATATCTGTCCCTGGGCCTCTTACTGTCTGCAGTGTCTATCTGCCGCCGGACGAGAATGCGAGCATCTCTGCTCTGGAGAGCTTGGTTGATCAGCTGCCTTCACCCTTCTTTTGGGTGACTTCAATGCCAATCATCATTTGTGGGGTAGTGTCAGCATCAGCACGAGAGGTCGTCGCATAGTCTTCTGTCCTCGGCCTCTCTGTGCCTTTTTAACACCGGTGCTGACACGTACTTCCATGAGCCGACAAGGTCCTTCAGTGCGATCGATTTGATCTTGGGATCACCATCGATTATTGCCAATTGGTCGTGGACGGTGTGTAACGATATCCACGGGAGTGACCACTTTCCAATTGTCCTCTCGCATCATGCGAGCATGCCATCTCCTGCCTCCCGCCCTCCTCGGTGGAGGATGGAGCGTGCGAGATGAGAGGTCTTCACATCGTCCACAGTGATATCTTCTGCAATGGTGACCCAAGAGTCAATCGACGCAGCTGTTCTTGATGTCACGAATTGCATTCTTCAGGCAGCTGATCTTTCTATACCAAAAACATCTACAACACTCTCCAGAAGTCCGAAGCCTTGGTGGACCCCTGAATGCGCAGCGGGTTAGGAGAGCTCAACATAAGGCTTGGTCTACTTTTCGGCATTATCCAACCGATGCTAATCTCGTTACATTCAAACGAGCAAAATCCTATGCTCGGTTGGTGCGTCGACGTAGCAAGAGGGAGTCTTGGATCCAGTATGTTTCATCTCTCACTTCACGTGCCAGTTCGAAAAGTGTGTGGGACAAGATTCGTAAGATCTGGGGTAACTACAGCTCTCACCAGATCTCCATTCTCAAGAGTAACGGCTGCACATATGCTGAAGTCGGGGAGATTGCTGATTGTTTGGGGGAGGCGTTTGCCTCCGTGTCGAGTGACCTGGCATATCCTTCCTCCTTTCTGAGGATTAAATCCACTGCGGAAAGCCAGAGAATCTCCTTTGCGCCTTTTCAGAACTCTGGATATAACTCCCCCTTCAGCATGGTTGAACTCAGGGTGGCTCTGCATCGGTCCGGCGCTACATCTGTCGGTCCTGATGGAATCCACTATGACATGCTCCGTCATCTCTCGCAGTCGTCTCTCGAGAATCTCTTAATCCTTTACAATCGTATTTGGTCGGAGCACAGTTTCCCGGAATCTTGGCAAAAAGCAGTTGTTCTGCCCTTTCCCAAACCTGGCAAGGATCCAAAGTCTCCCTCTAGCTATCGTCCAATTGCTCTCACTAGCTGTCTGTGTAAAGTTCTTGAACGCATGGTTAATTCCCGGTTAGTTCATTTTCTAGAATATCATCAAGTACTTTCACCATCACAAAGCGGCTTTTGCCGTCATCGTTCACCTCACGATCCTCTCCTGCACCTTGAGACATCTGTGCGCGAGGCGTTCGTGCGTAGGCAGCACCTGGTTTCCGTATTTTTTTACATTGAGAAAGCCCATGATCGAGCGTGGCGGCCCGGTATTATTCGTGACCTCCACGCATGCGGGTTGCGAGGAAATCTTACAACCTTCATTTTAAATTTTCTTCGCAATCGGGTGTTCCAGGTGCGCCTGGGTACGACGCTCTCGGCACTGTTCCATCAAGAACAAGGTGTTCCTCAAGGTTGCATTTTATCTGTCGCATTGTTCATCCTTCACATTAATTGTCTCATCACAAATCTTCCTCCTGCGGTTTCGGCTACTATTTATGTTGATGATTTACACATTTTCTGCTTGTCATCCAGCATGAATTTTATTGAAAGGCACTTGCAGTCTGCGATTAACCAGATCTTTAAAGCGGCGAATAGCAATGGTTTCGTTCTTTCTCCCGACAAGACAGCGTGTGTCCATTTCTGCCGGAGGCGCGGCCTCCATCCTGACCCAGAGCTGTTTTTAGACCATGCAGCCATACCAGTTTTGCCGGAGACCAAATTCCTTGGGCTGACCGTCGACCGTGCGCTTAGGTTCTGTGCGCACGTTCGGCGGCTCAAGATTTCCTGTCTGCGGGCTCTATCTATTCTTAAGATCCTTTCGAGAGTCTCGTGAGGCGCAGACAGGATATCTTTAATTCGTATTTACCATTCCTTAATACGGTCGAAACTGGATTATGGTTGTATCGTGTATGGCTCTGCTCGTCGTTCCGTTCTCCGGCCTTTGGACCTATTCACCATCAAGCCACTGCGTCTTCGTTCGGGCGCATTTCGAACATCTCCAATTCCCAGCCTTTACGCTGACGCGAATGAACCATCGCTTGAATTACGCCGTCTGCGGCTGTCTATTCAATTCTACCTGAAACTCAGATCTCTTCCAGACCATTCTTTATACGATGCAGTTTTTCATCCCCAGCATGCTCGTTTATTCGGGAACCAGCCCTCGTGCATTTCAACCTTCGGTCTTCGTATGGCGGTCGTAGCCCGTGATGTAGGGCTCGACTTGTCACTTGTTGCAGCGACCAGGGGCTTTGTGGATCCTCCATGGCACCCACTTGGTGTCATGGTTGATACCACCTTTACATCTTTCGATAAATCCTCAACCCCTGCGTCAGTGTACCAGCAGCTCTTCGCTGAGCACCGTGATTTCAATTCTGACTACACTCCTATTTTTACTGATGGCTCCAAGATGCATGGAGTTGTTGGATCCGTGGCTGTCTGTGTTGATGACGTTTCAGTAGCGCGAATCCCAGCTGAGGCCACAGTGTTTTCGGCGGAGATGCATGCTGTGTATCTCTCCCTTCTCCATGTTCAGTAGAGTTCTCATCATTGTGCTATGGTCTATACGGATTCTTTAAGTGTCTTGCAGTCCTTATCATCTGCGGATTGCCGTGACCATCCTTTTCTCTTGGATGTGAGACGGTTGCTTCGTCGTTTGCTCGAGGCTGTTTTTCATGTTCAGTTTTGCTATATTCCTGGACATGTTGGAATCTCGGTAACGAGTGTGCTGATGTGGCTGCTAGATCTGCTTCCTCTTTGGTCGTCGCACCCTTGCCACTGTTTCACCGGGATTTTCACTTTCTTGTTTGCGACCATATCAAGCGAACGTGGCAAGGTCTGTGGGACCAAGAGGTGGAAAATAAACTGCATCATATTAAACCTAATCTTGAAATTTGGAAAACCTCATATTGTCGGAACCGTAGGGAGGAAGTGGTGCTTGCGCGTCTCTGCACTGGGCATTGTCGTTTCACTCACCGCTTTTTGCTGTGTGGCGACACTGCGCCGATGTGCGAGACGTGCAATTGCCGACTCACAGTCACTCATCTTCTGTGTACCTGTGTTCGTTTTCATGATGTACGTTTTCATTTCTTTCATTCTCATTTGTTGAACGAGGACGCCGCTACACTGCAGCGGCTCCTAAATGACCACCGCAATACTGTTGCTGTTTTTTCTTTTTTTAAACAAATGGACTATTTTAAACGTATCTAGATTTTAGCCCTAATCATCATACTCATTTCTCAGTTTTACTGAATCAGCTAGATTTTAATCATTGTATCATGTTTTTTAATACTGTTTGTTTCATTGTCTTTTTTAGCCCTTCCATCGTTCTCATTCTTCAGTTTTATTTGATCAGCCATATTTTAAGCTTCATAGCACGTTTTTAATACTGTGTTTGTTTGTCTGTCTTATGTCTGGCGCTCTTTGGCCAAACATGGCCCTTGCGCCATAAAAATCGAACAACCAACCATCTTCATTCCTCACACCATCAGAACATGTTTTTGCCACAACCCCCCCCCATAAATAATTAATTTCTCTAGCCCACAAATGACTCCTATGTTTTCTCTGTAGTACCCAGATTTCACTGCCATACATCAGAGTAGGAACAATTACACTTTCATACACAGCCATACGGGACTCTCTTGAGAACCCGTCATTCCTGTGAAAACCTCCCAAAGCAGACATGACTTTCAATAAAGAATTCACTCTCCTACTAATTTCACTATCCAATTTGTTCTCTCTGTCAAACATGCTTCCTAAATGCACAAACTCATTCACCTGGTCAATCACTGTGCCATTTAGACTTATATTACATTCAGTACTACCAGTTTCTTTCTCAAAAACCATAGCTTTGGTTTTTTCCCTTTTTATTACTCAGTTTGAATTTCATGCAAACTTCGTACATCTGGGATAACATACTCTGCAACTCACTTTTGCTCTCTGCCAACAAGACAGTGTTATCAGCAATCTGCACACACGGATATCATCAAGACATGAACCAGTTTTGTCTATTTTGGCATCACGCATGCACACATCCATAAATATATTAAACAGCCGTGGTGACATTACACAACCCTGTCTGACTCCTGCACCAATAGAGAACCATTCACTCGTACATGGCTTTTACACTAAGTAGATTCCCACTAACACTATATTCATTCAATACCTTCCACAAAAGTGTCCTATTTACTCGTAAGCTTTTTCTAAGTCTATGAAGGCAGCAAAACTTTCTTACCAAGAGCCAGATACTTATCAATCATCATGCGTAATGCCAAAATTTGGTTCATACAGCCTTTACCAGGCATAAAACCACTCTGAATGTCCCACACTTTCTCTAATGTAAGACCCCATACTTTTTTAATAACGACCTTACCAAACACTTTCCTGGTATACTCAGCAGGCTAATACCTTGATAGTTCTTGCAGTCAGTCTGATCACCATTTCCCTTATACAAATGAACAATAATAGCATCCTTCAAATCCTGAGAACCCATTCCTAACTCTCAGCACAACTGGCAAATTTTAGTTAACCAGTCACGGAGTCTCCAACATATTTCAAACTCTCGGCAGTTATGCCATCAACTCCCGAAGCCTTACCATTCTGAAGAGATTTTAGAGCTTTACACACCTCTTGAGATCCCTCCTGTGCTTCCATCCTTCACTGTAACATCATCTGCTTCTGCCCCAGAATCACCTTTGCTTTCTTGATCTAATAACTCACAGAAGTACTCACCCCATTTTTCATTTAACTTATTAGACTCCCATATCATTTCCCCAATCCTATTCTTCACACAACTTACAACTTTATTTCCCCTATTTTTCCTGGGTCTCGTGTATTTCCAGAAAGTTTTCCTGTTTTTCCAAAAAGCCAATTCATGCCTTTCCACCTTCTCTTTCCTATCTTTTGCTTTACTCTGGCAAACCAGCTTAGCTTTCACACTTCTTACAGCGATATTTATCCACAGAAACTCTACCTTGCAACATCCCCAAATAGGCTTCCTTCTTTCTCTTTACTGCCTCTTCAATCTCACTATTCCACCAAGCATCACCTCTATTGCTACCCACTATTGTAGTGCCATGGACCTCTTCAGCAGCAGTGACAACACAGTTCTTAAAACATTCCCACTTCTTTTTTACATCCCTCTCACAAGACTTCAGCTCCTTCAATTGTTCTGAGTAAGTCAGAATAATGCTGAAGATCTTCAGGGAGCCTTTCAACCTTTATTCTTTCCATCCTGTGCATCTTCCTATTCCTCCAACCAACATTCAGTTCCACTCGTGACACTACCCAGTAATGATCAGAACCAACATCTGCACTTCTCACACGAGTGTCAACAACTAAGTGTTTCAGTTGCTGATTGTAGACAACAAAATCTATCGCACTCTTTTGACCAAGAGTACTATTTTCCCAAGTATATGTGTGGATATACTTGTGGTTGCTAAAACGTATTGGATACACACAAACTGTTCTCAATGCAGAGTTCAATTAATCTCTCACCATTGTTATTTACACAAGGATCATTAAACTTACCCTGAACATTGTCAAAAATTGCATTCTGCACACCTACTCTAGCACTGAAATCCCCTGCTAATTATGACTTTTTCCTTAGCACCAAACTGGCTCAAAACAGCTTTTAGCTCGTTCCAGAAAACTTCCTTCCTTATCAGAAGGTTCAGAGTCACAAGGAGCATACACTACAACAAATACTACTCTCTGAAGTTTCACTTTCAAACGAGTCCACAGAATTCTCTCACTTATGCAGCTATAGTGAATCAAGTTCATCTTTTCACTTAAAATCACACCTACGCCAGCCTGTCCCCTCATATTATCCAATACTGCAGACCACACACTCACCGTTCCATTCACTTCTTCTATCCCAATTTCCTTCTTTCTGGTTTCACTTACACACAGCACATCCAATCTATACTTATTAATTTCTTCAATCACCTCATTCATCTTGCCATTTATACCTCTAATCTTCCATATACCAATCTTACACTCACTCGGCCGAGATATCTTTGATTATCCTTTTTCCAGTTCGAGGTCTATTCCATGGTGGACCATCCTTCCCAAGTGTAGTAGGTCTACCATATCCCATACTAGAGTCCGGATAATTGTATGTCTTTTTAATGAGTTAAGTACATCAGTGTGGGGGATCAGCCCACAGCGACGGTTCCAGTTAGTCATTCAACCTAAGCATTCTGGAACAAAACCCAGTGAGTTGCAGTCTTTTCGCCAGTGTCACACAGAACTTGCTGGCACCGCTTCTCAGCTTATCAGCTAAGATCAAAGTGTAAATGTAATACTTGCCATTTATAAACTACAGAATACTTTGCTTGCAATGTCTGGCCACTATAAAGGACAGTGTATACCTGAAGGTGTAAATTGAGTTCCTGTTATTAGGGTGAAAAAAAAAAAAAAGGTGGTGGGGCAGCTTAATAATCCTAAAGTAATTGACATGGAAGGGGGAGGGGGAGTTAGTCCAATGTATGTTCTACTTTGGAAAAACTTGTGGGCGGGCACTTCATTCTTTTTTTTTTTTTTTTTTTTACCTGTACAGATTCTTATGTTCTTTGAAATCTGAAGATTTTGATATAAAGGAAGTTATCAGAAAAACATAGGGACAGAATATATTTACATTTCCCTGTGGAAGCCTTTTAATATCAACCTCATAACATAAAAAAAAAATTCCAGGAAAAGCTAAACTTCTCAAGAAAAAAGTTAAGGATATTACTAAAAAGAGATCTATGCTGCCCCGGTGGCGCAGTGGTCTAAGCGATGGCCTCTGATCATTCGTCCAAAAGGGGTCCGGGTTCGAATCCCCAGTGAGGCATGGGTGTTGTTTGTCTTACGGCGCTGGCTCTCTCCCTTCCCTGGAACCAGTGACCCTAAATTAGGGACGGGCGACTGCTTATAGCCCATTGAGTTGCTCACGGTGGTCGTTAAACCTCCAATCAAAAAAAAAAAAAAAAAAAAAAAAAAAAAAGAAAGAGATCTATAGTACAATAAAGCAACAGTGTTTAGTTAATTGTGAACGAGAGCCGCGGATGGCTTCGTGGTTAGCGATTCAGATTATCGATGCAAGGTCCTCAGGTTCGAGCCTGGGCTGATCTTTCAGAGATGGTGTGATTTACTAACAATCACTGAATATCCGCCGTGCATTGGACAAGCACGTTAAGTGACAGCCCCCAGGCTGGACCCACTGGTTAAATGGGTATCCTTTCCTATGCCCCCTGAAATTCTCACCCCTCTGTGGGCAACATCGTACTTGTACGGTGGCGCCATCTACTGTACTCTAATCTCACTACAAACTGTTCTGTCAAAGTCTCTAGACTGGCTCTCATTCCTTCCGTTTCTGTGTCCTGCCCAAAAGGCGATCTCGCTGTAGGTGGCTGGGACCTAAACTCTACTCACTGTGGACGGAAGTCGTACAAGAAAATGACAAATACTGTGGTTCCAGCATGTTAATTGTGAACGACATAGGAGGCAGAATGCAAAACACACTGTAGGTGGACTGGAGTTGTTAAAAATGAGAACACCTCATTGACTCAGAAGAAATGAGAAACACATGAGGCTTACCTTAGTCAGTCGGTCAGTACATTGTGATACCTTGGTTGTTCACACATGCTTGTCAGCTCTGACATTTGCAGACTAGATCATGCAGCTGACTTTGGGGTAATGTGTCCCACTAATGAGACAAAAATGTCAAGAGTTCTGAAACTGTTCAGGGGCCAAGTTGTGCTTGTCTAAGCTCCTCTGCACCAGATATGCTCAATGGAATTGAGGTAGGGGTAAGGATGAAATACTGTGATCATTGAGTCTGCAAACCATGATATGAGCTTGACAAGGTTGTTCATTTTTATCCACAAAGAAGGAAACTATCACACTATGAAAGTGTTACAGTACTCTTAATGATTGTATCAATACTCTAGCATTCATGTGCCCTTGACAAACATGCCAATCTATGCAACCATCAAAGCATGTCTGTCTTTACACCATGACTAAGATACTGCAAAATGGATGCACAGGTTGGCACAAATGCTGTCTACCACATGTTTTTGAGGTTTTTCAGAATTGAAGTTGCTATCAGAATGTAAGCCAAATTTGGACTCGCTGCAGAATGATAGTTTGCAACTCTTCCTGCCATGATAGGTGTTGTTGCATCCACTGAAATCTTTCTTGCAGAGTTACTGCAGACAGTGGTATTCAGCACAAGTGGACATCTTGACCATATTCCTTTGTGATGCAATAAATTACAGACCATTTAATCATTTACTGCAATGCTGGTGACATGTTACGAAGTATCTCTTATATGGCAGCTGGATATTGTGGGATTTCTGTGAATGTTTATTTATAAGATACCACTCTTGCTGAGACGTAGTTGTCTTCAGATAACCCTTCTCAGTTGTTCTGTGACATTGTGTTGCTTCCAACAACATACACAGAGTTGATTTATCATTTTGGAATAAATGATCTGTTGTAACATCTGTCTGTCGGAGCTTGGATTACCACATTTCAGCTGGCCCTGTTGTTTTCTCAGACTATCAAATGTCTAATCTGTATTGATCCTAGCATTTACAAACATTCACTGTGAAGGACTACTTTGGAGTTCAATTGTCCTTCATACATTATCCTGCACTTACCAGGGTGAATCAAAAGTTCATCCCATTTTGAGCTTCCATAATGTTGGGCCTTCATTCCTGTGCAAAATTTGCACCAGTATCATCTGGGTATTGCGATGATGTGCATTTGACATGGAGCCACATTGAATTGTTAGGTGAGCAGTGGATGGAGGTCGTTAAACGTGCTGTTCGAGTGCTACAATGCCATTAATTGGAAAAAAGATTTAAATGTGGAAGCAGCCGTGAGAGAAATCTGTGTAGTTGAAGGCAAGGAAACAGAGTGAATAGCAGCAGTGCATGAAAATGGTCCTGGCATTTCAATGCTAAGAACACCAGTCTTGAAAACAAGCTAAGGTGAGGACGTTCAACGACCACAAACACTAACGCCATGGTTAAAGCTGTGACAGTGAACCCCAGTGCCAGTTCACAAAATTGGTACCATGAAACCTCCATTAATGGACACCTTCGAGCAACAGCAAGTTTTGTTTGTACAAAACAGATGCCATAGGATTAACATTAACGGTAACTTCCGAATAACGAGACCTCTTAACAACAGTCAACAGACACTACAGTTAGTCCTGAAGGAGATCTAATGTACACCTTGTCTCTTAGGAATTTACGCCAATACTTGGATGAGAGGGATAAGATGAGAACATTTCTAAAGCAGTTGTGCCTCGGTCAGGATAAATTGATTTACGGCAGGTACAGTGGCGTTCGTAAATGAAAACAAAGGAATTGGTTCAGTTTTATGTGAAGCACCCATGAATGTTTGTCTTCAGCACCCATGAATGTTTGTCTTTCTCTCCCTTTCTGGGACTGTGGGGGTGGTTTATGAGGCCTGGAATGTTGCCCGTTAGCAGCAGTATCTCTTGGTTTGGTCCTTGTGGGTTCTGTTGCTGCTTTCCTGAAAGCGATCAGCTAACTGTGCCTTTGCACTTCACCGTAACATTTAATTTCTTTCCTATAAAATACTCTAATCTCCTGGCTTATTATTCCTAAGGGCTGTTTAAAACCAGATGTACAACACTGTTTTTTTAAATCGCCTACACTATGATTTATTCATTTAATTATGAGTTTTATTCAGCATTTGGGGGAGAGCATTGAAACCATTTTCTTTGTACATAAGCTTCATATACTATCCTGCTGTTGTACAAAAGCAACAAACTAGCAATGTTAACTTAGGCTAAACCTCCAAACAATGGACACTAGGCTGGAACGAAAAAAAATAAATTTGAATTAAAATATCTAATAGTGAAAAAAGTTGCCTTTGACTAATGTGATGAACTGTATAAAATATCAAAGCAATCATAAAAGTGTTTGAGGTGCCACAAACAGGTTGAAGTTTAATACTTTGGGGATTTTTTTGGTATATTTTTAAATATAAATTTCTAAAAACGATAAAGGATGTTTAACTGTAATTGAGTGAAAAAAATATCAAATCAATCAGAAAATTTTATGGAGTGCCACAAACAGGTTGAAATGCTTCCTTTCTGTGATTTTTTAACATTTTTGAATTTTTGGGGTTTTTTTTTACTTAAACACTGGTAACTGTGGTGTTTGTCTTCCATTCCATCACTAGCAGACAGGAAATTAAAAGTAGCAACATAGCTGAGATATAGTGCAACCTTGAAGAACACGTCGCCACGCATTGCATGACACATAAACACTAAATATTTGTTTAATAAACAAATATTCTAACAGGTGCCACGTAGGCTAGTAGGCAAGGAGGGAAGGAGAGGTCGGGATAGATTCCTTCTGTCATTGCCTTTCTGAGTTTCCTGTTGTGTTGTTTCAATTCCAATGTCAAACTATCATTTCAGTTGTTTTTTCATCTAGTTCTTTGAGTGTTATAAACTATAGTGTTATTTTTTTTTGTTCTACCTTGTAATAGTGAAGTAAAAATGGCAATGTCAAAAACAGTGCATACTAGGAAAACGTTAGAGTGCTCCATTTTTGGCTATTCAAAACACCTTAGCCTTATTGCCAACCTATGAAGATGTAATGCAGTGCTACCTAAATATAAGGCACAAGCTTATATTTATATATACACAATCGAGTCACATTATTGTGACCACCTCCTACTTTTCACGTCAACAGTGCATTGCCAATGAAAGAAAGCACGTGTCTTGTTGAGCCAGTGTGGAGGTTATATAAGGTGTGCTTGTAGGCATTCTGTAAACATGTCGCTCATTGCTGGATAAAAGGAGCAATTTATCAGATTTGCGAAGCAGTATTTCTTAAACAGCAGTTTGTGGACTGTTCACGTGCTGCTGTGGTTAAAGTGTATTGTGATTGGAGAAATGGGACCATTGCGAATAAGCGATATGGAAACTGCGGAGCACCACGTGCCATTGATGTGAACGTCAGCTTCGAAGGTGCGTAAGGGCCGATCGACACGCTACAGTGGAGCAACTCGCTGGCCGAATGAACCAGGGGGCTACCGGAAGTGTGTCTAAAACAACAGTTCAGCAAACCTTGCTGCATATGGGGGGGGGGCTCTGATGCAGACGGATGGTCACTGCACCTATTCTAATGAAGGTGCATTGGCAGAAAAGGCTTACATTTGCACTGCAGTATCAGAATTGGACCTCCGCTGATTGGCAAAGGATTGCCTTCTCCGATGAGTCACCTTTTCTGCTTCATCGAATGGATGGACGTTGGCTTATAAAGCGAAACATCGGAGAACACTCTTCAACTATTGCTGGAAGAACACAAGCTGATTTGGGCAGCATTATGGTCAGGTCTGGGGAATGTTTTTGTGGCATTCCCTGGGTCCACTCTCACCTGTAGAAGGCACTATGGACCAAATTCGTTATGAATCCATCCTTGCAGACCACGTACACTCATACATGCCGATTGTTTTCCCTGGGGTGGATGGGATCTTCCTGCACGACAATGCGAAGTGTCGCACAGCTGTAAATGTCAGAGTGGTTGGAAGAGCACGATGAAGACTTCAAAGTACTTCCCTGGCCCCCTAATTCCCCAGACTCAAACCCAATTGAGCATCTGTGAGACCACCTAGATCATGTTGTTCTCTTTATGAATCCTCCACCTCTCACCCTCCAGCAGCTGTCAGATGCACTGCAGTCAGCATGGCTCTACATACCTGTGAGCACCTTCCAGCACCTTATTGAGTCACACCCAGCCTGTCTAGCTGCTGTCCGCGCTGCACACAGTGATTACTCTGGATATTAGCTGGTGGTCACAATAATGTGACTCGACCATGTAATATATTTACATGCACGAGCTTATGCCAGAGAGTGCTTCTAAAGAACCTAATTTAAGTGAAATATCAGAAATATTGGTACGAAAAAATTGAAAAGTTGTGGTCAAGAGCTTCTATTCCTGTCGTGTCACACACTCGTATCTTGCAGATAACAAAGTGTGATAGATACAGAAATATTTTAAGATCCAAAAGTGGAAAAGGGTGTAAAAGATTTGAAACCAATTTGATTGTGTTTAAAAATGAGAGTAAACATCTTTTTGATATTGCTACTCGCAAGTGTCTAGATTTTGTGATTTTTAAATGTGAGAAAGGAAGAAAGGTTCCAAAATTAGAACAAGAATTTTTAAAAGACCAAAGAACGATCAAGAAAATGTCTATCGGTTAAGTTGATTTCATAACATCTAGAAATTTAGCATTGAAAGAAAAAAGAAAACTTAAAGCATTGAAAAAAGAAAAAAATTATAAGGAACCTAAAATACTGGAAATGGATGGAATAGATGGAAAGCTTGTTGTAGGTGAGATAGATAACAAGCACAATTATTCTGAAACAGACATGCAAGTAGAAGCAAAAAATGTTGTGGCTTCAACATCATATCCTATTGCAGTACCAAACTCACGAATGCGCATAACACTGCCTTCTGTAGCTACAGTGTGTGATCGAACTTGTATTTCTGACAGGACTGCTTGAGCAATTGTAAGTGCAGTTCTGCAGGATATTGGCCTCGTTAGTGAAGGGGACAAAAGTAAAGTCATTGATAGAATGAAGATTAGAAGAGAAAGGTCAAAGAATATAAACAGTGAAAAATACCACAGGGAAAGCATTTATAATTACAACAAACAAAGGACTTTATTTTGGTGGAAGAAAAGACAAAACTGTAGCACAAGAGAAGAGAGGGAGCAAATATTACAGAAAAAACGCTGTAGAAGAACATGTCGCGTATTGAGGATCCTAGATCGAAGTATTTGGGGCGTGTGACACCACGTTCTAGTACTGGTAAGAATATTAAGGATAGCATTGTGGCATTTTATAATGACAATAACTGTTCTTTAGACATCACTACTGTAGGATGTGATGGAATAACACTGGTGCTACTAATGGTGTCATCTCTTTATTGGAAAAAAATAGGAAAGCTGTTACAATGGATGATTTGTCTATTTCATGCAAATGAACTGCCCTTATGTCACCTCTTTTGTTTTCTGTATGGAAAGACAAAAGGACCAAATGAGTTTGGTGGCAAATAGGCAAGAAACTGGAACTGTCAGGAAGTACCAGTAATTGAATTTGCTTCAATTAAAAATAACCTGCTTTCCTTGGAAATTAGGGATGGCATGAGCACAGACCAAAAATATTTATTGGAAATATGCCATGCAATCTCTAGTGGTGTGTGCCATTATGATCTATCTATGAGGAAACCAGGAAAACTTGCACACTCTAGGTGGCTTACAATGGCAAATGGTATACTTCGTTTGTATGTGGGGACAGAAAATCTTTGCACAATGGCAGAATACATTCTTAAAGTATATGTTCCTGTCGGGTTCCACATAAAGCTGAAGCCGTCGTGTATTCATGGCTCAAGGCACTTGTGGAGGCTTATAAAATATCCCCGTTATCTTCCAGAGCATCTTCGGAACATAATCGATCCAGTCATTCAAAGAAATGGCTACTTTGCAGCACCTGAAAACCTACTTTTGTGCTTGATTACTGACCAATGCTAACATGTGAGAGAGCTAGGCCTACGTCAACTACTAAAGGCGAGTATGGAACACAAAGGAGGAATAAGGAAATTTATCATTCCAGCTATTAACTTCAAAGCCGAAAACTATATTCATATGATCACTTGGAATGCCATCAAAGTAACAGAGCCACCAATGACCAAGCATATTAGTGATGCAGAACTGAAACTATTGATAAATACAGCACAATCTAATGAAGGCCTTCCATCAGTAGACTTTCCCTGTTATCCATGTGACACACAAGCTGTTGAAAGAATGGTGAAGTTAATTACTGAATCGTCGTTAGCCATGTGTTTGGGGCCTCTGCAAGAGACTGATTTTTAAAAGCAAAAATAGAATCTTGGAAATCGATGCCAATATTTGAAACTAAGAACATTTCAATATAAAAGTGACATAAACATAGAAAAACTTTTTAGGTATCCTTAGTGATAACCCAAGTATGTGAGCTTCACCTATATGATATTCTAAGTTTCCAATAACATGCTGAAATGTTATTTTTGACGAAAAACATAAGTCCCCCCCCCCCCAAGTTCGTGTCAGTTTGGTTGTATATTTCACCTAATTCATTTTTGCTGTAACATATTTCATTTTTGTAGGAATTAGTGCTTTTTAATGATTTTAGAGTTTTAGAGTAAAGTTTTTATATATTGAGATTTTAAAGTTATTAATGAGTTTCCTCCTTATGCCCATACACAGAGACCTGGAGACAACATGCAGAAAGTTTTATCACAAACAGAAAACCCCCCTTTTTTATATATATATAAAGGACTCCTGTTTTTCGTCAAAAATAAGTGACAATTTTGCAAGTGAAACTCTTAAAGTGCATTATTCCTTTTTTCCCCCATATTCTGTTGAATGTTTGTAATATTTATCTCTATGTTCATAAAGTTTATCGTATAATGAATGTCTATTGTCTGTTGCTTTTATAACCCATACATCTGCTAGTATAGTATTTATCAGTTTTGGATAGAACATTTGTATCCATTGAAATGATTTAAAAAATAATAAAAATATGATATTAACAAACTTATTGTACACAAATTCTTTCTTGGGGCACTTGTAAAATTTTACATGAGCAAATATGTTCTTATATTTGTCAAAGCCGCCCCGGTGGCGCAGTGGTCTATGCGATGGCTTCTGATCATTCGTCTGAGATGGGTACGGGCTCGTATCCCGGTGAGGCATAGATGTTGTTTGTCTTATGGCGCTGGCTCTCTCCCTTCCCTGGAGCCAGTGGCCCTAAATTAGGGACGGGCAACTGCTTATAGCCCATTGAGTTGCTCACGGTGGTCATTAAACTTCCAATAAAAAAAAATATATATTTGTCAAATATTATTTAAAGGTTAAATTAAAAAGTATAGTTAATAAAAAAATTCTTAAAAATTTTGGATTTTTTACTTAAAATCTCATTTTTTAAATATCTTGCAGCACCTCAAAACATTTTCAGAGCTTTAAAATTTTGCAGTCTTAATACTGGTCCCAGAAGGCAACTTTTGTTCCCTATTAGAAAACTTAATTTAAAAAAAAAAAAGTATTTTAACTGCCGTTTTCGTTCCGCCCTAATGGACACCTACAAACAACTGCCACTTTTTTCTGTTTGAGCAGTGACCGTTATTCAGAGGGTTTCACTGTATCTAAGGTGGGGTCTTCCCAAACCACCATTGTTCACCACTTGAAACAGCTTTGTTTCTTCTCCAGGCACCATTGAATAGTTCCCCATGAATTGACACCCTAGCAGGCGGAACGCGATTCTCTGTCGCAACTTGTTGTCATGCCTACAGAACAGTAGGTTTTGGCATCATATCCTCAGAGGTGAAGAGTGGATATTCCTACATTATTCTACCACTGGGAAACTAGTGTTCCCTCTAGGTCATTTTAGCAGGGTGCAGCACCCTGCCCGTTTTCAACATGTTAAAATTTGCCCTTCCCTCTTTTTGGATGGTAAAATGCCAGCTGCCCTCCCCTAATTTTTACCCTGCCCTTAGTCTTGTATCGCCCTTTGCCGTTCTGCAGCTTGCCATGCCCACAATCACAGCGTCAGTCACAAACGTACCCATGGAACTGTCTCGCTACATGTAGATACCCACAAACCTTAAAACGAGATCTCGTAGAAATTGCAACATTTGTTATTCATTTGGAGGTTTAGCAACCATTGTGAGCAACTCAAAGGGCTATAAATAGTCGCCCGTCCTTAATTTAGGACCACTGGGCCGCGGGTGGCCTAGTGGGCAACGTTCGTGACTGCCGTGTAAAGGACCTTAGGTTCGATCCCAGGCAGGTACGAACGCTCGATCCGCTAAATATCTGCCGTGCGTCAGATGGGCACGTTAAACCGTCGGACCCCGGGTACTGCCCCCCCCCCCGGTTATAAATAAGGGAGTCTTCCTCTCCCTTTCTACTTCGCTTCTGTGTCACTTTCCTATCGGGCAAGCTAGCCCAAATCTCCTAGTTTCCTATTTCTAAGGGTTGTTTAAGACCTGGGGTCAGACACTCCCTCCCTAAAATCCTCTACATGTGATCATCATGATCATTTAGGACCACTGGTTCCAAGTAAAGATAAAAATTAGCAGTCATCACTAGCAATGTGTCGACTATATAAAACACAGTTGCCGGTATGAAAAGTTGCTTTACTCACCAGGCTTGAAAATTTGCCTTTCCATATGGTCTGGTGGTCAAATTATTTGTTCATTACTAAAGAATTTATTTGCATTTTTCGAAAACCTCCTATAAATTTGCAAGGTATTTTCTACCTTCCAATTCACATGTGGGGAAAAACTGTGCTCTGCTCAGTAAATAAGTGGGTGTGGTCTATTTATAGATTCACTCTTCAAGAAAGGGGAGACTGTCCCCCCCATTGAAGTTTGAGCATGAAGTAATGATAATGAACATCTGAGCTTCAGCTGGAGCTGACGTTACAAACCAACTTCAGCAGCTCGCTTTTATTAAGTTTTTCTGAAATTGCATGATTTTGCATTGATTAGTCACTTCCTGCTTATCAACAAAGATAAATAATTATTACTTTTGTTAACAAAATAATTGAAGTTCAAAATAGGAACTTGAACTTTCCGTTGCGGTCTTTTGTCCCCATTGAGTCGTGTTTCCTCTGCACGATGAGCACACAGTAGTGTCTTTGGAACATTAATTTTGATTTAAACAAACTAAAATATATTTGCTCTGCTCTTAATGCAACAGAATGTTACTACAGATTGAGAAAACACACTTTAAGCAAAATTAAATGTAAAAAAATGTTATGTTGTTCTGGTTATGGAAAAAATAGATCTGATTCTTATTGAGTAAATGAATATTGTTAATGAAATCATTTCAATATATTGAAATCAATTTTAATTTACATTCTTTGGTTTTCACACAAAAAATGTATTAAATACAAAAAAAGAATTATATTACAAGAATCATAGAGCTTGTTAAAAAAATTATTCCTACTTCACCACTGTATGTAATGGTATTATGCTTAGGATAAGAACAGGGTCAGCGGTTGATTTCAGGGAGGTGGGATATCAGAGTCTAAAGCTTATGAATACATAAAATGCCCCTTTTTTCCAGATATGACCTGTTGTCATCCCAAAGTGCCCTTTTTTTTTTAAGACCTTACAATGTTTTGCACACATAACATGCCCCCCCTTTTTTTTTTATACAAATGTGCCCTTTTTCAGAAAATTACCCTGCCCTTTTCAATTTCTAGGGTAAACACTAGAAACACTGAGGCCATGCCAGGAATACAGCCAGTGGCTCAAAGAGGGCAGTTAGAGAGGGAGTCATGCTGTGCATTTGGTAGAATTGTGAGGATCCTGTGCACTGGGAATTCATGCCATATGGTCATGCTGTGGACAAGGACCTCTATGCCGAACAACTGCAGTGAGTCCATGATGCTCTATGCCAAGGGTCACCAAACTTCTGGAGAGAAGGGCCAAATGAGAAATAGGTTAAAGCTCAAGGGGCCGCATTAAAAAAAAAATAATAATTGGTAAACCGAAAATCGATCAATGCAGATATTGTAAATTTTCAGTTAACTTAATATTTGTCAAGGTCTAATTTTATATGGTCTGTAATTTAATATGTAAGTCTTCAAATAAATGTTTAAAGATAACTAACTATACACATCTGAAATAAATACAATACTAAACTTGCTAAAGTTTATCTTTGGTAAGTTGGCTTCATGGCATAAACAAATTGACTTCATGGCATCAACCCAATTTTTAAAAAGTCTGACAAATGGTTGTTGGTCAGTCATGAACAAAGCTTTTGATTTCACATATTTAATTTTGGAGAAAGCTTGTATACACAAACATGTGCTACCAAACACCGACACCATTTTCCTGGGAAAACTTTTCAGATTTGTAAAACTATTTTCAGGGAAAAGGGAATAAAAGGTTATCAAACTTTTACTCTTGAACAATGATTTCAAATTATTGTTAGATTGCAAATCTAACAGTTCCAACTGTAAATTCTCCTTGGCATCCTCAACCATAAAACTTAATGGGTCCTGCAATAGCAGGAATGGTTTTTCATGCTTGTAAAAATCACCAAAACATCTTTCAAACTCAGCTTTCAACAAATTATATATATAGTTATTAGTGTTCTCTCTAGATTTTTTTACAGCTACGTGCTTTTAATGAAAAAAAAAATGTTGTTTTGTTTAACATTATTACACTTATTAAATATATTTAGTGGTGTGGTAGGCATTAATGTAACAAAACATTAGAAAACTGCACATAAATGATAAAAAAAAGAGTATTTTTAACTAATAAATCA
Source organism: Macrothele yani (assembly GCA_039090855.1). Classification (NCBI taxonomy): domain Eukaryota; kingdom Metazoa; phylum Arthropoda; class Arachnida; order Araneae; family Macrothelidae; genus Macrothele; species Macrothele yani. Next base: position 11,805,614 of record CM076996.1, read on the forward strand.
TATTTGACAGATTTCAGCCAACTTTCATCAATATTGATGGTGTATGTGGGAATAAGTTTGTTACTCTTGCTATTATGAGCATTGTGAATACGTTCATTAAAGGAAATTTAGCTGGGCGGTAAAGAAAATTAGCTGGGTTGGCCATCCAGTAAAAAGGCTCTAGGGAGAACAGTATACAATGTGAGAAACAGAATGTGTAAGATCTATTTATTCATCTACAATATTAATGTTTTATCTACGTATTATTGCCCTAAGCTTAGCTTTTAAGGTTACATGCTTAGAATTATCAGACATGTTATCCACATATTTATTTACTGTGGGTCATTGTTTAGTGACCCCCTGCTGTATGCTAATACTACCAAGCACTCATCAATAGGAAGTAGGGGCATTGCTGGAAGTGGATGATGCTCCCAAGTTAACTTCTAGAGTGGTCTGTCAAAAACTAGGAATTTTGGAAGGGGTTTGGATCGTATTGTCCTCAACACAGTTAAGACCTTGCCCCCATCCCACTGCCGCACGTTTTGCTCCATTGCTCATTTTCTACAAGGACAGTGCTTCGCTTCAGTGATGGATGTGGAATCTGGCATTAGTTTGTGTCCTCAAAACCTGCAGAGTGGTACTGCCGTGGAATCATGTCTTGGGTGGAATGTTGGCAAAGGACTATAGAAAACAATGGTCTGTACCTAGCAGAAAGAAGTGAGTGTGTATGGCTTTCTTGTATCATTAAACATTTTTGATGCAAAAGGGGTGAACTCCTGACTCATTCTGGTACGTGCAGTGACTCACAACCCAAAATTTGCATACCATTGAGTTGTGGACTCTTCTAGTCACCATTCTGACCTGATGAACATGCATCCATGGTTCTAAATTGGAATAGCCCTTGCTTATTCTTTTAGCAGTATATAAAGAATTTCTATACCTAGGAATTGCCTTTTGTGTTGAACCACTGATAATTAGAAAAGTTTAACTAAATGAGAGATTCAGAGGTAATCTACAAAAGCATTAGGGAGAAAAAAAAATGGAGAGAGGTTGCCTTCCACTTTTTATCTGCAGTTCTTGTCTCTCAATGCTACATATGCCACAAACTGCAAAATAAGTATTACATAATCATAAATAAACCTGAGGTGACTGCCTAGCCAGTATCAAATTGAATCCTGCAACTGACAGTGTGTTCCGGCCATAGGAAATGGAGGTATGTTACAGCTACTTTCTGTTCTTGCATGAATTGAAGTGGAAATTCCTGTTTCTTTAAATATCTTCTGTTACTCCTGATTATGATGTGTACTCTCAAATCACCTGATTCATTCCCATTTCACAAAATTCTTTCTAGATTGACAAGCATCAAGCTTACCTAAACCTAACAATAAATTGTGATTTACCATGTTAAATATACTTTGTTGAGATGAAGTGTTGGAAATTTTGTTAAAAACGAAGTGTTTTAACCTTGGTCAGCTGGTCATTCCAGTTGATTAGGGGTTGGTGTCTCCAATCCGAGGTGACTTTTGCATGTACTTGAATGTATTACAGCTTTGACTGCATATGAACCTTTCTGCTATATATTTTCAATAAACTACAGGTGTCTTGGCTCATGAATCAAAAGTAAACATCAAACAAGAATAAGATAGGGGAGAAACCCTTCTTATAGCTGGTTTGCAGAAGTTCATGCAATCCTCCAATGAAATGGAAACTCTACAAGTGACTTGTGCTATCCCTTGTTTCACTCCTGTAACCCAACTCATTCAGTAGTAGTGATGGGCAGATTCAATCTTCTATGTGAACTGTTTTTTTTTTTTTGGGGGGGGGGGGTAGGCAGGTGTCGGTGAAGTGGTCCATGAACAATGAATCATATAACTGACCCGGGCCTTTGAATAAGACCAAGCACAAACAATATTTGATGCAACTGACAAATTAGTCTTTGCTTTGTTAGTCATGTGTTTTAGAAATGGATTGGTCTTGAACAAGTCCTCTTTTAAAAGAGATGATGCAAAAAATAAAAGTGATAAGTCACTGTCCATATTCTGGATATCAGCTGAAAATCACAAATAAAGGTAAGACACATGGGTAACAAAGCAAAGGTCTATGAACAAAGTTTCAACAAGATGTTTTCATCTGTTGGAACTTTGTTCATACACCAAGAAATAACAATAAAGGTGATCTACGTACCTTTATTTGTTATTTCTTGTTACTTGTTTTGCCCATCATCGTCAGCTGAAAATCTTTGGTTGTCTTCAGTCAGCATGACCTGTCTTATTATATATGGCCAATTTCCATCTTTGCAAATGTTAAATACTTCCCTTAAGCTGACTGCAAGAGGAACTTGTATCATTCTGCACCTTTTTTTAAAAAGGCTGTGAAAACCTCTTGTTGGAACTTTGTTCATAGACCACATATATTATTTAGAAAGTATCTTACAGATTTCCATGATTTCAATCACTTTTAGCCTTTAAATTTTATCAACATTTATGTAGTTTGTAAGTCTTTTTCTCTGTGTGCTTTCTTATCTTAAAGGATTAAAGAAAGTTCTCCTGATGTCATGCCATGTGAAAAGAATTTTGGTACGAACTAGGGCTGAACCTGATCCCTGCCAGGGATTACGGAAGAGGAAAAGAGTGGTGGAATCGCAAGTACAAGTAAGTTTATAGAACATTTATAATAGCATTAGACAATGTAGTGATGTAATTTCCCTGAGATAATTTTCCCTGACTGTAATTAAGTTAAGGAAAAGGATTTTTTGTCACTAATAATTTTCCTTATAGGATTTATTCCCTCCTTTTATTCCCCCCCCCTTTTTTTTTTGCTGTTATATGTGATAATTCCTTAAATTAGCTTTGACTCCTCAAAATAAAACTAAAAAAAAAAGTTTTGGAAGTTTGTGGTTTGTGAAATCTGTGTGTATTTATAGTTCTCCTTTCCTTTAGTTTAACACTTCCTTTCTTTGGACACTGCCCGATAAGTGTGTTTCAAAATATGTTGCAAAGATGGAGAAATAGTTTTCCCCGGCATTCATTATGGAGTTCAGCTGGAGCTTTCTTTGGCAATAGCTTCTCTGAGTCCAACTTGCAGGGAAGTCAACACAGTGTTCAGATAGCATCCCAGGCTCGCCTTCCTTGCGATCGACTATTTTTATGCATACAACATTCATGGGAGCTCTTCCTTCACTTTTAGCCCTTGGTCCTGGAGTGCGGAGCTGAATCACTCCCACCCACTAGATGTTTACGAATACTTGGATGGCTGGTTCCACTGCACGTTGTCCAGTTCCTTGATCCTACTAGGAAAACCTCCTGTTGTCACCCCGAAGCTCATTATGAGTGCATGGTGACTCTCTCACTTAGTGTCTTTCAGGCCAGAAATGCACCCTGTCATCTTCAGGCTTTTTGATTTTCTTGCAGGCACCCAAATTTTTTTGCGAGTTGCATTTGAGTTTTCTGCAGGTTCTCATGACCTGCTACCATTCCTGCCTATCCTGCAAGATGCATGCAACACAACTGCTCTTTTCTTTTGTTTACCACCACTCCCTTTGTCTCCATTATGGTCTGCCAAAACAAACCTCTTGAGTTTAAAGTATTATAGTCTGGGACACTGGGCTAGGCTTATCTCTACATAATTGCAGATACATTCCTTGCGAGGCCAAAGGGACCTTTTTGGGCAATTCCTTTCACTGGGAGCATTTTCTACGTGAAACTTTTCACTCTTAACCATCTCCCCAAAACGCTTTCTTCCTTTCATTTTCCCCATGAAATATTATTAGGAATATAAAACACTTATTGCTTCTGACGATTCTCCAGGCTGTAAGAGCTGCAAATTTATTTTACTTACTTATACCAATTAAATGCAATTAAACCATAAAAACTTCTATGTGCATATATAATATTTCCTAACTTATTTACTCTAGACCAAAAAGTGTCATACCCACATGGTCTCATTTGAGGCACCAACTTTTGATAACTTGCACATGGTCGAGTCACAATTTGACCACCAGCTAATATCCAGAGTAACTGCCGTGTGTAGCGCGGATAGCAGCTAGACGGCCTGGGAGTGACTCAGTAAGGTGCTGGAAGGTGTTCACAGGTATGTAGAGCCATGCTGACTGCAGTACATCTGACAGCTGCTTGAGGGTGCATGGTGGAGGATCCATAGAGAGAAAAACATGATCGAGGTGGTCCGACAGATGCTCAATTGGGTTTAAGTCTGGGGAATTGGGGGGCCAGGGAAATACTAAGAAGTCTTCATCGTGCTCTTCCAACCACTCTCGGACATTTTTAGCTGTGTGACACGTTGCATTGTCATTCTGGAAGATCCCATCCACCCCAGGGAAAACAATCGGCATGTATGAGTGTACGTGGTCTAGGATGGATTCATAACGAATTTGGTCCATACTGCGTTCCACAGGTGTGAGTGGACCCAGGGAATGCCACGAAAACATTCCCCAGACCATAATGCTGCCCCACCAGCTTGTGTTCTACCAGCAATGGTTGAAGAGTGTTTGTTCTCCAACGTTTCTCACCTTATATACCAACGTCCATCCGCTCTATGAAGCAGAAAATGTGATGCATCGGAAAAGGCAATCGGTGGACGTCCAATTCTGATACTGCCATGAAAATGTAAGCCTTTTCTGCCGATGCACCTTTGTTAGCATAGGTGCAGCGACCATCAGTCCGCATCAGAGCTCCCCATATGCAGCAAGTTTCACTGAACTGTTGTTTTAGACATTTCAGGTAGCCCCCTGGTTCGTTCGGCCAGCGAGTTGCTCCACTGTAGCATGCCAATCTGCCCTCTGTCACCTTCACAGCCAACGTTCACCTCTCATATCAATGGCACCTGGTGCTCCGCAGTTTCCACATCGCTTATTCGCAGTGGTGCCATTTCTCCAATCACGATACGCTTTACCCACAACAACACGCAAAACAGTTCACGAACTGCGCTGTTTCAGAAATACTGGCACCCTTGGTCCAAAAGCCGATGATTATCCCTTTTCGCAAATCTGATAAATCGCTCCTTTTGTTCACGACAGCAACGAGTGATATGTTCTCAAAATGCCTATAGCACACCTTATATACCCTCCAAGCCAGCTCATGACACGTGCCTTCTTTCATTGGCTATACGCTGTTGACGTCAAAAGTAGGAGGCAGTGGCGAATTAAGAGTTTTTGAGGCCCCAAGCACAACCGGATTTCGAGGCCCCCTCAAAAAAATTATAATTTCTTTTAAAGATGTTATGCCAAAATATTTGAATTGAAAAATGTCGCATTTTTGTTTTCCATTAAACTAAAACGCATACATGAAAAATTGTATATTCGTGCAATAGAAAAATCACACTACACATTTCCATTCAGTAATATTTAATAATAAGTAATGAGCATGTGCATAAACATAATCTCTTCTTGTTTTGAACAAAAGTAAATGAAATATGTTATTTTGTATACATTTACTCATAAGTCATATTAAAGTCAAACTTTTCTCGATTTTAATTTAGCGAATTTGTTAATAATTGATTCATAATCTAATGATTGAAGAGCATCATTTTCGATAAATATAAGTGCCAAATGGCATAAATGGAACTGATTTGCTGAATTACGCAAATAATAATTAGCCCGTTTAAGTACAAAAAATGAGGGTTCACCATTAGCATTACAAAAAGGTATTCAAAAATGTTCATTTTTTTTTATTCATTTTTTTTCCTTGTCCTCATTCTGCTGTCTTTGCAGTTCCGATTTTCTGCAAGTAAATTTACATTGTTCTCAATATCTTAGAAGTAGCTTCTGACATCCATAATGAATTCAGAAAGAGATTTGAGAAGAGTATTTTCTTGTATTAAATTAGATTTTCCATCTTGCAACGATTTGCTCTTACTATTTATTCGTTGTAACAGTTTGTCCCGTAAAACTGTTAATAAAGCTATTTCGTATTCATTAAAATGTCATAATTTTCCTGCCTTTAATTTACCCACTCGTTTTTCATTGGTATTCATACTAATTTAAATTAATACTTCCTTGATGATCTTGTAATTCCATCTTAAAGCTGAAACTGCTATCAGCTCTTGCTGCCCATCTGGCGTCACCTATTCTCCTTACATGTTCGGATTGAGAGTCCGGCAAACTATTTATGAGAATATTCTATCGTCAAGAAGACAAAGAGAAATATACCTATAAATTCTGAAAAGTTAAAATAATGCAATGCTTCAATGTAGAACTATTAAAAGCAGCGACAATACTGTTCGTCACGTATATTTTGTTTAAGTATGCAGGGTGGAGAAGTTAGGTCCATATAATGATATGAAAATACAAAACGAACATTAATGGTAAAAAATTAATGGTAGAAAACATTTCGGCATTTTAGTCACTGTGGCAAAGCTTCTGCTCGATAGAACGAACATTTGCTTATTTAGATGAGATCCAAGTTCTGCCTAAACGGAAGATTCACGGATTAAAAAACACTATTTCGAGTTAAAATTCTATACCTTTGTATAGGTGTTTGCAAGGAATGATTAAAAATGTGAAAGTTAAAAAACCCAAATGAATAAAAAAGACACAAAGGAATAAAAGATGGACCCAAACTTAATTCACCACCGCAACACACTTCCAAACATGTTTCGGCAAGAATTTTGCCTTCTTCAGTGGAAACATTAAGGTGTACGTGGGCACCAAGTCCTCGTCGACGATCCTCGAAAGGCTGATGTAATGTCTTGTATCGCCCTACCTTCAGCCTTGTCGCCACAGACCATGGACAACTGTGTATCACTGCACAAGCTGTTAGTGGTGGCATCTATGGCATTGTGTTCTTCTTGGTCTACTTTTGCCATTTTGCACCTGTGATCTTTGAACCTGTGTTTATTATTAATAGCCTTTTGAACTCTATTGTTTTCCTGTTTGATCAGAAAACAATAGAGTTCAAAAGGCTAATAAACACAGGTTCAAAGATCACAGGTGCGGAATGGCAAAAGTAGACCAAGAAGAACACAATGCCATAGATGCCGCCACTAACAGCTTGTGCAGTGATACGCAGTTGTCCATGGTCTGCGGCAATGAAGACAGGGCGATAGAAGACATTACATCAGTCTTTCGAGGATCGTCGACGAGGACTTGGTACCCACGTGCACCTTAATGTTTCCACTGAAGAAGGCAAAATTCTTGCTGAACATGTTTGGAAGTGTGTTGCGGTGGTGAATTAAGTTTGGGTCCATCTTTATTCCTTTGTCTTTTTTATTCATGTGGGTTTTTTAACTTTCACATTTTCAATCATCATTCCTTGCGAACTCCTATACAAAGGTATAGAATTTTAACTCGAAATAGTGTTTTTTAATCCGTGAATCTTCCGTTCAGGCAGAACTTGGATCTCATCTAAATAAGCAAATGTCCGTTCTATCGAGCAGAAGCTTTGCCACAGTGACTAAAATGCTGAAATGTTTTCTACCATTAATTTTTTTACCATTAATGTTCGTTTTGTATTTTCATATCATTATATGGACCTAACTACTCCACCCTACATACTTAAACAAAATATACGTGACGAACAGTATTGTCGCTGCTTTTAATAGCAGTTCTACATTGAAGTCTTTGGCCACATAATATCGCACCATATGCCTTTTTTTTGCGTATGGGAATATAAGAGTAATGCAATGCTTTTTAAAAGGAAAAAAAAACTAGCACATGGTACATAGGTTGCCTTTTCAATTAACTTTTTTTTTTATTATCACTTGTAATTCACTGCATTTATCCAAGGACCAGTTTGCGGTTAGTATAGAGTGTTCGGAGTCAGAATGGGAAAAGCTCCCAATTTATCGGAGTTTGATAAAGGACAAACTGTGATGGCACGGCGCCTTGGAACTATGATCTCTGAAATGGTGTAGCTTGAGGGTTGTTCTCGTGACGCTGTAGTGAGTACATATCAAAAGTAGTGCGCAGATGGCCAAGCAACGAATTGTCGTCCAGCCGTGTGTCACCCGCAGCTCATTGATACAAGAGGGGAGTGGAGACTGTCGCGCATCGTTCACAGCAACTGCAGGGCCACAGAGCGACAAATCACCCACAGCTCATTGATGCAAGAGGGGAGCGGAGACTGTCGCGCATTGTTCACAGCAACTGCAGGGCCACAGAGCGACAAATCACCTGCAGCTAAAACAGTGGTGATCAAGGCAATGTGTCACAGCACACAGTTCATCGCAGCCTTCTGCGCATGGGCCTGCGTAGCCGAAGACCCAGCTGGGTTCCCATGATCACTGCACGTTATCGCCAACAACGCATGAAATAGGCCCCAGATCATCGAGATTGGACCGTGGATGTTTGGAAGAAAGTGGCCTGGTCTGACAAATCAAGATTCCTGTGGCATCACGTACACGGCAAAGCGCGGATACACCGATTACCAACTGAGGCTATGGCACCTGGATGCACTGTTGGGCGGAAACAGGTCGCCAGCGGGGGTGTTATGCTATGGGTGATGTTTTCTTGGGACACTAAATTTAGGCCCCATTATCCCAATAGCACAATACCTGACAGTTATCGGGTATCTGAACATCGTTGCGAACCAAGTTCACCCATTCATGGAAACTGTGTTCTCTACTAGTGATGGCTATTACCAACTAGATAATGCGTCGTGCCACTCTACCAGAATCGTCAAAGAGTGGTTCGAGGAACATGCTGGTGACTTTCTGTTAATACCCTGGCTTCCAAATTCACCTGACAATGAACCCAATTGAACATTTGTGGTTCAACTTGGAAAAGCGGGTTCGCGCTAAATCGCCACCACCCCAAAATGTATGGGATTTAGAGGACCTGCTGTTAACATTATGGTACCACATACCCAGGATACCTATTAGCACTGCATTGAATCGATGCCTCACCGAGTGGCCCCTGTTTTGCGGGCTAAAGGGGGTCCTACAGCTTATTATGTAGGTGGTCATAATGTAATGGCTCATTGGTGTATGTTGGTACTTCAGCAGTTAATGACTCATTCCCATCAAACGGCACTTAGAGTTGTCTAACTGTTTAAATTTGTTGGGTCAAGGACTAATAATGCCTTTAATATGTAAACCGTAAGTTTTGGTGGAATGAAGTATGCGAAATAAAAAGAAAAGCAATTTGTCAACAGTTGTTTAAATAATCACCTGAGGTTTCTCTTAATAGAAGACAATTCACTGATACAGATACGCCAAAACTGGGTAATTATTATATTGCTATGTACATTATTTGAGATGCTTAAGTTCCAGTGAGTATAACAAATGATAAACCCGAAGTCTCTTCTTTTGTCGTATCGTCACAAACCCTTCGCCAACTATTTCATTAATCTTGATATCCAAAAAACATATGTTTTCGCTATCAAGGTTCTCTTTTCTATTGTTAGTTCCACAGGATAAATTTCTTTGGCTTTCTCGAAGAAATAGCTATTGTTAAAAATATTGTCAAAACAAACCCACGCAGAAAAATGCAGCTGCCTGTGTCGGAACACCTGCAAGATCAGTCGCGTGATGACACGACACATCGTCACATAGTTCAGACGTGTTTCTGTAACCCAGTATATATTTAAAATTGGAGCAAAGAGCAGCTCTAAAATATTGCATGCGTTTGAGTAAAATTGGCACAGAAACGCACGAAATGAGTAAAATAGCCTGTAAGGAAGATGCTTTACCTCGTGTAAGAGTTGAGTGGCACAAGAAATTTGTGAATGCTGAAGAGTGTTTGGAAGATGCACCTTGCGCCAGGAGGCCTTCGATATTGACCACGGATGTTAATGTCAATATCATCCACCAACTCCTGCCCGAAGACCGCTGAATGACCTTTGAGAAGGTTGCTAAGTGATGCTAATGTCCATTGATGACATTGTGAGAAACCGGTTGGAGTACTGAAAAGTCGATGCAAAGTGGAATCCCCACTTGCTCAGGGATGAACACAAGGCAAATCGTGTTATCACTAGTTGCCAATGGAAGTGTCAGCTACGACGTGAGCCACACTTTTTGGATCGAGTTGTCACATGTGGTGAAAATGTTTTTCCCCATTTCGATCCAGAAACAAAATACCAGGGTATCCAATGGAAACGCCCACAGTCCCCGATCCAAGAAAGCAAAGGTGCAGAGAAGATCGTGCACCTGGTTTTCTTCGATATAAAGGGAATTGTGTATGACCATGCTGTTCCACAAGAAAAACTGTTACTGGTGCTTGTTATTCTGAAATTTTTAAAGGTCCTCTAAAAAAAAAAAAAAAAAAAACATCCCGAAAACGCCCAGAATAGGTACAGACTGGTTAGATTTTGCATCAAGATAATGTCGCTGCACATCGTGCTTTGCTTATTCAGCAGGTTATCCAAGATCTGGGCATCGAAATAACTCACTCTCCGTGTTCACTAGACTTGGCGCCGTGTGACTTATGTCTATTCCCTGCAGTAAAGAAACAACTTCGTGGGGATCGGTTTCTATCTAATACTGAACTGAAGAATGCTGTAATGGGTATCCTTAACTACATGTCTCTGAAGGGCTCCAACACACCTACCACGATTTAGAACAGGCTCGTGGCGTCAATGCATATGGTTCAACGTAAAACGGAGCAGGTTTTGGCACGTCACCATTTGCAGTCTTTGGCGACGATGCACTGATGTTAAGGGAAGTTGTCATAATGGTCTGCGTGCAGGTAGTCCTACATCATGCAGCAGTCTGCCAATGGCGCTGGCACTAATCGGGTAATGCATGGAGGGCACCACTGCTCACTGAATATCCGCAATCGTGGCTGTTGGGTCACTCCGTGGTTTGTCTAGGTCTCCAAGACCCTTCCTGTCACTGCTGCGTGCCTTGTTCTATCCACTGCTGTTAACAGCGCGCTATGGTGATATCCGCACGACTGGTATGGCGCGCAATACGGCGGTAATACCATCTATGATGAAGTAAATTTCTTCATCTTTGTCCACACCAGACATCGAATCCGGGTCCCCTCACTCCGGAATAAGTCGCTCTCCCAACTGAGCTACGCAGATACATGCTCTCGCTGCTATCTGCCTTTATCTGATGTGCATCCTGTGGTGCAGGCATGTCACACATCCCACTTCCCGGAGCCTGATGATGCGGCCCCTCTCAAACTCCTTTAACTGCTCGAATTTCTTCCGAACTTTTCCCTGGGGTTTACGTCACTTGCAAAGGATGCAACCAACAAAACAGCACGAGTCAGAATAGCAAGCACGCGTAATGGGATGACCTTATACAGTGAGTGGCCACTTTATTATGACCACCCCCTCAGTACTTCGTTGGGCCACCTTTTGCCTTTAATACTGCGTTGATTCTTCGTGGCATGGACTCCACGAGATGTTAATAGGTGGCTTGTGGAATCTGAGACCATGCTTGATGAATAGCACTTTCCAGGAGTGTGAGATTGCAGGGTTGTGGATCCAGCTGTCTGATGGCTCGTTCAACTTCATCCCACAAATTCTCAATGGGGTTGAGATCTGGAGATTGTGGGGGGCCACTTAATCAAAGTAAACTCACCGGCATGTTCCTGAAACCAATCATGTACAATACGAGCACTATGGCAGGATGCATTATCTTGTTGAAAGTAGCCATCGCCATTGGGATAAACCATCCACGTGACAGAATGCACTTGGTCCGCAACGATGTTTAGATATGATGTGCCAGTCAGACGTTGATCAACACAAATTAAAGGGCCCAAAGCATGCCAGGAAAGTATTCCCCAAACCATAATGTTGCCTCCACCAGCTTGAAGAGTTGCAGCAATGCATTTGGGGTCCATGCTTTCGTGCTATTTCTGCCAAATCCTCACTAGGCCATCGTCATGGTGCAGCTAAAAACGGGATTCATCGGACCACATAATTTGTTTCCAATTATAGACTGTCCAATCCTGTGCGAACTGGAGACGTTTTGTCTTGTTAACTGCTGACAGTAAATGTGTTCGAACAGGCCTTCGGCTGCCATATCCCATCCGATGCAGTGTATGGCAAACAGTGCTTGCAGAGATCATTTGAGGGGATCCTTGATTAAGATGGTCTGTAATTTGCTGCACTGTTGCCCTTCTGTTGTCTGTTACCAGCCTGGTCACTCTCCGTTCCGCCCGAGCAGTCACTAGTCGATGACGACCACACGTTGCACGTAGAGACCCAGTTTTTTGGCTGACAGTCTAGTCTTTAAACACTTTAACAACAGCTGCTGTGGAACATTGCACAAATGCGGCCGTTTCTGTGATACTCGCTCCATGGCTCCGAGCTCCTACAATCGTCAGACGTTGAAAGTGAAGTCCGTCAAATCGCATTTTTTTACTCATCTCGTCACCCAAAAATCACTTCTACTACTGTTGCAAGCACTAAGCTTTCCCTTTTTATGTTAGCCTCACCCTCTAGTGGCAGCAGTGTGCAGCCATAGCTCATTTGCTTTAAAACTGTCAGGTGGCCATAATAAAGTGGCCACTCAGTGTATAGCCGTCCAGGTACAGCGATACAACCCCTCCTCGCTTGCGTCACATGCTTGGCCGAGTGCGATACTTGAATCATTTGCATGCCTCATGATGTCAAACCTACCCACCAAGTTTCATTCCTGTCGGTGGCTTCCTTCTGGATGCAGCTATTTTTTTATTTTATTTTTTTTACAATGAGTGTATATTGAGATTAAAGAACGTCTATGAGACTCCCATGATCGGAAATTAGACGAAGATTTGGAAGGGTGAACTCTTGCAATGGCACACTCAGAGGTGTGACCCAGAAACCAGAGCCCACCCACATGGGGTATCACTTTGTTATAGGTGTGCTTATTTTTTAATATACACTCACTGTCATTGACATTTGATCACCAAGAAGGAAGCATCGGATTGAACTGAAAATTTATGGATGTAATTATACAGATGAATGATACACATGATGGCAAAAACAGAGCTGCAGAACAATTACAGAGGGATCTGTGGCACACAGTCCGGTCATCTTCAATAGCGCGTCGCACCGCCTCGTGCGGCGATACATGCTACAATATGGTCCGGCATGGAGGCGAACAGACGCCTTATCTTGTCTTGTGGCAGACTGGACCACACCTGTTTGACTGTGTGCTCCAAATCCCAGTTGGCATTTCAACTGGTCCAACACATGCTCAATATGGGACATATCTGGAGCAGCCATGGAAGTGCCCGGACATGACGTAGGCAGTCCTGGGCACCCCGAACCGTGTGCAGGATCTCATCTACATACCAGTAGCCCGTCAATGTTCCACGTACCACTACTAGAGCTGATTAGCTATCGTAGGCAATGGCTCCTCAGACCATAATGCCTGCAGGTTGGGAGGTGTGATGCTCGATAGCAAGGTCGGGATTGTGCCGTTGACCCGGGGACCTTCATACCAGGATACAATGATAATCTGTTCCCAAAACGAAGTGGCACTCATCGCTAAACACCACACGTCGCCAGTCTGTGGCATCCCACGTCGCTCTGGCGTGGCACACGGAGCCGTCGATGATCCGTCCGGTGTTAATGGCAGCACACGTAAGAGGCGCTGGGATTGCATATTCACTTCCGCAAGGCATCTGGAAATAGTTCATGGGCACACAGGAGCCGCTACATGTGCCTGTATAGTGGACCGGGTACCCGTGGGATTCGTTCGTGCCTGGCTCACGATCAGTCGATCCTCTATACCAGTGGTCCTCCTGTTCCGTTCGGAGCTGCTCCGTGGTGTGGCAGTGTGGTCACGTGTCCGCTGCTCTCAACACGGTCGGACGGTATGGTCAGAACAATCCACGTGGTGGGCTATACGGCGCGCCGACCACCCTGCGGTTTTCAGCCCGTTGATCAGGCCTCTCTCAAAGTCCGTAAGTAAAATTGACGTCTCTGGCGTCTCCCTGGCAATCTTGTCACTCTGCACTCTTGCTTGTGTCGGCCGGTGCTTTTCGCTTTCATGGGGCATCGACTACACACTGGTTTATAAGGCTGCCAGTTCGTGCTTGCAGTGCCACCACAGGGTGTGCGGTCATGTGCTGTGCAATCGCACCAAACGTGAATCATTTACATACCAGCACTCACTCTAGCTATTTGCAAAATTTCGCGGTTGTAGCATGTTTTCTTCTAGGTGCGCAAATTTCATTGCCCGTGAGTGTATTTGTTGAAATTTTTAAATATATATTTTACGGTAATTGGAAATGGATTTTAATATGTCAAAGATATTTTTATAGGTTCCCATTAGTTTGGGAGCTATGTTTTGGGGGTATTTTTATTTGCATCTTCAATATTTTGGGATACTCCATAAAGAAATCCAGAATGCACCACTGAGCTCTTGGTATGATGTGATTAACCCAGGTACAGTATTTTTATGTCGGAACACAGTTTTTACAAGGCCCGCTGTTATTGATATGGAAATTTTGTATCAAGTTTGTTAAAACATATAAAATTCTTAAAAAACTTTATTTGTGCCAGTACAAATTCATAATAAAATCACATTCCCTCCCATTCACGATCAGAATTCGTTAAAAATAAAACTGCGATAAAGAAGTAACCAGTTAATAACTATTTAATTGAAACTATTTACAAATGGTTAGATTATATTCGGCTTCACTCTGAAGATATCCTCAGACCAACATTGCGTATTGTTCTGAGGATGGCTTCAGAATGAAGCCGAAAGATCTAACCATTTGTTAATAGTTTCAATTAAATAGTTTTTAACTCGTTACTTCTTTATCACAGTTTTATTTTTGATGAGTTCTGATTGTGCATGGGAGGGATTGTGATTTTATTATGAATATAAAATTCTATTCAAGAAAAACAGGCTTACTTTGCCGGTAACAGGTATCAATATATGATTCTAGCTGCAATAGATCCAATATTTGATCTGATATTTATAGAAATATATTATACAGATGACCTCTTCTCTTTGTACTGTGGATCAACTTTAGGGTTAGCTTGTAGGACTGGTTAAAGCAGACGGGAACAGTTCAAAGATTCATTTTCCTTAGAGCTAAACCTCTCAGGGGGACGCAAATGTTCAGAAACAAGCGACATCCTGTGCGACCTTGAAACATTGCTCTTGGGAATAGTGGAAATTCTAGTTTTTATCTCCCCGGTGTTTTGAATGTTCTTTGATTCTACTAACGGATATTTCACTTACAAAGCCCTAGATGCACAGGTCCTTTCGTAGCGTGAAACTGTTACTTTCTATGAAAATAACGTCGCAGAACACAAGAGTATGTGCCTATATTATCGTTATTATTTTATATTTTTACCACTTAACAAAACATTGGGAAAAAAAAATGTTTTCTTTTTGGATTTTTTTGAGACCCCTACGATTCTGTGGCCCCAAGCGTGCGCTTCCTGCGCCTGTGTGGTGATCCACCACTGGTAGGAGGTGGTCACAATAATGCGACTCTACTGTGTGTATATCAGAAATATCAAACAAATATCAGCTATTTACACCTATACTTGTTGAGGCACAAAATTCTTACTCATAAGTCAAAAAATATTTCGACTATTTTACACAAAAATAAAATTGTTACTTACAAACATTAAAAACACCTCCACATCCTGGGCTTTCATCAAAAAACCTTATTTGTCGCTTAGGCCTTTCAGTTGCGCTTGGAACGTCATCAGAGCTGGTGTTTACTCTTGCATAGGTTTTGCACAACCTTTACTGATACTTAGAATGGAATGGTAGAGTTGATCTCAATTTTATTCCTGGGCGCAGTCGTGAAGTCCAACTGCTAAGGATTCATATATGTAATTACACTCAAAAAATTTTTCTCGTGCTGCCCTGCGTTACCCCCTTCCCCCCAGAAAATAAACACTAGAAGACTGCATTTTAAAAAACTTTTACAGTGTTGCTGCTGTTCTTGTTTGATTAAAGCTTTCCAAGGTGTGCCAATACAGTGGGATCATGGTTATTGCATACATGCAATAATGTATACAGTTGTTTTATAACTGTAAAAACTGTATACAGTTTTATGTTTTTCTATGAATACAAATTCTAAAATTTTTAATTCATTTTTATTTCTGTGAGATGACAATAATAGAATTTTACCAAACTGTGGATATATATATATATATATATATATATATATATATATATATATATATATATATATATATATATATATATATATATATGGGATGTAAGGTCAGGTGATGCATAACATCACAGCCTCTCCTTGCCAAATGTTGACCCCGCCTTCTCGTGGTGCATTCTGTTCCCACTAAAGAGGCTCTGATGACCGCCAATAGCGGTATGACTATACCATCAGGATTAGAGGAAATGCTATCCCACACTCACCAACCCGCTTGGCCAGCGTGGTGAGTTATGGCCAAACCCCTCTAAAATGACTCCACTACTTAAATCTTGGCCCTCAGTCTCCGGCAGCTGTAATGTACCTGGCCAAGGCAGCGGCCAGTGCTACATGAAGGCAGAGGGTGCTAAGAATCCCCGGAGGACCGGACTAGGCTGCCATCTGATGCTGACCTTGGCTACGTATAATGGACGCTCCCTATCTTCTGATTCAAGGCTTCTTGAATTGGAAGAGGAACTACAAAGGATCAAGTGGGACATCGTCGGGCTAAGTGAGGTAAGGAGAAAAGGAGAAGATCTCATTGAACTGAAAAGTGGACATCTCTTCTACTATCGTGGGACAGATACTGGCAGAACCAGTGGTGTTGGATTTATAATAAACAAGAAACTGAAAAATAAAGTTGTAGAAGTTGAAAATTCCTCTGACAGAGCTGCACGACTCATTATCCAACTCTCGAGAAGATACCAGGCTCAGATTATTCAAACTTATTCACCAACCACAAGTCATCCTGAAGAAGAAATTGAAGAATTTTATGAGGAAATTTGCCATCTAAATAATAAAGGTAAGCAGCACTTAAAGACAATTATGGGTGATTTCAACAACAATAGGGAAACGGCAACAGAATGAAACTTCAGTAGGTAAATTCGGTCACGGCAACAGAAACCAGCGTGGAAATACTCTTGTTGAGTTTGCAGAGGCAGAAGGGTTTTTCATCATGAACTCCTTTTTCAAGAAAAAGCCACACAGGTAATGGACATGGAGACATCCAAATGGGACAAGTGTAATTGATTTTATTATGTGTAGCAAAAAATTCGTCATGGAAGACTGCAGTGTGCTAAACAAGTTTAACACAGGTAGTGACCATAGATTGGTGAGATGTAAAATGCACCTCAACACTAAACTCGAACGTGGCAAGCTCATAAGACAAACAAAATGTATTGACATAACCAACCTTAAAAAACACCATAATACCTTCAAATTTGAACTGAAGAACAGATTCTCTGCTTTAGAAGGCCTAACATCAGAAGAAGTGGATATTTCTGAAGTTAACCGAAAAGTAACCAAAGCTCTTAAGGAAACAGCAACAAAATTAGCTGGGTCTAAGAACAAGTTGCATGTGAACAAAATTATCAGGAAAAACCAAAATGTTGATGCAAAAAAGAAGAGAGATGAGGACAACTAAAGAAGATGTGACTTCCAAAGTGGAATATATAGAGCTATGAAAGACAGTACGAAAAAGTATCACTGAAGACGTAAGGAAATTCAATTGTGAACTAGTGAGGAAAGCAATTGAAAACAACCAAAGCCTAAAGATAGCAAAGGGACATCTCAGTAAGGGAAGAAAACAGATTATGGCACTGAGAAAAGAAGATGGTTCTGTAACAAGAAATAGAGGCGAAATTTTGACAAGAGTGAAAGATTTCTACTCCAAATTATATGAAAGGGATGATACATGTACTCCAGACATCATGAAAGGTACCAGTACCAGAGTTCTTCCAGTCCTCCCAGCAGAAGTTGCACATGCAATCAAGAACATGAAGCGGGGAAAAGCTCCAGGAGAAGATGGAATTACTGTAGACATCATACAAGAAGCAAGTGGAGAAATCGAAACAGTACTCGCCCAAATTTTCACTCGATGCCTTAATGAAGGGAAGATTCCTGAGGATTGGAACACCGCTACAATGATCCTGCTACATAAAAAAGGTGACATTGAGGATCTCTGGAACTACAGACCTATCGGCCTCCCATCAGTGGTTTATAAAATCTTCACTAAAGTTCTTTCACACCATTTGAAGGCAACACTGGACATGGCTCAACCGAGAGAACAAGCTGGATTCAGGAGTGGCTACAGCACAATAGATCATATCCACGTACTGAGAGAACTAATTGAAAGAGCAAGGGAATATGAGCTTCCATTGTGCATGGCTTTTATTGATTATGAAAAAGCCTTTGATTCGGTGAAACCATCAGCAATTGCAATGGCTCTGAAATCCTGCAGTATTGAAGATGCATACATTAATATTATTAATAACATCTATGAAAATGCAAGTGCAAAGATTCGGCTGTTTGAAAATACAACACACATAAAAATTAGAAAAGGGAGTGAGACAAGGTGACACCATATCTCCGAAGCTCTTTAATGCCACATTGGCAAATGTCTTTCAATCACTGAACTGGGAAAACAAAGGGATGAAGATTAATGGAGATTATCTAACCCACCTTCGTTTTGCTGATGAGTCATTTTTGCAACTACCCCATCAGAGCTGCAGAGTATGATCCAGGAACTTGCTGACAAGAGTAAAGAAGTGGGATTAAAAATGAACTTTCAGAAGACAAAAGTGATGTACAATGCTTTTACAAGAAATGAAGATTTATCGATTGATGGAGAAAAGCTGGAGATAACAGACATGTACATTTATCTTGGACAGCAGATATCAAGTGAGGGTCACATTGATGAAGAAATTAATCGGCGTATAAAACTTGCCTGGAGAGCTTTTGGAAGAAACAGCATAATTTTCAAGAGCAATATGCCATTATGTCTTAAAAGAAAAGTGTTTGATCAATGCATCCTTCCAGTGCTTACGTATGGTGCAGAGACGTGGACCTTAACTAAGAGAGACATACAAAAGGCTGCAGACAACTCAAAGAAGCATGGAAAGTTGCATGCTTGGTGTAACCAGGAGAGATAAGAAGAGGAACTCGTGGATCCGAAAAATGACAAGAGTGGAAGACATCATGATCAGTGTTAAATCCCTGAAATGGCAATGGGCTGGACATACTGCCAGAAGGACAGACCATCGATGGACAGCCGAAATTTTAGATTTGATTCCAAGGGACAGGAAAAAACCCAGAAGAAGACCACATGGGAGATGGGTGGATGAAATTCGAAAGTATGCGGGAGTGACATGGAGGAGACTGGCACAAGACAGACTGTTGTGGAGGAAACTTGAGGAGACCTTCGTCCAGCAGTGGATTGATAATGGTTGACAATGATGATATATATATATATATATATATATATATATATATATATATATATATATATAAGAATCCCCGGAGGACCGGACTAGGCTGCCATCTGATGCTGACCTTGGCTACGTACAACGGACGCTCCCTATCTTCTGATTCAAGGCTTCTTGAATTGGAAGAGGAACTACAAAGGATCAAGTGGGACATCGTCGGGCTAAGTGAGGTAAGGAGAAAAGGAGAAGATCTCATTGAACTGAAAAGTGGACATCTCTTCTACTATCGTGGGACAGATACTGGCAGAACCAGTGGTGTTGGATTTATAATAAACAAGAAACTGAAAAATAAAGTTGTAGAAGTTGAAAGTTCCTCTGACAGAGCTGCACGACTCGTTATCCAACTCTCGAGAAGATACCAGGCTCAGATTATTCAAACTTATGCACCCACCACAAGTCATGCTGAAGAAGAAATTGAAGAATTTTATTAGGAAATTCGTGATCTAAATAATAAAGGTAAGCAGCACTTGAAGATAATTATGGGAGATTTCAATGCAAAAATAGGGCAACGGCAACAGAATGAAACTTCAGTAGGTAAATTCGGTCACGGCAACAGAAACCAGCGTGGAAATACTCTCGTTGAGTTTGCAGAGGCAGAAGGGTTTTTCATCATGAACTCCTTTTTCAAGAAAAAGCCACACAGGAAATGGACATGGAGACATCCAAATGGGACGACAAGTGAAATTGATTTTATTATGTGTAACAAAAAATTCGTCATAGAAGACTGCAGTGTGCTAAACAAGTTCAACACAGGCAGTGACCATAGATTGGTGAGATGTAAGATGCACCTCAACACTAAACTCGAACGTAGCAAGCTCATAAGACAAACAAAATGTATTGACATAACCAACCTTAAAAAACACCATAATACCTTCAAATTGGAACTGAAGAACAGATTCTCTGCTTTAGAAGGCCTAACATCGGAAGAAGTGGATATTTCTGAAGTTAACAGAAAAGTAACCAAAGCTCTTATGGAAACAGCAACAAAATTAGCTGGGTCTAAGAACAAATTGCATGTGAACAAATTATCAGGAAAAACCAAAATGTTGATGCAAAAAAGAAGAGGGATGAGGACAACTAAAGAAGATGTGACTTCCAAAGTGGAATATATAGAGCTATGCAAGACAGTACGAAAAAGTATCACTGAAGATGTAAGGAAATTCAACTGTGAACTAGTAAGGAAAGCAATTGAAAACAACCAAAGCCTAAAGATAGCAAAGGGACATCTCAGTAAGGGGGAAAAAACAGATTATGGCACTGAGAAAAGAAGATGGTTCTGTAACAAGAAATAGAGGCGAAATTTTGACAAGAGTGAAAGATTTCTACTCCAAATTATATGAAAGGGATGATACATGTACTCCAGACATCATGAAAGATACCAGTACCAGAGTTCCTCCAGTCCTTCCAGCAGAAGTTGCACATGCAATCAAGAACATGAAGCGGGGAAAAGCTCTAGGAGAAGATGGAATTACTGTAGACATCATACAAGAAGCAAGTGGAGAAATCGAAACAGTACTCGCCCAAATTTTCACTCGATGCCTTAATGAAGGAAAGATTCCTGAGGATTGGAACACCGCTACAATGATCCTGCTACATAAGAAAGGTGACATTGAGGATCTCGGAAACTACAGACCTATCAGCCTCCTATCAGTGGTTTATAAAATCTTCACTAAAGTTCTTTCACACCGCTTGAAGGTGACACTGGACATGGCTCAACCGAGAGAACAAGCTGGATTCAGGAGTGGCTACAGCACAATATATCATATCCACGTACTGAGAGAACTAATTGAAAGAGCGAGGGAATATGAGCTTCCATTGTGCATGGCTTTTATTGATTATGAAAAAGCCTTTGATTCGGTGAAACCATCAGCAGTTGCAATGGCTCTGAAATCCTGCGGTATTGAAGATGCATACATTAATATTATTAATAACATCTATGAAAATGCGAGTGCAAAGATTCTGCTGTTTGAAAATACAACACACATAAAAATTGGAAAAGGAGTGAGACAAGGTGACACCATTTCTCCGAAGCTCTTTAATGCCACATTGGAAAATGTCTTTCAATCACTGAACTGTGAAAACAAAGGGATAAAGATTAATAGAGATTATCTAACCCACCTTCGTTTTGCTGATGACGTAGTCATTTTTGCAACTACCCCACCAGAGCTGTAGAGTATGATCCAGGAACTTGCTGACAAGAGTAAAGAAGGGGGATTAAAAATGAACTTTCAGAAGACAAAAGTGATGTACAATGCTTTTACAAGAAATGAGGATTTATCGATTGATGGAGAAAAGCTGGAGATATCAGACACGTACGTTTATCTTGGACAGCAGATATCAAGTGAGGGTCACATTGATGAAGAAATTAATCGGCGTACAAAACTTGCCTGGAGAGCTTTTGGAAGAAACAGCATAATTTTCAAGAGCAATATGCCATTATGTCTTAAAAGAAAGTGTTTGATCAATGCATCCTTCCAGTGCTTACGTATGGTGCAGAGACGTGGACCTTAACTAAAAGAGACATACAAAGGCTGCAGACAACTCAAAGAAGCATGGAGAGGTGCATGCTTGGTGTAACCAGGAGAGATAAGAAGAGGAACACGTGTATCCGAAAAATGACAAGAGTGGAAGACATCATGATCAGAGTTAAATCCCTGAAATGGCAATGGGCTGGACATACTGCCAGAAGAACAGACCATCGATGGACAGCCGAAATTTTAGATTGGATTCCAAGGGACAGGAAAAGACCCAGAAGAAGACCACATGGAAGATGGGTGGATGAAATTCGAAAGTATGCGGGAGTGACATGGAGGAGACTGGCACAAGACAGACCGTTGTGGAGGAAACTTGGGGAGACCTTCGTCCAGCAGTGGATTGATAATGGTTGTACTATGGTGATGATGATCATAAATATATATATATATATATATATATATATATAATCAGGAACTTGAGTTCCTAGACTTAAGCATTAAGTTCAACAGAGGTAACCCATCTATTAGCCTCTTTGATAAAAGAGTTAATTTTCCTTTCAAAGTAATTAAATATCTACACTGGAATAATAACATTTCAACCAAAGTAATTTAGAATGTACTAATTTCTCAGGTCCTAAGAATTTCAAGAATTTGCAGCAACAATTTGGATTTCAATTACCACATTA
Organism: Macrothele yani; assembly: GCA_039090855.1. Classification (NCBI taxonomy): domain Eukaryota; kingdom Metazoa; phylum Arthropoda; class Arachnida; order Araneae; family Macrothelidae; genus Macrothele; species Macrothele yani. Next base: position 11,828,028 of record CM076996.1, read on the forward strand.
ATATACTATTAGAAAGTTTTCTAGAGAACGAAATTCCTTCTTCTTTCATCAAAAGAACTTTAAGAAAAATTATTCTGAATAATAGAGTAAGGTTGGCAGATCTGCTTTAATTTTCTACACAGTTAATAATATGATTCTGACCAATCAAAGCCGTAAGGAAGTTGGCTAGAGGATGCCTATTAACTAACTAAAGGAACCTTAGTGCTATGGATATGACGGTCCTATTAAAACAAAAAATTAAATAATATAAACAAAATCACAAAAAAAGCTTAAAAATCTGTTTATAAAAGAAAATAAAAACAAATAAAAAAGAAAACTAGTTATTCATCACTAGGATAGCTATACTAAAAATAGTAAAACCAACATTAAAATTAATAAGATTCTGATTAATCTATAGAAGCTCACTAAGGTGATTTAATACATGCAAAGATTATTAAATAAACTGCTCGTGTATTTTATAATATTTCTCATGTATTCTGGAGAGTTAATTCTGCTCATTCTGATCATACAGATCCACAGTCTTAAGTTTATATATTTTTTTTCTCTGGTTAAAATCTCCGCGCGTTGGTTTCTTGCTGTATGAGGAGGCCATCAGCCCCACCCTCACTGCCCCCCAGCGTCTTGGGAGTGGCGGAAGGGGTCAGCCATGTTCTCCTCTTGTGTGGAGAAAGGTTTTGTCACACAAGAGGTAAGCTCTCTTCCTTGTTTTTGGGTTCTAGGTTTTATAAGTTCAATGTTTGTACTTTATGTACCTTTTCTCTGTCGTTTTTTAGCTTTTCAGCTTTTAAGCATTGGTTTGTCTGTTAACATTTTTGCGGGTTTTAACTCTTACTTTTCTTTGTAACTTTGAGCGTCTTTTGGGGTACCTAGGAACAGAAGAAGGCTAAGCCTGTTCCTTTTCTATGCGCTGTCTATGCGCTGTTTTTTCAAAGTAGTTAAGTTCTTAATAACTAATTAATTATGCACTTAAAGCACTGCTGAAATACTTTGTACATATTGCAACTAACTGTTTAAGGTATATAACTTTCACAAAGTTTTCTTTAGTTAATATTTATCTTTAACTTATTCTCGTTTTCGTGCTGTCATAAGTTGTAGAGTAGGGGGTTTTAGACTCAAGTTTTCTTTCAAAAATCTGTTCGTTATAAATTAACATTTCCTTTTTTAATTGCAATGTAAAATTTGGATTTCTTTTGCATTGTTTTTCAGGTTTAAATTCTCTCTCAAACGAACTTGGAATTTCGTTATAGCTGAAAATCATTTCCATTTATTATGTCACTCTCACAGCTTGAGTTCTCTTTAATCTTCTTCTCTCTGTTTAATAATAACAGATGAAGAGCATGGGTCGGGCCATGAAGGTTAATGGATGCAAGCGAAATTGTTAACTAGTGCTAGGTCATGCTACTCTACGGAGGACATGACTTATATATATATATTTTTTAACTATTTTAGGTGGGAATGTTACTTGCATCTATGGCCTTGCAGAAACCCATTTCCAACTAGGTCTTTGTGGAAGTGAGAAAATGCAGAGTTTTTGCTGGTCCTTGATAAAGCCAAGGCTCAGTATTCTCGACACCTTCTACATTCAGTTGTTTTATTTTATTTTTTATCTTTTCTCCTTTTACTCACACAGGTAGATACATAACCTTTTCTATGTTGTATTAGGTGTGAGTCAAAATTATATATGTATTTTTTTGCTTAGGTATCTTCTTTATAGAATATATATATATATATATATATATATATATATATATTTTTTTTTTTTTTGACAGTCTTTAAAATTTTGTGTTCTTATAGCTTGGAGGATTGTCGGGTCAATACTTGATCTTTTATATGTTTTGTCACATGCAGTCAGCTTTGAAGTGAGTTTATATTGCTGAACTCAGTAGACTATTAAGTAATCTAACAAGTGTGTTTATAAAAATATGCTTCTGCTAGATGTCACAACATGGGGGGGTTGAATACCTCTGATTTCATAGGAATATGTATCTACTAGATAGAATATCCCTGCTGAATGAAAGTTTGAGGATAAGTGGGCAGATTCCCAATGACAATATATGTGTTGGCGATGAACATCAGAGCTGAACAATCATAGGTGTTCATGAAGTAAGAGATGTTTATCTCTGGTTGCAAATTTTGGTGAGATTAACATGGACTTACAGTTAAGCATTGTAGAATAACAGGTGCTCTTTAATTGCACAGCATCTCTCAGTTCCTGATGACTGGAAGAGGTGTATCAATGTGCCAGTTCACAAGAAAGGCAACAAGGAATACTAGTATCTTAAGTAGTGTGCCTCACAGTTTGCTGAAGAATGTTGAGTAAAGAAAAGGGGTGAAAAATCAACTGAATAAGTGAAGGACATCATAGCTTTGGGACTAGTAGGGGATGTCAGGGTGATATATTTGCATCATTAACATTTTCTTCTTCTAGAAGGCTACCTGGTTTACTTCTAATGTCTGCATTACTAATACATCAGCCATTTCTAACCTCTTAAAGAACCATTTCACACCCAATTCTCATTGCCATAGACAATATTCATAAATACTAAAGTTATACAGCTTTTTTTTTTTTTTTTTTTATCTCAACCTCTTTCTTAGTGAAAATGGCTTTTTTTTATAGTCTTTCTCTCAGCTGGGGCCAGTGAGCAAAGGTGGAGAGCTATTTTCTTCAAGCCTGGAAATTCAGGAGTTCTCTAGTGACATGGCAGGTCTGCAGAATAACCTTTTGGATTAAGTGAAGCAGTCTTTGTGGTACCTATAATTCCTAGAAATTTTTAAGGAAGTTATTAGGTACCACTGCAGTTGCCAAAATGTCAACTGGTATGGTTTATTCAGGATGACGCTTTAACGTCTGTAACTTCTGTTTTACACGTACTGTAAAGTGGATACAGTCTGTGGTGGTGCAATAACTTATTCTGATTCAATTAAAATATAAATCAGTTAGAAGTCCTAAAGATGTCACTTACGGAATTGCGTGTTCAGTCCAACGTCAGTAGTTATTGAGTTTCTTTGTCCAAAGTTGAGTCTTGCTTCAATATGGTCAGTTGTTAGGGTTAGTTCGAGAGCCATTTCGTTATAAGTTGTACCCCACTTCGGACATGTCCAGATATTAGGGTTAGCTCCGTTTTGGCTATGTCGACATGTTGAATGGGTAAAGGTTTCCAGATAATAATTAAAAATTCTTGAGTTAAGAGTTACTATTTACATACAACTTGAAGTTCCACGTCGTATTGCCTTTAGGGCTATCTCGTCAATGCTGCACTCTCTTGGAAATGCTGAGGAAGTCTTCAAAGTTTGGTCAGGTTCATAAAATTTTTTTAAAAGCTTTAAAAAGGTTCCAGTTAAAATCGTCACATACACCACCTCATACCGTTCAGTCTCAATCACCGGCCGCGCGTTTTACCTCGGCTCTACCCTGGCGTTTTCAACGGAGACTTCACATCATCTGTCGAAGTCTGCTATCTGAAAGTCTCGTGTCCACAGTGCGCATGTTTCCCATTTAATCCATTGCCAATGCCATCTAGTGTCAGGTCACATCAACTTTATCTTGATCTACGTCACTCTCACCCTTCCTTTTTCTCTCCCTCTCTCTCCTCTCCTCTCCCTATTCCATTTCTTCTCAGTTTCGATCAGGTTCCTCCAAGCGTACGAAAGGTCGTACGGACTGTTATATTATTGCAGTTAAATGGTTTGGTCTTATTTTATTATTACTTCTTCTGCTATTTGTATTGTTCTCATATTATTCTGCTGGTTTAATATTGTAATTCCTTCCCAATAGGGTATACATTGATTATCCAAACAGAAGTCAATAAGTGCTGTTTTATTCTCTCTTCTGCTCCAGTTCTTCATGTTTTTGTCAATCTGATTTTAATATTTCTTTTTGTACTGCCTATATATTGGTTGACGATTTTATTTTGATTATTTATTATTAGTATAGAGTAGACACCCGCTTTTTGTAAGATTGGGGTCTTTCTGTGATAGTTACTAAGAGATTTCGTTATATCTCTCGTTTGTACACCAAAATCTAGGTCATATTTTTTACATGTTTACTTCATAATAGTTGTGATCTCCGGTATATATGGTAATGATCCACAAAATTTTTTTACCTGTTGAGTCTGTGTATTCCTTTGTTTATTTCTAGGGTTGCATCTATTAATAAGTTTATTTATTTTCTTCACATCATAACCAAAGTTTATTGCTGTGTTCTTTATCCAATTCAATTCATTTTTTAGTAGTTGGGCGTTAGATGTATGGTCACGTAATTGTATGTGAACTATACAATAGAATACATGAGATATAATGGTATGGTTTATTTTACGCTCTGTTTCCAGATCGTTTGGATTCCCATTTGCAGGTTTTTGTATTTAAGAGAATTTCTCAGGCACTTTTCTTTGGATGTTTTCAGTTAATAGAGCAACTATATGTGTTAGTTTTTTAGTCTTTTTGTCTGCAGTTGCAGTGTCAGGTTGGTTGTGGTTAATGGCTTTGTCTGTAATATAGTGTATTCCCATTACACATGTGTAATTTTGATTTTCAAGAATAAGTTCTGGTTGGTACTTTAATAAGGTGGCATATATAGCCTTGGGATAGTCTGTGTTTAATTCCAAGTTGTTGATGTAGCTACTTGATTGTGTTTAAGGTGGTGTTCTGATTCAAGGAAAGAGCAGCTGACTACAATGTGTTCTGTGGTTTTGTTGGCTTTTCCATACATTTTGCAGGTGCCTTCACCTGTAACTTTCATTGTGTTTCCTGTAGTTCTGAGTTGCAATAGTGCAGTCTTGAATCCCAGTGAAGAATTCCTCAGTTTCTGGATGGAGCTAACTTTTTATTTTAAACCATTGTACTGAAAGAGAGAGAGAGAGAGAGAGAGAGAGAGAGAGAGAGCCGAGCAGTATTCAGGTTCTGTAGGGTAAGTTTCCAGTTACGGAAGATATACATGAATCTGTAGGGTGTGACTTCCTTATACGGAAGATATACATGAAGTATCTATCTGTAGGGTAAGGCCTTCAGCTGCAGTCACCACTGTAATGGTGTGTTTTATCCCTAAAACATATTGTTTGAGTTGTTTCTCTTGTTTCAAGCAGAGACATGAAATATTGATTAGTTCTCATCCTTTATTTTTCAATTAGCCTTTCAGTTGATGAATTTGGATGCTGGCATCTGTGTTTGGTTAAATCTTATGGCAAGTTTGTCAAATTTCTGTAGATCAGTATTGGTCCATTTAAGGATCCCAAATGAGTACATTGGTATAGGTATGGCCACAGGAGTTCGTAGCAACAATATTATTTTTTGAGTATTAACTTTTAGAACAACTTCTATAAGGTTATTGGTGTATTTTGTTGTAGATCCCTTTTTAAGTGTGCTGTGTTCTAACATTCTATTTTGCTCTGTTCCTAGGTACTTTCAAATTTGATCATCTCTGAGGGTAGAATTTTAAGTGATTTTCCTCATATTCAGTATCATTCATTTGTTGAGGTCAAATTCCATATCTATTATCATCTCTGAAAATGTTGATTGCATTGATTAGTCTGCCAAATTGCTATGTGCTGTTGGCCTATAACTTAAGGTTGTCCATGTATAACAAAATTGGGTAATTTTGCATTGATGTATCTTAATACAGTATCCAGCTGGAATTTGATTCATTATTATTTTCTTTATTCCAAATATACGAATCACAGCCTCTGACAAACAAAATAAACAGCAAATTATCATTGACTGGTATTGTTGAACTGATACGAGTTTCCACCAGAGACCTAGGTATCAGTCAAGAATCAGCGTAAAATATATGATGTCCCAAGTAAAGCTGTCTTCTGCAGTTCTGTAGGTGGCATATCAGAAAGCTGCAATTTTTCAAAATGATTCATAAAATTTTTTGACATTGTTCCAAGTGCCCCGATGACAATGGGGACTACCGTTGTGTGTTTAGTCCATAACCGGGTAACTTCTATGGCCAGGTCTCTATATCTAGTCTTTTTTTCAATTCTTTTTCATTGACTCTGGTATCTCCAGGGATCGCTGTATCAATTAGCCAGACTTTCCGATTTTCTATGACTGTTATGTCTGGTGTATTATGTTCTATGTGTCGATCAGTTTGAATTCTGAAATCCCACAAGATCTTGACTTCAACTTTTTCTATGACTTTCTCAGCCTTGTGTTCCCATGAGTTTTTCGATGCTGGCAGATTGTGCTTTCTGCATAATGACCAATGAATCAATTGTGCAACCCTGTCATGTCTAACTTTGTAATCTGTCTGTGCAATTTTGCTACATTCACATATTAGATGAGACACAGTTTCATCTTTTTTTTTTTTTTGACAAAGTCGACACTTTGGATTTTCACTGACTTTCTGGATTTTAGCCTTCGTAACATTTGTTTGCAATGCCTGTTCTTGTGCAGCAAAAATCAGACCTTCTGTTTCTTTCTTGATGGAACCCGATTTCAGCCATGCCTAGTCAAAGTTGTCACTTTTTCCATCAATATTCTTTAGAAATTGCCCATGCAGTGGCTTGTTCTTCCAGCCATCTAATCTGCTTTCAAACTGCTTCCTCTTGTATTCAGCCTTGTTTTCTGTTGTTTTTAAGATATTTTCATTATTCACTGCCTGAAGTAGCTTTTCTCTGCTTCTGTTGACGTAATCATTCAGACTTCTTTTTTCTTCCTCTACTACCTGGATGTTGTTTTTTTAATATTATTATTATTTTTATTATTGTGATTCATAATGAAGATTTAGTGATTTACTACTGATAAATTGTTCTAGTCCTCTCTCACTTTCTGTAGGGTACATATTGACTTAAATCAATAAAGGCCCAATGTGAATGAACATGTAAAATATGGTAGAACATGCGATCTGGGCCATTAAGTATGAAAATTAAAGAAACCATCAGTTTGAAATAATACCTGTTCAAGATTGTTTTAAGTTGTTTTAGTAGTCACCAAAAAAAAAAAAATGCAATCTGACTGTACCCCCTTTTACTGTGCTATATATTTTTTTCTTGTTCTAACTAAATTGTATTTATAAAACACACTGGACAAAAAATTACGGAATGTAAACTTTATTCCTAAATATGGAGTTATATCACCACCTGCTTTAATTACAGCTCTAATTTTGTTTGTCGTGCATCAGCATTACTCAGTATCATTCATATCAAGTTTATTCCACTCCAGGCTCAAAAGATCCCTTAATTCTGCCAAATTTCCAGGGTGGGTGCTGTTTTTTTCTTCATGGCCCTTTCTAACATATCCCAGATTTTTTCAATCACACTTAGAGCAGAGGAATTTGCAAGCCAGTTGAGATGTATGACATCTCTCATGTTCTTCAAACCAGTCTAGCACAATTCTAGCTCAACGGTCATGAGAGTTATCTTAAAATCAGGAGCCACTGTGTGTCCTTGTTTCAAAAACTGGACAAATAGCAGTAATGCATTATTTGAAAGTCGCACATATCCATAGATTTCATGTGATTTTAACTTCAAATGTATCTCAACGAATGGTCCATCTCCAGTACTTGAAATACTGCCCCAAAACATGACACTTCTACCTCCTTTATGCACATCTCTTTGGACACATTCTGGATTAAATGCTTCACCAGCATTCCACATGACCCTGGAGTAAACCTCATTGGAATACAAACAGAATCTGGATTCGTCGGACCATATTATTGCTTGACACTGTTCATTGGTCCAGTGACAATGCTGTTTTGACCAAGCAAGGTGATTTTTCTTCTGGACAGATGTTAACTTCAAATGTATCAGAGCAACATGACTGAAATTGCTTAAGCCATGCAGTTATCTCTGTTGCATTTGTTCTGAGATTGGTTTACTCAAGCATTGTACTGTTGAAACAGTTCTTGACAAGTCTGGAAACTTGCAGCAGTTGCTAATTGTCCAAAATGACTTCAATCTCAATTTGTCATCATAGAGCTTCTACCACAGTTGCTACTTCTTCCACTGGAAATGGACTCTATGGACTCGGACAGTCCAACAAACTTCGCCACCTCTTGCAACAAATGACCATGTTCTCAGCCAAAAAACAATGGCCTCCTTTTGCCACTCAGTAACATTACCTTTACGATCCATAGTTGTGCTCGTAAAAGGAAATGCAGGATGCTACAGATGCTTTAAACACACACCTTAAACATTCATAATCAAGTAGTTTCACTTTCCATTTGTACACACACAACTCGTTATGTTTATCAACTTTGTACTTATGTATATGATTTAATCAGTGTTCCATAATATTTGTCTGGTGTGTTTATAATGATAAAATTTGTTGCAATAGTTTCCTAAATCCAATAATTATTGAAATAAATCACTGATTTATTAAAATTTTCATGTCTGTAAGAATGCATTTCTTGGGGAAGAAAACAAATGGTTTTCACTGTTATGGTGCTTCTGTGTTCATGAGGATGATAAACAGGTGCTGGATATGAAAATATAGAAACAATTATATACTTATTAACTGTTTCAGAAGACCCCCCTTCCCTTAGCTAAGTAGTTAGTATAGTAGCATCCGATTTCCCCAGGCCTTAGAGTCAAATGACAGGTAAGATGTAGGTGCTGATTTTGTCCTTGAGTTCTGGTCCTCTTCAATTTTTCTTTCTGGAGATTGAATGGCTATTTCAAACCAATGTGTATATGCAGGATCATGTAAAAAGTAATTCAACTGCACAGGTATGGTAGAAAGGCAAAGGTCGTAAAGTCACTAAACCACAGAGGTAATGCAGAAAGTAATGTATCTTTTTCTGTTTTCCTCTTATTTTTAAGAAGCTTGCATAACAGTATAAACTATGACATTCAGTTATTTTCTCATTTTTGTTGCTGGAGATTGTGACCTGGGGCAGTGTAAAGAGACTATCAGTAAGGGGTAAATAGTATAGTGATTTTGAATTATTAACAGCAATCAGACATTTCTGAAGTGCCTGTATTTACTGTTCATCATGTAACATCAATCACATCAGCAAACTTGAAAATTACACCGCCGTGGAGCAGGAATTGAACCGGCATCTCCCGATTTCTGTTTGAGCATGTTATCTGTTACACCCCCAGGATGATGAAGCCTCAAGAATCTGAATGTTAAGAATAGGAACATTCTCTAATTTTCACCTGTCCAAGCAAATTCTACTTCCTTGTAGCGTAGTTAATTAAATCACCAGTCTTTCAGGTAAATTGGGTGGAAGAAATATTCTCATAATACGTAGAAATACATCAGAATTATTAACACAGCAATCAGATATCTCTGAATTGCCTGTATTTACTGTTCTTCACATAACATCAATAACAACAGAAAAGGCTCGAAAGGAAATCGAAAAATGCGGGTTCAATTTCCACTCCAGTGTGATGTAATTTTTCAAGTTTTCTGATGTGATTGATATTACGTGATGGACAGTAAATACAGGCAATTCAGAGATCTCTGATTGCTGTGTTAATAATTCTGATGTATTTCCACGTATTATGAGAATAATATTTCTTTCACTCAATTTAGTGATTTTGTTTTTGACTTCAGGAAATGCTCCATAAACATTGGTGCCATTCAGCACTGGTAACAGTTCAATATCAGTATCCATGATACTGATATTGAATATGCCAATCTGAATAACCAGCAGTGGTGTAGGAAGCTATGAACAGCACTCAGTGCAGTTCACTTAAAACTTCATTGATAAAGTGTGCATTGCAAAACAAGGGTAAGTATAAATACTGCACTATAAATAAGTTTAGCTATCTAGTTAACATCTTTCTTGGTGAAAATGTTCTTACACAGCTGATAAGACTTCCCCTGCTTTGCCCTTCCTATTGTCTTGCTGTTTATCAGGCCTTTCATTCTTATCAATAATACATTCATACATATCACTAAGCTGTTCTCTGAGATTCAGAGGTTAGTTCCACAAAGAAGTACAAACTACCAGATACATTTTTAACTGATTATTTACTTGCTTGTTGCTGTATCAAACTTCTCCATTTACAGCGTTCTTGACACACAACTTGGGCTTCACTGACATCCATTACACGATGTACGCAAGACCTTCTATACTTCATACTCATATTTTCCTCATGCAGACACTCATGAATATGATCCTCCCATGACTTCCTTGGCCTTCCTCTGCCTTTCATTCCTGCCACTTGGGCTATAAAATTTTTTTAGTAAGCATCTCTTCACTCATTCTTTCAACATGTTCAAACTACCGAAGCATATTATTCTCCACATTGCTAACAACATTTTGCTTCACATTACACAACTTCAACACATCTTCATTCCTCACACAATCAGAACGTGTCTTGCCACAAACATCCTTAAGTAATGCATTTCTCCAGCACAAAGACTCCTCCTATGTTTTTTCTCTAGTACCCATGTTTCACTGCCATACATCAGAGTAGAAACAATTACACTTTCATACACAGCCATACGGGACTCTCTTGAGAACCCATCAATTCCTGTGAAAACCTCCGAAAGCAGCTATAACTTTCAATGAAGAATTCACTCTCCTACTAATTTTACCATCCAATTTGCTCTCTTTATCAAACATGCTTCCTAAATACACAAACTCATTCACCTGGTAAATCACATAATATCTAGATAATTAAAATCTTATACTTGTTCTAAATTCTTCCATTTTTTTACAAAATGAATTATTTTTAGATTTTGACTAAGAACCATTGATTCAGATTTATGAACATTGACCTTTATCCCAAAATAATTAAGACAGTCAAACCTTGATTTAACAAACTTCAAGGAACCAACAGTCTTGTACGTAAAATCGCGGAATTCGCTAAATCGAGGAAGCCTTTTGAATGAAACATTCAAATTAAGCTAGTGTTCATAATAGAATACGTAAGCAGCAATGTTCTCTTTCTTTCAGTGACATTTAAATTATGTATAGTACTTTTAATTATGAATTTATCAAAAATGTTATAATAGTTATACATACACATTTACTTTGCATATTAAATACATAATTTGTGGATATTAGACTTAGATATGTAGCATCAAAATTTAAGCGTACTTTAAAATTGCAAGAAAAATATGACAGTTGATTTCTTTTCTCAAGCGTTTAGCATCTTAAATAATGATTTCAGTATCTTAAACTTCATGAAACAACATCAGTTAGTACTAATTAACTTGTAAAAACAGAATATGTGTTGATTACCTTTTTACATTGTAGAAAAGAAATGCTTTAGAGAATATTTTTTTTTCCGAACGTTTAGCTTTATAGATCGCAGCTTCTATTTTATGAAGTGCATGAAAAACATCATCATTAATATCAAAGGGCATCAAGTACTTTTTAGCACATTCTATACTGTTACCAGCATCACTAAAGCAGCTAACTTTCAGTTCTGCTTCATCTTCTTAATCAGAATCTGATGCATTTAGCTCAATCTGTTTGTTGAAAACATCATCATGGGATTGCATTTGGGCTAACTTTTAATGTGAAAATGCTGGTTAACATAGTTTTATGATTTAAAAAATAGAAAATGTTTGCTAAATTGAGGAAATGTGTTTGTTAAATCGGGAAAGGGCAAGCATTAATTTCAATCCTAGTTGTAAATGCATTTATGGCACCTCTATTCATAGTGATTGTGGAATAACTTTTTTACGGGTCTTTTAGAGGTTATTTTTAATGAAAGTTGGTTGTCAAATTTTCGAACTAAAGCCTAGTTCGTCATCAGGACTATGTCACTGGAGTAGTTGCTGCCACTCAATTGGAAGAGACCATCCGCAATTATCGTTAATTGTGGTACTTCTTCTTCTTGCTATTTCGATCCCTTCTTCTAGTTTTCTCTTTACTAAGTTTGACTGGTGGGCGATTATTTTCACTGAGTCCCAATTTATGGAGTGTCCACTTGCTTGTACATGTCTGTCTAGCCCTGTTTTGTTCCCAATGTTCCTAATAGCTGCTTGGTGTTCTTTCATTCGGACCTTAATACTTCTCCCTGTTTCTCCTATATAGCTGAGTCCGCAGTTACAGTCGATGCAGTAAATTACTCCTTCCTGCAATTGGATGTCCAATTCTTTCTGCTTTAAAGCTGGCAGGAATTTCTTTATTTTGTTATTAAGATCTGGAGCTAGCCTGATATTATATTTTGCTCCGATCCTTTTCAGTTTCTCGAAAAGTCCCTTGTGGTACGTAATTTTGCTGGTGAATTTGAAGTTGGTTTTTTCCTGCTTCTTTTTTGGCACTTGTTTAAATATTTTCTCAACATATGGGGAGGGGTAATTGTTTTCTGCCAACATTTCCTTTAATTCTTCTTTGTGAAGATCTTTTTGAGAAGCTGAAGAGACCAGGATTTCAATTTTTTCCAAAAATTGTCTCGCTGTATTCGATTTAATATAATCAGGGTGGAATGAGCAGAAGTCTAACATCTTCCCTGTGTTGGTGGGTTTTCTAAAAAGCTGAGTGAATATTTTCCCTTCTCTTGAGGTCAAGGTTAAATCCAGGTAATTGATGCTATGGTCTTTTTCCTGTTCCAGGGTGTACTTCAAGGTATTCTCTAGTAAGTTAAATTCTTCCAGAATCTGAGAGGGTAGAGATTGGTCCACAGTATCTACTATAATTAGGACATCATCCATGTACCTTACATAGAGAGCAAACAAGGAGGGTTGTATAAGGATTTTTGCCTCTAGTTTACTTATATAATAATTTGCTAGCAGAGGTGCTAGTGGAGAACCCATTGCAAGTCCTGAAGTTTGCCTGTAATATTTCTTTCCAAACTGGAAGAAATTATTCTTGAAGGAAAATAGGAGCAGTTCATATATGCCAAGTAGTATTTCTCTATTGTGATTATGGAATACTATTTTTTCCGCAAGGTCATCTGCAATGAATTCCAGTAGGAGGTCCAGGTTAATGTTGGTATACATAGAGACTATATCCAGGCTTGCCATTACTGGATGAATTAATTCTGGCAAGTTGTCCAGTTTTCTTTTTAGCTGCATGGAATTTTTTAGTAGGTAGGGAGGAGAAGGGAAAATATCTCTGAGGTGACCAAGTAAATAATAATTAATGTTGGAGAGTGGCGAATTTCTAGTGTCTATTATAGGTCTTATTGGATGGCCTTCTTTGTGAACTTTTATCGTACCATAGATCTGTGGAATTCTTGACTGGATTTTGGAGAAGTTTTTGAAGAGCTCATTAAGCTGTTTTTTATTTCTTAAAGAGCTGATTAATTTCTTAAGATTTTTTACAGTTTGATCTATAGGATTACCATTGAGTTCTTCATAATAAGGCTTGCTCAATTCAGCTTCCATTTTATTGTAATACTTCTCTTTTTCTACCAATACCAAAACTTTGCTCTTATCTGCTCTCAGTGCTACTACTTTATCATTGGCTTTGAATTTTTTAAGGTCAGTAATGGCACTTCTATTAAAATTGTAATAAACTTTTACTGGCTTTTTTACAAATTTTGAGACGCAGTCTGAGAATTCTTTCCTTAAAGTAACTGCTGTATTTTCATCTTCTCTTTCTACCTTACTACAGATGCTTTCTAATGACGAACAGATGCTTTCTAATGACGAAAGATGCTTTCTAATGAGTCCTGATGACGAACTAGGCTTTAGTTCGAAAATTTGACAACCAACTTTCATTAAAAATAACCTCTAAAAGACCCGTAAAAAAAGTTATTCCACAATTAATTTCAATGCGATTCCGTCTGGACCATAAAAAATTTACGTAAAATCGCGGAATTCGTTTCTGAAGTCATTAAAATAGTTTTTTTTATAGGTAATCTGGCAGTTTAAATAATTTTTAAGCACCCCCCTTCCTCCCTAAGGTGGTGGTTTCTTAAGGGGGTAGATTTCTGATAGGATTACTGTTAGTTCTTTGCTTTAGTTATTGTGAGAAATCTGATTTTGCTAATTTTTTCTAGGAATTGTTTAACAATATTTATTAAAATTATTGCTTCTAAGATACTATGTACTTTCCCCCTAACATGTGTTAAAAAAGCTTCAATAATTGTTTAATTGTGTAGTTATTTTTATTGATTATCTCTATTTAGCTTGCTTTGTGAAAAATTGCTAATGCAACCACTTCGTTTATTCATTCGTCTGTTGTTCTGTCCATGTACATTTTAAATTTTTTGTACTTTCAAAAATTCTTCTTATAATTAAGAACAAAAAATATTTAAATCCATCAAAAATTTCACACAATTTTTATCATAGTTCATAATTTTTATGCCAGGAGTTGAGTTGAAATTGAAAAAAAAAAAAAAAAAAATTGAAAATGTTTCAGTGAGAGCAAAAAGGGGACAGGGAAAGTTGGATCAGTCGTGTAAAACAGATTTTAGCACATCCTTTTTCCAAAAAAGGATGTTCTTATAATATCACTATGTTCATCCATCTGTGGACACCATATCTCTGCACCTGTTAGTTTGATTTGAAAAATTCTTTCTGCAGTGAGAAGCCTGAAATGTGAGGCTTGTGCAGTGGTTGTCTTCTGATGCATGATGTCACTGCTAGGAGGCATAAATGCAGATACTGTCAAATTCAAAATATATTTTATTCCTTTTCATTGCTTCTGATTGAAACAATTCTTTTTTTTTCCTATGATATTTTTTATAGCAAAGAACATTTTGCATACAGTTTTTTCTTCAAAATAATGCACTTTTTTCTGCTTACTTAATTCAGTGGCATTTCAGAAAGATATCAATACATTACCACACCCACCAAAGCAGACTGCAAAAGAGGTATCATAGTCACTGCATATCCAGATTGGTTGGCTGGCCCTAGGCTCAATTATGCCGCTAGGGGCATAAATATGAGGTGTATGCATCAATTGAGTTGGGTTGGACACTGATATATCTGAAGTAAACTGTTATTCTTAGAGGTGCTAAACTGCCCAGTATTTCCTTGATAGTCAAGAAAAACAAACAAAAAAAGGCCTTGATTTCATTTTTTTTTTTTTAGCAGTAGCAACACTTGTTAGTGGCCTTATTTTTTACTAGAAAATTGAATTGCAATATCTACTAGCAAAAGTTTAAAAACATTATACAAAAGAAACTTTAACATATCCCCCTCCATTAGTCAATCAAGTTTTCCTTCTTTTATTTTTTTAATGCATCAAATGCACAGCGCAAGGTGCCCACGCCTTGTGCTAGCACATTCTGGGCAATCGCTGACTCCTAGTAACAGAAGCTTATAGACCTCCTCTATTGAGAATTGAAATGCGAATACTTATTTTCCCAAAAAGTTAAGCAACTTGTGCATTTTTTTTTTTTTGCAGATGTTGTGATTTGCTGAGAAAAGAAGATACCCCAAATTTTGCCAAAACGTGTTAACTTTTAAAATTAAGTCTGATTTTTTTTTATTACGGTAGAAGGACATAAATTTCTTAATAAAAAATTAGGTGTAACTTTAAAAGTTATCGGTGGATTTGGGGGAATCTGGTTTTTTTTTTTTTTTAGCAAATCATAAAGTCTTTAAAAAATTTGCATAATTTTCTTAAATTTTCAAGAAAATAAAATTTTCACCTTTGTTCCTACTGAAACAGTGAACAGCAGATGAGAGAGATTCTGGCAGGTCAGGTAGACAGGGTCGGAAGCTGGGG
The DNA here is from genome assembly GCA_039090855.1 of Macrothele yani. Classification (NCBI taxonomy): domain Eukaryota; kingdom Metazoa; phylum Arthropoda; class Arachnida; order Araneae; family Macrothelidae; genus Macrothele; species Macrothele yani. The sequence goes on from CM076996.1 coordinate 11,843,554, forward strand.
AGAATTAATGCTTTTATTTAAAAAAATGTGTGTGTGTGTGTGTGTGTGTGTGTGTGTGTGTGTGTGTGTGTGTGTGTGTGTGTGTGTGTGAGAGAGAGAGAGAGAGTTGAAATGTTTTACTTCCAGGAAAAAGAAGTAAAACATTTGACACCTTTTAGATAAAGGAAATGTGAGCATGGTGCCTAATGTGTTATGGTTTACTGTAGGGTGGGTTCTGGAGTGAAAAAAATGTCAGTCTTGGCAATGCCTCCCTGCTTTCACCCAGGAGTGAGTAACAGGTAGTCATTCAACAAGTTTTGGGGAAGGGAATGTGCAGCCACTGATTTTTTTTTCTTTTCCAGCACGCCGCTGCTGAATTTTTTTCCATGGCACAGACTTTTATTCCACACACGCAATGCAGTTGGTGCTTTACATTTCGCACTGAAACATTCAAAAATTTTCCACTAGCAACTTTTGCTAGAGCCACTTTTATCACTAGCAATTTGCTACTAACTACCGGTCGAAATCGAGCCCTGAAACAAAACCCAATAAACTTGAAATATAATGACATTCACTCTGTTAAATAGGGGGAATGCAATACACATGTAACAGATAAATGTAGATTGTAGGGAAAGTAGGCTAGTTGTGTTAAAAAAAATAATTGAAACACACCACTTTCACCCCAGCTTAGCTCTTGATCACCCATTTTTGCGAGTGTGTTGAAATATCTACCTAGTCAAACTACACAATACCAACAGTCCTTATTTTCATTCCCATCATTTGGAAATCATTATCATTGGGCAACAACCATAATGAATAGGGAATTAATTTTTAGGTAAATATTTTCACACAAAAACACATTTTAGAAAATTTTGTACGTAAATACATATTTTCCAAAATCCCATAATAAATAAATTTCTAAAATGCAGCACAAAAAAGGGACAATATTATAATGAGCAGGTGGAATTCATGCTACTACTGATCTCCCTCCAAAAGAACTAGTTTCATTGGCGCCAGCACTTTGGTGAATGAAATCTTCAATTATCTTCCAAAGTTATATGAAGAAACATATTAGGTCCATATGTGAAAATGAAAAAATCTGGGTGATAATTGATAAAACTACAGATTCCAGTGGCAGAAAAGTGGGAAATGTTAGTCTGTGTTGAAAAATGAAACCCTTTAAATATATATATATATATATATATATATATTGCTGCTAGTGTATGAAGACATTTCGACAGTAAATCATGTCACAGTTGCTAGATTATTTAATGAATGTATGCACTTGCTGTGGCCAAATGGTGCATACGGGAGATTCTTCCGTGGACTTATGCTTTTTTTGTAGTCATTTGGGTCAATATTGAGATAGATACAGGAATGAAGATAAATTTTTGGGGATTAATGAGAGGGAGGAAAAGGTAGTTTGTTTCATCTGGGAATATTTCTTCTTCCAAAATTTTAGAAAACAGAAGTTAAATGGAGTCTTGATTTGCCCCGCAATTATAATTTCTTTTTTTCTCTTGTGATGTTCCCTTTGTCCAGTACTGTTGTTAAATATCATTTTATCACATAAATGTTTGTACTTCAGCATGAAACTGTATGCAATGATTTCCAAAAACGGAAGTCGGATGAAGCAATGAATCCCCCCCCCAACAAAATGTTCACACTACCCTGTGTTGTTGTCAAATGTTACTTTCTTTTACTTTCTCTCACATGTGAATGCATTTAAGTTTGATATGGGAGGAAAAAATTTTCCAGAGACAGAAGTGATGAAGTTGGAAAACTTGTAACAAGTGATGCATGGTGTTCAAAGTACTGTATTCATATTCTCAAAGTTATCTAAAATGGTGAAAACTTTGATATCATGCCTTCATGGCCCTCAAGCTGAAAGGTCTTTCAGTATGATTAGTAAAATTGTCATCTCAGGAAATAAAAAGAGAAAGAAAAGCAACAATGAAGAAATGGGAAGGGAATAATATCAACAGAAAGAAAAATTAAACAATGTTTGTTATTCCCCACACTTCTTGTTCCATGAAAATGGGTTATGATTCTTGTAATGGTTGATTTACCCAGAATGGCACCATCCAGGTACTTACGCTGAACACTCTCAGCAGCATGTGTATAAGATCGCTTAATGAAATACTTGTCAACAATAAAAATCCTTTGCTCCTGGGGAAAAAACGTGCTGCTCCTTCCATGAGCAACAATACACTGAAGACAATCCATGCATGTCACTAAGCACATAGCCAAGCCACTCAGTTTGGGAGGTCTTGGCCTGCTATCTGTATGCAGGTTGCAGAACTAAAACGGCATTGGCACGATTTACACAATCATCTCTGCAGATGTGCACGATAATTAGATTGACCTGCGCATAGCATTTTATCCACAAACTATGAAATTCTGAAAGGGAAAACCAATCTGCCACAATGGGGTGGATTGTTTTTTTTTAGTTTATTGTAAAACAATTGACTCAGACTATAAATTAGTCAGAGCCAATTGTTTGTTGTGGCAAAACAATTGGCTCAGACTATAAATTTAGAATGAGCTATATTCCAATATTTACAATCAGGGCCAGTCCTAGGGTGTTGGCTCTGCCTGCATGCCACAGATATTTGGCCACCCATGCCAATGCAGATAGAGTACAAGTAAATATGTTATTATATTCCTAACCTAACCCACGGCATGGGAAGAAGTTTTTTTTTTTTTCTTTTCACTGTTCTATATAGTTGACAGGTGTACAATGTACAAATATTCTATAATAATAACACAACACTGTATGTACTTTTTTTTTTATCTATATCAAAAATATCACACTGACAGTGACAAATTGCATATAAGTACCACAACTTAACAAAATGTATGTATGTATCCATGGAGTTAAAAGTGCAATCTTCTTGCTTTTTTACTTGCCAATTCGTCAATTACATCTGATAATTCCAAACTTTCTCATAATTTCTTCTCTATAGCCAACAGCCCTAGATCACTAAACCTCTCTTGAGTCATTGAAGTTCTTAAATACACTATATTGACTAGTAACCGGACACCCCTTCAAAAGCAAATGAATGGATCCTCTGCGTTAAGATGTGCGGTACAGCTGCAAATGGTATAAAAACAAGACTGCAGACTGCAATCATATCCCACTGTGAGGTTGAGTGAAAATATCACTGCGGGAGAGAACTGACTTGGAGAACGGAAAGATTGTTAGGTGTTATATTAGTGGGTTGTCCATAAGAGAAACAGAGAGGTGTTTAAACATACCCAAGCCAACTGTTTTGGAGGTACTGAATAAGTGGAAGACATATGGTGTGCCTGAAGCAGCAAAGCGTTTTGGCAGACCAAAGAAAATCGGTGATAGAGGAGGTCAAAGCCTCAGGAGAATCGTTACAGCTAATGGACGGAGTACTGCACAAGACCTCAGTGTACAGGTGAGTAAAAATGCTGGAACCTCTGTATGTGCACGTACCATTTGCAGAGAACTTCATTCCATGGGTTACTGTGGTTGTGTGGCTGCTCATAAGTCTTTCATCTCCCCTCAGAATGCTACTCATCATTTAGCATGGTGTAAAGAACATTTATCGTGGACCGTAGAGCAATGGAAACGGGTCCAATGGACTGATGAGATACACGATCCATCAGTGTGATGGCCGTGTGTGGGTATGGCAGCAGCCGGAGGAACGCTATTGACCACAGTGTACTGTTCCTACTGTCAGGTTTGGAGCTGGCAGTGTACTCGTGTGGGTGTTTTTTGTGGTATGGTCCCGGCCCATTTTTATCATGGACAAACTTATTAACCAGCATGTCTACCTCAATATTCTGGATAATTATGCCCTACCAACTCTGTGGCAATACTATTGAACTGAGCCTTGTTGGTACCAGCAGGATAATGCACCAAGCCATAAAGCAAGGACTGTTACAGCGTGGTTTGACAATAATTCCGTATCGTGTGTGGACTGGCCAGCACAGAGCCCTGATCTTAATCCCATAGAGCACCTATGGGATGAATTAGAAGCACTGCATAAGTAGTTTGGAACCAAGGCCTACTACTAAGTAACAGTTAGTGGCCGCATTATGTACTGAATGGAAGCGCATACCTATCGTTGTGTTCCAAAACCTTGTCGAGAGCATGTCTTGAAGGGTCAATGCCTGCATATTAAGGCCAAAGGTGGACCGACACCATACTAATGTATGTGAATAAATGCTATGTTGTTTCTCTTCTAGGTGTCCGGTGACTTTTGTTAATATAGTGTCTTTACAAGTTTGAGTTTCGAAAAACTTTTCACCTGATACTACACTAACTGGTAATGTCAGGAGAATTCTCAAAGCTACAAACAGATTAGGAAATGATAACATTAAGTTATTTTTTATTATACATGTAAAGTTTTTTAATGGTCTGCCCCATCTGCAATTCCACTGCTCAAAACTCTATATGTTATCAGTTCATTGAAGAGCTCAAGACCATCAGTATCCTTAAAACTTTTGCTTCCTTTGTTAATTAGAAGGAAAACATCTAAATCAAAGCAAAAATTTTTTATTTCCTCTTCAGTCATTTCTCAAAATTCCAGAAAGAAATTTAAATACATTATGACATTCCTGTAGTTTTTCAAACTTTTCCTGAATGGAATTTAAGGCTGTATCAACAATCGTTAGATAAAATTGTGTTCTGAACAATTTGTGTGTATTTGTGGTAGATTCATCAGGACTTTCATAATCAGAAAGGAGAACTTTAGACCTACTCCTTACAACTGGAAATTCTGCCTCCACATTTACTTCTGCAGCTAAAGCTTCTGCATCCCTAATATATTTAGTAAATGCCTCATCAGATCTGGCTGCACTTGGAAATTTAACAAGCTCACTCAAAACATTAAGAGATTCATTTATGTTTGATTGGGGGCACTGAAACATTTTACTTACAACATAAATTTTGACAGGAAATCGTTCCATATAATGATTGAGGAGATGAACTTAAAAGACTCAATCCAATCTAACAAACATGGAACTGTATGTTTTGTTTTCATGACTTTACCTAATTGCAATCTCAGTGGTTGCACTGCTTTTATTCTACTCTCCCACCTTGTATGACTTACAGATTTCAGTGATAATCTATTAATATTACACCTTAGTATATCCCACCTGTAAGGGGATGCAGAAAAAAATGTGTACAATTCTTTGATAATGTAAAAAAAAAATTAACTGTTTCCAATGTTACTTTGGCATCATTTACAACTAAATTTAATGAATGGGATGTGCAAGGTACAAAAAGGCTCTAGGATTTATACTCCTAATTTTCTTCTGCAAGCCATTGTGCTTACCACGCATATTTGCCCCGTTATCGTACCCCTGTCCACGCATATCTTTAATATAATCTGTATTTAATATAATCTGCATATCTTTAATATAATCATAATCTGTTAAGAGTTTACTTAACTGAGTATGAACTAGTTATTAAGAGTTCACTTAGAAGATAATTACATAATCCTTCCCCGTAGTGTCTGAAACTGGATAAAACCCAAGAAATAATTCTCTAACTACAACATCAGAATTGTCAATATTTACAATTTTAACTAACGCTCAACAAGGAGAGACCTCAACCACCAGATGGCTTGCAAGCCAAATACTGCAATGAAGATGACAAATCGGAAAGCGTCTATGTGGCAATCAGTGCAGTTGTACTCAAGTGGTGATAGCCAAGCACAAGTTTCTAACAGTACAAAGACCACTGAAGGCCTGCATGCTGATTTTGCACTTGACAATTGCGAGGGAAGGAGACTATGTTTCTTCGGAGTTTTTAACATTCGACAATTCTTTTTACGAACCCTCGGATTTTACAGTTGACAATTCTTATTTTGAACCTTTGGATTTTAAAGTTAAAAATTCTTTTTACGAACCTTTGGATTTAACTTCATTTTTTCAACTGTTACTCTTATCGTTCTTTTCTGCCTTTGTTTATATTCACTTTGCGCAGCATTTGAATCTGTGAAAGCGGCATGAATGAAACCTTGATATTCATTTTGCAAGGAGGTCAGGTTGACATTTCAACAGGTGAGCTGCTTTTCAATTGTACTTTCAACTTTTTTAACTCCTAATTCGAATGTCATTATAATTTCTCCTTTGAGCACAAAGCTAACTATGCTGTGTGTAACAGAAGTAGACGAACTTTTTCATGTTCCAAATTATATTTATTAAAAACTGCCTATAATAATCACTATTTCATGCTGGCAAGGTCCTTGTCAATAGATAGATTCAAATTAGGTTTCTGTTGTATTTGGCATTTCTGAAAATGTTTTAACTGATGAGTGAACAAAAGCCTTAATTAATGCAATTAGCACAACAAAACTAATAAATGCTATTCTCAGAGTGGTGACCAATGATAACAATTACATGCTGTGAAAATAGCTTAGCAGGCGTTGAGGTGCATTTTTGGTAGTTTTCCAATAATACCTCTTCTCCTAACTACCACAGAAATTTCTGAAAAATTAAGGTGCCACAATTTTTTTTTTTAAGTGGTATATTATCTGCAGGAATTTAACTACAGACAACCTGCCAATTATGCAAATTTACTGCAAATTAGAAAATTTGATAAATGGAAAGTGTGCAGCAATGCCCACATAACAGTATGCATTCTAATTACATTATGAAATTAAAAAAAAAAAAAAAAAAAAAACAGACTTTCAGCCCGGCTTGGAGCTTGATCACCTGTATGGAGCAAGGAGGTTTGAATACAAAACGACTGAATTCAGTTTAGCAGTTCCCTTCGCTAAGATATGAAAATCCAATTTTGATTGATGGCCAGTGATTAGGCAAGGGGGAGATCCACTAATCTTTATTTTAACAGGTTGAAACCTGTAACAAAAAAAATATATATATTATATGTGTTCATAGGTTTGTTTCTATTTTCATGTTTCTTACGCTGGATTGGTGTTTTGGTTAGCTACCTTAAAAATCAGAGTAAAAATCCAGAGAGCTGTAACATATACTGGAAAAAACTTTAGTTCATGATCTTTAAATAACTGTTTGCAGAATTTGAATCAGCAGAGTAGTTTGGATATTATAAGCCACTATATTTATAAACAAACAGCCGTTTCTTCACGTTTTTCAGTGTTTTCACTTACCCTGCAGGCTTTAATATGTATCTCATTTAAATTCTAAACAGCTGGAAACTTTCTGGCTGGACGGTATACATAAATACAAGTGAAGCTAAACACCATACCACTTCAATAAAATACGTGCAGATTGTGATTGACATTGCAACACAAGCTAGAAATGAGCCAAACATGCGCTGAGTAGCACGCAAAGGGTTCTGTTCTTGTACCAGTGCAAATGGCTGGCACCGACTGGCGGCTGATGGAGGGGAAAGAAGCAGCTTCATCAACTTTATGTTGCGCTTAAGGGACAGGGCGCCTCCTGTTGTATTCTAACCTCCTTGGTATGGAGCCTCACGCCAACTGTGCACAGGTGATAAAGACCCAAGTTGTATCAAAAGTCTAATGTGTTTTTTTTTTATTTTGTAATATAACTAGCATGTTTATTCAACTACCTTCCTAATTTATATATGCATGGGACATGTTCCCTTCTTTAAATCATGTCATTTGTTATAGTAGAGATAGAAAAAAACAACCAAATCCTCTTTGTTTCTAACAGCTTCTTGAAAACACATGCCTTTTTATACACCTGTACTTAAGAGAAGATAATTGATGTCTTTTTATATTTTTCAGACCTAGTACAAAAAAAGATATTCAAAATGAGATTTTTGTGTGCTTGTTTTTTTTTTTCTTTTTTTTTTCTTTCTGGAAGCTGTCAAAAAAATTTTGTTATCCTAACAACGCATGCATAGTGAACCCATGCATGAACAGACCCCTTTTGCTGTAATCTACAGGGATACAAAGTGGAAGAAATGTTCTTGTAATACGTGGCAAATATTCCCGCTCCACGGCGTTGAAATTTTCAAGTTTTCTGATGTGATTGAATTCACGTGTGAAACAGTCGATTCAGTCATGTCTGATTGCTGTGTTAATTACCATGATGTATCTACAGGGGTTGGCCAAAACAAAAAAAGAATAACTGATTTGCAAGAATTGTGAAGAAATATGCAATATGCATTGCCATAATAATAACAGATGTGATGGGAGTTCACATGTGCAAATAGGGTGTTACTAGAGCAGAAAGGAAAAATGGTTTTGGATTATCCATATATTTCAAGTAATTAATGACTTCATGGCTTCCTCTTATTACTTTCAGTATTATAAATATTTAACGGGAATTATCGAGGATATATTTATTAAGGTACATTACCTCTCAAATTTTCGATCTAAACACTAGATCTTCGTCAGGAGTTCTTGCTTCCTTCTACTTTCACAGGTCTGGTGACCAAGCCTGATGGATTTTCCATCCAGCATGGTCATTGATGTTGCCACCTTGTGTCTTGTAAATTTCCAGGGATTCCTCTAATTTCCTAATAATTGCATGGGATTGATGTTTGATCACTTTTAAGGAGTCCCAGTCCATTTTGTGGCCAGTTTCTTGTATGTGCCTGTCTAATCCTGTTTTATTTGAGCTGTTCCTTATTGCTGCTTTGTGTTCTTTAATTCTGGTGGTTAACCTTCTTCCTGTTTCTCCTATATATGGTAATCCACAAGAACAAACTATTTTATAAATGACTCCTTCCTGGAGTAAAGTATTTTCTTCTTTTTGTTTTAGGGATGGTAAGTATTTTTTAATTTTGTTATTCAAACCTGGAGCTAACCTAATCTTATATTTAGTGCTGATTTTTTTCAGTTTTTCAAACAGTCCCTTCAGTTCATTGAAGAGCTCAAGACCATCAGTGAATAGATATTCAATTTTCTCCTTATTTTTGTCTGTAGTGCCTGTTCTGTTCATAGTAGGATTTTCGTCCAGTAGTTCACGAATTTCTTTTGAAGGGTAATCATTTTCTAATAAGATTGATTTTAACTTATTTTTATGTTTTTTCATAGCTTCTGAAGTTGAATTCAGCTTTACAACTTTTTCTTTAAATTGTAAAGCTACATTTTTCTTTATATAATTAGGGTGATCTGATTTATGATTTAAAATTTTTTCTGTATTTGTAGGCTTCTTGTGTAATTCTGTGGTAATATATTTTCCTTCCCACTTCAAAGTAATATCTAGGTAATTTAGCTTATTTTCGTCTTGCTCTTCTAAAGTGAATTTTAGAGATTCATCTTGGGTATTAAAACCTTCTAGGATTTTTTATGGGTATCCACTCGAATCTTGATCTATGATGAAAAGGTTATCATCCATGTATCTAATATACATGCAGAAAATTGAAGGTTTCAATAGGAAGGGCTCTTCTATTTTACTTACGTAATAATTTCCTAGGAGAGGTGCTAATGACGAACCCATTGCTAGCCCACATCTTTGCTTATAGAAGCAGCCTTGGAATTGAAAAAAATTGTTTAGAGCAAACACTGTAAGTTCATGAAGGCCTATTGCTGCTTCTTTATTGTATTCATGAAACACTACTAGGTGAGATAGGTCATCTGCTATGTAATCTACGAGTTTGTCCAGGTTTATATTCGTATACATGGACACAACATCTAAACTTACCACAAGGGACTGTTTGAAAAACTGAAAAAAATCAGCACTAAATATAAGATTAGGTTAGCTCCAGGTTTGAATAAAGGTTAGCTCCAGGTTTGAATAACAAAATTAAAAAATACTTACCATCCCTAAAACAAAAAGAAGAAAATACTTTATTCCAGGAAGGAGTCATTTATAAAATAGTTTGTTCTTGTGGATTACCATATATAGGAGAAACAGGAAGAAGGTTAACCACCAGAATTAAAGAACACAAAGCAGCAATAAGGAACAGCTCAAATAAAACAGGATTAGACAGGCACATACAAGGAACTGGCCACAAAATGGACTGGGACTCCTTAAAAGTGATCAAACATCAATCCCATGCAATTATCCGGAAATTAGAGGAATCCCTGGAAATTTACAAGACACATGGTGGCAACATCAATGACCATGCTGGATGGAAAATCCATCAGGCTTGGTCACCAGACCTGTGGAAGTAGAAGGAAGCAAGAACTCCCGACGAAGATCTAGTGTTTAGATCGAAAATTTGAGAGGTAATGTACCTTAATAAATTTATCCTCGATAATTCTCGTTAAATATTTATAATACATATATTTCAGGCATCCTTCCATATCTATCATTTAACGTGCATAATCAAAATTGGCATATCCAGCTATACATTCAAATATTTTGATTATTTTTCTTTTTAAATGGTTTGTCACTAGTTTAATTGTTAATGTGCATTTCGATGTTATATCCATATTCTAATAAAGTGGTGGCATAAATAGAGGTCTAAATGCAAAAGAACTCTTAAGAAGTCCTAATTTGAACAAAATTTATTTTTAATACAATATAAGCATTGATCTTACCTACCATCGTACTGTAGCTCATTCAGTTACACTTCCAGTATGTCAAACATTACAGAAAGGTGCCTGATGGCAAGATGTGTACAGTATTCAATACATTACTTATTTAATTTGAAAACTATCCTGCTCTCACTGCCCTAAGCCTATTCTCAACTTTCTCCATAAAGCAACTTCTGAACACAAATTTACAAGTACAAACTTAGAACCATTAAAAGCATAATTTAAGGGTTCTTCAGCATGACGCTTTTTAACGTCTGTAACTTCTGTTTTACACGTACTGTGTAAGTGGATACAGTCTGTGGTGGTGCATTAACTTATTCAATTAAAATATAAATCGGTTAGAAGTCCTAAAGATGTTACTTACGGAATTGCGTGTTCAGTCCAACGTCAGTAGTTATTGAGTTTCTTTGTCCAAAGTTGAGTCTTGCTTCAATATGGTCAGTTGTTAGTTCGAGAGCCATTTCGTTATAAGTTGTACCCCACTTCGGACATGTCCAGATGTTAGGGTTAGCTCCGTTTTGGCTATGTTGACGTCATGTTGAATGGGTAAAGGTTTCCAGATAATAATTAAAAATTCTTGAGTTAAGAGTTACTATTTACATACAACTTGAAGTTCCTCGTCGTATTTGGCCTTTAGGGCTATCTCGTCAATGCTGCACTCTCTTGGAAATGCTGAGGAAGTCTTCAAAGTTTGGTCAGGTTCATAAAAAATTTAAAAGCTTTTAAATTTTTATGTGTACAGTATTCAATAAATTACTTAAAAAATTTAAAAGCTTTTAAATTTTTCATGAACCTGATCAAACTTTGAAGACTTCCTCAGCATTTCCAAGAGAGTGCAGCATTGACGAGATAGCCCTAAAGGCCAAATACGACGTGGAACTTCAAGTTGTATGTAAATAGTAACTCTTAACTCAAGAATTTTTAATTATTATCTGGAAACCTTTACCCATTCAACATGATGTCGACATAGCCAAAACGGAGATAACCCTAACATCTGGACATGTCCGAAGTGGGGTACGACTTATAACGAAATGGCTCTCGAACTAACCCTAACAACTGACCATATTGAAGCAAGACTCAACTTTGGACAAAGAAACTCAATAACTACTGACGTTAGACTGAACACGCAATTCCGTAAGTAACATCTTTAGGACTTCTAACCGATTTATATTTTAATTGAATAAGTTAATGCACCACCACAGACTGTATCCACTTTACAGTATGTGTAAAACAGAAGTTACAGACGTTAAAGCGTCATCCTGAAGAACCTTGTGGTCACGTAATTGTATGTGAACTATATAATAGAATCACATGAGATATAATAATTTAAGGGGTTAAATACATTCTAAAAACAATTAAAATCCATCACATCCAACCATGCAGGAACCAAATTTGATATATTTTGCCACACAAAACTCCAGGAGCATCCTCAGAAAAGGTGTTGACACATTAGCTGTGCCTGCAACAGTGGCATCATACAGCAAGCAGGTCCACAATCTCATTAGCCTTGCGACAGAGGCACCATCTATCGGGATCTAAAATAAGTATCTTTGGTTATCAGAATTCAAATTCTATTTTTTTTTCCTCTTCACCCTTTTTTTCTGCTTTATATTTAACCTCTGATTGTATAAGCTTGTTCCAATTATTTGGTAATTGTTTAGGGTCATTATTGCCAATTACCGTAATTTTCATCATATTATCCGCACCAGCATATAATCCGCAGCCCGTGAAATTCACACACAAAAAAAAATTTCCTTCACATAATCCACACCGCCGTATAATCCGCAGACCGTGACATTCAGGGGGAAAAAAATCGGTGTATAATCCGCACATCATAGATGTTTATCCAGAAGCAGAATTTCCGACAGAAAAGTCGGTCACCCAGAAGTCAGATGTAGTAGGTAAAAAAAAAAAATCTTACTATAAATAAACTCATTTTTAAATGTTCCTTTTTTATATACCGTAATTTTTGGACTAAGAGCCGTGGCCCTTTTGTCGAATTTGTTTTCGACAAGACTGTTTCTACCCTGACTTTTTTTTTCTTTTCGTGCGCTTAGTAAATTTTTAAAAACTTCTTTTTCTTCTCAAACTTCACTGATCCCCCCCCCCCCATTCTACTCATACATTAGACACCTCTATTGAAAGATAACTCCGGTGACCTGATGTTGATTCAGAAGGGAAAGTGGGGGGAGGATGGGGAAATGCTTGCATAGGTCTTAAGGTTAGATGGTTTGTTTGTGAAAGGAATGTCTGATTTAAATACCCTTTGCATGGGGGAGTGGGGGAAGCTCATCCCGTGGCTGTGGCAGTAGCATAGAATGTTAATAGAAGGGGGATGGAATAGGGACATAAGCACACAAACCAGTAGCGTGACGTCCGAGGCTTCTGTGGAGAGCGCGCTCAGGGTATCTCTTTCGTTGGCTGCAGCATACAACCTGCAGGAACGTTGATTTTACTAGGTTGGGGAGACTGGTTTGATGAGCTGAAGGCACTTCCCTGAACAAAAGCTTAAGAACATGAACAATGCAAAAGCTTGCCAGGATGATTCCATTAGCAGTGACCTATTCCAAACTATACTGGCGGGACTGAAAGACAAATTCTGTTCACTCTTCTTGCTTCATCTGGCATGCGATACAGGTTGTTTCTTGGCTCTGTGCTCCCGAGTTTTGCTTAGATTTAAATTTTTTTTTATTGACTGACGATTGTGGAAGTTTAAGGCTTCAGCTGGAAATGCTTTCTCACTAATAAGCACTGTAGCATTATCATCTGATGTTAACAATGGGTAATTAATACTTGGCTGAAGATAAAATCTTTTCACAAACGCAAAAGAAAAAAAAGAAGGGAGAGCTTTCTCATTCATATAAAAGCGGAGCTCAACGCGAAGGCTGAGTGCACACCCAGTAAATGAAAGTAGGTCAAACCACTTGAAAGCGGGACACCGCTGTTTCGAAGTGGTTGGCGGGGAGACAGCGAACACGTGCGAGGCAGCTAGTAAGAGGAAGCATGGGAATAAGAAACGTGTTACTACCCCATTTAGCAGCTGCATAGAATACAGAAGAGCAACTTCATTCTAACAAAAGCATCTGTAGATGAGAAAGAAAAGCGTAACGAACATAGGAGCATATTATTTTTAAAGAAAACATTAATTGAAAGCATTACAAACGATAATTTATAAGTTAATTACTTCTAAGACTGATTCTATTGCGGTGAACAGAGAACCATCCTGTATCAGACATCCACATTGAATGGAATTCAGACAATTCTGCGGTTTTACGAGCAACGCAATATTCTAATGGGAGTCTTAAGATAAACTGTGATTTATATTGATTACATAAATGGTTTTGAGCATTTAACAAAATTAAACAAATAACATCATTAGCATGATTAATAAAAAATGTATAAATAAAAGCTTTTACCAGGAAGGTAAGGAAGATAATTTAGATTTCTGAGCAGCGTCACAACTTCACAGGTGCAACAGCCCTTACGGCAACTTTTGCTTCCAAGATTGCAAAATTTCTCGCTTGCTGCTCTTAGTCAGAAAATTATGGTATATATATTTTTATCTCCGGACAAAGAAAGATCAGTGGTGTGGCATCCATAGAGCACAAAATTTAATCATGAAGATGCAAAATTTGATTTTGATCTGATCATTACATTGTGCCAATAACAAAACGCTGATTCAGAACAAATCACAGAAATTCACATAAAAGTAAAAAAAAAAAAATCTTACAGCAATAAAGGAAAAAAAATTGCACATCAGAAAATAAATACTTCATTGAAAGCCTTCAAAATCTGATTCCTCAGAATCAGAATGAAACATATGAAGGTATTCTTCTGGTAAATTGGGGCAGCTTTGTTCTTCTTCATCACTGCTGCAATCACTTTTGTCTCTCTGATTTTGATCTGGATTCTGATCAATGCCTGATTTTCTGAATGCATTTTTTATAGTTTCTGGTGAAATGTCATCCCATGCTTTTTTCACCCAGACTGCAACTTCTACGTAAGTTGCTCGTTGTATATTACCGCTCTTGGTAAATGTGTGCAATCCTTCAGTCATCCAATTTTCCCAGAGCTTTTGCACTTAAAAGATTTATTAATGCCAACATCCAATGGCTGCAGCTTTTTGGTAAGACCACCTGGAATAATACATAACTCTGCTGAGATGCTTTTGCAGGCTGTTTTTATTGAATCCCGAATGTGCGCCGTCATGGAGTCCATGATGAGCAGCCCATTTGGTTGGAAAAAGGATCCTTTCCGTTTTTGCCATACAGAATTAAGCCAAGTAAGCATTGTTTGTTCATTCATCCATCCTTTCTCGTTCACCTGAATGGATATGCCTTTTGGAAATTCACCCTTGGGAACAGTTTTCTGTTTGAAAATTATCATTGGCTCCAATTTTTCGCCGTTCGATGCACACGCCAATACAACGGTAAATGATGTTTTTTTCATTTCCTGAAGTTTTGATTGCTACTGTGCTAGTGCCACAAACATCCACAGTGCGATTCGGCGGACAATCAAAACAAAGGGGAATTTCATCCATGTTTATTATTTGATTAGGTTGCAAATTGCCTTTCTTGATAGCATTTGCAGCAAATATTAAAAAATCTTTAGATTTTCTCTCCCAGTCATCGAGAAGCCTTTGTCCAATACTTATACGATTCCGAATTCATAAGTTTTTTTTGGCACATGAAGCGACAACACCACGCAGGTGTCCTCCTTGAAAATTTGTCAAGCCCATTTCTTGTGCAATTGCTCGAGCCTTCATACGAATTTTAACTGTCGACTCAGGTAAATCAGCATCATGTTGGGAAGTTACCCACCTCAGAAGGTTTTCTTCTAATATGGGCCAACTTGGCATCCCATGTCGATTAGTTCTTCGCCGTTGGTTACCTTTTCCTAGACTTTCTTTGTTTTTCCTCCATAGCCTCATGTTGCTCTCATCAACTTGAAATATTTTTCCGCTTCGCGATTACCTACTTCTTCAGCTTTGCCTACAACTTTAAGTTTAAACTCGGCAGTGTAACTGCAACATTTCCGTTTCAAGGACATCATAAACAGCAAGGAAGAAAAATATTACTGTAGCAGCAAAGACTGTCAAAACAGCGAAGGATGAACTAAACACAAGGCACAGTTCACGTGACATCCAGAACAAGGAACTTTGAAAGGAGGAATGCATAGGTTCATGCCAGGGCTGGGGGTTCTTGCAGGGAGTGCTGTACGTACGTTTCCATTGGCTGCTTGCCAAAAACAGAGAGAAGAAGCAGTCAGTGTTGACCTTCTCAACAATAGAAAATGACTCCCCACAGCTTCGTCAATCTTTCCTTGTGACACACCTTCCTTCCCCCTTCTCTCCGCTACATACGAACTCCTGAACTGAAAATTTTTTTATGGAGAGAGTTCCTTTTCAAAATTTTTTTATGGAGAGAGTTCCTTTTCTAATTATACACTCTCTCCTGCACAATTAGCAGGCAAAATAAAAAAAAAAATTAAAGGGCTGCAAAAAAAATTATTTTTTTTTTTAAATCTGCGTATTATCAACATCGCCATATAATCCGCAGAACCTGAATTTTTAACTTTTTTAGCAGATAATCCGCGGATTATACAACGGAAATTACGGTAAAAATTTTTTTAGTATTAGGACTTTTTCATCAATTCTTAAATGCTTTTCTGGGCTACATCTTTTTAAAAACTCAGTTTGATCAATTGCAGATAAACTTTTTCTGTGCAATACTGTATTTTGTCTTAGCTTCTTTTTTTCTCTCCAATTCTTCACATGTTGATTTGGACAATGTTTTAATTTATTTTTCGTGTGCCCTGTATGTGAAACACAGATTACTTTTTATAGTAATTTCAAAAATATCAGCTTTATCTAAAGTTATATCATTACCTTCAGGGCCAGATTAAGGGGTTTATAGCCTGGGTGCTCAGCGTGATCAAGGGCCCAGGAGGCATGCCTGAGCAAATAATAAAGAGGAGAGAGGGGTTTATAAAAAAAATTTACTTTTGTATCATATCATATGATTTTTACTTGATCACAAATGGAGGTGGGAAGTCTAACAGATTTAAAGTCATTAACTCGCAAAGGGTAAAAGTTTCATGTCGCTGTGTACAGTGGGGTCAGCAAGGCAGTTCCAGCTTTCTCGCTACCATCCACCCACACCCCCAGTTTGCACTTGGAACACTTAATGGTCGAAGCCCCATGGGTTTCACATTGCATGACAAGAAAAATGCCCTAAGATAAGTATACAATGCTAAATCATTAGAAAATTCAAGACAAAATCTAGGGATCTTGAGCTTTTAACTTGCACTTTTATGAGAACAATGAAAAGTAGTGTCTTAATATGAAAGCTCTGCAGATAATTTATTACTTTGAAGAATTACTAGGTATTAATTATCATAAGCATATTGCTACATCTTCATGTTTTAATAGACTTCATAATGATTCCCCATCATAAGTTCTGTAGGGGCCCAATTGTACGTCTTGGCCTTGGAGCCCACTCAGATGTCTACCTATGGGCCCACTAAGGCCTTAATACGGCCCTGATTACCTTGGTTACTAATAATTAAATTAAATTTTTAATTGAACTAACTGTTGTACATCCTACTTGTAGATTATATTTAGCTCATAATTTATTAATTTCACATGAGATACTTTTGATAAATGGGAAAGAACCAACATGAATAAGGCTGCTTTTTCTTTAAAAAAAAAAAAAAAAGAAATTCAGGTTCAGGTGTCCATTTTTTAATTTCTCCTTTTGGATACCCATTTTTTTTAAACCTCTTCTATGTATTTTAATTCTTCAATTTTATATTGCCTGTTAGATGTATGTGTATAAAAGCTCTCTTCAACAGTTTTAATACTGTTGCTTTTATGTATTTTTGGATTATGTGAATCATGGTATGAGTACTAGAATGTAAGAGTTCCCTATGAACCTTGTAATCAAAATAATCAGAATTTTTAAATGTGTCTAAGAAAGGAAGCTTTTTGTTTATTTCAAATTCAATAGTTAATTCAATAGATGAACATATATACTATTGTATTGCCTTGCTAAATCTTCTAATTCTACCACAAAAATAAACTGATTTAATACGCTATATGCATTTCATTAGTATCTTCTTGAGCTGTCCAGCTCAAGCGATATATTTCTTTTGCGAAAATTTATTTTGTGTGTCATTTGAGTCATATATCAAACTGAATAGGCAGCTTTGGAAATATAACCTTGTCAAGAAAAGCTGATTGTATTGACAGGGGTGTGGGGGAGAACTGCAGTAGCTTTGTTTGAGTTGACATTCTTAAGTATATAGATAATTTATTTAAATTAAATGGTGTGTGAATGGTATTACTGTTCAACTACCTATGAACTATTTCTAATTATTCATTTGTGTATTTAGGTTGTTTCACATTTCTTTGAGGACATGGTAATGAGTTGTCAGTTGGTTGAAGAATTCCACCTTGTACACTGGTAATTATTATAAAATTGCTTTGTCTTACTTTTAATTGCAAGTTTTATTAACTGGGGGATTGTTTCACAACATAGTTTCAATGATTTCTGCTGTGTAGAGAAAAGATCATCAAATACAAAACATGATTTCCCTCAGCCCAATGTCACTTATTTTTTGACCCAAACTTCCCATTATTTTGTTGACTCCTGTAATGAAGCACCTTGTATTCTAAACTAACATATTTTTTGCTGTTTTTGATCCTGTCTTTTAACAATGTTTAAAATTTTTATATTAGAATTGAACTTAACTGTTATATCAACAGAGTAGAATGACTGAATATTCTTTGACTTATTAGTTGTTTCTCTATGTATTCTATTGTGTGCATATATATATATTCATCATCATCAACCATTATTAATCCACTGCTGGACGAAAGTCTCCCCAAGTTTCCTCCACAACGGTCTGTCTTGTGCCAGTCTCCTCCATGTCACTCCCGCATACTTTCGAATTTCATCCACCCATCTCCCATGTGGTCTTCTGGGTCTTTTCCTGTCCCTTGGAATCCAATCTAAAATTTCGGCTGTCCATCGATGGTCTGTCCTTCTGGCAGTATGCCCAGTCCATTGCCACTTCAGGGACTTAACCCTGATCATGATGTCTTCCACTCTTGTCATTTTTTGGATCCACGAGTTCCTCTTCTTATCTCTCCTGGTTACACCAAGCATGCACCTCTCCATCCGTCTTTGAGTTGTCTGCAGCCTTTGTATGTCTCTTTTAGTTAAGGTCCACGTCTCTGCATCATACGTAAGCACTGGAAGGATGCATTGATCAAACACTTTTCTTTTAAGACATAATGGCATATTGCTCTTGAAAATTATGCTGTTTCTTCCAAAAGCTCTCCAGGCAAGTTTTATACGCCGATTAATTTCTTCATCAATGTGACCCTCACTTGATATCTGCTGTCCAAGATAAATGTACGTGTCTGTTATCTCCAGCTTTTCTCCATCAATCGATAAATCTTCATTTCTTGTAAAAGCATTGAACATCACTTTTGTCTTCTGAAAGTTCATTTTTAATCCCACTTCTTTACTCTTGTCAGCAAGTTCCTGGATCATACTCTGCAGCTCTGATGGGGTAGTTGCAAAAATGACTCATCAGCAAAACGAAGGTGGGCTAGATAATCTCCATTAATCTTTATCCCTTTGTTTTCCCAGTTCAGTGATTGAAAGACATTTTCCAATGTGGCATTAAAGAGCTTCGGAGATATGGTGTCACCTTGTCTCGCTCCTTTTCTAATTTTTATGTGTGTTGTATTTTCAAACAGCCGAATCTTTGCATTTTCATAGATGTTATTAATAATATTAATGTACGCATCTTCAATACTGCAGGATTTCAGAGCCATTGTAATTGCTGATGGTTTCACCGAATCAAAGGCTTTTTCATAATCGATAAAAGCCATGCGCAATGGAAGTTCATATTCCCTTGCTCTTTCAATTAGTTCTCTCAGTACGTGGATATGATCTATTGTGCTGTAGCCACTCCTGAATCCAGCTTGTTCTCTCTGTTGAGCCATGTCCAGTGTCACCTTCTAGCGGTGTGAAAGAACTTTAGTGAAGATTTTATAAACCACTGGTAGGAGGCTGATAGGTCTGTAGTTCCTGAGATCCTCAATGTCACTTTTTTTTATGTAGCAAGATCATTGTAGCGTTGTTCCAATCCTCAGGAATCTTCCCTTCATTAAGGCATCTAGTGAAAATTTGGGTGAGTACTGTTTCGATTTCTCCACTTGCTTCTTGTATGATGTCTACAGTAATTCCATCTTCTCCTGGAGCTTTTCCCCGCTTCATGTTCTTGATTGCATGTGCAACTTCTGCTGGGAGGACTGGAAGAGCTCTGGTACTGGTACCTTTCATGATGTCTGGAGTACATGTATCATCCCTTTCATATAATTTGGAGTAGAAATCTTTCACTCTTGTCAAAATTTCGCCTCTATTTCTTGTTACAGAACCATCTTCTTTTCTCAGTGTCATAATCTGTTTTCTTCCCTTACTGAGATGTCCCTTTGCTATCTTTAGGCTTTCGTTGTTTTCAATTGCTTTCCTTACGAGTTCACAGTTGAATTTCCTTACGTCTTCAGTGATACTTTTTCATACTGTCTTGCATAGCTCTATATATTCCACTTTGGAAGTCACATCTTCTTTAGTTGTCCTCATCTCTCTTCTTTTTGGCATCAACATTTTGGGTTTTCCTGATATTTGTTCACATGCAACTTGTTCTTAGACCCAGCTAATATTGTTACTGTTTCCATAAGAGCTTTGGTTACTTTTCTGTTAACTTCAGAAATATCCACTTCTTCTGATGTTAGGCCTTCTAAAGCAGAGAATCTGTTCTTCAGTTCTAACTTGAAGGTATTATGGTGTTTTTTAAGGTTGGTTATGTCAATACGTTTTGTTTGTCTTATGAGCTTGCCACGTTCGAGTTTAGTGTTGAGGTGCATCTTACATCTCACCAATCTATGGTCACTACCTGTGTTGAACTTGTTTAGCACACTGCAGTCTTCTATGACGAATTTTTTGTTACACATAATAAAATCAATTTCACTTGTCGTCCCATTTGGATGTCTCAATGTCCATTTCCTGTGTGGCTTTTTCTTGAAAAAGGAGTTCATGATGAAAAACCCTTCTGCCTCTGCAAACTCTAAGAGTATTTCCACGCTGGTTTCTGTTGCCGTGACCAAATTTACCTACTGAAGTTTCATTCTGTTGCTGTTGCCCTATTTTTGTATTGAAATCTCCCATAATTATCTTTAAGTGCTGCTTACCTTTATTATTTAGATGACGAAATTCCTCATAAAATTCTTCAATTTCTTCTTCACGATGACTTGTGATGGGTGCATAAGTTTGAATAATCTGAGCCTGGTATCTTCTCGAGAGTTGGATAACGAGTCGTGCAGCTCTGTCAGAGGAACTTTCAACTTCTACAACTTTATCCATCAGTTTCTTGTTTATTATAAATCCAACACCACTAGTTCTGCCATTATCTGTCCCACGATAGTAGAGATGTCCACTTTTCAGTTCAATGAGATCTTCTCCTTTTCTCCTTACCTCACTTAGCCCAACGATGTCCCACTTGATCCTTTGTAGTTCCTCTTCCAATTCAAGAAGCCTTGAATCAGAAGATAGGGAGCGTCCATTATACGTAGCCAAGGTCAGCATCAGATGGCAGCCTAGTCCGGTCCTCCAGGGATTCTTAGCACCCTCTGCTTTCATGTCGCACTGGCCGCTGCCCTATATATATATTAACTTCAGAGATGTCCACTTCTTCCGATGTTAGGCCTTCTAAAGCAGAGAACCTGTTCTTCAGTTCTAACTTGAAGGTATTATGGTGTTTTTAAGGTTGGTTATGTCAATAGATTTTGTTTGTCCTATGAGCTTGCCACGTTCAAGTTTAGTGTTGAGGTGCATCTTACATCTCACCAATCTATGGTCACTACCTGTGTTGAACTTGTTTAGCACACTGCAGTCGTCATAGAAGACTGCAGTGTGCTAAACAAGTTCAACACAGGTAGTGACCATAGGTGGTGAGATCTAAGATGCACCTCAACACTAAACTTGAACGTGTGCAAGCTCATAGGACAAACAAAACAAAATCTATTGACATAACCAACCTTAAAAACACCATAATACCTTCAAGTTAGAACTGAAGACAAGGTTCTCTGCTTTAGAAGGCCTAACATCGGAAAAAGTGGACATCTCTGAAGTTAACAGAAAAGTAACCAAAGCTCTTATGGAAACAGCAACAAAATTAGCTGGGTCTAAGAACAAGTTGCATGTGAACAAATTATCAGGAAAAACCAAAATGTTGATGCAAAAAAGAAGAGAGATGAGGACAACTAAAGAAGATGTGACTTCCAAAGTGGAATATATAGAGCTATGCAAGACAGTAAGAAAAAGTATCACTGAAGACGTAAGGAAATTCAACTGTGAACTAGTGAGGAAAGCAATTGAAAACAACCAAAGCCTAAAGATAGCAAAGGGACATCTCAGTAAGGGAAGAAAACAGATTATGGCACTGAGAAAAAGAAGATGGTTCTGTAACAAGAAATAAAGGCAGAAATTTTGACAAGAGTGAAAGATTTCTACTCAAATTATATGAAAGGGATGATATATGCACTCCAGACATCATGAAAGATACCAGTACCAGAGTTCCTCCAGTCCTTCCAGCAGAAGTTGCACATGCAATCAAGAACATGAAGCGAGGAAAAGCTCCAGGAGAAGATGGAATTACTGTAGACATCATACAAGAAGCAAGTGGAGAAATCGAAACAGTACTCGCCCAAATTTTCACTCGATGCCTTAATGAAGGAAAGATTCCTGAGGATTGGAACACCGCTACAATGATCCTGCTACATAAGAAAGGTGACATTGAGGATCTCGGAAACTACAGACCTATCAGCCTCCTATCAGTAGTTTATAAAATCTTCACTAAAGTTCTTTCACACCGCTTGAAGGTAACACTGGACATGGCTCAACCGAGAGAACAAGCTGGATTCAGGAGTGGCTACAGCACAATAGATCATATCCACGTGCTGAGAGAACTAATTGAATGAGCGAGGGAATATGAACTTCCATTGTGCATGGCTTTTATCGATTATGAAAAAGCCTTTGATTCGGTGAAACCATCAGCAGTTACAATGGCTCTGAAAACCTGCGGTATTGAAGATGCATACATTAATGTTATTAATAACATCTATGAAAATGCAAGTGCAAAGATTAGGCTGTTTGAAAATACAACACACGTAAAAATTGGAAAGGGAGTGAGACAAGGTGACACCATATCTCCGAAGCTCTTTAATGCCACATTGGAGGTGTTTTTCAGTCACTGAGCTGGGAAAACAAGGGGATAAAGATTAATGGAGATTATCTAACCCACCTTCGTTTTGCTGATGGCACGTAGTCATTTTTGCAACTACCCCATCAGAGCTGCAGAGTATGATCCAGGAACTTGCTGACAAGAGTAAAGAAGTGGGATTAAAAATGAACTTTCAGAAGACAAAAGTGATGTTCAATGCTTTTACAAGAAATGAAGATTTATCGATTGATGGAGAAAAGCTGGAGATAACAGACACGTACGTTTATCTTGGACAGCAGATATCAAGTGAGGGTCACATTGATGAAGAAATTAATCGGCGTACAAAACTTGCCTGGAGAGCTTTTGGAAGAAACAGCATAATTTTCAAGAGCAATATGCCATTATGTCTTAAAAGAAAAGTGTTTGATCAATGCATCCTTCCAGTGCTTACGTATGGTGCGGAGACGTGGACCATAGCTAAAGAGACATACAAAGGCTGCAGACAACTCAAAGAAGCATGGAGAGGTGCATGCTTGGTGTAACCAGGAGAGATAAGAAGAGGAACTCGTGGATCCGCAAAATGACAGAGTGGAAGACATCATGATCAGAGTTAAATCCCTGAAATGGCAATGGGCTGGACATACTGCCAGAAGGACAGATCATCAATGGACAGCTGAAATTTTAGATTGGATTCCAAGGGACAGGAAAAGACCCAGAAGAGACCACATGGGAGATGGGTGGATGAAATTCGAAAGTATGCAGGGGTGACATGGAGGAGACTGGCACAAGACAGACCGTTGTGGAGGAAACTTGGGGAGACCTTCGTCCAGCAGTGGATTGATAATGGTTGACAATGATGATGATGATATATATATATATATATAAGGTCAGGGATGTAAGGTCAGGTGATGCGTAACATCACAGCCTCTCCTTGACAAATGTCAACCCCGCCTTCTCATGGTGCATCCTTTTCCCACTAAAGGTGCTCTGACGACCGCCAATAGCGGTATAACTATACCATCGGGATTAGAGGAAATTCTATCCCACACTCACCAACCCGCTTGGCCAGCGTGGTGAGTTATGGCCAAACCCCTCCAAAATGATTCCACAACTTAAATCTTGGCCCTCAGTCTCCGGCAGCTGGAATGTACCTGGCCAAGGCAGCGGCCAGTGCGACATGAAGGCAGAGGGTGCTAAGAATCCCCGGAGGACCGGACTAGGCTGTCATCTGATGCTGACCTTGGCTACGTACAATGGACGCTCCCTATCTTCTGATTCAAGGCTTCTTGAATTGGAAGAGGAACTACAAAGGATCAAGTGGGACATCGTGGGGCTAAGTGAGGTAAGGAGAAAAGGAGAAGATCTCATCGAACTGAAAAGTGGACATCTCTTCTACTATCGTGGGACAGATACTGGCAGAAATAGTGGTGTTGGATTTATAATAAACAAGAAACTGAAGGATAAAGTTGTAGAAGTTGAAAGTTCCTCTGACAGAGCTGCACGACTTGTTATCCAACTCTCGAAAAGATACCAGGCTCAGATTATTCAAACTTATGCACCCACCACAAGTCATCCTGAAGAAGAAATTGAAGAATTTTATGAGGAAATTTGTCATCTAAATAATAAAGGTAAGCAGCACTTGAAAATAATTATGGGAGATTTCAATGCAAAAATAGGGCAACGGCAACAGAATGAAACTTCAGTAGGTAAATTCGGTCACGGCAACAGAAACCAGCGTGGAAATACTCTCGTTGAGTTTGCAGAGGCAGAAGGGTTTTTCATCTTGAACTCCTTCTTCAAGAAAAAGCCACACAGGAAATGGACATGGAGACATCCAAATGGGACGACAAGTGAAATTGATTTTATTATGTGTAACAAAAAATTCGTCATAGAAGACTGCAGTGTGCTAAACAAGTTCAACACAGGTAGTGACCATAGATTGGTGAGATGTAAGATGCACCTCAACACTAAACTTGAACGTGGCAAGCTCATAAGACTAACAAAATCTATTGACATAACCAACCTTAAAAAACACCATAATACCTTCAAGTTGGAACTGAAGAACAGGTTCTCTGCTTTAGAAGGCCTAACATCAGAAGAAGTGGACATCTCTGAAGTTAACAGAAAAGTAACCAAAGCTCTTATAGAAACAGCAACAAAATTAGCTGGGTCTAAGAACAAGTTGCATGTGAACAAATTATCAGGAAAAACGAAAATGTTGATGCAAAAAGAAGAGAGATGAGGACAACTAAAGAAGATGTGACTTCCAAAGTGGAATATATAGAGCTATGCAAGACAGTAAGAAAAAGTATCACTGAAGACGTAAGAAAATTCAACTGTGAACTAGTGAGGAAAGCAATTGAAAACAACCAAAGCCTAAAGATAGCAAAGGGACATCTCAGTAAGGGAAGAAAACAGATTATGGCACTGAGAAAAGAAGATGGTTCTGTAACAAGCAATAGAGGCGAAATGTTGACAAGAGTGAAAGATTTCTACTCCAAATTATATGAAAGGGATGATACATGCACTCCAGACATCATGAAAGATACCAGTACCAGAGTTCCTCCAGTCCTTCCAGCAGAAGTTGCACATGCAATCAAGAACATGAAGCGAGGAAAAGCTCCAGGAGAAGATGGAATTACTGTAGACATCATACAAGAAGCAAGTGGAGAAATCGAAACAGTGCTCGCCCAAATTTTCACTCGATGCCTTAATGAAGGAAAGATTCCTGAGGATTGGAACACCGCTACAATGATCCTGCTACATAAGAAAGGTGACATTGAGGATCTCGGAAACTACAGACCTATCAGCCTTCTATCAGTAGTTTATAAAATCTTCACTAAAGTTCTTTCACACCGCTAGAAGGTAACACTGGACATGGCTCAACCGAGAGAACAAGCTGGATTCAGGAGTGGCTACAGCACAATAGATCATATCCACGTACTGAGAGAACTAATTGAAAGAGCGAGGGAATATGAACTTCCATTGTGCATGGCTTTTATCGATTATGAAAAAGCCTTTGATTCGGTGAAACCATCAGCAGTTACAATGGCTCTGAAAACCTGCGGTATTGAAGATGCATACATTAATATTATTAATAACATCTATGAAAATGCAAGTGCAAAGATTAGGCTGTTTGAAAATACAACACACGTAAAAATTGGAAAGGGAGTGAGACAAGGTGACACCATATCTCCGAAGCTCTTTAATGCCACATTGGAGGGTGTTTTTCAGTCGCTGAGCTGGGAAAATAAGGGGATAAAGATTAATGGAGATTATCTAACCCACCTTCGTTTTGCTGATGACGTAGTCATTTTTGCAACTACCCCATCAGAGCTGCAGAGTATGATCCAGGAACTTGCTGACAAGAGTAAAGAAGTGGGATTAAAAATGAACTTTCAGAAGACAAAAGTGATGTTCAATGCTTTTACAAGAAATGAAGATTTATCGATTGATGGAGAAAAGCTGGAGATAACAGACACGTACGTTTATCTTGGACAGCAGATATCAAGTGAGGGTCACATTGATGAAGAAATTAATCGGCGTACAAAACTTGCCTGGAGAGCTTTTGGAAGAAACAGCATAATTTTCAAGAGCAATATGCCAATTATGTCTTAAAAGAAAAGTGTTTGATCAATGCATCCTTCCAGTGCTTACGTATGATGCAGAGACGTGGACCTTAACTAAAAGAGACATACAAAGGCTGCAGACAACTCAAAGAAGCATGGAGAGGTGCATACTTGGTGTAACCAGGAAAGATAAGAAGAAAAACTCGTGGATCCGAAAAATGACAAGAGTGGAAGACATCATGATCAGAGTTAAATCCCTGAAATGGCAATGGGCTGGACATACTGCTAGAAGGACAGATCATCGATGGACAGCCGAAATTTTAGATTGGATTCCAAGGGACAGGAAAAGACCCAGAAGAAGACCACATGGGAGATGGGTGGATGAAATTCGAAAGTATGCAGGGGTGACATGGAGGAGACTGGCACAAGACAGACCGTTGTGGAGGAAACTTGGGGAGACCTTCGTCCAGCAGTGGATTGATGATGGTGATGATATATATATATATATATATATATATACTTAAGAGCAAAACTGAAGACTAAGGAAAAACTTTAGAATTTAAAACGAAGGTTGCAAAATAACCTGAAGATCAAAACGCGCAACGCAGCAGTTTTGAAAATTCAGAATTCACATTCTATAAAGAAGATACCTAAGCAAAAAAATACAGATATAATTTTGACTCACACCTAGTACAACATAGAAAAGGTTATGTATCTACCTGTGTGAGTAAAAGGAGAAAAGATAAAAAAATAAAATAAAACTACTGAATGTAGAAGGTGTCGAGAATACTGAGCCTTGGCTTTATCAAGGACCAGCAAAAACTCTGCATTTTCTCACTTCCACACAAAGACCTAGTTGGAAATGGGTTTCTGCAAGGCCATAGATGCAAGTAACATTCCCACCTAAAATAGTTTAAAATATATATATATGTCATGTCCTCCGTAGAGTTGCATGACCTAGCACTAGTTAACAATTTCGCTTGCATCCATTAACCTTACTGGCCCGACCCATGCTCTTCATCTGTTACTATTAAACAGAGAGAAGAAGATTAAAGAGAACTCAAGCTGTGAGAGTGACATCATCATCATCATCATTGTCAACCATGGGGAGACCTTCGTCCAGCAGTGGATTGATGATGGTGATGATATATATATATATATATATATATATATGATGATGGTGATGATATATATATATATATATATATATATATATATATATATATATATATATATATATATATCATCATCATCATCATCATCATTGTCAACCATTATCAATCCACTGCTGGACGAAGGTCTCCCCAAGTTTCCTCCACAACGGTCTGTCTTGTGCCAGTCTCCTCCATGTCACTCCCGCATATTTACGAATTTCATCCACCCATCTCCCATGTGGTCTTTTTCGGGGTCTTTTCCTGTCCCTTGGAATCCAATCTAAAATTTCGGCTGTCCATCGATGATCTGTCCTTCTGGCAGTATGTCCAGCCCATTGCCATTTCAGGGATTTAACTCTGATCATGATGTCTTCCACTCTTGTCATTTTTCGGATCCACGTGTTCCTCTTCTTATCTCTCCTGGTTACACCAAGTATGCACCTCTCCATGCTGCTTTGAGTTGTCTGCAGCCTTTGTATGTCTCTTTTAGTTAAGGTCCACGTCTCTGCACAATACATAAGCACTGGAAGGATGCATTGATCAAACACTTTTCTTTTAAGACATAATGGCATATTGCTCTTGAAAATTATGCTGTTTCTTCCAAAAGCTCTCCAGGCAAGTTTTGTACGCCGATTAATTTCTTCATCAATGTGACCCTCACTTGATATCTGCTGTCCAAGATAAACATATGTATCTGTTATCTCCAGTTTTTCTCCATCAATCGATAAATCTTCATTTCTTGTAAAAGCATTGAACATCACTTTTGTCTTCTGAAAGTTCATTTTTAATCCCACTTCTTTACTCTTGTCAGCAAGTTCCTGGATCATACTCTGCAGCTCTGATGGGGTAGTTGCAAAAATGACTACGTCATCAGCAAAACGAAGGTGGGTTAGATAATCTCCATTAATCTTTATCCCTTTGTTTTCCCAGTTCAGTGATTGAAAGACATTTTCCAATGTGGCATTAAAGAGCTTCGGAGATATGGTGTCACCTTGTCTCACTCCCTTTCCAATTTTTATGTGTGTTGTATTTTCAAACAGCCGAATCTTTGCACTTGCATTTTCATAGATGTTATTAATAATATTAATGTATGCATCTTCAATACCGCAGGATTTCAGAGCCGTGGTAACTGCTGATGGTTTCACCGAATCAAAGGCTTTTTCATAATCGATAAAAGCCATGCACAATGGAAGTTCATATTCCCTCGCTCTTTCAATTAGTTCTCTCAGTACGTGGATATGATCTATTGTGCTGTAGCCACTCCTGAATCCAGCTTGTTCTCTCGGTTGAGCCATGTCCAGTGTTACCTTCAAGCGGTGTGAAAGAACTTTAGTGAAGATTTTATAAACCACTGATAGGAGGCTGATAGGTCTGTAGTTCCTGAGATCCTCAATGTCACCTTTTTTATGTAGCAGGATCATTGTAGCGTTGTTCCAATCCTCAGGAATCTTCCCTTCATTAAGGCATCGAGTGAAAATTTGGGCGAGTACTGTTTCAATTTCTCCACTTACTTCTTGTATGATGTCTATAGTAATTCCATCTTCTCCTGGAGCTTTCCCCCGCTTCATGTTCTTGATTGCATGAGCAACTTCTGCTGGGAGGACTGGAAGAACTCTGGTACCTTTCATGATGTCTGGAGTACATGTATCATCCCTTTCATATAATTTGGAGTAGAAATCTTTCACTCTTGTCAAAATTTCGCCTCTATTTCTTGTTATAGAACCATCTTCTTTTCTCAGAGCCATAATCTGTTTTCTTCCCTTACTGAGATGTCCCTTTGCTATCTTAAGGCTTTGGTTGTTTTCAATTGCTTTCCTCACTAGCTCACAGTTGAATTTCCTTACGTCTTCAGTGATACTTTTTCGTGTTGTCTTGCATAGCTCTATATATTCCACTTTGGAAGTCACATCTTCTTTAGTTGTCCTCATCTCTCTTCTTTTTTGCATCAACATTTTGGTTTTTCCTGATAATTTGTTCACATGCAACTTGTTCTTAGACCCAGCTAATTTTGTTGCTGTTTCCATTAGAGCTTTGGTTACTTTTCTGTTAACTTCCGAAATATCCACTTCTTCCGATGTTAGGCCTTCTAAAGCAGAGAATCTGTTCTTCAGTTCCAACTTGAAAGTATTATGGTGTTTTTTAAGGTTGGTTATGTCAATACATTTTGTTTGTCTTATGAGCTTGCCACGTTCCAGTTTAGTGTTGAGGTGCATCTTACATCTCACCAATCTATGGTCACTACCTGTGTTGAACTTGTTCAGCACACTGCAGTCTTCGATGACGAATTTTTTGTTACACATAATAAAATCAATTTCACTTGTCGTCCCAATTGGATGTCTCCATGTCCATTTCCTGTGTGGCTTTTTCTTGAAAAAGGAGTTCAAGATGAAAAATCCTTCTGCCTCTGCAAACTCAACGAGAGTATTTCCACGCTGGTTTCTGTTGCCGTGACCGAATTTACCTACTGAAGTTTCATTCTGTTGCCGTTGCCCTATTTTTGCATTGAAATCTCCCATAATTATCTTCAAGTGCTGCTTACCTTTATTATTTAGATGACGAATTTCCTCATAAAATTCTTCAATTTCTTCTTCAGGATGACTTGTGGTGGGTGCATAAGTTTGAATAATCTGAGCCTGGTATCTACTCGATAGTTGGATAACGAGTCGTGCAGCTCTGTCAGAGGAACTTTCAACTTCGACCACTTTATCCTTCAGTTTCTTGTTTATTATAAATCCAACACCACTAGTTCTGCCAGTATCTGTCCCACGATAATAGAAGAGATGTCCACTTTTCAGTTCAATGAGATCTTCTCCTTTTCTCCTTACCTCACTTAGCCCGACGATGTCCCACTTGATCCTTTGTAGTTCCTCTTCCAATTCAAGAAGCCTTGAATCAGAAGATAGGGAGCGTCCGTTATAGGTAGCCAAGGTCAGCATCAAATGGCATCCTAGTCCGGTCCTCCGGGGATTCTTAGCACCCTCTGCCTTCATGTCGCACTGGCCGCTGCCTTGGCCAGGTACATTCCAGCTGCCGGAGACTGAGGGCCAAGATTTAAGTTGTAGAGTCATTTTGGAGGTGTTTGGCCATAACTCACCACGCTGGCCAAGCGGGTTGGTGAGTGTGGGATAGCATTTCCTCTGATCCCGATGGTATAGTTATACCGCTATTGGCGGTCGCCAGAGCCCCTTTAGTGGGAACAGGATGCACCACGAGAAGGCGGGGTTGACATTTGTCAAGGAGAGGCTGTGATGTTACGCATCACCTGACCTTACATATATATATATATATATATATATATATATAGTAATTCAATGATGATTGTTTCCAGTGAGACTTTGTGTGTGTTGATTTGAAACTGAACTACCTACATGAGTATCTAAAGCTATATAAGGTGTTGCCCATCCCTAATTTGTAGTTACTGATTCCAGAGAAGGGAGAGAAGCAGGACTGGAAAGACACTACATGCTTGTCTTGCCACTGAATTCAAACCTGGACTGTAGGGTGGAGCTTAAAAGTTGCCAAAAAGTTTTTTTTTTTTTTTTTTTTTTTTTTTTTTTATAAGTCTTACTCCCCTAATTTGTTCCTTTTGATATAAAAACACTATATAAAAAGTCTGAGCTATAAACCCTTATTTTTAGGTGTAGCTCAAGTGACTCCAATATTACAAAAGTTATGAAAATTCAACAAATTATGAGTATATTTTAATTTATTATAAACAACTCAGTATATATTTAAGTACATTAATATTGGATAATTTGTTCAGTTTATTGTTCATGTTATCAGTCTGACAGTAGCAAACTTTAAATTTATTGCTTTCACAGAGGCTCAGTATTTCCTGCTGTTAGGGTACATTCTATTGTAAGATGTCCTCAACAACTTGCAGCAGGAACTATAGCTGCATTTTATCATGGGTTATTAATCTATTGTGCTCCTGAATGAGTGCCACTCCACATTCAACATGGTCATTAACAACTTTTAGAAACTTGATTGTTTCTATAGACTGCTTGTGGTCATCTCTGACCTCCCACAAGTCTGAATCAACCACGAGAAATCCATCTGAAAGTTCCAACATTCGGAACAGTGTCATTGACTTGGCTGTAACAACATTTTCTGAGTTTTTGTTCTTGAACGAATGAAAAGCAACAGTGATTCGCTTGGAATGATTCTGATCTTCTTTGTCTCCTTCATTCTGCATGGCACTCATCATCTGTCTTTTGGTTGACAAACTGACCCGACTGTTGAAGAAAGCTAAACCAACAAGTTCCTGTGACAAACAGCACAAGTGATTGGAAAACTTATGTGATGTTGACTTTGAGATGGCTGACTGGATTGATGAGTATTCAATTAGTGACTTCAGCAGCAACAGATCATTATAAGGAGCACTTGAAGCTTGAGGTGCGGAGATCCAGGCTATCAGGTAGACAGTACTGCGAAAACACACATCATGTAATCCTTTCTCTTCTTCAGAAGTCAGTTTGAATTGACCCTTGAACATCCAGATCTTGAGGCTGTGTATCACTTTTGACATCCAGCGGGCAGGGTGCATTGTTCCAGGTGACATAAATCGCACTCCTCTGGCAGGAACAGCACCGAGAAATATAATCACAATAATTACAAGGTTGCTTATCTTTTTCATATTTCACTGCACGTTTTATTCTTTTTGTTGTCATGCTTGGTTTAAGTCCCCGATGCGGTGTTCTACTTTTTGTCTTCAGGTTCTTTCAAATGTTCTACGAATGCTCAAGAACACTCAAGTCCATGAAGTGCTTTGCTGTCCTGGTTGCAAAATTGTATCCCCCACCCTTCCCACCAGCGTGTAAAACCAAAACCTAACCTTCGTTGGTAAAAACCCCAATTCTTGAACTCAAAATCTTTTGATATTATCAACGAACATAAACTGCCTATTTACATACATACAAAATGCCGAACAAAAATGTTAAAAACATATATACAACTATTTACATACGACTCGTCTTATTCTTTCGACTCTCCTTCTCAACACCCCATGAACAACCAGAACATTCATTCACCACACCCTAAGCCATTCCAACACAGACTGCCTCAAGTACTTTCTACCCTCTGCCGGGTTATCTTCAGGAGGTGTTTTAGATGTTTTCTCTGCTGCCACTGCAGCAAGAGTGAGCGATACGCTCGGCTTCCTCGCCCCGCCCCAACGTCATCTACGAAAAGCTTCCACCAGGGTGCGCACGCATACTTGAAAACCTGGAAAGTCCTGGAAAATCATGATTATGTTTTCAAGGCCTGGAATGTCCTGGAAAAATTGTGTTTTATTAATGCTGTCTTAAAAAGCCTTGAAATTTGAAAATAGTGCTTAAAAAAAATGCCCTTTTAGGGAATCGTGTTACTGTTACCCCTTTCATTTTTTAAAGTTCCTCTCTGTTCTCAAAAAATGTTTCGGACGTGCACCAAATCCTAATTTGGCTGGGGGGGCACTACTTCCAGTGCAATAAAATTGGATGATTACTAGTAGGTCTGTTAGGAAGGGGAGCTTGATGTCTGTCGGACAACGGAAGGGGAAAGAAGAAACATTTAGCATTTGCAGGGGGGCCGCGTATGTACCAAGTCAGCTGGCATCCACCAGTGAAGAGTATGCCTGAACAACACATTCATCGGCTCTTGTTTATGTGCATTCCAGCCCTCCCCTCAAGAGACTTCAGCTACTTATGATAAAAAAAAAAAATAAGAAAACTATCTTTGCGAATTTTTCACGAAAGTGGCTGAAATTTTTACATTCACTATAATTGGATTACAGAAGCTTACTCCCAAAATTCCAATTGAATCGGTTTAAAACTTAAAAAGTTAGCATTGGAAATTTTTATTATTGGCAAGTATGTGTGCTTCTTTGGACAAAGTAAGCCTGGAGCAGAAAGGGTGTTACCATAGGAACGGTTGATTGACAGCTGGGAGTGCTGATCCAAAGCCCTTGGTTGGGAAGAAAGCAAACACCTGTTTATCACTTCCACTGCTCAAAGGGACTAGAAGAAATTTTTCAGAAATCCATTTTCCCGAATTTTGAAAACACAATAAAGTTCAAAGCAAATTTTGCCGAATTCCATTAGAAACTTTAGCAGATGCAAAAAAAAAAAAAAAAAAAAAAATCTTCCTTGCGTAATCTGATTTGAAAAAAAGAAACAGTAATTCTAAATTACGGGAAAAGCAAGTGAATTATTTTTTTTAGGTGCCATGGTTTTTTTAAACAGAGTGATCCTTAATTTTTTTTTCTGTGATGATATGGACTCTTATTTGAATTAGAAACATACATTTTTATTCGGATGTCTGAGTTACTGTTTTAATAAAAAAAATCATCTATAATTAAAAAGTTTAATGGATTTAGGCGAAATTCAGCAGATAAACGTATTTTAGTAAAGTGCAACATCATGACGTAAATTTGGTCATTTTGGCAAAAATTGGGGAGTTTTTTTTTTCTTACATTTTCTACTGTAGTTAGAGTGAAGGAGGAAGGGTGCAACTTGACAGTTCAATGAGCTGCAGGTGGTGATTTATGGCGATGTGCCAAATGAAAAGAAGCCGTTCCATCAGGACATTCCGAAGGGTGTGCGTGGACGCGTGCTGCTGCTGTTTGATCTTAATCGGAATGTTTTTGTGCGGGGGGGGGGGGAGAGAAATATCCGTTTCAGCTTTACAGCTTTCACGGCTTTTTTTTTCTTGGTAATAAATAAAAAACATAGTTGCTGCATTCACCATTGATCCATATTTAAATTTCTTGAATATAAACAACAATCAGAAACATGGTGTTGGGCGGGTGTTGATGTTCTTCATTTTGCATCTGCTGAATTCAGTTCTGTGGGAATAAGGAATGACTTATACTGTGAATATATACAAAACTACATATTTTTGATCTGAAAAAATAGGTTAGGTTTTATATGCTGGTGGGTGGGGGGGGGTACAATTTTGCAACCTGGACAGCAAAGCACTTCATGGACTTGAGCGTTCGTAGAACATTTGAAAGAACCTGAAGACAAAAAATTAGAACACTGCACCGGAGGCTTGAACCAAGCATGACAACAAAAAGAATAAAATGTGCAGTGAAATGTGAAAAAGGTAAGCAACTTTGTAATTATTATAATTGTATGCACGTAAATTTAAGAACTGTGGCTTCTGCTATAGATGTTTTAACCTGAATTTATAATCACAAGTTCTAAGAATTCTTTATAATCACCCCTTAGCTGACTCTGTTCTAGATGCCTGTTTGCATAATCAATGGTACCTTGCTTTATACATACATGAGATTCTTCCGCGAATTCGCGGAATTCCGCTTTTTTCGGCATCATTTTGGTCATTCTCGAGGTCATTGCAAAAATGAAGAGAAATTTTTCAGGATTTTTTAGGGGGGTCGTCGTTCTATAGAAAAATAAAAAAAGTGGAATTCCGCGATTCCGCTTTTTTTGTGGAGTTAAAAGAACTAAGCGCTTTCTAGCTTAAAGCGTTGTTTTTGGAGCAGACGCGGGGGCCAAGAAGAAATGTTGGAGGGTGGAGTCAGGAGCTCAATTCGTTTACTGCTGTCAACAATGGATGGGATGTCAGTCACTTGAGCATCGCAGCGCAAAGGGTGGAAGCTCCGCCTACTTTGTGCGTTAGGGAAACTACCGCAGCCGTTTCCATGTCTTGCGGGAAATCGCCACTCTGCATTCTATCAGGGCCAAACTATAGCGTCTAGAAGGGAAAGTGTGCCGAGTGCCTAGCGTACGTAATGATTGGCGTGGATACCGAAATTTGTCCCCTTCGTAGATGGCGCTCCGATCGCCTTCCCTTCCCTCTTTCTTACTGTGATAGGAGCGGGAAACTAAATTCGTGTTGCTTACTGTGAAAAGAACGGTAATTTAGACGAAAACGTGTTATGTTTTAGGTTTTAGAAGGAATGTGGATTACCTAAATATTGTATATAAGTTATACTTAGCTCATTATGCGGAAGAGAAATAACCATAGTTTTGTGCCAGGTTGCAATACTCAGTACAAAAACAGTAAGCCGTCACTCTTTGGAATACCCAAAAATGATAAACTTTTACAGCAGTGGCAAAGATTGATTCCCGGTGCAGATAAAAACTTAGACAAATTTAGTGCTGTATGTGAACTGCACTTTGAGAGATTTGTGGTTCGAAATTTTGTGCATAAAATAAATGAGGAGACTGTGTTAATACCCAGAGATCGGCCCATCTTGACACCAGATGCAATTCCAACAATATTTCCAAACCTTCCCCATTATTTGTCAAAACCTCTGGCAAAATACAGGAAAGTTAGGGAAACTGATGATAAGCCTGATGGTAATTTAAATAGCTTGGAATTTACTTCCCAAAGAGTTACACTGAACTGCCTTCTGAATATCACAGCCTTCAGAATTTTGGGGTAAGCAAATTCCTGCAAATAATTCAAAGTGCATAATTTTCCATGTTCATTCATTCAAATGTGAATTGTCAAATTCATTGACAACAGAAAAACTGGTTGTTGTTACCAAAAGTGAACCAGAGGTTACCTGTAAAGTGTATTTACATGGAATAAAAATTAACTCAGTTTCTAATATTACTTCTAAAGATGAATTAAAATCCATTATTCGAGACACTGATAGGCTAACAATATGTCATGGCACAGGCTCCATTTCAGAATTTGAAAATAACATGAAGTACCTTGAAAGTGGAGTTATTTTTTAGAATAATTTGTACAGCAAAAATTGTGTAAGGAAAGGAACAACAAAGACTTGCTTCAGATGTAAGTATCTGCAGCGCTTACTTTTGCACAAAATAGCTTATCATAGAAGAAAGGCTAAATTTAAAAATAAGTATCAAAATACAGTTCGGAAAATCAACAAGCTGAAGAAACTAGTTATTTCGCTCTCTAATTAAACTTTTTACAGAACTTTACATTAATGAAAAAATAGCAGAATTACCCATTAAGCAGCAGCAAATGGTTATTCATTGTTATAAGGCAGCAAAAAAGAAATCTGCAAGAGGTATGTCATATACCAAAGAATGGTTACTTGAATGCTTACTAATGCACATAAAAAGTCCAAAATTGTACGAGCACATACGGAAACACAAAATTAAGATCCTAACTAATAGAACAACTATTTGAAAGTATATTTCAAATTACAACAGTGGTTTTGGATTCAATGCACTGACGTTTGAAACTATTTCAAAGAAAACAAGTGAAATGGAGCCTTTTGCAAGACATGGTGGTATATTAATAGATGAAGTGAAGCTTACAGAAAAACTGCATGCGAAATCATCTGGTGAAATATTAGGGTTTGTTCATATTGGGCCATACACTTCAGAAACTGTTAAGCATACCCCATGTAATCACGGACTGGTAATGGTGTTTCAGCCATTAAATGGAGATTGGACCCAAATAATTGGTGTTTTTGCCACAAGTAACAATATAAGTGGAACTTTGCTTGCAAAATTAATTATTGAAGCTGTTATTCTCACTGAAAATGCAGGTCTGTTTGTTAATTTCATTACGTGTGATGGGGCTTCTTGGACCAGGAATATGTGGAAGACATTTGGTATATCAGCAGATTGTTCTGGAACTAAATACAGCATTATGCATCCTACAGATTGTTCTAGAAGTTTACATTTCATATCAGATTTTCCTCACTTAATAAAATGTGTGCGGAACGCATTTGTTACCAGAGGTTTTCTTCTGCCCGAAGGAGAAGCAAGACCAGAGCATGTTGAAGCAGCATGGAGGAAGGACTCTGACATAACTACTCTAAAAGCCATGCCAAAAATTACATGTGTTCATATTAACCCGAATAACTTTGAGAAAATGAGGGCAAGCTATGCTTTGCAGCTTTTTAGCAACAAAGTATTAAAAGGCCTTTTTCTCTATAAGCATCATATTGAAATATAGTTTGGAAGTACTAATGCAACTGCATTTTTCATAAAGTTGATGATGCAGTTAATTACTGTAATGGCCTCTAGGGGTCCATCAAGTAGTCTCTGCATAGATTCTGAGGGATGCAAAGTACTTAATGATGTTCTGTTATGTTTAGAAAAATAGGAAGCTTTTGCAGGAGATAAGAAGACTGGGTTTTTAAATGCTAGCACAGCTGCAGGATTATGAGTCACTATAAGCAGTGCTATCTCTCTACTAAAATATCTATATGAAACCTTGAACCACAAGTATGTAATGACATCGTGCTTGAGTCAAGACTCGATAGAAAACATTTTTGGCATTATTCGACAACTGTCAGGCTGCAATGACCACCCCACTGCAGCAGAACTTTTAGTGACCATTCAGTGTTTAAGTTTTTATAGTCTGGCCAAGCCTGTAAAGTGTGGTACTGGCTGCACAACAGAAATCATCAATTCCCTTATTGAGCCAAGTGACTCCATCAGTTGCAAACCTAATGTTTTGTTAAATTTAAATGAACTTTTAAGTGATGGAATGCTATATAATGTGAAAGATACCTTGAATAGTGCTGCATGTTCTGATTGTGCTTCCCTTTTCCTACATAATTCCCATAATCAGTTGCTAGTTTATGTAGCTAGAAATGTATTGCACTAACTAAATGCAAAGATTGCACCAAAATGTGTTTAACTTGCAGTATTGAAGAAAAGGCCAGATTTTCTGGAACGCTGATACGAGATTTTGATAAAGGTGGCTTATTATATCCATCAAAGGAACTCCTAGTTCTTGTCAGTCAACTGGAAGGTATTGTTACACATTATTTCAGCACTGAAAAACTACACAGAGATAGCATCATTGATATTTTAGCTATCTTGATGATAAAGAAAATTAAATTCATTGGTTGTGCAGAACACAGTAAAGATGTGACATGTAAGATTGCAAAATTGTATTTACTGACATGGTTATATTTTTATATAAAGTGACTTAATAAGATTCACAATGATAATCAAGAAAAAATGAAGTACCTTAAGCTGAGACGCTGCAAATAAATATTAAGTCCCTGGATCTGGGTGCTGAGGTTCTTTTTATGAAGAAACAAGTGAGAGACAGCTTTATAATTACTGTGGAGTGAGTAAATGTATGTGGAGTCGGTCAATAGCTCTCATTTATAATTATTGTGGAATCGGTAAATATATACAGACTCCACAGTAATGCTACAGCTCAAACCCTCGCCCCGAGACTCCCTCAAAACTACTTTAACAGTTAATAAGAACTTCGCAACAGAACAGATTCTGTCATTCAAATCCAGGGGTTTGAACTTAGTCGCATTACCAATGTTCAACTCTGAGCAAGCAGAGCAGAAGCATATGACCGTATTAAAAAGATTGGATAACTTTGGGAGTATGTAGCAGTGGCTAGTTAACTTTTCCTTCATTAAATATGATATGTATGCACATAGCAGACAGTAAGCCTAATGCATATGCAAATAAGTAACCCCAGCCTATATTGAGGTCAAGAAATGTCCAGGTTGTTAACAAACTTAGAAAAGAAAGTTCCAAAAACTGGTAAGTTATTTAGAGATTCAAAATTCATTTCTGTAAATGTATTTATTTTAAAAAAAAAATTGTTTGCACCCCCCCCCAGTAACTAAATAGTTCAGCAGATAAGATATTAATATACAAAAAGATTTTAAGGAACATGTGTGGTGGTAATAATATTGCAGAGTTACTATTTGTTATTAAAAATGTTTAGAACTGTGGGAT
Source organism: Macrothele yani (assembly GCA_039090855.1). NCBI lineage: Eukaryota > Metazoa > Arthropoda > Arachnida > Araneae > Macrothelidae > Macrothele > Macrothele yani. Next base: position 11,882,616 of record CM076996.1, read on the forward strand.
TCTTTAGCAAACTGCCCCACCCCTTCATCTTTTTTTTTTTAATGTTCAAATCCCAAAACCACTGGTGGTAATCTGATATTAACACTAACAAAGAAAGGTAACTTGATCACGCTAGTTACGTTAACTAAAACTTTTACAAAAAGTTCGTAAGTTGGAAGCTTTCGACCTTATCTTAGGTCTTCATCACGCCAATGGAGGACTAAAATTGTTGCCAGATTCTACATTTGAATTTTTCCTATTTTTGTTGCCAAAACTTAGAATTGATCTCCAGATCAACGGAATGTAGAGAGGAGATTCGGAGTTGCAAGTCATTGAGTTGAAAATAATTTCTATGCTTTCACGGTAACGGAGGGCAAAACGATTGTCAAACGAAGCAATTCGTTTTGCTTCGTTCCAGTGGGGAACTGCAGATGTGTCTTCCATTGTCAACCAAACTCTCTCAACAATAGAAGTAAAAGAATATGCTCGCCATACAAAGAAATTCAATTTTCTACTCTCCAAGCAAAAAAGTCGAGCAACATCTCCGTCATCAGCCTCTACTGACAAGCCAAAGTATGTAAATCTTTCTTCTGTCACTATTCCTCCTAGCTTGGATAAATTCTTATCATTAGGCCCAAAATTTTCACCTGCTCTTCCTATCAATCTTCCACAAACTGTTTCTGTTATAGAATCAGCCATCCACAGAACTGAGACTGTTCAGCAGCCTATCCTTCGTGCCAACGCTGCTGTTATCTTATCCAAGCAAAATTCTGTGCCAATCAAGTACTCTTCCTCTTGTTTAAAAGAATTCAGGTCATTTATTCAAGAAAATGACCTAGCCGTATGCAAAGCAGATAAAGTTGGTTGCCCAGTCATCATTGGTAAAGAAACTCTAAACCAAAAAGTGCTTTCTTTCTTACATCTGCTAACTGCATCCCTTTACAGTCAGACACCACCAACTCACTCAAAAACTCAGTTGACAGATTAGCTAAGAAAGAAACTCTTCAATCCTTCCTTGGTGATATATCACCCCCTCCTTACTTTAGAACTCCCAGGCTCTTCCTGCAAGTGAAACTGCATAAAGCTGGTAACCCCATCAGACCTTTAGTGGAATATTCGTTTTCTCCAGCTGTAAACCTTGAAAAGAGATTGGTCCACAAATGCAAATCCCTGGCAGCCAACCATCCTCATACAGTTGTCTCTACTTCAAACTTCATCCACAACCTTCCTAATTCCTTTCCCCCTTGTGATAATCTGTATACTCTTGATGTAGAATCTTTGTTTCCCTCTGTACCATATTTTGATTCCTACATGCTCCTCATGAAGAAATTGATTCTTCATTTTGAACCCCCGGTCCTCTTATCAAAGATCTTTATGATTGTTTCCACACTATTCATCAACACAGTTGTTTTGTTTTCAACAAAATTGTGTATAGGCAACAATCTGGTCTCCCCATGGGCTCACCTCTTTCCCCTCTGCTTGCTGAAATCTACATGCAACATATTGAAGTTTCCATAATTCCTCTACACCCTTTTCAACCTTCCCTATGGTTAAGATATGTAGACGACATTTTCATTAGCTGGCCACATTCCGAGTCTGAGCTACAGATACTGATCAACTCCATTACAGAAAAATTTCCTTCCATTAAGCTCACTATATCTAAGGAAGTAAATCACAAAATTGATTTCCTGGATGTATCTATCTGCAGAAACGCTGATCTCTCCATTACTCGTTCCGTCTATCGAAAACCTTCTGCAGCCACTAACATCATTCCCTACAAATCTTGCACCCTGCATCTCTACAAGCTTGCAGCATTGAAGTCCTACATCCACAGAGCTCATATCATTTGCAACAACCAACTCTCTCTTCAAGAAGAACTCTCCAAAATTTCTACAATAGCCCTCTCTCATGGTTTCCCTGCTGTTACAGTTAACTCCCTCATAAAGAAATATGAAAACCATTCGAAAATCGAATGCCTCCTTCCTCACAAGAAAGAAGACCTGAAATTCTGTGGTTCTGTTCCTTACCATCCTTCCTATGCTTATAAGTTACAGATCCTTTTTAGAAGTTTTGGTTACCATCTTGCCATTAAATCTACCCCAAACATCTTGAAACTTCTACAAAGGGATAGGGACAAAGTTGAAAGCCTGAACCTCCCAGGAGTTTACTGCATTCCTATCTCTTCTTCTACTGGGGATAACTTATACATTGGAAGCACATACAGGAGCATTAGCCATAGAATTTTAGAACACAGAAAAGATGTTTCGAAAGGCAATCCCAACACTGCCTTGTCTATTTTGACAATGGAAGACACATCTGCAGTTCCCCACTGGAACGAAGCAAAACGAATTGCTTCGTTTGACAATCGTTTTGCCCTCCGTTACCGTGAAAGCATAGAAATTATTTTCAACTCAATGACTTGCAACTCCGAATCTCCTCTCTACATTCCGTTGATCTGGAGATCAATTCTAAGTTTTGGCAACAAAAATAGGAAAAATTCAAATGTAGAATCTGGCAACAATTTTAGTCCTCCATTGGCGTGATGAAGACCTAAGATAAGGTCGAAAGCTTCCAACTTACGAACTTTTGTAAAAGTTTTAGTTAACGTAACTAGCGTGATCAAGTTACCTTTCTTTGTTAATATTGTTACGTGTTTTGCCCATAATCGTCATGATATTAACACTTCTTTTTTTCAATCAACATTCAGCTTTGGCATTTCCAGTATTGCTAACTAGGGCTTCCAGGATGGAATTATATACTACAAAATTCAGTATTTTGAAGAAAACTTGCAAAATGCCATGAGTGACTAATTTACTCTTTACAAGGTGGTGTAAAAGTAATAAAAAAGAAACTAAACACATATTAAATTTATTTCTGTAAATTTAATTACGTGTGAAAACATCTAATAGTTGTATTCACAAATTCTTGCTCTTTCAATTGCATTTTCTAAGATGCCTAAACATCAAGTTGTGTGTTATTTATTTTTTGTGTAATGTTACTTTTTAAATCCTCCTCCCACGTTCTGTTGCTGATAAATTTCTCTGTTGCTATGCAATTGAGAAACGGTTTTTGATAAAAATTTCAACAACTGCTGCACTAGCCTTTGACATATAACAGCCCACAATGAATTAATCAAGCTTCTACTTTATAAAAAATAAAAATGAAAAAAAAAAAAAAAAACCATTTAAAATGAGATGCTTTCTTTTGCCTCACTGTATAAATTGAATAAAGCTTAACCAATGTGCTGAGATGTGGTAATATTGTAATAAATAATGCTTGGTACATACCAGCAATGTAAGATTAAAACATTGCTTTATTACAAACTGCATGTGGCTTCTGTATGGAAATGCCTAAAGCCATTAATAATGAACTCTCATCAGCACGCCTTTGGTCCCCATGCTGATGAGAGTTCAATACTCAAAACCGATCCACGTCATAGATCAGTTTTTTCACATGTGCTTCAACATTTGTTTCAGTTAGTGTAAATTATATCTGTATTACCTATTCCCAACTACTAGGGGCATTAAACAACGTTACATGTTTACATTGTACACAATGTGTCACTGTGCGCACCTTACTGGGACGATAAACCTTTCTGGATTTACTGAGGGGATATCAGTATGAGATTGAAATAATTCCAATTTCAGAAATTAAGAACAAATAAATGTATTGGTAAATTATTTGCTCCCGCACAATATTTCTTCATTTAATAGTAAAATTTATCTAACGGTATAAAAAACATCCCTCCAAATCAACCCCATTCTTTTTTTTTTTTTTTTTTTTTTTTTTGAGTTTTTTTCTGAACAATTACTGGTAAATGCTTTCTCATGCATGCATTATGACCAAATAATGCTTCAGTCAGAGAAGAATGTCATTGTAAATACGTGTGACACAGCTTAAATAAGGTGGTACACACAGTTTTTTAAACCAGTCAGTAACAGGCAAAAATAATTTTTGTTAAGCCTCTTAATAATACATATAGCTTACTCAACGTTTATATATATCTGCTATATCCACGCTAATCACTACATACGCTGGGCACTCGGCACACTTCCCCTTTTAGATGCTATATATCAGCTGTTCCTGTATAACCGTTTGAAGAGTAGAAACATGGAAGCACAACTTTATATTTACACACTCCCACGTATTTACTTCAAACAGTAAATTTTGCCCGCTGTCCCTAAATTGTTTTTAAGGAGAGCTCCGTCTCTGACTGGCAGCATTAAATTTGTTGAACCACGGCATTACTTATACTTGATCATAGGCCTAACCACTGGGAGGATCAGGACCCCCAGATGTTCATAGAGTGGGATCCCCAATGTAAATGATTCTCCAAATGTTTCGGGAATATAATGATATGAACTTTCTATGTGAACCAACTAAGTTATTTAATAATATAAGATTGTAATTTTTCGTAGAATGTGAACACATGTATAATGTGTACTTAATAAAACAGCGATGTCGATTAAGCATGGTTACCAACATTGCTGGCGTATATATATTATGTGATCAGACCCCCCCCTCCCAGATTTTGAAACACGGTTACGCCACTGTACCTGATGGTCACTGGCCAACATCGCCGATGCTGACACTTTAGCATTCAATTAAAAATAAGCGTATTCAATATAATGTCCCATACAAAAAAACCTTGCAATTTCTGTATATACAGCAGGAGCGGCTCCTGCAATAAAGCTGTGGGGCTGCAGCCCCCCACCACACCCCTTACCCAAAGCAGTTTTTTTTTTCATGCCACACCAAAAGAGAAGTTTACTGAACTCTGCTGGAAGTTTTTCACGCCACTGGGAGCGAAAAGAACGCTGGCGCGCTGCCCTGACCTATTGAAACCAACTCGTGTGTGAAACTCTGCCTATTCCCACATCAGTTCATTTCCTTTGTATAAAACGTCCCTGGGGGCGGCAGCTCTTGCTGGTACAGCAAATATAAGTGGTCCTCGCAGTTGTTTGCGAGTGACGTAGCTACAATGCAGTTTCTCGTTGGCTGCGAATTCATCGCCGGGCCTTCAATTTTTGGTTTGTTCCTACTTTTATTCAACATAATTCTAACAACTGGAGATCATTCGTGTTTGCTAACAACAAATACTCAGTTGCCGAGATTTTTACCAAAAAGTTTCACTTCTGGTCAAAATGGGCATGTGAACAAATTGTGATTAAGAATAAAGTTCAGTAATGGATAAATTGAAAAATAAAAAATAAAAATGACTAATTTCTGCAGCGAGATACTTGCACAAAATTAATATTATCACTTACCAGGCACAGTGAAATTTTCGCTTTTAAACTCGTGTAAATTTCTGTTCATCAAAAAACACTGAAGTTGCTCCATTGACCACATTTTACTTTTCTGCTGCATATGCATCCCCCCCCCAAAGCTTTACTTTGAACACAACATTTAATCAAACACAACGGTTCAGAAAATTTACAAAGTTGGTAAATTTTGAAAACAAATTGTTCTACACTAAATTGTAATCATGGCTTGAAAATTGAAACTGGGAATATGTTTGCAATTCGTATTTATTAAAGAGAATGCCTGCGAGTCAAAATTCCAAAGGGAGCGTATCAGAAGAAAAATATTTATTATATTTCTAGGGGTCACAATTGACACCTGAAAATGCGTATATGGCGTTGGGTGCGTGTCCGCTGTCATTGGCACACACATTATTTTTTTTACCTTGAAAACTGGTTCCCGTAACTGAGTGTGTGTTGCTCTTACAGTATCTACATTTATATATCATTTACAACCACTATCTCAATCCACTGCTGGATGTCCACAACAGTCTGTTTAGAGACAGTTTTCTTCTTGCTCCCGAATTTCATCCACCCATCTCCCACATCATCTTCTGGGTCTTTTTTTTTTTTTTTTTTTTTTTTTTTTTTGTCTCTTGCTATCCAGTTTAATATTTCTCGCTGGCTCTTTCTTCTAGCAATATGTCCATCCCATTGCAATTTCAGGGATTCTATCATTGCTGTCTTCCGTCCTTGTAATTTTCCCGATCCAAGAGTTCCTCTTTGTATCTTCCCTGTTCCTGGTTACATCAAACGTGCATCTCTCAATGCTTTTTCCCATTGTCTGCAATCTCGGTATATCTGTTTCAGTTGAGGTCCATGTCTCTGCTCCATTCGTAAGAACTGGAAGGATTCACTGATTAATGAGTCATGTTAGGATCGTTAGAATAAGGGTCCTGTGTGAAATGTATGTGGAACTAATTTCTTTGCTGTACAATGGGGTATGCGTGGGTGATGATCAAATATGATCACATGTAGAGGATTTTAGGAAGGGAGTGTCTGACCCCAGGTCTTAAACAACCCTTAGAAATAGGATACTAGGAGATTTGGGCTAGACGCCCAAAAGGAAAGTGATACGGAAGCAAAGTAGAAAGGGGGAGGAAGACGCCCTTATTTATTACCAGGGGCCAGTACCCGGTGTATGCGTGGGTACCTATCCACAAGGTAAGCAATGAGGAAATATACACGAAAATACTGGATAGCACTACAATTCGATTTGGAAGTTCACATTAAAGTGACTTGTGACTACAAAATATGCTAAACACTTTTCTTTTAAGAAATAATGCATCAAACCAAGTTTTATACGCCGATTTTCTTCATAAATGTAGCCACCCATTGATATCTGTTGCCTAATTCAGGTATCGGTTACCTCTAGAATTTCCCCATCAGTTGCTAAATATAAATATTCATTTCTACGAGTATATATATATACATAAATTATTATTAAAGAGACAGCATGAGCAGGCTCAGTAACTTAGCTTTCGAAGTGATATCTACAAAATTTGAATGCAGCCCCTCCAACTCAGCTTACCACTAGCCGCTACTGAGTGATATACATTTAAATTTTCCAAACAGCACGTCTTTACTTGGCACATACAAGCCATTTGTTAGCGTTTTGGTAGGCATTCCTCGAGGAGGTAGCATATCAATTTAAATCACGCATAATTATACTTTCAATTACATTTGCCGACGCTGCACTCTGCGCCAGACTTAGACATTTCACTGAACCATAAAATGCGTTTCCATAATCACACACTTAAGAAAATCGTACATATCCTAACCCAACCCCTGTTGTTTGGTTCACATTGCACAACAGTACACACAATCTTTGACACAGACGCCGTCTGCAGCGCCGCGATGCGGCGTGGGACATATTTCGAACGCAGTTTTTGAGTTTGCACGGCACACTTCCCCTTTTAGACGCTATAGCCAAACTATCTGCTTAATTCTATCCGTGACGTCATCGCCAGAAACTCTTCTCTTGTAATTTGCAAATGTACCCGAATGTGTTCCCGCTTTTCTGAGATTGTTCGAGAATCGAAGCACTCGTGAATCCTCTTCCTACGGAGTATGCCAAAAAATACGGAATCTCCGTAATTATTACGGATTTCCCCGGGATTACTGGTGACTAACAAAAAAATTATGGAAATTCAGATTTTCGCTGTTATTAAGAAAGTTTTACTGATTTTGTAAATAATCGACATAAAAGCCTCTGAACAAAGTTCGTAACACAGCCCTTTCTTTTTTTTTTTCTCAGGTGGTGGAATTTGTTTTGCTTGTTTCAAAGTGTGAACAAAAAAAAAAATGCCCGTCGTGCTTCTTTCGCTGTGGCCCGGGATTACGTCGACCTGAAGCATCTGAATAAAGTTTGTGACGCAGCTTTCTTTTCTTAAATCGTTCTACCCTCCCCCTAAGAGAAAGAATTTGTTTTGCTTGTTTGAAAGCTAAGTGGAAAGGAAGAATGGCGCCACGCCGGAATTATGTAGGCCTGGCGGGCTTCTTTTGCCGTGATCCGGAATTACGTTGGTTCGGACGTGCTTTTGCTGTTGCCCGGAATTGCGTCTGCCCGATGCCTCTGAACCATGTTCGTGACGAACCTTTTTGTTTGTTTTTTTCTAAGGAGGAGGAATGTGTTCTGCTTGTTTGAAAACTTAGTGGAAAGAAAGCACGGCGCCCGGCTAGGATAACGTCGGCCCGAAGCCGCTGAACAAAGTTCGTGACGCAACTCTGTTTCTTTCCTTTCTTTTTTTTTCTAAGGAAGAATGTGTTTTGCGTGTTTGAAAGAAGCTAAGTGTGTGTGTGGGGGGGGGGGGGCACGGCTTCGGGTCGTTATTACGTCGGGCCGAAGCCTCTAAAAAGTTCGTGACGCAGCTTTCAGTTATTTTTTTTTTTTGCTTTTTATTTTTTTCTTTCTTTCTAAGAAGGAATTTGTTTTGCTTGTTTGAAAGCTAAGTTGAAAGAATGTGTCATGGGAGGCTCAAAAACGGTGAAAAACAAGAATTCGGCAGAGAAAATCTCCCCACTTGCTTGACGTTGATGGAGATTCATGTCACCATATTCACAATGCAAGCAAAAAATTTTGCAAGCCATTTTATAAGGTTACATTGAGAAATACTTTATTGACTTCTTCAATGACTAAAAACTAAGCTGTGGATATATGTTTCTAATTCTTGCAAGTTTCTAATTGCTTGACTAAATTCACAAACTTTCGTAGACAAATACTTTTCACCTCAGGATTTAGCTAGTAAAGATTCACATGTAAGTTTTAAATCTGATTTTTTAAAATATTTCATTTTATTTTGTTCTTAAATCCCTACTTTTCTATTGTGAATATAATAATGTGCTTCACTTAAATATTTACTTACATAATTTACCGAAAATAATTCCATATGGCTAGCGTACTCTTAAATATTGTATATATGCTGTATTTGAATTTGCTCACCGCGCGTTTGCGTGTCCCAATTTTCCACCCAGTTAAAAAGTTCAGCTTTTTTTTGTCATCGGCCGGTCTCATGTATGTTTATATCTTCTGCTAGATGTGTGACAACATTGGCTGCAATCCCTGGTTCATACTTGTCAGCATCTATGAATCCGAAGTATTCCTGGAAACATTTAAACAGTGCAACCTCAGGAGATGTGACTTTCATACACACTTCAAACACTGTACCAATTATCAGTTCCATAATATGATGACTACATGCCTGTGACAAGAGCTCCTTTTCAAGCTTTTGCTCTAGGAAGACATAGGTACCAGTGATATGACCAGTGTTTGAGCTGGTCGTGTCCAAAGCATGTAGCTCGGATGTTGTTGGCTATACCACAGTCTTTAATAGCTTCAAAGACAGCAGCAGCCTAGGCCTTCCCTGTTTTGGATGGAAGCTTGGCAACTGTGAGTAACTGAGAAACTCCTCCTTTCCCAGAAACTAATACTGGCAGGCGATCGACTTTCTCTTTTCTAATTAGATCTTGGATCAGTTTGCCATCCCAGGGAAAATGTTACCTTGAAACTTGGCCTTTATGCTTGCAGATCTCTGGACCCTGTGTTTTACTCTTTGTTGGTGAATTGAGTCTCTATTTAGAGCAAGTTCATCAATGTTCTGTTCTAAGCTTTCGGCAGTTTCTGCTATAACAAAAAATGACCCTTCAGTCGGACACTCTTGTTCAATCTAGAGCTGCTGCGATTTCTGAAGTAACTATAGTTTTTTGCCCCCGTTTTCTTCTTTGTACCTCAAATTTGATGTATCCAGCAGCCTCTTCAATCACATTGTCCTCAGTTTCAATTTTTTCATCACCATCTTCTGCTGAGCTGTTTTCAGAATCAGTAGATGAAACTAGTTCAACTATAGAATCTTAAGTCATTTGCTGTCATCTGGCATGGATTTTTCTGTGTCTTTGAGATGCCTTTTTCTCTTTAATAGCAAGCATTTTATCTTCTCCAGCCATTGACCCAATTCTTCCTTTTCTTTCTTTCTCTGGGCTATTAAAAAATCCTTGACTCCTTGGTTAATGCATCAGCATGAGCAACATCAAAAAGATCTTAGAGATTGGAAACAAAAGCTAACTCTCTTGCATGCTGAGTTTGTGATGTTTGCGCTTTGTTCTTCAAATAACCTTTCAAGCTTGGTTTGGCAGTTTTGATGATCTCTCATTGGGATTCTAGCTTTTTGCCAAAACTTTGCCATTTCTGTGATGGTAACAGTTGATGCTTGCCTTATGGTCTTGAATTCAAGATGATGCTGTAGTAAAAATCCAAGATCCATACGCAATGATGGCAACTTGCTACCTGCTAATTCAGTAACAGTCTCTCCAAGAAGATACAACCCAGTTTGAGATCTTGTTACTGTTGCCATTTTCAGTCAGTAATGAATCTGAAATAAATATGCCATGTCATTTGGAATCGTGAATTTTAATACAATTTAAAGTATTGTATAACAAAATTGCCATTTACTTATTAATATTTATCTGTCTGCCACTTATTGTATTACTTATTTATCTGTCAGATGGGGCACATGCACAATAATACATATTTTCTGTTTCACTTAATAAAAACACGAATGTATCTGAAAAAAAAAATTTGAATACTTTTAATGTCTTTCCACTTCCAGTCATCTCATAATTTTCTTAGAACACAATTCCTAATGCATATATATACTGTATGTATATATAAAAGTTAATACCACATACCAAGCAAAAAACGAAGAACACCACCTTATGCTTCAGGGGAATCGTACATGAGATTCTTCCGCGGATTTTTTTTTTCCCTCAATTGGATCATTTTCAAAGAGAAATTTGGGGGCAAATGTGGGGGTCATATTTTCAGTCTAGGGACGGTATTTTGTCTTTCAAAACTTTTGAAAATGGAAGCTAAATGGAGTGATTTTTCCTGTAATCATAATTTCTTTTTTCTTACGATGTTACCAGTGTCCAGCATTGTTGCTAAATATTTTATTGCATGAATTTTTGAATTTTAGCATGAAATTGTGAGCAATGATTTCCGAAAACGGAAGTTAAGACGGCACGAAGATTTCCTTGTAGTCTTCAGGTATGAGATTCATCCGTGGATTTGAAGAATTCTGACATTTCCATTATCATTTAAGGCATTCTCGAGAACAATGCATAACTGAACAGAAATTTTGGGGGTTGGAGAGGGTATTTGTTTTCCGTTTGAGACGGAATTCTGTCCTTCTTTGAAACTTGAAAACGGTAGTTAGGCGCAGCGATAATTTCTTCTGTAATCGTTTTTTTTTTTTTGGGGAGGGGGGGGGTCCTCTTGTTTGTCTTGCAATATTTCTTCTGCCCAGTATTGCTCTTAAATATCCTTTTATTCCACAAATACTGCATTTCAGCTTAAAAATAGAGGAAAACATTTCCAAAAACAGAAGTCGGTCAAAGTGAAGATTTCTCCCATAATCATATTTTTTTCTTCCCACGATGTCCTCACTATCCTGTATTGTTATATATTACTTTCCACTTAAGCTTCATAAGGGAGGGGAAGTTTTCCAAAAATGGAAGTGATGAAGTTTGGAAATTTGTTAGAATTAATGCATGGTGTTCAAAAGTATTCATATTCTGAAAGTTACGCCATTCATCTAAAGTAGTGAAAGCTTTGGTATCATACACTCATGGTCCTCAGAATGAAAGTTCTTTCAGCGTGATGGATAAATTATTGACATCTGAGGGAATAAAGGGGGGGGGGAGAAGAAAAGTGACAATGAAGAAATGAGAAGGGAATGATATCAACAAAAAGGAAAAACTAAGCAAAGACTGCTGTGCAACTGCAGAGTCAACAAAAGACAAATATGGCCACGGAACTTGCTGGGAAGAAAGCACCACAAGAGAAAATTGAACTGATGTTCTAGCAAGTACAAAAAAAAAGTGTTTGAAGCAATATTTTTTAATTTATTTTGTTCTGAATTCAGTAATTTTATATTGTAAATACAGTGGTGTGCTCTAAATATTTACATAAATAAATTACTGTGCGTTATATTCACACTTTCGTGCCACACGTACTGATTTTTCACTCGATTAAAAAGTTCAGCTTTTTTGTTCCTTGGTCGGTCTTGTGTATGGGGAACGCAGGTGGGTGCATTGGCTTTTCATATACTGTAAAAGGGAAGATAAGTCATAACCCCACGGAAGCATTCCCGAAGCCATACATTACAAAAACAAGAAGAACGAAACAAGATAACGAACAACAGACAGTTCGCCTTGAAGCAAGAGATAAGACACAGATAATTTGAAGTCAAGAGGTCACAGTTTATGTGGACAATCACGGTTAAATATAGCGGGTAGGTGAGGCATATAGCTGTATGATTACAAAGGTGTAAGCTGTGTTGCTATTAAAATTGTAGAATTTCTACAATTTTAATTTGTTAAGTTATACCATGTGCCGGTCGGTGTGTCGCTTCTGGCCCATTCCCCATTGACTCCCAACACAGCTTACACTTTTGTAATCATACAGCTGTATGCCTCACCTACCTAGTATACTTAACCGTGATCGTCCACATGAACTGTGACCTCTTGACTTTGAATTATCTGTGTCTTATCTCTTGCTTCGAGGCGAACTGTCTGTTGTTCGCTATCTTGTTTTGTTCTTGTTTTTGCAATGTGTGGCTTTGGGAATGCGTCCATGTAGTTATAACTTATCTTCCCTTTTACAGAATATGAAAAGCCACTGCACCCACCTGCATTCCCCTGAAGATTAAGGTGGTGTTCTTTGTTTTTTGCTTGGTATGTTGTATTAACTTATATACCCACTTGTCCAATTAGCTGCTTGCACTATTGGCTATGTTGGGATTGCTTTTGCCTTTGCTTCTTGTTTCGTTTTTGGTACTTATTGGAGATAGACTTCACGAGAGCTTATTAGGTTTCTACCCTTTTAAATTTTTCATTTGGTGATTTCAGTGTTGTCAGTTATGTTTTGTTGTCATGTATATATTAGGGTGTCCTTTATTTGCCGACTTCAAAATATTTGAACGCATACCCACCAATTTTGTTCGAATTAGTCTAAAACACTATTAAAAAAAATTCGGGGTGATCGAAGCATTTTAACCTGTGCCGACTTGAGCGCAAAGATGCGGCTTAGTGACTTATTGTCACAAGCAAGTAGCCAGGCAAATGACCGTGCGTTGCCTGGGTGACACGAAGATGGTAGCTCAGCTATTCCTTGTACGTGTAGTCAGTTATCGTTGTTGGTTCCCGGCCTTGTTGCACATGTTTGCGTTTTGTTAAACTAACATTATGTCGCATGAATTACAAAGTCAGAAGAAAAGTGTTTTTCTTTTAGTGGGGTGTAGCTCACCAAATAACCGAATGTAAATTGCCATTAAATCGACAAGTGCTGGCTGTTTTATTTTTTAACGTACGAGAGGTTAAGCTCACTGTCGGTGAAAGTACAAATCTTGTTGTGCGGGAATGTATGATATTTTGGGGATAAGCAAGAGCCCTGCCCAATTGTTCCAAAAACTAATCAACTTTTATTCCGTGTGGAGAAACATAAAAAAAAAAAAAAAATATTTCACATGCCAATGCTCTACAAACTATCAAAGTCGAAGAAGACAGGATCTTTTTACAGCAACAGAGAGAGCCGGGATGAAATGGTTACCTAGCAGGTGTAGACAAAAATCATGCTGAAAAGGAAGAAAGGGCGAGACAAAAGAAAATTGAAGAAAATACAAACTAAACACCAAATTTCAACATCAGCTTCATATGATTTTTCATCATCTGCAGAGACTGACGAAGATCGAAGATTTTTCATCATCTCCACTTCAGATGAAACCAACAATGGCGTGTGGTTGTCGACATTACCAGAGGACACACCAAGGCAGAATGTAACAAAACGAGGTACCAAACATTTTATTACACCAAAACTAGTGGCTGCTTTAGATAGATGCCAGTTGAGTGTAAGAGACGTGTGCGTCCTTCAGGCCACAGCAGAGGCATTGGGTCACAATGTTGAACTTTTTATTAATAAATCTTCTATTCAATGAATTGGGGAGAAGAAAAGAAAGGAACTTGCTGAAGCCATTAAATCTGCATTTAATGATGATATTCCTGCATTTGTTACCATTCATTGGGACAGTAAACTTCTGCCTGCGTTAAATGTCAGATTCTAAAGAGCAACGACTTCCAATAGTTGTAACATTTGGAGATGGCGATAGGCTCATTGATGTGCCAGAATTACCAAATTCGTCTGGTAAAGAGCAAGCACAAGCTGTTTGGAGTGTATTAAAAGATTGGGGTCTGGAAGACAAAGTGCAAGTTCTTGCAGTGACACAACTTATTCGAATACCAGCCGTTTTAATCGTGCTCATGTACTCATTGAACAAAAACTAGACAGAGTAGTTGTTTTTCCCCTGTCATCACACCGGCGAGCTAATTTTGCGTAGCGCCTTTGAAACCAAAATACATCAGGTAACAAGCAGTCCTGACATACCTCTTTTCAAACAGTTGAGAGAAAGCTAGAAAAATATCAAACTTGCTAATTTGCAAAAAAGAAAGTTGTGGAAAGGTTTTTTAATGAGTTTGAAATTAATGAAATGTCAGAATTTTATAAAGCTAAGTTACAAAAGCAAATATTAAAAAGTGATTATAACGAATTTGTTGAGCTGCATGTAATATTTTTGGGAGGAGATATGGAGAAGAAACTAAAAATCAGGTGGCCTCCTTGTGTGATGCATCAATCCCGGTAAATGGCAAGAGCAATTTATTCCTTGAAAATGTTTTTGCTAAGGTCTCAACTTAAACTATGCAACAAACAAAAGGAAGCTTTGAAAGACGTATGTCTGTTCATTGTAACGGTTTATGTTAAACCATAGCTTCAGTGCAGTGCAGCTGTAAAAGCCCCTTATCAAGATTTGTGCTTCTGGAAGTCATTGATATCGTATGAAAGAGTGTATGCCAGTTTCCAGAGCAGCTTTGAAAAATTTTTGTCAGCACTTGTGGTATTTATCTGAAGATATGTCAGTTTTATCACTGATGACAAAGTTAATGGACAAACCAAAATTAAAATGGTGGCAAATTTGAAGAGAGAGAATCAGCACTTGGAAAGGAGATGTGTTCCATCATGTGGAGAAATGACTGATAAATTATTAGGAAAGTTTATTTTCATTTGAGTTTACTGTAATACATAAAATGTTAGGTTTTGTTTCTAATTCAGTTTGTCCTCCATTTTAGAGAAAAACATGGCAGATTTTGTTTCAATGAAAAATAGACATTTGTGTTATGTCTTCTACATGGAAGAACATTTCTTTTTTAGATGCCAAAAGGACAGTTAACATGTTAAGAGGTAAATGATTCAGCTGAAAGAGTTTCAGTTAATGCAGGACTTTTACAAACTTTTAACTGGATGAGGAACAAAATCAGTTTGTCTTGCATTCTGTGCAAGATCATCAGAAGCTGTACCCTAGTTGCAAAAAAGAAACATTAAAGAGAAATTATTCCCAGTAACTTCATAACTTGTAATGTGTCATTTTAAGAGTACAAATGTCTCAAGAATTTAATAAAATATTAGATATTATATTTACAGGTAATTTTGAGGTTCAGATTTGCTTAATGTGTTATCATTCCTAGTCAGACCTAGTTTTCAAATTTGACCCTCGAGTCGGCATGGGTTAACGTTATTCGATTGAGATGAAATTTCATATCTGAGTAAGTCTGACCGAAAGGAACAAAATGAAAGGTATGCGCAAAACTTTTTGGCAAAAAAAAAAAAAAAAAAATTTCCGCCCAAATAGGAGACACCCTAATATATATATACACAGGGTGTCCGAGAATTATTGGAAACATTACAAAATTAAATAAAACAAACCATTAAACAGATAGAAAGAAATCGACTGTACTAACTTACAATGTAACTACACAAGTTAATAAATTTCGATGTAAGATCCCTTGGTTGTTCGTAGTACGTCCAAGTGATACTCTATTTCCTGCCATGTATTGGCAAGCATCTGAGGAGTTAAGGAATTAATAGCAGCTGTGATACGCTGCTTCAGTTCCTGCAAATCAGTACAAGGAGTCTGATAGACACAATCCTTCACATAACCCCTCATGAAATAATCCAATAAAGTTAAATCTGGAGTGCGAGGGAGGCCACGGAATGGGACCACCATGCCCAATCCATCTGTTGGGGAAATGCTCATTTAGGCACTTACGTACACACATTGACCAATGTGGAGGTGTGCCGTCATGTTGGAAAATAACGTCATATCTTTTGATCTGGGGTATAGTGAAATTTTCTAGCATATCCAAGTAAATGTCACTATTTATGGGTTTTTCGCAGAAGAAGAAAGGGACAGTAACTACCTTTTTTGATAGGACGCACCACACATTAACTTTTGGAGAATCACGTTCCAGTTCAATAGCAGCATGAGGCGGTTCACTGCCCCATATCCTACAGTTGTGACAATTCACAATACCTGACACATGAAGTGTGGATTCATCACTAAAAATTACAATACTGAGAAAGTTTTCGTCGTTTTCCACTCGATTCAGCATATCAACAGCAAAATCGTATCGCAGAGTGTGATCATTTACATGCATCTTTTGCACTATTTGAATTTTATATGCATGAAACTTTAATTTCTTGTGCAAGATATCGTGAACTGTAGATTTCAGAATGCACAGTTCTCTGCTTGCTTTACGAACAGATTTCCTGGGGCTTCATTGGAAACTTTCATTAACTTGGACCATCTCACCGCTGACGCTAGGCCTACCAGCTCCTCCATGATGTTCCACTTTGCCAGTTTTTTTAAACTGTTTCATCCACCGCTTAATTGAATTTGTTGACGGAGGATTGGAACTGTACTTTAAACGGTACCGTCTTTTAACTTTAATGACAGGCTTTAATTCCGCAAGCCATAACACACACATCGCCTTCTGCTGTATGGATGACATGACTACTGATTGTGCATTTCTCATACATTCGTCATCAGGCCACACCTTGCGCCATCTATCGGATTCTGGGAATAACAATTCCACAAAACAAAAATATAGAAACAGTGTTAGTAATATGTGACATAGAAAAACAGACAATGCTCACATAATTTTGTAATGTGTCCAATAATTCTCGGGCACCCTATATATATATATATATATATATAACTGAAAGAGCGAGGGAATATGAACTCCCATTATGCATGGCTTTTATAGATTATGAAAATGCCTTTGATTCTGTGAAACCATCAGTAGTTACAATGGCTTTTGAAATCCTGTGGTATTGAAGATGCATACATTAATATTAATAACCAATGGCTTTGAAATCCTGTGGTATTGAAGATGCATACATTAATATTAATAACATCTATGAAAATGCGAGTGCAAAGATTCGGCTATTTGAGAATACAGCACCCATAAAAAAAAAAATAATAATAATAATAATGGTGTCACCTTGTCTCACTCCCTTTCCAATATCTCCCAAACTTTTTAATGCCACACTGCAAAAGTCTTTTCAATCTCTGAACTGGGAAAACAAAGGGATAAAAATTAATGGAGATTAACTCGCCTTCGTTTTGCTGATGACGTAGTCATTTTTGCAACTACCCCTTCGGAGCTGCAGAGTAAGATCCAGGAACTTGCTGACAAGGGTAAAGTTAGTGGGATTAAAAATGAACCTTCAGAAGACAAAAGTGATGTGTATAATGCTTTTACGAGAAATAAAGATTTATCGGAAGGGGAAAAGCTGGAGATAACAGATACCTACATTTACCTTGGACAGCAGATATCAAGTGAGGGTCACATTGGTAAAGAAATTAATCGGCGTATAAAACTTGCCTGGAGAGCTTTTGGAAGAAACAGTATGATTTTCAAGAGCAATATGCCATTATGTCTTAAAAGCAAAGTGTTTGATCAATGCATCCTTTCAGTGCTTACGTATGGTGCAGAGACTTGGACCTTAACTAAAAAAGACATACAAAGACTGCAGACAACTCAAAGAAGCATGAAGAGGTGCATGCTTGGTATAACCAGGAGGAATAAGGAAACTCCTGGATCAGAAAAAATGACAAAGAGTTGAAGACATCATGATCAGAGTAAAATCCCTAAAATGGCAATGGGCTGGACATATTGCCAGAAGGACAGACCATCGATCGACAGCCGAAATATTAGACTGGATTCCAAGGGACAAGAAAAGACCCCATGGGAGATGGGTGGGTGAAATTTGAAAGTATGTGGGAGTAACAGGAAGAGACTGGCACATGACAGACCATTGTGGAAGAAACTTGGGGATTATGGTTTATATATATATATATATAAAAATTTTTTTAAGTACTACCCACATTTTTCTTAACTATAAAATTTTTTTTGACTCTCCAACACACCAATGGGTCATCTATTGTGCCACATATTGAAACATAACAATTATACTAAATAAGATTAAATTCATTGAAATTATCTTTAGATTTGTAAAAAATATCTTGCCTTTCCAGGGCAAGATATTTTTTACAAATCCATGCCCTATATTCAATTCTATGAGCTATATTCAATTCTATGAGTGTCTATATAGTATCTCCTCACTGAAATGTAAAAACACTTGATGCTTGGAAAATTTTACTTTGAAGAGCTCAAAACATGACATCTACACAAAATGGCTTATCTGGCTTTTGCCATGTGCCTTTGCAGGTTGCACAGACAGTGTTGTGCTGCCATAGCCATGATGTTAAGCTTAAAGAAATTAAAAATAAATTAAAAAGGGGTGGAGATAGTCTAGTGTTCCATGCCCTATATTTTAGAAACTTCATCGTTTGAGCTACTCCTAAATATTGTTCAGTGTGCTCATATTTTGCCTGAATTTTTTTTTTCATAAAAAGGAACAAATTGAGAGGGTAAGATCATATTTCCATAGTTGAAAAATAAGCTCCAGCCTACTGGACTGATGGCACAAGAAATCAGACCCTTCCCCTCCCTCCCTCCCTTCCTTCCTTCCTGACCACTGACATGGTTACTGGATACATTGCACCAACAGTACTAAATTTTTATTAAGTATTGGTAGGCTTGTACAATATTCTAGAGAATAATGCTTACCTTGGCATTCCTTGCTAGCGATGGGAAACATTTCGCACACATGTTTTCCGGCCTTTGTTGATGTTATTGTCCTAAAGTCCATTGTATGAGATGAATAGCTTTACTTCACACACTTTTCGCTGGGTATACTCATTGGATCTTCGCTTTAGGATTCAAACACACCAATTTTTACCGTTCTTTATACTCGAAATTTTCGCCCAGTCTCTGGGCATCCTCAGGAGTGTGGCGACTTTTTCACCGATGTTCATGGTTAACTTCGCGCTAATGGAGTCCGATACTCCTTGTTGCCATTTGTCGAATATACTTTCTTTGATAAATTTCGTTATCAAGCCCGGCTAGCGCCATCTATGTTTCATTAAGATTTTTTTTTATTTCTTTTTCTTTTTTCTTTTTTTTTTTTTTTAATTTCTTTCCTATCCCGGTTTTATTGTCTTTTTTGTCGGCTTTCCTTTTGTTGCTCTTTTTTCTTGTCTTATTAGTTCTTTCCACAGGCTAGATAATGTGCTAGGGTCATTCTGGTTACATACCCTTGCTTTATTTTTATAGATTAAGATTGCTTCTTCCCTCCTCATTTGCCTTTCAGATTTTTTATTCTTTTTTAGCATTTTAATTTCATCGAATTTTGGGAAAGTCTGGTTTTCATTGCAGAACTGCACTAAAGCAGTTTTGGCTCCTTTTTTTGCCAGTTAGAAATGTGTTGTTTAAGTCTCTTTTTTTAATCTGTTTTTCGTACTTCCAATGTACGGTGTTGGGGGTATGTGTGCAATTGGAATTTTGTAGGATACTGATTCTTCTAGTATTTTTTCCTCTGTTTTTTTGTTAAGTCATATTTTTCAAGGTGTTCACTGAGCTTCCTAGTTGTAAGTCATATTTAGCACATTGCCTATTGATTTCTTTACTAACTCCCTCCAAGTATGGGAAAGCACCAATGTATTTCAATTTTTTATTCCTCATCTTCCTTTGGTTGTGCACTTCTTGGCCTTCTTTACTCTGAGTCATATGCTTTTTACTCTCGTGTATCCATTTTTTAATTAGCTTACTCGGGTAACCATACTCTTGTGATATTTTCGAGATAAACTCTAGCTCTTGATTTTTTAGCTTGTTGTTAGATGTGTGTGTGTACGCTCGCCGTATCAAGTTTACTATGCTGTTTTTTTATGTATCACTGGATGGTGAGACGTATGGTATCAGTACAGATATCTAAGTTGCTTTTCTGAACACAGTATTCAAAACTATTTTTGTTTTTCTTTAGTTGAATGTCCAGGAAGGATAGGCGATTATCCTCTTCAAACTCAATAGTTAGCTCTATGGTGTTGCAGATTTTGCTAAACTGCTGTGCTATATCTTGTAGCTTGGCTTTGTTAAGTTTAGTTATTATAATAATGCAGGGATCGCATTCCTCCTAAAATTCCTAATATTTTGTGACCCTCCTTAAATTCCTAAAATTATACCTAAAATTTGCTATTCATCCTAAAATTTTCGTAAGCTTATTTATTAAAAACACAACCGTTATTAACGTCAATAAATTTACCATTACGCAGGGTGCGCACGCGTGCTTGAAAACCTGGAAAGTCCTGGAAAATCATGATTACGTTTTCAAGGCCTGGAATATCCTGGAAAAACGGTGTTTTTTTAATGCCGTCTTGAAAAGCCTTGAAATTTGAAATTAGTGCTTAAAAAATGCCCTTTTAGGAAATCGTGTTACTGTTACCCCTTCATTTTTTAAAGTTCTTTTTCTCTGTTCTCAAAGAAACCACCGGCAGCGGTTTCCGATGTGCACCAAATCCTAATTTGGCTGGGGGGAAAAAAAAAGAAAAAAAAAAAAGGCACTACTTCCAGTGCAATAAAATTGGATGATTACTAGTAGGTCGAAGGGGAGCTTGATGTCCGTCCGACAATTGAGAACAGAAGGGGAAAGAAGAGGCATTTAGCATTTGCAGGGGGTCGCGTATGTACCAAGTCAGCTGGCATCCACCAGTGAGGAGTATGCCTGAACAACACATTCATCTTCTTCTTGTTTATGTGCATGCCACCCTCCCTCCCCTCAAGAGACTTCCACTACTTATGATAAAAAATAAGAAAACTATCTTTGCGAATTTTTCACGAAAGTGGCTGAAATTTTTACATTCACTGTAATTGGATTACAGAAGCTCACTTCCAAAATTCCAGTTGAATCGGTTTAAAACTTTAAAAGTTAGCATTGGTAATTTTTATTATGGACAAGTATGTGTGCCTCTTTGGACAGAGTGAGCCTCCAGCAGAAAGGGTATTACCATAGCAACGGTTGATTGACAGCTGGGAGCGCTGATCTGAAGCCCTTGGTTGGGAAGAAAGCAAACACCTGTTTATCACTTCCACAGCACAAAAGGACTAGGAGAATATTTTCAGAAATCCATTTTTCTGAATTTTGAAAATAACACAGTAAAATTTTTACAGTAGTTAAGATACATCACAATAAAGTTCTAGTGCAAATTCCGTTAGGAACTTTAGCAGATGCAAAAAAAAAAAAAAAAAAAAAAAACCTTGCATAATCGGATTGAAATAAAAGAAACAGTAATTATAAATTACGGGAAAAGCAAGTGAATTATTTTTTTTAGATGCCATGGTTTATTTAAACAGAGTGATCCTTAAATTTTTTTCTGTGATGATATGGACTCTATTTGAATTACAAACACGTTTTTATTCAGACGTCTGAGTTACTGTTTTAATAAAAAAATCATCTGTAATTAAAAAGTTTTCAATGGATTTAAGCAATATTCAGCAGATAAACGTATTTTAGTAAATTGCAACATCATGACGTAAATTTGGTAATTTAATTTTGTCGAAAATTGGGGAGCATTTTTTTTTTTACAGTTTCTATTATAGTTAAAGTGAAGGAGGAAGGGTGCAACTTGACAGTTCAGTGAGCTGCAGGTGGTGATTTATGGCGATGTGCCAAATGAAAAGAAGCCATTCCATCAGGTAATTCCAAAGGTTGTGTTGTGTGGACGCGTCCTCCTGCTGTTTGATCTTAATTGGAATGTTTTTGTGCATGGGGGGGGGGGGTTCGAGAGAAATATCCGTTTCAGCTTTACAGCTTTCACGGCTCTTTTTTTTTTTTTTCTTGGTAATAAATAAAAATCATAGTTGCTGCATTCACCATTGATCCATGTTTGCATTTCTTGAATATAAACAGCAGACAATCAGAAACATAGTGTTGGGCGGGTCTTGATGATCTTCATTTTGCATATGCTGAATTCAGTTCTGTGGGAATAAGGAATGACTTATACTGTGAATATATACAAAACTACATATTTTTGAGCTGAAAAAATAGGTCTACTTGTACACAGTAGCTAAAGTGTGAACTCAGATGAAGACAATCAGACATACGGACGTCTGATTCCATAAAAAAAATCAACATAGTTTTTTTATTTACACTACAGGTAAAAAAGCAAAAACATGTTTTTAAACGTTATAAAGGAAAACGGATTTTTGAAACGCATGACTTGATGATCTTAATTTCTGAAAGTTTCTTTTTTCCACATCCTTTTTTTTCAATTACAATACACTGTAACAGGATACTGTGTGTTATATCACTTAGAGATATGGCAGATTTTCGGTTGCTGATATCCGCGATCGTAAGCGGTAGTTGCATTGCGATTGTTGATGATGACAAGATAAATACTGGAGTGATGTAAAATGTTGCATAAACTAAAAAATAAAAATAATAAAGCCCCTCCCCCCCACCCCGAACTTTTATGCGGTCATCATAGCTGATCAACCATTTCATTCCATGAACATCAGCACATTTCAATCATTTGAACATTGGGGGTATCGAAGGAATTCAGCCGTGCTTAAGCGCCCTAGCGCAACGAAAACATGCTAATTTTGGACAGTTCTATTCCCTTCCCCTCTACCATCCCTAATAATTGAGAGTGCATACATTGAGAGTGTTTCAAATATTCTATTTATGAGCTAGTTTTCGCGCTGTTTGTTATGCTTTTATTTTCGAAGAAAGAGAGGGAAAATAAGGAAAAGCAGCTAGAGAAAAAAAGAAAAGCTGAGTTTGATGACAAAATAAAAG
Organism: Macrothele yani; assembly: GCA_039090855.1. Lineage (NCBI taxonomy): Eukaryota > Metazoa > Arthropoda > Arachnida > Araneae > Macrothelidae > Macrothele > Macrothele yani. The sequence goes on from CM076996.1 coordinate 11,905,476, forward strand.
AAAATGATGCAGAAATAAATAGGCTTAAAAAAGATAAAGAAGCCTCCCTAGCAGTAATTCAAGAGGGAACAGAAAGAATGAGAAAAGCTGTAGAAAAACAAAATACTGTTGAAATAGCAGTTGCCTCTAACTTGATCGTACAAGGTTCAGCTGAAATAAAGAAAACTGAAAGTAAATTAGTTGTGGTGGAAGCAGAAAAAGATAGGCTAATCAGGAAAAGGTTAAAACAATAATATGAAAAAAGTAATTCAGTGAACAATTGTACATAGTTCTTGGTTTTCAATTACCTTTTTAGGATATTATAGTTTAATGTGAAACCTGAAAACTTTACTGTGAAAATCGTGAATTGCTTCTGGTTCAACAGCATATTAATGTTCAAAGTGAAACTTGAATGTGGTAAATATACTTGAATATGATAATAACACGTGAAAAGATAAGAACTGAACATTAGAAGTAAATCATACTTAAACTTTAGACATTAGAGGTTATGCAAAAAATTTGGGTGTGAACTTCGACCATATATACTAATGGACTGCGCATTGGCAATAGCTGCATCAAAGCCGCCATGGCTCAAACATTGGGCACGTCATCATCAGACTCCAAATTTCGTGTACAAATGCTGTTATGATTACTAATTTACGCTGCAGAACTTCAGTGTTTTCGGTGTATTATGTGAATGCACCTCATATATAATGAAAACTCTTCAGGTAAGTTTACTTATGAGCTATATACATGCATGATCGTGTTGTTTACATTTTGTGATTTATAATGTGATGAACAATTTGCGAAGAATTTGGAACATGCATTCCTTTTTTTTTTCTTAAGTTACTATATTTTTATATCAATAGCTGCAAGTTTCTGGTTAAGTAATTGAACTTTATTGACTTAGGTATTTAATTCGTTTCTTACCCATGAAAAATCATAGAACTTTCTTTACTATATCGGTCAGAGCAACCATAAGCACAGCAGGTGTAACCCATCTTTTTGACTGTTGTCATGTGATTTTATGTTGGAGCCAGAAATTTTGATGTCATGCGCAGTCTATCAGTATATATGGTTGAAGGGTGTGAAGCAAACTCTTTACAATGTATACAAAGTTGTTTTACTAGATGTATACAAATATACATCTAGTTTTTATTGAAATACTCCTAAAATTTTCCTAAAATTTTTCTAAAAATTCCTAAAATTCCTAAAATTCTTACCTAAAATTTTCCAGAAGTATGCTATGATCCCTGATAATGTCATCTACATATCGAGCATAAAGTATTGGTTTTTCAGGTAGAGTTTGAATAATTTCTTTTTCGAGGTATGCCATAATCACTTCTGCGTATAATGTTGATAATGGGGATCCCATAGGGCTGCCTTGTGTTTGTTTATATTTCCTTCAAAATGGAAGATGTTGTTCTCCTTGATGAAATATAAAGTATTCTTTAACTCTTTCAGTTGTGACTTGTTTAGATCTTTGTTGATGTTTAGTTGTTGCATAATTAATTCTATGGCTAGCTCGACAGGAGCATTTGGGTATAATGCCTTAACGTCCATGGAGGCCATAGTTATTTGCTCTAGGTCTTGATTAATTACCTTGATTTTTTTCTATAAACTCGTAGCTATAGTTACTTTGAAATATTGCACGTAAAAGAGAATAGTAGAATGATTAGAGCTATCTTATAGTCAGAAATTAGAACTACTAATAGGAATTGTATTGGTAGGCATTCAGATGGTTTGCTAGATTGTTTTCATCAGAAACCTAAAAGATTCATGGCATCCTAATATATGCTAGATTATGAATTTACAAAAATAAATTTTACCTATTTGTTTTGATTCCATTGTGTGTGCAATTTTTTATATGATTTACCCAGTATATGTGCCATGCATGTTGAACCTAGACTTAAAATTGCTGATAAATCTTTTGAAATGAAAAACACTGAAATTTGTGTAACTTGTTGGTCTAATCTAGCAAGCATTTTTAGGAAGCATGCTTTGTTTTGTTCAGAATATGACAATCCTGAAGTCAAGCCGAACAATTGCCTAAATGTGTGAGGTGGAGTGAAGAAAAATAAAATTAGTGATGCAAAGACTAAATTAAAAAAAAATGTATTAACTCATTTCATGAGTATATTTAAACTCTACACGTTTTGGTTAGAGTTGTTTCAGAAATTCAAGTGTTGATGTCGTGCTATACTTATATCTGTCATAGTGCACACAGTATCTGCAAAAGGAAAGGATTTAATGGAATAGGACCGCACGTTGTCCAAATCACTCCAAGGCAGAAATTGACGAAACATAGAAATAGTCTTTTATTAAAGGTTACATGCAAAAACCCTTTTAAAAGTTAAATTTTTTTATTACAGATGATACTAAAAAAAGGTGAGGAATAAACAATAGAATCCAAATGTTCAAGTTAGGTATACAGGTATGTAGTCGAATGGAAAGTGGGTCGACACTTAAGTCTAATTTGGCAGTAGGTAAGTCTCGTTAGTTGACAATTCTGAGTTATATGGGGAGGGGGCTGGTCCCTCTGAAGACTTCCTGCTTTAATCCACCCGAACACATGAACTCTCCGCGCAAAAAAGTTGTGTGAAGAAACTGAATCTTTTAGAATATGACGCTTGTATGTGAGGTAAAAAGTGAACAATAGATACAAGTTAAAAACACATGTAAACACGTTATTTGCTTCGTGAGAAGGGCAGAAAGTAGCTATTCATTTTACCTGCTGGCATTCCGTAGAATGCAATACAGCACGTTCAGTGGCGTAGCCAGAAATTTATTTCTTAAGGGGGGTCCATGGGTTTATTTCATTGGTGAAAGCCCCCATATATATATCATCATACTAAATCTCCCCCTCAAGGAGGGGGGGGTCCGGACCAGAGGACCACCCCCTTGGCTACGCCTATGAGCATGTTGTCTCTGAGCTGTATCTTTGCTTACGAAAGTTGCAGCATATCCTCGAAGAGCACGTAAATACCAACTTTGAGGGTTGCAAGTAAACTTGGGTGAGAATCCGGTTGAATTGAGCACAGGTAGGTATGGCATACCAGCAATACGATAAAATAAGGGAATTATAGTGTAGCTACACAGCACGACGATCCCCACTATACGTTGATTCAACTCGCCGCGAACGTCTGGAGGGCCAGACTTAACAACTGGGCTGCAATGCATTTCGGTGTATGTATATCACCATGAGGCAGAATGTCGTATCAGTCGTCGTTCGCAGGTATATATATTGAAGTGTGTTGCGCAAATAAGGTGTCTGTTGTTCACAAATTCTCCATTCACGTATTATTGCATGTCGACGCACCTCCGAAAGGGTTATTGTTATGTGCGTCATCTTTTTGCATATGTTTTCTTTTCTTATTTTTACGTGCAATTTTTCGTTCATTCTCGATGAGTAGCTTCCATGGCAACGGGAGATCGATGTTGTAATTCTTGTTGTAGTTTTAATTTTTTGTTTTTTCGATAACTGCCTCGGCGTAACATAAAGTTCATTCAGTTTGGTGTCAACAAATCAAAGTAGTGTCTTCAAATTGGGGTTTGGCTTGATTGTTGATGAGAGAGTAGTCGATAAGTGATGTTTTGTTCTCAGTTTTGACTCGATTACTGATGTGTTGGTTGAGGCGATATTTTAATTTGTTTTTGGTGCTACCTATATAGGATTTCGTTGGGCTATTTGGATTTACATTTGGATTGGATAGGAATCTTGTATACACCACATTTGTAGAGTAATTTACTTGGTTCTTTGTTATTCATAATAATATTTTTGTAGGTATTGACAGATACACCAAAGCTCTTTTCTTCTGCCAAGCATTCTTTCTTGATGAGGTTGTTAATGCTTGGGATGTATGGTAGTTTCCCACAGTATGTGGTAGCTTTATTATTAAATTTTGGGTGTTTTAATTTTGAAATTAACTTCTTGATAGTGTCGGCTTTATAGCCAGAAACATTGGCTGTACGGTAAATCCAGGTAAGTTCTTCCTTTCTAAGTTTATAATTGCTGCAGTGCGAGAAGGCCCTCATAACAAAAGATCTAAAAGCTGCAATTTTTTTGTGACCACTGGTGGAAGGAATCTCTTGGAATCGGGACAGGTTTGTAGGTTGGTTTTCGATATACGCAGAAGTCTATCTTTTTGGGTTGTTTAATTATCATTACATCAAGGAACGGAAGTTTTTGTTCCTCCTCAAGTTCTAATGTGAGCTGAATTGAGGGATAGACATCTAAGAAGATTTGGTGAATTTCACTGATTCGGTTGTGGTCTTATTGAGTTGAAAATGAAGAACGTGTCATCTATGTATCGACAATAAAATAGGATATCGTCATGTTGTTGTGGTAGGACTTTGTCTTAAATTTCTTGCACAATAATTTCGACGAACAATGATGAAAGGGGTGACCCCATTGGTGTTCCAGATTTTTGTCTGTAAGTTTTCTGGTTGTATTGGAAAAAGTTATTGTGAATATATTTGAGGATGTCCACAATTTCAACTATCTGTATGGGTTGTAGGATTCTTTATATTCCTCATTCTAATATGTGCCCTCCTAACATTTATCTTAAAAGAAAAATCACCCTGATGTATCTGAAACTGCATTGCACATTTCTAGCCTGCTATGAGAACTTCTCTGTTTAGAGCCAACAAAAAAGAAAATAATGAATGCTCCTTTGAGAATTAGAAAGTGCTCCCTCACCCATTTTGTTTCGAAGCCAGTGCCTCACTCTTTTTATTTTCCTTAAGTGAACCCTGCTTCATTATTGTGTTTTCAGTGTTATTTTATTTAAGTTTCCAAAATGAGGGGGTGCCCATGGGTTCCCCACTCTTCCGGCTGTATTAAAGGAGCTGATCCTCCAGGACTTGGAAAATAAAGTACTTGCAGAGTATAAAAGGGGACCAGCGCTATACATTTGCTATGTAGACGAAATCCTGATATTTTGGAAATACTCACGTGAGGAATTGCATATATATTTGCAGAATACATGTCCTCAAGATATGCTACAATAAAATTCCCTGCAGAATTCGAGATTAACTACTCACTGCCTTTTTTGGACATACTACTCGAACGTGACCGTGAAACGTACAACATCCGACATTCTGTGTATAGAAAACCCACTGCATGCACAACAATAATTCCTATGGAGTCCTTCCACCCAATGAGATATAAGAAATCAGCAATTCATTTTATGTTAAATCGGGCATTTACGCACTGCTCTTCTCACTCATCACGACAGCACGAGATTAACATCATCAAGGATATTGCAGCAAGACATGGATACAATGAATCTATCGTAAACAGTGTACTTGGTAAAATAAAAAGAGCCCGACAAACCGTTCTGTCCCGGGACAACAATAAAAACAGGTTCGTTGGGTCACTTGATTATAACCCCCGGATCATACCAGTTGTGAAAAATATTTGCAAAAGAAACCATATTGATTTTGGTGTTAAAATAGAAAATATACTATCCATGATCAAAAAAAGACGGATCCCATCGAAATGTCAAAGAAATTTGGTATATATAAAATTCCTTTGAAAGCAGAGTCTTCTACAGCAGCCAATAAGGTGTACATAGGATCAACCTCCCGTTCCCTTGAAACTAGAATTAGGGAACATCGATATAATGTTAGAACTGGATCAGAGGCAACAGCCCTCTCACGATTATTGAATGGAGGTTAATATTTCCCCAACTGGAATGAGGCCTCAATCTTAGTCACACCATTTAAAAAATCATCCTTGCTATTTACAGAAAGCCTCATCATACATAGCCTAGGACATTTATGCTGCAATGACTCCACACCTCTATATATACCACGAGCTTGGAAACGCCTATTGGATAAAACTGAAAACGATGAGACAAATAACTCGCCACCAAATGTATAAAATCAACAAAAAAAAAAAATAATTACTTTGGTCCGGGACAAATGCGCAGAACATTGTTTCCTCCACACTTTATGCTTTTACATCAGTGTCTGAACTCTAATACTTATATACATGAGCTTCGAACTACGTTCCACAGTGTACTAACATCTGATGATGGACCCATAGTGGGTCTGAAAGTACTCATGTTTTTTTAAAGCATTTTTTAACCTGTATATATACTAAATGCTTTTAATTCGTGATACAATTTTAATTAGTGTTAATCGTGCTCAGACGGAGGAATAATCATATATGAGAAAGGAGATAGATGGTGCTGTACATATGTCATATAGCTGACAGAAAGACTGTTGTAGACGAAACAATTATTTTCTGTGAAATAAGTCTTAACGATCGGTGAACTCACCAGGTAAGTCTGCATTTTCAATGAGATTTTTGATGAGAAGCACAATGAAATCTAAGAAAGAAGCAGTGCAAGAGAATCTTGTATCTGAGGTAAGTAACAACAGTAAATGAGTGTGGCATTTGTTGAAAAAAATGACAATACTCCACGATTCTCGAAATTTTTCACTTAATGAAACCATTGCTGAAGAATGGTTTCATTAAGTGAAAAACTTTGAGAAAACAGGTAAGTCTGGCATTACCTCTGGAAACCTTCCGCCATCTGGTATAGTTGATGCCTCAGCTTGCATAGGCTGTTGTTCAGGCTAGAGGACCTACACGTTATTAGGTAGGTATATCTAATGTTTTGTCCGTTGAGTGTAAAACATGAAACCAAAGTCATTATCCTAAGCTAAAGAAATTTTCATAAGTTATTCTTGATAGGCACCATTTGATATTTTAAGTTTTTCCTTCTGGTGAAATTATGTTTTATATAAACAGCTGAATAAATTTGCATAACTTACAGATATAAGATCTTTATATTCATTTCCTGATGTTAGGTGGAGTCATTGTAGTGGATAATCCTTCTCCATTTAGAGTTCTGTCTAGTGTGTCATCTCTTTAAATTATTTTCCTTTGTGTTGTTTAATCAGTGGTCACATCTCTTGTTTTCCTAGTATCAGAGGTCGAAGTTGTCCTATTTTCCCTATATTTTTGAAAAATCACTGAAATTTGTCCTATTTTCCCATATGTCCTGTATTTTCTAAAATGTGTCCTATATTCCTATTTTTTTTTCACTTGCCAATTTCCAAAAATGGTAGAAAAATATATTTGCAATCTTATAAGTTCAGGTTATTACAGACATGGTTTGTTCGCATCCTGGAATTCCATTTTGTCCTGGAAATGCCCTGAAATTCTGTTAATGTCCTGGAATTTTATCCATTCCTGCCTTTTTGTCCCTGCGTGGTGTTTTGTAGTTGAGGATTTTTCTATTGACATAACTTATGTCTGACGAATTTCCCTCCCCGCCCCTGCAAAATGTGGGGTGAGGTCTTGTCTATTAGGAGGACAAGCTTCGTTATTAGCATCTTTTGTGTCTTGCTTATGTTATCACTTTGTCTGTCCGACCAGGGAGACTTTATCTCTGCAATTATTAGTTCGATTTGTAAAATTTTTTTCTATTGAGAAACTTAAAATGTTAGAATGATGATGCATGCATTCAGATTTTTTTCCGATACACAACTTCGCTCCTTAGAGAGCGCAAATGGAGATTGTATCAAATTTAAAATGCATTTTCTTTCATACATTTGCTTCCAAATATCAAATTGAAAAAATTATTTTTCCTTTCGATGACTTTTATATCGAAGACTATTTTAGTTTGTCCCTTTTTCAAATAATACATAAATTTTCCGCTAGGGGGCGCAAAGGTAAATCACGATTTTATCAATATCTCTCCGCTTCTAAAAGTCCGATTTGAAAAACTCTTCCTGCGTCGGATACAGCTCTTGGGGGGGGGGGGGCATAATATAATTTCTCATTTTTGGTAAAGAATGGTTTGGCCACCAGGGAGAATAAGGGTTTATTTTTGCTTCTGATGTATTATTTGCAACAAAATCTGAACTGGAAACTCGATTGAAAAAATTTCTCCGTGGACCGATACCGTTTGCCTCGAAAAACATTTTGAGAATACCTCCTGCTTAAAATAGTGCATAATTTTTCTGCCAGGGAGCATACATGTATATCTTATTTTTGTCCATATCTCTGTTTCTAGGAGTTCGATTTGAAAACTTCTTTGTTGGAGAACATTTTCAGTGCAAGATGTTTCTCATATAATTTCAAATATTTCTTGACGCGCAAGTGCACTGCTAGGAGGCGTAAGTTCACGTTTCTTTTACAGCAATATCTGTGGGACTAAAATCGCAATTGAAAAATATTCTTTTCCGATCAGAAACTACACTGGCGTGCAAAAATTAAGGACGAGGCGGTTTTTCGAGTGTAACGTCGTGCAGAAGTGCTCCACATAGACTCAAATCATACCATAAGATCCCCAAAATGTAAGAATATGGGACAAGTGAGCAAAACCGTCCAAACAAGGAATCCAAAGGATACAAAGGCACTTTATTGAAAGGGTAGCTTCGAGCACAACTAGACAGAAGACAGAAACGTCAATGTGACAGGTGGCTGCGAAGAAAAATCCAGTCTTTAGTAGTGGATATGATCACTCCTGACTACGTGGCAGGATTTATGTCTATCCATGCTGAGGACGAGGTTGTCAAGGAGCTGTTGAGACATTGCGGCCCATTCCTCTTGTAGCGCCAATCGCAGCTGCGGACTCGTTGCTGGCAGCTGGTGACATGCTGCCAAGCGTCACCCGAGAAGGTGCCACACATGTTCGATTGGATATAGGTCCGGGGACCTTGTGGGCCAATCCATGTGTTGAATATCTTCACTCTCCAACAACTCTGTGACAGCCACTGTACGATGAGGTGTAGCGTTGTCGTCCATGAAGAGGAACTCGGGACCTACAGCACCTATAAACAGACGCACGTGAGGCCGGTGAACCTCGGTACAATTGCGGACACCAGTGACTGAACCTCCTTGGAAGATGTGGAGGTCAGTATGGCTACCAAGCATGATACCGCCCCAAACGAGAACTCCGCCACCTCCAAAATGGTCCCTTTCGATGATGTTGGAGGTGTGATTGCGTGTTCCCTGCTCTCTCCAGATGTGTATACATCCAGAATCGCTTGTCAGACTAAATCGGCTCTCATCTGTAAAGAGAACTCGACCCCATTGCTGATGTGTCCAGTTCTTGTGTTCCTGGCACCACAGAAACCGCCGTCTCCAATGAGCAGGCGTTAATGGCACACACCGAACTGGTCGTCATGCAAGTAGACCATGTTTGTGCAGCATCCTGGCCACAGTAAAATGCGATAACGGACGTCCAGTTGTCTGTTGCATGTGCCTTGTGATTTCTCCCGCTGTCTGTCTCTTCTCGCCTGTAGGACAATATACCGGTCATCTGCCGCCATGGTTGCTCGTGGACAATTACTGCTAAACTCTCGGACAGTTGTTCCTGTCGTTTGAAATGCTCTCCAAGCTCGTGAAATGATGCTGTGAGCGATCCCGAACTCCTCGGCCATATTAGTCGCCCTTCGACCTTCTTCCAACTTCCCAATGACGTGACCTCGGGTAAAGTCATCCAGATGCCGTCTACTGGATTGCCTGTTGGCCATACCACACGGTGGCAGCAACTCGACATCGTTCAAACCGATGTACACCGTGCAATAGCTTTCACCGAATTGCTGAGCGTGCACCGCCCGTGTGCTTTATACCCTTCGACCTCCCCCCCCCCCAACCACCACACACGCACATGTCGTGCTGCATATGTGCACATGCCCTACCGTACCGGACCCTAGCTATCTCCTGAGTGGTCTTTCGGTCCATTCTGCCTGCTCGTTCCGCTGTTATGCTAGTTCCTCCTCTTCGTCATTAATTTTTGCACACCAGTGTACTAGCTATGAAAACTCCATATGTGTATTTTCTTCCCAAAATAATGCATGATTTCACCATTATGGGGCACAAATATTTAATTTATTTTTCTCAATATCTGTACTTCTAAATGTCATTTAAAAAATTCTTTTAACACCAGATATCATTTACCTTATGGAACCTTTTAGGTTTGTATTTGAGGTTTGTGGTTCACAATTCTGCCACTAAGCGGTGTTTGTGTACTTCCGTTTGTGACCTATCTCTGCCTCTAAAAACCCTATTGAGAATTTTTTTTTTTTTACTGTATGCCATTCGCAGATGGGGAGTGAATAAGATTTTTTTCTACAGTAAGAAGATCCTCTTCAAATAATGTGCAACTTTCCTTCTAGGGGTTGTAAAGATCAAAACGTTTTTCTTTCTATCTATGCGTCTGGTAGATGTATTTGAAAAGTTCTTTTTCCTTAGCATAGTTTTTGCTATGAAGAATACTTTTTGCCCGTTTTCAACTTTATCATCATGCAAAATTCTTCTGTTAAAAGGCATAGAGTTATATCATGTTTGCTTCTATATCTCTTCTTTTAACTGTTAGATTTGAAAATCTTTTGTCCCTAATACCTTCCTTCTGCTATGGGAAACGTTTTTTGCGCCATTTGTTAATATTCGTAACATTCTTTGTAGCCACTGGTGGAAGTAAGTAGCTGATGTTTTATAAGCAGCTGATGTGGGGTTTTTTGTGTGTGTGTGTGTGTGTGTGTGTGTGTGTGTGTGTGTGTGTGTGTGTTATTTTGACCTTTACTGAAATTTTCTAATGAATACTTTATATAAAAATTTGCCATAAAATAAGAAACTTAAGTCTAGTTGTTTCTTAGTATTTTCTGAGCTAAGTAATCACTTTGCATTTTCTAATCAGTTTTTTAATCATGCCCAGTTAAATTACCTTGATCACTAATGAATGCAGTTGTACACAGCCCTTGGACTAAGGTTTTCTTGTTATTATCTTCTCTTTCAAGTTGGAAATTTTTTGTGCATACTTTGTTTGCTGGAGAGAACAAAATTAAAACATAGCTACAGCATCAGTATTATGTTGAAAATTTCTTCTCTAAATAAAATTTAACACAAATACTTGCAAATTGCTGGGGAAAGTAGCCAGAAATTAAGCAAACTGGTGGACACCAAACAATGTCATAATTATTATCATTATTTTTGTAACTGTTCTGATTAATAAAACATATTTTTGATGTACGTTTCTAAAGGTCCAAAGTATCAGGTGGAAAAATCCTTATATTTTTAGCATAATTTCCTTTCGACCTGATGTCTTATATTTTCTGTGGAATCCACTTCTACCACTGTAGTATGAATTAGCTACATGCTAATAACGCTTTTATGCCTTACAGAATTGCACAACCTTTGCTCCTTCCCCAAAACATGTCCAAACTATCTGTCCTGCTCCTTGGGCCTTCTTTGATACCTCTTTCACTCTAAGTGGTGCTAGTATCCTCTCATTTCTAATATTATTCTTTTTGGTGATACCTCAGCATCTTCATTTCTTCAGTACTTTTCTGCATGTATTTTATCATTGGCTCAACTGCCCCGGTGGCGCAGTGGTCTAAGTGCAGGCTCCGCTTATGATCATTTGTCTGAAAGGGTCCAGGTTCGAATCCCAGTGTAGCATAGATGTTGTTTGTCTTATGGCCACAGTTCTCTTCCTCCCCGGAACCGGTTGCCCTAAATTAGGGACGGGCGACTGCTTATAGCCCATAGAGTTGCTCACTGTGGTCATTAAACCTTCAATAAAAGGGGGAATCATCGGCCCAGTTGTCAACGTTATGCAGTACATTTCATCTTGCTATGGTCTAAAACTCCCTTTTCAACCTCAGTGCCAGATTTCTACTATAGATATGATATTGATATTTGCCCGATATGTGAAAGGATATTCCACTTGATATTTGCTCGAGTTATTCCATCTCACTTGAACTCTAACCTTTTCATATCTCTTTACACTTTTATATCCCTATCTTTGCCTTTCACATCTCCATCTTGTTACAACTGAAAAAATGCAGAACATTTTAAAAGTGAATGTTTGGTGTAGACTCATATTCTGAGACTTCTGTTGCTGAGGATGCATTCAGTCATTGTGTTAGGATAGAAATGCCACAAGTGCCATTATGTAGTACCTTGTTACCCCCCCCCCCCTCCACACACACCTGTATCTTCCAATATTTATCTTACAATTAGCAGCCAGTGAGTAACTTTACATGTCCTAAAACTAGCTGTCATTATTGTAAGTGCATTCCATCAGGAAAATGGCAATTTTTCTGGCAAACAACCTCTCATGTCACTTAACATACAACCACATGACATCAGCTGGTATTCCATTTGTTGGGGGATAGCATCCCCATGACACAATTGTATGATTTGTTAGGATGCTGGAAATTAGTTTGGCAACAGCCACTCGTATCACTTAATATCAACACAGGGTCAGCAAGTATTCTGCTTGATTGGGAGATGGCATCCCTGTTGCCCTAGCTACCATTCATAAGTATTTTTGTGGCAGGATGCTGTATAACCTAAATATGTGGATCTTGTGTCGTAAATATCGTAATAAGCAAACTTAACAACGTACATTTCTGTTGTGAAAATACCCAAAAGGGTCACTGTATGTGTATGCATTAAAACATTAGGATTGTCAAAATTATTAACACAGCAATCGGACATCTCTGAATTACCTCTATTTACTGTTCATCACATAACATCAGTCACATCAGGAAACTTGAAAATTCCATCGCCCTGGAACAGGAAACGAACCCACATCTCCTGATTTCCGTTCGAGCCTGCTATCCATTACACCACCCAGGACAAAGAAGTCCCAAGTATGTTAGTGTTAAGAATCAGAACATTCTCAGATTTTTGCCAGTCGAAACAAGTTCAGCTTCCTCGTAGCATAGTGAAGTAAATCACCAGTTTCTTAGGTAAATTCTGTGGAAGAAATATTCTTTTCATAATACGTGGAATATCTGATTGTGGAGTTAATAATTCTAATGTATTTCCACATATTAGAGAAGAATATTTCTTTCACAGAATTTATTAGAATTGTCTTCTGTTTTTACATCTAAGCAAAAACTACTATTAGTAGTAAACTATGTGCTGACAGTGTTTTTCAGCTGCATTATATTATAGCTTATTGATCTTAAGTGTTGTACATATAATGGAGGAAACCCTTGCTTAATGTTATGTTTCAGAAAACTGCAATGTATAGTGAGGAATATTTTTTTTATAAGATGCAAATGAGGCAGTATGTTTTTTGCTGAGATTTTTATTGCCAGTAGATTTATAAGTATAAATGAAAACTTGTACAAAAAATCATTTAATTTTTTAATTTATTTCAACACAATAACTATGATGATCCTCTGAGTTCTATAAGATTTTTTATTTAATTGTGCCTTTTACTTCAAATGTGTTTGAAAACTTCTTGTTTTTAGTTAATTTTAGATTCTTTGACTTGCACTTTACTAGCTTCCGTGTCCCCATGTGTGATGGATGTTGAGCAAAAAGTGTTTGTATAAATATTCATTCATATTTTACACATCTATTTTCAGTACCAGACAGTACTTGATTGCTATTGTTATTTTACTTATAACTATTGTGTTATACTGTACATATATGCATTGTCATTGTGGCACAGTTTTTGAAGTCTTAATAGCCTGAAATTCAATGGAATAAAAGTTGTAAGTTCAGTATAATTCCTATAAAGCATCAATGCTACTTAAACCCCAATCACCGATCCATCCATCCATTAAATTCTGGTCACACACATATACTTCTTCAGTTTCAAACATATTTTTCTTGCTCTAGAAACTGAAATAAATATGCCTGTCAAGGAGGATGGTGGAATGAAAATTGTGCCAGATTTTATTAAAAGTTAAACTGAATAAGCATGTGCATATTATTATTCTTAACTTTATTCAAAAAAGTACATGGCTTACATCATCCTTGGTGTTTTCTGATGTAGCTGAAGAAAACAAGCGGGAATAAAAATGCTTTTATTGTATGATAAAACTGAGCAAATTTTCACAAGGCTTGACATTTCAGAACTTTTGATGTTTTTCAATGCCTGTTAAAAAGTAAAGTAAACGTCCTCTTTTGAAGTTGAGTCTATTACTTCAAAAATTTGGAATTTTGTTGCAAGATCCTAAATAGAAGTTTTATTGATAAAAGGAAAAATTCAACATAAAAAAAAAAATGATGGGCAGTTTAACAGCATGCAGAATACTGCTTGCATGTTTAGTAGGTTCATTGATGAAATCACTATTTTTGGTGTAAAAACTTTCCTTGAGGAACCTTTTTGACATTTGGAACATTGAACCTCACAAAAACAAAATGCTAATACAGAAAAAAATTTACATCAAAAATTGTGATTCTATGAATTAACCTACACTAAACTTATGTGCAATGTTTTCAATGTGCTCTTTAAACACCTGGTTTATTTATTTTTTATTATTTTTTTTAACTTTTGTCAACAAAACTTTTACTTAGAATTCAGCAAGGTAATTTTAAATTTTCTGTAGTAAGTCAGTCTCCTTTGTAAACAGAAATTTACTTTTCCTTTGGTAACAGGCCTAAAAAAACATAAAAAGATGAGAAATACCAGAACTTGTAAAAAAAAATTGTATTTAGTTTTACTATTAAATAAATGGTTTACCTCTTATTTATTTTATTCAAGTTTACTTTGAGTAATAAGCTGTTTTCAATTTACAATAAAGTGTCTATCCAAATGGCACTGCCCCTATTCTGTCTTGATGCCCAACGTTTGCTAAAGATAAAATTTAAAGATCTAGAACTGAACCACCATTTACATCTGCTGTTATTATTGCACTCAATTTTAATTTCTTTGTTTTGTTTTAAGTTTATGGTAAAAACCCACCTTTTCTGCAGAAGCAAAAGAGAACATGCAATGGGTTAGGGAGGCAAAAAATGGGCAGTTAAGGATTTTTCTAGTGTTGTAACTTATGTATAGCTAAATTTAAGTGCCCAGGTTTAATCTGATTAACAGTATGTCCAGTTTCAAACCCAGTGTTGGAGAATCTGATTTTAATAATTTGTAATTCTCTGTTCATTTTTTGCTGTAATGTTTGCTATCAATTAGACACACAAAGTGCTACAGTTTCTCCATAGTTGCTATGGAAATCATTGGTCCGATACTGAGAACAGGAAACATCAAATATACTATGGAAATCAAAAATTCCAGTGAAGTAACACTATTTAACATCTGAGTAAAGTTTATTTTAATGTTCTCAAGATTCTAACATTTATTACACAATTTCAGAATTGTTTATGGATTCTTATACACTGGTGTGCAAAAATTAAGGACGAAGAGGAGAAATTAACATAACAGTGGAACGAGCAGGCAGAACGGACCGAAAGACCACTCAGGGGATAGACTAAAGTCCGGTACGATAGGGCATGCGCATATATGCAGCATGACGTGGGGTGTGTGTGTGGGGGGGGGGGGTTTGTCGAAGGATATAAAGCACACGGGCGGTGTACACTCAGCAATTCGGTGAAAGCTATTGCACGGTGTACATCGGTTTGAACGATGTCAAGTTGCTGCCACCGTGTGATATGGCCAATACATCTGGATGACTTTACCCGAGGTCTCGTCATTGGGAAGTTGGAAGAAGGTTGAAGTGTGACTAGTGTAGCCGAAGAGTTCGGGATCGCTCACAGCATCATTTCATGAGCTTGGAAAGCATTTCAAACGACAGGAACAGCTGTCCAAGAGTTTAGCAGTGGTCGTCCACGAGCAACCACGGCGGCGGACGACCGATATATTGTCCTACAGGCGAGAAGAGACAGACGGCAGACAGCGGGAGAAATCGCAAGGCACAGACAACTGGACGTCCCTTATCGCATTTTACTGTGGCCAGGAGGCTGCACAAATGTGGTCTATTTGCATGACGACCAGTACGGTGTGTGCCATTAATGCCTGCTCATCGGAGACGGCGGTTTCTGTGGTGCCAGGAACACAAGAACTGGACACATCAGCAATGAGGTCGAGTTCTCTTTACGGACGAGAGCCGATTTAGTCTGACGAGCGATTCGGGACGTATGCACATCTGGAGAGAGCAGGGAAAACGCAATCACACCTCCAACATCGTAGAAAGGGACCGGTTTGGAGGTGGAGTTCTCGTTTGGGGACGGTATCATGCTTGGTAGCCGTATTGACCTCCATATCTTCCAAGGAGGTTTAGTCACTGGTGTCCGCTATTGTACCGAAGTTCTCCTGCCTCACGTGCATCTGTTTAGAGGTGTTGTGGGTCCTGAGTTACTCTTCATGGACAACAACGCTACACCTCATCGTATATAGTGGCTGTTGGAGAGTGAAGATATTCAACGCGTGGATTGGCCCGCAAGGTCCCCGGACCTAAATCCAATCGAACGGATGCCGGTCAAAACGCCGACAATCAAAACACCGACAGGTCGAAACACCGACAGTTCAAAACACCGACAATTATATGGACTCTAAGCCGGTGAGTAGAGGAACTTTATTCCGAGCGATTGCAAAATCACAGTGCAAAATCACAGTGGGTGGTATGGGGGATGACAACACCCAACGAATAGATATGCTTCCCCTAGCGGTGAACAATGCAACTTTATTCATTTCTATTCCGACCGACGGCAACATATTTTTATTCCGAGATATGGCAACATTTGAGTGGATGGGTGGGAATTGGAATGCATAGGAGTTGGATATGTCGATGCTTATGTGCTGCCCCTAGCGGTGAACAATAGATCTGCAGTCGGATAGCATTAATGAATTGGGAAACTGAGTATTTGCCAAACTGCCTCGTTGCTGCTGATGCATCTTCCCAATTGAAAACTCTCAACTTCATCAACAGTTGCTGTTCATTGTTCAAGCCCAAAAACTGCTTGATCACTTCCTTTTTTACATACTTGCAGATGTACTTTGATGGCTTTGACAGTCTGGCAAATTCAACATTTATGTGCGTCTGAAACATTTCTGACAACAGTGGAGAGTGTGGAACCACCCATCTGTTGTCTATGTCCATCTCCTGGTAGGTTTGGCCAATGTGCATTTTGATTTTTGTTGAGAATCCACCATCTCCAGGCTTTCTTCTCCTGTACAAAGGATACCCATCTTGGCCTGTTTGAGTTTCCTGGTGCAGTTCCTGTGGATACTTCGTGGAGCATTTCCCATCCACCATGCAAGGAGCTTTCATGTTGAGTGCACTACATGGGCTGTGGAGCATGTTTTTTGTAATAACTTCAAACAGCAAAGGGTCTTGTAGGGGATCTGGCAATTCTGTTGATATTACCGTTTCAATTTCAGGTCGGTCAGATTTTTTCTCATAGCCAGATGAGGATGTGAGCTTGCGGAAGGCCTCTATCCCAGCCGATGCAGTGTACGGCAAACAGCACGTGCAGCGATCATTTGAGGAGATCCTTGATTAAGATGTTCTGTAATTTGCTGCACTGTTGCCCTTCTGTTGTATGTTACCAGTCTGGACACTCTCCATTCCGCCCGAGGAGTCACTAGTTGATGACGACCACACGTTGCACGTAGAGACCCAGTTTTTTGGCTGACAGTCCAGTCTTTAAACACTTTAACAACAGCTGCTCTAGAACACTTCACGAATGCGGCGGTTTCAGTGATACTCGCTCCATGGTTCCGAGCTCCTACTATCATCCCACGTTGAAAGTCCGTCAAATCGCCTTTTTTACCCATCTCATCACCAAAAAATCACTTCTACTACTGTCGCAAGCACTAAGGTTTCCCTTTTTATGTTAGCCTCTCCTCTGGCGGCAACAGCGTGCATCCATAGCTCATTTGCTTAAAACTGTCAGGTGGTCATAATAAAGTGGCCACTCAGTGTATGTAGATGAACTGGAGGTAATCGGGGGCAAATGCCTAGACTACATGCAAACATAACTATGGCTGATCCTGTACTTTGGGATAGAATACTAGATTGTTTCCTGGCAGGTGACAGCAAACAATAAATTTATATTACAAATTATAACTATTACTTCCACAAATTAAATGACAATAAACTGACTTTTTTTTTTATCAATATATGGATAATGGTACTTGTCATGGAAACATGATTTTTGTCACATAAAAAGAAATAGCTGGTTCCTAAGATATTGAAATATTTGAGACACAATGCCCTTGAAAATTGTACAGTTTCTTCCATAAGCATTGTTTGGTTGTTATTCCCTTCTATCACACGCCCATTTGTGCATCCACTCCAATGTTGCCATCTCTCGGAATAAAAATAATAAAGTTCCATCGTTCAACACTAGGGCAGCACATAAGCATCGACATATCCAACACCTATGCAACCCCCTTCCCACACATCCACTCAGATCTTGCCATCTGTCGGATCAAACATTAATGCAGTTCCATCGTTCACAGCTAGAGGCAGCACATAAGCATCGACATGTCCAACATCTATGCATCGCCCTTCCCACTCATCCACTCCGATGTTGCCATCGCTCGGAATAAAAATATGTTTCCTTCGCTTGGAATAAAACTTCATAAAGTCCGTCGTTCACCCCTAGGGACAGCACATAAGCACCGTTTGGTTGTTGTCATCCCCTTCTATCACCCACACATTTGTGCATCCACTCCGATGTTGCCATTCTCGGAACAAAAATAATAAAGTTCCATCGTTCACCTCTAGGGGCAGCACATAAGAATCAACATGTCCAAACACCTATGCATCCCCCTTCCTACCCATGCACTCAGATGTTGCCATCACTCGGAATAACAATTTATAAAGTTCCGTCGTTCACCGCTAGGGGCAGAACATAAGCCTCATTTGGTTGTTGTCATCCCCTTCTATCACCCACCTATTTGTGCATCCACTCCGATGTTGCCATCTCTCGGAATAAAAATAATAAAGTTCCATCGTTCACCGCTAGGGCCAGCACATAGGCATCGACATATCCAACACCGCATCCCCCTTCCCAATCATCCACTCAGATGTTGCCTTCGCTCCGAATTAAAATGTTCCCATCGGTCGGAATAAAAATTTATGCAGTTGCATCATTCACCACTATGGGCAGCACACAAGCATCGTTTCCTTGTTGTTATCCCCTTCAATCATCCAGCCATTTGTGCATCCACTCCCATGTTGACATCTCTCATAATAAAAATAATAAAGTTCCATCATTCACCGCTAGAGGCAGCACATAAGCATCGACATATCCAACACCTATGCATCCCCCTTCCCACTCATCCACTCCGATGTTGCCATCGCTCGGAATAAAAATATGTTGCCATCGGTCAGAATAAAAATGTATGAAGTTCCGTCGTTTACCGCTAGGGGTAACCACATCCATCGATTGGGTGTTGCCATTCCCTTTCCCACCCACTCTGTTGCATCGCTCAGAATAAAGTTCTTCTACTCGCTGGACAATTATATTAATCCATATAATTGTTAGTGTTGTGGTTGTCTCGGTTAGGATTTGTTGGTGTTATGATTGTCGGTGTTATGATTGTCGCTGTTTTGAACTGTCGGTGTTCCGGCCTATCGGCGTTTTGAAATGTCGGTGTTTTGTACTAGAGCCCAATCGAACACTTGTGGGACCTTCTCGGGAGACGCTTGGCTGGCAACAAGTTACCAGCCGCCAGCAACGAGTCTGCAGCTGCGGTTGGCGCTACAAGAGGAATGGGTCGCGATGCCTCAACAGCTCCTTGACAACCTCTTCCTCAGCATGGACAGACGTTGTAAATCCTGCAACGCAGTCAGGGGTGATCATGTCCCCTACTAAAGAATGGATTTTTCTTGGCAGCTGCCTGTCACATGGACGTTTCTGTCTTCTGTCCAGTTGTGCTCGAAGCTACCTTTTCAATAAAATGCCTTTGTATCCTTTGGATTCCTTGTTTGGACGGTTTTGCTCACTTGTCCCATATTCTTTACATCTTGGGGATCTTATGGTATGATTTGAGTCTATGTGGAGCACATCTGCACGACGTTACATTCGAAAAACCGTCGCGTCCTTAACTGGACACTTCAGTGTAATACCACAATAAATGGAGAGAAATTTCTTTGCTTTTTCAATATTTTTTTTAGATGTTATGCAATTTTCCAGCAAAGTAAGTTCTGAACTGTTGTAATTAATTATTCTAGCAGGGATGAGAATGTTCCATGATTTTCAAGATTTTCTGACCAAGTTGCATCCCCCCCCCACCCGCTGCCATTTTTCTTTTTTATTATATTTTGAGTTTTTATATTTTTCTGATCCTTGTTCCTCATTTTCAATATCTTCAACAATAGTGAAAAAAAGGCTACTTTTTCCTTTTTAAGAATTTTTTTCTGATGGACAGCATGTTTTCTGATTTCTAATGGTACTTCTTCAAAACCAATCAGTACAGCAGGCATTTTTTGTCCCCACCTTTTTTTTTTTTAAACGAAATTAAATTTCAAAATCTGTATTTAATCTGTTCGTGGTAAAATGTGAGCCATTTGTGAAACCCATTAATTTGTTTTCATGGCAGAGTGAATAATGCAGTACTGATTTTTTTTATATTTAATTCATTTAAAATGTATGGGCAACCATATGTTTTCTTATGTTTAAAGCAAAATTGTGTTGAAAAATGCTACTGCTTCCTCACTGTGCAGAGAAAGCGACTGCATGGGGGGGACGAAAGATGGCAATGGTGAGATACAATTCAGTTAAAAGTTGGAGTTCTGATTTCGAACTTTAATTTCTTTTGTGAACTAAATTAAAAATGCTTGCTCTTTTTGTTTGTTCATCTAGCCAGAAATTACTAAGCAATAGGAAATCATGCACTTTCAGAGGAATTAAACTAAAAAACATTAATGCAGCTCTTCAAATGAAAACAACTGTGAATCACAGAAACAGTGCAATTTCTAACAATAAATAATTTTTTATTTGAATTTTGCTTCAATAAAAAAAACTGCTTCATCCATAATTAACTTTTCCTTATCCTTAAATTTCTAATGTATTATTTCAAACTATTGGTATATAAACTGCATTTGGTTTATATATTGATTGGGGTATGTGAAATTTTTTAAAGAGTAAACACATTTATAGTCTAACTATAGATTTTATACCTATACCGGGTGTCCTAAAAGTTACCTACCAAGTTTAAACAAAGATAACACCATAACAGCTACACAGAATGTTAAGAAATTTTAACATTGTACTCAGAGATAGTTGGAATTTGTGATAAACCAATGTTTCTGTTTCTTTGCAGGAGTCGAGAAAATGACAACACATACCACAAAGCAGCGTATCTTCAGTGTGGGAGAGTATTAGCAATCATCAGAAGGGGAGTGGGGCATTCCAGAAGAATATATATCATGTGATTCTATCATAAAGTTCACATACCATTACGTGACTACAAAGTTCTTCATAAAGACGCCTTGACGTTTTCTTGTTTCACTCGTTATCTTGTTTCACACGTTATGTAAAGTGGGCACAGTCTGCTCCGGTGCATTAAATTATTCAATTAAGATACAATTCAGTTAAAAGTCCTAAAAATGTTACTTACGGAAGTGCGAGTTCAGTCCCACATCGGTATTTGATTGAGAGCGTCTTGGTGAAAAGTTGTATCCTGCTTCTATATGGTCAGGTTTTTTTTATATTTAATTAATAAATATAAAAAAAATTCGAGAGCCTTTTGGTAAAAAAAAAAAAAAAAAAAACGTTGAAGTAGGATACAACTTTTGACTAAGAGGCTCTCAATAAACTACCGATGTGGGACTGAACTTGAACTTCCGTAAGTAACATTTTTAGGACTTTTAACTGAATTGTATCTTAATTGAATAATTTAATGCACCGCTGCAGACTGTGCCCACTTTATATAACGTGTAAAACAGAAAACTTGGACGTCAAAGCGTCTGTAAGGGGGAGGGGAATTCCAGAAAAACGTCAGCATCAAAGCCATACCAGACAGGCATACTATAAGGAACATTGTCACCAAATTTCATGCAAAGGGGTCGGCGTTGGACAATCTGACCCAAACTGGCATGCCCTCCACATAAAGGTCCGATACCAATGTTGGAAGAGTGCGAGAAACATTTGACAGGAGCCCGAAAAAGTCTATCCGATGGGCTGCGCAGTAGTTGGGGCTGACATGCAGCAGTGTTCGTCGTATTCTCTCAACAGATCTGCGTCTGTTCCCGTATAAGATCCAGACACAACAGTCTGTAACAGCAAGGAATAAAAGTGTAAGGCTGGCATTTGGTGAAACAATGCTGAACAGAATTGAGACACAAAACATTGACACAGGGTTCATCTGGTTTTCAGATGAGGCTCATTTCCACCTCTATGGCTTTGTCAACAAATAGGTTTGCATTTTTGGGGGTCCATAAACCTACATCTTGCTATTGGTGCAACCCTTCACTCACAACATGTGACTGTGTGATGTGCCTTGTTATGATGTGGAATCTTCAGGACCATCTTCATGAATGAAACTGTAACATCTGCGAGATATTGGATAGTGTTGGAAATGGCTTTCATTCCATGTCTGCAGGGTTTCACTGGTGATGACCTGCAAGATGGTGCATGTCCGCATCATACAGCACTGGTGTTTTCATTGCTCCACAAACATTTTGGAGAATGTGTCATTGCCTTGTACTATCGCAAACATTATGGCACTGGAGTGGATTGGCCACCCTATTCTCCAGATCTCAATCCTTGCCACTATTTCTTATGGGGTTTTCTTAAAGACCAGGTGTACCGGTCCAGCCCATGCACACTGAAGGAGCTCTGAATAGCTATTGAACATGAAATCCCACTAACCTCGTGAGCCATGTGATCTCCAGTTTTTGTACTGTGGTTACATAATGTCATTGCAGTCGAAGGCTGATGCATTAAACATGTTATGTAAATTCCTGTCATTAAAGATTCCTACACACTGATTTCTCTTTCTGGTCTTCTTCATTCCTTAATCATATCGCCTTACTCTTGGTAGGGCCGGCGCAGTGGTCTAAGCAATGGCTTCTGATCATTGGTCCAAGATGGGGTCTGGGTTCGAATCCCGGTGAGGCATGGATGTTGTGTTTGTCTTATGGCACTGGCTCTCTCCCTTCTGTGGAACCAGTGGCCCTAAATTAGGGACGGGCAACTGCTTATAGCCCACAGAGCTGCTCATGGTGGTCGTTAAACCTCCAATTTAAAAAAAAAAAAAAAAAAAAAATCTTGGTAGGTATATTTTGGGACACCCTGTATATTTTTTAGTTTTATTATTTATTCTCTAATTTTTTCAATAATTGAATCAAAAGCAAAGTAGAAACATATGTTTCAAAATCATTATAGCCTAGTAGACATAAGTTTTGTAGAAATTAAACCTAGTTACATTTTCACTGGTATTTCAGTTTTTGTCTGTGATTCTAAGTTTCTTATTAAGTGCAGCTAACATTTTCAAAATTCTGTGTTCAGTTTGCTCAAGCCTGTAGGGGTTGTAGATTACAGGTTGAACTGACCTGTTGTTTTACTATATTTTAAGTAGTAGTATTTAGTTTGCATGTCCTGGAAAAAAATTAAGAAAATCTGGAAAAGTTGTGGACTTTTGTAGTTGAGTAAGAGTATGAACAACGTTAAAGTGGAACCCGTGTAGAAATGAATGTGGTGTTGATTAATATAGTTAATGTCTGTACATGTTATGTTTAAATGACATGCAATGAAATAACATGACCTTAAATGACATGCAATGAAATTTTTTCTATAGTTATGTATTAATAGATTCAGTGGTGTTGTCTTTTCTCTTTATCTTTTGTTTAGTGGCAATGTTTCAACAGATTCTGATCACAGTGGGTGTGATGAAGAAGACATTGACCCTATTTTTCAATGGAAAAAGTTAAAAATCCTATCACTTCGTCATTTAGAAAATTTGTCTTCCATGAAATTCCTGCGTCGCATTGCCACCCAGTGCAGACACTTTGAATCTCTTAACATTGACAATGCTGGTAATGACATGATGATTCCAAATTTATGTCCCTTGTTCTCATCTTCAGTCTCACTTTCAACTGTGAGGTAAATTCTTTTTCATTAAATTTGGTTCATATTTGACTTTCAGTGGAAGAGTATTTAACACATATCGGTTTACAATGATATTCATTGTACAATTATTCTCAAGGTGAAATTCAGGATATTGCGTTAAGATTTTTGCAAGAACACAAGTACAGTAGCAAACAAAGATGGATAACATTAAGCTGGGACCTCTTGTATTTATACCCCAGGAAAGATGTATTTCCAAGAATTTCAAATATGTAGCATAGTAATGAAACATTGTGCTTGGGTAATACAAGAAGAGAAAGGAAACTTCAGAAAGGTAAAAGAACTGATGCACAAAGAAAACTGTTATTTTGCACCACAATGTAAGGTAAAGACAGAAAAGAAATACATCAAGGTTCTATGTCCAACAACTTGTTTCTCACTGTTGTATTGTACATACTGTAAAAGATGCCAGTGTTTTCTGTGAGTTTCATCCATATCTTCAAGTAACATAAATGTAAGGACCACTTCATTGAAACTGTTCATTTGTTTGATATGTGAAACAACAAAGTAGGGCGACATTAAGCTGTAATCCCTATATTCAGTGCCATAACTTGCTCTTAATGTGCCCTGTTTAAGGTTTTATTTTTGGGCCCCTTAATTTTTTTTTGGGGGGGGGGATTAAAAAATGATATAACAATTGTTTATAAATTTGTGTATTCAAGAAATTTACAAAAACATTCACATTATTTATAAATGAAAATAATTATTTTAATTTCACTTTTCTGGCTTTCATTTCAGCAAATTCATATATTTCATCATCATAATTAATCTCTTTAATATTATATACAGTCAAAATTATGCAGGGCTAGTTCATCGGCGTAATCCTTGTGCCTCCCCTGCTTAATGATGTCACAGGTACGGATGCTGAACCATAGAACCACATAAAATAGCCAACAAGGCCAAGAGGTGCATACACACTCGAAGATCACTTTTTTACTAACCTTGACGGGAGCTCTGCTCACATGAGGAAGGAAGGGAAGCTTGATCTTCGAATGAGCCCTCCCTTCCTTACGGATTGGATGCATATATTTAAAGAAATTGCGTTTAAGGTTGTTGTTTTTTTTTTTTTTTAACTTGCTCTTTTAATCATGACATTACTGATACAAGACTACTTAGTAGCAAACAGTTTTAACTGGACGCAATGAAAACAGTGTTTTATTTCATCAACTGCTCGTGAAATTTTATTTATCCCGTCACTTAACGCATTTTCGAAAAACAATTTTTTTTGTCAGTTCCATCTCAGGGCCTGCTTCGTCCTGAGGCCTGTATATCTGCCCAGTTATGGTACTGCCTGTATTTGTATACTTTTGGAAATTTCATGTATTAATAGTATTTATTGACGTACTTTGTATATATATTTTTTACAAGCCTTGTTACTTAAGATGTAATGAACTTTGTGATTTGTGTAAGAATCGATGTTATTTTTATCTTCTGTTTCAGTGACATTGTTGCACCAGATTATGGTCACAATCTATGTGATGAAAATGACCTTTTCCCCCTGCATTATTGGAAAAATTTAAAAGTCTTATCTCTTCAGAAGTTCAAAAACTTGTCAGACCTATATTTCCTGAGCTTAATTGGCATCCAGCAAAAAAAATTTGAATCCCTGAACATTGACAATTCTGGTACTGTCGCATTAATTCCATCTTTAGGTGACATGTTCCTATGTTCAGAATCACTTTCAACTTTGAGGTAATTTTTTTTTTAACCATTAAAGTTGGTTCATATTTTACTTTCAGTAGCATAATATTTGACTCATGTCAGTTTTTACTTGATGTAATATTGTACAAATAACTCAACTGTTGGGATCTGGTACAGATGTATTTCAAGCTGCTTTCCCTGCCTCTTCAGATGTTTCAACTGGAAAACCTTATTCTGACTGAAAGCAGCTTGGCTCATTGTTTCTCATGGATCTGTTCCTAATGGTAATGAATACATTATCGGTGTTTTCTGTATCAGCAGGTATTGTTAGTGACTGTTCTCCAGGTGATTGACTACTGAGTTCAGTTCCTGTAACTATTTACACTGAGTTAAATTTGTTTTCACATAATCTCTGTGATTTCTGGAAATGTCACTCTGTATTGGAATAGCTAAATGAGTAATGCCCTCATCAGGGCTTAAGAAATACCATGCCAGAGATGCCTGGGGCATGTAATTATTGGTGTGGGCAGGTAAAAAAACAATCTAGTTGCCCGGTCCAGGCAACTAAATTTAAAAATAAAGTTTGGAATAAAATTTCCTACTACAAGAAAAGACAGTCATTGCATTTAGTGTTTCATTTCACTTCTAATCACAGAAAGTTGTATTATTGTTACGGAGTGCCAAGGACAGAAGAATATCACTTCTTTTATTATATTATGTTCTTGGTCCAAAAATTGGAGCCATATGTTGTTTACAGTCAGCGACTGGATGCATACCACTGATGGAATCAGCACCTGATGATTAGTGACAAAAAGCAAAAACTTCAATGGAAGGAACATGGCAGCATTACTAAGTTTCTCAAATACCAATTTTGGCATCATTGTCTTTTTTAAAACTTGAGTCACACACTTTTGTGCATTGCCAGTTTGGATACACACTTAAAATGGCAATGCAAAAGATGAATAAAAAGATTATCATATTTTTTAACTTAAAAGAAAGGAGGGTTCTGATTTGTTTTTTTAAAAGATGCATTTTCCTGGGCATCCAGCTTTTACTCCCAGGGCACTTAAATAATTTCGGCACATGCCCAGCTGGGCATGTAACTTTTCAGGTATTTTTCAAGCCCAGCCACATAGTGTAAAATTTTAAACAAAGTAGCTTTGCTACAGAAATTAGGTGTGAATGAAGTGGAGAGCATTTAGTATCTGGTTGCAAATTTGATACATTGTAAACCTGTTGCATCATTTTGCAGAACTTTATTTCGTAAAGGTGTTCACGATAGCCTCTACTTATTTCTGCACAAATCATTCTTAAAAATAAAGGAATTCCGCTCTTTAACATGCTAAAAATAACTGATTTAAAACAAAGTTTTACATGGTTTAAACAGGATGCTTCTGTGGAAGGTCTTGAATAATTGAGCGAAGCAAGGCCGAGCAGAGCTCTCTTTACGAGACTCGAGACAATTAGTTGTTCGGGCATAGGTATGAGATGACACATCTAATGATCGTGAACTTTTGCATACAATTGGACATCGTCCATGGTCAGGTTTTGGTGCCTTCCGATTCCCAAAATTCCATGTCGGTAAGGAATAATTGTCCAAAAACTTGATTTTATAGGGGTTTTTCCGGGTTTTGAGAAGGGATCGTTTGTTACCTATCTCCTCCAAAGATCTTCAGTCTATCTCGGTGGCACTTTCCACAGAGAAAGGGAAGGACATGGTGAGTGACATGGGGTTGGTATCGTGGTGATTGGTCATGTCGTATAAAAATAATGACCATTAAAAAAACTGAACAATTTTAATTATAATTGAAAAAAATCCGCTCTCTGTAAGAGACTTGGGACAATTAGTTGTTCGGGCATAGCTATAACATGACGCATCCGATCACAGTGATTTTTGGCATGCTATTGAACGTTGTCCATGGTCAGGTTTTGACGCCTTCTAATTCCCGAAATTCTGTGTCATTGAGGAATTTCAATTAAAACTAGATGGCCTTTTACTTGAACCATTGAACCGTTTCACGAAAGTCTGCCCACTAACATTAATGCAAAAAAAAAAATAGTTTGAATTGAAAAACGAAGAAATGGAAAGACTGTCTGTTAGCTCAACACTTGCTGCTTAATCTTTAATAATATAAAAAAAAAAGAAAAAAAAAGAAAAAGTTGTGTATGTGTCTTTCTCTCTCTCTCTACAAAATGAAAAACGTGGCTCCCGATCTGAGTGTCTTTCCACTTTGTTTACATGCA
Source organism: Macrothele yani (assembly GCA_039090855.1). Lineage (NCBI taxonomy): Eukaryota > Metazoa > Arthropoda > Arachnida > Araneae > Macrothelidae > Macrothele > Macrothele yani. The sequence goes on from CM076996.1 coordinate 11,933,140, forward strand.
ACCTGATCACAACCAAAGTGAAGGAAAGTAGTTCATGATAAATTTAAGGCATTTCTTTTTTAGAATGTTTCATACTTTCGTTCTGGAAGTCATAAATTTTAAGTGTTTTTTAGAATTTTTTATAATAGACTCCTTAATGAGCTTAGATTTTGCAATAGCTTCGCTCAAAATTTGCCAACTGTACCCAAGTTATTGGCAACAGTTGTCAGCTTGTCCTAGTTATGGTATTACTGGGTATCTGTTTAAAAATGTGAAAGCTATGTATGCTGGCAGTAGAGAGTGTACATGAGTTAGTGGTGTTTTGAAAAGGTTTTCTATTGTGTAAGGGTCACACAAGGTTTAGTAATGTCACCATGGCATGCATGTATGATGCCAAAATAGATAATGCTATTTTATGTCTTGGTAATTCCCATGCATGCAGACTGCTGTATGTTAGTTTCAACCCTGTTGGTGAAGAGCAAGTGATCTGCAGAGTAAATTATCTCTCCGGTACAAAGTTTTTATGAAATTCAATTTGAGTATAAATAAAGGAAAAACCAAAAGTTGTGTTTTTTTTAGGAAGGTACTATTAGTACTAAATGCGAGATCAGTCTAAAGGGTACAGAGGTAGACCAGGTGAATGAATTTGTATTTTTAGGAAGCATGTTTGCAGAGAAAATATATTGGATGGTGAAATTAGTAGGCGAGTGAATTCAGCTTTAGAAATCATAGTGGTTAGGAGGATTGCATAGAACTTATGGTTTCTCTAAAGTTCTGAATGGCTGTGCTTAAAAGTGTACTTGTTGCTGCTGTGATGTAAGGCAGTGAAACCTGGTTACTGCAAAAGACATGGAAGAGTCAGTTGAGTACTGGAGAGATGTGTTACGGGGTGTAGGAGGGGGCTGGCAAGACACATTCTGCTTGTGTGAGGAATGAAGAATGCAGTGCATATGTGTAATGTGAAGCAAAATGTTGTTAGTAAGGTGGAGACAAATATTCATAGGTGGTTTGGCCATGTCGAAAAAGTGAATGGTGAAATGCTCATTAAGAATTTATTCAGCCCAAGTGGCAGGAAAGAAAGGTAGAGGAAGGACAAAGAAATCATGGGAAGACCATATTCATAGATTCGTGAATGTCTGCATTAAAAAGAGATAATGAGTATGAAGTACAGAAGGTCTTGTGTGTGAGACCTGTGATGGATGGCAGTGAAGCTTGAGTTGTGTGTCAGGAGCATTGTAAATGGAAGCATTTGATGCATTAGCATTAAGTAAAATCTAATGCCGTTTGTTTTAAACTTTCATTTGGCAGATGTGCTTTCTTTGAAGAGCTAACCTCTGAATTGCAGGGAATAGGTTAGTGATATGTATTGGGAGGTGATTGTACTATGGGTGTAGCCCAGAAATCTGGGTTTTTGGAACATTCTGAACCGGGAATTCTGGGTTTTCTAAGTTTCTCAAGAATTTGGGAATCCTCAATCTTTTTTTTTTTTTTTTTTTTTTTTTTTGAAAATGTTTCAAAATGGTTATTAATTGAAAGCATTTCCAATTCTGTTTGCTTGGCAATTACTGTGTTTAATTAAAAACACTGCATTTTTGTAAGCAGTGTTTGTGAGGGTGGGTAATGCAAATGTCAGAAGGGCAAATGGAGACACTTATGCAGTGGCATGGCTGGGTGGGGATAAGGTGCAAAGATAGATGTGATGGAGAAGGAGAAATGTATAATTCTGGCAGATGGGGAGGGATTTGTAAAGGAAGAGTTCAAAGTCAACTTTTATTGCTTGACAAGAACTTTGGTCTGCAGTGAGACCTAGATCGGTAAAACAATGGCTTACGATTTATTTTTCCACTTGAGTTCAGGAGTGGATCCAGTTGGAAATATAAGCAAGTGTATGTTAAACATGAGGAATTTAGTTGCATTTCTTGTCTTCTTAGAGAACAGAAAAATATACAAGTAATTGTTTTCTCTACAACATATAAAATTTCAAATCTGATTAATGTAAGAAGAGATTCACCCAGTGGCCCAAGTCCTCATGGTCAGCAATTAAATGTAGCGATGTGGCATTATGAAAATAGGGAGTGTTTCATGGAAAACTTTGAATGAAAAGCAAGTAATTTTTGTGAATTTTTCATGAAATTGGTGGAAATTTCTGTATAAGCTATAATTAGCAAAGGGCAACTAATCCCAAAAATTTCACCTAAATTGGTTATATGCTCCTTAAATAGCCATTAAAAGTTTAATTGGGCTACTGAAAATCCCAGGTCTCCAAATGAATCATGCATCACTCAGCATGTTGAGGTAGGCCAGCTGTCAATCAACGACTCACTCTGTTTCGTGTGCTCATATGCTATCTCGCTTCAGCATCTTCCTTACCAGACTGGTTTAGAATTGAGAAAAAAAAAAATCCAGAGTTTTTAAAATAACTGATGGAAGTTTTTACAGTGGCCAAATTATATGAAAATAACATTTAGTTTTGAAATTCAGTAAAATCCTTTGAAAACTTCAAAAGTAATGCATGAACATTTTACTTTCTCTGAATTGTATTTGAAGATCAAGCAAAAGTTTCACGAAGCGAAACCCAAGGGTTGACAAGCTGCAGCGAGTAGGAGGTGGAGGCCTCTAGTGTAATATAAGCTGCTTTTTTTAATATGTGAAGAACAAAGGCATAGTGGCAGCCTATTATTGTGTAGTTAGTTAATGCATAGCACATTAAAAAAAAACCTTTTAAAATTTCCATGTTTGAAGGATTTCTAATATTTTCATGCTATGACATATACTGTCAAATTATTCTGTTCATCACGTTTTTTAAGCGTTCATTAGAGGAGCTTTACACATTTTGTTAGTTCTTATTATTTTTGTTGTTATTTGGTTCAAATAAAGATGTTTATTTACCTTGAGTCTTGCTTCTTAGTGTTCTTAATATCCCATATATGTCACTAACTCGATGGATGACATGCATTTTTTCCCTGATGTCTAGACGCACTGTTTTCACCCATAATATCAGTTCCATGAAAGACCAAGGGAGCAACAGAAAAACACCTCATCGTATTCACACTGTGAACAACACAAATTTACGAATTAAAAGAACATTTATTGTAGGTAAAAGATTCTGCACCGCTGTATCCTCATGTCAAGGTCAACAGGAGATTTAATCTGTGTCTTCATAAAATTCTTTATACGGTTAGAGTCCAGCCGTCATTAAAAGTCTTGAAGTTAAAGTTTTTAAAAAAATATATATTGATACACGTACTATGAGAAAACCCACAAATAACTTATTAAAAACCATATTTACACACCGCTGTTGCAATTTCCGGTCCCATGAGCTCTCGTGTCCTTTCTGAGTCAACATTTCGGATACTTCACCCAGGTCCAGTAGGCGTCAAATTTTGGTCTTAATCTATTTAGTACATAGGAATACTGCATAACACAAAGACTCGTTTATCTCAATCTCTCTCAAGAACCACTGTATCAACTCTCTCTCTCTCTCTCATCTTAGGCCTACGCATCGCTATTGACCACCTGTATGCGTTTCGCCCTTGTGGTTACCACAGCATCCTCAGCAGAAATGGTGACTATTTGCCTCGGTCAAAACAAACTTTGACAGATGTATTCTTGCGCCTTAAGTTCCGTCTGTTCCCTTGTTTCGTGCTTCCATCTACTGGCAATCTTCAAAATTTGATTCAGAATTGTTTCTTTTTAATATTGTGTTTATTTTTTGATTTTTGAAATAGTTTCTTCTCTGTTATTATATTTTTCCATGGGTTTGGCAAGATTATTGGGTTATTATTATTGCAATTTTCTGTTTTTTCAATAAGTATAGCTTCAGCCGTTAATATAGATTTCCATGTTTTTTGTTGAGAAACGAGATGTATATTTTCCCATGATGGTGCAGTTTGGTTTTCAATGCAGAATTCACTTAATGAAGTTTTTATTTCTTTTTTGTTCCCATTTGAAAGGTGTTCAATCATTCTTATTTTAATATTCCTTTTTGTGCTTCCAATGTACTGTGGAAATTATTGTATTATTTTGATCAATTATTGGGATAGAGTATACTCCTGCTTTCTTCAAGATTGAGCCATGTATGTTGTCCTTTTGTTGTTAGTAAGGATCTAATATCTTGTACTTGAGTTCCAAAATTTATATTATTTTTTAAACATGTTTTTTTTTTAAAGTATTATTAACTTCTGGTATATATGGGAGTGGCCCACAAAATTTATATTTGCTGCTGTTTGGTGTTCAGAAATTTTGATTAAGTAGCTAATGGCTTTAGTTGAGTATCCAAAATCTCTGGCCAAAGTTTTTATCCAGTTCAGCTCTTCACGAATGTATTCTGGACTGGGTGAATGTGAAAACGCTCTATACATGTTCAAAATGCTGATAGTTTGTAACTCTTCGGATGTGCTCAGCCTTTGGGAATTATATTCGCTATGAAATTGGGTTTCCTGTAAACTTGATAAGATAGTTCCAAATTATTATTTTTTGATATCAAAATATCTAAGAAAGGTAACTTGTTATTTTGTTCCAGTTCTATTGTAACATTTATCTGTTCATAAATGCCATTATATATATCAACAAAGTTTTTTAGTTTTTCTTTGCCTTCATCCCATATTATAAGATATCATCAACATATCTTCTGAAAAGAAATGGTTTTATTAAGTTTGGTTCATTCATTATTATAGTTTCTTATTTTGCAATTACGGCTTCTGCTAGGATCCCCGAAAGGGGGGACCCCATCGGTGCTCCCCTCTGTTGTTTGTAGATGTTATTCTTAAAAGTGAAATAGTTATTATTTATAAACTGAAGTGAATTTTTTATTTCATCTATTTCAACATAGGGAGTAGAAATAGAAGAAATAAAAAAATGCACGTCGTCCATCGAGTTAGTGACGTATATGGGATATTAAGAACACTAAGAAGCAAGACTCAATGTAAATAAACATCTTTATTTGAACCAAATAACAACATAAAAATAATAAGAACTAACAAAATGTGTAAAGCTCCTCTAATGAAGGCTTAAAAAACGTGATGAACAGAATAATTTGACAGTATATGTCATAGCATGAAAATCAATATACCACGTGATAGGAACACCTGATGAGAGAAATGAATACATCTCTCTCGCAGAAGTGTTATATACAGGATCTCTAACATACTGAAAAACTTGGTACAGAAAAAGGTGTGAAGTTAAACTGCTTGGACAGCAGTGGCTAATTACTGTGTAGTTTATTAATATATGCATGTGATATGTAAATGTTCCATATTGCATGTGTATAATTATAAATTAGCATGCATTGTGTGCATGTGTTGATACAATATGTCACTGAGGTCAGGGTTTTTTTGTTTCACCTCACAATCACCCCTGATGTATTTTTAGCTATTTTAAAAGATGTCACTAAGACCTCAACATAACTCTTATTGTGTTACATGCTCCTGACTGCCATTTTGTAGAAAATACTACAATATAAAATTTCCTGGTGTACAGTGTGAAATAAACTACTGTATTGACTTGAACCAAATAAAGGGAAGAAGTGAATGTGGGTATTCTTTATATTTTCATGCATTAGTAATCACATGGTAGGACACATAAGCTTTATCTTCATTGAGGTTGAAGTGAAAAATTATGTATATTTTGGTACCACTTGTCTTGTAGGATCCAATGTTCTTGTAAGCCCTGTGAATCCAGTAAGAGACAAATCAGTGAATTCATTAAAATGTTGCTAACACCACCTTAAAAAGGGGGAAGAAAAAAAAGAAAAAAAGGGACATGAAAGCAAGTTAGTAGGAGTCAGATTTTAGATTTATAGGAGTGCACATATTGTAATGAATTTCTGGTTTTATTTTTCATCATAATCATGGTCCTGGTGTGAACATCAGGCACTAAAAGTTGGATGGTGTCACCTACCTCAAAGTGTACTGAACTTTTAAGTTCAGTGTCAATGAATACAGGGATTGCATTCCTTCTATAATTTCTAATATCTTATGACCCTCCTTAAATTCCTAAAATTTTCATAAAAAGCAAATTCATTAAAAATTACAACCGATATTACTCCGAAATTTATTGACACCAATAAATTTATAGTTTCTATATCGAGAACAGCTCAGCATCCGTAAGGTAAAAAGACTTGTTATAGAGCTGCCAGCTTGATTGCAGTGGTTGCCCGCCTATTCTATACAGAAACGCAGCCTATCCAATGCTGTTTTGAAGAAGCAAGGTAAAATGACGTCATCGAGCTGCTGACGCTGGGGCTAGACTTCAGTGGCTTCAGGAACACTGAACTTGGGATCAAGAGTGGTTTGCACTTTGCAGACTAACCCCGTGATATGCAGATCGTACTCTTTTATTTTTAGGCATGTGCTGCGAACCTTCCTCTTTTCCTTCTGCTTCTTTTTGTTATTGTAAACAACAGGTGGGTGGTAGGGAAAGGGGGTACATGTAATCTCCTCCTCCCGTAACGGCTGGTAATGATCGTCGTCACATGGGTGTTACTGCGGCAGGCAGCAGGAGCTCGTGATCAGCGACCTTTGATTCACGATATAGCCCCGCATCTGCTTAGCTCAAACTCTCTCTTTCGCCGCCCGGTGGCGCAGTGGTCTAAGCGATGGCCTTTGATCATTCGTCCGAACGGGGTCCGGGTTCGAATCCCGGTGAGGCATGGATGTTGTTTGTCTTATGGCACTGGCTCTCTCCCTTCCCTGGAACCAGTGGCCATAAATTAGGGACGGGCGACTGCTTATAGCCCACATTGAGTTGCTCACGGTGGTCGTTAAATCTCCAATCAAAAAAAAAAAAACTATTTGGCTGACCTTTCATGAGGATGGATAGTTTGTTTTTGTGCCTTTTGAAGTTTTCCAGGTGCTTTGTGCATGTTCAGTTCTCTAGTCATGACTTCAGTTTTGTTTATCTTTTGACGGCCTGGCAGCCAAACTTCTGGAAAAAAATATAGTGAGTGTGAGCTCCATGCAGTTCTTTGTTTATTTATGGAACATTGGAACATGTTTTTGTACTGCCGTTCCATTTTAATTTTTTAATTGGTAATTTTAGTGTTTAAGCATACTTGTCAACTGCTTCGGAATATCCAGATTATCCCGGATGTATGTAGCCACTCCACGTAGTTTGAGGTTTCTCTGGAAAAAACAAAATTTTTATTTCATTACCCATTTTTCCTCAAACAATGACTGGCCAGAAATATACTGCACTTAAAAGTACAGATAAAAAAATTCGAGCAAAGATAGTCAAAAAAATATTGTCTTTTATACGGTAGTATTTTTAGACTTTGTACAACTGTTACGCCCGTGTGCACAGAGGTAGGGGTGGAGATCACTGCCGTGTTTAAGGGACAGGCGAAAAAACTATAGAGAGGGGACTGAATCGCGTTGACCAATGAAGTGCATAGGATTGTCACCCCACATTCAGTCGGCCGCCAGAAATTCCCCACACAGAGGTCTGGTCAGATAGAGCTACACTATTGCACACTGCTTTGTGATTTAATTGTGGAAGTGTGTTAATGGAGTGTTTTTCACAATGTCTAAGCGAGGGCATTCCCAAGGTTTTAAAAAAAATATATGAAACAGTGTGACCAGTGCCAAAAAAAAAATGGCGTAAATCAATCATGTTTTTTGTTCTGTATGCTGATTAGATTTTTCCATTGCTCACGGAGGTAAAAATGAAAACAATATTTATTTTTAAGATGTATTTATCTTTAAAATATTTTAGTGTTAGCTTAATCTTCAATATTGTTCTGTTTAACTGATGCATTTTTTTTTTTTTTTTTCCCCCGTTATGAACAGTTTCCAGTAAAACGGGCTCTGGCGGATGCCTTTCAACCACTGGGTAAGGCGATGCCCGTTGAAAGGAACTCCAAAGCATTATGGGAGCACTTTTTCTCCATCTGGGAGCCTCACTTTGCATGCATTTTCCAGGGCTAACTTAGAAGTAGGGATGGGCACATCGATGTTGGACATTGGTGAATACTCATTCCCGAAACATCCATACATCGGTAGTGTTGATGGAAATTTTCGATGTATTAGTGAAAACCTTGATGTTTCGCTAAAAAGCCAAAGAGCTCGAATCTTTTCCATTTGAAGCAAGCAGTAACAGGCACAGCGATGCGTAAAATCGCTATTCAATTTATCAGTAATTATTCACCAATTCAACATCGAGTAACGAATATTTGTTTAAATGCTTGATGTATCGGTGGAAATCGTGATGTTTCTTCGATGTATGGGCTCCTGTGAATAGACGATAAGGACTCTATTTTTGGCGATGAAACATCGAACAAAACAGCAAAAAAAGTCACTAATTCATGACATAGGAAAATTATATTCCCTTCTTCAAAAGAATGCAACAAAAAGAAATTTATTTGCTTTGTGTCAAATTTTCTTCTGTAGTGTCAAACATTGATATTATCACTTGCAGAACAATGTTAAAAAAAAAAAAAAATTCTTTTTTTTTTTTTCCCCATCCCTACTCATATTAATCTTTGCCGAACAGGCAGGGATTCCAGGAAACATATTTATATACCCACCAACCTTCTGGATTTTCCGAAAGTTTTCCGATTTTTTTTTTTTATATACAATTTTCTATTTCCCAACTCTGTCAGCTGTCATAGCATGATAAATTTCTTTAATGAGTATTTAAAATCACTTTACAATAAAAGCAAGTAACATTAAAACCCCTACAAGATCTTTCAAAACCCCATGGTTTCTACATCAGGTGGTATGAACACTGGGATTGTATCAGACACTCCTTGTTTAAATAGATGGTGTATAATGGGTGAGTGCCCATGCATGCTCAAGCTCCACGAATGAGTCAATGAACGATGGTTGAGAAAACTGTATGTGCGCATTATAAAGATCACAAATTAAATTTAACAATACAAATTAGCAAACATGATAAATACACATTACAAGTAGGATTTCACCCCCTTGACTTAATCTCCCGGTTGCGCAACCCCCCCGGATTTTCTTCGTCCCCTATGCCAACTCTACTCCTGATTGCGGCGCATGAATTCCTTAAGAGTTCAACAAGATCTTCCATGACAGGGGAGAACCTGTACCAGAGAATCATCATTGCAGCAAGACTCACTTAAACTAAATATATGCAGGCTTTTGGCCATCAATACTGAATGCTTGGTGTTGAGATATGAGATGTTTTGTCTGGTCCCACATGGGGGTGAATGTTCCATTCAAACATTGTCTAGATAGTGCAGTGGACTGTGAACCAGTTTTTAGGCTATATTTGTGCTCATACTCTTTTTTTTTTTTTAATATTTCTCATGGTAGGACCCACATAAATACTATCAACAGTTTCTGGGTTGAGTCCTCGTAGGGAAATAGCATAAACCCTGTGTTGGTCCTCAATTGGGACCATATCACGGTCATTCAGTATGAAATTCACGAGATTCTGTGTCGAGCATCTGAAGCCCAAGTGTTTTCTGCAAATGTTACCCAGTAGGTTTGTCAGAAAGTGATAGAACCTACAAACTTTGTAGTCCTTCTGGTTCAAGTTACAGTTGATGCTGGTTTTTGAAGAGCTTTATTAATAAGTCTGTGAACTAGGTAAGCAGGGTAGCCAAATTGATGAGCCAGTTTTTGGATATATTCCAGTTCAGTATCTCGTCAATCGATAGAGGAGGAGTGCGTGATGGCTCTTCTAATCAGTGAATTAAAAGTGGGTAGGTGGTAGGCGAGCAGATGGGAAGAATTGTATGATATAAGGACTGGTACAGCAATCTGTTTTCTGTAGACTGAGAAGGCAGGTGTATTATCCGTCTCACTTCTAACAAGAGAGAATTCCAGGTAGGGTATGATACCCTCTTGTTCGTCTTCAATTTCAAACTTTATAGTATCATGTTTAGATGAAAACATTTAAGCGAATACAGTAATATTTTCCTGCAAATTAGGCCAAAACACCAGTACGTCAGTTACATACCTCAAAAACAGTAACTGTTTCTGGAGGACGTCTGTAGTATACTTTCTTCAATGTTTTGTAGTAGGAGCTCTGCCAGAATAGGCAAAAGAGGTTAGCCCCATAGGGGAGCCTGCTAATTGACAAAAGATTTTTCCATTAAATTCAAAGTAAGACTGATCATAAACAAACAGCATAGTATAGCATCAATTTCAAGTTGGGAATAACCTGAGAGCTGTAATTTTGAGGCTACTAAATTATGCACTGTGGCAACAGGAATGCTTGGAAACAATGAGATGACATCCAAAGAATACATATGATATAAGGATCCAGTTGCTCGTAAAGTTTTTAATCGAGAGATAGCCTCTGTCGAGGAGGAAACAGTATCTCGGAGTCGAAACAAGGGGTGCCAGAAATGGGTGAGCAACTTGTCCAGAGGTCGTGTTGGACTCACAAAGGCAGACACTATAGGACTGACTGGATTTCCCTCTTTGTGGGTTTTGATTTTGCCCAAAAGTTGAGGCACACTTGGTCTCGGGGGCAGATGTAGTGCTTCCAAAATGGATGGGGGGCAGAGAGAAGGAAGGGCGTTCAGTCTACTCATGGCAGCCACAGTAGCCTGAGTAGGATCAAAATTACAAACCTTGTGCAGAATAGAATCAATAGCTGTAAGAATTTTTGCAGTGTAGTCCACATGATCAAGAATAACAACTTGACGAGTCTTGTCCGCCCGAACTACAGCTAAGTCTGGATCCCAGCTCAAAAAGCGGGGTTGCTTGCTGTGTGTAGGTGAAACCAAAAAGAAGGAAATTGGGATAGAAGAAGTGAATGGAACGGTGAGTGTGTGGTCTGGAGTATTGGATAATGTGAGAGGACAGACTGATGTAGGTGTGATTTGAAGTAAAAAGATAAACAGCTTGATTTACTATAGCTGCATAAGTGAGAATTCTTTGGATTCATTTGAAAGTGAAACTTCAGAGAATACTAATTGTTGTAGTGTATGTTCCTTGGGACTCGGAACCTTCTGATAGCAAGGAAGATTTCTGGAATGAGCTAAAAGCTCTTTTGAGCCAGTTTGGTGCTAAAGAGAAAGTTAAAATAGCGGGGGACTTCAATGCTAGAGTAGGTGTGCAGAATGCGATTTCTGACAATGTTCTGGGTAAGTTTACTGATCCTTGTGTGAATGATAATGGTGAAAGATTAATTGAACTCTGCATTGAGAATGGTTTGAGTATATCTAATACGTTTTTCTACCACAAGTCTATCCACACATATACTTGGGAAAATCGTACTCTTAGTCAAAAAAGTGTGATAGATTTTGTTGTGTATGATCAGCGTCTGAAACACTTAGTTGTTGACACCGTGTGATGAGAGGTGCAGATGTTGGTTCTGATCATTACTTGGTAGTTTCACGAATGAAACTGAATGTTGGTTGGAGGAATAGGAAGAGACACAGGATGGAAAAAATAATGGTTGAAAGTCTCCTTGAAGATCATCAGCGTTATTCTGACTTAGTCAGAGAACGACTGAAGGAGCTGAAGTCTTGTTAGAGGGATGTAGAAAAGAAGCGGGAATATTTTAAGAACTGTGTTGTCACTGCTGCTGAAGAGGTCTGTGGCACCACAAAAGTGGGTTACAATAGAGGTGATGCTTGGTGGAATAGGGAGATTGAAGAGGCAGTAAAGAGAAAGAAGAAAGCCTATTTGGGGATGCTGCAAGGTAGTTTCTGTGAATGAGTATCGCTGTAAGAAGCGTGAAGCCGCTAAGTTGGTTTGTCAGAGTAAGGCAAAAGATAGAACACTTCCTGGAAGTACATGAGAATCAAGAAAAATATGGGAAACAAAGTTGTAAGTTGTGTGAAGAATAGGGTTGGGGAAATGATATGGGAGCCCAATGAGTTAAGTGAAAGACGGGATGAATACTTCTGTGAGTTATTAGATCAGGAAAGCAAAGGTGATTGAGAGGCAGAAGCAGATGATGTCACAGTGAAGGATGGAAGCACACTAGGGATCTCAAGAGAAGAGGTGTGTAAAGCTCTAAAATCTGTTCGTAATGGTAAGGCTCCAGGATATGATGGCATAACTGCTGAGATGTTGAAATATGGTGGTGACCCTGTAATTGACTGGTTAACTGAAATTTGCCAGTTTTGCTGAGAGTTAGGAATGGTCCCTCGGGATTGGAAGGATGCTATCATTGTTCCCTTGTATAAGGGAAAAGGTGATCAAACTGACTGCAAGAACTATCGTGGTATTAGCCTACTGAGTGTGCCAGGGAAAGTGTTTGGTAAGGTCGTTATTGAAAAAGTACAAGGTCTTACATCAGAGAAAGTGTTGGACGTTCAGAGTGGTTTTATGCCTGGTAAAGGCTGCACTAACCAATTTTTTGCATTACATATAATGATTGAAAAGTATCTGGCTATGGGTAAGAAAGTTTTTGCTGCCTTCATAAATTTAGAGAACTTATGACCGAGTAAATAGGACACTTTTGTTGAAGGTATCGAATGAATATGGTGTTACTGGGAATCTACTTAACAGTGTAAAAGCCATGTATGCTGGCAGTAGAGCTTTTGTACGAGTAAATGGTGTTTTATCAAAATGGTTTTCTATTGGTGCAGGAGTCAGAGTTGTGTAATGTCACCATTGTTGTTTAATATATTTATGGATGTGTGCATGCGTGATGCTAAAATAGATAATACTGGTTTCTGTCTGGGTGATTGATATCTGTGTGTGCAGATTGCTGTATGCTGATGACACTGTCCTATTGGCAGAGAGCAAAAGTGAGTTGCAGAGTATGTTGTCTCGGATGTACGAAGTTTGAATGAAATTCAAACTGAGTATAAATAAGGGAAAAACCAAAGTTATGGTTTTTGAGGAAGGAATTGGTAGTACTGAATGTAATATAAGTAAATGGCACAGTGATTGACCAGGTGAATGAGTTTGTGTATTTAGGAAGCATGTTTGACAGAGAGAACAAATTGGATGGCGAAATTAGTAGGTGAATGAATTCTTCATTGAAAGTCATGGGTGCTTTGGGAGTGTTTCACAGGAATGATTGGTTCTCAAGAGTCCCGCATGGGTGTGTACGAAAGTGTAATTGTTCCTACTCTGATGTTTGGCAGTAAAACCTGGGTACTACAAAAGAAACATAGGAGTTGTTTGTGTGCTGGAGAAATTTGTTACTTACGGGTGGGGGGGGGGCAAGACACGTTCTAATTGTGTGAGGAATTAAAATGATATCCAAAGGGAGGTGCCGGACCATATTTTCAATATTTGGTATAACATTGAAGAGATTACCTGTATAGGAGGGGTAAGCATATTTCAGACCACATGCTAATGCTAGAGTCTGTACACCACTTAGAGGTTTAAAACTAAGATTAATGCAAATTAGTCCAGCTAGAACACCAGAGATGCAAGTGTTTCTGTTGCACATCTTGTCTCGTGAGTCAATTTCATCAGCGACCAAATGACAGTTTATGTATGTGTGTGGAGAGAAGTTTTCTTTCCTGTGTGACAACTTTTGTTGCAGTGAGTTAATGCATGATCCAAGATCACAGTGGGTTTTCCTGGCCAGTCTAAGATGTAAATCACATGCAGAGAATTGTAAGGCGATCAAGCTTCTTTTAAGAAGAATCGCATTTCTGAGTCTTTTCTGTTCAGCCACTCGTAATATTTGTCTGTCAGATTTATAGAATGTAGTGGCGAGTATTTGAAGGAAGTTTGGGATTACCCCGAAGTCTCTGCAATTGATCAAAAAAGTCAAGTGGGTCATTTCATTAGTAAGTTTGCATTGTGTTTACTCACAAGTCCTGAGGCGTGCATCCATGATACAGCAATGTATATGCTTTAAAATAAAACATACATAAGAGCAGCTAAGTAAATCGTTTGTGCGTAAAACGTCTTGCCAATGTAGATATCAACTCAATGTCAGCCGTTGTAGCACGATAGATATATCTTTAATGAGTATTTAAAATCACTTTACAATGAAAGCAAGTTACATTAAAACCCTCCCAAGATCTTTCAAAATGCCATGGGTTTCTTCATCAGGTGGTATGAACACTGGGATTGTACTACAGGCACTCCTTGTTTAAATAGATGGTGTATAATGGGTGTGCGCCTACGCATGCTCGGGCTCCATGAGCGAGTCACTGAACAATGGTTGAGAAAACTGTATGTGTGCATATGTGCACATTACAAAGATCACAAATTAAATATGACAATACAAATTAGCAAACATGATAAATACACATTACAAATAGGACCCCCCCCCTCGCATCTGATATCCTGGCACGTAAAAAAAAATTCTAATATCAATGTCTAATAAAAAAAATGTTGGCACGTAAAAAAATGTCCGATATCTTGGCACATATTGTAAAAAAAAGGGGGGGGCAAATAGCAGCAAGGAGAAAAAGTGACATTCTGCGTAGGTATCCGAAAGGGAAGGGATTTTTCTTGCTGAGGGCTTCAAAAATCTAGTAAATTATACATAATGGACTTCTTTATTAATCTTTCCCTTGTTTTGTTGAAGTGCATATGAAAATTTGTGTGTAACTATTGCAAAACAAGATATACAGTTTTAGCTCTGTGAGGACATTTTATATCGTATAACAACCTAACGCCAGGAAAATCTTCCTGATTATTATGCAATCTTCTGGATTTTTTTTTTTTTTTCGTGATCTTCTGGATTTTCATTAAATTTAGTTGGCAGCTATGTATTTACAATTATGAGAAGAGGAGCATGATGGGGGAAATGCTGACCGTTGGGACATATTATTATCAACCTTTTTATTTTTATTTTGGTGAGTTATTTCTTTTCCTCCTGCATTTAAAATTTTTGACCTTTGATGACTTTCCTGGTTTAGTACAACCTGGAGTGTTACAGTTGTGCCCATTTGTAATGAAATCGTTAATAACTAATTTACGGTTATAGCGAAGGAACGGCTATTCCCCTTGATTTAGGTAGAAAAACACTTGGTAAATTATTTATTTATAATGAAGTCAAAATTCCCAGTTACGGATATAATGCAGTGTTGCATATCTTTTAATGTGCTTTCCAAAATGGAAAATAAACTGACAAATGCCTTAAAAACAAAGCAAATTTTTGCAAAAGACATTACAAGAATTTTACACGCAAAAACGTAGCGGGGGTTTTTCCCACGCTTCAAGAGTCTCTAACTGATGCCAAAGAAACAATCAATCAACAGCACGAGCAACAGCTAGGGTCAAAGTTCAACTATCCTAGAATTGGCTGCATTCTATTGTTCGTGACCTTCGGCGCCGCACTTGCGCTCCCCGAGGTCACTGTTACATCAGTTCAGCTCCGCTGGCTCCATTGACGCGGAGTACAGCATATCGTGTGCAAAATTTTGGGATTCTCAAAAGCGTAAAGTGCTAACTTTGGAGGTGAAAGGGGACATAATAAGAAATTGTGATGGAGGCCAAAAGAAAACTGGGGTGTTCAAAGAATATGGATAGCACAAAGTTCTTTATCCACAGTCTTAAAGAACCAACAAAATGTTTTATCGAAGTTAGCGAAATTGTAAGAAAGCACGCCTGGCTCTCTACCCGGATGTAGAAGATACCCTATTTCACTGGTTTACAGCTGCCAGGGCCCAAAACTTGCCAATAAGTGACCCAATAATCCAAGGAAAAGCTAGAGATCTGGGCTTGGCTTTGGGGTATAACTTTAATCCGAGAAATGGCTGGTTACAAAGATTTAAAAACCGTCACATTACTTGCAAAGCTGTGATTGGAGAGTCAGGAGAAGCAGATGTAGCTGCTATAAATGATTGGATAACAAATAAGATGGACCACATACTTGCAGATTATGCAAGGTCAGACATTTACAATGCTGATGAAACAGGACTTTTTTTATCAGATGCTGCCATCCAAGACAATGGACATTCGTGGAAACAAGTGCGAAGATGGAAAGGCAAGTAAACAACATATCAGTGATGCTTTGTTTTAATATGGATGGTAGCGACAAACAAAAACCTTTGATTATATGTCAAGCCAAGGTGTTTTAAAGGAGTGGATATGTCATCGCTTTCCTATCATGTACCGTAACAACAGAAAAGCTTGGATAACCCAAACACTGTTTCATAGTGGCTTGTCACGTTTGACAACGATATGGTAGCAATGCATCGGAAAATCTTGTTGCTAGTGGACAGTTGTTCAGCACACAATGTTGCACCAGCACTGACAGCAGTGAAATTGGTATTTTTACCTCCCAATACAACATCCAAATTGCAGACTCTAGACATAGGCATAATTGCAAATTTCAAAAGCATTTACAGGCGGTTTATCGTTGAACGCCTCCTCCTAAATTTCGACAAAGGGTCTGATATGAAAATCGACATACGAATGGCTACTGACTTTGTTCGCCATGCATGGAATATGGTAACCCCACTGACGATACATTTTTTTTTTAACCAATATACCAGGTAATAGAAACACCTGATTAGAGAAACGAATAGGTACCTCTCACAGAGGTGTATATGCAGATACATAATTTTGCTTCCGAAAAGCAAGCTTTTTCCCAAGAGCTAACAATGAGGAAATATTTTTCCCAAGATCGAAACTTTCGGAAATGAAAGTTGAACGTAGTGAAGGTTTCTCTCGTAATCGTAATTTTTTTTTTCCTCGCGATGTTTCTTCTACTCAGTAGTGTTGTTAAATATGATTTCATTCCATAAATATTTGTATTGCAGTTTGAAAATGGAATAAAACTTTCCTTAAACGGAAGTCGGATAGAACAAAGCTGGGGATTCGCCAACCTGCCAGGTGGTTTGGCAGTTTGTCGTATGTGAGTCTGGAGAATTTGGAGGCCGCTGTGGTGCAAGCATGTCTGGTGCGTAACTGGAAGACCCTGGGTTCAATTCTCGGTGGCGGCCTATGAGAATTTTTCCGTGACTCACTTATAAACGTGGAAAGAGCAATCACTTCTATTTGATGTTCTTGATCCACGTCAACTGTGTATTTATTAAATAGAATTATTTGTATATCCAGGGACAGCCCAAATGTAAATAAGCGTTTTTTTTTACCTGATTCATTGAAGTTGTAAAAAATGAAATAGGCCAGAAATCTTTGGAACTAATACATTTAGGGGAACTTACCATTTCATGGTCTTGTTCCAAATTTGACATTTCCAGCATGTGAGTTGTGATCACAATGTCGCCTGTGTTTAGAGGTAGCATGGGGGCTCTTCACTTTTGTCGACTGAAGTCAATTCACTTTATTCTATTCTTGGTCGTATAGGGTAACCCCCCCCTCCTTTCAAAGGAACTAGGTTTTTGCAACCTGCATGTTGTTAGAAATGCATTTAAAAATTTTTTGACTAGCTTAAATATAGATTTTGACGAATTTGCTACTGATGTGCATTAGTTTTTAGAGAGTAGCGCTGCAAGATGAGAGGATTTATAAATCTTTTGAGGATATAATGTCAGTTGCAGGCAAATTTCTTTTGCGGCATGTCAGCGACAGATGGTTAACTGTTGGTTCTGTAGCCCAGAGACTTTTGGATCAATGGCTAAATATTATTGAATATTTTTTTAACTTCTTGCCATCTCAAAAATTATTTGAAAAACGAATAAGCTATTCTGCAGGGTTTAAAAGAATTCACTGTTTCCTGAAAAATGAGCTGACTCCTTGCTATTTAGCATTAATTTCAGTTTCACACAAGTTTTGAAAAGTTTTCGTTATGGCATCAGAGTGAAAAACCAAAAATACACCAGCTGTATTCTGATTTAAATTCTTTAATAAGAAATGTTATAGCTCAATTTATCCAAGATGTTGTCATTGCAGGGAAATTTGGAAAAGACCTCTAAAGAATGTAGATTTTGAAAACCAAAATTTATGGGGGAAACTAGGGGAGTTGGAAGTTGGTATGAAGACAAAAATCTCCTCAGGAATGTTAAGGAGACTGAGAGGAAATCATCTCTCTTAGATGTAAGATCATTAATTGCAACCACAAAATATTTAAAGTCAAATTTATCATTCTGCAATCAAAAGCTAAGTGACGTAGAAGTTTTAAAGGTAAAAGAACCAAAGAAAGAGTCAACTCAACTTTCAGTCACTGAAGGACAGAAGTAACCAGAATTTCAAGTTTTTTTTGCATTTTTCTGATGAACAAATCGATAGAGTAAGAGAAGAGTGGAAATTTTTAAATTGCTATAAGCCAACTCTAGATGAACTCTTGAAATTTTCAGAGGAAGGGCATCTTTCAGTGTGGATTGATCATTACTGGCATAATATATTCAGTGTTAAAGATTGTAGTGGAAAAGAAAAATATTCAAATCTTGCTAAACTCACCAAGTCATTGTTAGTTTTACCTTATGGTAATGCCGATCCGGAAAGGTGATTTTTGGTTAATACTGCTCTGTTGAGGAAGGATAAGGCTAACTTAAGATTGAACTATAACATCATTAAGCATAGTTGTAGGGGACAATTAAGTACTATGGATGTGTAAGTAAAGTTCTCGTAACAAGAAATTTGTGAAATAGTATTCGTGACTCACATAAATTTCATAGTTGGTAGATATGCTGAAGGGAAAAGAATCAATAAAGGTTAAAAGGGGGGGGGGGCAGAAAAAGAAAAGTAAAAGCAGCTAGAAGAAGAAAAGAAAAGCTGAGTTTGACAACAAAATAAGAGAAAATGATGCTGAAATAAATCAACTTAAGAAAGTTAAAGAAACCTCCCTAGCAGTAATTCAAGAGGGAACAGAAAGGATTTAAAAAGCTGTAGAAAAACAAAATACTGTTGAAATAGCAGTTGCCCATAAGTTGATCACACAAGGTTCAGCTGAAATGAAGAAAATGGAAAGTAAATTAGCTGTTGTGGGAGCAGAAAAAGATAAGCTTATCAGGAAAAGGTTGAACAATAATATGAAAAAATAATTCAATGTACAATTGTTCATACTTCTTGGTTTTCAATTACCTTTTTAAGATGCTATTATAATTTAATGTGAAACCTGAAAACTTTACTATGAAAATTGTGAATTGCTTCTGTCTGGTTCAACAATATATTAATGTTTAAACTGGAACTTGAATGTGTATTGTTCCAACTTAAATGTTTTAATCAAGGTTTTATCCTGAAAACAAAATGTTAAGGTGTGATGTTCTAGAACTAAATGGTAATTCTTTTTTTTTTTTTTTTTTTTTTTTTTTAATCTCAGTTTATTTATGGTTGGTATCTCTTACTTATAGATTAAAAATATGTGAAAAGATGAGAATGAACAATGCGAAATAAATCTTACTTAAACCTAAGGCAATTAGGCATTACACACAAAATTTGGATGTGATGATTTTTTTTAAAAAGTTTTCATGTAAAGCCTAAAGTATAAAAATAATTGTTTTACTCTTTAAAATCTGAAAAAAAAAAGAGGGTAATAGTGTACTAGTAGTGTGTATTGATTCAACATATGCTTGAATAAAAAGAAAGCAGGTAACAACTATACATCTAGTTTTTATTGAAATACACTCCTAAAATTTTCCTGAAGTGTTTCTAAAAATTCCTACGTAAAATGTTCTTTAAGTATGCTATGATCCCTGTGAATAGTTCATGTGTGCCACTGTGAGGTTCCCTAATTAGTGAAAAAATATGAAATGCACACATAAGTTTTTTGATTTTTTATTACTGTACTTGGTTCAAGTCAATAATGCAGTCGTAAATTTCACATTGTACCTCTCAAGATACTTCAATACAGTGTCATCTAGGAGCCTTGTGATAAGAACTATGTTAAGACTGTCAGGGGCCTTTGTGATATGTTAAGGTTTTAATTGAATGAAAGAACAGACATATTGATAATCTTGTGAGCACACCTGACTATCAATCACACAGAATTTATTCAATCTGGGTGTTAGAAGTGGAGGCATAATTTCATATTTCTGCAAATGGACAAACTGATAAGTGAATGGAAATGAGGAAAGATGTCTAAAATCCTGTGCTCATGTTTTTCCCTGTAGAATTTTAGCAATCTTTTTCAAGCAGAAATATTGCTTTTTGCATAATGGGCAGACATTGTGAACATGCATATGTCTGTTCATATCAGTTGCAAAGAATTTTTCAATCTGTCAGAAGCAGCAATATAATTTTGTAAGTAGACAAGCAAACCATGAATGGACGAACAGGAGGAGAAAGATCTAAGTTCTTTTGAAAAAGTTTTTCTCCATAGGATAAATACACCCTGATTCATAAAGAAGTATACAGTTTCCAGATGCTGTAAAACAGTTGAAGACACGGACCACAACTGCAAACCGTTAGGTAGATGTACTCATGAAGTTTGTGTCCCGCTACTGAGGGAAGTGACATAAGCGATAGCATGCGTGTCACGTGACCACTCAGTCAAAAGGGCAGCGTCTGCAGTGGAGAAAGCGTTTTGTGTTCTTGAATTAAGCAAAACTGAATCTATAACTTGTGCAATGGCATTTTCGATCACGATTCGGAAAAGATCCTCCAACCAGAAAATCTATCTACAATTGGCATAAAAAATTTGAAACTACGAGCTGTTTGTGCAAACTTAAAAGTCCTGGACGACCGTGTGTATTGGAAGAAGTTGTCGATAGTGTTTGTACCACCATTCAATGAAGCCCGGGAAAATCAATGCGGAGGGTGAGTCGTGAAGTGCAGATTTCACATCCCACTGTCTGGAGAATTTTGAGAAAGAAGCTGAAAATGATTCCATACAAAGTGCAGATGTTGCAATATCTTGCTGACCTTGAAAAGACAAAGCGCTTTGAATTTTGTGCCAAAATGCAGCACCGTTTTCAAAATGATGATTTTGCCGATCACTTAGTTTTCACTGATGAAGCTGCATTTCATGTGAGTGGTCAGGTAAACAAGCACAATGTTATTCGCCCATTCCTGTTAATCTAGCAGAGCTGAAACAGCGTATCACAACCACTATCATTGCACTTGATTCGTGTCTTACCTCGCACTTGGGCGGAAATGGATTACCGGCTCGATGTGTGTTGTGTGACTAAGGGTGCACACATAGAACATCTGTGACTGTCTCTAAAAAAACTTGAAACATTCCCCTACAATTCTGTTATAGGTAACATAAAATATCCTACATTGTTCTTGTTTTGCAGTGCGTTGAAACTGTATACTTCTTTATGAATCTCCCTGTATAATTCTAACAAATTGACATTTTGAAGCAGAAGTATAATTTCTGTAGGACAAATGGACAGACATGTTGATAATATTGGGCATATGGCTGTCTATCAGCCACAGAAAAAAATTGTCTGACCTTTTGAAAAGAAGTGCAGGTAGATAGGCAGAAGGAGTAATGTTTGAAATGTTTCCTTCTATCAGATAGAAAATTTTCAGGAAATTGGCATTTTGAAGTGGGAGTATTGCTCTTGCAGAATGAGAGAGAAGGTGGACGACCAAAATTGTATAATTCCTTGATACAACTTGTATGCCATTAAAAGTTGGAAATGTGGCAAATTGCTGTAGGCTACTAATTTGTCCATGACTGATGGATGCAACACCTGTTACATGATTAATGTACTTCATTCAGTGAATACTAATGAATACTTTCTAGGACACTGTATTAATGGCATCCTTAAATCTTGAAATAAAACATTGCTGAACTTGTTTAAGAAGGAACTTTTTCAGTTAAATTTTGCAAAACTCAAAATATCATTGTTAGTCCCTAAGTTAAAAAGTTTTTGAATGGTAATAAATTTTAATGCTTACTAAATTCAATTGTATTAGATACATCGAAAGCTTTTGAATCTATAAGGCCATATGTTGTAAAAAAAGTGGGGGGCTCATTAATTGGTAGAACTGTGTAAAACATCAAAATTTAGAATGTTAGGTGTCTGTTAAAATATTCTTATGCTTGCTTGTGAAACAAATTATGTTAGTCCTTAGGTTTATGGATAATAAAAAAGAAAAGGAACTATCAACAGTTTGTAGAATCATACATAGCATCAAAATTTAGGATATCAGATGTCTTTAAAAATATTCTTATGTTACTGTCTAGGTTTTACCAGTCAACCTGGATGCTGTTAGCAATAAACAGTGTGAAAGATGGTGTAATACCATCAAGAAAAGTAAATTCTGCACTACTTGCTTTTGCGAAAGGAATGTATTGTTCATAACAGGAAAAAATAACTTATTTGGTAATGAATGCCGCCCCGGTGGCACAGTGGTTTAAATGATGGCATCTGATCATTCGTACGAAAGGAGTCCGGGTTCGAATCCTGGTGAGGCATGGATGTTGTGTTTGTCTTACGTCACTGGTTCTCTTTCTTCCATGGAACCAGTGGCCCTAAATTAGGGACAGGCAACTGCTTATAGCCCATTAAGTTGCTCACAGTTGTTAAACCTACAATCAAAAAAGTAAAAAAAAAAATTGATAATGAATTAAGTATCTGAACATGTTTTTCTTTTCACCTTTTTGTAATTTTTAGGTATGTCAACCATATTGAGACTTTTTTAGCTGATTCTAAATTTAATGTCCTTAATGAATACACTGAAGTTGAAAATTTTGAGGAACACCTACCTAATGTAGTGGGCTTCCCTTGGTGTACAAAACAGCCTTGATTCAATATTGCATGGATTCAACAAGGTACTAGTATCATTTTACAGGTATGTTCAGCCAAGCAGATGTGATGGCCTCTTTCAATTGTCAAATATTCACAGGAGGAGGATGTTTGTTATGAATGGCTCTCTCAATCTCTTTGCATAGGTCTTCAATTGGGTTACGACTATGTGTGCCATTTTAGCATTTTAAAGTCACTGTTGTTCTTCAGGAACCACTGTGTGATGATCCAAGCCTTGTGGTATATGATCTATTATCCTGTTGAAAGTACAGTAGTTTTCATCAGGAAACACCATGCACATTTATGGGTTTGCCTGGTCTGCAGTCATATTGATGATGCCTTGTTTGTGGCATCCAAATGCTATTCCTTAGGTATTAATGAACTCAATGCTTGCCATGAAAACAGATTCCAGACCATTACACTGCCACCAACAGCTTGTGCAATTAACACTAGGCAGCTGAGATCCATCAATTTGTTATGACACCATATTGTGGGCTGTCAGTGTGAATTTACTGAAAACATGAGTAATTTGACTAAGCACCCTTTTTCCACTCCTCAAGGTTGTAGTTTTGATGCTCCCATGTCCACTGCAGACTAATTTGTCAGCTTTTAACAGACAAGTGGTACACAAAGGGAGCCTCTATTGTTATAGCTTATTCGCACCAATGTGTGGCAGACTGTGTATTCTGAAATTCTCCTCTCGCTACTCCTTTGCACTGCACTGTTACTTTACACAATAAACTCTTCTATTACCTCATAAAACCTCACCAGCTGCTGTTGCTCTCTAATATCGACCAGTTGTTTCTGTCCACACGAAGACTGCTGACTGCTTGTTTGTGAACCACTCATTGTACACCCTTGATACAATTGTTCTTCCATGGAGGAGAAGGTTGCTGTTTCTGAGAGGTTGCTGTTTCTGAGATGCTTGCACATGCCCACCTAATACCACACCTCCTTCAGAGTCACTTAAATCTTTTTTCCCATATTGCCACTATCTATGCTTTGAACATGTCTGAATCTTTTGCAGGGAGCTGTTGATGAAACCATCTCAATGTTATAGTTGCGTTTGTAAGTGAGAATGGCACATGTCAGATTGCTACTTTGGATGTTCCTAACGATTCGCTGCTTCACTGTATTTTGGGATGTGTGCTCGATCAGGAAATATAAAGTTTCTGGAAAGAAAAGGAAATGAAAGGGATTTTATTAAGCTGAGTTGATTTTTTTTTTCATGACCTCTATTGTTTGAAACAAGATCATTCTTGTTCATTTTGATAAGTTGCCCACATAGTTTTAATTTCGCAGAATTATACAAGCTGATTGTCCATGTTGATGAAAAGTTTTATTTAAACTGGCTGATTTGATACATGAATTGAAACTTCCTTGTGCCCTAATGAGAAGGATTGGCAGTAAAGCACGTAACTCTAACAAGATAAAAATTGATTCATACATACATACATATCACTAAGCTGTTCTCTGGTATTCAGAGGTTAGCTCCACAAAGAAAAACAAACTACCTGATAATTTTTAACTGATTATTTACTTACTGTTGCCTCCATTTACAGTGATCTTGACTTAGAACTCGGGCTTCACTGACATCCATCACACGATGCACACAAGATCTTCTATACTTCATACTCATCATCTTTTTCTCATGCAGACACTCCTGATTCTGATCCTCCCATGACTTCCTTGTCCTTCCTCTGCATTTCTTTCCTGCCACTTGGGCTGAAAATTTTTTCTTAGTAAGCATTTCATTACTCATTCTTTCAACATGTCCAAACCACTGAAGCATATTAGTCTCCACCTTACTAACAACATTTTGCTTCACATTACACAACTGCAACACATCTTCATTCCTCACACTATCAGAACATGTTTTTGCCACAACCCCCCCCCCCCCATAAGTAATTAATTTCTCTAGCACACAAATGACTCCTATGTTTCCTCTGTAGTACCCAGGTTTTACTGCCATACATCAGAGTAGGAACAATTACACCTTCATACACAGCCATACGGGACTCTCTTGAGAACCCGTCATTCCTGTGAAAACCTCCCAAAGCAGCCATGACTTTCAATGAAGAATTCACTCTCCTACTAATTTCACTATCCAATTCATTCTCTCTGTCAAACATGCTTCCTAAATACACAAACTCATTCACCTGGTCAATCACTGTGCCATTTAGACTTATATTACATTCAGTACTACCAGTTCCTTTCTCAAAAACCATAACTTCTGTTTTTCCCTTATTATTACTCAGTTTGAATTTCATGCAAACTTCGTACATCCGAGACAACATACTCTGCAACTCACTTTTGCTCTCTGCCAACAGGACAGTGTCATCAGCATACAGCAATCTGAACACACAGATATCACCAAGACATAAACCAGTATTATCTATTTTGGCATCACGCATGCACACATCCATAAATATATTAAACAGCAATGGTGACATTACACAACCCTGTCTGACTCCTGCACCAATAGAAAACCATTTTGATAAAACACCATTTACTCGTACAGAAGCTCTACTGCCAGCATACATGGCTTTTACACTGTTAAGTAGATTCCCAGTAACACCATATTCATTCGATACCTTCAACAAAAGTGTCCTATTTACTCGGTCATAAGTTTTCTCAATCTATGAAGGCAGCAAAAACTTTCTTACCAACAACCAGATACTTTTCAATCATCATGCGTAATGCAAAAATTTGGTTAGTGCAGCCTTTACCAGGCATAAAACCACTCTGAACATCCCACACTTTCTCTAATGTAAGACCCCATACTTTTTCAATAACGACCTTACCAAACACTCCCTGGCACACTCACTAGGTGAATACCACAATAGTTCTTGTAGTCAGTCTGATCACCTTTTCCCTTATGCAAGGGAACAATGATAGCATCCTTCCAATCCCGAGGGACCATTCCTAGCTCCCAGCACAACTGGCAAATTTCAGTTAACCAGTCACAGAGTTGCCACCATATTTAAACAAATCGGCAGTTATGCCAACTCCCGGAGCCTTACCATTCTGAAGAGATTTTAGAGCTTTTATACACCTCTTCTTTTGAGATCACTCCTGTGCTTTCCTCCTTCACTGTGACATCATCTGCTTCTGCCTCAGTATCGCCTTTGCTTTCCTGGTCTAATAACTCAAAGAAGTATTCACCCCATCTTTCACTTAACTCATTGGGCTCCCATATCATTTCCCTAATCCTAATCTTCACACAACTTACAACTTTGTTTCCTTTATTTTTCCAGAGTCTCGTGTACTTCCAGAAATCCTTCCTGTTTTTTCCAAAAAACACAATTCATGCCTTTCCACCTTCTCCTTCCTATTTTTTGCCTTACTCTGGCGAACCAGCTTAGCTGCTTCATGCTTCTTACAGCAGTATTCATCCACAGAAACTACCTTGCAACATCCCCAAATAGGCATTCTTTCTTTTTAGTTCCTCTTTAATCTCATTATTCCACCAACCACCACCTCTATTGTTACCCACTACTGTGGTACCACAGACCTCCTCAGCAGCAGTGACAACACAGTTCTTAAAACATTCCCACTTCTTTTCTACATCCCTCTCACATGACTTCAGTTCTTTCAGTTGTTCTCTGAGTAAGTTAGCATAATGCTGATGATCTTCAGGAAGCCTTTCAACCTATATTCTTTCTATCCTGAGTCTCTTCCTATTCCTTTTCCTCCAACCAACATTCAGTTTCACTCGTGACACTACCAAGTAATGATCAAAGCCAACGTCTGCACCTCTCATCACATGAGTGTCAACAACTAGGTGTTTCAGACGCTTATCATAAACAACCAAATCTATCACACTATTTTGACCATAAGTACGATTTTCCCACGTATATGTATGGATATTCTTGTGGTTGAAAAACGTATTAGATACACACAAACCATTCTCAATGCAGAGTTCAATTAATCTCTCACCATTATCATTCACACAAGGATAATTAAACTTACCCAGAACATTGTCAGAAATTGCATTCTGCTCTCCTACTCAGCATTGGAATCCCCTGCTATTATAACTTTCTCTTTAGCACCAAACTGGCTCAAAACAGCTTTTAGCTCATCCCAGAAATCCTCCTTCCTGTCAGAAGGTTCTGAATCACAAGGAGCATACACTACAACAATTACTATTCTCTGAAGGTTCACTTTCAGACATATCCAGAGAATTCTCTCACTAATGCAGCTGTAATGGATCAAGTTGTTCATCTTTTCACCCTAAATCACACCTACACCAGCTTGTCCCCTAACATTATCCAATACTCCAGACCACACACTTACTGTGCCACTCACTTCTTCTGTCCCAATTTCCTTCTTTCTGGTTTCACTTACACACAGCACATCCAATTTATACTTATTCATTTCTTCAGTCACCTCATTCATCTTGCCATTTATACCTCTAATATTCCATACACCAATCTTACACTCACTCAACTATGATCTCTTTCTCATGCGTCTTTTAGAAATTCCAGGTCTATTCCGTGGTGGACCGTCCTTCTCAAATGTGGTAGATCCACCATATTCCACACTTGAGTCATTTTTTACATTTCTTTGTGTCTTTTCAATCAGGTAGGTAATAACAGCTGACTGTTCCAGTTAGTCATTCAACCTAAGTGCTCTGGAACAAAACCCAGTGAGTTAGGGTCTTTTTGCCAATGTCACACAGAACTAACTGGCACTTCTCCAGAATTCACAGAGGCCCTTGTTGCTGTTCTGTGCACCATTGGCTACACAGCGCCCCGAGGAGGCAAACCCGTCTCTCACTAAGACTGCCTGCAATAAAAATTGAGAGAAGCATTAAAATTATCCTATGGTGCATTGATTACATTATGAAAAAGTAATTGGTGTAACTTTTCGGTAGTTGACTTCTACCTTCCTCAGCCGTGGAATGACAGTTGCTGATGACAACTTACCAAGATATGCGAACTTATCCTCAGTGCCTATTCTAACTGAAATAAATAAACTGCTTGCAAATGACCCTAAATTTGCTCCTTTTGCTAAACATGGCTTCATGCAAAATCAGCTATCGCAATTTCCTATGCTCAAACCCCTAAGCTTAAATACTTTCTTTTTGAAAAAATTTAGAAATTCACCCATTCTAATAACCTTGTAGTTTGTAAAACAGACAAGATAGGGTGCCCTGATTTCATCCGTAAAACTTGTATAGATAACAAAGTATAGTTCCTGAAGAAACTCAATTGTACAAAACTCAAATCAAACAACACTGAAAAACTATGTAATGCTGCTATCATAGGCTCCAAAAACAAAAATCTCTGTGTAAACGATCTTAGATCCTAAGATCGTTTACAGAGATTATTTTTTTGGAAAGCTATTGATAACAGCGTTACATAGTTTTGCAGATCAAGCTGCATAAAGATGAACACCCTATTCAGCCATTAATTGAAAATACCTTTTCACCAGCAGTCAATCTTGAAAGGCAATTGGTCAAGTGTGGCAATGTTCTGACAAAAATATCCATACTCTGTTGTGTCAACCAAGGACTTTATTCAGAAAGTCCCTTTTATCTATCAGTCCTAAAGATGTCACATACACTTTTGATTTGGATTCATAATTTCCATCTGTTCCATTCTTTGAGGCCTACATGGTCAGGGAACTAATGAAGCACCAAGAACTTCATGGAGAACTGATCAATGATCTTCATGACTGTTTGGAATCCTTGGAGAAAATATTGCTGTTTTGTATACAACAGTATCTATTACCAACAAAAACAAGGTGTACCAATGGGCTGTCCACTTTCCCTCCTTGCTTGCTGAAATTTATTTGCAAAATATTGAACAATTAATCATTGCTCCATTTCTCTTAAAACCCACCATTTGGTTAAGGTATGTAGATGACATCTTTATCATTTGACCATGTCAGAAACACTCATAAATGAAGCTCATGAACATAAAATTCTCACAACAAGGCCAACAATAATATTAGCTTTTTGGATGTTAACATTAATTCTGACTATTCACTTGGCCTATCTGTTTATAGGAAATCTACTACCACCAATAATATCATCCCTTACCATCCTTGCACCTTTGAAAAATATAAATTGGCTGCTATCAAGCCTTAGATACACAGAGCTAACCTTATGTGCAATAGCCCTCCTGCTTTACAAAAGGAATAGCAGAACATCATCAACATAGGAAAATTGCATGGCCTTCCACCATCCTTAGTACATAGACTGATTAAGAAATTTGGGTCGCAGAATAGGACTACTAGTTTACTTCCTGAGCCTTCCACCACTCATCAGTTTGTCAGCACAATGCTCTTTAGCCTGTCCTTTCTTCAAATCTTTTGGTTACAGGATTGAAGTTAAACCACCTCCACATCTTCTCAATCTCATTCTTAAAGACAAAGATCCCAATAAACCACTGGATTTACAAAGGTGTTTACTCTATTCCTGTCAACACTTCTACAGCTATTACCCTCTACATTGGTAGTACATACAGCAGCATCGATTGGTGGAACATATTGCCAACATTAAGAAAGGCAACCCTTCCACCTCCCTTTCAATTTTAACTATCGGCAATGCATCCGTGATTCCTTGTTGGCAAAACATAACATATAATGCTCCGTTCAGTCATCGGAAATACCTTAGGTGCCATGAAAGCATTTATATTTACCTTTCCCCTAACACTTGCAATACAGATGTATTTTTCAAATCCCTATCATTTACATACATATTATTAAGCTGTTCTCTGAGATTCAGAGGTTAGCTCTCCAAAGAAAGACCATGTGCAATTACACATTTAACTGATAGAACTAGAATGTACTTATTGTTGGTGTATCAAATGTCTCCATTTACAACGATCTCTGCGCACAGCTTGAGCTTCATTACGTACATCACATGCCACACACAAGACCTTTTGTACTTCATGCTCATCTTTTTCTCAAACACACATTCCTGAATCTTGGCGTTTCTCTACCTTTCTTTCCTGCCACTTTGGCTGAAAAAATTCTCTTAGTCAGCACCTCATCATTCATTCTTTCAACATGGCCAAAAATATTAGTCTCCACCTTACTAACATCTTGCCTCACATTACTCATCTGCAGCACATCTTCATTCCTTACATGATCAGCACATGTCTTGCCACAAATCCCCCGTAAGTAACGCATCTCTCCAGCACACAAACGACTCCAATGCTCTTTTCTGTAGCACCCAGGTTTCACTGCCATACATCAGAGTTGGAAAAATTACACTTTCATACACAGCTATTCAGGACTTCTTTGAGAACCCATCATTCTTGTGAAATCCTCCTAAGGCTGCTATGACTTTCAATGAAGAACTCACTCTCCTACTAATATTGCCATCTAATTTGTTTTCTGTGTCAAACATACTTCCTAAATATACCAACTCATTCACCTGGCCAATCTCTGTGCATTGAGGCTTATCTTGCATTCAGTACTACCAGTTCCTTGCTCAAAAACCATAACTTTGGTTTTTCCTTTATTTATACTTAGTTTGAATTTCATACAAGCTTTGTACATCCAGAACAACATACTCTGCAACTCACTATTGTTCTCTGCCAACAGGACTGTGTCATCAGCATAGAGCAATCTGCACTCATGGGTATTGCCTGGACATAAACCAGTATCATCTATTTTGGCATCACTCGTGTGCATCCATAAATATATTAAACAGCCAGGGTGACATTGCACAACCTTGTCTGACTCCAATAGAAAACCATTTCGATAAAACACCATTCACTCGCACACGTGCTCTACTGCCATCGTACATGGCTTTCACACTATTAAGTTGATTTCTAGTAATACCACATTTCTTCAATACCTTCCACAGAAGAGTCCTATTTATTTTGTCATAAGTTTTCTCTAAATCTATGAAGGCCACAAACACTTTTTTGCAAACAGACACTTTTCAATCATCATGCGTAATGCAAAAATTGGATTAGTCCAGCCCTTACCAGGCATAAAACCAATCTGTACATCCCACACTTTCTCTGATGTAAGGCTTCGTGCCTTGTTCAAGGGAACAATGATAGCATCCCTCCATCCTGAGGGACCATTCCTGACTCCCAACATGACTGGTAAATGTCAGTTAACCAGTCAATCACAGAGTCGCCACCATATTTTAGCATCTCCCGAAGCCTTAAGATTCTGAAGAGATTTTAGAGCTTTACACACCTCTTGGGATCCCACCAGTGCTTCCATCTCTCACTATGGCATCATCTGCTTTTGCCTCAGAATTATTTTTGCTTCCATGATCTAATAAATCACAAGTACTCACCCCATCTTTCACTTAGCTCATTGAGCTCCCATATCATTTCTCCGATCCTTTTCTTTACACAACATAGAATTTTATTTCCCATATTTTTCCTATGTCTTATGTACTTCTAGAATGTTTTTCTATCTTTCCAAAAAGCCAAATCATGTGTTTCCTCCTTTTCCTTCCTATCTTTTGCCTTACTCTGACGAACCAGCTTTGCTGCCTTGCGCTTCTTACAGCGATATTTATCCTCAGAAACTCTACTTTGCAACATCCTCAAGTAAGTTTCCTTCTTTCTCTCTACTGCTTCTTTAACCTCGCTGTTCCACCAAGTATCACCTTTAAAGTTACCCACTGTTGAATTACCGCAGACCTCTTCAGCAGCAGTGACAACACAGTTCTTAAAACATGTCCACTTTTTTTTTCTACATCTCTCTCGCACGCCTTCAACTCATTAAAATGTTCACTGAGTAAATTAGAGTAACACTGATGTTTTTCAGACAACCTTTATCCTTTTCACCACTAGCGTCTTATATCTCCTTTCTCCAACCAACATTCAGTTTCACCTGTGACACTAACAGGTGATGATCAGAGCCAACATCTGCACCTCTCATCACATGTGTATCAACAACTAAGTGTTTCAGACTTTGATCATAAAAAAAAAAAAAAAAAAAATCTATTACACTTTTTAATTCCAAAGTATGATTTTTCCAAGTGTATGTGTGAATATACTTGTGGTTAAAAAACATATTAGATACCCACAATCTGTTTTCAGTGCAGAGTTCAATTAATCTTTCACCATTATCATTCACAGCAAAATGATAATGATGAAAGATTATTCATTCCCTATCATTTGGAAAGCTATTTTGAAATCAGGTAACAATTGATGCTAATACCACATGTTTCATTCCATGGCTGAGGAAGTTAGAAGTAAACTACCAAAACATTCCACCAATTACTTTTTCATAACTTAACCAATGCGTGATATGAGGAAGTTTAATGCTTTCCTCAACTTCCTTGCGCATGCAGTTACGTCTCCATTTAGAACTTCTGTGCACTTCAAGTAATGTTGCACACCTAGTTGGAGCAGGGACTGAATGTAACAATGCATTCACTTTCAAACATTGTCTTTGTTAAATATTAACAGTGGATAAATTACCGTAATTACAACAGATTTCATCAGCTTTTATCATATGTACTTATCACAGAATGTGACCCCCCCCCCTTAAACTAATATCAGAAAGGTTACATTTTGAGAAATTTGCATCTGTTATTAATTTCCTGTTTGTTGGAAATCAAAATTTTTTTTGCTTGTAACAGACATCCGTTGTGACTATTCAAGTAGTAGCAGATTGTTTGGACATTGCCCACTGTAGTTTAATTAAATATGCAATGTCACCTAGGGTTTCTATAGGTCAGGAATTTCATATGTTGAAGTCATACAAAAATCAGGAAAGTTCATTTTCATGTTGAAATAGCACCTTGTATTTTTAATAGATGCAAAAATTTGTGAGTAATAAAAAACAAACTCTCCAGATTGCAACTAATTTTTGAATTTTATTTCCAAAATCAGTGTGCCTGATTCAGTTAGAAAAGTGTATTTTACTGACTGAATGTAAAAAATCTGTTGTAAATTTTTTTTAATTTTAATTTTTGGAAATAAATATTTTGGTCAGTAGTATTTTTCAATTTATTTGATTAATTTTTGGTATTTATGCAAGTTAATGTTTTTATTTGTGTGTATTTTCCTTTAGAATTACACATAGCCGTTTGCACCTCTCTAAACTATTTTGGACTAATCTTGGGCATGCACAAAACCTTAAAAGGCTATGTTTGGTTTCTGGATTTTGGGATAGAATAGAAATCGACATAGTTGTGGAATGCTTAGCAAAGGTAATGTATAGTTTTCTAACAAAATGAAAGACTGCCTTGAAAGTTTTTGTTTCTTTCCTTTAAACTGAGATGATCCTGCTATGTTTTAATATAGTCTGTTTCACATGGTATTACTCACAGCTGTAAACAAAGAAAAAAAAATGGTAAGCTTTTACATTGTGGTTGTAGAATTTTGCACAAATCTGCAAGCACAACTTAGATGCCTTTTTGCCTTATCAATTTCAAGTTACTTCGGTTTCCCAAAGTGTTGTAGTCATACTTCATTCCTTTTTCTGGCAGAGGCAATATATAAACTTGTACTATGCTTGTGAAGTTCTATTAACTTAGAAATAGAGCTAAGCATTTTGACAACAGTAGTTGCCAAACAACTGGTTTACTACATATTTTTGCCAGTCACTGGTCAAATGTTTGACTTGTAGAAGATACCCCAAATTGTATGCATGTTTTTTTGAATAATCACATTCATCTTAGTACTTAGGCTTTCTGAAGCAAATTGCTAAGTCTGAAAAATGATATCTATGTATAACACATTGTGATTTTTAACTAGTGTTGGTATATTTTGTAGATCTATGTGTGCATCTTAGCCAGTGTGGTTGAATGTTCATTCAAGTTTTTATTTATTGGATGTTGGGCTGTTGCCATAATGATCTTGCTGTTTAGTTTAATTGCTGTGTGTGGTGTCTTTGTCTTCTCTGATGTGGCTTTAATCGATTGGCCCCTGTTTTAGGATTTTCACAATCGATTTTGAGTGATTCTTTGTTTCATGCATTAGTAACTTCAAGGGTAGTGGAAGTTACTAGTACATGCATACTTATCACTAAGCCATTCTCTGAGATTCAGAGGTTAGCTCCACAAAGAAGTGCAAACCACCAGATAAAGTTTTAACTGATTATTTACTTACTGTTGCCGTATCAAACTTCTACATTTACAGCAATCTTGACACACAACACGGGGTTCACTGACATCCATAAAACCATAA
The DNA here is from genome assembly GCA_039090855.1 of Macrothele yani. Taxonomy (NCBI): domain Eukaryota; kingdom Metazoa; phylum Arthropoda; class Arachnida; order Araneae; family Macrothelidae; genus Macrothele; species Macrothele yani. The sequence continues at coordinate 11,966,686 of CM076996.1, forward strand.
AACAACGTACCCAAGACCTTCTGCACTTCATACTCAAACTTCTTCTCATGCGGACACTCCTGACTTTGATCCTCCCATGACTTCCTTGGCATTCCTCTGCCTTTCTTTCTTGCCTCTTGGGCTGAACATTTTTCTTAGCAAGCATCTCATCACTCATTTTTCAACATAGCCAAACTGCCTAAGAATATTAGTCTCCACCTTGCTAACAACATTTTGCTTCACATTACACAACTGCAACACATCTTCATTCCTCACCCAATCAGAACATGTCTAGCCACAACCCCCTGGTAAGTAACTTCTCTCCAGCACACAAATGACTCCTGTCTCTTCTGCAGTACCCAGGTTTCACTGCCATACATCAGAGTAGGAACGATTAAACTTTTATACACAGCCATTCGGGACTCTTGATAACCCATCATTCTTGTCAAAACCTAAAGCAGCTATGACTTTTAATGAAGAATTCACTCTCCTACTAATTTCACCATCTAATTTATCTCTGTCAAACGTGCTTCCTAAATACACAAACTCATTCACCTGATCAATCACTGTGCCATTTAGACTTACCTTGCATTCAGTACTAACAATTCCTCACTCAGACAAATAAAGGTAACTTGATCACGCTAGTTACGTCATTTAACGTAACTAGCATAAAGTTACCTTTATTTGTTAATATTGTTACGTGTTTTGCCCATCATTGTCATACCTCACTCAGAAACCAAAACTTTGGGTTTTCCCTTATTTATACTCAGTTTGAATTTCACACGTCATACATCCGGGACAACATACTCTGCAACTCACTTTGGTTTTCTGCCAACAGGACTGTGTCATCAGCATACAGCAGTCTTCACACACGAATATTACAAAGACATAAACCAGTATTGTCCATCTTGGCATCACGCATGCACGCATCCATAACTATATTAAACAACCAAGGTGACATTACACAACCTTGTCTGACTCCCACACCAATAGAAAACCATTTTGAACAACACCATTCACTCATACACGGGCTCTACTGCCAGCATAAGTGGATTTTACACTGTTAAGTACATTCTCGGTAACACCATATTTATTCAATACCTTCCACAGAGGTATCCTATTTACTCAGTCATAACATACATGCATATACATGTCACTAAGCTGTTCTCTGAGTTCAGAGGTTAGCTCCACAAAATGATACGAACTACCAGATAATTTTTACTTACTGTTGTTGTATCAAACCTCTCCATTTACAGTGATCTTCACATACAATTCGGGCTTCACTACTCTCCATCACATGCCCATACACAAGATCTTCCTTCTGTACTTCATACTCATTATCTTTTTTCTCATGCAGACACTTCCTTGACCTTCCTCTGCATTTCCTTCCTAACACTTGGGCTGAAATTTTTTTCTTAGTAAGCATTTCATCACTCATTCTTTCAACATGCCCAAACCACCAAAGCATATTAGTCTCCACCTTACTGACAACATTTTGCTTCACATTACACAACTGCAACACATCTTCATTCCTCACACAATCAGAACATGTTTTGTCCCCCCCCCAAAGTAACGCATTTCTCCAGCACACAAATGACTCTCCTATGTTTCTTCTGTAGTACCCAGGTTTCACTGCCATACATCACAGTAGGAACAATTACACTTTCATACACAACCATGTGGGATTCTTGTGAGAACCCATCATTCCTGTGAAAACCTCCCAAAGCAACCATGTCTTTCAATGAAGAATTCACTCTCCTACTAATTTCACTATCCAATTTGTTCTCTCTGTCAAACCTACTTCCTAAATACACAAACTCATTCACCTGGCCAATCACTGTGCCATTTAGACTACTACATTTAGTATTCTCAGTTCCTCTCTGAAAAACCATAACTTTGATTTTCCCTTATTTATACTGAGTTTGAATTTCATGCAAACTTTGTACATCCGGGACAACATACTCTGCAACTCACTTTTGTTCTCCGCCAACAGGACAGTGTCATCAGCATAGAGCAATCTGCACACATGGATGTGACCAAGACATAAACCAATATTATCTATTTTGGCATCACGCTTGCACACATCCATAAATATATTTAAACAGCCATGGTGATATTACACAACCTTGTCTGACTCCTGCACCAATAGAAAACCATTTTGATAAAACACCATTCACTCGTACACAAGCTCTACTGCCAGCATACATGGCTTTTACACTGTTAAGTAGATTCCCAGTAACACCATATTCATTCAATACCTTCAACAAAAGTGTCCTATTTACTCTGTCATAAGTTTTCTCTAAATCTATGAAGGCAGCAAAAACTTCCTTACCAACAGCCAGATACTTTTCAATCATCATGTGTAATGCAAAAATTTGGTTAGTGTCGCATTTACCAGGCATAAAAACATTCTGAAGATCCCCTACTTTTTCAATGACCATACCAAACACTCCCTGGCACACTCAGTAGGTGAATACCACAATAGTTCTTAGTCAGTCAGTCTGATCACCTTTTCCCTTATACAAGGGAACAGTGATAGCATCCTTCCAATCCAGAGGGACCATTCGTAACTCCCAGCACAACTGGCAAATTTCAGTTAACCAGTCAATTACAGAGTCGCCATTATATTTCAACATCTCAGCAATTATGCCATCAACTCCCGGAGACTTACCATTCGGAAGAGATTTTTAGGGCTTTACACTCATCTTTTCTCGATCCATCCTGTGCTTCCATCCTTCACTGTGACATCATCTGCTTCTGCCTCAGAATCACTTTTGCTTTCCTGATCTAATAACTCAAAGGAGTATTCACCCCATCTTTCACTTAACTCATTGGGCTCCCGTAACATTTACCTGATCCTATTCTTCACACAACTTACAACTTTGTTTCCTTTATTTTTCCTGAGTCTCGTGTACTTCCAGAAAGCCTTCCTGTTTTTCCAAAAAACACAATTCATGACTTTGCACCTTCTCCTTCCTATCTTTTGCCCTGCTCTGGCAAACCAGCTTAGCTGCCTCACGCTTTTCACTAGTACATAAAATATACACTGCCTGACAGAGAAAATGTCACACCACGAAGAATTGAATGCAGCACCATTCAAATTGCCGGGTGGGTGCACACGTATAAGTTATTCAAATGATGGCATTTGCAGGCCAATCGCAGGAATGGTGCCCAGGATATAAGTGGACAACCAGCCCATGAGGCCTTCAGTCGAGACATCATCATGCCCGTGAGAAGTGAGTGGCTCTGCTGTAATCTTGTCTGGAGAATGAAAAAGTGTTGCCAATGCCATTAAGACTCCGTCGTACACGATTTCGTCAAACAGATGAGTTCACCAGAGGTGTCATCAAAGGCTTTCGTACCGCCGGATGGTCCTTGCATTGTATTGTTGAAGAAATGCAACATGGTGCCAGAACTGTCTGTAGCATTTGGAGACGGTGGTCCCAGGAAGGGTCTGTGCAACATCGTAGGGGTACCGGAGCATGGAGACAGACGTCCAAGCGCACCGATTGTCGCATCCAACATCATGCCATAGGGGACCCACAGGTCACAACGGACGGCATTTTGTGGAGTGTACGGGTAGGCTTGGATCAGGGTTCGTACGGTCCTTAAAAGTCCTTAAGAACTCCTTAATTTCCATTTGCCTTTTTAAGGGCCCTTAAAAAGTCCTTTTTCTGTTCCGGGTTTGGGCGATCTTTCATGCCCGGAATTCCGGATGTTTAGCTTTGAACACATTTTTAAAACTGTTAAATTTTGAGTTCTAATAAGCGACAAAGCAAACAGAAAAAAAAAAAATTAAAACGATTCATGGCAAAAGTATTTACTAAAAAAAATTGCTTTTCACCAATGAATTAATGTGATAATAATATTGTCTTCCTCGCCGATGCAGCTGACTCAAGCTTGACACACGAAGCTGGCAGTTCGTGCTGTGGTTGTCCGTTCTGTGAGAAGGGCATGCGCGCAAATTCTCAGTCATTTCGTCAGCGCTTCTGCTCCTCGATGCAAAAAAAAAAAAAAACACAACAGGTTTTCGCTCTGATGAGTGATGTGGGTGGGACTTGGAGATGGCGGGGGAGGGAGAGAGTTAAAGCAAATAAAGTACGTCACTCACGTGTCTCACCTACGCGTGGGAGCAGCCTGCCTCATTGTATTAGTCCGGGTGGCGACAGACCTGGAAAATCGAGAACAAGTCAGGGAATTCCTTCGATCGGGAAAAGTCAGGGAAATTTGTGGCAAATCGAACAAGGGAATTCCTTTGATCGGGAAAAGTCAGGGAAATTTGTGGCAAATCGAACAAAGTCTGGAATTTTTATTTCCGTCGTCCTAGCTCATCTTGCCAGCGATAAAATAATAAAACATTGGATGTTGTTTTAGCCGAATATATTTGCGAGCTTTATGTCTGCATACTATTTCATTAAAACGATGTAGTTTTTATCGTCTAAATGGCCATGTTTTCTTTGACTCGGGCTCCAATGCACCCTTGTTCAATCAATCCACAATTCCGCCTCCACTCCTAATGCCAGCACGATGTTTCTGGAATGGCTTCATGTTGTTGTAATTATACATCATTCAGACTGAATTATGTGTGCGCACACGATAAAAAAAATCGAAAAGAGATATAATAATGTTGTTAAAAGGAAAGGAAGAAAACAATTTTGGAATCAGATTGTTTTTAATTCATGTTTATAGGCCTTATTTTCTCTTTTATTTACGAAGTGTTATAGTATAAATTATTTACTTTGTGTGCTTTAAAGTACTTTTTGCATCGGACGGATGCCCGCTGTGTGCGTCATTTCTTTTTCCTTCTGATTGTTTGAGTACAAAAGTTCGTTATCGGAGATCGCAATGTTACGTACGCTTCGCATTTTCGCGGGTTCCGCTTTAGGAGTGACCTTGAGGAGACATTCTTTGCGCAAGACCAGCAGAGTTTTCAGCAAATTTCGCAAGCCTTGTCTTTTTAAGCATGTCTTTTGTAAATAAAAGATTGTGCTTCTGTTATCAGTATGTCCAGGGCTCGACAAAGTCCGGGCGCCAGGCGCCTAAAATTCGGGCCGTGGCGCCTAATTTTCTTCTTAGTTTAGATTTCGTAATGTATTGCTGTAAATGTCATAATTTCTGTTGTGTAATCCATAGATTATCTATTAAAAAGTTATAAATTTAGGTGCTGCGGACACCGGTAAAAAAACAAACGGTGCGTCGTTTTTTTTTGGGAAAGTACCGAAAATGCGGTAACCGAAAAAAAATATAGCGTAATAGCGAGATAGAAGACTGCAAAAAGGTTGTAAGAATATATATTTTATCTTTTACTTAGAAGTATTTTGGCAGAAAATATGATGCAAGGAAGGCGTTGCCATTTGCGCGTGCAGAAGCCTACGCGGTGTGAGAATCCGTGACTCGGGAATCGCGCAGAGCTATTCCGTAGTGTGTACCCATTCTGCGAATCGCATCGCCTAGTTTTGGTGCGCTGATTGTATTAGTTAAGGTTTTTTCGGTATTCAGTTGAAACTTATTCAGAATTAAGACAATGCTATGGACTGTCCGCAATTTCAACGGATTATTTAGTCTAACTAATGAACTGCGATAATGCGGCAACAGCTAACGATTTTATTTCTTTTGTTACTTAAAAGTAACTTGACAGTTACTTGTTCAGTAAGAACATCATTTTTTCTTGCATCTTTGGATTTCTGAGTCGGTCCTGTGAATCGCAGTTTTCTGTCGGAAATTACGATTCACGATTAACATGATAGGTGCGGATCACGTGGTGTCGATTATACGACTGTTATGCATGCCAATTACCACGGAATGTTCGTATTTTCTACCGATTTAGTTGTCTAACTACGGATTCTATAAATTTTCATTTTGTTTAAAAAAAAAATATTTTGGTATTATTTTATGATATACCATAAGATTCTTAAGCGGATTCGCGGAAATCTTTGTTTTTGTTTTTTTAGTCATCATTTAGATCGCTATCATGATTGATGCAAAACTGAAGAGAATTTGTGGGTTGGGTCATTTTCCGTCTGGGGACGTTATTTCGTGTTTCAAAGCTTTCGAAAACAGTTAAATGGAGTAAAAAGAATTTGCCCTAATCGTAATTTTTTTCTCCGGATGTTGCGTTTGTGTCTAGTATTCTTGTTAAATATTATTTTATGGCATATATGTTCGTATTTCAGCTTGAAACTGTAGGCAAGAATTTGCAAAAGCGGAAGGTACACGCCGCGAAAATTGCCTCCTGTTGAGGTTCTTCCGCGAATTCGAGAAATTCTGCCTTTTTCGTTATATTGGCCACTCAGAAGATCGATGCACAAGTAAACAGAATTGTGTGTGTGAGGGGTGGGTGGGTGGGTGATAGATGTTCGTCGGAGAACTTAATTCCATCTTTACGAAACTTTCGAAAACGGAAAGTCGATGGAGTTCAGATTTTTTCTGTAATCGTAATTTCTTTTTTCTCGCGATGTTGCCTGTATCCAGTATTTTAAAGTAATGTTTTACTGCATAAATTTTTGCATTTCACCTTGAAAATAGGAGAAAATTTTCCAAAACCGGAAGTCTGACGGAATTCCCGTAATCGCTCTTGCCCCCCCCCCCCCCCCTGATGTTCCCACTCTCCAGCATTGTTAAATATCCCCCGTCCCATAAGTTTTTGCATTTAATCTTGATAAGGGAAGAAGAAAATTCCCGAAAACGGAAGTGACGAAGTTGGAAAATTTGTAAAAACTGATGCATGGTGTTCAAAAGTATTAATGTTCCCAAAGTTACACCATTTATCTGAAATAGTTGAAGTTTTGATATCACGTGCTCATGGTCCTCAGGCTGATGGTTGTTATCAGAGGGCACAAAAATCAAGAAAAGAAAGAAAAGCGACAATGAAGTAGGGAGAGAATGATAGCAGCAGAAAGAAAAATTAAGCAATCGATGCTGTGCAGTTGCAGAGTCGACAAAAGACAGACTAACAGTAAGTAGTCTGCATTCTTGCTGTCTGTTTTATTTTTTCACCAGTTAAAATGTTCAGCCCCCCTCCCCCCATTGTTTAGTCTCATCTTGTGGTAAACTGCAATTTTAGAGGCAGTATAGTATGATTATATGGTAAGTGGAGGTTCGTGCACTGCACGTTCGCTTTCTTGGATTTCCTGTCTGTCAAGCATTGTGGAATTCTGATTTTTATCTCTACGTGTCGAATTCACATTTTTATCTCTACACTGAGTACATATTTCATTTCCATTAAGCGTTGCTCAAATATTCTAATACTCTGCACATTTCTTTTTTTCCTTTTTGACGAGGCTTCCTTTAAAAAAAAAAGAAATATAAATTACTTTTTGTTCTTTAGAATTGTAGACATTGTGCTTTTCCAGTATTACAAAATGTTGTACAATGTTTTTTTTTTTTTTTTTTTTTTTTTTTGGCTGCCTTCAACATCTTTAATAACTGATTTTATCAGCAAAGGACAATGTGTTCAACTTATGATTTGAAGCCACAAGTTTAGAAAAATAAGTTTTATGAAACAAAGCTTGAATTTGTTCAGAACAAGAATATGCAACATAAACTTAACAAAAAGTGCTACTGAACACCATCTGTCTATTAGGTCAAATGGTAAGATGCCAGTCTGAAATTCTTTTTGAATGTTAATTAAAGATGACTTTTTGATTACTTATTGGTGGAAATTGAAGATGTGCTGCAAGGAGTGTAGTTGCAGTCTGTCCCTGGCTGAGTGATGGCGGAATGATTTCAGAGAGAGGTCACTTTTCAAGGTAAGGTTAAAGTGGTCAGCGTGGAATGTTTGCCTTTGTCTATTGTTATGAATGAGTTGTGCATCAAATCCTTATGTTGTTTGCATTTTATGGGCTATTTTTCATTTTTAAACAAGAATATTTTGTGTTATCACGTTGGCCACTGAAAAAATTTTGACTTATCAAGACCATAACTTCATTATGTGCCTAGGGCACTTGCAAGGAATTTTACTTTTTTTTTTTTTTTTTTTTTTTTTTTTTTTTTGAGTTATCAGAAATTCAGTGTTATCAAAGTTAGTTATCAAGAGTTGACTTCATTTTGTAAAAATAGAAGTAAAAAAAGTTTATTATTTGCCTTTGTATTCATTAACTTTTCTGGTTTGTATGCAGTGGTCAGGGAAAAAAGTGCATTTTCACCTGGAAAAGTCAGGGAATTTTCTGTTCATGATTTTGTAGCCACCCTGTTAGTTAGTCAGTGACGGAGAGGAGGCGTCTTTGTTTCCCTGATGAAACGTTTGTGGTTTTTTGTTTAGGCAAAAGTGATGGTTTTTTGGGGTTTTTTTGTGTGTGTGATGTATGAATGTTTTTAGGAATTTGAAAGTTTACACTGTTTCAGTTAAGTTTGTCATCAACGATAAAAATTTTAACTAAAACTGACGATCCCAAGACATTAGAGGCTTCAGTCAAAAATAAATTCCGGTGGGATTGGCTAGAAAAAAAAGACACCCAAAAGCAGAAAGCTGGGATATGGTGTCGGAAAATTGATACAGCTGGGTCATGTTTCTGCATATATAAATGGAATACATGCTACAGTTCTGCCTCCAAAACTTGTTGAAGCAATTATAACGGCTACTTGTAATAGTAAAGGTTCTTCTCCTCTTCGGTACACAAACAAGACATTGCAAATGAAGGATGTTGGAAACGTAAGCGTCAGCCTGATAGCGTCTCCGCTAAAAAACAAATGAAGATAACACACTTTTTTAAGAAATATTGTTATTTTGTTAGTAAATATAACTTTAGATTAACACCACACCAAACTGATGTGTGTTTTTTTTAATTAATAAATGGAACTTAGATCAACATCCAATTTGCTAAATATACTGTTATTTTATTAGTAAATAGAACTTTAGGTCAATACCACCTGACTGAAACTCAAGGACTAAAATTTCTGTTAAAAAAAAAGATCAATATCCTATGAAAAAGAGGAGTTGCCCTTCTAGTAACATAAAAACTTGACTGCATATTTTCTTTTATTTGCCATATGGGTAATTTTGCAATTGGAAAGAAAGGCAAAACTTTTTTAAAGGTATGTTATGTGTGTAATTGGTTTATTTTATACAAATGCAAAATGTTTATTAACGTTCTTAGTGTGGTATATGTTAAAGACAATATCATGTAGTTGTCGAAATCAAAGTTACTTAAATTTCACTTAAGGAATTTTATTTTTTAGCAACAAATTAATACTGCAAGCTCAACCCCAAAATAATTTACTGTTGTGAGCAAAAGGTATAGGTAGGTAGTAAGCAATTCCCAAAGTGAAACCATTTTATCTTTCGAAGTATCGGTAACAGCTTTGCTGATAAGTATAATAATTAGAGATACTAGTAGTAACGGAAATACTTTTGTTGTGCGGGGGTGGGGGGGTTACCCTCACATGTTCATTTATGTCTCGAGTTTATGCATTGGCACCGTTGGGAGGCGCCAATGATTTCAGGGTTTCGTACCTTGCCTTGCAAACACCTCTGTTAATTTCTGTTCTGTTTTTAAGGGCTCTTATTAAAAAGTCCTTGAAAACACCGTAATTATATTATATTCGGTCGTTAAAAAGGTCGTAATTTTTTTTTTGACCAAAGAAATGCGTGCATTACGCAGTCCAGCTGGTTTCATTAGCGTACTGATGATGGTTTTACGTCGCTAGATCCACTAGATCGCATGTCGCAAAAGTTTACCCATGTTCTGATTTGTTTTTGGCAGTTTGCCAACCAACTACCTTCTAATACCTTTGGATTAGATTTATTGATGGCTTCTTGATTTCTTTGCGCGGGGTCAGTGCAGTTCAGATCGTTATCTTCTGTTATTTATTAGAGAATGTGGTACTAAGTAAACATCATAGAGCTTCTGTCTTTTCAGCTAGACAGAAATATGTTCAATATTTAGATGCCGAAAAAAAAAAAATGTGCCAAGCAGCATCTGGGAGGAAACGTAAATTGATTGAGGAGGAATTGCAAATGCTTAGTGCGAAAAAACTGAAAGTAGAAAAAAATATTGCCGAATTAGAGGAAACGTGCAGATGACCTTGCGGCCCAAGGGGAATTGATGAGAGATATGAACTGCTTCCTTCAATCAAATAGTTTTCGAAAATTAATAAAGGAAAAAAATGAAGAATTGGCAGAAATTACCATTTCAGTAGCTGGAAAAAAGGAGCTGAAAAATTGATTTCATTGTAGGCCTGCGTCCTTTGTTTGACCTCAAAAAAGTGAATATGTACATAATATAATTTCCTTGCAGTCATTGTTAAATTGCATTACTGTTTTTAGCACGTCTTTTGTAAAAAAAGATCGTGCTTATGTTATCGGTTTGTCCGTCCGTCTGTACCCACAAAATCTCTGCAACTATTAGTCCGATTTGAAAAATTCTTTTTGCATTGGGAAGCTTGAAATATGCGAATGATGATCCTTTATTTCGTTTTTTTTATACAATGTGCAATTTCGCCGCTAGAGGGCATAAATGCAGATGATGTCGAATTCAAAAATACGTTTTATTCCACATATTTGCTTCTAAACATCCAATTGGAAAAAATTCTTTTATCTTTCGATTCCATTTATGTCGAAGAGTATTTTAGATATAGTTACTTTTTCAAATTACGCATAGATTTCCCGCTAGGGGGCATAAAAGTAAATTACATTTTTCCTGATAATTCTTCTAAATCTCAGATTTGAAATTTTTTTCTTCAGCGGATACACCTCCTGATGGAAAATCTTTTGTATATAATTTCTAATTTTTGGTAAAGCATATTGGCGACCAGGGGGCGTAAGCATTAATTTTTGCTTCTGATGTATTTGCCATAAAATCTGAGCTTCTAAAATATAGTTTGAAAAAATTCTTTCGTGGACTGATGCCACTCACATCGATAAACCTTTTCGGAACATTTTCATCTTAAAATATTCCAGTTTCTCCGCCAAAAGGCGTAGATGTATATCTTATTTTTGTGAATATCTCTACTTCTAGGAGTCCAATTTGAAAAATTCCTTTTTTGTTTAATAGTGTTTTTCAGTGTGACATGTTTTTCATATAATTTCAAAATTTTCAAGTAATTCCTAGACTCTCCACTAGGGTCATAAAAGTAAATTGCTCCCCCCCCCCATCTCTGCTTCTAAATCTCCGATTTTAAAAATTCTTTCTGCACTGAATACAGCTCCCGATGGTTTATAAAAAATGGTTTGGCCACCAGGTGGCGTAAGTCTGTATTTCTGCTTCTGATGTATTTGCAGCAAAATATGAGCTTCTAAAATCTCGATTGCAAAAAAGTTGTTTGTTGACCGATACTACTCATGTCGACAAACCTTTTAGGAACATTTTCTTCTTGAAATAATGCATGGTTTCTATGTCAGGGGGGCGTAGATGTACATCTTATTTTTGTCAATATCTCTACTTCTAGTAGTCCGATTTGAAAAATTCCTTCTTTGTTAGATAGTGTTTCCGATGCGAAATGTTTTTCCTATAAATTCAAATTTTTCAAGTAAATCATAGACTTTCCGCTAGGGGGCACAAAGGTAAATTGCGTTTTCTGCTCCTAAAACTCAGATTTGAAAAATTCTTCCTGTATTGCATACAAGTCCTGATGGAAAATATTTTTCACATAGTTTCTAATGTTTGGTAAAGAATGGTTTGGCCACCAGAGGTCATAAGTGTTAATTTCTGCTTCTGATGTATTTGAATTAAATCTGGGCTCCTGAAAACTCGACTAATTTTTTTTTTTTTTCTTGGACCGATACCGCTCATATGAATAAACCTTTTGAGAGTACTTTCTTCCTAAAATAATGCATGGGTTTCCCACCTGGGGACGTAAAGTCACATCTTATTTTTGTTGATATCTCTGTTTCTAAGAGTTCGTAAGCTCATGATTCAATTTACAGCAATATCTGAGGGATTAAAAACCTGATTGAAAAACTTCTTTCTTCCGTCAGATTCTATTGTTTTCCCTACCGGTTCCATTGACTTTGAATAGCTTTGATAAATTTAATTTGCGTTGGAACGGATTGAAAAGACATGCTTATTACACCCGAAAATTCGGTGTCATTCTTCTTGTTTAAGAGCAAAAAAAGATGTATAATAGAAGTAAAAATTCTGAAGGAAATTTCATAGGTGTCTTGTTGTTACTGCAGTTTGTTTTAGCTTTTACACCTATACACTATTGCCAAATGTTGAAAATCAACCTGCATTAAGTATATGTAAGAAGTTACTACAAGTGCTACAGCTGTAGAATTTAAAAATAAAATAAAAATGAAACAGTTACACAAGCAAAAATGTGTCATTCATCCAAATCTACAAAAACAAAATTTTTCTCCAGATTTGGGAATCCGGAAGCTGTGTAGTAAATAAATAAATAAATAAATACTTAAAAGAAAGTGATGCTTCTCACTGTTCAGTTTCGATTCTTTGAATTCTGCCAATGTAGTTTTTAAATTTATGCAAGCATTTTTATTTAACTTGGGGCTTTCAATTCCAATGATATGATTTAAGTTACAATGAACTTGTGTGTTTCGATTTGATTTAGATAGTGTGTTTACTTGTTTCATTAACCTAAAACAGGTCTAACAAGCTGTGCTGCATTTTTATAAAAGTGTTATTTTTCCAGCTGCAGCACTTGTAGTGATGCCACCCACAGAATTAATGCATTTAGTTTCTTAGCCTGCATCCATACATATTTGTAAAAGTAATTCTAATGGAAGGAATTAAGTTATTGAATAGAAAGGTAAAGCTACTAAAAATTTTAAAGACTGACAATCACAGCCATATGAAATTCTAAGCTGTATTTGTAACACTGTTTTTGTTAAAATGAATTTGTAAATTAATAAAACAATATAAATTCGGATAAACTATTAAGGAAAAACAAATGCAAATTTAAAAAGTTTCCGAAACCACAATTAATGGGTGAAAATTTGTTAAAAATTGAAATTCCAAAGTAAATAAATTTTATGCTTCACACCACAATACGAAGAAGCAGAGTGTTAGTTCTGTAGATGCAAAGATATGCCTCAGGACAAATAATGAATCCAGTATTACCAGTAAGTAATGTATATAAGGAACTTTTAAGTTAGTTGGTTTTTCTGTTGGAGTATTTAGGTTTATTTTAGTAGAACTAATTTTAATTCATATATTTGTGCAATGGAATATTCATTAGTTTCAACAAAATTGATTTATTGTGTTAAAACGACCTATGTTGTAATAGTTAACTCACATTTTGTATATTGTGTATATTTGAATGCAGCGATTATGAAGTCCTTAAAAAATATTTAAAGGTCCTTAAAAATAGCCTGAAGATCCTTAAGAACTCTTTAATTTCCATTTTCAAAAAAGAGTATGAACCCTGTTGGATGCGCCGATTGGCTGCGTCTGGTTTGTTTGCTGTCCAGCCGTCCATTGCAAACACTACTCTTTAAAGCGAGCAATTGTCATCACCGCTTGACATGGTGCCACTCCAGAGCTGTGTGGGGTGCTGAATGGAACAGTGTGGTGTTCATCAACAAATTGTGGTTCTGTCTCACCACGGATGATCGCCGCGTGAGAGTGTGGAAGCAACGTGGCCAACGGGCGGATTCCTCTGCCATTGTGGTGTGTCACACGGCGCAGCAACATTGAATCATGGTGTGGAGTGCTATCAGCGCCAACAGCCGCTCACCACTGGTAGGCATTACGGGCACATTGACGGCACGCTGCTATGTTGACGAGGTGCTGCGGCCCGTGGCACTACCGTATCTGCTGGGCATCCCAAACGCCGTTTTTCAACAGGATAACGCCCGGCCACATACCTCTTCGAGATCAGCCTGAATGCTTTACACAGTGTGTGGACGTTTCCAAGGCCATCACATGCGTAATGCTTGCTCTTACTATTCGGCAGTTGCAGTCGGCAGTTTCATGCGAGAGTCAAAAAATCCCTCCGCAGTAATGTTAAGGCTATTCCATTTAATTTTTATGGTACTACAGTAAAACATTTTGAATTAAAAAACTTGTGTTTAATTTCAGTTTTTGCTGTTTTCTTGATAACATATCAAGCTTCCGAATATGTTTCACAACACCAATTTTCACCAGCTTCTAATAAGTTGGAAGTTTCCAAAATGTGGATGTTGAATTAAGTCTCATGTGTGTTTATTCTGAACAAAGAATGTATTTTTTTTCAATTAACTCCATAATTAACGTCCGCGAAAGGGACAACATTTATGTACTTGGAACTAAAGAAAACATTGGGAGCAGCGCGAAGCTGTTAAAGACTCGTACCATAAACAGCTAAGATCTACACTCTTTTTAAACACATGGAAAAAGTGGGAATGCGATTGGTTTTTCATCCTGTAATGCAAGCTTTCCAAACATACCAATTGAACCGTCAAGTATGGTGACGCTGCTGTCGTTTGTTTTACATTAGCCCTATCCCCTGTGGAGCAGATTGGAGCCTTCTTTTCTTCGTCCCTTATAGATTACTTGCTTCCGTCACCCAACTCGCCCTTAAATAAAAAAGTATATTGTGCTGCCATTTTTTGGTTTAAAAACTATACAGTAAGTGGAATTAGAAAAACTCAAAAAAAAAAATTCCTTATATCAGTTGTTCCGCATAATTTGTATTTTTCTATCCACCAAAATAAATGTTTTACCTTCATTTTCATAAGTCGGGGGGGGGGGGTAATTACCCCTATTTACCCCTCCCCTCATAAAACCACCCTTGTGTAGGAGGTTTAAAACTTCCAGCATGAGACTGGTAAAGGAGTATCTGGGGGAAACAGATTGATCCAGTGGCAAAAACTGTAGTAGTAATGCAGATATTAAAACTGAGATGGGTACTTCTTAAGAATAAAACATTAGAACATTTTGAGATGATATGGGCATGTATGGGAGATGAAAGGTTGCCTAAACAGGTGTTAAATTTTGTGATACCAAGCTATAGACAAGAGGTAAATCTAGAAGGTGGTATGAATATGTGAAATAAGCCATGAGTGATGTAGGAAGCAATGCAGTAAATGTAAAAAAAATCTTTAACTGGATAGGAAGGAATGAAAAAGTTAATGGCCAAGAGAATTTATTATGTTGTCTGTGGCAAAACATGCCTAACATCATAGATGTACACAGGCATGAGGTAATCACTGTTCAATGAATGTGTACAAATTTTCATTTTGGCAGTTCTGCCTATCGTCTTAAACAGGCTCAATGTCTTGTTTCCATTTATTTCTTAAATAACTGAGTTTTGTAGGTCTTGTAGTCAGAATTTAAATATTTTAAATTTGTGTGCCCTAAAAGTTTCTTACACTTCATTAACAGGCCAGTAATCAAATGCAAAAAAAAAAAAAAAATGTTAAATAAAAATTCAAACAGTTTGCTGTTACCAAATAGATGATAATACTGCCAAATGTTGAATTTATGAGCATTTTCTGTGGCACTGTAAAACTCAGCCAGTGGATCCTTGGCTCACTTTTATGGCAGATTTTGCACTCATTTTCAATGAGGGTAAAACTCTGCAGAAGTTTGCCTAATGCTGGTTTTCCTTTCCTTTTTTCTTTTTTTTTTTTTTAATTGCAGTATTCTGAATTGTGAAAAAAAAAATTGTACTAATTGTCAAATTTATTGTGAACAAATGTTTTCTTTCCTTGCAGCTGCCTCACTTGGAACTATTTCATTTCATTTCATCAATAAGTAATGTTGGAAAGCTTTCAGATATTCTTAAAAGGTGAGTAAATGTGATTTGGTCTGTATTCTTGTAATCAAATTCACTTTTCATTGTTTTTAGTTTTCAGGAATAATTAAAACTCCCATAGCTTAACACAGTATTATAGTATTTTGTTATGTAATAGCCAAAATATTATCTTTAATGTTTTTGAAAGTGTTTAAATCTTGAATGAATTATTAAAATTATCCATAGTTGTGTGTGTCTTTAACGAAGACAGTTTATAGATTACCAAACTGTGCTATTCAGCTAAAACTAGTATATTTATAAGAAATGTTGTGGCAATTATTTAATTTCCTAAGTATGTGATGTGTATTATTTTGGGCATGACAAGTATATTCAGTTAACTGTCATTCAAGTATTCAACTCTTCAAAAAACCTGAATTTTTTTTTCCATCCTGAAACTGGAGTCAAAACTGTCATCTGATTTCGGCCTAAGTATGCCAGCCATGACACTATCCAGGACAACGCACATTTCATATAAACTCGGCAATCTTTTAAAAGTTGGATGTACTTTGTACTATGTGTGATGTGCTTCCCATTTCTTCTGTTAAATTCCATTGCAACCTTGCAACAGCTTTCAGATCTGGCCATGAGGGTTTTAATACTCTTCTTTAGGGAAAGGAACTTTAGAAGGGTACCTAAGAACAGAAAAAAAAAATGTATGTATGGGGACTTATGAATTACCCTGTAATGTAATTTATGATAGAAACTATATATGTCTCATACCCTCTATGGTTCTTTCATTGATTTTTTTTTCTTTTTTAATTGTCAGTTGAATATTCTTCAGGCTTCATTTATGTTTTGTTATCTAGGAAGTA
The DNA here is from genome assembly GCA_039090855.1 of Macrothele yani. NCBI lineage: Eukaryota > Metazoa > Arthropoda > Arachnida > Araneae > Macrothelidae > Macrothele > Macrothele yani. The sequence goes on from CM076996.1 coordinate 11,983,146, forward strand.
CATTGCAATAATCTGTACTACTTTCATGAAGACAAAACAGTGTTTAGAAGCTGAAGGGTAATTTAAGGGGAGCAGTTACTGTGTCATAGACTTAGGGTGAAATAGACATACCTTGGTGACTCACTTCCATCCCTTTTCCTACAGTCTCGTGTTCCTTTTGGCATTATAACCCAAGGTTAGCTATTTCCCTTCTATCTCCCACCATTTGCTATTGAAGTTAATGAGGAATTCCTACTGCACAAATTATTTTGTGTGTCTTATAAAACTGCCTCTTACAAGAAGGAATTTCACAGATGCTAAAAGATTACCTTATAATTCTAAGTTTTGTATTAATTTATTATTAAATGTAACTTAAATAACACCAATAGTTTGCAGTAGTTATCCAAATTTATTTTAATGATGTCAGACTGCAGTATATATAATGCTGTCACAAATTAATAGATCACATTTTTTGGCTGTTATATTTTGTACCAGTGTAGTGTTAGGGACGTACTGGTTAAGTACTATTTTACTGCTTAAAAAGAAAAGAAAATACTTTACAATGTATGCTGCATTGTTCAGCTGTTTTACCTCCCCCTTCCCCTTGCCCCCTTGTTTTGTTTGTGTGTAAGGATTCATTTTATGAGAACTAGATACTATCTCCTCATTTTTCATTTTGATGCTTTGTGATAGCACAGATTTTTTATTACTTTGTAAAACTCAAACCTGTTATTCCAACTATGAAAGTTTTGTTTAAAAGTGAGAGCTGAGACAACTTATTCAGGGTTTTATATGCCTCCTGGAATTTAACTATTTAAGTGGCTAACCTGAATTCAGCTCGTCCACATGTTAATTACCCTCGTGGGTAGACTTGCTGAGCTCGTGGCTTCTACTGCCACTACTATGGGCAATACTGAGCCTATGTTGCATGGGAATTTTAAGAGAAAATGCTTTGTGTGAAACAAAGGAACTACTCTGATCTAACCAATTTGTTTCTGTTGAAGCAACTTGGAGGTTGCTAATGATGTGAGCTTTCTTTCTATTCTCCCTTTTTTTCCACCCTTAAGGTAGTTAAACTTTGTTCTGGTTTTTCTTGTGTATTCACTCATGAAGAGAAGATATAAGAAGATATTTAGACATTTGCTTGATATTATAATTTTCAATGTATATGTTCTATATAAGTCAAACAGAAATGCAAAAACACATCTGCAGTTTCATTTAGAGTTGTCAGAAAGGATTATTGAAAAATACCACCATGAGTGAACAAATAAATCAAGGCCTTCTGGTTCATCAGAAAAGGATGTTCTTTGGTTGACTGAGGGATGTTTTCCAGATTATAATCCCCCTTTCCTGCCAAACAGCCAAAAAGACAGTAACCAATGATGTGATGTGTGGTATGCTGTTCCCAGAGAGACTTTGACAGATAAAGCGGTTTGGAAAGAAACCAGTCTATTGTGTGGACTGTGATACTGCACTTAGCACAATATCATGCTTCAGAATTTTTCACACCTAAAAAAAGATACTGAATCTTTTTTAACTTCCATGTGTAGAAATTTAAAGGTACGTATACCGTTCATGCTACACTGGCATCCAAAACCTAAGAACAAGCACTTTTGAAAGTTTACAACCACAAAATCAGATGCAACAGCTTGTAACAATTGTGCATAGCTGGGAACGTTCAGTAGATAGCTGGTGCACATGCAGAATGTTGAATTGTGTGCACAGAGGGCACATCACTTAAATGGATACAAGAGAAGAGGGCGTGGTAGGCAACTTGTGTTTGAAAAGGAAAACCTTGACATGAAGGCATAAAGGTACGAATATGTAATTTACTTTGTCTCAAAGACATTGTCTAGATTTCTTGCAGGGAAGAATTATAGGGAAGCTGGATGAAGGCTGCTGAGTGAGAGAAGTCACCAGGGAGTTTGGAATCGCACATAGTGTGGTATCCAGATTCTGGGCAGTGTGCAAACCAATGGAATGTGTTCCAGACACATGCTAGGAGGTTGCCCTCATTCTACTGTGACATGTGAAGACAGATTTTTTGTTGCAATAGCAAAACATAATCCCCACACTGTGTCTGGTCAGCTTGTGAGTCACATCCATTCAAGCACAGAAATGTGGATATCCAAAAAAAAAAACTGTGGCAAGACATCTGCAGAATATAGGGCTGCTCAATATAGCGCACGTTTTCAGTGGTGGCGTATCCACATAAATTGGGCACGGCATCAATGGGCCTATGTACTCTTCGCAGATGAGTTGTTTCAGTCTGTTCTTAATTACTGTGTACCAGTGCAAGAATGTGCAGGAGAGGGATAGATACGGCGATGGTACCAGGGTCATGGTGTGGGGCTGCACCCATGACTAATGGACACGCCGAGCTACAGGTGCTGGAAAATGGTACTATGACAGGCGAACGACATTGCAACGAAGTTCTATGTCATGTTCAATTATTTCGTGGTGCTGTAGGTGAAGACTTTCTGTTAATGGATGACAATGTGACACCTGATCTTGCGAGAGCATGGAGAAGGTTGCAATCTGTTACAATCAGCAGAGCTAATTTGTAGGTTTCTGCAGATCTACTCTTTAAGCTTATATTCAATAAATAATTTTGATTGGTGTTATCTGATCCTTCATTGGAAGCATGCCATACGCACAGATCATTCTGGAGTTTGCTGAAATTTAAAGGAATCGCCATAAAATTCCTGCACTTTTAAAAATAAATCATGCAAGTTTTCTATTATTAAAATAGCTCACTTTTGCTGGGTTTAGTAAGTCAAAACATTGCAGTTTTAATGCTTTGGCAGAAGTCTTTCTGTGATTCATTGTTCTACCCCTTCCCCCTTTTTTGTATTTGTATTGTTACCTATTCTACACCATCATTAATAGAAGACCACAACACTTTTAAATTCTCCCATTCCTTTTGCAGCTGCTTCTGGAACTCAGTTGTTTTAGAACTGCAATACAAAATATCAACATTTCAGGACTGAAGTATAATGAATAATGTGTCTGAAAAAGCAAGTAGTTAGATGAAACCTTCACAAGGAATACATTTAAAAAAAAAAAAAACACTCGCAAAGCCACACCACTTGCAGTTACGTTATCAGTTTCACTGTCATGTTCTCATTGACTGGACTAATGGGGAAGTAAAGTTCCATTGGGTAGGAGCTAATGTTGGTAGCTTACTGGACATGGAAGAAAGTTCATGTAATATTTTAGGGGAAGGAGAAAAAACAAGTAGGCAAAGATTTCGGACAGCTAAAAAAATATTTTAAGGTCTTTGCTGCTTTCTAGTGACTGCTGTTGCATTAATTAAATGCACGAGTCTAGCAGTGTGTGAAGAGAGCTTTTGGGTACTTCTCCAAAGATTTCTTACTTTGAAGTCCATTAAGTTGTCCACTCAATGACCAATGCTCTATCACAAGTCTGAGCAAATAGTTTCCTCCCACATTTATATTTGTCTACAATTTCATTCACATGATTAATCTGACTTACTGCAGTTTTATCAGAGCTAACATCAAATCCAAGAAATGATTCTATTTTTTTTTTTTCTGTGAGACCAAAAAATACTGTAACACACTTGACAGCTGAGATATACAAGTATTACTTATGTCTGATCAAGCATTATGGCTACAAAATCTGGGCCCTGAATTCCTTCATAAATTTCATCCTGCAAAATAATGATGAATTTATTAAATCAAAATGCTTACCAAAGTACCACGAAAAACTGTAAAAGATGCCGAATGTTTCTTTAATGGGGAATCAAATTCAGCATTTGGAACAAGAAACTCGTATGATTCCTCCTATTGAAAAATTCAGTTTTCTTCACAACTTCTGAATATTTCTTGTTTTGCTATATGGCATTAATCAATTTTTAAAGTTTCCTGATTGGGGGGTGGGGGATTCACTTTTTCATGGTGCTAAAGAACATAAATTCTAGTTGGGGACATAATAAATTTCAGTATTATAAATATTTAATGGGAATTATCGAGGATAAATTTATTAAGGTACATTACTTCTCAAATTTTCGATCTATACACTAGATCCTCTCCAGGAGTTCTTGCGTCTTACTACTTCCACAGGTCTATCCTCGATAATTCCTGTTAAATATTTATAATACTGAAAGTAATAAGAGGAAGTCATTAATTATTAGAAATAATAAATTTGTTAAATTTGAAAAAAAAAAAAACTGGAAAGTTGAATTTCAGACTTCCAATGCTTTTTACTAGAAAATAAACATGGCCAGCAGCAAAATTTTGTTCGCTAGATCACACCTGCAAATCCAACCTGAAATATTGTACAGTTCTTTCCAAAAATGTCTCTCAAAAACTCTTCTTGACCCCCCCCTTTTTTTTCCCTGTTAGTTGTTGATGTTGTAGGACAAGGTCAGCCCCTGTCACTAGTTTCTTTTATAAATATGAGTGATGAAAAACCGCTGTTTAATACTTTTTGAATTACACTTTCACTTGCTTTTAAATTACACACAAAACAACCAGGTGTAAAAGGCATAAATAATAAAGGAAAAATTTAGTAACATTTGAAGAACAAAGCATATCTTAAGTGCTGGCAAAAACACCTTGTTGCTGCCAGGGCCGGAGCTAGACCACTTGCCACCCCTTCCACAATTTTTCAGAAATGAAGATACCAATGAATGAGAAGGTTTCTGGCCACTAGGGCTGCCTTTATATGTATATACACACTATATTGACAAAAATCACTGGACACCTAGAAGAGAAACACAACATAGCATTTATTGACATACCTTAGCATGGTGTTGGTTTACCTTTGGCCTTAATGCATGTACTGACCCTTTGACACATGCTTTCGACAAGGTTTTGGAGCACAGCGATAGGTATGCGCTTCCATTCAGTACATAATGGTGCCGCTAACTGTTGCTTAGTAGTAGGTCTTGGTTCCAAACTTCTTATGCGGCACTCTAATTTCATCCCATAGGTGCTCTATAGGATTAAGATCAAAACTCTGTGCTGGCCAGTCCACACACGATATGGAATTATCGTCGAACCACGCCGTAACAGTCCTTGCTTTACGGCTCGGTGCATTATCCTGCTGGTAGAAACAAGGCTCGTTTCCATAGTATTGCCACAGAGTTGGTAAGGCAAAATTGTCCAGAATATCAAGGTAGACTTGCTGGTTAACAGGTTTGTTCATGATAACCAATGGGCCGGGACCATACCACGAAAAACATCCCCACACAAGTACACTGCCAGCTCCAAACTTGACCGTAGGAGCAGTACACTGTGGTAAATAGCATTCCCCGGCTGCCGCCATACCCACGCACGGCCATCAGACTGATGGATTGTGTATCTAGATTAATCAGTCCATAGGACCCGTTTCCATTGATCTACGATCCACGATAAATGTTCTTCACACCATGCTAAACGACGAGTAGCATTCCGAGTGGAGATGAAAGGCTTATGAGCAGCCGCACGACCACGGTAACCCATCAAAGGAAGTTCTCTGCGAATGGTATGTGTACATACCACGGTTCCAGCATTTTTACTCACCTGTACACTGCGGATTTGTGCAGTACTTTGTCGATTAGCTGTAATGACTCTCCTGAGGCTTGGACGTCCTTTATCACCGATTTTCCTTGGTCTGCCAGTACGTTTTGCTGCTTCAGGCACGCCATGTGTCCTCCACTTATTCAGTACATCCAAAACAGTTGACATGGGTATGTTTAAATGCTTCTCGGTTTCTCTTATGAACAACCCACTAATATAACACCCAACAATCTTTCCTTTCTCCAAGTCAGTTCTCTCCCGCTGAGATATTTTCACTTGACCTCACGGCGTGATATGATTGCGGTCACGTGCAGGTTTGTTTTTATACCGTTTGCAGCTGTACAGCGCATCTTAACAACGCAGCGGATCCGTTCATTTGCTTTTGAAGAGGGTGCAGTGACTTTTGTCACTATGGTGTATATATTTGTCAAAGCTTCCAGGAAGTTCAGGCCTTATGGACAATGGCAGTGCTTCTTCTGTGGCTTCAAAAAGCCATATAAGCAAAGCACAACCAAACCTTGAGGCAAGAAAGCTCCCCATTAGGCTATTTACATACATGTAACAATTTAAACGATGCTAACATGTCATTACCCCTCAGAGAGTCTAATAGGTAAACTCGTCCTCAGTGAGCATTCTTTAAAGGGACCGAGACAACATCATTCTTCCTGGGGAAATACTATTGAAAGCGTTAAGCAGTGAACTGGCTTTCAAAACAATTTCCACAGGACGAAAAATATTGTCTCTACCACTTTGAGGAACGTTCACAGAGGACCAGTTAACTTGTCCGTGGACGCTCAGAGGATTCAGAAAAGATTACAGTCACTGCACTTTCTAGCTTAAAGCAATGAAATCTATTTTCTACATCAAAAGTAGGTCATTTTATAATCTACAGATGAGCAAAAGGAATTTCACATTTCTAGCTTTCAAGCCAGCAAAAGTTTTCCAAAACATTTTTCAAATAGATTTTCTCGAACATCTCCCTTTCAGTAATAGATATTAGAGCTAAGTCAGTAAGTTTTTGTTGTAGCATTGTTGATATCAAATAGTTTTTGAGCAGTTTTAATTTCGAGAAGGACCTCTCTCCAGAAACAACTCTCACAGAGAGCATTAATAAAATCCATAATGCTATTGTAATGTTTGGGAAAGTTCCTGTCAGTGAATTCTTATAAATGTACTGCAAAGCATCTTTTGGTGAAGTTTCAGTTTTTAGAAAACTCATAATGATACTAAGTTCATCTGCAAGTTCCGTAGCTAAGAGTCCTTTGGGCAGTTTTCATCAGTTTCATTGGATACCTTTATTTCAAGATCCACGCAATGTTTCAACAGTTGTTGTTTACTCAGCTCCGACCTCAGCTCCGACATTTCCTCAAAATCGTACAAAAAACTGAACACTTTACTGTGATTTTGCAGCAAACCAAATCTTTCATCGATTGATCTAACAGCCATGTCAATGATAACATATAAAACCTATGCGGTAATTATCTTTAGGATTGGTCATAGTTTCATCTTTGTGTTCATATTCTAACATTGTTTTCTTTCTATTCTTGCGAAACTGTTGAGAAGCAAAGTGTGGTTATACAATTACCTGAGGTGGCAAGTTCAGATGCAGTATGTATCATGTGCTCAAATTTATCTCTGTAGTTTGAGAGACTTTTTTTAAGGAGGTCTAAATGTTCAATACAAGATGATAAATCTATGTTTTGATTTTGCATGATTTTGGAAGCAACATGTACTCTCGATAACACTTCATACCATGTAACAATGGAACACACACGGTCGAGTAATATTGTGACCACCAGCTAATATCCAGAGTAACCGCCGTGTGTGGAGCGCGGACAGCAGCTAGACAGGATGGGAGTTGCTCAATAAGGTGCTGGAAGGTGTTCACAGGTATGTGGAGCCATGCCGACTGCAGTGCATCTGACAGATGTTGGAGAGGCACGTGGTGGAGGATCCATAGAGCGAACAACATGATCGAGGTGGTCCCACATATGCTCAATTGGGTTTAAGTCTGGGTAAATTAAGGGCCAGGGAAGTACTTTGAAGTCTTCATCGTGCTTTTCTAACCACTCTCAGACATTTCTAGCTGTGTGACATGTCGCATTGTCGTTCTGGAAGATCCCATTCGCCCCAGTAAGACAGTCAGCCTGTATGGGTGTACGTGGTCTGCAAGGATGGATTCACAACAAATTCAGTCCATAGTGCCTCCCACAGATGTAAGTGGACCCAGGGAATGCCACGAAAACATTCCCCAGGCCATAGCGCTGCCCCCACCAGCTTGTGTTCTTCCAGCAATGGTTGAAGAGTGTTTGTTCTCCGATGTTTCTCGCCTTATACGCCAATGTCCATCCGTGTCCATCCTTTCGATGAAGCAGAAAATGTGACTCATCCGAGAAGGCAATCCTTTGCCAATCAGCGGAGGTCCAATTGCAATACTGTCGTGCAAATGTAAGTTTTTTCTGCCGATGCACTTCGTTAGGTGCAGTGACCTTCCGTCTGCATCGGAGCCCCATACGCAGCTAGGTTCGCTGAACTGTCGTTTTAGACACACTTCCGGTAGCCCCCCCCCCCCGATTCATTCGGCCAGCGAGTTGCTACACTGTAGTGTGTCGATCGGCCCTCATGCACCTTCGCTGCCGACGTTCCTTTCTCACATCAATGGAACGTGGTGCTCCAGTTTCCACTGGCTTATTCGCAATGGTGCCATTTCTCCAATCACTGTACACTTTAACCACAGCAGCACACGAACAGTTCACAAACTGCGCTGTTTCAGAAATACTGCCAGTCTTGGCCCGAAAGCCAATAGTCATCTCTTTTTGCAAATCTGATAAATTGCTCCTTTTATCCATGAGAGCAATGAATGATTTGTTTTCAGAATGCCTACAGCACACCTTATATACCCTTGAAGCCAGCTCATGACACGTGCCTTCTTTCATTGGATATGCGCTGTTGACGTCAAAAGTAGGAGGTGGTCACAATAATGCGACTCGACTGTGTATAAACGTAAGTGGTTCCAATTTTTCTAACAAACATTGGCCGTCCTTCTTGGCAGGTAGCTCACTCTTTTCTTCATCGATAATTTCTGATAAGCTGTCACAAACTCCCGTTAAACCGAATCGTAAAGGTGTTACTGCTTCAACTCTACTTTCCTGTAGAGTGTCTCCAACTGATTTCAGGGTAAACTGAGACACATTTTGGGTTAAAATTCTCCACCTCTTAGTCGAGCAAGAGAAGTATGTGAAGAGATGTTGAATGACAGAAAAGAAATCAATTATCCGATAATTTACTTTTACGGCATCGTAAACTACCAAATTGAGTTAGTGAGCAAGGAGCATAAAATGCTCGTGGATTTTTTTTGTTTTTTTTTTGGTGTATGGGCCTGCAAACTGTTTTTTAATAATAACAAGGTTGCTTACCTTTTTCACATTTCACTGCATGTTTTATTCTTTTTGTTGTCATGCTTGGTTTAAGCCTCCGGTGCAGTGTTCTATTTTTTGTCTTCAGGTTCTTTCAAATGTTCTACGAACGCTCAAGTCCATGAAGTGCTTTGCTGTCCAGGTTGCAAAATTGTATCCTCCCCCTCCCCACCCTTCCCACCAGCATATAAAACCTAACCTTTATTGGTAAAAACCCCAATTCTTGAACTCAAAACCTTTTGATATTATCAACGAACATAAACTGCCTATTTACATACATACAAAATGCCGAACAAAAATGTTAAAAACTTATATACAACTATTTACATACGAGTCATTTTATTCTTTCAACTCTCCTTTCTCAACACCTCGTGAACAACCAGAACATTCATTCACCACACCCTAAGCCATTCCAACGCAGACTGCCTCAAGTACTTTCTACCCTCTGCGGGGTTATCTTCAGGAGGTGTTCTAGATGCTTTCTCTTCTGCCACTGCAGTAAGAGTGAGCGTTACGCTCGCCTTCCTCGCCCCACCCCAACGTCATCTACGAAAAGCTCCCACCATGGCTCCATCTGTTATTGACTTTAGTGAACTCTTCGTTTTCTTCTTCTGTGGTTTTTTTTTTGTGTGTGTGAATTTTTATTAGTTCTTTCCATTTTTTATTAAGGATACTTGGATCGTTATTATTACAAATTCAATCTGTTTTTTTTTTTTCAATCAATACAGACTCTGTATTTTTTTTTTTTTTTTTATAGTATATAGGTCTGCAAACCCCCAAATGATTTCATGTGCTACTCGGAGACTGAGGGCTAAATAGCCCATGCCGAATCTCATGAGATGGGGGGGGGGTAGAATTGTTCATAACGAGGAGTCTCTTTACCCCGGCATGTGGCACCAATGGCTTAATGAGAGTTCCGAACCTCAGCAGATCTTTGATGATCCAGTTGAACTCAAGGTGAGAACGCTTCTACCGGGCCACAGCGGTCCTACTTATTTTGAGGATACCCAGGTTTTTTTTTTTTTTAGTATATTGCCTGCAAACCCCCAAATGATTTCATGTGCTACTCGGAGACTGAGGGCTAAATAGCCCGTGCCGAATCTCATGAGATGGGTGGGGAGGGGTAGAATTGTTCATAACGAGGAGTCTCTTTACCCCGGCACGTGGCACCAATGGCTTAATGAGAGTTCTGAACCTCGGTGGATCTTTGGTGATCCAGTCTAACTCAAGACGAGAACGCTTCTACCAGGCCACCGCGGCCCTACTTTTATTTTGAGGATGCCCAAGCAGGTGAGCAATAACTGGTGATTTTAATTAAAATTATCACATATTTTAATTTATTGTTTTGTAATAAAATATGTTGTTAGTATTTAAATTTGCATATTCCGCATCATTATCATTAAGAAAATTTCCTTTATAGTTAAAAATCTGTCCCGCAAAAATTTGTTTTGCAGACTTTTGAACTTTCTCTTAGTGGAGATATTGACCAAAAAAAAAAAAAAAAAAAAAAAAGGTATACATCTACGCCACCTGGCGGAGCAACCATGCATTATTTTAAGAAGAAAATATTCTCAAATGTTTATCGACATGAGTGATACGGTCCACGAAATAATTTTTTCAATCTAGCTTTTAGAAGCTCAGATTTTGCTGCAAATACCTACAAAGCAGAAATTAACGCTTACGCTCCCTGGTGGCCAAATCATATTTTATAAAAAAAAATTAGAAATTGCAATCAAAACATTTACCACCAAGAGCTGTAGCTGATGCAGGAAGGATTTTACAAATCGTAGTTTCAGAAGCAGAGAAATTGGAGAAAGCGCAATTTACCTTTACTCCCCCTAGCAGAAATTTAATGAATTACTTGAAAATTTTGTAATTGTATGAAAAACATGTCGCACCGGAAACTATCCAACAAAGAAGAAATTTTTCTAATCGGACTATTAGAAGCAGAGATATTGACAAAACTGAGATATGCAGCTACGCTCCCTGGTGGAGAAACGGTGCATTGTTTTAAGAAAATGTTCCGAATAGGTATCTCGATGTAAGTAGTATCGGTCCGCAAATGAATTTTTTCAATCTAGATTTTAGGAGCTCAGATTTTGCTGCAAATGCGTCAGAAGCAGAAATTAGCACTTATGCCCCCCTGGTGGCCAAATTAAAAAAATAGAAATTATATGCAAAATATTTCCCATCAGGAGTTGTATCCACTGCAGAAATAAATTTTCAAATAGGCATTTTAGAAGAGATATTGGGAGAAACGCAATTTACTTTTACGCCCCCTAACGGAGAATCTGTAACTTGAAAAAGTGACTATACCTAAAATAATCTTCGGCATGAATGGAATTGGAAGGTAAAAGAAATTTTTGAATTGGATGTTTAGAAGCAAATATATGAAATAAAATGTGTTTTGAATTCAATATCATCTGCATTTTACACCCTCTACCGGCGAAGTTGTGCATCGTAAAAATGAAATGAAGGATCATCATTCGCATGTTTCAAGCTTTCTAATGCGAAAAGAATTTTTCAAATTGGACTATTAGTTGCAGAGGTATGTCTACAGGCTTACGTACAGACAGACGGACAGGCGCACTACCCGATAACATAAGCACGATCTTTTTTTTTTTTTTTTTTTTTTACAAAAGACTTGCTAGAAAAAACTGTAGTGGACTTTCTCACACATAAACTGAGATGTGAAGATGCATAACAAAAAAAAAAAAAAAACCCTGCAAAATATAAAATTTAATGTTGATAAGCCCGACAATTATTGAATTATATAACATAATAAGATAAGTTCAATAGGGAACTCCTACTTCCGGTTACTTGATTTTTACTAAAATCTAGTGAGCACATGAATATACGTATAACAAGCTGCAAAATAATAAACTTTGTCTAGATATCCACAATAGTCTTTGAGCTTTATAAAGAAAGAGCAAATGCGTTATGGGGAACGCCCCTTCTGTTTTCCCAATTTGTACCAAAATATAATCAGCACATCAAGGTACCGCAAAACCCCCAAATATTAAATTTTGCTAATATAGGTTTTGAGTTATGGTTGACACAAAGCAGACAGATACCACGGCCAAAATAGTGAAATTGCATTCGGCTGTCCCCAGAACATGTATTTCTGTTGAAATCTCGAAGTTGAATTTTTGCAAGATTGATACTTCCTCATACCAATGAATGAGAAAGTTCAAAAAAAGGTGTGCCAACACTGCACTTTCAGTTGTTGCTTTTAATGACCAGATTACTTGACAGCTAGATCACTCTTACAGTAAACAATTTTGGTTTGTGAATAAGTATCTCATACTTGAGATGACACTTATTCACAAACCAAAAATTGTAGGTCGACCGTCGTAGTATCAATATGTCTGTGTACTTGTTTGAAGGTCACGGTCATCGAGCTAAGCACGCTGCTTTGAACACAAATAAATAGTTGACTGATGACAGCATTTTCACACCATGAAGTTTACTAACAGAAAATTAAATTACACTTTCTGTACATACTGCATTGACATTCACTAAGTACTTGGTGTTACACAGGAGGAACAAACATGATAGAGGATAAACAACTTCACTACTGAGTTCCCAAACGCCCACTGCTCCAGGAGCAAGACATCTGGAGAAGGCTTATGCACTGCACTCACGTGATCCACTAAAGCTACTCTCGTCAAAGTTGGCACGCCAGATCTTTGTTGCCATTGCTATTTATTTATTTATTTTATTTTTATTTTTTTGCTGAACCCAGGTGAACTGAAACAATATTATCTAATTGTTTGGGAAATTAAATTTGAGTTATTATTTTTACTTATTTTTATTTTTTAGTATTTTATATCATTTTCTCTTTTCATCATAATCTTTCTTTTCCTTCTTTCTACTTTTCATTCTCTCTCCTTTCATTATTTTTGACAAAAATATGCTGCTCCTTAGAGTGCCACCCTAGTTGCTGCCCCCAGCAAGACCTCTAACTACGAAGTGCAGGAAGGAATGCTAGAACTCGTGCCCAGCCTGTCCCTTACAATGAGCGAAGCAGTCTGCAATTTGCTAGCACCTTCTTATACATTCATAGGATATGCAAGATTGAGTTTCCTCTCAAACAGTGCAGATTTTCAGTGGTTTCTTATTGAGGAACAAGTGCATTCAAAAATTCAAATGTTGCATTCTATTTATACGTGGGAAAGATAAACTCTTCTTTTAATTTTCTTTTGGATTTGACACACAACTTGCACACCCTGAGGAAATGCCTCTAAAGTATTGTATTATACACAGTGCGTCAAAAAAATTTTAAGACTGGCACTAGATTTCAGCCTACAGTGGCGCCACCAGTGTAATCGCAAATGTGTTATAAACCGTGACCATCTGCTTGCTTTCTGCAAAAAGTACTGCGCAATTGTTAAAGTAACTGAAACGAAATGGGCATTCATTAGAGAAGTAAATTTTTTTTCATGTTGAATTATTAAGATGGAACAAAGGGCTGTTATTAAATTTAACGCAAAACTTGGTAAAAGTGCCTCGGAAACGTACCAAATGATGAAACAAGTTTACGGTGAGTTTTGTTTAAGTAGATCAAATGTTTTCCTGTGGCACAAACGCTTTTTGGATGGAAGAGAGACGCTAGAAGATGATAAGCATACTGAAAGACCAAGTTCATCTAGGACACCTGAGATTATTGAAAAAGTGCGTGATTTCGCAGTAAACAATCAATGTGTGTCACTAAGAATGATGGAAGAGTCTTTAAACATCAACAAAGAAATGATTCGAACCATCCTGCATGAAGATTTGGGCAAAATAAGTCTGTGCTAAATTTGTTCCACACACGTTAACCAATGAACAAAAATCAAGGAGAAGTGCACATTGCAGAGACATCATTTCAGCCGCTGAAAATGATCCAAACTTCTTAAAATCGATTTGTTACAGGTGATGAAACATGGTGTTTTCAATATGATCCTAAAACAAAGCAACAAAGTGCTAAATGGAAGTCAAAAAACCCACCACAAGCCAAAAAAACAAGAAAAGTTCCATCGAAAATCAAAACAATGCTCATTACATTCTTCGATAGTAATTATCCACAAAGAATTTGTTCCAAGTGGACAAACAATTACTGGTGAGTTTTATTTAAATGTTTTGAGGTGTTTGATGGGCAGAATATGTTGCATTCGTCCAGAATATCGGGATGAAAACAGTTGGTTTGTTGCACGATAATGCACCCAGTCACAATTCACCTCTTGTTCGTAGATTTTTGGCAAAACATAACGTCTGTGTGTTGAATCCTCCACCGTATTCGCCTGATTTAGCACCCTGCAACTTTTCTTTATTCCCAAAACTTAAAATAACGTTAAAAGGGTGTTATTTTGATGATATTTCGACCATACAAACATCTTCGACGCGTGCTTTGGAGGCAATTCCGCAAAGGGAACTGGCATTCAAATCATTATCAAATCGCTGTAACAAGTGTATTGAAGCCGGAGGGACTTATTTTGAATAACAAACCAAAAGAAATTATAATTTCTTGTTTCTATTTCATTTTACACACCCAGTCTTAAAAATTCTTTGCCACACTGTGTATATGAGAAATTTGTCTTATATATACAGTGAAACCTGAGTTGGCTGTCACTCGCATTCTGCAGTCACCTATCAAAGTGGGCAGTTTTGTCTGACACAAATGTTATCACCAATGGAAACAATGCATAACAGACCTCTGTTTGGTGGCCATGGGCAGCCATTATTAAAACTCAAAAGAGAATACACCTGTATTTCATATTTGCCAGCTTGCACAAGAACTTGTAGAAAAATGTTTAGGAAGTTCTGGAAAGATAATGAAAATTATGTGAATTTAAAAGCATAAAACACCTCTGTCATCACCCTTCCAGAAATTGTAAATGGTGGGTAGTCCTTGGGGTCTGTCAAGTTCTTAGAATTTTGTTTGTAGATGGTATGGTTTTCTGTTAACTAGGATATGCATGTTCTTTCTTTAATTGTCCTCAGTGAGAACATGAAGCTCACAGCAGAGTTTGTCTCCCTCATTCCAATGAACCTAGTCTTCTCGCATAGTGGCTGTGTTGTTTGAGCAGGCTTGCTGGTTTGCTCCAAATGAAAAGAACACATTGCTGTGAGTGTAAGGAAGAGAAAGGAGGGTGGAAGTGGCTTCAAAACTCAACATAGTAGTGCTGGTATTGCATCTCCTTACCTTTGATTTCCTCCTGTGAAATATGTGGTAGGAGTGCCTGCTTTGCAACAACCTATACGTTTTGAACACCTTACCCCATTCCTCAGTCGTTCGTCTGGCTCTTAGTGAAATATTTAGTGAATAACATTCCTAAATAACAAAATGGCAGAGGAGGAAGAAAAAACACTTCACTGCAGGCTGCATTCAAAAATGGTGTCTTTTATTTTAAGTGGAGAGGGAAGAAATTTTGGCAAATTGAACAACTCAATTTGGCAATCGCCTGTCAAAGGGGGGGTCATTTTTTTTTTGCACAGAACCCATGGATGAATGGGCTTGCTACACAGGTTTCACTGTATTATCATGGCTTGAGAAATACCATGCCTGAGATGCCCAGGGCATGTAAATTTTTGTCTTGGGCAGGTAAAAGAACAAATCTAGTTGCCTGGCTGGACAACTGGATTTTAAAAAAAAATTGGAATGGAGAATTTCCTCCTGTGAGAAAAAAAGACTGTCACATCATTTTTCATTTCATTGCAAATCACCAGAATTTGTATTAGTTTTATGGAGTGCTGAGGACAGGAAAATATAATTTCTTTAATTATATTATGCTCATACAGGGTTCCCACTCAACCTGGAAAACAGGGAAAACCTGGAATTCTCAGGGAATTTGAAAATGGTTCCGAAAACTCAGGGGAAATTACCCCCCCTCTTTTTTTGTAAAAATCAATGGATACTTTATTTTTCCAAAAAAAAACCTTATTTTTTCAAGATTTCAAACTTTTGCTTGCAAATTACTACCTGCCTAGAATTTGGTAGATCTTACTTTCAGTTATATTAAGTATTTCCTTTATTCTCTTAAAAAAGATGCAAAATTGAATTTTTAAAATTGCCAGTTAAGTTTTTGTTAAATTTCTGCAGGCAGTTGTTATAACATGGAATCAAGTAGGCACAATGGCTCCTGCTTGAAGAAACACTTCACAAGAGAACCAACCAAATGATGGATCAAAGTCCTTTGTCTGTTGGTTCTCTTGAATCGTGTTTCTTTGAACAGAGCCATTCCATCATTAAGCTTAGCTGCATTGTGTTATAGAAAAACTGAAACTATTCCACTGACAAATTTTTTCTTACATATGACCTTGTTTCTATGGGAATGTATTTACAAATTCTGTGTGGGTAGTATTCACAAAAGTTCAAGGAACTTTGGTACAGAAAATGTGCACAGTTAGTTGTTATTAATGAAAAGCAGGTAATTTTATAAAGACAAATTACTTAAAGAATTTATAAGTGTGTGCTTTGGTGAGAAAAAGGAATGAATGAAATGTAACAATTCTTTGCAACATGCCACTCTGGAAAACTTTAAAAACCACCTGGAGAACCTGGAAAAGTCGGGGAATTTTTTTATTACTTTTGAGTGGGAACCCTGTCATATAGGTCCAGAAATTGTGGCCGTATGTAGTTTTGCTCCAAATGTTTACAGTAGTGGTGGGTGGGGGGGGGAGTTAGCGAACATCAACGGGGTATCACACAGCCCTTGGTGAGGTTAGGTCTATATATGTATAACTTGAGCAAGTGAGGCAAGATGCACGCTTTTGTGCATTGAACATTTAGAATACAGACTCTTAAAATGACAGTGCAAAAGATGAATGAAAAGTTAATCATATTTTTAAACTTAAAAAAAAATGAGGCTTCTAATTTGTTAACTTAAAGGGTAAATTTTCCTAGGCATGCAACTTTTACTACCTGGGCAGGTGTATAATTTCTGCATGTGCCCTATTGGGCATGTAACTTTTCAGATATTTTTCAAGCCCTGATTATGCATGAGTAATTTTATGTCCTATATGCAAGAAAATTCCATGCTCTTCATTGTGTGCCATTTTTATTAGAGCATGAAACAAAGTATAGTTTCTATGTTATTAAAAAGACTGAAATGATATTGTTATTCTTCCTCTTTTAAAGCCTTTTTAGGTGTGATGCAAAATCAAAGAATCAAAGTAAAGAACTGAGGAAGATGGATCTTATTGTCAGTAGAATAAACAGCCAAAACAGTGCGTTATGTCATCACAGCTGTGCTTTGGATGTTGAGCCATTTTCAACAGATATAGCAAGTCCCACAGAGAGGTAGTTCTATCAAAGTGTACCTGAAACTCAACGTAGAATAAACTAAGCTTTCCAGAAGATATTTCAGAAATATTTTTATATTGTAGAAAGTGTGTGTGTGTGTGTCTTGTTGTTGTTAGAGACACAAGCTTCCTCAATGTAGCCACATTCCCAGGTTTTGTTTTGTTTTTTACCTTCTTAGCTGTAAGATCATTTACTAAATTTTGTTTGTGTTTACCAAGTATAAAGTTATTTATAAATCAAAATTTGCAAATACTACTTGCAATCCAAAATGTTGCTCACAGTAAGAATTTTTTTCTATTACAAGCCAAACTTCATTATCAAACACATTTGAGAATGTTTCAGCATCGATCATTTACTGACTTTTTTTTTCACATCTGCTTTCTAAATAGTGTCTGTTCATATAACTGGAATTTGGAAACAAGGTAGTTCATGCTACTTAACATTTGATTTTTTTTTTAACCAAGTTTATCTGTGGAAGCATATATTTTTGTTACGTTAGGTTCTTGAAATCTTTTGTGATTATTTGCTGGCAAAGTTGTTTATTTCACTGACAATTTGGTTGAACTCTTATTGTTACTTGTTGAAAAATTAGTGTGTTTGAGGGATTACCCAGCTTGTAGCATATTTATTGCTTATTGCATGATCTAGGCATGTTATATCTAGTCAGCTGAAGTATATATTGTCTGTTAAGAATCGCAATATATATATATATATATTTTTTTTTTATTCTTATAAAAGCTATGACGTTAAAGCTATGCACGTGGGGGAAACTTTTTATTATTGGCAAGGGAAAGTGTGTATTCCTTGTTTGTCAATCTGTGAATCTAAGTTATAAATCAAGGAAGTGATATGAATGAAATCATAATTTTTACATAGTTTATTTTCAGAAGTGAGGGTGTGTGACTTCCCCCCCCTTACTGTGAACTCGAAGTTCAGCTCTTATTCAAACCAATTTGATTCAAATCTTCTTGCTAACTTCAGCTTCCTGCTTTTTTTAAAATAATTTGTTTGACACCTTGTGTCAAGTTGTGGCTTTTATACCATCAAGCCCCCATGTGACATTTTCATTCATTCTTCACATTTCTAATGTGGGTTGAATCTTTTGGTTGTAGGTTGGCTTCAGCTATGAATGGGATTCAATATGAAATGCTACAGTCCATTTTGCATTTTCTTTCTTTGCAGCCAGGTAGATGACATAACTCATTGGCATCAGAAAAAAAAAAAATCTTTTGAGTTTGTAATGAGGCATGGTGAGATTTATTTCCTAATAAAAGTTAGTAATAATTGATGACTTAGCTATTCCTAGACTTAATGTACTATAAATATCTCAAAATTAGGGGTTTTTATTAAGGAATAAAAGGATATTTATGTGCCAAATTTCCAGGTAGTATTTATTAACCTACAGCTATAGTAGGCATTGCCATTCATGAGACAAATTCCAACCTTTCAAATCATTTAATGCTGTGCCTCTTCTCTCTATTTCCATTCCTATCTGATTGTCAGAAGGACTGGTAATAGAGAGAAGAGGTACAACATTAAATGATTTGAAAGGTTGGAATTTATCTCATGAATGGCAACACCTACTATAGCACAGTCCTGAGGAAAGGCAGAGAGGTACCCAAAAATTTGGCACATAAATATCCTTTTATTCCGTAGTAAAACCCCATAATTTTTAGATATTTATAATGAAACTTAGTTTATCCATAAATGAGGTTTATACTAAATACAGCACAATTATGCAAGCATACCTAATGTATTTCCTTTCCCCCTTCCCTCCACTCTCTTCTTGTTCGGTGACACTGCGGTTACTTCTCCTTTTTAGAATATCTTGAAATTTAAAATCTTTCAAGTCGTGTAAAAGTAAATTCAACACTTACCTGCACCATGACTTCTCATTGCTACATATTGAACACACATAAAATGCTGACGTTTGTCTTGGGACCAATGAGTGAAGTACTAATATCTCTTAAAAACATTTAATTACAAATTACCATTAAGAACATTTAAATTGACTCTGAAAATTATTAACGTCTAACCAACATAAATCTTAAATTCTATATCGAAAGCTAAGATTTACACCATTTACATATATACAATATGTTTTGCCCCCCCCCTTTTTTTTTACTAAAACATTTTGTAATTAAACTCACTATTTTAAATGAGGTACTTAAAAGTAGTCTTCTCCCCAAATTGCAAAATTGTCGTTTTTTGTTAGGTATATGTTATCATTTAGAAGTTTCCTCTCTTGTACATGATTTGGGAAAATTCTATCATCAGTTTCATTCATTGAATATCAATAGGAATGCAAGAATGATTAGCTGTTATCTGTGTAGTTTTATAAACATCATATTAAAATGTTTATCTTGAATGTATATATGTGAGATGTTGAAAGTATCAGACTTAACAGCATATGTTTCAATTCCGACATGTAGCAGTCATTTTATATAGTGAGGTCACAGTTCAAATACTTATAGCATTTGTTATTCATTTTAAATGTATGTTTGGCCATTGTTATTCATTAATTTGTTGGTAGAAATCTGAGAAGGCTATATCCATACCTTGCTCCTTCATATTTTTTTTTTTTTTACTTTATACCTACAAATCCTGGAAGAGCTGTTTGTTATTACATATATGTAAAAAATATGTGTTAGCACATTTTCATAAAAGCCACTTTTAAGTTCTGACATCAGTTTTCCTGTGTTCATTACCAGATGTTTATTGATTTGTATTTCTTCCTCATGCTAGTAGTCTTGAGACTAAAATTGTTTTTACCTAAAACATTTCCCTTGGTCAACTAAGTATTTACTTGTCTTTCAGTAGACACCTCCCTCTTATTTACAATGATTAAATAATCTGCATGGTTGGAAACATCTTAAGAAATTTGTTTTTTAAGAGCTTGTAGTGCACCTCCACTGTTATCTTGTTTGTCATTATGCACAAAATGCCTCAGGTCAGTTTGTCCTTTCAGAACTAAGAAAAAAATTTGCATGGGTTAAGTTGGGTAAAATAAGGTTTGGTGTCCCATCACTTTAATGTAAAAAGGTGGTGGTGCTTTTACTACAGTGTGTAAATAAATCAGTTGTCACATCTCATCTTAATTTATTGTAAGTCCAACCTAACTTCACACACTGCTGCTGCCTTTCTTTAGCTCTGGAGCCGACCTGGTGGGGCAGTTGTCTGAGAGCTGGCTTCTGACCATTTGTTCGAGATGGGTCCAGGTTTCAATTCTGATGAGGCATGAATGTTATGTTTGTCTTATGGCACTGGTTTTCTCCCATCTCTGGAGCCAGTGGCCCTAAATTAGAAATGGGCAATTGCTATAGCCCATCAAGCTGTTCACGATGGCCATTTAAACTCAAGCAAAGAAAAAAAAAACAAAAAAAAAAAAAACACAGTTTCATCCTAAACATTCATGATGTTGGCTGCAGTCTGTTTTTTGTAGCATGCAATGGTCGTAAACTTCTTTTCAAACTTGTATACACATACTCTGCTTTTAGCAACCACTAAATAGCTTTCTTTTTTTCTGCTGCCAAAATAGGGAAGAGCTTTCCAACAATGTTTCCGTGTCATAATGGTATATCTAGTGTATTTTAAAAAAAAACTAGGACTGCATGATAAATTTAAAATTCTCCTTAAAATATTTTATTTAAGGGGTGGAATTTTTTCTCTTGTGGTACAAAAGTTTACATTTATGTATGATGAACATCCTTTGTCAGTTTTTATTGTTACATTCATGGTTTCTGTTCTGCATTAAGCATTTGCTGTTAATTTTTTTTTTTTTTTTAACAATGAAAACTTTCTAAATTCTTACCTTTCAATTAGCATCTAAAACTTTGTCCAAGGAATGCATTCCTCACACCTTGGAAGAGCAGGGAAGGGAGATAATGCGGAATAACTTGAAAGAAACAACTTATTCAGTATGGGCTTTATTCACATCACTTGCACTAAATTTCACTAATTGATTCATGAGTTGTCACTGAAGAAATGTTACAGCTTCATTCCCATGTTGGTGTTTGGTTTGTTACCCCATCAACATGCAGTTACATTGTGCTTTCTATCTTGTTGCAGTTTGACTCTCCTTTTCTTCATTATGGGATGTGTTTTTATGTGTATTTGCCTGTTCATAGATCAGCACTGTGTTTTTCTATTTAGATGTTCAAGTGTTGAAATGCCGTTTGTTTGACCATCTGTTGCTTTGTAGCTTCATTATTTGCTGCCAGCTAGCTGCTTGTATCCAGTTAGCCATCAATTTGCAACACATGAACATTAGTAGAATGTTTCTGTGACATTAGATTATATGAGGATATTCGACCAAAAAGTCTGACAAAGGAATTAGCACATTTCTGGAACACAATCTCCATTCGACCAATGGTCAGTTGCACATAAACTGCATTTTGATTTAATGCCTGTGGTTCTTGATTTTATGCATTGGCGTTTTCCAGTTTGGTATGGCAGAAGTGTCTGCTGTTCTGAATAGAGAAAAGAGCTGTGGAAGGGAAGCCTTTTGTGACATCTTTTATGTCCCAGAATTCTGATGTCATGAAAAGCCTATCTTCAGTTGTTTCTCAGCTCACAATAGAAGGTATTTCTGCTACACCGACATGCTGAGCCACCTTCAGTAGACATTTGCTAAGCATGCATTTGAAAGCCATATGGTTAATACAGTAAGTCCTTGGTTTATGCAAGGATTACATTCAGCGAAAACCTCGCATAAATTGAAATTACATGTATTGAATGCAGTAATGTATAGAGAAAAGGGGGTTGCATGCAACAACATAAAAAATGTCACAACTGGATTTTTATCACATTGAAATTGTGTTAATACATCAGAAATATGAATACAAACATTATTACTAAAATAAATAAAGTCGCCAAGATAAGCTGTCAATCATTCTGGGAGATGAGGTTGTGGTAGATGTATACATATTGGAAGCTGTGGATGCTGAGTCATGTGGTTTCAAATCATCCCAACTAGGCAGGGTTACATCAATGGGAAGAACTTGTATGGGGCAGTTAGCAGCAGACAGACAGCATCAGTGGTAAAAGTGAAGTTATTGAAGATGGTACATGTTCGCTTCCTGGAAGGGGTTGATGATGGTCCTGGTTCAGAACAGGTGGAACAGGAAAAGCAGACCATGATCTGAGATATTGTGCCAAACTAGTCTACCTTGTCATTTTTATTTTTATTTTTATTTTTTTCTAAGCATAGATTTTCATGTAAGGCATAAAAGCGTTAAGATTGTGCTTGAACTGCAGGTTTCTCTCAAACCCTGGGTCTTCATCTAAATGCTGCAATGAGGTGTTATCCAACCACAAAAATGATTACAATCTCTTCATACTCAAATCTTTCACTTGGTGAACTTCAGTATCCTTTTATTCATGGATCATGTCCATCAAATCATAAATATCATACCATGTGAATCTAATCCATCACATTATCCACTTCCACATCAGAGAAGCTGTTTCCACTGACCTTCCATTTAGTTTCCCCAGTGTTCCACCCTGTCGTTTGGAAACTAGGGAAACCTTTGAAGTTATATTAATGTCATACATTTGATGTTGATTCAAACTACACAATTTTGTCACCCTGTCAGTGTTCAAGACTTTTCATTTTTATGAATTTGTTATGTTATGTACTTCTGAGAAGCTGAGAAAAAAGTGTGGTATTGTAGTTAAAAACAGGTCCTGTTTTCTTTGGTAACAGATGTGCATTTACTTGTAACATGAGAGGTATGATAAATACAGCTTTATATATATATATATATATATATATATATATATATATATATATTTATTATAAAAAGGTTTGTGTGTCTGGTTTCTTTTTTGTTTTGGTATTTTGTAGAAAAAAAAATGAAAAAAAAAATCTCAAAGTGAAACTGGAATTACTGCAAAATTGTAGTCTGTTCTGTCAAGGGATCAAGCACCTAATTTTTACAACACTGGAACCTTTCATTTGAAAATATTGTGCATCTATTTTTCTTTTCTTTTCTTTTTTTTTTTTTTTTCGGTTCTTTGTTTTAGTTCCAGTTTTCCACTGATTTTTGCAACTCATTCAATGTTATAAATGCACAGATTTTTATAAACATTGTACTGTTGTGAAACTGAGTCAATAAATTTTATACCTCATTTAGAATGCAACAACAACAACAACAAAAAAAAAATACACTGTCAACTCAATTGTGGAATGGTGGTTTTCTAAGGCAGATGGGAAAACACAAGGATAGTTAGTTGTAATATATTCAGCAATTTCTGTTTAAATATGTGGCTTGTCAATTTTCATCTTTTTGTCGACACATTTTTTTTTCTTTGTCAGTAAAAAAAATAGAAACTGTAGAAATAGTGAAAAAAAAAAAAGGTATTTAACCATTGTTGCCTCTGTTACTCACATTTGAATTAGTTGTTGAACATTGTCACTAGAGAACACGGTGTACACTATCTCCCGACAAGTAATTGGACACCCCTGCAATCGACGATATCTGCAGTCCTGATACACGTCACGACCGCCGCTGTTAAATATAGTGTGGAAAACAACAACACAACCAGTCGGGGCCCGACTTACACAGAATTGGGCCCTAGGCACAACCCAAAACGAGGTCCCCTCCACTCGACATTTACTTTACAGAGTTGAGTAGGTAGTGTGACCATTTTGGGCGACGGTATTACAATCCAGCGTAATAATTTAATAAACAAAATACATTTATAAGACTGACATTAAATTACGGTAGTACCTGGTAAAAATATTGTTTTCTTCTAGATTTTTATGCTGTCCTTCTGATTTGCACCTGAAAAGACTTGAACCTTCATCGATGAAACAGTTGAGTGTGACAAAGCCATATGACGGGTAAAATTCAATTGGACATTGGATTTTTTGCCAGGTGTGTCTAAACTATACTATTACCATATTAACCAGGGGTGTATTTAAGAGAGAGGTTTGGGGGATTCAAACCCTGCCCGAATTAAGTCCAAAGATTTTTCAAATATAACTTTTGGGAGCTAAAATGTCAAAATGTTTAAAAATTGCTTCAGAACCATGCAATATTTGAAATTGAAGTATATAGTTTATCTTAGTAAGCCATAATTACAAACATACACATACTGCTAGTTTTTATTACACAACACGACAATTTTTTGTTTAATCTCGCACAAAAACCCTCCCCAAATTATCTGGAAAATGTTACTGATATTAACTAGAAATATCACATATTATATTGCCAGTACTTGTGTTTTGCCAGCGATTTATATATAGTTACTCCACATCACATCTACCCACGTATAAATATTTTGAAAAAGGGAAAGTTTTTTTTTAACCAAGATTTTGGGGCCCTTTCAATTTGAGGGTCCTAGGCATGTGCCTTGTGTGCCTAGGCATAAATCAGGCCCTGCAACCAGTCGCATGCAAGATGCCACGCAGTTCGGAGCTCTCTGATTTCGAGAAAGGTGTAATCGTCGGGTATCGCAGAAATGACTGATCCATATGTGACATATCCAGCGAGTTGAAGTACCCAAAATCGACAGTGGCCTACGTGATTGGCAAATGGAAGATGAGAGGTGACTGTCGGAATGTGCCTCGACCCGGCAGACCCACAAAACTGGGAGTTAGAGACTGACAGGTATTGGCCAGAGAAATTTGGAAGAACCGCACCAAAACGATGGGCCACATCTGCGAGGAGTTTCAACAGGCATCCTGGAGTGTTCTTTCGATGAATACCATCCGTAAGGGAGCCCATCTGCTCAGTTATCATGGACGTGCTGCCGCCCACAAGCTTTTGATCACAGAGTCCAATAGCTCTGCTCGGCTAACGCGGTGCAAAGAACGTCGACAGTGGACCGTTGAACAGTGGAAACAGGTTCTCTGGAGCGATGAATCAAGGTTCACCCTCTATCGTTCAGATGGCAGGGTCTGGGTTTGGCGTCTGCCTGGAGAACGCCTCCTGCTGGAATGTATTGTGTCAACTGTGAAGTTCGGTGGCATTATGCTATGGGGGTGTTTCTCCTGGTATGGCACGTGATCCATGGTCGCAATTCCTGGTAGACTCAACGCCGAGACCTACTGTACCATTTTGAATGACCATGCGCTTCCTACGTTGTGGCAGTTTTACGGGGTGGACCCATGTTACTTTCAGGATGAGAATGCCACCTGTCATGTTGCGAGGTCCACCATGGCTTGGTATGGTCACAATGGGGTTAATCGAATGGACTGGCCTGCGCAGAGCCCGGACCTTAACCCTATCGAGCACCTCTGGGACGAGTTGGAGCGTCGACTTAAGGGGTGCCCCCACCGTCCGAAATCGGTGAAGGAACTGACCTGTCTTCTCCAAGCCGAGTGGAAGAAAATACGGCTAGCCGTCGTACAACGCCTGGTTGAGAGTATGCCCGGAGAGTCGCAGCTGTAATAGCTGCTCATGGAGGCTCCTACCAACTATTGAAGGTGAATAAACTTCATTTTCCTTTGCTATCACAGGTATCCAATTACTTGTTGGTAGATACAGGACCTGATTTATGCCTAGGCACGCAAGGCACATGCCTAGGGCCCTCAAATTGAAAGGGCCCCAAAATCTTGGTTAAAAAAAAAACTTTCCCTTTTTCAAAATATTTATATGTGGGTAGATGTGATGTGGAGTAACTATATATAAATCTCTGGCAAAACACAAGCAAGTACTGGCAATATAATATGTGATATTTCTAGTTAATATCAGTAACATTTTCTCCAGATAATTTGGGGAGGGTTTTTGTGTGAGATTAAACAAAAAAATTGTCATGTTGTGTAATAAAAACTAGCAGTATGTGTATGTTTGTAATTATGGCTTACTAAGATAAACTATATACTTCAATTTCAAATATTGCATGGTTCTGGAGCAATTTTTAAACATTTTGATATTTTAGCTCCCAAAAGTTATATTTGAAAAATCTTTGGACTTAATTCGGGCAGGGTTTGAATCCCCAAACCTCTCCCTTAAATACACCCCTGGTTAATATGGTAATAGTATAGTTTAGACACACCTGGCAAAAAATCCAATGTCCAATTGAATTTTACCCGTCATATGGCTTTGTCACACTCAACGGTTTCATCGATGAAGGTTCAAGTCTTTTCAGGTGCAAATCAGTAGGACAGCATAAAAATTTAGGAGAAAACAATATTTTTACCAGGTAACACCATAATTTAAAGTCTTATAAATGTATTGTGTTTATTAAATTATTACGCTGGATTGTAATACAGTCGCCCAAAATGGTCACACTACCTACTCAACTCTGTAAAGTAAATGTCGAGTGGAGGGGGCCTCGTTTTGGGTTGTGCCTAGGGCCCAATTCTGTGTAAGTCGGGCCCTGGGTAGATAGTGTATATTCACTGAATACAATGAAATAAGATAACTTTAAAAGAAAAATTCATATAACATATCCATTCTGAAGTTGTGCAATGAAGTCTATACTGTGATTGTTATCATTAATGTTGTGGCATGCAACTGTTCTTGATTGGAAGATTAGAAGACGAGAAACAAACAACTATCTGTAAATTAGAGGAATCCCTGGAAATTTACAAGACACAAGGTGGCAACATCAATGACCATGCTGGATGGAAAATCCATCAGGCTTGGTCGCCAGACCTGTGGAAGTAGAAGGAAGCAAGAACTCCTGATGAAGATCTAGTGTTTAGATCGAAAATTTGAGAGGTAATGTACCTTAATAAATTTATCCTCGATAATTCCTGTTAAATATTTATAATACAAAAAATGTATGTTGGCTCAGCTGGTAATTGAAAATTGGATAGTCAGATCATATATAATTAATTACATCCTCTAGTGGCTATGTTCAACTAATTCAAACACAAGTAACAGGTAACAATGGTGAAATACCTTTTTTCACTACTTCTGTGGATCAGTACACCACGTGAAAAAGTAAATTTTTGTGCCAATCATTACAATAAATCGAAACTAGTTATAAAAATGTTTTTCATAACCGTGAAGCATATGCTATCTGTTAAGCAATTCCACTGCCTTATTTTCAAAACTCGTCAGTTTTATATTGTCACAGTTAAGTGTATATAACAGAAATATCCAATTTTGCATTTTAACCTCGCATCACCTAGAAATTATATTGTGGTGCTCCTAATTATTTGTAATTTTCATTCAATTTGTGAATTCCACGCATGCAACAAATTTTAATTTTCATTAGGAAATGTACTTTCATTGTTGCAGTTAATCTCTTAGCATACTAGTATATGTGAACAATTATTTACAGTATTATTGAGAACAGATTGTGTGAGTTATTTCATGTATTTAAATTTGGCTATGTGGCAGTGTCTACCTGTAATGTGAGGCGAAAGTTAGAAACTACCATGCTAAATATTGTTCTGCTGTTTGTAAATTTCTATGTGCAGAAAAAGGAACATGTCTGCTGTGTTTTTCGTAATCTGTGGGTGGTTTATTATTTTATACTTTGCTAAATAAAATATGAAAGACACATGTTTGTGAATTTTTTTCATTAAGAGTTATCTTGCTTACACCTACCTCAGTTTGTGTTGTGTTTTAAAGAAATTTGTTAAAGGTAGTTGATAAATTAAAGATATTAAATTGTGGGTGAAATGAAGTTAATAGGTATGAAAAACAAAGATTAGTAAAGCAAGCAGTGTGTTCTTCAGTTGATTTTGGGCTGTATTAACAGAGACCTGAAATGTGTAATATTTGATTCAACCACTGATGCAGATAATCAGTGTGCTTAATCTTTGTCAAAAAGTTAAACAATCCATGAATTTCTTTTTAGTTTTTTTGAGGTTTGAATAAGGCAAATTTTGTAATAAGTTGTGAGAAACAAACATTAAGCAATGGTGAAATAAATAGTTTTGGGGAAATGCAGGGTTTTAAGGTGTGGGTGGTGGTGGTGTTTTATTTTTATTTTATTTTTATTTTGGAGGGGGGGTTAAAATAAGTGTAATTTGCCATTCAACTTGCAATTCACTGTTTTATCACCTTAGGAAGTAACTGTTACAGTACTTTCATCTTCAATTTTGTATTGTAAAGCTACCTAGGAGTATGGTTAATATTTTGATTTGCTATCCCCCTCCAGAAGTTAATGTAGAGGGTGAAATGTGAAAGCAAAGCTATCAAAAATTGCCCATGTATGGGCTGCTTGGCCACAGGTAAATGGAATTACACTCAGGGTTTGCACTGCCTCTGGAATTTTATTTGCATTTTTTTTTTCTAAGCCTGGAAAGTCCTTGATTTCTCATTTTTTGTGAAAGGTCCTGGATTTATTGTTTTTCAATGAAAATTTTTTTGCCAATGTTTGGATTGATTGCATCATTTCATTCTAGCTCTCTTTGGCATCTGCTTAGGATGACATCACTTCCTGTCATGGAGAGACATAATGCCATTTTTCTTTTTATGTGATGCTGTAGTGCAAGATTTTTGAGTACTTTAAGTTCAACTCCAACGACCTTAATTTGTGATATAGCAGCTGTGTGCAGTTGGAGTCGCAACAGAATGTTTAAACCTTTTGACTGGCTGTCCCAGTGGGGCACAGTGGTCTAACCGTTTGCTTACGACCATTCGTTCATGATGGGTTTGGGTTCGAATCCCTGTGAGGCATGGATGTTGTGTTTATCTTATGATGCTGGCTCAGTCCCTTTTCTGGAACTAGTAGCCCTAATTTAGGAACAGGCGACTGCTTATAACCTATTCAGTTGCTCACGGTGGTCGTTAAACCTCCAAATAAAAAAATAAACTTCCCACCACTCCAAGATGGCCCTTCCTTATGGCACGCACTTTGCTCATTGAATGAGATTGATATCTAGCATCCCTGCTGCCAATGTAAATAGTCATAATAGATTACTGGAATAGGATAGCAATCAGTGCTATGACAAAATTGTTTGGTATTATCATTGTGCTAAGTTCTGGATTGCTTCATATGTTTTATACAGAGCAATTTTCATATGGGGATTTTTTTTACTTCATTTAAATTGTTACATACACTGGAGAAACAGTAACAGCAGAACCTATAGGACTTCATGAGAATTTTAAATGGGTAGGAAATTTCACCCCAATTTGCAAAATATAAAGCAAAGCTCTATGATTCTAGCAAAAATAAATCATGGAATTTATTTTCTGTAAGTGTGAGCGGACCCTGTACACTACATGTAAGCTGTGGATGTCCATCGATGGTCTGTCCTTCTGGCGTTCGTACCTGCCCTGAGGTTACATCCCCATCAGGCTGAAGAGCTTAAATGATCTGTACCTTATACGCATACAGATGAAGACGTTCATGTAAAATTTTGTTAACCGCGGCACGGGGAATCCCAGTTTCCAGTGACTCACGACGAATGGATTTCCTGGGGCTTCGCAGAAATATCTCCCGAACAGCTACAGCTGTCACTTGTGTAACAGGAGTTCGGCCCGCTCGGGGAAGATCGGCAACACTACCCGTCGCTTTAAACTTTCATACCAAGCTTTCATGCTTATTTGGTCCGGTGGCGATCGTCTGTACTCTTTTCTAAAATGATGCTGGACAGTAACCACCGATTTGGTCTCTCCATACCACAACACGCACTGCGAACGTCGCTTTTTCTTGCATGGAAGTTATTATTGATGAAATGCTCATCTTATTCAGCAGTAGCGCTCACCTAAAGAACAGAAATAAAAAAAAAAAAAAAAAATGAGTGCTTCTATATTATGTTGCCAACCATTTTATTTCAACTTACACAGATTTTTTTATATTAATTTTTCAGGGTTCCCACGCAACCTGGAAAACCGGGAATTCTCAGGGAATTTGAAAATTGTTCCAAAAATCAGGGAAAACTCAGGGAAAATTGTATTTTTCCGTAAAAATCAGGGAATTTTTTATCAGGGAACTATAAAGGCAGGGAATTTTTTATTTTGCCAGAAAAATATTTTGTTTCAGACTTTTGTAAAATATATTTCTGTATTGTTAAGTTTTAAAATAATTCAGAGTTGTTTTATCCTTCGAGGCAACTCCGTAACCCACCCACCGATTAAAGTGCAGCTGTGCAGGGGAGTGAGTCTCTTTGCGGTTTCCCCGTCTCCAGATGATCTAAACTACAACCGAACAAACATACACGTCAAAGCGTGAAAGAAAGCCATTAATCACACACTCATTTCGCAGGCTCTTATCTGCTGGCGTTCGCGAAGAGCTCGGCAGTCATTTGTTCCTGAGTAGGTGCCCCGGTTCTCTGCGTAGACTGGGAAAAAAATTATGAAGAAGCTATTTCCTCAATTTTTTAAATAACCGACTGAAATTTTTACAGTGGGCAAGATATATGAAAATAACGTTCCATTTCAAATTTCGCCGAAATTCATTGGAAACTTTAGAAGTTGAGCTCCCCCCCCCTCCTTTTGCATGTTCTACGTGTCTTTTATCAAACCGTACAAAAACATTTTATTTTGCCGGATGTTGGTCATCCTAATAAATCCCCCCTTTCCCCTTCAACAGCAGTGTGGATGAATGTTGCAAATTGAGGGCACCTAATTTATTTTGAAAAAGGTTCGTATCACTTACGAACTAAAGCTTCGCTTTCGTAATTCTGTAGCAGAATTGGTATAGTTGGAAAAGTATGTACCTTCAAATGTTAGAACAGGGAAAATATTATGAAATAGGAAGATTCTTCAAAGGGGGGTAAGATTTATTTTTTTCATAGTACTTACGAGTATTTTGACAAAAAATATATGAAAAATACCATGCAATGAAGCTGGTATTATTGCATACCTACCAGATTTCACGGCCGTTTTCTAGATTCGTTGTCTTCCGGTTTTACGGCCGGAAAGAGATTTTTTTTTTATTCTGTCATATTTCTATTTCATAATGCATGAAGAAATTTATTTATAGCTATTTTAAGACGATATTCCAATTACTGCAAGAGCTGGCTGGTTGCGAAAAATAGGGTTGTCCGACGCCCGGAACCATAGATTTTCACATCTGGGTCATTCCACGCAAAATCGTCAGATATTGAAATAATTTTCCACCAACACATCTCCGATTCGTGCGATTTTTTTTACGGGTAGCTGCCTCCAAGTTATAAAAAAACCCTGAAAGTTTCAATTTTTTTTGTTTCTGATAATTAGAAGATATTATTTTTTGAATTTTTGTGCATAGTAGAACCGTTTTCCGTAAAAACGCAAATATATCCGTTATTTAAAATAAGAAATATAAAATTCATCATTCTCTCGTAATTTTTCCCAAGGTTTCAGCTTATACATAGGAAAAAAAAATTGCGAGAACAAAAGTTAGACGGGGTAGAAATTTTCTTGTAATCTTAAATTCTTCTTGCGTTGCTGCACCTTACAAGATTTGCATAAATTATTCATTTCACATCTTTACCCTCACATTGCCGAAAAAAAAAAAAAATAATAATAATCTACCTAGTTACTACTGATGAAAATCTTTGCCGTGCGTGTGCTCTATTGATTGGTTTCAGGTTTGTCAGTGCTGGCGCTAAAGCCTCTCTCTGTTTTGGATGACGTTATTTGTGGGGAGTTACTGCAAATGACCTGAGTGGGCTCCAGACCTTTCTCGCACTTTGCCTGATCAACATCGCACAAATGTATTGCCCTTCGTAAAGATATTGTTAAGTATAAACATGCCACTCGCCGCAGGATGATAAATTATGTTGACAAAAAAGTGTTAGGAGGATTTTATGAGCACACATGCACACAAAACTTCCTCTAATTGTTTCCCGTACAAGTTATTTGACGTAGCGTGGAAATGACTGTGACCTGCGAGAAAAGTTCAGTACTAATGTTTGCGTCACAAACGTAGCCAATCAATTTTAAGACTTCCGGATTTTGGAAGTACTAATATGAATTGTAGCCTCTCAGGCAAAATGGTATTCCGTATTAACTGTTAGTTTTCCCCACCTGTTGCTTCCATTATTTTTTCTTTATCCCTGGGTTTAATTTTTTTTGCCGTTATGGCATTAGGATCTCTGTGTGCCAGCTTATTGGTTATGAAATTTAACAGCACAGTGTCTAAATATCCTATGCTGCGTTATTTAGAAGCAAATAGCAGAGGTGCCAACTATTACGAATTGTCCGTAATTATTACGGTTTCGACTGTCAGATTACGGAATTACGGCGGACAGGTTGGAAGAATTACGGAATTCAGTGTGTTTTGGAGAATCTCAATTTTGTATCCTTTTTTGTTAAACCTTTTAGTGCGACGCTGCCGATTTCTCGGCCTTCGATTTTGATCCGCATATTTTCCGAATCAGACTGCGGATTTCGGTGTCTCAATGATCATATCATTTATCAATCATATCGTTTTGAAATGGAATGTCCATGAATCATATCGTCAAACAGCGATATTATCGGAAGAATGGTACCGTAATTTTCGTCGTATAATCCGCGGATTATCTGCTAAAAAAGTTAAAATTATAGGTTTTGCGGATTATACACCGATGCGGTTAACACGCCGATTTAAAAAATATATATATATATATAACACCTTCCGATTTAAAAAATCTGCAGCGTGATTGTGCAGGGAAAGGTGTAATAATTGGAAAAGGAACTCCCTCGGAAGAATTTTCCTCAGTTCAGGAGTTTGTACGGAGCGGGGAGGAGGGGGAGGAATGTCGTAATGAAAGGTAGGGATAGTTGTGGGGAGGGACGGCAGGGGTCATTTTGTTATCGTTGAGGAGAGCTCTGACTGTCGTGCCGGCTCTGTTTTTTGGCAAAAAGCCAAAGAAGTACGCACAGCGCTTGCTGCACGAACCTATGCGTTTCTCCTTTCGGATTTCATGTGCGCGACCTTGTATCTAGTTTGCTTTCGTTGTTTTGGCGAACGTCGCTGCTGCTGTTTTCCTTCATTGCTAATCATGATGTCTCTGAAAAGGAAACGTTTCAGTTACACTGCCGAATTTAAACTTGAAGTGGTGGTCAGAATTGAGGATATTATAATGTCACTGCGCTATAGTTTTGAGGTCAGAACACAATCTTGCAGCAACATACGGAAAGCCTCTGTGTCGCGATCTAAAACGTAAACAAATCCGTTGGTAAATTCCGCGGGAGAATTCATGGGTTTTTTATTGGCCCGCGTATAAGACTATCTCTCAACTCTGAAAGCAGGAATTCCTCCAAAAATTTTCGACTTATACGCGAGTACATACGGTATTTCTACGACTTGTTCTGTACCAGCCTTTCGTCATTGGCAGTGTAATGCAATACTCTGGAGCTACATCGGCGTGATCTATGGTTGCCACACCCTTTATTTGTTCGGAGATAAAAATATAAAACAGTAACCTTTAAAAATGAATTTCTTCATTTAATAAAATAGTTTTTTTTTTTTTTTTCTCTTACTTCTTCGGACTCGTGTGTTTCTGGAACGTGGAAAGAGCGACGTATTTATTTATTTACTGACGCCACGTATTTGGAGGATTTTCACCTTGGATCTCGCCCTTTGGAATTAACTGCTATAATATATATAACCAGTGCCGTTAATACTCACCAGATGGAGACGTCTCAGTAGCTGAGCCCATCTTACGGATTTATGATGTCAGAAGCTGACTTAAAAATACACACAGCACCGTGGATTGTTGGCCACCGTGGTGTAAAGCTAACGCGCTCGGTTAGATATCGAGAGATCCGTGGCTCAATTCCCCGGCGGCGGCTGAAAACAATTTTTCGGTTGCTATGTGTTTCTGGAACGTGGAAAGAGCGATGTGTTTATGTGACCGATTTTTCTGTCTGAAATTCCGCTTCTGATTCAACATCTATGATGTGCGGATTATACGGCGATTTTTTTTCCTAAATGTCACAGTCTGCGGATTATACGAAGGATTTTTTTTTATGTGAATTTTGCGGTCTGCGGATAATACGACGAAATTTACTGGTAATATGCCGTGTCATCGTAAAGGAGTTTGCGCTTGCTATCGGTTCCCCACGCAATTTCTCCGTGTGACAGGCCAAAACGTTTCCTACTGCAGTTGAGGCAGGGCTGTTAGAATTGTTGGTGTATTATAAGACGTCGTACTGTCGGAAATCACTTTTTCGAGCCCCGTTCGAAGTGCAATAACGATCAACTCGTCGCAACGCGTGGTCCCGCGATGACGGATGTTTATATTTCTTGAGGACTTTCACCGCGCGGGAGAACGAAGTGCGGTGTTTTATTACTAGAAGCTCTTCACATTCATTTCTTTTTCCTAAACAAACAGACACAATCGCAAAACTCCGTGAATTACGAATCCCCTCTTTTTCCAAACTCGTGTTAGCAGAGGATGACTTTATTCACAGCGTGTTCCTCAGACTAGCAGACGTGCTTTTTCCTACTGTGTGAAAATTTTTTCTAAGGTTATTTGAAATGGCTTGTAGTGAGAGTGAAAGTTTGCCAAGTGATGGTGATGATTTTGAATCATCTGAGAGTGATATTGGCCAAGCAACATCAAGCCAGAAAACTAGCCACAGTGCCACGCACACCATATCTTCTTCAGAAGGTGAAGATCTTCATAGTGAATCTTCAGATCATGAAAGTTCTGAAAGTGAATGGGATTATGTAATAGAGGGAAGTGATGAACAACCTCAGCATCCTTTTGATTTTCATGAGATGCAGGGGCCCAAACATGCTCCTGCAACTGATGTGGCACCTATTGCATATTTTTACTTGCTTTTTACCAATTTCATCCTTGGAATTATAGTTTCTGAAACAAATAAATATGCAAAGAGGTTTCTCCAGGAACATCCAAATCTTTCTCCCAAATCTTGAGCAAGGAAATGGAAAATGCTGAAATAAAGGTTTCCTTGCGTGCCTTCTAATATGAGAGTAATCAGTAGCCCATGTAGGACGAGATGAGATGAGATGATTGCCGAAGGCATATCCAGTTAAAACAAACACCAGGATTGTGTAAAATTAAAGATTCAATCAAAGCCTTTGGATAATTTTTTTGCAAAAAAAGAATGAAAATAGCGTGATAAACGCTGAATTGCTGTTTACTGCAATCGTTGTGGAGCATAACCTACCTATAGCAATCTGTGATCATGCTGATCGCTTCTTTCATGCTATGTTCCCAGACTCTGATATTGATGAAGCTGGATATCCTTGAGCAGATGTGGCATGGAATGAAATATCTAAGATGAAGGATTCATCTGGCCTTCCCAAGTATTCTGCATTGCCTAAACTAATGTTGGCAATATTGACTATCCCTCACAGCAATTCCTCTACGTAGAGAATATTTAGTATAGTAAGGAAAAACCTCGCATACTTCTGCCCAACAATGAGCACCAAAACATTAAGTGCCCTTCATGTACAGAAAAGTAAAGCATTTTCCTCAGGTGAGCTGTGTTATAAAAAGTTTTCTGAAAAAGAATATACCACTGCAAAACAAGCAACAAGGGAGTTTTTATGTCAGCAATGACATGAGGTAAGTGCAATATTGATAATTTAATTTCATATTTTTTTTGTGAGGATAGTGTAAACATATAAAGTTATTACACATTTCACGCATTAATTTCTCATGAAATACCCATTCCACGCGTTAGCGATGATTGTTCGTATGGTGATTACCGATAGGCACCTCATACAAGTATTACAGGTTACACAGTAATACTATAATATTGTCCTTAACTTTGAAAAAAATGGCGTGTTACATTACTGAAAGTTTGTGTTCGATTACTGAAACATTACTGTAAAATCCCCTATTGATTACTGATGCGCTCTGCTAGAGGTTGGCCCCTCTGAAATAGCATAGATTTGATGTTCTCATTGCCAAGTGCAAGAACTAACGTTAGCTAAAATAATTACAATTTTGATTTTTAAATGTCAGCAGTATTTTCCCTGATTGCTAGAAATTGTTGGGATGGTACTGGCACACGTTTTTCCTCAGACGCAGAAATGCTGTCACGATTTCTGTTCTCTCTCTCTTTTTTTTTTATTTTTTAATAACTGTTTTACTTTGCTTTGTCTTTAAAGATTCTAAGTAAATTCCAATAGAAAATACAAATTGGTAGATCGATTTGATAGAACCGCTCTAACAAAATGTTAAGAGACTCTGTCAGACACTCACCATTTTATCATTCCCATTATACTTCAATTTCAGCAAACACTTCTGTGTTGTTTAATATTTATGTAAAATAAGC
This sequence comes from Macrothele yani, assembly GCA_039090855.1. NCBI lineage: Eukaryota > Metazoa > Arthropoda > Arachnida > Araneae > Macrothelidae > Macrothele > Macrothele yani. Next base: position 12,019,420 of record CM076996.1, read on the forward strand.
ACTTAAAGGATTTAAAGCTTCAGCATTGTATCATTTAAGGGCAATTTATTCTCTTCAGTCACAATTCTCCCAGCTTGCATTTTTAAACCTAACTGGAACTCTAAATGTTATGAGTCGTTTAAAATGTTATTTATATACTTGTGTGCACTTAAAATACAGATAAATCAGTTGTATAATTTCACCTAATCGATTGAAATATTTCATTATATGTAGAATTTAAATTAAGTCTTTGTTCAAATATTCTTTAAAACATGTAAATACATGGTTTACATGTTTTAAAGAATATTTGAACCAACGGTACCAAAAATAATATGCCTCATGCATTTAATTGTGTAACGTACCAGGAGATGTGACGTACCTGCCAGAAGGACGCACACGACATAAAGGCAGATAGGAATCAGAATAAAATGTCCGCGTAGCTCAACTGGTAGAGTGACTTATTCCGGAATGAGGGGATCCGGGTTCGAATCCTGGCGTGGACAGAAATGACGGCGAAATTTACTTCGTTATAATTGTTATTAAAAAAAAGCAGGTAATTGTATAAAGGACAGTTATTTAAAGAATTAACAAATGTATGCTTTCATAAGGAACGCAAGAATGTAAGGAAATGCAACAATTTGTCGCAATGTGATTTGATTTGCCGCTCTGGAAAAACTCTCAGGAAAACCTGGAAAAGTCAGGGAATTTTTTTCTACTTTTGAGTGGGAACCCTGTTTTTGTAGTGTGGGAAAGACTTTATGGACACCCTGTATATCCCCACCTGCCTTAATTTTTCTTGGCATGTTATTAATACATTGGCGCACGCATGGGGGGGGGGGCTTTGGGTGCTTAAGCCCCCCTCCCCCAAGAGATTAGGAGCGATGTACATCACAAATTAAACATTCCAAAATATTATTTTACATGTTCAAAAAATTACATAGTCTACAAATGTTAAAAAAAAATGTGCTACTTGAATTTAATTGAAGATAACTTTTTTTCATTGTACATTGTAAAATGTTGCATTTTTCTGAACTGCTAGATATTGTGATCCACGCATTGAACATTATATGGTTTCGTTAGTTATCTTTTTGTCACTATAATTACGATTATTCCTTCATTATCGGGCCGATAACTTTTCAGACACCTTACGTAAACATCAATAGCTACTATATTTATCAAGTGTATACGCTATGTGCGTATGCTATACGTATATATGTTACCACTAAAGTGCAGAAATCGGTTATTCTACAGATTATCTAGGTAATGTGCAGATTAACTAGGGTGATCCGTTAAAGTGCCGAAAATTGTTTCAATGCTCAAATTACCTAGGTAATCTGCAAATTACCTTGATAATCTGCACATTACCTACTAGGCACTCATTAAAGTGAAAATAAGATCTTTGCTGGAACAACAGCAACGTTTCTGTACACTTAAATTAACATAATGTTATTTATTTTTCGATATATTAAGAATAAAGTTAATACAATCAATCAACAAATTAGTTGATAGAATCAATCATCAATCAATTAAAAAACTATAATAGAAAGAATCAAATGGTTTAAAATATTATTATAATTAAGGAAATGAATTTGCAAAACATATGATAAAATTATGCTTAACTTATTAGTGCAATCTAAAGATTGGTGACACTTTGAATTTCATAGCAATTGCTTTTTGCGACAAGCACACCTATTTGTGGTACATTTAGATTTGCTGTCACATTTTCTGAAACCCTGCCCAGTACCAAGGGATTGTTTTATTGCTGTTTGACGTAAAGATATTTCTACAGCAGGGACATCTTCTTTCGTTAAAAATCTCTCTTTGCAAACACTGAATTCAGATTTTGCATACAATTGTTTTAAAATACCAGTTTTAGTACCAAGTTTATAAAATCCCTCCTCTGTTTTACTAAGAACCACAGCTAAAATCGAGCGGGCATCAGTTTTTGCTCTGTCTACTTCGGGTACTTTCATTCTCAGTGACACCTTCGACATTTGGGTGCTTTGCATTAGAAACTGCTAACATTTTCTTTGCTTGCTTTTCTAAACCTTTCTTGGCTTCATCACGCTGTATTTTCTAATCCATATTCTTTTTACAGATGTTGCACAATACATTCTTACCATACCCTTTCTCTTTAGGATCTATTTCACCGCAAATTATGTGAACAAACATATCACACGATTTACACTTGTGAGCACCTGATGTTGCTTTTGAGCAAACAATACAGACTATGTCTTGTATAGTCCTCTTTACAGGCGTTGTACGAAACTGTGATGGCGATTCTGCTGAAGTTGAGGGTAACTCAGTGATGATGACTTCAACATGCAGAGGTGATTCATTGGAGGTGCAGGGTAACTGAATATTGTTCATAACTGTACCCTCAATCAACGGTGTAGAAGGCAGTTTAAGATTACTATCGATAAATTCTTGTATTTATATAGGTGATTCTGTAGAAACAGGGGATAATGGAATGTCCTCTTGAGTAAAAGGAAATGAGAGAAACAAACTTTTGAACTTTAACGATACGGAAGCCGTTAATGTGCACATTACCTAGGTAAAATGCGGAAAACTCTCGATTCCGCACGTTAACGGAGCAAATCAGTTAATCTGCAGATTTGCTAGGTAATGTGCACATTAATGGCTTTCGAGCTTTAGCGGTAACATATACACTATGTGAATATGCTAACAGGGGGCGCAGACTTCACCAAATTATTGAGGGGCAGGCGTGAGGAGAACAGACATGGGAAGAGCACGTCTGTTCCTTTGTCAGGAGGAAAATGAATATTAAAAGGGGAAGGCAAAAAAACCCCTACGAGATTCGACATATATTTTGAAACGCAATTGTAATTGCCCATCAGCAAATGAACAAGGAAATAGAAATATTCTTTTGCTGAATATTATTTTTAAAAAATGGAATTGAGCCTGTGGTTTTATAAAACTATCCAGAGACATTTTGTTTTCAAACGTTTATCAAAAATATGAAAAATTAGCGCTATCTTAAACAAAAAACGAGAAGAGCAAAAAGTAAATACACTGACGGAAAAAAAAAATCCCAACACCAAGAAGGGGTTGTGTTAAATAAACGACAGTTGGTAGGTGGTGAGTACATCTGTAAGATGACGTCTATGCAAATTTCGCGCTCGGCGCATACGTGTGGTGCCCCTCGGAACATGCAAAGCAGGTTTGCTGTAAATATGCGCTGTAACGTTCGTGAGCGTTAGTTATCGTTGAGATTCGACGTAGGGTGTTGGTGTTAGTCAAGAATGCCTTGAAGACGAAGAAGCCATTATCAACAGCTCACGGAGTTTGAACGAGGTCGTGTAATAGGGCTACGAGAAGGTGGATTTTCTTTCCGCAATATTGCAGAACGACTTGGCAGGAATGTAGCCACTGTGCATGATTGTTGGCAGCGGTGGTCAAGGGAAAGTACTGCCTCAAGAAGACCGGGTTCCGGCCGGCCACGTGGCACTACTGAGAGGGAAGACCGGCGTATGGCCGTGGCGCATCGTACCGCGTCTGCGGCAGCAATTCGAGCTGCAGTTGCCACCACAGTGACACAACGAACTGTTACAAATCGGTTACTTGAAGGACAGCTCCGAGCCAGACGCCCTGTAGCGTGCATTCCACTTACTCCAAACCACTGCCATTTGCGACGTCAGTGGTTTCTAGCTAGAGCTCATTGGAGGACGGAGTGGAGATCTGTTGTGTTTTCTGATGAAAGCCGGTTCTGCCTGGGTGCCAGTGATGGCCGTGTATTGGTTAGGAGGCGGCCAGATGAGCGCCTGCAACCAACCTGTCTGCGGCCGAGACACAATGGACCTACACCTGGAGTTATAGTCTGGGGAGCAATTTCCTATGACAGCAGGAGCACTCTCGTGGTTATCCCACGCACCCTGACGGCACAGTTGTACGTCGGTCTGGTGATTCAACCTGTTGTGCTGCCATTCATGAACAGCATTCCAGGGGGTGTTTTCCAACAAGATAACGCTCGCCCGCATACCACTATTGTAACCCAACATGCTCTACAGAGTGTCGACATGTTGCCGTGGCCTGCTAGATCACCAGATCTTTCACCAATGGAGCAGGTATGGGACATCATTGGACGACAACTCCAGCGTCACCTTCAACCAGCATTAACCGTCCCTGTATTGACCGACCAAGTGCAACAGGCATGGAACTCCATCCCACAAACTGGCATCCAGCACCTGTACGACACAATACATGAACGTTTGCGTGCTTGCATTCAACATTCTGGCAGTTACACCGGTTATTAATGTACCAGCATTTCACATTTAAAATGGCTCTTCTCGCGCTTACAATAAGCTGTGATCTTGAAACCTTAATCGATTAAATATGTTACCTATACAAATGTATTGCCACCATTTCATTCCTCTACAACTATTTTTTTGTGGTATTGGGATTTTTTTTCCGTCAGTGTAGATGTATAAAGGTGCTAGAGATTATACGTTTCTGTATTTTTATTTTTCATAATTGCCAACTATGCTAACGAAAGTGCATCGGCAGAAAAGGCATACATTTCCACTGCAGTATCGGAATTGGACCTCGCTGATGGGCAAAGGATTGCCTTCTCCGATGAGTCATGTTTTCAGCTTCATCGAACGGATGGACGTTGGCGTATAAGGCGAGAAACATCGGATAACACTCTTCAACCATTGCTGGAAGAACACAAGCTGGTGGGGGGAGCATTATGGTCTCGGGAATGTTTCCGTGGCATTCTCTGGGTCCACTCGTGCCTGTGGAAGGCACTATGGACCGAATTCGTTATGAATTCATCCTTGCAGACCACGTACACTCATACATGCTAATTGTCTTCCCTGTGGCGGATGAGATCTTCCAGAACGACAATGCGACGTGTCACACAGCTAGAAATGTCCGAGAGTGGTTGGAAGGCCACGATGAAGACTTCAGAGTACTTCCCTGGCCCCCTAATTCCCCAGACTTAAACCCAATCGAGCATCTGTGGGACCACCTCGATCGGGTTGTTCGTCCTATGGATCACCACCACGCACCCTGCAACAGCTGTCGGATGCACTGCAGTCAGCATGCTCCACATACCTGTGAACACCTTCCAGTACCTTATTGAGTCACTCCCATCCCGTCTAGCTGCTCTCCGAGCTGCACACGGCGGTTACTCTGGGTATTAGCTGGTGGTCACACTATATATATATATACCGCAGTGCCAGAAAAGCTGGTACAAACGAGCTTATGCAAAATACGTAGCGACGTCATCTATGCGCGTACTCGGTTGCTTCCGCCAGTGCGAATATAAAGCGATAGACATCATTGCCAGCTGTCAGTTAAGGCCGTGGGTGGGATAGTGGGCAAGGTTCGTGACTGACACGGAAAGGGCCTCAGGTTCGATCCCAGGCAGGTACGAACGCTCGATCCACTAAATATCCGCCGTGCGTCGGATGGGCACGTTAAGCCGTCGGACCCCGGTAATAAATAAGGGCGTCTTCCTCCCCCTTTCTACTTCGCTTCCGTGTAACTTTTCTATAGGGCGCTCTAGCCCAAATATCCTAGTTTCCTATTTCTAAGGGTTGTTTAAGACCTGAGGTCAGACACTCCCTAAAATCCTCTACATATGATCATGATCATGCCAGCTGTCAGAGCTGTTTTCGGCATGAGAATGAAACGTAATAACGATTTAAACGATTTTCAACGCGGTGTCAGTTGGTGCTCGTGAGATGGGCCATAGTATTTCGGAGGCAGAAATGAAGTTCGGATTTTCACGGACGACCATTGCAAGGGTGTACCGTGACTACAAGAATTCTGGCAAAACCTCCAACCTACGATACCAGTGTGACCATCGTCGGCTGTCAAGAATCGTTTCACGCGATAGGCGTGTAACACTCTCACAGGTATCATCGGAATTCAATGTTGGAGCCTCAACAAGCATCAGCGTCCTGACTGTGCAACGTACCCTGCACGACATGGGCTTTGGAAGCAGACGCCCAACTCGAGTCCCCTTCATGGGTGCACGACACAGAGCTATGCGCCTCGCTTGGGCACGGCAATACCGCCACTGGACACTTGATGACTGGAAACAAGTAGCCTGGTCTGACGAGTCGCGTTTCCAACTGTATCTGGCAGATGAAAGGCTTCGCGTGTGTGGCGCAAACCCCATGAGCCATGGATCCTGCCTGTCAGCAGGGAACGATACCGGCTGGTTTGGGGTCCGTAATGGTATGGGATGTGTTTAGCTGGACTTCACTGGGACCCGTGGTACGTCTACAAACTTCTGTGACCGGCCAACGCTATGTGCGCATCCTTTCTGACGAGGTACACCCGTTCATGTCCTGCATTCATGCTGATGGGTTGGGCGTGTTCCAACAGGACAATGCACCAAGTGCATTTCACCAGCCCCCCCTCCCTACGTTTTGGAGATATTTAAAAAACAAAGGGGGGGGCTGGTGAAACGATACCCCCACCACGGAATTTTTTTTTTTTTTTTGCACCATTCGTTTGTAATACGTATGAACCGGAATGAACTCCTTTTTTTTTTCTTTTGAACCGTCAATAGTTTTCGAGATATTTAAAAAAAAAGGGAGGGGGGGGGGGGTAAATGGTACCCCCAAAAAATGGAAATTTCAAATTTCAACATAGTCATTCGTTAAATAAATCGTATGAACCGGAATGAACTCTATTTTCATCGTTTGAACCGCAATAGTGTTTGAGATATTTAACTAATAATATTGATAATTTACATATAAATATAGGAGGCCGACCATTTCACCAGCCCCCCCCCCCCAATTGAAATTTCAAATTTCATAATAGTCATTCGTTAGTAAATCGTATGGACCGGAATGAACTCCATTTTTATCGTTTGAACCGCAATAGTTTTTGAGATATTTAAAAATTAATATTGAGAATTTACATATATACAGAGAGACCGACCATTTCACCCCCCCCCCCCCCATGGAAATTCAAAATTTCAAAATAGCCATTCGTCAGTAAATCGTATGAACCGAAGAGAACTCCATTTTCATCGTTTTTTTTTTTTTTTTTTTTTTTTTTGATTGGAGGTTTAACGACCATCGTGAGCAACTCAATGGGCTATAAGCAGTCGCCCGTCCCTAATTTAGGGTCACTGGTTCCAGGGAAGGGAGAGAGCCAGTGCCGTAAGACAAACACAACATCCATGCCTCACCGGGATTCGAACCCGGACCCCGTTCGGACGAATGATCAGAGGCCATCGCTTAGACCACTGCGCCACCGGAGCGGCTTTTCATCGTTTGAACCACAATCAATAGCTTTTGAGATATTTAAAAAGGAATGTTGCAGGCCTACCATTTCACCCCCCCCTTCCCTCACACCATGGAAATTCAAAATTCCAAAATAGCCATTCGTTAGTAAATCGTATGAACCGGAATGAACACCATTTTTATCGTTTGAACCGCAATAGTTTTTGAGGTATTTAAAAAATAATATTGAGAATTTACATATACAGAGAGGGGGACCGACCATTTCACCCCCCCTCCATGGAAATTCAAAATTTCAAAATAGCCATTCGTTAGTAAATCGTATGAAACGGAATGAACGCTATTTTCATCGTTTGAACCGCAACAGTTTTTGAGATATTTAAAAAATAATATTGAGAATTTACATATGCACTGTATATATAGGAGGCAGACCATTTCACCAGCCCCCCACCATGGAAATTCAAAATTTCAAAATAGCCATTCATTTAGTAAATCGTACGAACCGACAAGAACTCCATTTTATACTTTTGAACCCCAATAGTTTTTGAGATGTTTAAAAAGAATGTTGATGGCCCACGATTTCAGCTGACCCCCCCCCCCCCCCGGACAATTCCTGATTCAGGGTAGCTATTCGTCAGCATCGTATGAACCGGAAGGAGCTCCATCTTTATCGTTCGAATCTGGATAGTTTTTGAGATATTTGTATAAAGGGTAATGGAGGATAATGAAGAAGAAATTTATTTTCAAAAAGTCTTGCATTCGTTCCTATCATTACCTTAAAGAACTCTCTCGGCCGCCCCAGTGGCGCAGTGGTCTAAGCGATGACCTCTGATCATTCGTCCGAAAGGGGTACGGGTTCGAATCCCGGTGAGGCATGGATGTTGTGTTTGTCTTACGGCACTGGCTCTCTTCCTTCCCTGGAACCAGTGACCCTAAATTAGGGACGGGCGACTGCTTATAGCCCATTGAGTTGCTCACGGTGGTCGTTAAACCTCCAATCAAAAAAAAAAAAAGAACCACAGAAAAACAGAGCAGAACGAAAGGTACGAGGCAGTTGATGATGGTCATGTAAAACGGGCGCAGGCATGACATCGTAAGACAAAGCACACAGAAAAAGGTCACAAAGCAGAATGATGAGTAAAAAAAACGAGGCACGAGAGAAAACACTACACAAAGAGGAGAACGAAACAACAAGGGCTGAAAGAGGCAGGGAGAAATATAGCTAAGCAAACACAACAGAAATCAATCATCCAACAGGCGGACACCGAAGAAGGAGACGATGTTGAGCATGACAAATGAAGTCGTCAAGACAACCACAGTAACGTTCAACTTCCGGGTAAGAGCCCGAAAGGTGAAAAAATGCAAAGTAAAAAGCACTAAGATCGTCAACCAGAGATGAGTAAACTGCTGGATCGTTGGAAGCAATAAAGTGATCAAGGGGAGCATCATGAGAAGAGCCAAAGAACAATGGGAAAGCGGCATCTAGAGAAAGAGTCTGCGTAAACTTGGGAACAACCAACCTGAAGGCGAGCAACAAGATCAGGCACAACAGAGGGACTGTCAAGAAGGCGAGCAAAAGTGACGGCAGCAGGATCAGGAGCGGAGCCTGGCGAAGAACGATGAGGAGGAGACATAGCCACAGCGGCACGCTTAGCGCGAGTATTGCGATTAGACCGATGACGGCGCTTCTTATTAGGAGCAATACCAGTAGGGAAATGTTGACGAAGAGAACGAGACGACGTAGAAGGAACAACAGGCGGCGTCTCAGGAATCTGGCGTGGTGAATAGGGTTACAAAGTCGAATGACATATGCAAGGAGGTAACTGCAGGAACAACAGAAGCCGGGGAGAGTGGGGTTTCAAACGAATCTACATAGAAGAGGAGCTGTGTGAAAGTGCGGGGACCGATCATGGGGACCAGAAGGCGAAACAAAGGCAACGGCACTACAGGCATCAGAAGAGCCTCGAGAATGCAAAAAGGGCGGAGAGCACACCGGAGTACTGGAACCGGTGGAGGAAAGATGAGCGTCTGAGTGTGGCGAAGACGACGTACGCAGCGGCGATGGTGGAGCAGAAAATCCCGGGATCGGGATAGACGAGGTGACGTGCGAAAACAAAGAAAGAATCACCTGAACAGGCGGAGAAGGTGAGGCAACAGGATGTGACAAAGCGCAGACAGCAGACGATGAAAAAGGAAGCAGTACAGACGAAGGCACCGAAGTAAGAGCAGTAGATCCAGATGTACCCACAACAGGCGATGCTGGAGGGGAAGGAAAAAGACCAACGGAGGCAGATAACGAAGATGGAGATGGAGACTAAGGTGTGAACGGATCAGGCAAAGGCGTGGTGACTGGAAGCGAAGAAAGAGTTTCTGCGACGGCAACTTGAGCAGCCGTTGAGGAAGAATAGGAAGAAATGAGGGTGCACTGCGAGAGATGGTAACCAGGCTGTTTACATGAGAAGCAATGATAGGCAGTGAATACGTTGATTGCGACGTTGTGATGATAACAAATCGCCTGAAAAGTAGTGGGGCAGTGAGAAGCAGAGTCTGTGTCAGGGAAAAAAACTAAGGCTTGGCGGCAGAAGCCTAAATGAGGACGATCACCTTGATCAACATGAGCGGCGGGGAGCTTGCGGATATCACCAAGAACGCGCCCACACCGAGAAGGAAAAGCATGTTAAAACTCATCGGAAACATCCGGAGGTACAGGATACGAATTAAGAAGAACGTGCGAATGTGCAAGAGGGATAGGGATCAAGCTATGATCTCCAATGGAAAGGCTAGTCGATAGGACTTGAGAAACAAACTCAGGTGAAGAAAAATATGCCGCCCCGGTGGCGCAGTGGTCTAAGGCGCTGACCTCTGATCATTCGTCCGTAAGGGGTCCGGGTTCGAATCCCGGTGAGGCATGGATGTTGTGTTTGTCTTACGGCACTGGCTCTCTCCCTTCCCTGGAACCAGTGACCCTAAATTAGGGACGGGCGACTGCTTATAGCCCATTGAGTTGCTCACGGTGGTCGTTAAACCTCCAATCAAAAAAAAAAAAAAAAAAAAGAAAAATATACAAGAACGGACTAAAGCTTTCTGGCGAAATGTGTAGTTGCACCGGGAGGGAGAAACGACAATGCAGATATATAGACGTGCAACTTGACATTGGGTAAGGCTTCGAACTTGACACTTAAACTAAGAGTTGAAAGCATTGATTTACCAAGAACTGAGTATTCAGATACGTATGCAATAAGCGTGAAACCTTGACGTGAAATATAGGAGTCCAAGGCTGTCGCGAGGAAAGTCGGAGACGTTGAACACGGATCTGTAGCAGGATGAGGAGTAGAGCAGTCAAGGGACGCATCCAATACACTTGGAGGACAAGTCATGGAAGTAGCACATGGTGAGGTGAGAGGGAAATCAAATTCAGAAGCAGAAGCACAGGCCATGGGCAATGTGTAGAAATGCACGGCGAAGGGCACCCAGATCCGCTATAACAAGGTGGAGCTCCAGGAAGGCGATCAGCATACCGGAGAAAGCAGCGCAGAGAACAACTGTCAATGGGTGGAGCACCAGGAAGGTAATCGACACACCGGAGAACCACTAACGATGATTGAAGCACAAACACAGGAGACAAACGCAGACACAGCAGCAGGAAGGCTGCTACATGCAGCAGACAGTTTTAGAGCAAAAAGTCAAAACGAGTCACGATGGGCAGATTGTAAACAGCCCCCAACGAGATGAATTCTAAAGGAATATCGGCAAAATATGCACGTACCAACTCGGAAGAATGACTAGGAAGAGAGCGCAGACATTCATGCACGAGAGAAACACAAATTAATTGGGCGGTGGGCGCTAGATACAGGCATAGCACAAAACGCAGAGCACGAAAGGGCGTGGCCAGCAGAACAACGTGACGGGACGCTGTATGAGTCAAATATCGTACAAAGACAATTGTTTGGATGGGACCATTTCAAGAAAGTTTGTTTTAAATTTAAGGGTGCTTCTGCTTTGCACTTCCTTTCGACCGAAGCGTGTTAAAGTGGAATAGTTTCCTGCACGTTCTTTGAAAGCTAAAGGATGTACTTCTGAAGAGCAATTGAATTAGAGATACCTATCTAGTAATGTGTAGCACCACATTTCGTCCTGATGACGGCGGCGATTCTTCTCGGCATGGACTCTACAAGACACCGGAAGCGTTGGGAAGCCATACGGATCCACGACCACTGAACAAGCTCCCACAGTTCACGAAGATTTGGTGGAAGGGGTCAGAGCCTCAAACATCTCTCTCGATAGCATCCCAGATGTGCTCGATGGGATTGAGGTCAGGTGACCCAGTTGGCCAATTAAGCGAGGTCACGTCGTTGGAGTGTTCATCCAACCATTCGGATACAATTCGGGAGCGATGACACGGTGCTTTGTCTTGTTGCAGGATGAGGTTCCCAGTGGGATGTTGAAGACGCACAAACGGGAGCAAATGGGCGTCCAGGATATCCCGGTAACGTTGACCTGTGAAGGACGATGTCACACGTACAAGAGGTCCCACTTCAGTCCACGTAAATAGTCCCCAGACGAGAATGCCACCCCCACCAGCTTGAAGAGTACCCTGCTGGCAAGAAGGATCCATCGCTTCATGTGGTTTGCGCCATACTCGTATCCTGCCATCCGCATGTACCAACGTGAATCTCGACTCATCAGTCCAGGCAACATTTTTCCACATGTCTAGGGTCCAGTGACGATGTTCCCGCGCCCGTGCTAATATTTGCACCTTGTGATGTGCAGTCAGCAGCGGTACCCTCGTGGGACGATGGCTTCTGTACCCCATAGCGAGGAGATGGTTCTGGATGTTGTGGCTGCTTACACGTTTTTGTGCATCAGCGTTAAATTGCCGAGTGATTTCTTGCACTGTGGCCCGTCTATCCGCTGTTACAATGCGAGATAGCCGACGATGACCCCGCTCATCCACACGCTGTTGTCCACGGCAGTTGGCCCTTGCAGGGATGGTTTTACCGGATTCGATGTGCTCACGGTGCACCCGTGACACAGTGGCTCGTGAAAATCCCAGTGCCTGCACGACTTCCGAGATGGAGTGACCCATTCGTCGGGCCCCGACGATTTGCCCACGATCATATGCGCTTAGATCCTTCATCTTACCCATACTGCGTCCTACTCTTACTGATTCCCGTCACTTCACTCCTTATATTGTCGGATCGCTGCATACGTCATGTTGTTTCCGTTTACAGGGCCACCCACAGCGCACATTTGCATAACGCCAGCTGTCTCTAATTCAATTGCTCTTCAGTGTATACCTTCACTATATATCTGTCAGTATACGTTCATTTGTGGACCTCTAAGTCTGATTTGATATCAGCCTTTTTTTGTATTGGGAAGCTAGAACAGTGAGAACGATGATCCTAGCATTTTAGTATTTATCTGATCCAAAATTTCGCCTCAAAGAGCGAAATGCAAATTCCACCGATTTCAAAATATATTTTTCTTCATATCGTTGCTCCAAAATCAGATTGAAACAGTTTCGACGCCTATTGAATGTACCTTTTTTACATACAGCTTATTGTATCTTGATACACTGGCGTGCAAAAATTAAGGACGAGATGGTTTTTCGAATGTAACGTCATGCAGAAGTGCTCCACATCGACTCAAATCATACCATAAGATCCCCAAGATGTAAGAATATGGGACAAGTGAGCAAAACCGTCCAAACAAGGAATCCAAAGGATACAAAGGCACTTTATTGAAAAGGTAGCTTCGAGCACAACTGGACAGAAACGTCTATGTGACAGGCGGCTGCCAAGAAAAATCTAGTCTTTAGTAGGGGATATGATCACCCCGACTGCGTTGCAGGATTTACAACGTCTGTCCATGCTGACGACAAGGTTGTCAAGGAGCTGTTAAGGCATCGCGGCACATTCCTCTTGTAGCGCCAATCGCAGCTGCGGAATCGTTGCTGGCGGCTGGTGACGTGCTGTCAAGTGTCTCCCGAGAAGGTTCCACACGTGTTCGATTGGATTTAGGTCCGGGGACCTTGCGGGCCAATCCATGGGTTGAATATCTTCACTCTCCAACAGCTCTGCGACAGCCACTGTACGATGAGGTGTAGCGTTGTCGGCCATGAAGAGGAACTCAGGACCCACAGCACCTCTAAACAGACGCACGTGAGGCAGGAGAACCTCGGTACAATAGCGGACACCAGTGACTGAACCTCCTTGGAAGATTGGAGGTCAGTATGGCTACTAAGCATGATACCGCCCCAAACGAGAACTCCGCCACCTCCAAACCGGTCCCTTTCGATGATGTTGGAGGTGTGATTGCGTTTTCCCTGCTCTCTCCAGATGTGTATACTTCCAGAATCGCTCGTCAGACTGAATCGGCTCTCATCCGTAAAGAGAACTCGACCCCATTGCTGATGTGTCCAGTTCTTGTGTTCCTGGCACCACAGAAACCGCCGTCTCCGATGAGCAGGCGTTAATGGCACACACCGTACTGGTCGTCGTGCAAATAGACCACCTTTGTTCAGCCTCCTGGCCACGGTAAAACGCGATAACGGACGTCCAGTTGTCTGTTGCATGTGCCTTGCGATTTCTCCCGCTGTCTGCCGTCTGTCTCTTCTCGCCTGTAGGACAATAAATATACCGGTAGTCCGCCGCCGTGGTTGCTCGTGAACGACCACTGCTAAACTCTCGGACAGCTGTTCCTGTCGTTTGAAATGCTCTCCAAGCTTGTGAAACGATGCTGTGAGCGATCCCGAACTCCTCGGCCACACTAGTCACACTTCGACCTTAACTTCCCAATGTTGCAAACTCGGGTAAAGTCATCCAGAAGTCGTCTACTTGATTGCCTGTTGGCCATATCACAAGGTGGCAGCAACTCGACGTCGTTCAAACCGATGTACACCGTGCAATAACTTTCACCGAATTGCTGAACGTACACCGCCCGTGTACTTTATACCCTTTGACACCCCCTCCCCTACCCGTCATGCTGCATATGTGCACATGTCCTACCGTACCGGACCCTAGTCTATCTCCTGAGTGGTCTTTCCGCCAGTTCTGCCTGCTCGTTCCGCTGTTATGCTAATTTCTCCTCTTCGTCCTTAATTTTTGCACACCAGTGTATTACCAAATTTTTCTGTTACGACGAGCAAATACGTACATTACTGTTTGTGAAAATTGCAACGCCAAAAAAGAATCGCGCTATTCAAAAGAAATTTATATCACAGATTCCTCATGTTGCAGGAGATAACTGATTATATTTGTAGAGCTATAGAAGATTTTGTTGATTCAAATCTCAGTATTATTTGTTCAGTTGCTGCCTACCAAAGATGGTAGGCAGCAACTGAACAAATAACTAGGATGCGAATGAATAATTAATACACACAATTGACGTAAATTAGGAACATCAAACAGAAGTCATCGCTCTTTCCGCGGTTTTCAGTGAGTCACGGAAAAATTATCATCGGCCGCCAATGGAAATCGAACCCAGTTCTTCCAGTTACTCGCCGGACATGCTACCACTGCACCAGTTGCTGCTTACCATCTTTGGAGAATCCCCAGCATTGTCGGGGCTCTAAGAAACAGCCAGCCATGTGGCTTGGCAGTTAATCACATGTGAGTCTGGAGAATTCGAGGCCGCTGTGGTACAGTGGTAGCATGTCCGGCGCGTACCTGGAAGACCCTGGGTTCAATTCCCGGTGGCGGCCGATGAGAATTTTTCCGTGACTCACTTAAAAACGTGGAAAGAGCAATGGCTTCTGTTTGATGTTCCTGATCCACGTCAATTGTGTGTATTAATACAGGACAATTACAGAGGCATCTGTGGCACTTAGTCCGGTCATCTTCAATAGCGCGTCGCACCGCTTCGTGCGGCGATACATGTTGCAATATGGTACAGCATGGAGGCGAACAGACGCCTGATATTGTCCTGCTGAAGAGGGCCCACACTTGTTGGACGGTGTGCTCCAAATCCCGGATAGTGCGGCATAGAGTCAACCGGCGTTTAAACTGGCCCCACACATGCTCGATAGGGGACATGTCCGGGGAGCGGGCAGGCCATGGAAGTTTATGGACATGACGTAGGCAGTCCTGGAAAACCCGAGTCGTGTGCGGGATGGCATTATCCTGCTGGTATAGCGCACCTAGAATCCCGGCCAGGAGTGGGAGCACATGGGGCAGTATGATCTCATCCACATACCGCTGGCCCGACAATGATCCACGTACCACTGCTAGACAGGCAATGGATCATAAAGGCTCTCCAGCCCATAATTCCTGCAGTGGGGTAGGTGGGACGCTCGATAGCAAGGTTGGGATTGTGCCGTTGACTCGGGACCTCCACACCCAGACACGATGATCATCTGTCCCCCAAACGAAGCAACACTAATCGCTGAACACCACACGTCGCCAGTCTGTGGCGTTCCACGTCGCTCTCGCCTGGCACCATTGCAAACGGAGCCGGCGATATTCTGGTGTTAATGGTAGCACACGTAAGGGACGCTGGGATCGCACATTCGCTTCCGCGAGGCTTCAGGAAATGGCTCGTTGGCACACAAGAGCCGCTACATTTGCCTGTAGAGTGGACAGGGTCCCCGTGGGATCCGTTCGTGCCAGCCGTACGATCCGTCGATCCTCTCTACGCGTGGTCCTCCTGGTTCGTTCGGAGGCACTTCACCGTGTGGCAGTGCCGTCACGTGTCCACTGCTCCCAACACAGTCGGACGGTATGGTCAGAACGATCCACGTGGTGGGTTACACGGCGCG
This sequence comes from Macrothele yani, assembly GCA_039090855.1. Taxonomy (NCBI): domain Eukaryota; kingdom Metazoa; phylum Arthropoda; class Arachnida; order Araneae; family Macrothelidae; genus Macrothele; species Macrothele yani. The sequence continues at coordinate 12,035,377 of CM076996.1, forward strand.
CCGACCAACCTGCTGTTTTCAGCCCGATGATCAGGCCTCTCTCAAAGCCCGTAAGTTGCGTACATCTACGTCTCTGGTGTTTACCCGGCATTCTTGTCACTCTGTACTCTTGCTTGCGCCGGCCGGTGCTTTTCGATTTCATGGGGCATCGACTACACTCCGGTTTATAAGGCTGTCGGTTCGTGCTAGCAGCGCCGCCACAGGGTGTGCGGTTATGCACACTCGCACTAAACGCACCCTAGCTATTTGCAAAGTTTCGCGGTTGTAGCATGTTTTCTTCTAGATGTGCAAATTTCTTGTCCGCGAGTGTACAAGAAGCAAGTGGAAAAATTGAAACTTCACTCGCTCAAGATTTCACCAGCTGTCTCAACGAAGGTAACATTCCTGAACATTGGGGTAACGCTACAATGATCTTGTTACATAAAAAAGGTGACGTTGAAGATTTCGTGACATACAAGCTCATCAGCCTCCTATCAGTTGTTTATAAAATTTTCACTAAGGTTCTTTCACATCGCATGAAGGTAAAACTGGTCAAGCAAGAGAACAAGCTGAATTCAGGAGTGGCTACAGCACTGAAGATCATATCCATGTACTTAGAGAACTAACTGAAAGAACAAGAGAATATGAACTCCCATTATGCAAGGCTTTTATTGATTATGAAAAGGCCTTCGATTCCGTAAAGCCATCAGCAGTTACAACTGCTTTGAAATCCTGCGGTATTGCAAATGCATACATTAGCATTATTAATATCTATGAAAATGCAACTGCAAAAGTTTGGATATTTGAGGATACAGCACTAATAAAAACTGGAAAGCTAGTGTGACAAGGTGAAACCATATCTCCTAAACTCTTTAATGCCACATTGCAAGATGTTTTTTCAATCACTGAACTGGGGCAAAGAGAAAAAGATTTATGCAGATTATTCAAATCACGTTCGTTTTGCTGATGACGTTGTCATTTTTGCAACTACGGCTTCTGAGCCTCAGAGTACGATCCAAGAACTTGCTGACAAGAGTAAAGAAGTGGAATTAAAAATGAACTTTCAGAAGGCAAAAGTGACGTATATTGCTTTTACAAGAAACGAAGATTTATTGATTGATGGTGAAAAGCTTGAGACAACCGATACCTACATTTATCTTGGGCAGCAGATATGAAGTAAGGGTCACATTGATTAAGAAATTAATCGGCGTATAAAACTTGGATGGAGAGCTTTTGGAAGAAACAGTACAATTTTTACGAGAGGTATGCCATTATGTCTTAAAAGAAAAGGGTTTACTCAGTTCATCCTGCCAGTGCTTACGTATGGAGCAGAGACATGGACCTTAACTAAAAAAGACAAACAAAGACTGCAGACAACGCAAAAAAGCCTGGAGAGATGCATGCTTGGTGTAACCAGGAAAGATAAGCAGAGGAACTCATGGATAAGAAAAATGACAGGAGTTGACGACATCATGACCACAATGAAATCACTGAAATGGCAAGGGCATGATATGTTACCAGAAGAACGGACCACCGACGAAAAACCGAAATTTTCGAATGGATTCCGAGGGACAGGAAAAGACCCAGAAGAAGACCCTATAGGAGATGGATGGATGAAATTCGAAAGCATGCCGGTGTGTCATCGAGGAGACAGGCTCAAGAGAGACAATTGTGGAAGAAACTTGGGGAGACCTTCCTTTCATTCAGCAGTGGATTCATAATGGTTGACAATGATGATGATGATGATATATATATATATATATATATATATATATATATATATATACCATAATACCTTCAATATATATATATATATATATATATATATATATATATATATATATATATATATATATATATATGTAACATCATCATCATCATTGTCAACCATTATCAATCCACTGCTGAATGAAAGGAAGGTCTCCCCAAGTTTCCTCCACAACGGTCTGTCTTGTGCCAGTCTCCTCCATGTCACTCCCGCATACTTTCGAATTTCATCCACCCATCTTCCATGTGGTCTTCTTCTGGGTCTTTTCCTGTCCCTTGGAATCCAATCTAAAATTTCGGCTGTCCATCGATGGTCTGTTCTTCTGGCAGTATGTCCAGCCCATTGCCATTTCAGGGATTTAACTCTGATCATGATGTCTTCCACTCTTGTCATTTTTCGGATCCACGTGTTCCTCTTCTTATCTCTCCTGGTTACACCAAGCATGCACCTCTCCATGCTACTTTGAGTTGTCTGCAGCCTTTGTATGTCTCTTTTTGCTAAAGTCCACGTCTCTGCACCATACGTAAGAACTGGAAGGATGCATTCATCAAACACTTTTCTTTTAAGACATAATGGCATATTGCTCTTGAAAATTATGCTGTTTCTTCCAGAAGCTCTCCAGGCAAGTTTTGTACGCCGATTAATTTCTTCACCAATGTGACCCTCACTAGATATCTGCTGTCCAAGATAAACGTACGTGTCTGTTATCTCCAGCTTTTCTCCATCAATCGATAAATCTTCATTTCTTGTAAAAGCATTGAACATCACTTTTGTCTTCTGAAAGTTCATTTTTAATTCCACTTCTTTACTCTTGTCAGCAAGTTCCTGCATCATATTCTGTAGCTCTGATGGGGTAGTTGCAAAAATGACTATGTCATCAGCAAAACGAAGGTGGGTTAGATAATCTCCATTAATCTTTATCCCTTTGTTTTCCCAGTTCAGTGATTGAAAGACATTTTCCAATGTGGCATTAAAGAGCTTCGGAGATATGGTGTCACCTTGTCTCACTCCTTTCCAATTTTTATGTGTGTTGTATTTTCAAACAGCCGAATCTTTGCACTTGCATTTTCATAGATGTTATTAATAATATTAATGTATGCATCTTCAATACCACAGGATTTCAGAGCCATTGCAACTGCTGATGGTTTCACCGAATCAAAGGCTTTTTCATAATCGATAAAAGCCATGCACAATGGAAGTTCATATTCCCTCGCTCTTTCAATTAGTTCTCTCAGTACGTGGATATGATCTATTGTGCTGTAGCCACTCCTGAATCCAGCTTGTTCTCTCGGTTGAGCCATGTCCAGTGTCACCTTCAAGCGGTGTGAAAGAACTTTAGTGAAGATTTTATAAACCACTGATAGGAGGCTGATAGGTCTGTAGTTCCTGAGATCATCAATGTCACCTTTTTTATGTAGCAAGATCATTGTAGCGTTGTTCCAATCCTCAGGAATTTTCCCTTCATTAAGGCATCGAGTGAAAATTTGGGCGAGTACTGTTTCGATTTCTCCACTTGCTTCTTGTATGATGTCTACAGTAATTCCATCTTCTCCTGGAGCTTTTCCCCGCTTCATGTTCTTGATTGCATGTGCAACTTCTGCTGGAAGGACTGGAAGAACTCTGGTACCTTTCATGATGCCTGGACTACATGTATAATCCCTTTCATATAATTTGGAGTAGAAATCTTTCACTCTTGTCCAAATTTCGCCTCTATTTCTTGTTACAGAACCATTCTTCTTTTCTCAGTGCCATAATCTGTTTTTTTCCCTTACTGAGATGTCCCTTTGCTATCTTTAGGCTTTGGTTGTTTTCAATTGCTTTCCTTACTAGTTCACAGTTGAATTTCCTTACGTCTTCAGTGATACTTTTTCGCACTGTCTCGCATAGCTCTATATATTCCACTTTGGAAGTCACATCTTCTTTAGTTGTCCTCATCTCTCTTCTTTTATGCATCAACATTTTGGTTTTTCCTGATAATTTGTTCACATACAATTTATTCTTAGACCCAGCTAATTTTGTTGCTGTTTCCATAAGAGCTTTGGTTACTTTTCTGTTAACTTCAGAAATATCCACTTCTTCCGATGTTAGGCCTTCTAAAGCAGAGAATCTGTTCTTCAGTTCCAATTTGAAGGTATTATGGTGTTTTTTAAAGTTGGTTATGTCAATACATTTTGCTTGTCTTATGAGCTTGCTACGTTCGAGTTTAGTGTTGAGGTGCATCTTACATCTCACCAATCTATGGTCACTGCCTGTGTTGAACTTGTTTAGCACACTGCAGTCTTCTATGACGATTTTTTTGTTACACATAATAAAATCAATTTCACTTGTCGTCCCATTTGGATGCCTCCATGTCCATTTCCTGAGTGGCTTTTTCTTGAAAAAGGAGTTCAAGATGAAAAACCCTTCTGCCTCTGCAAACTCTACGAGAGTATTTCCACGCTGGTTTCTGTTGCCGTGACCGAATTTACCTACTGAAGTTTCATTCTGTTGTCGTTGCCCTATTTTTGCATTGAAATCTCCCATAATTATCTTCAAGTGCTGCTTACCTTTATTATTTAGATCACGAATTTCCTCATAAAATTCTTCAATTTCTTCTTCAGCATGACTTGTGGTGGGTGTGTAAGATTGAATAATCTGAGCCTGGTATCTTCTCGAGAGTTGGATAACGAGTCGTGCCGCTCTGTCAGAGGAACTTTCAACTTCTACAACTTTATCCTTCAGTTTCTTGTTTATTATAAATCCAACACCACTAGTTCTGCCAGTATCTGTCCCACGATAGTAGAAGAGATGTCCACTTTTCAGTTCAATGAGATCTTCTCCTTTTCTCCTTACCTCACTTAGCCCGACGATGTCCCACTTGATCCTTTGTAGTTCCTCTTCCAATCCAAGAAGCCTTGAATCAGAAGATAGGGAGCGTCCGTTATACGTAGCCAAGGTCAGCATCAGATGGCAGCCTAGTCCGGTTCTCCGGGGATTCTTAGCACCCTCTGCCTTCATGTCGCACTGGCCGCTGCCTTGGCCAGATACATTCCAGCTGCCGGAGACTGAGGGCCAAGATTTAAGTTGTGGAGTCATTTTGGAGGGGTTTGGCCATAACTCGCCACGCTGGCCAAGCGGGTTGGTGAGTGTGGGATAGCATTTCCTCTAATCCCGATGGTATAGTTATACCGCTATTGGCGGTCGTCAGAGCCCCTTTAGTGGGGACAGGATGTACCACGAGAAGGCGGGGTTGACATTTGTCAAGGAGAGGCTGTGATGTTACGCATCACCTGCCTTACATTCCATATATATATATATAGAGAGAGAGAGAGAGAGAGACGAACGAAAAGTTACATCCGCATGCGTGGCAGAATTAACACACATCCCATTCCTTGGAAAGACGACGCATACCGTCCGCGAAGAAGAACTTTGGTTTCTCCTTGAACCATTTGGATCTGTTAACATGAAAGTCACATGTTGACAGGTCCGGGCTATAGGCTGGGTGGTGCAGAACCTCTCACGCTTTCCGTGCTAACGCATCCTGCATAATGTTCGCAACATGCGGACGAACGTTGTTGTGCAACAGAATCACACCACGCGAAAGCATGCCAGGCCACCTATTCTTGATGGCTTTATGCAGCTAGTCCACTGTGTCGATGCAGTGGTTGGAATTGCTGTTCATGTGAGGCTCTATAAAGTCCTCCAACAAAAGCCCTTCATGGTCAAAAAATGCGGTCAGCATAACCTCACTGAAAGAGTCCTGTGACTTGAATGTTTTGTGTTTTGGTGATCTGGGATGTTTCCATTGCATGCTCGCTGGTTTGCTGGATGGTTCAAAGTGGTGGCACCGCTATTCGTCACCAGCCACTATGCGCGATATAAATGCATCACCTTCTGTTTCGTAACGCAGCAAGTGGTTCAAACTCCAACCCATGCTTTCTTCCTTACGTGGTAGGTCAGCATCCACGCGATTCATTGTAAACACACCTTCCGATATTGCAGTGTTTTCGTAACCACAGTTTGAACTGTATCAAATGTCATAGCAAAGTTCTCCGTTTCCAAACGTAAGCCCCGACGATGGTCCACCCAATACGGGTGGACCATCGTCGGTGGCTTCGTCTGTCGCAACAACTTGCGTCTGGCCCGGCAGCGGAAAATCTTTCCTTTCCTCCTCCCCGAAACATTCGCGCACAGCCCGTCACTGTTGTCTTCGACACACATTTGTCTCTATACACTATCTGCATTCTGCAATGAATGTCGACAGCTTGACATCCTACCGCTGTTAGGAATTGAATCACCGCTCGCAGATCCACCTTGAACGGATTGGGAATCACACAGGCCATGTTGTCAACGATCTGCAGCACAAACCACACATGCGAACGGAATGAATACGTGCTCACTTCTGCATTGGTCTGCGCTTATCACGCGAGGTGCGACGTTATCATGCTCCCCGTGCGCAGGCTCACGTGACGCGGTACGAACGGGTTTCATTTGATCATGCCTCATACATCCTATGAGCGCGTGCACACACATACATACATATATAGCCCCTCCCAGCAGGAGGGGCTATATATGTATGTATGTTCCTGGGAGCGGCACAAACCGTACGCCATGGTTTTGGGCGTCACTGTGTTCAGTTCGCAATCTCGGCTGATACGACGTGACGGAACTCTCAACAGCCAGCAATACATCACGGATGCTTTACAGGCAGACGTGATATGCTTCCTCCAGAATTGCTCTGCCGCTATATTCCGGCAGGACAATGCTCGATCACATGTAGCTCGGAATGTCCAACACTCTTCTATGCACGGCAGATATCGTTTCTTTTCACGTTTGCCGAATATGTCCCCGATCGAGCATGTCTGGAACATGGTAGCTAAACGACTGGCCCGTCAAGCGCGTCCGCCACTCAACACAAATGAACTATGATTTTGCATAGAAGCAGCCTGGCAGGCTGCTTCTCAGAACGATATCAGAAACCTTTCCATTGAATACCACACCGTGTACAGACTGTTATTTTTGCTCCAAGTGGCTTCACACGATACTGAGATTTGAATCGACAAAATCTTCTATAGCTCTACAAATATAATCAGTTATCTCCTGTAACATGAGGAATCTGTGATATAAATTTCTTTTGAATAGCGCGATTCTTTTTTGGCGTTGCAATTTTCACAAACAGTAATGTACGTATTTGCTCGTCGTAACAGAAAAATTCGGTAATATTAAGATACAATAAGCTGTATGTAAAAATGGCCACATTCAATAGGCGTCAAAACTGTTTCAATCTGATTTTTGAGCAACGATATGAAGCAAAATATATTTTGAAATCGGTCGATTTTGCATTTCGCTCTTGGCGAAATTATGGATCAGATAAAGATTAAAATGTTAGGATCATCGTTCTCACTGTTCTAGTACATCCTTTAGTTTTCAAAGAACGTGCAGGAAACTGTAACAGCCGCCCCGGTGGCGCAGTGGTCTAAGCGATGGCCTCTGATCATTCGTCCAAAAGGGTTCCGGGTTCGAATCCCGGTGAGGCATGGATATTGTGTTTGTCTTACGGCACTGGCTCTCTCCCTTCCCTGGAACCAGTTACCCTAAATTAGGGACGGGCGACTGCTTATAGCCCATTAAGTTGCTCACGGTGGTCGTTAAACCTCCAATCAAAAAATAAATAAAAAAACAAAATCACTTGTTAGCTTACCTGCTGGCCACGCCCTTCTCAGCTCTGTTATTTGCGCCCTGTTTGCTTGTTTATAATGCTTATTGCTCCTTTATTTTGTGTTTGACTAGTGCACAAATGTTTGCGCTATCTTCCTAGCTGCTTTTCCGAGTTGGTAAGTGACTATTTTACCGATATTCCTTCATAATTCATCACTTTGGGTCTTTTTATAATCTGCCCATCGTGACCCGCCTTGACTGTTTGCTCTGAACCTGATTGCTGCTTATTGAAGCCTTCCTGCTGCCTGTGCTGCTCCACCCATCGCTAGTGGTTCTCTGCGCTGCCTTCCCCGGTGTGCTGATTGCCTTCCTGGTGCTTCGCCTCGTTACAGTGGATCTGCGTGACATTCGCTGCTGCGTTTCTACACATTGTCCATGGCTTGTGCTTCTGCTTCTGGATTTGATTTCCCTCTCACGCCACCATGTGCTGCTTTCATGTCTTGTCCTCCAAATGTGTTGGATACGCTCCTGGACTGCTCTTCTTCTCATCCTGCAACAGATATGTGTACAACGTTCCCGACATACTTAGATTCTTATATTTCCCGTCAAGGTTCCACGCTCATTGCACACGTATTCGAATCCTCAGCTCTTGATAAATCAATGCTCTCCACTCTTAGTTTAGGTGTCAAGTTCGATGTCGTACCCAATGTCAAGCTTCACACCTATATGTCTGCATTGTCGTTTCTCCCTCCTGGTGCAATAACACATTTCGCCAGAAAGCCTAAGTCCGTCCTTATGTATTTTTCTTCACCTGATTATGTTTCTCAAGTCTCGTCGACTAGCCTTTCAGTTGGAGATCACAGTTTGGTCCCTGTGCCCCTAGCACATTGCCCCGTTCTTCTTCATTTGTATCCCGTACCTCCGGAAGTTTCCGATGAGTTTTTACATGCATTTCTTTCTTGGTGTGGGCACGTTGTTGGTGATATCCGACCGCTCCTGCCGATTTAGGTGATCGATCTTGATTTAGGCTTCCGACGCCAAGCCTTAGTTCTCTTCCCTGATATGTACTCCATTATTTCCTGCCCCACTGCTTTCCAGGTGCTTTGTGGTCATCACAACGTCATTATAAACGTGTTCACTGCGTATCATTGCTTTTCATGTAAAAAGCCTGGTCATCATCGCTCGCAGTGTCCGCTCGCCTCTTCTTGTTCTTCCTCAACGGCTGCTCAAGTGCCCATCACAGAACCCCTTCTTTACCTCCGGTCACCACGCCTTGGCTTGTTCCGCTTCCACCTTCTTAGTCTCCATCTCGATTGTCGTTGCCTTCTTCTGTTGGTCTTTTTCCTTCTCCACCAGCATCGCCTGCTGTGGATACATCTGGATCTACTGCTCCTGCTTCGGTGCCTTCGTCTGTCTTGATTTCTTCTTCGTCGTCTGTTGTCTGTGCTTTGTCACATCCCGTTGCCGACCTTTCTCCGCCTGTTCAGGCGCTGCCTTCTTTGTTTTCGCACGTCACCTCGTTCATCCCAACCCCGGGATTTTCTGCTCCATCATCTCCGCTGTGTACGTCAGCTTCGCCACCCTCAGACGCTCATCTTCTCTTCAGCCGTTCCAGTACTCCGGTGTGCTCTCCGCCCGTTTCACCTTCTCGGAGCTCTTCTGATGCCTCTAGTGTTGTTGCCTTCGTTTCGAGTTCTGGTCCCGTGATCGGTCCCCGCTTTCCAGCACAGCTACTCTTCTCGATTTGTGTGAAAATTCACCTTCACCAGCTCCTGTTGCCCCCTCAGTTACCTCTTTGCTTCCGTTCTCCGCGCATGATCCAGATCTTCCTTGTCAGACTTCTCACTCGCTGTCTGTTACTCCTTCTTCATCGTCTGCTCTGCTTCATCACCACGTCCCTGCTGGTACTGCTCCTAATAAGAAGTGCCGTCGTCGCTCTTATCGAAAGACTCGTACTAAGCGAACCGCCGTCGCTCAGCCTTCGCTTCATCGTGAAAATCCTCCAAATACGTGGTGTCAGTAAATAAATAAATACATCGTTCTTTCCACGTTCCAGAAACACACAGCATCCGAGCAATTGTTTTTCAGCCGCCGCCGTGTAATTGAACCACGGAACTCTCGATACCTAGCCGAGCGTGTTAACTTTACACCACGGTGACCAACAATCCACGGTGCTATGTGTATTTTTAAGTCAGCTACTGACATCATAAATCCGTAAGAGGGGCTCAGCTACTGAGACGTCTCCATCTGGTGGGCATTAACGGCACTGGCTATATATACACTATCTACTAACAAGTAATTGGACACCTGTGATAACAAAGGAAAACGAAGTTTATTCACCTTCAATAGTTGGTGGAGCCTCCACGAGCGGCGATTACAGCTGCGACCTTCCGGGGCATACTCTCAACCAGGCGTTGTACGACGGCTAGCGGTATTTTCTTCCACTCGGCTTGGAGAAGACAGGTCAGTTCCTTCACCGATTTCGGACGGTAGGGGCACCCCTTAAGTTGACGCTCCAACTCTTCCCATAGGTGCTCGATAGGGTTAAGGTCCGGGCTTTGCGCAGCCCAGTCCATTCGATTAACCCCATTGTCACCATACCAAGCCATGGTGGACCTCACAACATGACAGGAGGCATTGTCATCCTGAAAGTAACATGGGTCCACCCCGTAAAACTGCCACAACGTAGGAAACGCATGGTCATCCGAAATGGTGCAGTAGGTCTCGGCGTTGAGTCTACCAGGAATTGCGACCAAGAATCCCGTGCCATACCATGAGAAACACCCTTATAGCATAATTCCCCCGCCGCCGAACTTCACAGTTGGCACAATACATTCCGGTAGGAGGCGTTCTCCAGGCAGACTCCAAACCCAGACCTTGACATCCGAACGGTAGAGGGTGAACCTTGAGTCGTCGCTCCAGAGAACCTGTTTCCACTGTTCAACGGTCCACTGTCGACATTCTTTGCACCACGTTAGCCGAGCAGCGCTGTTGGACTTGGTGATCAAAGGGTTGTGGGCGGCAGCACGTCCATGATAACCGAGCAGATGGACTTCCTTACGGATGGTATTCATCGAAAAAACACTCCCGGATGCCTGTTGAAACTCCTCGTGGATGTGGCCCATCGATTTGGTGCGGTTCTTACCTCAAGAAATTCCAGGTTGTGAAATTCCACCTCCCCTTGAAGTGTTGTTTACAGAAGATTTAGACAATCCTCCATTACAAGCTAGTGAAATTGCTAAAATGACACTTCGGGATACAATTCTATCACGTGTTCTCAACTGGGTGTTGAGGGGATGGCCTGAAGTAAAACCGTCTCCTGATTTCCGTATCTTCTTCTCCAAGAAAAATGAAGTTTTTGTTCATAAAAAATGCTTGTTATGGGGAAATCGTGTAGTCATACCTACATGGGAATACCAGCGCGTTCTGGAAGAATTGCACCTTGCTCATCCAGGTATTGAGCGAATGAAAGCTCTTGCATGTTCATATGTGTGGTGGCCGCACATGGAAGATCATATTGCGTATCACGTAAAAGACTGTGTCCAATGCCAAGAAGCTAGACATTCTCCTCCTCGTGCTCCTGTTCATTCTTGGGAAGTTACGACTAAACCTTGGTCTCGTCTACACGTTGATTTCGCGGGACCATACCATGGACAGAATTTCCTAATCCTTGTGGATTCCCACTGAAAATAGTTGGAGATAAGACACATGCCATATACTTCAACCAGTGCTACTATTGATGTCCAGCGAGAAATATTTAGTACTCATGGTATTCCTGATGTAGTGGTTTCTGACAGTGGTCCTCAGTTTACATCTTCTGCTTATGATGCCTTCCTACGTAATAATGCCATTCGACGAGTCTTGATCTCCATTTACCGTCCTGCAGCTAATGGTCAAGCAGAAAGAATGGTGCAGAGTACTAAGGATTATCTCAAAAGAATAACACACGGGTCTTGGAGGAAGCGCTTAGCTAATTTTCTGCTACGCCAACACATCACTCCTTCACCTGCTACGGGTTTTAGACCAGCTGAACTGTTAATGTCTAAGCGACTAAAGACGTACTTTGACTGCCTCCATCTAGACCTTACTGCCGCCCCGGTGGCGCAGTGGTCTAAGGCGCTGGCCTATGATCATTCGTTCGTAAGGGGTCCGGGTTCGAATCCCGGTCGGGCATGGATGTTGTGTTTGTCTTACGGCGCTGGCTCTCTCCCTTCCCTGGAACCAGTGACTCTAAATTAGGGACGGGCGACTGCTTATAGCCCATTGAGTTGCTCACGGTGGTCGTTAAACCTCCAATAAAAAAAAAAGACTTTACTACTGATCGCAAAGTCAAGCAAGAAGTTTATGCGAGGAAGCAGCTCGAACAACATAGTCTACGTAGTTTTGAGCCAGATGATCCTGTGTACATCAAGAATCATCGAGATGAGCCAGTGTGGATTCCTGCTACCGTTTCTCAACGTACCGGTCCTGTTTCCTACAAAGGCGACAACGGCAAGTAGAAGCACCTGTAACCGTCCCTGAAATTTCAGATTCCAGTGCTCTTTCTCCTCCTTTGAAAAATACTGTTAGTGAACTTCCTGCTGAACCAGTGTCTAAAGACTCAAATGCGGAATTGACTCGCCGCCCCGGTGGTGCAGTGGTCTAAGCGATGGCCTCTGATCATTCGTCCGTAAGGGGCCCGGGTTCAAATCCCGGTGAGGCATGGATGTTTGTGTTTGTCTTACGGCACTGGCTCTCTCCGTTCCCTGGAACCAGTGACCCTCAATTAGGGACGGGCGACTGCTGATAGCCCATTGAGTTGCTCACAGTGGTCGTTAAACCTCCAATCAAAAAAAAAAAAAAAGAATTGACTCCAAGAAGACCACGACGACAAACTGTGAGACCGAAACGTTTCGAAGACTTCATAACTTAGGGGGATGGGTGTTATGATTTAAGTGTTATGTACCTCCAGGTAAGTCACTCCTCTAGGTTTTGCTCTAGTCCGCCAGAGGACGCAATGACTTACATTGTCATGAATTGTAAAAGGAGATCTGGCATTCTTCTCCAGAGTTGGGTTTTTCCAAGGAGGTTATATTACTGGAGACACCACTCCTATGCACGCAGCATTGGCCGCCATAATTCACCGTCTGTGCTGCAAATGACGTCACCAGCAGGCACGACGCAGCCGCAGAAGAGAAGTTCTTGGAAACCAGTGAAACAAAAGTTTCTAAGCGTATAAACAGATAAAATGAGTAATTCAATAATATTTATCAATGATACACAAGCTTACTGTTTCATCAACGTTATAATTTAGTTCATTTTTGCCTGGCCGCCCCGGTGGCGCAGTGGTCTAAGGCGTTGGCCTCTGATCGTTCGTCCGTAAGGGGTCCGGGTTCGAATCCCGGGCAGGCATGGATGTTGTGTTTGTCTTACGGCACTGGTTCTGTCCCTTCCCTGGAACCAGTGACCCTAAATTAGGGACGGGCGACTGCTTGTAGCCCATGGAGTTGCTCACGGTGGTCGTTAAACCTCCAATCAAAAAAAAAAAAAATTGCCTGCTTGTGACGTCACACCACAGATTAGCTGTGACCTATGGCGGCAGAGCCAGTGGTGTCTCCAGTAATATAACCTCCTTGGGTTTTTCTTGATGGCTGGAGCGTGAGTGTGATCCTAAGTGTAAATAGTGTAAATAAAGTGCAACAAATGTATTATACACCTTGAGTACCTTCTTCCTTTTCTTCCCGCGGCGTTTGTGATTTTTTTTTTTTTTTTTGATTGGAGGTTTAACGACCACCGTGAGCAACTCAATGGGCTATAAGCAGTCGCCCGTCCCTAATTTAGGGTCACTGGTTCCAGGGAAGGGAGAGAGCCAGTGCCGTAAGACAAACACAACATCCATGCCTGACCGGGATTCGAACCCGGACCCCTTACGGACGTGTGATTACTTCAGAATGCTACTTTCGAACACCACCCCTATAAAAAAATCCTTGGGTACGCTGCTGAAACTTATTAACATAAAGAGCACTAAAAGTAAAATCATGAATTTATTGCTTTATATGAAACATGCGTTCATCGTATTATATGCACGCATGTCTGAGAAAATTCAACTGTTTTGCCGCAACGCAAATCGTCACTACCGTCAGCACAGATTGAGATCCCCATACATTAGTATAATTAAGTATAAAAATAACACAAATGTATAAGCTATATCAATTATTAGTAAATGAGAACATTACTTTGGACAATTTCTCAAGGGGAAGATTAATCTAAATTCTGATTTGCAAAAAAAATAATTTAGAAAAAAATAATATTCTATGCAATATTACTTATGAAAAGTTTCACCAGCAGGTGCTTTAGTTGATGCATCCAAAGGCTCAGCACAATCTCATTTTAAAAGAAGTATACATTTTTTGATGAAAAAAGGTCTATTCATTATTCCTGCAATGATGAAAAAGTACAAGTAACTTCTCACTGGGCGTGGCCATAATCTCCGCGTCGTGTGCTCAAAGTCGAGCTTAAAAGTGCTTCAAGTTTGTGACGTCACCCTTACTCCATCTATTGTATCCTAATTGCATAGCCCACATAAATTGCTTTATGGTATCCCGATAATCCAGGGCCATAGCCCACTGGAAAGAGGAGGCCCTGAAACGAACGGTTGTCATGTGACCAAAATAGTCTTTTTTTTTTTTGATTGGAGGTTTAACGACCACCGTAAGCAACTCAATAGGCTGTAAGCAGTCGCCCGTCCCTAATTTAGGGTCACTGGTTCCAGGGTAAGGGAGAGAGTCAGGGCCGTAAGACAAACACAACATCCATGCCAGACCGGGATTCGAACCCGGACCCCGTACGGACGAATGATCAGAGGCCAGCGCCTTTGACCAAAATAGTCTTAGCTTTGTTATAGTGGCTAGAAGAAATAGTGTGTTGTGCGCTAATGCCTCACTGTTTAAATTTTAGTTCCCTCTTTTCATGCAACCGCGAGATGACGCTCCTGCGAGTTTCGATGCTATGATTTGTAAACATTAGCATGCTTTTCTATGGCGTGTTCAGTGGACAGCGATTGAAAAGGCGATTTATTTGTTAGACCAGTCATGAAAAGTAGTAGCAATAAGTGAAACGTTGAGAACGTGTTTCGTACCTGGATGTAACAGTGGTTACAGGTACTGTGAACAAAAGGTAACTATTTTCCACGATGAAAGATGAGGCAAGGCGGATCGAAAGATTTTTTTTTTACTTGCGTTAAATCAGGTAAGGCAGCCACTCAGTAATTATTTAGTTAAGAATGCCACTTTTTTTTTTGTCTTTTATATATCATCGCATTTTGTCTAAAATTATTGAAATTAGGTGTTTTTTTGTTCCAAAGTTCTGTAAACTTTGTCATGGGAAGATTAGGCCTAAGTACAGTATCGTATGACACGCAATTAAAAATGTTGTGACCTGTAGAGATAGAGAAAAGAGTTGCAACATGATTAGAACAGAATTCAATACATTGATTGGGCAAAAATCCCAGTAATTACGGAGAAAATGTGCCTCCAGTAATGTATTTGTGCTAGTGATTCCTTGTGACACGTAGATTCACTGCGAGATAATGCATTTCCAAATAAACTTGACGACGCTTTCCGAAACCACACGATTTGGAAGGATATTTACTTATACCTACCCATACATGACACTGCCGCCCCGGTGGCGCAGTGGTCTAGGCGATGGCCTCTGATCATTCGTTCGAACGGGGTCCGTGTTCGAATCCCGGTGAGGCATGGATTTTGTGTTTGTCTTACGGCACTGGCTCACTCCCTTCCCTGGAACCAGTGACCCTAAATTAGGGACGGGCGACTGCTTATAGCCCATTGAGTAGCTCACGGTGGTCGTTAAACCTCCAGTAAAAAAAAACATACGTGACACTAATCACTTTTAGTATAACTTCAGGATAAAAAAGAGATGCTTTGGTAAAACTTAATTTAAAAAAAGAGATGATTTGGTAAAACTTAATTTAAAAAAAGAGATGATTTGGTAAAACTTAATTTAAAAAAAAGGGATGCTTTGGTAAATGACGTCACTTTTTTGTCTGCTGCTTTCTTGCAGAACTGGTGTACAAGTGAGATCAAAAATGCATTGCATGGGCTATGTAAGTGGGTTATCTGGTGATAAAAAACAGCTTTATTCTGGTAAATTAAAGTTGTTGAGCAATTGTGGGGACCCATATGATATTCCATACTCAATTTTCCTTAACAATATTGTAGGAAGGGGAATGTTTTTGCTTAAAAGAAACTCGAAATTCTGCATTCCAGCACAGCCACCAGCTTCTGTGCTAACAGCATATTCACACAGTTAATTAAAATAAAAAAAGTCCTGCCATCTTTGGCTAATTATTTTATTTAAAAGTTTACCTTAGAATACTTTAAATATTCCCCAACCTGAAACTTAAGTGCCGCCCCGGTGGCGCTGTGGTCTAAGCGATGGCCTCTGATCATTCGTCCGAAAGGGGTTCGGGTTCGAATCTCGGTGAGGCATGGATGTTGTGTTTGTCTTATGGCACTGGCTCTCTCCCTTCCCTGAAGCCAGTGACCCTAAATTAGGGACGGGCGACTGCTTATAGCCCATTGAGCTGCTCACGGTGGTAATTAAACCTTCAAAAAAAAAAAAAAAAAAACAGAAAAAAACTTAAGCTAACGTAAAAATCCTCAGCTTTACACATTTACACAGGTAATGCTATAATAATAATTCTAGCGAGTAGCACTAAGTCCCTGTACTTTATATGTAATAATGACAACAATAATAAACTGGTGAATGTTATCATGAGATAATTTTTCCAAAATCGTCCTGGGAACCCAACATATGAAGGTTCCATAAGATATTCACTCTCGTATAGCAGTGGATACATTCACGATAAAGAACAGCATAATCTTACTCATAAGAAAGGTTAATTCTAGTCTAAAGATCTTTTTTTCTTTTTTTTTGATTGGAGGATTAACAACCACCGTGAGCAACTCAATGGGCTATAAGCAGTCACCCGTCCCTAATTTAGGGTCACTGGTTCCAGGGAAGAGAGTGCCAGTGCCGTAAGACAAACACAACATCCATGCCTCACCGGGATTCGAACCCGGACCCCGTTCGGACGAATGATCAGAGGCCATCGCTTAGACCACTGCGCCACCGGGGCGGCCTAAAGATCTTCATAGAGGTTTTTAGATAATGCATCAATAAATTTATGAACACATCTGTTACAAAATATAAACTACACACTCCAATGTTCCTTCGTTTCCGGTCAACATACGTGATAACCACAAATTTCGGCGCTTCTGAAATAAATTTTAATAATTCTGATCCCGCTTCGTTTCGTTCAGACGGTAATATATAATAGGACATATGATTGTCTCTCCCACTTCGGTTACTTCAGCCGAAAAAAGCACATAACACCATCTTCTTTAACGCTCCACAATGCATAACCAAGCAGTGCTTGCTCACGAGAAGCACGTATATCTATGAGCATAGTTTACAGCAATAGCATTGAAGCTGTCTTCAGCGCCCTCTCTGATTTCATGAATTCGTCTGCAGAAGCGCACGGCACACTATCTCTTCTAGCCACTATAGCTTTTTTTTTTTTTTTGATTGGAGGATTAACGACCACCGTGAGCAACTCAATGGGCTATAAGCAGTCGCCCGTCCCTAATTTAGGGTCACTGGTTCCAGGGAAGGGAGAGAGCCAGTGCCGTAAGACAAACACATCATCAATGCCTCACCGGGATTCGAACATGGACCCCGTTTGAACGAATGATCAGAGGCCATCGCTTAGACCACTGCGCCACCGGGGCGGCCTATAGCTTTGTGAAATTTCACCAAGTTTTTACCGGAAGTAAATACAGTTATTATTCTTGTGATTAAAGTCTTTTCAAAACCCTTATTGCATTATGTTTTCAAGTCAAAACTGCTTTATCCTTGTGCCAGTTTCGTGATAAAAATGTTTGTGTGTGTAATGTCAAATTTTGTGTAAGGTTTAGATTACTATACCTTTGGCACTTATAAATATAATTTGCTTGCAGTGGTAAAAAATAATAAATAATTACAAATAATAAACTGAAAGTTGGAGACATTGTTGGTCACATGACCGTTCGTTTCAGGGCCTTCTCTCTTCAGTGGGCTATGATCCAGGGTACTATGACATCGTACACCATGATCCAGACATTATAACCTCCTTGGATCCAGAGCAAATCCATAAATCCTGTCTAACGGTCTGCTGATTGGTCCTGGAACGAATCAACGGCTTTAATCATCCTCTAAAGACCTTGCAATGCGAGTTTAACCTTAACCGAACATGAAATGTTCGCAATTCGCATGCCATCCAGCCAGGCATCTACTCAATGCGTTAATTTGATTTTCTGTTTCTTGGAGGTGGAAGAACGGTGTTTGTAAATAGTGTTTGCAGATAGAATCTGTTTCGTTAAATTTATTTGCTTAAAAATGACGCTCTTTCATTTTGGAAATTGTATAGCATTGGCATATGTTCCGTATTTTATGACTTATAAATTTTCTGGACTGTAAGTTCTGAATTTTTGGGATCAAAATAGAAAAAAATATTTTTATTAATGTGTACAGTAAGCATTCTAATGTAAATTTTTTGCACTGGTTAGCTCATATATTTTGTTAAAAATATTCGAAAATATATTGATCTCGTGTTTTCAAAGTAGCAGCTTATGGAAGACAAAATGTAGGGTTTTTAAATCATTTGGAAGTTTTATCTTTAAGAAAGATAAAACCACTAGTTTAAGCGCTGGCAGTCGTTAATTAAATAAAATCAGTAGTAGGGAAAAAAGCCACATATATACCGTACAAACAAAATTAACTGCCTGACTGTCAAGTATATATTTGATATTAAGTGACTTGCTGATTGTGTGGTTTTATGGGAATGGTTTGTTTTGCAGAGACATGAGTGTATTTGTGTCATAATTTGATTCCTGGATTTAAATAATCTTAAGTTAGGAATAGAAGCATTTTCTGGCATGTTAATAGTATAGGGATCATAAAATGTCTCCCCATACAAGAAAAAATATTCAGTGAACACCATGGAACTTATATACTAGTGGAAAGTCAATAACGTTCTGACCTCTGACAGGAGCCGATGGCCTCTAACCATTTGTCCGAGATGGGTCCTGGCTGAAGTCGAGGATGGTGTGCTTGTCCAAATCTGTCTAGAAAGCATAAGGCCATGACATTGGAGAGAGATGAGTTCCCTCCGCTTGTGACTTCTCTTTCATGTTACAAGGACTGATACGTTGTTTGTTTGACGTCACTCATGTTACAAGGACTGATACGTTGTGTGTTTGACGTCACTTTCATGTTACAAGGACTGATACGTTGTGTGTTTGACGTCACTTTCATGTTACAAGGACTGATACGTTGTGTGTTTGACGTCGCACATGACAGTGTTGGAAACCAATAGGAAAGCTTGATTTCTGCATGACCTCACCAAAAGAGGGAACTCATATCTCTAATGTTGTGGCCTCATGTTTTCTAGACTGCCTTGGCTTGTTTCGCAGTGCTAGCCTTCCCCACTACTGTGAAACCAGTAGTCCCAAATCAGGGATGAGCAACTGCTTATAGCCCATTGAGTTGTTCATGGTGGCTGTTATAACAAAAAAAGCAACTAGAGTTTGTGTGGCCATTATGTACACACTTCACTGTTTTATTGCTATATCTCAATAATTGTCCAGATTTAATGGGCATTCTTTGAAGTTCGAATGATAATTTATTTTGGTTTACTGTCAAACTATAAATCTTGTATTGTAGAAATAGCCTAAAAATGTAACAAATTGTAATTGAATGTCTGGTACACAGTACCATTGAGTATTCTGTTCAGCACATGTTAATGAAAAGTTTAATACTGTGCTAAGCTTTTAAAATTATAATCACTAAAGTATTTTACATACCTATTTCTTCATTTGATAGCTTGAAGAAATAGGTGATGTTCAGTTTCTTTTTAAAGCAACTCGCTGAGTCTCTTGAAAAGACTGAAAAAGTAAAATTGGGAACAGGATGCTCTGACAGGAAGTATAAAAAAAATATTACTTACATATACAGGGCTTAAAAAATATCTGAAAAATTATATGCCTAGCTGGGCATCTGCAGAAAATATTTACTTGCCCAGAAGTAAAATCTACATGCCCAGAAGTAAAATCTACATGCCCAGAAAAATTTATCTTTTAAGATAAAACAGAAGCCTCATTTTTTTAAAGTTAAGAATTATGATAAATGTTTTATACATCTTTTGCATTTCCATTTTAAAGCATTCTCAAGTTTTAAGAAAGCTAATCGATGGCACCTGAGAAATTTAGTGATGATGCCATGTTCAAGAATTTTTAATTATACGTCCTGTGTTCTGCACAGAAATAATCAGTTAACTGTACGTTTTTAACAACAATTTTGAATGTAAAAATTATTTACCTTTTTCTCTTGTGCAAACAGAAGTGATTTTGCACCAAAAATATTCTAAGAATTGTTGTTTAGAAACAAATGATGAAAAGTTCATGAGGTGATTTCATAATTAAGTACACTAAATTTTATCTGCCTAAATGTAAGTTCTGAAATCATAGAGGTAAAAAAAAAAAAAATGTTTAAACATTTATCTGCTTAAAAAAATATTTACAAAATATGCAAACAAATAAAAATACAAAACTTTAAATGTGACATTTTCCTTTTGTAGTGCTCAGCCAATTAGTGATTGCTGCAGATGGCTCAACTTTTTCCACAGAAGGTCCATCAAGTGATATACATAATAATGCATTGACAGAGTTTGTGCTAAGAGAATTTTTCACTTGTTTTCAATCTGTTCATTGCAGAGAACCCTCTTTCACATGCTGCCGTGCTTGGAGAAATGCAAACATTAGTTCTACTACATGAAGTATATTAGTAAATTCATTTGGTGGATTTCTCAGTAGATGACTATAAATTTGAGCTACGTCAACACTACCTTTTCTTAAATGGTTCAGTTATTTTCAGTTGAAGCCATTCTTTTTTTATGCATTTAATTTCTTTTTCACTAAAAACAGCAGCATAATATGTGCAAGTTTCATTTATTTTATTTGTTCCATGCACAGAAAGCTGAGTACTTTCAATAGGCCAAAATGTGAAGTTAAATACATCAAATAGTGAAACTGGCTTGTCCTGCAAACATTGAAATCTCTGAGAAATTGTTTTTATTGCAACATTAACTAGTTCTACTAGTTCTGGATCATCCAGGTTAGCTGTACCATGTAGTTTCACCCCTTTGTGTTTGTCTTCCTCTCATAGCGTCTTGAACTTTGTATACCAATTTCCATTTTACTTGAGCCAACTCGTGGAGTTGCAACAAACATTTCTCGACACAGGGTGCAAGATTTACAATAAGACTATCGTCATTTTGGAATTCTTTGGATAGAAGAACAAGGATTTCTAAGATATCCAGCATCTGATATAAATATTTTAGAAATTTAAAGGATTTCAGTTCCTTTACATATCCTTTTGCTCACGATGATTGGTCTGATTTTCCACTTTAAATGTCTTCCAAATGAATTATAATAGTGGTCCAGTTTTTTTCTATAGCTCTTGAGCTCTATCATGACTGGCCAACCACCTTATTTGTTGAACTGTTCCCAACTCTTACACGGTCAGTTTCCAGGTAACTAGCAATTTCTTTAAATTGCCTTCATAATGTTGGTGGATAGTGGTAGAATTTCACGATTCTTTTCACAGTGTTATCAAATTTGCCTTTTAAATAAGGTGACTGCTTTAGAAAGTCTAACACAGCAAGTTCCACAATGTGGGCAACACAATATAACACACAAACATGGGGTAAATTTCTTTTAACTAATGCCTGTACTCTCTTTTCGTAACCTATGTTTATAGCTGCACCATCTAGATTAAGGCATACTAATTTACTGGCACACGATTCTCCAATTTTGCTCATTACAATCTCCAATTTTGCTCATTATAATCTCCAATTTTGCTCATTACAATCTTCAATTTTGCTCATTTATAGCATTGAAAATCTTCTCTGCCTTTGCATTTTGAACTTCAACTAATGCTATAAATTTAGTTACTGGAATACCTTCATTTATATATAGCACATAAAAAATTTCTTCTTCTTTGACGGTCACATCTGTGGACCCATCTGCTAAGACAGAGAAAAAATGGGCTTTAGAAATTTCCTCTTCCAGATAATTTTTTTCCACCTCTGCAATATGATTTGCAAATGTTTGGGCCTGTTTATTATTTTGATAATTTTTGCCAATTGAAAGTCCATTTTTTTCTTGCAGTTGAGACAATGAGGAAAATTTTGAAAATGCTAATTCTTCTTTTGCACAGTAGTATGCTGTGTTAAAAAGAACAATCATATTTTTTAACTGATGCTCTGTTAAACTGCATGCATTTTGCTATAGATGTTGCATTAGGTTTTTTTACAGCTAAGTCAGCTAGGAGGCAATCCTTGCGTCTTTGACTGATTGTTGTGTGCACTTATAGTTATTAAATGTATATTATCACCTGACACCCCACATTCATTGAAAAAAATTCTGGTGGCATCGGCAATTTTAGTATGGTTTTGGCAAACAGTGCACCACATAGTTTTATCATCATTTGACTTTATCCAATTAAATGTTTTTATCCAAGATTCCTGAACTGTGCGATGGCGTTTTTTTTGTACACTTTATTATAGTCCGCTTACGTAAGTTTCCGTTTTGCCAACGATGTAGATTCCGATTCTGAAATTAAGTCGCTCAACAATGCGGAAGACGAATTTGTAACTACCGCAGACAAATCGGGAATTTCATATAATTGCTTACTATGAGGTATACTCTTATTGCTGGATTTTTTTCCCAAAAAAACCATCGTGTATCCATTACTAAATAAAACTTATATCCGCAGCTAACACAAACTGCAGTTAACACGAACTACGCTGCCCCGGTGGCGCAGTGGTCTAAGCGATGTCCTCTGATCATTTGTGCGAAAGGGGTCCGGGTTCGAATCCTGGTGAGGCATGAATATTGTTTGTCTTATGGCATTGGCTCTCTCCCTTCCCCAGAATCAGTGACCCTAAATTAGGGATGGGCGACTGCTTATAGCCCATTGAGTTGCTCACGGTGGTCGTTAAAAAAAAAAAAAAAAAAATGCGAACTACTGTTCTCTCAGAAAAACTAAGTTATTGGCGTCAGTAATTTTCGCTCTTCTTGTGGTTAAGTAAAATACATTGCGCCGGCTCATTCTTAAATAAAACTTAGCCTTTGTTTCAGTAGTACCACTGTCAGTTCATGTTTGTGTGTGTGTAGGTGGGCTCGTGGGTGGAAGCTTTGACTTTCCCCTACCTCACTTGTGCAAGTTATATCGAGACCCAACCCCACCCGGAGCCGTGCAATAAATTTTTTGTTGTCACTCCCTCCCCATAAAGCACGGCTTTCTTGCCATCAGTCTGTGTCCTCCTGTTTCATGGCAGTTTACGCATTTTGTCACTAAACACTGGAGGCTAAATCCGAGGCATGCATCCTGTTATTAACTGTAAACGACATCTGGAGTAAAACTATGTATGGCCCCAATTTCTGGACGTAGAGCATAATATAATTGAAGTGCTATTTTCCTCGCCTTGGCACTCATTCCGTAACAATAATACAACTTCTGGTGATCTTCAGTAAAATATGAAACATGCGATGAGTCTTTTTTTCTAGAGTAGAAAATTCTTCATTCCAAACCTTTTTTTTTTTTCTTTAGGGCAACTAGATTTCATTTTTACTTGCCCAGGCCAATAATTTACATGCCCTGGGCAACTAGGGTATGGTATTTTTCAAGCCCTGTTATACGAAAAAAAAAAAGTATGCTTTTTAAAAACTCGGTGTATGTTAAAACAAGGAGTACTTCATGAGTTCAATGACAGTCCCGTGTTATACAAGTAATGAAAATAACAATTAAAAAAAAAACTCACTTGGAACACTCGTGTGAAGCAAGAGTCCCCTGCAAATAATATTTCATGTGGAACGAATGAACACTAACTTGTTTTGAAAAGGCAATCGCAAATAATCAATTGTGATTATTTGTGATTGCCTTTTCAACCCGTGTAATATGTCATATCAGAAAACTTGAAAATTACATTGCTGTGAAGCACGAATCGTACCTGCATCTCCCGATTTTAATATGTATCTCATATTTAGAATATAAAATATATATCTATATTTCTCATAATACGTGAAAGTATGTCAGAATTAGTTGCTTCTAATTCTGACGTATTTTCACATATAATATTTTCCCCACAGAATTTTTAATTTTTTTTTTTTTTGAAGTAAAACTGTAGTTACTAAGTAAAACAAAAACTTTAGTTGCTAACACTTGGGCACTGTTACTAAAATGTTTGTTTTGAGAAAACATTTTAAGATTGCTGTGGGCAAGATCTAAGAAGTTATTTAACTTGACTCATTGAAAATAACCTAAATTAACTAAAGTCAGAAAAATCATGGGTGGGTATAATTCTGAAATGTCTGGAAGCCCCTTCCTAAGTAATGAGTGTTATGAAGTTCTAAAGACAGTATATAAAGCATATTGTGGATGTGTATGAATGTCAGAATTCTGAGATTATTTAACCTTACCTGATGGGCCACTTGTTAGAGGCCAACAAGTTGTCTAAGCTGGGCCCATGTTTGAGGCATGGGTGGTATGTGCATATCTTTTGATGCTAGCTGTCTTCCATTCCTAGAACCAGTTGCTGTAAATTAGGGAACTGCATGAGAGTTTCTTATGGTAGTTGTTAAACCCTGAACCGAAAAAGAAAAAAAAAAGATAAGGAAGTCAAGAAAATGATGGAAAGATGTTCAGGGGTGTCTGAAAGGACATTGCTGGATGAGGGTCATAGCCAGCAGGGTGCTCAGCTGTCCTTCAAAGAAAGTAAAGCCCCCCTCAAAATGTAAGTTGTAAATTTTCCGAACTTTTATTTTTGTTGGCTTATGAAAATTTCTTTTATATTTCATTATATGCAGGGGACGAAATCTTGAGACCCAAATGCACTAGCAAAAAATAAAAAACAACACTCGTCACTCCTTAGCGTTTCGAAGCCTTGTCCACCGCATGACAGATAGCATTGGTTTACTCAATTATACCAGCATGGATTCATAAGAATAACCCAATAATATGCACCACTTCCATTTTTTTAAGGACTCCACCAATTCAGAAATAACTCTTGTAGCTCCACTCACTACTTTTCGCTTTATTTACACTCAAGAGGAATGGGCAATGGTCACCTCTTTTTTTCCCCTTCAAAAAACATGCTCATACTTGAACTTAAGTCACCATCTACAGTGTAATTTAGCAGATTGTATGAGAAACATTTTGCAGCAAAAACATGCTCCAACAAAGAAGGAATTTTTCAAATCGGACTATTAGAATTTAGAGATGTTGACAAAAACAAGATATATATTTACGCCCCCTCGCAGAGAAGCCGTGCATCATTTTGAGAAGAAAATATTCCAAAAAGGTTTATCAACAAGAGTAATATTGTTCCATAAATGAATTTTTTTCAGTCTAGACTTTAGAAGCTCAGATTTTCCTGCAAATACATCAGAAATGGAAATTAAGACTTTAGCCCCCTAGTGGCCAAACCATTTTTTTTAAACCAAAAATTAGAAATTATATGTAAAAGGTTTCCCATCAGGAGCTGTATCTGGTGCCGAAAGAATTTTTCAAATCTGAGTTTTAGAAGCAGAGGTATCGGGGGAAATGCCCCCTAGCAGAAAGTCTATGAATTACTTGAAAATTTTGAAATTATATAAAAAACATGTCGCACCAGAAACTATCCAATAAAGAAGGAATTTTTCAAATCTGGCCATTAGAAGCAGATAATTGACAAAAATAAGGTATACATGTATGCCCCCCTGGTGGAAAAACCATGCAATATTCTAAGAAAATATTCTGAAAAGGTTTATTAGTGAGTGGTATAGGTCCACAAATGAATTTTTTTCTGTCTAGATTTTACAAACTCAGATTTTGTGGCAAATACATCAGAAGCAGAAATTAACACTTACGCCCCTGGTAGCCAAACCATTCTTTACCACAAATTAGAAATGATATGCATAAGATTTTCCATTAGGGGCTGTGTCCGCTGAAGAAAATAATTTTCAAATCGGAGTTTCAGAAGTGGAGATATCAGGGAAAACACACTTTTACGCCCCCTAGCAGAAAATATATGCATAACTTGAAAAAGTGACTATACCTAAAATACTCTTCGACATAAATGGAATCGAAAGGTAAAAGATTTTTTTCAATTTGATGCTTAGAAGAAAATATATGAAATAAAATGTATTTTGAATTCGATATCTGCATTTACGCCCTCTAGCAGAGAAACTGTACGTCGTAAAAAAAAAAAAAAAAAAAAAAAAAAGTTAAATGAAGGATCATCATTCGCACATGTCCAGGGCTCGACAAATATGTTCTAGATCTAGGAGCCAGCTCCAAAATTTAGGCGCCAGGTGAAACAAAGTCAATAACGCATGAACATGTTTGGTTATGACGCAGGAACGAAAAGTGGTAAACCATATTTGTTGTCATTTTTTTTTCTTATTACCAAAACCACTTATTGCAAAATAAAGTTCCAATTTTCTTTTTATATTCTTTCAGTAGACGATCTCAAAAAATTTCAGATTTTGATTTTATTGAAATACTATTTGCGGAAGTCATATTTTTTACATATTAATTTAAAGTGCCATTTTTTTTCTTCGTATAATCTGTAAACCATAAAATTCAGAAAAATTTTTTTGTTTGTGAGATCCACAAGGGTATATATCCAAAGGCTGTGAAAAAAAAATACCACGTATAATCCGCTGCAGCATATGATCTGTAGATCGTGAAATTCTGAGAAAAGCAATTTTTTTCCTTCGCATAATCTGCAACAGTATGTCGCCGAACATGATATTAAAAAAAAAATAATAATAAAAAAAAAATAACAGTCCATACCACATGATCATACTGCCCCTAAAATAGCAGTTTAAGGAGAAGATGAGACCAAAGAACGGGGGAAAAAAGCTGAATATTTTAACTGGTGAAAAATCAAAACAGACAGCAAGAATGCAAACTACTGTCAGTTTGTCTTTTATTGACTCTGCAACTTCACAGCACCACTGCTTAATTTTTCTTTGTGCTGATATCATTCTCTCTCTACTTCTTCATTGTCACTTTTCTTGTTTTTTATACCCTCTGATAAAAACCATCAGTCTGAGGACCATGAGTGCATATATCAAAGCTTCAACTATTTTAGAAAAATGGTGTAACTTTGAGAATATTAATACTTTTGAACACCATGCATCAATTTTTAAAATTTTCGTCACTTCCGTTTTCGGGAATTTCCTTCTTCCTTTAACAAGATTTAACAGCGCTGAAGAGTGGGAACATCGCGGGTGGGGGTCGATTACGGGAAATCCGTCCGACTTCCGGTTTTGGAAATTTTTCTTCTATTTTCAAGCCTGAAATACAAAAAAATATGCAGTGAAATGATACTGAACAGAAGTAACATCGCGAGAAAAAAGAAATTATGATTACGGAAAAATTCTGAACTCCGTCGGCTTTCCGTTTTCGAAAGTTTCGTAAAGACGGAATCCCCCCCCCCCTTCAAATTCTGTTTACTTGTGCATCGATCTCCCGAGTGGCCGGCCAACATAACGAAAAAGACGGAATTTCTCGAATTCGCGGAGGAAGCCTGAAGATTAGGAGGCAATTTTCGCGGCGTCTAACTTCCGTTTCCACAAATTCTTGCTGCAGTTTCAAGCTGAAATACGAACATATATGCCATAAAATGATATTTAACAAGAATACTAGACACAAACACATAATCGGGAGAAAAAAATTACGATTAGGGCAAATTCTTTTTACTCCATTTAACTATTGTTTTCGAAAGCTTTGAAACAAATACCGTCCCCAGACGGTAAATGACCCCCCCCTAAAAAATTGTTTTTAAACAAAATGAAAATTCGTAGAATCCGTAGTTTCGAGCGTGAGTTCCGTAGTCAGACAACAAAATCCGTAGAAACTAGACATTCCGTAATAATTAGCATGTACGACAGTCGTATAATCCGCACCTATCATGTTAATCGTGAATAGTAATTTCCGACAGAAAACTGCGATTCACAGGACCGCCTCAAAAATCCAAAGATGTAAGAAAGAAATGATCGTCTTATTGAAAAAGTAACTGTCATTTTGAAGTACTTCTGTGCTACTTTTAAGTAAATAAAGAACTAAAATCGCTAGATGTTGCAGCATTACCGTAGTTCATTAGTTACACTAAAAAAATCCGTTGAAATTGCAGACAGTCCGCATCGTCTTATTTGTGGATACGTTTTAACTGAATACCGAAAGTAAAAAAAAAGTTAACTAACACAATTAGCGCACCAAAACTAGGCAATGCGATTCGCAGAAAGGTTACATGCTACGGAATAGCTTTGCGGGATTCCCGAGAGTAGTGGATTCTCACACCACGTAGGCTTCCGCACGCGCGAATAGTAACAACGCCTTCCTTGCGTCATATTTTCTGTCAAAATGCTTCTAAAGTGCAAATAAATATATATATCATCATCATCATTGTCAACCATTATCAATCCACTGCTGGACGAAGGTCTCCCCAAGTTTCCTCCACGACGGTCTGTCTTGTGCCAGTCTCCTCCATGTCACCCCTGCATACTTTCGAATTTCATCCACTCATCTCCCATGTGGTCTTCTTCTGGGTCTTTTCCTGTCCCTTGGAATCCAATCTAAAATTTTGGCTGTCCATCGATGATCTGTCCTTCTGGCAGTATGTCCAGCCCATTGCCATTTCAGGGATTTAACTCTGATCATGATGTCTTCCACTCTTGTCATTTTTCTGATCCACGAGTTCCTCTTCTTATCTCTCCTGGTTACACCAAGTATGCACCTCTCCATGAATCTTTGAGTTGTCAGCAGCCTTTGTATGTCTCTTTTAGTTAAGGTCCACGTCTCTGCACCATACGTAAGCACTGGAGGGATGCATTGATCAAACACTTTTCTTTTAAGACATAATGGCATATTGCTCTTGAAAATTATGCTGTTTCTTCCAAAAGCTCTCCAGGCAAGTTTTGTACGCCGATTAATTTCTTCATCAATGTGACCCTCACTTGATATCTGCTGTCCAAGATAAACGTACATGTCCGTTATCTCCAGCTTTTCTCCATCAATCGATAAATCTTCATTTCTTGTAAAAGCAATTGAACATCACTTTTGTCTTCTGAAAGTTCATTTTTAATCCCACTTCTTTACTCTTGTCAGCAAGTTCCTGGATCATACTCTGCAGCTCTGATGGGGTAGTTGCAAAAATGACTACGTCAACAGCAAAATGAAGGTGGGTTAGATAATCTCCATTAATCTTTATCCCCTTGTTTTCCCAGCTCAGCGACTGAAAAACACCCTCCAATGTGGCATTAAAGAGCTTCGGAGATATGGTGTCACCTTGTCTCACTCCCTTTCCAATTTTTACGTGTGTTGTATTTTCAAACAGCCGAATCTTTGCACTTGCATTTTCATAGATGTTATTAATAATATTAATGTATGCATCTTCAATACCGCAGGTTTTCAGAGCCATTGTAACTGCTGATGGTTTCACCGAATCAAAGGCTTTTTCATAATCGATAAAAGCCATGCACAATGGAAGTTCATATTCCCTCGCTCTTTCAATTAGTTCTCTCAGTACGTGGATATGATCTATTGTGCTGTAGCCACTCCTGAATCCAGCTTGTTCTCTCGGTTGAGCTATGTCCAGTGTTACCTTCAAGCGGTGTGAAAGAACTTTAGTGAAGATTTTATAAACTACTGATAGGAGGCTGATAGGTCTGTAGTTTCCGAGATCCTCAATGTCACCTTTCTTATGTAGCAGGATCATTGTAGCGTTGTTCCAATCCTCAGGAATCTTTCCTTCATTAAGGCATCGAGTGAAAATTTGGGCGAGTACTGTTTCGATTTCTCCACTTGCTTCTTGTATGATGTCTACAGTAATTCCATCTTCTCCTAGAGCTTTTCCCCGCCTCATGTTCTTGATTGCATGTGCAACTTCTGCTGGAAGGACTGGAGGAACTCTGGTACTGGTATCTTTCATGATGTCTGGAGTGCATGTATCATCCCTCTCATATAATTTGGAGTAGAAATCTGTCACTCTTGTCAAAATTTCGCCTCTATTTCTTGTTACAGAACCATCTTCTTTTCTCAGTGCCATAATCTGTTTTCTTCCCTTACTGAGATGTCCCTTTGCTATCTTTAGGCTTTGGTTGTTTTCAATTGCTTTCCTCACTAGTTCACAGTTGAATTTTCTTACGTCTTCAGTGATACTTTTTCTTACTGTCTTGCATAGCTCTATATATTCCACTTTGGAAGTCACATCGTCTTTAGTTGTCCTCATCTCTCTTCTTTTTTGCATCAACATTTTCGTTTTTCCTGATAATTTGTTTACATGCAACTTGTTCTTAGACCCAGCTAGTTTTGTTGCTGTTTCCATAACAGCTTTGGTTACTTTTCTGTTAACTTCAGAGATGTCCACTTCTTCCGATGTTAGGCCTTCTAAAGCAGAGAACCTGTTCTTCAGTTCCAACTTGAAGGTATTATGGTGTTTTTTAAGGTTGGTTATGTCAATAGATTTTGTTTGTCTTATGAGCTTGCCACGTTCAAGTTTAGTGTTGAGGTGCATCTTACATCTCACCAATCTATGGTCACTACCTGTGTTGAACTTGTTTAGCACACTGCAGTCTTCTATGACGAATTTTTTGTTACACATAATAAAATCAATTTCACTTGTCGTCCCATTTGGATTCTCCATGTCCATTTCCTGTGTGGCTTTTTCTTGAAGAAGGAGTTCAAGATGAAAAACTCTTCTGCCTCTGCAAACTCAACGAGAGTATTTCCACGCTGGTTTCTGTTGCCGTGACCGAATTTACCTACTGAAGTTTCATTCTGTTGCCGTTGCCCTATTTTTGCATTGAAATCTCCCATAATTATTTTCAAGTGCTGCTTACCTTTATTATTTAGATGACAAATTTCCTCATAAAATTCTTCAATTTCTTCTTCAGGATGACTTGTGGTGGGTGCATAAGTTTGAATAATCTGAGCCTGGTATCTTTTTGAGAGTTGGATAACAAGTCGTGCAGCTCTATCAGAGGAACTTTCAACTTCTACAACTTTATCCTTCAGTTTCTTGTTTATTATAAATCCAACACCACTAGTTCTGCCAGTATCTGTTCCACGATAGTAGAAGAGATGTCCACTTTTCAGTTCGATGAGATCTTCTCCTTTTCTCCTTATCTCACTTAGCCCCACGATGTCCCACTTGATCCTTTGTAGTTCCTCTTCCAATTCAAGAAGCCTTGAATCAGAAGATAGGGAGTGTCCATTATACGTAGCCAAGGTCAGCATCAGATGGCAGCCTAGTCCGGTCCTCCGGGGATTCTTAGCACCCTCTGCCTTCATGTCGCACTGGCCGCTGCCTTGGCCAGGTACATTCCAGCTGCCGGAGACTGAGGGCCAAGATTTAAGTTGTGGAATCATTTTGGAGGGGTTTGGCCATAACTCACCACGCTGGCCAAGCGGGTTGGTGAGTGTGGGATAGAATTTCCTCTAATCCCGATGGTATAGTTATACCGCTATTGGCGGTCGTCAGAGCCCCTATATTCTTACAATCTCCTCGCGGTCTTTTATTTCGCTGTTACGTTACATTTTTTCTGTTACCGCGTTTTCAGTGCTTTCCCAATAACAGCACCTCTCCTGACAATTACCTCGCGGACTTTTTTAAACGCTGCATCGTTTTTTTTTTTGTTTTTTTCCCCCTTTAGCCGTGTCCGCGTACCTAAATTTATAACTTTTTAATATATAATCTATGGATTATACAACAGAAATTACAGTATTTACTGCAAATTACGAAATTTCAAGTAAGACGAAAAGTAGGCGCCACGGCCCGAATTTTAGGCGCCTGGGCGACCTGGTGCTCGGGATTTGTCGAGCCCTGCACATGTCTTGAGCTTCCCCTAATTGTAGAGATATGAACGAACGGACAAACCAGTAACATAAGCACGATCTTTTTTTACAAAACATGTGCTAAAAATGCAGCTCTGAAGACCCAGTGTTTTGTGTTTTTGTACACTGTTTAGAAGTTCTTCTAGTAGCTCAATTGCAGGTGTCATAAATCTGAGGGAAACTTGTGTTTAATTTTTGCTTTTCTTTCTTTAAGGGATTGCCTCTGCTGTGGCCTGCGTGCCTCTTTTGGTGGAATCCCCCCACTCCCCCTGGTTGAAATTCATTTGAATGAGTCAGTTTCCTTCATAGCAGTGGCAGATAAACAAACAAGCCTGCAGAGTGATATTTAGAGTGTCCAAACAAGCAATACGAACCCAGAACCCGGCAGTTTATGGAAGAGAAGTAAACCTTTCCAAAGCATTTTTTTTATCTGTGTGGAAGTTTCGTAAGGGGGGGGGTAATTACAGAAAACAAATTCAGCATATCAGCAGCACTACATTATGCGCTGCAATATTTGAAAAAAAAAACCTTTTAGCGTCACAACAGCCATGCTGTTAATGAGAAAATTATGGTAATTCAATGAGAAGTTTTACTCGCCAATGAACATTTTTCGCTTTTCATGCTCTGATTATAAGCATAAATCCTATACCTTATTTATTCAGGTATTACATAATTTAAAAAAAAGAAAAATTGAAATGATACAGCACGAACGATGGATTTAACTCAACAGGAATTACTTCTGAAAGAGAATCGATCAATAGGAACAATTATGCCATGATTCTCTGCCACACAGGCACTGGACTTATTGCTGCTTTGGTTCAGGGAAAAGAGAAGTTATTATATTTTTTATAGAAATGTAAAATATGAAAACATTACAAAAAGAAAAAAATTAGAGGCAGAAATGTAGTTGCACTCACGAATGAAACTCTGTTCATTATTTGGTAAGTGGCTATGAGATGCTAAGCTGCTGCAAAAAAATTACTTCCAGGTGGTAAGCTTTTTACAAAGAAGTGTCACCGTGGGAACATTTTAGCTAAATGTATCTCTCTAGGTGATGTAAAACAAAGAGCTAAAGAGAAATCTTAATGCGAGAAAAAGCTTTCAACTTTTTTCTGTGTATAGTTTTGTGCAGGGTGAAAAATTAGAAAATATCGGCATGTGCTAAATCATGCCTGTTGCTAAAATTCTAGGTGCAAATCTTACAGTACCGTACAGAGAATCTGTTTTTCAAGTGAAAAGCGTATAAAAGGTATGCTCACATGCATTTAAAAGATTGTGAATTAAATAATTAAATATGGGGTCATAATATTTGCACCCTTAAGGTATTAAACCTCAGCAAAGTGCGCATATTTACGGGCAATTCATTAATGACATATCATTAAAGAGCCAATCACTTACCCGAAAGTTCTTGGTCACTTTTTTTTTACACTTCAAGCACGTCGAATATTCGACGTGCTTGAAGTGTGAAGAAAAAAGTGACCAAGAACTTTCGGGTAAGTGATTGGCTCTTTAATGATATGTCATAAATATGGGGTATTTGGTAAATCCTCTTATGTGTTTGAAATTTGACCATTTGAATTAAAAAAAATTGTGCATGGGGTGGAGGAGGGATAGTTTTTGTAGATTTTTAAACCACATTTTATCAAAACTTGCTGTAAACTACAGTTTGAAACTCTTTATTTTACCAGTAAAATGTTCTTTGTTTCCTCCATGAGATGCATAATAAATACCATTAACATCTAAACTAACTTGAAATTTGCTGTATTTTCATAATTTGGAGATTGAGGTCCACCATATTCAGCTTCTTATACTTAAAATAAACTGCATGCATGAATTCACATATTTCTCATTCTACAAATTTGTCAGCTTAAAAAAAAAAAAAAAAAAAAAAAATGAGGAGGGGGAAATCTTTAGCCATTTACTAAGTTTTCATCAGCTGCAATACAACACTATGTGAGTCACAGAAGTTAATATACTTAGTCCATACATAAAAAATAACTTCAGCTATGGTTACCAAAAAAGTAATAAGTTTTACGAAATATGTAATTCATGAGGCAACCTTAAGGGTTGTCTTATGCTATAAACGTGCTTTTGGTTAATTATACATAATATCTAAGGTATTGTTTACCTGATATTGTCAAAGTAATTTGCACGTTGTTGCTCTGTGAGGCACGTGCTTCCGGCTCGAGAGGTCTTAATGTTACAGGTTTTTGGTTAGTTATAAAAATTTTTGAAATAAAACAATTAGGTTATATATTTTCAGTTCTACATTCATTCATTCGTACAATCAAACGTTTTAAATTTACTATTAATCAAAAGATTTTAGTAGAAAGAGTTATACTCATTGGGTCAGGAGATTGTCTCACACGGGGTTCATTGTCACCATGTTATGGCGAGCGCTTTCGACACGATCAGTGTGTCATCGTCGGGCCTTCTACATCTACACGAGGGTTTCATCGCGTGTGTGTAGCCGCTGGAGTTGCTTGTCGGGAAAATGAAGGGAAAGTTTTGCGGTTTGTATGTGTTAGGTGATTGCTTCTCATGTGTCGCCATCTATTGGATAAGTTGGCAGGTATATCAGTCGTAAGTACAATTTTTTCTTTTTTTTTTGTAATTATTTTTGAGCTATTGTTATTTATTTGTAGAAACAGGTGTATTATTTTAATCCTTTATTAAATGGTGTGACTACACACACAAAAAAAGAAAAAATTGTTCTTACGACTGATATACCTGCCAACTCATCCAATAGATGACGACACATGAGAAGCAATCACCTAACACATACAAACCGCAAAACTTTCCCCGACAAGCAACTCAAGTGGCTACACAGACGCAAGGAAACCCTCTTGTAGATGTAGAAGGCCCGACGATGACACACCGACCGTGTCGAAAGCGCTCGCCATAACGTGATGACGAACCCCTTGTGAGACGTCTCCTGGCTCGATGAGTATAACTCTTTCTACTAAAATCTTTTAATTAATAGTAAATTTAAAACATTTGATTGTACGATTGAATGAATGTAGAACTGAAAATATATAACCTAATTGTTTTACTTCAAATTTTTTTATAACTAACCAAAAACCAGTGAATTAAGACCTCTCGGGCAGGGAGCACGTGCCTCACAGAGCAAAAAAGTCATAAGTTTCTCAAATTTTGAAGTTGTGAATCCCTTTTATTGGTGCAAATATGACATGAATGGTAAGTCAGATAATATCCGAAAAAATGGTAAGCATACTCGGGTGCTAGCCGGGCATCGATTCCCAATCCAGGGCGACGAAATTATCAAGTTTTCGGATTATTATCAGACTTTTGCCATTCATGTCATATTTACTCCAATAAACGGATTCACAACTTCAAAATTTGTATGGTACAATGGTGTTATCCCATATTTCATTAAGTTTTCGTTACAACTTTCTATGCATATGTGTCGCAAATCAGATTCATTAGCCATCCTATGGCCTTTTGGGTCTTATAAGACCCCCAGCAGATCTTTGAGCTTTGGTAACTCTGTTGACTGTTGTATTTTTTTAACACCATTTCTGGATTTTTATTTATATAGTATAAGGCACAAACCGTTAGTGATTATAAGTTTTGAACAATTGGTAAGTGTTGCATATTTTACCTTGGGTTCCTATATGACCCCAAAGGCAGAGTTGTATAAAAATAAAATGTATCTGTGTACACAACCATTGAAACAGAAAACTTGCTGCAAATCCGTGAATCACGATAACAAAAGAATAAGGTAATTTGAATAAAAATTAATAAAATAATAAACAATTGTTAGAACATTACAGATTCCAGTGAGGACAAAATAAGTACATTACAAATGAATGTTCAGCAATGTGTATGAAATGGACCTTTATGGTAAAATATTGGATGAACCTCATAAAAACAAGACTAATTTAAGTTTTTATATTTAGAAACACAGTTCCGTTAATGAATCTTCAAAAATTATAAATATCATTTGCAACAACTTAATTCAAAAATAGTGTACTTACAAAATACATAAGGAAAATATTTTAATTTAATAACTGGCAACTGCAAGAGGAACATAGCAATAAAATTTAAACTAGTTCTGCGTAAACAAAACTTTTGATATATTTCCTATGCATTGAGAAACAGTCCTTAATAAAATTTAGACGCCAGAAACGTTTGCAAAAACAAAAGAATTCAGAAGATGTGAAAAATAATTAAAAGTTCTTAAAGTTAAAATAAAATTAAATATACAGGGTGATTCATAAAGAAGTATACAGTTTCAATGCACTATAAAACAAGAACAATGTAAGATATTTTATGTTACCTGTAACAGAATTGTAGGGGGATGTTTCAAGTTTTTTTAGAGACAGTCACAGATGTTTTACGTGTGCACCCTTATTCGTACGACACACATCGAGCCGGTAATCCATTTCCACCCAAACACGAGGTAAGATATCTGAATCAAGTGCATTGATAGTGGCTGCGATATGCTGTTTCAGCTCTACTAGATCAACAGGAAGGGGAGGGGCGAATACCTTGTCCTTTATGTACCCCCACAGGAAAAAGTCACAAGGTGTTAAGTCAGGACTTCTGGGTGGCCATTGGGTCAGTGGCATGTTGTAGTCCGCGGCTCGTCCAATCCATTGGTGAGGAAGATGTTCATTGAGATAATCTCACACATCGCTTTACCAGTGCGGTGGTGCACCATCCAATTGGAGAATAAAGTTGTCACTGTCGTCCTGCAACTGTGGCATCAACCAAAGACTTAACATATCGTTTAATTTTTAATGCAGCTTTTGCGGTATTTCTCACCAAGACGAGCCGCGGACTCCAACATGCCACTGACTCAATGGCCACACAGAAGTCCTGACTTAACACCTTGTGACTTTTTCCTGTGGGGGTACGTAAAGGACAAGGTATTTGACCCTCCCCTTTTTGTTGATCTAGCGGAGCTGAAACAGCGTATCGCAGCCACTATCACTGCACTTGATTCAGATATCTTACCTCACGTTTGGGCGGAAATGGATTACCGGCTCGATGTGTGTCATGTGACTAAGGGCGCACACATAGAACATCTGCGACTGTCTAAAAAACTTGAAACATTCCCCTACAATTCTGTTACAGGTAACATAAAATATCTTACATTGTTCTTGTTTTATAGTGTATTGAAACTGTATATTTCTTTATGAATCATCCTGTATTAATCTGAGTAAAGTCTTGAGTAAGTGTTAGCTCCAGCAAATAACACTTTTTTAAGTCTACAAGCAAAAACTATCTATGCGATCTGCTAATAATTTGGAAACTATCCGCATATGGGATACGCGTGTATGTCTACATTCTGCAACTCTGCCCAAAGGTTACTGTGTGTATATAAGATTTGAGGGACTTAGGAAGGTTAATGACCACCAAAAGATCTGAAAATATTTGTAATTGTAAACAAGCATTAAATTTTGCAATTGTAAGGCTGAACATTTTGAAGATGATGCTTACCTGGAAACTGAAGTAATCCAGATCTTCAATTTCTTTTAAATTTGTTCAGTCGCAAATTTGCAC
The DNA here is from genome assembly GCA_039090855.1 of Macrothele yani. NCBI lineage: Eukaryota > Metazoa > Arthropoda > Arachnida > Araneae > Macrothelidae > Macrothele > Macrothele yani. Next base: position 12,072,272 of record CM076996.1, read on the forward strand.
CCATGCTCAAAATACTTGTAAAACGAAAAATCAGTCTCATTTTGTGACTTGCGCCCACTACTTTCCCACCCTGGTTTTGTGATGCATGTGTGGGAGAAGTGTTTTTTGATGAGAAGCTGAGGGCTTTTGGTTTTTGGGTGGGGAAGAGAGGTTTTTGCTGTTGACCACAGTAAGAAGAGGAAGGAAAATGCATGCTTAAAGATGGAGAGGAAAGTGCCAAAATTCGGCATCCGTGACTCCTTGATACCACTGCGTAGTTCCATGGAAAAGAACCAGAATTGTAGAAAAAAGTTTCTTCATGAACATTGGGAGTTTTCTTTCTTTCAACGATAATGACCCTGCAACTCAGCCACTGACAAGTTCTGATAATGCAATTTATTTTTAATGTTTCATGAGAGTTAAGTTTCCCACACACATCCCTTTTCATATTTTGAATTTTTTTTTTTTTTTTTACTTTTTGGCATGAAAAAATGTTGGCTAGTGAAATAAATTAACAAAAAAAAAAAAAAAAATACAAAGCAAAACTTCCATCCAGAGGCGTAACTAGGTATTTCTGCACCCAGGGCAAACCACAAGATATTACACCCCTCCATCTATCTTATATATATATATATATGTACATTACAAATTTAATAGTTTATATTAGTATATACAAAAATGTACATTGCTCAACGAAACAAAATTAATGTCATTCTTCTTTTGCACTGTATGTGCATCCACACCTTCATTTTTGAATGTGAGCAACTAATACACCTGGTGCAGTGGTCTAAGCACTGGCATCTGATCATTCGTCAGAGTTGGATCCAGGTTCGAGTCCCAGTGAGGCATGGATGTTGTGTTCGGCTTACAGCACAGGTTCTCTAACTTTCCTGGAACAAGTGGTCCTAAAATTACAGACAGGTAATAGCTTATAGTTTGAGTTGCTCGGGGTGGTCGTTCAGACCCCCCCCCCAAAAAAAAAAATCCTCTGAACATTTTGAATTTTGAGGAAGAAATGTGAATTTTACTTTGCCAAAGTTATCGAAACTTGCGAAGCATATTAGCAAATTCTGTGAATGGAAAACAGACAAAGTACGTCGTGACAAAACTGCACCAGAAAATTTTGCGCCCTAACTTGAGCTGCACTCGGGGCAGCCACCCCACCTGCCCAGCCCTTGTTACACTTCTGCTTCCATCTATATTTATGGGTGAATAATACTCTGTCATTGAACACGGAGACCCCCAGATGAGTCTGTAGCCCCCTCTGATTTGGAGACCTAGCTATGGCCCTGTGCTGAGTAATAGTAAATATAAAGTAAGAGATAGTATATGAAGCTTTTGATGGATGTGTATGAGGCTCAAGTTGTGTACCCAGATCACTATAATGCCTGACACTTTGACATTAGTCTGTCACACTGAAAACTAATCTCTGAATTTCAGGAAACAGCTTAGTCACATGTAGGTAGGACTAAAGCTGCCAAATTCCACCATATATATATTTGTTAATATTAGGGCAGGGAAGTAATAGTGTGAAGGTATAATTAAAATTATCAAAAAATGTGCAGAATGCATTTCTGTAGGTTTAAAATGTGTGTAATTAATCTGAAGTGGAATTTTTGCTAAAATTGTATGCTTTCATTACCACCAAAATTGGTTTCTCTTTGCAAAAATGGGAGAGAAAACAGTTTAAGATAAAAATGTGAAACATTTAATGAAAAAACGAGGAATGAAATATGGACTCTAAAATGAGTTTCTTAGGGTTAATAAGAACATTTCAATGTTTTTTTGTTTTGTTTTTTAATTCGGTTTTGCACTTTCTGGTTGAAAGGAATAACTTCTGTTACTATTCACAAAAATTAGTCTGTGTAGCAAATTAATAGAAATGACAATTTCTAATTTTGGTGATTGTAATGGACAGGCCTCCACAAATTGAAAAAAATCTGGTAGCCAGCAAAAGTTTTCAGTGACCAGCAAAAATCCCCCCACCCCACCGCATTTTTTCAAGTACAGAACATATTTGAGCCCCCCTCCCCTCCCCAACAGAATTGCTGTTCATGCGCTTCTTCCAGCTTAAATAGTGCGGGACTAGGCTTAACTTTTCATACCTCCAAAAAAATTGTTAGTCCAATTGTTTTTGACTGTGACAAACATATCCAAAAAGTTTTACAAAAATCATTTTACAGAATTTATTTTCAGTCCCTTTTGGAAAATACAGAAAGGAACAGGTCTCTGGTGCAGACATGAAACACCTGCAGCATTTTCCCTAGATTCCCGAAAGCATTATTGAAAAAACTGTGATGGAAGAAAAAATTGCATGAACATAAAGTTATTTTTTCACAGACTGAGGATTTGTTATAGATCAATAACACAGATTTATTTAGCTGTAGCTCATTGCATGGCTGAAAAGATATATTAATAAAACTGCTGAAACCATAATTTCCAATGGCAAACATATTGGTGGACTTCTAGTTACAAGTATAAGTTACTGTATATGCTTTTTACATAAATTACATGCATTTATTTAAGTGAAAATCAGAAATTATATGAAGTAGACTATACTATTTCAGTAAGAGATCACAGAATGTTTCCAACATGTTGAATAAATATTAATGAGGAATTGTACAACAATATACATAAGTTGAAATGTTTGTGTCCAAAGTTGCACTTTTCATATTCTTACATTAACTAAAAAAGTACTTTATACTGAATACAATTCTGCAAGAAAAACTGTGGTGGTGGTCTAGTCTCATCTCTTGAATTTTGTGGGGCACATTTTGTTAACTGAGAAAGAGTAATCGCTAATATAGTAATATGGACGGTGAATTCAGATGTTGCATTTGGTAACTTCAAATGTTCACAATTAATAGGGATTTTGAAAAAATATCAACAAGAATTTATGTTGCATGATCAAGGTTCAAGAAACAGTAAATGAAAATTGCATTAACACATTCTCAAATGTTTGTGCAGTAGTAGTATGCCTTATAAAGGACATCCCACTACGGAAAAAAATAAAAATAATTTCTCTTAACATTCTATTTTAGATGTAGTTCTTCAAATTCTGTGTTTCCTAATTTTTGTTTCTTAACTACTGGCATATGTCCTTGTGTGTGTGTCTAGATTTTTTAGATCCAAAGAACCACCTATCAATAGCTTTCTATGGTTTATAGTCTTTAAGTGGAGGACCATTCAAGTGAATCATCATGAGATCATTCAAAGTTGATGCTTCCATGGATGTCCTGTTGTTTGTTTTTATCAAATTCATGTGACTGAAACCACTTTCACATGATGCAGTACATGTTGGTAGAACTGCAACAATTTCCAGTAAGTGGCCAAGAACTGGAAATCTCTCTTGGTTAGATAATGTTTTTTGGAGTAAATCTGCAAACCTCGCCCTAAAACTTTAAATTCATACCACTCACTCATTAGAGACTTCATTTTAGTTTCCCATGAGGTTTCATTACGGGAGGAAAGATGTCTTTGAAAGTGCTTGGCAAGAACTTCAATTTCAGTTTTTCCAAAATCTTCCAGGTTTTCTTCTGGCCAGACAAAGGTGTCGAACACTGAACAAGCTTTTTGTAGTCTCAGACTCTAAAAATCGTTCCTGAAGGTACCTTATCCCATCACTGATCATTTTGTTCTTGTCTGACTCAAAGCTTTTACTGTCAATGTTTGTAAGTTGAATGCTCAAGTAGTTTCCACTAATAGTTGTCACATTTGTGAATTGGCTTTCATATGAGGCAGGCCTAGATTCCAAGTTCTTAAGTTCATTTAGTGATCTTTTAATGTGTAGCTCAACTTGGCTTCAAAGTAACTGCTCTTTTTGAAAAATCAGTGAAACTTCTTTAAATACACTGCCGGACAATTGCTAAGGACGGATGACAATAGCAACCATAAAATGGAAGGCAGGAAAATGTGGAAATTAGCATAAGTGCGGGATACAGTAAGACGTGTTGTGGGTATGCAAATTTTGGATTGCCGAATTTGTTTGTGACGTCATAGCGCTGATAAGAGATATAAAGCATTTGGTGCGTATTGACCGTTGTTGTTCAAACGCAAAGTTGAAAGGGAAAGAATCAATTGACGAACTTGCAATTTTCAGTATGTCTTCCCGACATCACCTAGATGATTTTACGCGTGGCCGTATTATTGGCAAGATTGAAGAAGGGTGAAAAATAACAGATGTTGCCAGGGAGTTCGAGGTCAGCCACAGTGTTGTTTCAAGGCTTTGGAAATCATTTCAAACAAATGGAGAGTGTAGCAAACGTCACGGGGGAGGTCGTGTTCGCAGTACGACACCTGCAGAAGATCGGTACATAGTGCTATCAACAAAAAGACACCGGCGCAGCACAACTAGTGAGGTAGCAAATCAGTTTATGGCTGCTACTGGCAAGCGGATCTCCCGAAAAACTGTCGCCAGACGTTTGCATGAAGGAGGACTATACGCCCGCCGTCCTGTTGTGTGCATCCCATTGTCCAGACATCACCATACCGCCCGTTGGCAATGGTGCCATCAGCATCGCAATTGGACTGATAACGACGGGTCTGCTGTCCTCTTCTTAAATGAGAGTAGATACAGTCTTCGTCTGATTGTCGACGACAACTGATCTGGTGTGATAGTGGTACTGCATATTGTCCAGCAAACATACAGGAAAGGGATCGATATCCGACATGTAGTGTCATGGTATGGGCTGGCATCATGATCAATGGCGGTACGTCCCTCTATGTGCTTCCAACTGGGACTATGACTGGCCAACGATACATTAATGATGTTCTGCTACCTCATGTTCGCATGTTCCGTGGTGCTGTCGGTGATAGATTCATTTTCATGGACGACAACGCAACATGTCATCGAACAGTCGCTGTCCAGGAGTGTCTTGAGAGCGAGGATATTCAACGCCTCGTATGGCCAGCACGTTCTCCAGATCTGAATCCCATTGAAAATGTGTGGGATGCTTTGGGGAGGAGTCTTGCTGGTCGCCAATGCCCTCCAATAAACAAGGACACCCTCATCCGTGCACTGACAAAGGAATGGGATAAATTACCCCAACAGCTGCTTGATAATGTGCAAAGCATGACACGACGTGTGAAATCTTGCATCGCCCTCCATGGTGGCCATATCCCGTATTGACATCTTACGCCGGAATGCCTGCGGACGGTAATTGCATTTTTTTCACGTTTACGTATTCTGCACAAAATGGCCTGTTTGTCCCTTGAACACGTTCCAAAACCTTCTTGATTTCAGAGCACAGTAAATTGTCTTTCTTGTAATGTCCTGGCATTCTGACAGTATTTTATTTCACTTGGCATCCAACCACACTTACTTTTTTATGCGCTATATAGCCGTTTATGATCCGTCCTTAGCAATTGTCCAGCAGTGTATTAACAAAAAAATCCAGTAAGAAGTGCAGCATTGCAACAAATCTAAAACTTTTCATTTTTTTTACAATTCCTCTGGCTACAGCAGCATCATCCCCCTTCTCATTTGATACATCTTCTAAATGAGCTATAACTACATTATAATTCCTTACTAATGCAGTAAGAGCACCAACTTTGCTTGAAATGCACCGAACCTTGTGTAGATACTGAAATTTCAGAAGCTTTTGACTCCAGAATTTTAGCAACACTGTTTAACTGTCTCATTCGTTTAGGCGAGTTCCGGTAAAACTTGTACAGTCTTTTGAGAACAGTATCTAATTCATCTAGATATTTCACATTTTTTATTGAGCTCAGAACACTCAAATTTAATTAATGAGCAACACAGTGTTGGGAAACATCTGGAATGTTTCTCTTTATTTTTGTAGTTAATCCATTTTCTTTCCCAGTCATATTTGCTGCACCATCTGTGCCAAGTCCGACCAACCACTGTCCTTCTAACCAACCAATTTCCAAATTTCTCATTTCTTCATCCAAGACCTTGTAGTACCCTTCAGCAGTAGATGACTGAAGAGGTACTACCGACAGGAACACTTCTTTCACTTTCTTGTCTTTGACATAGCGAATATAAATAAGTAACTCTTCTACTGTGGACTTATCAGTTGATGCATCAAGAAGGATAGTTGCATGGTTACACTGTTTAACTTCTGCAATTAGTTCTTGCCTAACCTCATCTGCAATATGAACTCTTTACACCTCATATTCTGATATTGTTCAAGACTTACATTTACTTCAAATTTATTTAATAACACAATCAGATTTGAAAAATATGTAAATGGCTTATTATATTTTGCCACATAATATGCAGTGTTGAAGAGCTTTCCAAGATGGTTAAACATTTTTTCATCCATCTTTTTGTGGCACACTGCTAAATGGTGTACACTCTGGTTTTTCTACAGCAAAATCATGCTCAATGCAGTTTCTGTGCATTTTTGATAGCTGGTGTATCTTGAAAGTCTCAATTTTAAAAGGCCACTGGAAACCACGAACAAATTTTGTGTTTTTATCTGAAATATTGGGATATTTTGAGCATACTTTGCATATGAAGCTTTATCGTTTTCAAACACTAACCATGGAAATTCTTCACACCATTTTTTTTGAAATTTTCTCTTTCCATCTTTCTTATTTTCACTTGTCTTTTGAGGCAATCCAAGTTTGTTTTTCTGAAGCACTTGTTCAGTTTGGCCTTTGTCATCATTTTGCGGAGTTCCAAATGGCGGTCGCTTCTGAAAAAATGAAAGTAGACTCTTTTGTTCCATCATAAAACAACTTGAGCATAAAAGAACCGTGCCTCGAAGTGAGCTGAGGAAGTCAAGCACTTTTAATTTGAAGAAAATAGCACCAAATATTTAAGTCGCATGAAGCTGGTTATAAATTTTTATTATCAGTCGGAATCCTTCCAAAGCATCAGAACAGCCAAGTAACACGTGCTTCTTCATAAGCAGCATGGAACCCGAAGTCCAGTGGGACAAAGATAGCACACTTGTGACCCTCACAGTCATTGTGCACCTGAAGTCCTGTGGGACAAAAGATGGCACACCTGTGACGGGGAGGGAGATGACACTCTATTCTCAATCTCTTGTTCCTTCTGCTGTATTACGACGGCGTTTTACGCAAAAAAAAAATGAAACAACCATTCAACTTCAAAGATCTGCTTGCTTTAGCATAAGTCTGGGTGCTAAAAATAATAGAGTTGATGAAGGAAGGGAATTTCCTAATTGCATACCTGCCAACTAATTTTAGCGAAAATCTAGAAAACTGCTTAAAAACATATAGAAGATATTTCAAAAATCAAGAGAAGAATATGGTGCAAAAGTCAATTTATGAGTCAATAAATTACGAAGAAAAGCATTTTTAGCTTTTTCTAATAAATAATTAACACACACACACACACAGAGATATATACAGAGTTGTATAATTATATAACGAGACGCCAACCTCTGGAAAGGAGTTCCAGAAATCAACACACGTTGTTTACGTAATCTTACCGTCATAAATTTACTTAAACAAACAAACCTTGTAGCTCGTCCTCCCTTTGAAGCGTTAAGGGTGCTAGCGTCAGGTAATGCAAGAAATGTATAGTTGCATGAAGTAAGACAAATCGGGATCGCACGCTTCTCTATGATTAAAAAAAGAAATGCCCTTTTACCTTGCCATTCCATGCCCCAATCTCTCCATGGTAAAAAACGAAAAAAAAAAAAAGAACAATGGGTTCCGTGATGGCGATTTGCGCTATGCGTAGTGGACTGAGGCTACGTCGTTACAGCCGAAACTCTTAACTCGAAAAAGCGATGACACAAGTTCCGATGATATTCCACTTCGGGAGGCGGATAGCTTTGGTTTACTTTAACAGCGCACAAAAAAAAGTACGGAGTTGTTTACAAAAATATCATGCACTCAGAAATTGAAGTGATAAAAGCAAAGCTATTACGTTTTTATGCAGAATTACGTAATCACTAAAATATTTTTTCTTTACAATAAACGAAGAAAAGAAAATCTATACAGTTTATTTCCATATCGAACTTTCTTAATGCAGTTGTTTTGTTGATCAGTTAAGTAGGTCAAGAAAGTTGCGACTGGGACAGAAGCTCCTTTATGACAAATATTTTGTGTTATGCAGAATAGCAGCCAGCCAGCCAGCAAGCATGCTTCCCAGTTAAGATTCGTTCAGCGCAAAGGATTCTGGGGCCCCCTACACTTCCTGTATCGCGACAGAGAGCGCTACGAGGAGCCAGCCTTTCCCACCGGTCACGTGATGTGTGGTGGAGGATAGGCAGATAGGAGAGAAACTGCAGTTTGTGCGGCCGCACGCACGCACGCACGCCGCTGTTTGCTGATTTCCGTAAAAGATAAAAATACAACCATTCCAAAATTTGCTTCATTGCATTAAAAAAAACAAAAAAAAAAAACTGTACTAATTAAACTGCTGTAAACATAGTCGCCAGCCAAAATATTTTGGTCGCCTTTGGCGACCGCATTTGTGGAGCCCTGGTAATGGAATTCTTTTATGGGAAATGGTTCTAAATTACAGTAAATGACATTTCATTGCAGTGTTTTACAGGCCCACATTTTTTTTTTATTCCAAAATTTTGTTTAACCTACATTTCCCATCCCCATTTAGATAGGGGTTTTGGTTTTTCAAATTGGGTTGGAGATCTAACAAAGTTCTTCGCTCTTTCCACGTTTATAAGTGAGTCACGGAAAAATTCTCATTGGCCGCCACCGGGGGTCGAACCCAGGGTCGTCCAGTTACGCACCGGATATGCTTCCGCATATTTAAATATTTTTTACGAACGCTTCAGAATAGATTATTTCATATTCAACCCAAGTAAAATTAGTTTGTTGTTTTGCACTTTTAAACTTCTGTTCCTATACGGGTTTCAGTAACTGGGGGTTTTACAAACAGAGGATTTTAACATGTTGAAAAAAAAACTGAGGAAACTATAAAATTGAGATATTTAATACTGTGCATTAATGAAGTCACGACAAAACCTTGGTGATGAGATATCTTAAAGATATAATTTAGTAATACAGGGATTACTAGGATGACTAATTTACTTTGTTGTTAAATTTTTGGGTTGCGCAACAACCAGTCATCAGGACTGACTCAAGAGAGTAGGTGCTGCCACTCAAGCAGTGATATCCAACCTTTCTGTTCGTTAATCGTGGCACCTCTTCTTTTAATTTGTAGACTTTCTTCCAACTTACAGTTTACAAAGCGTTTTTGATGTGAAAGAATTTTTAGAGTGTTAAAATTCAAGGAACTGGGACTCATTAAGAATTATTCCACATTAACAGCACTTTGTAAAATGGAAGTTAGAAGAAACTCCAGAAATTGAAAGAAGAGGTGCCACAATTAATGAACAGAAAGGCTGGATATTACCACTTGAGTGGCAGCATCTACTCTCTTGAGTCGGTTCTGGCGGCAGGCTGGTGTGCAACCCAAAAATTTGACGAAAAGTCATCCTGGTAATCCCTCAGTGGTGCAGTAGTCAAAGTGCTGGCTTCTGATCATTCATCTGAGATGGGGTCCAAATTCTGGTCAAGCATGGATGTTGTGTTTGCCTTATGTTACCGGCTCTCTCCCTTCCCTGGAACCAGTGACCCTAAATTAGAGACGGGTGACTGCGTATAGCCTATCGAGCTGCTCATGGTGGTTTGTTAAACCTCTAAACAACAACATAAAGTAATCCAGCTGTATTACTAAATTATGTTTTTGAGTTATTTAATTTTGTGTCAGCCGCCCCGGTGGTGCAGTGGTCTAAGCGATGGCCTCTGATCATTCGTTCGAATGGGGCCCGGGTTCGAATCCCGGTGAGGCATGGATATTGTGTTTGTCTTACGGCACTGGCTCTTTCCCTTTCCTGGAGCCAGTGACCCTAAATTAGGGACGGGCGACTGCTTATAGCCCATTGAGTTGCTCACGGTGGTCGTTAAACCTCCAATCAAAAAAAAAAAAAAAAAAAAAAAATTGTGTCTTGCAGATCTGTAGACTACAGAATTATAAAATATCCCTTATTAAAAAAATTATGCAATCACTGCCGATTTTTTGCTGTTTAAAACAGTTTTCTAGCATGTTAAAGGTGCATGGCTATATTTCAGTTTTATACATGTGCATGCCTGCTAAGTGTTACTGTAAAATTTGTGGAAATTCTACTTGTTTTACGGTTATTTTACAGACAACATATTTTATTTTTGGAACCTCATCTTTAGTAGTGGTGGAAAATTGTAAAAAATCAATTTTAAGTTTGTTGCCACATGCAAAAATCAAAAATGTCACAAAATTTCTAATGATTTTTGATGACCATATTCTAGGCAATTATCCTAAGTTTAAGTTATGGCAACTGGATAGACGTAGATTCTTATAAAATAAAATAAAATGGTGGTTCATGATCAAGAATTAATAAAGTGATAGGTGCTCAGTTGATGTAAAGAGAAAGCAATGTTTGACCCAAGTTCTCGTTGCTGATTTAGCTAAGTTGTGGAAAGGAATATCTTCCTAATAAAGCAAAAATGGGAATTATAAAATCAGTTGTTTTCGTAGTAGCTTCTCATGTGTGCATGCCTTACTGACAAGAACAAAGTGCATGCATTTAAAATGTTGTGTAACTGCTTTTTATATTTAAGTAGAGCAGAAAAATTGCTATAAAAAAAACAGGATTATTTTTAATTAAGAAAGTGTGCATATTATATACATATTGATTAAGATTTCCATGTTTAAAACAAAGGAAAAATTTGTGAAAAAAATAAAAGTATTTTACTGTCATAGTTTCTAATGCAAGGCAAAAATTTTCAGAAGCTTTTGAGGTCCAGTATCATGTCTACAGCAGTTCTTTTGAGAGCTATGTGATAGAGAAAGAGTTGGTTGTAGAGAATGGAAAAAACAAACTTTGGCATTATACTCAATTTTTTTTTACAAAACAAAAAAGTGTAAGAAGTACAGTACTTTTCTCAACTTTGATTTGTTTTTAATTAGATGTTGACACCTGACCCATGGTCAACAGCAGTGGATCTAATTATAGATGTTGAAATGTAGGGTCTCGCAAACAAAATTACTTAGTCAACTTTCTTGTGTGTGTTCTTGCCACTCTCAAAATGGTTTTGTGAGACATATGTAGGATGGGCCTTGGAAAATAATGAGATGTTATTGGTGTCTGTTATCTAATAGAAAGCAATTTAGAGTTGAGGAATGTAGTGTTTTTCTTATACTGTCTATTTTGAACAAGTATTGTGGAAACAAAACTTCGCTGAATGTGGCTGTTCAATATGGAAACTTAACATAACTGCTTAGCAGTAACTGACAAAGGACTTAGAAGCAAGTTACCTGTTATTTTAAAAACTAAACTGTATGGATATATGGATCCATTTAGTATGCCGATGAAGACTACAATTATTGCTTTTGATGAAATTTTGGTAAATTTAAAGGTGCCAGAATGCATATATTAAGAACATGCTTAAGTTGCATAAAATTTTAAAATGGCTTGAAAAATTTTGACTGTCTTTTTTCATTTTATGAGTTTCAGATACAAGGTAGACTTTTGAATATGGGAAATGGAGTAAAAAATCAGTTACAGTTTAGGGACCAAAAAAGAAGCATCTTGCAATAGGGACATGAAAACTGATTGAGAAATGGGACAGTAGTTTTTTTGTTTTTGTTTTCAATAAGAGGATTCATCATAAGTTACGGAATCAAAGGTGGTGGTATAGTTTCTGCTTTTGACGTAGATTTATATTAAGTTAATATGCATTTGATACAGCAGTAGCTATTGTCAGTATAGTTATTGATTTTGATGCAATAGAAAGTAGTAGTGTTTTCAGCATTGGAGCTAGCAAACTTTTTTTTTTTGTAATATATTTGGAGGTATAACTTTGAACATATTGTAGAGTTTTCTCTTGCTAAGGATCTTCTTTATGACTCAAATGCTCTTGTTAATGCATTTTGGCAGAGAAGGGGTTGCATGTGGATGAAGTGTGATGAAATTTGTAAATTATATTGATGAGAATGTGTCACTTGCTGTTTTTATTCAAAAGTAAGGATGATTTCCTCTTGAGTTCACTCTTTGTTGATAATTTTTGTGGTCATTGCAGTGACTGTTCATAGCTGCTTTTGTTTTGAAGTTGTTCCATGAAAGTGGAGTGAGAAGAATGATGTGAGATGAAGAAAACGAATAAAAAGAGCCTCTAAGGCCAGCTAACATGGCCTCTTCAGAAAGAGAGAGATTTGAAATGGAAAGTGGATGTTGAACTTCTACTGTCATGAGGTCAGCTTCACAAAAGTTAAACCTGGGTATCAACTGAAATAGGTATGGCTATAACAGAAAATCTCAGGAGGTTCAGTTAGTTGGAATGCTATCACAGTAAGTCCAAGGATCTGTGTGTACATTTAAACAGGTATGGCTACCAGAGAAAGTTCTACCAAGTATATACATTGAAGTGCTAGAAAAACTGGTACCCCAGTCTAATACTTGGTGGGTCCACCACGAGAGCGCTGGACTGCAGAAATACGACAGGGCATGGACTCCACTAGCTTCTGGAAATATGCTGTAGGCAATGCACACCATACTTCCTGCAGAGCGTTTCACAATTTGGGTGTATTCCGAGGGCTTGGATTCCTGTGTTCGATAGCGCGTTGCATGGCATCCCAAATGTGTTCTATCACGTTCAGATCTGGAAACTTGGGTGGGAATGGCAACACCCCAAACTCAGATGAATGCTCCTCTAACCATAATGTGGCGTCCCGACACTCGTGTGGAGGTGCATTGTCTTGTTGGAACAGGCCCAACCCATCAGCATGAATGCAGGACATGAACTGGTGTACCTCATCAGAAAGGATGCGTACATAGCGTTGGCCGGTCAAAGATATTTGTAGACGTACCAGGGGTCCCAGCGAAGTCCAGCTAAACACATCCCATACCATTACTGACCTCCCCCCCCCCCCAAGCCGGTATCATTCCCTGTTGACAGGCAGGATCCATGGCTTCATGGGGTTTGCGCCGCACACGAATCCTTCCATCTGCCCGATACAGTTGGAAACGTGACTCGTCAGACCAGGCTACTTGTTTCCAGTCATTGGGTGTCCGGTGGCAGTGTTGCCATGCCAATGCGAGGCGCATAGCTGTGTGCCGTGCACCCATCAAGGGGACGGTGTCGGCTTCCAAAGCCCATGTCGTGCAGGGTACGTTGCACAGTCCGGACGCTGATGCTTGTTGAGGCTCCAGCATTGAATTCCGATTATACCTGTGAGAGTGTTGCACGCCTATCGCGTGAAACGATTCTTGACAGCAGACGATGGTCACGTTCACTCAATGTCTTTTTACGGCCGCACTGTTATCATTGGTTGGAGGTTTTGCTGGAATTCTTGTAGTCACGGTACACCCTTGCAATGGTCGTCCGTGAAAATCCGAACTTTGTTTCTACCTCCGAAATACTATGGCCCATCTCAGGAGCGCCAACTATGACACCGCGTTAAAAATCGCTTAAATCATTATTACTTGTCATTCTCATGCCGCAAACAGTTTTGACAGCTGACAAGGATGTCTGTCGCTTTATATATGCACTGGCGGATGCAACCGAGTACGCGCATAGGTGACATTGCTATGTATTTTGCATAAGCTCTTCTGTACCAGTTTTTCTGGCACTTCTGTGGAAAGTGAAAAAAGAACACCAAGAAGGAGACGTCTGACACCAACGAAATTTATACAGCATAATAACGGAATACAGAGGATAACGTGCTCAAAACATTATGGCAAAATACAGCTGTATTTGCTGGTAAACTGAAAAATAACATTTCCATGTAACATGGTTAGTACGAGGTTGAACCGCCATGAACTGCGTCATACTGTGCAATTCTGGCATAGTCTGTCGTACAGATGTTGGATGTAAGTTTAGGGTATTGAGTTCCAAGCATCCTCAACCTGGACGCGTAAATCGGGGATGGTCGTGGCTGGCCGTGGAGACCGGATAAGTCGTTGTCCCATAAAATCCCACACGTGCTCAATGGGGGACAAATCCCGTGAACGTGCAGGCCATGGAAGTTGTCTCGCACCCTGAAGTGCATGTTGCGTTGCACGTGCCGTGTGTGGGTGTGCGTTGTCTTGCTGGAAAACACCACGATGGACCGACCTTACAAATGGCCCAACAACGGGCTGAATGATGTTGTTGATGTAGGAAGTGCTGTTTAACGTACCCAGTACAAACACTAGTTGTGTACGGGAGCGATAGCTGATTGCTCCCCACACCAGGAGACCAGGTGTAGGCCCTGTGTGTCGCTGGCGGATGCAAGAAGAGTGGAAACGCTCCCCTGTGCGTCTGCAAACACGCATACGGCCATCGGAGGCTCCCAAGCAGAATCTGCTTTCATTGCTAAACATGACAGATTGCCATTGTGTTCTCCAGTGCAGACGTTGGCGACACCACTGCAGCCATTCCTGACGGTGGGCTGGAGTCAGAAGTACACATGCCAGAGGCACACGTGCACGTAGTCCTGCATCCAGTAGACGGTTGCGGATTGTTCGCACAGTCACCTCGGGTGCAACGGCAGCTCGGATTTGCGTCGCAGTGGATGTTCTGCTTGACAACGCCGCTCTTCTTATACGTCGATCGGTCCGCTCATCAGTCTGTCTGTGACTCCTGGTTCCACGTCTTCTCTTGTGGGAATGTTCCTCGGACCATCTACGCCACCATCGTATCACCACCGATACTTCCCGTCCAATTCGCTGCGCAATACGACGATACGACCACCCAGCCTCGCAGAGTCCGACTAGACGACCTCGCTCAAAGTCCGACAACTGCTTAAATCGTACAAGTCTTCCATGTCCAGGCATTGCAGCTTCTTCAGGGTCTTCGCACGTGTCCGTACGCTGATGACTGATTACATTCACTTCGCCGTACTCCTTAAATACCACCGACGATAATTTGCATAATATGCTGTGCTGTGGCGTAGCAGTTGGTCCCCAACCCAAATTAACATCACACCTATGTAAACTCGACCCCATTAAGATATGTAAATTTCATGATTGTCCGCCAATTCCTTCTTGGTGTTCTTTTTTCATTTTCCGCCAGTGTGTATATATATCTACAGTCAAACCTTGATATGTCGAACTTGAAGGGAGTACAGAAAAGATTCAAGATACCGAAAATTCGATATCAATTTTCAAAATTTCATAAAATAATATGTACTGTATTTTTTACATATTTTTAAAAAATCACTTACCTTATCTTGTAGATAGAGAATTGGGTATGTACAGTATTATCCACCAAAATGCTAATAACCAATAAAGCAAAGCTTGAAATGACTTAATACACATTTTATTATACAGTAGTAAGTACTGTAATACAGTACTATGTTATACGTACATGTATAGTACATACAAAAATGTAATCTTACATTTCTTCACAGATACTGGATCGTTCAATCACATTTTCCAATTGGGCAAGGGCATGGAAAGTCTCTGGCGTCATATTTAGTATTGACTCTACGAAATTTTGAAGTTTTTCTATTAATGACTTAGCTTTTCGGCAAGTCACTTTTGGTAAAGGTGATTCCTCAATTTCATCTTCTTCTGATACAACTTTTTACTTCAGCAATAAATATGTTCATCACTTAATTCCCCAGTCACTGCAACATTTCCATCAACTTCAACAAAATCTTGAAAAGTCCCACTTTCTTCAATATGTAATGCCTTAGAAAGACTGTATATATTAAGTGACGAACTTCATTTAGCTGTTGGTTGTCTTCATTTTCGCTGAAAGGATCATCTGGTTGCTTTCCATTTTCAGCATTTCGAACGAATCCTGCCCTTTTGAAACAATTAACTATGGTTTCTTCAGTGACATCCCTCCAAGCTCTGTCAGAGATGTGCATCACCTGCAAAATGTCCATTAGTCGACTTTCCTTCATCAATGTCAGCATTGTATTTTTGTACAACATTGTGACGATATTTTACCTTAAAACTCTGAATAATACCTTGGTCTAGAGGCTGTAATTCAGAAGTTGTGTTTGGTGGCATGAACTCAACTTTTACAGATTTTAATTTAGGCATCCTATTATGCGCTGTACGGTTGTCCAAGAAAAGAACAATATCGCACTGTTCACCAGACATTTTTCTGAGTTGTCCAAGAAAAGAACAATATCGCACTGTTCACCAGACATTTTTCTGTCTTAATTCCTTTAACCAATTAGTGAAAATTTCTTCAGTCATCCAAACCTTTTTGTTTGCTAAATAAGTCATTGGAAAAGATTTGATTCCTGAAAAACATCGGGGTTTAGCAGATTTACCTATCAGAATAATTGTGAGCTTTTCAGAACCGTCCATATTAACACAAAACAGCAAAGTCAATCTTTCTTTGCTTCTTTTCCCGCCATGACATGCTTCACCTTTAATGGCCATAGTTTTATCAGGCATACACTTAAAAAATAATCCTGTCTCATCAGCATTGAAAACATTTTTTGGATTGCATTATTCCAGGATTGGTGACAATACTCTCTTTTTCCAGTCCATGCATAATTCTTGGTCGACACTAGCACTTTCACCACACATCTTCAGAAAAGTTATGTTGTTTCTTTTCTTGAAGTTCTCTAACCAACCATTACTCGCTTTTAAAATCTGTGTCCCAACTTTTTCCCAAAACCTTCAGCTTTTTCTTTTACTAGAGTTCCACCAAGAGGCAAGTTCTGTGAACGGCATTTGCTAATCCATTTCATTAAGCATGTTTCAACATCCGGGTATTCAAAGCTTCTAATTTTTTTCCTTTTCCCATGGTTGTCATAAAAACTCTTTACAATCTTTTTTTTATTTTTCAGAATTGTTGATAAAGTACTGCTAGGGATTTTGAAATCTTTCGCGATCTCGTTTTTCTTTTTACCATCTTTCTGTACAGCTTCTATGACTCACATTTTATCAGCTGTCGAGAGAATATTCAACTTACGTTTAGTAGACATCGTTTTAGCGGCATTCAGATAGGCGTCCGTTGAAAGAATGGAAGGAAAGCTTTGGCAGCCCAGTGAGTCGCCTCCTTGGGTGGCCTGGTTGTGATGGCTGGGGGAGGGGGATCTATTGATGCTGAGATGAAACACTTCGTGTTCTCACGACTTCCCAACCGACTGTCGCCATTCCAGGTGATTTAAACAACTGCGATTTTTCTTGATGCTTCCTCCTGTGTCGGGGGGTTTGCTGAAAGGGTAACTTGGAGGGCTTGAGCTCCTATCATGTTTCCTACCAGCTTCAAGTTTTTCCTGTGTGACGGTCAAACACTCATGGATATTCTGGGAGTTCTTTTTTTTTTTATTCAATGATGACAAAGGGAAAAATTTGATATATCGAGAGTGAGATTAGAAACATTTCGAGTTAACGAGTTTGTTTTACATTAGTTTTCTATTACGTGTGAGGAGAAATGAAAATATTTCGACATATCAAGGTTCGACTGTATATATACTAAAACAGGTTTGGCTATTGTAAAAATTACAGTCAGGATGTCAAGTATGCTATCGTGGAAAACTGAGACAGGAGCGGTGTATCAACTTAAACAGGTAAACATACACAGGCAGTTTTGCGGTCATGGCTATTATAATTATAGTAAGACCAACTAGGAACTGTGCTTCAACTTAAGTAGGTATGGCTTTCATTATTGTGTTGTCAGCCCAGGAGGTTTGTAAAGTTTAAAAAGCTGTAGCAATTACAGAAAGGCTAACCAGGAACTTTTATGATATATCAATGGCTCAATTGTCACCCTATTTCATTCAAAAGCCTAGAAAACTTGCTAAATCACCTTTAATTTATAGAACTTGTAGATCTTTCTTTGCTTGCATCTGATAGTGGTCAAATAAGATCTGTAATGTCATAATTAAATGCTAAAATATTGATTTTAAATTGTTAAAAAAGCACACCCAAAATGTTAATTTTTGTGTGTATTATATTCTCAGAATTTACCTGTAATTTTTTTTGTTTCAATGTGAATGATTTTGTTTATTCCCCCCTCCCCCAGTATTTTTTGCTTTGCTATGAGTTTTAATCTTTGTTATCAGAGTAATATTGATCATTCTTTTGAATCAGAAAAATAGAATTTGGAGTTATGACTGTTAGAAGATTTTATCTTGTATGGAAATTAAGAAATACACTGCTGGCCACCCAAAATGCAACACCAAGAAGGACACGAGATAACAAAGCCAGATTTACTGGACACATAACAACAGATACAAAGATTAAACGATTGAGCTTACAGGCCTGTGCGACTTCCGGAACACGCGGACATCAATAGTTCGTGTGGTGCCCATGGCTGGCAATAACGGCCGCTACATGCCGCGGCGTCGAATGAAAGAGGCTTTGGATGTAGGCTTGGGATATGTCGGTCCAGGCTGCTTCCACACGTTACCACAGTTCATCAGGCGTAGCCATGGGTGGTTCTTGTCGGGCCACTCTGTTGCCGATCAGCGACCAGACGTGTTCGATGGGCAACATATCGGGAGAAAAGGCGGGCCACTGCAGCAGTGACACCTGGTGGGCCGTGAAGAATTGTTCCACGATGCGTGCCACGTGCGGGCACGCATTGTTCTGTTGAAACATGGCCGCTAGCAGGTCCTGCAGGTAAGGGAGGACTACAGGCTCCAAAATGTCGGAGATGTAGCGGTGGCTGTTGAGTGTACCGGCGATGCGTACCAGAGGGGTGCGGGTGTCATATCCAATTGCGCCCAAAACCATAACACCAGGCGACTGACCGGTATGGTGATGCATAATGCAGGCATCATACAGTCTTCCGCCGTGGTGCCGCCACACGCGGATCCGACCATCGTGGTGTTGCAGGCAGAAGCGGGATTCGTCGGAGAAAACAATGTCGTGCCATTCCGTAGTCCAGGTGCGGCGTTCACAGGCCCACTGTCGCCGCACCCTCTGGTGCTTTAACGTCAATGGTAATTGGAGCAATGGGCGCCGCACGACAAGTCTCCTCTCCTGCAGACGTCAAACGGTACGTGCTGACACCGGTTGTTGTGCAACACACCCTAATTCCTGCGCCAACGTTCGTGATGTGGCGGTGCGAGCCGTCAACGCCCGTCGCACAACATGCCGGTCCTCTCGTTCGGTGGTGTGCCGCGGCTACGGCAATCTCTCACGTCAGTCCGTCCGTCCCTCCTGCACCCACCGAATCCATACTCGCCTCACTGTGGCTGGATGTCTTCCCACACAGGCGCCGATGTCTCGGTACGATAAACCGCTGTCGCGATAAGCCACTATTCTTCCTCTGTCGAACTCTGAAATGTGCTGGAATGACTGCCGTTTCTGCGATTATGCATCGGGAAGCTTCCCACGCACAGGTCCGGCAGCACAACACACTTCCACTACTTACACCCCGCCTTCTGTGCACCTTTCTTATAGTGCTTCTCGGTGGCGTGCCGGGCGCACATGATTTGCATATGCCCTGCAGTGCTAATCGTTTGCATGTCCTCTCGCGGGCGACGCATGCTGCGAATTTCAGGCCAATCGGATGCTTCCTTCTTGGTGTTGCATTTTGGGTGGCCATCAGTGTATTTATTCCACATAAATACATGGGGAAAATTGTCTCATTATTCACATGGCAATCAAAATTTAACTGTTAATTGCTGTAAGTTACGGTTCACTATATCAGAAAATTTTAAAATTGCACTATTCTAGGGCAGAAATCAAACCCACATCACCGGATTTCCATTTGAACATGCTATCTGTTGCACTATTGAGGACAACGAAGTTACCAGTAACTAAAGCTAAGCAATTACCTCTTAGGAATCTGAACAACTTCAGATTTTTGCTAGTTGAAGCAATTTGATGTTTCATTGTAATGTACTAAATCATCAGTATCTCAGATCCCTGTAGCATAATCACTGCAATGGGCGACTTACATCACAGATTTTATTTTGGTCCTGCAGAGAGAAACAGTATCCCCAGAACCCCATTGAATCCTCTGAATTGCAGACTCCCGATTGTGGATGCAAGTTTTCTGTTTTTCAAGGTTTACCAAGAACAGAAGTTAGTCAAGATTTAACAGGTAATCGCAATTTTTTTTTTCGCGATGTTACATTGGACTGGTATTGTTACAGATCATTTTATTACTTAAATGTTTGTGTTTCAGTTTGAAATCGGAGGCAACAATTTCCGAAAACAGAAGTTAGGTAGAGCCATGTAATCTTAAATTTATTTTCTAGTAATGTTCCCTTTGCCAATTGTGGTTGTTAAATGATTACATAACTGTGTACATTTAAAATTGAAAATGGAAGTTTGGTGGAGCAAAGATTTCTCCCATAATCTTGAAATGGAGGCAACAGTTTTTGAAAACGGAAGCTATCGACAGCAAAGTTTTCTCCCGTAATTATTGTTTTTTTTTTTTGTGGTGTTTTCCCTTCACTGCATTATTATTTTTTAAACATCACTTACTTACATAAATGTTTGTATTTAAAAATGAAAATGGAGAAAAATTTTCCAAAAAAGGAAGGTGGACGGAGCGAAGATTCCTTCGGTAATAATCCCCCCCCCCAGCAGTGTTTTTCCTGCATTGTATTATTGTTTAAACATAATTTAATTACATTGGCGTTTGTATTTAAGAACAAAACTGCTGAAATTTTTTCGAAAACTGAAGTAGGATGGAGTGAAGATTTCTCCCGTAATCGTAATTTTTTTTTTCTAGCGATGTACTGTCTGTCCTGTATTTGTTAAATATAATTTTATTCTAGAAATCTTCGTGTTTTATCTTGAAAATGGAGACAAATTTCTAGGTACAGAGGGCACGGTGTTCTTTATCCTAGTTATCTTTGCAATTGCTATTGTACCTAGGCTAGATTTTTTTGTTTTAGGTAGAAAAGTTTTTTTCCTTTTCTTTCTTTTTTTCTGAATCTCTAGCTGTGCAAATTTTATTGTTTTTCACATCTAGTAGTTACCTTGCCCATTAATCACCAGCAGATTTTGTGGCAGCTTGATATCTATCACAGGCTGATGAACTTTCTGCTAAGATGTGAAAATTAAGGAAGAAATATTCCTCAGAAATACATCATAATTACATCTTCCTCTCAGTGAAATATTTTGGGCTAATTTTTAGATTATATCTTGCTTATGTGTCACCACCTATCAGCATTTAGTATCTTACAAGCGATCCCAAACCTACTCTTATGATATCCTTAGGTCATGCTGGTTATCTGACCTGTCAGTTATATCCTAAGCTCTGTCATTCCCCCTCTAATGGGGAGGGGGGGGGCAGTCACAGCTATGGTTAATAACTGCCATCTGATGTGATAATTTTTCTTACACGAAAATCGTTCTGTGCTTTTCAAAATTAGCATTGTATGTAGTTATTGCAAAGGAGAAGCACTTTGGCGGTACCACTTTTGTCCTCTCTCGACATCGTAGAGAAACACCACTCATTCCATCAGGCAGTGGTGTATATTGTGTTTTTGTGTATGAGGAGACTGAAGGTCATCCTTGTCTCGGGGCTGATGTGTTGGTTTAGCTGTTTCATGCAAACAATTCAGGTGACCGGAGTACGAATAAAGCATTACTATAACTTGCTCTGGTACGGCAATTTTTAGTTTGGATCTGACGGCATTTTTTTTAATGCTAAAATGTCTTTTTTTCTTGTATTTGCTTGCATACTCTGAAATTAAAATTTTTTTTAAAGCTCTTCTTGTATTATATTGACCGTACTTGTGAATCACGTCTGCTTCTCCACAGGTGAAACAAAGTATATATATATATAAAAGGCTCAACAAATATGTTCCAGATCTAGGAGCCAGGTCAGGAGTATATATATACAGAATTTTTTTCAGGGGGTGGTGTCAATAGCAAATGGAAGTTTTTGAAATCCATCTAATTAAAAGTTAGGGAAAAATAGAAAAAAAAATAAAGCATTGTTTTCTAATGGAAGTTCAGGCATTTTTTTTATATTAAAGTGTTTTTTCTTATGTAAGTTGCATTTCAAACAAAAAAAGGGGTGGGGGGTGGGGGAGCAAGGCTCTTTGGTCCCGCTCCCTCTAAATACGCCCCTGAGCCAAGTGAAATGAAGTCAAATTTCAAACAATGATGCATGAAATAATGTGTGGTGATGATGTTGGAACAAAAAGTGATAAATTATATTTGTTGTCAAATTTTTCTTTTTACCCAGACCACTTATTGCAAAATAAAGTTCCAATTTGCTCCGTGATTTTCTTTTCCCGTTCAAGGTGCTGATCTGAAAAATTTTAAATTTTGATGTTATTAAAACACGATTTGTGGAAGTCAGATTTTTTACATATCAATTCAAGTACCATATTTTTCTTCATATAATCTGTGGACCATAAAATACACAGGGTGTCACCGGTCACGAAAGTCCCGAAAAAGTAGCGAAATGAGAAAAGGTCACGAAATTGTCGCGAATTTCGGTTTAAGGTCACAAATTTTTTTCTGTTTTTCATTTTCTGTTGTTAAAAGAAAAACTTTGTGGAACCTGCCTTAAGAGCATTTATACGAATATTTTTTCAGTTACCATACACGAGATTCTTCCGCGGATTTGCGGAATTCCACCTTTTTCGTCTCATTTGAGTGATCCTGTATAGATCAATGCAAAACTGAAGAGAAATTTTTTGGATTAGTTGGCTGATTGTTTTCCGTCTGGGAACAGTTCTCATCTTTCAGAATGTTCGAAATTGCCGGTTAAACGGAATAAAGGTTTTCTCCATATTACCGTAATTTATTTTTATCGCGATGTTCCTTGTGCGTAGTGTTGTTGTTAAATATTTTATTTCATAAATATTTGTATTTCAGCTTAAAGATTGGGGAAAATTTTTCCGAAAACGGAAATTTTTGATGTCAGGAAAATTTCCGTGTAATCTTCACGCACTTAATTCTTCCACGGATTCCGCTTTTTATTCTTCGTCATTTGAGTCATCCTGTAGATCGATGTAAAACTGAAGATAATTTTTTGGGGGGATTAATTGGGGGGGGGGGGCTGGCTAGTCGTTTTTTGTCTGGGGACAGTATTTAATCTTCGAAAAATTTCGAAAACAGGTTAAACGGAGCGAAGTTTCCCCGTATAATCGTAATTTATTTTTCTCGCGATGTTCCTTCTGTGCAGTATTGTTGTTAAATATAATTTTATTCTGTAAGTATTTGAGCATTAAAAATGGAGGAAAATTTTCCGAAAACGGAAATTTTTGATGTCGGGAAAATTTCCGTGTTATCTTTTAGCAAAAAATTCTTCCACGGATTCGAGGAATTTCTTTTTTTCCCCGTTATCATTTGAGTCATTCTTGAGATCGGTACGCAACTGAACACAAAAAGGGGGGGGGGTCGTCTTCCGTTTGAGGACGGAATTCCGACTTTCAAAACTTTTGAAAACGGAAGTTAGACGGAGTAAAGATTTCTCCTGTAATCGTAATTTTTTCCTCGCTCGGTGTTCGTTCTGCCCAGTATTGTAAAATATTTTATACTATAAGTTTTAAGCTTGAAAATGGAGGGAAAATGTCTGAAAACTGAAGTCTGACGGAGCGAATATTCTGCCCGTATTCGTAATTTTCCCCCCGCAATGTTCCCTGTATCCTTTGTTGTTGTTAAGCGTTATCCCCTTTCATAAATGTTTGTCTTTCAGCTTGATAAGTGAGGGAAAACCTTCCAAAAACGGTATTTGCATACCTGCCAACTCTCTTCCAGATTTTGCGGGTTTTCCGATTTTTTTATAAAATTTTCCGACCCGAAGAACTTTTCTTTTTTTACCTTTTACATGGGATGAGGTCGTTTCAACACTTGGGGAAGAAATTCTTATGCCTCTCTCCCGTATGTTAATGACATAAGTAACAGGCTGTAATTTATTTGTCCTGTACCTATGCTGCTTTGCAACAGGGATCTCTCTCTTTCATTTGTTTGGGGGGGGGGGTCTCAGGGCTGTAGCTAGGACCCAGACCCAGGAAGGGCTGAAGGGTCATTATGGTGGCACTCAGTGTTACACTACAAACTAACCTTTTCCACAAATACTGACGGAAGTTTTTCTTTGTTTTTTCACTCCCTTTGTTAATTTACTTCACTAGCCAATAATTTTTTCCCTTCCAAAAAGTAAAAACAATAAAATAAAATACAAAAAACGAGGGGCTGAAAAAAACTGAACAGTCTTGAAATATATTTAAAAAATCACATTCTCTGAATTTATTGATTGTGGTTGAGTCACAGGTTCTTTATTGGTGGATGAACTATACTGCTGAAAATAATTAGGGAAACATGTGACTTTGGTGACATTATGCAGGCCAATCGTGAGATATCTTGCCGAAAAGTGCAAAACATGAGTGTGACGTAAACAGCTGAATCATGCATACTCTTAAGCAAATTAGTGCCTGTGACATCAGAATGCATGAAAACGAAGGTTTTCTGGGTGGTCCTTTATTCTGCCAGGTTTATCGTGACATTTGGTTTCTTGAAGTTCGGTTTCAATGATGTCACAGCAGCATGATTTACCAGAATCAATGGCGTGAAGAGCTGTTGGCAATCTGGAAGTAGGTCAGACACAGAATGGTAGCAGAAGCCATTGGAATGTCACAAAGAGTCATTTCCTGACAATGGACATGATTACAGAATACGGAAAGTGTTCAATAAAGGCAAGGTCAAGCTTGTCCACAAACAACTACAGCAAGGTACAACCATTATCTATTGTTAACAGCCCATCGGAACAAGTAGCAAAATGCTCAGTTCCAGCTAGAGCTTCTCGTATCAACAGGACAAAAGTTGTCATCTCAAACTATCCATAATCGTATTTACCAAGGTGTCCTTTATGCACGTAGACCAATGGTGTGTATCCCTTTAACCACAAAGCACCATACTGCCTGTGTAAACTGGGCTGCAGATTATCATGGTTGCCACCTTTTGATATACTTTATTTTCAGCCATAGTGTATTTTATGCTCAACAACGTGAGTCGTGCAAGATTTTCTTTACAATATCTCTTTCTCTCCCGATTCTTCTGAGCAGTGTATTTAATTATTTTATTTTACTATTCTGGTCCTTTCTGTGGATCTGCATAACAGCATCGAGGAGTTACTGATGTTGTATTTTGATTCTTTCTACTCCCTTTCTTCAGTTCCAATTTTTCTCAGTCTTTTATCATGCATTTTCACTCACTGGTGCTCAGAGATAGTCTCTTATTGCTGTAGTAAACAGCCAAACCCCCTTCCTTCCCTGCTTAAAAACCAACAGACCTCAGATTCACACCATCAACCCTTTTCTGCCACACACAGGTATCATAAAACCACTGCTACTGACCCCAAAACAATGGATAGGGAAAAGTTAAAAGCTCTCTCTCATAAAGATTTCTTTTGAGCACTATTTTCCCACACCTAGAGAGATGCATATTTAGCTTCCACCCACATCTGCTTCCCTCAACATTAAGTTCTTTGCAGGCAATTAACTACATAGAAGTTCCTTAACAGCAGTTTCACATCTTATAGTCCCTTATCAAGTTACAAATAGAGTTATCCCTTCTGCACAATTACACGTCCAATTTTCTCTCCCCCCCCTTTCTCAATTGAGGAGGTGGGAGAGGAATTTCTTCCATATTTCATATTTCTTCAAAAAAAGGGGGGGGGGGGGCATTTCTCTATAACACCAACAAGCCCTGTGCCTGTGAATCATTGGTGCAACTGTTTCTACAGATTCACCCTGAGAAGCTTTTTTTTTTTTTTTTTTTTTTTTTTTTTTTGTCATTCATTGTTATACTGTATGGTCACTTCAATTTCACTTTGTTAAAAAAAAGTTCATTACACAAATAAATATGGTATTTATGCTGATAATGAAGCGAAGCACAAGAGTAAGTTTTATAAACCACAGAAAATAAAAATTCAGAATTTACAACAAAAGCCATCTTCCAGGAAGGGGGGGGGGGCTGAGCCTCCTCAGAGCCACACCGCTGAGAGGTCTACGAGATGTCTTTCTTGGATGATACATACATGAGGCTGATGAAGAAAAAAACAAGAAGCTGAACGTTTTAGCTGAACTTTTTAACCAGGTGAAAAAATATCTGAACGCGTGGCATAATAGTGTCAATATAATGCAGCATGAGCAAGACTGAATTGTTTACTATATTTTATTAATATAAATATTAAAGTGGAGCACACTGTATTCAAAATATAAATTTACTGAATTCAAAACAAAATATAATGGTTTTAAAAGACACTGCTTCAAATAGTTTTTTTTTTTTCTTTTTTATTGTTTCACTTGCTAGACATCAGCTCAAGTTTCCTCTTGTGAACAAACTTGGCTTTCTTCGCAAGTTCTGTAGCTGTATTGGTCGACTCTGTAGCTGCATAGCATCCATTGCTTAATTTTTCTTTCTGCTGATATCTATCCATTTCTTTACTGTTCTTTCTTTCTTTCTATGCCCTCAGATGACAATTTTATTCATCATGCTGAAAGAACTTTTAAACTGAGGACCATGAATGAATATCAAAACTTGCACTATTTTAGGTAAATGGAACTTCGAGAATATCAATACTTTTGAACACTATGCATCAATTCTTACAAATTTTCTAACTTTGTCACTTTTCCTAACTTTGTCACTACGATAGCTGCCAACTAAATTTAATGAAAAACCAGAAGATTGCCAAAAAAAAAAAAAAAAATACAGAACATTGCATAATAATCAGGAAGATTTTTCTGATGATAGTTTGTTATACAATATAAAATGTCCACACAGAGCTAAAACTGTATATCTTGTTTTGCAATAGTTACACACAAATTTTTATATGCACTTCAACAAAACAAGGGAAAGGTTAATGAAGAAGTCCATTATCTTATGTATAATACTAGATTTTAAAACACTATCGATAAAAGTCAGGAAGAAAATTCTGTCCTTTTGGATACCTACACAGAATTTCCCTTTTTTTCCCCTTGCTGCTGTCTCCCCCCCCCATATGTATCACAATATCAGAATTTTTTTGTTTTTGATTCCTTAAGAAATACCTGGCCATTTTCAATGTCCACATTTTTTTTCTTTTCAAACCTACTCTGTTTTCTTCTGCTTTATTTAACATTATCAGGACACAGACCCACTTCTGAAGTTGAGAAACACTAAGTGGAGCTAACATTTTTTCTTTTTCTAGTTTTCCCCAAACACCAGTAGGAATCCTGCAGTAAATGTAATAAGTGTCTACACAGATAGGGAGTAGCTCACGGTGGTCTTTAGAACCCATTAACAAGTGTTAGGATCTTGAAAACATGAAAATAAACTTTACACAGATGTTTAATAACGTTATTTCACCGAGATTTTCCGACTTCCATAGCAAACTTGATGTTTTCCGTCGTCTGTAGCGGGCCAGCGATTTCCACAGCATAATCGATGTTTTTCGTCGTCCATCTCTAGAAGACAGACTATTTCCATAGCATGCGTAATGATTTCTATTGTCCATAGCAGACCGACGATTTCCATAGCATACTCCATCTTTCCGTCGTCCATAGCCGACCGACGATTTCCAAAGCGTACTCGCTATTTTTCCGTCTTCCATAGCGGACCAACGATTTCCAAAGCGTACTCAATATTTTTCGTCTTCCATAGCGGACCGACGATTTCCATAATAACTACATAAAATCCGCAGTACTTGGAGTCTCTGAATCGTTCTTCACACCGCATGACCTTATTCAGCGTCAAGCAGAACGGTGTACATGGAGAATTTACTGTGCCGAAGTCCCGACAATGACTACGGTGCACTGGTGTTCTGGCGAACATTGGCCCTGAATTTCTATCTCTGTTATATACAGGCATGAAAGTGGGCAGTGATAGGAAAAGCTTAACTTGCACACACGCAGGGGGGGGGGAGTAATAAAGTGTTGAATCTTGCATTTAACTCTCTAATGTACACAGCCATAGCATTTAGGTATTGGTCACATGCCTGCAACTAAATAGATTTAATTATGTATTTTGTTTCAAGAAAATTAAATATATAGTACAATATAATGTAAGGGGGGAAATTGCTGATGAGGTCATATGCATAGAAAATCACTCACCTTAGTACAGAACGACGTCTTTAATCAAATGAAATTAATCAAATGTCTTTATAAGATAACAATGTTGTATGGAAATGAAATCTTGAAGGTTTGAAAAACTTCAGACATGTTTGTTGATAAGTAATAAAAGTTTGATGAAGAATAAATTTTCATTCTTGATTTGACACAAAATTATTAATGAAGAAATATGATAATTTTTTTTTCACAACTAATGAAATTTCATTTTCTTAAGTTGTTTCTAACAATTTGTTCTAATATTTTATGAATTAGCTGGCTACAGTTTTCTTTCTCTTGAACCAATTCATTTGATTTTAATTTGCTACGTAAGTTATAAGAGGTATTTGGCTCCTTTCCTCCTCTTCTCATTTCTTCTTCCTTATCTTGTAATTATTTCTTATATTCTGAATATGATGATTTCATATTTTGGCATACATCTCTATTTACAGGATCATGCAAATAATCGTTTTTCTTTAAAAATTCCACGGCTGACTTATCCTGATTCAGTAGCTTATATTTCATGGTTTGAGCAGATGAAAATGTTTCAATTTTTATGTTGCTGGATTCTTTATCAAGTACATCCCCCATCATAATAAAGGAATTTTCTACTTGAAAGCCAGGAAAACAACTCAATGCCTTCATTATTTTTGAGAGGGCACTGAATTTGTTTAACTTAAAAAGTGCATGTTTTGAGATTCACTGAAATTTATTTATGTAAACATTAAACTGGAGAACATTACTGCATCCAAAGTATAAAATTACTGACATTTAACAACAACACAGGGTAGAGGGAACGTCGCGTGAGTGGGGATTGCGATTGCCGGCGAAATCTTCGCTCCGTCCGGCTTCCGTTTTCGGACATTTTCTCTCCGTTTTTCAAGCTAAAATACAAATATTTATGCCTTAAAATGAAACTTACTAACAATACTGGGAACAAGAAACATCGCGAGAAAAAAAAAATTACGATTATTGGGGGGGGGGGGTCTTCACTCCGTTTAACTTCCGTTTTCGAAAATTTTGAATGATGAAATACAGTTTCCAGACGGAAAAGACCCCTTCCCCCTAAAAAAACAGCTTCTTTTCAGTTTTACATCGATCTCGAGAATTACCCCAAATGATGACAGAAAAATTCGGAATTCCGCGAATCCACGAAATAATATCATGTATGCAGCAGAAGTTGCACATGCAATCAAGAACATGAAGCGGGGAAAAGCTCCAGGAGAAGATGGAATTACTGTAGACATCATACAAGAAGCAAGTGGAGAAATCGAAACAGTACTCGCCCATATTTTCACTCGATGCCTTAATGAAGGGAAAATTCCTGAGGATTGGAACAACGCTACAATGATCTTGCTACATAAAAAAGGTGACATTGAGGATCTCAGGAACTACAGACCTATCAGCCTCCTATCAGTGGTTTATAAAATCTTCACTAAAGTTCTTTCACACCGCTTGAAGGTAACACTGGACATGGCTCAACCGAGAGAACAAGCTGGATTCAGGAGTGGCTACAGCACAATAGATCATATCCACGTACTGAAAGAACTAATTGAAAGAGCGAGGGAATATGAACTTCCATTGTGCATGGCTTTTATCGATTATGAAAAAGCCTTTGATTCGGTGAAACCATCAGCAGTTGCAATGGCTCTGAAATCCTGCGGTATTGAAGATTCATACATTAATATTATTAATAACATCTATGAAAATGCAAGTGCAAAGATTCGGCTGTTTGAAAATACAACACACATAAAAATTGGAAAAGGAGTGAGACAAGGTGACACCATATCTCCGAAGCTCTTTAATGCCACATTGGAAAATGTCTTTCAATCACTGAACTGGGAAAACAAAGGGATAAAGATTAATGGAGATTATCTAACCCACCTTCGTTTTGCTGATGACATAGTCATTTTTGCAACTACCCCATCAGAGCTACAGAGTATGATCCAGGAACTTGCTGACAAGAGTAAAGAAGTGGGATTAAAAATGAACTTTCAGAAGACAAAAGTGATGTTCAATGCTTTTACAAGAAATGAAGATTTATCGATTGATGGAGAAAAGCTGGAGATAACAGACACATACGTTTATCTTGGACAGCAGATATCAAGTGAGGGTCACATTGGTGAAGAAATTAATCGGCGTGCAAAACTTGCCTGGAGAGCTTTTGGAAGAAACAGCATAATTTTCAAGAGCAATATGCCATTATGTCTTAAAAGAAAAGTGTTTGATCAATGCATCCTTCCAGTGCTTAGGTATGGTGCAGAGACGTGGACCTTAGCTAAAAGAGACATACAAAGGCTGCAGACAACTCAAAGAAGCATGGTGGGGTGCATGCTTGGTGTAACCAGGAGAGATAAGAAGAGGAACACGTGGATCCGAAAAATGACAAGAGTGGAAGACATCATGATCAGAGTTAAATCCCTGAAATGGCAATGGGCTGGACATACTGCCAGAAGAACAGACCATCGATGGACAGCCGAAATTTTAGATTGGATTCCAAGGGACAGGAAAAGACCCAGAAGAAGACCACATGGAAGATGGGTGGATGAAATTCGAAAGTATGCGGGGGTGACATGGAGGAGACTGGCACAAGACAGACCGTCGTGGAGGAAACTTGGGGAGACCTTCGTCCAGCAGTGGATTGATAATGGTTTGACAATGATGATGATGATGATATGCTTTTGGTACAAATTATGGGTGTCCCTATGGGCACCAATTTTTCAAGTATATTGGCCAACTTGTATTTGCATGCTTATGATGAAAAATATCACCATTTAGAAGTTAGATGTTTTCATTATGTTGATGATTTGATCTATTTTAAAACCAATATTGCAGACTTTAGACCTGAAGATATCTATCCCAGGGGTCTAAGTTTATTTAAGACAAATACAGATATAAACAAGATTAATTTTCTTGACTTACAGATGGATTTTAAGGGAGATCAACCAGAACTAGATATTTATGATAAAATAGAGTTTAACTTTAAAACAAAAATATGCAGTCATATTGGACCTCCAACCTTTCAAGAAATATTTTCCGTAATTTGATTATTTCACAAATATTGCGAATTACGCGAATATGTAATAAAAAGCATAACATTATTAAACAAAATATACATAATATCTAAGGTATTTTACCTGATATTGTCAAAGTATTTCTCACGTTGTTTGCTCTGTGAGGCACGTGCTACCACCCCCGAGAGGTCCCTTACGTTACGGACCTTTGGTTAGTTATAAAAAAAAAAAAAAAAATTTGCTGAAATAAAACAGGTTATATATTTTCAGTTCCACATTCATTCACTTGCCACAATCAAACATTTAAAATTTACTATTAATTAAAAGATTTTAGTAGAAAGAGTTATTTATACTCATCGGGTCAGGAGACGTCTCACAAGGGGTTTGTTGTTACGGCGAGCGCTTTCTGCGGTACTTCACCGCCATCTTCGGGCCACTATTTCTACACGAGGGTTCCTCGTGTGTGTGTAGTTTTGGAGTTGCATGTCGGGAATCGATGGGAAGGTTTGCTGCCTGTATGTGTCAGGTGATTTGTTTCCAATGTGTCGCCATCTATTGGATGAGTTGGTGGGTATCAGTCGTAAGTATAATTCTATTGTGTGTCTGTATGTGTTAGGTGATTTGTTTCTAATGTGTCGCCATCTATTGGATGAGTTCGTAGGTATCAGTCGTAAGTATAATTCTTTTGTGTAGATATTTTTGGGCTATTATTATTTGTTCGTAGAAACAGGTGTATTTTTTTTTATTGGTGTTTTTTACGCTTTCCAACCGTAGGTTGAAGAAGCATATATGCTCCAGCTTTGTCCGTCCGTCCGCACGATAACTGCCGTAAAAATGGTTCGATTTTGATGAAATTTTACTATGTGATAGGGGACCACCTAGGGACGAACCGTATTGAAAATGGGTCAAAGGTCACTACGTAGGAGCGGGATCATTCCATTACCCTTATGCGACATAACTTGCGTAAATATGGTTCGATTTCAATGAAAGTTTACTATGTGGTAGGAGACTACCTGGGGACGAACCCTATTCAAAATGGGTGAAGTGGGGTCAAAGGTCAGGACATAAGATCAGCAGGATGCATTCCATTGCCCTTATGCGTCATAACGTGCGTAAAAATGGTTCAATTTCGATGAAATTTCAGTATGTAGTAGGGGACCACCTGGGGACGAACCCTATTGAAAATGGACGAAATGTGGTCAAAGGTCAGGACATAGGATTGCGATCCATTCCATTGCCCTTATCCCATATTATTAGAAGGAAAACGATCGTGAATTGCCGAAACCTGTTAAAACCTAAAGAGTTGAGAGAATTAGAGAACTTCAGAAAAAGAAGTGACCTTCAAAAAACAACATTCAGTTGAAATTCTTGAAAAACTGCTGCGATTTAAACTTGATACCAAAATACTTACAACTCCATAATTACACATTGAATAACAAGAATGCAAATATTATGAAACAATGTGAAATACAATGATTAAGAACAGAAATCATATCCAAAAGAAAGACAGTAAATAAATTACACACTTGTTATAAATTATGGAATCTGATACAAAATAATAAATATGAAAATTTAAATAAAAAATGGACTGATACTGTCATCGACTAAATTTTAAAACAGACTTTCACAATATTAGAAAACGAAGCCCAAACCATCAGAAAAAGGCACTCTGATAAATTAAATAGACTAAATTCCACTTAGTAGTTCTAATTCTGACTATTATATAGCTCTAATTATTGTACTATTCTCTTTTACGTGCAATATTTCAAAGTAACTTGTACAAAAAACTAGCAGATAATGCTTACCTTGGCATTCCTTTCTAGCGACGTGCGTGAAATGTTCCCGTCGCTAGAAAGGAATGCCAAGGTAAGCATTATCTGCTAGTTTTTTGTACAAGTTACTTTAAATAGACTAATCGATAAAAATATCCCTACCAAAAAATTAATCAATGAAAATTCTCTACCCACATTTCAAAATTACTCTAACCTCGAACTCTCCGAAGTTCAACAGGCTGCATTACAGAAGGGTAAAAAATTTGCGTACCTGCAGACCTTTCCCCCAACTGAAAGGTGTATTCCAAAAATCAAGACCATCATTCAAAGTGTCCCATATACACACAAACCAACTTTAAGATTTAAGTTATATAGAAATATATTGGATGAATATAATATGCAGTAAAAAAAAAAAGAAATTAAACTTGGAAAGATGACATATGAAAGACAACTACTAGACTTAAAAAAAGACCCTACTATTGTAATTTGTGAAGCAGATAAATCAAATCAGTTAATAATACTTTTGATAAAAGTGAATATATTGTTAAAATGAACACAGCTATTCAGGAATTAAAATGTGAGATAATTAAAAAAAGACCCTGTGGACTCTCAGATAAACTTTTTAGCACAAATAAGAAATCATAGTTCACTACCTTCAGAAATTACCAGAGCCTATCCACCAGTAGGTACTGTAGTTCCAAATATTTTTGGGAAAATAAAAACCCATAAACCCGATAGACCATTTAGAGTTATTGTTCCAAAATCAAAGTCCCCTCCAATAAATGTAGAAAGGAAATTATATAAATTTTTGGCCCCCTTTTTCATGAATAATGAACACTGTTTAAAAAACAGTTTAGAGTTCATTGAGAAAATAAAATCTATTAATATTCCATTTATTATATTTGCACTTTTAAGGTATTAACCTCTTGCAAAGTGCGCATAGTTTACGTGCAATTCATAAATGAAAAAACCATTAGAAAGAACCACTCACTCACCATAAAGATCATGGTAACCTCCAATGACAACACACTTCCAACATTATTTAACCTCCAATGACAACACACTTCTAACATTTGGATTATTAATATTCCACTATCTGGTATGTTTATGGGAAGTTTAGACGTTAAATCATTATTCCCAAGTACCCCTGTACCAAAAGCCATAGACATTATCATTCAAGAGTTAAAAAATAAATCTCACTTTAATAATACACAATTACAAGAGTTTATTTAACATTTTATCCTATATTTCTAACAACAATTACTTTGAATTTGATAAAAAAATCTACAGGCAAGAAGTAGGAGCCCTAATGGGATCTCCATTATCTTCTTTATTTTCAGAAATAATCATGAGTGATATAGAAAACAAAATTATTAAAAAACTACCAAACCCACCCATCATTTATTGTAGATACGTCGACAACATTTTTATTGTATCTAAATTAAAACAAGAAGAATTTGAAATATTGAAGAATAAATTTACCACTTGTTACCCAGAGATTGATTTAACTTTAAAATTTGAACAAAATGGAAAAAATTCCTTCTTAGACATAGAAATAATAAACAAAAAAAAAAGACTTAAATTTTGAATACAGAGTTTTTAGAAAACCAACCTATGTACCTATAATGACCCCATATCAATCTGAACATCCAAAAACTCATAAAGTAAATGGTATTAAGAATTGGGTAAAAAGAACCTTCACACATTCCTCAAATAGAAAATACAGAGAAGAAGAAATCCAGTGGATTATTAACACAACCAAACAATTTGGATATGACACAAAAACTGTCAAAAAGCTGATTTTTTAAATACAAGATGAAATTAAGAGTCGAGACAAAACATCCCAAAAAAGAAATACAAAATTTCAGGTTTTTTCCCTTTTATTAGAGGACTAAGTGGAAAATTTTTTAAGATTAATGAAGAAACACATTATTTTTGGACATTCAGTTCAGAATATTGGTGACTTAATTATAAAGAAAAAAAGTAACAATAATATACTACAATCAGCAGGCGTATATGAAATTCCTATTGTTTCACAGAGTTCTGAAGACCACATATCATACATTGGCAGCACAAAAAATAGATTAATAAAAAGATTACATCAACATACAAAAAAACTGGAACAAAAAAGAAGAAAAAACTGCACTTATCCAACACTGTGTTAAACATAAACAATACCCTGATTTTGAAATATAAAATTACTAACCACCCACACAAACAAAAAGAATTAAGAATTTCCGTAAGCGTTATAATTGAACAAAAAAAAAAAAAGATAAAATATGCAACTTACAAGACCCCACCACACTAGACACAGTATGGAAATCACTTATAAAAAAAAAAAAAGAAAAAAAAAATACACCTGTTTCTACGAACAAATAGTCCAAAAATATCTACACAAAAGAATTATACTTACGACTGATACCTACCAACTCGTCCAACAGATAGCGACAGATTAGAAACAAATCACCTAACACATACAGACACACAATAGAATTATACTTACGACTGATACCTACCAACTCATCCAATAGATGGCGACACATTGGAAACAAATCACCTAACACATACAGGCAGCAAACCTTCCCATCGATTCCCGACATGCAACTCCAAAACTACACACACACACGAGGAACCCTTTTGTCGAAATAGTGGCCCGAAAATGGTGAAGTACCGCACAAAGTGCTCGCCGTAACAACGAACCCCTTGTGAGACGTCTCCTGATCCGATGAGTATAACTCTTTCTGCTGAAATCTTTGAATTAATAGTAAATTTTAAACATTTGATTGTGCAAGTGAATGAATGTGGAACTGAAAATATATGACCTAACTGTTTTATTTCGGCAAATTCTTTTTTTTTTTATTATAACTAACCAAAGGTCCGTAACGTAAGGGTCCTCTCGGGGCCGTGAGCACTTGCCTCACAGAGCAAACAACGTGAGAAATACTTTGACAATATCAAGTAAAATACCTTAGATATTATGTATATTTTAATCAAAAGCATGTTTGTAACATAAGACAACCTTATAAGGTTGCCCCATGAATTGCATTTTTCGTAATTATTAAACAACTGAGGTTATATTGGAGATGCTTAAATAATGAATATCCAGAGGCCTTCTGTAAATATCATTTCAGCAAACTATTAAAAGCATACGAACCACTTACTTCATTACGATTAAGATTTTGTAAGATCAATAAACCAGAAACCCA
This sequence comes from Macrothele yani, assembly GCA_039090855.1. Taxonomy (NCBI): domain Eukaryota; kingdom Metazoa; phylum Arthropoda; class Arachnida; order Araneae; family Macrothelidae; genus Macrothele; species Macrothele yani. The sequence continues at coordinate 12,108,141 of CM076996.1, forward strand.
TCCTTACTAACTTTCAGGGCTACATAAAAACTGTATTTTCTTCCGAGTGGCCCCGGAGCATTTAACCATTCTTTCCTTGCATACATGGTATATTTTTACAGTGAGTAAGGACAACTACACTATTCTGTAATTCTGAATGTACCCCTTGCCTACACATTAACTTAACGATGAACTCTACAGGTAGATAGCCACGGTAAATTGTGTTTACCAGTCGTGGGCACAAATCTGGGTTAAGGTAGGTCTATTTTGAATGATTAGATTTGTTACTTAAGTTGATTTTAAAGTTTATTTCCTGGCAGGTAGTAGTCGTGAAATAGGCTTTCATCAACATAACGAAAACATCTAATTAGCAGTCCACTGCTGGACGGTTTCCCAAGTTTTTTCCACAACATGCTGTCTTGAGCCAGTCTCTTCCATGTCACTCTCACAGGCCTTCCAATTTCATCCACCCATCTCCCATGTGGTCTTCTTCTGGGTCTTTTCATGTCCTTTGGAATCCAGACTAGAATTTCAGTTGTTAATCAGTGGTTCATCCTTCTGGTAACATGCCCATCCCATTGCCATTTCAGGGATTTTTCTCTAATCATGTCTTCCACTCTTGGCATTTTCCTTATCCATGAGTTCCTCTTATTTTTCCAAGTTACACCAAGCGTGCATCTCTCCAAGCTTCTTTCTGTTGTCCACTCCATATGTAATCACTGGAAGGATACATTGATTAAACACTTTTCTTTTAAGGCATATAATGGCATTTCTTCCAAAAGCTCTCCAAGTTTTATATGTCGATTAATTTCTTCCTCAATGTGGCCTTCGCTTGATATCTGCTGTCCAACGTAAATGTAGGTATTGGTTATATCTCCAGCTTTTCAACACCAATTGATAAATCTTCGTTTCTTGTAAAAGCATTGTATGTCAGTTTTGTCTTCTGAGAGTTCATTTTTTAATCACACTTCTTTACTCTTGTCAGCAAGTTCTTGGATTGTACTCTGCAGTTCTGAAGGGGCAGTTGCAAAAATGACATCAATATATATATAAACTGTTTGACTTATACATTTCACTTTTGGAATGTTCTGCACTAATTTTTCGACTCATTTGTATTTAAAATCTATATAAATTTTGAAGTAGTATTTAAATTCAGAATTCTGAGCTGTCAAGGCTAAAACTTGAGCTGTATACTTAATTAAATAGTCTTCCTTAATGTATATGAATTGCATCATAGATTTCTCATATGTTGGTGAAATAATACTATGATTTGTTGATTTTCATCTGGTTGTCTGGAGGCTTATATTTTTAACGCCCATGTTTTATTGGGTTGTCGGAAAAGTCATGACATATTTTGGCACCTGATGGCGGTTGGGCGGTACTAGAGGCATGCGCAGCTCTGTTATCACTATGGCATTCGACAGGTGCCAGTTCTAGCTGCAGTCTAAAAGGAATAGTGAGCGATTTGGTTGATGTGCATCAAGTTGAAGATGGAAGACCAAACTGTGCATTTTCGCCATATTTTACTGTTTTACTTCCGTAAAGGGAAGAATGCGTGTCAAGCTTGTGAAAAGTTGCGTAAAGTGTACGGTGATAATACTCTACAAGAACATCGGTGCCAGCGGTGGTTCGAAAATTCCGTGCTGGTGATTTTGACCTCAACGATGCTCCTCGGTCCGGGAGGCCCACCGAGGTTGACGACGACCAAATCAAGGCATTGATCGAGTCAAACCCACGTTACACAACACGAGATATTGCAGACACATAGCACATCCATCATTCAAGTGTTCACGACCACCTGGAGAAGCTGGGATAGGTAAGCAAGCTCGATGTGTGGGTTCCTCATGAACTCAAAGAAGCTCAATTGATGGCGCATGTAAACATCTGCGATATGCTCATTAAATGTAAGGAAAACGATCCTTTTTTGAAGTGACTGATAACTGGTGACGAAACGTGGATTGTGTACAACAATGTGCTGCGCAAACGGTCTTGGTCCCGATGTGCTGCTTCTCCTCAAACAACACCCAAAGCAGACATTCATCAGCGGAAGGTTCTAGTCTCAGTGTGGTGGGATTTTAAAGGTGTTGTGTTTTTCGAGTTCCTACCACGGAACCAAACAATCAATTCGAATGTGTGCTGTCGGCAATTGGACAGTTTGAACGAATCCATCATCCAGAAACGTCCAGAGCTCATTCATCGTAAAGGTGTTGTGTTCCATCACGACACCTTTACGATGAACTAGCTCTGGACGTTTCACACAAGTTTGATCACCCGCCAAAAATTATTGGAGCTTGGGTGGGATGTGTTGCCACACCCAGCATACTCGCCTGACCTTGCGCCGTCAGACTTCCATTTATTTCGCTGTCTTCAACAGTCCTTGTGTGGTATAACGTTCAATTCAGATGAGGCTGTAAAAAAAATCAGCACCTTGTACAGTTTTTTGCCACGAAAGGCAGGTCCTTTTATGAACGAGGCATTCTGCAGCTCACTGAAAGATGGCAAAAGGTTATTGAACAAAACGGGCATTATATCATTGATTGATCTTTCTATCAATAAATGACCTTTGCAAAACATGGGCTAAAATACATCATGACTTTTCTGACAATCCAATATGTTATGTGACAGTTGGTGCTGTTGTAAGTTCAAACAAAGGAAGTGCAACTGTAATGTAACTGGGAAAGGGTACAAAAATATAGTTTGTTTCTTGACTGATTCCCACTCATTTTATCCCTTATATTCAATGTGGATGTTATATTCAATGTGGATGTGTGTACTTCCTGCATGACATTTACATTTCTGTAAAAACAAAAATTTTGAAGTACCTGCGATGTGTTATGTGCATCTTTCTGCACCACTGTTCCTGGTGGTTTGTTTATAGTTTAGGCAGTGACTCTCACTGTGTCACTATGCAATATAAGTAGTTGCACAATGAAATGCAAAACAGGGTTGGATTTTTTAAGAGTACATATAAATATTTCAATGAAACAAAAGTAAAATACATGGAATGTGAAAAATATTTCATCGTGATGTTCTGCATATTTTTTTGGTGTGAAATCAATGTCTCTTTCTGTGGTGCACGTACTCCACTGGTTAAAGGAAAAAAGTGGCATTTCTCTGATGTATTGAGAGCAGAATAATCATATGTGCCAGTTAATAAGTGGCACATATGATTATTATACATGTGCCACTTATTTAACATGACACATGATTATTAATTATAACCACACGCATGCCCCCTGTGGGGCGAGGGGACACAGCTGAGGATATAATTCATATGTCAGAAAAATATCTTGTGAAATACGGAATGCAAAAGTGTAAAGGACTTTAAAAATAAATATATTTCAATCAAATGTAAATCAAATACAAATTAACATTAGAAATATATACAATAGCAATTATCTCTATACTTCTTCCAATTCAGTTGTTTAAATTATATTTATCAATTCATAAACTGTAGTAAGGACCATCGAAATCAGCGCAGAATGCTATTAAACTTTACAGAAATGTGAAATCATTCTACACGCACGAAACACAGTGTTTCTTTTGCATTTCATTGTGGAACTATTTATATCACATAGCGGCACATGGAGAGTCATGATGTCAAGCGCAAACAAACCGATTGGCAACTGCTGTGGAAGAATACACAACACTTTAGAAGTCCAGCCCAAATATCTTTCAGGGGATGCTTAGATTAAAGCTCAAATTGGATATTGCTGTGTGAATGCAATTTTTATGGACAAAGGGCATGGTGTGCGAAGTCTATGTTGTTAGCTGTGGTATACTTGTCCATGATGAGCATGGCACACTATCCTTTGTTTTTAGCATGTCTTTTGTAAAAAAGATCGTGCTTATGTTACCGGTTTGTCCGTTCGTCTGTGAACCCATATCTCTGCAACTATTAGTCAGATTTGAAAAATTCTTTTTGCATTGGGAAGCTTCAAATGTCCGAATGATGATCCTTGCATTCCAGTTTTTTTACGATGCACAATTTTTCCGGTAGAGGGCGTAAATGTAGATATCAAATTAAAAATACATTTTATTCCATATATTTGCTTCTAAACATCGGACTGAATTTTTTTTTACCTTTCAATTCCATTTATGTCTAAGACTATTTTAGGTGTAGTCCCTTTAAGTTATGCATAGATTTTCTGCTGGGGGCGTAAAAGTAAATTGTGGTTCCCCCGATATCTCTGCTTCTAGAACTCCGATTTGAAAAATTCTTCATACAGCTCCGGATGGGAAATCTTTTGCATATAATTTCTAATTTGTGGTAAAAAATGGCTTTACCACCAGGGACATAAGTGTTATATTATGCTTCTGATGTATTTGCAGCAAAATCTGAGCTTCTAAAATCTCAACTGAAAAAAATTCGTTGGTGGACTGATGCCACTCACTTCATTACATCTTTTCGTAATATTTTCTTAAAATACTGCATGGTTTCTACGCCAGGAGCGTAGAGGACTAGCAATGGCTTGGAGATGAAGTAAATAAATAAAAAATAAATAATATGTGCATACACATTTGAAGCAATGGCTTAGAGATGAAGTTTTAAAGTTTGATGTCATGATTTTGAAGCCAAAAGGCTTTTTGCCTCCTTTACCAGAAGCGTGCACAGATATCTTATTTTGTCAATATTTCTGCTTCTAATGGGCTGATTTGAAAAATTCCGTCTTTGTCGGATAGTTTCTGGTGCGACATGTTTTCTTATAATTTCAAAAATTTCAAAACCCAATTTTCATGGTTAATTTAAAAAAAAATGTAAAAATATGTCAGATTATTTTGAAGTAGCACAATATTCAAATGAATAGTTATTTTTTCATGTTAAGAAGAAGGTAGTGTAGAACACACTAAGTTACACATAAAAAGTTTAAGGCAAGTATATTTCAGCCATTACTATGGCCTTCATCAGTGTGACTACGATTGATTTTCGTTGCCAGATTGGAAAGGTAAGTTTTGCAATGGTAACTCCGGGGGACGTGATGCAATGAGGGATTTCCAGATGTAAGGAATGAAAATGGGGAGCTCAGAGTTGCAATTTTTGGAAAATAAAATTTCCAAACTTTCTCTAAACCTCGGAGCATACCGATTTTGGAAGGGAGCCAATTTTTTAGTATTGGACCAAATTGGAATAGCATAAGTGTCAGCCATGGTAAGAAGAGACAAGGAAGAGGAAGGTTTTCAGGAACACAAATCTGATGTGAAATTTGGAAAACCTTCCTCTTCCTTGTCTCTTCTTACCATGGCTGACACTTATGCTATTCCAATTTGGTCCAATACTAAAAAATTGGCTCCCTTCCAAAATCGGTATGCTCCGAGGTTTAGAGAAAGTTTGGAAATTTTATTTTCCAAAAATTGCAACTCTGAGCTCCCCATTTTCATTCCTTACATCTGGAAATCCCTCACTGCATCACGTCACCCAGAGTTACCATTACAAAACTTACCTTTCCAATCTGGCAACGAAAATCAATTGTAGTCGCACTGATGAAAGGCCATAGTAATGGCTGAAATAAATTTGCCTTAAAACTTTTATATGTAACTTAGCGTGTTCTACACTACCTTCTTCTTAATTTGTTTGTTAGTTACGTGCATTGCCTACCACTCGTCTACTTTTTCATGTTTCGCAGATCAGCAATAATTCTAACATTCATATAAATCAAATTTTCAGGTACTTCTAAGAAACATCTGTACTGCATGAATGAGTGAAAGCTAAGTGGTTTGTGCTCTGTATCCTCAAGATTATTCACTCTTTTAGGTTATTTGTATTTACAACCTTTATTTCTTCTTAAGGAGAAGTTCAAGTTCTACCAATAATAACCAGCTGACCCTTTCCATCTCAATTCAGGCAGGGGTGTCAGTTGACCACCACCAATTTTTTTGAAAAAATTATGCTAGCTACTCCTAATAGAGGTATGAAGTACTGCAAAAGGATTTTTCATAAAAAAAATTTTTAATCCAGCTACAGCATTTTGAAAATAGGCAAAAAATACACCCGTGATGAAAATAATGTGAAACACCAAGTTTTTAAATGTACACTGCTCCAGTACTATAACAGGTAGAGACTTGTATTTTTATTTTTATTTTGAAGCTATTGAATTGGCCTTTCTTTTATGTTTACAGTAATTGATCAAAGGAATGTTGCTAGATGGCAAAAAAAGTCTATATTTATTACAAAAATTTTAATTTTCCACAAATTTAGGATTTCTTTTTTTTTTTTTTTTTTTAAGGAAGACTTAGGTGGGTAAGGTAAGTGTGTCAACCTGCACTCCTACTAGGTTTGTCTTAGCAGTAATTTTATTTTTATCGTGTGATGCATGAAACTCATAAAGATCAATTTTTAAAATATACAAAATTAAAAAAAATCAACATTTTTGAATTGCAATATCTCAAAAATCCCATTTTTTTTAAATTCTGAAATTTTGTCCAAATAATGTCATAATGGTAGGTAGTTAACTGGGGGAATCAGGTTACTGGATTTCTCTTGAAATTTTCCTACAAATTTTTGAAAATGCACTTCTCTCCTGCTCAAACCTCACAGTTGGGTTATTATTAAAAAAAAAAAAAAAAACGTTCGAAAGATATTTCTGAAAAGTTTACCTGAGTATATATTCCAAATTGCAGTGTCAATCTATATTTTAGTAATTTTTATGATTTTTAATAATTGTCACCTATGTACATGTTTAATTTATTTTTAAATCCATAGTCTATACACATACAATATATTATCTCAGTTGCAGTTAAGATTCAATTTCTATTTACATAAGGAAAAATGCCTCAAAAAAACAAAATTATGAGCTTACCATCATAACTACAAATTATTCAAACTGAGAAAAGCTGCTGGATTTGATTGATTTCCTTCTCATCAAAAGGTATGAAGTCTTGCAGAATGTCCAACAGGAGTTGGGGCATTCACCTTTAGAAGTACATTTTTTAAGGGCACTGGACACTTGTCTGTTTTCTTACCACATTCTTTTGGCCACCAAAAACCTCTGGCTGGTCCATGAGGGTGCATGAAAAATAGTGTTATGTCCTCTAATTCTTTAGATATGTTTGTAATTTGTCCCATTTATTCACCAGTTATCGTCATAAATGCATCCTATAAATTCTCCTATTTGAAAATCATTCACAGAAAATGGGTTCTTTTTTTGTTGGCTTGAAAATTGCACTGCTTTATGTGGGTGCCGGACTGTTCTGGCCATTGATGGTTTATTTCCTTGTACTAACCAGGAATGCTGCAACTATATTCCAACAACAGATTTTACTGTATCCCACTCTTCTGCTGGTTCGATATGACTGAACTTCATAAGTTGTGAGAGTAGAAGTTTAGTCTTTGGGATCAAGGGGGAGACAGTTCCAAGAAATGAAAATGCATCTCTTATAGCTTGTGAAGCTTCTTTCTGTAAGTTAAATTTAGTAGCAAAATGTTTGCCCAGGCCACCCACACCATCACATGCGCTCTTGCATTGGCCTGTGGCTGAGAAGATCCACTTCCTTGTTACATTTGGTTCCCCCTGCATAAGTTCATAGAACTGATATTTGTTTTTGAAATGAAGTGCCTGGCTACTCCATCTGAGATGTAAACAATTGTTTTAAATTCTACCAAAGGACAAGTCTTAGCAATTTCACTTTTTATGAGCAGAATGGCACACAGCATGTGCTGTGTCATAGCTTATATCATTGCATGCTACCACAAAAGAAAAGTCTCATTTGGAAAGTACACAATGCATGTAAAGAGTGAGATCTGGACATTGTTTGCTAGTAGTAACTTTGCACTTCATCAGGTAGAATTACAGATGAGTTCTGAGCAAAGTCAAAGTACAACACCAACACTGGACAATGTGCTGCATGCAGACTGTTTAACCTCTGCTATCCCATTTCTCTGGATCCGCTCACTATAAATTACGGAAGAGTTTCTTCCCTCTCGATATCATCCACCTTCAGTAGCTCTTATTTTCATTGACTCCCCCAATGACTCTCAAGCAGCCTTAATAGGTGTTTCACAGTACTCCATAAAAATTGCACTGGGCAGTATCATTTTCAGTGCCACAGCTTTGGAAAATCAAACTTTGAAATCATATCAGCTTCAGTTTAGCCCAAAAATTACCACAAATTGCAGTTTACCCATGAGTCAAAAATTGCCTAAGTTTCATAAAATCATTCACCACCATTTTCACTGTTACTAATTTTTTTCTCGCCATTTTCGGATTTAGTCATATTTGGTGACTTGGTGAATGCTTAGTGTGAGCCCTGTCAGGAATTGTGTTCTCCTGCTATTAAAAATTTTCCAAATAATGTTTGCAGTTCTCATTTTTTCAATGAATTCAAAAATTTGAAAAAAAAAAGTGTCATTTTTCAAAAATTGGAAAAAAAAGAAATTGAGAAAAAAGTGTCATTTTCAAAAATATGTAAGAAATTTTCAAGGCAAAAATCCAGTAACCTGACTCCCCCAGTAAACTACCTACCATAATTACATTTTTTTGGACAAAATTTCAGAATTTTTAAAAATGGGGTTTTTGAGGTATTGCAATTCAAAAATGTTGATTTTTTGAAATTTTGTATATTTTAAAAATTAATTTTGAGTTGCATGCATCACAGGATAAAAATAAAATTACTGCTAAGACAACCCTAGTAAGGGTGCAGGTTGGCACACTTACCCACCTGATAAGTCTTTTTTTTTAAAAAATAAAAATAAATCTTAAATTTGTGGAAAATAAATTTTTTGTAATAAATATAATTTTTTTTGCCATCTGGCAACATTCGTTACACCAATTTCTGTGAATTTGGAGAAAGGCCAATTCAATAGCTTCAAAATGAAAAAAAATTCGAGTCTCTACCTGTTATAGTTCAGGAGCATTATGCACTTAAAAATTTGGCGTTTCACGTGATTTTTGTTACGGGTGTATTTTTTGCCTATTTTCAAAAAAATGCTGTGGCTCGACCAAATATTTTTTTTATGAAAAATCCTTTTGCACTTTATACCTCTATTAGGAGTAGCTAACATAATTTTTTCAAAATAACTGGAGGTGGTCAACTGACACATGTTGGTCTCACCTGCCTGAATTGAGATGTAAATAGTCAGCTTTGCAAAATACTGAAATGTGACATTAATACATAATTCATTGTCAAACCATTTTTGTGCATGTTCATTTTTGTAGAATTTTGTGTGATTACTAATTAAAAAAAAAAGCCATGGCACCACTGTCACACTTTAGTTAATGGTGTTCTTTGTTTTTGTATTAAACAAAAACTTCATGCTAGTGGGAAGTAAATATCCACAGCGAGCAAAATGGGACAAAAATGGCTCTGCAGAGTAATTTTTCTGAATATTTTGTATATTAAGGATTGGTCTGCACTTCAAATTTTAGGGTCATATAGAGAATGGGAGAAAAATTATCAACTTCTGGAAATTATGTAATTAGTAATAATCAAGAAAGACATGATTCAAATTTTCCATTGTAGGGTCATTTCATGTCAAATCAACCAAAAAAAAAAAAAAACATTTTTGAACCTTTAGGATTCAGATTTTTATGTATGTTTCAAAGAAATTAATTGACTATTTGTGTGCCGAATTTCATAATGGGATGCCAATGGGTTCCTATAAAATTAAATTTTTGGTATTTTTAATGTACGTGAAATTTGCTAAATTTGTTGACTTCCATGTCAATACCGTAACTATAAACTGAGTGGTTGAGGTTTGAAAGTTGCTAATAATTTATTTATAATTCTGTACCACAAATAATATGAAAATGCCTTTAATATTTATTGATTTTAATATCGGGTAATAGCAAATCGATGTCTTGTTCGCTATCACATTTTTTTTACTATAGAGGATATATACAAATACAAGGTGTATTTCGGAATTAGCCTAAACAATGAAGAGAATTGCAAAAAGAAATTAACCTATAATCTCTGTGTGAAGTTAGCTTACCATAATCAACTTCAAGTTGTCCTCAGTGGAGATCAGATGTTAGTAATGAGCAGTTCAATAAAGTAGCTTGACATAAGATATAAATATTGTATTGGCTGGCTTCTATTTAATTTGAAGCTTCAGGCTGTAGTTGTCAAGAGAAAAGAACACTTCTAACACCTGGATCCAATTTAACAATTTTTTGTACATAATTCATGAACCAGTTGTTTCAAACATTCAGTGCGCATGTTCTTTTTAATTCTAACTATTTGCTACACATTTATTTTTTCACACATGTCACTCAAAATTTAAATTTATTTAGTCATACTTTCAAAAACCTCACTTTAAGAACTTTTTAAGATAAGTACGTTTCCAAATTAAGTGAAGACAATTTCATTTTTTACTTGCTCAGAGTATAAACTCTCCCAGTTGCAGTAACGGGCTCTACTTTTTTCAAAAGGGTCTCACCTGGCACATTCAATATATCACTCGGTTGTGGATAAAAAAAAAGGAGCTGGTCCCTTAGGATGTAGGAAGCTTACTTTATACTCGCTTGTAAAATTAGTTTTTTGCAAGAATGCATGCAAGCCACCAAGAATCTTCATAGACTATAGTAACAAATCCAGATTCAATTTTTGCTAAGTCTGTTGGCGTGATAGTGTATTGCTGCCACACGTTCAGTAAACTGATGTTCACTAAAGTAATAATGCTTAACAAGAAGCTGTTTTTCAGAAATTGGACAAAAAGAATGAAGTTTTTGAGTACCCGCGATCACTTTAGATTCATTGAACCGTGGCAACAGTATTCTTTGAACTTCTACCGTGGCAACAGTATTCTTTCAACTTCTACTGTGGCAACAGTATTCTTTCAACTTCTTCGTACTCATCAACTGTGCAGTACTAAAAGTCTATGTCTGGAATGTTGTGAACAGCAGAATCGTATAATTGTTTTGGAGTCAAAATTTGGTCTTCATATGGCCTTTGTAAACTTGCTTTAGCAGCAAGTCTTTTAACAGTACCACCAAGTCCATCACATGCGCTCTTGCCATGTAAAGTAGCGAACAACTGCCACTCTATCTTAATTCCAAAATCTGTTTTGTGGAGACATAAATTGTTGAATGTTTTCCTATTCTTATATTGTGATGAGCTGCCATCAGAAAAGTATATAATTTTCTCAAGGTTGTAAGATAAAGTTTGTTTTAGAATTGAAATCAACTTTCTTTGAAAAACATAAAAGGCACCTGTATTATGCTCCAAACAGTCTGAGATGAAAACATGTTGTAGATGTGTGATTTTTCCCTTCCACTTATAATATATAATAAAAGGGTGCAGTGTGGCTTGGTTACTAGTCTAGTGATATGATTGGACTTCATCCTGCAGCATAAATGAATAGTTTTCTGCAAAATCACAATTAATAACCACTTGGCCATCAGTTAAATTGTCTTTAGAATCCATATACAGGGTTCGTACAGTCCTTAAAAGTCCTTAAGAACACCTTATTTTTGATTTCCATTTCTAAGACCCTTAAAAGTCCTTATTTTTTAAAACAAGTGCTTATCCCCTCCCCCAGGTCTTGTTTTTGTGCTGCAGTAATGGGCATCGCTAACCCTGCCCCCATTTTTGTTTGTGTCTATAAATATGCTAACCGATTCACCAGGGGAGCTTTCTTCTAGCTCATTGAAGAGAGATAATCCCCTGGAATGTTCTTAGAAATTATCTCCCTTCAACACCCCACCCCCACTTTTCCCATTGTAAGTTGCATGACTTACCTTGCGTGACCTTACCAGTGGGATTAACATCTGTGTTGTGTGTCTTTTCAGGGGTCAGAGGGTCAAAACAAAGGGGGGGAAGGGTTCTGTTTGACGTCATAATTTATGGTGTCAGTTGTCTCATGTGGTCTGATCTATCTAGTGTCTACTGCTCTACTCAGTTCACCTTGCTTCATTGTTGCCGTGTCTCCTGCTTGTCCTTTTTTTCGGTGTGTATTTAATTTTGTCCTTTGTGGGCAAAGTAGTTTATATTTGGGGCAAAATGCCTGGTACATGGCCACTTGTGCTGTTTAATCCCCTACACACACACATATATATATATATATATATATATATATATATATATATATATATATATATACACACACACACACACACATACATACTGTCACACACACACACACACACATACATACATACTGTCACACACACACACACCTGGTGATATTCCAATGATGCAAAATATCAATTGCAGTGTAGGTCCTTAGAAAGTCCTTATTTTTTTTTACACAGAAAAGGGTATGAACTCTGATATAGTACTCCTGTCGATTTGCTATAAAAGAGTAAGTTTTAGGAGAGTTTCCATAAAATCTTCAATGAAATCATCACTACTTTTAATTACTGTTTCCATTGTACATCTGTCCACTGTAACCCATTGCCTATAAGTTACTTCATCAATCAGCTCATCCTAAAATTTTTTAGTTAAAGCTTCTTTTAGTGGCGTGAGCCCAGGACACTCTTTACATTCATTCATGTAGCAATTTGGTGCAGGTGGATTGCACATGATTTTGGCCAGACAACTATGGTATGATTTTAATGGTGTGTCATCCTTTTCCAACACAACATTTTGGAGTCCTGCACCATTTATCATAAGTTTGATATTCTGATGAACAGTACAGACACACACTGTATGTGTTCCGCTTTTACCAGCTAAGAGGCAGTTCTTCGGCCTTAGCTCACAAAACGTAGAAAATCCAATGTGATGAGATGGATGTTTTTGTTTAAACAATTGATAAACTTCATTTAGATTAGCCAAAATTAAACGTTTTTGTGCTTGAATTTTTGAGTCCTTATTCGTAAGTGTACAAAGTCTTTCTTTCCTGGCATCATTCTGCTAACATAATCTCCATTGTAGAAACTACAACCAACTGAGTAGTACTCTCATTCAATGTTTTCCCAGGCTTTGGATTTGGAGTTGACAGAACACCCTTTTCTCTCACCAATTTTTTTACTGAACGAGCCATATAGTTGCTGACTCCAAACTTGTCTTCAATTTTTTGGCAACTCCAGCTGGATAGTAAAATTGACGAAATTATTATTTTCTCACTCTTTTGAAGTTTGAGAAAACTTATGCTTTAGTTGCTCCAACATTTCTGACTCTACTTTGTTTTCATCTTCTGCTTCAGCTTCTGTTTCTTAAGAAGGTATGAAATGTTTTTCTAGACTTGTTTTTATTTTCTCAATTTTTTTGTGGTGTAAGTTTCTACTTGCATTTTTTCTTTTTAAAAGGTGACTCACCAATAAGTTCTAGGAATTTGTTTAGGTAATCTATTGGTGTTTCTGAATCAACAAATGTATCATCTTCATCACCTTTGCTAGTTCCTAGCAAAACATCCTCATCTGTCTGGTCGAATTGGTTCTTATTCTTTCAAGAAAGTTTTTTCCTACATCTATCACATATTTGCATGCCCATTTCTATGCCTAAATTTAAAGAGCACATCCATTCTGTTACATTTCTAGTATTTTTACCTGATTTGAGATATTTCTCTTCATTAAAAGGGTTACAACATTTGACCCAAAACGCAGTCCAACGTTTTTTGTTTTGATTACCTGCCATTTTTTAATTTTTTAATGTAGCTGGCTTATACTTTAATTCTTTACAACTATAAATGGACTACCTGTAATTTAGTATGTTTGCTGACACACAACAATTTCTCAGGATGTCTAAAGTTTCACAAAACAAATACGATCCACAAAGCTTTTAAGTAAAAAAGGTCTTAATAGCGAAATAATATACATAGAGAGAATATTCATAATAAACTAAACCATTTTTATCAACTACATTAGTTTAAAAATAATTAACTTCAATTAATTCACTTTAAAAGCAACACTTTGAGAGTATAAAACAGAGCAACTTCACTGAACACTGCACAAAAGACAACTGACTAAAGATTGCAGTAAACAATCAAGTGGTTACAAGAAAGTAGGGCTAGCTATTCCTGTTCAGACTTGTTCTTTTTCTGTTGTGACTTGTGTAAAACTGATTGAAACACTTCACCATATCTCATCTCTCATCAATTATTCTATTGTATTATGAGGCATGATTTAAGTAATCGTTTCTTTATTCCTTAAATAGATGTCAAAATATAAACAATATTATATATTTATATATAAGGTATTTATATACCATAATGCATTTTTTGTACAACCTATATTATTACTTTATTAAAATTGATATTGGGAATATAAATAAGTTTTGAAGGATTTGTGGCGAACAAAACATGTTGTTGGAGAACAGAAACAATATTTTAATATTAATCGAAGTATGCTCCCTCTGAAGCTACAACTTTACCCCATCTTTCGGGCAGTGAACGTATGCCCCTAAGGAAGAATTCCGGTTCCTTGGAAGAGATCCAGTTGTTCAGCCAATTTTTGATGTCTTCATAAGAACTAAACCGTTCTCCAGAAAGTGCTGACTGCATCAACCAGAACAAATGGTGATCCGATGGTGCAATATCTGGCGAATATGGCGGGAGGGGTAGAACTTCTCAGTCGGATCCTTCTAAGTACTTTTTCACAGGTCGAGAAACATGTGGTCTTGTGTTGTCATGCTGTAAGATGACTTTGTTGTGTCTATTCTCCCATTCCGTCCGTTTTTGCGTGAGAGCTCATTTTAAACGCATTAATTGGGTTTGATTCCGATCACCAGTAATAGTTTCTGACGGTTTCAGCAGTTCATAGTGGATCACACCCTTCTGGTCCCACCAGATACACAGCATTACCTTTGAACCATGGATATTGCGTTTTGGCGTTGAAGGACCTGATTCACCTGGCTTCACCTATGCTTTCTGCCATTTAGGGTTATCGTACCATATCCATTTCTCGTCGGCAGTAATAATACGATGCAAAAAAACTTCCTTTTTTGTCTTTGAAGCAGCAATTTGCAAATGGTTTTTCGACGTTCAACGTCTCTTTCCCGCAAAGCATGTAGAACCCAATTCCCTTCGTTTTGCACCATTCCCATGGCAGCTAAACATTGTGAAATGCATGGTTGACTAACATTTAATGCTGCTGCTAGTTCTTTTTGGGTCTGGCATGGACCCTCGTCGAGTAAAGCTTCCAATTCGGCATCAGCAATTTTTTTGTGTGGTCCAGAACGTTCTTTATCACTGACATCGAAATTGTTCCTTTTGAATCGTCTGAACCAATACTCACATGTTTTTATGAATGGGGAATGTTCACCATAGATTTCTGACATTAAGCGATAGCTGTCGGCAGCACTTTTTTTGACAATAAAGTAATGCACTAACACTTCCCGCAAATGCTGTTTTGTCGGGACGAAAGTTGCCATTTTCCATCGAGTAAAACAAAATACGTCTTCGCACCTCAATCAAACGTCGTATACTGACTCTGACAGCTGGCATCTCGTACTGCGATATCGCAGTGTTCCCACCTTAAAATACACGCTAGCAGTAATAAGTACGACACCGAACGGAAATCCCTCGAAACTTATTTATATACCCAAATAAGTATTAGGCATTTTTATATTATTTGTACTACAAAAATTATAAAATAGAGTATTAGCAACTTTCAAACCTCAACCACTCAGTTTATAGTTGCAGTAATAACATGGAAGTCAACAAATTTAGCAAATTTCACGTACATTATAATACAAAAAAAAAAAAAAAAATTTTCATGGGAACCCATTGGCGTCTCATTATGAAATTTGGCTCACAAATAGTCAATGTCTTTGAAACATACATTTTTTTCAAAAAAGTAAAAGGGGTGTTTGAGATTTTCAAATTTCTTTTGAGATTTTTAAAAATTACAAAATTTAAATACCATAGTCATGTTGCATATCAAATTGAAGCTCATTAAAAACAGAAGAGAATAGTACCAATTTGAGCTGTATAGGTCAGATAGTTTTTGATCTACAGCTTTTTAAAGATTCCAAAACGTTGTCAAATTTGTGTGATTTTTGCTTTTTTGAAGTCAATAAGCTCAAAAACTAAGAGCCCACAAAATCTGAAATTTTACAGTTTTTGTCAACTTTACTGGTACTACCACTGTACCAAAAATAATCAATTTCTGAGATGTCAAGGTTCACACCATTGGTTGATTCGACACGGAAATACCCTGTATGAGGTCAAATAAATTTGTATTACAGGTAGAATTCTTTTTTAATTTTTATTAGATCAGAGTATGGAGTCTTCTGGAAGTGTGTTCAAGCTGGTGCTATGTACTTATTTACCCAGCTCTGCAAGATGTTGGTACTTGCCACTTTTTTCCCCACCAGTGATATGCCCAATTCTGGAAAAATTGAAACTTTAGCTGTAAGTATGTTAGTAATAAACGAAATTAATAATCTGGAAAACAAATTGCATTTTGTATTTATTGGTCTTGATATAAAACTTAGATTGGATTGGGATCTGAATAACAGATTATAACAGCCCGCTGACTGCTGTGGAGCTGAAGACCACTCTGAATAGGTCCGGCCAGACATCTGTCGGACCAGATAACATCCATTACGAAATGCTGAAGCACCTTTCTCCGTCCTCTCTTGAATGTCTGCTAATCCTGTTTAACAGGATTTGGCAAGAGCATGCCTTTCCTGAATCTTGGCACACTGCCATTGTCGTTCCTGTTCCCAAACCTGGTAAAGATCCCACTAACCCGTTGAACTACCGGCCAATTGCTATGGCGAGATGCCTTTGCAAAGTACTCGAGCGCATCATTAATCTTCGTCTCATTTTTTATTTGAAGTTTCATCACATTTTTTCACCTCATCAGAGTGGATTTCGCAGATATCGTTCCACCACCGATCATCATCTTCGCTTTGAGACATCTGTCAGGGAGGCGTTTGTCCGGCGTCAGCACATGGTCTCCGTGTTCTTCGACATGGAGAAAGCTTATGACTGTACCTGGAGATGCAGCATTCTCCGTGATCTGCACGAATGCGGATTGCGGGGAAACTTACCATCTTTCATCGCCGGATTTCTCCAGGACCGAAGTTTCCGTGTGCGAGTCGGGTCGACCCTCTCTGCGATGTACCCACAAGAACAGGGTGTACCTCAGGGCTCCGTTCTTTCCGTTACATTGTTCATCCTTCGTGTCAACCATATTTTCCGACTGCTTCCTCCGACGGTTTGTGAAACCATGTATGTGGATGATATTCAGATCTCTTGCGCCTCTGTAAACATGCGCACCATCGAGAGACAGCTCCAGTCTGCCATTACCAAGATCTCTCACTGGGCTTCCTAAAATGGATTTGGCGTCTCGACGTAGAAAACCGTTTGTGTGCATTTTTGCCACAAACGGGGTCTTCACCCAGACCCCAGCTTCCATCTGGGGTGTTCTACCATCCCTGTGGTGTCTGAAGCCAAGTTTCTTGGGCTAACTTTTGACCGAACGCTCACCTTCTGGCCTCACATTCAGTCTTTGAAGGTGAAGTGCACGAAGTCTTTGAGTATCCTAAAGGTCCTCTCTCGAACATCTGGGGGGGGGGGGCTGACAGATGCTCAATGCTTTGCATTTACCACTCTTATTCGGTCAAAGTTGGACTTCGGATGCATTACGTACGGTTCAGCTCTTCTGTCGGTTTTAAAGCCTTTGTACCCCGTCCATCACCAGGCATTGCGGCTATGTACTGGTGCTTTCCGTACTTCTCCCGTATGCGGAGGCTCATGAGCCGCCGTTATGCATCCGTGGTAAGCAGCTGTCTCTTCAGTTTTATACAAAACTGAAATCTCTTCCTGATCATCCACTGCATGGTTCCATCTTCCAACCGGACTGTGTCCGCTTGTTTTCCCACCGCCCCTCCTGTGTTCCGACGTTCGGGATTCGGATGTCTGCCATAGTGCGTGATGCTGGTCTAAACTTGTCTAGGATTGGTTTGACCGCCTTTTTCAACCAACCTCCTTGGCAGCCCGTTCAAGCAACGGCTGACCTTTCTCTTTGTGTGTGGCCTAAGTTGTCCACTCCTGCTCTGGTGTACTAGCAGCTCTTTGCTGAAAAACTGTCTGTCTACCCGGATTTCGTGCCTGTGTTCACCGATGGCTCGAAATCCGGGGATGTCGTTGGATCCGCTTTTGTGTGTGGCGATGCCTCACATGCTGAGAGGCTTCCGCCTGAATCCATCTTTTCGGCAGAGATGCGTGCGGTACACCTCGCTTTGTGCCACATACAGTCTCGATCACATCGTCGCGCTATGGTTTGCTCTGATTCCCAGTACGTCATCCAAGTTTTATCTTCTTCAGAGGACACGGACTCGCCTGTCGTCCGTGATGTCTGTCGTCTTCTTGGAATTTTGGTGGGTGATGGCTTCCTGGTCTGATTCTGTTGGGTTCCTGGCCATGTTGGGATCCGGGGTAACGAGCTGGCAGATCTGTCTGCCAGGTCTGTTTCCGCCATGTCGCCAGCTCGGCTGCCACTGTCTTTCCGCGATTTTAGACCTTTGATCCGGACATTTCTCATGGACGAGTGGCATTCCCTGTGGTCTCAGCAGGGCAGCAATAAGCTGCATTCTGTCAAACCACAGTTCGGACTATGGAAGTCTAGTTCGCAGAAGAACCGTCGTGAGGAAGAAGTTCTTGCACGTCTCCGTATTGGGCACTGTCATTTTATTCACCGCTTTTTGCTGTGTGGTGAGAGTGTCCCGGTGTGTGAGGCATGCAACCGTCGTCTCACTGTCCTTCATGTTTTGTGTACTTGTGTTCGGTTTTGTGATCATTGTTTTCGTCATTTTCACTCTCATCTGTTGGATGAAAGAGCAGCTACGCTGCAAATTATTATTGGCGAAGCCTGCGACATGAGAGCAGTGTTTTCGTTTTTACAAGAAATTGACTTTTTTAAACTCATCTAGATTTTAACTTGTTCACTCTCATATTTCATTTTTACCACATCAGCATGTTTTTAACCTTGTGTATGTTTTTTATTGATTATGTTTTGTTTTGATGTCTTTTGTTTGGTGCTCTTTGGCCAACCATGGCCCTTGCGCCATTAAAATCAACCAACCAGTTATTATGCCACTTTTTTTTTTTAATTTGAAGCTCCAACCGAAAGAAAAAAGGCTTCTATTTTTTAACATTAAACACTAAGTATTCTTGGTTATTTTACCTGAAATCCCTAAATTTTGGGATTTTTTGTAAACTATCTAAAAATTTGCCAAAATCGAAAGGTTTTGGCGAATCTCCCGGGGAAACCAGTAGAGTTCCTTACATTCAAGATAATTTTTTTTTTTTTTCCATCTGAAGAACTGCGCAGTTTTTTCTTTTTATGACCTTCCAGTAATTCTGGATGCACAGAAATGGCGCTGAACTTTTAAATTTCCCTTTCACAGCAATTAAAGAACAGTGACTAAATCTATTTAACGTAAAAAAATTAAATAAAGTTTTCCAACACCATTCTCCCGCACTTGGTGTGAGGGAGGCCAAGAAGAGCCAGAAGTCAAGGTCGCGCAAGTGTCTCCTTCATCCTACCCGCAACCCCTCTATCTACCTCCAAAGCCAGCGCTACCAAAAACACTGCTTTTCCACGCGACCTCAATCTTTTCATCTGTTCGTCTTTTGTAAACACTTAACCACTAACATCCTCTGACAAATGTTTCACTTTTTTCTTTCCCCATCACACTGAATGATTGAAGTACTTGCAATTGTAAACAAACATTATTTTTTTTAATTCCTTCCTTTGCATAACGCCATAAGGCAATTTGTCACAACATTTTAATGACCAGGAAGCAAACGCAGGTTTTAGCCAAACAACAACGAAAAAAGTCACTATAGCGCTGTGCAGTATTTTTAACTGCTGTTAAAATAACTAAAACAACGCAGATTCAGCAATGCAGGCAGACAAGAAAACCAACAGCCTCCCGCATTATTTTGCCGGAGGTGGGGAGGAAAATTTGTCAGACAGAAGTTTTAAATGTAGAGAAATCTTCAACTACAAAACATCGCGCAGGGACAAAAAATGCAGGAACGGATAAAATTCCAGGATACATAACAGAATTTTAGGACATTTCCAAGACAAAATGGAATTCCAGGACTTTTCCAGGATTTCCAGGACGTGTACAAACCATTGGGAAGATATATTCTGTGATGGTTTTTGTTTTGAGAATTGGGTATGTAATAATTTTCTTTATATAGACTTAGTTTAGTACTGTGTGGAAGAGGGATAGCTGTGTCTTGTATTGTTATCCTGACAAATTTTAACATTCTGCATTATGGCAGTTTTGTTAAGTGGCACTTTACAGTTTCCAACACATCCATGTCACAAAGCATGGAACTTTGAGTACGTAGAGTTGAAGTGAATAACGTCAAGACTTGGCAGTGGCCAGTGCAGAATGCATATCTCAATGCTATAGAACAGTATTTTTTCAACTTTTTCAGACCATAAATTCCAACCAATATATTTTTACATCAAACTTCTATGAAAATTTTCACATTGCAACAAATGGGAGAACAATTTAATAATCCAAGTAAAGTGTGTAACAGATCTAATTTTAATTACAAAATTTCGTTAATGGGACTGATGAGTTTGAATGTGGCTGCAAATTTTATATATCTGTTGTAAAATTTGATAATAAGTCTTAGTGCTGGAGTCACATCCAGTCTTCCCCTGTATTTGGAGTGGAGCATTATACCAGCATCTTTTATTGGGTTGGTGCAAATGAAATGTCCACAGCGAAAGAGCAGTGGAGACAGGCCCCCACCACAGTGGAATGGAACCACCCACAGGTGTTGTGGGTATTAACGTCACAGAGTTACTATAAATAGCTAGCACGTGTGTGAAGAACAAGGTTCAGGCGTAGTTTGTTTGGACGTAACGCGTCTTGCAAAGGAAACGTGCAGATGCCAGATTTGTGTCATCTTCTTGTATGAATTTAAACTGGGCCATTCTGCAGGAATTGCTGCTCGAAACGTTAACAGTGTTTGGGGAGAATACAGCCAATGAACGAACCATTCGACGATGGTTTGTGAAGTTTCGAAGCGGAGATATGGAGCTGCAAAATGAAGCACGTGGTCACCGACCTGTTGCTGTTTCTGACTACGTTCTGTTACGTGTGGTTGAAGCGGACCCTCGAAAAACGTGTCGTGAAATAGCAGCATAGGTAGGTGTCTACCACACGACAGTTGTTCTGCGTCTGGCTGTGCTGGGTAAGGTAAAAAGCTGGGCATGTGGCTGCCGCATGAGTTGACAACTGCCAACAAGACTAGGCGTTTGGAAGTCTGCACGTCACTGCTTGCGAGGAATAAACAGGAACCTCTACTGCATCGAATCGTTACCTGCGGCGAGAAGTGGGTCCTTTATGATAATCGGAAATGATCTGTACAATGGTTAAGCAAGGCACAACCTGCTGGATGGCATCCCAAGCCACCCCTACACACCAAGATGATGATGCTCCTTGTCTGGTGGTCCGCAGCCAGGATAATTCATTGGAGTTTCTTGGCAAGATGCCAAACCATCGCTGCACAATGTTGTTATGCTGAATTATACCAGATGCACTGGAAATTGCTGCAGAAACAACAGGCTTTGGTCAACAGACATGGTGTTCTTCTGCTCCAGGAAAATGCCCACCCTCATGTTGCACAGCGAACGATGCTGACACTAAGTGCCTTGGGCTATGAAACACTGCCTATTTCCCGGACTCGTCTCCAACAGACTATCATCCGTTTCGTCGCCTGGATCACTTCCTGTCCAGGAAACAGTTCACGACAGACAACGAGGTTCAACGTGCAATTAATGACTTCTTCGGGTCCCGGCCACAAAACTTTTTCGTTCCGGGATCATGGCCTTGTCGGACAGATAGCAACCATGTGTCATTGCCGAGGGGGATTATTTTGCCTAGGTAAGTTGTCTTACTTTTCCGATCTCGCTGTCCACGTGTGCTCGTCCTTTGCCGGACATTTCATTCGCACCAACCCAATAATAGAAATGAATCGTAATTGTTCCACAATTGATTGCGCAAAAGTTATGGAGTCAAAGTCTAGGCTTTAGCACAGTATTAATTGCTTTTAATAAAGATACATTGCTTCTACAGAGGATGTTCACACATTTTTAGAACATTTTTGGTAAGAAATAACAGAAATTTAAGAAGTTCAAACAATTGAAACTGGCAACAGTGTTAGATGAACAAAAAAGAAACATCTGCAGTTAAATATCTGCTAAAAAAATGGCGCAGGTAAACAAGCTGTGGATAGGTTATGTTTTTGCTCTTTACGAAGAAAGCATTCATACTCTGTAATCAAAAAACATTGTGAGAACTGTGGAATTAGCATTTCTAAATGTGAAATAAACAATATTATTAATAATAGAGGGAAAAATCGTCAAGCATTGCTTTTAACAAGAAAAAGAACACCAAACGAATATCCAAAGAAGGTACATACTTTTACATCTATTTCAAAGGTAAGGTCTCTGGTGTTAAAAGAAAATCCACTGACCCAAAGAGCATTTGTTAAAAATCTCTGCATCAACTGTAAACAAGGTAATAAACAAAGAGTTGAATCTGGAAAAAAAAAAAATGTTCACTGCTGTTTGCCTAGGGACATGGCTTAGCACAGAACACAGTGTAGATTTCTTTATGAAAATCACTTAGCCAGAGGCAGATGGAAAGTTATTGTGACTATTGATGAAGCATGGATCTACCTAAATGACTGTAACAAAAAAAGGTCTATTTACTATCATCACAAAAGAGCAGAAAAGACTTACACTTGGTTCCAACAGTCCAAAGAAAGTTTCAGTAAAGGATTCATGATTATTGCTGGTTTCTTGTAAGATGGGAAATTAAAGTGTTAAGAAAAGTTGAAAAACAAGTTAAAATCAGTTCTACATATTACCAAAATGATGTTTTGACTCCTATATTTAAAGAGGAAACACCATTTCCACAGAGCCTTTAAATAACATTCCTTTATCCACAGAGCTTTCAAAGAGCAGAACTCCATCAGGATAAGGCTACCACTCATACATCCAAATTTACCATTTTATTTCTTAATACCTGTCTCTTTTTTTCATTTTTTCAAGTCTATACCTTTTACCCATATTCTTTCAAAGTCTCCTGATGGGTCATCAATGGAGTATTGTGCCTTCAGACTACTAAAGAGTGCTTCCTAAACACAGACCTAAAACAATGAAAGCAGTAAAAGAGGAGTGGAATAAAATGCCACTACTAATTTTAAGAAATGCCATGTTATCTTGGAAATCTAGATGTTGATTTATAGCTCAGAGAAAGGGCTATCAGATGGAACATTTAAGAAAGAAATAATTTTATTTTAAGCAATTATGTTGCTGGAAAATTGGTCTAAAAATGTGTGAACATCCTCAGTAACTGTGTAGGTTTTCCATTAACTTTAATAGAGTAGTGTATGTTCTTTTAAAATTTCTCTCTCTCTCTAATACACTGCTGAACGATAGCAACCATAAAATGGAAGGCAGGAAAATGTGGAAATTAGCATAAGTGCGGGATACAGTAAGACGTGTTGTGCGTATGCAAATTTTGGATTGCCGAACTTGTTTGTGACGTCATAGCGCTGATAAGAGATATAAAGGATTTGACGCGTATTGACCATTGTTGTTCAAACGCAAAGTTGAAAGGGAAAGAATCAATTGACGAACTTGCAATTTTCAGTATGTCTTCCAGACATCACCTAGATGATTTTACGCGTGGCCGTATTATTGGCAAGATTGAAGAAGGGCGAAAAATAACAGATGTTGCCAGGGAGTTCGACGTCAGCCACAGTGTTGTTTCAAGGCTTTGGAAATCATTTCAAACAAATGGAGAGTGTAGCAAACGTCACGGGGGAGGTCGTGTTCGCAGTACGACACCTGCAGAAGATCGGTACATAGTGCTATCAACAAAAAGACACCGGCGCAGCACAGCTAGTGAGGTAGCAAATCAGTTTATGGCTGCTACTGGCAAGCGGATCTCCCGAAAAACTGTCGCCAGACGTTTGCATGAAGGAGGACTATACGCCCGCCGTCCTGTTGTGTGCATCCCATTGTCCAGACGTCACCGTACCGCCCGTTTGCAATGGTGCCATCAACATCGCAATTAGACTGATAACAACTGGTCTGCTGTCCTCTTCTCAGATGAGAGTAGATACAGTCTGTCGTCTGATTGTCGACGACAACTGATCTGGCGTGATAGTGGTACTGCATATTGTCCAGCAGACATACAGGAAAGGGACCGATATCCGACATGTAGTGTCATGGTTTGGGCTGGCATCATAATCAATGGCCGTACGTCCCTCTATGTGCTTCCAACTGGTACTATGACTGGCCAACGATACATTAATGATGTTCTGCTACCTCATGTTCGCATGTTCCGTGGTGCTGTCGGTGATAGATTCATTTTCATGGACGACAACGCAACATGTCATCGAACATTCGCTGTCCAGGAGTGTCTTGAGAGCGAGGATATTCAACGCCTCGTATCTCCAGCACGTTGTCCAGATCTGAATCCCATTGAAAATGTGTGGGATGCTTTGGGGAGGAGTCTTGCTGGTCGCCAATGCCCTCCAATAAACAAGGACACCCTCATCTGTGCACTGACAGAGGAATGGGATAAATTACCCCAACAGCTGTTTGATAAAGTTGTGCAAAGCATGACAGGACGTGTGGAATCTTGTATCGCCCTCCATGGTGGCCATAACCCGTATTGACATCTTACGCCGGAACGCCTGCGGACGGTAGTTGCATTTTTTTCACGTTTACATATTCTGCACAAAATGGCCTGTTTGTCCCTTGAACACGTTCCAAAGCCTTCAGGATTTCAGAGCACAATAAATTGTCTTTCTTGTAATGTCCTGGCATTCTGACATTATTTTATTTCACTTGGCATCCAACCACACTTACTTTTTATGTGCTATATAGCCATTTATGATCCGTCCTTAGCAATTGTCCAGCAGTGTATATATATATACACATTCAGCAGTGGACTCATCATCAGTCCACTGCTGAATGACTGTCTCCCCAGGGTTTCTACCACAGCAGTCTGTCTTGAGCCAGTTTCCATGTCACTCCAGCAAGCTTTTGACTTTCATCCACCCATCTCCCACGTGGTCTTCTTTTGAGTCTTCCTGTCCCTTGGAATCCAGTCTAAAATTTCGGTTGTCTATCAGTGGTGTGTTCTCCTGGCAATATGTCTAGCCTGTTGCCATTTCAGGGATTTTACTCTGTTTGTAATGTTTTCTACTCTTGTCATTTTCCTTATCCACAAGTTCCTCTTATCTTTTTTGGTTACACCAAGCATGGAGTGATAGGGTTTGTAAGAAACCGACCTGCCCCAAAAATCTAAGAGGGTTTTATTTTAGAAAAACACACTTTGAAAAACTGATAAAACCCACTCCAGGGTAGGTTTTGTTGTTTTTTTTTAAATTTGCAGAGCAATATCACAATTTTTTTTTCTTTTTGTTTTTTTCCTTAAGTTGATTGCTTTTTTTTATGGTATGCTTTCTGCTCCAGGTCATTTCAAACATGCTGAGCAATTATAAAACACTTAATATTTGAAATAAATCTATGAAAAGCTTGGATGTACTGCAAACAATGTTAAACAAAAGTCAAAACAGGTAGACGAATGCCTGATTATATATTAATGTAAATTCCCATACAAAATTTTGCCCTAATTGCTGTTGACAACTTTCAAAATTAAGCTTGTAAAATTATATTTTATATTAAGATATTCCAGCACAAATTTGCATTGATTTTGGCAAAGATTTTGAAATACATTATTTGGGGAATTATTTTGAAAGCAGAAGACTATCTACCCTGCTCTGCCCCCACTTCAAATGCAATTTGCAATTATATATACATAACTTTACTATGAATGCTTAAATATTGAAGAACCATGTTAAATTATAAAAAAAAAAAAACCAACACTGAAAAGCCGAATTAAACCCACCCATGTTGGGCTTTTTCAAAAATTCCCAGGTTTTTTTGAAACCCTGTGGTGAGATGCATGTCTTTTTTAGTTAAGAACCACGTCTCTGCTCCATACATAAGCACTGGAAGGATTGATTAAACATTTTTCTTTTAAGACAATGGCATATTGGTCTTAAAAATTGTGCTGTTTCTTCCAAAAGCTCTCCAACCAAGTTTTATATGCCGATTAATTTCTTCATCAGTGTGACCCTCACTTGATATTTGCTGTCCAAAGTAAATGTAGAAATCGGTTATCTCCAGTTTTTCCCCGGTTAATTGATTAATCTTTATTATTTGTAAAAGCATCATTGCACATCAGTTTTTTCTTCCAAAAGTTCATTTTTAATCCATCCATCCATCTAATAATGTTTTTGTGTTGGGAGGAAGGGGGGAGGGGCAGAAAATGGAAGTAATTGAAATCCATCTGAACAAAAAAAAAGTTCATGAAAAATAGAAGAAAAAATTAAAACGTTATTTTTTAATGGGAGTTGTGATCCATTTTTATTAAATTAAAGCATTTTTCTAATGTATGTCGCATTTTAACAAAAAGTGAAACACTTTTGGGTTAGCAAGGCCCTTTGTCTCCCACTAAATATTGGGTTGTCGGAAAAGTCATGGCGTATTTTAGCCATGTTTTGCAAAGGTCATTTATTGATAGAAAGAACAAAGATCAATCAATGATATAATGTCCGTTTTGCTCCATAACCTTTTGCCATCTTTCAGTGAGCTGCAGAATGTCTCGTTCATAAAAGGACCTGTCTTTCATGGCGAAAAACTGTACAAGGTGCTGATTTACAGCTTCATCTGAATTGAACGTTATACCATGCAAGGACTGTTGAAGAGAGCATAACAAGTGGAAGTCTGATGGCGCAAGGTCAGGCGAGTATGCTGGGTGTGGCAACACATCCCACCCAAGCTCCAATAATTTTTGGCGGGTAATCAAACTTGTGTGTGGTCTCGTGTTGTTGTGATGGAACACAACACCTTTACGATGAATGAGCTCTGGACGTTTCTAGATGATGGATTCATTCAAACTGTCCAATTGCCAACAGTACACATTCAAATTGATCGTTTGGTTCCGTGGTAGGAGCTCGAAAAACACGACACCTTTAAAATCCCACCACACTGAGACCAGAACCTTCCGCTGATGAATGTCTGCTTTGGATGTCGTTTGAGGCGAAGCAGCACATCGGGACCCAGACCGTTTGCTCAGCACATTGTTGTACACAATGGTGAGGGGGGGGGGGGTATATATCTATCTATCAAAGTCATGTACATTTCTGTCCAAAAAAATGTTCTACCCTCAGCTTAGCTCTCCCTGGCAAATAATAACAAAAAAAAAAAAAAAAAAAAAAAACGGTACTCGCTCTTTTTTTGTCTGGGGCTCGCAAATTCTTGAATTACCATAATTTTCGTCGTTTATCCCCAGAACCTAAAATTCGCACAATTTTTTTATTACCTTTGTATAATCTGTGCCGGCGTATAATTCGCAGATTGTGACATTCAGAAAAAAAAAAAGTCGTCGTATGATCCGCTCATCACAAATGCTGATCCAAAAGCAGAATGAATTTTCGACAAAAAAGTCTGTCACATAAAGACTCCGGAGTCCGAAGAAATAATAATAAAAAAACAACAACTAATTAAATAAAGAAATTCATTTTTAAAGGAAACTTTTCAATATATTTTTATCTTCGGACAATAAAAGCTTAGTGGCGTGGCATCCATAGAGCACAAAATGTAATCGCACCGATGCAGCAGCTGCCAATGATGAAACGTTGATACAGAACAATTCATAGAAATACCATATATGCTCATGTGCAAGTCGAAAGTTTTTGGAAGAAATCCTGCTTTTAAAGTAAGGGAGTTGGCTTACACACAGGTTAAAAAAGGGGGGGGCTGGACTTCCGCGAATTCTCTTGCGGAGTTTACCGATGGGTTTGTTAATTGTTTGTTTTAGACCACGGCTTTTCACGTGTCACTGTGCCCTAGTTTTCTGACCTTTTGGAAACTATCGCGTAGTGACACAATCATATCATCAGCTGTGCCCCTGCTTTAAGTTTAAATTCGGCAGTATAACTGAAACGTTTCCTTTTCGAAGACATCATAAATAGCAATGAAGGAAAATATCAGCAGCAAAGACTTTGGTCAAAATGGTGAAGGACCAACTAAAACATGAGGCACAGCACACACGAGATCCAGAACATGTAACTTTGAAATGAGGCATGCATGTGTAGGTTCGTGCAGTGAGCGCTGTGCGTACATTTTTATTGGCCGATTGACGAAGAAAGGGCACAAGCAAGCGTTTTGTCTTTCCCAACAATACAAAGACAAAATAACTCCCACCATCCCTCCCTAAAAGTTTCGCGGTCTTTCATTATGACACCCCTTCCCCCTCCTCTCCGCTCAGTACAAACTCCTAAACTGAGAATTTTTCCAAGGGAGTTCTTTTTCCAATTATACTCCCTCTCCTGCACAATTACCCTGCAGATTTTTGTTTTCAAATGGCCGCAAAAACGTTTTTTTTTTTTTTATAATTGGCTTTTATCTGCGAATTATACGATGAAAATTACGTTACATGTTTATCAGTGATGTTTTCCGTGGTGGCCCAGACAAATTTTTTGGTTGCCCTGGGTGACCAAAATATTGTTGGACTGTATTTAGTCAACTGTATTTTTCGACCCCTGGTTATAAGTTCAAACATGCTTCAGTTACATACAGAAAATTAGAAAACCAGTAGTACTTTTAATCCCACTGCAGTCTTGATCACCTCTAGAGGGTGAGTCATAAATGTTGATACAGTGGAATACATGTATTCAGTGCTAACACAAAATACAGCATCAGTCCTTGAAATAAAGGCCATTGTGTTCGATGGTCTGTAGCCAACGTTGTGCCAAATTTGTGATTCCAGCATATCATGGCTTGTCTTTTGAGGTGAAAAATTCCTGGACCCCTGCTTCCACTTCAGCTTGGTTATGAAAGTGCCTGCCGCACAGGAAGTGAACCATGGAGCAAAACAGATAGTAGCCATGTGGTGCAAGGTCCGGGCTATAGGATGGGTGGGGCAACAGCGCAATACCCCTAAGCTCCTGAATTTTTGCTTTGGTTGAACATGCCACATGTGGAGGTGCGTTATCTTGCTGCAGAACCTCCCAGTGGTTGACCGGGGCAGGGTATTTTTGTGCCAGAACAGCATACAGTTGGTCTAATTGGGCTGAGTAAAGATCAGCAGTGATACCATGACCATTTGGGACAAATTCATAGTGCACTATTCCACCATGCACACAGCATCACCTTGTGCTCGAACCTTTCACATTTGGTGACCGGTTGTGGTATCTGGCCGGGGTCTAGCCATTGGTTCTGCACACCTGGATTATGGTAAAAGGGCTCTTTTTATCAGACATCATGATACGTCTGATGAAATGCTCATTGGTAGAGTTTCCGAGCAACTGACAACAAATCTCCACTAATCTGCGAGCTTGGGCAGATTCCATTTCATGTGGGACCACTCGGCAGCTTCTGTTGGTCTTCCTGAGCATGTGAATATGGTAAAAGATGCCGGATTGTGAAGTACGAAGTTGTCTGGACAATCTACGTGTGCTGGTTGTAGGATTGGCCACCGCTGCTTCACGTAGGGCTTCAGAATCCAGAGTAGTTGGTCTTCCTGGGTGAGCCTAATTTTCCAATTCCAGGTTGCCAGATTTGAATTTGGTGAACCACATTCTTGCTGTTATTATGTGACTCATTGCATGCTCCCCTTTTGCACGACAGGAGTTTCGGGTAGCCTCCACTGCGTTGTGGCCCAGTTGGAACTCGTACAACAGAAGTTCATGAATTGGACTATTTTATTTCTTCATTTCAACAACCTCTGAAAAACAGCAAACCAAATTAATACACATGAAGTACTGCTTTTCTTACATGGCAGATATAGCTGTAACTCAACACATACAGATATCTTGGTATATAGGTTTGGGAATCTGGGAGGGCGAAGAAATCACTGACACTCTGATGAGTATCAATATTTGACTCACCCTCTGTAAACAAATGTAGCGAGACTGGTTGCAAGATTTTCATTTCCAAGTTTTTAATGTTGGTTGTGTTACTAAGCAATAGTGACTTCCAAATAATAGGGAAAAAATATGGACTGTTGGTATTGCAGTTTGAAGAGGTATATATTTCAATGCTGTTGACGAAAGGAGTGATTTTCGTAGTATTAGTCCAGAGGGACATTGCTGAAGTATCTGAGAGAGTTAGTAAAGCCAAGGCAGAATTAGGTTGGCCTACCTTGAGTGACATACTTTTTGGGCTCAGCCAAGTGTTTAGTAATGCTGCAAAAAGTGCTGCCAATGTAAACTGTAGTACCAGCAAAAGTAGAAATGGGAATTCAGTGCTCACCAGGAACATTGAAGTCTTCAACTTTATCTCTGTCCCTTAGGATAAGTTTCATGATGGTAGGATTGGATTTGATACCAATTAAATAACCGTAAGATTTGAAAATTTGATGCAACTGGTAGGTAGACTCGTATTTCCACAGAATTTGTTTTGTACCCGAGGTACTGATGATTTACTTAATTACTCTATGAGGAAGCAAAAAATAAACTTCAACAGGCAGAAATCTGTGTAAGCAGAAATCAGACTTAGATACTCGGAATTTCTTGTCTTGGGTGGTGTGATGAATAGCGTACTCAAACAGAAATTGGGAGATGTGGGTTCATTTCCCACTCCAGAACAACATACTGTATTTCCCAGCATCAAGGGTGCACC
Organism: Macrothele yani; assembly: GCA_039090855.1. Taxonomy (NCBI): domain Eukaryota; kingdom Metazoa; phylum Arthropoda; class Arachnida; order Araneae; family Macrothelidae; genus Macrothele; species Macrothele yani. The sequence continues at coordinate 12,138,683 of CM076996.1, forward strand.
CCAATTTTAAAATGCAAAATTTTGAGATAAAAGAATAAACAAAAATAAGGGTTCAGCACTTTCATAAAGATTAAAAGCAATATAAATTTTACCTCTACATGTAAAGAAAAACATTTCAGTCATCCATATCCTCAAATCTAGAAAATTCACTGGTGTTATCCATATCTTTGGCATCATTGTCATAATCAGGGTCGTCAATACTGTCCGAACTGTCACTATCTTCAAACAGAATGTTATCTTCTGTACCATCTAATGCATTACTGCCACATTTTAAAAAAGATTTTTACTACTATTTCAGTCTTCACAACATTCAGTGATTTTAGGACCCACTTGCACGCCTGAGCAATAGTTTGCCTTTTCAAACGACCTGTTAGGGTTAGTTCATGGTCTGTGGCCCGTATCCACTGATTCCACTCTTTTTTCATAAATGCTTTAAAAGGCTTGTTGATGGATATGTCCAGTGGTAAATGCATCTCAGCAAAAGCTATGCGAAGAAAAAAAAAGTCTTCCCATGGCGTTTCATGACAAAGGCAGTCTTGTTATTAATAAGGCTTACCGGTAAACATTTTAACATAGATAACCTTCCTCTGGGCTTAGCATAGGCCTATGGAAAACATAACCTTTAGTCTCCAGGATGCAGAGTAAATTTTGAAGCCTTATTTCAAGGGGAAAAAAAAATAAGAGTCCACGCCGCCGGGAAATGTGGTAATTTTCAAGTTTTCTGATGTGATTGGTATTAAGTGAGAACAGTAAAAACTGGCAATTGATGCCTATCTGATTGCTAAGTTAATAATCCTGACTTTGTTCCTTGTATTAAGAGGAGAATATTTCTTCCACAGAATTTATACTAATTCATCAATTAGGTTTCAGAGTCCATAGTTATGGGGTGATGTGTCATCTTGCTGAAACTGCAGGTTTTTCCTTATGTGCTTAAAGAACTGCTTTGTGTTTTATGTATTTATTCTTGTATATATTTATAAGAGATTCCTTTTTTGATGCAATATATTTCTTTTGGGATTACTGTTCATTATTTTAAGCTGAGGGAGATCCAGATTTGTTAAATCTTTGAAACCCACCATTACACATCATTATGGTGAAATTCAATTCTGTTTTTGATTATGATAACTTTATAATAAGGGATTTCGTGTACAAAGTGTAGTGTCACCATGACTGTTTAATATATTTATGGATGGATGCATGCATGCATGCATGCATGATGCCAAAATGGACAATACTGGTTTATGTCTTGGTAATATCCGTGTGGGCAGATTGCTGTATGCTGATGACACAGTCCTGTTAGCAGAGAGCTAAAGTGAGTTGCAGAGTATGTTGTCCTGGATGTACGAAGTTTGTATGAAATTCAAAGTGAGTATAAATAAGGGAAAAAACAAAGTTATGGTTTTTGAGTGAGGAACTGTTAGTACTGAATGTAATATAAGTCTAAATGGCACAGTGATTGACCAGGTGAATAAGTTTGTATATTTAAGAAGTATGTTTGACAGAGAACAAATTGGATGGTGAAATTAGTATGCGAGTGAATTCTTCATTGAAAGTCATAGCTGCTTTGGGAGGTTTTCACAGGAATGATGGGTTCTCAAGCGAGTCCCACATGGCTGTGTATGAAAGTGTAATTGTTCCTACTTTGTTGTATGGCAGTGAAATCTGGCTACTACAGAAGAAACATAGGAGTCATTTGTGTGCTGGAGAAGTGCGTTACTTACGGGGGGGGGTCATGGCAAGACATGTTCGATAGTGTGAGGAATGATGTGCTGCAGTTGTGTAATGTGAAGCAAAATGCTGTTTGCAAGTTGGGGACTAATATTCTTCAATGGTTTGGCATGTTGAAAGAGGGATTGACAAGATGCTCACTAAGAAATTTTTTTTGGCCGAATGACAGGAAGGAAAGGCAGAGGAAGGCCAAGGAAGTCATGGGAGGATCAGATTCAGGAGTGTCTACATGAGAAAAAGATGCATACAAAGTATAGAAGGTCTTGTGTACATCATGTGATGGATGTCAGTGAAGCCCGAGTTGTGTGTCAAGATAGCTGTAAATGGAGAAGTTTAATACAGCAACAGTAAGTAAATAATCAGTTAAAAATTTATCTGGTAGTTTGTATTTCTTTGTGGAGCCAACCTCTGAATCTCAGAGAATAGCTGATTGATATGTATGTATGATGTACAAAGTGGTGGTTGACATAACTTTTTCGTACTGAAAGAGAAATTTTAATGATCGTTTTTTTTTACATCCTTCTCATCTACAAACACTGTGGGAATGTAAATTCCGCAATCACTGGTATCTTCTGTTGACTTTTTTTTTTTTTGTTACATTGCAATATCTTCATTAGATCACAGATATTTCAGTGTAATGAGTCATGGGACACCTACATATATGTAGAACTCTTCAGTTCTTATTTATGGATCAGAGACATGGACCTTAACTAAAAAAAAAAAAAAAAATATGTGCAAAGTCTACAGACAATGCACAAAAGCATGGAGGGACTGGGAAGCATGCATGCTTAGACAAGAAAATGAACTAATGAATCAGGAAAATGCCAATAGATGGCATTATGCTCAAAGTAAAGTCAGTCAAGTGGCAATGGGTTGTTGGACATACTGCTAAAACTGAAATACTAGATTTAATACCAAGGGACAGGAAAAGACCCAGAAGATGACCATGTGGGAGGTGGGTAGATGAAACTTAAAAGCATGCTAGAATGACATGGAAGATAATTTCTCAAGACAGATTTGTGGAAGAGACTTTGGGGACCTTCATCCAGCAGTACATTGAGTATAGATGATAATATATGAAATTAAAAAATCAAGTAGTTTAACTGTATTTGCATCAACATTAGATTTTGTTTGAAGTACAAAAATGAGTGCAAAACACAATCTTGCTTAGGTAAAGAAATTGCAACATTTTTATCTTCAGATGCAGTGAGTTGATAGTTGGTGAAAATGTAACCCTCACACACTTATTTAAAACGATTATGTATCTTTAGTACTTCCTACCTTCTGTGGTTGTTGTTTTATTAAACTTTTAGTAGCAAGTGCCAAACTTTTGAAAGTACTGTTATGACTGTATTGCTTAACTTGAATAATCCTCTGTGCAGGCATGGTAATCATGTACAGTATTTATATTTCACTATTATTTCCTGTATTTTCAAGTTTTCATTTGTGTAGTATCTTTCACCTCTGTGAAAATTCCAATGTCATCTTTTCAGATGTATTATTAGTTAAAATCATTTGTGTTTAAAAACTTCTTGAAAAATTTGTAAGATGAAATTGCTGCAGAAGGAACAGCACTATGTCCTTTAAAGTTTTCTATCTAATGTAAACATTATAATCACAATATGTATCTGCAGGAAAAGAGAATGACACACACAATCACGCAGTGCAGCAATTAAGTAATGAGACTAAATTAAAAAAAAAATGGGAAAGCAGCAGAACTTGCATGAATATATTTTATTCTAAGTGCATTCTTCCTGCGTTAGCACAAGAAGTGGCACTATTAGCCAATGAAAAGGACTTGCAGAGGTGATCTTTTAGTATGGAGTGAAGAGCTGATGTCACAGTTCTTTGTATATCTTCAATGTCTTGGAAAACTTTTCCTTTCAAATGCAGCTATAATTTAGGGAATAGTCACACGGTGACAAATCTGGAGAATAGGGGAGAGGGTTGATTAAGTAGACACACTTGTTTTCGTGCCAGAAATTACTGCACATTGACTACTCTGTGTGCGGGTGCGTTATGAAGAAGGAACCACTGCCTGCTTTTGAACTCTGGCCTGACGCGAACAATCGTCTTCCACAGTCTTTCCAAAATGGATGTGTAAGCGTTGCTGATGACAGCTGTACCTTCAGGAATGAGCTCGTGATGCAGAATTCCCTTGTTGTCATAAAAGCACATGAGCATTGTCCTGTTTTTGGATTTCTGTTACCTAATCTTCTTTCCTTTGGGTGACTTCCATCCAGCACTCTGACACTTTGTTTCAGGATCGTAACAAAAACATGTATGTCTCATCACCTGCCACAATACTTTGGATAAAATTTTGCATAGTTTCTGCAGTCTCCAGGATGTTTTTTTTATACTCCACTTGTGCATGTTTCTGGTCATCTGACAAAGCATGCAAAACAAAACAAGCACCCCATCCCTAATCTTGCTCTAAAATTTGAGAAATCTTCTCTTTATTAACACCAAGCCCACATCCCAGCGTCCTCAAGGTCACACAACGATCACTTTTTATCCTTTCGTGAACTTCCTCAATGAGTTTAGATGTGCACACTGAAATTGGGTATCAAGGCCTTTTGTCATTTTCAAAATCTATCTGCTATTCCTTGTAATGTACATACTATCGGAATATTAGTGCATTAGATAGGTAATTAACCCCATACACATCGCTCAACAATTCAACTGTCTTAGATGCAGTTTTACTGATTTTCAAACAGAACCGGATATTTGCTCTCTGCTCCAGGACAGAGCTGTGACAAGGTTCTTTCACCGAATGACGTTGTGCACAGCATAAATGATCATCTACGCAATTCTCGTGCAAAGTGATCATTGTGTGTTTAGGTCAAACAGCGATCACTTTTTATCCTTTCGCGAACTTTCTCAATGAGTTCAGATGTGTGCACTAAAATTGGGCATCCAGGCCTTTCGTCATTTTCCAAATCTATCTGCCATTCCTTGAAATGTGCATAACAAAATATTTGTGCATGAGATAGGCAGTTAGCCCCATACACATCACAGAACAATTCAACTATCTCAGGAGCAGTTTTACCGATTTTCAAACGGAACTGGATATTTGCTGTCTACTCCATGAGAATGTTCTTCCACTGAATGATGTCTTGCACAGCATAAATAATCATCTGCGTAATGCTCACGCAAATGCTGTTGCCACTGCATAGCTGATAAATGGCTTAAAAACCCATCTTCCCATCCCTTGTGTTTTACGGGGATTTAAAAAAAAATCGGTCCAATTACTTAATTGCTGCATTGTGTAAAAGTTATCTTGTTACATAGAAGCAAGCTGGAATACGCATGGCATCAAATAATATTTTTGAAGGATTGGTAGTATATTTGATTTGTTACACATTGAAGGCAATATTTCCTTAGTGCTTTTCTCACAAAATATAAAGATAGCATGGAAGTAGTTGTTTTTATGAGATTTGGTGTATACGTAGAGTGTGTATATGAGGGTATTGAGAGCATTGTTTAAAAAATAACGTGGAAAGAGCGATGACATCGTCCATTTACATTATCTCCACATATTTGATATATATTAACTATTTAGCATTGAAGTGTAAAGCATAATTTCTCAAAAACTTTGAATAAGATGGGACTGGCTGCACAGGTATTTGAAAACAACAAACTCCTGGCTTCTAAATTTAACTCACCAGTCTTCTTCCATATTTATTTTAGAAGTTTGATCATGCCCTATTAATGGGGAACTGGTAGCATCCTGATCAGTAAATGCGATGAGTAAAATAATAGCCTTGTACACAAAGCCCTCTCTGTGATCCAAAAGTTAATGACATTACCTTTCTTTCCAATCTATAATAAAGTAGTTATTATTGACATATCTGAATTACTGGATAGTGCCACATATATATTTTCTTATACTGCTTAAAAAAATGTAAATTTTCAATCACATGTTTTTTCCCCAATTCTTTGCCTTTTCTTCTCCTGTTGTGCGAGTTTAAAATGCTTGTAAAATCCCTAATTTTGCTTATTTTTTTATATATTTCAGGAGTTTTTAAAAAGTACAGTCGATATAGCTGATTTAATTGGCCTCCATATTGTTATGACAAAGTTTGCTGGTAAGGGAGAAACCAAATTTTTGGTTGCTGGCTTAGGATGGGCATCAGCTGAGCTGTTGATGACTCGTTTTGTTCCATTGTGGGTCGGTGCTAGAGGAGTGGAATTTGACTGGAAATACTTGCAGATGAGTTTTGATTCTAATATTAGCTTAGTAAGTATTGCATTTGCTAATGTTGAGCAATAACTTGTTCATGCTGTAGCTTAATTTCTTTCTTTCATCTTGTGCTCCTTTGTGACTTCATTCTTTATCCAAGAACACTGTTCTTGTTCTATCAACTTGGTTGAAAACACCTTGCATCGTACATTGAACTGTGCTGTCTAGTTATTGCTATGTCCCATGCAACTATTTTTATTTCCCACCTGCATATAGTAGTCAACTTCTGATTATTTGCGAGCGGTTTATCCAAGACTCAACTTTGCGGTGCTAATTTTTTTTTATTACGGTACATAATTATTTTTTTAGTCGCTAAAATAGGTCTCTAATCATGCATCACTTACTGAAATATGTAGTACAGAGTGAGTTATGAAAAAGTAGCCTCATACAATACGATGTATACAAAATGGACAGTAGATGAAACTTGTCTCAAGACATTATGTTGGGGGAGTGATTTGTGCATGTGGCTACTCACGTGTTGATTGACGGCTGGTTCTTCAAAGCAGGCTCCTTTGTCATGACTCACATTCCAGTCCCATATCGTAACAAGAATTATGCATTCAGGAAGTCTATTTGCAGAACCAGGTTAACTTAGACTATGTTCTGTTGGTGCAGTGTTAAGTGTCCTTTTGTGCATCAGTTTTTTAATGCAATCACAGAAAAAAAGGACAGTTTTAACGATTGATCAAACTTCATTCAAATTGTTAATAAACTTGAAAGCAGTTCTACTACAAGAAAACAAATATGTTCAGAATACAAAATAGGGGAAGCAACACTTCAAGACATTCTAAAACAAAAGGGCAAGTTTCTGTCATTTTCATCTTTAGCCAGTTCATCCTCTGCGATGAAAAAAAGAAAAACAATGAAACTATCAGCGTATGAATAGCTAGATAAGGCTTTACTAGACTGGTTTTGTGAACATTGAGCTCAAGGAACACCTATTTCTGGCCCCATAATTGCCAAAAAAGCAAAAAAAAATTTAGACGCTCTTGGTTTTAAAGGAAAATTTGATGCAGCATCACGCTGGCTAACGCGTTTCAAACAACGTTATGGCGTTACAGAAGTAAGCATACAAGGGGAAAAATTAAATGGAGACGAAGCAGCTGCGACAGAATTTCAGGAGGATTTTAGAAAGTTCGTATCTTCTGAATATCTACTGCCTGAACAAATATATAACGGTGACGAATCTGGACTCTTCTGGAAATGTTTGCCGTCTCGTACCCTAGTCTTGTAGTCCGAACGTCATACATCAGGCCACAAGAGTAATAAAGACTTAATAACTGTCATGTGTTGTGTAGCAATGCTACTGGAGAGCACAAATTAAAACTTACTGTGATTGGGAAAGCTAAAAAGCCAGATCATATAAGGAAACAAGAGCCACCAATTTACCAGTGATGTATTATAATCAAATGGATAAATACATTTTTCAAAATTGGTTTGAGAAAGTTTTTGTTCTCGCAGTACGAGATTATTTGAGATCGAAGGGATTGCTTCAAAAAGCTGTTCTTATTTTAGATAATGCCCCTCTCATCCATGTGAAAATTTACTGAGAACAGAAGATGGTACCAATTGTCATGAAGTTTCTGCCACCAAATGTTACAGGCCTCATGCAACCTATGGATCGGGGTGTAATCTTAGCAATGAAACGAAATTACAGGTCAAGTGTATAACAAAAAAGAATTGAAGGATGTGACTTAAAGACTTTCTGGCTAGGCTATTCAATTCTAGACTCAATCTATAACGTGGCAATCACTATCAGTACTTCGTGGAAAAAACTTCTCTCTGATGGAAATTGTGCTTCTGAAGAAAATACAAGGGCTAACATCATTGAACTAACTCAATTAGTAAAATCAGTTCCTGGAGAGGAAAACGTTGATGAAACTAATATCGCCAAATAGCTAGACTGTCACATATGTACATGACCCTGGATTTGAACATTTAACTGACAAACAGATAATAAAGTCAGAGGAATAGCAGATGAAAATGAAGGAAGTGAAGACGATGAGGAGGAGATCTCACAGCTACAGGTGAATCATGAATCAGCATTGCAACATGTCGACGGCCTGCTCAAGTACCTTCCAGGACAAGACAATGCGTTAGCTGGTTTTGTGCCGACTGCAGTCCCGAATCAAACAAAAATGTTTTGCCGTAAAAAAACGGAAGCAAGTAACTGATTATTTTAAGATTTAAACAGGTAACTTTTCAGTATGCAATATGCTTGCAATAATTACTGGTCTCAATAAAACATAGCACTATGTTGTGCATGTAATCTGTAGATTAATTTATCTTTCCTGTAAAAATTTGGATTATCCGCAAAACTTGGGCCCCCCCCCCCGCTATCACAGATAATTGAGAATTGACTGCATACAACCTGCTGGACTACCTACCGTTTTACATTGGTTCATTATCTAAGTAATATAGTATATTTGATGTGGTGAGAGTGAATGCTGCTAGATGGTACAATCACAGCAGATCTGTGATGTATTTACTGCTGGACAGTGCGCCGTTGGCATAGCATCTGAGTAAACTTTAAGCGATACAGACTTCCATTTAATACATATGTTAACCTCTCATCATTGGAAGTGTCAAAATTTCACATAAGACATGTTTTGGTTTGGGATTATCATGAGGGCAACAATTCCAGAGCAGCAGCATTGAAACTGCGAGATTTATGGTTCAGACACTATAAGTGTGAGTCAAGGCCAAGACATCCTGAGGAGTTGGATGATGATGTGTTACGAATGATTGTCAAGCAAAATCCTCATGTAACAGTAGCCGAGTAGCTCTGGTTAAGGCATTTAATGGTCCATCGGCATCTGCAAAAAAAAAAAATGGTAAAGTTTCTAAGCTGGGTCAAATGGGTTCCTCATAAATTATCGGAGCGCAAACTGAAACAACAAATGGAGGTGTGCGTGTCTCACCTCTGTAGATTGAAAAAAAACCTTTTCTAAATCGAATTGTAACTGGTGATAAGAAATGAATTGTGTATAACAATATTAAGCATTGAAGACAATGGGTGGACCATAACCAGACACCAGTTCCACAGCCCAAGGGAAGACTATCCGAGGAAGATTATGCTGTTAGTTTGGTGGGATATGGTTGGGGTTATCCATTACAAGCTGCTACCAGCCAACCAAAATCATCACAAAGGAGCTGTATCGTCTACAACTAGATTTTCTAAAGCAATCCATTGAAGAAAAAAGGCCAGCAGAAGAGGCGCCATTTTTCATCATAATGCCAGACCTCGTACGATGAAAGACATGCTCCAAAAACTAAGGCAGTTTGAATGAGAAGTTATGGCACAGCCACCATATCCTCCTGACCCAGCTGGCACCATCAAATTATCTTTTCCGCAGTCTCCAACTCCACATTAGTGGGAAACGGTTTCATACAGAGGATGATGTCCAAAGGGAGCTTGATGTATTCTTCAGCTCAAAACTGAAAGACTTTTTATCACGAGGAAGTTAAAAATTTGAGATTACAATGGGAATAATTTGTAAATAATGTTGGTAAATATATTTTAGATTCAAAGTAACTTGTCACATTGTTTGTTGCCTTTCAAAACTACCTCTAAAAAACCACATTACTTATGGGATGACCCAATACTAATAGGTGGTGTTATTTAACTTCATGAGTCATGTGTTCCTTGTTACTTATGTATGCAGACAAGTAGTTTTGGATGTATACATAATGCTTCACCATTATGCTATATAGTGTATTTCCTTTGTATAAAGTATTTTGATCTGAGAATATTTTTTGTTAAAAAAAAAAGTGTTGATGTTTGATCCCAGAATTTTTGTAATTGTGAAAACTTGTCTTAAAATATTATTTCATTGATAATCTAAAGCATTTTTTATGGGAATTTTACTAGGAAATTTTTTACATTAATAGCAAATTTTCAGAGAAAACTCTTCTCCTTCTTCAGGCTGTCTTGTTGTTGTCACTATCACGGTTACGGTTTACGGTTACGGTTAACCTTGACGGTTTAGGTTATTTTTCAACAAATCCTGCCAGATGTTAGGCAGGGAAAGTCCTTTGCAGTCATTGATGATGGAATTTTGATTTTTCTCAATCTCTATTCCTTCTTTCAGTTTTCTTTTTTGGGAATTGCTTTGGAAACTGATTACTTTAAGGGAATTCCAATCCATGCTGTGCCCAGTTTCTCTAACATGCCTATCTAATCCAGTCTTGTTGGAGCAATTTTTTATAGCTGCTTTATGCTCAGCTACACGAGTTTCTAGTCTGCGACCTGTTTCACCTATGCAAGATAGTCCACAACTACAATTTACTTCATAAACTACTCCTTGCATTTTTAAAATATCTTCTTCTCTTTGAACTATTTTAGGGAAAAATTTTTTAACTTTGTTCTCTAAACTTGGAGCTAGCCTAATATTGTATTTCTTACTAATTCTCTTTAAAGACTCAAATAAACCTTTGTGATAAGAAATTTTTCTAGTGAATTTTACTTGTTGCTTTTGTGGGTTCTTTGTACCATTAAAATTTAGAAGCTTCTCAATTTGTTCTTTAGGATAGTTATTCTCTGTAAGTATGACTTTAAGCTCTTCTTTATGGGCTTCTTTTTTATCTGCAGTAGAAACTATTTTATTAATTTTTTCTAAAAACTGACTTGCTACATTTTTCTTAATAGAAACTGGATGATAGGAATTGAAATCCAGTAGTCTTTTAGTATTCATTGGTTTTTTATACCAACTAGTGAGGAATTTTTCATCTTCATAATAGATAGTAATATCTAAGAAGTTTATTCTTCTTTCTTTTTGAAGTTCAATAGTGAACTTAAGGGAATCATCTAATTCATTGAATGAGTCAAGAATTCTTTCTGGAACAATTTCTGAGCTATCTATTATAAATAAGATGTCATCCATGTATCTGCTATATAAGCAGAAGTATGTGGGTTGTACTAGTATCTTTTCTTCTAGTTTTCCCACATAATAGTTAGCTAAGAGTGGGGAGAGTGGGGAGCCCATAGCTAGCCCCGATTTTTGAATGAAAAAAGTTTTCCCAAATTGAAAGTAGTTGTTCTGCAAAGAGAAAGTAAGCATTTCAAAAATTCCTACTAATATGTTTTTTTTTCCTTGTTGTGAAAAACTATTAGGTCTGCCAAGTCTTCCGCTATAAAGTCTATAAGTTGATCTATATTAATGTGAGTATACATAGACACTATATCTAAACTACCCATAATAGGAGAATCTAATTTAGGAAGAAGTTCTAGTTTTTTTTTTAGCTGCATTGAGTTTTTAATATTATTTCAGTTAATATTGGTAATCTTTATAAGTATTTGCTCATGTCATATAGATTAAAAAAAACAACAACACGATTAACTGGCAGTGTTCCCTGTTTACATAAACCAAAGTTAGTTTTCATCTATCAAATGTATTGCTGAAGAGTTTAGTGGAATATCAAAGAAAATATTGACTTTGATTTTGCACCACCAAAAGATATATCACTGCAAAAGTTCAATCATCAACTTAACCAATCAGAGGCTGCTTTAGAATCGTAATTGTCCTTGGCTTATTAATAGGTGGGTCAGTATTTACTTTGCTCACATACATACTCAAAAAGAGCAACTTGCTTGGGGGGGATACCTGGATTGATTGGGGTGAATTAATGCAGTTTTCCAGTTTGCTCTCTCAATTTCATTGCTGCATAGCATAAATGTATATCAGTATTTTATCTTGATATCTCTGTTTGTAGAAGACATTGGGAAAATTTCATTTTGACCACATAGAGGTGAGACAACTCATGATTTTTCATATGCTTAGCACTTTTCATGATCATGCATGAGATTTACCCACCTTTTTTGACATTGTTTTGGCTGTGTTTGATATTGTTACAAAACTGAAGTTATTTTTAGGGGGTCTGGCTGCTGCCTGTTATAAACGTAGACGAACTATTTTTGTTCCATATTGCATGTCGCTGCCATGGCTGCGAAGCATGCTACCCCCCCCCCCTCTTTGTGTTGCAAACTGGGGGTTTCCCCAATCATTAGAACCGCCACAATTCACATCCTCCACTCGTCGGTGACTACGCGCTTTGCTCCTGTTCTGATTTAAACGGTCTTTGTATTTCGTTAAAGGGGAAATAATAGAGCAGTATCCGAAGCAACAGATTGGAAGAATCAATCTGGATTCCTTATCAGATGTGCTTTCCTCTTCTGAGGACTTTTCTTTGTATTGTTGACAACATTTGTGCGATGTAGGCACATTGAAACCACATGGCCTTGTTTTGATTTTCCCGACCCACCGTGGGTATTATGTTGAGAAAAGAGGTAAGTGTTACTGTTTTTATTGCTTTTAAGGTACGTTTAGTGTTTACTGCTGTTGTATTCAGTCTTGAATATTTAACATTCACAACACATCTCTGAGAAATGGCTGCTATTTTGAGAGCAAATGAAGAAAGTAAGGCACGTTTGATTTTGATGCAAGTGAAAAAAATAAGTTTCGTTTTGAATGGCTTATGAAATTTGTGGTCATCAAAGATTTTAATTCAGAAATGAAAATAAATGCTGGTGATGTCATTCAAAAAGTTGATGTGAGTGGTAAGGCATTGTGCAGTTTGTGCTCTGACCTAATATATTATGAAAGCAAAAGGTTTTCTGCAATATCCAACCATTTGAAAAGTAGGAAACACGTGGAGAAAGATAAAATTAAGAAAAAATTACAGTTTACAGAGTAATTTTTTTAATTTAGAGAAACCAACAGTTATAGGAATGTCTTCTAAAGTATTGCAATTACCATTAAAAGTGTCATTGTGTGACAGAATTTCAAATTCTCAGGCTCTTGTTTTTTAGGAGTCTTGGCTGAACACAACCTACCATTCACCATGGCCTCTGTGATATTGATGTTGTCAAAGCTTTGGCTGCAGATAGAAAGGCATTATCACATCTTTCTATGCATCCTACAAAATGAGGTTTGGTGTGGCAAAAACGTTTTTTGACCAGACAGTAGATTTTCTAAAAACTGTGCCCTTCTCCCTAAATATTGCTGAAGCCACTCGTAACAATTACAAGTGTGTTGTGAGCATATTGGTTAGTTTTTCTTCTTCTGCTATAAACAGAGTTGTAGTTGAACATCTTACACCTCTGAATGCAGTGATGGAAAGTTGCAAAATCATTTTTGGAACAGGTAAAATACATTTTTGGAGCAGCAAAGTGCATTTTTAGAGCAGATGAAATACAGTTTTGGAGCAACAAAATGCATTTTAGGAGCAACAAAATGCATTTTAGGAGCAACAAAATGCATTTTTGGTGCAGGTAAAATACAATTTTGGAGCAGCAAAATGCATTTCTGGAGCAAAAAAAATACATTTTTGGTATAAGAAAACATTTTTTTGGAGCAGGTAAAATATTAACTGATAGAACAAACTCTTAAGCAAAAAAATGTTTTGGAGCTAGATGCACCCTACCCAAATTTAAAACATCTTACATTGAAATACACACACATATACACAAAGATTTTAGATTTGAAATAGATAAAAAATTTTGTAACCATAGCAGGATTCTATTATTACTCATTTATTTTACAAAAAATGTTCAATCTGTTAAATTTTTGCTGCTTTTCTCAATATTTAATTGTTCACTTCTATTTTTTTCTAATTTTTTAAGATAGTTAGCTCAGTGTTTTGCTTTGCTTCTTTTAATAGTACCTGTCCACTTTCTATTGCACTCGTCTCTTTTTTATATGCCACATTCAATGTTCATCTCAGCATTGTTTAACATTTTCTGAGAGGAATCCAACTGCTGCAAAAGTTCAGCTTCATGTTTCAAATCACCTTTGAACATTCAATTTCTTCTTCTCTTTTTCACTTATTTTGCTGCATTTTCCCAGCACCTAATCTGCTCTTTATATATTTTTTCAGGATTCTTTATAAGCTGTCAAAGTTTTTTGGTTACATTAATTTTTTAATTTTACCCACATCTCCATTTAGTCTCTTGACATGATCTTTGTGCTTCTTGCTCTCCGCATGACGCCTAACAATCATCGCGGCCGCAAGGCGCTACACTAAAATCACAGCCACATGGCTTACAAAATGTGATTCGACAAAACTTTTAGATGCTCCATAAAAGGGCCATTCTTTACTATATCATCATCATCATCATCATTGTCAACCATTATCAATCCACTGCTGGACGAAGGTCTCCCCAAGTTTCCTCCACAACGGTCTGTCTTGTGCCAGTCTCCTCCATGTCACCCCTGCATACTTTCGAATTTCATCCACCCATCTCCCATGTGGTCTTCTTCTGGGTCTTTTCCTGTCCCTTGGAATCCAATCTAAAATTTCGGCTGTCCATCGATGATCTGTCCTTCTGGCAGTATGTCCAGCCCATTGCCATTTCAGGGATTTAACTCTGACCATGATGTCTTCCACTCTCGTCATTTTTCGGATCCACGAGTTCCTCTTCTTATCTCTCCTGGTTACACCAAGCATGCACCTCTCCATGAATCTTTGAGTTGTCTGCAGCCTTTGTATGTCTCTTTTAGTTAAGGTCCACGTCTCTGCACCATACGTAAGCACTGGAAGGATGCATTGATCAAACACTTTTCTTTTAAGACATAATGGCATATTGCTCTTGAAAATTATGCTGTTTCTTCCAAAAGCTCTCCAGGCAAGTTTTGTGCGCCGATTAATTTCTTCATCAATGTGACCCTCACTTGATATCTGCTGTCCAAGATAAACGTATGTGTCTGTTATCTCCAGCTTTTCTCCATCAATCGATAAATCTTCATTTCTTGTAAAAGCATTGAACATCACTTTTGTCTTCTGAAAGTTCATTTTTAATCCCACTTCTTTACTCTTGTCAGCAAGTTACTATATATATATATATATATGGTGATAGACTTGACGATAAGTTTTATCTGACTTCTTTTTTTGTCGTTGTTGTCACAGCTGTTTCACTGCTACGTTTCATTTTGTTTTAATCTAAATGAACCCTTTCCACTCGAATAACTTTTCATCCATACTCATCCAGCATTTTTTTTTTTTTTTATTATTAGAGGCCTCAACTTAGCAGTGAAAGCTCAGCTTTGGCCCGCCAGCCCCGACATATGAGAATTAGAGGCATCATTGGCGTGGCTGGTGACACCCGACCTATTTGGTGAAAAAGAAAGGTCTCGCAAGCCCTGGTATATGAGCTATACAGGTGTTATAGGTGTGGTGGATGACACCCGACACGACATGCGAACTATTCGGCGTAAAAGAAACTTCCCGCGAGTGCCGACATGCGAGCTATAGAGGCGTCATCGGCATGGAAGGTGACACCCGAGATATTCGGCAAAAAAGAAATGTCTTGCAAGACCCGACATACGAGCTATAGAGTAAATATCTTATTGGAACCCAAAAATTTTTGTGTTTTTTGGTCCGCGTTGATTATTCACACCAAAAGTTCCATAGTAGGGCAAATTCCATGCCAAGTGATCCAATTTTTAATGGATTTTTTACCTCATGTCTTCCAATTTTCATGAAATTTTGCACACTTGTTGAATGATCAAAACTAAGTTTAAATCTAAAATTTTTATTTCATCCCGTTTTTGAGTTATGAGGGTTTGAAATTAAAAAAAAAAAAAAAGACAATTTTGGCCTTTCTGGACTATACAAAAACCTTGAAAGCTCAGACCAGAATTGAGATATGTCAAAACAAAAAATACCACTATCTTCAGAAATTCATGGGCTTTAATATGATATGCCACATAACTGACTTATTTCAAATTTTAAAACTAAGTTACAAAATTAAAAATTTTAAAAAGTGATTAAAAAATATGAGTAAACATTTTCAAAAAAATTGTATTGATTATATCATATTTCTAAAAGCTTTCTGCAAAATTTCATCTTGGGATCTCAATGGGATCAGATTTTTAAAAAATATTTTGTGAACACATGTCTGCCTTATTAGGCTATGTTCAGGATAAATTGGTCTTATTGGAGTGAAATAAAACAAAATAAACAAGACTTCAAACCATCATCATCATCGTCGTCAACCATTATCAATCCACTGCTGGACGAAGGTCTCCCCAAGTTTCTTCCACAACGGTCTGTCTTGTGCCAGTCTCCTCCATGTCACCCCTGCATACTTTCGAATTTCATCCACCCATCTCCCATGTGGTCTTCTTCTGGGTCTTTTCCTGTCCCTTGGAATCCAATCTAAAATTTCGGCTGTCCATCGATGGTCTGTCCTTCTGGCAGTATGTCCAGGTCCAGCCCATTGCCATTTCAGGGATTTAACTCTGATAATGATGTCTTCCTCTCTTGTAATTTTTCTGATCCACGAGTTCTTATTTCTCCTGGTTACACCAAGCATGCATCTATCCAAGCTTCTTCGAGTTGTCTGCAGCCTTTGTATGTCCCTTTTAGTTAAAGTCCATGTCTCTGCGCCATACGTAAGCACTGGAAGGATGCATTGATCAAACACTTTTCTTTTAAGACATAATGGCATATTGCTCTTGAAAATTATACGGTTTCTTCCAAATGCCCGCCCGGCAAGTTTTACACGGCGATTAATTTCTTCCTCAATGTGGCCTTCACTTGATATCTGTTGTCCAAGATAAATGTATGTATTGGTTATCTCCAGCTTTTCCCCATCAATCGATAAATCTTCATTTCTTGTAAAAGCATTGAACATCACTTTTGTCTTCTGAAAGTTCATTTTTAATCCCACTTCTTTACTCTTGTCAGCAAGTTCCTGGATCATACTCTGCAGCTCTGATGGGGTAGTTGTAAAATTCACTACGTCATCAGCAAATCGAAGGTGGGTTAGATAATCTCCATTAATCTTTATTCCCTTGTTTTCCCAGCTCAGCGATTGAAAGACACCCTCCAATGTGGCATTAAAGAGCTTTGGAGATATGGTGTCACCTTGTCTCACTCCCTTTCCAATTTTTATGTGTGTTGTATTTTCAAACAGCCGAATCTTTGCATTTGCATAGATGTTATTAGTAATATTAATGTATGCATCTTCAATACCGCAGGATTTCAGAGCCAATGTAACTGCTGATGGTTTCACCGAATCAAAGGCTTTTTCATAATCGATAAAAGCCATGCACAATGGAAGTTCATATTCCCTTGCTCTTTCAATAAGGTTCTCTCAGTACGTGGATATGATCTATTGTGCTGTAGCCACTCCTGAATCCAGCTTGTTCTCTCGGTTGAGCCATGTCCAGTGTTACCTTTAAGCGGTGTGAAAGAACTTTAGTGAAGATTTTATAAACCACTGATAGGAGGCTGATAGGTCTGTAGTTCTTGAGATCCTCAATGTCACCTTTTTTATGTAGCACGATCATTGTAGCGGTGTTCCAATCCTCAGGAATCTTCCCTTCATTAAGGCATCGAGTGAAAATTTGGGCGAGTACTGTTTCGATTTCTCCACTTGCTTCTTGTATGATGTCTACAGTAATCCCATCTTCTCCTGGAGCTTTTCAACCGCTTCATGTTCTTGATTGCATGTGCAACTTCTGCTGGGAGGACTGGAAAAACTCTGGTACCTTTCATGATGTCTGGAGTACATGTATCATCCCTTTCATATAATTTGGAGTAGAAATCTTTCACTCTTGTCAAAATTTCGCCTCTATTTCTTGTTACAGAACCATCTTCTTTTCTCAGTGCCATAATCTGTTTTCTTCCCTTACTGAGATGTCCCTTTGCTATCTTTAGGCTTTGGTTGTTTTCAATTGCTTTCCTTACTAGTTCACAGTTGAATTTCCTTACGTCTTCAGTGATACTTTTTCGTACTGTCTTGCATAGCTCTATGTATTCCACTTTGGAAGTCACATCTTCTTTAGTTGTCCTCATCTCTCTTCTTTTTTGCATCAACATTTTGGTTTTTCCTGATAATTTGTTCGCATGCAACTTGTTCTTAGACCCAGCTAATTTTGTTGCTGTTTCTATAAGAGCTTTGGTTACTTTTCTGTTAACTTCAGAAATATCCATTTCTTCTGATGTTAGGCCTTCTAAAGCAGAGAATCTGTTCTTCAGTTCCAACTTGAAGGTATTATGGTGTTTTTTAAGGTTGGTTATGTCAATAGATTTTGTTAGTCTTATGAGCTTGCCACGTTCAAGTTTAGTGTTGAGATGCATCTTACGTCTCGCCAATCTATGGTCACTACCTGTGTTGAACTTGTTTAGCACACTGCAGTCTTCTATGACAAATTTTTTGTTACACATAATAAAATCAATTTCACTTGTCGTCCCATTTGGATGTCTCCATGTCCATTTCCTGTGTGGCTTTTTCTTGAAGGAGGAGTTCATGATGAAAAACCCTTCTGCCTCTGCAAGCTCAACGAGAGTATTTCCACGCTGGTTTCTGTTGCCGTGACCAAATTTACCTACTGAAGTTTCATTCTGTTGCCGTTGCCCTATTTTTGCATTGAAATCTCCCATAATTATCTTTAAGTGCTGCTTACCTTTATTATTTAGATGACGAATTTCCTCATAAAATTCTTCAATTTCTTCTTCAGGATGACTTGTGGTGGGTGCAGAAGTTTGAATAATCTGAGCCTGGTATCTTCTCGAGAGTTGGATAACGAGTCGTGCAGCTCTGTCAGAGGAACTTTCTACTTCTACAACTTTATCCTTCAGTTTCTTGTTTATTATAAATCCAACACCACTAGTTCTGCCAGTATCTGTCCCATGATAGTAGAAGAGATGTCCACTTTTCAGTTCAATGAGATCTTCTCCTTTTCTCCTTACCTCACTTAGCCCGACGATGTCCCACTTGATCCTTTGTAGTTCCTCTTCCAATTCAAAAATCCTTGAATCAGAAGATAGGGAGTGTCCATTATATGTAGCCAAGGTCAGCATCAGATGGCAGCCTAGTCCGGTCCTCTGGGGAATTCTTAGCACCCTCTGCCTTCATGTCGCACTGGCCGCTGCCTTGGCCAGGTACATTTCAGCTGCTGGAGACTGAGGGCCAAGATTTAAGTTGTGGAATCATTTTGGAGGGGTTTGGCCATAACTCACCACGCTGGCCAAGCGGGTTGGTGAGTGTGGGATAGCATTTCCTCTAATCCCGATGGTATAGTTATACCGCTATTGGCGGTCGTCAGAGCCCCTTTAGTGGGAACAGGATGCACCACGAGAAGGCGGGGTTGACATTTGTCAAGAAGAGGCTGTGATGTTACGCATCACCTGACCCTTACATCCCACTTCAAACCATAATATCAGTTATTTCAGGAATTTCTTTAAAAAGTTATTCAATTAAAAGCTATCTGAAAAACTATCGGGCTTTTCTTAAAAAAATAATTTCTATAGTGGAGTGACAGCTTGCTGTTGCATGATAAAACCAGTTTCATCTTGTTTGAACCAGCACTAACTGGCTCTGGCTTGTATGGACAAGCTGTTGCTTGTTGTACAGGGCTCAGTGGTGAGTTTTGAGACTCAGTCTTTCCTTAGCTCTTAGGTTGATCTGTTGGTGTCTTTGTGCTCCAGCTGTTTTATTGACATTTTGGTGGGAATACAGAAGTTAACTAGATTTACTAATTTTTATTGTGAATCTGAGGTGTACTAATATATTTTCACTAGACTATGGCTGCAACAGAAAAAAAATGTCTAATTTAATATGTTGCTGTGATCCTTTTAATAAAATTGGTCACAAGACTATTAAAAATGTAAGGCCTGTTCAGAATTGGATGTGGGAAATGCAGCCAGAGATTAATCATGGCATGAAGATATGTGACAGTTGCAGAAAACAGTTGCCGAAAGAGAAGAAAGACGGAGAAATAATGGATGAGGAGGATAATGAGTCAAGACAGCCAGATGTTGAAGCTGAAGTACCGTTTTTAGAATCAAATATGGCAATTGAATATTTGAACAAGTCTTTGTCCTGTATTGAAGAATCACAAATTGCAAAGAAACAGATAATACGTGAACCACGATACTGCAAAAGAAAACTAGAGAATGCAAAGAAGAGTCTTGCTGCTGCATTTGTCAAAGACAAAAGACTAGAAAACTCAGGTATATCTAGTGAAGAATTTGACACAGATTCAGAGATAATCAAACAGCTTAAAGAAAGGTTCAGACAAACACAGATGAGAAGTGAAAAATTTCTTATTTTGTCTGTTCTTCCCAAAAGCTGGTCTTGTAAAAGAATTAAAAAGGAATTCTCAGTAAGTGACCGAATGGCAAGGAAAGCAAAAGCCTTAGTTAAGGAAAAAGAAATTCTCAGTAAGTGACCAAATGGCAAGGAAAGCAAAAGCCTTATTTAAGGAAAAAGGAATTTTGTCTATACCAGTTCCAAAAATAGGCAAAATGTTAGATGCTGAAGTTCAAGACACAGTCAAAACCTTTTGTAATAGTGATAAGGTAAGCCAAATAATGCCTGGAAAGAAGGACTGCGTGACTGTTAAAACAGAAGATGAAACATCCATACATCTGCAAGAAAGACTTATTTTAGAAAACCTTAAAGAAATATACCAACTGTTTAAAACTCTGCATCCCACAGTTAAAATTGGCTTTCAAAATTTGCAGAACTTCGACCAAAGAATTGTTTCCTTGCGGGTGCAAGTGGTACTCAATGTGTTTGTGTATGTACCTACCACCAGAATGTTAAGTTGATGATAATTGGTGGAAAATTGGAAGACAATTCTGAACGATGGATCTAAGCTTAATGACTATAAAACATGCATTGATAAAATAATGTGCCAAGTTCCTACTCCTCAGTGTTATTTAGGTAGCTGTAAGAGTTGTCCAGGAATAGAAACCTTAAAGGAACAGCTTATGAACAGTATGGAAGAACAGATGATAGAAAGTATTACCTACAAACAGTGGGTTTCGGTTGATAGGTGTACTTTCGAGACATTAACAAAGCCTGCAGAAGAATTTATTGAAAATTTGTGTGAACAGCTGGTATTAAAAACTCACTCTTTCATTACACATCAACAAGCAGCATACTACTCACACCTGAAAGCGAACATTCAGGAGAATCAGGCCTTGATAACATTGGACTTTTCAGAGAACTACTCTTTTGTCCTCCAAGATGAAGCCCAGTCATTCCACTGGAACAACAACCAGGCAACAATTCATCCATTTGCTGTATATTATAGTCAAAGAAGGGAGATTAAGTTCAAAAGCTTCGTTGTGATTTCCGAATGCTTAACACACAATACTATAGCTGTTCATACTTTTCAGAATAAGCTGATCTCATTTCTCAAGGAAAATTTTATTCTGTCCTTGGAAATTTTTTTGTATTTTTCTGATGGATCAAGTGCACAATACAAAAATAAGAAAAATTTCTCAAACCTGTGTTACCATAAAGAAGATTTTGGTATTTATGCATAGTGGCACTTCTATGCAACAGCACATGGAAAAGGAGTATGCAATGGTTTGGGAGGGACAGTCAAGCACCTTGCAGCCAAGGCAAGTTTACAGATCTCCTACACAGACCAAATTATGACACCACTTAAACTCTCACTGGTGCCAAGATAACATCCCTTCCATCCAGTTCTTATTTTCAACAAATGAGGATTACAAAATAGAAGAAATGTCCCTAAAGCAACGCTTTGAAAGAGTGAAAGTGATCAAGGGAACACAAGGATTTCACTGCTTTATTCCATCTACAATCAGTCCAACAGAAATTGTGACCAAGGTGTACTCCTTTAGCAATGAGAGTCAGATGTTTGACATTGAAGGAGGTACAAAATCTCTGGATATGGTTGAAATAACTGGATATGTAACATGTGAATACAATAAAAAATGGTGGTTGACCTATGTGCTGTCGGTGGACTATGAAAGGGAAGAAGCCTATGAAAGTGAAGAAGCAACTGGGAGCTTCTTACACGCCTGGCCCAGCATCATAATTTGTTTACCCATCTAGTCAGGATGTACTTAAAGTAGAGCGAGCACAAATTCTAACAAGGGTCGAACCAAGGACTGCAACTGGTCGCACTTACACTTTGACAAAAAATGAAATGTGGTGTGCAACAGATGCTCTTGAAAAGCATCTGGATAAGTATAAATAATGGAAGAATACAAGTTTTCAGACCCATTTGATATGTAAGTTATTTTTTTTTTCTAATTTTGTTTGATATCTATTTTGTTATAATGTTCATGATATGAAGTACAAACAAGAATTTTTTTAACACTTAAAGGTGTGACAAATTTTTTGATTTTCCTCACAAAATAAACCTGATGAGGTAGTAAGAATTCTGAATAATTTCCCCAATGCTCTATTCTGTTGCGATAAAAAATTAATATCAAGACACTGCAGGGAGAAGTGCCAGTTATCAATACAATTACAATTAGACTCATTAAGAACAATGTGCTATTTTTTAAAGTATGATTCGATTGAGATCCCAAGATCAAATTTTGCAGAAAGCTTTTAGAAATATGAAATAATAAATACAAATTTTTTGAAAATGTTTACTCATTTTTTTAATCACTTTAAAATTTTAAATTTTGTAACTTAATTATAAAATTTAAAATAAGTCCATCATGTGGCACATCATATTAAAGCCCATGAATTTCTGAAGAGAGTGGCATTTTTAGTTTTGAAATATCTCAATTCTGGGCTGAGCTTTTAAAGTTTTTGTGTAGTCCAGAAAGGTCAAAATTGTCAATTTTTTTAAATTTCAAACCCTCATAACTCAAAAACCAGATGAGATCTTCTCTTATACTACTGTTAGAAAACTGAAAATGAAAGCAATATAAAATGGTAAGGTAAAAGTCATTGGATTACTTGACATGGAATGATCCAGTAACAAATAAATATCCACTAATGGATCTAAATACTATTACGTGCCTTTTAATCATTAGTCGATACGAAGCACATTATTGGTGTGTCAGTTGACTTTGTTTGTGGATTCATTGATAATTCCCAACACATGCTGGAATTATTCCAACTATAATTCCATTGGGAGATGTAACACTTGATTTTTAATCTTTCTTTTATGTATATTATTGCACTTTAGTTCCAACACCTTAAATGTTAAAATCACTATATACATGTAGATAAAATATCCTATTCCATCGATGTTCACCTGTACTTGTTGCACCAGCAGTTAAATTTGAAGTTCAAACATATTTCACCATTAAAATCCAATAAAATGTTTAAAATCACGGCATGCTCGAGATCACCACCATCAAAACCCACCATACTCTCGTTAAAGCTTTTCAACTCACACTGCTGGCTACCAAAATGCAGCACCAAGAAGGACACGAGATAGCAAAGCCAGATTTACTGGACACATAACAACAGATACAAAGATGAAATGATTGAGCTTACAAGCCCGTGTGACTTGCGGAACACGCAGACCTCAATAGTTTGTGTGGCCCCCATGACTGGCAATAATGGTTGCTACACGCTGCGGCATCGAATGAAAGAGGCTTTGGATGTGGACTTGGGATATGTCAGTTCAGGCTGCTTCCACACGTTGCCACAGTTCATCAGGCGTAGCCACGGGTGGTGCTTGCCAGGCCACTCGGTTGCTGATCAGCGACCAGACGTGTTCGATGGGCGACATATTCTGGAGAACAGGTGTGCCATGGCAGCAGTGACACCTGGTGGGCCATGAAAAATTGTTGCATGATTGATCCGTGCCACGTGCGGGCGCGCATTGTCCTGTTGAAACGTGGCCACTGGCAGGTCCTGCAGGTAAGGGAGGACTACAGGCTCCAAAATGTCGGAGATGTAGCGGTGGCTGTTGAGTGTACCGGTGAAATGTTACCAGGGGGTGCGGGTGTCATATTCAATTGCGCCCCAAACCATAACGCCAGGGAATGGACCGGTCGGGATGCATAATGCAGGCGTCATACGGTCTCTCGCCGCGGTGCCGCCACACACGGATCCGACCATCGTGGTGTTGCAGGCAGAAGCGGGATTCGTCGGAGAAGACAAGTCTTGCCATTCCGTAGTCCAGGTGCAGTGTTCAACGGCCCACTGCCGCCGCACTCGCCTGTGGTGTAACGTCAATGGTAATCCGAGCAATCGGCGCCGTGCGACAAGTCCCTGCTCCTACAGACGACGTGGAACGGTACGTGCTGACACAGGTTGTTGCGCAACATACCCTAATTCTTGCGCTAGCGTTAGTGATGTGGCGGTGTGAGCCGTCAATGCCCGCCGCACAACATGCCGGTCCTCTGGTTCGGTGGTGTGCCACGGCTGTGGCAATCGCTCACATCAGTCCGTCCGTCCGTCCATCACTCCTACACCCACCGAATCCATATACGCCTCACTGTGGCTGGATGTCGTCCCACACGGGCGCCGATGTCTCGGTACGATAAACTGCTGTCGCGATAAGCCACTATTCGTCCTCTGTCGAACTCCGAATCATGCTGAAATGACTGCCGTATTCTGCGACGAGGCATCAGGAAGATTCCCACGCACAGGTCCGACCTCACAATACACTTCCACTACTTACACCCTGCCTTCTGTGCACCCTTCTTATAGTGCTTCTCGGTGGCGTGCCACCCGCACATGATTTTCATATGCTCTGCAATGCTAATTGTTTGCATGTCCTATCGCGGGCGAGGCATGCTGCGAATTTCAGGCCAATCAGATGCTTCCTTCTTTGTGTTGCATTTTGGGTGGTCAGCAGTGTATATAAAGCCATCATCAGAACCTTTATCCGATACACGATGTGTTGCAGACCGACAATGTGCGCTAGATGATTCGACTACGGGGTCTCTCTACGTGAGCGAAAGGGCTAAAAGATCACGTGCATGTCCCTGTATTCTTGAGTTTCGTGCTTTTTTGATACTGTGCTGCCAACTATATTTTATTTGCTGTTTAATTCTATGTTTTCTTCATTCCTTTTTGTCCCACCTTTCTTTTTCCATTGCTGTTCTTTATATTTTCTTTTCCTTTTAATTAATGCTTTCCAAGGTTCTGCTATAAATAATTTGTTCATTATTATTATAGGCTCTGTGTTTATTTTTTTCTATGGTGAGAGCCTCGGAGTACCTTAACTCCCATTCATTCCTATATCCGCTCTTGATTTTAATATCTTCAAATTTTGGTTTTGCATTTTCTTCAATACAGTACTTGCACCATTGCTGTAACATTCTCTCCTTTTTCCCAATTTTTAATATGTTGATTTCTTCTTTTTAATAAGTCTATTTTTGGTTGATCCATAATAATATATACTTTTTTTTTTAATACTTGGCTATTCTAAAGGTATTCTATATACTCTTTCTTTTTGTAAATCTGGAATTTTTTGCCTTGTATTATTTATCATTGTAGACATTGTTGTTACAGATTGTCCAATATTTTTCTTATATCTTGCTACTTCATGATTAATTCTTCCTGTTACTCCATCAATATATGGAAAAGAACCTATGTATTGCTTTTGGTCTTGTTCATGTTTCTCTTCTCTTTGCCTGGTGGTCTTACTCATATTGTTTATTGTAGCCTCACATTTTTTTATTAAGTCTTCTATTACATGTTCAGAATATCCATATTTCTTTGCTACTGTTGTTATCCACATTAATTCTTCTTTCTGAAATTCAATATTGCTTGTATGTGTATATGCTCTTTTTATCAGATTGTAAAGAGCATTTCTTTTTTGTGCTATCGGATGGTTAGTTATTTGGAATCAATATTGGTTCATAGGATGGTTTCCATGTATTTAAAATTGAAATTCATGTTCTGTTCTTGTTTATACAGACATCTAGGAAGGATATACTTTTGTTTTGCTCCATTTCCGAGGTTAGAACTATGGTTGGAAAAATTTCTGTAAACCTTTTTGCTAAGCTTTCTAAGTTCTCCTCTTGTATATTTGAAACCAAAAAATGTCATCCACATAACGTTTATATATTAGTGGTGGTTCTGTTAATGTATTTATTATCTTGCTTTCAAGTTCTTGTAAAATTATCTCAGCAAATAAACATGAAAGAGGTGATCCCATTGTACCACCTTTTTCTTAGACATATGTTATTGTTATAACAAAAATAATTATTTTTTGTAATATATGATAAGATACTTCCAGAACCAGGGCCGCAATCCATCCGTGCACGTTAATGAATCCGATACTAGTGAAACACTAAAACTCGCTAGAGCTCCAATGATTTTAATAGCACACATATCACTAAGCTGTTCTCCGAGATTCAGAGGTTAGCTCCAAAAAGAAATACAAACTTCCAGATATTTTTACTTATTGTTGTCGTATCAAACTTCTCCATTTACAGCGATCTTGACATACAACTCGTGCTTCACTGATATCCATTACACGCCGTACACAAGATCTTTTATACCTCATATTCTTTTTCTCATGTAGACACTCCTGAATCTGATCCACCCATGTCTTCCTCTGCCTTTCCTTCTTGCCACTTGGGCTGAAAAGTTTTTCTTAGTAAGCATTTCATCACTTAATTCTTTCAACATGACCAAACCACCAAAGCATATTGGTCTCCACATTGCTAACAACATTTTGCTTCACATCACACAACTGCAACACATCTTCATTCCTCACACAATCAGATCGTGTCTTGCCACAAACTTCACGTAAGTAACGCATTTCTCCAGCACACAAACGACTCCTATGTTTCTTCTGCAGTACCCAGGTTTCACTGCCATACATCAGAGTAGGAACAATTACAGTTTCATACACAGCCATGCGGGACTCTCTAGAGAACCCATGATTCTTGTGAAAACCTCCCAGAGCAGCTATGACTTTCAAAGAAGAATTCACTCGCCTACTGATTTCACCATCCAACTTGTTCTCTCTGTCAAACATGCTTCCTAAATACACAAACTCACTCACCTGGTCAATCACAGTGCCATTTATACTTACATTACATTCAGTGCTACCCATTCCTCTCTCAAACACCATAACTTTGGGTTTTCTCTTATTTATACTCAGTTTGAATTTCATGCAAACTTCGTGCATCCGAGTCAACACACTCTGCAACTCACTTTTGCTCTCTGCCAACAGGACAGTATCATCAGCATACAGCAATCTGCACACACGGATATCACCAAGACATAAACCACTATTATCTATTTTGGCATCACGCATGCATGCATCCATAAATATATTAAACAGCCATGGTGACATTACACAACCATGGTGACATTACACAACCATAGTGACATTACACAACCATGTCTAACTCCTGCACCAATGGAAAACCATTTTGATAAAACATGTGACATTACACTATTAAGTAGATTCCCAGTAACACCATATTCATTCAATACTTTCCGCAAAAGTGTCCTATTCACTCGGTCGTAAGCTTTCTCTAAATCTATGAAGGCAGTAAAAACTTTCTTCCCAACAGCCAGATACTTTTCAATCATTGTGCGTAATGCAAAAATCTGGTTAGCGCAGCCTTTACCAGGCATAAAACCACTCTGAACATCCCACACTTTCAATGATGCAAGACCCCGTACTTTTTCAATAACAACCTTACCAAACACTTTCCCTGGCACACTCAATAGGCAAATACCACGATAGTTCTTGCATTCAGTCTGATCACCTTTTCCCTTATACAAGGGAACAATGATAGCATAGCATCCTTCCAATCCCGAGGAACCATTTCTAACTCCCAGCACAACTGGCAAATTTCAGTTAACCAGTCAATTATAGAGTCACCACCATATTTCAACATCTCTGCAGTTATGCCATCAACTCCTGGAGCCTTACCATTCTGAAGAGATTTTAGAGCTTTACACACTTCTTCTCTTGAGATCCCTCCTGTGCTTTCATCCCTCATTGTGACATCATCCGCATCTGTCTCAGAATCATCTTTGCTTTCCTGATCTAATAACTCACAGAAGTATTCACCCCATCTGTCACTTAACTCATTGGGCTCCCATATTATTTCCCCAATCTCATTCTTCACACAACTTACAATTTTGTTTCCCCTATTTTTCCCGAGTCTCATGTACTTCCAGAAGGACTTCCTATCTTTCTAAAAAGCCAGTTCATGCCTTTCCACTTTCTCCTTCCTATCTTTTGCCTTACTGTGGCGAACCAGCTTAGCAGCTTCACGCATCTTACAGCGATATTCATCCACAGAGACTCTACCTTGCAACATCCCCAAATAGGCTTCCTTCTTTCTCTTTACTGCCTCATTAATAGCACACAAATTCAGTAAAATAAGAACAAATAAACTTGTGAGATCTTTCGAGTTTCCTAAAACTCATCTTCAGATGAAAAACAAATTAAGCCCTAAGTTCGGGTAATCAAGGTAGTTATACACATATGTAACAACTACATCGGTGTGCAACGGGTGACGTACATAGCCCTTCACCCGATTGGTTGGGACGCTACTCATGTAGAAGTTTGACAGCTGTGAGGAAATGACTATACAGAAAAAAACAAGTGGGTGCGGGGTGGGAATCCCACCCTGAACTTAAAACATATTAACATGAAGCTGACGATATTATATAATAAATCTAATCACCACAACACAATATTCATAAAACAATAATACTCCAGAAATGAGAAATAAATACTTACATATGATGCTAAGCAATTTGTAGCTTAGAATTATATCAATCATACAGAAGAGCCAATTAGTTCATTAACAGTATTGTTCAAAATCTCAAGTGAGAAACAAATTTAAAGTGCAGCCAGTTATATTCTGTTTTAAATTATCCATGAGTTAAAACCTAATCTGCTTCCAAGGACTTGGTAAGAGTTCTGGTAAATTGTCATTACAACACTTGGGTCCTTTTGACACAATCACCATACTTTCTGTGAATAACATGGACGAAACAGAGCCTGGAGTAATAGTAACATAGGCATCAGCCCACATAGGTGAGTGTGACCCCTCATATACAAGTCGTGCTAGGGCTGTATTTCGGAGCCCATTCTTAATGGCATACTAATGCTCTTTCAGTCTAGGTCCCAATATTCTTTTAGTGGAGCCCACATAAATACTATTTGGGATATCATTATCACAACTTTTTAGAGGTATTTCATACACCCTGTACCTTTCTGTATGGGAGACCTGGTCTCGATCATGTTTGATCAAGTTAAACAAGTTGACAGTTGTTACCCCAAAATCTATGTCGTATTGTCAACATATGGCCTTAAGCAACGGGGTTATCGTAGGGTAGTAATGCATATAACCCACAAACTTTTTTAATCTGTTGTCACTTTGCAGGGTATTTGATCTTTCTCATCTAATTTTCCCAAGCACAGACTGAATGGTTGACCTGTGGTAACCATGGGTCATAGAAGAAAGAGTTCTTCCCAATTTTAAGCCCAGTCCATGTTTATGCTTTTACAATATGTGGGCAATGTGCTGGTTTTTTGGAACCACCCTAAGGAGGAATTAAGTCTATTTGCGGAACATATGTCATCTCAGTATCAATCGTTAGTGTTCCCGGTGGAGGTAGAGAAAGAAGGTCGCCTACCATTTTTGGATTTTGAATTTGAGAGGGACTAGGTCACAGGTTCGTTGCAATATTCGGTCTTCAGGAAAGAATAGTCTATTGCTAGTTTGATACCTGCCTCGTCTGCGCACCCAAAGAGTTAAAAGTTTAGATTTTGAACAATACTGTTAATGAACTAATTGGCTCTTCTGTATGATTAACTATATGATGAGAAGAGCTTTCACCCACTCCTCAAATAATAGCAGACATAGCAGATGTGATTTAGAAATCACTAGAGTATTTGAAATTGCTATGACCCATGGTTACCACAGGTCAACCATTCAGTCTGTGCTTGGGAAAATTAGATGAGAAAGATCAACTACCCTGCAAACTGACAACAGACAAAAAAATTGTGGGTTCTATGTATTACTACCCTATGATAACCCCATTGCTTAAGGCCATATGTTGACCATACGACATAGATTTTGGGGTAACAACTGTCAACTTGTTTAACTTGATCAAACATGATCGAGACCAGGTCTCCCATACAGAAAGGTATGGGGTGTTCAAAAAACCTTTAAAAAGTTGTGATAATGATACCCCAGGTAGTATTTATGTGGGCTCCACTAAAAGAACATTGTGACCTAGACTGAAAGAGCATAAGTATGCCATTAAGAATGGACTCTGAAATACAGCCCTAGTATGACTTGTATATGAGGAGTCACACTCACCTATGTGGGCTGATGCCTGTGTTACTATTACTCCAGGCTCTGTTTCGTCCATGTTATTCACAGAAAGTATGGTGATTGTGTCAAAAGGACCCAAGTGTTGTAATGACAATTTACCAGAACTCTTACCAAGTCCTTGGAAGCAGATCAGGTTTTAACTCATGGATAATTTAAAACAGAATATAACTGGCTACACTTTAAATTTGTTTCTCACTTGAGATTTTGAACAATACTGTTAATGAACTAATTGGCTCTTCTGTATAATTGATATAATTCTAAGCTACAAATTGCCTAGCATCATATGTAAGTATTTATTTCTCATTTTTGGAGTATTACTGTTTTGTGAATATTGTGTTGTGATGATTAGATTTATTATATAATACCATCAGCTTCATGTTAATATATTTATAAGTTCAGGGTGGGATCCCCACCCCATACCCACTTGTTTTTCTTCTGTATAGTCATTTCCTCACAGCTGTCAAACTTCTACATGAGTAGCCTCCCAACCAATCTGGTGAAGGGCTATGTACGTCACCCGTTGCACACCAACGTAGTTGTTACATATGTGTATGTATACCATGA
Source organism: Macrothele yani (assembly GCA_039090855.1). NCBI lineage: Eukaryota > Metazoa > Arthropoda > Arachnida > Araneae > Macrothelidae > Macrothele > Macrothele yani. Next base: position 12,169,224 of record CM076996.1, read on the forward strand.
TTACCCAAACTTAGGGTTTAATTTGTTTTTCATCTGAAGATGAGTTTTAGGAACTCGAAAGATCTCAAGTTTATTTGTTCTTATTTTACTGAATTCGTGTGCTATTAAAATTATTGGAGCTCTAGCGAGTTTTAGTGTTTTACTAGTATTGGATTCATTAACGTGCACCGAGGGATTGCTGCCCTGTTTTGGAAGTAACTTATTCTGCACGTTTTAATTTATCGTCGTCTTATATGATAAGATCGTTTCTATTTGTCCAATCTATGCATTTGTTAATTTTTTGTTTTTGCAAGATTTGCATAATAATTTTTATGGCATCTGATATTGGTGTATTTAGGTATAGACTTTTCACATCCATAATGGCCATAATAATATTTGGTTTATTTGTTAAATCTATATCTTTAATATATTGTATAAATTTGATGGTATTCTTTACATTATATTTATTTTTTAGGCATCTCATTGATAAAAATTGATACAGATTCTTTTCAAGATTTATTAATGGAGCTTTTCCGTTTGTCACTATTAATCTTACTGGCATATCTTTTTTGTGAGTCTTAATCTTCGATAATAACTGTGGTACATTTGCTCCCATAGGAGAGAAACTTTTTTTATTTCATCTGGTAATGTACTATAGTGTTCCGTACTTTTGATAGTTTATTTGTCTGTCAGTTGGATCATATTTAACAATATGGGTTTGTAATTCTCCATTGCATTTTCCATTTTTTGATTATATTCCCTTTGATGTAATATAATAATTTGATCACTTTTATCTGCAGAGCAAATTTTTAATTCTTGATTATTTCTTAGTTCAAATAGTTGATCTCTCTCATATTTTAATTTCTTCAGTTGATATGAATTTTTTTGGGTCTTGTTATATTCATTCAACATTATGCAATATAATTTAAATCTTAATTCTGGGCTGTTCTCTATTAGTACATGGTTGACTAAGTTTTCTAATTTTGGTATGTACTGAACCTGTATCAGGTATTTCTTTTGGATAAGTGTATTTCCCACCTCGTTGCAAAGCATTCTTCTGTGCTTCTGTTAACTCAATTCCTGATAAATTTCTATAAGTTTGTATATTATAATTATTATTTATTTTCTTATTTCCCTTTTTTTTGTGTTGCAACTACTAAATTACTTAGCTTCTTCATGGCGTTTTTTTTTTTTTTTTTTTTTCTCTCATACTCAGATATGTTGTAAATATCTGAGTATGAAGAGAAAAAAAAGTACCATTAAGAAGCTAAAGAACTTAGTAGTTGAAAAAAAAAAAGAAATGATAAGAAATAATAATTATAATATACAAACTTATCGGAATTTATCAAGAATTGAGTTTAACAGAAGCACAGAAGAATGCTTTGCAACGAGGTGGGAAATACGCTTATCCAAAAGAAATACCTGATACAGTTCAGTACATGCCAAAATTAGAAAACTTGGTCAACAATGTACCAATAGAGAACAGGCCAGAATTAAGATTTAAATTATATGACATAATGTTGAATGAATATAACAAGACCCCAAAAAAATTATATCAACTGAAGAAATTAAAATATGAGAGAGATCAACTACTTGAACTAAGAAATAATCAAGAATTAATTTGCTGTGCAGATAAGTGATCAAATTATTTATTACATCAAAGTGAATGCAATAGAAGAATTACAAGCCCATATTGTTAAATATGATCCAACTGACAGACAAATAAACTATCAAAAGAACAGAACTATAGTACATTAGCAGATGAAATAAAAAAAAGTTTCCCTCCTATGGGAGCAAATGTACCACAGTTATTACCGAAGATTAAGACTCACAAAAGATATACCAGTAAGATTAATAGTGAAACAAAGGAAAAGCTCCATTAATAAATCTTGAAAAGAATCAATATCAATTTTTATCAAAGAAATGCCTAAAAAATAAATATAATGTAAAGAATACCATCAAATTTATACAATATATTAAAGATATAGATTTAACAAATAAACCAAATATTATTATGGTCAGTATGGATGTGAAAAGTCTATAACCAAATACAACAATATCAGATGCCATAAAAATTATTATACAAATCTTGCTAGAACAAAAAGAATTAACAAATGCATAGATTCTAGAAATGAAAACTATCTAATCATATATTTCAAAAAATAATTATTTTTGTTATAACATTTATGTCCAAGAAAAAGGTGGCCCAATGGGATCAGCTCTCTCTTGTTTATTTGCTGAGATAATCTTGCAAGAACTTGAAAGCAGGATAAAAGATACATTAACAGAACAACCATTGATATATAAACATTATGCAGATGACATTTTTGGTTTCAAATATGCAAGAGGAGAACTTAGAAAGCTTAGCAAAAAGGTTTACAGAAATTTTTCCAACCATAGTTTTAACTTTAGTAATGGAGCAAAACAAAAGTATATCTTTTCTAGATGTTTGTATAACAAGAACAGATCATGAATTTCTATTTAAAGTACATCAAAAACCATCCTATAGCACAAAAAAGAAATGCTCTTTGTAATTTGATAGAGAGCCATATACACATACAGGCAATATTGAATTTCAGAAAGAAGAATTAATGTGGATAACAACAGTAGCAAAGAAATATGGATATTCTGAACATGTAATAGTAGACTTAATAAAAAAATGTGAGGCTACAATAAACAATATGAGTAAGAGCACCAGGCAAAGAGAAGAGAAACATGAACAAGACCAAAAGCAATACATAGGTTCGTTTCCATATATTGATGGAGTAACAGGAAGAATTAATCATGAAGTAGCAAGATATAAGAAAAATATTGGACAATCTGTAACAACAATGTCTACAATGATAAATAATACAAGGCAAAAATTCCAGATTTACAAAAAAAAGGAGTATATAGAATACCTTTAGAACATGAGAACAACCAAGTATTAAAAAAAGTATATATTATTATGGATCAACCAAAAATAACTTATTGAAAAGAAGAAATCAACATATTAAAAATTGGGAAAAAGGAGAGAATGTTACAGCAATGGTGCAAGTACTGTATTGAAGAAAATGCAAAACCAAAATTTGAAGATATTAAAATCGAGAGCGGATATAGGAATGAATGAGAGTTGAGGTACTCCGAGGCTCTCACCATAGAAAAAAATAAACACAGAGCCTGTAATAATAATGAAACAATTATTTATAGCAGAACCTTGGAAAGCATTAATTAAAAGGAAAAGAGAATATAAAGAACAGCAGTGGAAAAAGGTGGGACAAAAAGGAATGAAGAAAACATAGGAGAATTAAACAGCAAATGAAATATAGTTGGCAGCACAGTATCAAAAAAGCACGAAACTCAAGAATGCAATGACAGGCACGTGATCCTTTAGCCCTTTCGCTCACGTAGAGAGACTCCGTAGTCGAATCATCTAGCGCACATTGTCGGTCTGCAACATCGTGTATCGGATGAAGGTTCTGATTGTTACCACGAAAATTCTTCTAATTTTGGGCACATTGCTTTTGGTAAAGAAATACTCAAATTCGGGATTCAAATACCCAATTGTTTTAATTATGTTAATAATGTAATTTCTTAATTGGAGGAATTCGTAATTAGGTGCAAGAAATATTATCACGACCCAGGCCGCATAGGGTTTCGCTACGTTCTTTTATTTATTTATTTTTTTCCCCTCTTTGCTTTCCCTTCGCGTGGGAAGGAGATCGAAAACACAGACCCTAGGCCAGGTGCAAAATTTCGCAAACAAAGCATAAGGTATTTTCTTTTATTTTCCGGCATTTGCGAAGCAACAGTACTGTGAATTGCATAATGCAACCTTAACTTACAATGGCGCTGTGGTGTCTATACGACGGAAGTCTAAGAAAGAATCTTAAATCTGGTAAGAAGGTAAGGTTAGGCAATAAATGTCGCCCAAGCTCGGTGTCGGAGAACATATTTCAGTCGGGCATACGTGGCTTCAAGCATGCTTAAAGTTTTAAAAAGGTTTTCTCTGATAATAAAACTCAATAACGGGGTGACAGTTTCAGCCAAATAAATTTTTAAAGGTCTTAGCTCAGCAGATGGTCAGCTGGTCCGGAGAACATCTGCTCGAAGTAGCCACTGGCTGGCAGCAACTGGACAGCAGTTCACTTGCGAATGAGGGGGGGGTCCAGAAACCAATGAAGGGGCATGGGACATCTTCACGAGGTAAGAACACACCTCGCAGCAAGGCTGTAAGCGAAACTAAAATAAAATGGAAAACTTGGAGAAATCGAGGTCGGTCGCAGTTGGGTTCTTGTCATTTGTAGGAAGTCGCAGCTCGACGTCAGTGGTTGGCAAGATAAGATATGCCTAGCTGTACGTGGGTCAAGAAGTCGGTCGTCACTGAGTCAGGACGTTAGATACCCCCTGAAAATTAGAGAGCTACCGGCTGTGTTTATCCATGGAGGATACCAGCCAAAGACCATGGCTGGAAGAAGACAAGTACTTTCCTCAACCGCCGGATCGGTGCAGCACAGCAGAAGTTTTTTTAGGGTAAGACATCATCCAATTATTTCAATCCCTTGCATGCTGAGTATTTATTGAAAGGTTAGAAATGAAATATTATTGCTCACTTCATACTAGTTGGATTGATAGGGACATGTGTAGTTCTATAATTCTCAAGCTAAACCATAATTTCTTTTTGTAGAGAGATGTCTTATTATAACTTAATCTGGTCCCTCCATTAAATTGTACCTAAATTAAGAATTATTCACAAAATAAATTTTTTATTTGTTTCTTTAAACAATGTGTTTTTCTTCTCGCTGCTCGGCAAATGAGTACGAGTGTCAGTGTTCTGGTTTAATTTAAAGTAATAGTTTTCTTTCTTCAAAGATACCCCCATTCAAGCATAAAACTGAAATGTTAGCTTTTAAATTTAATTTCTTTGCTACATGTGAGTTCTTGCGACAACCTCATATGAGCCCGTATGAAACACAATGCTTTCAAGTCCCAACGATGAGACTGGGTCACCTATACTAGGAAACCCAATGTCGTTGTTGCCATTTAGTCGATCGAAAATCGTTAACAAAATTTATGCCCTCAAGTTCCCCAACGGGGATTGGCGCGGTAACATAATTGGTGCCATGTACCAGGATAAATAAAATCGGTGTCATAGTACATCATGATCTGGCAAATTGTTTGTACACAGTTGTGAAGTTCTGTAAACAAGAAAGTTATCTATTTGGCTGTTTTTGGATATGAAATTTTGCAGAGCAGTGTAATGCGTTGTGGTATTACTAATGTCTTAAGAGAGAAGTGTAGGAGCTGATTTGTTAAAAATTCTGTAATAGTAATCTTGGTGGACCAGTAAAAGGGTTGTTTTGAAAAGACAATAGTGTTTTCTTATCTGATCAGGAAAGTAAATTTAATTTAAATAGACTGGGCAAACATTAATAAGGAGTATATTAGAAAAAAATGGAAATAATAATGAAAAATAAGAGGATAAAATTAAACTGGAAATGTTGATAAAATGAGTTAGATGTATGCATTCTGTTTTGTTTGTTAATAAACTTGGTAAATAACACCTACCAGCAAAGTAATTGTGGATGTGGCTATGCAGCAGGGTTAAAAGGTCTATGAGTGTGTGCAGTAAATAACTCAACGGGTCAATAAGGTAGATTCGAGAAGCACAACAAATAGTAATTTGTTTAATTTGCAGCATTTTTTTTTTCTCAACGTCTTATTTACGATCGGGTGTTTAACACATTTTTATTATGATATATTTTCATTTGATTTTGGTTCATTACTGTATTTCAAATGCAATGATCATTTTTTTTTCTAAATCGTTTTTTACAATGCAATGATTAAGAGTGTTTTATGGTATTTATGGCTTTGGGTGGTATTTACGGTTCATTTTACAGTGTTGTGAGAGTGATATTTTATGTGTCGCAAGTAGGTTAATTTGAGGGTATTTACAGTTCCTTTTAAAGTGTTGCAAGAGTTATATTTTGTGTGTAATGAGTAGTAGGGTATTACAGTTTATTTTAAAAGTGTTTCACGAATATTTCACATGTCATGAGTAATAGGGTATTACAGTTTATTTTAAAAGTGTTTCACAAATGATATTTCACGTGTCATGAGTAGTAGGGTATTACAGTTTATTTTAAAAGTATTTCATGAATGATATTTCATGTGTTGCAAGTTATAGTTTAGCTTGAAGATATTTACAATTTATTTGAAGTGTTGCAAGTGTGATATTTTATTTGTTGCAAATTGTAGGATAGTGTTTCTAGGTATGCCCTCATCTAAATGCCAGTAGAGAAAATTATTTTGTTTTATCTATCTTTGCATTTATGTAGAAATTTTATTAATTGGTTAGTGAGTTAGAACAGGTAAACTTAGGCATTATAATTTAAGTAACGTCTGGAACATTTCAGGATTTGTTTGTGCTTGGTAGTTTTGTAATAATGTGCGTAGCGCTTACACAGAGAAAGTAAGGATTTAGGTTTAGGATCGCGGTTCTTAGGCCCTCAGCAATAAAGTTATTATGCCTGACCCTGTGGAAGATAATACTGCAGCTGCCCCAAATTCGACTTTTGAAACCCAGCGTGCTATCCAGTCGATGGCTGCTATGCTGAATTACATTCCTGTCTTTACGGGAACTGAGGAATTTATAACTGCAAGGCAGTTTTTTTAAATGATTGATAGTACTGCCCAGATTGCAGGTTGGTCAGATGCGGTGAAGATACCCGCAGCTAGGGCCAAATGCAAAGCGGCAGCGAGCCAATTTTTGACCGATGCGGCAGACGTTCGGAAGGAGACCAATTACGCCACATTCCGAGAAGCCGTAATACAGAGATTTGATGCTCAGGAGCCCCTCACAGTTAAGATGCAAAAATTTACGACTTGTAGGCAGCGCCCAGGGGAAAAGGTTGCAGTGTACGTTTCCAGATTAAGGGGCCTAGCTCATTCCTATCTGGAACACGTGGACAAGGCAAGTCCGGAGGTCCAAGAACTGGTGGACAAAACTAAGATGCCCCAGTTCCTTAATGGTCTGAATAGCAAATTGCCGCGGACCGTCCTGTCATTTGCCCCTAAAACCTTCTCTGAAGCCGTAGACCGAACTGTTCTTGAGGAACTTAATGATTATTTGGTTGACAGTAATGTAAACCTCACATATAGCTGGGGTTCCTCCTCATGGAACACCAGTAGGATTAGGAACTACCCCGTATTCAATTTTGGAGTTGTGCCGGTTATTGGTGCGTCAGATGGCTGACCACGATGTTCAGGTAAACGCCCTAAAAGAGGAAACGCAAATGTTAGAAAGAAGGTTGCAAGAGGCTGAAAACGCTCACTGAATGCAGGTGGCGAGAATAAGGAATTTCCAGGCGAACAATTATCGCCCTAGGGAAAATGGTGGTCATAATATTGCACAGATCACATGAAATTATCAAGTGTGCCAAAGTTATTCCCACTATTGAAGAGACTGCCCAGTATGGAATCAGAATTTTTCCAGCCAGCAGCACCCAAGCCCTGAAAATTTCCGCGGGGATTGCAGAGAGCAGTGCAACCCTTTCGCTCGCATGCCCACTCCAAGCGCAAGTCGCTCCCCTCGCGGGAGCACATATAATTATCCCCGTCCCGTCAGGGGGAGGTCCTCTGATAACGAAGGAAGAGAGTTTCCTGCGCTGCCTCAAAACAGGGGCTGGGGACAGCAGGGAAACGGAGTCCGTTTTGTGGATAACACTGGTGGCAGAGCACGTAGTTTGCAAAGGCACAATTTAAACTGAAGGCAGGCCAGGCCAGAGCCGAAGGCTGAGCGCTAGTCAGGGTAGTAGTGAAATAAAGGCCAATTTGATAATAACCAGCTACTCGATTAAAGAACAAAGGGGCATTACTGCTAATTAAAATAAAAGTCGGTAACATTGTGGTAAGGGCTCTGCTCGATTCCGGTGCGGCCATAAGCCTGGTTTACTACTCTGTGGTAGAACAGGTTAAAGGGAAGGTCAAGATGAGATCTCTGGAGTCTGCAATACAAGTGAGGGGAATTACAGGAAATTAAAGGAAATCCTTTGCATACCTCCGCCTGCTGCGAATTTCCTATAAAGATGGGCACAGATCAAATCACGCATTCTTTCCACGTAATGCAGCAGAAATTACATGCGGATTATTCCATTATTTTAGGCTAGGATTTGCTGAAAACGCATGGTTATACTTTTAATGCAGGATTCGGTACATTACGGCGAGCAGGGAAATCCGAACATATTAGGATAAATCCTAGGAAGAGAAGGGTTAGGAATGTGAAAGTTGCAAAGATAAACAAAATCGGACCCCCACTTTACCCCGTAAATCGCCGAGAAAGGGTTAGAAAATCCGTGGTTCCCGATGTGACAAAAACTGCTAAAATCCTAAAGAAGGAAGTAATTCTTTCCTGTTCAGAAAAAGATTGTTCTAGTGAAATGCCCTCCCTTTTTTGATAGCCCTAATAATCAAGTTCTCATGCAGCCTATAGATAAATATTCTCAGGGTTATGTTAGAATCGGAAGGTCTGTAAATACTTTAGGCCCTTCCGGTAGGATCCCAATTTTGGTTGCAAACCTCACTGAGCAGCCATTGCACTTGAATAAGCACACAAAAGTAGCTTTCGTTCAGCCTATCGTAGAAGTAAGTACCGTGCAGGAAAGCAAACCTGCCAAACTTCCACCACTGTCTCCCCGGGACTTTAATTTAGAAGGGATAGATCATGAACGCAAAAGGCCTTTGATTGACCTATCAATGACATATAAGGAGGTTTTTGCTCGCAGGACAAGTGAGCTGGGCAAATGCAATTTGTTGTACCATGAAATTAACTTAAACAGAGATGTACCCATAGTAGGCAAACTATACCGCATCCCTCATCACTTAAGGAAAGAGGCTGAACAGCAAATAACTCATCTCCTGAATGCCGGAATAATTACAGAGAGCATATCGCCGTATATGGCACCCATGCTCCTCGTGAGGAAAAAGATTTTTCTTACAGCGCATGCGTGGATTTTAGGGCCTTAAACAAGGCTATTATTCCTGATCATTATTACCCTTTGCCTAGGATAGAGGATCTACTAGAAAAAGCTAGGGGAAATAGGTGGTTCACTACCTTGGATATGAGATCAGGTTTCCACCAGATGGAAGTTGCTGATAAAAATAAACACAAAATAGCATTTTCCACTCCCTGGGGTTCTTTCCAATTCGAAAGATGATCTTTTGGGTGCAAAACAGCCCCCACAATTTCCAGCGTCTAAGTGATGTATTATTGTCAGGATTATCTGAACACGGCATCATGTGCTTCATCGACGACATCTTTATAGGGTTATTAGTCAATGAAGAATCACATCTTCTAAAATTAGAGGCAGTATTTCGGCAGTTGCGAGAGCATAATTTAAAATTGTCCCTGAAAAATGCACTTTCATGCAACAAGCAGTGAAGTATTTAGGTCATATCGTCAATGGCGAGGGAATTCGACCCGACCCGACTAATCTCTGTAAGGTAAACGATTTTACCACCTCTAAGACCCTTCGGAATCTACGAGGATTTTTGGGGTTGTGTAATTATTATAGAAGATTTATTCCCTCATACTCTGATATTGTAGCACCCCTCACCGAGCTTACTAAGAAAGGCAAGTTCAAGTGGAATCAGGAAGCAGTAGAGCGTTTCGCCAAATTAAAGCTTGTCTTTTGAGCGACCCAGTCCTAGCACACCCAGATTATGAAAAACCGTTCTATCTCCATTGCGATGCTAGCGATACAGGAATAGGATCAGTTTTGGAGCAAAAGGATCAGTCAGGGAATCTGCATCCCATCGCCTTCATGTCGACGAAGCTGAATTTGGCCGAGAAAAATTACTCAACTGTAGAGAAGAAACTCCTTGCGGTCGTATCAGCAGTCAAATTTCGGAAACACTTTTTACTAGGTAAAGAATTTTACGTAATTAGTGATCACACCGCCCTTTGGTTTATCTGCAAAATTTGCGGGATGGAAATAGTCATTTCAACCGATGGAGAATCTCTTTGAGCGAATTCAGCTATAAAATCCTGTATGAAAAAGGGAAACAAAATGTCATAGCGGATTGGCTTAGTAGGCAGTACTCTCCTGACGGAGATAATGTGGGGTACGACAGGGAAAAGACAGGAATAAGTACCATAAGCACAACACTGGACAAAACTGAAAGTGAGCGCATTAAGGGACTTCCAAAGGGCAGATCCAGACCTGACGGGTATTATCGAAACCTTACAAATGTGAAAAATTCCTGCTAGTAAAGAGAGGGTTAGCAATATTTTTTTCCTTAATGAAGAGGGGTTGTTGTACCACTTTCAGTGGCCGGATAAAAATATGTCGCATGAGGAATTTTGGGAGCAACTAGTTATCCCAAGTTCCATGAAGCCTGAAATTTTAGTACGTTGTCACAATTTGCCCTCATCACCCCATTTTGGATTTGAAAAAACACTATCTTGTGTTGGGGCCAGATATTTCTGGCTGAATCAGTATTCGGATGTGAGGAATTATGTCGAGTCTTGCCGCATATGCAACGAATGCTCGGGACATAAACTAAGGGGAAAAGCGAAACTTAAAAGAATGACAGTGTGCTCCCATCCCTTCCAGCAGATATCATTAGACCTCTGCAGGCCGTATCCCACCACTTCGATGGCAATGGTAGATTCTTTTACGAGATATGTAGTGATGGCTGCTATCCCAGACGGAAAAGCAACGACAGTCACGGACGTCTACCTCGACAGAATCGTGGCAGTTCACGGTTTGCCTGAATCGAATCTCACAGACCTCGGCCAGACCTTTATGTCCGAAGTATTCAAGAATTTACTAACTAAATTAGGAATTAGGAGACTTAATTCTACGGCCTTTCATCTAGAGGGTAACTCGAAAAAATGAGGTCTCATTTTTTAATAAATAAATCTCTAAGTTGCTTAATTAACCAACAACAAACGGACTGGGACCGTTGCCTGCCCCTCCTTCGATTAGCCATAAACAGCTCCATTCATTCCGCGACTAAATTTGCACCAAGTTACCTCGTGTTTGGTAGAGATTTGACCGTGCCCTCCGATATTCTAATTCTGTCCCACCGTCAGATCTATTTCACCTAGGACGACTACATCGAAAACTTCCCAGACCACATGAGAAGAGTGTACAAGATCGTTTATGGTAATCTAGAAGAGGCTGCTGCTAGACAGGAATGGTACACTGATAGGTACACCCGAGGAAAAGATTTAAAAATACGGGATAGAATTTTTCTACACGTACCCTACGTTCAACGAGGATTGTCCGAGAAATTGGCTTGGAAAAATAAAGGTGACTTCGAAATAGTGATTTTCCGTCTCCGGTGAATGTGAGAATTCGGTCAGTACTGGACCCCCGAAAGGACCAAGTCATACATCGGAACTGACTCTTTAGAAAGATCCCACACCAGACGCATTTTCAGCCCACTCTGGCGACCCCCACAGACGACCAGACATCAATTCCTGGTGCAAGAACGGACAAGGAGATGAGAGCCGACAGCACGGAAGACTACGACCCATTCTTTGATCTCGCCCCGGAACCCCGAATTGAAATTCCAGAAGGTCATGATTTAGATACAGAGGAAACAGTAGAGGAAGTAAGAAGGGCAGTTGTAAGGGACCCGTATTTTCTTCGTTCACATGGGCCCTAACCCGAGCCAACCCTACTGCCGCCATCCGTGTCGGGGGCTCAGTCGGTTAGCAATGTTGTCCCTGCTATGAGTGATTGTCACACCATACCTAAGGCAGTAGTGGAGAGCAAAGCACAGCATATGGAAATAGCAACCCATGAACCAGGTTTTGTTGACAAAATGCTTAATAATTTAAGTCAGTCCCTGAATCCCGAGGGTAGGTTGTGGTTCGATTTAGCAGATCGGTATTTGTCTCACTGTATAGGAGAAAATTTGTCCAGAGAAGCCGCTCAAAATAACTCTGTAAATTGCATCTACCGAGTCTGGAAGAAGGCAAGGATAGAGCACTGAGAAACTTGGGTTTAAACGAGGGTCACGTGCAGAATTGTCCGACAGGAATCTGACCAGTACCACCCTCCCTCAGCAATTCATAGTGAGGGATGCTAGGGAAAAAACATTTTTTTTTTCGGATAAATAGACACTTGATAAAATTAATGTAATACTGCTTGCTAACTCAGTTTAAGGGAACTCGTGTATTTAGCACTTATTAGACAATGCTACTAGCAATTCTCATATTGCCGTCTCAAGGGTTATAAAGTAAATAAAATCAGTACATATCAGATTTAAAGTTGGCGTTTAGCAACTGAACTGCAGGATAAGTTTTTTTTTCTCTTTGTGTTTTGTTAAATAACACTGCGAAAAATGTACGTAGCAGTCAACTCTGATTTAACGGTTACAGTAATTATTACTAAACTAATGATACTGGGCATCTTTTAGCAGGTATTTTAACAAGAATTCCGGAATATTTATAAATATATACTTTACCCTGGGATATTTCTCTAACGTTTTTAAAATTTTACGTGCTTGTTTACAATAAATAAGCCATTATGAAAAATAGGGTAATCAGTACATTACTAAAAGTGCATAACTAGATAAAAGGGTGACAATATGTATGTGAAAAAAAACTGCATTTATTTGGAATAAATAGGAAAAAAAATATTCACCTTCAGAATCTTTTAAAAGAGCCACCTAACTTGATTAAAAACTCAATGCAGCTAAAAGAAAAACTAGAACTTCTTCCTAAATTAGATTCTCCTATTATGGGTAGTTTAAATATAGTGTCTATGTATACTCACATTAATATAGATCAACTTATAGACTTTATAGCGGAAGACTTGGCAGACCTAATAGTTTTTCACAACAAGGAAAAAAACATATTAGTTGGAATTTTTGAAATGCTTACTTTCTCTTTGCAGAACAACTACTTTCAATTTGGGAAAATTTTTCATTCAAAAATCGGGGCTAGCAATGGGCTCCCCACTCTCCCCACTCTTAGCTAACTATTATGTGGGAAAACTAGAAGAAAAGATACTAGTACAACCCACATACTTCTGCTTATTATATAGCAGATACATGGATGACATCTTATTTATAATAGATAGCTCAGAAATTATTCCAGAAAGAATTCTAGACTAATTCAATGAATTAGATGATTCCCTTAAGTTCACTATTGAACTTCAAAAAGAAAGAAGAATAAACTTCTTAGATATTACTATCTATTATGAAGATGAAAAATTCCTCACTAGTTGGTATAAAAAACCAATGAATACTAAAAGACTACTGGATTTCAATTCGTATCACCCAGTTTCTATTAAGAAGAATGTAGCAAGTCAGTTTTTAGAAAAAAATTAATAAAATAGTTTCTACAGCAGATAAAAAAGAAGCCCAAAAAGAAGAGCTTAAAGTCATACTTGCAGAGAATAACTATCCTAAAGAAGAAATTGAGAAGCTTCTGAATTTTAATGGTACGAAGAACCCACAAAAGCAACAAGTAAAATTCACTAGAAAAATTTCTTATCACAAAGGTTTATTCGAGGCTTTAAAGAGAATTAGTAAGAAATACAATATTAGGCTAGCTCCAAGTTTAGAGAACAAAGTTAAAAAAATTTTCCCTAAAATAGTTCAAAGAGAAGAAGATATTTTAAAAATGCAAGGAGTAGTTTATGAAGTAAATTGTAGTTGTGGACTATCTTACATAGGTGAAACAGGTCGCAGACTAGAAACTCGTATAGCTGAGCATAAAGCAGCTATAAAAAATTGCTCCAACAAGACTGGATTAGATAGGCATGTTAGAGAAACTGGGCACAGCATGGATTGGAATTCCCTTAAAGTAATCAGTTTCCAAAGCAATTTCCAAAAAAGAAAACTGAAAGAAGGAATAGAGATTGAGAAAAATCAAAATTCCATCATCAATGACTGCAAAGGATTTTCCCTGCCTAACATCTGGCAGGATTTGTTGAAAAATAACCTAAACCGTCAAGGTTAACCGTAACCGTCAAGGTAAACCGTAACCGTGATAGTGACAAGAAAAAAGTGACAACAACAAGACAGCCTGAAGAAGAAGAGTTTTCTCCGAAAATTTGCTATTAAAGAAAAAATTTCCTAGTAAAATCCCATAAGTTACTTTAGATTAAAAAAATATATTTTTAGCTGAATAAGTAACCGCATATTATCATGGGTATTCCCAAAACGAAATGTGAATTATAGAAATCTACACATGTGCCTTGTCAGAAATAAGTGCAAGTGTAAAATAGTAAATAATATTAATAATACCAATAGTAATGATAATAATTAGAACCGGTTCACAAAATATTTCCGTGCTAGTCTGAAAAATAATATATATATAGTCTTATTGCGCAGCAAAAAAATAAATAAATATATATATTTATTTAGGCTCGGATCTTCCGAAATAAGAATGAAAGTTTTTTGATAGTTGCCTAGCACATATCAAAGTAACAACTATATTCATAATACCTAGTGCAAATTAGTCCGAGTCGACTGCTGAATTTAATTTTAAAATAATAGAAAATCTGACATTATCTCATCAGGCTATACGCCAATATACGTTAGGAAGAAATATTCGATGTTCCAAACAAATATTTTTTATACAGCAAACCGGTAATAATAGAATATCCCCCCCTCCCCCCAAAAAAAACTAGCAGAGAAAAAAAAAAATACATGCGCTTACATTTAGGGAATATCACCTTTGAAATAGCAGTAATCAGTACAAGAATCAGTTGACGAAAACTGAAAAACCAAGATGGCGCACACAATAAGAGTTCCTGAAACAAGAAAATGGCGGGCGAAAAGCTAGTCTCAACGGAAAATTCAAAAATGTCAGAATGTGGAATCACCCAGTCTATTTCTCTTACAGTTGGCAAGGTTATAGAAAACACAGCTAAAAATCGCACTAATCATTGCAGTGGAGATACCTAACCACAGTAATGAAGAAAATAAATTCGTACCTTAGAATAAAGTTATCTAATTGCAAGGGGGAAAAAACCCTGTGTTGTTTTTGCATTATTATTTCTACTCCCCAGCAAAATATGAGGTACTGGAGAGAGATTTTTGATGCTGGATCGCCGCAAAAAGGGGATAATCCAGCATCCATATTAATAGGGCTTACAGAGAAGCCAAGGAAATTTTCCCCATAATTGGGAAAAGAATGCGGTCAGATTTTGGACGAAATGGGTCATCCAACAGGACAAGCTCTCGTAACCTGTGGCCTCAAAAAATTCAAACGACAAATGGGTATGGGCTGTCAGTGTCACTACAAGGTGCAAGAGAGGTCACCCCTGGTCAACCCTCGAGGTGTAAACTCAAGACCGGAAAGGCTGAAGAAGGGGCCATATAGAAGAATAGAGAGTCAGATTTCGTGCGCAAGTGCACCCGTGTTTTCAGTGGGGGTGGAATCAATGTGAAATAATGCATGCATGGTCCCTATCGGCAACCGGTAAGCCATTCTGTTGTGCCAGGTAGTAGAGACCCCTCAGCAAGGAAGGGGGAAAGGAACGGGAATTCTAAGAGTTTCGGTCAGCGAAACCTCCTCGCCCAGGAAACGGTGGGGGTGAAGGTGAATCCTGCACGCTCGCAAGAGTTTGTTTGTAAATGCAAAGGCAAAAAGGCAGAAACTTGTTCCAGGCATGCGGGGGAGGGGAAGAAGCAAGAGGAATGGGAATGGGAGAAAAAAATGAAAGAAATGGATGGCTAATTGTCACCTTGGTTGTAGAGTAATATGCGCATAGTAATGGTTAGATGAGTATGTAAGTAAATAATGCTACATATAGGAAGATATGTATATTTGGAAGCATTTTGTAATCAGCTGGGTAGGTTGGAAGAAGCGAATTTCAGAATTACGGGAAGCACGAGGGGAAGGAGAAGGGGGGAGGAACTCTCTCCATGCAAGTCATTCGAAAGGTCACTAAGCAGAAGTTGGGCAATGAGCAAAAAAAAGGGGGGGCGAAATGAAAGGAACTTCATTACCAGTTTTTCATGCAAACATTTATGATTATTTCCCCCTCCTTTTTCTTCTTACGGGATAATTTTTGTTCACTATGTTGGTCTGTATATACTATTTGCGTCGCGTAAATGCAAGCAATTATACATTGCTGGCCACCCAAAATGCAACACCAAGAAGGAAGCATCTGATTGGCCTGACATTCGCAGCATGCGTCACCCGCGAGAGGACATGCAAACGATTAGCATTGCAGGGCATATGCAAATCATGTGCGCCCGGCACGCCACCGAGAAGCACTATAAGAAGGGTGCACAGAAGGTGGTGTGTAAGTAGTGGAAGTGTGTTGTGGTGCCTGACCTGGGTGTGGGAAGCTTCCTGATGCCTCGTCACAGAATACGGCAGTCATTCCAGCACGTTTCGGAGTTCGACAGAGGACGAATAGTGGCTTATCGTACCGAGACATCGGCGTCCGTGTGGGATGACATGCAGCCACAGTGAGGTGAGTTCGGATTCGGTGGGTGCAGGAGGGACGGCTGGACCGATGTGAGCGATTGCTGTGGCACGCCACCGAAAGAGAGGACCGGCATGTTGTGCGGCAGGCATTGCCTGCTCGCACCACCAAATCACGAACGTTAGCGCAGGAATTAGGGTGTGTTGCGCAACAACCTGTGTCAGTACGTACCGTTTGACGTCGTCTGCAGGAGCGGGGACTTGTCGCACGGCGGCCGTTGCTCCGATTACCATTGATGTTACACCGCCGGTGAGTGTGGCGGCTGTGGGCCGTTGAACGCCACACCTGGACTACGGAATGACATGACCTTGTCTTCTCCGACGAATCCCGCTTCTGCCTGCAACACCACGATAATCGGATCCACGTGTGGCGGCACCGCTGCGAGAGACTGTATGACGCCTGCATTATGCATCGCCATACCGGTCCGTCGCCTGGCGTTATGGTTTGGGGCGCAATTGGATATGACACCTGCACCTCTCTGGTACGCATCGCCAGTACACTCAACAGCCACCTGCCGCCCCGGTGGCGCAGTGGTCTAAGGCGCTGGCCTCTAATCATTCATCCGTAAGGGGTCCGGGTTCGAATCCCGGTCAGGCATGGATGTTGTGTTTGTCTTACGGCACTGGCTCTCTCCCTTCCCTGGAGCCATTGACCCTAAATTAGGGACGGGCGACTGCTTATAGCCCATTGAGTTGCTCATGGTGGTCGTTAAACCTCCAATCCAAAAAAAAAAAAAAAAAAATCAACAGCCACCACTACATTCTGACGTTTTGGAGCCTGTAGTCCTCCCTTACCTGCCAGCGGCCACGTTTCAACAGGACAATGTGCGCCCGCATGTGGCACGCATGGCACGCATCGTGCAACAATTCTTCACTGCCCACCAGGTGTCACTGCTGCCATGGCCCGCCTGTTCTCCCGATATGTCGTCCATCGAACACGTCTGGTTGCTGATCGGCAACCGAGTGGCCCGGCAAGCACCACCTGCGACTACGCCTGATAAACTGTGGCAATGTGTGGAAGCAGCCTGGACCGACATACCCCAAGCCCACATCCATAGCCTCTTTCATTCGATGCTGCGGTGTGTAGCAGCCGTTATTGCCAGCCATGGGGGCCACACGAACTATTGATGTCTGCGTGTTCCGCAAGTCGCACGGGCCTGCAAGCTCAATCGTTTCATCTTTGTATCTGTTGTTATGTGTCTCCAGTAAATCTGGCTTTGCCATCTCTTGTTCTTCTTGGCGTTGCATTTCGGATGGCCAGCAGTGTAGGATTAAACATATCTATCTTAACATACGAGAGTAAGCAAAAAGGGTGTAGTAAGGGATTGATTTTTTGGATATGTCTATGTGAACATTGTGCCATATCTCTTTTCAGAGGAAATAATTTATTTCTCCTGAGAGAAGAAGCAAGGTGATTTGACATACCCGCGTGAGAAGGGAAGAAGAAAAAAAAAAACTTTTGCTGAAACAAGTGCATAGGTCATTAATAAAAATAGCAGACCATGTGCAGAATCACACTAGCCGCTATACTCTGGGTGGCTGTCAATATTGTGTGTGAAGCCACGAGGAATGTGGAGAAGTGCCGCTATTCTGGATGGGGCTATGTATGCAACCCCGTACCCCGATCCGAACTAGAGAACGTAGACCTTCCAGTGAGTAGCTGTCACGCGCACTCATGTGATGATTGCATAACCGCCTGAAAAACTCTCATCATTAATGATAATAGACTAATTGAGCCTCATAATTTCTTCTTGGAACAGAAACAGTCGTCCTAGGGGCCATGTTGTGTTTGTCTTACATCCCTGGCTCTCCCCTTCTCTGGAACCAGTGGCTCTAAATTAGGGATATGCGACTGCTTATAGCCCATCGAGTTGCTGATGGTGGCCGTTAAAACCCCCAACAATAATAACAAAAAAACTTTAACTACGTTTCACAGAATGGTACAATACTAAATTTAACAAAAAAATCATTATATGTAACAAAATTTCTGTGAATTTGAAAAATTCAGTTTTTTTTTCCAAGTGTTCTGGAACCTTAGATAGTTGCACACGACACGTGTTTTAACTGCTTAAATGAAGGGAAGCTCAAAGAGAAGTTGGGTGGGCTGAAGCCCACCTGTAGCTTTGCGCTTGCCCTTGCATTATGTTAACTTTGACGCTCTGCTGATCATGGCATACATTATTGCAAGTGAATTTGGAGCCTTGTATCTTGCATGCAGGCCATTCCATGTCAACCAGCAAAAATAGCATTTTCAACCTGACCATTTTTGATTTTTATGAAACTTGGTATATTTGTAGAATTCATCAATATAAACATATATGAATTTTTTAAGAATTTTTAATGCTGCGTTTTTGAGTTATTGATTTTTGAAATTTCAAAAAAAAACCTGAAATTTCATCATCTGAGCAAATTTTAACTGCCAATTACTCGGGTTCTAGTAGAGCTAGGGTCATGAATTATGGCTCATTTTAAAGATCTTGAATTGAGCTTTCATTTAATATGCCACATGACACTATTAAAAAAATTAACGTCAATTTTAAAATTTTGAAATTGACATGTTAAAAAACGTGTTTTTAAAAAAATCTGAAAAAAATATATGTTTAACAAACATTATTTTTCTAAATATCCTGAAAGTTTCATAATGGGATCGCTATGGGATCACTATAAAAAATAAATAACATAGGACGTTACTAAATGCACCATCAGTGACTGAGAAATTGTTTATTTTGTCTGTCTAAAATGTTATCCCTGGTCTTACAAACACTGCAAATGTTAATTAATTAATTATAATTAGTTAAAAAGTTAATATATATCCATAAGGGTAACAAATTGTGTTTCTTTCCTAGGTTTTAAAGTAAAAGCAAAGTAAAAGATGGATGCCAGCAGACCATCCACATCAAAAGTTTCAAGTGTGGTTTACTGTTGCCAACCCCCTTGGGAAACCAAACCATAAATATAACAAAAAATAAATAAAATCTGGGACCAGTTTCCAAGAATCTATTGCTACAGAACAAGTTGCTTAAAACTGGAGACAAGATCTGTGACAGTTGTCGTAAAGCAATCCAGAAATTTCACTCTGAAGCTGCTGAACATTCCTCTTCACCTTCTGACAGCTATAATGAACAAGAAGCCGAAGGCCATGTTGTTCCATCTGAAAACATTGAAGTATCAACTCCTGAAAAAGAGCATGCTATAGAAGCATTTAACAGAAGTTTACAATGTCTGGATGAAACACCAATCAAGAAAAAACACCTGCAAGAAAAAAAATGCCCTGAAGAGAAATGTAAAAAAGCCGAAGAAGCATTTCGGTAAACTTATTAAAGTTAAGTCCTGCGTCGGAACCAAAGGATATTTCATCTCCTGAACCAGAAATTATAAGACAGTTGAAAGGAAAGAAAAATTTCATTCCACAGAAAATAAAAGCATAAGAATGCAGATATTGAGTACACTGCCTAAATTGTGGTCACTGAAACGAATTGAAACAGAATTTAGAGTTTCAAATTTTATGGCCAGAAAGGCTAAAAAGCTAGTAAAAGAAAAAGGTGTCATGTCTTCTCCTGATCCAAAGCCAGGAAAGACTTTAGACAAAGACACAGCAAATTGTATACAAGAATTTTATGAGAGTGACGATGTAAGCCACCAAATGCCAGGAAAAAAGACTTTGTTTCCATTAAAATAGATAATAAGCGTCAACAGGTAAAAAAAAAATTGCTTCTGAGTAATTTGCGTGAATTGTATACTCTTTTTAAAGAGAGATTTCAAGAGAAAAAGGTGGGGATCTCCAAGTTCTGTGAACTTCGCCCTAAGCACTGCGTTCTTGCAGGAGCAAGTGGCACACATTCTGTTTGTGTTTGTACAATGCATCAGAATGTTACACTGATGATGACACAATGCAAGTTACCTGAATTAACAGGAGACACTGTTCAGCCAATAAACTCCTATAAAGATGTCCTTGCAAACATAATTTGTGGAAACCCTACACCTGCATGTTACTTCAGTCAGTGCAACAACTGTCCAGGATTAGAACAGCTCAAGCAACGATTTGAAGATTGTTTTGATCTAAATAGTGTAGAAAATGTGACGTTCAAGCAACGGATGCAATTAGAGAAGAGGACAGTACTTGAAACATTATCAAAATCCACACAGGAGTTTTTGGACCTGTTGTTTGGAAAACTCCCAGCCCTGCTTCACCATTTTTTTATAGCAACTCAACAGTCAAGTTACTTAAGACATCTTAAAGACACAATAACAGAAAACCAATACATAGTAATTTGTGACTTTGCTGAAAATTATTCTTTTGTATTGCAAGATGCAGCTCAGGGTTTTCACTGGAACAATGCCCAAGCAACCCTGCCTCCTATAGTTATATACTATCGAGATGAGAAAACTCAGAACCTAGGACATGTAAGTTTTGTGATTATATTCGACTGCCTAATTCACGACAGTATAGTTGTCCATCTGTTTCTGCGTTGCCTAATTAATTTCATGCAGTCACATTTTTCTCAAAAACCTGAAAAGATATTTTATTTTTTGGATGGAGCAGCTTCACAATACAAAAACAAGTCAAACTTCCTCAGCTTGTGCTACCACGAGACTGACTTTAATATAAAAGCAGAATGGAATTTTTTTGCAACAGCACATGACAAAAATGCATGTGATGGGATGGGGGTACTGTAAAGCGATTAGCTGCAAAGGCAAGTTTACAACTTGTTTATAATAATCAAATTATGACCCCACGCCAACTCTTTGAATGGGCCACTGCTAATATTGCCTCCATTCACTTTTGGTTTGCAACAACAGAAAATTACAAAGAGGAGGAAATTATCCTTAAAAGTAGAATAGCTTCTGCTAAGATAATAAGTGGTACTCAGAAACTCCATTGTTTCATTCCTGCAGGAAAACACAAATTACTAGTCAAAACTTACTCACTTTCTGAGCATTTTAAAGAAGAGATATGTGCAACAGATGAAGGGGAAGAGAACATTAGTGTTTTGAAAATATGGTAGGTTTTGTGATTAGTAAGTACTCAGAGCACTGGTGGTTGGGATGTGTACTTGGTGTGAATGAGGACACAGAAGAGGTAAAAGTGAGCTTCCTGGAGCCGCATGGTCCATCTCCATCATACAAGTATCCTCAATCACTGGATATACTGTTGGTTCATAAATCTGATGTTTTGTTAAAAGTTGACCTGACAGCAGCTACTGGAAGAGTATATAATTTAACAATGACTGAGACACAGAAGGCAAATCAAGCACTAGCATACAAGTGTGGCAAAATTTAAAAGAAAGAAAAAAGCAGGATACATATAGAAGATAAAATAATTTTGTAAGTGTAAATATGCACACAGAACCTTATACTGAATTATGAAATAAATTACTTTGGGACACAGTTTCAAATTACTTAGATGTTTCTTTAACATTCACAATGTTTAAAAGAACAAGTATGACAGTTTACACAAACCACATAAAGAATACCCTTCTAGTCATGGGTGGAACCGGTAAGTACATCTGGCACATTTCAGTTGCATTGTTCTACGTTATTATTTTTTTTAATAGTGATCCCATAAAAAAACTTTCAGGATATGTAGAAAAATGTTTGTTAAACATATATTTTTTCAGATTTAAAAAAAAAACGCGTTTTTTAATATTTCAATTTTAAAATTAACATTAAAAATTTTTTAATAGTGTCATGTGGCATATCAAATGAAAGCCCAATTCAAGATCTTTAAAATGAGCCATAATTCATGACCCTAGCTCTACTAGAACCCGAGTAATTGGCAGTTAAAGTTTGCTCAGATGATGAAATTTCAGGGTTTTTTTGAAATTTCAAAAATCAATAACTCAAAAACGGATGCATTAAAAATTCTGAAAAAATCATGTTTGTTTATATTGATGAATACTACAATTATACCAAGTTTCATAAAAATCAAAAAATGTCTGGTTGTGAGCCTTGTTGATTTGACATGGAATGACCCATGCAGATAAATAACATGTTTGATCATTCTTTACAATGCTGAACATTTATGTCATTATACATTGTCACCTCATTGTGGTTATCTTAGTTTTTGGTACACAAGTGTATGTAGCATTATATATTCTGTCCTTTGGTTTTGACCTTTTTAATTTTCAGGTTCACCACATTACTACAGCAACACTAGTCTGGTTAAGGAGTCGTCATGACCTAAGGAAAACCCATCTTCCTGTTGTGATGCTGCTGCTTGCTGTTGGATGCTGTCGCCCTCTTATTTTTGAGTAAGAAACATTTTATTTGTATCATCAGGGAAAATTATGCTTATGTTTCATTTTTTGTATGCGGTTGCTGTTTTTATGTTGATGCACATTTATTATTCGGGGTGGGGGATGTTCATTCTTTCTATATTTAGATTATAATTTAATTTTGTTACCCTATCAATAAAAACGATTGATTTCTTTTTAAATTATCAGTTTAATCTTTCAGTATAATTTTGAAAATACAGCCGAGTCTCTAGTTAACAAAGTCCCATTGTTCCACTTGAAAACTTCGCTATAAAGAAAATTCGTTAAATAGATATGAACTTAAATTGTAAAAACTTAATCAAATAAAATGAAAAATACCGCAAAATGTATTTGAATTAGAACAGTAAATTTAACTTTTGAGTAGAAACTTTTTGTAAATGAGTTTAAATCTTTTTTATACATATATTCGTAGAAATAGAACACATTATCTGAATAAACAAATTCATGAAGAGAAGGAAGCAAAGACTAAAGCGTACCTCTCCTTTTCATTATCCTAATAATATATGTACTTATTTTAAACGTTAAAAAAATCTGCAATTCTGCTCTGTACAAATTTCCTATAAAAAGTATTTTGTTCATTAAAGTGTTTCATTTCGATGTTACCTTTTTCTTGAAACTGTAATCCTCGTTGAATCGTATCGAATGCTTTTAGCATTCCTTCATGCAAAGGGTTTTTTTTGGTAGCCTCTTCACTTCATCATTTACTATAGTTTCTTCAGTGCATTTTATAACACTTTCCAAGATGTCATCATTCTCAGTAGGGTAATCAGCGAGCACGTTTTCATCAATGTTAAAATCGGAGAGCTCTGCACTTTCTTAACACTTCCTTTGTCTTTCAGCTGCTACCATTTTAATACTTTATAGCCACAGCTTTCTTCTTTATCCTTGATCACAACACAGATTTCATTATATAGAGACTCTACTGTATTTAAATTTGTTTTTTATAGCATGTGTTATAACTGTTTATCAGTGCAATGAAAAAATAAACATACCAGCAGTTTCTTATTCTTCTGCATATTTTTGGTAGTTAATTTTTTGACATTTAATTTATTACCCTTTTTGAAGACTTCAAAAAGATCATTTTAATACTTTTTTTTATGTTTATTAGTTCCACTTATAACACAGCACATCCAGTCTATACTTATTAATTTCTTCAATCACCTTATTCATCTGGTATTTAATATACCAGTCTTACACTAACTCAGCCAAGATCTCTTTCTCATATGCCATGCCATTTAAGTTCTAGTTCAATTCTGTGGTGAACCAGCCTTTTCAAGCGTGGTAGGTCCACCGTATCTCAACTTAAAATGAGCAATGTGTTATTTGTGAAATGTCAAGACTGAACTAATCAACCATTTGGAAAAATAGGGAAAGCATTACTAGTGCAGTGATGGAAAGTTTGTGCCAATTGCGCCGAACTGCGCCAATTTCATTATCTTGCGCCAAACTGCTACAAATTACGAAAAAATGTAATATTTGCGCCGAAACGGCAATCCACAGCAAAAATTGCCGAGCGAAAAAAATGCTGTTTTAAACGTCGAATCGAATGACACTTTTTAAAGGTTTACGCGTAATTTGGTGAAAATGACGCTAAATCAACACGTACCGTACCGCCAATCCCAAAATTTCGGAATGTTTCTCACCTACCTTCTAATTCATTGTTTTTTCGGCAAAAGTGACAAAAAAACAACGATTTTTGCGATGTAGGAAATTAAATTGTTTTTGCTTATTGAGGAGGAGTTTTGTTGCAATCACGTAGTATGTAGGAGAAACGATGCTGTACGTTATGAAATCCTGATGAAGATTGTTTACTGATAGTTTGGTGGTCTTTCGGAGTGCTGTGCAATTGAGATTGTTTATATGTCGTTCCCTGCTCTTTGGGATAGCACAGTTATTTCATTCCAGGCGAGGTGCGCGATTACGTAAATACAGCGTAAGGTCAGTCATTAGCTATTTCGTCGACGCAGAGGACGACTGAAAATGGCTCTCCCATGGCAGGATTCATAGGTATTCAGAGATGCCAAATTTTACGGGTTTTCACTCCATCTTACAGTTTTACGGAAGTCACCCCAAAAACCTACGGAAAAGAACTCGCAAGATCCCTGCACGAAATTTTTATTTTTTTACCGTCTTTTGGTCGAAAAACCCACTTTACAGATAGTCCCTTATGCGCCTTCAATGTTCTGACTTCCCCGCCAACAGAGGCGCAGTTTGTCACTTGATTCCCCGTACAGCCATTTATTTGAGAGTACCGTGCGCAAAAGTCGAGAGGAAACTTAGCTCAGCGCGTTTTGCCAACTCTTTACATTGATAACATGTGGCTTTGTGCTTGTGAAAATTTCGGTGCAAACGTTTTAACCCTTTTCATTCGACTGTCGGGTGACACCCGACATTACGAAAGCGCCGAATAGCTCACCCGCCACTCCGATGAGGCTTTTATAGCTCGCATGCCGGGGCTCGCGAAACGTTTGTTTTTCACCGGATAAAGAAAAAGAAACTTCATCTGCATGTCTGGTGTCACCCGCCATGCCGATAACGCCTCTATGGCTCGCATGGCGGCGCTCGTAAGGAATTTCGGTTTCACCGAATAGCTCGCATGTCGGGCGTTATCCGCGACGCCTCTATAGTTCGGATGTCGACGCTCGCGAGGAATTTCTTTTTCGCTGAATATGTCTGGTGTCATCCGCCACGTCTAGACGCCTCTTTAGCTCGTATGTCGGGGCTTGCGAGACATTTCTTTTTTGCCGAATATCTCGTGTAGGGTGTCACCATCCATGCCAATGATGCCTCTATATCTCTCATGTTGGCGCTCGCGAGACATTTCTTTTTCGCCAAATAGCTTGCATCTCGGGTGTTATCCGCCGCGCTCATTACGCCTCTATAGCTCGTGGATCGGGGCTTGCAAGACATTTCTTTTCCGCCGAATATCTCGTGTAGGGTGTCACTATCCATGCCAATGATGCCTCTATATCTCGCGTGTTGGCGCTCGCGAGACATTTCTTTTTCGCTGAATAGCTTGCATCTCGGGTGTTATCCGCCGCGCTCATTACGCCTCTATAGCTCGTGGGTCGGGGCTTGCGAGACATTTATTTTTCGCCGAATATCGCACGTGTCAGGTGGCACCATCCATGCTGATGATGCCTCTATAGCTCACATGTCGACGCTCGTGAGACATTTCTTTATTGCCGAATAGGTCCGGGTGTCAGCCGCCATGCTGATGATGCCCCTATAGCTCACATGTTGGGGTTTGCGAGATGTTTCTTTTACACCGGATAAAGAAAAAGAAACTTCATCTGCATGTTGGGTGTCACCCGCCATGCCGATGACGCCTCTATGGCTCGCATGTCGGCGCTCGCGAGAAATTTCTTTTTCGCTGAATAGGTCGGGTGTCATCCGCCACATCTATGACGCCCTATAGCTCATATGTGGGGGCTTGCGAGACATTTCTTTTTCGTCGAATAGTTTGCATGTCGGGAGTCATCCGCCGCACTCATTACGCCTCTATAGCTCGTGGGTCGGGGCTTGCGAGACACTTCTTTTTTCTTTTTCGCCGAATATCGCACGTGTCTCGGTGGCACCCTCCATGCCGATGAAACCTCTATACAGCTCGCGTGTCGGTGCTCTCGAGATATTTCTTTTTTGCCGAATAGGTCAAGTAGATGACGCCCCTATATAGCTCACAGGTTGGGGCCCGCGAGACGTTTGTTTTTCACCGGATAAAGAAAAAGAAACTTCATCTGCGTGTCAGGTGTCACCCGCCATGCCGAATGACGCCTCTATGACTTGCATGTCGGCGCTCGCGAGGCATTTTGTTTTCACCAAATAGCTCCGGTGTCACCCGCCATGCCGATAGATAACGCCTCTATGGCTCGCATGTCAGCGCTCGTGAGGAATTTCGTTTACACCGAATAGCTCGCGTGTCGGGAGTTATCAGCCATGCCTATGGCGCTTCTATAGCTCGGGTGTCGGCGCTCGCCAGGAATTTCGTTTTCGCCAAATAGGTCGGGTGTCGTCCACCACGTCTATGACGCCTCTATAGCTCTTGTGTCGGGGCTTGCGAGACATTTCTTTTTCGCCGAATATCTTGCGTGTCGGGTGTCACCCTCCATGCCAATGATGCCTCTATAAGCTCGCATGTTGGCGCTCGCGAGACATTTGTTTTCGCCGAATAACTTGCGTGTGGGTGTCATCCTCTGTGCTCATTACGCCTCCATAGCTCGTGGGTCGGGGCTTGCGAGACATTTCTTTTTCGCCGAGTATAGCTCGTGTCGGGTGGCACCCTCCATGCCGATGATGCCTCTATAGCTCACATGTTGACGCTCGTGAGACATTTCTTTTTTGCCAAATAGATCGGGTGTCAGCCGCCATGCTGATGATGCCTCTATAGCTCGTATGTCAGGGCTGGCGAGCTAAAGCTGAGCTTTCACTGCTAAGTTGTGGCCTTCACTGCAGAAAAAAAAAATGCGAGTTCTGTGTGAGTATGGGTGAAAAGTTATTTGAGTGGAAAGGGTTCATTTAGATTAAAACGAAACGAAACGTAGCAGTGAAACAGCTATGACAACGAAAAGAACAAAGTCAGATAAAACTTATCAAGTGTATTGTGGTATGTATAGTAAAGAATGGTCTTTTTATGAAGCATCTAAAGTTTTGCTGAATCACGTTTTATAAGCCATGTGGCTGCGATTTTAGCCTGTCGCAAGGCGGCCGTGATGGTTGTAGTGTCATGTCAAAAGATTAAATTGAAATGTGAGTAAAATTAATGTAACCAAAAAACTTCTGACAGCTTATAAAGAATCCTGGAAAAAATATCAAGAGCAGATTAGTGCTGGAAAAATGCAGCAAAACAAGCAAAAAAAGAGAAGAAATTGAATGTTCGCAAGGTGATTTGAAATGGGAAGAAGCTGAACATTTGCAGCAGTTGGATTCCCTCATAAAATGTTAAACAATGCTGAGATGAACAATTGAATGTGGCATAAAAAAGACATGAGTGCAATAGAAACTGGACAGATACTATTAAAAGAAGCAAAACAAAACATTGCTAACTATCTTAAAAAATTAGAAAAAAATAGAAGTGAGCAAATAAATATTAAGAAAAGCAGCAAAAAAATTAAACATTTTTTGTAAAATAAATGATTAATAACAGAAACCTGCTATGGTTACAAATTTTTTGATCTATTTGAAAACTAAAATGTTTACATATGTGTGTGTGTATTTCAATGCAAGATGTTTTAAATTTGAGTAGGGTGCATCTATTTCCAAAACATTTTCTGCTTACGAGTTTGTTCTATCTACTAATATTTTACTTGCTCTAAAAAATGTTTTCTTACACCAAAAATGTATTTTATCTGCTCCAAAAATGCATTTTGTTGCTTCAAAAATGCATTTTGTTGCTTCAAAAATGTGTTTCACCTGCTCCAAAAACACATTTTTCTGCTCCAAAAATGTATTTTACTTGCTCTAAAAATATATTTTACCTGCTCCAAAAATGCATTTTGTTGCTACAAAAATGTATTTCACCTGCTCCAAAAATGGTTTTGCAACTTTCCATCACTGCTAGTGCCTTTGAGAAAAAAAAAGTCACTGTCAAAAAGTTGTGTGTGATAAAAGTGACCAAGATAATGTATATTTTGAGTGGTTTATATTAAAAAGACATTTTAATAAAATATCTCAGTAGAACCACAAAAGGTTTGTTTCTGGTCCTCGTTGATAACTCACACCGAAAGTTCATAGTAACAATTATGTATCCACTAATAGATCAAATACTATTACATACCTTTAACCCTTAGTTTATGTGATGCACATTGTTGGTGTGTCATTTTCCTTTGTTTGTGGATTCATTGATGATTCTCAACACAAGGCGCGATATTCCAATGATAATTTCCTGGGAGATGAAACGTTTGGTTTTAATCATTTCTTTTATGTACACTATTGCACACACATCATTCATCTTTAAAGAGTTCCAGCTCTTTAAATGTTAAAATCACTATATACACGTTGATAAAATATCCTATTCCATCGATGTTGACTGTACTTATTGCACCAGTAGTTTAATTTGAAGTTTAAAAATTCATCATTAAAAAATCACATTCCATCAATGTTCACTGTACCTGTTGCACCACCAGTTAAATTTGAAGTTTAAAATATTTCACTATTAAAATCCAATAAAAAGTTCAAAATCACAGCATGCCCGAGATTACCACCATTCCACCAAACTCTCGTTGAAGCTTTTCAACATCTCTGAGGCCATTCTCAGAACACTTGTCCTAACCACGATGTTGCAGACCGACCGTGTGCACCAGATTACCTACGGGGTCTCTCCACGTGTGCGAAAGGGCTAAAGGATCACTTGCTCCTCCCTGCATTCCTGAGTTTCATGTTTTTTCCTTGATACTGTGCTGCCATCTATATTTCATTTACGGTTTAATTCTCCTATGTTTCCTTCATTCCTTTTTGTCCCACCCTTCCTTCTCTATTGCTGTTCTTTTTATTAAGGCCTTCCAAGGTTCTGCTATGATGATTGGTTCATTATTATTACAGGCTCTGTGTTTATTTTTTTCTATGGTGAGAGCCTCTGAGCACCTCAACTCCCATTCGTTCTTATATCCACTTTTTATTTGAAAATCTTCAAATTTTGGTTGCGCATTTTCTTCAATACAGTACTGCACCATTGCTGTAACATTCTCTCCTTTTTTCCCAATTTTTAATATGTTGATTTCTTTTTATAAGTCTATTTTTGGTTGATCCATAATAATATATACTTTTTTAAAAAATACTTGGTTGTTCTCATGTTCTAAAGGTATTCTATATACTCCTTTTTGTAAATCTGGAATTTTTTTGCCTTGTGTTGTTTATCATTGTAGACATTGTTGTTACAGATTGCCCAATATTTTTCTTATATCTTGCTACTTCATGATTAATTCTTCCTGTTACTCCATCAATATATGGAAACGAACCTATGTATTGCTTTTAGTATTGTTCATGTTTCTCTTCTCGTTGCCTGGTGGTCTTACTCATATTGTTTATCGTAAGCCTCACATTTTTTTATTAAGTCTTCTATTACATGTTCAGAAAATCCATATTTCTTTGATACTGTTGTTATCCACATTAATTCTTCTTTCTGAAATTCAATATTGCTTGTATGTGTATATGCTCTCTATCAGATTGTAAAGAGCATTTCTTTTTTGTGCTATCGGATGGTTAGAGTTATTTCGAATCAATATTGGTTCATAGGATAGTTTTCGATATACTTTAAATTGAAATTCATGTTCTGTTCTTGTTTATACAGACATCTAGGAAGGATATACTTTTGTTTTGCTCCATTTCCAAGGTTAGAACTATGGTGTTGGGAAAACTTCTGTAAGCCTTTTTTTGCTAAGCTTTTTAAGTTCTCCTCTTGCATACTTGAAACTAAAAATGTCATCCACATAATATTTATATATTAATGGTTGTTCTGTTAATGTATCTTTTATCCTGTTTTCAAGTTCTTGCAAGATTATCTCAGCAAATAAACAAGAGAGAGGTGATCCCATTGGGCCACCCCTCTCTTGAACATATATGTTGTTATAAAAAAAATAATTATTTTTTGAAATATATGATAAAGTAGTTTCTATTTCTCCAATCTGTTTATTAGTTAATTCTTTTTGTTCTTGCAAGATTTGTATAATTTTTATGGCATCTGATATTGGTGTATTTGGGTATAGACTTTTCACATCCATATACTGGCCATACTAATATTTGGTTTATTTGTTATATTTATATCCTTAACAGATTGTTGAAATTCGATGGTATTATTTACATTATTTTATGTTTTAGGCATCTCTTTGTTAAAAATTGATATAGATTCTTTTCAAGATTTATTAATGGAGCTTTTCCTTTTGTCACTATTAATCTTACTGGCATATCTTTTTTGTGAGTCTTAATCTTCGGTAATAACTGTGGTACATTTGCTCCCATAAAAGGGAAACTTTTTTATTTCATCTGGTAATGCACTATAGTTCCATAATTTTGATAGATAGTTTATTTGTCTGTCAGTTGGATCATATTTAACAGTATGGGCATGTAAATTCTTCTATTGCATTTTCCTTTTTTTGATTATATTGACTTTGATGTAAAATAATAATTTGATCACTTTTATCTGCAGAGCAGATTTTTCATTCTTGATTATTTCTTAGTTCGAGTAGTTGATCTCTCAGATGCCATAAAAATTATTATACAAATCTTGCAAAAACAAAAAGAATTAACAAATAAACAGATTGGAGAAGTAGAAACTATTTTATCATATATTTTAAAAAATAATTATTTTTGTTATAACAATAACATATATGTTCAAGAGAGGGGTGGCCCAATGGGATCACCTCTCTTGTTTATTTGCTGAGATAATCTTGCAAGAACTTGAAAGCAGGATAAAAGATTAAAAGATACATTAACAGAACAACCATTAATATATAAATATTATGTGGGGGACATTTTTTTGGTTTCAAATATGCAAGAGGAGAACTTAAAAAGCTTAGCAAAAAAAGGCTTACAGAAATTTTCCCAACCATAGTTCTAACCTTGGAAATGGAGCAAAACAAAATTATGTCCTTCCTTAGATGTCTGTATAACAAGAACAGAACATGAATTTCAATTTAAAGTATATCGAAAACCATCCTATGAACCAATATTGATTCCAAATAACTCTAACCATCTGATAGCACAAAAAGAAATGCTCTTTACAATCTGATAGAGAGCATACACACATACAAGCAATATTGAATTTCAGAAAATAGAATTAATGTGAATAACAGTAGCAAAGAAATATGGATTTTCTGAACATGTAATAGAAGACTTAATAAAAAAATGTGAGGCTTACAATAAACAATATGAGTAAGACCACCAGGCAAAGAGAATTGATGGAGTAACAGGAAGAATTAATCATGAAGTAGCAAGATATAAGAAAAATATTGGACAATCTGTAACAACAATGTCTACAATGATAAATAATACAAGGCAAAAATTCCAGATTTACAAAAAGGAGTACTGTATATACTCGCGTATAAGTCGACCCCCACTTTCAGAGGAAAAAATCGTAAGAAATCGGAAACTCGCGTATAAGTCGATCCCGGAATGAGAAAAAAAAATTCAATGAATTTATTCAAAAACATTTGAAAAAGAAAAAATTTTATATATATATAATACTAAATTTAATTTGCATACCCAAAAACTTCATTGGAACCCTTCAAAATCCGATTCCGAGTCAGACTCGCCAAACAGTTGAAAAAAGTCTTTCTCCGTCATCGGCGCGTCATCATAAACATCAGTATTCCCATCTATGCCTGTGTCATCAGAATCACTGTCATCATCACTCATAAAAATCTCATCATCCTCTGTGCCATCAAGTTTGTTACTAATGCAACATTTCTTGAATGATTTCATGACCATTTCCACAGGTATCGCATCCTAAGCATCCTTGACCCATCGCGCAATCCAAACGATATCCGGCTTCTTTAGATTTCTGCCCTTGGTTTCAGTCGGCAAATTGGAACTTATCCAATCTGCCCAATGCCTCCGCACATTGTCCTTGAAGGGCTTATTAAGGCAGACATCTAGTGGTTGAAGAACAGATGTCAACCCACCTGGGATGACAGCAAGAGTTGTTTTTGAATTTTCTGCAGTTTTTTTCACTTCTGCACAACGGTGTGCAACAAACATATCCCACACCAAAAGAGAAGGTTTCCTCAAAAGTGCACCTGGCCTTTTGTTCCACACATTCTTTAACCAGTCAATTGTTCCGGATTCGTTCATCCATCCTTTTTCATGGGCACGAACGAGCACACCAGACAGAAAGACAACACTTTTCGGCAGAGTTTTGCGTTTGAAAATAATTACCGGAGGTAGCTTACTGCCGTCGGCCAAACAGGAAAGAACAACCGTGAAACTGGATTTTTCGTGGCCAGTCGTTTTGATCAAGATATTTTTTTCGCCCTTTTGGTTCACAGTCTTATTTCCAGGAAGGTTGAAACACATGGCGGTTTCTTCCATGTTCCCTATTTGGGAAAGTTCAAAAGCAGTCTCTTTTCTCTTTTGAATTACA
Source organism: Macrothele yani (assembly GCA_039090855.1). Lineage (NCBI taxonomy): Eukaryota > Metazoa > Arthropoda > Arachnida > Araneae > Macrothelidae > Macrothele > Macrothele yani. The sequence goes on from CM076996.1 coordinate 12,201,988, forward strand.
TACTTTTGAAATTCCATTATCTTTGCTTCGAGGTCAGGAGGTAACTTTTGTGCAATTTTGGGGCGCTGGCGTAGACACAACCCATAGCGGTTCATGAACCTTGTGCACCAACCTGGTGAGGCACGAAAAGTGTTATTTGCGGCTGCAAACTTTTCATCTTTTGCGAGCTTCGCTGCTCGCAAACGTATACCAGTTCGCGTTACAATGTAACCATTTTGTCTGCAGCCCACAATCCAATCATTCAAGACACTTTCCAGCTCTGGGAAAGATGTCGTTCCACGGCGCAGCGCCTTTTGCGATTTTGGGATTTTCACCAAGTCCGTTTTTTTTACGCCAATCTTGAATCAGTTTTTCGTTAATGCCAAATTGACATGAAGCAGCACAGTTGTTAGTATTTTCTGCAAAAGAAACCACTTTCAACTTGAATCCTGCGTTATAGGACATCTGTTTCTTTACACAATCCATGTCACCCATAATAGAAGAAGCGAGACACGTGCGATTAAGAACAAGAAAAACACGTGCGATTAAGAACAAGAAAAACACGTGCAATTAAGAACAAGCAATACCTAACACTGGCTGTCGCATGGCTCCGTTACGTCGAAGGTCAGCACAATCAACTGGTAGTCGGAAGGGCGGAGCTTTCTATGCGCGGCTGTGACTGCGCTGTGGATATGCAAAGCCAGGAGAGAGGAGACTTTTCAAAGCGCGGAGAAACTCGAAGGGTCGCAATTTCGTAATTCTACCACATCAGTGTTTTTTCTTTCTTTCTTTTTTTTTCTTTAGGAGGGTTGTGATTATGTAATTAATACTGCATCGGCATTTTTATTTCTTTTGGGATGGATTGCCTTTTGCCTCCTGGGAAGAACTTTTGGACTTATGATTTTTTTAGACCCCGCGTATAAGTCGACCCCATTACTTTGAAGCTCTCATTTTGTCCCAAATTTCTCGACTTATACACGAGTTTATACGGTATATAGAATACCTTTAAAAAATGAGAACAACCAAGTATTTAAAAAAAAGTATATATTACTATGGATCAACCAAAAATAGACTTATAAAAAGAAATCAAGATATTAAAAATTGGGAAAAGGAAGAGAATGTTACAGCAATGGTGCAGTACTGTATTGAAGAAAATGCGAAACCAAAATTTGAAGATTCTCAAATAAAAAGTGGATATAAGAACGAATGGGAGTTGAGGTACTCGGAGGCTCTCACCATAGAAAAAAATAAACACAGAGCCTGTAATAATAATGAACCAATCATCATAGCAGAACCTTGGAAGGCCTTAATAAAAAGAACAGCAATGGAGAAGGAAGGGTGGGACAAGAAGGAATGAAGGAAACATAGGAGATTTAAACAGCAAATGAAATATAGATGGCAGCACAGTAGCAAGGAAAAAAACATGAAACTCAGGAGTGCAGGGAGGAGCACGTGATCCTTTAGCCCTTTCACACACGTGGAGAGACCCCGTAGGTAATCTGGTGCACACGGTCGGTCTGCAACATCGTGGTTAGGACAAGTGTTCTGAGAATGGCCTCGGAGATGTTGAAAATCTTCAACGAGAGTTTGGTGGAATGGTGGTAATCTCGGGCATGCTGTTATTTTGAACTTTTTACTGGAGTTCATTAGTGAAATATTTTTAACTTCAAATTTGACTGGTGGTGCAACAGGTAAAGTGAGCACTGATGGAATGTGATTTTTTAATGATGAATTTTTAAACTTCAAATTAAACTACTGGTGCAAATAAGTACAATGAACATCGATAGAATAGGATATTTTATCAACACATATATAGTGATTTTAACATTTAAAGAGCTGGAACCAGAGTGCAATAATGTGTGTGCAATAGTGTCCATAAAAGAAATGATTAAAACCAAACGTTTCATCTCCCAGGGAATTATCATTGGGATATTGCGACGTGTGTTGAGAATCATTAATGAATCCACAAACAAAGGAAAATGACACACCAATAATGTGCATCACATAACTAAGGATTAGAGGTACGTAATAGTATTTGATCTATTAGTGGATATATAATTGTTACTAAGAAATTTCAATATTTCTATTAGTTACCCTGTATTAAAACTCCAAGCTGAAAAATTGGCTCACTGGTTTCCAGATCTAGTTCTGCTGGATTCCTAGCCACGTTGGAATTCCTGGTAATGAATCTGCTACTAGATATGTTTCCTCCTTGGTTATCACACCCTTACCACTGTTCCTCCATGATTTGCATTTTCTTGTTCGTTACCATATCAAAGGAATGTGGCAGGGTCTGTGGGACCAAGACGTGGAAAATAAACTGCATTGCATCAAACCAGTTGTTGGAGTCTGGACTTCATCATGTCACCAGAACCATAGGGAGAAAGTCGTACTAGTGTGTCTCCTGCAATCGCAGTTTCACTCGCAACTATTTGTTATGTGGCAACTGTGCTCTTGCGTGCCAGACGTGAGGTACCTCTGACTATTGTATACCTAGTCTTGTCATAAATACTGTTACAAAGTATTCAATGAAATAACAAAAGAAATTTAAAGATATTTTAATATACCTGTGCTGTGATGTAAGTAGTACATTTGTGAATACATGGCACCAATCACTTTTCAAAATGACATGCTTTTGCCTTCACACAGTCTCTGTGGCCACTTATCAATAGCTTTATGTAGTGTCTCCACAGGGAAAGTTGCTACTGCCTGCACCAAAGAGTTTGAGACTGCCAATATTGCAGTGTCTCTTTCTGCAGGTCATGTCCTCCCTGTGTGGCCCATAACTTGTAGTCCAATGGGTTGAGGTCTGGTCTGCTTGAAGGCCAATCAGCTGAAGAAATAAAGTCTGGCAAATTCGCCTGAAGCCACTCCTGGGTTGACTTGGCCTTGTGGGCAGGTGCGGAATCCTGCTGAAAGCTTCCACTGTCTGTTTTGAAAAAAGAGGATGCTACTCACATATTTGACCACACTCCAAAACCCTGTCCTGGAAGACTTTGGCAGATGTTTTCATTTCTTTCTCACAGAAATGGAGCTTCATGGTACCATCTTAGGACACTCCCCACCAAACCATGACAGAAACAGGATATGGCACCCTCATGGTGCTTGAAGCTTTCTCCTGAGCTTCCTGTGAAGTTGATGCATACACCCTGTCATTTTAGAGGTTGAAAGCCTCTTCAATAGTGAAAATTTTTTCATCAGAGGAAAGGATCTGTCTGTGGCGATTGTCTGCATAATGCTGCAGAAAACGTTTCACTTTTAGCACCCTCTGCTGCTTCAGTTGTGGGGTGAGGAAGTGCCCTTATGCTGCCGGTAAGCTCTCACCTTTAATTCACTCTGCAGCACGTGTGACATTGACATTCTTGAAATGTTCAGCTCATGAGCCATCACCGATTGTTTTCTGACAGGATTTCGTCGAATGCAGGCTGCCACTGCTTTCACCAGGCGCGCAGTCCTCACAGTACGCGGCCGACCCTTTCTGGGGTGGTCAGCGATGGTCCCAGTCTCAAGAAACCTTTTTATGGTCTGGTAGACAAACATTAGGCTGATTTTCAGTATGTTGAAAATCTTGGAAGCTGATTTTCCAACTTTGTGCAGTGTTATTACGTCAATCGCCCCCACTCCATGGCAAGTACTTCACGAAACATGTTATCCCTCTGTGACTTTACTTGTCACTAAATAGTGACAAGTAAAAAGTGACAACAACAAGACAGCCTGAAGAAGAGTTTTCTCTGAAAATTTGCTATTAATGAAAAAATTTCCTAGTAAAATACCCATAAAAGTTGCTTTAGATTATATAGTATTATGATGTTTTTTAAGGTTGGTCATGTCAATACACTTTGTTTGTTTTATGAGCTTGCCACGCTCTAGTTTAGCGTTGAAGTGCATCTTACATTGATTGTACCATTGTATGGTCACTACCTGTGTTGAACTTGTTCAGCATACTGCAGTCTTCCATGACAAATTTCTTGTTACACATAATAAAATAAATTTTACTTGTCAATCCATTGGGATGCCTCCATGTCCATTTCCTTTGCGGCTTTTTCTTGAAAAAGGAGTTCATGATGAAAAACCCTTCTGCTAACTCTACAAGAGTATTTCCCCGCTGGTTTCTGTTGCCATGACCGAATTTACCTACTGAAATTTTGTTCTGTTGCCATTGCCCTATTTTCGCATTGAAAGCTCCCATAATGATCTTCAAGTGCTGCTTGCCTTTATTATTTTGATGACGAATTTCCTCATAAAATTCTTCAATCTTTTCTTCAGGATGACTTGTGGTGGGTGCATAAGCTTGAATAATCTGAGCCTGGTATCTTCTCAAGAGTTGGATAACAAGCCGTGCAGCTCTGTCAGAGGAACTTTCAACTTCTACAACTTTATCCTTCAGTTTCTTGTTTATTATAAATCCAACACCACTAATTCTGCCAGTATCTGTCCCACGATAATAGAAGAGATGCCCACTTTTCATTTCAGTTCAATGAGATCTTCTCCTTATCTCATTTAGCCCGACGATGTCCCACTTGATACTTTGTAGTTCCTCTTCCAATTCAAGAAGCCTTGAATCAGAAGATAGGGAGCGTCCATTATACGTAGCTAAGGTCAGCATCAGATGGTAGCCTAGTCCGGTCCTCACCGCACCCTCTGCCTTCATGTCGCACTGGCTGCTGTCTTGGCCAGGTACATTCCGGCTTCCAGCTGCTGGAGACTGAGGGCCAAGATTTAAGTTGTGGGGTCATTTTGGAGGGGTTTGGCCATAACTCACCACGCGGGCCAAGCAGGTTGGTGAGTGTGGGATAGCATTTCCTCTAATCCTGATGGTATAGTTATACCGCTATTGGCGGTGGTCAGAGCCCCTTTAGTGGAAACAGGATGCACCATGAGAAGGCGGGGTTGACATTTGTCAAGGAGAGGCTATATTATGTTGCACATCACCTGACCTTATATCCATCAATAAAATATTTATACGTAAATATAATGCCGGTTTCAATCCTGAGCTTGGATTAAGTCATACGCACGGGATGTCATGAATTATAAACATACTAGCAAACGAATGACATACATACCAACGGAAACCAAACGTATAGAAATCCCTGACAACAAAAGGTTGAAACCATAAAATGAACACACCAATCCAAACTATATATCGAACCAGAACATAACGTGAAGTACAGTAAAGATAACGTTTACGTTGAAATCATATATTATGCCACGTAATAAGTACATCTAATGTAGTGTAATTGATGCACATGTATTGATGTTATAGAACCAGGATTATGTATTTGAGAAATAACAATCTCTTTGGTACTTTGAAAAAGTTCCAAATATTTCACCTTACCATTAAAATTCCAATGTAAGCATTATTTCAAAATAATAAAACATATCATCATCATTGTCAACCATTATCAATCCACTGCTGGACGAAGGTCTCCCCAAGTTTCCTCCACAACGGTCTGTCTTGTGCCAGTCTCCTCCATGTCACTCCTGCATACTTTCGAATTTCATCCACCCATCTCCCATGTGGTCTTCTTCTGGGTATTTTATATATTGATTGTGTGGTATATGGAAGCATTTCAAGAGTAATGCCACATACCTATGTATTTTTGAGTTTTATGTTTTTTATTCTGCAATTTGCTTTAATAATTGAACTAAAGCCAAAGTAGAAAAATAAATTTTTCTCAAAATCCGTGTAGTATACTGTATGTAAAAGTTTAGTTGGTATTAAACCTGGTCACATTTTGTTTTTGATTGGAGGTTTAACGACCACTGTGAGCAACTCAATGTGCTATAAGCAGTTGTTCGTCCCTAATTTAAGGCCACTGGTTCCAGGGAAGGAAGAGAACCAGTGCCGTAAGACAAACACAACATCTATGCCTCACCAGGATCTGAACTCGCACCCCTTTCAGACGAATGATCAAAAGTCGTCGCTTAGAATACTGCGCCAGGTTACATTTTCAGTGACAGTTTTGGTATTTCAGTATTTATCTGTGATTCTAAGTTTCTGATTAGCTGCAGTGAACATGATTTTCAACATTCTGCGTTAAGTTTGCCCAAGCATGTAGGAAGTTGTTTGTTGTAGGTTACAGGTTGAACAGATCAATGGTTTCACTAAATTTTAAGTAAGAGTGTTTGGATCGTATGTCCTGAAATTTTGTGGTTGAAAAAGTGTATGAACCATGTAAAAAGTATGCTGCTACATATTTTTTTAGATCAGCCCCTATAAATATTTTAACATCTACTTCAGTATTGATAACGAGGAACAGTACACCAATCATGTAGATAATAGTTGCACTACACTAGTGATCCGATTTATTGGCATAGGAATATATACATAAGCGTTTCCAAGCTTAGTATCTATTTATTGTCAAGTTCCCGCATTCAAATTGTTAAAGCATTCTACTGTATTTTTCAATTTCTGTCTAACTTCCTTGAAAAAGCCATCTGGTTGATGTGCGAAAGCTGGGAAGCGCTTATGTATATATTCCTATGCCAATAAATTGGATCATTAGTATGGTGTTACTATTTTTTACTTCAGTATTATAAAAACTTTTTGCTTGTTTTACAGTAGAATCTGCTTATAACAAGCAAGACAAGAACTTTTGTTTGGTAATGTTAATTCAAAGCTAATTTGATTGTTTTTAATGAAATCTCCAGATTTAATGAGGGAGAGAATAGCTAAGATGGGTGAAGTAACCAATTTAATAAAATTTCTTATTTAACAAGGCAGAGAAAATCTGCTGTGCACTATCCTGGAATGGAAATGGTGGTATACAGGACAAAAAAGCAACAGTGCAGTGGTGTCTTCGTATGCTAGTGGAAGAATGTTGATAGAAAAACAATGGGAAGAGAGTACATCAAATGCTCAACAAGCAAGTTTTGTAAGAAAACTTTGCCATCCACCCCTTTGAGCTTTGGAAGTATTGCATCACCAGAGTTGAAAACAGGCGTTCTAGGCAAAAAGAGGATAGGTGGCATCGTGCACATATAGTTAAGTGATGACAGATAGGAATAGGGGAGTAATGGAATGGGGATGCAGTCTGAGGAGAAATGGGAGACATTACTTCTGGAATTTTTTTTTACAGTTCCTGGTCCATTGGCTCCTTCACCCACCAAGTCAGCATTGTATTGGGAGAATGGGTACTGCTTTTGCTTCATGTTTGTTAAATAGCAGTCAAGCAGGAAATCTTTATAAGTGACAAAATGTCTTAAGAGAAACTAATCCATAAAGAAGCCATCATTGGAGTGCTAGAAAATGTGAAAAAATGTATATGGATATGCACTCATGTTCATAAAAAACAGAACACCTTAAAGGAGTCGAGCTAAGACTTTGATTTTTACAGGATATGGCTAATCAGGCAATATCGCAGAAATAATTAGCATTTCAGTGTCAATGTATATCAGATCGTGCAACATCAGACAAATAGGAAACTGGCCATTTTTCAGTTGTAAGTGCTTCATAGCTAGGTTTGCAGTGGGTAAGGATACCTTGACGCCATGTAAGACAGTCATATCAGCAAATTTGGCATGAGAGACTGCAATGCTTCCCTCTAAGGGGGTGCAGTATATCTGTTGTAGGAAGAGAAGGTTCTTGACGTCGTATGCAGGCACCAGGGGTTAATCATTATCTCACGAAGATGTCCTTGAGTGATCGTTCTGCATCACCAACATTGTTGGAGCAGCATTGGCAAACTGCAACGCATTTTGCTATATCAGCTGTAACAGTACGTTGCCTGTTATTATAGTTCAGACTGCATCGAATGAAAGGAGTGGCATAATGAATGGGACAAAATACGCTTCTATTTAGGTGAAAATGATGGTCACGTCTGTGTGTGCTGATGACAGGGGCGTCGGGAAGAGTGCATTTGCACAAGGCATTATGGCCTGGGATGTTATTAGGTTCAAAGCAGATCACGCCTCATGAGAGTCCATACCGCCATAATGAGTGCAAGGTTCATACTCTTCCAAGAAAAATAAGTTCAAGCACTTTTTAAACCTGAATTATCATGTGTGTACTGTTGGTCGGTCACAGGTAGGTACTTTAGTTAAGTTCCAATGATTAATCTTAGCTGGGACGAGCACACCATTAATGAACTGCTTGCTAACCCCGACCCCTGTTGGTTTATTTTATTTACTCTGAATTGCCTTGGTGTTTTTCAAAATCATTTTATTTTGTGCAATATGTTGAAAGAGTACATTATTTTTGTATTCATCTGTTAGTATGACCCTTATTGTTTGCATTAACTTTTTATTTTTGGTGCAGCCAGGAGACGAAGGGTCAACGCATGAAGCACAAGCAATTCCTGGAAGTTCCACCCTTCGACAAGAACGCGTCCCTAATAGAGCCGAGTTCGGGCTCAATTTTCGGAGCCAGTTTTATATCAGCCGGAGCCCACCTGAGCCTGAAAATTGGCTAACTTGTTCAACCATTAATAAAAAAATCTCGTTTTCCATTCTCTCCTCCTCCTGCAATTAACCAATATACTTTTCAAATAGGAAGTGGGGAAGGGACCTCTGTCTATTTTTACAGTGTAACTGGACGATTTTCTTTGACCATTCCTTTCCACTTGAGTGCATCGGGCGGCCGGCCATCCAAAATGATTCTGCGGTGTTACAATTGTATGTTGCTCAAATAATGCTAATATTATCGCTCCATAATGCGCTGAAATATGTACGTTGCTAAATAGAAGCAGGGAGCTACTGCGTAAATTATTGTCGGCAAGCTATCAACTATCCAATATCTATAGTTCTTAAAAAAGCTTTTTCTTCCCTGCAGAAACACACTAATACGCGGCCTATGTCATTTTCTACCCAAGCCTGGAATAAATAGCCATCTCGAATGCATGCTCCCCAATCAGAACCAGTTGCCGAATAATTCTCTTTACCAACTATTGGGTATATAAATGAGTTTTGAGGGATTCGAGATGAACAAAACACGTTGGAGAACAGAAACAATATTTTAATATTAATCGAAGTATGCTCCCTCTGAAGCTACAACTTTACCCCATCTTTCGGGCAGCGAATGTATGCCACGAAGGAAGAATTCTGGTTCCTTGGAAGAGATCCAGTTGTCCAGCCAATTTTTGATGTCTTCATAAGAACTAAACCGTTCTCCAGAAAGTACTGACTGAATCGACCGGAACAAATGGTAATCCGATGGCGCAATATGGCGGGTGGGGTAGAACTTCCCAGTCGATCCTTCTAAGTACTTTTTAATAGGTCGAGAAACATGTGGTCTTGCGTTGTCATGCTGCAAGATGACTTTGTTGTGTCTATTTTCCCATTCCGGCCGTTTTTGCGCGAGAGCTCGTCTTAAACACATTAATTGGGTTCAATACCGATCACCAGTAATAGTTTGACGGTTTCAGCAGTTCATAGTGGATCACACCCTTCTGATCCCACCAGATACACAGCATTACCTTTGAACCATGGATATTGTGTTTTGGCGTTGAAGGACCTGGTTCACCTGGCTTCACCCATGCTTTCTGCCATTTAGGGTTATCGTACCATATCCATTTCTTGTCGGCAGTAATAATACGATGCAAAAAAACTTTCTTTTTTGCCTTTGAAGCATCAATTTGCAAATGGTTTTTCAACGTTCAAGGTCTCTTTTCCGCAAAGCATGTGGAACCCAATTCCCTTCTTTTTGCACCATTCCCATGGCAGCTAAACGTTGTGAAATGCATGGTTGACTAACATTTAATGCTGCTGCAAGTTCTTTTTGGGTCAGGCACGGATCCTCGTCGAGTAAAGCATCCAATTCGGCATCAGCAATTTTTTTGGGTGGTCCAGAACATTCTTTATCACTGACATCGAAATTGTTCCTTTTGAATCGTCTAAACCAATACTCACGTGTTTTTATGGATGGGGAATGTTCACCATAGATTTCTGACATAAAGGTTTACGTCAAGTAATTTTGCTTCCTATACTTCCAATGGAAAAACTTCTGTACACATTTTTTTCACAATTAATGCGTTCCTAAGGATAAAAATTTGAACATTGATTAAAATAGCTTCATTTTATAACTTGGAATACTTAATATTTTCTAAAACATAACCATAATTATATTAAAAATCAATAACTTTTCCTTTGGTAGTGTTGAAACCAGAAAAAAGATGGTGTGACCTGTACTTTGATGATGACAGTAGACAAACAAATGTTGGATTGAATAATTAGGGTTATGTTTTAGAAAATAGTAAGTTTTCCATGTTATAAAATGAAGCTATTTTAATCGATGTTCAAAGTTTCATACTTGGGAATGCATTTAATTGTGAAGAAAATATGTACAGAAGTATAGGAAGCAAAATTACTTGACATCCACCTTAAGCAATAGCTGTCGGCAGCACTTTTCTTGACAATAAAGTAATGCACTAACATTTCCCGCAAATGCTGTTTTGTCGGGACGAAAGTTGCCATTTTCTATCGAGTAAAACAAATACGTCTTCGCACCTCAATCGAACGTCGTATACTGACTCTGACAGCTGGTGTCTCGTACTGCGATATCGCAGTGTTGCCACCTTAAAATACATGCGAGCCGTAATAAGTACGACACTGGACGGAAATCCCTCAAAACTTATTTATATACCCAATATAAAGTGTCTCATTTGCTAAATCATATAAAATCACATTTATACATGAAAAAAATTCTCTACAGGGTCCAAAACGTCGGAGATGTAGCAGTAGCTGTTGAGTGTACCGGCGATGCGTACTAGAGGGGTGTGGGTGTCATATCCAATTGCACCCCAAACCATATTGCCAAGGCGATGGACCGGTACGGCGATGCATAATGCAGCGTCATACAGTCTCGTGCCGCCACACGCGGGTTTCGCCGGAGAAGACAATGTCGTACTATTCCATAGTCCAGGTGCGGCGTTCAACGGCCCATTGCTGCCGCACTTGGCGGTGGTGTAACATCAATGGTAATCAGAGCAATAGGCGCTGTGCGACAAGTCCCCGCTCCTGCAGACGACGTCGAACGGTGCGTGTTGACACACCGTAATTCCTGCGCTAACGTTCCCGATGTGGCCATGCGAGCCGTCAATGCCTGCTGCACAACATGCCGGTCCTCTCGTTTGGTGGTGTGCCGCGGCTGTGGCAATTGCTCACGTCCGTCTCTCCTGCACCCACCAAATCCATACTAGCCTCCCTGTGGCTGTCGTCCCACACAGGCGGCGATGTCTCAGTACGATAAACCGCTGTCGCAATAAGCCACTATTCGTCCTCTGTCGAACTCCAAAATGTGCTGAAATGACTGCCGTATTCTGCAATGAGGCATCGGGAAGCTTCCCACGCACAGGTCCGGCAGCACAACACACTTGCACTACTTACACCCCGCCTTCTGTGCACCCTTCTTATAGTGCTTCTCGGTGGCGTGCTGGGCGCACACGATTTGCATATGCCCTGCAATGCTAATCGTTTGCATGTCCTCTCGCGAGTGACGCATGCTGCGAATTTCAGGCCAATCGGATGCTTCCTTCTTGGTGTTGCATTTTGGGTGGCCAGCAGTGTAGAACTACACAGAAATGTCTTATACATCTTGTTAGCACCAACAATTATTTAACACATGCTCTTCCATATCGTTACTTAAAAAAAACAAAAAAATTCAAGTACTATTACAGAGCCTTAAACTTTTTCAAGGACACTATTCACACATTATTTGATTCGATGCCTCAGCTTGTACAGCAGGTGATACAAGCCAGAGCTGGCCACATCAACACACCTGGTACATATGGCACTGAGATGCTAATCATTTGTTCTGATTGCCTAATGAACATATCCTGTAAAAATCAGTCAACTCCTTCAGATGTTTTTTATGAACATGATGAGTGTATAATATAAAAGTACTCTTCATACTGTCACGTATGCATATTTTCATGTGAGAATTTTCACTTCAAGTGCTTGGATTTAACAAGGATTCCCTTTGGTCCCGAGCTTCTTGTTATAAGCAACAAGTTTTACTGTATTCAGCGATGGAAAGTTGCAAAATCATTTTTGGAGCAGGTAAAATATTAGTAGATAGAACAAACTCTTAAGCAAAACATGTTTTGGAACTAGATGCACACATGCAAATATTTTAGTTTTCAAATAGATCAAAAAATTTGTAATCATAGCAGGATTCCATTATTTATCATTTATTTTACAAAATTTTTTTTTATTTTTTTTTTGCTGCTTTTTTCAATATTTAATTGCTCTCTCCTAATTTTTTTGTTTTGCTTCTCTTAATAGTCTAACCTGTCCACTTTCTGTTGCACTCATGTTTCTTTTTTTTTTTTATGCCACATTCAATGTTCATCTCAGCATTGTTTAACATTTTACGAGAGGAATCAAACTGCTGCAAAAGTTCAGCTCAGCTTCTTCCCATTTCAAATCACCTTGTGAACATTCAATTTCTTCTTCACTTTTCCACTTATTTTGCTGCATTTTTCCAGCACTAATCTGCTCTTGATATTTTCCCCAGGATTCTTTATAAGCTGTCAGAAGTTTTTTGGTTACATTAATTTTACTCACATTTCCATTTAGTCTCTTGACATTATCTTTGTGCTTCTTGCTCTCCAAATGACACCTACAATCATCGCAACCGCCATGCGCTAGGCTAAAATCACAGCCACATGGCTTACAAAATGTGATTTGGCAAAACTTTAGATGTTTTATAAAAACGCAATTTCTTACTATATATCTCGTTAAACTTGACGATAAGTTTTATCTGTTTTACTGCTACGTTTCATTTTGTTTTAATCTAAATGAACCCTTTCCACTCTAATAACTTTTCATTATCAACTGTAGCTGTATTGGTATGTGATTTTAAACTATCATCGTGCATTTTATTTTTCAAGTATGGAGTTCGCCATTAAGATGTTTCGTCGTTTTCGGAGAAAACTTTTTATTGAGGAGACACATTTATTGTTTTTAGTGAACTGTAGAGACTTGCAGGTTGTTCCCAACTACCTGAAGTTGCGCTGTTTTCCAGTCTCTTGCCGAGACGCCTCAGTCCTTGCTTCTGCAGAATACAAAAGACTCACTTCAGAGATCCGAACGAAGTGTAGTTTCATAGACTATTTGCACAGGAAATCGTATTACGCTTTTTGCATTTACCATTATACTTTCACCCTGCACTACTGGATAGGCTTCTTATTACGTTTTTGGCCTCCTGCAATACGGAAGTACAACTTTTTCAAAACGGACAGATTAAGAAACTACGCAACTTAGTTGCCGACTCTTGTTCTGCAAGGCATTGTTCTTTGCAGCTGTAAAGGCAAAGTTCTACCGCTCAACCAGCATACATTAACTTCAGTTCTCATCCTCTTAATTCTTTACAAAAGTCTGCCTTAAATAGAGGTCCTAAATATGATTATCCAGAGTTTAACCCTAATCCGTTTCAGCTTATTTCCCAGGCAGAAAAGATTATTCAATCTCTCCCCACTCCTGAACGAGAACCAGAATAGCTTTGGTGTCATCCGTGACGGATGACACCAGAGCTATTCGGTGAAAAAGAAATTCCTCGCAAACTTATAGAGGTGTGGTGGATAACACCCGAGCTATTCGGCGAAGAAGAAATGTCTCGCGACAGGCGAGCTATAGAGGCGTTTATCGGCATGGAGGGTGACACCCAGTGTCTCTTTATTCGGTGGGGAAAAAAAAAAAAAAGTCTCCCGAGCCCTGCCATTCGAGCCATATAGGGCGTGGCGAGGCGGGACACCCGACTTATTCAACGAAAAAGAAGTCTCGCGAGCTATTCAGCAATTTCGTTATGTCGGGTGCCACCTATAAGTCGAGTGGAAAGGGTTAAAACGTTTGCACCGAAATTTTCACAGGCACAAAGCCACATGTAATCAATGTAGAGTTCGTAAAGGCGCTGAGCCATCACCCCCTTGTAGCTTACAGGCCCGCGCACCGGATTGTGATGTCACTAGGGTAGTCCGTAGTCAGGGAGATGCTGGAAGTCGTACGGCGATGTAAACATGTCTTTAATGTATACCAACAAAACAAGTCGCACATTATTTAGAGTTTTACTGCATTTAAATAAGCTGTGTTAGATCTGTGTTAGATTTTTTTAAATGACTGAAGAGTTTACACATTTGTTTTATAATCTTTCAAAATACAGGAGAAAAAGAAATATCATCGCTGTCATTTCACTGGAAGTGAAATGACATTTGCTGTAATCAAAATTATAAACTGTCATCATAGTTTCACTTGATGTCATCATTCTTGTACTTGAGTAGAATTTTTTTTTTTTTGTCGTGCTTATTAAGATTTACTGGTGTACAATCATTTTTGCTGTCTTAAGCACGAAAAACAAGACGTAACCAATTTCAACACAAAATAAACCAAGCCGTGAAACACCTTTATTTACGAAAATTAAAAATGTCTCTACAGACCCATCTTCAGGGGGCATGCTGGCTTATACACACACCTCTGTACTTGAAAGATTAGTTTGAGGGTCCATTACAAAGTACCACCGTCGTTTCAAAAGATGTCAACTGACGAATTTAAGGAATTGGATTTTTCATTCATTACGAGCTTACGACTACGAAATATTGAGTGATAGAATAATTCCTTTAGTGAAAATATATTTTCATATCAGACAGTAACTAGCAATTTATTTGCGATCCATGTTCACTAATATATATATAAAAAAAGGTTAAGAAGAAAAACTGAACTTTTTCCTGTGTGTTTTTAAATTATTACCAGAGGCTCAATAGAACACTTTACAACATAAATACAGTGGATTGCTGCTTGATCCACTGATTGCATCAAATAAATTATGCAATTGTTACATTATTAAATGTACAATAACTGCATTTTAATAACGTAACAAGTTTTCCTAATTTTAGTACCATCTAGTTACGCAAATGTAAAATTTATAATTTTTGTTTTGCAGAGCACTATTTAAAAAACGTTTCCTTGTGAAAATTTAAAACATCTGTATTAAGTTCATTATAGTAGCATTAAACAAAACTATTTGGATCCAGAATATAAACATTACTTTTTATCTGGAAAAATATGAGTACTTATTGGCATAAATTTCCTGAAAACTGCCAATGTACAAATATGTTTGTGTAGTTTTTTGTGTATCACAAACACAATTTAATTATTTGTCCATTAGCTGTTCCTCGAAGAATTTCAAAGACAAATTTCTAAGGAAACTGGGGATTTGTTCCAATAAGTTTTTAATAAAGTAATTTTCCAGATAAGAATTGTATTTTTTTGGGAACCTGACAAACGCACATGCGGTTATTGTACAAGATATATCTGAACTACTGTTTTGGTACTATAGGATGGTTTTTTTAAAAGATGTACATGTCTCATTATAAATTGACTAACTTGATGTAACATTTTCTCAGAAACTATAAAAAGCAATGGCATAAAGTTCTGTGCAAATGTTTTGTCATTACTAAAGGTATTGAAAAGATTGTTTTTTCCTTCAAAATAAATTCCGTGGAGAATTGGAAACGTTTATCTCCACCCCCACATTTGGAAGCACACGTTCCAGTAGTTATCGGATAATATGAGATACACATGTATATATTAGTTCCAGTTTGTGAAGAAAAGGTGCAGGAAGTCTGGAAACAAATAAGTGAATGAATAAAAAAATGATCTTTCATTTTAAGCAGATGTTTTCCAAAAAACAAAAACAATATCTTAAAAATCTTGTTGTTTAGAACATAGTTTCCACAATATGTGGATTTATGCCCATCTAGGTACTTGTTTTTGTCTCTTAAAAATGACAATATCCAGGGCTTGAAAATACCATGCCCTAGATGGCCTGGGCAGGTAAATAAAAAATCTAGTTGCCCACACTAGACAACTAAATTTTAAAATAAAGTTTGTAATAGAATGTTCTACTACACAAGTAAAAAGACAGCCATCTTATGTCACGTTTTATTTCATTGTATTATTGTTACGAAGTGCCAAGGACAGAGCAATGTCACATCTTTAATTATATTATGCTCTACGACCAGAAATTGAAACAATATGTAGTTTTGCTCCAAATGCTGTTTATGTTCAGCGACGGGATGCATGTCTTAGGTCCAGAAAAGGTTTCCACTTACCCGTGAGTTCTTGGTCACTTGAAGAGGTCCCCGTTAGTAGGGAATTTGGATACTTTGACGATTTTCAGTATACACATAAGCAAATAATAACACGTGGTCGATCGTCGTAATTACTGCTACAGTGGGGTACACTGCATGTAAATGGCATAATGAATTTTCTTCTGCAGCTGTTTGTCCTAAAAATATTTATGAGAACAAAGAGAGGAAAACTTAGTTGACATGACAATTTGACGACGACAGCCACACACACTGACAGTGAGGCTTTATACACTATACAGCGTTTGACTACCAATTCCTACGTCACCCAGCTTCTGGTATTCGGTGCACGGGCGATGGTTGAGCTGAGCTCCCTCTTGGCTTTTGTGCACTGCACTCTCAAATGGCTGTATGAGAAATCGCGTGACAAAACTCTGCCTCGTGGGGAAGTCAGAACATCGAAGGCGTATAGGGACTATCTGTAAAGTGTGTTTTTTCGACCAAAAGACGAAAAAATAGAAAATTGCATGGGCTTTTGGGTGACTTCTGTACAAACTGCGGAAAATACGTAAAAGTTGGCATCTCCAAATACCTATGAATCCTTTAGAAACAGAACCATCATACCCTGCAATGGGAGAGCCATTTTCAGTCATCCTTCACGTCAACGAAATTCCTAACGACTGTCCTTACGTAGTCGCGCACCTCGCTCGGAAGGAAGGAAATAACTGTGCCATCCCAAAGAGCAGGGAACGACATATAAACAATCTCAATTGCACAACACTCCGAAAGAACACCAAACCATCTGCAAACAATTGTCAGGGTTTCATAACATACAGCAACATTTCTCCTAGATATCACATGATTACAACAAAACTCCTCCATAAGCTCCACCTACACCATGAAACCTATTCGTCACTTATGCTGAAAAAACAACTAATTAGAAGGTAGGTGAAAAAATTCTGAAATGTTGGGATTGGGTACGTGTTGATCAAGCGTCATTATACATAGATCTTAGAAAAGCGTCATTAGATTCGCTGTTTAAAACATTTTTTTTTTTGCTGTGAATTGCCGTTTCGGCGCAAATGTTTAAATTTGTTCGTAATTTGTAGCAGTTTGGCGCAAGATAATGAAATTGGTGCAAACTTTCTATCAGTGCTGTATTTGATTTTAAAAAACAAATGTCATTCTTGGTTTCTTTTTCTGTAAAAGCATCTGTACCTTTTTTATGTTTTGCAATGCCATTCTGCAGATATTCTTTTGTTTCACTTGCTAGAACATCAGTTCAAGTTTCTCTTGCGACCAAGCCTTGCTTTCTTCTCAGCAAGTTCCACAACCGTATTTGTTTTTTGTCAACTCTGTCACTGCATCCATTGCTTAATTTCCCTTCCTATTTCTTTTATGCCCTCAGATGACAATTTCACCCATCATGCTGAAATCAAAGCTTTTACTGTGTTAGATAAATGGTGTAACTTTTAGATGAATATATTTGAAAATCCTTACAAAATTTTCAATTTCGTCATCCTCCCCCTTCCCCCCATCAAGCTTAAACAACATTTAACAATACAGGAGAGTGGGAGAATGCAATTAAAGGAGAAATATAAACTGTTCGACTTCGTTTTCGTATATTTATTGAATGAAATCTAACAAATAGTACTGAGAAAAAAAAAAAAAAAGGTCGCACAAGAAACTTCTCTTACATTTTTAAGCTGAATTGTTTTATGAAACACAGTGTTTGTGTCGGACATTACATTGACTAAGCAAAGATACCCTTTTATAACTTTAGGGGAGGGGGTACTTGGGGTTTAATGGCTCAACATGCCCATCCGGCGCATGGTGGACATTTAGTGGTTCGAGGGATCAAACCTGATAATTTTCCGTAGCAGTTGCGAACATTGACCACTAGATTATCTATGCCCTCCAATGAATTTCATCTTTCATAGGTAGCTATAAATATTTCCTGCGTTGGTGACTAAGAAATTAATGCTGTAACCAGAGCAAAAGGTTTTATTTTGCACTAATGCTCAAAATGTGGTACTTCTAAAGTTTTGCAATGCTACCTGCCTTGGTTTGACATTGTAGGAGCTCTGTAGTTGTAGCATATCCTGTTCTGTGCTGAATTGTTTAGCAGCAATTTTGAAAATTTGTCTGGAAGTTACATATACTCGTCATTTTTGTACATAAACTGACCCATTTAAATTCATGATGGAGAGTACCATTGATGGGAATGAATTTCTGCTGGAAATAGTGTCAGCACAAAATAACCCTTTTTCAAAGGCTGCAAAATTAATTTTGTGGAGTTAATAATGCAGAAAATTTCAATTTCAACAAAATTTGAATTCAAGTTGTCATTTAATGGCTGCCAACCTACCCATCAAATGGTTAGCCACTTGGAGGTCCAAAAATTCTGGCTGGTGCCTTACGATTGTGTGGCACCAAGTGGTTGGTCTTCAAGAACCAAAGGCGACAAATTCATATATTGCTTGCAATGCTATAAAGTTGGCAACTGTAGAAATGGTGTGTGTGCACTTGTATTTTGCAGAGATGAAAATAATTTAACATTTGGACTGTAAAAAATTAATTTACAGTGTAGGGATAGGATTTCTGTTGTATTGTATTTATAATCTAAAACATCTCCAGTATTTTAATTTGACCCTCCTGTAATACCATCGAGGATTTCCTCAGTCAGAGACTACCAAATATTTGCATAATTGCAAAGAACAGTTGCTCTGCGCAGGGGCGGATTTCTGACTAGGCGCGCGCCTAGGGCCCCAAAGCATAGAAATGGATTGCCAGTTTTGTTTTGGTGCTCACGGGCGGAAACAAATCAATCTTTAAAGCGACCACTTTGTATTGTCAATTGATATTTCACTTTCTGATATTAGTAACATATACATACTTTTTCTTGCTACTCCAAATTTGCGAGTTCTTATCCATGTACTTGTTTTGAAAGGAACAGTTAAAATAATTTAGCCTTCCTTTCAGTATTCGCCTTAAATCGTGAAAAGTAAGCTTCCCGTACTTTTCACGGTTTAAGGCGAATACTTAACTCTTTTGCTGTTATATAAATTATTTTCATGCTATTTCCAGCCAAAAGAAAGCATCTGTGTCATAAGGAGTACTTGTAGATACTGTCCTGAGGATCGGGGTGTTTGCTGGTAATTGTTTTTTTTTTCCTTTGGGATAATGTAATCAAGTTCTTTCTCAGCCTGTATCTCCCTAAACCAATCTAAACCAAAAGAGTTAATATTTAGGCTGAAAAAATAAAGAAATTTGAGAATATTACACTATCTCTTTCTTGTTTAATAGTGTTAAAAGAAATTTCTATTGTCTCTACTGGTTTGTACTGATAATATAAAGTATTCTCACCTTTTCTATTCCTTAAATCGACATGAAACTAATTTTTGAAAAAGCAACAAGAGAGTTTCAATCATACTCGTACTCGAAAAACTGTGGTTCCTACTTTTTCCTTTTCAAACCGGATCTTCTGCATTTATTTCTTGTGCTTCTGTTTCTGAAAACTGCAGTGAAGGTATAAAATAATTTCACGCATCTTTTTGACAGAATAAAAAAATGTAGCCCTTCTCTATTTTCCGACGAAAATTATAAGGAAAATGCTTTCAAGAAATACATTCCTGCACCGACTGCTGAAATTCTTACTGTCCAACTTTCTTGGTACATGACATTGTCTTCGTACAAGACCCCCAAATTATGGTGGCTGGGAGAGGGGGACACCATAGTGTGCTCTCGCACGACGCCCCTCCCCCATACACGAACTTTTGTCGCCACACAACATTTTCACACTGTTCCTCAAGCCACAAGTATACAACAGGACTTGATTCGATGATGTTTACACACTCCCCAAAACTCTCACCACGGCCCAACAGGAAATGCCAATCAAACTCTCGAGTCATTCAGTTTCGCCAAGAACTCGAACGGACTCGCACACAAATTGGCTGCGAGGTCACCTAGAACGGTGGGTGTGACCCGAAGGTACACGCGGTACGTGCATGTAGGCGGACAAAGTCCCCTTCAGAGGTGACCAGGTGGCAGCGGCCCAGACGGGAGACTGTCGGAGTACGCCGAGTCAACAGGTGCACCAAGGCATTCGCACGATCCATGGCTGGTGCCTCCCCTGCCCACATCCACACAGAAGAGACACCACAAGCATCAAATACACAACAGCCTCCCCCTACAGCAACTTTCCATTCACACACACACACACACACACACACACACACACACACACACACACACACACACACACACACACACACACACACACACACACACACACACACACACACACACACACACACACACACACAAAAACTCGCACAGCCTCCTGTCGTCTCGGTCAGCAGCCTGCACCGCCAACCTCGACCGGAGACACGACAAAATAAACTACCGATGAGGGGGTTGGTGGCTAACCTCCTCACCCTCCAACAAACACGAAAACATAACACTAGAAAAAGCCCAACACCGTCAGGCTTCAACGCCCGAAACTAAGGGGTAAGTTACCCCAATGAAAGGCGTGGTTGTCCTTGGTCTCTGTAAAAATCCGAGGCCAAGGCCCCCACCGATACCTAAAGGCCCGGTCAGTCAAAGTGCATGAGTTCACTCTTGCACTGTCCCGGAGCTCACACTTGACTTGAAGGATGACTGAAGTGATAGCATCACTGATGCAATGCATGCTCCAAAACATACGACACCCCTTGATACCACACGTTTGATTGACACCGACGAGGTGTTTAGCAATCAAACAGAGCCTACTATTGATGATTCTGGCCGGGATTTTGTAGTTGACAGAGACTCTTGTCTCCAACCACCTAACGATCTAGAAGGAGTGCAGGGGGGGGGTCTTGCACAAAAGGATAACCGTGGTCATCCGCATGGTTTCTGGCATTAGACACCTTGCAAAGCCAGGGAGCTAAAATGTTAACAAACTTTTCCTGTAGAATTCTGCAGGAAGCCCATCACACCCAGGAGACTTACGGGCCTGGATCGCCGACCAGGCCCTTAAACCCGGTAAGTTCTATTCCGTACCTGATAAATCCCCTTCAAGGAGCTCCATGTCCTCATTCTAGATACGTGGAGTTCCCTCAAGCCAGTTGTCCATTCGGTCGACACAATATTCTCGCCGGAAAAAGGGCACCGAAGAACCAATCTAAACCAAAAGAGTTAATATTTAGGCTGGAGAATATTACGGTCCATGCTATGAACGGCTTAATTTCTTCGATTTAGGGAATTGTTCGCCTTAAAAATACTCTTCCACGGAAAGTCATCCACCCTTTTCAAGTGAAATACTGTGCACAAATTGCATTTTACCTGAATTTTCTAATGTCGAGGACTACCGTTTGTCAGTGTCTTCAAGTATTTCATTTTTGCTTGATACTATGCTCATTTCCTAAAAACAAGATGATTTTCCACAGCAGAAACAATGGAAAGAGCTTGTTTTGTAATTGAAACATATAACAATTCATACACAATGTACTGATAAATTTAGAGAAATTCCATATTCAGCGCTCTTAGCGTTAAGTTTGCCAAGTAACTTACAACTGAAAAAGTGCTAAAGTAGTCAGTTTTGCCTAACGCATCAAACTCAAGAACTTTTGCTGTAACTGAAATGGTCTCTTTGTAGCGTAAAGTTAAAATTAACTAAATTTCCACTTCGAGAACTCCTAGCGAAATTTAAAATGGCCAAAATTTAATTAATGTTTGTCTTATCATTTGCAAAAACCAAATTCTTTAGACTTAGCAGGAAATTAATGAACTAATTGGAAAATTTAAATATTTGAGAAGGAACAGTTAAGCCTAATCTGAGAAACACAAAAATAATTTCTTCACACAATAGAACTTTAACTTTTTGAATTTTTGACTTTGAAATCCCTTAGCAGTGAATTCATGAAGTATATGGGGTATTTATTTAAAGTGCCAAACTTAATATCCTTTGATTTCCTATTAGCAGCAAAAATAATTTTCGAAATATCTCTAAAAACAAAAAGTTCGATGTGCATGGACAGAAAAAGTGATTACACTAGCACTGTTTCTTACAAACCATTCTAATAATAGAAAGATGGAATGGCATTTTAAAGAGCGTAAATACCTTTTTCTTGTTAATCTCGCAAACAAATTTCTGAGGACATAAAATGGAGAGGGGGGAGAGATCTAAAGACGCCTCTGGCTCTGCGAGTGAGGAGGTATATATATAAAGCTGAGATGTTCTGTCATGCTATCGGTAAGTGTGGGCTGGTGATAGGATGTCATTTGAGTAACGTTTCCACAGAAGTCCTGTCCTTCCTCTGGCTCAGTTAGTACCATAACTACCCACAGAAAAGTTGTAGTGTGGCTTATTATGGTAGAGCAGTGATGCCCAAACCACACATCACTACAATGAATGCAAAGTACTGTTTAGAGTGATGCGTCTCCTATCATTCCTGGACTGAGGGCATATTTGGCTTTGGCGACACAGCCCAGCGAATGGTTTTCATAGGTGTTCTTTCAGTTGCAGCTCCATTACGGTATGGAGTTGTTTTTCATGGGTGGGACTCAGTCCATTGCAGCACAAACTAAGCACTCTGAAGTGTTCCTCAATGTTCTGCCCTACCAACAATGTGGCAGTATTATGGAAATGACCGTTTTTTCTTCCAAAACAATCTAGCTCCCTGCCACACTTCACGCCATGTGCATGACTAGTTTCTTAAAAATGAGGTAGAATTGTTAGACTGGCCTGCTCACAGTACTAATCTTAATCCCATAGAACACCTCTGGGAAAAAGTAGAGCGACTGATACAAAATTGACCACAATGAATGGTGAGTCATCCTGTCAAGACGTACTGGAAATTGGTTGATGTGTTGCTGCTGTCATACAAGCAAAAGGTGGACTAACTGCTGATTGCAATAAAGCCATTTGTCCCAAAACAGTGTCTGAATAGTTTTGACAATATAGTGTATATGTGACCTGGACTACCAGAAGTTTGGAATCTTTAAAGCAAAGTACATGTGTATGCTGTCGGTAATAATGATACCCAGAATGACTTGATCAATTGTGTTATTACTTCCTCTTGTGGTGGTCATAATAAAGCTGTGTCTGCCAACAAGCGACTTGGTATGAATGAGATGTATACTTGAAACAGCTGGGATTAATAAATACCACCACTTTATGATTTGCTGAGTTCACTCTCCTAATAAAACCACAGGGAAGATGCCAAATGTAATCAAGCCAGGAGAACTGTCACTAGATAGCCAGTGGTACTTGTATAATATCATCAGGATATCCCAAAGGAGAGGAAGAGAGCTGAATGTGTGCTATTTGTCCTTAAACATAATTTAACGAGTGTTCTAACTGTTTTGACAATAAAAAGTATGTTCAATTTTTTTATTGCCCATTATTAGGTGGAAAGAGCATACTTTATTTATTTATTCTACAAAGATCACCTAAATTCTCAAAATTGACATCTTGACACATTAACCACCTTTTCGTAAGCCAGGTCCTATATACAGAGTAGGATCCTAAAGTTTGGGGACAACGCAAGCACGTAGTTAAAGTTATGGCATCTTAAATACATCCCTCCCCTCCATAGTCAGAAAGGAGTGCACAGATGTTTGCTGCTGCCGTCTATCTTCTGCGATGTGAGAAACATGGTTTTTAAAGAGCAACGTAACATTAAATTTTGTCAGCGTTTGGGTAAAACAGTTGCATAGACCGTAGCAATGCTTTCGAAGGTGTACCAGTGGTATTGGTGTTTCGAAGAGGGCCAAGAATCCATCACAGATAATGAGCGCCGTGGTCGACCTATGACTGCATGGAGTGAGGAAAATGTTACGATGGTGGCACAGTGTGTTCGTCAGGATCGTCGCTAACGAAACTAACTTATCAGAGACCACATTCCAGCACATTTTGCCAGAGGATCTTAACATGCACCACGTGTCTGCACATTGTCCCTCGCCTTTTGACCTCTGACAAAAGGATGCAGATATCGGGCAAATTAATCAACAAAGCCGATAGCAATCCTACGTTTTTGGAAAACATCATCACAGGTGATGAAACATGGTTGATGTTCAGCCAAGGCATGCTTCTTCAACATGGAAATCACAGTCTTCACTGCAATCAAAGAAATTCAGGCAGGATCGCTGCGAAGGGAGCGTCGTGCTGTGGTGTTTTTTTATTTTATTCTGACAGCATTGTCCATTCTGAATTTATTCCTGGGAGCACAGTAGTTAACAAGGAACATTATCTGGACATCTTATGTTGCTTACAGGAGTCAATCCATTGTAAACGGCCGGAGATGTGGCCAACAGTACATAACTTTTCCATGACAACGGGCCTGCACATCGGTCCCTACTAGTCACTGAGTTTCTTGCCAGAAATCGTACTAATGTGCTTCCCCATCCCGCCTATTCACCCGACTTAGCTCCCCTGCGATTTTTTCCACTGATGAAACAAAATCTGCAGGGACATTGTGTCAACAAATGAGGTAAAAATAACAACACAGGAGGCATTACAAGGGGTTGCAAAACATGGCATCCAGAAGCTTTACGAGCACTGGCATCCTCGCTTCAAAGTATTCAAAGTAAGGAACTATACACCAAATCCCCGAACTCTTGGATCCTACCTCGTATTATTCCTGAAAGTTTTGTCTGCATTTTAATTTGTTAGCTAGCAAGCAAAAAGATTTAAAACTAAAATATTGATGTTAGTACATATCACTGAATTACTACTCCCTCTGCATAGAAGTACATGGTTTGCTATAAGTAGCTGACGTACGTGCGTTGATCCATAAGCATCGGGGAGTACCAGGTAATGCCAGCTGCACATGCCCCATGTCATACTACTGGCTTGGGTAGTTTATACAAGCAAGAGGGATTTGGAGCCCCAAGATGGACTCTTTGTCAACAGAATGAAGTACCAATCATGGTTCATTGGAACAGCATTCAGTTTGCATGCTGTTGACACCAGTAGTCATTTACATATATAAATGGACTAACTTGTTAAGAAATGGTGGAATAAAAAAAAGATTCTTTTATCTCTTCAATGGTTGACCACAGATACATACTTAAAATGAGGTAATGTAGTGGCATTTATACAAAAATAATTTAATATTTTATACAGCTTTGGCAGAAAAAAATTTGCAATGTCGTTATTAGTTTAAAAAACAAATTGTCGTTCTGCTTGCAAAACTCGAGAAAATAGGCGCAACAAAAACTGCAAATAATATACATTGTCTGGAGTGATCATTTCCTGCATGCAATGAGGGCTCTTACCATACTCACTTGAGTGCTCCAGCTCTATGCAGCAAACAAGCTACCTTAAATGGGCTCCAGACGATACAAGTTTTGCAAGCAGACTGAAGGAATTTGCTTTTTTTTTTGACTAATTAGTACATTGCACATATTTTTGCGAAGGCTGTATAAAATTTTATTTTTATGTAATGCCACCCACAGGGGTGCAACACCATGTTGTAAGTCCTTATGAGTATCTTTCTAATTGAAAGCCTGTATCTGTGATCCACCATTGAAGAGATAAAAGCTTGTTTCAATTTTTTTTTGATACACCTGGTAAACAAGGCCCAACTGAAGTCAGTCGAGGTCGTATGTCTGGTAAATATTTTGTTACGAGTAGTAGTAAAAACATTAAAACACACATCCCACATGCAAGTCAACTTTATAGCCAATGTGGCTTGTAATACAGGAACATTCACACCAGCTGGAACATTACTCTGGATTTTTTTATATTATTTATGGAGACAAATAAAACAATCCTCCCAGAGATATAATTTAAAACCTCTAGTTTACTATAAATTTAATGGAAATGACGAACTGATAGTAGTATAGCCTATACAGAAGTAATCCCTCGCAAAGTGTTACAGCTGACCACATACATTGTGGGATAAATTATTGCATCAGGGCAGTGAATTTGTATGCTACTGGCCTGGGTGTCCACTGATTTTTTCTCTGGTTTGTTTTGGAATTTGCAGGTTTATAAAGAACTGAACCAAATTTCAAAATATTGAGGTTTGTTTATGGCAGTTTTTGAAATTCAGATATTTACTATTCAAAATCTGAATTGCAGACCATACTACAGTTTTATGAAAATTTTGGACTGTAGGAAACTGAGGTCCAAATCAAAATATTTGGATTAAGACAGCACCACTCTTTGCCTAAATAGTGACCCCAGAGTATGGGTCTTTTATTATTATTATGCTTTTGAAATAGAGGATGAAGACCCATTTATGCTCTGGCTTTGCCCATCTGGGAGAACCTCCTGCCTTTCAGGCAGAAGCAAGGTATTTGGTATGTTGCAAAGTGCTTCATAATTAATGCATTGTATGCACTGTACTGCATATATTCAATTTCATGACTTAAGAAACCTTTTGATTTTTTTTTATCAACTTCTACTCCATGCATTCTGCTACAAGAAAATAAAAAAATACCCCAATTTGATTGAAAAATTCAAAATTTTGCAGAAATACACGCCAGGATAAAAAGTACAGTTGCAACCCCTTTTGTCCTAGCTGGAAAGCCACAAGGACAAAGGCTTTGGCTCTGCATCTTCTTCCCCTGAAACTACACATAAGTCAGCTTTTGTTTCTGCCCACAAAGAGACACTTTTGTGTGAGATCAAATGGATGTGTGGTCATTTTTGTAAAACAGCATTTTGCATTCAACATCAGCATTCCATATGGGACTAAAACAGGCAAGGAATCGCAGGAAGAAAAGTGTGTTGTTGCAGTGGCAGACTGGGAAGTGTCAGTTTAAAGACCAGCAACCCAGGTCACTTTTATGTTTGTGAATGGCAATAAAAATATCTGTACTGTATATTATGCTTCAGTGTGCCATCCTTTGATACAATACCATGTGCATATACTATATGTATTAGTATTTGTGCCATTTATGGATCAGTGAAAATAAGTGTACCACCTCATTTTCGTATACACTGACCTTGCTGACCAGTGAAGTTTTTTATTTTTCGACTGCTTACCATGTCTTGAGTTTTATTTATTTTGCATGCGCAAATGTACGTATTCTGTCGCTATTTTTTTTTTACATATATTGTAAATGTGTAAATTTGAGTGGTCTGCAGGGCCGGTAGATTTTTTTCTAATTCTAACACTGCGACAGTCTTTAAATAAAGTAGTGTCAATTTAACTTTTTTTGTATTTTTATTTATGTAAAAATAAATCCAACATAATTATGAATATTCACAAAACTACTAATATTTAAAATATTTTTAGTAAAGTCTACACGTTTGCTGAAAAGCTTTTAATATACCATGTGCTCTGAATATAGGTTTCACATGTGATATGGGATCTCAAGAAAAACAAACCATATTTATGTGTTATACTGTATAGGAGCATGATTATACGTTGAAAACATTTAAAAAATACCTGATAATTTTCAACTGTTAAATTAGAAGCAGGGCATTAAAAGAATGGCTTTTTTCTAACTTTTGTGGCTGCAAAATCTGTTGTTATATCATTTTCAATTGACTCTTCTTTTAAACTTGCTTAGTTCTTTTCAGAACTGAAAACGAACAGCTGGATATCGGTAAAAAAAAAAAAAATTCCTGAGGCATGTGTCTACATTGGGAAAAGTATGAACTAAATTCAACTACTGTAACTTTCCAAGGCAAATGAGGGGATCTGTGCTCCCAGTCAATTTTTTTGTTAGCATTCGAAACTGAAGGAACTCTTCAGCAAAGTCTTCAAGTTCATTTGAATACTGCTTTTGCAACAAATCAGCTGTTTCCATCACATCACTTGGGTCATTCTTGTAGACAAATCCAAATCTAGAGTCCCATTGCTCATATGACTTCTTTCTGGTTTGAAACTGTGAAACAAGATTGCCAATATTACATAAGACGTTTGAGTGATGAAGGAATCTTGATGATTAAAATCATCTGGAGTTGATGAATCATCTAGAAGTCGGCTCTTTGGTATTTTCTTCCTTCTTGAGGATCTATTTCTCTCCCAAACAACTGGTTGGATTCTTTTTCAAACAGTTCAAAATTTTTTCTCACAAAATTCAGGATGAAGTCAATAATTGATTCATATAATGGTCGCCAACTAGATTCAAAGTGTGGGCAGCACATGAGGCAAATTCCGCAAAAGGACTGATTTCTCGAATTCTTGCTTGAACTCCAGAATAACTGCCAGACACATTGTTTGCATCGTCATAGGATTGACTAACACAGTTCTTCATATTGAGGCCAATATTCAGCTTTTATGTCTCTAAATTTGACAAAACATTCTACAGGCACACCTACTTCATTCACATATCTGATGATTACAGACAGCTGATCCACATGTGTGAAATCCACTAAGATACCGAAATACTTGAACCTTTTTGCTTCAGAACTCTTTTACCATTATTTTAATGATTTCGCATACAGTAGCTGAAGAGAGAGAGTTTGCACTACCACTTCCCAGATTTTGCTAAATGTGTAGCTAGAAAGGGATCAAAGGATCTTATTAGCTCCATAAACCCAGAAAATTACCATTTTGCTGGGAGTGCAAGGTCTCCCCCCCCGCTAAAAAAAAAAAGACTTCGGTGACTAACAAGGGGATCTTACAGCTGATTTCGGTGAATTTTTTTTTAATGAAAGTAGAGGCAAAATGAGGATATATATGTCCCGGCATTTGATCTAATGCCTCTTATTTTTTAGAATAAAAAATTATAAGGATCCGAGGATATCATAACGAAATTCGTGATTTCCTGTAAATGATTCTTTACTGTAAAGTCACGAGGTCTTGCAGCAGTGCATTATAGCATACATTTCCTGTCGTGGTAGCTAATGTCAAAAAGCGGGGAATGAACAGTGAACTATCAGTAGCAGCAAAGAATAGAATGCCTGCATTTTCCCATCCTCCCTTAAAGCTCTCTCGTTCTCACTTTTCAGAATTCTGTAAGAAGTTACAACAACATTGTGTGATATTGGTAAGATATTGAATGAAACATATGTATTTCTGTGCAATATTTGCATGAGCTACATGCTTTGTAGTGATGTGGAACTTACCCTTAACATTGTATTGTGTCATTGGCAATTTGGTGTAGTTTCTCTAACAAATAATAAAGAACTTGAAGAAGTAATCGTTGAGTAATGGAGTTTAATAATAAATAGCACATATGGGGACAGAGGAATTGTCAGAAGAATCTAATTATCACATTTTAGCTTATAAAGTATAATTACGTACTTTTATTTGAAGATCTAACATATATGTTGTTAGGTATCACTATCGAAGGTTTCGCTATTGTTTTTTGGTACACACAGTTGCAGATGATAATTATCATAAAAACAATGAAAGCATAACACTTCTCTCTCACGCGAGCATTTGATAAAAGAACTGTTCAAGCACTTACATTTCGTTTGTCGAACGTCTTCCGCAAAACACATTTCGTTCACATTTCCAAAAATCTTTCTTTCATTTATTAACTTTGCAGCAAACCAAGCGTACTGCAACATACTCTTGAAAATCGGCGCAGAAAGTTGATGATGTATAAGTGAATGGATCTTCAGGGCATCTTCCGCTTGTTTAAATGCCTATTTTCTTTCAAAAGTTCGACAGAGTTTTGCAACTTTTTAATAAAAATTTTTACTTGACAGAAAAGGTTGACAGTATGGGGTAAAATGAGATGGAATGATTTCGACAGTAGAAGAACAGGTGCCGTAGTCTTTTGTGAAGACACTATTAAAGTGTGCTGGATCTGTTTGACCTCCGAGTGATTCCGTATCAACTCAACACAATTTGAAGACATTTTTTACCTCACCATCTCAGATTTTAATGAAATTTGGTACATAGGTGGCCTCTATATAGATTAAGAAAAATACCAAATTTTATCGTCATATATCCACCGGTTTTGAAAATACAGCTATATAAAATGTCCCCAAACACCCCAAAATCAGAAGATTGATATGTTTTTAAATTGTGATTGCAGCTCCCCTAATTAAGATCTCGATGAGAAAGGTATCTTTTTGTAGTATTTTTTATGCTCTTTTATTTGATGAGCAACACCAAAGGGGTTAAGATTAAAAAAAAATTCAAATTTTAAAATTAAAATGTTGAATTTTTCAAAATGCAACGCTCCAAAAAATTCAAAATTTTTTTGAAACAATCTTTATATGTTTAGTATTTGATTGTGAGAGTTGTAACTTGGGATGATAATGGGTTTACTGAAAAAGCTATATTCAAATTTAGCCTAACACAAGAGTTTAATGAAAAAAATAAAAAAAACATGTAAACTGAAAATAAATTTGGGCTAAATCTTAGTTTCATTAATATAACAATATAGTATTTTTATTATTTAAAACCATTTGTTTAAAATTTGAGACTACATGGGTTTAAAAATTTTATTAATTTCATTATACAGAATTTGTAATAACTCACAATACAATATAAAAAAATAGACTTTAAAAAGTAATTTCAATTACTTCTCCAGAAACACATCAAAATAAAATAACATATGGCATTGAATGTAAGGTCAGGATGATGCGTAACATCACAGCCTCTCCTTGACAAATGCCAACCCCGCCTTCTCGTGGTGCATCCTGTTCCCACTAAAGGGGCTCTGACGACCGCAAATAGCGGTATAACTATACCATCGGGATCAGAGGAAATGCTATCCCACACTCACCAACCCGCTTGGCCAGCGTGGTGAGTTATGGCCAAACACCTCCAAAATGACTCTACAACTTAAATCTTGGCCCTCAGTCTCCGGCAGCTGGAATGTACCTGGCCAAGGCAGCGGCCAGTGCGACATGAAGGCAGAGGGTGCTAAGAATACCCGGAGGACCGGACTAGGCTGCCAATTGATGCTGACCTTGGCTACCTACAACGGACGCTCCCTATCTTCTGATTCAAGGCTTCTTGAATTGGAAGAGGAACTACAAAGGATCAAGTGGGACATCGTCGGGCTGAGTGAGGTAAGGAGAAAAGGAGAAGATCTCATTGAACTGAAAAGTGGACATCTCTTCTATTATCGTGGGACAGATACTGGCAGAACTAGTGGTGTTGGATTTATAATAAACAAGAAACTGAAGGATAAAGTGGTAGAAGTTGAAAGTTCCTCGGACAGAGTTGCACGACTCGTTATCCAACTATCGAGAAGATACCAGGCTCAGATTATTCAAACTTGTGCACCCACCACAAGTCATCCTGAAGAAGAAATTGAAGAATTTTATGAGGAAATTTGTCATCTAAATAATAAAGGTAAGCAGCACTTGAAGATAATTATGGGAGATTTCAATGCAAAAATAGGGCACCGGCAACAGAATGAAACTTCAGTAGGTAAATTCGGTCACGGCAACAGAAACCAGCGTGGAAATACTCTCGTTGAGTTTGCAGAGGCAGAAGGATTTTTCATCTTGAATTCCTTTTTCAAGAAAAAGCCACACAGGAAATGGACATGGAGACATCCAATTGGGACGACAAGTGAAATTGATTTTATTATGTGTAACAAAAAATTCGTCATCGAAGACTGCAGTGTGCTAAACAAGTTCAACACAGGTAGTGACCATAGATTGGTGAGATGTAAGATGCACCTCAACACTAAACTGGAACGTGGCAAGCTCATAAGACAAACAAAATGTATTGACATAACCAACCTTAAAAAACACCATAATACTTTCAAGTTGGAACTGAAGAACAGATTCTCTGCTTTAGAAGGCCTAACATCGGAAGAAGTGGATATTTCGGAAGTTAACAGAAAAATAACCAAAGTTCTTATGGAAACAGCAACAAAATTAGCTGGGTCTAAGAACAAGTTGCATGTAAACAAATTATCAGGAAAAACCAAAATGTTGATGCAAAAAAGAAGAGAGATGAGGACAACTAAAGAAGATGTGACTTCCAAAGTGGAATATATAGAGCTATGCAAGACAGCACGAAAAAGTATCACTGAAGACGTAAGGAAATTCAACTGTGAGCTAGTGAGGAAAGCAATTGAAAACAACCAAAGCCTAAAGATAGCAAAGGGACATCTCAGTAAGGGAAGAAAACAGATTATGGCTCTGAGAAAAGAAGATGGTTCTATAACAAGAAATAAAGGCGAAATTTTGACAAGAGTGAAAGATTTCTACTCCAAATTATATGAAAGGGATGATACATGTACTCCAGACATCATGAAAGGTACCAGAGTTCTTCCAGTCCTCCCAGCAGAAGTTGCACATGCAATCAAGAACATGAAGCAAGGAAAAGCTCCAGGAGAAGATGGAATTACTATAGACATCATACAAGAAGCAAGTGGAGAAATTGAAACAGTACTCGCCCAAATTTTCACTCGATGCCTTAATGAAGGGAAGATTCCTGAGGATTGGAACAATGCTACAATGATCCTGCTACATAAAAAAGGTGACATTGAGGATCTCAGGAACTACAGACCTATCAGCCTCCTATCAGTGGTTTATAAAATCTTC
Organism: Macrothele yani; assembly: GCA_039090855.1. NCBI lineage: Eukaryota > Metazoa > Arthropoda > Arachnida > Araneae > Macrothelidae > Macrothele > Macrothele yani. The sequence continues at coordinate 12,234,394 of CM076996.1, forward strand.
ACTAAAGTTCTTTCACACCGCTTGAAGGTAACACTGGACATGGCTCAACCGAGAGAACAAGCTGGATTCAGGAGTGGCTACAGCACAATAGATCATATCCACGTACTGAGAGAACTAATTGAAAGAGCGAGGGAATATGAACTTCCATTGTGCATGGCTTTTATCGATTATGAAAAAGCCTTTGATTCGGTGAAACCATCAGCAGTTACCACGGCTCTGAAATCCTGCGGTATTGAAGATGCATACATTAATATTATTAATAACATCTATGAAAATGCAAGTGCAAAGATTCGGCTGTTTGAAAATACAACACACATAAAAATTGGAAAGGGAGTGAGACAAGGTGACACCATATCTCCGAAGCTCTTTAATGTCACATTGGAAAATGTCTTTCAATCACTGAACTGGGAAAACAAAGGGATAAAGATTAATGGAGATTATCTAACCCACCTTCGTTTTGCTGATGACGTAGTCATTTTTGCAACTACCCCATCAGAGCTGCAGAGTATGATCCAGGAACTTGCTGACAAGAGTAAAGAAGTGGGATTAAAAATGAACTTTCAGAAGACAAAAGTGATGTTCAATGCTTTTACAAGAAATGAAGATTTATCGATTGATGGAGAAAAACTGGAGATAACAGATACGTATGTTTATCTTGGACAGCAGATATCAAGTGAGGGTCACATTGATGAAGAAATTAATTGGCGTACAAAACTTGCCTGGAGAGCTTTTGGAAGAAACAGCATAATTTTCAAGAGCAATATGCCATTATGTCTTAAAAGAAAAGTGTTTGATCAATGCATCCTTCCAGTGCTTACGTATGGTGCAGAGACGTGGACCTTAACTAAAAGAGACATACAAAGGCTGCAGACAACTCAAAGAAGCATGGAGAGGTGCATGCTTGGTATAACCAGGAGAGATAAGAAGAGGAACTCGTGGATCCGAAAAATGACGAGAGTGGAAGACATCATGATCAGAGTTAAATCCCTGAAATGGCAATGGGCTGGACATACTGCCAGAAGGACAGACCATAGATGGACAGCCGAAATTTTAGATTGGATTCCAAGGGACAGGAAAAGACCCAGAAAAAGACCACATGGGAGATGGGTGGATGAAATTCGTAAATATGCGGGAGTGACATGGAGGAGACTGGCACAAGACAGACCGTTGTGGAGGAAACTTGGGGAGACCTTCGTCCAGCAGTGGATTGATAATGGTTGACAATGATGATGATGATGATGGCATTGAATTGCTTACATTTGTGCAAATTATATTCCTAATCTTAAACTTAAATCGTCACTTAAAGCAGAATCACCTAAAATTTAAAAAAAAAGTTGCGTCATTGTTTTGAAGTGAAATCACACCTGTAGATCCTTGATATAGTCTTTAAAAGCTTCAGTAGTTTGGTGTATTTCTGTTTCAGAGAGATTGTAGTCTTCCTGTCGGAGTCACAGGATTTACTTTACATAAGACGTAACTTACAGGAAGCCATAATACATGTTATGGGTTAGGGTAGGAAAAGGACCAGCTGGGTGTAAAAAAGAGACCTTTAACTTCATTCTCACTCTCTTCTTTTGCTAGAACATATGCTACCCACCAGTTGTTTTCATAGATTATGGTTATGTAACCACTAATTTCTGTTATTTGCAGTCTGTCTTGTAATGCTGATACTTTTTCAGTAGCTGACTCGTTTGATTCTGAGAACATCTTCACTTTTATTTTTGAATTATAAAATGGGATGGGAATAAAAGCATGAAGTTTCTGGGTACCGTGTATTGTTAGAGACTTGCTTAGGCGATTTTCCAAAAAATGGTCTGTTTCTATGTATTCTTCTTGACTTACATATGTAAAGTTTGCCACAAAAATGTTCTGAATTACCCATTCGTACAACTGAAATGGTGTTTGAATTTGATTCTCGTAAGGGCGTTGTAAGCTGGCTCGGGCAGCTAACCTTTTCACCGTTCCACCAATGCCATCACATGGCCCCTTCCCGTGTACTGTTGCTGAAAAATGCCATTTCACATCAATGTTGAAGTCATCTTGATGGAAATTTTTCCGATTTTTGTACTGGGCTGCAGACCCGTCGGAGAAATAGTACATTTTTTTGACACTGTTTTCACCAAACTTACTTTTCAAGAAGTTAAGTTTTTTTTTTGGAAGCAGTACAGTGTAATTGTGTTGTGCTCTAAACATTCAGAAATTATTACAAAACTTACATGTTCAGTCTTTTCTGTTTTGTAATAGATGACAAATGGGTGGACTGTGGCTTGCCCACTGGTAGCTCTGGGCTTCATCTTGAAGAAGAAAACTATAATTTTCGGCAAATTCACAAATGACGAGAAATTGGTTATACGTGAATTCGTCGCCTGCGTGAATTCGTCGACTACCTCAATTCGTCGCGTTTAGAGATTTTGGTTACATACAAAACGAATGCAAGAAAACGTACGATTTCGAACGTCTTCCTCCCTGATCAAATTTATAAAGTTTGGACACTCAGACAGGATAGGAATATTACGCTTTTTCTTTGGCACTAAAAATATTAGACGGTAGACGGTTTTTGGAAGGGGTCAGGGTCCGGTTGGTCAAAGCCCCCCATATACAAATTTTTTGTAAAATCTACAGTTTTCAATTCAGAACCACCAAATCAGGTAACCTATCTCATGGTACCCTAACTTAGACGCTAGACGGTTTTAGAAGGGGTTGGAGGCCCCCCCCTCATAAAAATTTCATAAAATCTACAGTTTTCATTTTAGAACCACAAAATTTGGTATACTATCTCATGGTACTCTAACTTAGACGGTACACCATTTTTGGAACGGGTCAAGGACTGGGGGTGAGAGCCCCCCCCCCCATACAATTTTTTTTTAAACTACAGTTTTCAATTCAGAACCACCAATTCTGGTATACTATCCTCATGGTACTCTAACTTAGACGCTAGACGATTTTTTGAAGGGGTTGCAGTCCGGGGGTAAGGGCCCCCCTCATAAAATTTTTTTGCAAAATCTACAGTTTTCAATTTAGAACCACCTAATTTGGTATACTTTCTCATGGTACTCTTAGACGCTAGACTGTTTTTGGAAGGGGTTGGACCCCGAGGGTAAGAGCCCCCCCCCCTGTCATAAAAAATGCCGTAAAATCTACAGTAATCAATTTAAAACCACCAAATTTGGTATACTATTTCATGGTACCCTAACTTAGACGCTAGACGGTTTTTAGAAGGGGTTGGAGCCTGGGGGTCAGAGCCCCCCTCATAAAAATTTCATAAAATTTAGTTTTCATTTTAGAACCACAAAATTTGGTATACTATCTCATGGTACTCTAACTTAAACGGTACACCGTTTTTGGAACGGGTCAAGGACTGGGGGTGAGAGCCCCCCCCCCCCCCATACAATTTTTTTTAAAAACTACAGTTTTCAATTCAGAACCACCAATTCTGGTATACTATCTCATGGTACTCTAACTTAGACGCTAGACGATTTTTTGAAGGGGTTGCAGCCCGGGGGGTAAAGGCCCCCTCATAAAAAAATTCGCAAATTCTAGAGTTTTCAATTTAGAACCACCTAATTTGGTATACTATCTCATGGTACTCTAACTTGGACGCTAGACGATTTTTTGAAGGGGTTACAGCCCAGGGGAAGGGCCCCCCTCATAAAAAAAATTCGCAAAATCTACAGTTTTTAATTTAGAACCACCTAATTTGGCATACTATCTCATGGTACTCTAACTTAGACGGTAGACCATTTTTGGAAGGGGTTGCAGCCCCGGGGGTAAAGGCCCCCTTCATAAAAAAATCACAAAATCTAGTTTTCAATTTAGAACCACGAAATTTGGTATACTATCTCATGGTACTCTAACTTAGACGGTAGACCGTTTTTGGAAAGGGTCAACGCCCGAGGGTCAGAGCTCCCCTCATAAAAAAATTCGTAAAATCTACAGTTTCACTTTAGAACCACCAAATTTGGTATACTATCTCATGGTACTGTAACTTAGACGGTAGACCATTTTTGGATCGGGTCAAGGCCTAGGGGTCAGAGCGCCTGCCCCCATAATTTTTTTTTCGTAAAATCTACAGTTTTCAGTTCAGAACCATCAAATATGGTATCATGAAACTCTAACTTAGACGGTTTTTGGAAGGGGTTGGAGCCCGGGGGTGAGAGCCCCCCCCCATAAAAATTTCGTAAAATCTACGGTTTTCAATTTAGAACTACTAAATTTGGTATACTATCTCATGGTTATCTAACTTAGAGGGTAGACGGTTTTTGGAAGGGGTCGGGGCCCTGGTCAAGGGAGCCCCAAACAAAATTTTCATAAAAAGCTCCATTTTTTACTCTTAAGAATACCCTATCTACATTCTAATGCGCTCTTTGGCCCTTTGAGGGCCTTGCACCATAAACCATCAACCAACCAACTAACCAACCTACGGTCTAAGTTAGAAACTGTAGATAACAAAGTGCAAAAATATGCGTTAAATGGTGTATTAAAAACACAAATCAATATAGTTTAGCTTTCACTACCAACGAACGGCTTATCAGGAAGAAATATAATGTAATGTAAATAGAGAGTTCCAGATATTCAAAATTCAAATCGGTAAGAAAAAGATGATCAATGCCAATGTGAAGTCGAACGCAATCGACATCACATAGGTACATTGCATTTCTTTGTTGCGGGATTCACAGAAGCACACGCCAGATGTACTGCAGTTCTATAGATGTCTCCTAGAAGGTAAGTATTCCCATTCCTTTTTCTTTCTTTTTTGTTTCGCAAAATTAAATTAACTAAATCAAAAAATTTAAAATAAGTTTACTGGAAAATTGCAAGAATATCTTTTTCATTCATTAACTTTCACCTGCTGAACTTGGTGATTCCACAAATAGTAATATGTACCTGGCAAATAACTGGTATCCCTGCTAGTACAAATTATATTAATGATTTATTTGCATCCAGTTCAATCTAGTATGTCCATAAGAGCGTTTGGGGCCGTATGAAAAATACATTTCAACGTGTGCCGCTACGGCGGCGGAGTGATCTAGGGGCTGGCTTCTGACCGCTTGTCAAGAAGAATTTTGTATGTGGAGGCACTTACCCCCCGGGCCTTGACCCGTTTCAAAAAACCGTCTACCGTTTAAGTTAGAGCACCATGAGATAGTATACCAAATTTGGTGGTTCTAAATTGAAAACTGTAGATTTCACGAAAAAATTTGGGGGGGGGGGGATGAAACCCACCGTGCCCCGACCTGTTCCGAAAACCGTCTAAGTTAGATTATCATGATATAGTATACCAAATTTGGTGGTTTTTAATTGAAAACTGTAGATTTCACGAAATTTTGGGGGGGGGGGCTGAAACCCCCGTGCCCCTACCCGTTCAAGTTAGATTACCATGGTATAGTATACCAAATTTGGTGGTTCTAAATTGAAAACTATAGATTTTACAAAATTTGTGTGTGTGGGGGGGGGGAGTCTAACCACCCGTGCCCCGACCCGTTCTGAAAACCGTCTAAGTTAGAGTACCATGATGTAGTATACCAAATTTCGTGGTTCTAAATTGAAAACTGTAGATTTCACGAAATTTTTATGGGGGGGCTCTGAACCCCGAGGTCCAACCCTTTCCAAAAAACCATCTGCAGTCGAAGTTAAAATACCATGAGATAGTATACCAAGTTTGGTGGTTCTAAATTGAAAACTGTAGATTTTACGATAATTATGTAGGGGGGGGGGTTCTGACCTCCCGGCCCCGATCCATTCCAAAAACTGTCTAGCGTCCAAGAGTATCATGAGATAGTATACCAGATTTCGTGGTTCTGAATTGAAAACAGTAGTTTTTAAGAAAATTTTGTATGTGACGGGCTCTCACCCCCCGGGCCTTGACTCGTTCCAAAAACCGGTCTACCGTCTAAGTTAGAGTACCATAAGATAGTATACCAAATTTGGTGGTTCTAAATTGATTACTGTAGATTTTACTACATTTTTTATGACGGGGGGCTCTTACCCCCGGACTCCAACCCCTTCCAAAACCGTCTAGCGTCTAAGTTAGAGTACCATGAGGTAGTATACCAAATTAGGTGGTTCTAAATTGAAAACTGGAGATTTTGCAAAAAAAAATTTGAGGGGGCCCTTCCCCCCGGGCTGCAACCCCTACAAAAATCGTCTAGCGTCTAAGTTAGAGTACCATGAGATAGTATACCAAATTTGGTGGTTCTAAATTGAAAACTGTAGATTTTGCGAATTTTTTTTATGAGGGGGGCCCTTACCCCCGGGCTGCAACCCCTTCAAAAAATCGTCTAGCGTCTAAGTTAGAGTACCATGAGATAGTATACCAAATTTGGTGGTTCTAAATTGAAAACTGTAGATTTTGCGAATTTTTTTTATGAGGCGGGCCCTTACCCCCCGGGCTGCCACCCCTTCAAAAAATCGTCTAGCCTCTAAGTTAGAGTACCATGAGATGATATACCAGAATTGGTGGTTCTGAATTGAAAACTGTAGTTTTTAAGAAAATTTTATGAGGGGGGAGGGGGCTCTGAGCCCCGGGCTCCAATCCCTTCCAAAAACCGTATAAGTTAGAGTTTCATGATACCAAATTTGATGGTTCTGAAATGAAAACTAGATTTCATGAAAATTTTAAATTGTACGTTTTCCTGCATTCGTTTTGTATGTAACCAAAATCTGTAAACGCGACGAATTGACGTAGTCGACGAATTTGTCTGCGACGAATTGACGCACGCGACGAATTGACGTGACACCCGAAAAATTCTGAGTCTTTGAGGTTTTCTTTAGTACTATTCATAAGAGCTTTGCTGCTTAGCAATGAAGTCATGTTTGACCAAAGCAGACAGTTTTTCGCAAAACAAATCAATAAAATCTGAAGTTGATTTTTCTAATGTCTCCAAGTTGCATCTATCAACTGTAATCCATTGGTGAAAAGTTAGTTTTTCAACCAAGTTCTAAAAACAGTGTTCCATTACATTTCTTACTTCCTCATTCCCAGGACAGGCGGGGCACTTCCCCAAATGACAATCTATGGAAGCAGGGTTGCACAATACTCTTGCAAGACAATGTTTGTAGGAAGATAATTGTCCATTTGTTAGTGAACCAATTCTTGCATTTTCCATCGCGAGTTTTACATTTTGGTGTGTGGTGCATACACATACCGTATGAGTACCACTAGACCCTGCCAGGACACAGTTTTTTGGTCTGAGCTCTGCGAATTTGGAAAAACTGACTTTCATGCCTGCAAATTTATCTTTGAATGACTTATAAGCTTCTGTCAAATTACATAAAATCAGCTGCTTTGACAATTTAACTTTATCTCCGTTTTCAGTCCTAACAGAAACACAATCTTTCATTCCAGGTAAAACCCGACTAATTTCATCACTTTGGTAAAACGATCGTACTACTTCAACTACTTCAGAAGAGAGACTCTTACCTGGTTTTCTATTAAGGCTTTCCAAAATTCCTTTCTCCTTCAGAATTTTTTTTTATTGTCTTACCATATAATTAGGAGCATTGAACTCTTGCATGATTTTCCTAACACTCCATGACTCTGGTAAGCAAGTCAAAATCATCAACTGTTTATCTCTAGTGCAGTTAGAAAAATTACTTTTAAGATTGTCCATAAGAGAGTCATGAAGTATTTCATCCTCGTCATCAGATGACTCTTGAATATTTGTAAAAAGCTTCCGTTTCATAGCAGAACTGATTTTTTGAATTTTGGTTAAAGCATTACATTTAGATTTTTCTTATTGACAGGTGATTCACCCAATTCATGGAGCGAAGTATTCAGTGTTGCAATTACTTCTGACGTAGATGCAAAATTTTCGTCCATTTTCTCATCAGCACAGGTTTCATTTGCTTCTTGACTAATTTTTAAAGTTTTCAGCTGCTTTCTGCAAGAATCACAAATTTTAGTCTCTTTTGATAAGTCATCAAAATTTTCCAACATATACAGTCTGTCACATTTCTTAGCTTTTTTTTTTTTTTATCCCTTACTCTATGGTCACTTTTTTTTTAAATGGATTGAAACATTGTATTACTGCATATCTTGTACTTTCCATTGTTGATTATTTGTGCATAAAATGTAAAATTCAAATAGTAAAATAACTTCCTCCCATTACCTGTTCTTTTTATTTTTCCTAAAAAAATCCTGCACAGCTTCAATTTATAAAAGTCTAGTTTCAAAACTGAAAAGGATATACTTTATTCAATTTAAAGTTTTCAAACACATATCACTTTCACTGCATGAAACACATATGATCACCATCAAAACCTAAAGCAGACTGAGAAACATATCTGATCACCATCAACACCTAACGCAGTCTGAGGTCTGCAAGTTGCTGCTTGTTGGGTCTTGTTACTAATGATCTAAACAACAGAATCGGTTTTTCAAGTCAGAACATGCAAAGTTTTGTCCTAAACAAAATGTAGCCTACAGTACAACTGCACAGTCTTTTATTTTTTTATATTTTATTGTGAATTATTACAAATTCTGAATAATGAAATTAATAAAATTTTTAAACCCATGTAGTCTCAGATTTTAAACAAATCAATTAAAAATAAAACTTTGTTTAAATAAATGGTTTTAAATAACAAAAATACTATATCTATTGTTATTAATGAAACTTTTTAAAGATTTAGCCCAAATTTATTTTCAGTTTACATGTTTTTTAAAAAAATTTTTCATTAAAAACTTTCATGAAAAATAACCTCTATAAGACCCGTAAAAAAGTTATTCCACAAACTCTTGTGTTAGGCTAAATTTGAATATAGCTTTTTAAGTACACCCATTATCATCCCAAGTTACAACTCACACAATCAAATACCAAACATATAAAGATTGTTTTAAAACAATTTCAAATTTTTTGGAACGTCTCATTTTGAAAAATTCCAAATTTAAATTCTAATTTTAAATTTTTTTTAAATCTTAACAGCTATGGTGTTAAATAAAAAATCATAAAAAATACTACAAAAAGATACCTTTCCCATCTCTCTATCTTAAGGGGAGCTGCAATCACAATTTAAAAACATATCAATTTTCCGATTTTGGGGTACTTTTGGACATTTTATACAGCTGTATTTTCAAAACCGGTGGATATATGACGATGGAATTTGGTATTTTTCTTAATCTATATAGAAGCCATCTCTGTACCAAATTTCATTAAAATCTGAGATGGTCAAGTCGCTGTGTTGAGTTGATACGGAATGACTCCTCCCCATGAATCTAAGATCAAAAGAAACTTCTCTTCTTTGCAAAATGGTCGGATAATATTTTTCACGAAACTGCTGAAATGCTGTTTCGTTAATTTCCCTGATTTCAACAAAGTTACGAATACATTTTCATATTCCGCCGTTAGTCCTTCCACAATCTTGGAAACAAGAGGTCCAAATTGCCCATGAGGCTCTTGCATGCATAGGAAAACTTTTGGAAGTAATGATCTAGAAGCGGTCAATGCATACAAAAACAACAGAACACCTCTGGGGTTTTTTTTCCGCGCACAGAAAGTGTTCTGTGCACATCGATTCTATACTCACATCCTGTTTGATCAGTCGTGAAAGACGTTTTTGTGACCTGATGTAGCGTGTCGCTTTTCGCTGGCTGACGCCATGAACCAGTTTGAATTTTTCAACCCACCCTTGTGATGCTGTAAAACGAAAACTGTCCGATTGATGTTGCACCACTGCAGCAGAAGCCCATTACTGTATCATTCGGGTTGTTACCGGCTGCTTTTTCTCTCTATAGCTTCACGAAATCGATGGAAGGTTCATTTGTTGATTATGTGATATTTTTCCTTTAATCCACCTTCCCGTTCAATTTTTTGCTCCCATTTTATTTAGGTCTTCCTTCCGTCATAAAGCAATATATTGTCCTTTTAGTAGAGCTTTTAAACTCCATTTTGGATGCTGTTTTGCAAGCTGTAAGAGTTTGATTTTCGTGTCGGGCGAAATGTATCCTTTCTTTTATTTTTTTCTCCTCTGATTCATAGTCATTCACATTCTCTGGAGTCGAAGAAGAAGTGGAAGAGAAACTGTCTTCTTGTATGATGTGTGATGTTGACGTGCCAGAAGATATTTTCGGTGTCTCCGGTAAAAGTTCCTCACTTAAAAGCAGTTCCTCGCTATGCACCACTTCAAAGTTCTTCAACACATAAATGATGGCTTCAGCTATAGATTTGCCTATCAACACTGCTTTTTCGGACACATGCTCCATTTTGTTCGTTTGCAGAACGTTCATATCTTTTAAAATTTGCTTGCACATTGTCAGAGCATTTGCAATGTCTTACGGCTCATATTAAACTACGAAGTTCGGAATGTCTATGTCATGATTTAGTCTACTTAGTGACGCCATCGAAGCAGCTACTTTCCATACTTATTTCACAAAATACATCTGAAAGATTTAGTGATGTTTCTAGATTCTTTTTTTGCACAGATATTTCCCAAAGCACAACCAAGTAGTTGAAAACTCGAAGGATACTGATGTGTTCATTTCAGCAGTTTCGTGAAACATATTATCCGACCATTTTGCAAAGAAGAGAAGTTTCTCTTGATCTTGGATTCATGGGGAGGTCAAACAGATCAAGCAGATTTTAATAGTGTCTTCACAAAGGATGACAGCACCTGTTCTTCTACTATTGAAATCATTCCACCTCATTGTACCCCATACTGTCAACCTTGTGATGTGTACCTTTTCTGTCAAGTAAAAAAAAATATTAAAAAGTAACACAACTCTGTCGAACTTTTAAAAGAAAATAGGCATTTAAACAAGCAAGAAGATGCCCTAAAGATCCATTCACTTATACATCATCAACTTTCTGCGCCGATTTTCAAGAATATATTGCAGTACGCTTGGTTTGCTGTGAAGTTAATAAATGAAGGAAATGTGAACGAATTATGTTTTCCAGATGACGTTCCACAAACGCAATGCAAGATCTTTTATCAGATGCTCGCGTTGTAGAGAAGTGCTATGTTTTCATTGTTTTTATGATAATTATCATCTGCAACTGTGTGTACCAATAAACAATAGCGAAACCTCAGATAGTGATACCTAGCAACATATATGTTAGGTCTTCAAATAAAAGTACGTAATTACACTTTATAAGCTAAAATGTGTTATACAGAAATACATATGCTTCATTAAATATCTACCTATATCACACAATGCTTTTGTAATTTTATACAGAATTCTGAAAAGTGGGAACGAGAGAGCTTTAAGGGAGGATGAGAAAATGCAGGCATTCCGTTCTTTGCTGCTACTGATAGTTCACTGTTTATTCCCTGCTTTTCAACATTAGCCACCATAACAGGAAATGTATGCTATAACACACTGTTGCAAGGCCTCGTAGCATTGCAGTAAAGTATCATTTACAGGCAATCGCGAATTTCATTCATTTTTTCCGTCTTCGGATCGTTATGATTTTTAATTCCGAAAATAAGAGGCATTAGATCAAATGCCGGGACACTTATATCCTCATTTTGCCTCTACTTTCATTAAAAAAAATTCACCAAAATCCGCGGGTGGTCAGCTATAAGGTCCCCTTGTAAGACATTTAATGGTAGCTATAATTATCTTCAAAATTTTTCGCCAGTATGTGACCTCACTGAAGTACTCTTGCACAAGCTGCTGATCAACTCTGTTATTAATCTTAGGTCGATTAGAGTACGTACAAACAGCATTTCTGTGAACCAGTGAGTTTTCATGTTCTTTTAACCTCCCTGAAGCATGAGCCTAGTCTGAAAGGCCACCTTTACTTGAACTAAAAAGTTTGCATACAAAACAGAATAGTGACTTGCTTAACGGAGAACATACTAACCATTCTCTTAGAACTTCTTACTGATTTCCCCTTTTACGATAAAACATTTCTTTAGTCACACTTCTATTTTTTTTTCTCCAAATTTCTGTTTGGAATTACAGTACAACCTCAAAAATCTGGACCTCCAAAATTCGGCGACTTTTTCCAGTTTATTTTTAATCTGCCAGAGTCGCGAATTTAAAGCAACAGGGTAAGATTATGCATATAATGATATTTCAAAAACAAATATACTGATTATTTACTAATAAGATGCGATAAAATGTTTTTACAGAATATGATCTCGCGATTCCTAAGTCAGCAACACTATGTAACCGCAACCGTGGTAACGAAGAAAGTGTGTTGTATGGAAATAAGTTGCACATGTATGAGGCTTGCCAAATTGGTTGCTGGAAAAGCATAGCAAGTGTCTTCCTCTAGTGCAGGGTTGTACATATAAAAATACACTGTATTTTCTTCCTGCGAACACACTTTTGACACTGAAAATTTCCTGCAAGTTTTCAGGGGTCAAGAATTGTCGCAATCCGATGCCGCGAAAAAGCAGGTCTGGTGCTGATAGGGAGCAAATAAGTGTTACCAGTGGCGTTACTATGTACCACCCCTGCGGCGGGGCATACTGCAGGTTCGAAATCCAGGGAAAATTATTGTGCTAGGGGGCAAAGAAGTAAAGCTTGCGGGGGCACACGTTGTAGTTACGCCACTGGGTGTTAGTTTCAGTGCTCCACAAATCCCATAAAATTACTGAACTTGTATGTACGTACTGAGTTTTGACCAGCGACAAACAACTTCACCGTGAACTGAAATGTGCCCCTGGCCAACTCAAAAAATCCTGGCAGGGGGAGGGATAGTTACACATGATCAGAGAGAGAGAGAGAACGTTTTCCAGTTTTATTTGTTGTGCGACATGCATTTTCTCATAACTCTGCACAGATGTTGAATTTTCAAGACACGAAATATCAGTTTCCTTTTTTCATTTGTTATATGCTGCAGGACTTTTGTACACCTCAAATTGCGTTCATTTCGTGAGATTTCTGTACAGTAAAACTTAAAATGCTTTTTGTATTAAGTTATGTACTGTATACTATATGATTTGTGTTAAAATAAGCAACAAATTTCACAATGGTTTCATAAAGAACTTTTCAATTAACTTGTACTGTATGGATTTGAACACAAAGAACGCGCCATGGGTGATGTGAGTTTGGAAGGCTGTGTGGGGGGGATGAAAGTTTCTTTCCTTTGGTAATGAATCACTTGGATGGTGGCTGACAGCTGAAGTGCCTACGTTGTGGAAGTCATACTAGGAAAAAAAAAAAAAAATTTCCAATTTTTTAAATAATCGAATGCAACTTTTACAGTAACCAAGACACTTCAAAATAAACTCTTATGTGAAATCCGATAAAAACTTAGGAAGTTAGGCATTTTCTTTTTATTATTTTTAATGAATGTTCGCTGAAAGCCTACATAGCCCATTCCCCCTCCCTAGTGGTCAGCTCAAGTGTTCACTTAAAAGAAAAAAAAAAAAAAAACCTTTTCACAGGAGAGGCATTAATCTTGCTATTTTTTTTTATTAAGTGCATGTGGTAATCTCATCCTCAACAAGTTACAGCTACGTATCGGGATTGAGTACATTTTGTAGTTTCGAATAACAGTATGTCTAAAAAACGACTTCCATCGGATACTTTAGTAGTTGCAAAAAGAAAACATACCTTTTAACAATTGCGAAGAAAGTTGACTTACTTCGGAAATTGGAAAGAGGAATTTCGGTCCGCAATCTTTGCGAAGAATTTGGTGTCGGTAAATCTACTATTTATGATCTCCAAAAACAAAAGGGCGACACTCTGAAATTTTTTGCAGATAGTGATACGCCATTGGCGATGGACAAGAGAAAAACTTGACGCCAGGCAAACAATGAAGATTTGGACAAAGTGATGATCGAATGGGTTCACCAACGAAGAAGCAAGACCGTGCCGTTAACAGGACCAATGTTAACAGCGCAGACAAAGATATTTCATTCGGACATGAACCTAAATACGCCGTGTGAGTATTCATCCGGTTGGCTGGGAAAATAAAAAAACGTCGCAGTATTCGACAACTTCGTTTATGCGGTGAAAAAGGAGCTGCTGAGCATTTTGTTTACTTACTAGTTCAGCCAAATGGTAGGAGAGGAAAATTTATCATTAGAGCAGATATATAACGCTGATGAGATGTCGCTATTCTGGCGTTATATTCCAAGAAAAACTCTAGCAACTGCGCAGGAAACGAATCCTAGTGGAATTAAAGATGCGAAAGAACGACTTAGGGTACTAGCCTGCGCAAATGCAGCTGGTACCCACAAGTGTAAATTATTGGTTATCAGCAAGTCTGCTCATCCTCGTGCGTTTAAAGGAGTTACCAGTACATTATAAATCTGACAAGTGCGCTTGGATAACGAGAGAACTAACAACAGAGTGGTTCGAAAACCATTTTGTACCCGAAGCTCGTGCACACTGTAAAGCTATCGGGCTATCTGATAACACCAAAATTTTATTAATTTTGGATAAATGTTCTGCTCATCCGCCAGCTGAACTTTTAAGTAGACAAAATGTTCAGGTTTTTTTTCCTCCCGCCGAATTGCACATCATTAATACAACCCATGGATAGGGGAGTATTGCGGGCACTGAAATGTCGTTGCAAGAATAATGTTTTACAGAGGATGCTTCGTTTCATCAATAGTGACAGAAGTCAATTCCACTTAGTAGTTCTAATTCTGACTATTATATAGCTCTAATTATCGTACTATTCTCTTTTACGTGCGATATTTCAAAGTAACTTGTACAGAAAACTAGCGGATAATGCTTACCTTGGCATTCCTTTCTAGCGACGGGGACATTTCATGCACGTGTTTTCCGGTCTTTGTTGAGGTTATTGTCCTAAAGTCCGTTGTATGCGATGCCTGGCTTTACTTCTCACACTTTTCGCTGGGTATACTCATTGGATCTTTGCTTTAGGATTCAAACATCAATTTTTACCGTTCTTTATACTCGAAATTTTCGCCCATACTCTGGGCATCTTCAGGAGCGTGGCGACTTTACCACCGATGTTCGTGGTTAACTTCGCGCTAATGGAGTCCGATACTCCTTGTTGCCATTCGTCGGAAAAACTTTCCTGGATATATTTCGTTATCAAGCCCGGCTGGCGCCATCTATGTTTTGTTAAGAACACTTTTTTTCCCCCGTATTTTTTATTTTTTTATTTTTTAAATTTCTTCTCCTATCCTGGTTTTCTTGTCTTTTTTTGCCTGTTTTTCTTTTGTTGTTGTTTTTCTTGTCTTATTAGTTCTTTCCACAGGCCCGATAATGTGCTAGGGTTGTTCTGGTTACATACCCTTGCTTTATTTTTGTAGATTAATATTGCTTCTTCCCTCCTCATTTGCCTTTCCGATTTTTTATTCTTTTTTAGCATTTTAATTTCATCGAACTTTGGGAATGTCCGGTTTTCCAAGCAGAATTGCACTAAAGCCGTTTTGGCTTCTTTTTTTTGCCAGTTAGATATGTGTTGTTTAAGTCTTTTTTTTTAATCTGTTTTTCGTACTTCCAATGTACGATATTGGGGGTATGTGTGCTATTGGAATTTCGTAGGTTCCTGATTCTTCTAGCATTTTTTCCTCTGTTTTTTTGTTGACAGTCATACTTTTCACGGTGTGCACTGAGCTTCCTAGTTGTAAGTCATATTTAGCACAGTGCCTATTGATTTCTTTACTCACTCCTTCCAGGTATGGGAAAGCTCCAATGTATTTCAATTTTTTATTTCTCATCTTCTTTTGGTTGTGCACTTCTTGGCCTTCTTTACTCTGAGTCATATGCTTTTTACTCTCATGTATCCATTTATTAATTAGCTTGCTCGGGTACCCATACTCTTGTGATATTTTCGAGATAAACTCTAGCTCTTGATTTTTTAGCCTGTTGTTAGATGTGTGTGTGTACGCTCGCCGTATCAAGTTTACTATGCTGTTTTTTTATGTATCACTGGATGGTGCGACGAGTATGGTATCAGTACAGGTATGTAAGTTGCTTTTCTGAACACAGAGTATTCAAAACTATTTTTGTTTTTCTTTAGTTGGATGTCCAGGAAGGATAGGCAATTATCCTCTTCAAACTCAATAGTTAGCTCTATGGTGTTACAGATTTTGCTAAACTGCTGTGCTAGATCTTGTAGCTCGGCTTTGTTAAGTTTAGACATTATAATAATGTCGTCTACATATCGAGCATAAAGTATTGGTTTTTCAGGTAAATTTTGAATAATTTCTTTTTCGAGGTATGCCATAATCACTTCTGCGTATAATGCCGATAATGGGGATCCCATAGGGCCACCTTGTGTTTGTTTATATATATTTCCTTCAAACTTACCTTCCTGGCTAATATAAACTTACCTTCCTGGCTAATATAAACTTACCTTCCTGGCTAATATAAGGAACCACAGCACGTTACCAACAGAAATAAAAATGCAAACCCTCCAATGGGAGCAGGGATGCCAAAAATATTCTCGAAAATTAAAACTCATAAAGAAAACACACCTTTAAGACTGATTCTATCGAAAAAAATCTCACCACTCATCAACCTAGAAAAAAAGATATACAACTATATATCCCCAATATTCATGAGGAATCAATATACATTAAAGAATAGCTATGAGTTTATAGAAAAAATCAAATTAATTAATCAAGACCTAGAGCAAATAACTATGGCCTCCATGGATGTTAAGGCGTTATACCCAAACACTCCTGTCGAGCTAGCCATCGAATTGATTAAGCAACAACTAAGCATCAACAAAGAACTAAACTTGTCACAATTGAAAGAGCTAAAGAATACCTTATATTTCATCAAGGAAAACAACATCTTCCATTTTGAAGGAAATATATATAAACAAACACAAGGTGGCCCTATGGGATCCCCATTATCGGCATTATACGCAGAAGTGATTATGGCATACCTCGAAAAAGAAATTATTCAAAATTTACCTGAAAAACCAATACTTTATGCTCGATATGTAGACGACATTATTATAATGTCTAAACTTAACAAAGCCGAGCTACAAGATCTAGCACAGCAGTTTAGCAAAATCTGTAACACCATAGAGCTAACTATTCAGTTTGAAGAGGATAATTGCCTATCCTTCCTGGACATCCAACTAAAGAAAAACAAAAATAGTTTTGAATGCTCTGTGTTCAGAAAAGCAACTTGCATACCTGTACTGATACCATACTCGTCGCACCATCCAGTGATACATAAAAAAAACAGTATAGTAAACTTGATACGGCGAGCGTACACACGCACATCTAACAACAGGCTAAAAAATCAAGAGCTAGAGTTTATCTCGAAAATATCACAAGAGTATGGGTACCCGAGCAAGCTAATTAATAAATGGATACATGAGAGTAAAAAGCATATGACTCAGAGTAAAGAAGGCCAAGAAGTGCACAACTAAAGGAAGATGAGAAATAAAAAATTGAAATACATTGGAGCTTTCCCATACCTGGAAGGAGTGAGTAAAGAAATCAATAGGCACTGTGCTAAATATGACTTACAACTAGGAAGCTCAGTGCACACCGTGAAAAGTATGACTGTCAACAAAAAAACAGAGGAGAAAATGCTAGAAGAATCAGGAACCTACGAAATTCCAATAGCACACATACCCCCAATATCGTACATTGGAAGTACGAAAAACAGATTAAAAAAAAAGACTTAAACAACACATATCTAACTGGCAAAAAAAAGAAGCCAAAACGGCTTTAGTGCAATTCTGCTTGGAAAACCGGACATTCCCAAAGTTCGATGAAATTAAAATGCTAAAAAAGAATAAAAAATCAGAAAGGCAAATGAGGAGGGAAGAAGCAATATTAATCTACAAAAATAAAGCAAGGGTATGTAACCAGAACGACCCTAGCACATTATCGGGCCTGTGGAAAGAACTAATAAGACAAGAAAAACAACAACAAAAGAAAAACAGGCAAAAAAAGACAAGAAAACCAGGATAGAAGAAATTTAAAAAATAAAAAAATAAAAAATACGGGGGGAAAAAAAGTGTTCTTAACGAAACATAGATGGCGCCAGCCGGGCTTGATAACGAAATATATCCAGGAAAGTTTTTCCGACGAATGGCAACAAGGAGTATCGGACTCCATTAGCGCGAAGTTAACCACGAACATCGGTGGTAAAGTCGCCACGCTCCTGAAGATGCCCAGAGTATGGGCGAAAATTTCGAGTATAAAGAACGGTAAAAATTGATGTTTGAATCCTAAAGCAAAGATCCAATGAGTATACCCAGCGAAAAGTGTGAGAAGTAAAGCCAGGCATCGCATACAACGGACTTTAGGACAATAACCTCAACAAAGACCGGAAAACACGTGCGTGAAATGTCCCCGTCGCTAGAAAGGAATGCCAAGGTAAGCATTATCCGCTAGTTTTCTGTACAAGTGACAGAAGTATTTGTGATTTTGTGAAAGATTTCAATATTAGAGATGCGTTATGGTGTGCTGCAAATGTGTGGAATAGCGTAACGAAAGACACCTTAAAGCATGCATATCACAATTTGCTACCGACAACTATATTTATGGATGATGATGACGACGACGATTTCGAAGGCTTTCAAATTTCAAAAGAAAAAGCAGAAATTTCTGAGCTTTTAGCTTATCGCAAAAGAACTACTTCTGGCACTTTATTGGATCTGGATGAAACCGATATAACGGAAGTTCTGCACTGTGGTGATGATGCACTGATCATGAATAAATTGAGTGATGGCGAAATTTGCGATCTGATATTAAATAAAAAAAACAGAGCTATGAAGATGATGAAAGTGACGACGATAAATCTGGAGAAGAAAAAATACCAATTGATAATCTTGTACAAATACTCGATGATGCAATTAAAGGCCTTGAACAAAGAAACTTGATAAAGAAAAACTTTCTCATAAACCAAAATTAATAAAACAACAATCGTTAGTTGAAATGATAAAAGGTGATCTTTTTTTGTATTTGTATATTTTTCTTAAAAATTCTCCTGTTCTATTATTTTTTAATTGGTTAACTTGATTTTTTGTCATTACTTTTACAAAAATAGTGTATTTATTTAATACTAAGTTTGAATTTTATCCAAACTCTATAATCCGGAATCGGCAAAGTCCAGACGATTCTGGATTTTCGAGGTTGTACTGTACTTATTTTATTAATATTTTGATCTGGTTTATTAAACACAAAATACTCACAAAATTTATCCCCCAGCTTTTCATTTTCAGGCCACAATGATGGATCACCGGGAAAATAAACGGTACTTGCTGCAATTTTAACATTGATGTGATGTGGAGTCTTCTGTTAATTTCCTCAGATGCAGACACATATTACATTGTTCACTTCTAGGTTCAATATTAGTAGCATAATTATTTTCTGTTAGGATATCCTGCTGCATAAAATTTCTTATGGAATCGTCAGTAAATGTTGAAATCACATGGCTGCACTCCGGAGCATTTGTATTATGGGTACTTGAATGTGATCCGCGCAATAAATATACATCCATTGCACATTTCGTTTTTTTCAACTGTGCTGCCTCTTTAGATTTCTTCTTCCTCTTCGTTGAAGTAGACTAAAATTTTTGAGATGACATAACGTAAATCGCTAATACACTGGAAAATCAAAGAAAATCAGAATGAAATACAAACCAATCGGATAAAAAAATGTGGAAAACGTTTTAGTGGTACGACACACGGTTAGTTGGAAATGAGATCTAGTGGTGCCATCCCCTGGTAACAAATATATCCCACAATTTCACAGATAGGAAGAGCCCTACTGAGAGGGTGGGGCTTGTAGGCTAGGTAGTGCTCCGGGTGGGCTGTTCCCCATTGTGTTTTGATTGTTACAAATAAGGGCGAGATTAAGATGTTACACTGAATGATCACAGCTCAGAGCAACCCTTGAGATTATATGAAATAATAATTTGGTTTCCAAAATCTCATCTTAAATTTTGAAACAACCATATACAGTAAAATTCCAAAAATCCGTGCTCCTAAAATCTGCGTGGATTCCAAAAAGCCGGTCACGGTTAACAGACGGGTAAAAAAAAAAAAAAAAAAAAAAAAAAAAAAAAGGTTTCAGAAATCAAAATTTTTTATTTTCCAGCTGACAAAAATAAAGTTTAAGATCTTTTATGTGTTTTCTTTATTTGAAAAATATTAATGATGTACGTAATAGTGTTCTCCCTAGAGACTGTTTGGTGGGCGCCCGCCCAGCTGACAGTGTTTAAGCTGCCTATCACTTTTTCGCCAAATTGCGACAAGCACAATATGCCAAAAAAGTTCACCTGAATCATAAAAAAACGAATGCTAAGAATTGTGTTTTGTTTGTTTTTTTATCCTTGTTACCATTAAGAAATTTGCTCATTTTTATGTGGATAAAAATTAAACGTTTAATCTTGCATCTCCCGCCAGTCTCCGTACTGAGGATCCATGACTCTGTTAACTGCTAGGAGTTCGACATGAGGGGAGGGAGGTGTGTGTGTTGGCAGCTTTCAAGTGTTTTAGCGAACTGGGGGGTGATATTGGGTGGGGCCAGCAGAATGCGACAAGAGCAAGAGGGAAAAACTTCCTCTTCAGCTCACATGATTGCTGACCTTAAATGAAAAATGCATTTTTGGCGATTTTTCAGACAGCTGTCTGAAATGTGTGTGTGTTGGCGGCTTTCAAGTGTTTTAGTGAACTGGGGGGTGATATTGGGTAGGGCCAGCAGAATGTGACAAGGGTAAGAGGGGAAAACTTCCTCTTCAGCTCACATGATAGCTGACCTTAAATGAAAAATGCATTTTTGCGATTTTTCAGACAGCTGTCTGAAATTTTTATAAGCACCACAAATCCTTGTTACGAGAATGGATCTGCAAAATTTCGCCTGCATTCTTTAACTTTTTAAACTAGTCATGAAATTTTTATTAAACATTCCTGTGTGCCTGTCCCTCATAAATCTCTTAATAAAAATGTTCATGGCTAATTAAATTTTTTAACCAATTAAAGCAAAATTTTGACAGTTGACTACTCTTAGCTGATTATGGAGTGTGTAAAAATTTCAACCAGTTTCATAAAGAATTGGCAATGATGGGCTTTCTTATCCAGTCTACTAGCAAGCAGGGTACAATGTAGTTACGGGAGATGGGGAACCCTCCTGCTTTCCCTACCATCCCACTTGTTGAATTCGCGTAGCCTCACTTCCCCTAAATCTCGTTTCCCTCCATTCACGTTTACCGTAATTGCATTTCCTTGAATTCCCATTTGCCCTAAACACGTTTCCCTGAAATCGCTTATACCCCGAATTCCCATTTCCCCTAATCTCGTTTCCCCAATTTTTGTTAACCGAAATAAAAAGGTGGGTCTTGATATCTCAAGAGAATGGCTAATTAAATTTTTTAACCAAAACCCTCCTGCTTTCCCTACCATCCCACTTGTTGAATTCGCATAGCCTCACTTCCCCTAAATCTCGTTTCCCTTCGTTCACCCCAATTGCATTTCCTTGAATTCCCATTTGCCCTAAACACGTTTCCCTGAAATCGTTAAACCCGAATTCCCATTTCCCCTAATCTCATTTCCCCAATTTTTGTTAACTGAAATAAAAGGTGGGTCTTGATATCTCAAGATAATTATTCTTTCCCTTCCTGTTGATATCTACCACCATGCTAGCAAAAGTGTAAAAAAGTGCACATGGTTATTACCATTATTCGGATAGTCCTTAACGCAGCCATTGTATCCCCCCCCTCTGATAAAGTATTACATCATGCTAAATTTTTATTAAAGCAACAGGTTTTAAAACAAATTCTTTATATTTTCGGCACTTTCTGAATAAAAATTTTTAAATATTCTTGTACGATGGGCGGCAAATACTCTTGGAAGCGCCCCTGTTTGGATAGAGAGCTTTTGGAAAAAACAATACAATTTTCAAGATCAATATGCCATTATGTCAAAAAGAAAAGTGTTTAATCAATGCATCCTTCCAGTGATTACGTACAAAGCAAAGATGTGGACCTTAACTAAAAAAGACCTGCAGATAACTGAATGAAGCATGCAGGATGCATGCTTGGTGTAATCAGTAGAGGTGATAAGAGGAACTCATGGATAATGAAAATGACAAGAGTGCAGGATATCATGATCAGAGTGAAATCCCTAAAAAGGCAATCGGATGGACATGTTGCCAGAGGAACTGACCACCGATGGACGATTGGATGAAATTCGAAAGTATGCAGGAGTGACATGGAAGAAACTTGGCGAGATCTTCATCTACCAGTGCATTGATAATGGTTGATGATTAAATATACATATATTTTCCTGAATTTGACAAAAAATCATATATGTTACGTAACAATTTTTCCCCCTGAATTTTGACGATAAAAGAAATAAACCATATAATTTATTTCTTATGATCGGAAACAAATTAAAATTAAAATGTGTGCTTATAAATATATTGAATATCTTCAATTATTTGAGAAATTCCTTGCATTTGAGACATGATATTATTATAAAATAAAATAAAAAAGGCTCTACTCACAATGTTTTTTTGGTGGTCCTCTTCTTTTTATTGTTTTCAATTTTTGACGTTAAAATATCATGGTTCATGCCTAAAAGGTGATTATGACCTAAAAATCAATGAACAGACGAAGTTTTTGTTTAAAAGTCTTGGTTAAAAATAAATGAACAGTCGAAGTTTTTTGTTAAACCTTAATTATCAAATGAAAGAAACATCCGAAAAACCTGGCCCTATATGGACTTTAGGTATTTTTTCACAGAAAAACACATAGGTGAGCATTTAATCCTTGAGAAACAAAGAAATTCCGGTTAGAAATACTAAAGAAACATACAAAACCTTGGGATAGCTGTCTCTCAACCCTTCAAACACTTCCGGCCATCCTCCTCGTGCTGTGTTGCTGTGTCGCAAAGGACACTCCCACGTGGGTGGAACTTGCACGTGTTTCGGGCATACACACCCATCTTCAGAGTTAGGAAAGATTGCAAATGGCTGTCACCTGCAATTCTTTGGAGTTTTCTTCACTCGCCCCCCTCTCGCTGTTGATTCATTGGTGGCATTACGTATTTTCGTTCGTGTATATTTGGTGGTGTCCTCTGGTATCAATTATTGGGAATTACTTTCTATTCTATTTTTTTCTCGTCGCTAATAAATTTTTTCCATTGCACATGTAATTTGTTGGGTTGATTAATGTTGCAATTAGTACTTTCGGTTTTTTCAATAATTACTGATTCTAATCTCTTTCTCCGTTCTGTGGGATTTTAGGTGTTTGATGTTTTCAAATTCTGTTCTGTATTATTTTCTATGCAATATTGCACCAATGCAGTTTTTTCTCCCCTTTATTCCAGTTCGTTATATGTTGGTTCAATCTGGTTTTTAGTACTTCCTATATAGTTTCTTTTTTATCAGTATTGTTAATCATTTTTGCTGGTATGCAATATACGCCTGATTTCTCCAATATTTGTACTTGATCTTTATTTTTTATTACATATCTCTTTGTGTCTTTACAGATATTCCAATGTTTTTTTGGTGATTTTTACAAATTCGTTCTATGGTATGAGATAGTCCTTTAATATATGGGAAACTTCCACAATATTTATTTTCTTCCTTTTTTTGGTCTTTGTACTGTATGCTTGATGTTATATATAATTTTCTGTTATATCTAAAGTTTATCATTCTATTAATTCATATTAGCTCTTCCTCTTTGTATTTATTGCTGCTGGAATGAGTGAATGCTCTTTTTATTAAGTTTTTGATTGCAGCTGTTTTATGTGCCCATGGGTGGTTGGAGTTCTTCAGGATTATTGATGGCACGTATGTAGGTTTTCTATAGACCTGATAATCGATTTGTTCTTGTTTTTGATTAGATTAATATCTAAGAACGGTAGTTGGTTACTTTCCAATTCAATTGTTAGTTTAATTGATGGTAATATAGATGCCCTTTTTTCTTAAAACAAATTAGGTCTGTCTGTTCATTTTCCAAAAATATCAATATATCTGCAATACATCAGTGGTTTCAAAGTATGTTCTTCAATCGCTGTTTCCTCCACATGTTGCATTATGACCTCTGCAAAAATTGTTGATAGCGGCAAACCCATTGGTGATCCGGACTTCTGCCTGTAAGTTTTCCCATTGAATTGGAAATAATTGTTGTTGTTTATAAAATTTAGTATCTCATTCAATTCATTTAGTTCCATTTGGCTTAACAAATTTTTTGTTCTTAACTTTTTAATTATTAGCTCATTGGTGTGTTTGGGTATAATGATGTAACATCCAAACTTGCCATTGTAACTATGTTTCCCTTGAGGTTCACTTGTTTAATTTTTTGTATAACATCTTTTGTATTCTTGACGTTGTACCTACCTCACATAAATATGGGTGATAAGTACTTAAATAGGTTCTTCTCTAAGTTAATCAATGGAGAACATTGTTTTGTTTGATACTATAACTCTCATTGGTGCATCATCTTTGTGGGTTTTCATTTTCCCAAAGGCTCTTGGCATTCTGGCACCAATGGGTGAATGTGCCATTTATTTATTTTTGTAATTGCTAGTAATTTAATATTATAAGTTGTGTAGTTTTGTCTGCCTCTATTATGTTGATGTCTGGGTTTCTTCTCAAGTCTAGCAGTTCTTGTCTTTCATATTTTATTTATAAGCACACGTTTTAATTTAAAATTGTTTCTCATCATAAGAAATAAAATATATGGTTTGCTTAATATGTCTAGAAAAAAGGAGGAACATTCAAACAAAGTATATCAACGATAAAGACCTCGGACCCCTCGTGTTGTTAAGTTACAATAATTTATAGACAAATGACAACAAGAAACAGTGATGGGAAGGAAGAATGCAGGATACTGTTTAAGAAAAAAAAAAAAAAGGCTTAAACTACAATAAGAAGAATGCCAATTGGAATTTTTGATAAATTGCCGAGATTCTGAAATTATACACACCTGAATTAATCGGGAAAAAAAGATTTTTCACACCTGTGAACTGAAAAGAAAGACTACAAATACAGTTAAAACGAAAAACTGTATATCGATTACATAAAGAATGCTATTTTGACTATACACAGATTAGTAAAAACACAGAGTCTAACAAGGAAGGCCAAAATAATAACTATGATGACTATATGAGAAAGACCCACCAGGAATTGGATGAACAACAAAGAAATAATAAAAACAGATTATTTAAAAAATTTGAGAAATTATCAGAGAATAAACAACTGAAACAAGGACAAACGATTATGAAAATCTTTATACATTTGACAAGGATACAAACAATAGCCCTAGAAAAAGGGGCAAAATATAGTTATCCCCAAGAAATTGGAAAGACAGAAGAATATATCCCAAAAATCGAAAACCTGTTAATGAAATTTGACGTTGAGGACCAAAGTAAAGTTTGGACAAAAATAACCAACGCAATTGCCAATGCTAAAGAGCAGAAAGAAGAGAGAAAAAAGTTGGATAAATTAAAATATGAAAGACAAGAACTGCTAGACTTGAGAAGAAACCCAGACATCAACATAATAGAGGCAGACGAAACTAAACAACTTATAATATTAAATACTAGCAATTACAAAAATAAAATGGAACAGGCAATAATGAATCTGGATACAGAAATATGTGAAAAAGATCCAACTGACAGACTCATAAGAAAGTTAGCAGAAATAAGAAATCACGCCTGTCTACCACGAAACATTATTAATGCACATCCACTCATTGGTGCCAGAATGCCAAGAGCCTTTGGGAAAATGAAAACCCACAAAGATGATACACCAATGAGAGTTATAGTATCAAACAAAACAATGTTCTCCACTGATTAACTTAGAGAAGAACCTATTTAAGTACTTATCACCCATATTTATGGGAGGTAGGTACAATGTCAAGAATACAAAAGATGTTATACAAAAAATTAAACAAGTGAACCTCAAGGGAAACATAGTTACAATGGCAAGTTTGGATGTTACATCATTATACCCAAACACACCAATACCCTGGCTGCCCCGGTGGCGCAGTGGTCTAAGGCAATGGCCTCTGGTCATTCACCCGAATGGCATCCGGGTTCGAATCCCGGTGAGGCATGGATGTTGTGTTTGTCTTACGACACTGGCTCTCTCCCTTCCCTGGAACCAGTGACCCTAAATTAGGGACGGGCGACTGCTTATAGCCCATTGAGTTGCTCACGGTGGTCGTTAAACCTCCAATAAAAAAAAACAAAAAAAAAAAACACCAATACCCTATGCCATTGAGCTAATAATTAAAAAGTTAAGAACAAAAAATTTGTTAAGCCAAATAGAACTAAATGAATTGAATGAGATACTAAAATTTATATACAACAACAATTATTTCCAATTCAATGGGAAAACTTACAGGCAGAAGTCCGAATCACCAATGGGTTTGCAGCTCTCAACAATTTTTGCAGAGGTCATAATGCAACATGTGGAGGAAACAGCGATTGAAGAACATACTTTGAAACCACTGATGTATTGCAGATATATTGATATTTTTGGAAAATGAACAGACAGACCTAATTTGTTTTAAGAAAAAAATGGCATCTATATTACCATCAATTAAACTAACAATTGAATTGGAAAGTAACCAACTACCGTTCTTAGATATTAATCTAATCAAAAACAAGAACAAAATCGATTATCAGGTCTATAGAAAACCTACATACGTGCCGTCAATAATCCCGAAGAACTCCAACCACCCATGGGCACATAAAACAGCTGCAATCAAAAACTTAATAAAAAGAGCATTCACTCATTCCAGCAGCAATAAATACAAAGAGGAAGAGCTAATATGGATAAACAGAATGATAAAAAACTTTGGATATAACAGAAAATTATCCCAGAAAATTATATATAACATCAAGCATAAAGTACAAAGACCAAAAAAGGAAGAAAATAAATCTTGTGGAAGTTTCCCATATATTAAAGTACTATCTCATACCATAGAACGAATTTGTAAAAATCACTAAAAAACATTGGGATATTTGTAAAGAGATATGGTAATCAAAAATAAAGATCAAGTACAAATATTGGAGAAATCAGGCGTATATTGCATACCAGTAAAAATGATTAACAATACTGACAAAAAAATAAACTATATAAGAAGTACTAAAAACCAGGTCGAACCAACATATAACGAACTGGAATAAAGGGGAGAAAAAAACTGCATTGGTGCAATATTGCATAGAAAATAATACAGAACCAGAATTTGAAAACATCAAACACCTAAAAAATCCCACAGAACGGAGAAAGAGATTAGAATCAATAATTATTGAAAAAACCGAAAGTACTAATTGCAACATTAATCAACCCAACAAATTACATGTGCAATGGAAAAAATTTATTAGCGACGAGAAAAAATAGAATAGAAAGTAATTCCCAATAATTGATACCAGAGGACACCACCAAATATACACGAACGAAAATACGTAATGCCACCAATGAATCAAGAGCGAGAGGAAGGGGGTGGGGGCGAGTGAAGAAAACTCCAAAGAATTGCAGGTGACAGCCATTTGCAATCTTTCCTAACTCTGAAGATGGGTGTGTATGCCCGAAGCACGTGTAAGTTCCACCCAGGTGGGAGTGTCCTTTGCGACACAGCAACACAGCACGAGGAGGACGGCTGGAAGTGTTTGAAGGGTTGAGAGACAGCGGTCCCAAGGTTTTTTATCTGTTTCTTTAGGATTTCTAACCGGAATTTCTTTGTTTCTCAAGGCTTGAATGCTCACCTATGTGTTTTTCTGTGAAAAAATACCTAAAGTCAATATAGGGCCAGGTTTTTCGGATGTTTCTTTCATTTGATAATTAAGGTTTAAAAAAAAAAGCTTCGACTGTTCATTGATTTTTAGCCAAGACTTCGTTTTTTTAAGGCATGAACCATGATATTTTAACGTCAAAAATTGAAAACAATAAAAAGAATAGGACCACCAAAAAAACATTGTGAGTAGAGCCTTTTTATTCTATTTTATAATATCATGTCTCAAATGCAAGGAATTTCTCAACTTCCGACGTCCAGAATATAACGTGGCAAAAGCGATAGCTAAGATTTTCCAAATAATTGAAGATATTCAATAGATAAAAGAAATGTTTTATTTCGCTTAACTTGAATTAGGGAAAACGCGAATCAAGGCAAAGGAGAATTAGAGCAAACTTGATACAGGAAACGTTGATACAGACAAACGTGTTTAGGGAAATGGGAATTTGGGAATTCGGGTAAAAGAGATTGGGGTAAGAGTGTTTAGGGCAAACGTGAATTAGGGGAAATGCAATTGGGGTAAACGTGTTTGGGGCAAACGCGATTGGGGTAAACGTGTTTGGGGCAAACGCGATTGGGGAAACTGGTGTTCACCATTGAATTTAGCGGACAACAAGTTTTGTTTCAAAGATGATAAGCTGCTCTTTTCTTTGTATGCCAAACTATGGATATTTGTTGAATACTGTATAAATATAAATGCACTTTTTGAGTAAGATACAGTATTTTGCCATTTACAGTAGTACAGGAATTGTGATAGTTCAAAAGAAAAATGTACGCCGTGTGAACAATGGACAGAATGTCGCGCAGGGACAGGGTGCTTGCTGGTTGATGAATGTCAAATAATTCCTGCACTTCAAACCCCAGTGCCGCACGCTGGTGAAATTAAAGGGGGGGGGGCAGTTCATATACGTACGTATGATGTTTACTGCGATGCAATTACTTTACTGTAATGCCAAAACAATGATAAAATTAATTCAGCTACAGGGAAATGTGCTGTCTGCTAGATTTAACAAGCAATCAGCACTTTCATTGTACAATTGTGTTCATCACTTTAAGCTTACTTATCATTACTTTGGGGGGGGCATTACCCAGCTAAAATTTGTAGCTTCCGTATAATAAATTTTTTTTTTGGGGGGGTCAAAAACGATGGTACAGTATTGAGAGATTGAAGCACATATCAAGTGGGAAATTTGGCAACTTAGCATTGCGTGTTTAAATTTTTTCCTGGTACATATGCTGTGAGAATCTGTTTTTTTATGTCTTGTTTCACATCTTAAGCTGAAATTGTTTGGAAATTTGAGAAAATGGCAGGAGTGAAGAGAAAGCACAGCTCACAGCTCTTTAATGATTCAGCAGGAAGTGGACTTGTTGCAAAAACTTCATAATGGCAGTACACCAAAGCATGTTGGGGAGATTTTTGGTATTGCTGTTCAGACTGTGTACAATATTAAGAAAAATCGAGACAAGATATTGCAATTTTATGCAATGAGTGATTGGAATTGCTGATCGCAAAACGATGCATGAAGCCAGAAACTCCACCCTCGAAGCTGTTGTTTACGAGTGCTTTCGGCAAAGGCGTAACAATGGTATGCCAATTACAGGTCCACTCTTATGCGAAAAAGCCAAGCTATTTCATCAGCAACTGAAGATTGACGAGCCTTGTAATTTTTCAGTTGGATGGCTATCCCGCTTCAAACAAAGACATGGAATTCACTACTTGAAATCCTGCTGGGAGCAAGAATTGGCAGATAAGGTAGCTGCAGAAGAGTTTCTGGATGTGTTTGCCAAATTTGTCCAGGAATTGAGTGGCAGCAACTACTCCAGTGACATAGTCCTGATGACGAACTAGGCTTTAGTTCGAAAATTTGACAACAAACTTTGATGAAAAATAACCTCTATAAGACCCGTAAAAAAGCTATTCCACAATCACTATGAATAGAGGTGCCATAAATGCATTTACAACTAGGATTGAAACCACATACGGGCTGGATATATGGCGAAACATCAGAAAGATAGAAAGGAGTAAGTGCAAAAGCGACAAATGTAAGTCACAACTTTATTTTCTTAAGAAATGTAAGAGAGCTAATTTTGTCCCACCTTCTTTGAGACTCACAAAAAACATCGCGGAAAATCTGTCAAGAAATTTTATTAAAAAATAGAACTAAAAACGGTGAATGGCGCGATTCGTAATAAATTCAAAACTATTGAGCAATGCGAACGAATAGAAGCTCGTATTTGGACCTCTTCATTAGGTGAAATTCCGGAAGCAGAAAAGAAAAATATTGATAATTGGTTAGCTAAAGCAGTGAGAGATAAAAACAAAAAGTTTAAGGAAAAATTGAAGATTAAAGAGAATAAGTGGTTGAATCCAAAATTAATGTCTACAGCACCTGGCCCACAGTTAATACCATCCCCCACTAACAAACATGTCATGGATCTGACGGAAGAAGGAGTAGATGAAAACCTGATTAATCTCCTCAATAAGGGATATAATTATAACCTTTCCTCCGCAACACTTGATAAAAAACGTATACTGATTGATTTAGAAAGCATCTGTAGTAAGGTAGAAAGAGAAGATGAAAATACAGCAGTTACTTTAAGGAAAGAATTCTCAGACTGCGTCTCAAAATTTGTAAAAAAGCCAGTAAAAGTTGATTACAATTTTAATAGAAATGCCATTGCTGACCTTAAAAAATTCAAAGCCAATGATAAAGTTGTAGCACTGAGAGCAGATAAGAGCAAAGTTTTGGTATTGATAGAAAAAGAGAAGTATTACAATAAAATGGAAGCTGAATTGAGCAAGCCTTATTATGAAGAACTCAATGGTAACCCTATAGATCAAACTGTCAAAAATCTTAATAAATTAATCAGCTCTTTAAGAAATAAAAAACAGCTTAATGAGCTCTTCAAAAACTTCTCCAAAATCCAGTCAAGAATTCCACAGATCTATGGTACGATAAAAGTTCACAAAGAAGGCCATCCAGTAAGACCTATAATAGACACTAGAAATTCGCCACTCTCCAACATTAATTATTATTTACTTGGTCACCTCAGAGATATGTTCCCTTATCCCTACCTACTAAAAAATTCCATGCAGCTAAAAGGAAAACTGGACAACTTGCCAGAATTAATTCATCCAGTAATGGCAAGCCTGGATATAATCTCTATGTATACCAACATTAACCTGGACCTCCTACTGGAATTCATTGCAGATGACCTTGCGGAAAAAATAGTATTCCATAATCACAATAAAGAAATACTACTTGGCATATATGAACTGCTCCTATTTTCCTTCAAGAATAATTTCTTCCAGTTTGGAAAGAAATATTACAGGCAAACTTCAGGACTTGCAATGGGTTCTCCACTAGCACCTCTGCTAGCAAATTATTATATAAGTAAACTAGAGGCAAAAATCCTTATACAACCCTCCTTGTTTGCTCTCTATGTGAGGTACATGGATGATGTCCTAATTATAGTAGATACTGTGGACCAATCTCTACCCTCTCAGATTCTGGAAGAATTTAACTTACTAGAGAATACCTTGCAGTACACCCTAGCACAGGAAAGAGACCATAGCATCAATTACCTAGATTTAACCTTGACCTCAAGAGAGGGGAAAATATTCACTCAGCTTTTAGAAAACCCACCAACACAGGGAAGATGTTAGACTTCTGCTCATTCCACCCTGATTATATTAAATCGAATACGGCGAGACAATTTTTGGAAAAGATTGAAATCCTGGTCTCTTCAGCTACTCAGAAAGATCTTCACAAAGAAGAATTAAAGGAAATATTGGCAGAAAACAATTACCTCTCCCCATATGTTGAGAAAATATTTAAACAAGTGCCAAAAAAGAAGCAGGAGAAAACCAACTTCAAATTCACCAGCAAAATCACGTACCACAAGGGACTTTTCGAGAACCTGAAAAGGATCGGAGCAAAATATAACATCAGGCTAGCTCCAGATCTTAATAACAAAATAAAGAAATTCCTGCCAGCTTTAAAGCAGAAAGAATTGGACATCCAATTGCAGGAAGGAGTAATTTACTGCATCGACTGTAACTGCGGACTCGGCTATATAGGAGAAACAGGGAGAAGTATTAAGGTCCGAATGAAAGAACACCAAGCAGCTATTAGGAACATTGGGAACAAAACAGGGCTAGACAGACATATACAAGCAAGTGGACACTCTATAAATTGGGACTCAGTGAAAATAATCGCCCACCAGTCAAACTTAGTAAAGAGGAAACTAGAAGAAGGGATCGAAATAGCAAGAAGAAGAAGTACCACAATTAACGATAATTGCGGATGGACTCTTCCAATTGAGTGGCAGCAACTACTCCAGTGACATAGTCCTGATGACGAACTAGGCTTTAGTTCGAAAATTTGACAACAAACTTTGATGAAAAATAACCTCTATAAGACCCGTAAAAAAGCTATTCCACAATTCAAATAATGTTACAGTAATGTTCTTACCCCCAAACACAACTTCAGTAATTCAGCCCACGGAACAGGGCATAGTTAACAGTTGGAAGTGCGACTACAAAGGAGAATTCCTAAGGAAACTGTTGAACTCTGATAAATTGTTTCAAACAATCAAAACATTCATTAAAGATTTCACAATGAAGGACTGCCTGTACTCAATAGCAGGTTCATGGAACTATGTGAAACGTTCGACTCTGATAAACGCATGGCATAAGTTGTGGCCAGCATCAATATTTGTTGACTCTGAACCAAAGGTTTCACAGCTTTGAAGGCCAAATCAAAGGCTATGGAGCTTCTAGCATGTGTCAATGATGAATGCGTTTAGAGAAGAAGATATAGTTGAATGGATGGAATCTTCAGACAAGAGTGATGTCCAAACGATGACTGATGATGAAATCATAGCTAGTGTGATTAATCCTGATGCAGGCGTTTCAGACACTGACAGCGAGGATTCTACTACCAAAAAAATATCCTTAGGTGATGGAATTTTGTTGGGAGAACAATACATTAATTTTTTAGAACAGCAGAAATGTGTTTCAGCACAGGAAATAATGACGATTTATAGACTTCAGGACAAACTTCAGCGAGAGAAACCAAATTTAAAACAATTGACCATTGATTATGTTTGCCAGCCAGAATGTTTGATTGACATATACAGTATTTTGTAAATAAAAATTTAATTAATTAATATAGTATTGTATTATGAATTTGTTCCCTATATTTTACTTATTAAATACTCTACATAAATTCCAAATACTACTAATTACAGTATTAAATAAATATTACTAATTGTTAAACAAATGAAAGCCTATCATACATACACCATCGTATTTGAATTAGTATTATACAGTATAGAGAACCTGCGTGTGTGTTTACAGTACATATGTACTAATAAACACACGCAAGTTCTCTAAACTCTGCACAACCTCTGGAACCAAGTTGTGCTGTAATAATTTTGTGCTATAATGGAAAATATATTTTGGTTCTGAAAATTTATATCATTTTCAAAGTAGTTTGGTG
Organism: Macrothele yani; assembly: GCA_039090855.1. NCBI lineage: Eukaryota > Metazoa > Arthropoda > Arachnida > Araneae > Macrothelidae > Macrothele > Macrothele yani. The sequence continues at coordinate 12,267,487 of CM076996.1, forward strand.
CCCCCCCCCCAATTCTGAGGCCCTGTGCACGTGCAGAAATCAGACCCTGCTGGTATAGGGTGTTAGGTTTTCTAGCTCATTTGTGTGATGTGTAGTTGTGCCAGATTGTATTGAAAAAGTGTGTAACCCCTGTTGCCACACCCATTGTTAACCTCTGATATTCCCCTTTCAGCATCCTTTGCAGTTGTGTTTCCAATTGGTTTTTTCACCACTCCTGGTACACTTTAATCTCATAAAGGCCTGCAAACAACCCACAAGTGTTGTTTCTATAATGGATGCACCCTTTTGTGTATAGACAGTTTTGCATTTTGTACCCTGATTAATCCTTGGGTTTACAAATCACGTATGCAAATTTAACCTGAACTCTGCGAACCTTTTAGATACATACTTTCAATTGGAAAGATACTTAGAATGGTGTCTTTAACCTACAGGCCAAATTTCCCACCTAGTTTTTCCAATATCAGCTGTAACTTTGCATAGGTGTGGTAGTAATTCAGTGAGCACTCAGTGTATAAATTGGTCACATTCGTGAAGGAACAAACTGACCATATAAATTCCAGTATTATGTTTCTTATTCAAATGTTCATGACTGATACTGTTTTTATCATATGCTATATATATATATATATATATTGTTTGAATAAACATTTCTTTTCCAGCTTGTTCACTGTTGCTCTAGGATTTGGTCCCTGGACTGTGTTGCTAATCAAGGCTTTTGGAGCTGTGTCTATTGGTCTGGTTGCTATGCACATATACTTCAGCTTAACTCAAAGTCTTAACTCATATTGATTTTAGCACTGATCAAAATGCATGCAAGGAGAAATGCTATAGTCAACAAGACCAAGAATTGTTATTTAATGTATTCCTGGAAGTGTTTTTCCACAATAAAAATTTTGTTACTGGCTTTTTATGATTTAATCTTCTGTTGCCCCTGGCAAGGACGGTTTTTTTCTTTTTGAGAGAGAAAGTGCTGTAGCCACCAGTTCTGAGAAGGGCCAAGCCTGCTGCATACACTACAGTTCAGGCTCTTAAATTTTCTTTTGTGATTTTGCATACGGGGCTTTGAATTCACATCTTACTAGGCAAAGAGAATTTTTCCAACAACTAGGTTTGTGTGGGGAGAGGCTATTTTTCTGGGCTCGGAGAGCAAATGCTATATAGCCGAAGCATTAGTAGATTTCTGTGAAGGAAAAAAAAAACTGCACATACCATGCTGTTGAAATTTTGCACCCACCTTCAACACACATGTAGATTACAGCAAGTTCATGCCAGAAAATCTTAAGAGATTGAGGTCCAGTTGAGAAAGATATTTATTTTTTGTTTTAGTTACCAAAAATTGGGGTATTGGTGATTTGCAACAAATCGTGTAAGTATTAGGGAAGTGAGTGGTTTGTATACAATGACATCAGCAAGTTAGGACCTTGGTTAAGTTGGCTGTAGCACATATATACATATCATATCATTAAGCTGTTCTCTGATATTCAGAGGTTACCTCCTCAAAGAAAGACCATTTTACAGATAATACAAACCATCAACTAAATTTTTAACTGATTATTTACTTACTGTTGTATCAAACTTCTCCATTTACAGCGATCTTGACACACAACACGAGTGTCAGTGACACGGATGTCACATCACACTACGTACACAAGACCTTCTATACTTCATACTCATAATCTTTTTGTCATTCAGGCACTCCTGAATTTGATCCTCCCATGACTTCCTCTGCCTTTCTTTCCTGCCACTTGGGCCAAAAAAATTTTCTTATTAAGCATCTCATCACCCATTCTTTCAACATGGCCAAACCACCTAAGAATATTAGTCTCCACCTTGCTAACAATATTTTGCTTTACATTACACAACTGCAACACATCTTCATTCCTCACATGATCTGAACATGTCTTTCCACAAACCTCCCCATAAGTAACGCATTTCTCCGGCACACAAACAACTCCTACGTCTCTTCTGTATTACCCAGGTCTCACTGCCATACATCAGAGTAGGAACAATTATACTTTCATACACAGCCATTCGGGACTCTTTTGAGAATCCTTCATTCCTTTGAAAACCTCCCAAAGCAAAGCATTGCAGGTTATTGCAGTATTTGAAGTTTGGACAAAAATAAGATGGAAACAGCTCATCCCCCCCCCCATAACCCCTTTTTTCAAACCAGTAGTTCACGTTTTAGAATTGTAACTATGATGAACGATCATCAGCCATTAGTTATGATTGGGAAGTTTGATTTAAAGCTGTTAAAAAATAAATTGGCAAGTCCTCTCTAGGATTTTTCTTTTTAGCTCGATATTTAACCAAAAAACAAAAAACCAACATAAAGTTGGATTACGTTCAATGTGGTAGTTGTAAATGCGTTTTGGGATATAAAAGTGTGACCAGAATAAGTTTACTTCCCAGTCACTCAAAAGAGTGTGTTCCTTTGCCTTCTTCAAAGCTATTTTTTTCTCCCTCCCCAAATTTGAAAAAGAAATTTAAAATTTAGCAAAGAAGTGTGTGACCCCGTGCAGCTCGGATATACATCCTTTTGACACTGTGGAAGTTTTCAGTAATCTGAGATCTTCCTCAGGGGAAGATATTCTACATGCAAACAGTTGAAAGCCATGAGAAAAGATTTGCATAATGCAGGCGAGGCTCTGACAACAAATATGTATATGTGGATTGAATGTTACAGCCAAGTATCGTGTATTTCAATTGTCTTTTCAACCTAAATAGCTGGTTTTGTCCACATGTAATTTTCCAAATATTCCTAAACCTGGTATAAAAATAAAAAATGAGCTATTGGGAATGCTTGAAAAAATGGATTTCGGCCCAGGCCATTTCACTGAAAATTGTGTTTTTGTCACTGACTTCAGGAGCAATATCAAATCAGCTTTGGAATGTTACAGGAAAATTATCTACCAGGGTGTCTACCAAATCTGGGAAACAATTTTATGATAAATAAAAAATTCATAACCAATTTTAAGGCATGCCGACGTCCAAACATTTCTGCATGTTGGTGAAGACCTTTCTCAATGTATGTGGTGTAATTTGTTGGATGCAGGTCGTTATTGCAACCTGTAGCTCTTGAAGTGTATGCGGATTACCTGTGTACATTTTCCCGTTCAGTACTCCCAACAGAAGTCAGGCGATATCAGATCTGGTAACCAGACAGCCCACAGTCCCCGGGAGATGATGCAATTTTCGAAGAATTCTTCCAGAAGCTGTATTGATGCACCAGCGGTGTGAGCAGTTGCACTTTCTTGCTGGAAACATTCTTCGTGGATTTTCCATTCCGTGAGTTCGGATATGAATAGTTGGTTAATCTGGGCATGATACCATTCTGAGTTAATGGTTTCACTGAAGAAAATAGGGCCAATAATAAGAGTCATGGCACGCTGAACTTCTAGTTTTGGAGAGGCACTTCCTTGAATTTGTGGTGATTTTCAGTACCCCACAGGTGAGTGTTTCACGATACAGCCATAATCCAGTTTCGACTGAATTAAGGAGTGGTAAATGCGAAACAAAGAGATCCTGTCTGCGCCCCACGAAACTCTCGAAAGGATTTTTAGAATACAAAGAGCACGCAGACAGGAAATCTTGAGCCGCCGAACATGCGCACGGTCGACGGTCAGTCCAAGGAACTTGATCTCCGGCAAAACTGGAATGGCTGCACGGTCTAAATACAGCTCGGGGTCAGGATGGAGGCCACGCCTCCGGCAGAAATGAACACACGCTGTCTTGTCGGGAGAAAGAACGAAACCATTGCTATTCGCCGCTTCAAAAATCTGATTAATTGCAGACTGCAACTGCCTTTCAATAAAACGCATGCTTGATGACGAGCAGAAGATGTGCAAGTCATCGACATACACAGTAGCCGAAACCGCAGGAGGAAGATTTGTGAGGAGACAATGTGACAGATAAAATGCAACCTTGAGGAACACCTTGTTCTTGATGGAATGTTGCCGATAGCGTCGTACCCAGGCGCACCTGGAACACCCGATTGCGAAGAAAATTTAAAATAAATGTCGGAAGATTTCCTCGCAATCCGCATGCGTGGAGGTCACAGATAATACCGTGCCGCCACGCTCAATCATAAGCTTTTTCAATATAAAAAAATACAGAAACCAGGTACTGCCTACGCACGAACGCCTCGCGCACTGATGTCTCAAGGTGCAGGAGATGATCGTGAGGTGAACAATGATGGCGAAAGCCGCTTTGTGATGGTGAAAGAACTTGATGATATTCTAAAAAATGAACTAACCGGGAATTTACCATGCGTTCAAGAACTTTACACAGACAGCTAGTGAGAGCAATTGGACGATAACTAGAGGGAGACTTGGGATCCTTGCCAGGTTTGGGAAAAGGCAGAACAAAAGCTTTTCGCCACGATTCCGGGAAACTGTGCTCCGACCAAATACGATTGTACAAGATTAAGAGATTCTCGAGAGACGGCTGCGAGAGATGACGGAGCATGTCATAGTGGATTCCATCAGGACCGACAGATGTAGCGCCGGACCGATGCAGAGCCACCCTGAGTTCAACCATGCTGAAGGGGAGTTATATCCAGAGTCGTGAAAAGGCGCAAAGGAGATTCTCTGGCGTTCCGCAGTGGATTTAATCCTCAGAAAGGAGGAAGGATACGCCAGGTCACTCGACACGGAGGCAAACGCCTCCCCCTAAACAATCGGCAATCTCCCGACTTCAGCATATGTGCAGCCGTTACTCTCGAGAATGGAGATCTGGTGAGAGCTGTAGTTACCCCGGATCTTACGAATCTTGTCCCACACACTTTTCGAACTGGCACGTGAAGTGAGAGAGGAAACATACTGGATCCAAGACTCCCTCTTGCTGCGTCGACGTACCAACCGAGCATAGGATTTTGCTTGTTTGAATGTAACGAGATTAGCATCGGTTGGATAACGCTGAAACGTAGACCAAGCCTTATGTTGAGCTCTCCTAGCCGCTGCGCATTCAGGAGTTCACCAAGGCTTCGGACTTCTGGAGAGTGTTGTAGATGTTTTTGGTATAGAAAGATCAGCTGCCTGAAGAATGCAATTCGTGACTTCAAGAACAGCTGCCTCGATTGACTCTTGGGTCACCATTGCAGAAGATATCACTGTGGACGATGTGAAGACCTCCCATCTCGCACGCTCCATCCTCCACCGAGGAGGGCGGGAGGCAGAAGATGGCATGTTCGCATGATGCGAGAAGACAATTGGAAAGTGGTCGCTCCCGTGGAGATCGTTACACACCGTCCACGACCAATCGGCAATAATCAATGGTGATCCCAAGGTCAAATCAATCGCACTGAAGGACCTTGTCGGCTCATGGAAGTACGTGTCAGCACCGGTGTTAAAAAGGCACAGAGAGGCAGAGGACAGAAGAGACTCTATGTGACGACCTCTCGTGCTGATGCTGATACTACCCCACAAATGATGATGGGCGCATTGAAGTCACCCAAAAGAAGAAAGGGTGAAGGCAGCTGATCAACCAAGCTCTCCAGAACAGAGACGCTCACGTTCTCGTCCGGCGGCAGATAGACACTGCATACAGTAAGAGGCACAGGCACAGATATTCAAACCGCCACGGCCTGCAAAGTTGTTGATATCGCAGCTGAAGACACCGGAACACTGTGAGGGACAAAAATAGCGACTTCCCCACAGGCGATGTCTCCCAGTGCATTATCTGTCCGATACGCACTGTAGCCTCGAACTGAAAGCAGGTCTGATGGTTTAAGTTTTGTTTCCTGTAAATAAAAACACACCGGAGAGTACAACGAAAGCAGATGTTTCGCTTCATCAAAACTTGTCCGAAAACCTCGACAGTTCCACTGAATGATTGAAGCCATGGTTAAAAGTGAAATGAAAATGATCAAACGAAGTCAGGCTCCATCACCTCCGATGGGGGTTCCCCCCAGATCTGGAGGCGTGTGACCAGGGGCCAAGATGGGAGCATGCTTTGTCCCAAGTGTCTTAACAGGAGGTGCACGACGTTGAGTCATGTGCTCAGATTTTGGAGAAGAAATGCTTTTCTTATCCTGGGCTTTGGTCTTTTTGTTAGAAGAAGTGGCCTGATTTCCCTTGTTGGTGGTGGGATGAGTCTGCTTCGGCGAAGTGGTGGGTGGCGCTTTCAGACCCCTAGCTCGAGACTGGAGTGCCTCCAGTCCGGCTGCGATGATTTCGTTTACATTGTATGGACATTTAGGGGGGGGGATCTGAATGTCGGTCTGAATGGCAACCGTAGATTTGGCAACCACCACTGAAGCGTATGATCGCCGATCAGATGTAACAGGAACTACTCTTCTTCTGGCCTCAGGATAGGAAATATTTTCCACCGTTTTGAGCCTTTGGATTTCCTTCTCCTCCTTCCACTTGGGACAATCTTTGGCTGATACTGCGTGTGAACCCTTACAGTTCACACAAAACTCAACGACGGTCACACATTCTGACAAAAGATGCTCTGTGGCACTACAGCGTCCACACCTAGGATTGCTCCTGCACGACTGCTGAGAATGGCCGTACGACTGACACCTAAAACATCTCAGAGGGTTAGGGATGTACGGACGTATCTCAAGGTGAAGATACCCTGCCTTGATGGATGTAGCAGGGAAGATCTGTCAAATGCTAAAATGACGTTGCAGGATGGGACAGACTGCCCATTCCGCCTGAAGAGTATATGCCGCACACCCGTAACGTGTTGACTCCTCAGTTCTTCAAGTAGTTCCTCTTCAGAACACTCAACGAGGTCCTAAGAGGAGACAACACCACGAGATGAATTTAGGTATCCATGGGGTGTTTTTTTTACCGGAGTCTCGAGCAGCGTGGTGGTGTTAATAAGTGTGGAACAGTAGGCCACAGTGGACATTTCTACCAGAAGATCTCCAGATTGGAGCTTCTTTACGCTCTTAGGAGAGCTTGCAATGGATTGAAGTGCTTTATTTATCCAAAATGGACTTTTGGCACTCAAAGGCTTTGAAGGGTACAATGAGTGCACAAAAAAGAATCGAGCATTCGAACAATCGGGCACATGCTTTTTAGCGGAAGGAGCTAAGCCTTCCTCAATACCTCTTTTGGTTTTAGGTACGTGGGAAATATCATTTAGAGCCAGGAAAAATGTTAAGAATTCATCCGCGGACTTCCCCACCCACAATCGAGCCCAACAAGGGAGAACCGGAGGTCCGCAAGCCCAAGTGGACGCAGGACACTGCTCTAGGGATAGCAAGCGGATATAGCAAGTTGATAGGGCAGACATGCGCTCAGCGTGCACCCAGACTTTCCCGTGCCTGGAGAACACCCCTTTGGCATGCCCACCCTATCCCCAGACTCACCCTGTCGTGCGAAACGACAAGCCCTTAGAGGTCTGGGCTCCACTCGACCACAGAACTCATTGACTAGGAGTGGGTTAGTTCCTAGCCGCCCGTTTAGGGTGAAGCAAGGGGCAAAGAGGAGTGTTGGCCACTGGCGACAACAACACCCAGGCCACCAGAAACCTCAGCCTCCAGCATCCCCTTTTCCACCTTACGGGTCACCGCAAACGTGCAGGTAGGTCTAGCTAACCAGCCCGGAAGAACAGAGAAAGGAACATGAAAGGGAGAAGACAGGATAGAAAACGAGAAACTATAATCCAGAGCTGGCGCATAATCACAACCTCAGCAACCTACAACTGAGGTGGAAGCGTGTCAAGTGAAAAAACAAAAAAACATAAAAAATGTGAAAATTCACATTTTTTACATGTCTGCTCGGGCCATGGGGACGCCATCCCCCAGCAGCTGGATGAACAGCTGTCCCTTCGGTGATGTAATCGTACAAGACGAAATGACAAAATGATCCGTCACAAGGTCAGCTCGGGCCGTGGGGGCGCCGCTCCCCAAATAACCGGAAAACCGGTTATCCCCGTGCGGGGGTCAAGTCTCTGAATTGCCACTCTTTTGGGTAGAAACGATACAGCAATCCGACGATATTGGCACCAATGGGTCGAGGAGGGAACAACTCCGCAACACGCGGGCAGTGGATGACCGAGGGCAATGACAGAACGTGAGGATCGAGTGATTATGAGAGCCGCCTGAACATAACTGCATTTGTCGCTCTCAACCATCAATGGCCATGTTGCACTGTCTACAGGTACAGAAATGACCATCCGGACCTTTGCCAGATGACTTGTGCCGTGGGGGACTACATTTGAGTAGACCACACCGCCACTAACCAGATTAGCATGGTATAGTGTCCAGTAGCATCATGTTGTCTTCGAGTCACAATTTGCACTTCGCACAGATGACCAGCATATACTTGTCTGGAGATGATCCTGCCTTTACCATGGAACAGCATATGGGGAGTGATGACTGGCGAACCATTTCCTAAGATAGCTCAGCATGGTTCGTACTCTTTCAAGGAAAATAAATTCAAGCACTTTTCAAGGACTTTTTAAAACCAAATTATATGAGCGTGCGGTTGGTTTCGAACCAACCAGTTAACTTAGCTGGAACATGCACACCTTCAATCACCTGCCTGTTACTCCCTGCTTACCTGTTGGTTTACTTTAACATTGAATTGTCCCTCTGTTTTGGTGTTTTTTGAAATCATTTTATTTTGGTATTCATCTACAGGTATGAAATTTCTTGTTTGTTTTAACTTTTTATGTTTGACTTTGAGTTCTAACACTTTAGTTGCTCACTCCTATTTTTAATTCATTTTAGGGCTGTTTTTTAAATGTATTTCTACAATTTTTTTCCCTATGATAAACTGTCTCAGTGTTTTGTGATTCAGTTAGTGTTACTTTGAATTTTGACCTGTCTTTTTCTTATCTTCTTTTGCGGTGGGGGGGGGAGATATGTCTACACAATGATATCAACACACAGTTACCTGTCCTTTTGTACTACAAAAGCTGGACAATTACTTTTTAAATCATCACACACACACACACACTACCGAATTTTGAAAATTAGGCCAGAAACTCTTCAAAGGTATTTGATTTAGTCAATATTAAACTTTGGTGAATAAACTACACTAAAGCAACTTACCAATGCATGCAGACTTTCCTCTGAAACTGGGCAATGAGAGATGAATTACTGACTGGTTGTCACGATTTTTTTTTTTTGCAAACTGTTTATCAGCAATGAGTTTCTAATTAAAACAGTTGGCAATTGCTTACCATCAGCAAATTTATGACAAATTGTTCCGTCAGTGAAGTTTTAAATACCATAGAAGTCCATAACTTGTCTCCAATAAGTTTCTCAAAATGTGATGTCAGAAGTAGATTGATACTTTGTTGTCAATATTAATTTTCCACAAATTGGTAAAATGTCAGTTAGTAGAAAAAGTTTCTACCATTAGAGAAAGCAGTGGTCAATTTGTTGTAGCCATTGTTGTAACCAGGAAATAGTTCTCATAAACTGATTATGAGTAGATATAGAATACAATATTACAAAAATAGATGCTTGGTACAGGTAATTAAAGTTCAGTCATTGTTCTTGTGTCAATTTATTTAGTTCAAACAATTTCTCTTGTTTTTCTTTTGCTGTACGACGTTAACTGTCAGACTTAGTTACATAAGTAATATCATTATGATCCTCTGCTTTCTGAGCAAAGTCATCAGCAGATCTTAGTAATTCTTTGATGTCTGCTTCCAAACCTTTTCTTTTGTTTTTCAGCCTTTCCACTTCGGTGGAGTCAATCTCTGTTTTCCTTTTTTGCCCACAGCTGACTGCAACTGTTTCTGTTCATCTAAATAAACTAAGTATTTTTGTCTAGCATTAGAAACATAGGTTTGCATCATGTTTGTTATCTCTATGCTCTGGATACCACCTTCTTTTGAATTAATAAAGTCACATATCAGCCTCTGTGATATATACGATCTTTCATTCAAGTTCTCTACTTCAATTTTTTTATTAATGCTAAACCCCCTTTCAATGGTTGCTTGCCCGTGACTCAACAGAAGCAACATTTCAGTAACTTTCCATAGATTTGAATACTGCTTCAAATTCAGCTCATCCAGCCTAGATACTCTAGTATCAAACTCCGAAAATTTGGAATGATTAGGAGACACCACATTATGTAGGTATGAGGAAAATTCAATGAGAATAAAATCACATTCAGCTTCCTCAAGTTGATTTATTTCTGTTAAGGAATGTAACACTGATCTGATTTTTTGTAGACAGAACTGTTTACTTCTTGCCATTTTTCGTGGATCCAAACAACTTAGATTCCTGACAATACTGTACTAGAGATTTTTCCATAATTTTTACAGCAAGGTTAATTGAAAAATTTTTGGCAATTGATGCAAATCTCAAACACTTGGCAATCAGTGATTTTTTTTTAGATATGAATAATACCTTTACAGACCTTTCTGCCATGAAACCAAGATCAATGTTTTCTGTGGTGACATGTTTTTTTTTTTGCTTCATTGACATCTACATTCAGCTGTTTCTGCACAGCATTTGCAGATGCTAAAACACTGGGCTTAATAAACCGCTGTAAAATATGGTTCAAGATTTTTCTGAGTTCTTCAGCAACAAAAAAAAATCATGGGCTTATCTGTTTGATAATCCAGCAAAAAAGGCAGCAAAATCTTAGCAATGGATATGAATATGTGGAGCTTCACTGGTAAAAGGTTATCTTCAAGATGCTTCCTAACAACAGCATATGACCTGCAAGTAGGCTTAGTAAACTCCCTCTTCTCTACAGCATCTACATATTTCTGAACGTCAGACAATATTTTAAGGGCACATTCACTTGCTGGAACATTTTCCAGCCACCTGTGTTGGACAAGCAATCATGTTCAGAATATTTCACGAAATCCTCTCTTCTAGCTGGTGAATCTTTAAAAAGGTAGTGCAGACCAGGGCACGAAAAATCTCGTTAATTTTACCTGTCCTCGAGGACAGTTTGTCTAAAAATGTACTCGGCCTTCTTTGAAAGTAACCTGCCAGACTCGTATAAATACCATAACTATGTAGAATTTAAATATCGTCATATCCATTCAATAGTGGTTTACCTGTTGGAACTTGTTACATGTTGTAGTTCCTTTGTGTGAGTTGGAAATTATTAGTATTTACTGCGAACAAATACCTCGGTAATCAAATGTAATTCAGGGAAAAACTTTTCACGAACCTCTCAGTTGTAAGTGGTCGATGTTCGAATCTTTGTATGGCTGTTCTCTTCAGGCTCTTGAGTTAAGACTTTTAAGAATTTAGTCGGCACATTTACTTCACGGGTCCCGAAATTGGATAGACAAATTAAAATTAATTTGTCATTAATACGTGCGTATTAATTAATTGTATTTAATCAAACATCGACCACTTACAACTGAGAGGTACGTAAAAAGTTTTTCCTTGAATTATATTTGATTACCAAGGTATTTGTTTGCAGTAAATACTAATAATTTCCAACTGAGAAATTGCATTTCACACAAAGGAACTACAACATGTAAAGTTCCAACAGTTAAACCACTATTGAATAGATTTAACTGAAAAAGAATAACGTATATAAAACGTTTTTTTTAATCTCGATACGTCGAGAAATACGTGCATATTAAATATCGTCACTTTACTGATTTTTTTTTTTATGTACATACAGAAAATGAATACATTTCTGCTTTCATAGCAAGAAGCTTGTTACACAGAATCCAGAATTTTCAACTGCAAAATGGCAAAAGATGAGAGATAGTGCACATGCGGCATTAGGTACGATCGTCGTCAAGGACGCCAGGAAACGTGCGGAAAACGGTAATGCACGAGAAGCCAATATTACGGCGGGCATCACACGTGCGAGATGTCAAGGTCACACGTGTAGGGAAGAAGCAACCGCTGTTTAGTTGCATTGGTTAATACTGGGTCACTCCAGTTGTATTAACAAACGAAACTAAACAAGGGATGACTGGGAAGACGGAGATAGACGGGAGAGAAAGGAAGAAGAAAAAAAACAAAACAACTGCGAAGTCGCTATCCTTACCCCCCACCTCCCCATCAGGCGTAAAATTCACACGGGAAAACTTTGTGAGAGGGAATGAGAAAGCAGGACATTGGCTTAGTATGTTAAAATTTCAGAAGGGAGGGTGTCCCAGTGGAGGCTGTTTTGCCAAAACAAAGAATGGCTAATCGTTTAAAAGAATGCGTAGTTTCGTAAAACTGTGGCACTTAGCATGCGCAAATTTTGAATTGGCAAAAAACAAAACAAAACAAAAAAAGAAGTAAAATAAAAATGTTCTAATCACAATCATACTGCAAGCTTGTGGAAAAATGGGCCGTCCGTGCAGACGTCGTGGTAGGGAAATTAATCATCCGTAATGAATTCTTGACCGCCGCGGACAGGCGGTTTTGCGTGCCCTGGTACAGACTAACCAAAAATTCTTCAATTTCCCATTCACTGCCTTTGTACCCAAATTTAAAAGCATTGTGCAAAACATGTAGCCCAGAACTCCCAATATTTAGCATATTTTTTGCAGTTCTTTCTTTGAATGGTCTTGCAGCATTGTATAGAATTTCCAATTAACATTTGGACCGTCCATTGAAACTTGCAATACTTTACAGAGTTTTAAGGGTGAAATAGCACTTAAGAATGCTTCAACTAAATCTTCAGCTGTGCTATGACCCATAAATACTGAAGTCAGAAATTTTGTTTGTACATTATTTCTATTCCAAAATCTTACATGGATATCCAGTTATTTTTTCTGGCGCATTTCATTTAAACTTTCATCAAATAGAAGGACATAATGCTTTTTTTGGGGGGGCTAGAACTTCCAACAACATCAGTTAAATATGGAGAGATTCCAAAAACGGCACAATATGCACACTTTTTTTCACCGCATATAAATTTTGAAGCAATGGGACTGTCGGGAAACTTTATTTGAAAAAGTTTTCCAATGTTCTCATTACATTTATAAAAATGATTATTTTTAATTGCATTAAGCACCCACAGAATTTCAGCATCCAAAACGTCATTCTTCACAATGTGGGAATCTAAAGGTGGTATAATAACTTTGGGATTTTCAGAAGTCAAGATAATTTCAGAATTTTTGTTTTGTTTAAAAAAATTGCTTGAAGATTTCCTTATATGAATCAATTCATTGTGCTTTTTTTTTGCTTTTCATGTGACTTTTCAAAGCAGACTAGAGGCAAATGATAAAACTTTTGTTGCAAATTCTACATTTTGCCTGGTACTTATCTGTCAAGTGGCATTAAAGCCAGTTGTAGTCAGGGTTTTCTAACCACTGATTTTTAAAAATGCACTTACCTGCCATTTTTTACCGTCAGTCCTTGTTATTAATTACAAAAGCAGCAGCAAATATGGAAAAGAAATGAAATGCATAGTTTTCTAAACTTCACTTGTCTTATTCAGTCATAAGAAAATGGAAATGTTTAAAAAAAAAAACTATTTTGCAGAGCAAAAAATATACTCTTTTCCTATGTCGATGCATACAATATTTCCTACTGAAGTACACAGGATAGCATTCGTTAATGTAAATGGAATGGAACACAAAAGGAAGTAAACACAGAACAGAGCTGTCTTAGTTTTAGAAGTTAAAAGAAAAATAAGGAAACTTACCTCTATACACAATTTCTTCCCACATTTTACAGGGTTCATGTGATCAATCCCCATCCTCCAAAAGCAGAAAAGGGTTAAAAAAAACAAAAAAAACACGGCACGATAAATATCCAGAAGGTAAGATGTAATTATAGCAGCAGCAGGGATTCTATGCCAGATGGATGTTGTTATAAAAGCGGACAACATCCGAGGGTCAAAAGTTCAGAGGGGGAAGTAATATCACACAAAACCATTGGTCACAACATACAGCTCTACTGCGATAGAGATATCGCCCAACGCAAACAGAAACCAAAGAATATGCAGAAACAGAGGCCTGAATCCAAATGTTTGAAACTTCCACAAAGCACGTCACCCACGGCATTATTTTTCTAAATGCACAGATGCTTTCAATTGTGTTTAAAACACAAAATCAGTATGGGTTAACGAGTACGGAAATGAAGCGGGAGGGGGAGTAGCATAACTTGATTCCTAAACACGGGCGCAAATCGAATCTCATGGCATTCTTTGTCGCACCACGCACGGAGGGAGAGTCGGAGGTAGGGGTCGCATGGGAGGGGGAACGCCGCAAAGCAACAAGGCAGCGTGAGAATCACAGGGCATCTTGAGTTATTTGCTGGAAAGACTGCTGCGAGGGTGGGGTCGGAATGATGTCACAGTACACTCTGACGCTATAAAAGTCACGGGGGAAGGGGGCATATAGCCAGGAGACGAAGGGTCCATGAATGAAGCACAAGCAATTCTTAGGAGTTCGACCCTCCTGGCAAGAATGCGCCCTTAACTCCAGTCAACGGAAGCCTATCATTCCATTTATGTTACTCTCATGGCTGATGTTCCACTCCGTAGTGACATCATAGCCAACCAGCTCTCGCAACCAGCTGCTCATGCGCACCCCTGAGTTACAGGCGAGTTCTGCACTATTTGATCAGCTTGGCGTTTTTATCGGAAATGCACAGAAATATCTCCAATACAACTTTTTATCACAAACAATTATTTTACACATGCTCTTTCATATTATCACTTAAAAAACAAAAATCTTTTTTCAAGTACTATTTACGGAATCTTAAACTTTTTTTTTTTCAAGAACGTACGAACCATGAGCTGGACACTGGTAGTCCTCCGTACCACCCTTGTGGCTCAATGGTATGCCAATGACCTGTTGTGTTGCCATTCCTTTTGCAGCATCACCGAGCAATTTTTCAGCAGGAATGATGCACGGGCACGGCTCTCCCAGTGCTCTGTAATGTCAGAGCTGCCAACTTTTCAAAATAAAAAAACGGGGCATCAATGCGCGTTCGGCGGTGCGCATATTTACAATTTATAAATAACTAGATGAAAGCCCGTCAGTAATGATGGGGAAAAATAAAATTTGAGATACAGAAATTATTGACATTTATTTATTGAGTTTTTGAGTTCCACGCCAATAGATTGTGATGTTGGCTCACAGCTTTCTGAAAATTTCCCGAGCAGTCGGTTATGGAATTTAATACGACGGGCTGTCTGTTTGTTATGTGTTTTGTAAAATCTTTACTCCCTATTTCATCAACATTTTTTGTATACACTGACTGTGAACCCTGTATCAATTCCCCCTGTTCTTTTTCATGAACTATTTTTATCTTGATGTTGCCACATACAGATAGATGGCTAAACACCGGTTCAGGTAGTGAACCAAAATTCCTGATGTAAAGTTTTCATATCTCTAAAGAGTTGACCGTGTGATGTAACGCATCTCTGACGTCATGTGAGAATTATTTGAATTAGATGACGTCACACAGCAGATGTTTTCTTTGTTGCTATGACAACAAAATAAAGTGCTATACACGTGGACTGTGCGCGTGTAGGTGAAGTCACCTACACGAAAACACCAAAAGCTAAGAGTGACTTCACAAACATTTGTTTCTCAGCTATTGCTATGACGACTTAAAAAGTGGCAAGGAGGAGGAGGGTTCTAGCAAATTATATATTACAATAAAATTATACATTATAGGTTTAAATCCCCCCCCCCCCCCAAAAGAGCAGTTTCTCTTCAGTTTTGCATCAATCTCGCGACAGAAAAAGCAGAATTCTGCAAATCCACAGAGGAATCTCATGCATGAGTAAGAAGTGACTGAGAAATTTAAAAACACAAATTTTATGGAAAATTAAATGTGACAAATTGACAGTGCATTGCTTACCCTGCAGTGAAACAATTTTACGGGGAACGGAAATGGTGCAGATTCCATCGCAGACATTAAATATCGATCTAGAAATTTGATTTCATTTAATAAAAGTGAAAAGCATAGCTCTCCACTGATTAGTTTTGAAGTATGTATTAGAAATAGGGAAACATATATTTCATAACAAAAAATTCTTAAAAAATACGAAGTCGCTCCTTTTCACTATTACCAAAGGTATTAAAAATGAGTAACACTATATCACACACAGAAAACATCAAAAAATAAAAACATAATCAGGCAGAGAAAAAGAAAAAAAAAGCAAAGGTGGAAAAATTTAATACGTGGAAACGGAAAACAATGTGACATTCTCATCACTACTACAGTAGTCAGTTTCAGTGTGATTACAAACATTTGCGAGATTTGCCAACTTTTTTCCAATTGAAACATCTTGAAAATAGGAAGATCAACTTGACACAGATATTTAATAGCGTTATTTCATTGAGATTTTCGATTTTCATAGCATACTCGATGTATTCCGTAGTTCGCAGACATTTCCACAGTAACTACGTAAAATCCATACTTGGAGTCACCGCATGGTCTTACTCGGCATCAAACTTCCCACCGCATGGTCTCACTCGGCATCAAACAGAATGGTGTGCAGAATTTACTGTGCTGAAGTCCCAACCATGATGACGGGACACAGCGCACAAAATCTGCCTTTTGTAGCAAGATGACGCAAAACTTTTGTTTTGGCCCATGTTGGCACATAATTCCCATCCCTGCGCATGGCACTGCAACGCCATAAACCAGTACTTCAACTTTCCAAGCCACTGACTCTTGCTACCATCGCAGGGCTCACGACCTTGAAGTGCCTTGTATTAACAAAAAAACATTTGTCTCCATTCATTACCAACTCCCACAGACAGCGTGTTCAATGGATCATTAATGAGGGGGAAAATACCATGCATAATAAATAAAGAAAAGAAAAAAAAATTGGAAACCACAAAACCAGATTTTTTGCAGAAAAGCCGGATTTCTGGAAAATATTTTCGAAATCAGACGGACAGGCAAACCGGGAAACTTGGCAGCTCTGTAATGTTGACACCCTTCCATGGCCAACCCGACCTCTCACCGATTGATGTTTGGGATAACGAGATGCCACCTATGCCCATCCCAGAATGTCAGCGAACTGACCGGCAATTTCGACACCATCTGGTATGCTATACCTCAGGACAGTAACTGTATTTGTCTATGGCACGCACCAGTCATATTTGGGCCAAAGGTGGTGCTACGGCGTACTGACTTGTTCTACTCATGTAGCTGTTTTATCTGAATAAATGGCCCATCTGCTCCGGAATTGCAACCATTTTCTGTATATGCACATTGCACATACCAATTTTTATCTCGATTGGATGACTCCCAATTCCTTCTGAGTGCTACTTTTTTTTTTTTTTTTTTTTGTGTGTGTGTGTGTCTCTTTAGCAAAGAGCATATACACTTATTGACATAATTTACCCGACACCTGGAAGAGAAACACAGCATAGCATTTATTGACATACATTAGTACAATGTCGGTCCACCTTTGGCCTTAATGCATGCACTGACCTTTCAAGACATGCTTTTGACAAGGTTTTGGAATACAACAATAGGTATGTGCTTCCATTCAGTACATAATGCTGCCGCTAACTGTTGCTTAAAAGTAGTCCTTGGTTCCAAACTTCTTATCTAACACACTAACTCATCCCATAGGTGTTCTATGGGATTAAGATCAGGGGTCTGTGCTGGCCAGTCCACACACGATACATAATTATCATAAAACCATGCCGTAACAGTCCTTGCTTTATGGCTCGGCACATTATCCTGCTAGTACCAACAAGGCTCGGTTCCATAGTATTGCCATAGAGTTGGTAGGGCATAATTGTCCAGAATATCGAGGTAGACATGCTGGTTAACAGGTTTGTCCATGATAACCAATGGGCCGAGACCATACCACGAACAACACCCCCACAGGAGTACACTGCCAGCTCCAAACTTGACTGTAGGAACAGTACACTGTGGTAAATAGTGTTCACCCGGTTGCCGCCATACCCACACACTGCCATCAGACTGGTGGATCGTGTATCTGGATTCCTCAGTCCATAGGACCCGTTTCCATTTATCTACGCTCCACGATAAATGTTCTTTACACCATGCTAAACGACTAGTAGCATTCCGAGTGGAGATGAAAAGCTTATGAGCAGCAGCACAACCACGGTAACCCATGGAATGAAGTTATCTGCAAATGGTATGTGTACATACTGAGGTTCTAGCATTGTTACTCACCTGTACACTGAGGTCTTGTGCAGCACTCCGTCGATTAGGTGCAACGACTTTCCTGAGGCTTCGAAGTCCTTTGTCACTGATTTTCTTTGGTCTGCCGGTATGTTTTGCTGCTTCAGGCACACCATGTGTCCGCCACTTATTCAGTACATCCAGAACAGCTGAATTGGGTATGTTTAAACGCCTATCGGTTTCTCTTATGGACAACCCACTAATAAAACACTCAACAATCTTTCCTTTCTCAAAATCAGTTCTCTCCTGTCACGACATTTTCACTCAATCTCACAGTGCGATACGATCGTGGTCAGCTACAGGCTTGTTTTTATACCGTCTGCAGCTGTACTGTGCATCTTAACAATGCAGCAGATCCATTAATTTGCTTTTGAAGGGGTATCTGGTGACTTTTGTCAATATAGTGTATATACAGTGGAACCTTGGTTATACGTTTTTCAATTTTATACAAAATTCTGCATTAGTCCTGATATTTTACAGTGGTTTCTATTGCTTTTTCATTTCAATTCGGTTATACAAAACTGATAAAAAACAACAACTGCGATATGTTAAAATTTGAATTTCAGATTATCAGAAATACATGGTTCTCCAATTATTTTATATGTAACTTGGTAAGTTACAACTTTGAGAAAATCAAGACAGTTGTGTTCCTTTTTGGTGTAGCTAAAGTTGAACTCTGATCGCACTGGAGATGGCATGTCATTAACTTTCGGTTTGGACAAAAAATTGGTTCGTGACTAATGCATATATGCACTATTTAAAAATTGATAAATCTCAGGGGCATAACAGAACAGAATCCTAGGTGTATCAATATTCGGCATTCCAGTATCAAATGGATGCACCCACGTTCCACAGAAAAATTACTGTTAATTCACATGTTGCATATTAAAGCATTGGCTCACATTCTTAGGTGTGAAAATTTCAATTAATCTAGAATCAGGATTTTTATACACACAGCTGTTGAAAGAGAAGTTTGATTTTCATGAGCTTTATGATTTTTGTAATGTGATAAAATATACTTCATAATTTGTAATGCTTTTTTGTCTTTTGCTTCCAATTCTACTTTAAATAAATCATTATTAGGGAATATCCTGTAAATCTTCAAAGAATAAATCTTGCAATAGTATTTAACATTTTGAAATTTCTTTTATATGTTTTTTAAGGTCATCCCCAAGAAAAACATATAACCGAGGTTCCCTATATATTTAAAACCTATAATTGTGCCATTACTCTTGGAAATGCTTTCATACACAACACAATAAAAATATAAACTAAATATGGTTTGTATCTAACCATTTTGAGATCATGCTTATATTGGAAATTCAGGCTAAGGGAAGATGAAAACATGGAGTTATCCATGATTTTTATTAAAGTCAAATTCAAATTGAAAATCATTACTTCATTTGTCCTCGTTGAAAACTGCACCATTTCCGTGACCCGAAACGGTTGTTTTCAAAGCAGAGTGAAGAGCAGTATTATCACTTTTTAAAGTTTCGCTTCCCTGAAAATGCACGGTTTCTTATTGCTTAGTAACTTCTTGCTAAATCAACACACAAAAAGAGCATGCATAATCCCTTTTGTTTACAAAGAAATTTTTTAGTTCAAAATCAGAACTTCAACTCTTCGTTGCCATCATTTATTCCCCATAAAATTGCTTTCACTGTACAGTAAGCACACAGTAGTGTTTCTGAACAAAGGAAAGCATGCTTGAGCCCACATTTCAAGCAAAAATAAATATCAAAAATCAGAGTTGTATAAATGTTCACTCAGACATGAATGAACAATTTTATAGGTAATGGGATATGGCTCAGATTCTACCATGGACAATTTAAGCACATATTTTGAAAACTAATTCCACTTTTATTAAAAAAGAGGAATGGGGGCACAAAAGCTTGCTGTATGGATTGATTTTGAAGAAGATACTGTTAAAAATGAAATAATGCGAGTTTCATTAGAAAAAAATAATTCTAGAATACAGTGTAATTTTTGCCCAATACTAATAGCATTAAAAATGAAGGCATATGATTGGACAAATGAGGATGAAAATTTGAAATTCCAAAAAACACCAAACATTCTTATCCCTGTTAGAACAATAATTTTTATTTTTAGCAATTCAAAACATTCTCAGTCAGTGGATGACCCCCCCCCCCCCCCAAATTTTTTGAAGATATGTCACAATACTCAAAAACAATTCCAAAAATGCTTAATGAATGGTAGAATCTTGTAAATAAACTTTACATAGATGTTGAATAGCATCACTTCACTGAGATTTTCTGTAGTATATTCGATGTTTCCCGTACTCCATTGCGCCTACGGATAAGCCATATCTTCTCCAAAGCAATCATGCCTGTGGCTCATCTTATCGGGAGAATCAAGTGCAAGTCTGGTAGTAAAGGTGAACGCAAAATAGATTTTAACAAACAAAGAGGAATTGCAAATGAGGAGGGGGCACTTTGCACCTGCTAAAAATGAGCAATAGAAAACAGAAAAATCTGAAGTACAATGATTTCCATGAACTAAGTTAAATTCAAGGACTTTTTCAGGTGTATGTGGATAAATAAGGAGAAAAAGGCTCAATTAAGGAATTCTTAAATTCCAGGAGGTGTACGAACCATGCTGACTATAAACACCTCTTGCGTTTGTCTTAGGATAGCTGTTACACCATTCTTGGCATCCCAAATGATATTATCTGAACCAAATGCTAAACTGTTTGAAATAAATTTGGTGTTGGAAAACAAATCAGTAGCAGAATTTGAATTTTTTTTTTACCTGTATTACCATCTTTTATAACTAGAACTGTAAACAGGCAACTCACTATTCTTTTTCATTTGCTTCACATGCCACAATTGAATGCATTTCAGAATTTCCATGGAAAATGGATTATTCCGAAGATCCAAGACAATTCTTCTCACTTGTTATTTCATTTATTACCACGGCAGTCTGCGTAAAATGTAAAATGGAATTTTTTTGTTCACTTTGACATTAGGAACATTTTCCTAAAAAAGGCCCTTAATGATATTCTGCACTAGTTGTTAATAACATACAGGGCCCCCACCTACTTGAGTAAAAAAAGTAGGACAGTTTTAGGGAAAAAAGTAGGACAATTTTTGAAAACAAAGTAGGTAAATTGTAATGGTGATAGTTACTATAATAAAAGCCATACGGACCCCCCCCCCCCCACCCCCACCCCCCCCCCCCCCCCCCACACACACAATGTGTACTAGTGTAATAATATATTTCAGATAATGTAATAATACATTGTAAGTCTAGTTGCCTTACTAATATATATGTATATATCATCATCATCATTATTGTCAACCATTATCAATCCACTGCTGGACGAAGGTCTCCCCAAGTTTCCTCCACAACGGTCTGTCTTGTGCCAGTCTCCTCCATGTCACTCCCGCATACTTTCGAATTTCATCCACCCATCTTCCATGTGGTCTTCTTCTGGGTCTTTTCCTGTCCCTTGGAATCCAATCTAAAATTTCGGCTGTCCATCGATGGTCTGTTCTTCTGGCAGTATGTCCAGCCCATTGCCATTTCAGGGATTTAACTCTGATCATGATGTCTTCCACTCTTGTCATTTTTCGGATCCACGTGTTCCTCTTCTTATCTCTCCTGGTTACACCAAGCATGCACCTCTCCATGAATCTTTGAGTTGTCTGCAGCCTTTGTATGTCTCTTTTAGCTAAGGTCCACGTCTCTGCACCATACGTAAGCACTGAAAGGAATCATTGATCAAACACTTTTCTTTTAAGACATAATGGCATATTGCTCTTGAAAATTATGCTGTTTCTTCCAAAAGCTCTCCAGGCAAGTTTTGTACGCCGATTAATTTCTTCACCAATGTGACCCTCACTTGATATCTGCTGTCCAAGATAAACGTACGTATCTATTATCTCCAGCTTTTCTCCATCAATCGATAAATCTTCATTTCTTGTAAAAGCATTGAACATCACTTTTGTCTTCTGAAAGTTCATTTTTAATCCCACTTCTTTACTCTTGTCAGCAAGTTCCTGGATCATACTCTGTAGCTCTGATGGGGTAGTTGCAAAAATGACTATGTCATCTGCAAAACGAAGGTGGGTTAGATAATCTCCATTAATCTTTATGCCTTTGTTTTCCCAGTTCAGTGATTGAAAGACATTTTCCAATGTGACATTAAAGAGCTTCGGAGATATGGTGTCACCTTGTCTCACTCCTTTTCCAATTTTTATGTGTGTTGTATTTTCAAATAGCAGAATCTTTGCACTTGCATTTTCATAGATGTTATTAATAATATTAATGTATGCATCTTCAATACCGCAGGATTTCAGAGCCATTGCAACTGCTGATGGTTTCACCGAATCAAAGGCTTTTTCATAAGCGATAAAAGCCATGCACAATGGAAGTTCATATTCCCTCGCTCTTTCAATTAGTTCTCTCAGTACGTGGATATGATCTATTGTGCTGTAGCCACTCCTGAATCCAGCTTGTTCTCTCGGTTGAGCCATGTCCAGTGTTACCTTCAAGCGGTGTGAAAAAACTTTAGTGAAGATTTTATAAACCACTGATAGGAGGCTGATAGGTCTGTAGTTCCTGAGATCCTCAATGTCACCTTTTTTATGTAGCAAGATCATTGTAGCTTTGTTCCAATCCTCAGGAATTTCCCCTTCATTAAGGCATCGAGTGAAAATTTGGGCGAGTACTGTTTCGATTTCTCCACTTGCTTCTTGTATGATGTCTACAGTAATTCCATCTTCTCCTGGAGCTTTTCCCTGCTTCATGTTCTTGATTGCATGTGCAACTTCTGCTGGAAGGACTGGAAGAACTCTGGTACCTTTCATGATGCCTGGAGTACATGTATCATCCCTTTCATATAATTTGGAGTAGAAATCTTTCACTCTTGTCAAAATTTTGCCTCTATTTCTTGTTACAGAACCATCTTCTTTTCTCAGTGCCATAATCTGTTTTCTTCCCTTACTGAGATGTCCCTTTGCTATCTTTAGGCTTTGGTTGTTTTCAATTGCTTTCCTTACTAGTTCACAGTTGAATTTCCTTACGTCTTCAGTGAGACTTTTTCGTACTGTCTTGCATAGCTCTATATATTCCACTTTGGAAGTCACATCTTCTTTAGTTGTCCTCATCGCTCTTCTTTTTTGCATCAACATTTTGGTTTTTCCTGATAATTTGTTCACATGCAATTTGTTCTTAGACCCAGCTAATTTTGTTGCTGTTTCCATAAGAGCTTTGGTTACTTTTCTGTTAACTTCAGAAATATCCACTTCTTCCGATGTTAGGCCTTCTAAAGCAGAGAATCTGTTCTTCAGTTCCAATTTGAAGGTATTATGGTGTTTTTTAAGGTTGGTTATGTCAATATATTTTGTTTGTCTTATGAGCTTGCTACGTTCGAGTTTAGTGTTCAGGTGCATCTTACATCTCACCAATGTATGGTCACTGCCTGTGTTGAACTTGTTTAGCACACTGCAGTCTTCTATGACGAATTTTTTGTTACACATAATAAAATCAATTTCACTTGTCGTCCCATTTGGATGTCTCCATGTCCATTTCCTGTGTGGCTTTTTCTTGAAAAAGGAGTTCAAGATGAAAAACCCTTCTGCCTCTGCAAACTCTACGAGAGTATTTCCACGCTGGTTTCTGTTGCCGTGACCGAATTTACCTACTGAAGTTTCATTCTGTTGCCGTTGCCCTATTTTTGCATTGAAATCTCCCATAATTATCTTCAAGTGCTGCTTACCTTTATTATTTAGATCACGAATTTCCTCATAAAATTCTTCAATTTCTTCTTCAGCATGACTTGTGGTGGGTGCATAAGTTTGAATAATCTGAGCCTGGTATCTTCTCGAGAGTTGGATAACGAGTCTTGCAGCTCTGTCAGAGGAACTTTCAACTTCTACAACTTTATCCTTCAGTTTCTTGTTTATTATAAATCCAACACCACTAGTTCTGCCAGTATCTGTCCCACGATAGTAGAAGAGATGTCCACTTTTCAGTTCAATGAGATCTTCTCCTTTTCTCCTTACCTCACTTAGCCCGACGATGTCCCACTTGATCCTTTGTAGTTCCTCTTCCAATTCAAGAAGCCTTGAATCAGAAGATAGGGAGCTTCTGTTATACGTAGCCAAGGTCAGCATCAGATGGCAGCCTAGTCTGGTCCTCCGGGGATTCTTAGCACCCTCTGCCTTCATGTCGCACTGGCCGCTGCCTTGGCCAGGTACATTCCAGCTGCCGGAGACTGAGGGCCAAGATTTAAGTTGTGGAGTCATTTTGGAGGGGTTTGGCCATAACTCACCACGCTGGCCAAGCAGGTTGGTGAGTGTGGGATAGCATTTCCTCTAATCCCGATGGTATAGTTATACCGCTATTGGCGGTCGTCAGAGCCCCTTTAGTGGGAACAGGATGTACCACGAGAAGGCGGGGTTGACATTTGTCAAGGAGAGGCTGTGATGTTACGCATCACCTGACCTTACATCCCTATATATATATATATGAGACAATAACATTTACTATGAAGGCAATAGTATCTAAAACATAATTAATGACAATATATTTTACTATATGATTTCTTTGTTACAGGCAATAAAGTGCATTTCTGAGAACTCCTTTTTTGATTTTCATATACAGCGTAAAGAAAAGTATTAAACTAAATCAAATCCAACACTATACAGAGATTGACTGTCTAGTCAAAACAAAAAGAAACTACTACCAGTATTTTACTGGTAACCACAGTCCATCTTATTACTTCAGGTTTTTCTTTTTTTATGTGAGATGAGAGCATCATCCATTTGTTGCAGTCTTCTGGTAGATATGCCTATCATATCAGATGCTAGATATGCTTCACTAAAACATTTTCTTTTTAGTGCTTCATACAAATTTTTCTTCTCTTTGTCTAATAGTTTTTGGGCAGCTGTCTTTGAATGTGTCTTTGTTAGAAAGACTCTGTTCTTTTTCAGCTTGTGATTCCTTCTGTTTCCGATTTTCAAGCCTTTGCTTTTCCAAGGCTGCTTTATATTTTTCATTAGAAGCCCTTGCTGCCTCTAACATCTTTTTTGCGATAGGTAGGTTTTAAAAATTTCCTTGAACTCGCAAATAATCTTTTACTGCTCTTACACCTTTGATGGTATTTTCTGCCAAAGCATTTCTTTCAGACATCACCAGTGTGTTATTAGAGAAAATCTTCTTTCCACATCTGAATTACCATGTACTAGTACCAAAATGGAAGGAATGTATTTAGCCAGAAGAGGATACCTATATTTACCATTTGATCTTGAATACTTGTGTCCAACAGTAATCAATTCTGTGATACTTAACTTCACCATTCTTTTTTTCCTGGATAAATCATTGTTCTTTAATGTCATCATCTACCTGGTATGATCATCATTCATCTATAACTTTGTCCATGTCGCTGTCATTCAGAGCATGCGGTACCCGAGTTATTAGCCGCCTAAAAGATTTATAGCTCTCTTCCTCAGAGAGCAACAAACCATGAAGACATTGCAGGTTTTTCAGGATCCTATTTTTGAGTGGCAGCATTGTAAAAAGCTTAGCTACTGTCTTATAAAAACATAAGACTGCTGAGTTATACTCAAATCTATCCCTGTCCGACATTGCAGACGATGTCAAAGTATGCTTTACTTCAGTTCCTACTTCCATTTTGTGCAAAGGCAACAGGTTTTCACTCGTGAAATTTATTGCGGAGAGATTACCAGAACTCCTTCACAAATTTCCTCAACATCATCATTAGAAGTTGACATAACTCATCATACAAAATATGAACAAGTAGCTGTTCATTCTTAGAAGTGCAAAAGAACTTAGAAAACAGCTCACTAATGTGAACCAAAAATTGCATCAAGGGAAGGAGCAATTTGTTCTTCAGCACACTAACAATGTTGTTATATCAAGTGTCATTTACACACACAGAATTGTTATGTTTTGGCATGATGAACTTTAAAAAGTAATGTTGCAAAGCTTCGTGTTGTTTGATGAGTCTCTTCGTTACTGGAGCAAGAGTAAGCCATCTACAGCTTACAAACTGCAAAAAGTAATTATCTGATACAGCTAACAATTCTTGCGACACTTTAAAATCTTGTCTTTTAGCAGCAGATTGCTTGAACCACTTACACTGTGAGCATAATCTTCAATCATATTAAAAGGTACTTCTTTGAGACCACTGCCAAATGCATTGTGCATGATGTATAAGTTACAAGACCCAATGTCGATAAGTCCAGGGGAACCAGACAATTTTACTGCATTGTCCATCTTTTCCCAAATGGATTTGTTTACATTTGGACCGTCCATTGCTAGCATGATCATTTTAGACAAATGAAGCCCTTCCATTTCAAGTTGTTTACAGATCTCTGTAAACATTGTTTCTGCATCTGCATGACCTAAAAACACCGAAGACAAGTAGCGACACTAGACTGGCTGAACAACACCAAGACTCCTATCCCGGACGTACATATCCAACTGCTTTTCACTTGGGCTGTTGCAGTTTCATCCACACATAAAGTAAAGTACGCACCAGAACTGCGAATGAATTCCAATTCCTGTAATGGTCGTAGGCTGTAAGTTATTAAATATGACACTTTTGTTCTGTCCAGACTGAAGTTTTTAGCAACTTCCCCAAACATTGTTACAAAAGGAGCCTTTAAATAAACCCTTACATGAAGCAAAAGAAAAATTAGAATCAACGACTTTAAAAGCCCATAGAATTTCAGCTTTGTGACAATCTGAATCATTAAGCGCAACACTATCTGTGTTCTTCAATGATGTCCTGACAACTGTCCCTTTATTTACAAAAAGTTTACTCTGGCTGGTAGAATGTACTACATTTGCTTTGGTAGAATGTTTTTTTGTGTCACTGTGTTTTAAAATATGGTATTTCCCCCTATTCGCACATGAGAAGTACACATTACACAATGAACAAAAAGCTATAGCTTCATTTCTCCCCTTACTACATACACCACAAGTTCATAACATGGTTATTTCTGTCTAATTGAAGCAGCCACTCTTCACTAATATGTGTTTCATGAGGCATTTCTCAGGATCTCAGGATAAAGTTCTAATTGATTTTCCCCTGCAAAAACAACAAATAATTAGCCTTACAAAATTCCAGAAGCAAGTAAGGAAACCTCAAAAAAATTTTGATAATAGTCAATTAAAAGCTCTTAAAGATTTCAGAAAAAATGAAAGTGTAGTTGCTGTGAAAACAGTCAAAAGTAAGTTGATTACTATTATGGATAAAAAAGATTATCTAGAAAAGATGGAAGAAGAACTAAAAAAACCTATGTATGGAGAAGTAAAAGAAAACCCACTACCAGATTTGATTAAAAAGTCTCTAAGCTTATTTCACTTCAAAAAAGAAAAACCAGCTTCCAGAAAACTATAAACAATTCTCAAAATTACAGTTCAGATTACCTCAAATATATGGAATAGTCAAACTGCATAAAGAACACCAACCAATTAGACCAATAATAGACTCAAAAAACTATTCTTTCAAATCTAAACTATTTTTTAAAGTCACACCTTCAGAATCTTTTAAAAGAGCCACCTAACTTGATTAAAAACTCAATGCAGCTAAAAGAAAAACTAGAACTTCTTCCTAAATTAGATTCTCCTATTATGGGTAGTTTAGATATAGTGTCTATGTATACTCACATTAATATAGATCAACTTATAGACTTTATAGCGGAAGACTTAGCAGACCTAATAGTTTTTCACAACAAGGAAAAAAACATATGAGTAGGAATTTTTGAAATGCTTACTTTCTCTTTGCAGAACAACTACTTTCAATTTGGGAAAACTTTTTTCATTCAAAAAAAATCGGGGCTAGCAATGAGCTCCCCACTCTTAGCTAACTATTATGTGGGAAAACTAGAAGAAAAGATACTAGTACAACCCACATACTTCTGCTTATATAGCAGATACATGGATGACATCTTATTTATAATAGATAGCTCAGAAATTGTTCCAGAAAGAATTCTAGACTCATTCAATGAATTAGATGATTCCCTTAAGTTCACTATTGAACTTCAAAAAGAAAGAAGAATAAACTTCTTAGATATTACTATCTATTATGAAGATGAAAAATTCCTCACTAGTTGGTATAAAAAACCAATGAATACTAAAAGACTACTGGATTTCAATTCCTATCATCCAGTTTCTATTAAGAAAAATGTAGCAGGTCAGTTTTTAGAAAAAAATAATAAAATAGTTTCTACTGCAGATAAAAAAGAAGCCCATAAAGAAGAGCTTAAAGTCATACTTTGCAGAGAATAACTATCCTAAAGAAGAAATTGAGAAGCTTCTGAATTTTAATGGTACGAAGAACCCACAAAAGCAACAAGTAAAATTCACTAGAAAAATTTCTTATCACAAAGGTTTATTTGAGTCTTTAAAGAGAATTAGTAAGAAATACAATATTAGGCTAGCTCCAAGTTTAGAGAACAAAGTTAAAAAATTTTTTCCCTAAAATAGTTCAAAGAGAAGACGATATTTTAAAAATGCAAGGAGTAGTTTATGAAGTAAATTGTAGTTGTGGACTATCTTACATAGGTGAAACAGGTAGCAGACTAGAAACTCGTGTAGCTGAGCATAAAGCAGCTATAAAAAATTGCTCCAACAAGACTGGATTAGATAGGCATGTTAAAGAAACTGGGCACAGCATGGATTGGAATTCCCTTAAAGTAATCAGTTTCCAAAGCAATTTCCAAAAAAGAAAACTGAAAGAAGGAATAGAGATTGAGAAAAATCAAAATTCCCTCATCAATGACTGCAAAGGATTTTCCCTGCCTAACATCTGGCAGGATTTGTTGAAAAAATAACCTAAACCGTCAAGGTTAACCGTAACCGTGATAGTGACAAGTCAAAAGTGACAACAACAAGACAGCCTGAAGAAGGAGAAGAGTTTTCTCCGAAAATTTGCTATTAATGTAAAAAATTTCCTAGAAAAATTCCCATAAAAAATGCTTTAGATTATTAATTCAATTAAACTAGGAAGCCATTTCTCAACATGAGCTTTATTCAAAAAATAATTAGTGTTATAGTGTTATTATGAATTAAAAATACCGTAATTTTTGGGCTAAGAGCCGCAGCTCTTACGTTACTAAAAGTGAAATTTTTTGGGTGTGCGGCCCTTATGCCGAATTTGTTTTCAATAAGACTGTTTCTTCCCTCCCTTTTTTTTTTTTTTTTTTTTTGTTTTCATGCAGATGCTTAGTAAATTTTTTCAAACCACGTCTTTTTTTTCACAGACTCGACTGTGATCATGTTTTCCCCCTTTCTAATCATACGTTAGACACATCTATTTAAACGATAACTCCGCTGTCCTGATGTTGGTTAAGGAAGGAAAGTGGGGGAGAACAGGAATGCCTGACTCAAATGCCCTTTGAGTGGGGGATAGAACAGACGAGTAGCGTGACGTCACAGGCTTCTGTGGATAGCGCGCCCAGTGTATCTCTTTTGTTGGCTGCAGCATGCACATCATACAGGAAGGTGCGATGCAACCAAAGGAAGGAACGGTGATTTTCACTGGGGTGGGGAGACAGGTTTGATGGGCGCTTCCCTGAACAAAAGCTTAAGAACATGAACAATACAGCCTGCCCCAAGATGATTCCATTAGCAGAGACCTATTCCAAACAACACTGGTGGGACGGAAAGACAACTTCTGTTCACTCTTCTTGGTTAATCTGGCATGCGATACAGGTATTTCTTGGCTCTGTGCTCCTGAGTTTTGCTTCAATTTTATTTATTTATTTATTTATTTTATTGACTGATGATAGTGGAAGTTGAAGGCTTCAGCTGGAAAAGAAAAAAGAAGGGAGAGCTTTCCCATTCATATAAAAGCGGAGCTCAACGTGAAGGCTCAGTGCGCAGTAAACGAAAGTAGGTCAAACCACTAGAAAGCACCGCTGTTTCGAAGTGTTGGCGGCCAGATCTGCGAACACGTGCGAAGCAGCTGGTAAAAGGAAGCGCAACTTCATTCTAACAAAAATATTTCTAGATGAGAAAAAAAGCATAACATAGAAGGAACATATTATTAAAGAAAACATTAATCGATTAAAGAAAGCTTCAATTTTTGAAATAGTTGAGTGCAAATTTACAGTGTCCACAATACATCAAAACAAAGATTTGTTTTAAATTTTGAAGAAATCTATTGAAAACTTTAAAAGTTACACATTTATTTCTTATGGCATCTATTTACGCTTTCCAAATATGTTTCAGGAAGTTTTTTTTTCCTTTTTAAATAACGATGTGCCTTACGATGTTTGGTAAATGCATCATGATTCGTTTGCTGCGGAAGCAAATGCTTTACTATCCATGAATGAAGTAACTGCAGAAAACTCGCTGGCAAAATGTGGGAGAAGGAGGGGGGGCTATGTGCAAAAGTGGATTTATATATTGTTAAAGTGCGTAACCTTCCACTGAAACCTCTCTAACCAGGGTGGTGAGCCCTATCATCTTCCCAGAATTGTGCCTCAATTCCACCCGCATTTTGCGGGAAACTGCCGCAAGTAACATTGCGAGAGCCAGCTACAATAAATAGTAGGGCCACATTTCTGCAAGCAGGCGCATCCTCGGAAAATATATATATTTTTTAAGTTTATACACAAAATAGGTAGGTATACAAAAACTGCAGATATTCACACAAAAATCGGGGGGTCGACTTAAAGACACGGGATATACAAAAACTGCAAATATTCAGATAAAAATCGGGGGTTAACCTATACACGAGTATATAGGGTAAGCACGATTTAAAAAAAATGCTAGGAAGCTTGAAATGATTGCAAAAACTTATGGGACCGGGGATATTTAACAACGCAGGAGAGCGGGAACATTGCACGATTGGGGGGGGGGGTACGGGAGAAATCTTTGCTCTGTCTGAATTCCGGTTTTGAAATTTTCCCCCTATTTTCATGCTGAAATGAAAATTTTTATGCAGTAAAATGTTATTTAAGAATCATACTGGACAGAGGCAGCATCGCGAGAAGAAAGAAATTACGATTACGGAACAAATCTGAACTCCGTTGACCTTCCGTTTTCGAAAGTTTCGTGAAAATGAATTCTGTCCCCCGACGAACACCCTGCCCCCGTCGCCACCAACTCCCCAAAAATTTCTGTTCACTTGTGCACCAACCTCGCAAATGATGAAACTAATAAAAAAAAGGCGGAATTCGCGAAAGAAGATCACGAAGAAGTTTTCGCGGCATCTAACTTCAGTTTTCGCAAATTGTTGCCTACAGTTTCAAGATGAAATATTAACATTTATGCAAGAAAATGATATTTAACAAGACAAGATGTTGCCTTTGTTTCCTTGTTTAACAAGGACACAAAGGCAACATTGGGAGAATAAAATTACGATTATAGCAAAACCTTTTACTCCGTTTAACTAACGTTTTCGGAAATTTTGAAACACAAAATACCTTCACCAGACGGAAAACGACCCCCTCCCTCCAATTCTCTTTAGTTTTACACTGATTTAAAATTACATTTAACAAGAATACCGGACAAAAACACATCAAGAAAAAAAAATGATTACGGCAAAATTTTTTACTCCGTTTAACTACCATTTTCCAAAGTTTTGAAACACGAAATAGCAATATATATATATATATATATATATATATATATATATATGTATAAATATAAATCACTCACCAATCCGCTTGGCCAGCGTGGTGAGTTATGGCCAAACCCCTCCAAAATTACTTCACAACTTAAATCTTGGCCCTCAGTCTCCGGCAGCAGGAATGTACCTGGCCAAGGCAGCGGCCAGTGCGACATGAAGGCAGAGGGTTCTAAGAATCCCCGGAGAACCGGACTAAACTGTCATCTGATGCTGACCTTGGCTATGTATAATGGACGCTCCCTATCTTCTGATTCAAGGCTTCTTGAATTGGAAGAGGAACTACAAAGGATCAAGTGGGACATCATTGGGCTAAGTGAGGTAAGGAGAAAAGGAGATCTCATTGAACTGAAAAGTGGACATCTCTTCTATTATCATGGAACAGATACTGGCAGAACTAGTGGTGTTGGATTTATAATAAACAAGAAACTGAAGGATAAAGTTGTAGAAGTTGAAAGTTCCTCTGACAGAACTGCACGACTTGTTATGCAGCTCTCGAGAAGATACCAGGCTCAGATTATTCAAGCTTATGCACCCACTACAGGTCATCCTGAAGAAGAGATTGAAGAATTTTATGAGGAAATTCGTCATCTAAATAATAAAGGCAAGCAGCACTATAAGATAATTATGGGAGATTTCAATGCAAAAATAGCGCAACAGCAACAGAAACCAGCGTGGAAATACTCTAGTAGAGTTTGCAGAGGCAGAAGGGGTTTTCATCATGAACTCCCTTTTCAGGAAAAAGCCACACAGGAAATGGACATGGAGGCCTCCCAATGGATTGACAAGTGAAATTGATTTTATTATGTGTAACAAAAAATTCGTCATCGAAGACTGCAGTGTGCTAAACAAGTTCAACACAGGTAGTGACCATAGATTGGTGAGATGTAAGATGCACTTCAACACTAAACTCGAACGTGGCAAGCTCATAAGACAAACAAAATGTATTGACGTAACCAACCTTAAAATACACCATAATACCTTCCAGTTGGAACTGAAGAACAGATTCTCTGCTTTAGAAGGCCTAACATCGGAAGAAGTGGATATTTCTGAAGTTAACAGAAAAGTAACCAAAGCTCTTATATGGAAACAGCAACAAAATTAGCTGGGTCTAAGAACAAGTTGCATTTGAACAACGTTGGCTTGTTCTAAGAACAAGTTGCATTTGAACAACGTTGGCTTTCAGGAAAAACCAAAATGTTGATGCAAAAAAGAAGAGAGATGAGGACAACTAAAAAAGATGTGACTTCCAACGTAGAATATATATAGCTATGCTAGACAATACGAAAAGTATCATTGAAGACGCAAGGAAATTCAACTGTGAACTAGTGAGGAAAGCAATTGAAAACAACCAAAGCCTAAAGATAGCAAAGGGACATCTCAGTAAGGGAAGAAAACAGATTATGGCCCTGAGAAAAGAAGATGGTTCTGTAACAAAAAATAGAGGCAAAATTTTGACAAGAGTGAGAGATTTCTACTCCAAATTATATGAAAGGGATGATACATGTACTCCCGACATCATGAAAGGTACCAGGGTTCTTTCAGTCCTCCCAGCAGAAGTTTCAATCAAGAATATGAAGCGGGGAAAAGCTCCAGGAGAAGATGGAATTACTGTAGACATCATACAAGAAGCAAGTGGAGAAATTGAAACAGTACTCGCCCAAGTTTTCACTCGATGCCTTAATGAAGGGAAGATTCCTGAGGATTGGAACACCGCTACAATGATCCTGCTACATAAAAAAGGTGACATTGAGGATCTCAAGAACTACAGACCTATCAGCCTCCTATCAGTGGTTTATAAAATCTTCACTAAAGTTCTTTCACACCGCTTGAAGGTACCACTGGACATGGCTCAACCGAGAGAACAAGCTGGATTCAGAAGTGGCTACAGCACTATAGATCATATCCACGTACTGAGAGAACTAATTAAAAGAGCGAGGGAATATGAACTTCCATTGTGCATGGCTTTTTTCGATTATAAAAAGGCCTTTGATTCGGTGAAACCATCTGCAGTTACAATGGCTTTGAAATCCTGCGGTATTGAAGATGCATACATTAATATTATTCATAACATCTTATGAAAATGCAAGTGCAAAGATTCGGCTATTTGAGAATACAACACACATAAAAATTGGAAAAGGAGTGAGACAAGGT
Organism: Macrothele yani; assembly: GCA_039090855.1. Lineage (NCBI taxonomy): Eukaryota > Metazoa > Arthropoda > Arachnida > Araneae > Macrothelidae > Macrothele > Macrothele yani. The sequence goes on from CM076996.1 coordinate 12,301,284, forward strand.
GACACCATATCTCCCAAGCTTTTTAATGCCACATTGGAAAATGTCTTTCAATCACTGAACTAGGAAAACAAAGGGATAAAGATTAATGGAAGTCATCTAACTCACCTTCGTTTTGCTGATGACGTAGTCATTTTTGCAACTACCCCATCAGAGCTGCAGAGTATGATCCAGAAACTTGCTGACAAGAGCAAAGAAGCGGGATTAAAAATGAACTTTCAGAAGACAAAAGTGATGTACAATGAAGATTTATCGATTGATGGAGAAAAGCTGGAGATAACAGATACGTACGTTTATCTTGGACAGCAGATATCAAGTGAAGGTCACACTGATGAAAAAATTAATCGACGTATAAAACTTGCCTGGAGAGCTTTTGGAAGAAACAGCATAATTTTCAAGAGCAAATATGCCATTATGTCTTAAAAGAAAAGTGTTTGATCAATGCATCCTTCCAGTGCTTACGTATGGTGCAGAGATGTGGACCTTAACTAAAAGAGACATCAAAGGCTGCAGACAACTCGAAGAAGCTTGGAGAGATGCATGCTTGGTGTAACCAGGAGAGATAAGAAGAGGAACTCTTGGATCAGAAAAAATGACAAGAGTGGAAGACATCATGATCAGAGTAAAATCCTTGAAATGGCAATGGGCTGGACATACTGCCAGAAGGACAGACCATCGATAGACAGCCAAAATTTTAGATTGGATTCAAAGGGACAGAAAAAGACCCAGAAGAAGACCACATGGGAGATGGGTGGATGAAATTCGAAAGTATGCAGGAGTAACATGGAGGAGACTGGCACAAGACAGATCGTTGTGGAAGAAGCTTGGAGAGACCTTCGTCCAGCAGTGGATTGATAATGGTTGACAATGATGATGATATATAAATAAATAAATAATAATAATAATAAAAAACAAACAAAATGAAAATTTGTAGAATCCGTAGTTTTGACAGTGAATTGCGTAGTTCCGTATTCAAACAGCTAAATCTGTAGAAACTACAGGCATTCCGTAGTAGTTGGAAGGTATAGGTACATTTTGATTATAAAACATCTTACTCACTATAGGCACATATTTTACAAGTAGGGGGAGGGGAATTCTTTCTCAAAGAGAGAATGGTTTGGTCTGTTCTGTTTTAAAAACGAAGCAAATGAAATCTTTCAGTTACCTATCAACATCCATGATAAAATATCGATGTTTCCGACAGTACTTACAGAATATATACCAATTTAATGAAATGACAACTTTCACACACAAAAACTTCAATTACTCTCATTTTATAACACAGTCAATAAAATCCAAATTGTTTATAAAGAAAAGTATTTACCTTCTTTAATTCCATGAACTTCAGATTACAAACAATTCGTCATCGATCAATCCAACATGCACGAACTTACAGGTTGAGAAAACAAAGCATAAAACTTTCCAGAACACACACCACAAGCCAACGTTTTAGTTTGGATTGAGACTCCTTCTCCCTCAACAAACTGTCAGTGATTGGCTTCAGCAGTTTAGATCCCGGAGTTCGCCCCGCAGAAACACATTGCGGCATCCGCGTTTTGCCGACGACGTACGCGTAACCTGATGGCGCGGCGGCTAAAGCAATCACGTACAAAAAATTTCAACGAACCAAGACGGTGAAACAGGTCGTAAAAAAAAAAAAATTATTTTGCTTTATGAAAAAGTAGGAAAATAAGGACAGGTTTTGAAATACTGACGTGCCAACCTTCAAAATTCAAAAATCAGGAGATTTTTTACAGCTCATAAATTCACATGAGCGCTATTTTTTATCGACATTTTTCAGATGCAGGAGCAATTTTCCAGAAGTAGTATTATTGGTACATAGCATTTTTAATGTTTAAGAAGTTATTCTAAATGCAGACTGTATGTTTATATGCAACATAAAAAGCATAGTGAAAATAGTTGTCAACCAGATACAATTAATAGCATTAATAATTAATACAAGATATATATTAATTTTTGATACATTATTTAATCATAATTAATCTTTATCCTTATTTAGTGAATGTACAGTAGCCAATTTAGTTCTCTTTAACAAAGATCTACAAAAGTTTTGTTCAAAGCATTTTTCTTTCATTCTGGACTTAACCGTCAGCAGTTTTTCCAGTGTTGGAATAGAGAGTGGTATCTGTCAAAACAAATGTGGAAGTGTCAAGCTTTCTTCTTGGTTGGAGGTTTAACGACCACAGTGAGCACCTCAGTGGGCTATAAGCAGTTGCCCATCCCTAATTTAGGGTCACTGGTTCCAGGGAAGGAAGAGAGCCAGTGCCGTAAGACAAATACAACATCATACTGCCAACTTTGGAAAATGTGCATCAGTAAAACTTTTGCGTGAACGCCATTTACCACAAAACAAAACATAATTATATTAAAAAATATGCAGTAATAATCTTTGCATATGCCACAATAACTAAACTACACTGCTGACCACCCAAAATGCAACACCAAGAAGGAAGCATCCGATTGGCCTGAAATTCGCAGCATGCGTCGCCCGCGAGAGAACATGCAAACGATCAGCATTGCAGGGCATATGCAAATCATATGCGCCCGGCAAGCCACCGAGAAGCACTATAAGAAAGGTGCACAGAAGGCGGGATGTAAGTAGTGGAAGTGTGTTGTGCTGCCGGACCTGTGCGTGGGAATCTTCCCGATGCCTCGTCACAGAATACGGCAGTCATTCCAGCATGTTTCGGAGTTCGACAGAGGACGAATAGTGGGTTATCGGGACAGCGGTTTATCGTACCGAGACATCGGCGCCCTTGTGGGACGACATAAAGCCACAGTGAGGCGAGTATGGATTCGGTGGTTGCAGGAGGGACGGACAGATCATGTGCTCCCGGCACGCCACCGAGAAGCACTATAAGAAAGGTGCACAGAAGGCGGGATGTAAGTAGTGGAAGTGTGTTGTGCTGCCGGACCTGTGCGTGGGAGTCTTCCCGATGCCTTGTTGCAGAATACGGCAGTCATTCCAGCACGTTTCGGAGTTCGACATAGGATGAATAGAGGCTTATCGCGACAGCGGTTTATCGTACCGAGACATCGGCGCCCGTGTGGGACGACATAAAGCCACAGTGAGGCGAGTATGGATTCGGTGGTTGCAGGAGGGACGGACGGACAGACGTGAGCGATTGCCGCAACCGCGGTACACCACCGAACGAGAGGACAGGCATGTTGTGCGACGGACATTGACGGCTCGCACCGCCACATCATGAACGTTAGCGCAGGAATTAGCGTGTGTTGCGCAACAATCTGTGTCAGCACGTACCGTTCGACGTCGTCTGCAGGAGCGGGGACTTGTCGCACAGCGCCCATTGCTTCGATTACCATTGACGTTACACCACCGGCGAGTGTGGCGGCAGTGGGTCGTTGAACGCCACACCTGTAATACGGAATGGCACGACATTGTCTTCTCTGACGAATCTCGCTTCTGCCTGCAACATCACGATTGTCAGATCCGCTTGTGGCGGCACTGCGGCCAGAGACTGTATGATGCCTGCATTATGCATCGCCATACTGGGCCGTCGCCTGGCATTATGGTTTGGAGCGCAATTGGATATGACGCCCGCACCCCTCTGGTACGCATCGCCGGTACACTCAACAGCCACAGCTACATCTTCGATGTTTTGGTGCTTGTAGTCCTCCCTTAACTGCAGGACCTGCCAGCAACCACGTTTCAACAGGACAACGTAGGCCCGCACGTGGCATGCATCGTGCAACAATTGTTCACGGCCCACCAGGTGTCACTACTGCCGTGGCCCACCTGTTCTCCCGATATGTCGCCCATCGAAAACGTCTGGTTGCTGATCGGCAACCGACTGGCCCGGCAAGCACCACCCATGGCTACGTGTGGAAGCAACCTGAACCAACATACCCCAAACCCACATCCAAAGCCTCTTTCGTTCGATGCCGCGGCGTGTAGCGGCCGTTATTGCCAGCCATGGGGGCCACACGAACTATTGATGTCTGCATGTTCCGCAAGTCGCACGAGCTTATAATCTCAATCGTTTCATCTTTGTATCTGTTGTTATGTGTCCAGTAAATCTGGCTTTGCTATCTCGTGTCCTTCTTGGTGTTGCATTTTGGGTGGCCAGCAGTGTAGTATTATCTGTGTTTAAAATAATAATTAAAAAAAACATAAAATAAAATCTTAATTTTGTTCAATGTTAAGCCTTGCAAACCTGTGGTGTTTAATACTGAACTAAAATTTTCATTTGCCGATATCTTTGTTTTCCTTCCTATTTCTTTATTATTGTCTTTTTTTTTAAAGCCCCTGGATAGCAGTTTTATCCATCATGAATGCATGACAACTTTCACTATTTTAGACAAAAGATGAACAGTGTAACTTTGAAAATATAAATACTTTTGAACACCATGCATCAATTTTTAAAAATTTTTCAGCTACCTCACTTTCGTTTTCGGACCCCCCCTTATCAAACTGAAATGCAAAACTTTGGGGGGGGGGGGATTACAGTTACAGGGGATATCTTTGCTACGTCCGATTTCCGTTTTCGGACATTTTCAAGTTGAAATACAAATATTTATGAAATAAAATGATATTTAACAATACTAGGCAGAGGAAACATCACGTGAAAAATAAATTATGATTACGGGAGAAATCTTCACTGCATCTAACTTCCATTTCCAAAAGTTTTGAAAGACGAAACTTTCTCTTTCGAAAGTTTCAGGCGTAAAACATTCTCCACCACTACTAATTGCCCCAAAATTTCTATTCAGTTATGCATCGATCTCGTGGATAACCCAAATTATGACGGAAAAGGAGAATTTCCTCAAAGCCGTCACACTCTTATGACAAAGATTACAGCGAAATTTTTTCGCCCTCGAATTTCCGTTTTCGGAATTTTTTTCTCCATTTTCAAACTGAAATACAAATATTTACGAAATAAAATGATATATAACAATACTGGACAAAGGCAACATCCCAGAAAAAAGAAATTATGATTACGGAAAAAAATCTTTTTCGTTTACTTCCGTCTGTGAAAGATGAAATCCTGCGCCAATGTGTATTTTTACGAATTGGTAAAATTCTTTGACAAGTAGTTTTACGCGCCGAGAAAAATTCATGATGCATATTTTACATGTCGAGAAAAATTCTCAATGCGTATTTTTACGCCAAGAGAAAAATTCCCGACGCATATTTTTACACGTTGATAAAATTTCGATACGTACTAGACATAATTACATTACGCATTTTGGAGAACTCTGGTCGGCACGTCACTTGAGCCCTCTCGAGGCGAGAGAGAGCTACCACACGACGTCACGAAGTGGAGCCATCGTTATACTTGATGGCTCCGCATGAAGCCGGCGAGTCAAAGATGACATCATCATGTAACACTGCGCTCATAAGGTCCGGTAGAAAATTTAAATGGATGGTTGCAGGAGATTGAAATATTTCGATTGAGCAATCGAATTATTAAAAAAACCTGTAAAAAAAGACTTCTGTCCGTAAATCAGTAAAATTAAGCAGAAATCCGTAAATTTTACGGATAATCTGTAAACATTAGCAAGTATGCAACATCCATGCCCCACTGCGATTCGAACCCGGACCCATCTCGGACTTGTCGAAAGCCGGCGCTCGGTTTCACAACTTTATTATGCAGCAAAGACAATAACAGCTAATATGTAAAGAAGAAACAAATATGCCAAAGATATGACATAAAATAAAACATTAAAAACCGCAAAAGTGGCATAATGCAAAAGGAAAAATCTCCCACAAAAAGTAAGCGAAAGGAACGAGAAAATTTTTTTTCACAAATTAAGTGTACACAAAATGCTACAATCAAAGATAAAACAAAGCTGAAACCGATTCGCAATTAGAGATGAACAAAGGAGCACATTAATCTACAAAATGTGCCGAAGAAAGGAAAAGAGACAAACATGGTGCAAAACAAGAAATAAAAATCTCCACAGTAAAGCAAAACTGAAAAGCACTCAGCAAAACTCTGAAGAAAACATAAACAGAGCTCGTAGCTAAGAGCGGGGAGACATGAAACGATAAGTAGGTCACAGCTGGTGCACGGGTGTGTTTGTAACCAATATAAAATAGACCACTGCGCCACTGGGGGTGGCTTTCTTTTTGCAGATATGAGGAGAGGAAAAGTACGATACTGATGACTAAATGCCGTCTTGCATCGACGCAGAAAGAAAAAGATTTCACAAGTGGTTCGAAATCTTTTCCTTCTGCGTCGATCCAAGGCGGTGGTTGATGTAATTTCGACCGCCGTAACGGCTAATTATCGGCGAAAATCGATAGAATTTGACATTTATCCGGAGTGCAGGAGGAATGGCTGAAAATCCGGAAAGTTTGCATAGATGCCAACCTCTAAAAGTAGTTTTCAGTAACCAACATGTTCATTTTTCAGTAACAATTTTTTTTTCAGTAATCCAGTCTACAGCGGCAAATTTGGGTATTTAACACTGCAACAGATTTTAATCTGTCAGAACTATTAACAAAATAATAATAATAATAATACAATAAAAAATAATTTGCTAGTGGGAAAATTTAAAATACTGTCTACCAGAAAAATATAATAAATTACCTCCAGACATGAAGAAAAATTATTCCTTGGAATGTTGCCAAATTATTATGATAAACTGGCTGTAGTTGCCATTTTGGCCTTCCTTAGTTCAATTTGCGAAAACTTCTTCTGATAGCATAGTTCACAGTGTGCAATGCTGTTTATTTTTTCTACTAATAAAGAAGACAGCACATGACTACTTAAATTAGGTCTGAATCATTCATGGGTTGTTTTTTTCACAATACTGAAAATTCTTTCTGTACTTGAATTGCTATGAGGGACTATTAAAATCATTTTCATAATTTTGCTTAATGATTCATACTTTAACTGGCCACTTTCATTTTTCATTAAAGAAATTCTGTGCCACACTTCATCCATTCTCCCAGAAGTAACAGTACAGTTAAAATTTTCAAACTGGTAGTGAGCAAATTCAGATTCCACCTTGTTCAGATTCTTCTGGTTTCAAAACTGGAAACAGGGAACACATATATTGGACTGATGCAAAAGAAACACTTTGCCTTAATGCTACATCTGCAATTTCAGCATGACTCAGAAATTCATCATTAAGTGGAAATTTTCTTAAAATGTAATTGCAGCCTGCCTTGTAAAATCCCCTTACCTCAGAATAAAAAGTAGCCACTGTGTCTTCACTCAGATCTGCAGTTGTGCCTATATAAGATCTCGCTTTTGACCCAATTACAAGATCACAGTTTTCTTTTTGATTTCTCCTCCTTTCAAAATTTCCATCTGCAAGAGATGTTGCTGTCACATCAAATGCCAATGGCTTGATAAATTGTACAAGCAATTATAACAGACTATGAAGTTTTCTTTTTAATACATGCACAAGCGGAGCTTCCTGCTGCAAGAACACGTTAACAGATGTAAACAAAGGAAGAGTAGCAGATAAAAAAAGACAATAAAGTTTAGATGAAGGATTTCCAGTCATACTTGCAAGGTTCTTATACTGTGAATTAGCTTCTTCATTGTCACTAAAATAATGTTCTAGAGCCTCTCACTATTCTAAAATTCTATCAATGGATTCCAAAAGTGATAACCAGCGAGTATTGACATGCTTTAGAATTTTGTGTGGTTTAGTACCACAAACAGCTTGACTCAGTTTTAGATTGTGTTTCCTCTTTGAACCTTTCTCCAAAAAAAAAAAAAAAAAAAAAAAATACAACTGTATCAGAAATTGCTCAACATTAAATCTTTTCAGTTGATTAAATCCTTTCAGTTGAGTAGCAGATTTCTGTGCAGCTAAATTTACTAAATGGCATGAGCATCGCTGCACTATGATTGCAGGCTGAACCTTCTTTATGTGAGAAACAACACCTTTTACTTGACCTATGATAGTGTTAGCATTGTCACAGGAAAATGACATATAGTTGCTCCATGAGATATTTTTTGTTAACAAACTCATTGTTCAAAACGTTGAATATTCCTTCACCTGTATGATTACTTGATTCAACCAATGATAACAAATCAGTTGAATTTTTCCCTATTTTTTCGTCAAAATATGTTGTTGTAATGGGATACAGTTTATTTGCTTGAGCATCATTACTTCCGTCCGTAGATAGAGAAAAAGGATTTTTTTAACTTCAGATACGATGTTACTTGTAGAAACACTGGCCATGTGCTGAATTAGTGCAGTAGCCTTGGTTCTTCCACACGAATATTTTTTTTGCGATCGCTGAATCGGGAAACATGGCTTGAAATAACGGTTTTTCAAGCCTTTAGTTTTCAGAAATTTATCTAACATTTTCAAGCTGAATTGACTTTACTTTTTGGAAGTTTATCCAACATTTTCAAGCTGAAATACAAATATTTATGGAATAAAATGATATCTAACAATACTGGGTAGAGGAAACATCGCGAGAAAAAAAATTACGATTACCAGAGAAATCTTTTCTCCGTCTACTTTCCGTTTTCGAAGGATGAAATTCCGTCCTCCGACGGAGAAAACGACCCCCCTTTCCCCTCCCCCACCAATCCTCCCAAAATTTAAGTTCAGTTATGCATTGATTTCGTACATGATGCAAATGATAACAAAAAAAGGCGGAATTCCTCGAATCAGCGTGAGAATCTCGTCGCCGAAGATTACGGGGAAATTTTCGGGCGGCCTAACTTCCGTTTTCGGAAATCGTTGCCTACAATTTCAAGCTGAAATTATGCAATGGAATTATATTTAACAGTACTGAACAAAAGCAACATCGCGAGAGAAAAAAACGATTACGGGAAAAATCTGCACTTCGTTTAACTTCCGTTTCCGAACGTTTAAAAGACAAAACAACGTCCCCAGACGGAATACGACTCCCCCAACTAATATCCCGAAAATTTCTTCACTTTTGCATCGATCTCGGAAAAAAAAAAACGGAGGAGACTCAGCGAATCCGCGGAAGAATCTCACGTACGAATTCACCGCTGAATAGATTTTGAATGTCGTAAGATAACGCTAAAATATTGATGACCGGTAAATTTTAACTTTTGGCGCAAAATTGGCTCAGATTTCGTCGAAATGGCGATTTTTTAGCAGAATGGCGCAAGAACAACGTTTTGGCGCGGGCTGGCGCAATTGGCGCAGGTCTGGCAGCCCTGAATTTAGCATTTAATTTTTTTCCCCCAGAAAAACTTGAAGAACCAACAAAATTTTTTAAGTTAATGAAAATTTGCTTTCTATCTCAGAAAATTAAATCAAATGGCGATTTTCCGTAATTTCAGCGGTGTTTCCGTACTTCCGTAACAGCAACCAAAAATCCGTAAAATTACGGAAAATCCGTACTAGTTGGCATCTATGAGTTTGGCACGTCTGAAAATAGTAGGAAAAAGTAGGAACGCTGTGATCTCTGTGAATGGTATACAGTAAAGAAGAAATTTCTCAATAACATTTTTAGAAGCGGCGATACAGCTGCAAACTGAAGTACATGAACACCACTTACAGACAGAAATGTGAACTACAAAATTACACATATACTAGTCTGAAGTGTTCTACAAGGTAATAAATAGCATCCGGTGTTGAAAGAATTTTTTAAATCGGACATGTAAAAGCAGTGATATTGAGAAAAGCAGATTAAGCATTTGCGCCCCTAGTGGCGAAATTGTGCACTAGTTCGGAAAGAAAACACACACACATAGATAGTTTGCATAGTTAGTAAGTAGTATCTGACCGAAGAAAGAATGTTTTAAATCGGGTTTTTAAGTTACGCAGATATTGCTGTAAACGGAAACGTGAGATTATGCCTTCTGGTGGCAGCCTTGTGCACTAAGAAAAATTAAAATATATGAGAAACATTTCAGCATGGAAACGCCCTCCAACAAAGCAAGAATTTTTCAAATCGGAGTCTTAGAAGCAGAAATATCGAAAAAAATAACATATGCGTTTACGCATACTGGCGGAAAAACTATGCATTATTTTAAGAAGTATTCTTAAAAGGTTGTTCGATGCGAGCTGTATCAGTCCACGAAAGAATTTTTTCCATCGAGCTTTCAGGAGCTCAGATTTTGCTGCAAATACATCAGGTACAGAAATTAACACTTACGCCCCCTGGTAGCCAAACCATTCTTTATCAAATATTAGAAATTACATGCAAAGGGTTCCCCATCAGGAGCTATATTCAGTGTAGAAAGAACTTTTCAAATCGGGGTTTTAGAAGCAGAGATATCGGAAGAAATGCAATTTACCTTTACACCTCCTAGAGGAAAGTCTATGCATTACTTGAAGATTTCGAAATTATATGAGAAACATTTTACACCGGAAACGTTATCTAACAAAGAAGGATTTTTTCAAATCCGACTCTTAGAAGAAGAGATATCGACAAAAATCAGATATACATCTACGCCCCCTGGTGGAGAAACCATGCAATATTTTAAGAAGAAAATATTCTCAAATGTTTATCAACATGAGCGGTATCAGTCCACGAAAGAATTTTTTTTCAATCGAGCTTTAGAAGCTCAGATTTTTCTGCAAATACCTACAAAGCAGAAATGATCTCTTACGCCCCCTGGTGGACAAACCATATTTTATAAAAAAATTAGAAATTACAATCAAAACATTTTCCATCAGGAGCTCTATTTGGTGCAGGAAGAATTTTTTCAAATCAGAGTTTTAGAAGCAGAGATATCAGGGAAAGCACAATTTACCTTTACTCCCCCTAGCAGGCAGTCAATGAATTACTTGAAAATTTTGAAATTATATGGAAATTATGTCGCGCAGGAAACTATCTAACAAAGAAGAAATTTTTCAAATCGAACTATTAGAAGTAGAGATATTGACAAAAATAAGATATGCGTTTACGCCCCCTGGCGGAGAAACCATGTAATATTTTAAGAAGAAAATATTTTGAAAAGGGATTTATCAACGTGAGTAGTATCGGTCCACGAAATATTTTTTTCCATCGAGATTTTAGAAGCCCTGATTAGGCTGCAAACATATCAGAAGCAGAAATTAACCCTTATGCCCCCTGGGGCCAAACCATTTTGTACCAAAAACTAGAAATTACATGGAAAATATTTTTATTCAGGAGCTGCATCCGCCGCAGAAAGAATTTTTCAAATCGGAGTTTTAGAAGCAGAGATATCGGGAGAAATGCAATTTACTTTTACGCCCCCTAGCAGAGAATCTAAGCGTAACTTTAAAAAGTGACCTTACCTAAAATAGTCTTCGACATAAATAGAATCAAAAGGTAAAAGAATTTTTTCAATCGGCCGTTTAGAAGCAAATATATGGAATAAAATGTATTTTGAATTTGGCATTATCTGCATTTTATGCCCTCTGGAGGCAAAATTGTGATTGGAGGAAAAAAGAAAAAAAAAAAGAACGAAATAAAGGATCATCATTCGCACATTTCAAGCTTCCCAATGCAAAAAAGAATTTTTGAAATCGGGCAATTGGTTGCAGCTATATCAATATGGTGTCCACAGACGGACGGACAAACCGATAACTTAAGCACAATATTTTTTACAGAAGACGTGCTAATAAAGGCACATACAAAATGCCTAGCTACCACTCAAAACTTGAGCATGAAAAGACTGCCGGCTTTCTTCCGTCCTTGGCTCCCAGTAACAGCGCCTCCTCGCTTTAGTTTTCCCCATGGCAGGACTAGATAAAACAAGAAAGATGACACCAAATTTTCCGGTGTAATTATCACGTCTTTTTAATCCATTCTAACGCAAATGAAATTTATCAAAGCTATTCAAAGTCAACGGAACCGATATGGAAAACAATGGTATTTGACAGAAGAAAGACGTTTTTCAATCGGGTTTTTAATCCCTCAGATATTGCTGTAAACGGAATCGTGAGCTTACGCCTTCTGGTTGAAGACTTGTGCATTAAGAAAAATATGAATTTATTGGGTTGTCGGAAAAGTCATGACGTGTTTTGGCACCCGATGGCGGTTGGGCGGTTTTGGAAGTACTAGAGGCATGCACAGCTCTGTTATCGCAAGGGCATTCGACAGGTGCCAGTTCTAGCTGCAGTCTAAAAGGAACAGTGAGCGATTTGGTTGATTTGTGGATATTTGACATCAAATTGAAGATGGAAGACCAAGCTGTGCATTTTCGCCATATTTTACTTCCATAAAGGGAAGAACGCGCATCAAGCATGTGAAAAGTTGCATAAAGTGTACGGTGATAATGCTTTACAAGAACGTCAGTGCCAGCGGTGGTTCGCAAAATTCCAGGCTGGTGATTTTGACCTCAACACTGCTCCTCGGTCCGGGAGGCCAACCGAGGTTGATGACCAAATCAAGGCATTGATTGAGTCAAACACATGATACACGACACGAGAGATTGCAGACACATTGCACATCCATCATTAAAGCGTTCACGACTACCTGAAGAAGCTGGGATACGTAAGCAAGCTCGATGTGTGGGTTCCTCATGAACTCAAAGAAGCTCAATATGCTCCTTAAACGTGAGGAAAACAATATTTTTTTTAAGCGACTGATAACTGGTGACGAAAAGTGGATTGTGTACAACAATGTGCTGCGCAAACGGTCTTGGTCCCAACGTGCTGCTTCGCCTCAAACGACATCCAAAGCAGACATTCATCAGCGGAAGGTTCTGGTCTCAATGTGGTGAGATTTTAAAGGTATCATATTTTTCAAGCTCCTACCACGGAGCCAAACAATCAATTCGAATGTGTACTGTCGGCAATTGGACAGTTTGAACGAATCCATCATTAAGAAACGTCCAGAGCTCGTTCATCGTAAAGGTGTTGTGTTCCATCACGACAACGTGAGACCACACACAAGTTCGATCACCCGCCAAAAATTATTGGAGCTTGGGTGGGATGTGTTGCCACACGCAGCATACTCACCCGACCTTGCGCCGTCAGATTTCCACTTGTTTCGCTCTCTTCAACAGTCCTTGTGTGGTATAATGTTCAATTCAGATGAGGCTGTAAATCAGCACCTTATACAGTTTTTCGCCACGAAAGACAGGTTCTTCTATGAACGAGGCATTCTGCAGCTCACTGAAAGATGGCAAAAGGTTATCGAACAAAACGGGTATTATATCATTGATTGATCTTTGTTTTTTCTATCAATAAATGACCTTTGCAAAACATGGCTAAAACATTTTATGACTTTTCCGACAACCCAATATACACTGATGGAAAAAAATCCCAACACCAAGAAGGGGTTGTTTTAGATAAACGACAGTTGGTAGGCGGTGAGAGTACATCTGTAAGATGACGTCTATGCAAATTTCGCGCTCGTCGCATACGTGTGGCGCTAGTAGCGCCCCTCGGAACATGCAAAGCAGGTTTGCTGTAAATACGCGCTGTAACGTTCGTGAGCGTTAGTTATCGCTAAGATTCGACGTAGGGTGTTGATGTTAGTCAAGAATGCCTTTAAGAAGACGAAGAAGCCATTATCAACAGCTCACGGAGTTTGAACGAGGTCGTGTAATAGGGCTACGAGAAGGTGGATTTTCTTTCCGCAATATTGCAAAATGATTTGGCAGGAATGTAGCCACTGTGCATGATTGTTGGCAGCGGTGGTCAAGGGAAGGTACTGCCTCAAGAAGACCTGGTTCCGGCCGGCCACGTGGCACTACTGAGAGGGAAGACCGCCGTGTAAGGCGTATGGTCGTGGCGCATAGTACCGCGTCTGTGGCAGCAATTCGAGCTGCAGTTGCCACCTCAGTGACACAACGAACTGTTACAAATCGGTTACTTGAAGGACAGCTCCGAGCCAGACGCCCTGTTGCGTGCATTCCACTTACTCCAAACCACTGCCGTTTGCGACGTCAGTAGTGTCAAGCTAGAGCTCATTGGAGGACGAAGTGGAGATCTATTGTGTTTTCTGATGAAAGCCGGTTCTGCCTGGGTGCCAGTGATGGCCGTGTGTTGGTTAGAAGGAGGCCAGGTGAGCGCCTGCAACCAACCTGTCTGCGGCCGAGATACACTGGACTTACACCTGAAGTTATGGTCTGGGGAGCAATTTCCTATGACAGCCGCAGCACTCTCGTGGTTATCCCACGCACCCTGACGGCACAGCTGTACATCGGTCTGGTGATTCAACCTGTTGTGCTGCCATTCATGAACAGCATTACATAGGGTGTTTTTCAACTGGATAACGCTCGCCCGCATACCGCTGTTGTAACCCAACCTGCTCTACAGAGTTTAGACATGTTGCCGTGGCCTGCTAGATCACCAGATCTTTCACCAATCGAGCATGTATGGGACATCATTGGACGACAACTCCAGCGTCACCCCCAACCAGCATTAACCGTCCCTGTATTGACCGACCAAGTGCAACAGACATGGAACTCCATCCCACAAACTGACATCCAGCACCTGTACGACACAATGCATGAACGTTTGCGTGCTTGCATTCAACATTCTGGCGGTTACACCGGTTATTAATGTACCAGCATTTCACATTTAAAATGGCTCTTCTCGCGCTTACAATAAGCTGTGATCTTGAAACTTTAATCGATTAAATATGTTACCTATACAAATGTATTGCCGCCATTTCATTCCTCTACAACTATTTTTTCGTGGTGTTGGGATTTTTTTTCCGTCAGTGTATGAGAAACATTTCGCACCAGAAACGCTCTCCAACACAGAAAGAATTTTTCAAATCGGACTCTTAGAAAAATTGATAGTGATAAAAATAAGATATGACTTTATGCCCCTTGGTGGGAAAACCATGCATTATTTTAAGAAGAAAGAATTCGCAAAAGGTTTTTCCCCATATGAGCGGTATCAGTCCAAGAAAAAAAAAAAAAATGTTTAGTCGAGTTTCCAGCAGCCCAGATTTTGCTGCAAATACATCAGAAGCAGAAATTAAAACTTATGCTGCCTGGTGGCCAAACCATTCTTTACCAAACATTAGAAATTATATGTAAAAAATATTTTCCATCAGGTGTTGTATGCGATACAGAAATATCGCAAAGGTAAATTGCGTTATTTCTGCTTCAAATTGGAGTTTTAGAAGCAGAAATAACGCAATTTACCTTTTCGCCCCTAGCGGAAAGTCTATGATTTCCTTGAAAGTTTTGAATTTATATGAAAAACATTCGCATCGGAAACACTATCCAACAAAGAAGGAATTTTTCAAATCGGACTCCTAAGAAGTCGAGATATTGACAAAAATAAGATATGCATCTACGCCTCCTGGCATAGAAACCATGCATTATTTTAAGAAGAAAATGTTCCTAAAAGGTTTGTTGACACGAGTAGTATCGGTCCACAAACAACTTTTTTTTTTTTTTCATTCGAGATTTTAGAAGCTCATATTTTGCTGGAAATACATCAGAAGTGGAAATTAAGACTTATGCCCCCTGGTGGCCAAACCATTTTTTACAAAAAATTAGAAATTATGTGCAAAGGATTTCTCATCAGGAGCTGCATCTGCGGCAGCAAGAAATTTTCAAATCGGAGATTTAGAAGTCGAGGTATAGGGGAAACACAATTTACCTTTACGCCCCGTAGCGAAAAGTCTATGCATTACTTGACAATTTTGAAATTATATAAAAAACATGTCACACCAGAAACTATCTAATAGAGAAAGAATTTTTCAAATCAGACCATTAAGAAGCTGAGATATTGACAAAAATAAGATATACATGTACGCCCCCTGGGAAAGAAACCATGGATTATTTTAAGAAGAAAATACTTGGAAAAGGTTTATTGACATAAGTGGCATCGGTCCACGAAATAATTTTTTCAATTGAGATTTTAGAAGCTCAGATTTTATGGCAAATACATCAGAAACAAAAATTAACACTTACGCCCCCTAGTGGCCAAAGTATTCTTTACCAAAAATTAGAAATTATATGCAAAAGATTTTCGATCACGAGCTGTATCCGCTAAAGAAAACGTTTTTCAAATCAGAGTTGTAAAAGAAGAGATATCAGGGAAAACGAAATTTACTTTTACGCCCCTAGCGCAAAATCTATCTATGCGTAATTTGAAAAAGCAACTATTCCTAAAATACTCTTCAACATAAATGGAATCGAAAGATAACAGAATTTTTTCAATTGGATGTTTAGAAGCAAATATGTGGAATAAATCGTATTTTTGAATTTGACATCATCTGCATTTTCGCCCTCTAGCGGTGAAATTGTACATCACACAAAAAAACAAATGAAGGATTGTCTTTCGTATATTTCAAGCTTCCCAATGCAAAAAGAATTTCCCAAATCGGACTAATAGTTGCAGAGATATCGTGTCTACAGAAGGAAAGACAAACCAACAACATAAGCACGATCTTTTTTTACAAAAGACGTGCTAAAAAATTAAGAAAACTATTTTTCCGAATTCTTCACGTAACTGGCTGAAATTTGTACACATACTATAATTGGCTAGGAGATGATGACCTTAAAAATTTCAAGTGAATTGGCAAAAACGTTTTTAAATTAGCTGTAAAATGCCGATTACGAATTCTGGGCATGCCAGCCACATGATAAAGAGCAAAAAAAAAAAAAAAAAAAAAAAAAAAAAAATCATGGCCCGTTTAAAAAGTTTTTAATTAATTTACGTGAAATCTGGAGGGCTCATTCCTATTAGCGATTTATGGCGATCAAAATTTCAGAGATTTTCATGAAAAATCCACAGAAATAAACTTTTGTCACTTTTATTCCACTTGAAAAAATCCTCGAGAACCCGCTGGCTGCTGTGGGCGGGGTTACGGGGGAGGTGCAGTGTGTGAGTCACTGCCTCTTGCTTCGTTATGAAGCTCGCTCTTGCTGCTGCAGTGAGTCGCGTTTATAACTCGTGACCCCACCCACGTGTTCGACAGGGATGGGTGTTTAACAAAACAATCTATTTTTGTTTCAGCATTTCTTTTTTTATCAGACAAAAAACAAAAAAACAACAATGCAAAACTAAAGCTAAATTGAAAAAAATATAAGGGCACACTTAAGAAAAAGGTGAGAATAGTGACAAAATTTTAAAAAAGGTAACAAAAAGTGACAAATTTAAAAAAAGGTGAATAATAGTGAGAAAAGTGACTTGCACAAATGTCTGAAAATACCATCCCCAGATCAAAAAATGCCCCCCCCCAAATAATCCTCCAAAATTTCTTTTCAGTTTTGCATCAATCTCAAGAATTACCTTAGTGATGCCAAAAAAAAAAAAAAAAAAAAAAGCGGAATTCCGCAGAAGAATCTCATGTATTTCTCTAAGGTTTTTTGAATGGCTGTAGATTTAGGGGTAGGTAGGAAGCTAATTTCTTTACATCATTCCACATTGGAGTAGCGGATTTCAATTTGACTTCCCTGGATAAGGCCGTGGTAATTTTACAGCCCTTTGTTATCTTTTTTATGCTTGTTAATTATAATTTGAAACAAATGTTTGGTCATTCTAATGTAGTATCCGTCTGGAGCCATCCAGATATTTTAAAGGGACAGCATAAACACCTGCCTTGCTGGAAAGAGTGGGGTTATCAGTATTTCTCTTCGGCATGCTGTATAAAAATGCAAGAGACCTTATTTGCTGACACCACAGTTCATCTTCTTGAGTTTGTACAACATTTGGTATGTAGGGAATTGGGCTCAGATAGGGCATTTGTGGCTTAGAAAGATTGAAAAGTAAGATTTTGGCTTTTCCAACTGATTTATGTATCTGGTTCAAAGAATATCCTGCATCAGTGGCCAATTCAATGACACTTCTTAGTTTTCATTGTCTAGAATGGGAGATAGCAAAGGCTCTTCTAATTTTAGAATGAAAGACAGTAGTTTTGTATTCTGTGGGACAAAAAGAGCTGCAGAGCATCAGGTTGGGGACGGACTTGGCTGTACAGTAGACTTCTGTACAAAGACTATTATCAGACGACTTATTCATTAAAACATCTACATAAGGTAAGATGTGTTCAAGATCCAGAGTGAAACTGATTGTAGGGTGTATATTATAGATTTTATCAAGGAAAAATGGGAGTCTCTCCTTTGCGTCAAGCCATATGAAAAATATGTTGTGCACACACATTGTAGCCAGGTGGTAGGCCATGGGTGATGCTGCTCAATTGGGCGATGGATTGCTTCTGTGAGGACTCTATTAGAGCGCCATTAGTCTTTTTATAGATTTGTCCTGGGAATTTGAAAAAGTTAGTACAGTAGATTCTGGTTAATTGGGCCACTATCAGAGCAGCCACTTAATTGGGGCCTAACTGTTCTAGCCTCGACGTGTCCTAATTAATTGGAACCTACTGCATTTGAGACCAAGTCCATTAGCTTGAAGGTGTTTAGGCAAGGCTCCTGTGAATAAAGTGATTTATTCTGAAGGCTTCTTGCATGGAAACTGAAAAGTAAAGGGAAACCACATCAAAGCTGCCGACAAAGCCACTTTGTAGGGCAGTGAGTTGCTTGGCTTTCGCAATAAAATCCAGAGTGGAAGTTATTATAAAGTCTGATTCACAGAGAGAAATAGCCAGGAATGTGGATAGTGCTTTCTCTAAATGATACGTCGATGCAGACTTCCTGGATATGTGCATCTTAATGGATTGCTGGGCTTGTGATGCTTAGAGTGGTGGACAAATGTATTGGCACACAGCCGATTCCTGTTATTGTATAAAATTAATAGTAAAAACAATTGCAGCCCAATAAACTAGTCGCATAATAATTAGATGATGTTCGTCATGCAATAATACTGAAGAAAAATATTGTTTACATACTTTCAAAACTTCGAAAGCATTTGCAGATACAACAGGGTGTCTACCATTTTCAGGAGACTCAATTTCTTGACCTTTCCTTGACTTTTACGGGACATTTCTTGACCCTAAAGCTAAGTTTTCTCAACTATTCTTTCTGTCAACAGTATAGGAGTTTGGCCATTTTAATTAATTAAATATAAAATCTCATTATGTAATTCAGAAATTAAAAGGGTAAATTGAGTATATAAAATGTTTTCTAAAAAGTTAAAATAAATATATTTTTTTTTACCAATAAGCTTGCATTTAGTGAAAAACTCAAAATATCACACTATGAAGAATTACTGGCAACCGGGAAACCTGCACGTTACACACAAAAGTACGTTAAGCGAGTATAGGAAGTATGCTATAAAGGTTTAGAATATAGAATTAACTTTTTTACGGGTCTTATAGAGGTTATTATTAAAAAAAGTTGGTGGTCAAATTTTCGAACTAAATCCTAGTTCGCCATCAGGACTACATCACTGGAGTAGTTGCTGCCACTCAGTTGGAAGAGTCCAACTGCAATTATCGTTAATTGTGGTACATCTTCTTGCTATTTTGATCCCTTCTTCTGGTTTCCTCTTTACTAAGTTTGACTGGTGGGCGATTATTCTTACCGAGTCCCAATTTATGGAGTGTCCATTTGCTTGTATATGTCTGTCTAGCCCTGTTTTGTTACTAATGTTCCTAATAGCTGCTTGGTGTTCTTTTATTCGGACTTTAATACTCCTCCCTGTTTCTCCTATATAGCTGAGTCCGCAGTTACAGTTGATGCAATATATTACTCCTTCTTGCAACTGGATGCCCACTTCTTTCTGCTTTAAAGCTGGCAGGAATTTCTTTAATTTGTTACTTAGATCTGGAGCAAGCCTGATATTATATTTTGCTCCCATCCTCCTCAGTTTTTCGAAAAGTCACTTGTGGTACGTAATTTTGCTGGTGCATCGATTGTAACTGCGGACTCAGCTATATAGGAGAAACAGGGAGGAGTATTAAACCTGAATGAAAGAACACCAAGCAGCTATTAGGAACATTAGTAACAAAAGAGGGCTAGACAGACATATACAAGCAAGTGGACACTCCATAAATTAGGACTCGGTAAGAATAATCTCCCACCAGTCAAACTTAGTAAAGAGGAAACTAGAAGAAGGGATTGAAATAGCAAGAAGAAGAAGTACCAAAATTAACGATAATTGCGGTTGGACTCTTCCAACTGAGTGGCAGCAACTACTCCAGTGACGTAGTCCTGATGACAAACTAGGATTTAGTTCGAAAATTTGACCATCAACTTTTTTGAATAATAACCTCTATAAGAACCGTAAAAAGTTAATTCCAGAGTACAATATGAATAGAGGTACCATAAATTCATTTACGACTAAGGTTTAGACTGTTATCAACAATTAAAATTAATAGCAATTTATTTCAATTTTTGCTAACACTATTTACTCAGCAAATAAATGCTATTCAAAACAGCTTCACACTTTTGCACAAAGTATCCGAACATATACACAACTGAAGACCTGTACTCAATATCAGAGCCACACTTATCAATTTCATTTACAAGCTGTTCTACGATTTTGAAAGTTTTATCGAGAATGTTTGTTAGTGTAGGTTTTCTTTAGTAATTTATTCAACTGAGTCTTCTTATGAGCCACTTTCCCTGACCATGTTTCCAGTTCAATCAAGCCCTCAGCACTAAGTCTTTTACTGTGTGAGGCTGACTATTCTTTCACATCATCAGTTTCCAAATCAAGCTTTTCAGATAGCTGGAGAATTTCTTGAACAATATTATTAATCTAACAGTTGGTTCAAATCCTTCCAAATCAGTCAAAAATTGTGGACAAAAAGTTTATGTCAAAGTCCAACCATGCATTACTGTGTCATCATTTTCCATGCACTATAGAAGTTCCTGTGATAATGCATACAAAATATTATAATCACGACTAAACTGTTTAACAGTTGCCTTGTCCTTACTAACTGTTACTAAAATAAGCTGTCTTCAGATCACAATGCAATAAATAATACGATTCAATGGTGGCAATAGTTCCTTGTTCCATAGGTTGAACTTGGTGTTAAGTTATGGCAAAAGAAAAAAAAATTACATAAGAGTATGGTCTGTTGAATATGTGGGGTGTCTAGGACACTTTCATAGAGTTTGAAAGTTTAGTTAACTCACCAGCCTCATATTTCTTATGTCCACTTTTTCTTGTAATTTTATGGATTTCTCTGACATTTTACCAATATTTCACTTTCAGCACCACTTTTTCTTTTATTGGAAGACATTTTTACAAGAATGTCCTTAACAAATCAATAAAAAAAGCAATACCAATGAGAATTCCTCCTTCTCCGATCAGAGAAGGAGGAATTCTCATTGGTATTGCGTGATATTAATAAGTTATGTTGGGAATGGGTAAAAAAATGTTGTACATACGTTATAGCGATTATGCATTAAGTAGACATGTAAAGCTCGGTATTACTGTGCATACATAAAACTAAAAAAAGGGATCTAAATCAAACATTTTCTCATTGGATAACATTTAGCCCCCAGGGCACTAATGAAGAGCTTTAAAAATCCAAATACAATGTATGACATAGTTTTAACTCTGCAGTTTGTTTGTATGTGTATGCTGCTTTAATTTCGGTTTTTATTGCATTAGCTTCTTCAGCCTGTTCCAATAACATTTTCTTTCTTTCAGTTTTTTTATTCTTCCCACAGCACATCTGATTTCCTTTTCTTTCTCTGCTTGCTGACTTTTCTGTTTTCTTAGTGCTTCTTTACATTTTGATGTAGCCTTTAGTTTTATTATTTTGAATATATGTTGAATATGTTGCCTGGTTATTTTTTTTAATATAATGTTATTCTGTCCATCTACTTAACGCTTAAAACATTCGTACAGATTTTTCAGGTGAAGTTCCATCAGGAAGTACCCAAACCTATGGTTAGGCCTTTGTTATTATTATTACTTTTTTGTGCTGCCTAGCCTAGGCCTGTTAAAAATGTTGAAAGTGTAATATTTTTGTGTTCGCATACTCAACGTGCAGTGATTTATACCAATTTTTATGGCATAATTCCATCGGAAAGTACCGAAATCTGCAGTTAGGCTTTTTTTTTTACCTAGCCTAGGCCTGATTGAAAATGTTGAAAAAAATGAAACAATTCTCCAAAAGAGTGGAAGTGACATTTGGAAAATTATACAGATGTAATTTTAAATGCCCATACATCTCTTTATACTGTTTTGCTAAAATGTGAACAAAAAAGAAAACAAGAAAGATGACACCGAATTTTTGGTTGTAATGAGCACGTCTTGAACCTTTTCTGATGCGAATTGAAATTATTAAAGTTATTCAAAGCCAATGCAACCAGTTAGAAAAATATCAACCAAATTTCTTCAATTGATAAAACATCCAGAAATAGAAACAGCTACTTACTTCCACCAGCAGCTAAAAAGTATGTAACTAAAATTAACAAACTGTGCATAAAAAGTTTCTCACAGAAGAAGGAAGGTATCGGAGACAGATTTTCAAATTGAACAGTTAAAAGAGAGAAATAAAGAAAGAAACATGATATAACTGTACGCCTAACGGGGAAAGTAAAAATATATTCATGGAAAAAACTATGCTAACAAAAAAGAACTTTTCAAATATGTCTCCTGGAAGAAGAGACAGTGAGAAAATGGTATTGACCTTTATATGCACCCTAGTGGGAATTCTGTGCATTGTTTAAAGAGGATAATGCACCACATCTCTATTGTGGAGAATGGCATACAGTAAAAATAAGAAATTTCTCAATAGGGTTTTCAGAAGCAGAAATATAGCTGCAAGCATTAGTACACAAGCACCACTTAGTGGCATAACTGCAAACTATAAAACTCCTCAAAGACTAACCTAAAGTGTTCTGCAAAGTAAATGGCATCCGTGGCTGAAAGAATTTCTTAAATCGTACATTTAGAAGCAGAGATATTAATAAAAAAAGAAAAAGAAGAAGAAACATAACCGCAGTTTCCCAAAGCCACAACTACCCCCCTTCCTCCCCCCTTACGAAACTTCTGCACGACGGCACAGTGCTGGGAAAATTTTTCTGGGCTCCTCAAACAAACAGAAGTTTTCTACAGTAACCGGGTTATACGAACACTCTGGAAAAACAATTCCTTTCCCTCTTTCATCTCAGGAGTATTGAAAAACAGATTAAACATTGGTGCCTCTAGCTGCGAAATTGGTCACTATTTTGGGAAGAAAATACACACAGCGCTTTCATAGTTAGTAGTATCTGACCGAAAAAGAATCTTTTATATCGGGTTTTTAGCCCCATAGATATTGCTGTAAACGGAAATGTGAGCTTACGCCCTCTAGTGGCAGATTTGTATGTTAAGAAAAATTTGAAATTATACGAGAAACATTTCGCAGCAGAAACACTCCTCAAAAAAGAAAGAATTTTTCAAATCACATGCTCAGAAGCAGGGATATTGAGAAAAATAAGATATACGCACCCTGGTGGAAAAACTATGCCCTATTTTAAGCAGGTGTTTTCAAAACGTTTTCCGAGGTAAGCGGTATCGGTCTACGAAAGAACTTTTTCAGTCGACTGACCTTAGATTTTGCTGCAAAAACATCGCAAGCAAAATAAATGCTTCTGCCAACTGGTCGCCAAACCATACTTTATTAAAATTTAGAAATTATATGCAAAACAGTTCTCATTGGGAGCAGTATCCAATGCAGAAAGAACTTTTCAAATCGGAGTTTTAGAAGCTGAGATATCGGGGAAACTCAAGTTACCTTTGTGCCCCCTAGTAGAAAATCTATGCATTACTTGAAACTACATGAAAAACATTTCACACCAGAAATGCTCTCCAAAAAAGAATTTTTTCTTCAAATCGTAATTTTGGAAGCAGAGATATCAACAAAAATAAGATATACATCTATGCCCCCTGGTGGGGAAACTATAAGCTATTTTAAGCAGGAGGTGTTCTCAAAACGTTTTCCGACGTGAGCGGTACTGGTGGTCTACGAAAGAATTTTTCAGTCTACTTTTTCAGAAGCTCGGATTTTGCTGCAAATACATCAGAAGCAGAAATAAACGCTTACGCCCCCTGGTGGCCAAATCATACTTTATCCAAATTTTGAAATTACATGAAAAATATTTCTTATCAGGAGCAGTATCCGACACAGAAAGAATTTTTCAAATCAGAGTTTTAGTAGCACAGATGTTAGGGGAAACGCAAGTTACCTTTATGCCACCAAGTGGAAAATCTATGCATTACTTGAAAAAGAAACTGCGCCTAAATTAGTCTTCGTTATAAATGGCATTGAAAGGAAGAAATAATTTTTTCAATCGGATATTTAGAAGCAAATATATGCAATAAAATGCATTTTAAATTCAATATCATCTGCATTTATGCCCTCTAGTGGCGCATCCGAAAAACTCGGAATGCCTGGATCATCACTCACATTTTAAGCTTCCCAATGCAAAAAGAATTTTTTAAATCGGACTAATAGTTGCAGAGATATGGTGTCCATGGACGGACAAACCGATTTGTATGCACAATCTTTTTACAAAACACGTGCTAATTACCCGTCAACTACTTCCTAGACTGCGGTAAATTCTAGAGGTCCTGAAAATTGCAATCACGGCATACAAACATGCAGCAGAATTTATTATGACTTGGAACGATTTACAGTTTCGTAATCGTACTGATCAAAACCTGTTCGAACATCATTTCTGCTGGCAGATAGCAGTACATGTGAATTCACCAATTTATGGCATAATCAACACGCGGCGGCCCAATAAGAACTGGTTTAAACATCGTGTTTGCTTCGTGATGGATTCCCATCATTCGTGAAGAAGCTCCGATATCCACGCCGCCATCGCGAAGGACGACATCGTAGTACCGTTAGCTAAAAAATCGGAGCCTCAATGTAAAACTTAAACCAGTTTTTCGCTATATACCAGTACATTGCCCAGCCCGAATGACCTGCAACGAATATTTCTGCGAAGCAAGCAAGCAGGTTATTGGTAGTTTACGTTCGACAAAAAAGCTCACTGTCGTCGGCCCACAGTTGAGAGAACCGCGGTCGGCAAAGTGCCAAGCACAGTATATGAACGCTGATAAGGAGAACGGTATCGCGGTGTGTCCCTTCAAACTTGTCTGAAGGAAGGAAATGAAGTCATCGTCATAGACTTCTTTTTAGCTCAAAATTGAAATTTGATTTTTACATAAGGCACAGAGGGGGGGGGGGGCAACGGAAAAATTGACCGTGACCTTTCCTTGACCGTTTTCTTATTTCGTGACCTGGTAGACACCCTGTACAAGGTTTGCATGTACAAAGATCACAGAGATATTTATGCAAATAAATTTTGCTTACGCCCTGGCATGTGCCTAGTATGGTAGATATATAAAAAACTCTATTCTTATCAGGTGTCAAAATTGTTGTTTTTTCAATCTATTTGCTGTTACTACCGAAATGGATAGCAGAGGTGCTGAAACAACAATCATATGTTTGCATAATCTTAACAAATCATAATCAGAAATCAGGGAAAATAGTTAAAAAAAGTCAATTTACAGTCAGAAATGTAATTAAGCATTTTAAATCGAATCGCAGCTTGGAAAAAAAAAAAGTGGCGGCCCGTGGAAGTTGACCCTCAAAGAAGAGTGAAAGATAGTACGTTCCGTCATGAAAAATCCAAAAATTTCATGAACTGAATGCACCAATGTCTTGTTCAAATCTAAAGGAAGATTTTATAACGAAGTAAATTTCTCCGTCATTTCTGTCCACGCCAGGATTCGAACCTGGATCCTCTCATTCCGGAATAAGTCACTCTACCAATTGAGCTACGCGGACATTTTATTCTGATTCCCACCTGCTTTTTTTTATGTCGTGTGCGTCCTTCTGGCAGGTACGTCACATCTCCTGGTACGTTACATCATCTCCCCCTTATTATTTTTTTTACTTTTTTTTTGTTTTTTTTTCGAAGTGCTGGAGAAGGGATACTCTTATTTTTCCTATCTCGCGGTGTGGAAAGAACATCACACCATTGCGAGATTGTGAACGGTCGGGTCATCCGGATAGTTCGGGCGCCATTATAACGAAGTAAATTTCTCCGTCATTTTTGGTCTACGCCGGGATTCGAACCCGAGGCCGCTTATTCCGGAACAAGTCGCTCTACCAACTGAGCTACGCGGACGTTTGTTCTGACTACTATCTGCCTTTATGTCGTGTGCGTCCTGCTGGCAGGTACGTCACATCTCCCCCCCCCCCGAAAGAGGGCCGGGGGCATGGCCCACGGGTCAGCCGTGGCCATGAATTGTTGCAGGCAGCCATCCACTGTAGAATGTGCACTTGAGAACTCCCAGTCAATCTGGTGTGTGGAATGCAACGTAACACACATTTATTTTTCGAAGCGCTGGAGAAGGAATTCTCTGATTTTTCCTGTCTCGCGGTTGATTTGCCACTCTTCTGTGTGGTGGAACGTATGAAGCTTGGGTGTGCACTTGTGTATGCTCGCGCTGAAAGTTATTATGCCTATTATGCCGCTGAGGGTTTTCGAAATAAGCCTCGCGAGGTGCCCGAGCATGGCGAGTTGAACCATGTTTGCCATGTCGCTCTTCATACGTTCGTATGAGGCGAAGGCATTCATGAATTGTGGCAGGGTGTCGAACCTCAAGAAAATCTTGTAAAAATGGGTCGAGCTGCTGCAATAGGGTATCCAACATGTCAACATGACTGGCATGTGGATCCCATAAGTTATATAAGCGTGTTGTTTCCAACGCAAATGCAACAGGGCTATCGTTGGGTCCTTGCTGACGAGAAAAAGTTGTTGTGCAAGGCTAGCTCGACTGAGGCCGAAAGGAAAGACCTCCAAAAATTCTGCACGGAAATTCTCATAATGAGAATCCGGGTTCGACACTCTCCACTGCCGATACCAGGTCTTAGCGGTATCCTTCAAGCAAGTGCCTGCTATTTGTACTTTGCAGTCTTCAGGAATATTGTATAGATCAAAATGATCTTCCAGATCTTCGAGGAACTTTAAGGATCCCTCCAACCCATTGAAATGAATTGTTCCTGCATGCGGCACGAAATGGGCAAGTATTCTGCTTCGCTGAGAGGATTGAACTCCCTCAGGTACGACCCGCGACTCAGAGTAATAGGAAGCTGGTGCATTACGAAATTGTGAAGAATGCCTGGGTACGTGTAGATCACTTATATCAAAGTGAGCCCCACAGGCTTCTTGCAGATGGTCGAAAAAAACACCATCACCATCAAAACTTGCCTTAGGGTGAAAAATTGAAGTTGTCTCAGGTAGTGAAGACATGGGTAATAATTGTCAAGACCTCGTGTCCGAGAAAAGTTCGGGCGCCAATTATAATGAATAAATTTCTCCGTCATTTCTGTCCACGCCAGGATTCGAACCTGGATCCTCTCATTCCGGAATAAGTCACTCTACCAATTGAGCTATGCGGACGTTTTATTCTGATTCCCACCTGCTTTTTTATGTCGTGTGCGTCCTTCTGGCAGGTACGTCACATCTCCTGGTACGTTACAATTTGAACAAGACGATTCATCCCAAAACTCTGTGCAGAGTCCTTCATCATTAAAAGAATTCTTGAAATCGTAATCACACGCGTAAGTTACGCTGAAAAATTATGAGCGGGACGTTTCGGTAGCGACTTCTACCTTCATCAGCCATGGAATGAGACATGTGGTAAAAACGTCAGTTGTTGCCAGATTCCAAAATCGCTTTCCAAATAATAGGGATGTTAAAAGGTGCGTCAGTATTGCAGGTGTTAGAGGTAAGGTAGATTTCAATGCTTTCGCGGTATCCGAGGGCATGCCGATTGCTGAACGGGGCGATTCGCTTAACATGCCAATCGGAAACCGCGGACGTATCGCTGATGGTTAAAATTGAAAGGGAGGTGGAAGGGCTACCTTTCTTAACATCAGCGATATGCTCCATCAAACGCCAGTTTATGCTGCGGTAAGTACTACCAATATAGTGGGTAACGCCTGTGGAAGTGTTGATAGGGATAGAGTAGACACCTTGTAAATCTAGAGGTTTATTGAGATCTCTGTCCTTAAGGATGAAATTGGAGGTGGTTTGACTGCAATCCTGTAGCCAAAAGACTTGAAAATAGATCAAACTTTATGAGTGAAGGACAAGCTAAAGGGGCAAAGTGCCAACAAACTGATGGGTGGTGGAAGGTTCAGGCAGTAAACTAGATCTATTCTGCGATTTAAAACTTTTGATTAGTCTATGTAATAAGAGAGGTGGAAAGCCATGCAATTTGCCATTGTTGACGATGTTCCGATATTCTAGTTGAAGAGCAGAATGGCTGTTGCAAATAAGGTTGGCCCGGTGAAAATTTCAATGCTTTCGCGGTATCTGAGCAATTGGCATGCCCTCAGATACAGCGAAAGCATTGAAATCTACCTTACCCCTAACACCTGCAATACAGATGCACCTTTTAACATCCCTATTATTTGGAAAGCGATTTTGAAATCTGGCAACAACTGACGCTTTTACCACGTGTCTCATTCCATGGCTGATGAAGGTAGAAGTCGCTACCGAAACGTCCCGCTCAAAATTTTTCAACCTAACTTACGCGTGTGATTACAATTTCAAGAATTCTTTTAATGTTTTGTGCGTTACGTGTTTTCCTGCCAATTCTTCTCACTATGATTCCTTCATCAGGCTGGTTACAGAGCAAAAGTAGCCAGAAGAAATCCATTATACCCTACAGTCTCAAACGTCTCCCACAATCTCCTGATTTGAATCCTATTAGACATGTATGGAAAGAACTTGACAGAGTGAGAAAACATGAGATACTGAACAATGAGCATTTAAAAAGACTTCTCCTTGAAGAATGGGAAAACAATTTCCTCTGAAACAATGCAAAAATTGGTGCATTCAATGCCAAAGAGATTAAGAGCTGTTATTACGAACCAAGGGTTCACTACAAAATATTAATTCATTTATTTTTCTTGTTTTATGTTCCTCTGTGCCAATATTTTTGTTCACCACTGTAAGTCTTCCCAAGAGCTTTGGAACCAGAGAGCCTAGTGGTAGTTTGGCGGCTTTCTTGAGAACGTCCATAATAGCGAGATACCTGGCAGCCCTTTGTGCTTGTGCAATCCATGAAATTAGAGGGTTTGCTCATTGGGATACAGATCCAGAATTGGAGATAACATCTTTGAGTTTCTTATCGGTCTGCTGTGTCCATAATTACTATTTAGCCCGATTTGTTTATTAGTGTCAACATTATAGATGGGTTATTTTCAAACATCAGAACTTTATTGGGTGTTCATAAAAACACATTCTGCATTAATTGCATCCATACTGGCAACTGTGCCATGAAAGTTATCTAAATTTTAACTTTTCCCCCTGTGCTTCATCAAAATATAACCAAATTACCTCTGTAAAATCCATAAATCCAACTCTTTCACTGTAAGACACATAGAGATGCCATGATGTTTTAAATTACTATGACTTGCAATGTTTTAACATACCTCATAAACAGAACAGCATTTTCCCCAGTTGAATATTTCTGCTCATAAACTTCAATTTTGAAAATACAGGACATATAAAAATTATTTTACATTCCTGTTTGTAAATTTTAGTTCTTTGAAATGCATGCACAATTGTGGTAATACAAACAATATATTTTATTCAGAAAACATTAAGTTTTTACATTCTGTGCTATGTTTGACCCACTATATGGAAAATAGGGGTGAAAGCTAGAAAGCATTGTCAAGACTGACAATGTTTTCTCTCTTTAACACCCTTCACCTTCGTACCATAACAAATTGGGAACTGTGCTAGTCACATTTATCTTCATTTTTTAATGTAATGGCACTTTTTATTGTGCATAAGAGAATTAAAGTTTACACTTTAAAAAGAAATAGACAGAATCTGTAGCTTTTTTTACTGCCAATCCGTACTTCTAATTTTCATCAACATATTGAACAGACTCCAGAATGTTTAAATACATTTTTTCAACAGTATCAGCTCTAAAACTGCCAACTGAACACTTAGTTTTTGATTGAGAAGAGCATTTTACTTATTGTCCACCAGAAATCATGACTCCCGATTAATTTTTTCTTCCAATAATCAGTTCTATCAGCAAAAAACCATTTAGGATCCAGTGATAAACCCCTTTGCATGAGGATTATATTACTAAGTTTGGATAAGCAGAAACTACCCATAAGTTAGACGTTATTTAACCGGAATTCAGTTCTGTATGTCTTTACAAGAAATTTCCAGAAGATTTACACATACTGGCCACTAAATTAGAAAATTTTATTTAACAGTGTTAGTGCGACGCAGCCGATGCGTCGACCCGCGCATCTTATGCTAAAAGTGCGGCAGGCCGAATGATCGGCCTTCGATTTTGATCAGAGTATTTTCCGAATCAGACGGCAGATATCAGTGTCAATGATCATATCATTTATCAATCATATCATTTTGAAATGGAATCTCCATGAATCATATCTTCCAACAGCGATATTATCGAAAGAATCGTAATATGGTATGGCGTAACAGTCGTATCGTGAAATAGTTTGCGCTTGCTATCGGCTTCCCACACACTTTCTCCGTGTGATGGGAGAAAGGCTACTTTAGCCAAAACTTTTCCTACTGCAATTGAGACAAGGCTGTTCACTTGGCGTTGTTGGTGAATTACAAAACGTTGTACTGTCGGAAATCACTTTTTCGAGCCCCGTTTGAAGTGCAATACTGCACAATTCATTGCAACGTGTGGTCCCGCGATGACAGAGTGTGTAGTTTTTTTGTTTGTTTTTTGCGGACTTTTGAGATGCGCGAGAACGAAATGCGGTGTTTTATTACTAGAAGCTCTTCACATACATTATTCATTTCTGTTTTTTCCAAACAGACTCTTTATTATATATAAATGTCAACAATTCTGTTGTTGCATTATTTACCGTTTCTCACGTTATTGTTGAAATGCTTTCAGGAAACGTTTAAAATATAGAAATAAATAAGTAATAAACGTTTCAAAATGTTACTCACATTTGATCATGAAGCATTCCTGGATATTGCAGTCCTTCGTAGTCTATTGTGATGAAATCTTCAAATGGTTAGGTGAAAGCAGTAAATGAGTATCACTCTTTTTGAGTCGTTATTTAAAAGATGATATTTAAGAACATTAAAATAACTATATATTCCGAACCTTATGTTGAAGGGGAGTCGAATTGGTAAAAAATATCTTGTATTGACGAAAGTTCGATCTTCGTTTCCCGTAGCACCAAATTCTCATACTAGTTTCAACTACCATTTCGTAGTCTTCTTCAGTGGGTATAAATGATGTATCATTTCATCATTCATGTTGTTTCTTGGCCACCTATCTCAAATCCACTGGCAGAGTCAAAAGTTTCACATAGGCAGAACCACCGCATTCGGATTTTGGTTTGAGTGTGCATCTCACGTCGTGCGCGTTGCTAATTGGATCGTACGAATTTGTTCCCGATTCTAATTCCTCGGGTGTCGCCACCTTCTGTTTGTCAATAGACTTATAATTTATCTTGTTTCTGTACTTTTTATTTTTATTATGGTCTTTTTTCTTTTTCTATAAGGTATCTCCAAGCATATGGAAGATCCACTGGGTCATTATAATTACAATGTCTCTCCAGTTTTTTCTATCATCACCGCTTCCGATGTTAAAATTTGAGTTTTTGTTTTATTTGATGTTATTAATTTTGCTTCAGGTCAATCTGGGACAGCTTCATTTTCAATGCAGTGTTGAATTAAAGATGTTTTGTTCTCTTTTTTGTTCCAGTTGGATATATGGTCTCCCAATCTGGTCCTAAATCTACTTTTAGTACTGCCTATGCATATTTTATTCTTTTCTTCAGTTCCTTTCGTTTCCGTAGAGTATTTTGTTGGTATACAGTGTACTGTATAGTGTATACCAACAAAATACTAACGCTTTATTGAGTATTGATCTTTTTTCGCTTCCTGTTGTCAATATGGTTTCGTTATCGATAACCGTCTCCGCCAGTATCATTTTTTCTTTCGCGCATTCCTTCTTTAAAATATTCGTTAGTGGAAGAATGTAGGGAAATTTACTTGCAAATTTCATTTCAGTTTTGGGTTTAATGTTGTTGTTATTAACAGATTTTTTCATATTTTCAAGTATTTCTTCAATAACTTTTTTCTGTATCCAAACTTCATAGTGTTTTGGTTATCCAGTTAATTTCTAAAATTTCTTTATTTTTATTCTTTTAGTGGGTTAAAGCTCTTTTTACATAGAATTGTAATGCTGATCTTTTATATTTCCATGGATGGCTTGAATCAATCGGAATAATTGCTGGAATAAACGTTGGTTTTCCATAGACTTCATATTCAACCATATTGTTGTTTCTAAATAAAGAAATGTCTAAAAAATGTAGTCTGTTAATTTCTTTTTCCATAGTAACTTGTATTAATGGATAAAAGCTATTGTATTTTTGTATGAATGCATCAAGGTCTTTTTCAGATTGCTGCCAGAAGATAAGGATATCATCTACGTATCTCAAATATATTAACAGCTTATTTTCATTGAGTGGTTTAATAAGTTTATTTTCTATGATTTTTAACAGTATGTGCACTCCATACAAAACCAACCTATATATCAGTTATTAAAGGTAAGTATGAATGTATTAATTTACTACAAACTTTCACTTTCATACCGTACAGAATTTCAAATACAGAATTTGCATTTATCTGTTCCATATCAATATGCGCTGAATCAATATGTACCAGTACGATGTATGTTATTCCATGAATAGACTTCCTGCTAATTAGTAAAAAAATAAATCCCAAATTTGTCAAACTGACTTTTCCCTGAAGTTATTCTTCACATTAAAAAAAAAAAAAAAAAAAAGATTAAGTACAGTATACAGCAATTTTCCATTATGTCTTAAAATAATGTTTAATAAATGCATCCTTCCAGTTCTTACTTTTGGACCAGTGACATGGACCTTAACTAAAAAGGACATACAGATGCTGTGAACAACTCAAAAAAGCATGGAGAGACAGCAGTTTCGTGTCTTTTACATACCTATAAAATGTAAAATCCTTTTATATTGCGATTGAAGCAACCAAAAGCCCACACAACACGAAAGTAGCACACTCATACACTGGCGTGCAAAAAATAAGGACGAGACGGTCTTTCGAATGTAACGTCGTGCAGAAGTGCTCCACATCGACTCAAATTATACCATAAGATCCCCGAGATGTAAGAATATGGGACAAGTAAGCAAAACCGTCGAAACAAGGAATACAAAGGCACTTTATTGAAAAGGTAGCTTCGAGCACAACTGGACAGAAGACAGAAACGTCCATGTGACAGACGGCTGCCAAGAAAAATCTAGTCTTTAGTAGGGGATATGATCGCTCCTGACTGCGTTGCAGGATTTACAACATCTGTCCATGCTCAGGACCAGGTTGTCAAGGAGCTGTTGATGCATCACGGCCAATTCCTCTTGTAGCGCCAATCGCGGCTGTGGAATCGTTGCTGGCGGCTGGTGACGTGCTGCCAAGCGTCTCCCGAGAAGGTCCCACACGTGTTCGATTGGGTTTAGGTCCGGGGACCTTGCGGGCCAATCCATGCATTGAATATCTTCACTCTCCAACAGCTCTGCGACAGCCACTGTACGATGAGGTGTAGCGTTGTCATCTATGAAGAGGAACTCAGGACCCACAGCAGCTATAAACAGACGCACGTGAGGCAGGAGAACCTCGGTATAATAGTGGACACCAGTGACTGAACCTCCTTGGATGATGTGGAGGTCAGTACGGCTACCAAGCATGATACTGCCCCAAACGAGAACTCCGCCACCTCCAAACCGGTCCCTTTCGATGATGTTGGAGGTGTAATTGCGTGTTCCCTGCTCTCTCCAGATGTGTATACGTCCAGAATCGCTCGTCAGACTAAATCGGCTCTCATCAGTAAAGAGAACTGGACCCCATTGCTGATGTGTCCAGTTCTTGTGTTCCTGGCACCACAGAAACCACCGTCTGCGACAAGCAGGCGTTAATGGCACACACCGTACTGGTCGTCATGCAAATAGACCACTTTTGTGCAGCCTCCTGGCCACGGTAAAACACGATAACGGACGTCCAGTTGCACGTGCCTTGCGATTTCTCCCGCTGTCTCTTCTCGTCCGTAGGACAATATACCGGTCGTCCGCCGCCGTGGTTGCTCGTGGAAGACCACTGCTAAACTCTCGGACAGCTGTACCTGTCATTTGAAATGCTCTCCAAGCTCGTGAAACGATGCTGTGAGCGATCCCGAACTCCTCGGCAACACTAGTCACACTTCCACCTTCTTCCAACTTCCCAATGACACGACCTCTGGTAAAGTCATCCAGATGTCGTTTACTGGATTGCCTGTTGGCCATATCACACGGTGGCAGCAACTCAACGTCGTTCAAACCAATGTACGCCGTGCAATAGCTTTCACCGAATTGCTGAGCATACACCGCCCATGTGCTTTATACCCTTCCGACCCCCCCCCCAGGTCATGCTGCATATATGCGCGTGCACTAGTGAATTTAGCACGATGACCGCTCATATTATGACCTCTTCAAAAGCACTTCAACCTGTAAATGGGAGATTTTAAAGTCTTTGGAATCGTACACTTTCAGAACTTGTGTAAACTGTTAATAGTTTCATTTCTTAATTTAGTAGTCTGAAACCAAACCAGACGTTAAAAAACACATTAAATTGAAGTCAAATGTATACACTAGTTTCATATTGAAAGTTACAACAGATCATTTATTTTACTTCTAGGCTGTGCTACGAGGAGGAAAAACATTTAAAATTGCACTGGGTTTTATGTTGTTTTTGAGCAATACTTATTATAGAAAACTTATAAACTTGCATTTTCTTTCTGAATAATTTTGATGCCCATCTGCTTTTCTGACTTCTTTTAAGTTGTGTGCAGCCCATATATATTTCTTAATATTCACTACACTTTTAACCAAATTGTTCATGTTACCTAATATGCTAGTCATTTCTGAAAGTTACTCTTTCAATTTTTAGTTACAGCCATGCATCAGTTTATTTTTAAAGCACTAGATGACACAGGTTGCATGATGGGTGTTGGCCATCAAGACATGCAGGCAGGCCACAGCAGAGACCATCGCTCAAACAAAGAAAGAAAAGCAAAAAATAAACAAGCTTCTCTTAGATTTATGACAACCGCAATTGAGCTACTACTAGAATGAACTTTTAAGCAGTGCGCGAAAAACACTTTTAATTAAACACCGGGTCTTCGGCACTGCATTTTTTTTTCTTTACTTTTGATAGCAAAGACATAACAGAGAAACTACGTTTACGGGAAAAAAATTAAAATATGCACTATTTGAATCGTATTTTTAGAAACTGGGAAGAGCAGTGTTTTTCGGTTTTTTTCGAAAACAATTTTTGTAAGTATTTTACTGTTAAAAAAAAGTGTGAATCACTGTAGATACTAATTTTCTAAGAATACTGCTCACTGTCAATGGTTGATCGGAGGATTTTCACCGTCATCGTTAAATTCATCAAATGTTTACCTAATCGAAAAAATATTTGGAAACGTGAATGAATAAAAAATTATAGTAGGATAAAAATGTGAATTTAAACACAGTATTTCTGTCCTATGTAACGAAATGGTTTAACTTTAGGGGTCGACTCATAAAATGACTGTTTTCTACGCATCCCCAGTTTAATAGGACTACAGCTGTTAACGCGTGTACAGCACATACAGCAACATTTGCTCCCAAGATGACTAAATTAACACTTTGGCAAAACCTTAAATTTTATTATAAATACCATACATACTCGCACAAAAGCCGGAAGTTTCTGGAATAATTTTTTTTTTTTTTAAGTGAAAGTGTCTGCTTTTATATGCAGGTCCCGTTTTTTTGCCAATTTCTAGCTGTTGAAATAGGAGAGGAGGGCTTGGTTTATACGCAAGTATATACGGTATGGGATGTAAGGTCAGGTGATGCGTAACATCACAGCCTCTCCTTGACAAATGTCAACCCCGCCTTCTCGCGGTGCATCCTGTTCCCACTAAAGGGGCTCTGACGACCGCCAATAGCGGTATAACTATACCATCGGGATTAGAGGAAATGCTATCCCACACTCACCAACCCACTTGGCCAGCGTGGTGAGTTATGGCCAAACCCCTCCAAAATGACTCCACAACTTAAATCTTGGCCCTCAGTCTCCAGCAGCTGGAATGTACCTGGCCAAGGCAGCGGCCAGTGCGACATGAAGGCAGAGGGTGCTAAGAATCCCCGGAAGACCGGACTAGGCTGCCATCTGATGCTGACCTTGGCTACATATAATGGACGCTCCCTATCTTCTGATTCAAGGCTTCTTGAATTGGAAGAGGAACTACAAAGGATCAAGTGGGACATCGTTGGGCTAAGTGAGGTAAGGAGAAAAGGAGAAGATCTCATTGAACTGAAAAGTGGACATCTCTTCTACTATTGTGGGACAGATACTGGCAGAACTAGTGGTGTTGGATTTATAATAAACAAGAAACTGAAGGATAAAGTTGTAGAAGTTGAAAGTTCCTCTGACAGAGCTGCAAGACTCGTTATCCAACTCTCGAGAAGATACCAGGCTCAGATTATTCAAACTTATGCACCCACCACAAGTCATCCTAAAGAAGAAATTGAAGAATTTTATGAGGAAATTCATCATCTAAATAATAAAGGTAAGCAGCACTTGAAGATAATTATGGGAGATTTCAATGCAAAAATAGGGCAACGGCAACAGAATGAAACTTCAGTAGGTAAATTTGGTCACGGCAACAGAAACCAGCGTGGAAATACTCTCGTTGAGTTTGCAGAGGCAGAAGGGTTTTTCATCTTGAACTCCTTTTACAAGAAAAAGCGGCACAGGAAATGGACATGGAGACATCCAAATGGGACGACAAGTGAAATTGATTTTATCATGTGTAACAAAAAATTCGTCATAGAAGACTGCAGTGTGCTAAACAAGTTCAACACAGGTAGTGACCATAGATTGGTGAGATGTAAAATGCACCTCAACACTAAACTTGAACGTGGCAAGCTCATAAGACAAACAAAATCTATTGACATAACCAACCTTAAAAAACACCATAATACCTTCAAGTTGGAACTCAAGAACAGATTCTCTGCTATAGAAGGCCTAACATCGGAAGAAGTGGATATTTCTGAAGTTAACAGAAAAGTAACCAAATCTCTTATGGAAACAGCAACAAAATTAGCTGGGTCTAAGAACAAGTTGCATGTAAACAAATTATCAGGAAAAACCAAAATGTTGATGCAAAAAAGAAAAGAGATGAGGACAACTAAAGAAGATGTGACTTTCAAAGTGGAATACATAGAGCTATGCAAGACAGTACAGAAAAGTATCACTGAAGACGTAAGGAAATTCAACTGTGAACTAGTGAGGAAAGCAATTGAAAACAACCAAAGCCTAAAGATAGCAAAGGGACATTTCAGTAAGGGAAGAAAACAGATTATGGCACTGAGAAAAGAAGATGGTTCTGTAACAAGAAATAGAGGCGAAATTTTGACTAGAGTGAAAGATTTCTACTCCAAATTATATGAAAGGGATGATACATGTACTCCAGACATCATGAAAAGTACCAGTATCAGAGTTCTTCCGTCCTCCCAGCAGAAGTTGCACATGCAATCAAGAACATGAAGAGAGGAAAAAGCTCCAGGAGAAGATGGAATTACTGTAGACATCGTACAAGAAGCAAGTGGAGAAATTGAAACAGTACTCGCACAAATTTTCACTCGATGCCTTAATGAAGGGAAGATTCCTGAGGATTGGAACAACGCTATAATGATCCTGCTACATAAAAAAGGTGACATTGAGGACCTCAGGAACTACAGACCTATCAGCCTATTATCAGTGGTTTATAAAAAATTCACTGAAGTTCTTTCACACCGTTTGAAGGTAACACTGGACATGGCTCAACCGAGAGAACAAGCTGGATTCAGGAGTGGCTACAGCACAATAGATCATATCCACGTACTGAGAGAACTAATTGAAAGAGCGAGGGAATATGAACTTCCATTGTGCATGGCTTTTATCAGTTATGAAAAAGCCTTTGTTTGATTCGGTGAAACCATCAGCAGTTACAATGGCTCTGAAATCCTGCGGTATTGAAGATGCATACATTAATATTATTAATAATATCTATGAAAATGCAAGTGCAAAGATTTGGCTGTTTGAAAATACAACACACATAAAAATTGGAAAGGGAATGAAACAAGGTGACACTATATCTCCGAAGCTCTTTAATGCCACATTGGAAAATGTCTTTCAATCACTGAACTGGGAAAACAAAGAGATAAAGATTAATGGAGATTATCCAACCGACCTTCATTTTGCTGATGACAGTCATTTTTGCAACTACCCCATCAGAGCTGCAGAGTATGATCCAAGAACTTGCTGACAAGAGTAAAGAAGTGGGATTAAAAATGAACTTTCAGAAGACAAAAGTGATGTTCAATGCTTTTACACGAAATGAAGATTTATCGATTGATGGAGAAAAGCTGGAGATAACAGACACGTACGTTTATGTTGGACAGCAGATATCAAGTGAGGGTCACATTGATAAAGAAATTAATCGACGTACAAAACTTGCCTGGAGAGCTTTTGGAAGAAACAGCATAATTTTCAAGAGCAATATGCCATTATGTCTTAAAAGAAAAGTGCTAGATCAATGCATCCTTCCAGTGCTAACGTACGGTTTAGAGACACGGACCTTAACTAAAAGAGACATACAAAGGCTGCAGACAACTCAAAGAAGCATGGAGAGGTGTATGCTTGGTGTAACCAGGAGAGATAAGAAGAGGAACTTGTGGATCCAAAAAATGACAGGAGTGGAAGACATCATGATCAGAGTTAAATCCCTGAAATGGCAATGGGCTGGGCATACTGTCAGAAGGACAGACCATCGATGGACAGCCGAAATTTTAGAGTGGATTCCAAGGGACAGGAAACGACCCAGAAGACCACATGGGAGATGGGTGGATGAAATTCGAAAGTATGCGGGAGTGACATGGAGGAGACTGGCACAGGACAGACCGTTGTGGAGGAAACCTGGGGAGACCTTCGTCCAGCAGTGGATTGATAATGGTTGACAATGATATACGGTATGTAAAATGCTGTTGTTTTTTTCCCTAGCAGCATTCTCTCTCATGTGACGTCATGATCTGTGATTGGAGATCACAACCTTTGCAAAAACCTTCACGCATTGTGAGTTATCAAAGTTCTTTCTGAATTGGTGGAATCCTTAAAAAAATTGAAAGTGATGTATATTATTGGATTATTCTTATGGTTGGTTGGTTGGTTAATTGATGTTAATGGCGCAAAGGCCATGGTTGGCCAAAGAGTGCCAAACAAAAGACATCAAAACAAAACAAAATCAATAAAAAACGTACACAAGGTTAAAAACAGGCTGATGTGGTAAAAATGAAATATGATAGTGAACAAGTTAAAAGCTAGATAAGTTTAAAAAAGTCAATATCATGTAAAAACGAAAACACTGCTTTCATGTCGCAGGCTTCGCCAATAATGGTTTGCAGCGTAGCTGCGCCTTCATCCAACAGATGAGAGTGAAAATGACGAAAACGATGATCACAAAACCGAACACAAGTACACAAAACATGAAGGACAGTGAGACGACAGGCGCACGCCTCACACACCGGGACACTCTCGCCACACAGCAAAAAGCGGTGAGTAAAACGACAGTGCC
This sequence comes from Macrothele yani, assembly GCA_039090855.1. Classification (NCBI taxonomy): domain Eukaryota; kingdom Metazoa; phylum Arthropoda; class Arachnida; order Araneae; family Macrothelidae; genus Macrothele; species Macrothele yani. The sequence goes on from CM076996.1 coordinate 12,340,710, forward strand.
CAATGCGGAGACGTGCAAGAACAACTTCCTCACGACGGTTCGTCCGCAAACTAGACTTCCATAGACCGATCTGTGGTTTGATGGCATAGAGTTTATTGCTGCCCTGCTGAGACCACAGGGACTGCCACTCATCCATAACAAATTTCCGGATCAACGGCCGATAATCTCGGAAAGACAGTGGCAGACGAGCTGGCGACATGGAGGAAACAGACCTGGCAGAGAGATCTGCCAGCTCGTTACCCCGGATCCCAACATGGCCAGGAACCCAACAGAATCGGACCAGGAAGCCATCACCCTCCAAAGTTCCAAGAAGACGACGGACATCACGGATGACAGGTGAGTCCGTGTCCTCTGGAGAAGATAAAACTTGGATGACGGACTGGGAATCGGAGCAAATCAAAGCGCGACGATGAGATCTAGACCGTATGTGACACAAAGCGAGGTGTACCGCACGCATCTCTGCCGAAAAGACAGTAGATTCAGGCGGAAGCCTCTCAGCATGGGAGGCATCGCCACACACGAAAGCGGAACCAACAACCTCACCGGATTTCGACCCGTCAGTAAAGACAGGCACGAAATCCGGGAAGAGAGACTGTTTCTCGGCAAAGAGCTGCTGGTACACCAGAGCAGGAGTGGAAGACTTTGGCCACACACAAAGGGAAAGGTCAGCCGTTGCTTGAACCGGCCGCCAAGGCGGTTCATTGTAGAACCGGGTCAAACCAATCCTTGACAAGTCTAGACCAGCATCGCGCACCAAGGTCGACAACCGAATCCCAAACGTCGGAACACAGGAAGGCCCGTGTGAGAATAGGCGGACACATTGTGGTTGGAAAATGGAGCCATGCAGTGGATGATCAGGAAGAGACTTCAACTTGGTGAAGAATTGAAGAGACAGCTGCTTACGTCGGATGCACAACGGCGGTTCATGGGCCTCAACATACAGGCTATGCACGGGAGAGGTACGGAAAGCACCAGTGCATAGCCGCAGAGCCTGGTGATGGACAGGATCCAGAGGCCGCAACACGGAAGGACGTGCCGAACCGTACGTTATGCAACCGAAGTCTAACTTTGACCGAATCAGAGAATGGTAAATGCGAAGCATTGAGCACCTGTCAGCCCCCAAGATGTTCGAGAGAGGACCTTCAGGATACTCAAGGACTTCGTGCACTTCACCTTTGAAGACTGGATGTGAGGTCGGAAGGTGAGTGCTCGGTCAAATGTTAGCCCAAGGAACATGACTTCTGACACCACAGGGATGGTAGAACACCCCAGACGGAGGTTAGGGTCCGGGTGAAGACCCGTTTGCGGCAAAAATGCACGCAAACGGTCTTCTGGGTCGAGAAGCCAAATCCATTGTGGGAGGCCCAGGTAGAGATCTTATTAATGGCCGACTGCAGCTGCCGCTCAATGGTGCGCATGTTGACAGATGCGCAAGAGATCTGCAGATCATCCACGTACATGGAGCCACGAACCGACGGAAGAAGTAGAGTGAAAATATGATTTACACGAAGGATGAACAATGTCACAGAAAGAATGGAGCCTTGAGGGACACCCTGCTCTTGTGGGTATAACGCAGAGAGGGTCGACCCGACGCGCACACGGAAACTCCGGTCCTGGAGAAATCCGGCGATGAAAGATGGTAGGTTTCCCCGCAATCCGCACTCGTGCAGATCACGGAGAATGCCGTATCTCCAGGTGCGGTCGTAAGCTTTCTCCATATCGAAGAACACGGAGACCATGTGCTGACGCCGGACAAACGCCTCTCTGACAGATGTCTCAAGGCGTAGATGATGATCTGAGGTGGATCGGAATTTCCGAAATCCACTCTGATGAGGTGAAAGAAGGTGACGTGATTCCAAATAAAAAACCAAACGAAAATTGATGATGCGCTCTAGTACTTTGCAAAGGCAGCTCGTCATAGCAATTGGTCGGTAGTTCAACGGGTTAGCGGGATCTTTACCAGGTTTGAGAACAGGAACGACAATGGCAGTGCGCCAAGATTCGGGAAAGTCACGCTCGTGCCAGATCCTGTTAAACAGGACCAGCAGACATTCAAGAGAGGACGGAGAAAGGTGTTTCAGCATTTCATAATGGATGTTATCCGGTCCGACAGATGTTCGGCCAGACCGATTCAGGGCAATCTTCAGTTCGACGGCAGTCAGCGGGCTGTTATAATCGGCAGCGGAAAACGGTCCAAAGGAAACCTTGGACCGTTCAAGCCGCGGCTGTACCTGCCGGAACGAAGCAGCGTAATTGCGGCTGCTGGACACCGAAGAAAATGCGGCGCCCAGACAGTCAGCAACACCCTGAGCGTCAGCAACCATTCCTCCACCACTCTCAAGAATGGAGATTTCCCCAGAAGGGTACTTACCCCGAATCTTGCGGATCCTGTCCCAAACGATCTTAGAGCTGGTAGTGGTGTTAATCCCGGATACGTATCGTATCCAAGATTCCCGTTGGCTACGACGACGTACCAAACGCGCGTAAGATTTGGCCCTCTTGAAAGCAAGTAGGTTCGCGTCGGTGGGGTACCGACGAAACCTACCCCAAGCCCGATGTTGGGCCTGACGAGCTGCTTTGCAAGTGGAATTCCACCAAGGTCGCGGACAACGTGGAAGTTTAGTCGAAGACTGAGGGATGGTAAAGTCTGCCGCGTGCACAATACAATCCGTTACCGCTGCAACAGCTGCATCGATCGTACCCGAGGTCACCATGACTGGAGTAATGATCGCTGAAGCCGTGAATGAGTCCCACTTGGCTCGATCGATAACCCATCTAGCAGGGCGAGTAGGATGACGGTACCCGTCACCTGCTAGACGGAGAAAGATGGGAAAATGATCACTGCCAAGGGGATCATCAGACACGCTCCAGGACCAGTCAGGATATAACGATGGCGAACTCAAGGACAGATCAATGGCTGAGTACGAGCGGGTGGGTTCATGAAAATAAGTGACTGCCCCGGTGTTGTGGAGACAGAGGGACGTGTTGGAGAGAAGGGACTCAACAACACGGCCCCTGGAGTCACGAGTGGTAGAGCCTCACAACGGATTGTGTGCATTGAAATCTCCTAAGATGAAGAAAGGAGGCGGCAGCTGGTCGACTAAATCTTCCAGATCCGAAAGGCTCACTGCTGCATTTGGTGGCATGTAAATGGAACACACTGTGAACAGTGTGTTCACAGTCTCACTGCCACTGCCTGCAAAGATGTCCGAAGGACAACTGCAGTGACAGGAATACCATGAGGAACAACAACGGCCACTCCTCCGCAGGCGATGACACCTTCCTCATGATCTTTGCGGAAAATGGAATGTCTGCGCAGCGGAAAAGTGTCCGTTGTTCGAAGCTTTGTCTCCTGGAGGCAAACGCACACAGGTGTGTGCGAAGACAGTAAGCCTTTCAGATCATCAATTCTTGGTCGCAGACCTCGGCAATTCCACTGAACGAGCGTAGCCATAATGAAAAATAAAAGGAAAGGATGAAAAACGAAAATGACAGACGACTAGAATGTCTCCGAGTCGTCCATCAGCTCCTGACCATCTGCAATGTCCGGAGGCAACACAGGGCTGTGCTTACTCACACAGGGCTGCGCTACCGGGGGTCTTTGTGGTTTTACCCCGCTCTGTTTCGAGGGGGACGATCCTGGTTTTACCTTTGCCGGCTTCTTCTTAGATGCGCCCTGGGACTGGGTCCCAGTGCTGGCAGAGGATGTTGTCTGCACAGAGGATGTTTTAGGCGTCGATGTTGATGGCGCCTTGGATTCAATGCGGCGAGACTTCAGTGCCTCCAATCCGGCAGCAACGACGTCCTCAAAATCATAAGGACACCGCGCTGGGAAGGACACATCAGTCTGCACCACAACAGTAGCCTTCTGGACCACAACCGATGCATAGGAGCGCCGGCCTGTTGGTAGAGGAGCTATCCGCCGTCTGGCTTCAGGATAAGACAGATGTTCTGTCGTCTTCAGGCGTTGGATAGCCTGCTCCTTGATCCACTTTGGGCACTGCTTAGAAGAAGCCGGGTGAGAACCCTCGCAATTGACACAACGATCCGCCTCAGCGGAGCAGTCTGCCAAAGAGTGTTCTGGCGACCCACAGCGTCCACACTTCGCTACATTACGGCAAGACTGCTGGGAGTGACCGTAATGCTGGCACTTGAAACATCTCAAGGTTGGTTGGTTGGTTGGTTGGTTGTTGGATTTTATTGGCGCAAGGGCCAGGTTTGGCCAAAGAGCGCCAGACCAAGAACTATCAGCCACAGATTTTTAAAAAACGTGGAAAATGATTAAGAGCAGACAGGCTTGGTAAAAGTTGAAAAAGAGTATGATGAAAGCTGTGAAGACAAGGTAGTTAATTAGGTTTATATAAAAATTTATTAATTGACTATTATAATTATAATTTTTTTTTTTTTTTTTAAACTGAACTACACAAAGGATGAGTCACTCTCCTCCCCCCACACTCCCCTGCAATGCTGGCAGAGGGCGGGGACGAACTGTCACTCTCTTCTCCCCCATGTTCCTCTGCAATGTTGTTTGAGGCTGGGGACGAACTGTCACTCTCCTCCCCCCTATGTTCCTCTATAATGTTGGTTGAGGGTGGGGACCTCGCTGAGGCCGAGACAGTTGGATGGACACTGCACACCTTTGCGGATTGAGGGCCGGGTCGTCCGCACGTGCAGGCTTTCTGCTTTAAACTGGAAGAGAGGGTCGGCTGCAAAGAGAAGGCCCAGAATCAGGTAGTCGAAAAATCGCGAGCTCGGGAAAAAACACCTGTGTCGCTTGGTCAGCTGTAGATCGCTTGGCAAGCGCTGCGAGAGCTACAGGGCGCGGAACAAAGGGCTGCACGGGTTGTGGCAGAGACTTAACAACTGCGGCAAAACTACGCTGTCGGGTGTTGGGAATACCCAACTTGGCTTTGGCAGCAGGGTACGAGAGGCCTTCCAGGGTCTTGAGGCGCTGGATCGCCATCTCGTCCTTCCATTTCATACAGTTGCGGGAGTAAGCTGCATGGGCCTCACCGCAGTTAACACAGCAGGCCGCAGAAGTGCAACCTTCCCCGTCATGTTCACCGGAGCCACAATTAGCGCAACGAGCGGAACTCTTACAGAATCGTTGTGAATGCCCGTACCTCTGGCACCTGAAACAGCGCAGAGGACTGGGAATGTACGGGCGAACTGCACAGACCAAGTAGCCTGCTTTGATTTCTGTCGGAACTTTCGGGGAGTCAAAAGTCAAGATGACATTTTTTGACTTAATCATGGAACCATCACGCCGGAACATCATACGACGTGCAGCAATAACACCTTGATCAGCAAGTTCAGTCACGAATTCGTCTTCACTGCATGGCAAGAGATCAAACTCCGAAATAACACCCCGAGAGGTGTTAAGAAACGGGTGAGGTGTCACTTTCACAGGAATGCCTTGAAGACTAGTGAGGTTCAGAAAAGTGTTACTCTGAGAAACACTGCAAGTTTGGACAAGCAGGTCCCCAGAGCGAAGCTTCCTCACAGACTTCAAGGGGCCAACCGCAGCGTCCAAAGCTTTAGAAATGAAAAAGGGAGATCTGGTGGACAGTCTCTCATTCGGATCGATGGATTCTACAAGCAAGTGAGTAGCATGCGTAGTCACAGCAATTGAGGGGAGACGACGCTTCGGAGCGACTGGTACAGCTGCCGAAGAAGAGGTTCCACATTCTTGGTCCAGGTCAAGGTCTAAAGACCGTTTAAGGGTATGAGACTTGGTAGGTTGAGAAGACGAAGGAGTGTCGTTGGCAACTATCATTTTGTCAGGTGACTTAAATTTGGAGTTTTTGTTCTTTTTACCCATGGAAAAAAAGGAGGAAGATTCGTCTGCAGACTACTCCACCCACCACCGAGCCCTACAAGGGAGAACTGGAGGTCTGCAAGCCAAGAAAATGACGCTGGACACAGTTCTGGAGCTTATACGTTGCAGATATAGTCCGTTGGCTGTGATCACACGCACTCGGCGGACACTTCGGCCTCCGGGTACCGTCATGCCAACGCCTTTGGCATGATCCCACAGCCCCCGGGCTCACCCTGCCGTGCTATACGACAAAAAAGCCGCTAAAGCCGTGTACACAACTTGGTACAAGACTTCTGACTAGAGGTGGGTTAGTCTCTAGCCTCCCGTTTACAGCGAAGCCGGGGTCGAAGAGGAGTGTTGGTACACAGGAGGCACTTATCCGGTCTCCTGCGACCTCAGCCGCCAGACATCCCATTTCCGCCTCACGGGTCTCCGCACGCGGCAAACATGCAGGTAGGTCTAGCGCCCAAACCAGCGAAAAGGAAAAAAGAAATCCAAAGAAGACAAATCCTGTCAGGGAACCTAAACGGAATCTCAGCAACCTACGAACTGAGCGGTTAATATAAATCAGTTAGTGGTGGAGGGTAACAAAACCACAAGACCGGGGTGTTAGTGCATAACGTGGTAGCGATTAGGTAAAGTATACAACACGGGCAACTAGCCAGTGGAGAAAATAAATAAAAACGAAAAAGCGAGACACAAGACCAGCTCGGGAACGTGGGGCCGCGACTCCCCAACAGCTGGATGAACAGCTGTCCCTGCAAACACCAAAATAAAAAACAAGCGGTGGCGTGACATCAGACGGTGACCAGTCACAAGGTCAGCTCGGGCCGTGGGGGCGCCGCTCCCCAAATAACTGGAAAACCAGTTATCCCCGTGCGGGGAAAAACATCTCAAGGGGTTCGGAATGTATGGTCGAACATCGAGCCGCAAGTACCCCGCCTTGATGGAAGTCGGCAGGGTAGGGGAGTCAAATGTGAGCACGATGTTCCGGGAGGGAATAGACTTCCCATCCCGCCGGAAAAGAATGCGGCGAACCCCAGTGACATGTTGTTCCCCAAGTTCTTCCAGCAATTCCTCATCGCTGCATTTCAGCAGGTCGCGGGAGTTGATAACACCGCGAGAGGAATTGAGGTAACCATGGGGAGATATTTGGACTGGAACGTCCAGCAGAACGGTCGTCTCCAGCAAGGTGGCACTGTGACGAGGATTGGAAGTCTCCACAAGAAGATCCCCTGACGGGAGCTTCTTGACACTCTTTGGTGAGCCCGCAACGGCCTGAAGAGCCTTATTAATCCAGAAAGGACTCTTCGAACCGAGGGATTGTGCTGGATCAACAGAATGAATAAGAAGAAACAGAGCGTTGCAGTTGGAACTGAGTAGTTTCTTAGTGGAGGAGGGAGACCCATCCTCCACACGGCGCTTCAAAGGAACAGCATAAGAAACACTTTTGTTTGCCATTAAGAAGAGAAAAGATTCGTCCGCCGACCTCCCCACCCACTACCGAGCCCAACGAGGGAGAGCCGGAGGTCCGCAAGCCCAAGAGGACGCAGGACACGGCTCTAGGGATAGTCAGCGGATATAGCAAGTTGGTAGGGCAGACACACGCTCAGCGTGCACCCAGACTTTCCCGTGCCCGGAGAACACCCCTTTGGTATGCCCACCCTACTTCCCAACTCACCCAGTCGAACAGAACGACAAGCCGCTAGAAGTCTGGACGCAACTCGGCCACAGACTTCCTGACCAGGAGTGGGTTAGCTCCCAGCCTCCCGTTTAGGGTGAAGCAGAGGGCAAAGAGGAGTGTTGGCATCTGGAGACACTACAACCCGGCCCCCAAATACCTCAGCCTCCAGCATCCTCATTTCCACCTGTACGGGTCACCGCACACGGCAAACATGCAGGTAGGTCTAAGCTAACCAGCCCCGGAAAAATAGAAAATGTAACATAAAAGAGAAAAGACAGGGAAGGGAACGAGGAACAAAAACCCGGAGCTGGCGCCTCATCACAACCTCAGCAGCCTACAACTGAGGCGGGTACACGTCAAGATATGAACTGAAGACAAAAAAGCAAAACAATAAGAGAAAATCGGCTCGGGCCATGGGGACGCCATCCCCCATCAGCTGGATGAACAGCTGTCCCTTCGGTGATGTTATCGTTCAAGAGCAAACGAAAAGTACTCCGTCACAAGGTGAGCTCGGGCCGTGGGGCGCCGCTCCCCAAATAACTGGAAAACCAGTTATCCCCGTGCGGGGGATTATTCTTATGAAACCATGCATGTATAATTGCATAAACCAATGCTGTCTGCCATTTGGTGGACAAGGGTTCTAAATGCTAAAATACCTGCCAGGTTTTATGATTTACCCGTAAAATTTACGGAAACGCAACTTGCTGTACCGGCAGAATGTTAATTGTACAGATTTGATTCCTCCAGATTTTTTTTTTTTCCTGATGATTTTGCACCCAGCATTATATTAAGCCTTTTTATTTAACATAATCTATTTAAATTGAAGCACCGATGTAAGTTACAAATAAACTTCTCAGTTACTTGGGAACATTTGTGTGCAGTTTTTCCACGTTGTTTTTGGGGGTTGTTTCAAACGTTAAAGAATTTAACACCGCACGTAAACAGTATGTAAACAGCTGCAGCTAGGCTTGTTTATCTCTAGCCAAAATGAGGTTTCTGTTGACTGGCGGGCGAGCATCTTCCATTGGAACACGTCTTTATTACTCCTAGTTCGAAATGCTATCTCAGAACGTAGTTATCGTAGAAAAATAATTCAAGCGAATTTTAAATCTGTGGAATTTTTGTGAGCCCAGTCGATACCCAACATGATGAAATTAAACAAAAGCTGCCGTTTTGTGAAATTAAAAATCCATTTGGGGCATTGTTTCGTAACTTCTCTGGCAATAACTAACGAAAGAATGCAGTATTATAGGAAGTTAAAAAAAAAAAAAAAAAAAAATACAATGCTCATTTGAACCAGTGCTTCTCCAGCAATTATTAATTTTGCTGGTCCTTTATTCAGTAAGTTTTCTACGCTTTCCAACCGTAGATTGAGGAAGTGTAATATGTTCCAGATTTGTCTGTCCGTACGATAATTTGCATGATGTCTTGGCTGGATTCAACGAAATTAGTATGTTGGGGTCCATACTAATTTGTCGTATGACGTTCGTAACTAAAATCTAAACCTTTATTTCTTGATAACTTTCTGTTGATCTCTGCTTTCCTAGCTGACCAGTTCGATCGGATAACTCTGTATTTTTTCCTCTGCAACTTGCATCTCTTTAAGCTGTTGCTGTTTTTTTACTACAGCAGTTTTAGTTGCATTTTTTTTCAAGAGTCAATAAATTTAGTATTGGTGATTCGCTATGAGCAAGCAATACAGCGGGGGGGGGGGGTGCTATAAAACATTCTGTGATGCGAATTCTGCGAAATTCCCGCGTATTGCAAAATCTTCAAAAAATGAAAAATACGCATTTTGCACTACGTGTCGATGTAATTTCAGCGTTCCGCGTGGTGGAATGATATTACTAATCATATTTCTAGTGCCAAGCATAAATCCAATGTCGACTGCGTGGGGGGGGGAAATACGAAATTAACTTCCTTTGTTAAAAGTTATTATGAACTGGATGCGATTCACGCAAAATGTTCACTTCGTTTTTAGTTGAGCACAATTTACCAATTAGTGTCCCTCAGTCACTTATTTATTTCATTTCACTGTCTCATTGTCTGTCACTCCGTAAGATAAACCTAGTATGAAAATGGTTCATTTTTGAAAACATTGTAGTTTGTTCCGTGACGGCGTGGGATACAATCCTATTGGATTTGAGGGTCAAAGGGTGGGACTTCCATAAAAATAAGTTTTTCTCTTTATAGATCAAAATGATAGCATAGTAATGAGAAATTATGTTTAGATTCTATTTTAATCGAAAGAAACGTGCCGATAAATTCAAACATCTGTAGTCATATTACATCATTAACATATCGTTTTTAATTGATATGTTAGATATTTAATCAATACGTGCGACAAGTAATTTCATAGAGTATATCGATTTATTTATTTTAATGGATTTTGGTTTCTGAAAGTTCGCAGGTATGCACTAAGAAGTGGCGAATGTGGTATGCACTAAGAAGTGGCGAATGTTTTTTTTTTTTTTTTTGGCGAGTTCATTTGATCTTGAAATTTCTGCCCCTGCCAAAACTATATTTTTTGCTGTACTTGGGGCTATATATAAATAAAGTCACTGTAGCCCACACTGATATCAAACTTGCTTGGGTACCCATAATCACTGCCATTGCTTTAGTGAAGTAAATAGGTAAGACATTTATTCAGTAACTAGGATGGGGAGACGAGAAGAACACACTGCTACACCTCTGCATATCTTATGAGCATCTCATATAGTGAGTTGCCTCACCAACCCGCTCTCCAGCTGGTAATGAAACTGTGAGGTGGGTGGGAGAGAACCTTTTTCCTATTTCTGATACCACAAAAACAATAAATTTACACGTGGGAAAGTGCGAGAGGTTTATTAATGTCACAACATTAAAAAAAAATAATTATAAGAGAAGATGTAACTATTAGATTGCACCATGCAGCTAAACAAGCTACATAGAAAATGATATAAATGAATGTACACTCAAACCTAACAAAACTTATATTGCACAAAAATCAGTAAATGTAGGCATGATGGACATGTTGATTTATATGATTTTTTTATTTTTTTTTTGTAAATGCTTCCTCCCCTATAAGAGTATGTATATCATCATCAACCATTACCAATCCACTGCTGGATGAAGCTCTCCCCAAGTTTCTCATCATCATCATTGTCAACCATCATCAATCCACTGCTGAACAAAGGTCTCCCCAAGTTTCTTCCACAACGGTTGGTCTTTTGCCAGTCTCCTCCATGTTTCTCCCGTATACTTTCGAATTTCATCTACCCATCTCACATGTGGTCTTCATTTCTGTCCCTTGGAATCCAATCTAAAATTTTAGCTGTCCATCGATGGTCTTCCTGCTGGCAATATGGACAGACAATCGATGGACAGCCGAAATTTTAGATTGGATTCCAAGGGACAGGAAAAAAGACCCAGAAGAAGACCACATGTGAGATGGGTAGATGAAATTCGAAAGTATGCGGGAGTAATGTGGGGGAGACTGGCACAAGACAGACCGTTGTGGAAGAAACTTGGGGAGACCTTCGTCCAGCAGTGGACTGATAATGGTTGACAATGATAATATTACACATCTGATTTTATTTCAACGACAGCAGTTTCGTGTCTTTTACATACCTATAAAATGTAAAATCCTTTTATATTGCGATTGAAGCAACCAAAAGCCCACACAACACAAAGGTAGCACACACACATTTATCTGTTGACAGCAGCATCTTTTCAACCAGAGAGTTTGTTTTTGCCTGCTTGTGACGTCATGCTACAGATTAGCTGTGACCTATGGCGGCAGAGCCAGTGGTGTCTCCACCTAATACAAGCTCGATGTGCTTAGCAGGTAGCTTACTTTTTTCATCATCGATAATTTCTGATAAGCTGCCACAAACTTCCGATAAATCGAATCATAAAGGTTTTACTGCTTCAACTCGACTTTCCCATGGAGTGTCTGCAACTGCTTTCGGGGTAAACTGAGACACATTTTGGGTTAAAATTTCCCACCTCTTAGTCGAGCAAGAGAAGTATGTAAACAGACGTTGAATGACGAAAAGAAATAAATTATTCGATAATTTACTTTTGCGGCATCATAAACTACCAAATTGAGCGTGTGAGCAGAGCAAGGAACATAAAATGCTCGTGGATTTTTTGTTTAGTATATGGGCCTGCAAACCTCATTTTGGCGTTGGTTGGTTGGTCATATCAAACCAACCAACCAACGCCAAAATGAGGTTTGCAGGAATTTTGGGGTTGTTGGTTGGTAGGTCAAAAACCAACCCCAAAATAATTTCATGTGCTACACACAGACTGAGGGCTAAACGGCCAGGGCGGATTCTCATGAGATGGGGGTTAGAATTTTTCATTACGAGGAGTCTCCCCAGGCACGCGGCACCAACGGCTTAATGAGACTTCCGAACCTCGGCAGATCTTTGGGGATCCAGTCGAACTCGAGGCGAGAATGCTGCTACTAGGCTACTGCAGCCCTACTTATTTTGAGAATACCTAGGTGAGCAATAACTGGTGAATTTATTTTAAATTATCACATATTTTAATTTATTATGTTTTGTAACAAAATATGTTGTATTTAAATTTGCATATTCTGCATCATTATCATTAGGAAAAATTTTGTTTATAGTTAAAAATTTGTCCCGCAAAAAAAATTGTTCCGCAGACTTTTCAACTTTCTCTTGGAAGCAGAGATATCGACAGAAATAAGATACACATCTACGCCACCTGGTGGAGCAACCATTCATCAATTTAAGAAGGAAATGTTCTCGAATGCTTATCCACATGAGAGATCAGTCCAGGAAAGAATTTTTTCAATCTAGCTTTTAGAAGCTCAGATTTTGCTGGAAATACCTACGAAGCAGAAATTAACGCTTACGCTCCCTGGTGGCCAATCCATATTTTATAAAAAAAAAAATAAATTAGAAATTACAATCAGAATATTCCCCACCAGGAGCTGCATCCATTGCAGGAAGAATTTTTCAAATCGTAGTTTCAGAAGCAGAGATATAGGGGAAAGTGCAATTTACCTTTACTCCCCTTAGCAGAAAATCAATGAATTACTTGAAAATTTTGTAATTATACGAAAAACATGTCGCACTGGAAACTCTATCCAACAAAGAAATTTTTCAAATCGGACCATTAGAAGCACAGATATTGATAAAAATAAGATATGCATCTACGCTCATTGGTGGAGAAACCATACATTATTTTAAAAAGAAAATATTCCGAAAAGGTTTCTTAACCTGAGTAGTATCCATGAAAGAATTTTTTCAATCGAGATTTTATGAACTCAGATTTTGCTGAAAATATATCAGAAGCAGAAATTAGCTTTTAGCCCCCTGCTGGCCAAACCATTTTATACAACAAAAATTAGAAATTACATGCAAAATATTTCCCATCAGGAGCTGTATCCACTGCAGAAACAATTTTTCAAATCAGCGTCTCAGAAGCGGAGATATCGAGGGAAACACAATTTACTTTTACCCCTCCCCCTAGCGGAGAATCTATGCGTAACTTAAAAAAGTGACTATACCCAAAATAATTTTTTCCCTGGCATGAATGAAATCGAAAGGTAAAATAATTTTTTGAATTGGATTTTTAAAAGCAAATGTATGGAATAAAATGTATTTTGAATTAGATATCAACTGCGTTTATGCCCTGTAGCGGCAAAATTGTGCATCGAAAAAAAAAAAAAATGAAGGACCATCTTTTGCACATTTCGAGCTTCCTAATGCGAAAAAATTTTTTCAAACCAGACGATTAGTTGCAGAGATATGGTGTCTACAGACTTGCGGACAAACAGATGGACGGGCCGACAAACCAATAACATAAGCACGATCTTTTTTTCACAAAAGACGTGCTAAAAAAATCTGTAGTGGCCTCCACTGGACTGAGATGTGAAGATGCACAACAAGAAAAAAACTTAAAAATATAAAATTTAATGTTGATAAGTCCAACAATTATTGAGTTACATAACAAAATAAAAAGAGTTCAGCAGGGAGTGACTACTTGCGGTTACCAGATTTTTACTACAATCTAGTGAGCACATGAATATATGTATATAACAAAGCTGCTATAATAATAAATTTCGTCTAGATATCCCCAATAGTATTTGAGCTTTATAAAGAAAGAGCAAACGCGCAAACCCCCTTCCGTTTCCCCGATTTGTACCAAAATATAATCAGCACATCAAGGAACCATAAAACCCCCCTCCCAAATATTAAATTTCACTAATATAGTGAGTTATGGTGGACACAAAACAGCAAACAGACATCATGACCAAAATAGTGAAAGCACATTCGGCGGTCCCTAAGAACATGCATTTCCGTTGAAATCTCGAAGTTGAATTTTTGCACGATGAATACTTTCTCATACTAGTGAATAGAAAGTTAAAAAAGTGAGAAAGTCAACACTGTATTTTCAAATGTTGATTTTAATTACCAGATTACTTGTAAGCTTGATCACTCTTACCATACATCTTGAAATGACACTTATTCACAAACCAAAAATTGTAGGTCGACCGTCGTAGTATCAATATGTCTGTGCACTTGTTTGAAGCTCACCATCACCGAGCTAAGCATGCTGCTTTGCACACTGATAAAGAGCAGACTGCTGACAGCATTTTCACACAATGAAGTTTACCGACAGAAAATTAAATTATACTTTCTGTATATACTGCATTGACATTCACTAAGTACTTGATGTTACACAGGAGGAACAAACATGATAGAGGATAAACAACTTTACTACTGAGTTCCCGAACACCCACTGCAATCACGTGATCCACTAAAGCTACTCTCGTCAAAGTTGGCACGCCAAACCTTTGTCGCCATCGCTATTTGATTTTTTATTTTGCTGAACCCTGGCGAACTGAAACAATATTATCTAATTGTGAATGTTAATGCAGTGTATATACTGCATTAACATTCACTAAGTACTTGGTGTTACACAGGAGGCACAAACATGATAGAGGATAAACAACTTCACTACTCCAAGAGCGAGACAGCTGGAGAAGACGGCTTACGTACTGCACTCACATGATCCACTAAAGCTTGTCCAAGGAGATTAGATAAAGGAGGTTAGAATAAGATATCTGGAGATGCCCGTGTTAATGGAACAGTACCACTTTGCATGAAGCCTGTAATTGCGAGCCACAGCCGTCAAAGTGTAGGAAAGCTGATGGTTTTCAATGCTATTGCAATGCATTGTGTTGACTAGATTGCCTTCTTTCGTCGCAAATGTTTCGAATTTCGCATCATAACTTGTTCAGATGTGTAAGAAAATGCTAAATTTATAAAATTCTTAATTATTTTGAAGCCCCTTTCCATTTTTATTTTAAATTGAAATACACGAACATTAGTGCAAATTTAAAACAAATATAACATTAAAGTTAAAAACTTCTCGTCTATGAAGCATAATTCATTCTGGTTTGATTTTAACACAGTTTCTTCAACCCAAATCCACGCGATTCCAAAATACACCTGTTGAAATTACATAAATGTTATGTAAACAACGTTGAATTCCCACACCTGGCGGCTTCACGGTTAAGAGACCCAAGACATCTCCAGAAGTATTATTCCTAACCTCCTTGAGCTTCTCTTGTCAAAGTTGACATACCAGATCTTTGTTGCCATCAGTTTTTTTTTTCTATACCCTGGTGAACTGAAACAATATTATCTAATTGCAAAATTAAATTTGAATTATTTTTTTGTTAGTATTTTATATAATGTTTTCTTATCTTTCTACTTTTCATTCTCTCTCCTTCCATTACTTTTGACAAAAAAATGCCGCCCTTTGAGGAGTGCCGCCCTGGTGCGTCGCACCTCCCGCACCCTAGTCGCGCCTGCCCTGCATTCAAGTCTACAGCATACCAGGCGCTCACCAGAGTTCTTTAACAGGCTCAGATGAAGAAAAAGGACCTCCTTTTTGGACCTGTTTTTCTAACATGCCCTATACATTCTCAATGGAGTTCAGATCTGGGCTTTGTGGTGGCCAAGGGAGATGGTGAAAGTCACTGTCATGCTCGCAGAACACATCCAGAGATGCCAACATCTGAAAGGAAGTCATCAGTAGTCCACATGCGCGGCGCCCATAGTTTTTCCATAGTGAAGTTATAACGAAGTAAATTTATCCGTCATTTTTGGTCTACGCCGGGATTCGAACCTGGATCCCCTTATTCCGGAATAAGTCACTCTACCAATTGAGCTACGCGGACGTTTTATTCTGATTCCTATCTGCCTTTATGTCGTGTGCGTCCTTCTGGCAGGTACGTCACATCTCCTGGTACGTTACATCATCCCCCCCCCTTTTTTTCCTTTTTTTTTCTGTTTTCGAAGAGCTGGAGAAGGGATTCTCTTATTTTTCCTATCTCGCGGTGTGGAAATAACATCACACCAATGCGAGATTTTGAACGGCCGAGTCATCCGGAAAGTTCGGGCGCCATTATAACGACGTAAATGTCTCCGTCATTTTTGGTCTACGCCGGGATTCAAACCCGGATCCCCTCATTCCGGAATAAGTCACTCTACCAATTGAGCTACGCGGATGTTTTATTCTGATTCCTATCTGCCTTTATGTTGTGTGCGTCCTTCTGGCAGGTACGTCACATCTCCTGGTACGTTACAAAGTCAAGTTCCCACATTAAAATTTGCAGGGTAGCATGCGTATTTCCCAGAGTACACTGCTACATTTTTAGCAACATGTTAATCTCGATCGGTGACAATACTTGGATAAATTTTGCAACATACCTAAGTCCCCTTAAAATGGAGGGGGGGGGGACTTGAGTAAATACTAAAAAAATACATACCATTTCAACTCCACCTTTTAATAAATACGTTACGCCAATATGTGTGATGCCACACACTTATGGTTATTCCTCCTGTTTTTTAGAGTGAAAATGCCTACTGCAATAGTCTTTTCCGCCGTGTGCGATTGAAAAATCAACAGCACACAGGGAACAAAACCCATGGTTTTCGGATACCCGAGACGATTTTAGATACAGAAATTCTTGCGAATAACTCTCCTTGAATTTTTGACAACTTTTCTGCTTTTTAGATCCAAGAATAATTAGTAGAGGCAGGTTGCCATTTACCCGACGCTATTGCAAGTAAATTCGTACACGACAAAGACAATGGGAGCAAAGACCGACGCACAGAACAATTAACTTTGAAAGGTTTCATAGCTTTATTATGCGGATAAATAGAAAATTAGCATTAAATGCTTATGATACAAAAAAACTAATCAAAAAGGTATTTTAAATTGCATAAATAAATCAATTCTGGAAAAAAAGGGATAAGAAAAAAAGGCAATGCAAATAAAATCAGTTACAATAAAAATCCATGCAACGTTTCATTAACACAATAGAACTTTTCTGCTAAGATGCGGGAAAGTAAAATGTCCCAACTTAAAACACGAGTAATGAAAAAAAATTCATCAAAAAAAAAAAAAATAAATAAAAAATAAATAAAATTAAAACCGAAATAAAAAGATTCCTAACAAGAATGATCTGGAGAAAAAAATCTTTAAAACAAGCTATTAAGGAAGAAAGAAAGTTCTTGTGCATCTGACAAGATAAAATAAAACATCCCTTTGTTTAGCCGAACATGTTTACAAGAGAGAGAAAAAAGAAGTGCACTTCGCAAAAGTAACAAACAATTAAGCTCTCTGCCGACAGTGAGGAGCTTGGGTAAATAGGTCAAAACTAGCGTACACACCCAGCAGCTAAAAAACGTCTCACTACAGCAAGCTGCTGCTAGACGTTTTCTTTGGCTGGTTGCCAAAGACACAGGGAGGGATTTTCTCTTGCTCTGGGCAAAGAATATACTGTGCGCGAAGAACAAACTCCCGTGGAGGTAACATAAAACAGGCAATAACAGCATCCACACATCCCGGTAGCTTAGTTATGTGCTCTGCCGGAAAAAAACAAAATTCAGGATTTGTTTGATCCACAATTGTTTCCTTTGATCTGATGACTATTTGGTCAGAGCAGCCCCCCCCCCCCCAATATCATCCCGCCTGCCCCTTATTTTGGTGAAACAAATATGCAATAGCAATTAATATTATTATTTAAATTACATTTTAGCAAATATTCATTTGGACACCCCTACCCCCCTCGTAATTGCTAACAAACAGAAAAATTATGGGGGAGATGTGTGAATAAAGAAAAATAATTTATTTTTTCCATAAATACTTACTATCGCACTTATTCCTCTTAAACAGTATGGTGCCACATGCGTGTATAATATGAGAAAGATAAACAAGGACTTAAGTTCAAGTAAAAATAATTCAAATTATCTATTATAGGCCAATATAATTGAACTATTACAATTCTTACCTAGTTGGCCTATTATAGGCCAACTTTTTCTCATTTAACATTTTTGTAGTGGCTTGTTTGGCAATTAACAGTTCTGATTTAGAAAATGCCTTTGAGAAACAGGTTTGACCATTGGCACTCTTTACTGCCTCTTCAATCTCACACATTTAAAATTTTTCAGGAGTGGTTAAAATTTTCCCGAAGTTAACAGACGTCGTGCGTTGCGAACGCCATCCCATTGGCAAGCCTGGTACAAAGTCACATGATCATACAGAACGATCTTCGCTTGCTTGTCGGCGAGCCAAACATGTTCGCTGTGCGACGGCTTCGTGACGTTACCGCAAAAATCACTACATTTGACTATGCTTGACTTTTTTTTTTTTTTTTTTTTAATTAAGAAAAAAAAAAACGTTTTTCGGAAAAATCCGTACTTATTCATACCTCCGCAAGTTCGTAGTTTGAACATGATATCAGTAGAAACTACAGATGATCCGTAGTACTTGGCATCTCTGCACATCTTGCATGATGGAACAGTAGCATTGCCACACATGAAACAGCAGTCACTTGCTGGATGCTCAGGTATTCCTTGCATGTCATCTGACCTTCCAGATATATCAAAGGACCCCCCTTCCATACCAACAGAATATGCCCCACACCATGACATTACCACCTCTAGAAGCTTGAGTTGTGTTTACAAGGCAAGCTAGGCTAATTGCTTCATGGGGCTCACACCAAACTCTTTGCCTACCATCAGTACAGAACAAGATTTACAGTAACTCATTGGACCACAATTTTTTTTTTTTTTTTTTTTGAGTGCACATTCTCACTCTTCCTTTTTCTCTCTCTCCTCTCCCTATTCCATTTCTTCTCAGTTTCGATCAGGTTCCTCCAAGCGTACGAAAGGTCGTATGGACTGTTATTATTGCAGTTAAATGGTTTGGTCTTATTTATTATTACTGCTTCTGCTATTTGTATTGTTCTCATATTATTCTGCTGGTTTAATATATTAATTCCTTCCCAATGGGGTATACATTGTAGATGAAGATAAAGTTGATGTGACCTGACACTAGATGGCATTGGCAATGGGCTAAATGGGGAACATGCGCACTGTGGACACGAGACTTTCAGATAGCAGACTTCGATAGAGGGTGTGAAGTCTCCGTTGAAAACGCCAGGGTAGAGCCTAGGTGAAACGCACGTCCGGTGATTGAGACTGTGGACGGTATGAGGTGGTGTATATAACGATTTTAACTGGAACCTTTTAAAGCTTTTAAATTTTTTATGAACCTGACCAAACTTTGAAGACTTCCTCAGCATTTCCAAGAGAGTGCAGCATTGACGAGATAGCCCTAAAGGCCAAGTACGACGTGGAACTTCAAGTTGTATGTAAATAGTAACTCTTAACTCAAGAATCTTTAATTATTATCTGGAAACCTTTACCCATTCAATATGATGTCGACACAGCCAGAACGGAGCTAACCCTAACATCTGGACATATTCGAAGTAGGGTACAACTTATAACGAAATGGCTCTCGAACTAACCCTGACAACTGACCATATTGAAGCAAGATACAACTTTGGACAAAGAAACTCAATAACTACTGATGTTGGACTGAACACGCACTTCTGTAAGTAACATCTTTAGAACTTCTAACCGATTTATATTTTAATTGAATAAGTTAATGCACTGCCACAGACTGTATCCACTTTACAGAACGTGTAAAACAGAATTTACAGACGTTAAAGCGTCTTCCTGAAGAACCTTGTGGTCACGTAATTGTATGTGAACTTTACGATAGAATCACATGAGATATAATGTGAGTTACTTTTCCACTGATTTACGACCCAAGATATCTTGCCTTTTTAGAAACCAGTCAGCTCTGCTGCTTTTAAAATTGTTGCTCCAGATAGACCAGCACTCACAATAAGCTCTATATCGAACTCCAAAGGATCCTTTGTTTTTCCCATTGTGACCAACATCACTGACAATTGACAAGCAGCAGGCTTAAATAGTTGCCTACATCATGTGACCACGTATTTTGCACATACGCTGAGTAAGTGACATTTATGTACACCTGCATAAATGTTTCTAATTCAGTGGCAGGTGTGAGGCAGTATATACACAGAAATGCTACTAGTTATCTATGAACAGTCAACTGATATGAACATGCAACTGCTATGAGTGAGTTCTCTTTATTTATAATCCAATACAGTTACAGAAGAAAATGCTATTGTTACACTAATTCAAAACTATTGTATAAAATTTGCTTTAGCAGGAAGTTACAAGGAAAAGAAAATACGTTCAACAGTTATACAGTGCTGTTTTTTTATATGCAATCTGTATCAGTTTAACTAAAGATATTTACACTTTTTGGTTGAACAGAAAAATAATGAGAACAGCCTTTCTATATAATGTAACTGGTAGCACAACAGTTGTAAATTTGGTTCTGTTAGGTTTACAAGGAATAATTATGCCCCACATATTTATTCCACACTTCCAACAGTCCTAAAAATGTCAAGACCAGATGAATAGAGCAGCAGTATGGTTCCTGTCATCAAAGCCAGCACCGAGACCCTAGTGTAGTGCTGATTTATATAAAATTTAATAATACATACATTAAACTCTCCAATATATAACTATAAGACTAGCATGTTATACAAAAATTCAAGACTGGCTGCACTGAATTGCCTGATTGAATTCCACACCATCTTCATCATCATTTCCAGAAGATGACGAGCTTGAACTGCTGGTATCAACATCCTGATCTCTGTGTTGTGCCTATCATAAAAATAAATAAAAAAATAAAAATCAGATACTTAGTCAACACACTACAAAAATGTTAAGAGATAATATCACAGGTATGCTTTAGTTTTAGTCTTGCAGTCTTAGTAGGAGATTCTCATCAGCATCTCTCCTATCATAAATCACTGGAAATGCAGTAAAACAAAACTGCATTTACAGAGATGCCAAACTGAGAAAGGGGTCATCAGTAAAACCGCTTCGACCTTCAGTAAGATTTTCAGTATATCAAAAATATTTATTTTAAAACTCAGAATCGTTTATAATACTTTTTAATAAAATGAATAAGTTCCAAAATATAGTTTTATTTAAAAAGTATATATACATATACACACTGAAGTGCCAGAAAAACTGGTACAGCAGTCTAATACTTGGTAGGTCCCCCACGGGAGCGCAGGGCTGCAGAAATATGACGAGGCATGGACGCCACTAGCTTCTGGAAATATGCTGTAGGCAATGAACACCATACTTCCTGCAGAGCGTTCCACAATTCGGGTGTATTTTGAGATCTCCGATTCCTGTGTTCGATAGCGCGTTGCATGGAATCCTAAATGTGTTCTATCACGTTCAGATTTAGAGACTTTGTCGGAATGGCAACACCCCAAACTCAGATGAATGCTCCTCTGTGGAGGTGCATTGTCGTGCTGGAACAGGCCCAACCCATCAGCATGAATGCAGGACATAAACGGGTGTACCTCGTCAGAAAAGATGTGCACATAGCATCGGCTGGTCACAGACATTTGTAGACATACCAGGGGTCTCAGTGAAGTACAGCTAAACACACCCCATACCATTACGGACACCCCACCAGCCGGTACAGTTCCCTGTTGACAGACAAGATCCATGGCTTCGTGGGGTTTGCACCACACAAGAATCCTTCTAACTGCACGATACAGTTGGAAACGCAACTCGTCAGACCAGGCTACTTGTTTCCAGTCATCAAGTGCCCAGTGGCGGTGTTGCTGTGCCCAAGTGAGGCACATAGCTCTGTGTCGTGCACCCATCAAGGGGACTCTAGTTGGGCGTTGGCTCCCAAAGCCCATATCGTGCAGGGTATGTTGCACAATCTGGATGCTGATGCTTGTTGAGGCTCCAGCATTGAATTCCGATGATACCTGCGAGAGTGTTGCATGCCTATCGTGTGAAACGATTCTTGACAGCCGACGATGGTCACGTTCACCCAATGTCATTTTACGGCCACACTGGTATCATAGGTTGGAGGTTTTGCTGGAATTCTTGTAGTCACAGTACACCCTTGCAATGGTCATCCGTAAAAATCTGAACTTCGTTTCTACCTCCGAAATACTATGGCCCATCTCACGAGCGCCAGCCAACTATGCCACTGCATTTAAAATTGCTTAAATTATTATTACTTGTCATTCTCATGACGAAAACAGCTCTGACAGCTGGCAAGGATATCTATCGCTTTATACACGCACTGGCGGACGCAACCGAGTATGCGCATAGGTGACGTTGCTATGTATTTTGCATAAGCTCGTCTGCACTCGTTTTTCTGGCACTTCAGTGTATATATACATGGCTGAGCCACTGACAGGTTTCACGCAGATGTCTTAATTTAGCAACCCTGGTCGAAAAAGAAATGTTTCCCGAGTGTCGACATACGAGCTTATAGAGGCCTCATCGGCATGGAGAGCGACATGCAAGATATTCAGCGGAAAAGAAATTCCTCGCAAGCTATAGAGGCGTCATAGCCGTGGCGGACGATACCCGACATCACAAGCAATTGGGCGAAAAAGAAATTCCTCGCGAGCACCGACATGCAAGCTATAGAGGAGTCATCGGCCTGGTGGGTGACACCCGACGTACAAGCTATAGAGGAGTCATCGGCCTGGTGGGTGACACCCGACATACAAGCTATAGAGGCGTCATAGGCATGGCAGATGATACCCGACACGAGAGTTAATGTAAGGTGTGTGTATTGATTCCTTGCACTGGCATCATTCGGTATGGTGGGTGACATCCGACACTGCGATGACATTTCTTTTTCTAGCGAACCCCTCTACATACCAGCCATAGAGGTGTAATTGGCGTGGTGGATGACACTTGACCTATATGGGGGAAAAGCAATTCCTTGCGAGCGCCGATATGCTAGCTATAGAGGCGGCATCGGTGTGGTGGATGGCACCCCCACACGAGCTATTCTGTGATTTTGTAATTTTGGGTGTCACTCGACAGTCGAGCAGAAAAAGTTTTGCGTTTGCACTGGAATTTTGACAAGCAGAAAGCCACATCTAATCATTGTAGAGTTTGCAAAAGGCGCTGAGATCCTTCTTTACTTTTGCGCACGGCACTCTCAAATGGCTGTATGGGGAATCACGTGACAAACAGCATACGAGGAGAAGCTTTGCCACCGTTGGTGGGGGAAGCCAGAACATCAAAGGCGTATAAAGGAACTCCCTGGAATGAGCATTTTTTCAACCAAAAGACGGTAAAAAGTAGAAAATTGCATGCATGGGCTTTCCGTAGTTTTTAGGTGACTTCCGTAAAACCGTAAGATAAAGTGAAAATCCGTACAAACTAAGGAAAATCCGTAAAAGTTGGCATATCTGTAATTCTAATGCACATTACTGAGATCACAGGTCGCTTAAAAGCACGTGAAGACATTACACACATCAGAGCAACACAATCCACAGAGTGACACACGCAAAGCACCAGTGCTACTGAACTCTGTCCACTGTTCACCAATGCTGTTTAATAATTAATCAAAATAGATGCTTTGTGACATTTTGTATATTTCATGTGACTACAGAACATTAATTCCTAAGGCAGACAATAGCAAATAATTTTTTTTTTTTTTTTTTTTTTTTTGAGTTTTTTAGGGCTACTATACTTGCTGGTACATGTGGCACCACATACCAGAGAGATCCCCCCATCTTATATGGTGGTGGGGATGTGATGTGTCTACACCTGGATTTTTTAGAGGATTCGAGAGTTGGGTTCAGCGATGGCACAAATGCATCGCTTGTTGATGGTGACTATGTTGAGTAGTACCTTTGCATAGAGAAAACAGTTACTTTACCAACATGTGCAATTGCAATTTGAACGACCTCCGTCAGTTAATAGAAGTTATGCCCACTTTTGCATTACTTTCGGTACAACCCTCTTAGTTCTAAAAGAAGCTTTTACCTTCGCCACATAAATCCACTAATACGTGGCCCATTGTATTTTCTACCCTAGTCTACAATAAATAGCCCTCCTGAGTCCCAATCCCCGCCTATATCCAGTTGTAGAAGAATTCTCTGTATCTACTACAAAGTGCAAGAAAAGTTGCATATGGTGAATCATACAAAATTGCATTAAAAAAAAAAAAAAATCTCTCTTTGGGCAAGCCCGAGCTTGCCCAAACCTGAATCATAGTAAATATAATATAGCCTGAGCCCGCCAGAGCCTGGTTCAGGCCGGGGCTCTACTTCCGGCTTGGACTTCGCCCGGCTCAGCACTGATGTACATCCATGAAAAACTATTTACAAAATTGTATTATAATGTGAATTTCTAGCAGAGAACACACATTTATATATAAAAGAAATATCCCATATAAAAATACAAGGGAATATACATAGGTGGTTCAGAAAGTTTCTATATTTGCATAAATGAAATTTTCAAACCACTAATTGTGGCATTGTGAAGCTCATACATTTATCAGACATCACCAGATGACATAACAATACCAAGTCACCCGTCTTTATCCTATGCTCCGCCAAAGGAGTGAAGGTCACAACCACTTCAACGTTCACTGTACAGCTCAACAGACATGCTTGGTGGCAATGATTTTCTATGTCTTTAAAAAAGATTTAACAGCGGAGGAATGCTTTCAGAACTTGTCCATAACTTTCCCTTCACGTATCACAGTGTTTAATTGGTACGATCAGTTTAAATGTGGAAAGAGAACCATTCAATATGACCCTCAAAGTAGAAGACAGGGCACCTCCACTACTGATTTCAATGTTGAAAAAAAAAATTAAAGCCCTGGTCAAGAAGTTCTATAAATCATGCATCAAGAGATGGTCAACATTCTAAATATTAGTTCTGTGAACGTGTATTCCATTCCTCATGAAAAACTTCAACTGAGCATGCAGTGTGTGGATTCCTCATCAGTTGACAGAGACTTATAGGTGCAGACCGGAATTTTAAATTAGTGACCGGTAAGTCAACAAAAGTTAGTGGTGAAAAAAAACCCTGGCTGGTAAAGTTAACAAATCTTAGTAGCGAAAAAATAGTCCCCAGCATAAAAAAAGGAATGGGGGATTAATACAGGGCTGCCAGCCCATCACACCCAAGAAAATAGTTGCTTTAGAAGCCACTAATGGTAAAAATAGTAGCCTTAACAACTTATGTTAAGGACTAAAATAGTTGCCCCAAAAAATGTACGAGTTTTGGAATACAAGTGCTCCACAAAAAAAAAAAAAAAAATCCCATTTTTTTTTTATTTATTTCAAACCATGGTGACAAAATTAGCACATGTTTACATTTTGGTGGGGGGGGGATTATACACACACACACACACACACATTCATACACTACAAAAAGGGCATCTTAAGTTTCAATATAATGCTACTCAAGACACTCAGTACTAAAAAGGTTATGGAAATTACACCCCCCACCAAAAAAATATTCAATTATATATCAAAAACTACACTGGCGTGCAAAAATTTAGGACGAGACTGTTTTTCAAATGTAACGTCGTGCAGAAGTGCTTCACATTGACTCAAATCATACCATAAGATCCCCAAGATGTAAGAATATGTGATAAGTGAGCAAAACCATCCAAACAAGGAATCCAAAGGATACAAAGGCACTTTATTGAAAAGGTAGCTTCCAGCACAACTGGACAGAAGACAGAAACGTCCAGTCTGTAGTAGGGGATATGATCACTCATGACTGTGTTGCAGGATTTACATCTGTCCATGCTAAGGACGAGGTTGTCAAGGAGCTGTTGAGGCATCACGGCCCATTCCTCTTGTAGCGCCAATCGCAGCTGCGGAATCGTTGCTGGCGGCTGGTGAACTGCTGCCAAGTGTCTCCCGAGAAGGTCCCACATGTGTTCGATTGGATTTAGGTCGGCGGACCTTGCGGGCCAATCCACGTGTTGAATATCTTCACTCTCTAACAGCCACTGTACGATGAGGTGTAGCGGTGTCTTTCATGAAGAGGAACTCAGGACCTACAGCAAATCTAAACAGACGCACATGAGGCAGGAGAATCTCGGTAGAATAGCGGACACCAGTGACTGAACCTCCTTGGAAGATGTGGAGGTCAGTACGGCTACCAAGCATGATACCGCCCCAAACGAAAACTCCACCACCTCCAAATTGGTCCCTTTCGACGATGTTGGAGGTGTGATTGCGTGTTCCCTGCTCTCTCCAGATGTGTATACGTCCAGAATTGCTCGTCAGACTAAATCTGGTCTCATCCATAAAGAGAACTGGACCCCATTGCTGATGTGTCCAGTTCTTGTGTTCCTGGCACCACAGAAACCGCCGTCTCTGATGAGCAGGCGTTAATGGCACCCACCGCACTGGTCGTCGTGCAAACAGACCACCTGGCCATGGTAAAACGCGACAACGGAGGTCCAGTTGTCTGCTTCATGTGCCTTGCAATTCCTCCCGCTGTCTGTCTCTTCTCGCCTGTAGGACAATATACCGGTCGGCCGCTGCAGTGGTTGCTTGTGGACGGCCACTGCTAAACTCTCGGACAGCTGTTACTGTCGTTTGAAATGCTCTCCAAGCTCCTGAAACCATGCTGTGAGCGATACCGAACTCCTCCGCCACACTAGTCACACTTCGACCTTCTTCCAACTTCCCAATGACACGACCTCGGGTACAGTCATCCAGACGTCGTCTACCGGACTGCCTGTTGGCCATATCACACGGTGGCAGCAACTTGACGTTGTTCAAACCGATGTACACCGTGCAATAGCTTTCACCAAATTGCTGAGCATACACTGCCTGTGTGCTTTATACCCCCGGGCATGCTGCATCAGGGTTCCCACTCAAAAGTAGAAAAAAAATAAAAAAAATAAAATTCCCTGACCTTTTCAGGTTGTCCTGAGAGCTTTTCCAGAGCGACAAATTGTTGCATTTCCTTACATTCTTGCGTTCCTTACGAAAGCATACATTTGTTAATTCTTTAAATAACTGTTCTTTATACAAGTGCCTGCTTTTTATTAATAACAATTAAATGCATGAGACATATTATTTTTGGTACCATAATTCCATGATCTTTCCTGAACCTAAGTGGTATACTGCCCATGTAGAATTTGTTAATACATTACCGTAGAAACAGTTCATATGTAAGAAAAATATATATTGGATGAAAAATATATATATATTGGATGGGCAGGCGATTCCTTTTAATATTTATTTATACACTACTGTTTGTGAAAATTGCAACACCAAGAAGTAGGAATCGTGCAATTTGAATGAAATTTATACCAAACATTACTGATATGACTGTACACAAGTGATTTAATTTCGGAACAATACAACAATTTTTACCTGCAAAAATCCGTATCTTGTGAAGCCTCTGCGAGCTGCAATAAGAGCTTCAAGACGGATTGGCATTGAATCGAAAAGGCGTTGGATGGTGTCCTGGGTAATTGCTTGACAAGCAACATGTATACATGGCCACAGATCACTAGATCACTGGTACTGACCGCTGGAGGACTTTGATGGGCCAGTTGCCAAGTGAACGTGCAGGCCAGGGAAGAAGCGGTATCTGCTGTGCTGCGAAGAGGGCTTGAACATTCCGGTCAACATTAGGTCAGGCATTGTTCTGCTGGAATATAGCGCCTGGAGTGCTACGAATGAAGGGTATGACTTCTGCCTGTACAACTTCCCTGATGTAGTAGTCGCTGGTGATATTGCCCTCAAGCCATAGCAGCAGAGATCACGAATGTTACCCAATGGCACCTCACACCATCACACTTGGAGTTTGGCCTGTACGACACTCAACAATGCATGCTGGAAGAAGGCGCTCACCACAATACCGTCTAATGGCTATGAGACCATCATGGTAGTCCAAGTTGAATCGGGACTCATTTGAAAACACGACACGTTGTCAATTAGCACGCCATTGTTTGCATTGAAAACCCCATTGCAGCCTGAGGCGTCCATGGTTCAAAGTCAAAGGAATGTGCCGCAAAGGGATGCGTGCAACCAGTCCTCTGTGCAACAGACGCGTTGAACTGTGGAGGCAGACAATGCCACACCTGTTGCAGTGCTCCACTGTTGTGCTAACACTTGCGAACATGCGGAATGGTTCGCCACTGCCATGCGGACGAGGTGTTGGCCATCAGCGGTGTCATCCCATTTCTCGGTCCACTGCCGGATTGTCGATGTACCTGGTTCTTCTTCGGTCCAACTGACACCACACGCACATCACTATCATGGTGTTATGTCTCGTCCGAGCCGCAATGCCACGGTACGAAAATGCACATTCACGCAGACCAATCATTAGTCCCTGTTCAAACTGTCATATGGTGATATTGCGCCCTTCGTTGTCGCTAAAGCATTATTGAATCCTGGAGACACTTTCACAACTCGCTGTCCGCGATGCACTACTGGTGTGTATCATAAACAGCCCTCTCTTTATATTCCTCACTTGACTGTTCAGGGGGTGCTTGGGCCAAGACATCCGCAATGACTTTGCATTTCTAATCATTTGCATGTGCTACCCTGCTCTGCATATCCTGTAAGTTTCATGTGATTACCATCATTCCTTCATGATGGCATTTGACGATTTATATACTGCACTAGCAAAATAAGTATGCTCTAGAAATGATTACATATACAAACTACAAAAGGTTTATATAATGGAAGACTAATAATAATAAAGAATGAATGTTTAAAATTAATTTTTTTTAATTTGAAAATAACCCCCCCCCCCCCAAAAAAAAAGATAAAGGTTCTTTCTTGATGTGTACTACTGTATACTGAAGTGAACCATAGTACAGTGTTCAAGTTTACTATTATACTATGCCATTAGCTTTAAATAAATATATATATATATATATCGGAAGAAGTGGACATCTCTGAAGTTAACAGAAAAGTAACCAAAGCTCTTATGGAAACAGCAACAAAATTAGCTGGGTCTAAGAACAAGTTGCATGTAAACAAATTATCAGGAAAAACGAAAATGTTGATGCAAAAAAGAAGAGAGATGAGGACAACTAAAGAAGATGTGACTTCCAAAGTGGAATATATAGAGCTATGCAAGACAGTAAGAAAAAGTATCACTGAAGACGTAAGAAAATTCAACTGTGAACTAGTGAGCGAAGCAATTGAAAACAACCAAAGCCTAAAGATAGCAAAGGGACATCTCAGTAAGGGAAGAAAACAGATTATGGCATTGAGAAAAGAAGATGGTTCTGTAACAAGAAATAGAGGCGAAATTTTGACAAGAGTGAAAGATTTCTACTCCAAATTATATGAAAAGGATGATACATGCACTCCAGACATCATGAAAGATACCAGTACCAGAGTTCCTCCAGTCCTTCCAGCAGAAGTTGCACATGCAATCAAGAACATGAAGTGGGGAAAAGCTCCAGGAGAAGATGGAATTACTGTAGACATCATACAAGAAGCAAGTGGAGAAATTGAAACAGTACTCGCCCAAATTTTCACTCGATGCCTTAATGAAGGAAAGATTCCTGAGGATTGGAACACCGCTACAATGATCCTGCTACATAAGAAAGGTGACATTGAGGATCTCTGAAACTACAGACCTATCAGCCTCCTATCAGTAGTTTATAAAATCTTCACTAAAGTTCTTTCACACCGCTTGAAGGTGACACTGGACATGGCTCAACCGAGAGAACAAGCTGGATTCAGGAGTGGCTACAGCACAATAGATCATATCCACGTACTGAGAGAACTAATTGAAAGAGCGAGGGAATATGAACTTCCATTGTGCAAGGCTTTTATCGATTATGAAAAAGCCTTTGATTCGGTGAAACCATCAGCAGTTACAATGGCTCTGAAAACCTGCGGTATTGAAGATGCATACATTAATATTATTAATAACATCTATGAAAATGCAAGTGCAAAGATTCGGCTGTTTGAAAATACAACACACGTAAAAATTGGAAAGGGAGTGAGACAAGGTGACACCATATCTCCGAAGCTCTTTAATGCCACATTGGAGGGTGTTTTTCAGTCGCTGAGCTGGGAAAACAAGGGGATAAAGATTAATGGAGATTATCTAACCCACCTTCGTTTTGCCGATGACGTAGTCATTTTTGCAACTACCCCATCAGAGCTGCAGAGTATGATCCAGGAACTTGCTGACAAGAGTAAAGAAGTGGGATTAAAAATGAACTTTCAGAAGACAAAAGTGATGTTCAATGCTTTTACAAGAAATGAAGATTTATCGATTGATGGAGAAAAGCTGGAGATAACAGACATGTACATTTATCTTGGACAGCAGATATCAAGTGAGGGTCACATTGATGAAGAAATTAATCGGCGTACAAAACTTGCCTGGAGAGCTTTTGGAAGAAACTGCATAATTTTCAAGAGCAATATGCCATTACGTCTTAAAAGAAAAGTGTTTGATCAATGCATCCTTCCAGTGCTTACGTATGGTGCAGAGACGTGGACCTTAACTAAAAGAGACATACAAAGGCTGCAGACAACTCAAAGATTCATGGAGAGGTGCATACTTGGTGTAACCAGGAGAGATAAGAAGAGGAACTCGTGGATCCGAAAAATGACAAGAGTGGAAGACATCATGATCAGAGTTAAATCCCTGAAATGGCAATGGGCTGGACATACTGCCAGAAGCACAGATCATCGATGGACAGCCGAAATTTTAGATTGGATTCCAAGGGACAGGAAAAGACCCAGAAGAAGACCACATGGGAGATGGGTGGATGAAATTCGAAAGTATGCAGGGGTGACATGGAGGAGACTGGCACAAGACAGACCGTTGTGGAGGAAACTTGGGGAGACCTTCGTCCAGCAGTGGATTGATAATGGTTGACAATGATGACGATGATGATATATATATATATATATATATTTTGTAATATAAAGATTATTTATTTCAAACAGAAATCTAAGAAGAATAACAAAACAAGGCAATATTAAATAAAGGGTGTATCTGAAATAATTTCACTCTTCAAATATCATTTATTTTTCAAATAAATTTCAGCAATTTACTATGAAAATCAAATGTGTAGTGGGTAAATTACTTTTATGCTTCTTAATGAACAACAAGAAAGATGACACCGAATTTTCGGATGTAATAAAGCATGTCTTTTGAATGCATTCTGATGCAAATTAAATTTATCAAAGCTATTCAAAATCGATGGAACCCGTTTGGAAAACAATCGGTTCCAACAATCAATAAAATATCCAGAAATAGAAACATCTACTTAGTTCTACCAGTGGCTAAAAAATATGTTACGAAAATTAACAAATGGTGAACAAAAAGTTTATCATAACACAAGGAAGGTACCAGAGACGAAGATATTTTCAAATCAAACAGTTAAAATGAGAAATATAGAAGGAAACATGATATAAGTCTATGTCTGCTAACGGAAAAGTTTAAAATTATTCTTCATTAATACAGACATTTGACGTGGACCAGGAACATCAAACAAAGGTCTTCGCTCTTTCCACGTTTATAAGTGAGTCACGGAAAAATTCTCATTGGTCGCCACCGGGAATCGAACCCAGAGTCTTCCAGTTACGCGCCGGGTATGCTTCCACTATACCACAGCGGCCTCGAATTCCTCCAGACTCGCACACGATAACTGCCAAGCCAATTTGGCAGGTTGCTTCTTGGAGCCCCGCACAATGCTGGGGATTCACCAAAGATGGTAAGCAGCAACTGAAGAAATAATTAGAAGGCAAATGAATAATTAATACATACATTTGACGTGGACCAGGAACATCAAACAAAGGTCTTCGCTCTTTCCACGTTTATAAGTGAGTCACGGAACTTAGCGTGTGTGAAATCTGGAGGAAAAATTACAAATTACAGGCAAAATATTTTCCATCGGGAGCTGCATCCGCTGCAGAAAGAATTTTTCAAATCTGAGTTTTAGAGTTTTAGAAGCAGAGATATCGGGAGAAACAAAATTTACTTTTACGTCCTCTAGCAGAGAATCTATGCGTAACTTAAAGAAGTGACCTTACCTAAAATAGTCTTTGACATAAATAGAATCAAAAGGTAAAAGAATTTTTTCAATCTGCCATTTAGAAGCAAATATATGAAATAAAATGTATTTTGAATTTGGCATTATCTGCATTTACGCCCTCTGGAGGCAAAATTGCGATTGGTGAAAAAAAACAACGAAATAAAGGATCATCATTCGCATATTTCAAGCTTCCCAATGCAAAAAGAATTTTTGAAATCAGGCGATTGGTTGCAGATATATGGTGTCCACAGACGGACGAACAAACCAATAACATAAGCACGATCTTTTTTTACAAAAGACGTGCTAATAAAGGCACACACAAAATGCCTAGCTACCACTCAAAACTAGAGCGTGAAAGGACTGCCGGCTTTCTTCCTTCCTTGGCTCTCAGCAACAGCACCTCCTCGCTTAAGTTTTCCCCATGGCAGGACTAGATAAAACAAGAAAGATGACACCAAATTTTCCGATGTAATTTAGCACGTCTTCTTAATCCATTCTGACGCAAATTAAATTTATCGAAGCTATTCAAAGTCAATGGAACCAAAATGGAAAACAATGGTACTTGACGGAAGAAAAGTTTTTCAATCGGGTTTTTAATCCCTCAGATATTGCTGTAAACGGAATCGTGAGCTTACGCCTTCTGGTTGCAGACTTGTGCATTAAGAAAAATATGAATTTATATGAGAAACATTTCCCACCGGAAACGCTCTCCAACACAGAAATAATTTTTCAAATCAGATTCTTAAAAAAAGAGATATCGTTAACAATAAGATTACTTTACGCCCCCTGGTGAGAAAACCATGCATTATTTTAGGAAGAAAGAATTCGCAAAAGGCTTTTCTATTTGAGCGGTATCAGTCCAAAAAGTCGAGTTTCCAGGGAGCCCAGATTTTGCTGCAAATACACTGACGGAAAAAAAATCCCAACACCAAGAAGGGGTTGCGTTAGATAAACGACAGTTGGTAGGCGGTGAGAGTACATCTGTAAGATGACGTCCATGCAAATTTCGCGCTCGGCGCATACGTTTGGCCCTAGTAGCGCCCTCGGAACATGCAAAGCAGGTTTGCTGTAAATACGCGCTGTAACGTTCGTGAGCGTTAGTTATCGTTGAGATTCGACGTAGTGCGTTGATGTTAGTCAAGAATGCCTTTAAGAAGACGAAGAAGCCATTATCAACAGCTCACAGAGTTTGTATGAGGTCGTGTAATAGGGCTACGAGAAGGTGGATTTTCTTTCCGCAATATTGCAGAACGACTCAAGAAGACCGGGTTCCGGCTGGCCACGTGGCACTACTGAGAGGGAAGACCGCCGTGTACGGCGTATGGCCGTGGCGCATCGAACTGCGTCTGCAGCAGAAATTCGAGCTGCAGTTGCCACCACAGTGACACGACGAACTGTTACAAATCGGTTACTTGAAGGACAGCTCCGAGCCAGACGCCTTGTAGCGTGCATTCCACTTACTCCAAACCACTGCCGTTTGCGACGTCAGTGGTGTCAAGCTAGAGCTCATTGGAGGACGGAGTGGAGATCTGTTTGTTTTCTGGTGAAAGCCGGTTCTGCCTGGGTGCCAGTGATGGCCGTGTGTTGGTTAGAAGGAGGCCAGGTGAGCGCCTGCAACCAACCTGTCTGCGGCCGAGACACACTGGACCTACACCTGGAGTTATGGTCTGGGGAGCAATTTCCTATGACAGCAGGAGCACTCTCGTGGTCATCCCACGCACCCTGATGGCACAGTTGTACGTCGGTCTGGTGATTCAACCTGTTGTGCTGCCATTCATGAACAGCATTCCATAGGGTGTTTTTCAACTGGATAACGCTCGCCCGCTTACCGCTGTTGTAACCCAACATGCTCTACAGAGTGTTGACATGTTGCCGTGGTCTGCTAGATCACCAGATCTTTCTCCAATCGAGCACGTATGGGACATCATTGGACGACAACTCCAGCGTCACCCCCAACCAGCATTAACCGTCCCTGTATTGTCCGACCAAGTGCAACAGGCATGGAACTCGATCCCACAAACTGACATCCAGCACCTGTACGACACAATGCATGAACGTTTGCGTGTTTGCATTCAGCATTCTGGCGGTTACACCGGTTATTAATGTACCAGCATTTCACATTTAAAATGGCTCTTCTCGCGCTTACATTAAGCTGTGATCTTGAAACCTTAATCGATTACATATGTTACCTATGCAAATGTATTGCCGCCATTTCATTCCTCTACAACTATTTTTTCGTGGTGTTGGGATTTTTTTTCCCCGTCAGTGTACTGTACATCAGAAGCAGAAATTAACACTTATGCCACCTGGTGGCCAAACCATTCTTTACCAAACATTAGAAATTATATGAAAAATATTTTCCATCAGGTGTATGCAATACAGAAAGAATTTTTCAAATCAGAGTTTTAGAAGCAGAAATAACACAAAAAATGCAATTTACTTTTGCACCCCTAGTGGAAAGTCTATGTGATTTACTTGAAAATTTTGAATTTATATGAAAAACATTTCGCATCGGAAACACAATCCAACAAAGAAGAAATTTTTCAAATTAGACTCCTAGAAGTAGAGATATCGACAAAAATAAGACATACATCTACGCCCCTGGCGTAGAAACCATGCATTTTTTTAAGAAGAAAATGTTCATAAAAGGTTTGTCAACATGAGTAGTATCGGTCCACAAACGATTTTTTTTTTCAATCGAGATTGAGATTTTAGAAGCTCATATTTTGCTGGAAATACATCAGAAGCAGAAATTAAGACTTACGCCCCCTGGTGGCCGAACCATTTTTTTACAAAAAATTAGAAATTATGCGCAAAGGATTTTCCATCAGGAGCTGTATCCGCTGAAGAAAGAAATTTTCAAATCGGAGATTTAGAAGCAGAGATCTAGGGGAAACGCAATTTACCTTTACGCCCCCTAGCAAAAAGTCTATGAATTGCTTGAAAATTTTGAAATTATATGAAAAACATGTCACACCAGAAACTATCTAATAAAGAAAGAATTTTTCAAATTGGACTATTAGAAGCTGAGATATTGACAAAAATAAGATATACGTCTACGCCCCCTGGGAGAGAAACCATTAAATATTTTAAGAAGAAAATACTCCGAAAAGGTTTATCAACGTAAGTGGCATCGGTCCACGAAAGAATTTTTTCAACCGAGATTTTAGAAGCTCAGATTTTATGGCAAATAGATCAGAAGCAAAAATTAACACTTACGCCCCCTGGTGGATAAAGTATTCTTTACCAAAAATTAGAAATTATATGCAAAAGATTTTTCATCAGGAGCTGTATCCGCTAAAGAAAACGTTTTTCAAATCGGAGTTGTAGAAGAAGAGATATCAGAGAAAACAATTTACTTTTACGCCCCTAGCGGAAAATCTATGCGTAATTTGAAAAAGCAACTATTCCTAAAATATTCTTCGACATAAATGGAATTGAAACATAAAATATTTTTTATCAATCGGATGTCTAAGCAAATATGTGGAATAAAATGTACTTTTGAATTCGACATCACTGCATTTACGCCCTCTAGCGGTGAAATTGTACATCGTAAAAAAGAAAAAAAAAGAAAAAAAAAAACGAAATGAAGGATCATCATTCGTATATTTCAAGCTTCTCAATGCAAAAAGAATTTTTCAAAGCAGACTAATATAGTTGCAGAGATATTGTGTCTACGGACGGACAAACTGATAACATAAGCACGATCTTTTTTTTTGCAAAACACGTGCTAAGAAAGTAAGAAAACAGTTTTTCCGAATTCTTCACGTAACTGGCTGAAATTTGTACTCATACTATAATTGGCTAGGAGGTGACGACCTTAAAAATTTCAAGTAAAATGCCGATTACGAATTCTGGGCATGCCAGCCACATGATGAGCAAGTAAAAAAATTACGGCCCGTTTAAAAGTTTTTATTTGATTTACGCAAAATTTGGAGGGCTCATTCCTATTAGCAATTTATGGCGTTGATCAAAATTCCAGAGATTTTCATGAAAAATCCACGGAGATAAACTTTTGTGATATTTATTCCACTTGAAAAAATCCTTGAGAGAACCCGCTGGCTGCTGCTGGTGGGTGGTGAGTTGCGTTTACAACTCGTGACCCCACCCAAGTGTTCACAGGGATGGGTGTTTAACAAAACAATTTATTTTTGTTTCAGCATTTCTTTTTTATCTGACAAAACATCCCCTAGATATAAAAAAAAAAACGCAAAACTATAGCTAAATTCACTTAAGAAAAAGGTGAGAATAGTGACAAAATTAAAAAAAAAGTAAAAAAAAAAAAAGTGACAAATAGTGAGAAAAGTGACTTGCGCCGAGGTCTGTAAATACAACTACTGAGCTGCCGAATATGAAACAAAATGGGGAAATGATTTAAAGAAACAAAAGAAGTGAAGCAGAATATATCATCGATTGTTTCCTCTTTTATATATATGTGTATTACTTCCATCAAACACAAAAATGCTTTATTGATAATAGCAAAACCCTCGGCTACTGTATTTTTTTTTACTTACCCTCTACAAGAGATGTTACCTGTGTTTTTATAAGTATGCTTCAAAAGCATTTGTCATTTTTTTTTCAATTTTTGATTTTTCGCATTTTGTACTTTTACCTTAATTTTCAGTTCTCCGATTTGTTTCAATAAAAGCCGGCGTGAACGATTCCATTTTCTGGCTCTGCTAGAAAAGCTCTTTAAAATACAACCCCCCCCCATTTCAGGAAGTTTAGCTCTTTTTCCGTTTTGGCAATTTGTCATTTATAATGTCTTTTTTTTTTTTTTTTTTTTTTTTTTTTTTTGAACATATCACATTTCACACAGAAAATTGTCTCTTCATCTGATGCAGGTTGAATTGGGGGCCACATTTTCTACAAAAGACCTTTTTTTGAGACTAAGCTTTATAAGCCTATCAAAAGCATCCAGCAGTATTTTTCTCTTTCTTTGTATTTCACCTCTTACAGTGACATTTTCAACGTTTGATCCCGGTAAATTGACTGTTGGTATAGCCGACGATTTCAATATCTTTTTCATTGGTTAGCAGGCGATTCATCATATCGTCTTCGTACTTACTATTTAAAAAGTGTTCACTTCAAATCCTGGCATTTTTCTCATTAAAAGAATTTGCTCTGCAACACCTGTTAACCCAGTTTTTTTAAACTGCTGGGTCGTTTCTAGAGAAACAGTGAAAACTTATGTTTCGCCCTTTTGTATTCCCGCAGGTATTTCGGCACGTAGCAACAGCGCAAGAAGCCATTCCATTGTACGAAAACGATGTACTAAAGAAATTAAATAAAAAAAAATCCAAGTCAAAAATACAACCTAATAAACAGCAGATAACTAATGCGAATGCAACAAACGTATGTTAAACAACATCCACCTAGCGCTTTACACCGCGCACTGACAAGTGACATGCATCTCCATGACGTCACTGAGCGGCACAGGCGAGGGCCACTTCAACCACCAGAAACACAAAGGAATGAGCCGGCCCTTGTTACTAAGCCCTGCACAACACAGATATTAATCCCACTTGTAAGGTCAGGCAAAGTAAGTCAAGCAGGCTACAATGGGAAAAGTGGGGGGTAGGTGTTTAAGAGAGTTCATTTCTAAGAACATTCCAGGGGATTATCTCCCTTCAATGAGATAGAAGAAAGCTCCCCTGGTGAACGGGTTAGCATATTTACAGACACACAAACAAAAATGGAGGCAGGGTTGAGATGCCCATTACTGCAGCACAAAAACAAGACAGAGGTAAAAAAAATAAGCACTTGTTTTAAAAAATAAGGACTTTTTAAGGGCCTTAGAAATGGAAAAAATATATATATAATAAGGAGTGCTTAAGGACTTTTAAGGACCGTATGAACCTTGTATGTGTTAACAAATAGTGTATATCACATTTGTCCTTCAATTTGCTGAATAAGGCAAGCACAGATTTGGTACCTACTAAAGCTCCTTTATGAAACGGGGATCAGCGTTTTCTTGCCAATGACATTAATTCCAGAAAAAAAAAAAAAAAAAAAAAAAGTAGTATGCTTCCTTCAAGAGATCAAATTGTGGTCCAAAATTTCCAAGCCCTAACCTATATGGTTTATCATCGAATGATAAATAGGAATTCATGAAATCAAAAAATCGAATGATAATTATAAAATTTGCAGCAGCAGATTTGTTATGAAATTAATATTTCCGTGTTCCCCACTGTCTCTGACAATAACTGTGTAGCATATTTCACGATTTGTCTTTGAGATCCTTCAGCATTCAAGTACTTTGATGTGCCTCTGAACACCAATTTCAATTTATTGCTATCCTTTTCCAAAATGCATTTAAAGAGTAGGCTATTAATGACTGATGTGTTAATTAAAATACCACTATCCAAAATGTGGTTTCTGAGAAGTTTTATTATGTGAGGAACGTCTGCAAAAACATACACCTTTTCTCATTGGATTATCAGGATTTTCAAAAATATTATCAGGCAAAATGTTTAAATCTTTCCAGTCTCTGATTAATTGGTCCCAAGTCAGGTGCCAGTCCTGCAACTCTGAAAGCAATTGTTTCTAATGCACCTGTTATTTTTAGCACAATTTTTTTTTTACTTCAGTGTGTTTGATATCAAACTCCTAAAACACTATTTGTTTTCACAGTTTTATCAGGCCTCATGCATGCAAACTGTGACATAGTTATGTGGACCCATAATACTATCTGTTTTGATGTCATAGCACATTCTTTCTGAAACTTTAATTTCATCGATGCAAATAACATGTTCTTTTGACTTCAGTCATCTTATTACCTTCCAGTTCCACGAGTTTCAAAAATGATTTTGAAAAACCAGGAAAGCAAATGATTTTACTAATCAATCAGCTTAGGATTGAAAGTCTTGTGTAAATAATTGTATGCTTTCTGGAAACTGCTCGCAAGGAAATTGGAGTACTTATACGTCAACATTCCATTTAACTTCAGTGAAATTTTTTGATAAAGTTTTGAGTTAATAATCTAAAGCAATTTATGGGAATTTTACTAGGAAATTTTTTCATTAATAGCAAATTTTCGTCACTTTTTACTACAAGTAAAAAGTGACAACAACAAGACAGCCTGAAGAAGGAGAAGAGTTTTCTCCGAAAATTTGCTATTAATGAAAAAATTTCCTAGTAAAATTCCCATAAATTGCTTTAGATTATTAATTCAATTAAACTAGGAAGCCATTTCTCAACATGAGCTTTATTCAAAGTTTTGAGTTTTTTTAATATCAGATTCTTTTTTAGGGGCTGATGCTGTCCCAAATTCCTTCCTTTATCTTTATTTCTGCACTCTTCCTTGGGTTTCTTCTGTCGGGATTCAATTTTTTGCCTTAAGTTTATTAATGTCTTCACTCACTTCAACCTCACTCAAATCGTTACAGTTGGACAGCAGAATATTGTTTTCTTGTTCCAAAGTGGTTTTTCTCTTTGCTCATGTCACAAATTCCTACAGATGTCTGTTTTTATGGCATTTTCATTTCCAGGAAGATTTAAAAGTTGGAATAGCCCCCTAATAGTTCCCTTTGCTCATCTCTTTTATAGTCATTTTCTGCAAAATGTTTGGAGC
This sequence comes from Macrothele yani, assembly GCA_039090855.1. Classification (NCBI taxonomy): domain Eukaryota; kingdom Metazoa; phylum Arthropoda; class Arachnida; order Araneae; family Macrothelidae; genus Macrothele; species Macrothele yani. Next base: position 12,380,049 of record CM076996.1, read on the forward strand.
AAATAGTAGCATTCTGGATTTAAAAAAAAAAGAAGAAAAAAGCATCATCTCATTTACAGCATGATTTCCATAACTTGCAGAGCTTAGTCACTTTCGAAAATCCATGGTATATAATCAGCAATCCTTTGGCATTTCTATAGTTATTTATGCAATCTGCAACAGCGCAGAAACCTGAAGGCATCCCGAAAGAATCAACTATTTGCAAACAAACTTAGCTATTCTATTTATAACATACACACAAAAATTACTCAAGCAGCAGAAAAAAAAAACAGCGCTCTGAACAAGAGTCAAATGACATTTGTGACTGTTTTGACCTCTGGTGCACCAAACCAGTTTGCAAGACAGCTGATGTCATCAGATTTCCTCCTCTGAATGGGTCTTACGGGTATAACCTAGTGCGTTAAAGGACCTTGTTGACAGAGGAACAAAAATACTTATGCAGAATGGTGCCATTTCATGAGAAGAAAAAAAATACAGGGGCTATCCCATCCACCATATTCTCCTGACATGGCCCCATGTGATTTCTTTTTGTTATTGAAGGTGAAAAGTTTCATGCATGGGACAAAGTTTTCAAATCCTGATGAAACGATGGAGACATTCACTGAGAAACGAGTCTCAATAAAGACTTGTGGCGTACTGCATTTCAAAACTGGTTTACAAGGAACAAGCTCAATGAGCTTACTTTGAAAAATTATAAAAAGAATAGACTATTTTAATTGACTAGAAGTTTTCTATGCAGAAACTTTTCGAATCACCCTCGTTTTTATAGTATGGGAAAGGCAAATATATCAGTAAATGAGTTGAAATTATCAATAAAACAACACACAAAAGGAAAGACTGCTCAATACAACAAATTATTTAAAACAACAGTTATGATATACATATATTTGTCACTTTGAAATTTACAAACACATGTTGATAAATGAATAAAAAGAGAATTTAAGATATTTTATTAACATAGCTCATTAAAAAATGAGTATTTTATCAAAAAAATCCAATTGCTGCTTACCCTCCTCCTGGCTCTTCTCAAGTGCTGCATTAAAAACCACAACATCTGATCATCAAAAGTCTCTGGGCCATCTTGTCTTCTATCTTCTTCTCGCTCTTTCATGTTGTTAATTATCAGCTGAACAGAAATAAGCGAAATAATTACTTTATCATTCCATATAATATGTGATCAACAGCTACAGTGTTAATACTTAACAGTGAAATTTTTTGTGAAAAACAATGAGACATTCAACAACTGCATTCTGCAACTGTCACTTCCAAAATCATCCAGAAATGGAAAAGTGCAGGTCGTATTCAAGAACTTGTAACAGATGTGCATCACATTTATGATTACAAAAGGGGGAGGGGGAAGTGCTGGCACATAAGTGAAAATATAGCTAAAAACCATTTTACCAACAATCAAACTGCAGCAAAATAATATTTAACAAACTAGGATCAAGTAACAGCTATGGGATTCATACACATTTACAGAAAATAAATGCCCAGACTTTTCCAGGAGCCCATCAGAAAATTCCAATCTCAAGTTTTCACTAAAATAACAGTGCTTTGTTTTATATTTTTCAGCTTGAGGTGAAGTTTACTGTATGTATTTAAAATAAATCAATTGAAGGCTTTGACTACTTCTGACAAATGTGCTTTGATTCTATTTTTGGTAAAATGCTTTTCCAGGGATGCCAACCTCTTGCAGCATTCATGTTTAGTCCAAGCCATAAAAATGTGTAGTTTTGAGCTTTCATGTGTAGACACAAGAAATATTACGAAAAAGTATTTTAAGATGTTTTAAATTTACGACAGACAGTTATAAAAATAACCAGAAAAAAAATCAATATTGAGAACTGTATGTGCGGATTTGAGATTTTGATTTAAACAATTAGCGACTTATGAAACATTGACAATGGAGAAAATTAAAAAGGGTGTTTTACTTACCCCTATTCCTGGTAGAATAAATGACAGAATCCACACAAATAGAAAACACAAAGGTTGGGCATGAACACACAGTTTAATATATCTCACGGTTGTACACAAATTATTTTGTGCTTTCGTGACTTGTGAACACATTTAGCGATTACATGTTTTAATATGGCTGAACAAGCAAGAAAGAAGTTAAAGATTGCAGATCAGAAATGCAAGTCATCATATTCGGAAAAATGGCCATGTTTGCATGCATCAGATGTGCAATCGAATGATGCATTTTGCACTGTGTGTAACAGCAATATTTTCTGTTAAACATGGTGAATCAATCTCAATGGTATTTCTTCGTCATCATATTGAATGAAGCCTCAATCTCAATGGTATTTCTTTCTTCATCATCATATTGAAAGAGCTCCAGAAAAAAATCCACAGACTTAAATTTACTCTGAAATCCGAGATTGACATCAGCATGCTGCAAAACTTTATCTTCCAAAGGGAAGTTCTTTAGCATGTAATTGCATGCTTCTGTATAGTATGCATGTACGGATTTGTAAAAACAATTTTTTTCTGCTTCTGTTAAAGAGTCTCCCATTAAATACTGGCGTGTTTTTGAACCTATAACCAGATCATCCTTAAATTTTTGAAGCTTATACTCAGTAAATTTTATGAAAAAAACATTTTCAGCTTCACTCACAGCCGCTGGCTTCATAAACCTTGACACTATTTCTGTAAATAATGATAGAAGCTTTCTTCGTAGTTTATGGATATGTGGGTTTTCTTGTTGCATAAAAACATTTGTCTTGAAAAACAATGGCAGCACATGCTGGAGGAAAAGCAGATACAGTTTTGTAACAGGAAACTCAAAAGTTCCTTTAATTTGCCTAAATTTCTTTGAGTCTTTATCCTCATATTCATAGCAGAAGAACTTTTGCAAGGGCTCCCACTGATCAAGCAAACGATTTACCACATTCATCAGTGACAGCCGCCTTGTTGACACATGTTTTATTATTTTCTGTGTTTCTTTCCCACATAAAGTCTGACATAATTTAAAAGCATCACTTCTCTTCATACTTCTTTTTAAATAAAATTATTTATCCACAAAAAAATCTTCAATGGATACAATAAGCTTCTTAGCAGCACTATGTGCTGTATTATGAATCCAATAGCATATACAGCCAATAAAAACAATGGAAGGGTTTTTATCTTTTATAAATTTTGTAACGCCATGGTGCTTTCCCACCATAACTGGTACGTTGTCTGAACAAAAAGCTATACAATATTGCCATGGAATCGATCGTTTTGTGAGTTCTTGATCCAGCAAGTGAAATATATTTTCCACAGTTGCATTACCACATAGATTCGGTAATGATAGCAATAATGTGATTACTTTACTTAAGGTTTGGTCAAAATAACTGACTAAAATCGGAAATATTTTTTGATCTGAATGGGAATTACTATCATCTGTAGCCAAGCAAAACTTGGATATCTTCAAAACTTCTGTCAGTTGCTGCACTGAAGTGTCAGTAAAACTCCTTATGATTGCAGAGGTTTTTGTGCGGGTACTTCCATACTTTGTGGCAATTGCTGAATCTGGAAACATTTTTTTAAATAATGCACTTGCATGGTCAAAAATGGCAATTGGGCAGTTGTGCTCTATTAAAAAATTTGCAAATAATGCTTCTGCTCTAATGGAGAGGTCATCAGATTGCGCAAACATTTTTGTTAATGTTTGGTTTGGTGCTTTTCTTTCTGCATTCTCAATATGACGGCGACATTCCACATGATGTCTACAGTCTTTTCCACCATGTGCAACAGAGAAGGAAATATCACAACAAGTACAATAGACATCATTTTCTGATTCTTTCGATCTTTTTAAAACAGGCCACGTTTTCTCATAAGCATCTTTAAAAACTTGGTTATGTTTTCTTTCCCTTAGAGAGAAACATGATAAAGAAAACAAGCCATTTTAAGGAAAAAAAAAAAAAAAACAGCAACCAAAATTCGGAAATGAACAACACACAAACGAAAAACATCAACTTTTTTATTCTCGCGAAAGAGAAGAGCAGCGTAAAAGGACCAACAGGCATGCGCCATTTGTCACTCACATCCGAGACCCAAGGGGGACATTGCGTGGGCGAGACTCACGTAATCTATTATGTGGGTCTCGGTAGCGTCTCCCCTTTCATTCACAATCTCGTTAGCAACCTGCTGAGTTACTCCTTCTTCCCTAAAAAAAAAAAAAAAAAAAAAAATTCCGAATTTTCATTTAATAGAGCTGAATATTTCACAGATGCCATAACTTGGTCTTATAAGATTACCCTGCAAATTTCGCTTGAATCCAATGGAAACTTTTAAAATTACGCACTTTTCTTTTTTATTATTAAGACGTTCGGAGAAAGAAAGATCAACTTCCCGAGAAAGCGCAGATGCCCGAGAACTACGGGCTTGCAACATTCATTTCCCTATTTCCCTTTCCCCGTTTTGCTCTGAGCCCCATTTGCCACCTGCTGTTGTGTCTGCTTAACTGAGGATTAAAATGTGAAAAATTAATTTTCCGAATTTTCATTTAAAAAAGCTGATTTTTTTTATAGATGTCCTAACTTGGTCAAACAAAGTTACCCTGAAGATTTCGCCTAAATCCAGTGAAAACTTTTTAAATTACGCACACACACACACACACACACACACACACACACACACACACACACACACACACACACACACACACACACAAATTGATTGGACACTTAGAGAAAGAGGTATTAATAAAAAAAATTGCATTTCTAACTCAAAAAGTTTTTAAGTTATCAAGGTGAAATTTTCAGCGCCACTTTGCTTTAATAAATGATGGCATCTGTAAAGAGTTCTGTACATTTAACTGAAAATTCGAGAAAAAGATAATCCGCAATTTTGTTTCTTAGTATGTAAAAACATAACACTGCCTGCACTGGGCGGGGATCCCTTCACTTCAGTACTTCTTATCTTGAGGTCATTCATCTACTACAGACATTGCAATGTGCTTCCAACAGCTGTAAGCCGGCCGAGTGACGCAACTTAGACAAAACATTAGTTAGAATGCCCGCATGTAAAGCGCAATTTCCTTCTTTCTTTCCTTTTGGCCTTCTTTTTTTTTTTTTTTTTTTTAGCCGGATTTTAACAGTTTCAGAGAAAAATTATTGTGCCAACCCTTGACTTTTTTAACAATACGCAGCTTTATGAAATAAAATGCAATAAACAAAAATTTTTAATTTTATCATATCGACACCAAGATTGGTCAATTTGTCCGGAGTTTTCACAAAACTACCGAGATGACCGGTGCGCTTGTAACCTGCTGACAGAAAGAGATGCCACACAGGCCAGGGAGTGGGGTTGTGACATAGCCGAGGATCAGCGTGAAACCTCCAGTCTTTAACGCGCAGTTTATGACAAACGAAGCAGCGGAAGCACCACTTAACGGCAGTTGCTTCGTTGTAGCAGACGACGCAGGACACATACTGAAGTATAGCTGGTAAAACATTGATGGAGATTCTGTATTGCGCTTTTTGACTCTTCTTATATGCAACCTGTTAGTGAGTTGTCTGAATACGTTAAAGCACTTGGGTCCATGACAAACGCTAAGGGGGTCCACAAATAACACGAAAATTATGCTAAATAAAGTTAGTGGGGGGGATGCGGCGTCATAGCAACAAAAGCATAGTATTAGGCATATGATGCATAGTGCGTAGTAAAGCTAAAGAAATGCGTAGAGGTTGGCATCCCTGCTTTTCAATATTGTGAGGTTTTAACAAAGCAGCTATTTCAACTTCGAAAACAAATCAGTCTTTAAGGTCAATAGGTAACATGGAGGGTGTTGTGCGTGCCTCCACACTTCCTTGAACATAATAAATCCCTGACAGAAGTTACATGATATTTAACATGTCACGCAAAATAATTGGTTTCTGACCAAATATGAACTTCACATCTCACAACTGAGCTCAGATGGTGCTTAGAAGTCATGGGAATAGTATTTACTGCTGTACTCTGTGATATGGCATGACTCAGTTATCACAACATTCTGGTCATATACAACATGACCTTAATATGACTAGGCTATTGCTGAAGCTTTGGGGGACATGGTGGTTAGTCTGCTGTCATGCAAATAATAACTTAAAAGGCTACACCTAAGAGCCTTCAGCTTTAATTGCAAGTTTCCACAGAACTAAAACTTTACGAATAAAGTATGATTCTAATACACTGTAGAAAAAACAACACAGAAAAATGTACGATGATGAAAAACAAATATTTAGTTAATTCACATACTTCTCTTAATCCAGACATATCTGGTGGGTCTTCACAAGATGGAACCCAAATTTTTATGTCATTATCCAGACCACTGGTAGCAAGAACAGGCATGTGGGGATGTGGCTCCAGGCAGTTGACCTATTGAAAAATGAATATATTTAAATGATTTGTGGGCTGGTTGAATTGCTTGCCAAGCAATAAGAAATTTTCTCAGAAAGAAAGGAGAGGGGGGGGGGCTGCAAGTATATTAGATGGTTCTGAAATAATAATTCTTAAGCAAGTACATAATCAAAAGTTCATTATATTACAAGTAGAGACAATATATCTGTTGGCATTATTTTATGCAACAGATACCCCGTGATTGCTGCTGAATGTTCTGTATAGGGATACACAGTTAGAACAAGCATAAAAAAAAAAAAAAAAAAAAAAAAAGATTGATTAAGAATTAGCTTAACCACTGATGTGCTTCTATACCCTATTTACTATAAATCAACTTATGAAATTTATTTCTGCATCCCTGGTAGTTTCTTACCGTGCACTTTGTTTCTTCCATGTACTTGAATCCAAGATTTCGACAGCTGGGCCACTGGTAAAAACACCAAGTGATCATGTCACACCCATGTGTCTTGATCACTTGGTTTGATCATGCGTGGAGTATGTGTGTGTACCATTATGTACACTTTATTAAACAATATTTAAATATGAGCATGAACTACGCCATATTGCATGTATTTATTTATGTGGCACAAAGTACAACTAAGCTAATGCAAAAACGTTACACATTACTGTACATCACGTTATTTCAGGTTTAATATACAGTTTTCGGACGTGACCCTAAGCATAATCAAATAAATTCGAATTTCAGAAAATGTCGCACATTTCACAAGGAATGAAACAAGACTACTCGCAATGTTTACGAATGGCAGGTATGCACGAATGGACCCTTAACTCCGGTTTAATAGTTCAACCTTTCGCCGTAATGCTGATAAATCCACCACAACATTAGCAATTTAACATTTAACACGTAAAGGCAACCCAACATGAAATCTAAGAATGGACCAAAGTCAGAAGTATAGCCACCACGAACAACAAAAAGACTACATAACAACACGAATAATATTAAAAAGGTATATAGGTAAAATGAAGTAAAAGAAGAAGCAAATTAGGTCCACGCCATCCAACCAGAAAGGTTTCTGCATAAGTCATACCATCCTCAGTGGTACAAGCTGTTGTTAATCCTCATCACATGAATGCACTTACAAAAATGCTGAATACATGTCACAGACACCCCCTTCAGCAACAACACACCAAAGCCTCACGGGATCAACAGATGTCAGAGGCACCATCTAATTCTTGAATATGGTGTTTTTGTTCATTTGAGTAATCAACTTTACAATTTTGTTTTTTCATTTTCTTTGTATGGAAATTGTTTCTTCTATTACTCTTGAACCTCTATCAGGTATTACCATGCATACAGTAAATCCATCGGTACATTTTATTACAATTCCTCTTTCTAGTCTTTTCAATAATAATAGCTTCGAAAATAAATTGTTGATCATACTTTTTCTGAGATGTTATTAGTTTAATGTTGAACCAATTTGGTGTTAAATTGATCTCTTGACAGTATTGCATTAGAGATGTCTTCACCTTTTTATGCCAGTTTGATAAATGCTCATTTAGCTTACACTGTAGACATCTCCCTGTGCTGCCTATATAATATTTCATTTGTTCATTAACTGTAGGTATTGAGTATACTCCAGATATTTCAAGGATGGACATCTTATTATTGTTAGTCAATAATTCCCCATTCTTTTTTAAGGACATCACTGCACGGAGGTAAATACAGGAATTTTATAAAATGCTTTTTTTTTCACTTTCAGTAACTACATGTAAATGTAGTTACTGAAAGTGAAAAAAAAATGTGCGGGCGGTCTTAGTGAGAAATGGGTTTGCCTCCTCGGGGCGCTCCATGGTAACAATGGCATACACAACAGCAATTAGGGGCTCTATGAATCTTGGAGAGGTGCCAGCTAGTTCTGTGTGACATTGGCCAAAAGACTCCAACTCACTGGGTTTTGTTCCAGAATCCTTAGGTTGAATGACCAACTGGAGAACTCAGATGTGGGCTAATCCCCCACATTGATGTACTTACCTGATTAAAAAGACAAAAAGAAATGCAAAAATGGACTTAAGTGTGGGATATGGTGGATCTACCACACTTGAAAAGGATGGTCCACCACGGTATCGACCTGGAACTGGAAGAAGGAAAATCAGAAAGAGATCTCGGCTGAGTGAATGTAAGATAAGATTGGTGTATGGAATACTAGAGGTATAAATGGCAAGATGAATGAGGTGACTGAAGAGATGAATAAGTATAGATTGGATGTGCTGTGTGTAAGTGAAACCAAAATGAAGGAAATTGGTATAAAAGAAGTGAATGGAACGGTGAGTGTGTGGTCTGGAGTATTGGATAAAGTTAGGGGGACAAGCTGGTGTAGGTGTGATTTTAAATGAAAAAACGAACAACTTGATCCATTACAGCTGCATTAGTGAGAGAATTCTCTGGATACGTCCGAAAGTGAAACTTCAAAGAATAGTATTTGTAATAGTGTATGCTCCTTGCGACTCTGAACCCTCTGACAGGAACGAAGATTTCTGGAATGAGCTAAAAGCTGTTTTGAGCCAGTTTGGTGCTAAAGAGAAAGTTATAATAGCAGGAGATTTCAATGCTAGAGTAGGTGTGCAGAATGCAATTTCTGACAATGTTCTGGGTAAGTTTAATGATACTTGTGTGAATGATAATGGTGAAAAATTAATTGAACTCTGCATTGAGAATGGTTTGTGTGTATCTAATACATTTTTCAACCACACGTATATCCACACATATACTTGGGAAGATCGTTATCTTGGTCAAAAGAGTGACAGATTTTGTTGTCTAAGATCAGCATCTGAAACACTTAGTTGTTGACACTCGTGTGATGAGAGGTGCAGATTTTGGTTCTGATCATTACTTGGTAGTGTCAAGAGTGAAACTGAATGTTGGTTGGAGGAAAAGTAATAGGAAGAGGCCCAGGATTGAAAGAATAAAGGTTGAAAGGCTCCCTGAAAATCATCAGCGTTATTCTGAGGTACTCAGAGAACGACTCAAAACTTGTGAGAGGGATGTAGAAAAGAAGTGGGAATGTTTTTATAACTGTGTGGTAACTGCTGCTGAAGAGGTCTGTGGCACCACAATAGTGGGTAACAATAAGTGATATTTGGTGGAATAGTGAGATTGAAGAGGCAGTAAAGGGAAAGAAGGAAGCCTATTTGGGGATGTTGCAAGGTAGAGTGTTTCTGTGGATGAATATCACTGTAAGAAGCGTGAAGCTGCTGAGCTGGTTCAGCAGCTTCACGCTGTAAGGCAAAAGATAGGAAGGAGAAAGTGCAAAGGCATGAATTGGCGTTTTGGAAAGATAGGAAGTCTTTCTGGAAGTACACGAAACTCAGGAAAAATAGGGGAAACAAAGTTTTAAGTTGTGTGAAGAATAGGAGTGGGGTAAATGATATGGGAGCCCAATGCGTTAAGTGAAAGATGGGATGAATACTTCTGTGAGTTATAGATCAGGAAAGCAAAGATGATTCTGAGACAAATGCAGAGGATTGCATAGTGAAGGATGAAAGCACAGGAGGGATCAAGAGAAGAAGTGTGTAAAGCTCTAAAATCTCTTCAGAATGGTAAGGCTCCAGGAGTTGATGGCATAACTGCAGAGATGTTGAAGTATGGTGGTGACTCTATAATTGACTGGTTAACTGAAATTTGCCAGTTGTGCTGGGAGTTAGGAACGGTCCCTCGGGATTGGAAGGATGCTATCATTGTTCCCTTGTATAAGGGAAAAGGTGATTAGACTGACTGCAAGAACTATCGTGGTATTAGTCTATTGAGTGTGCCAGGGAAAGTGTTTGGTAAGGTAATTATTAAAATAGTACAGGGTCTTACATCATTGAAAGTGTCAGATGGTCAGAGTGGTTTTATGCCTGGTAAAGGCTGCACTAACCAAATTTTTGCATTACGCATGATGATTGAAAAGTATCTGGCTGTTGGTAGAAAGTTTTTGCTGCCTTCATAGATTTAGAGAAACTTTACAACCGAGTAAATAGGATACTTTTGTGGAAGGTATTGAATGAATATGGTGTTACTAGGAATATACTTAGTGTTAAAAGCCATGTATGCTGGCAGTAGAGCTTGTGTACCAGTGAATGGTGTTTCATCAAAATGGTTTTCTATTGGTGCAGGAGTCAGGCAAGGTTATGTAATGTCACCATGGCTGTTTAACATATTTATGGATGCGTGATGCCAAAATAGATAATACTGGTTTATGTCTTGGTGATACCCGTGTGTGCAGATTGCTGTATGCTGATGACACTGTCCTGTTGGCAGAGAGCAAAAGTAAGTTGCAGAACATGTTGTCCTGGATGTACGAAGTTTGCATGAAATTTAAACTGAGTATAAATCAGGGAAGTTATGGTTTTTGAGAGAGGAACTGGTAGCACTGAATGTAATGTAAGTCTAAATGGCACAGTGATTGACCAGGTGAGCAAGTTTGTGTATTCAGGAAGCATGTTTGACAGAGAGAACAAATTGGATGGTGAAATTAGTAGGCAAGTGAATTCTTTATTGAAAGTCATGGCTGCTCTGGGAGGTTTTTACAGGAATGATGGGTTCTCAAGAGAGTTCCACATGGCTGTGCATGATAGTGTAATTGTTCCTACTCTGATGTATGGCAGTGAAACCTAGGTACTGCAGAAGAAACATAGTTGTTTGTGTGCTGGAGAAATGAGTTACTTAATGAGGGGTTTGTGGCAAGACATGTTCTGATCGTGTGAGGAATGAAGATGTATTGCAGTTGTGTAATGTGAAGCAAAATGTTGTTAGCAAGGTGGAGGCTAATACAGGGATGTGAACCTTTTACATCATTCATGTGTAGTCCAAGCCATAAAAATGTGTAGTTTTGAGCTTTCCTGTGTAGACACAAGAAATATTATGAAAAGTATTTTAAGATGTTTTAAATTTACTGCAGACTAGACAGTTATAAAAATGACCGGCAAAAAAAAAAAAAAAAAAATCAATATTGAAAACTGTGTGAAACTGAAATTTTGAATTGAACAATTAGCGACTTATGAAACATTGACAAAGAAAATTAAAAAGGGTGTTTTACTTACCCCTATTTCCTGAAAAATTGCTGTTACACAAAGTGCAAAATGCATCATTTGATGGCACATCTGATGCACGCAAACACGGCCATTTTTCTGAATACGATGACTAAATTTCTGATCTGCACGAATACGATGACTAAATTTCTGATCTGCAATCTTTCTTGCTTGTTCAGCCATATTAAAACATGCAGTCGCTAAATGTGTTTCACAAGTCGTGAAAGCAAGCAGACTCACTTGCACATAAAGAAAGAAAAGCTGGTAAATGTGTACTTTAGCGTCCTAAATTATTTTGTCGGAAAAATTTACCCGTGCGAGAAAAGTGCGACATACAATTTTTTAAGCATGCAAAATAATGGGAAACGGTGAAAAAATATAGTATTTTTAGATAAAAGGAAAGAATTTTTCCTAAGTATTTACCAGGCAGTGCGATGGTCTGTGAGTACGTGCGGTAGGCCTAGGACGACGGAGTCAAGGTGGAGTCCGGTGAATGGAAGCTTCGTTGAGAAAAGAAACGGGCGGAAGAATACAGAAGGAAGCGGTTAAGCAGTACGTAGTCATCGAAGCGTCTTGTAGGAATACGCAGAAGGAAAGAGATCGGTTTTACACAGCTCTGCAAGTTGTTTTTTTAAAAGCGTAATTTTTGAGAAAGCATAAGCACAAAACAGTCAGTCTCCAACACTTCATTTCGGATTTCGCCAGGGCTTAAAATTGCATTATCCACCACAACAAAAGAAGCTGTAGGCCTCCCTGCCATAGTACGATATCTGAATTGAAGGAAACAGTTTATTTTGAAAAATATCCATTTCACGAGGAAAAAATGTGAGCTACGATTTACGGAATAACAGCAGAACTACAAATGAAGTGCTTGAAGAAATCACCTACCCCTGCACAAGGTATGTAGAGAGAGAGGTAGGCCAGAGAACCGGTTTTCAGGATGCAGTGGCAACTTGTGGTGAGGGAGCGCTGTTGTTGTGACGTCGACGGTGCGCTGGGAGCAAAAGATCGCCGTTCGTGTTTCATTGTGTTTAGTCATACTCGTTGCTCGTAGGCTTGTTACCGTGTTGATCAGGGCTCGACAAATATGTTTTAGATCTAGGAGCCAGCTCCAAAATTTAGGTGCCAGGTGAAACAAAGTCAATAACGCATGAACACATGTTTGGTTATGACGCTGGAACGAAAAGTGGTAAACCATATTTGTTGTCATTTTTTTCTTCTTATTACCTAAACCACTTATTGCAAAATAAAGTTCCAATTTGCTTCATAATTTTCTTTTTATGTTCTTTTAGTAGACGATCTCAAAAAATTTCAGATTTCGATTTTATTAAAATACTATTTGCGGAAGTCATATTTTTTACATATTAATTTAAAGTGCCATTTTTTCTTCGTATAATCTGTAAACCATAAAATTCAAAAAAAAAAAAAAAAAAAATTTGTTTGTGAGATCTACAAGGGTATATAATCCAAAGGCTGTGAAAAAAAAAAATACCACGTATAATCCGCTGCAGCATATGATCTGTAGATCGTGAAATTCTGAGAAAAGCAATTTTTTTCCTTCGCATAATCTGCAGCAGCATGTCGCAGAACATGATATTAAAAAAAAAAAAAAAAAAAAAAAAACATTCCATACCACATGATCATACTGCCCCTAAAATAGTAGTTTAAGGAGAAGATGAGACCAAAGAACGGGGGAAAAAAGCTGAATATTTTAACTGGTGAAAAATCAAAACAGACAGCAAGAATGCGTACTACTGTCAGTTTGTCTTTTATTGACTCTGCAACTTCACAGCACCACTGCTTAATTTTTCTTTGTGCTGATATTCTCTCTCTACTTCTTCATTGTCACTTTTCTTGTTTTTTATGCCCTCTGATAAAAACCATCAGTCTGAGGACCACGAGTGCATGATATCAAAGCTTCAACTATTTTAGATAAATGGTGTAACTTTGGGAATATTAATACTTTTGAACACCATGTATCAATTTTTAAAATTTTCGTCACTTCCGTTTTCGGGAATTTCCTTCTTCCTTTAACAAGATTTAACAGCGCTGGAGAGTGGGAACATCGCAGGTGGGGGTTGATTACGGGAAATCCGTCCGACTTCTGGTTTTGGAAATTTTTCTTCTATTTTCAAGCCTGAAATACAAAAAATTATGCAGTGAAATGATACTTAAAAATACTGAACAGAAGTAACATCGCGAGAAAAAAGAAATTATGATTACGGAAAAAATCTGAACTCAGTCGGCTTCCCGTTTTCGAAAGTTTCGTAAAGACGGAATTCCGTCCTCCTCCGACCCCCCCTTCAAATTCTGTTTACTTGTGCATCGATCTCCTGAGTGGCCGGCCAACATAACGAAAAAGACGGAATTTCTCGAATTCGCGGAAGAAGCCTGAAGATTAGAAGGCAATTTTCGCGGCGTCTAACTTCCGTTTCCACAAATTCTTGCTACAGTTTCAAGCTGAAATACGAACATATATGTCATAAAATGATATTTAACAAGAATACTAGACACAAACGCATAAGCGGGAGAAAAAAAAACCCGATTAGGGCAAATTCTTTTTACTCCATTTAACTATTGTTTTCGAAAGCTTTGAAAGAAATACCGTCCCCAGACGGAAAATGACCCCCCCCCCTAAAAAATTGTTCTTAAACAAAATGAAAATTCGTAGAATCCATAGTTTTGAGCGTGAGTTCCGTAGTCAGACAACAAAATCCATAGAAACTAGACATTCCGTAATAATTAGCATGTACGACAGTCGTATAATCCGCACCTATCATGTTAATTTCCGACAGAAAACTGCGATTCACAGGACCGCCTCAGAAATCCAAAGATGTAAGAAAGAAATGATCGTCTTATTGAAAAAGTAACTGTCATTTTGAAGTACTTCTGTGCTACTTTTAAGTAAATAAAGAGCTAAAATCGCTAGCTGTTGCAGCATTACCGTAGTTCATTAGTTACACTAAAAAATTCCGTTGAAATTGCGGACAGTTCGCATAGTCTTATTTGTGGACACGTTTTAACTGAATACCGAAAGTAAAAAAAAATTAACTAACACAATTAGTGCACCAAAACTAGGCAATGCGATCCGCAGAAAGGTTACATGCTACAGAATAGCTTTGCGGGATTCCCGAGAGCAGCGGATTCTCACACCACGTAGGCTTCTGCACGCGCGAATAGTAACAACGCCTTCCTTGCGTCATATTTTCTGTCAAAATGCTTCTAAAGTATAAATAAATAAATACATATATATATATATTCTTACAATCTCCTCGCGGTCTTTTATTTCGCTGTTACGTTACATTTTTTCTGTTACCGCATTTTCAGTGCTTTCCCAATAACAGCACCTCTCCTGACAATTACCTCGCAGACTTTTTTTAAACGCCACATCGTTTTTTGTTTTTTTTCCCTTTAGCGGTGTCCGCGTACCTAAATTTATAACTTTTTAATAGATAATCTATGGATTATACAACAGAAATTACAGTATTTACTGCAAATTACGAAATTTCAAGTAAGACGAAAAATAGGCGCCACGGCCCGAATTTTAGGCGCCTGGGCGACCTGGCGCCCGGGATTTGTCGAGCCCTGGTGTTGATTATTTGCTAACACACACATATTGCATGTGGTTTTGCTTAAATTTTCTTTGTACATCTTTGTAAATAGTTATATTAACGTGTAGTTAAAATATATTTAATTACATTGTATCTTACGTATAGTGTAAGTACGTGTTTGCTTGGATAACAAAATAAACGTTTTCTAAAAGCCATGCCAGGCTGCGCCGTTGCAAGTTGTAAAAACCACGAAAAACCTGCTTCGGGTGTTACCTATCATCGTTTTCCGAAAGATGTGCTTCAAAGAAAGGCGTGGTTGAACGCGTGTTGTCGTGAAGATGTTTTCAATGTTGAAAATGCAAGAATATGTTCATCGCATTTCGCGGATGAAGACTTTATAAGAGATCTGAAAAGTGAGTTATTCGGAGGTAATAGTATGAAACGATTGAAGAAAGGTGTTGTACCTCATGTAAGTATTTGCAAAACGACTTCACCGCTTATACCCGAATGCAAGAAACGAATGAAGAGGCTTCACAACAGAGAACTAAAACGTTATATGGTAGAAGTTACTGAGAATATTCCTCCAAAAAGACTAAAGTTATGTTCACTTACAGAAGATGTGCGTCCTGAAGTAGATAATAGTAATCATCTGCAATTTTTATCAATAGAGGATATTGAAATGAAAAACCAGGAAATTGCTGAACTGAATGCCTGAGTAAATGACCTCACTAAATCCAATGGCAGTTTAAGGAAACAGTGTTTATTTTGGCAAAATAGTTAGTTAGTTAGTTGATTTTAGTGGCGCAAGGGCCAGGTTTGGCCAAAGAGCGGCAGACACAGAGAGCTATCAGTTAAAATTTTTAAAAGCGGGGTGAAATGATTAATAGCAGACGCAAAATAGGGCACAACATTTATATATGAAGATTTGTACGATGTCTTCTAGAATTTCTAAATTACAAAAGATAAAACCCAAGAAAAATAACACAGCAGAAGAAAAGAAAAAGATTTCAAATGAAGTAAATGCCCTGTTACGGGGAGTTTTTTCTGAAACCCAAGTGCGAGCACTTTTAACGAGAAAAAGAACTAACTGGGCACCAGAAGATATAGTTAGGGCTCTGACTCTGCACGGCTTATCAAAGCGTTCATATTCTTTCATTCGGAGCCAAATGCATATTCCGTTGCTTGGTATAAGTACTTTAAAAAAAATGGGTGTCTCACATTAAGTTTGCTCCAGGATTTCTCTGGGAGGTCCACCAAATAATGGCTGAGAATGCCAAAAATCTAACTCGATTTGAAAGGATTTCCGTTTTATTAATGGATGAAATGAGTACTGATGGAAAGATAGTGTACGATCATGCTGAAGATACGGTCATGGGTCCTCATAAATCTGTTCAAGTTGTCATGATAAGGGGCTTGACATATTAATGGAAACAACCTGTTTTTTATGACTTTGATTGCAGAATGATGAAAGATATCTTATTTCACATCATTACAGAAATCGAAAAAATTGGATTCCAGACTGTAGCCATGACATCGGATTTGGGTGGCGGTAACCAGTCACTGTGGAAAACACTTGCCATCAACTTATACAAAACTTCTTTTTCGAACCCAGTGGATAATGCAAGGCCTATGTTTGTATTTGCTGATGTGCCTCATCTTCTAAAGCTGTTAAGAAACCACTTACTCGACAGTGGGATTAAGCTTAAAATGGGAACTGTCATCAATAAAAATATTTTCCAAACCCTCTTTGAGAAAGAAAAGGGAGAACTGAAACTGTGCCCTAAATTCAGTATTACTCATGTCAATGTTAGAGGCGCTGAACGAATGAACGTTTCACTTGCCGCCCAACTTTTTTGGCATCACATTGCCTCAGCGATTAGGTACATTTTCCCGAATGAAGCAGAAGTAGCAAACTTCGTTCAACTTGTGAATGACTCATTTGACGTACTAAATTCTCGTTGTTCGTCGGACGGTGTTCGTCTAAGGCGATCTTATGGTACTAATATACAGGAACAGAAAACATTCTGGAAAGCATGAAAGATTCGATAACGCAAATGCGAGTGTGCGGAAAAAAACATCTTTTGCCATTTCAGCAAGGTTTTATTGTTTCCATAACATCTTTAATCAGCCTTTATGAGCATATAACTGAAAGTGGTGTAGGCATTCGTTTCCTCCTCACCACTAGATTAAACCAAGATTGCCGGGAAAATTTATTTTCCAGGCAAGCATGTGGGACATGCATATGATCATCTTTTGCCCAGTGAATTTAAGTATAGATTGCACCTTTTGCTACTGAGTGGCAAACTCATTGGGCCTTCTCCACACTCAAACGTAAAAAAGAGTGACAAAACTTTCATGACAACTCTTTGTTTAAAAGGTTTGCAACCTGACTTGAAACAAAACGTCGCCACAGAATTTCCCCGAAACTACTGACTTGGGATTTGTAAATATGAATGGTCAAACAAGTAACGAATGCATTCAGGATGTGGCACTGGGGGGGGGGAAGAGGAAGATGCTTTGAAATACATAGCATGATACATACCTTTCGCATTAAATTACCCTTACTGGCTAAAGAAGCAACTGAAGAGAAAGATATATCGTCATGGTTACAAGCAGTGAACAGAGGAGGACTTACAGAGCCATCTAATCAGTGGTTTGAACTAATCAAACGTTTTGAGGAGCACTTTACAAGAATTCACGGAGTCAAATTTAAAAAAACAAAACGGAATAGTTAAATGCTTATTCGAAGAATTAAAAAAATTGTATCCTCATGTTGACGAGAAAGCTTTAAAGTTGTATTAAAGGCTTCAAATTTTCATCCAAGTGAAGTTCTTAAATCAGACCTTAAAAACGCAAGTGGCAAATAAAACAAAGAAAAAGGCCAAACAGTGGATGAAAAGTGCAGCTTTAGTGGATGAGAAGCAAAGTACATGAGGAAAAACAAGAATTCTTATTCAAGGTATGTTTCCATTTATATTGTTTACTACTCAAACTTTTTGGAAACTTTAAACAAGTTTTATTTTCATTACAATTTTACTTTCATTACACTAGTGTTAGTGTCCAAAAGTTAATTAAGTAAAAATATGCATAAACTAAAAAAGCGTTGAGTAGTTGTTGCCGCCATTTGATTATTTACTAAATAGACATGGCATCAAATCAAAAACTTTGGCTAGCCATCAACAGAATGAAACTGGTTATTTTTTTTTTTTTTTTTGCGAACGAGTCGCGATTTCTTCTGGGCGTTATTTACTACATCCCTTATTTATTTCATATTTTTATTTACTACATTTCCTTTTTATTTCATTTATGCAATTTGCTTTAATCATTTAGAAGAAATGTGGTAAACCAAGGTATATAGATTAGCTTGGTGGTAAACTGTGTGGTGCTGTGAATATGTTTTCACAGAAACTTCTCTCAGGTCAGTCGGACCAGTCCTGCTCCGAGCCAGCGCACCGTTGACGTCACGGGTGCGCCGTGGAGGTCAACCAATACCAGCTGACTTGCGGACGGGCCTACCTCTCTCTAATCTATATACCTTGCTCCTGCACATCTTCCAAACCATAACCAAAACTTTGGGTTCAACCGGAACCAAAACGTCTTCCTCAAAACTTCTGTCATACATAAATTCATTTACATTCCTTAATTTCTTTCTATTCGGAGACATTGTGAAACTAATAATAATGACATTCCGCACATATCTTTCTAGAAAATTAATATAACAAGTTTGAACTACTTCTACTTGCACACGATGCAACACACTCTTTCGAAAAATGCACCCCACTCCTGTTGCATTCTTTCTGCGCATTCAACTACTAACTCATACTCCGTTTCGATGCACAGAACCTTCACATGGTGGCCGTAACCATCGCTTCAGCCTCCTGCACCAACTGCTGCAAACCATCGTACTCGCAGGTCAATACTTCGGAAAAAGTCTTATCTAAAAAATACTATATTTTTGCACCTTTTCACATTATTTTGTATGCTTAAAAAAATTGTATGTCGCACTTTTCCCACACAGTTACAATTTACCGACAAAATAATTTAGGACGCTAATCCGAAGCTCTATTATTAACCGAGCGACACGGCGGCGCTCCCACGTTTTCCAATTAGAAGAACGTGAAACGTATGCACACACGCGTGCATGGATGCAAGATCAACTGGTATGCTAAAATAAACCACGTTCTTACTTCAGTGGAAACGCTTCGAGTAAGTACTCTTCGGTACAGAGCGTTCCTACGTGACACTGCAAACCATCACAGGAGGCTGAAACCAGTTCCAGTGAGTTATGTGTGAAGTAGCGAAGAGAAACGGAGACACAGGCGAGGGAATGGGGTTGTGATGTAGCCAAGGATCAGCGTGGAACCTTCAGTCTTCAACGTGCAATTACGAGCCTCGGCGTCGAAGCCCCACCTATCGGCAGTTGCTCTGTTGTAGCAGGCCAGATACTGAAGTACAGCTGACAAAACATTGATGGAGATCCTGCAATGCGCTTTTTGACTATTCTTATACGCAACCTGTTGTTGAGTTGTCTGAATATGCTAAAGCACTTGGGTCCATGACAAACGCTAAGGGGGTCTGCAAATAACACAAAAATTATGCTAAATAAAGTTGGGAGGGGGGATGCAGTGTCATAGCAACAAAAGCGTAGTATTGGGCATATGATGTGTAGTAGTAAAGCTAAAGAAATGCTTAGGGGTTGGCATCCCTGCTAATATGCTTCGGTGGTTTAGCCATGTTGAAAGAATGACTAATGAGATGCTTACTAAGAAAATTTTTTCAGCCCAAGTGGCAGGATGAAGAAGGAAGTCATGGGAGGATCAGATTCAGGAGTGTTTGCATAAGAAAAAGATCACGAGTATGAAGTATAGAAGATCTTGTGTGCGTCGTGTGATGGATGTCAGCGAAGCTTGAGTTGTGTGTCAAGATCGCTGTAAATGGAGGAGTTTGATATGGCAATAGTAAGTAAATAATCAGTTAAAAATTATCTGGTAGTTTGTCTTTTCTTTGTGGAGCTAACCTCTGAATCCCAGAGAACAACTTAGTGATATATACATTTACCTTTTTAATATCATGATTCGTGTTATGTGGTCTTTTTGTCGTTCGTGGTGGCTATACTTCGGACTTTGGTCCATTCTTGGATTTCATGTTGGGTTAGTTACCTTTACATGTTAAATGTTGAATTGCTGATGTTGCAGTGGATTTATTGGAATTACGATAAAGGGTTGAACTGTTACACTGGAGTTAGGGGTCCATTCGTGCGTACCTAACATATTCGTAAACATTGTGAGTAGTCTTATATTATTTGATTCTTTATGAAATGCATGGGATTTTCTGAAATTCAAATTTATTATGCATAGGGTCACATCCGAAAACTGCATATTAAACCTGAAATAACGTGATGTACACTCTTTGCCAAAACAAATGAAGCACCCAGAAAGAATCATCCAATCAAGATGAAAATTGGTATGCACAATGCATATGTACAGGAAAAAAAATGACTGCAGTTCCAGAGCCGTTGAGCCATTTATTCGGATAAAACAGCTACAAGAGTTGAACAAGTCAGTATGTTATAGTGCCACCTCTGGCTTGGATGCAAGTGATTATCCGCCATGGCATAGAGGCATACAGTTTTCGGTATAGCATGCCAGATGGTGTCCAAATTACAGGACACCTTGCATTTCACTCTCTAATGTATACAACCATGAAATTTAGGTATTGGTCACCTGCCTGTCAACTAAATAGATTTAATGTATGTATTTTATTTTGATGAAAATTAAATATACAGTACAATGTAATATAATGGGAAAAATTGCTGATGACGTCATATGCATAGAAAATCACTCATCTTAAGAGTACAGAACAATGTCTTTAATCAAATGAGGAAATTAATCAAATGTCTTTATAAGATAACGTTTTATGGAAATGAAATCTCCATAAAACGTTATCTTATAAAGATAACGTTTTATGGAGGTTTGAAAAACTTCAGACATGTTTGTTGATAAGTAATAAAAGTTTGATGAAGAATAAATGTTTATTCTTGATTTGACACAACATTATTAATGAAGAAATATGATATTTTTTTCACAACTAATGAAATTTCATTTTCTTAAGTTGTTTCTGTCTAACAATTTGTTCTAACCTTTTATGAACTAGCCAACTAGAGTTTTCTTTCTCTTGAACCAATTCATTTTATTTTAATTTGCTGTGTAAGTTATTAGAGATATTTAGCTCCTTTCATCTTTTCATTTCTTCTTCCTTATCTTATAATTATTTCTTATATTCTGAATATGATTTCATATTTTGGCATAAATCTCTATTTACAGGGTCATACAAATAATAGTTTTTCTTCAAAAATTCCAAGGCTGACTTATCCCGATTCAGTAGCTTATATATTTCATGGTGTGAACAGATGAAAATGTTTCAATTTTCATGTTGCTGGATTCTTTATCAAGTACATCCTCCATCACACTAAAGGTATCTTCCACTTGAGAGCCAGAAAAACAACTCAATAATGCCTTCATTATTTTTGAGAGGGCACTGAATTTGTTTAACTTAAAAAGTGCATGTTTTGGGATTCACTGAAATTTATTTATGTAAATATTAAACTGGAGCACATCACTGCATCCAAAGCATAAAATTACTGACATTTAACAACAACACAGGGTAGAGGGAACGTCGCGCGAGCGGGGATTACCATTGCCGGCGAAATCTTCGCTCCGTCCGACTTTCGTTTCCGGACATTTTCCCTCCATTTTTCAAGCTAAAATACAAATATTTATGCGTTAAAATGAAATTTAATAACAATACTGGGCAGAAGAAACATCGCAAGAAAAATAAAAAAAATAAATTGGGATTATGGGGGGGACTTCACTCAGTTTAACTTCCGTTTTCGAAAGATGAAATACTGTCCCCAGATGGTATTTCATCTTTCACTCCCCAAAATCAGCTTCTTTTCAGTTTTATATCGATCTGGAGAATTACCGCAAATGACGACAGGAAAATCGGAATTACCGCAAATGACGACAGGAAAATCGGAATTCCGCGAATCCACGAAATAATATCATGTATGAGTAAGAAGTAACTAAGAAATGGAAAAACACGAATTTTATGGAAAATGAAAGTGAAAAATCGATACTGCGTTGCTCACTCTGCCGTGAAACAATTTTACCGGACACGAAAACTGTGCGAATTCCACCACGGACAGATTAAATACCGATATAGAAATTTTATTTCGTTTAATAAAAGGGAAAGGGGCGAAAACGATTGCTCTCTATTGATTGGTTTTGAAGAAGTATGTATTAGAAGTAGGGTAACATGCATTTCATTAAAAAAAAAAAAAAAACGAAGTCGCTCCTTTATACTATTACCGAAGATTTTAAAAATGAGGAATATGACAAGAAAACATCAAAAATAAAAATATAATCAGGCAGAGAGAGAGAGAGAGAGGGGGGGGGGGGGGAGCTTGCTTGGTCGAAGAAATTTAGTATGAGGAAACGGAAAACCACGTGACATTCTCAACACCCAAGAAACATTCCCGAAAATATTTAGCAAGTGTTAGAATCTTGAAAACACGAAAATGAACTTTACACAGATGTTTAATAACGTTATTTCACCGAGATTTTCGATTTCTGTAGCATGCTCGGCATTTTCCGTTGTCCGTAGCGGACCTACGATTTCCATAGCATACCCTAAGCTTTCCTTCGTCCGTAGCGGACCGACGAATTTTGTCGATGATTTTCATAGTAACTACACAAAATTCCTAGTTCTTGGAGTTGCTGAATTGTTCTCCCCATCGCATGGACTTACTCAGCATCAAGCGCAAGAGCGGGCATAGAGAATTTACTGTACTATAGTCCCGACGGGGGAACAGAGGTTCTGGCGCAAACCCTGCCTTTTGTAGCAAGACGGCGCAAGACTTTTGTTTTGGCACACTTTGGCGCAGAATTTCCATCCCTGGAAGAGGTGACGTCATTCGCAGCCGTAACCATCCTGTTGTTCGAAGTCATTACAATTTTGCTTTCCACAAGAGGGAAGCATACCCCACCCCCCATAAAAAATCTATTGCATTTTTGGAATAATATTGGTAACACCAAAAGCAGAACAGAAAAAAGCAGATTTCCGCGGGTGTTTCATGCCTGCGGACCCCTATTTCATCATTTGTAGTTATTTTTTAATCATTTGCATATTTGGCCCTGTGGTACCTGCATGCAGAGTTTCATCAGGATTGAACAACTTCCTCAGGGTGCTTCGGTTTATTTTGGCAAAGCAGTGTTAGTACAGAAATAAATCTTCTACAGGCCCAGCAGACCACTCGAATTTCCAAATCACTGGTCTTCCAAAATGCCCACTAATCCGCGGAAGAATCCCCCCCCCCCCAAAAAAAAACTTACACATATACAGTATATGTAGAAAATAATTAATTTCACTGGAGCTGTATATCGCAAATTTAGAACAGAATGTGCATATGTACTCGTGTAAATTTAAATCTTGGCCCTCAGTCTCCGGCAGCTGGAATGTACCTGGCCAAGGCAGCGGCCAGTGCGACATGAAGGCAGAGGGTGCTAAGAATCCCCGGAGGACCGGACTAGGCTGCCATCTGATGCTGACCTTGGCTACGTATAACGGACGCTCCCTATCTTCTGATTCAAGGCTTCTTGAATTGGAAGAGGAACTACAAAGGATCAAGTGGGACATCGTCGGGCTAAGTGAGGTAAGGAGAAAAGGAGAAGATCTCATTGAACTGAAAAGTGGACATCTCTTCTACTATCGTGGGACAGATACTGGCAGAACTAGTGGTGTTGGATTTATAATAAACAAGAAACTGAAGGATAAAGTTGTAGAAGTTGAAAGTTCCTCTGACAGAGCTGCACGACTCGTTATCCAACTCTCGAGAAGATACCAGGCTCACATTATTCAAACTTATGCACCCACCACAAGTCATGCTGAAGAAGAAATTGAAGAATTTTATGAGGAAATTCGTGATATAAATAATAAAGGTAAGCAGCACTTGAAGATAATTATGGGAGATTTCAATGCAAAAATAGGGCAACGGCAACAGATGAAACTTCAGTAGGTAAATTCGGTCACGGCAACAGAAACCAGCGTGGAAATACTCTCGTAGAGTTTGCAGAGGCAGAAGGGTTTTTCATCTTGAACTCCTTTTTCAAGAAAAAGCCACACAGGAAATGGACATGGAGACATCCAAATGGGACGACAAGTGAAATTGATTTTATTATGTGTAACAAAAAATTCGTCATAGAAGACTGCAGTGTGCTCAACAAGTTCAACACAGGCAGTGACCATAGATTGGTGAGATGCAAGATGCACCTCAACACTAAACTCGAACGTAGCAAGCTCATAAGACAAACAAAATGTATTGACATAACCAATTTTAAAAAACACCATAATACCTTCAAATTGGAACTGAAGAACAGATTCTCTGCTTTAGAAGGCCTAACATTGGAAGAAGTGGATATTTCTAAAGTTAACAGAAAAGTAACCAAAGCTCTTATGGAAACAGCAACAAAATTAGCTGGGTCTAAAAACAAATTGTATGTGAACAAATTATCAGGAAAAACCAAAATGTTGATGCAAAAAAGAAGAGAGATGAGGACAACTAAAGAAGATGTGACTTCCAAAGTGGAATATATAGAGCTATGCAAGACAGTACGAAAAAGTATCACTGAAGACGTAAGGAAATTCAACTGTGAACTAGTAAGGAAAGCAATTGAAAACAACCAAACCCTAAAGATAGCAAAGGGACATCTCAGTAAGGAAAAAAAAACAGATTATGGCACTGAGAAAAGAAGATGGTTCTGTAACAAGAAATAGAGGCGAAATTTTGACAAGAGTGAAAGATTTCTACTCCAAATTATATGAAAGGGATTATACATGTACTCCAGACATCATGAAAGGTACCAGTACCAGAGTTCTTCCAGTCCTTCCAGCAGAAGTTGCACATGTAATCAAGAACATGAAGCAGGGAAAAGCTCCAGGAGAAGATGGAATTACTGTAGACATCATACAAGAAGCAAGTGGAGAAATCGAAACAGTACTCGCCCAAATTTTCACTCGATGCCTTAATGAAGGGAAAATTCCTGAGGATTGGAACAACGCTACAATGATCCTGCTACATAAGAAAGGTGACATTGAGGATCTCAGAAACTGCAGACCTATCAGCCTCCTATCAGTGGTTTATAAAATCTTCACTAAAGTTCTTTCACACCGCTTGAAGGTGACACTGGACATGGCTCAACCGAGAGAACAAGCTGGATTCAGGAGTGGCTACAGCACAATAGATCATATCCACGTACTGAGAGAACTAATTGAAAGAGCGAGGGAATATGAACTTCCATTGTGCATGGCTTTTATCGATTATGAAAAAGCCTTTGATTCGGTGAAACCATCAGCAGTTGCAATGGCTCTGAAATCCTGCGGTATTGAAGATGCATACATTAATATTATTAATAACATCTATGAAAATGCAAGTGCAAAGATTCGGCTGTTTGAAAATACAACACACATAAAAATTGGAAAAGGAGTGAGACAAGGTGACACCATATCTCCGAAGCTCTTTAATGCCACATTGGAAAATGTCTTTCAATCACTGAACTGGGAAAACAAAGGGATAAAGATTAATGGAGATTATCTAACCCACCTTCGTTTTGCTGATGACATAGTCATTTTTGCAACTACCCCATCAGAGCTACAGAGTATGATCCAGGAACTTGCTGACAAGAGTAAAGAAGTGGGATTAAAAATGAACTTTCAGAAGACAAAAGTGATGTTCAATGCTTTTACAAGAAATGAAGATTTATCGATTGATGGAGAAAAGCTGGAGATAACAGACACATACGTTTATCTTGGACAGCAGATATCAAGTGAGGGTCACATTGGTGAAGAAATTAATCGGCGTACAAAACTTGCCTGGAGAGCTTTAGGAAGAAACAGCATAATTTTCAAGAGCAATATGCCATTATGTCTTAAAAGAAAAGTGTTTGATCAATGCATCCTTCCAGTGCTTACGTATGGTGCAGAGACTTGGACCTTAGCTAAAAGAGACATACAAAGGCTGCAGACAACTCTAAGTAGCATGGAGAGGTGCATGCTTGGTGTAACCAGGAGAGATAAGAAGAGGAACACGTGGATCCGAAAAATGACAAGAGTGGAAGACATCATGATCAGAGTTAAATCCCTGAAATGGCAATGGGCTGGACATACTGCCAGAAGAACAGACCATCGATGGACAGCCGAAATTTTAGATTGGATTTCAAGGGACAGGAAAAGACCCAGAAGAAAACCACATGGAAGATGGGTGGATGAAATTCGAAAGTATGCGGGAGTGACATGGAGGAGACTGGCACAAGACAGACCGTTGTGGAGGAAACTTGGGGAGACCTTCGTCCAGCAGTGGATTGATAATGGTTGACAATGATGATGATGATGAAATAGGACTAATAAATAAAACACAAAACATGCTATGAATGCAATGGTAGAAATTTGGAAAAAAACAAAACAAAAAAAAACAACTTTAATTTGCAGGACCAGTGTATATACCAAAAGTTAGTGGTTCCCTCACTTTTACTGGTCCAGAAATGGCCCAAATGTTAATGCATTGATATGAAGCACCATCCACTATCAGTGCAGTTCATACAGTGCATTGTTTATGAAGCAATTTGCAACATACCAGAAGACACTTTCATGGAATGAAGGTGTCTTCTGGTATGAAAGGAAGGAAATTTCAGTGTGAAAGGAAGGACATTTTCCTATGCGGACAGACAGATGGTCAAAGCCAGAGCATAAATGGTTCTTCAACCTACAGTTGGAAAGCATTGTAAAAGACCCATACTCTCGGGACACTGCTTGTGCAAAGAAGTGGTGCTGCCTTAATCCAAATATTTTGAGTCTGACACCTCGGTTTCCTACAATTTTATTTTGTTTATTTTTTTTTATAAAATTTAAGTATCGTTTGCAATTCCGATATTCAGTTTTTGAGTAGTAAATATCTAAATTTCAAAAATTCCATAGTGAAACCTGGATTATTTCAAAAAACTGCCATGGCAAAACCTGGATATTTTGAAATCTGTTTCAATTTTTTTATGACCTTACAAATTCCAAAACAAAACGAAAAACTAAAATAATAACTGGCTACATGGGCCAGTAAAAAAATTTCAGTGGTCCGATAGCGATGCAATTTTTATTAGCCAATGGCCAGCGGACCACCGGGTAATTAGAGAGTGTACTGGCTTAGCAACACACACACCCACCCACCCACACACAAATGGAACAAAAAAAAAAAAAAAAAAAAAAACCCTGCATACCAAAGCTTTCAATGAGTCCAGGGAGCCCTAAGCACATCATTTAATATACATACCTAGGTATATGAAGATATGACTGCAATTCCAGAGCATTTGCATTTTGCATGTGGATGTATCTGGCTCTTTGAAGTTTGATTGAAAAATCTTTTGTATCACATTGTGGAAAAAATACTCATGATGGCATAAATACACATATGCATTACCACAATATCTCTAGTAACCTAGCCAAACTGCTCCAGTTTCTACAAGAGACACTTCCAAAGCTGTTTTTGTACCTGATGAGTGATGAATAACTAAGATTAACACATGAATTGGACGATAATCAATTCTTATTTGTGGTAATGAAGCTCTGGAACATTCTCCATAGCTAAGTGATGTCCAAAAATTCATGCGGACAGACTTGTTTTCATTGATAGTGCCTTCACAGAAGCATTCCAAGGTTTTCACATTACTGCAATGATTTGCACAATGCGGAGTGTCTACCAAATTTGGGAAATGTAATTTCATGACCAATTAACAATTTTCATGACCATTTTTAAAAGCTCTGTCTCTCTAATATATATATAGTCCTATCCAAGGCAGCAGTATATGTGTGAGCACACACACATGTACAGTATAATTAAAGAGGGGGGACATTCCACCCCTCTTTTTCCTGCTACTAACAGAAAACAGACTGACTGTGCCTAAAAGTAATTTGAAAAGCTCAGCTCACCACGGTGCTACATGTTTTCGTAACAGACTTAACATTTATACCTGAAAAATGTCATGTCTTCATAAGCAGAATAATTTAAATTGCTAAATTTTGTACATATATTTCTATGCAAAAAGGTTTTTTGCTTTAACAATATCCTTTGCAGAGAAGTGCATAAGTGCTCTTTTGAATTGACACTTTTATCATTAAGTGGAAACCACAGTGTTCGTGGAAAATTACTTAAGATTGTCACAGAAATTTAACAATTCTTGAAAATAAATTCATGACCCCAAAGCAAAATTTGTGATTTTTTCCCCGATCCTTTTCTGAATTTGTGACTTTTTCATGACTCTCATGACCAGTAAACACCCTGTAGAGTGAGCACCACACTTACATACATACACTGAAGTGCCAGAAAAACTGGTACAGACGAGCTTATGCAAAATACATAGCAGCGTCCTCTATGCACGTACTCGGTTGCATCCCCCAGTGCGTATATAAAGTGACAGACATCCTTGCCAGCTGTCAGAGCTGTTTTCGGCACAAGAATGACAAGTAATAACGATTGAAGCAATTTTCAACACAATGTCATAGTTAGCGGTTGTGAGGTAGGCCATAGTATTTCGGAGGTAGAAACGAAGTTCGGATTTTCACGGACAACCATTGGAATGGTGTACCGTGACTACAAGAATTCTGGCAAAACCTCCAACCTATGATACCAGTGTGGCCATAAAAAGATGTTGGGTGAACGTGACCATCATCGGCTGTCAAGAATCGTTTCACGCGATAGGCATGCAACACTCTCACAGGTATCATCGGAAATTAATGCTGGAGCCTCAACAAGCATCAGTGTCCGGACTGCGCGACGTACCCTGCACGATATGGGCTTTGGGAGCCGACGCTCAACTGGAGTCCCCTTGATGGATGCACGACACAGAGCTATGTGTCTCGCTTGGGCACGGCAACACCGCCACTGGACACTTGATGACTGGAAACAAGTAGTCTGGTCTGATAAGTCGCGTTTCTAACTGTATCGGGCAGATGAAAGGATTTGTATGTGACGCAAACCCTATGGATCCCGTCTATCAACATGGAACTGTATCGGCTGGGGGGCGTAATGGTATAGGGTGTGTTTAGCTGGACTTTACTGGGAACCCTGGTACGTCTACAAAAGTCTGTGACCGGCCAACGCTATGTGCGCCTCCTTTCTGATGAGGTACACCCGTTCATGTCCTGCATTCATGCTGATGGGTTGGGCCTGTTCCAACAGGACAATGCACCTCCACATTATGGTTAGAGGTGCATTCATCTGAGTTTGGGGTTTTGCCATTCCACCCAAATCCCCAGATCTGAACGTGATAGAACACATTTGGGATGCCATTCAACGCGCTATCGAACACAGGAATCCGAGATCTTGGAATACACCTGAATTGTGGAACGCTCTGCAGGAAGTATGGTGTGCATTGCATACAGCATATTTCCAGTAGCTAGTGGAGTCCATGCCCAGTCGTACTGCTGCAGTCCTGCGCTCCCGTTGGGGAACCTACCAAATATTAGACTGGTGTACCAGTTTTTCTGGCACTTCAGTGTACATAACACTAAGCTGTTATCCGAAATTCAGAGGTTAGCTCCTCAAAGAAAGACAATCTGCCAAATAAACATTTAACTCATACATACATACATACATACATACATACATACATACATATCACTAAGCTGTTCTCTGAGACTCATAGGTCAGCTCCACAGAGAAATACAAACCACCAGATAAATTCTTAACTGATTATTTACTTACTGTTGCCGTATCAAACTTCTCCAATTACAGAGATCTTGGTACACAATTTGGGCTTCACTGACATCTATCACTCGATGTGCACAAGAATACTTCATGCTCAATCTTTTTCTCATGCAAACACTCCTGAATCTGATCCTCATATGACTTCCTTGGCCTTCCTTTCTTTCCTGTCATTTGGGCTGAAAAAAATTTCTTAGTAAGCATCTCATCACTCATTCTTTCAAGATGGCCAAACCACCAAGAATATTAGTCTCCACCTTGCTAACAACATTTTGCTTCACCTTACACAACTGCAACACACCTTCAATCCTCACACAATCAGAATCACAAACACTCCGTAAGCAACGCATTTCTCCAGTACACAAAAAGACTCCCATGTCTCTTCTGTAGTACTCAGGTTTCACTGCCAAACATCAGAGTAGGAACAATTACACTTTCATACACAGCCATGCAGGACTTTCTTGAGAATCCATCATTCCTGTGAAAACCTCCTAAAGCAGCTATGACTTTCAAAGAACAATTCACTTGCCTACTAATTTTGCCATCTAATCTGTTCTCTGTCAAAGATTCTTCCTAAATACACAAACTCATTCACCTGGTCAATCACTGAGCCATTTAGACTTACATTACATTCAGTGCTACCAGTTCCTCTCTCAAAAACCACAACTTTGGTTTTCCCCTGATTTATACTGTTTGAATTTCATGCAAACTTCGTACATCTGAGACAACATACTCTGCAACTCACTTTTGATCTGTGCCAACAGGACTGTGTCATCAGCATACAGCAATCTGCACACACGGGTATTACCAAGAAATAAACCAGTATTGTCCATCTTGGCATCACACATGCCTGTAAGGGAGTAAATGGAATTCAATTACAGAATTCTGCTAAGGACTACTCTGCCCTTATTGATACAAATAATTGAATACTTGCAACAGCAATATCACCTATTCTGTTCCTTAAAGAATATGAAGGAGATAGCTACAAAGCAATTTCTTCAGCCTTCCTCTTGTGTGTTATTTTTGATGAATTTCCACTTCATAAATTATTTCAACGATTTATATACTAACAAAGCTCAACATTTCGTATTTAATTAAAAATATATGATTCAGTTCATGAGCCAACGTTAACTGGGTTGTTTCACTTTTTACTTAGTTTTCACACCATTTGTCTGATACCAGTGAGTTAAGTAGTTTTAGTGAAACTCCTTTTTAGGAAAAGCAGTTTTATTAGTAACAAACTACTTTTCTGAAATTGTAACTGTAGCTACTTTTGAAAAGTGGTTTCACCAGTACTAGATGTAAGCACAGTTCTGATTAAGTAGCCATGCCCCCCCCCCCCACACCATGTTGGCATAACGTGGAAAACAAGGACTATGTGTGCAAACCACCAAACCGAGGACCACATGAAGGAGCATATGCTTGGTGATAGTATTGATAACATAGGTATCCTGTAGAACCCTAAAATGCGTTTTAACATCAAAATTCTCTTAAATACGTTTTTAAATCGTGTGTTTTCCCAATGAAACCGAGGACTTGTGTTACACAATAAGTAACACACACCTGCAAGCGAGAACATCTTTTACACTCCTGCAAACGAGGTCTTCTTTTACATCCCTGAAAACGATGAATTCGTTTACACTTCTCCAAACAGCAAATCATCTAATTAATGACTTTGTTTACAGCCGATCAAACACGGGGAATTTTTTTTTATTTCCCTATACGAGGATCTCTTTTACCCTTCTCCAAACGAAACCTGCACAGTTAGCTCCTCCATTGCTCCTGATGATTTTTGGACTTTAAAGTGTTCTCAACGACCTCTCTTTGCTTTCGCCCCGGGTGAATAAGATTTGTAGGTGATACCCGGATTTTCATCTTTTTCTTGGCAAGCTTTAGCCCATTATGGGACATTGCGCTATAAAAGCCGACTGACTAACTTAATCAGTCCTCCAAATTCGGTCTTCGCTTCATTTATTTTACACACAAGACCTCTAAAAGAAGACCCCATTTAAAGTATTTAAAATTATGACCTCTTTTACACTCTTCCCAACTAAAATCTTATTCACAGTCCTACAAACGAGTATATCTTTGAAACGCCTTCAATTGGGGATATCGTTTACACTGCTCTCACCGAGGACCTACTTTACACCCCTCCAATCGAGGACCTAATTTACATCCCTCCAATCGAGGACATCGTTACACTCCTCTAATCGAGGACCTATCTTTACACCCCTCTAATCGAGGACCTACCTTACACTCCCCCAACCGAGGACCTACTTTACACTCCTCCAATCGAGGACATCGTTACACTCCTCTAATCGAGGACAGCGTTACACTCCTCCAATCGAGGACATCGTTTACACTACTCCAATCGAGGACATCGTTTACACTACTCCAATTGAGGACCTACCTTCACACCCCTCTAATCGAGGACCTTATTTACACCCCTCCAATCGAGGACATCGTTTACACTCCTCCAATCGAGGACCTACTTTACACTCCACCAACCGAGGACCTACTTTACACCATGGGTGCAAGTTCTGAGATGTGGCCAAGACTGAAAATATTTTGAATATCCCCCCCTCCCACCATGCACACTCAGACATAAACACAATATACATTAAATATTATATGTGGTTAAAATTCATTATTAAATCAAAAGAGCATAAAACGACCGAACATTAATGCATATACATGTAAACAAAATTTTATTATTAGGTAGGAACTACCAGTTGAAATTTAACAAATCTCCAATATTCCTTATCTTGCAAAAGAAAAAAAAAAGAGCTTGCATAATATTCAAATCCAATCTACCTATTTGCTGCTTATATAGCATTTTAAGCCCATAATAGAAATATGTTAACCAAATTATTGAAATAGTAATAATTAATACATAACATACCATGGAAGATGTTTCAAATAATCTTTAGTAAATTCTGTTGAATCAAATAAGTGTTGCACACTTTTAAAAGAGTCATTTAAATTGTAAAATTACATAAGGATAAAAAAAATTATACTCAAGATTATGCATGTCCAACTGTAGTTGTGTACACAGAGAGCTCGTTTCATTAATTCACTACACCATGATCACAGTTTTATAGTAACCATCACAAATTTTCATAGGTGAATTATTTCTTTAAACAGGAGTGACTCCAGGCAATGTTTGTGTATGCTGCTGTGATCGTACACACTTTTGATGATCAGCATCCTTACTGTGTCTGAACAGCACTTTTTTACCATTGCTTCCATAGTTTAACTTTCTGCTGCAGAAAACACAAAAGCTAAATCCTAGTTCCTTAATTTTCCGGCACCAAGAACCAAATTTGACGTCATGGGCAGAGATCATGCTAGGATTTTTTCAAAAGAGTAAAAATACTCCTTCACAATTTTTGAAGGAGTATTTTTCTTTTCAAAGGAGTAATTTTAGAGAACGAACAATTATCGCATTAAATTTTTAGCTAAATAATATTTTATATTAAAACAACTAATTATATCTATATATAAATATGTAAACATGAATTAGCATGTAATTGATTTTCTTTTATATAAAATAAGTCATAATTTATCAAAATCTTATCTAATTGTCTTGTTTTATCCAAGAGGCTGCAAAAAATTTTGTTTTGCTTTCGAAAGACTGTACCAAAACTTGTGTGTGTGTTGCTCACAGATTCAGATTCTACACACTCAAACTTCAAAAAGAGTTCTATTGTGGAGGAAGGAAATCTACAGTCTATCTCAATCACAAAAGATAAAATAAACCTTCATTGGATATTGTGATGTGCAAGTTTAGTATTGCAAAGGTCAACTAATTTATTATTTTTGAACATGTTTTCCTTCAGCTCTGAAAAAAATATCTTGAATACTATGTATATGAGATGTTTACAGTTAACATAATTGAGAGTTGGTTGATTCAGCCATTCTTCTGATATAAGGAATGTCCAGTTTCTCCCTTTGCAACTATTTATAGAGGGAAAATAACATTTAACAATAATTCAGGACAGTGGAAACATCGCGAAAA
The DNA here is from genome assembly GCA_039090855.1 of Macrothele yani. NCBI lineage: Eukaryota > Metazoa > Arthropoda > Arachnida > Araneae > Macrothelidae > Macrothele > Macrothele yani. Next base: position 12,413,812 of record CM076996.1, read on the forward strand.
AAAAAAAAAAATTATGATTACGAAAAAATCTTCGCTTCGTCCGACTTCCGTTTTCGGAAATTTTCCCTCCGTTTTCAAGCCGAAACACAATCTGTTATCAAACAAAGTTATATTTTACAAAAAAATGAGCAGAGAAAATATTGCGATTACAGAATAAATCTGCAGTTCGTCTAACTTACGTTTTTCGAAAGTTTTGAAAGACGAAATTCCGTCCCCAGCTGGTCCCCCCTCCCCCGCCACCACGCACGCACGCCCCCCCCAAATTATCTGCAGTTTTGATGACAACAAAGAGTTACTCTTCGAATCCGCGAAAGAAACTCTTGCCTAAAGTTCACAAGGAAATTTTTGCTCCGTCGAACTTCCGTTATCGGAAACTATTGTCTACACTTTCAAGCTGAAATGCAAACATTTATGCAATAAATTGATATTTAATAACAATACTGGACAGAGGAAACTTTGCGAGAAAAAGAAATTACGTTCGCGGGAAAACATTTCACTCCGTTTAGCTTTCGTTAGTTCTGAAAAACGGTATCCCGAGGCGGAAAACGAGCCCCGCCTGATTTTATATATATATATCCCGAGGCGGAAAACGAGCCCCGCCTGATTTTATATATATCATCATCATCATTGTCAACCATTATCAATCCACTGCTGGACGAAGGTCTCCCCAAGTTTCCTCCACAACGGTCTGTCTTGTGCCAGTCTTCTCCATGTCACCCCTGCATACTTTCGAATTTCATCCACCCATCTCCCATGTGGTCTTCTTCTGGGTCTTTTCCTGTCCCTTGGAATCCAATCTAAAATTTCGGCTGTCCATCGATGATCTGTCCTTCTGGCAGTATGTCCAGCCCATTGCCATTTTCATATATATATATATATGGGATGTAAGGTCAGGTGATGCGTAACATTACAGCCTCTCCTTGACAAATGTCAACCCCGCCTTCTCGTGGTGCATCCTGTTCCCACTAAAGGGGCTCTGACGACCGCCAATAGCGGTATAACTATACCATCGGGATTAGAGGAAATTCTATCCCACACTCACCAACCCGCTTGGCCAGCGTGGTGAGTTATGGCCAAACCCTCCAAAATGACTCCACAACTTAAATCTTGGCCCTCAGTCTCCGGCAGCTGGAATGTACCTGGCCAAAGCAGCGGCCAGTAAGACATGAAGGCAGAGGGTGCTAAGAATCCCAGGAGGACCGGACTAGGCTGCCATCTGATGCTGACCTTGGCAACGTACAATGGACGCTCCCTATCTTCTGATTCAAGGCTTCTTGAATTGGAAGAGGCACTACAAAGGATCAAGTGGGACATCGTGGGGCTAAGTGAGGTAAGGAGAAAAGGAGAAGATCTCATCGAACTGAAAAGTGGACATCTCTTCTACTATCGTGGGACAGATACTGGCAGAACTAGTGGTGTTGGATTTATAATAAACAAGAAACTGAAGGATAAAGTTGTAGAAGTTGAAAGTTCCTCTGACAGAGCTGCACGGCTTGTTATCCAACTCTCGAAAAGATACCAGGCTCAGATTATTCAAACTTATGCACCCACCACAAGTCATGCTGAAGAAGAAATTGAAGAATTTTATGAGGAAATTCGTGATCTAAATAATAAAGGTAAGCAGCACTTGAAGATAATTATGGGAGATTTCAATGCAAAAATAGGGCAACGGCAACAGAATGAAACTTCAGTAGGTAAATTCGGTCACGGCAACAGAAACCAGCGTGGAAATACTCTCGTTGAGTTTGCAGAGGCAGAAGGGTTTTTCATCTTGAACTCCTTCTTCAAGAAAAAGCCACACAGGAAATGGACATGGAGACATCCAAATGGGACGACAAGTGAAATTGATTTTATTATGTGTAACAAAAAATTCGTCATAGAAGACTGCAGTGTGCTAAACAAGTTCAACACAGGTAGTGACCATAGATTGGTGAGATGTAAGATGCACCTCAACACTAAACTTGAACGTGGCAAGCTCATAAGACAAACAAAATCTATTGACATAACCAACCTTAAAAAACACCAAAATACCTTCAAGTTGGAACTGAAGAACAGGTTCTCTGCTTTAGAAGGCCTAACATCGGAAGAAGTGGACATCTCTGAAGTTAACAGAAAAGTAACCAAAGCTCTTATGGAAACAGCAACAAAATTAGCTGGGTCTAAGAACAAGTTGCATGTAAATAAATTATCAGGAAAAACGAAAATGTTGATGCAAAAAAGAAGAGAGATGAGGACAACTAAAGAAGATGTTACTTCCAAAGTGGAATATATAGAGCTATGCAAGACAGTACGAAAAAGTATCACTGAAGACGTAAGAAAATTCAACTGTGAACTAGTGAGGAAAGCAATTGAAAACAACCAAAGCCTAAAGATAGCAAAGGTACATCTCAGTAAGGGAAGAAAACAGATTATGGCACTGAGAAAAGATGGTTCTGTAACAAGAAATAGAGGCAAAATTTTGATAAGAGTGAAAGATTTCTACTCCAAATTATATGAAAGGGATGATACATGCACTCCAGACATCATGAAAGATAACAGTATCAGAGTTCCTCCAGTCCTTCCAGCAGAAGTTGCACATGCAATCAAGAACATGAAGCGGGGTAAAAGCTCCAGGAGAAGATGGAATTACTGTAGACATCATACAAGAAGCAAGTGGAGAAATCGAAACAGTACTCACCCAAATTTTCACTCGATGCCTTAATGAAGGAAAGATTCCTGAGGATTGGAACACCGCTACAATGATCCTGCTACATAAGAAAGGTGACATTGAGGATCTCGGAAACTGCAGACCTATCAGCCTCCTATCAGTAGTTTATAAAATCTTCACTAAAGTTCTTTCACACCGCTTGAAGGTAACACTGGACATGGCTCAACCGAGAGAACAAGCTGGATTCAGGAGTGGCTACAGCACAATAGATCATATCCACGTACTGAGAGAACTAATTGAAAGAGCGAGGGAATATGAACTTCCATTGTGCATGGCTTTTATCGATTATGAAAAAGCCTTTGATTCGGTGAAACCATCAGCAGTTACAATGGCTCTGAAAACCTGCGGTATTGAAGATGCATACATTAATACTATTAATAACATCTATGAAAATGCAAGTGCAAAGATTAGGCTGTTTGAAAATACAACACACATAAAAATTGGAAAGGGAGTGAGACAAGGTGACACCATATCTCCGAAGCTCTTTAATGCCACATTGGAGGGTGTTTTTCAGTCACTGAGCTGGGAAAACAAGGGGATAAAGATTAATGGAGATTATCTAACCCACCTTCGTTTTGCTGATGACGTAGTCATTTTTGCAACTAGCCCATCAGAGCTGCAGAGTATGATCCAGGAACTTGCTGACAAGAGTAAAGAAGTGGGATTAAAAATGAACTTTCAGAAGACAAAAGTGATGTTCAATGCTTTTACAAGAAATGAAGATTTATCGATTGATGGAGAAAAGCTGGAGATAACAGACATGTACGTTTATCTTGGACAGCAGATATCAAGTGAGGGTCACATTGATGAAGAAATTAATCGGCATACAAAACTTGCCTGGAGAGCTTTTGGAAGAAACAGCATAATTTTCAAGAGCAATATGCCATTATGTCTTAAAAGAAAAGTGTTTGATCAATGCATCCTTCCAGTGCTTACGTATGGTGCAGAGACGTGGACCTTAACTAAAAGAGACATACAAAGGCTGCAGACAACTCAAAGCAGCATGGAGAGGCGCATGCTTGGTGTAACCAGGAGAAATAAGAAGAGGAACTTGTGGATCTGAAAAATGACAAAGAGTGGAAGACATCATGATCAGAGTAAAATCCCTGAAATGGCAATGGGCTGGACATACTGCCAGAAGAACAGACCATCGATGGACAGCCGAAATTTTAGATTGGATTCCAAGGGACAGGAAAAGACCCAGAAGAAGACCACATGGGAGATGGGTGGATGAAATTCGAAAGTATGCAGGGGTGACATGGAGGAGACTGGCACAAGACAGACCGTTGTGAAGGAAACTTGGGGAGACCTTCGTCTAGCAGTGGATTGATAATGGTTGACAATGATGATGATGATGATGATATATATATATATTCTTAAAATTTCGTAAGGCAGGAGAATCCCGCCCTGAAATGGCAATTAAACGAACTTCAAAACACGTCGCTTTTCACTTCCTCCACACAAAGGTATAACGACACCACGCTGCACCGATACACTAGCGTCTCAATCCCGACGCGGCTCAAATGCGCATGCCAATCGGTTGAGCTGCCCTTTCCCACACTGCCTGAAGGTTCTTCCGAATGATGGGCGAAAGCCGATCCCTAGCTGAACAGCTCGGCAATGGGAACCAAATCATGATTTTTTCATAAACTGTGACATAAAAGTTAAATTATAATTTCTTGATAAAAAAAAAAAAAGTCATTTTATGCCATAATCGCGGTGTAATCACCGATTATAAAAGGAAATTTCATATGGAAAAACACTGCGTATTTCTAAATTTTAAAGCATATTCAGCGTTTTTAAGGCGTGAAATACGCGTGTAGAGGCGTTATCGCGATCTCTGGTCATGGGAATCAGTCTCATCTAACCACTCCCATCGCCACTTTTTTTAAACACTGCTATTCGTTCAAAGCCGACATAATTTTCGAATCTATGAATTCGATAGCTGACTGCATGTTGAAAAAAGGAATCACAAATTTACCAATACTTGGTTAATTTCGCATACGTAAATTAATATAGAAATGCGTACGCATACACGCGTAAATTACGGCAAGATCGACTGGTACTACTCACTCCAAAGATTAGCTGTGACCTACGGCGGCAGAGCCAGTGGTCGATGGGTGAACCGGTTATGGTGCGTGACATACCCGTAGCTGGGGCACTGAGGGTTATGACGTAGGCGAGGATCGGCGTAGAACCTCCAAGGTAGCTGCTCCACGATTTCTCTTCAACCAGAATGCATCAGGCGCCGCTGCTACTCCGAGTTTACGATAAACAAGGTACTACGGTACGAGCGTGGTTGCCGATGGCGTACTTACTTTCCGGAGTAGAGCGTATGGATAGAAAAAGAAAAAAAAAAAATATATATATTTGGAAATTTTATTTTTACTGATATTTTCTCCCGTCCCGCTTCCGTCTTCGAATATTTTCAAAAGACGGAATTCCGTCCTCTGGACGGAAAACTTGCACCCATGCTTTACATACCCCTCCAATGGAGGACATCGTTTACACTCTTCCAATCGAGGACCTACTTTCACACCCATCTAATCGAGGACCTACTTTCACGCCCATCTAATCGAGGACCTACTTTACACTCCACCAACCGAGGACCTACTTTACACCCTTCCAATGGAGGACATCGTTTACACAACTCCAATCGAGGACCTACTTTACACCCCTCCAATCGAGGACATCGTTACACTCCTCCAATCGAGGACATCGTTTATACTCCTCCAATCGAGGACATCGTTTATACTCCTCCAATCGAGGACATCGTTTATACTCCTCCAATCGAGGACATCGTTTACACTCCTTCAATCGAGGATTATCTTCATACCCCTCCAATCGAGGACCTAATTTGCACCCCTTATATTGAGGACCTAATTTGCACCCCTTAAACCGGGGACCTCGTTTTCACTGTTTCAACCGAGGACCTCATTCATACCCCTATATATATACACACACTGCTGGCCACCCAAAATGCAACACCAAGAAGGATACGAGATAGCAACCCCAGATTTACTGGACACATAACAACAGATACAAAGATGAAACGATTGAGCTTACAGGCCTGTGCGGAACACGCAGACATCAATCGTTCGTGAGGCCCCCATGGCTGGCAATAACGGCCGCTGCATCGAACGAACGAGGCTTTGGATGTGGGCTTTAGGGTATGTCGGTCCAAGCCACTTCCACACGTTGCCACAGTTCTCGGTTGCCGATCAGCGACCAGACGTGTTCGATGGGTGACATATCGGAGAACAGGTGGGCCACGGCAGCAGTGACATCTGGTGGGCCCTGAAGAATTGTTGCACGATGCGTGCCACGTGCGGGCACACATCGTCCTGTTGAAACGTGGCCGCTGGCAGGTCCTGCAGGTAAGGGAGAACTACAGGCTCCAAAACGTCGGAGATGTAGTGGTGGCTGTTGAGTGTACCAACAATGCGTACCAAAGGGGTGCGGGTGTCATATCCAATTGCGCCCCAAACCATAACGCCAGGCGACGGGCCGGTATGGCGATGCATAGTACAGGCGTCATACAGTCTCTCGCCGCGGTGCCGCCACATGCGGATCCGACCATCGTGGTGCTGCAGGCAGAAGCGGGATTCGTCGGAGAAGACATTGTCGTGCCATTCCGTAGTCCAGGCGCGGCGTTCATCGGCCCCCTGCCGCCACACTCGCCGGTGGTGTAACGTCAATGGTAATCGGAGCAATGGGCGCCGTGCGATAAGTCCCCTCTGCAGACGACGTCGAACGGTACGCACTGACACAGGTTGTTGCGCATTCTCTGTGGAAACGCAGGAAACCTGTCCAGAGGGGGGGACTTAATATTAAAAATATAAAAGAATTTATGGTCCGATCAGGAGATTTCCAGCGTTTACAAACTACAACTTCACAAATTTTCTGTGGGCATCTGCAACTGCAGGAAACCTGCCTGTCTGAGGGCAAAGGGGGAGGGGCTTAATGCCAAAAATAATACATTTGTAGCCCAACCGGGAGCAGATTCTTTAGATTTTGCAAACTACAACTCTACAAAATTCTCGGCGGGCATGCGCTAAAAGCAGAAAACCTGCCGGGGGGGGGGGGGGAGGCTTAATATGAAAAATTTAGAACATAAATAATGTCTGGTCCAATCCGGAGATCTTCGAAATTTACAAACTAAAATTCAACAAATTCTCTGCTGGCATGTGCTAATGCAGGAAATCTGTTGGGGTGCCAATAATGCTGCAGGAAACCTCCCTGGAGTCTTAACTTCCCAGACAGGTTTCCTGCAATTGCACGTGCCCGCAGGGAATTTAAGCTGTTGCTAGTAAATGCTGAAAATCTCCCGATTGGGCTACAAATTCTTTGTTTTCGGTATTAACCCCACTCACAGACCGGTTTCTTGCATTTGCACGTGCCCTCAGATAATTTGTTCTGCTGTAATTTGTAAACGCTGGAAACTTCCGAAGCGGACCAGAATTTTTTTTATATTTTCGGCATAACCCCCCCCTCGACAGGTTTCTTGCGCAAGCATATACCCTGAAAGAATTTGTTGAGCTGTAATCTGTAAATGCTGAAAATCTCCCGTTCGGACCAGAAATTCATTATATTTTATATTTTTGGCATTAAGCCCCCCCTCCCCTCTCCCAGACAGGTTTCTTGCGGTAGCATACGCCCACAGTAATTTTGTAGAGTTGTAGATTGTTAACGCTGAAAATCTTAGGATCTGATCAAAAGTTTTTTTTTTTTTATATTTTTGGTATTAAGCCCCCACCCCACGCAGACAGGTTTCCTGCATGTTCGCAGAGAATTTGTTGGGCTGTAATTCAGAAACCATGAAATTATTTTGTTAAGTCATATATTATGAACATTTTTATGAAGAATTACTTTAAATATCACCATTAAGAAAATACGAAATCGCAGAAAGTTTTCAGATAACCAACCTCTGGAGGCGTGACCATGGAGCCGTCACGAAAGCAATTTTTATATGGCCCCTTAATTTTTTTTTTTTTTTTTTTGCCTAGTTCTCCGCTTCGTCTTTGGCCCGAAAATCATGGAAATGTCTAAATTTCTTATGAAATAATAAACCCTTTCGCAACCACAATACGAAAATGTTTTGTCCCTCAAAATACCACAGCGCCCGAAAATCGTTCCCCTCCCTTTCTAAAGTTAACAAAAGCAGGATTAGTGCTGGGTCACAACTCCAAACTTCCGATCTCTAGGCTTGCTAGGTAGGACATTTCACTGCAGCAATCAGTGCATTCTTCTACCATGGGTGATTGTGAGGAAAAATCAAAAACCTTGAATACAACGAGACAAAAGTCACCTGCATGCTGAGTTCACTTGGAGCAAACTGATTATTTTGGACTACATGTATTACTTGTAAAATACTATTCCATAAATATTCTAACTTACATATTCTGTGAAGTAAATTGCTGTGAAATAAGTAAAGCAATCCTGAATTTAAAATCAAACAGCTTAAAAACAATTTTGTTTTCATTTTCTTTCAACACAATAAAATCTGAAAACAAACTAACCTGTTTTTATAAAAGTAGAGGTTGATGAATTCTAAAAGTTCATCCTTTTTTTGCGAAAACACATCAATTTTGTCTGTTTTTTCCCTCCGACATCAGCACACTTTCTTTTACACCTTTAATTTTTACTAAGTTCTGGAATCTCTATAATTTTTTTAATGTTACAATGTTCTTTGTTTTCTTTTCTTTTTTTGTAATCCCACAGTTTTCAACAGTGCTACTAGACTTTTTAATACTACTTTACATATCCTTCTTGTAATTGTCCCAACTATTTACCATATTCTGAACCAATTTGTACTCGCTCTGCATTATTGTCCCTTGTGCGCGTGATCAACGAATATTTGTCAATAAGAGCATTATTTCTAGATACATACATACATACATATCACTAAGCTGTTCTCTGAGATTCAGAGGTTAGCTCCGAAAAGAAATATAAACTACCAGATATTTTTACTTATTCTTGTCGTATCAAACTTCTCCATTTACAGCGATCTTGACATACAGCTCGTGCTTCACTAATATCCATTACACACCGTACACAAGATCTTTTATACTTCATACTCATAATCTTTTTCTCATGCAGACACTCCTGAATCTGATCCACCCATGTCTTCCTTGGCCTTCCTCTGCCTTTCCTTCCTGCCACTTGGCTGAAAAGATTTTCTTAGTAAGCATTTCATCACTCATTCTTTCAACATGGCCAAACCACCAAAGCATATTGGTTTCCACCTTGCTAACAACATTTTGCTTCACATCACACAACTGCAATACATCTTCATTTCTCACACAATCATATCGTGTCTTGCCACAAACCCCACGTAAGTAACGCATTTCTCCAGCACACAAACGACTCCTATGTTTCTTCTGCAGTACCCAGGTTTCACTGCCATACATCAGAGTAGGAACAATTACTGTTTCATACACAGCCATGCGGGACTCTCTAGAGAACCCATCATTCCTGTGAAAACCTCCCAGAGCAGCTATGACTCTCAAAGAAGAATTCACTCGCCTACTGATTTCACCATCCAACTTGTTCTCTCTGTCAAACATGCTTCCTAAATACACAAACTCACTCACCTGGTCAATCACAGTGCCATTTATACTTACATTACATTCAGTGCTACCCGTTCCTCTCTCAAACACCATAACTTTGGTTTTTCCCTTATTTATACCCTGTTTGAATTTCATGCAAACTTTGTGCATCCGAGTCAACATACTATGCAACTCACTTTTGCTCTCTGCCAACAGGACAGTGTCATCAGCATACAGAAATCTGCACACATGGATATCACCAAGACCTAAACCACTATTATCTATTTTGGCATCATGCATGCATGCGTCCATAAATATATTAAATAGCCATGATGACATTACACAACTTTGTCTAACTCTTGCACCAATGGAAAACAATTTTGATAAAACACCATTCACTCATACACAAGCTCTACTACCAGCATACATGGCTGTTACACTATTAAGTAGATTCATAGTAACACCATATTCATTCAATACCTTCCACAAAAGTGTCCTATTCACTCGGTCGTAAGCTTTCTCTAAATCTATGAAGGCAGTAAAAACTTTCTTCCCAACAGCCAGATACTTTTCAATCATTGTGCATAATGCAAAAATCTGGTTAGTGCAGCCTTTACCAGGCATAAAACCACTCTGAACATCCCACACTTTCAATGATGTAAGACCCCATACTTTTTCAATAACAACCTTACCAAACACTTTCCCTGCCACACTCAGTAGGCTAATACCACGATAGTTCTTGCATTCAGTCTGATCACCTTTTCCCTTATACAGGAGAACAATGATAGCGTCCTTGCAATCCCGAGGGACAATTCCTAACTCCCAGCACAACTGGCAAATTTCAGTTAACCAGTCAATTATCGAGTCACCACCATATTTCAACATCTCTGCAGTTATGCCATCAACTCCTGGAGCCTTACTATTCTGAAGAGATTTTAGAGCTTTACACACTTCTCTTGAGATCCCTCCTGTGCTTTCATCCCTCACTGTGACATCATCTACATCTGTCTCAGAATGATCTTTACTTTCCTGATCTAATAACTTACAGAAGTATTCACCCCATCTGTCACTTAACTCATTGGGCTCCCATATCCTTTCCCCAATCTCATTCTTCACACAACTTACAACTTTGTTTCCCCTATTTTTCCTGTCTCATGTACTTCCAGAAGGACTTCCTATCTTTCCAAAAAGCCAGTTCACGCCTTTCCACTTTCTCCTTCCTATCTTTTGCATTATTGTGGCGAACCAGCTTAGCAACTTCACACTTCTTACAGCGATATTCATCCACAGAGACTCTACCTTGCAACATCCCCAAATAGGCTTCCTTCTTTCTCTTTACTGCCTCTTCAATCTCACTATTCCACCAAGCATCACCTCTATTGTTACCCACTATTGTGGTGCCACAGACCTTTTTAGCAGCAGTGACAACACAGTTCTTAAAACATTCCCACTTCTTTTCTACATCCCTCTCACCAGACTTCAGATCCTTCAGTCGTTCTCTGAGTAAGTCAGAATACCACTGATGATCTTCAAGGAGCCTGTCAACCTTTATTCTTTCTATCCTGGGTCTTTTCCTATTCCTTTTCCTCCAACCAACATTAAGTTTCACTCGTGACACTAACAAGTAATGATCAGAACCAACATCCGCACCTCTCATCACACGGGTGTCAACAACTAAGTATTTCAAACGTTGATCGTAGACAACAAAATCTATCACACACTTTTGACCAAGAGAACGATTTTCCCAAGTATATGTGTGGATATACTTGTGGTTGAAAAATGTATTAAACAAACCATTCTCAATGCAGAGTTCAATTAATCTTTCACCATTATCATTCACACAAGGATAATTAAACTTACCCAGAACATTGTCAGAAATTGCATTCTGCACACCTACTCTAGCATTGAAATCCCCTGCTATTATAACTTTTTCTTTAGCACCAAACTGGCTCAAAACAACCTTTAGCTCATTCCAGAAATCTTCCGTCTTATCAGAAGGTTCCGAGTCACAAGAAGCATACACTACAACAATTACAATTCTCTGAAGTTTCACTTTCAAACGAATCCAGAGAATTCTCTCACTTACGCAACTATAGTGAATCAAGTTGTTCTTCATCTTTTCACTTAAAATCACACCTACACCAGCCTGTCCTCTCATATTATCCAATACTCCAGACCACACACTCACCGTGCCATTCACTTCTTCTACCCAAATTTCCTTCCTTTTGGTTTCACTTACACACAGCACATCCAGTCTATACTTATTCATCTCCTCAATCACCTCACTCATCTTGCCATTTATACCTCTAGTATTCCATACACCAATCTTACATTCACTCAGCCGAGATCTCTTTCTCATACGCCGTTTAGAAAGTCCAGGTCGATTCCGTGGTGGACCGTCCTTCTCAAGTGTGGTAGGTCCACCATATCCCACACTTGAGTCATTCTTAATATTTCTTTTTGTCTTTTTAATCAGACAAGTACATCAGTGAGGGGGATTAGCCCACAGCTGAGGGTTCCAGTTGGTCATTCAACCTAAGGATTCTGGAACAAAACCCAGTGAGTTGGGGTCTTTTCACCAATGTCACACAGAACTAGCTTGCACTTCTCCAAAATTCACAGAGGCCCTAGTTGCTGTTGTGTGCCATTGTTACCACGGAGCGCCCCGAGGAGGCAAACCCATCGCTCACTACGACCGCTCGAGATTCAATTTTTCTATTTTTTTACTTTTATAAACAGGTTTATCCTGTAAAAACTATTAATTCCTTTACTATAGATTAAGTCTGAGAATAATTTTAACAGATACAAGATATACGGACTTTTCATTGTCTCAGGAATTTCCGGGTTTAATCGGCAAAAAAATCCGGACTTCCGGATAAAGTCAGGACCACGATCACCCCTGATCTACTGAGAGCAAAAGACAGACGGGAACGGTGACACCTGGAAAATCTTGTTTACCCCAAAGGCGTAGCCAAGGGGGGGGGGGTGTCCTCGGTTCCGGACCCCCATTGAGGGGAGATTTAGTATGAATTTAAAGCGATATGTATATATGGGGCGTTCACCAATTAACCAAACCCATGGACCCTCTCCGTAAGAAATTTCTAGCTATGCCACTGGTTTACCCTTATCCCATTTCTTGATCTTTCTTGTAAAAAAATATGCTCTCAAGCTGTTTATTTTGACTGAGCAAATATGAAAGAATTTTTACAGCAAATTTTCTCCCATAAACTCCACTTTTAGGACAAGGAAGATATCGCACTTTATTTGAACTTAAATATCAATATTTTATGCTGCCTTTGAGGCTGAAAATCCCTATTTTTCTGCTTAAATGAGCTTTATTTTTCGTCGTACAAAACATTTTTATGACGTCGGATTATTTTTTCTGCAATATCTACATAACACATGTGCGCATATTGTGTATGTAATCGGTTAGAATCAGGCCCTACGGGTAATTTAATGTAGGTCCAACACTGAGCTAACAGTTTCTATTTCTAAAAGACAATGGCTCAGTGTTGGGCCTACGTTAGACGGCAGGGCTAAGCTACCAGGAACGTATTCCCGTGTCCACAAACTTAGGTGTCTAGAAAAATGTAATTTGTAAATTTATTTGTTCCACGAACACTTAAGTGTCCAGAAAAATGTTCCAAATAATTTTTCCAGTGCCTACAGTTTTCCAATGTTTTTATATAAATTATTTTTGCTGGCTTTACAGTATTTTCGCCACAGGTCTGGTTTTCCTTCCTTACGGATAAACTTATGTGCAAATAGTTAAAGAGCAGTGGGATTGGAAGCAGGTGCTGTGCATCTAATTAAATTATCAAGTTAATAAGTAAACAAATAAATTAATTGATATATAGTTGTAAAACAAATAATTGTTTAATTGATATTTATTTATCAAACAAATAAATGTCAGTTAAAATATCAAGTTAGTTTTAGAAATAATGAAAGCTGAAACAATGCACACAAATGTAACATCAGTCGCTTATTAAATTAGGAGAGCCGCCCTGGTGGCGCAATGGTCTAAGCGATGGCCTCTGATCATTTGTCCGAACGGGCTCCGGGTTCGAATCCCAGTGAGGCATGGATGTTGTGTTTGTCTTATGGCACTGGCTCTCTCCCTTCCCTGGAACCAGTGACCCTAAATCAGGGACGGGCGACTGCTTATAGCCAATTGAGTTGCTCACGGTGGTCGTTAAACCATCAATCAAAAAAAAAAAAAAAAAAATTAGGAGAAAATGGATGCTCAGAGGTACACGATTTTTGTATCCTACACATTATTCAACGAAAATATCCATTCAAGCAGAAAATAAATTACACAAAGTTTGCAAGGATGACTTCATTCAATGTTTGAGCATTGTCCGATTATTTTATATATGTTTGAATTATAAATAAATTTAAAAAAATGATATCCCTTCAGAAAATAGTCCTAGCTTTATGGTCATCCGTTCTCTTGTAATTTAATAAACAATGGCTGATGTCAAAGTAATTGGGTGAATTGGGTACATTTCATTGAGCACAATTTTGGCCAATGAATTTTTTTTTTAAATGATACTCTATTGAACTATAAATATTTCTTCTAATAGTGATAGCATGATAGTGTTCTGAAAAAAAAATATCACTCAAGAGTATATAAACCATGTTCAAAGATTTCAAAGCTATTTATTTTTCCGTCGGGAGGAGCCTTATTAATGATTTCTTTTTCTGTCAGGAGGAGCCTTATCAATGCCCCGTTTTGGGGGTTCTTGGAAAGCCCATCTTATTTCAAGGGGAAGAACGCTTATCCTTTTTCGTGCTATAAAATAAGGGTTCATAATATGATCTTATTTCATGATATAAGATAGAATATTAGGTGTTCTGCCCTTCGGAACTTAGTTGTGTATTTGACTAGAAATCTTATTTAAAATGTGTTGTTAACGTGAATTTTGTGTGATGTTTTTCTTATTATATACTCGGGCCTCACTTACACACTTCAAACGAACACCTAATTCAAGCACTGTGAAATGAGGAACTCAGTTACACACCTTCAAACGTGATATCGTTCACACACCTGTAAACAAGGACCTAATTCACACACCTTCGAACGAACACCTGGCATACACATCTCCAACCAAGAACCTCACATACACACCTCCAACCGAGGACCCCCCCATCCCCCCACACACACCTCAAACCTAATTCACACACCTTCAAACGAGCACCTTGCATACACACCTCCAACCGAGAACCACACATACACACCTCCAACCGAGGACCTTATATACACACCTCCAACCGAGGACATACCATACACACCTCCAACCAAGGACATACCATACACACCTCCAACCGAGGACATACCATACACACCTCCAACCGAGGACATACCATACACACCTCCAACCGAGGACATACCATACACACCTCCAACCGAGGACTTCATATACACACCTTCGACCGAGAACCTCACATACATACCTTAAAACGAGGACTTGCCTATACACCTTCAACCAAGGACCTCACATTTACACCTTCAAACGATGATTTCAATCACTATCTTATATGACGCCAAATTACGTCTGCAGCTCTAGACAAACAAGAATTGCGTTGAGCATATATGACGAACGGGAAATTTTGCGGGAACAACTTCAACCTATAAACCTTAATTATATCATTTCATCCTTGAAAAAAGGCTAGACGCAGAACTAAACTAGATCATAAAAGCACATTTGCAGAAAGAGAGAGAAACAGCATTTTGTCATATATATTTACATATTATTTTATAAGGGTTTTGGCATTGTTTTGATTGTATGACGGCTATACAGTATATGTAACTTTTAATTTATTTTGAAACAAGCAATTTTACCACAACAGCATTTTTTTTTCTTTGTTAAAGTGAATAAAAGTTTTCAAAGCGATTAACTTGTATAGCACAACGGCGTTTTTTGGGTTGTAATACGTATGGTATTTTGTACAAATATGACAGACATTATCATTATCCTATACAGAGAGCTTTGCAAAATAAGCAAAAACAAAATTTTTAATAAAAATGTTTGTCACTCACAACAGTAAATTTCTTTCATTAGTACTTATCATATTGTCGGCATTTTCAGAAAAAGAAAGTAAAATCAAAACCATGCGAGTAGCACGACATACAGAAATTTATTTCAATTAAAGCCATTTAAACAAAAATGAAAAGAGGCTGAGAATTTTCAATTCGTCACAAATTCAGTCAGAAACAATACGGAATAATAATAAAAAACCAAAACAACAACCATCTTTTGTCGTTTGAAGCTTGCGAAACGCATACTGCGCTTCTCCCGAAGCTCGCAACAGCCACTGATCCTAACCTGTATTTATACCGTGAAACCGAGGACCCTGCATTTTGACACGACACACACTCTGCAACCGCGCTATACACACTATGTATAAAAATACCGACAATCGAGGACATAACTTCAAATCAGTTGGAAACAACTCAGATATAGTAAATTAAGGGCGCAGAACCTATTTCAGTGATTAGTCTAATCGAAAACGTCCTCGGTGTTAACCAGGTCCTCGGTTGGAAGGAGTGTTAACATACAAAAGTCCTCGGTTTCCACCTTACGCCAACACACACACTGTTTTGCAGTTTACTTCTGAGATAGAAATTCGTAAGTGTGAATTGACCAGACAGATTAACGTAACAAACAGCAAAAAAATAAAAAATTTAGACACATAAAAAGTTACATTAAATTTTATGAACAATGTCTATTAATTCTTTTATGAGAGGGAAAAAATGGTCACTTAGTATGAAAACACATTCATACAAGAAACAAACAGCTCAGAAATAATGGACACAACAACAACAAAAAAAAAAAAGCTAACTTACCACACCACCTTCATCACCTTGCATGTATTTAACAATATGCTCCGATTCTTTCTCCCAAAAAAAGATGTGACTACAGTCGCTTCCACTGACTATATATTCACTTTTTTGGCCAAAAAAGTTAACTCCTTTGACTGTAAAATATTAACAAAAGAAAAAAGTGTTTTAAAAGTAAACAAGGAACACTTTAATCACAATTTTTACCATACAGAACTTATGAATATGAATAAAAGTAACATAGTTATCACTTAAGTACAATTTGCCTAATTTTTATCACACACAAGGTGCACTCAGAAAGTACCGGAACCATATTTATAATACAAAATGTTTATAAAGCAAACTGACTGTATTTTCTTCTAAATACCTTTCTCTTCTGGGTCAGTGCAGTGGTCCCAGCGTTCCTTTCATTTCATGAAGCACGTTTAAAATTCTTTGGTTAGTTGGTTGGTCAATTTTTATGGCGCAAGGGCCATGTTTGGCCAAAGAGCGCCAGACACTAGACAAACAAACAATATTAAAAACGTGGTAAAAAGCTTAAAATCAGGCTGATCAAGTAAAACTGAAAAATGAGAACGATGGAAGGGCTAAAAAAGATAATGAAACAAACAGAATTAAAAACATGATACAATGATTAAAATCTAGCTGTTTAAGTAAAACTGAGAAATGAGGATGATGATAAGGCTAAAATCTAGATGCGTTTAAACTAGTTAATTTCTTTAAAAAATGAAAACACGGCAGCAGTATCACAGTGGTCATTGAAGAGCCGCTGCAGTGTAGCGGCGTCCTCGGTCAACGAATGAGAATGAAAGAAATGAAAATGTACATCACGAAAACGAACACAGCTACACAGAAGATGAGTGACGGTGAGTCGGTAATTGCATGTCTCGCACATCGGCGCAGTGTCGCCACACAGCAAAAAGCGGTGAGTGAAACAACAATGCCCAATGCGGAGACGTGCAAGCACCACTTCCTCCCTACGGTTCCGACGATATGAGGATTTCCAGACTTCAAGTTTAGGTTTAATACGATGCAGTTTATTTTCCACCTCCTGGTACCAGAGATCCTGCCACGTTCGCTTGATATGGTCATGAACAATAAAGCAGAAATCCCGGTGAAACAGTGGCAAGGGTGTGACGACCAAAGAGGAAGCAGATCTAGCAGCCACATCAGCACACTCGTTACCCGAGATTCCAACATGCCCGGGAATCCAACAAAATTGTATCTGGACACAGGCCTCGAGCAAAGAACAAAGAAGCCTTCGTACGGTAAAAAGAAAAGGGTGGTCACAACAGTCCAACGATGCCAATGACTGTACAACACTCAAAGAATCAGTGTACACCACAGCCCGTTGATGAGAGCCCGACTGAACATGAAGTAGTGCAAGATGCACAGCATGCATCTCCGCCGAAAACACCGTGGCCTCGGCTGGGATCCGCGCAACAGAGACGTCATCAATACAAACCGCCGTGGATCCAACAACTCCATGCATCTTGGAGCCATCAGTGAAAATGGGAATGTATTCAGAATTAAGGGCACGGTGCTCAGCGAAGAGCTGCTGGTACACTGACGCAAGGGTTGAGGATTTCTCAAAAGATGTATAGGTGGTATCAACCATGACACCAAGTGGGTGCCCATGGAGGATCCCCAAAGCCCCTGGTCTTTTCAACAAGAGACAAGTCGAAAACCTATATCACAGGCTACGGCAGCCATACAAAGACCGATGGTTGAAATGCACGAAGGCCGGTTCCCGAATAAACGAGCATGCTGGGGATGAAAAACTGCATCGTATAAAGGATGGTCTGGAAGAGATCTAAGTTTCAGGTAGAATTGAATAGACAGCTGCAGACGGCGTAATTCAAGCGATGGTTCGTCCGTGTCATCGTAAAGGCTGGGAATTGGAGATGTTCGAAATGCTCCCGAACAAAGACGCAGTGCTTGATGGTGAATAGTGTGCAAAGGCCGGAGAACGGAACGACGAGCAGAGCCATACACAATACAACCATAATCCAGTTTTGACCGTATTAATGAATGGTAAATTCAAAACAAAGACATCCTGTCTGCACCCCACGAGACTCTCGAAAGGATCTTAAGAATAGATAGAGCCCGCAGACAGGAAATCTTGAGCCGCCGAACGTGCGCACGGAACGTAAGCGCACGGTCGACGGTCAGACCAAGAAACTTGGTCTCCGGCAAAATTGGTATGGCTGCACGGTCTAAATGTAGCTCTGTGTCAGGATGGAGGCCACGCCTCCGGCAGAAATGGACACACGCTGTCTTGTAGAGAGAAAGAACAAAACCATTGCTATTCGCCGCTTTAAAGATCTGGTTAATTGCAGACTGCACCTGCCTTTCAATAAAATGCATGCTTGATGACGAGCAGAAAATGTGCAAGTCATCAACATAAACAGCAGCCGAAACCGCAGGAGGAAGATTTGTGAAAGGTCAATTAATGCGGAGGATGAACTATGTGACAGATAAACTGCAACCTTGAGGAACACCTTGTTCTTGATGAAATGGTGCCGAGAACGTCGTACTCAGGCGCACCTGGAACACCCGATTGCGAAGAAAATTAACGATGAACGTTGGAAGATTTCCTCGCAATCCGCATGCGTGGAGGTCACTGATAATACCGTGCTGCCATGCTCGATCATAGGCTTTTTCAATATCAAAGAAAATGGACACCAGGTGCTGTGTAGGCACGAACGCCTCACGCACAGATGTCTCAAGGTGCAAGAGAGGATCGTGAGGTGAACGATGACGGTGAAAGTAGTTGATGATATTCTAAAAAATGAACTAACCGGGAATTAACCATGCGTTCAAGAACTTTACACAGACAGCTAGTGAGAGCAATTGGACGATAACTAGAGGGAGACTTGGGATCCCTCCCAGGTTTGGGAAAAGGAAGAACAAATGCTTTTCGCCAAGACTCCGGGAAACTGCGCTCCGACCAAATACGATTGTAAAGGATTAAGAGATTCTCGGAGAAGACTGCGAGAGATGACGGAGCATGTCATAGTGGATGCCATCGGGACCGACAGATGTAGCGCCGGACCGATACAGAGCCACCCGTAGTTCAACTATGCCGAAGGGGGAGTTATGACTTGTGTCGTTAAAAGGCGCAAAGGAGACTTTCTGGCGTTCCGCAGTGCATTTAATCCTCAGAAAGGAGGAAGGATATGCCAGGTCACTCGACACGGAGGCAATTGCCTCCCCCAAACAATCAGCAATCTCCCCGACTTCAGCATATGTGCAGCCGTTACTCTTGAGAATGGAGATCTGGTGAGGGCTGTAGTTACCCCGGATCTTACGAATCTTGTCCCACACACTTTTCGAACTGGCACGTGAAGTGAGAGATGACACATACTGGATCCAAGACTCCCTCTTGCTACGTCAACGCACCAACCGAGCATAGGATTTTGCTCGTTTGAATGTAACGAGATTAGCATCGGTTGGATAACGCCGAAATGTAAACCAGGCCTTATGTTAAGCTCTTCTAGCCGCTGCGCATTTAGGGTTTCACTAAGGTTTCAAAATTCTGGGGAGCTTCGTAGATGTTTTAGGAATTGAAAGATCAGCTGCCTGAAGAATACAAGTTGTGACTTCAAGAACAGCTGCGTCGATTGACTCTTGGGTCACCATTGCAGAAGATAATACTGTGGACAATGTGAAGACCTCCCATCTCGCACGCTCCATCCTCCACCGAGGAGGGCGGGAGGCAGAAGATGGCATATTCGCATGATGCGAGAGGACAATTGGAAAATGGTCTCTCCCGTGGAGTTCGTTACACACCGTCCACGACCAATCAGCAATAATTGATGGCGATCCCAAGGTCAAATCGATCGCACTGAAGGTGCTTGTCGGCTCAAGGAAGTACGTGTCAGCACCTGTGTGTGTTAAAAAGGCACAAAGAGGCCGAGGACAGAAGAGACTCTATGTGACGACCTCTCGTGCTGATGCTGACACACCCCACAAATTATGATGAGCATTGAAGTCACCCAGTAAAAGAAAGGGTGAAGGCAGCTGATCAACCAATCTCTCCAGAACAGAGACGCTTACGTTCT
Organism: Macrothele yani; assembly: GCA_039090855.1. NCBI lineage: Eukaryota > Metazoa > Arthropoda > Arachnida > Araneae > Macrothelidae > Macrothele > Macrothele yani. The sequence goes on from CM076996.1 coordinate 12,433,972, forward strand.
CGTCCGGCGGCAGATAGACACTGCAGACAGTAAGAGGTCCAGGCACAGATATTCGCACCGCCACGGCCTGCAAAGTTGTGGATATCGCAACGGAAGACACCGGAACACTGTGAGAGACAAGAATAGCGACTTCCCCCCAGGCGATGTCTCCCAGTGCATTATCTGTCCGATACGCACTGTAGCCTCGAACTGAAAGCAGGTCTGATGGTTTAAGCTTCGTCTCCTGTAGACAAAAGCACACCGGAGAGTAAAATGAAAGCAGATGTTTCCCTTTAACAAAACTCGTCCAAAAACCTCGACAGTTCCACTGAATGATTGAAGCCATGGTTATAAGTGAAATGAAAATGATCAAACGAAGTCATGCTCCATCACCTGTGATGGGGGTTCCCCCAGATCTGGAGGTGTGTGACCAGGGGCCAAGATGGGAGCATGCTTTGTCCCAAGTGGCTTAACAGGAGGTGCAAGACTTTGAGTCGTTTGCTGAGATTTTGGAGGAGAAGAAATGCTTTTCTTATCCTGGGCTTGAGTTCCCTTGCGGGTGGGTGGGATGAGTCTACTTCGGCGAAGTGGTGGGTGGCGCTTTCAGACCCCTAGCTCAAGACTGGAGTGCCTCCAGTCCGGCTGCAATGATTTCGTCTACATTGTACGGACATTTAGGGGGATCTGAATGTCGGTCTGAATGGCAACCGTAGATTTGGCAACCACCACTGAAGCGTATGATCGCCGATCAGATGTAACAGGAACTACTCTTCTTCTGGCCTCAGGATAGGAAATATTTTACACCGTTTTGAGCCTTTGGATTTCCTTCTCCTCCTTCCACTTGGGACAATCTTTGGCTGATGCTGCGTGTGAACCCTTACAGTTCACACAAAACTCTGCCTCGGCCACACATTCTGATAAAAGATGCTCTGTGGCACCACAGCGTCCACACCTAGGATTGCTCCTGCAAGACTGCTGAGAATGGCCGTACGACTGACACCTAAAACATCTCAATGGGTTAGGGATGTACGGGCGTACTTCTAGGTGGAGATAACCTGCCTTAATGGACGTAGGCAGGGAAGGGCTATCAAAAGTTAAAATGATGTTCCGGGATGGGACGGACTGCCCATTCCGCCTGAATAGAATACGCCGCACACCCGTAACGTGTTGACTACTCAGTTCTTCAAGTAATTTCTCCTCAGAGCATTCAACGAGGTCCTGAGAGGAGACAACACCTCGAGATGAATTTAGGTATCCATGAGGTGTTATTTTGACCGGAGTCTCAAGCAGCGTGTTGTTGTTAAGAAGTGTGGAACTGTAGGCCACAGTTGACATCTCTACAAGAAGATCTCCAGATCGAAGCTTCTTTACGTTCTTAGGAGAGCTTGCAATGGATTGAAGTGCTTTGTTTATCCAAAACGGACTTTTGGCACTCAAAGGCTTTGAAGGGTACAATGAGTGCACAAAAAAGAATCTAGCATTCGAACAATCGGGCACATGCTTTTTAGCGGAAGGAGCTAAGCCTTCCTCAATACCTCTTTTGGTTTTAGGTTCGTGGGAAATATCATTTAGAGCCATGGAAAATGTTAAGAATTCATCCGCCAACTTCCCCACCCACAATCGAGCCCAACAAGGGAGAACCGGAGGTCCGCAAGCCCAAGTGGACGCAGGACACGGCTCTAGGGATAGCAAGCAGATATAGCAAGTTGATAGGGCAGACATGCGCACGGCGAGCACCCAGACTTTCCCGTGCCTGGGGAACACCCCTTTGGCATGCCCACCCTATCCCCAGACTCACCCTGTCGTGTGAAACGACAAGCGTTAGAGGTCTGGGCTCCACTCAGCCACAGACCTCATTGTCTAGGAGTGGGTTAGTTCCAAGCCGCCCATTCAGGGTGAAGCAGGGGACAGAGAGGAGTGTTGGCAACTGGCGACACCACCACCCAGGCCTCCAGAAACCTCAGCCTCCGGCACCCCCTTTTCCATCTTACGGGTCACCACACACGGCAAACGTGCAGGTAGGTCTAGCTAACCAGCTCGGAAAAACAAAAAGGAACATAAAATAGAGAAGACAGGAAAGAAAAAGAGAAACTAAAATCCAGAGCTGGCGCATAATCACAACCTCAGCAACCTACAACTGAGGCGGGAGCGTGTCAAGTGAAAAAACAAAAAACATAAAAAAATGTGAAAATTCACATCTAGTACATGTCGGCTCGGGCTGTGGGGACGCCATCCCCCAGCAGCTGGATGAACAGCTGTCTCTTCGGTAACATAATCGTGCAATACGAAAAAGCAAGATGTTCCGTCACAAGGTCAGCTCGGGCCATGGGGGTGCCGCTCTCCAAATAACTGGAAAACCAGTTATCCCCGTGCGGGGTTAAAATTCTTTTGGTACCATGTTCAGCTCCTGAGGCACAGTCTTGATGATATAGCCTACAACACTCTCAAATCTTCATTCCTTAAAATATTTTTGCAATTTAGGAAACAAAGGAAGTTTAACAGGGCCAAACCTAATGAATCGGGTGGACATTGTACTATTATGATTTGGTGTTTGGTTAGAAACTTATTAATTCAATTTGCAAACCCTCTTTGTAGTACATATTCACACTCAGCTAGGCCAGAGCAAATTCAAAAGTACATCTTCAACATCAAAGAACAGTCAACATCACTTTCACATTTGATTGTGCTTGCTCGGCATTTTTTGGGTCGAGGAGAGTCTTTCCCTTAGAAAATTCTGCTTCAGAGTCATAGCCACAGATTCAAGATTCATCATATTTTTATAAAATGCAGCTCCATTGCGACAAAATTTTTAAAAATCTTGACAAACTCTACAACACAGTGCTCCTTTTCAGATCAAGTACAAAAAACCTAACCTTGCTGTCACTATTCTTATCCTCAAATCCACAAGACCCAAATGAAATGCTAATTTTTGCTAGACACCTCTATAACACAGTCAAACATTCGATGAAGTTACTGGGAGTCCAAAGAGAGGATCTTAAATTGATGTTTCTTTTTTCAATATTTTAAACCATTCATTTTTGAATGGTTATATTTAAACCAATATTTTAAACCATTCATTTTTGCTTAGAGCTTCCTGAAATGCTGTTTGTGACACTTTAAATGCTTCCGAGAAAGTCCATGTTTCAGCAAAAAAAAAAAAAACAATCAGTGCTTGTTCACGTATAAAGGCCATTGTATTGGGTTGGAAAGAACGTAATGTCCGACAATGAGGTACCCGAAGTTGAAGCTCTTGCCAGAGCACAGTGGCATGACATCAGCAGGTAGGTGGCTTAAATTGGTGGCAGTTAGCCGTCAGAAGTAGAAGTGTGCAAGTGCCAGCCAACATGGAAGTGGCCAAGGAGAACATCCGCCATTGAATGATCTACGAGTTTTGTCATGGTAGCACCCCTACAAATGCTATAAGGAACATTACCAGTGGGTACCCAAATACCATATCATATTGTCAGTGCCGTCACTGGTCTGAACGGTTTCAAAAGGAAAATTTTGAGCTGTCAGGCCGTCCCAAAGCAAGAGACCCGCAACAGTGGATATGGACATGCTGAAGACCTCAGGGCAGACCGACCCATACTCACACAAGCATTATCACGCACCTGCGTAAACTTGGGAAGGTGCACAAGAGAGGAGTTTGGGTACCCCATCTCCTCACAGTTGAGCAGAAAGCAAATCACACGATTGCATGTGTTTCCTTGATTGCATGTGACTAGGATGAACCATTCTTAGACCATATTTTGACAGGTGACGAAAAATGGGTGGGTTGGTTGTTGAATTTTTATGGCTTAAGGGCCATGTGTGGCCAAAGATCGCCAAACACAAGATAATCAAACAAACAGTATTAAAAACGTGGTATAATGCTTAAAAACAGGCTGATTCAGTAAAAGTGAAAAATGAGAATCATGGAAGGAGTAAAAACTAGATATGTTTAAAAAAGTCAATCTGTTTTAAAAAAGAAAACACAGCGAATGCATCGCAGTGGTCATCTAGGAGACGCTGCAGGGTAGCGGTGTCCTCGGTCAACAAATGAGAATGACAGAAGTTAAAACAAACACAACTACAAAGAATATGACCGACAGTGAGTCAACAATTGTATGTCTCACACATCAGCACGACACAGCAGGAAACGGTAAGTGAAACGACAATACCCAATGCGGAGACGCACAAGAACAACTCCCTCTCTACGGTTCCGGCGACACAATGATTTCCAACTCCAAGAATTGGTTTGATACGATGCAGTTTATTTTCCACCTATTGGTCCCACAGACCCTGCCATGTAGGCTTGATATGATCCTGAACAGGAAAGCAGAAATCACGATGAAAAAGTGGCAAGGGTGTGACGACCAAAGAGGAAGCAGATCTAGCAGCCATATCAGCACACTCGTTACCAGAGATTCCAACATGCCTAGGAATCTAGCAAAAGTGAACCTGAAAACCGGCCTCGAGCAAACAACGAAGCAACCATCTCACGTCCGAGAGAAAAGGATGGTCATGGCAATCCGCAGATGACAAAGACTGCAAGACACTCAAGGAATCTGTATAGACCATAGCACGATGATGAGAACTTGACTGAAAATGGAGAAGGGAGAGATACACAGCATGCATCTCCGCCGAAAACACTGTGGCCTCAGCTGGAATCCGCGCAGACGGCAGCTGATCTGACAACATCACCTATCTTAGATCCGTCGGTGAAAACTGGAACATAATCAGGATTGCGGGAACGGTATTCAGCAAAGAGCTGCTGGTACACGAAAGCAGGGGTTCAGGACGTATCAAAAGAAGTAAAGTTGAGATCAGCAACGACCTCAAAAGGCTGCCACGGAGGGTCCCCAACGACCCTGGTCTATCCAAAAGCCGAGCCCCGCATCAGGAGCTACGGCTGCCAACGAAGACTGAAGGTTGGAATGCACGAGGGCCGGTTCTCAAATAAACAAGAACGTTGGGGATGGAAAACTGCATCGTACAAAGGGTGGTCCGGAAGAGATCGAAGTTTCAAGTAAAAGTGAAGAGATGGTTGCAGACTGTTTAATTCAAGCGATGGTTCGTTCACGTCAGCACAAAGGCTGAGAATTGGAGATGTTCGAAATGCTCCAGTACAAAAAGATGTAGCGTTTGATGGTGAATAGTATGCAAAGGCTGGAGAATGGAAAGACGTGCAGAGCCATACACGATACAACCATAATCCAGTTTCAACCGTATTAGAGAATGGCAAATGCAAAACAAAGACATCCCGTCTACACGCAACGAGACTCTCGAAAGGATTTTAAGAATGGACAGAGCCTTCAGACAGGAAATCTTGAGCCGCCGAACGTGCGCACGGTCGATCCAATGAACTTGGTCTACGGTAAAGCTGGTATGGCTGTTCGTTCCAAATGAAGCTCTGGGTTTGGATGGAGGCCACGTCTCCGGCAGAAATGGACACACGCTGTCTTGTCGGGAGAAAGAACAAAACCATTGCTGTGTGCCGCTTTCACAATCTGGTTAATCGCAGACTGCAACTGCCTTTCAATAAAACTCATGCTTGACGACGAGCAGAAAATCTGCAAGTCATCGACATAAACAGTAGCCGAAACCGCGGGAGGAAGATTTGTGATAAGACAATTAATGAGGAGCATGAACAATGTGACAGATAAAATGCAACTTTGAGAAATACCTTGTTCTTGATGGAACAGTACCAAGAGCGTCATACCCAGGTGAATCTGGAACACCTGATTGCAAAGAAAATTTAAAATGAATGTCGGAAGATTTCCTTGCAACCCGCATGCATGGAGGTCACGGATAATACTGTGCCGCCACGCTCGATCATAGGCTTTCTCAATATCAAAGAAAACAGAAACCAGGTGCTGCCTACACACTAACACCTAGCGCATGGATATCTCAAGGTGCAGGAGATGATCGTGAGGTGAACGATGACGAAAGCTGCTTTGTGATGGTGAAAGTACGTGATTTTGTACTAAAAAATGAATTAACCGCGAATTAACCATCTGCTTGAGAACTTTACACAGGTAGCTAGTGAGAGCAATTGGATGATAACTAGAGGGAGACTTAGGGATCTTTGCCAGGCTTAGGAAAAGGCACAACAAAAGCTTTTCAACAAGGTCCCAGGAAACTGTTCTCCAACCAAATGCGATTGAACAGGATTAAAAGATTCTCGAGAGACGACTGCGAGAGATGACAGAGCATGTCATAGTGGATGCCATCGGGACAGACAGATGCAGTGCCGGATCGATGGAGAGCCATCCGTAGTTCAACTATGCTGAAGGGGGAGTTATAGTCGGTGTTATGAAAAGGCGCAAAGGAGATTCTCTGGCGTTCCGCAATGGATTTAATCCTCTGAAAGGAGGAAGGATACGCCAGATCACTCGACACAAAGGCAAACGTCTCCCCCAAACAATTGGAAATCTCCCAGACTTCAGCACACGTGCAGCCATTACTCTCGATATTGGAAATCTGGTGAGAACTGTAGTTACCCTGGAGCTTACGAAACTTGTCCCACACACTTTTCGAACTGGCACGTGAAGTGAGAGATGAAACATACGGAACTTAAGCCTCCCTCTTGCTGCGTCGACGCACCAACCGAGCATAGGATTTTGCTTATTTAAATGCAATGAAATTGGCATTGGTTGGATAATGCCGAGAAGTAGACGAGGCCTTATGTTGAGCTCTCCTAGCCGCTGCACATTCAGGGGTCCAACCAAGGCTTCGGACGTCTTGGGAGCGTCATAAATGTTTTTGGTATAGAAAGATCAGCCGCCTGAATAATGCAAGTCATGACATCGAGAACAGCTGCGTCGATTGACTCTTGGGTCACCATGGCAGAAGATATTACTGTGAACAATGTGAAGACCTCCATCGAGGAGGGAGGGAGGCAAAAGATGGCATACTTACAGAATGCGAGAGCACAATTGGAAAATGGTCGCTCCCGTGGAGGTTGTTACACACCGTCCACGACCAACCTGCAATAATTGATGGTGATCCCAAGCTCAAATCAATCGCACTGAAAGATCTTGTGGAAATAAGTATCAGCACCGGTGTTAAAAAGGCACAAAGAGGTTGAGGACAAAAGAGACTCAATTCGACAGCCTCTCGTGCTGATGCTGACACTACCCCACAAAGGATGGGCATTGAAGTCACCCTGCAGAAGGAAGGGTGAAGGCAGCTGATCAACCAAGCTCTCTAGCACAGAGATGCTCACGTCCTCATCTGGCGGCAGAAAGACACTAAATACAGTAAGAGACACAGGCACAGAAATACGAACCGCCAAGGACTGTAAAGTTGTGTAGACAATAACGGGAGAAACCGAAACACTGTGAAAGACGAGAATAGCAACTCCCGCACAGGCTGTATCTCCTGACATGTTATCCGTTCGAAATACACTGTAGCCTTGAACTGAAAGCAGGTCTGATGGTTTAAGTTTTGTCTCCTGTAGACAAAGGCACACCTGAAAGTACAACGATAGCAGATGTTTCACGTCAAATCTCGCCTGAAAACCTCGGCAGTTCAACCGAACAATTGAAGCAATGGTGAGAAGCGAGAGAACGAAAATAAAATAAAATGAACTATACTGACTGCTCAAACGGCGTCGATCTCCTCTGATGAGTGGTTCCCCAGATGTGGGAGTGTGTGACCAGGAGCCAATATGGGAGTATGATTTGTCCCAAGTGTCTTAACGGGATGCGCTCGGCATTGAGGATTTGGCTGAGATTTTGGAGAAGATACGCTCTTCTTCTTGGCTTTGTTGTTCTTGCCAGAAGAAGTGGCCCGAGTTCCTGTGCTGGTGGTGTGAGTACGCTTCGGTGAAGTGGTGGGTGCCGCTTTCAGACCCCTAGCTCGAGACTGGAGTGCCTCCAGCCCAGCTGCAATGATATTGCCCAGTTTGTAGGGACATTTAGGGGGATCTGACTGTCGGTTTGAATGGCAACTGTAGACTTGGCAACCACCACTGATGCACATTATCACCGAGCAGATGAAACAGGAACCACCTTCCTTTTGGCCTCAGGATAGGAAATATTCTCCATCGTTTTCAGCCTTTGTCTCAAATGGATGGAGGAGAAAGAAATTCAATCTTTGGCTGATGCCGAGTGTGAACCGTTGCAATTCACACAAAACTCGGCTTCGGCCACACAGTCTGGTAAATGATGGTCTATGGGCACCATAGCGTCCACACCTAAGAGTGCTCCTGCAAGACTGCTGAGAATGGGCGTACGACTGACACCTAAAACATCTCAAAGGGTTAGGGATGTACGGACATACCTCAAGGTGAAGATACCCCGCCTTGATGGGCGTAGGCACAGAAGGGCTGTCAAATGTTAAAATGATGTTGCGGGATGGGACGGACTGTCCATTCCGCCTGAAAAGAATACGCTGCACACCCGTAACGTGTTGACTCCTCAGTTCTTCAAGAAGTTCATCATCGGTACACTCCATGAGGTCCCGAGAGCAAACAACACCTCGAGATGTATTTAGGTATCCATGTGGTGTCATTTTGACCGGACTCTCAAGCATCATGGTAGTGTTAAGAAGTGTGGAACTGTAGGCCACGGTGGACATCTCTACAAGAAGATCTCCAGACTGGAGTTTCTTTACGCTCTTAGGAGCCCTTGCAATGGATTGAAGTGCTTTGTTGATCCAAAATGGACTTTTGGCTCTTTAAGGCTTTGAAGGGTCCAATGAGTGCCCAAAGAAAAAAACGAGCGTTCGAAGAATTGGGGACTTGCTTTTTTTGCGGAAGGGGCTGAGCCTTTCTCAATACGTCGTTTGACTTTAGGATCTTGAGAAACATTATTTCTATCCATACAGAAAAATATAGAATTCGTCTGCCGACTTCCTTGCCCACCACTGAGCCCAACAAGGGAGACCGGAGGTCCACAAGCCTAAATGGACACAGGACACTGTTCTAGGGTTGAGCGGCGGATATAGCAAGTTGATAGGGCAGACATGCGCTCGGCGAGCCCAGCGACTTTCCCGTGTCTTGGAAACACCTCTTTGGCATGCCCACACTATCCCCAGACTCACCCTGCCGCACGGAACGACAAACCGTTAGAGGTCTGGACTCCACTTGGCCACAGACCCCATTGAGTAAAAGTGGGTTAGTTCCTAGCAACCCATTTAGGGTGAAGCAGGGGGCAAAGAGGAGTGTTGGTAACTGACGACACCACCACCCCGGTCTCCAGAAACCTCAGCCTGCAGCATCCCCTTTCCCACCTTAAGGGGAACCACACACGGCAAACGTGCAGCAGGCAGGTCTAACTAACTAGCTCAGAAAAACACAGAAGGGAACATAAAATGGAGAAGAGAAGAAAGAGAACGAGAAACTAAAATCCGGAGCTGGCGCATAATCACAACCTCAGCAACCTACAACTGAAGCGGGTGCGTTTCAAGAGAACAACGAAAAACATAAGTGGGAAAATCATCATAAAGTGCATGTCGGCTTGGGCCGTGGGGTCGCTACTCCCCATCAGCTGGATGAACAGCTGTCCCTTCGGTAGTATCGTTTCAAGACGAAATTACAAGATGGTCCGTCACAAGGTCAGCTCGGGCCGTCACTCCCCAAGTAACTGGAAAACCAGTTATCCCCGTGCAGGGACAAAAAATGGGTCTTGTATGACAATGTCAGCACCCGAAAACAGTGTTTGGACTTTAAGCAGAAGCCCATGCAAACCTTGAAACCAGCTTACACCCACACAAGGTCCTGCTGTCTGTTTGGTGGGATATGCTGGGGTGTCATGTTTTTTGAGCTGCTGCCAGACATCACCACTGTCCCTGCCAATGTGTACTGCCATCAGCTCGCATCGCTACCGTCAAAACAACCAGCACTGCTGAACCACAAAGGTGTCCTCCTACAGTAGGATGGGGCAAGACTTCACACAGCACGCGTGACCTTTGTCAAGATCAGGGACCTTGTCTGGGAGCTGCTGCCACACCCAGTTTATTCTTCAGACATTGTCAAGCGACTACCACCTTTTCCGGTCATCGTGGCAAACTATGACGACTACATTCCGGACTGATTTTTGTTTGTATATACAGTAATTAGCACTTTCCTGTTGCCTTGCATTTGTAGACATTACGTTCTTTCCAACTCAAAAAAATTTGTCCAAACATAAGCACGCAGCACTCAATTGGGTAATAATATGCAAGAACAAAAGCAGACCCAACCTGTGCAGACCTAAAAAACTGACTGAAAATAGAACTCTAACGTGATTTTACTTAGCACAATAATGACAGCTGTAGTCCTGGTACTATCCAAGCACCCCTTGCATAAACACAGCAGCAGTTAAATATGAACCTTCTCACAATCTCACTAGCCTACCTATGTTCAGTTTTAGACATTAATACTTTTAGTTTTATATAAAAATTAGATCAATACAAAATTATTAAAACAAAGAAAATACATAATTTTAATTTTTTTTAAATTTATATTTCCATAAGGAACACAACTGTTACCACTTCAGGGTGTTTCACTTGCTACTTTACCTGGCATTTTTGTAATATATATATGAAGATATAGTGACAAAATTTGAACTGGACTTACCTTAGGCTGTGAGAAAGGAGATGGCATCATAACATGTGTTAGAAATGGCCACCATTTGATTCCAGGCAGAGCTGAACGTGACGCTCGATATTTTGGAAGGTTCGGGTCAGCATGTCCCCAGGAATTGCCTGAATTTCTTGAATGTTGTTGGATTTCACTGGGGCAATAGATCATGGATTATTGCCGTAAACTCTACCTTTCAGATAGCCCAAGAAAAAGTAATTGAGCGCCGTCAAATCTAGCGACTGCGGAGACCAAAGTCCCTTCGAAATGACTCTGTTCTCGAAAAATGACTCAATTTTGGCCATGCTGGCACGAGAAGTATGACAGGTTGCTCCATCCTGCTAGAAATATTCAATGGATAATTCCTTATTGTCCAACTGATTCACGGAGGTCTAAAAAATTTCCACGTAAGCTGCTGTCGAGACTGTTGTTTCGAAGAAGATTGGCCCAATAATGCGCTGCTATGACATTGTACACCAAGCACCGATCTTTGCTGGATATAGGGGTTCTTCGTGTGTCGCAAGGGGATTGTCAGTTGCCCCAAAACGGAAATTTTGGGCATTGACATATCTAGAAAGATGAAACCAGGCCTCATCTGTGAATTAACAGTAATCCAGCATGCTAGGCTTTTGCTGCAAGAATGTGTGAAACCATTGACAATATGCCACTCTTTTCACGTGGTCTGTGGTCTGGCATTTTCAATGCGCGAACGCTTACACGATATGGGTGAAGGTTACCTTTTTTTGCAGCTCTGTAACAAGTGCTTGTGGAAAAGCCGGTTTCCTGTGACAGACGTCATAGGGGCTTTCTGGGAGACAGCAATAACCACTGCCTCACATTCTCGACCGTTTCTTACGGCATTTGTCTTCGCCTCCTCCATGCGTGTCACACAAATTTCTCGTTGTTTCCAATTTCCATGACATGGCCAAAATGCAGGGCTTTGATAGTGGTTTCAGACCTCCAAACCTCTTAACGAATTCTTTTGACAAGGCTTCAATGATTTAGTCTGCCAGTACGTCCGCACAATATACACTCGCTTTTCTAGAATATACTGGTTCATTTCAACTTTTTTCTGTTCTCCGACAACACACACAACCGTACTGTTCCACGAGCAGCAAAACAACGACCATACTGTGTCAGCAGACTGACAGATGCCCGCTCGTCCAGCAGCCGATGAGGAGTCGCGATACACTAGTGCCGCCACTTCTCTCTGACCACGGCCACGACGCAACTACACGTTGCTTCCGTTTGCTTTCTCACAGCCTAAGTAAGGCAAGTCCAGTTCAAATTTCATTACGATATCTTCCTTCCTCTTACAGTTATTGCAAAAATGCCGGGTAAAGTAGTGAGTGAAACACCCTGTACCTAGAACTGCTGCAGCAGGCACTTTAACAAAGATCAAACTTTCACGTTACATGTTCTATTGAGAATTTAACATGCATCAGTACCTTCAACATGTCATATGACATGTGGTTGGTTGGTTGGAGTTTAGTGGCACATAGTGCTCAGTGGACCGGAGTGCCACAATTTTAATGTAATATCAAAACAACAAAACATGCACAAAAAGGACAGAACACAACATGAAATGGTGTAAACAGCCAACACAAAAACAATGGACTACACAAACTCAGTCACCAATACCACATATACAAAAGGCAAAAAAGACATCACACAATAATCTAAAAGGCTACCAAGGGTCATGTACAGTCAGTAAAGGAAAAGAAAAAAACAGTACAGTCAGAAGTGAACTGAATGTGTCACATATTATTTTTTTTTTTTTTTTTTTTTTTTTTGATTGGAGGTTTAACGACCACCGTGAGCAACTCAAATGGGCTATAAGCAGTCGCCCGTCCCTAATTTAGAGTCACTGGTTCCAGGGAAGGGAGAGAGCCAGTGCCGTAAGACAAACACAACATCCATGCCTCACCGGGATTCGAACCCGGACCCCTTCCGACGAATGATCAGAGGCCAACGCCTTAGACCACTGCGCCACCGGGGCGGCTCACATATTATTACCACAGAACAAGTAGCAGTGAGTGAAATAATGCCCCATGCAATGATGTTCAATTCACTCACTCACTACAACATGGAAGGAGTATACAAATATCACTGCAGGCACCAAGGTGTTGTAATTGCTGCATTTCCCCATCTCTTCAGAAAACCTGAAACACATCACCCTGGAATAGGAATCAAACAGACACCTTCCAATATTCATTCGAGCATTTCTTTCTGAAGAGGCAGCTACACCGGAAACATTAAAATTGCAGCACCTTTGTGCCGATAATGACATTTGTATATGCCTTCCACGTAATTGTGAAGAATTATTTTTTCAAAGGGATTTAATCCCTACTGATATCTAAAAATTGGGACATTTTAGTATTAACTTATTTTTTTCAGCCATGGAATGAACAAAAACACAATACGAGGTATTACCATGTGGCGAACCAATGTTTCCAGATTTTAAAATTGACTAGCAAATAATAGGAATTTCATGATGCGAGTTCATATTACAGGTATTATGTGCAGGGCAAACTTCTATGTTTTCACAACATCCAAGAGGTTTTACATATTTATGAACTGAGCAATGCCTTTTGTTTTTTCAGTCAGTAACAGCAGAAAAATCACTGATGATAAAATAAAGAGAAGCAAATAGGCTATCTTCCTTAATGTTGGAAATGTACTAGACACAGATTAACACAACAGTAAGTATTTCTAATGTAACACCTGCTGAGGTATTGATCAGAACAGAAGAAACACCAGGTAAGTTAAGGTTTTGTTTGGCTCTTTGTCTTCTAAAATCAAGAAGTTGTGGAAGACTTGACTACAACCCTGTAACCACATTACTTGAAAATTGAACAAAACTTATAAGAAATAAGTTGAAAGGAATAGGGCCAACAAACTGGCTGGCAGTTGCACATTCTGTAAGTGGCTGCTTTCTTTCCATGACTCAAATTTTGTAATCAAACTGTGAATCAAAGAAGGTGGAAAGAGTTGTGATTTACCAGTATTAAAAATATTAGTGTATTATTCTTGTAATGAAAAAGGGATATTGCAAATAAGATTAAATCTGGTTATGCAAGATTTGAAAGGCTGTGAATTTGTATTTTTCAAAGTTAATATGAATGGCAAGGGATGATATTGTGATTGGCAGTGCATTTCCTGTAGACAGAAATGCAAATGCTACATTATAAGTGGGATGTAGCAATAAATACTTTTTAAATTTTGTATATGAATTTCAGCAAGCAAGGGGCATAAGTGGAAAACCCATCAGTAAAGCTTATTTTTGCTGGTAGTAAGTACACAAAACAGTCCAATTTCAAACCTGAATCACCTCATGTTATCTTCATTTACTCCATGACTAAGAAGGAAGAACTAGATACCAAAAAACATGTCCCAATTCTTACAACTCCTTTTTATGTAACTTAAATGATTGTTTACATTAACACATACTTTAATACATCTTTTTATCGATTGTTTAATACATTGCTACAGTGGTCATAGGTTTTAGTAAAGTACTGTTTCTTGCATTTAATACAACCTCCTCAATTTTTATTAGACAATACTGTTCCCTGAAACTAAATATTTACTACGTATAAATAATACAACACGTAAGTAACACTGTTAATACCTAAATAAAATTTGTTCAATTTAACCACATAAATTACAAGTACATTGCGAAGCAATTGAATTAGAGACAGCTGGCGTTATGTAAATGTGGCGCTGTGGGCGGCCCTGTAAACGGAAACTACATGACGTATACAGCGATCCAACAATATAAGGAGTGATGCGACAGGAATCAGTAACAGTCGGACGCAGTATGGGTAAGACGAAGGATATAAGCGCATTTGATTGTGGGCAAATTGTCGGGGCCCAACGAATGGGTCACTCCATCTCAAAAGTTATGCAGGCACTGGGATTTTCACGAGCCACTGTGTCACGGGTGCACCGTGAGTACATCGAATCCGGTAAAACCATCCCTGCAAGGGCCAACTGCTGTGGACAACAGCGTGTGGATGAGCAGGGTCATCGTCGGCTAGCTCGCATTGTAACAGCGGATAGACGGGCCACAGTGCAAGAAATCACTCAGCAATTTAACGCTGGTGCACAAAAACGTGTAAACAGCCACACCATCCAGAACCGTCTCCTCACTATGGGGTACAGAAGCTATCATCCCACGAGAGTACCGCTGCTGACCGCACATCACAGGGTGCAAAGATCAGCATGGGTGCGAGAACATCGCCACTGGACCCTAGACATGTGGAAAAATGTTGCCTGGACTGATGAGTCGAGATTTACATTGGTGCATGCAGATGGCAGGATACGAGCATGGTGCAAACCACATGACGCGATGGACCCTTCTTGCCAGCACGGTACTCTCAAGCTGGTGGGGGTGGCATTCTCATATGGGGACTGTTTACATGGACTGAAATGGGACCCCTGGTACGTGCGACATTGTCCCTCACAGATCAACATTACCGGGATATACTGGATGACCATTTGCTCCTGTTTGTGCGTCTTCAACATCCCACTGGGAACCTCATCCTGCAACAAGACAATGCACCGTGCCATCGCTCCCAAATTGTATCCGAATGGTTGGATCAACATTCCACCGACGTGACCTCGCTTCCTTGGCCAGCTAGGTCACCCGACCCCAATCCCATCCAGCACATCTGGGATGCCATTGAGAGAGATGTTCGAGGCTTTGACCCCCTCCATCAAATCTTCGTGAACTGTGGGAGCTTGTTCAGGGGTCGTGGATCCGCATGGCTTCCCAATGCTTCCAGTGTCTTGTCGAGTCCATGCCGAGACGAATTGCCGCCGCCATTATCAGGGCGAAAGGTGGTGCTACACGTTACTAGACAGGTATCTCTAATTCAACTGCTCTTCAGTGTACAAATGAAACATTAGTTACACTGTCTGACAACAGAGAAATGCAACCTTTACACAAAATGCATACATAAGTACAGTCTAAGATCAATAGGTTGAAATACAATGGATTCAATATGTACATAATGTGAATAATTACATTATGTACACATTGGAGGAAATTAACCATGAAAGGCAAAACTTATAAATTTCGTCTTTACGTATTTTGTTTACCTTTGCATTACATATGAATATTACCAGATATTTCTGCTGATTAAGTCATATGAAGGACAAACAAACACACATAATTACTGAGTGACTCATGTTAAACACATAATTACTCATTTTAAGACCACATTAAACAAACACTGCCTGCTAAAATCCCCTTTCCATAAACTTCAGGTAAAACTTTTTCTGCTGGTCATAATTTTGTTCACAAAATATATTACCTTTTATTTTTGAACACAGCAAACATCTACAGTATGCAAAAGTGAATGGACATGAACATGAGGTAACCCCTAACAGGAACAGATGAGCTGTAAATTTTAGTTCACACCATTTCAGAATTATGCTTACTTTAAGAAGCAGAATCATTCATAAACGATTACAATAGTTAAAAGTTAAAACAAATTTAACATGGATAAATAGAACATGTGGAAAGAAAAGGGGGGACAATACACATATAAATAAACTATCAAGACTAAACTTTTAAGTGCTGTAAATTAAAAATTTGCTGACCCGAGGTAGATGAATGTGCTCAGAAAGAATCTACACCTGTTTTAAAATATGAAATATTTTTTGTGTTTAAAATTAAATTTCGACAATTTTGTGTGAATCAGGCTAGCTTTTTCTGCAATTTTTGAAATCCTGGGAATTTTCCTGTTGAGAGAGAGCCACACTGCAGAGCGGATAGCTACCATTCCATAAACTCAATCCATTTAGATAGGTGCCTCTACCACTAACAGCAACTTTAGAATTTATTCGCAGAACTGAAAAAGACTGCATACTTTAAGAAAAGGTCTCACCCTTCCTTCCCCTGTAAGCAAAATGTTTTAGTTTTTGAAATTCCGTTTTTTTTGTTGTCTTTGTATTACATGTGGATATTATCAGATAAATATTCCCACTGAGGTTCCCATACCTGCCAACATTGGCAAGAGCCTTGTCAGTAGTCATTAGTATTATTGTGCGGCATACACAAGACTTTTATATGAAACGATCCATCTCTTTGTGAAAAAGAAATACACACCACAACAAGCAAGGACTCTAATGAAACAAACTTAACACACATGAAACGCAAAGTTGATTCCTTTGTTGGCAAGGACACGATAGGTAACATTGCGAGATATAAGTTTGAAACTTCCACCGATAAAATCAGTCCGATGCGTTAAGAATTTCACAACACTTTACAGATGGGAAACCCAAGCAAGTGAACGTGCGAACCTTCACTCACCAATTAGCTTATGAATAAGATGACATGTATGCATGTCCAGGCCAGCTTTTGTTGGAATTCAAGATTCCTTTGGGTATGCCTGTTGCAAATTAGGAACTTTTGCAATACTGAAGAAGATAACCTACACTTCAAAAGTTTAGTTCTAACAAAATTAGTCTTGACTGTTTTTGTCCAGCCTTTATATCTAGGTTATCACAAATACATTATAATACACAACAGTGAGTTACAAAGTCTTCAAAAGGTTATTACATGCCTTCTCTAAAAACAAAGCTATAAAGTAGAACAAATAACATGACACACAAAATATGTTACCTTTTTCGTGCAACAGTACCAGCACAGGCAAAATTCGTAATTATAGGACAAATGATTTGCTAAAACAAAGGACATAAAAAAGGTGTTTATTTTAGTTAGTACACATTTAAATTTTAAGTACATTTCCCTTTTTTTAGTGTAATTAGCAAACATAACACTATTAATATAAAATTCTTTTATGATATGGATTACTAAAATATGTGGAGATGAAGGGATTTGAAAATGAAGCTCTTGAGCATTTATGTTGCATGAATATATTCTGGTGTGTTACTGCAAATCTATGAAAATCATAATCTGTTTTGAAAGGTGAAATAATTTAGTCATTTGCAAAATTAAACTATAACCAAGATTTCTGCAATACTTTTTTCTGTCAAAAGAAGCTGCCAAACAAAGTAATATTGCAGAGAAGCTATCAGCAGTTCCAAAAACTGAGTCATGTCTAAGAGGTGCTCTAGCATTAGCAATATACAGTAACTATGATCTAGGGTGCTAAAAGAGCCTAATTTGAAAGACCTTCATCTCTTAAAATAAGTGTCATTAGTTTTTGCAAATTCAGACCACAGTTTCAGTTCAGCCTCTGCATTACAAGTAGACACTACCAGATAAAAATTTCCACTGATGAGGTTATATGAATACAACATATACGCAATTACTCTGAAATATTTGATATGTGAAAATGTTACAGCAAATTGTCCACAACTTAAGTGTACAACCAATACTTCCAAATGTATGGCATATACCACTTTATTTAAACTATTTTTTTCCCATCACTATTAGCACAAGTGCATTATCATTGATCTTTATTCTCCCAATTGTTTCAAGGGCTTAGGCACATAATAGGGCGACATCTGGGAGAGTTTCAGGTGCTTGGCTTAATGAAATGTCAAACTGCATGGCACCTAAGTGAGACGCACTTTCTAAACAACTGCCACCATGGTAAACAACAGATACTGCTATGGAAAGGTCATCTGTACTTCATATTTTAAAAGATCCTTTCGCAAACCTTATTAAGCCAATAAAGGTAGCCTTTAAAAAAAAAAATCTACAATTCTGCATGGAATTTCTTTCAAAAGTAATGTTTCTTAAACTATTCCTGCATAACACATACAAACGCCGTGTAAACACTTCGTGAAGTGCCATATTATAAGACAATGTTATACAGATCACACTGCATTGTAAAACTAAAGTTCTGTACAGTAGAAAACTGCACTGCGTAACAGTTTTCTACTGTACAGGACTTTAGTTTTACATAGGGCAAGAACTCACAAGCGCTTCCACTCCTTTCTTTCGCATGCTGTTTTCAAAAATCTTTGGTCCCGATGTTTAGACCCATTCCGGGGCTGTGAACTAAAGTAACTTGCAACATAACTTGTTTGGTTTGAAAGATCAAAATACGGAATCGGAGTTCAACTTGAGCATTAGCAAGCAGCTTTCCACTCCCACGAGGCTCCACACAAGCCCCATGGATGTGATATCTAAACCAGTACTTCAACTTTCCAAGTCTCTAACCACGGCCTGGCTCAATCGAGCGTGCGGAATGCATCATGCGGCACCAACATAGGCGCTCGAAGTGCCGTGGATTAACAAAAGAACATTATTTTGGCTACCAGTCATACATCCAAATCTACCACTCTATTTCTTGAAAAAATGAAAAAAGAGACTGGTATCAAATCTAAATGTTTTTTCTCATATTCCTTCAGTGCCCTGATGTGTCACTAATGGACCATTGTGCCTTCGGACAGCTAAAAAGAGAAATTTCTAAATACGTACCTAAAACAATGATTGGATTATGGATAGCAGTGGAATAGGGGCGGAATGAAATGCCTTTACCAATTTTAAGAAATGCCCAGTTTTCTTGGAAATCTAGATGTGGGTTCATCCAGAGAAAGGGCTATCAGATAGAACATTTAAGATACTTAAGGTTGCTATAAATTCCTTTGTACAGAAGTTATTTTTATTTCAACATGTTACACATAATTATATACACTATCTTCACCTTAGTGAAATCGCAAAGGCGCTTAACACGTTATAATCTAGATGGAAGAATTCTCCAGGGTTCCCACTCAATTTCAGAAATGAAATTCCCTGACTTTTCCAGGAAATTTTCTACAAAATCCCATTTCTACTCAATATGCAGTAAAATCGACTTAAGCAAAGATTTTCCTAAGTGTATTAACAAAACAGATTAATAATAAAACAGATTAATAATAAAACCATACACTTTACTAGTAATTAGCAATCAAAATATTTTAAAATACAATTAAAGCCCAATTTTATGACTCAGTGAACTGGCAAAAATAAGCATTAAATTGGGGGTATCATTAAACTGGGGAACTTTAGCAAAATTCGGACTCTAAGGAATTGCCTGTAATAACTTACATTGCTTGGAAAAATAAATTACTCCTACATGTACACAATGTTTTTTTTTTTTTAGTTTGGTAATTTCTTAGATTTTTTTGCATTGAATGTTTTTTTTTTTTTTTGTTTCAAGTCTTGCTCTTCTTTGCTAAAGCACTTTAATTTGGCCCCATGTTCTTTGCATTGCATTGCATTTTCAGCCTTTTTTTTTTTCTTTCTCTTTTCTAGTACAAGATGAATCGAGTCCATGACATCTTCATGGTCTGTAACATCTCAGGGATTATTGGCATGGATGGTGGACCACCGTATGATTTCACTGCTGTAATTTACAATGAGGAACCTACAATACTATTATCACATAAAATAAATAAAAAAAATATTGAAAAATTTAAGCAATTATTAATTCAAATATGATGGATTTTTTTTTTTTTTTTTTTGATTGGAGGTTTAACGACCACCGTGAGCAACTCAATGGGCTATAAGCAGTCGCCCGTCCCTAATTTAGAGTCACTGGTTCCAGGGAAGGGAGAGAGCTAGTGCCGTAAGACAAACACAACATCCACGCCTGACCGGGATTCGAACCCGGACCCCTTACGGACGAATAATCAGAGGTCAGCGCCTTAGACCACTGAGCCACAGGGACAGCTACGATGGGATGACTTACAGCT
Source organism: Macrothele yani (assembly GCA_039090855.1). Classification (NCBI taxonomy): domain Eukaryota; kingdom Metazoa; phylum Arthropoda; class Arachnida; order Araneae; family Macrothelidae; genus Macrothele; species Macrothele yani. Next base: position 12,454,151 of record CM076996.1, read on the forward strand.
AGATGACTCTCCAAATACATCGTTTGATAAATTCTTCCTAGTCTTTAAGGAAAACTACGACCACGCTTTTCCGATTATTTCGATAGCTCACTCACAAAATAAATTTAAAATATATCGTAAACCATGGATTACATTACACCTCATAAATCAAATAAATAAGAAAAATAGATTTTCTAAATTCTTAAAAAGTAAACAACAAACTGATTACGATTCTTTTAAAATTGTACAGATATTCCTTAAATTCAAAAATTCGTAAAATTAAAAGAGATTATTATGGTACTATTTTTGGCCAGAATGACATGCAGTTGACTTGGAAGCACCTAAATAACTTATTAGGTAATCAGCATAAAAGTATCTTTCCAGAACATTTAGTAAATTCTGATGGTAGCAAAATTACTAATATTCAACAACTAATTATTTAAATAACTATTTTAGTTAAGTATCTCAAAATTTAAAATTAAACCAGCAGCCTTTTAATAAAACATTTACAATATGTCAATAACTTACATATAACTAATAGTTTTCATTTACTGCCACTTTCAAAAATCTGTATTGTTGAAGGAATTATATCACATTAAGACAAATTGCAGTCCAGGTTATGATGAAATTCACCCATCGGTTTTAAAGGATGTAGCTGATTTAATCATAGACCCTTTACTAATAATCTATAACTATTTTTTCCACAGGTACACATCTCAGTTCTTTAAAAATCAGAAAATTAACTCCTACTATCAGGCTCCCGAAGTGATCCTAATAATTACCGACCAATTGCCAAGATTTCAATATTTGCAAAGGTCTTGGAGGGTTTGTTATACAGGAGATTGATCACACACTTCCTAAAATATAATATTATAAATGGAAATCAGTTTAGATTCTACCCTAATAAATCTACTGAATCTGCACTCTTATTTTTGCAAACACTTATTCAAAAAAATTTAGAACTTGGAGAAATAACTTATTTTTTCGGACTTATTTAAGGTCTTTGATACTGTGAATCTTGATTTCCTATTAACTAAGTTGTATAAATTGGGGATCAGGGGTGATTCCCACAATCTTCTTCAGAATTATTTAGTTGATAGATTTGTATTCACTTCTATTAATCAATTTATTTCACCCTTGTTGAGAGTGACCTGTGGTGTTCCCCATAGCTCTATTCTTGGTCCCCTACTATTTAACTTATACATAAATGATGTTTTTTATGTTCAGTATTGTAATGAGCTAATGCTGTATGCAGATGACATAACATTACTTTTCTGAGGAACAAATACCTTGCTGGACACCTAAAATGCAACACCAAGAAGGAAGCATCCGATTGGCCTGAAATTTGCAGCATGCGCCGCCTGCGAGAGGACATGCAAACAATAAGCATTGCAGGGCATATGCAAATCATGTGCACCCGGCACGCCACTGAGAAGCACTATAAGAAGGGTGCACAGAAGACGGGGTGTAAGTGTGTTGTGCTGCCGGACCTGTGCGTGGGAAGCTTCCCGATGCCTCGTCGCAGAATATGGCAGTCATTCCAGCACATTTCGGAGTTCGACAGAGGACGAATAGTGGCTTATCGCGACAGCGGTTTATCGTACCGAGCCATCGGCGCCCGTGTGGTACGACATCCAGCAACAGTGAGGCGAGTATGGATTCGGTGGGGGCAGGAGCGACAGACGGACCGACGTGAGCGATTGCCGCAGCCGCCGAACGAGAGGACTGGCATGTGTGGTGGGCATTGGCGGATCGCACCGCCACATCACGAACGTTAGCGCAGGAATTGGGGGTGTGTTGCATCACAACCTGTCAGCACCTACCGTACGACTGCGTCTGCAGGAGCGTGGACTTGTCGCACGCCGCTCATTGCTCCGATTACCCTTGATGTTACACCACCGGCGAGTGCGGCGTCCGTGGGCCGTTGAACGCCGCACCTGGACTACGGAATGGCACAACATTATCTTCTCCGACGAATCCCGTTTCTGCCTGCAACAGCACGATGGTCGGATCAGCGTGTGGCAGCCCCGCAGCGAGAGACTGTATGATGCCTGCATTACGTGCATTGCCATACCGGTCAGTCGCCTGGCGTTATGGTTTGGGGCGAAATTCAATATGACAGCCTCTGGTTCGCATCGCCGGTACGCTCAACAGCTACTGCTAAATCTCCAACGTTTTGGAGCCTGTAGTCCTCCCTTACCTGCCAGAGGCCACGTTTCAACGAGACAATGCGTGCCCGCACGTGGCAAGCATCATGCGATAATTCTTCACGACCCACCAGGTATCACTGCTGCTGCGGCCCGCCTGTTCTCATATGTCGCCCATCGAACACGTCTGGTCACTGATCGGCCACCGAGTGGCCCGGCAAGCACCACTTGCGGCTACGCCTGATGAACTGTGGCAACGTGTGGAAGCAGCCTGGACTGACATACCCTAAAGCCCACATCCAAAGCCTCTTTCGTTCGATGCCGCGGCATGCAGCGGCCGTTATTGTCAGCCATGGGAGCCACATGAACGATTGATGTCTGCGTATTCCGCAGGCCGCACAGGCCTGTAAGCTCAATCGTTTCATCTTTGTATCTGTTGTTATGTGACCAGTAAATCTGGCTTTGCTATCTTGTGTCCTTCTTGGTGTTGCATTTTGGGTGGCCAGCAGTGTATTAATGATCTCTTTATGCAGGCTAATACACAATTTCAAATTTATTCCAAATGGTCAACATACAATGATTTAACAGTTAAATCTCAATAAGACGAAATATTTAATCTTCACTAGACAAAGAATATCTTTGATACACCACCATCATTTAACTTTGAATAATCAAACTATTGAATGTGTGCAAACATTTTGGGGAATTATTCTAAACTCTACTCTAAAATGGAATAATCATATAACATATATTGAAAGTAAAATTGCAAAACATATTGGTATTGTCTCTCGGGTTATATCATATTTGACAGTTAAAACTCTTAAAATGCTGTACTATTCAGTGATTCATTCACATATTAATTATGACATTTTCTCTTTGGGACAGACTACCCAAACTAATATAAATAGGTTGCAAATTTTGCAGAATAAGTTTATTAGATTTAAAGATCTTCCCCTCTACTCTTAACTTAAAATTATTTCACTATCATCACACTCGTGTTGACCCAAATAGGTATGGAATTATGTCGATTAAACAACTATTTCATTTTAACATTAGTAAATTGACGTTTAAAAGGATAAAAAATAATTTGTTTTCCAATGTAATAGATTTAAATTTCATTACTCATAATTATAAAACAAGGAATAAGGCATTACTGCGGCCTATTTTTCCAAAGACACAGATGTCAAGGTAAGGTGGCTACATTGGTCCTGAGTACTGGAATGGTTTGTCTGTGGAGTTAACTGATATTAATAATCTAACATTTAAAAAAAAATAATAATATACTTGCTTAATAACCACAAAAAAAGAGGGGGGTGCTAGACTAATTTCTTCTGCTGTTTTGGGGAAAGTTAGGTCTCCGAGGCCTTTTCTACGTTTCCCTTTGCAGCTATTACTTTTTAATTGCACATATATACTTTTGATTTGAGGTCATAATGCAACAGCATAAATATTGAAATAAATAAATATGTGCTACATAGAGCAATTAAAGATTTTTCCTGTAGATTTTCAACAAGAATGTCTTTATCGAAAAACCTGACTCTGACGAGGCATTGCCATGGGATAGAGTCATAACGATTCTCACTACTTGCCACAGCTCTTTAAATTCATTATTCAGGTTTTTTTGGGGAAAAAAAAACCCAACATCAAAGAATCGTGCTTTTTGTACCAAATGAAGAGAAATCTTTTCCCCACTCTTTTTCCACTTTGTTTGTAAATGTTGAAAATTGCGGCTTGGCAAAATCCTCTGATAATGCTGGCAAAAATGTTACTATTGTGCAGAAGTTGCTGCAAGTTACCCATTCGTTTTTCACATAGTACAGCATTAGAAAATAGTAGATGAGGATCTAAGCTGGACATAGATCTCGTGGTCGAAAAATTTATTGGACTACTTTCAATAATCTTGCTGGTCATATTAACCAGGAAATTTGTTCATTCAGTGACAAATTTCTCATCCTCACATTGAGGCCCCACTTTTTTTTTTATTATTATTATGTAGTTCCTGGCAGCAATTCCAATATCAATTTTATAATTTCTTCTATGGGATTTAATGGAAGACATCTATCTTCGCTAGTTTAAAGGGAGTGGGAGCTTCCCTTAGTAGTTCATGTTTGACAAATCTTGCTATTATTTGCCTTAACAGATCCACCAAGGAGCTGTACAGAAAAAGAATCATAGGTAAAGGACTTTGAAACAATTTTCAAAATTACGACAATTGAAATTCATGAGGCAACCTTATGGGTTGTCTTATGTTATAAACGTGCTTTTGTTTAAAATATACATAAGATCTAAGGTATTTTACCTGATATTGTCAAAGTATTTTGCACGTTGTTTGCTCTGTGAGACACGTGCTCCTGGCCCGAGAGGTCCCTTCTTACGAACCTTGGGTTAGTTATAAAAAAATTTTTTTGCAGAAATAAAACAGTTAGGTTATATATTTTCAGTTCCACATGCATTCATTCGCACAATTAAACGTTTGAAATTTACTATTAATTAAAAGATTTTAGTAGAAAGAGTTATACTCATCGGGTCAGGAGACATCTCACAAGGGGTTTGTTGTTACAGCGAGGGCTTTCAGCGGTGCACAACCACCATCTTCTGGCCACTGTTTCTACAAGAGGGTTCCTCGCGTTATGTGGTTTTTGGAGTTGCATGTCGGAATCAATGGGAAAGTTTGTTGCCTGTATGTGTTAGGTGATTTTGTTTCCAATGTGTCGCCATCTATTGGATGAGTTATTAGGTATCAGTCGTAAGTATAATTCTATTGTGTCTGTATGTGTTAGGTGATTTGTTTTTAATGTGTCGCCATCTATTGGATGAGTTGGTAGGTATCAGTCGAAAATACAATTCTTTTGTGTAGATATTTTTGGGCTATTATTGTTTGTTCGTAGAAACAGATGTATTTTTTATTTATTTATTTGTGTGATTTTTTGTAATGTTCTTTTGTTTGGTACCCAAAAAGTGTGCGTGTGTATAAATGGCATCACACCTTATAGCCACCAGATCCACCACTTTATTTCTATTTTATTTTTTAAACTACTTTATATACATACTTATACATGAATAGGAAAATAATTTAATTATAAAAATATGGAGCAAACATATGACAAATGTAGTTTATCAAAAAAATATACTAAAATTATTTATTACTTATGGAAAAAGTTGGTAATCATTATGTAAATTATTTTGTATAAGTTCTGCTGTCTGTAGTACGATAAGTTAAAACAAATCCCTAAAAATGCCGAATAAAACTCAATTTATTTACAATTTTAAAAACCTATTTACAAAGCTAACACTTTTGGTGCTCGCATGGCCCCATTTTCAAGCCCAAAAGCCCCGGAACACATAGAGGCAGCGACTGTATACTATAGTATTCGTGATTAAGGTGATATAAGTCATAAAAATTATACAGGTGATGCCATTTACATTAAGAAAAAAGAAGTCATTAAAGTCCAAAAACAAATACAGAACATGTTCAAGTAAGAGTCTCTCGTTCTAAGTGTGTCATGGGAAGAGCGATCATCAGTCTCCAAGGTCTTGGGACTGAAGTCGGAAAGTCCGTATTACAGCAGACGTAATATTTAAGAATAAACAGGCTTACCGAGAGAAAAATGGCATTCTTGTTAACAAAGGAGTTTAAAACTTTAGGATTTTGCCCGTCCGGTTTGTAGCCTTCCTGTTTGACTGCAAAGGTGAGGGCTGTGGTTATGTTTCCACTTCGTAGAGAATATTGGTGCTCCTTCAGTCTTATATTTAACGATCAAAGTGTCGAACCGATGTAAACCTTAGAGTCACGGTTTCTGAGGTCAGAGGTATGGAGTAGACCCCTGGTTTGTTAAACATATTGGCTTTGTCCCGGTATCTACGAACTAGTGAGAAGATATTTCGGGTACAGATTAGGACAAATTATGTTGGTGACAGACTTTTTTTCAAGTAAGGAACAATATGTGGAATAAAATCCAATTTAGCAACAAATTTAGACAGAGGAGCTTCATAAACCAAGGTGGTAAATCGTAGTTTAGAAAACTTACTGAGTAACCTGTGAAAGAGAGGTTGGGAATCCGAATTCCCAGGTTAAAGCTTGAATCTTATTTAATTCATCAATGCGAATCTTGCGGGATGAAGAATGGGTAAAGGCTCTTTTAATTAAAAAAACGAAGAGCAGAAGATTTATGTTCCGGAGGGTGAGCAGAAGTGAAAGGAATGCTGCAGGGATTAAACGTAGGTTTTCTGTAAACTGAGTACTGAAGTTGATTCGAGGTTAAATGCCTTGTTAATAAAATATCAAAAAAAGGGAGTTTTCCCTCAACTTCAAGTTCCTGGGTAAAGGAGATGGTTGGATATTGAGAAGACAGACACTCAGTAAATTGATTCAAGAGAAAGAAAGAATAAGGCCAGAACACCAACATGTCATCCACATACCTCATCAGAAGTAAAGGTTGGACAGAAAAACTTGCCAAAACAGTCTCGTCCATAGACTGCAACAGGATCTCGGCTAAAATGGGGGTAAGGGGGGACCCCATAGGAGCACATTCTGTTTGATGAAAAAACTGGTTATTGAATTTAAAATAGAAACGTTTTGCAAGAAGTTTAAAAGCGGATAAGACAGCATCAAAAGAAAAGGGTACATTTGGAAATAATGACACTACATCAACAGATGCCATAATAAAATTAGTTCCAAAAGAGTTAAAAGCCTTAATACGGTCGAGAGCCCGTGTAGTGCTTTTGATAGATATGGTGGAGTTATTATGAGGGGTTTCAAGTATGAAGCCAAGGTTGCTTCTAAAGGACGAGTTGGGCTGGCCTGAGACCAGCAATCTTAGTGGGTGATCCGGTTTATGAGTCTTGAGTTTGCCAAATGCCTCAGGCACCCTAGGACCAGCAGGAGGTTTCATCCTAGTAGAGATAGATGGCAGAAACCCAGAATTTCTCAGTTTAGTGAGATCAGAAATGGTAGCTGCGGTGGGGTCCGACTTAAGGGTTCGACGTGGAACCGAATTTATTGCTCGTTTCATTTTATCATGGTAGTCTTTTAGATTCATAATATTAGGCTGGCGAGATTTATCTGTGCTTAGTATAGACAGGTTAGGGTTACGAGCTAGTTCTAGCAGTCCAACCTTTAGGTTTAACGACCACTGTGAGAAACTCTCAATGGGCTATAAGCAGTCGCCCGTCCTTAATTTAGGGTCACTGGTTCCAGGGAAGGGAGAGAGCCAGTGCCGTAAGACAAACACAACATCCATGCCTCACCGGGATTCGAACCCGGACCCCGTTCGGACGAATGATCAGAGACCATCGCTTAAAGCACTGCGCCACCGGGGCGGCCCAACCTTTACTTCTGATGAGGTATGTGGACGCCATGGTGTTCTGGCCTTATTCTCTCTCTCCCTTGAATCAATTTACTGAGTGTCTGTCTTCTCAATATCCAACCACTTTACCCAGTAACTTGAAGTTGAGGGAAAACTCCCTTTTCTTGATATTTTATTAACAAGGCATTTAACCTCTAATCAACTTTAGTACTCAGTTTACAGAAAACCTACGTTTATTCCCTGTATCATTCCTTTCGCTTCTGCTCACCCTCCAGAACATAAATCTTCTGCTCTTCGATTAAAAGAGCCTTTACCAATTCTTCATCCCGCAAGATTTGCATTGATGAATTAAATAAGATTCAAGCTTTAACTCGGGAGTTCGGATTCCCGACCTCTCTCTTTCACAGGTTACTCAGTAAGTTTTCTAAACTACGATTTACCACTTTGGTTTATGAAGCTCCTGTCTAAATTTGTTGCCAAATTGGATTTTATTCCACATATTGTTCCTTACTTGAAAAAAGTGTCACCGACATATTTTATCCTTTGGAATCTGTACCCGAAATATCTTCTCACTAATTTGTAGGGACAAAGTCAATATGTTTAACAAACCTGGGGTCTACTCCATGCCTCTGACCTCAGAAGACCCAAACCGTGACTCTAAGGTGTACATCTGTTCGACACTTCGATCGTTAAATATAAGACTGAAGGAACACCAACATTCTCTACGAAGTGGAAACATCACAACAGCCCTCACCGTTTCAGTCAAACAGGAAAGCTACAAACCGGACTGGCAAAATGCTAAAGTTTTAAAGTCCTCTGTTAACATGAATACTATTTTTCTCTTGGAAAGCCTGTTTATTCTTAAACATTACGACATCTGCTGTAATACGGACTTTCCGACTTCAGTCCCAAGACCTTGGGACTGATGATCGCTCTCCCCATGACACACTTAGAACGAGAGACTCTTACTTGAACATGTTCTGTATTTGTTTTTGGACTTTAATGACTTCTTTTTTAATGTAAATGGCATCACCTGTATAATTTTTTTATGACATATCAACTTAGTCACGAATACTATAGTATATAGTCGCTGCCTCTATGTGTTCCGGGGCTTTTGGGCTTGAAAATAGGGCCATGCGGGCCCCGAAAGTGCTAGCTTTATAAATAGGTTTTTAAAATTGTATATAAATTGAGTTTTATTCTGCAGTTTTAGGGATTTGTTTTAACTTATCGTACCACAGACAGCAAACGTATGTTCCTCATTTTCATCTATCAAGTACGAAATCTTCATATTCAGGTCTGCTTTGTTATACTTTAGATTTTCCTTAATAACAACACATGAATAGAAAAAGTAATATAATTGCAAAAAATAATGGAATGAACATTAGTGACAAATGTATTTTATTTAATTAGTAACAATGTACTAAAAATATTTATTTTTTCTGGAAAAAGTTTGTAATAAGACGTGTCATCTGCTTATCTTAATTATTCTGCCTAAGTTCTGCTTCTTTACAAACGAGATATTCCTGTTCTTTTACAACTATCATTCCTTCAAGCATTACTTGGGCAATCTTTGCTTCCCCAAGATCATTTCTGTCTAAAGCTTTCTTCAACTTTGAATGCACTTCTTCAAAAAGCTTGTCACTGTTTTTTTTTTGTTTTTTTTTCTTTACGATCTTTTTTTTTTTTAATTCTCTTCAGATCTTTTAGTTTTTCAATACACTGTTTTCTCTTTTAAATTTCTAATTCACTTTCTTCTATGATCTTGGCATACTTCTCTTCTTCAAGCTCAACTGCTGCTCCATTTTTTATTCTCTAGATGTGTCATGTACAAAGAGTGGGCAGATCTTGCCAAAGCCAGTAGTTCCCTGGTGATCGGGATTAATCCTGGTTTGTTTCGGTAGTTTTTTAAAGCACATTGAATATTAATTTGTGCATTTAACATACACACTGACATGGATGCTTTGTTATCAGTCGAAATTCTACCAGATTGAGAGAAACCTCTCTCAACATCTCCACTCCCATGAGACAGAGTCAAACATACTTTTGCAACATTTGGATACTTCAGCATGCCACTAGGGAGTTTGAGATTAATGTATGTTTTCCAGTACTCATCAATTGGAGACTTTTTATTTGCTTCAACTTTTTCTGACTGTAGCATTTCCCACTTATCTTGAAGGATGTCAGTGGGAATATCTATGGGAAGAGCCTTAGCAACCTTTACAATATCTGTAATGCTGTGATTTGAAATTTTCTTCTTAGGCTGCAGAAAATGAATGTGTTTAAGAAAAGATGCAGATGTAGATACAGATAGTGATGTTTTCTGTAGAATATGTTTACAACTGGCAATGTAATGTTGCTGTACACCCCTTAGAAACAGAATGACTTCTTTTTCTGGCAAGTCTTTCACGTAAGCTTCCACTATGTGGTTAACCACAACAGCTTTTAATGGAAGAAGGTTGCCTGACTGAAAGATGTGTTCCTGATCCCATGAACATGTATTCAGTTTCTTTAACACATCAGTCTTGCAAACCCGACCAATAAGAGAGCAGCAGAGTATTTTCAGTTCATCATACAAAATATAGATGAGCGGTTCTTGCTTTTGAAACCTCTTAGTGAATCCTGTAAACAAATCAGCACTTGACATGATCAAATGATCATATGTAGAGGATTTTAGGAAGGGAGTGTCTGACCCCAGGTCTTAAACAACCCTTAGAAATAGGAAGCTAGGAGATTCGGGCTAGAGTGCCCGATAGGAAAGTGACACTGAAGCAAAGTAGAAAGGGGGAGGAAGACTCCCTTATTTCTTACCGGGGGGACAGTACCCGGGGTCCGACAGCCTGACGTGCCCATCCGATGCACGGCGGATATTTAGTGGATAGAGTGTTCGTGCCTGGGATTGAACCTGGGGTCCTTTCCGTGGCAGTCACGAATGTTGCACACTAGGCCACCCGCTACCCTAACTTGGCATGACAAAAGTCGGTTCAGCTTTGTAGTTTTTTTTTTTTCAGGAATGATCTGATAACTTTGAACTTTCTAGTTGACATTAAGGCTGCACATTTTGTAGGGATAAAATTCAAGAAATATTTCTCCAGAGCAGGACTTTGTTCAAGCAGGCATTCACAAGAATCTCTCAAAGTCAGCCATCTTGATGGCACATGCTTCAATAATTTCTTCCTTGGCACATTCATTTCTTGCTGTACTTCGGTGTAATCTTCCCATCTACTTGGAAAACCATCAAAGAAATGGAAAACTGTAATAGCAATGTCTGAACATACCTCTCCTAATTCATTAAGACCCTTCAGGAAAGCATTATGAACCATATGTATGTTGCATGTGCCAATGTTAACGAGACCACTACCTCTAACAGACAACACTTCTTCATTAACTAGTCTGAACTTTTATATTGACGTTGGGTCGATCGCTTCCTAACAACAACATGTGATTTAAGGACATCTGATTTTTCTAAGGCCAGCAGTATATGCTTTGATAGTTCTTCAGTCACATGACCTAAGAAGAAAGATTCAAGGTGCATAACCTGTATTTCCCCCTTATTTTTTGACCAATATCTTATTAATATTTGAAGTTCTTTTTCATTTTCTGCATTTGTTGTCTCATCAAACTGAATACTGTAATATGAACCCTGAGCATCTTTGATCATTTGGTTATGAAAATAAGGACCTAATGCTTCCATAATAAGATAACTCACTTTAGTTTTTCGACAAGGAAAACCCATCAGGTACACACTGTGGAAACATGGACTGAATATATATCACTTATTCCATCGCATGAAGCAGATAACAACAGTTTTCAGCACCCAAATTAATTATCCTCTAATTGCACTGTCTTTTGAACATTATAAAAAGCACTGCACCTGTAGTACTGACTGGCTCTGATACAGATAAGAATGATCGAGATTGATGGTTATCACGTATTAGAGCTGCGGGTGGTCCAATTCTTGCTGACAGATGCAGTTGAAGAGGAGACATCTTTGTTGAAACATTTTTATGTTTCACAGACTGTGCAGAGCTGAGTCACAGACTGCAGCCCTTTAGTCACTGTAAAGTTGCACTCACAAACACAATATCCTTGATCTTCAGAGTTTCCCTTTTTTTAACCACTCAGATATTTTAACATCGAGGCAATCTGTTTTTGATAGCCACGAAGTCTGAAACTTGCACTTTCCTAAGTTATTTTTTGTATTCAGAATCAATCTTAAAAAAAAAAAAAAAAAACCTCAGTTTAGAGTTCTACACAAGAGAAAGAACAGAAAACCCGTAATTAACTTTTACGTCTTTCTGTTTAATTGGCAAGTTCAACTCTTCAGATCAAATCAAAATTTAAATAAGGCCTATAATTTATTTCAATTAGAATAATTTTCCTTTTTTTTTTTTTTTTTTTTTGTTTGGAGGTTTAACGACCACCGTGAGCAACTCAACGGGCTATAAGCAGTCGCCCGTCTTTAATTTAGGGTCACTGGTTTCAGGGAAGGGAGAGAGCCAGTGCCGTAAGACAAACAACATCCATGCCTCACCGGGATTCGAACCTGGACCCCTTTTGGACGAATGATCAGAGGCCATCACTTAGACCACTGAGCCACCAGGGCGGCATAAAAATTATGACCTTAGGTAAACAGGCTATTGCTCTAGGTACCCGTACATTACATTGTAGTTGATGTTTCTTGCTGTTTATTCCTAAAAAAGTAACTTAAAGTAACTCTGAATTAAAAAGGTTACCAAATAGTTACTTAAAAAAAAAAAAAGTAACTTTTAGTTGAAAAAGTAACCAAGTGGCAGCACTGTACATAGTAAAAAATATGACTGAAATTTCTTTCAATAGCAAAGAATGAAATCATGGGGCCAAACCAAAAGTAACGAAGCATCATTTTCGTGCTTTTCAAGGTGATGTTCTTCACTACCTCACTATCAGGGAACATGGCTTGAAATATCTGTGCTACATCCTTGAAACCATTGTAGGATGAGTCTGTCATCACTAATTTGAGAGCCCACAAAATTTCGGACGTAAGGGTTTTTTTTTTTTTTTTTTTTGGCAACATAATTAGCTACTGAAGAACATGCCAATGTAGAGTTTGACTCCTCTCTTTGTATTTTTTTTTTTTATCACTTTCAACACTAGAAACTCTGCTAAAGGTAAAAATAAATATTTGCTTTGTACTCTCGATTGACTTCCGGTGCTTAACACTCTTCTCATGACTAAATATAGCTTGTCTGCCCATGTTGCTTAAGTTGAACGCTTTATAGCAAAGTCTACAACGTGCTGTATATGGGTTCACGAGTACTGCTTGGATCCAGTTCGCACATAGTGGATTTAATTCTTTATTGGTCCATTTCAAATTGGAAACTGTTTTCTTATTGCTCATTTTGAACAAAATGCTAACGTGCAACAATGTAAAAGAATCGTGAAGATCTTTTAACTCAAAGACTGCTGAAAGCTCACATGCTTCCACCTGAAAGATAATGCAAAAATACAATACCCGTACTTACAGTTGCATTCTAATTCATTGGAGCAACTTCACATCAACAAAGAGCTGGAGGGGAGAAGGGGAGCATCGCTAGCACTGGCATTCCCTTCCCCCTATTCTCAGGAGACAGCAGAGGCGTTGGAAATCTTCGCCTCAGTGCAAATATCATGCGCTACCCCCTGCTCAACCCCCCTTTCTTTCTTTCTCTCTCTCTCTCTCTCTCTCTCTCTCTCTCTCAGCAAGAGCGGCACATGCCCTTGTTTCTCCCTCAGCCTTCCGAGTTCACAGCGAATAGAATCTGGCTGGGGAAGGAGAATGCGTGTACAAAATATGACAAAATCTTAACACTTGGCATGTCTGACAAGGGATCGCTCATTTTCCAGGTTTCGATGAAAAATAGCAATTTTCCCCGACTTTTTTGGACAAAATCATATTTCCTGGCAATTTGAGGTTTTTCCGTCAAAAAAAAAAAAAAAAAAAAAAACCATGGTAAAAGAAACTAATTACATTTCATTGGTAGTATTTTTTTTAATATTTTCCTCTTGAAGTACATAGCTGACATTGTTTACCAATCTTGAAAGACATTTCAAGTTGTTCGAGCTATTGTTCGTGACAAATTATACTTCTGCTGGACAAACTGTAGAGCGCAAATACTTTCAAGTACTATATATCCGACAAATTGTATGCCAGTTGGAAGTTGAGCAAAGATTTAAAAACGATGTAGTAGTAAAAATGTGATGTGGTACGAAAGGTTTAAAATCTGTAAAATGATGAACCCTAAAGAACTTTAGCTAAAAAACAAACCATCTTCCGAACTCACGCACTGTGTCCAAGGACACCTGCACTCAAAATGACTTGCACATGTTTCAGGCTTGTGTGCCCATCTTCCGAGTAGAAATAACTGCTGTACCATGTCGCATGTAGTAATCTGAGGTTTTCTTCAATCGGCCCTTCCCTCTTCTTACTGATTCGTTGTTGCCAGTACGTAATGTTCTGTGTATTTACACTATTCTCGGTGGTGCTATCTACTGCCGACATCTGACACCAAATTTAAATCCTTAATTTCTTTTTTTCAGACTACTAATAAAATGCAAGTAGTTTCTCTTTTACAATAATATTTTTTTGAAAGTGCGAGAAAATTCTTCTGCCACCTAGATTATAACGTGTTAAAAGCGCCTTTGCGATTTCACTAAGATGAAGATAGTATATATACTTAAGAAAAAAAAATAATTTTAAACATTGTATTGCTGGAAAATCATTCTAAAAATGTGCGAGCATCCTTTGTAGAAGCAACTGCAGGTAAACTATGGTACATGTGAAGGTCATGAAACAGTGTAACATCTGATACTGAGCTGTGTTAATTAGCGTTATTCTTGTTCTTCAGATGGACAAACACTAAATTGTAATGACCAGACAACTGGGTTTGTGCATTTCTGAGACTGCAAGGCTTCTGAGGTGATCATGATCCGCCGTGGTTAGTACCTTCAAAAAATGGTCTGAGGAGGTTAATACCCTGAATGACAAGGCGTGGGCTGACCACTGCTCATTGATGGTAGAGGTGAGCAAAGGATACCCTGTATGGTACGAGCAAATAGAAAGAATACTGTGGCACAACTCACCATTAATTTGAATGACAGGAGTAATGTGCCACAACACTGTACATAAAACCCTGCTGAAAGTGGGGCTGCGTAGATGTAGGACGCTCCGAGTGCCCATGCTAACCTCAGTTCAATGTTGAAAAGTGCCTACAATGGGCATGCAAGAACTAAAACTGGACCTTGAACAATTGGAAGAAGGTTGTTTGGTCCCATAAATCTTGTTTCCTGTTTTATCTTGAGGACAGTAGAGTTTGTGTGCATCATTTACCTGGGGAAGTGTTAACACCAGAATGCACTGTGGGATGAAAACAAGTCAATGGAGGAAGTGTAATGCTTAGTTCAATGTTCTACTGGGAAACCCTGAGTCATTCATTCATACACAGGAAACTGATATCCACCACCTACCTAAACATCACTGCAGGCCAAGAACATCCTTTCATGGCAACTGCATTCCCCTCTAGTAGTGCCTTCTTTCAGAAGAATAATGTGCCATGCCACAGTCTGGATTGTTTGAGATGGTTCACAGAACATGAGGAAGATTTCCACGTATTGCCCTGGCCTCCAAATTTCCCAGATATCAAGTGAACCGAGCATCTGTGGTATGTGTTGGAACAGCAAATTTGATCGCTGGTAACATGTTGGTACTAGATACCACAAGATGCCTTTAGAAATTTTGTAGTGTCCATTCCTCGTCAGGTAAGAGCTGTCTCTGCAGCACGTGGAGGACCAACATCATTTATATCAGGCAGGTGGTCATAATGCTTTGGCTCTTTGGTGTATATGAACAGGTTGCACTGAAAACTGAGATGGGGAGGTGGGTTGCAAGCAACCAGAATATGCAGGAAAGCTCTTTAAAAACATAAATCGTGTAACACTGGATTCAGTTTCATTCACGGATAAGAACTGTTGATTTTTATTTTCCAAAAAAAAAAAAAAACAAAAAAAACAACAACACTGAAGTGCCAAAAAAACTGGGATACCTCTTTAATTTCACATTGGTCCTCCTCGCTATTGTATAACAGCAGCAAAGCAACAGGGCATGGACTTCACGAGCTCTCTGTAGTAATGTAGAGACAATGCGCACCACGTTTCCTAAACAGTGTCTCACAATTGCGTAATATTTGCCGATGGAGGAATTTTTAGCATTGATGGCACGTTGAACAGCATCCCAAATGTGTTCGATGGCATTTAAATCCGACTAACGAAGGGGCCAAGTCAGGATGCCAAATTCTGTGGAATGTTCCTCCAGTCATAACCAGGTGACAATTGCACATAAATGGTGGCATGCCAATGTGTTGAAAGAGGTCACACAACATGAACGGGTGGAAATGATCCCGAAGGATGGTTATGTAAACTTTCACCGGTCAGAGTGGCCTGCTGATGTATGAGGAGTCCTAACGAGTGCAAGCTGAAAACATAACAGAGCCGCCATCAGCCTGCATTGGAGACATCCATTGTCTTGTGTGGTTGTCGCCACACACAGTCAGCCATCTGCCCGAAACAGCTGGTACCAAGATTTGTCGGATTAGACTACGTTTCCAGTCATGTATCCAACGGCAGTGTTCCAGAGCTCAGGAGAGGTGCACAACCTTTTGTTTTTAGGTGGGCTGTTGGCTCCGGAACCCTGTAGAACGCAAGGAATGTTGCACTATCGAACACTGACACTACTGGACACAGTATTAAGTTGCGCTGTGATCTGCAACAATGTTGCATTCCAGGGGATGTTAAGATGAATGCCAGACTCCACTGTTCAGGATCATCTAGGACTTTTCTACGGCCACACCGATCTTGCACTCTAGATGTTTTCTCTGTGTTGGTGTAGCCTATGTACACGCTTGAAATCGGTGACCATTTAAATATAAATTTCGTGGTACATGGTCAAGAATTTCAAGTGTACAGATGGAGTGACCCACTCCTGGGGCACCAACTATCATATCACATTCGAAATCGCTTCCCGATGAGCTGCTATCTGAACTGCAACTACCTGAGCTCGCAGAGATATCTGCCTCTCTCTCTATATATAGTTTGTGGACGATACCATTTACTGCACGGGTGTGGTAGCACCCTCTTAGTTTTTTTTTTTTTTTTCACCTCAGAGTATATTCAAAAGTCCCCCACACCACCAAAATCATGAGAACAAGGAGGACATAAGTCTGATGTCATTAGCCTCCATGAAATCATAGTTACTATTTCATTATTCAAGACATATTTTCCTGATTTGTAACAGTAAACCTGAACTTACAACTACTATGCAACCCTTATGAAGTTTCTACCTTAATTTTTATGTTTTTTTTTAAATATACCAAACCATATGGACCCAATAAGTTACTTTAAAATGGACACTGCTGCAGATCTTATGCTTTGGGTTACCATTGTCATTTTGCAAGTGTATCTTACATCAGCTTTGACCATTCTCTGCAAGGAACCAAGATTTAAGAGTAGTCCTTACATAGTCTTACACAAAGTTATGGTTTTTGAATTCCTTAAATCACAGAAACAGGTTTGAGAGATTGAAAATCATTAACAAAGGAAGTTTACAAATTTCTTAAAATTTGCGATTAAACAAAATTTAAACTGTGTCTGCATACTATTTTCCAAAATTCAACATACTTTATTCACACTTCAACTTTCAGAGTAACTTTCACATGCAACATGTACATGATTTAGTTGCAACATCAGGGAAGACTCATTTCCACAAGTCTAGGAAAGGTGAAGTCTAACTACTAAATTGGTACAGCAATGTGAAATAGTGCAGGTAAGACTTGCAGAAATTTCAGTGCTTAACTCATATAAAATTGAATTCAAATACTAACATGTTGAGCTTTACAGAACTTTTTAAGTGGTTTGAATCCCTATCTCCACACAGCATGAACATAATATCCATAATAAATCACAGCACATAAGTAATACTGGCAATTATCCAAACTTGTACACAAGAACAAAAAATTAACTTGAATTAATGCACTGAGGAAGACTGTTACAGCAGTTAGTAACACAAAAATATTTTCATTACAAGGAATTGTCACTACAGCTAACTTTGCATTGTAGCTGCAAAGTTAGAATTTGACAACTGGAGCCCATGGACAGGATTGATATTTTAAGTTGATCAAACACGTGAAACAGAACTTAAATAATAAGGTTTTCTACAAAATCACAAAACTGCCTGTGTACTAAAACTGGGAGTATGTTCAATTTAGTGTGTGCTTATTAAACATAAGAAAAAAAAAAAGCTTAACAAAATTCTGCTTTTTTTAATTTACTAACTCTCTCACACACACTCACACACAACATGACCTCCAAATGCCTGCTTTTTCAGGAAGTGAATTCACTAGGACATATAGTAGAAAAAAATTACAATTAACAATGCATACCCAATAACTGCAGCTCGCAGAAAGTTTCGAGGCAGTTACACAAGTTCAACATACTACCCAGAGATATGTGCAATGTAGTTATCCACAAATTCATGTTCTTTTTGCAATCACTTTTCACACAAATGTAGGGTGACCTCATCTGAACAATTCTAATATCACCCATGCACTTTCATTTGCTTCATGAGTTGCATGTAATGACACAATTAACCTAAAAAAAGCTTAAGGATTGATGCACCTGCCTATTACAAAAATGATGCCAATCATATTGATGCATAGAAAAATGGCTAGACATTTTCTTCAATCCTTTTTTTTTAAATCCTTGCAGCCATCACCTTCACAAAGAATTATGTCCTTCACAGAGCATTTCTTCAAAATGGCACAAAGTGCTAGATGCCAATCATTCACTGCAATTTCATCTACACTTGAGCAGCTAAATGTTTCATACAATTTAAAATTTGCTTAATCTTTCATCACTGCATGCAAAGTTTTTGATATTCAGATAAAGCAAAAGTGCAACCACTTCCTGTTGCAACATAGGCTCAGAGGTACTCATCATTGTACAAAGCACTTAAACAACACTGATTCCAAATGAGAATATGATATGCCACATAATTTATCTGCTTCAAGCACAATGAATTTTAGAACAGCAGCTTATATCTTTCCCTTGTTTAATTTTCAAAATCATAAGCAAAGTGGAATAACTTGAAATTGCAGCACTTTCAATTTGCCTACTGCTCACACTGGCCTTTCTACAAACCTCAATGATTCCAAATTTCGCAGCTACACCAGAAAACTTTGGGATCACTGTTATTTGCAGCTGCACTTTTCACTTAATAAACCTAAACCAAACAACTTGAAAAAACAAGTCCTTAAACATACTTTTGCCAACTGCTCACATCCACATCATATGCCACTATTAATAAAATAGGAACATTTATTATAGTGGCAAATCACATGTCTGAGATTATATATTTACATACATATATATACCACCTCATCCCCCCTTCTAAGCTTTTTAAACTAACACTGGACCAACTATTCCATGTCACTACTGTCCTTCATTGTCAAACTCCTGGTTAATGATAAAACAGGAATCTCAAATCATTCATAGAAGTATAAATGTGAAAGAAGTTACCATCATATAATTTTATGGCATTAATTAGCACAGACAAGTTAAAAGTGAATTGCCAAACTGTTGTAGTGGTGGATTTGCACTGCATTTTATTAGCATAATGCAGTACATGAATTAATACAAATTTACAGTTGTAACAAATTAGATGTAACAATAAAATATGGTGCAAACATAAAACACTTAAGTGTTTTCTGTTCTTCTGGTCTAATTGCATAGAAGTCAAAATACATTCAGTTTGGTTAGCCAATGTATCTCAACAAACATGTATGATCAATAATAAATAAAAATAAACAGGGAGGCAATACTAATCAGACAATGCTAAAAACACCCCACTTTTTTCATTTCTTACCATTATATATATATAAAAAAAAAAACAAGATTTTAAAATGACATATTCAGTGCTTTGCTTTTGAATAGTTCTGCAAAAGATTTCTATGTATGAGGGGCAGCATTCAAAAAGAGTGTATTCTAACCTACTCTAGTGAATATGCAACATTTTCCCTGCAGGCACTGAATATTTTCGTATGTTACTGTACCAATTTTGTCTTAAGGATTCGTTCAACCCCCTCTCCCCAGGTGATCTTGTGAACTGTAGAAAATAAAAAAAGAGCTCTTGACAGTGACAAAATACCTGTCTTTAAGAGACATGAATTTACAGGAGGTTCATGATTATGCAGTGCAGGCACTAGAGAATAAGTCTCTTGCATGTTCCAACAGTTGCCAAGTGGCAAAGAGAACTTTGTTGCGGTAGGGAATCTTGCAATGATGTGGATAATTTTGGACAACCCTCGATATCCACTCTCTCAAAGGGGGAAAAAAAAATCAATCACATGCATGATGAAATACAGACAAATGATTGTTCACTGTATAGGCATTTAAATAAGTACTGTTGATTCAATCTATCTAAATTCTTTGAAGACAGAATAGATCAGTGTGCAATGGGTTCCCGCAAATGCCAACAGATGAACAAAAATCCATGCCGCACCTTGCGTGGATGCAAGAAATTAAGAGGTCCTGGATTGTTACAATGGATAAAGTTCATCACTTTGACCCAGAGACTAAAAAACTATGCCCACTGTGGAAGTCTGACTCTTCTGAGTATCCCAAGAAGTTCTGTGTTGTGCCATTAGCTGACAAAGTGATAGCATCAGATTTTGGGGATGCAGAAGGTACTGTGACTGCCTACCAGGAAAAGGGCAGCATGCACTGTCACATGCCACGCCGACCTAAATGCAGCCACCAAGGAAAAGATGCGTGACAAACAGAAGTCTTCCTCATTGCAGACAATGCACTGTGTTATGCCTCCCAAATTGAAGACTACAGGATTTGAGTTGCTACAGCATATACCCTATTCTCTAGACCTTGCCTCTTAGTGACTTATCCATTCACCAAACTGAAGCAAAACATCCAGGGGGAGCAATACACTTTCAAATTTGAGGTAGTCATGGCTGTGGATGTGCGGCTCAAACACCAAGGTACAGAATTGTTTTCAACCATGATCACGGCACAGGGGAGAAGACTGGGCATTTGTGGGAGAAGTGGGTCATGGCCTGCATTTGAAAAATAAAAAGGAATCCTAATGTCACAGCTGTGTGTGCTAGAATACAAACTTTTAAAACAGCCCTCATAAGCACATTCTATGCACAAAGTTCTCTTAAAACAAAAGTTTGCATTACAAATATATTTATCAACACACAATATATATAATATCAACACTATATGTAATGGCACATCAAAGCAAGGGATTTCCACAACAATGATGCAATACAGAAACATACGGCGAATCTATCAATTACATAGAGACTTAAATATAATTTCATTTTTCACATTGAAGTATGAACAAATCTACAATCTACACCAGCATGTTCTAGTGGGAGTCAAAAAGTGAAGGTAATTTGCATATATGAATACACGACACATTATAACTCCAAATTATGGGTTCTTACTAAGGAATAAAAAATATATTTACATGTCAAATTTTCTGGTAGCACCCTTACAGTTCCTCAGGACTACAGTTATAGTAGTCATGAGATACATTCCAACCTTTCAAATCATTTCAGTCATAAATGATTTGATTTAAAGGTTGGAATTTATCTCACGAATGTCAAAATTACCACGTTGAATAAGTAAAAATACACTTTAACCCTTTAACGACCATGACTCTAAAATTTTGTATCACTTTAAGTACCGTAACGCCCAAAACTGTCTGTTGGTTCACTTTGTTCAGTAACAATAATGATGACTCAATGTGACACCTGATGATCCCTCATAAGTCGTGCAGATTTTAAGAACAGGTAAGCGTAGGAAATATGACTCACTGTAGACAAGCGTTTCGGGCGGCTATGGTTGTTTGTATGTACAGGCGTTTTGGTCGTTTAAGGGTTAAATGCTGTCACACCTGCTACGTAGTTATGAGTCTACAAAGTGCACAACACTTTTTGTGCTCAAAAGATTGCTAAAAGTCTTAACGCTGCTGTTGCACAAGCATTAATCAACTTTTTGCAAATTTTATACAATTTAGTTATTTAAAATTATTTAAAAAGTGATCTACTAAAACTTGTATAAATGTAAAAAAATATTCTTACCATTAAATTTGTCTACAACTCTGTTGTAGACTTGCTGGAGTAAATTAATAATAGGGACTGGTAATTCAGCCCAAGACTGGCCATGCCCGATGATATTTCGGGCGATCTAGCGGACGATTTTCATTTCTGCCATGAGGGGAAGAGAAAAAAAAAAAAGGGCAAATAATATTGATACTGTTAAACTATAATATATGAATAATAATATATGATAGTGTTTCAGATAGTACATAAAAATCAAACCACAAATGGGGATTTAAATTTATGTACATGAGGGTGTAACTGACATTGTCCTGAATTTTGTACCACGCGGAGGTTCAACAACACTTAAAGATGCAAATATAACAGAACAAGATCTCAGAAGTGGGCAATTAGTAATTTGACTACACAAGTCTTGTGCAGAACCTGAAAAATTTAATACTCGATTCTTTATAACTATTTTGCAAGTGCAAAACATCAAAACAAGAGAATTAATTCTTAGTCTCAGAACACTGCATCTAAAAGTGTTTGTCACAATGCCCTCTAATTGAAAAGTCCTTAAAGAAAAAACAAATGGGGAGTTTTGATTACTCATGTAACAGTGTTACTGTAGTAAAATGAGCTTACAATAACAGCACAACCATCAAAGGCACAGCTAGTCATACCGAGATATTATGCAATGTAAAGAGATACACAAATGCCACAAAAAAAACCTTGTCCAGCCATTATAAAGGAATATAACAAACATATGGGTGGAGTGGATTAATCAAACATGTTGAATGAATATAATTCACAGTTTTAAGCTATACGCTAGTTTTTCATATAATTGCAGATGCCGTGGTGTTAATGACCGATGCAGGCAACTCAATGGGTAATGAGCAGTTCGCTATCCCTAATTTGGGGCCACTGGTTCCAGAGAAAAGGGACAACCAGGGCTGTAAGGCAAATTCACTGTTCATGCCTCTAACCCCTGGGATTCAAACCCAGACCCCACCTTGGATGAAGAAGCCAATGTTCTGCACCACTTAGCCATTGTGGTGGCCACATGTGCTAGACTTTTCAGTCGTAAATAGCCAGCAGACATACAGGTAAGATTACACATTTAATACATACATACATATCACTAAACTGTTCTCAGAGAATCAGAGGTTAGCTCCTCAAAGAAAGTATACCGACCAGATTAATTATTAACTTTTGGAACTAGATTTTCCTTACTGTTGTTGCATCAAACGTCTCCATTTACAGCAATCTTGGCATACAGCTCGAGCTTCACTAACATCCATCACACGATGCATACAAGGTCTTTCATACTTCACCCTTATTATTCCCTTCTCATGCAGACATAACTGAATCTAGTCTTTCCAATATTTCCTGGGCAACTTCTTTCTTTCTTTCTTTCTTTCCTGCCACTAGGGCTGAAAAAATTCTCTCAGTCAGCATCTTATCACCCGTTCTTCCAACGTGGCCAAACCAACCAAGAATATTACTCTGCACCTTGCTAACAACATTTTGTTTCACATTACTCAACTGCAACACCTTTTCATTCCTTACATGATCAGAACATGTCTTTCCACAAATCCCCCGTAAGTAACATCTCTCCAGCACACAAACAACTGTCTCTTCTGCAGTACCCAGGTTTTACTGCCAGACATCAGAGTAGGAATGATTACACATTTCCACACACAGCTATTCGATACTTTTCTGAGAATCCGTCATTCCAGTGAAATCCTCCTAAAGCAGCTATGACTTTCAATGAAGAGTTCACTCGCCTACTAATTTCACCATCTAATTTGTTCTCTCTGTCAAACACGCTTCCTAAATACACAAACTCATTTCACCAGGTCAATCTCTACCATTAAGACTTATCTTGCATTCAGTACTAACAGTTCCACGCTCAAAAAACATAACTTTTGTTTCTCCCCTATTTATATTGTTTGAATTTCATACATCCAGGACAACATACTGTGCAACTCACTTTTGCTCTCTGCCACCAGAGCTGTCTATCAGCATACAGCAATCTGCACACACAGAAGTTACCAAGACGTAAACCAGTATTGTATATTTTGGCATCATGCATTCACACATCCATAAATTACACATTAGTAAAAGCTACTAAAAGGATTTTGAAGATATTTAGAGCTGACCTTGCAACAGGTCTTGCTTGCACAGGAAAACTGAAATGGGGAAGACCATGTTCCTCATAACTAGAGTAATGATTTCTGGTATGTTGGAAAGCGTATCATAATCAATGCATTGCATGATTTTACTAACTTTTTACGTAAGCTTGTATGAAATTGCCCGCGCCTGCATGGCCTATACAACATCACGTTTAACTTTTGGGCCACGTCAGTCGCATGCAACTTCTGCATGTTTTGCTATAAATGGACTTGTGGTCAGCCAATTAGTAGGTGGTATAAATATTTTGGGAATCCCATTACTGGAACTTCAGATATTTACTTCTGTTTATCTGGTCCCCCAGGGCAATTTCTACAGAACGCGCGTGTGCCTGCTGGCAGCGAAAGAGTTTAAGAGGAGATACTAAATGCCACTGCGCAGTAAATGATCAGTGACAAAATAAATATAAAAATTAATTGCATACAAAAATTGCAATGTGACACATGTACATTTCAACTTTCAGAATGATTTTCATGGTGATTTAGTTAGAAATGGGGTCTTCAAGAACAAGAACCTAACGATTTGATTTATTTTGTCAAAACCAGATATTTTTTTTTTCACACGAAAATAATTATCTGGTACAACATCCATTTTGAGCATGGTTTGATGATGCATTCAATCACGTGCAGATTTTTAAAATTCTTTCGCCATGAAACTGTTATAAATCTGTTCATGACTGAATTTGTTTTACAAGACATATTTCTGCTGTTCTCTTTTATCCAGAATCTAACAGATTTTTTTTTCTTAAAAGAATTGAGGTATTTCTTTGTAGACAAACATGTTTTTATAGTGGATTGCAAGACTAAAATTCCCAGCCTGGTTTAGTTGTTCCAATTCATCCTTGTTCACAAGAAATAGACAACATTTAAACACAAAAATCACTGAGAGCTTGGATCTGAGTCCTTGTGTTTGCTCTCCAGTATTGGGTTCTTACTCATTCCTAGAATTTCGCAGAAAAAAGAAAGAAACAAGAAGTCCTTGGAAAAGAACTGCTAAAGACAGTAATGAAAACAGTCTACTGAGACTTGCAATAATAAGCACTGGATCGAGAATAGTTGTTTAAGATACATGGTTCATATTCTTATTCAAGAACAGAATTCCAGGACTTTTGAATTTTTTTTCTTAGGACATACAATCCAAATATTCTCACTTAAAATGCAGTGAAATCCCAGGTCTGTTCAACCTGTAACCTACAAATAACCACTACAGGCTGGAGAAAACTTAATACAGAATGCAAACTTTTTGAAAAAGGTATTTGCTGCACCTTAGAATCACATATAAAAACATCTTAGAATCAAATAAAAACTGAAATACCATAACTGACACTGAAAATGTGATCTTAATTAATTTCTAAAAAACTTATGTATACCATGCTACAACAATTTTGAAACATTTGTTTCTATGTTGGCTTTAAATAAATGAAGCAAATTGCAGAATACAAAAACATAAAACTCAAAAATATATAGGTATAAAACCATTTTAATGCTACAATCAATAAAAATTAAAGTAAAAAAATCTGAACTTCAGCTTTTCTTCGCCATCTTTCATTCCCTGTGAAGTCGTTTTCTCTGTACATTGAGCTTCCAGCAACATTTTTCTAACAGAATTTCACTTTACACAAAAGACAGCATGCTTGCCCACACATTTTAAGTGAAGTTAAATAACAAAAACTGGCTGCATTGTTAACTCTGCCATAAAAACAATTTTACAGATCACAGAAATGACTCATACCCACAGAAAGATTAAAAAGTACTGATTTTGAAATTTAATTCCACTTAAAGAAAAACGAGAGACAAAAATGCTTATTCTACGATTGGTTTTGAAGATGATAATGTTAAAAATATGAAAACATGCATTTAGCTAGAAAAAAAATTCCTAAAAAATACGAAGTCATGCTTTTCACTATTACCGAAGATATTAAAAATAAACATCAGAAAAATATAAAAACTAATATTATAATCTTGCACAGAAACGATGGGGAAAAAAGCGTAGCTTGGTTAGAAAGATAATAAATTCTAAAAACCATGGAACATTCTCATTCCTACTTAAAATAATTTCTGGCAGCTCAGGGCATTCTCAGCCAGTATGAATGAAGACATTAAAAAAAAACTCAAAAAAAAAAAAAAAAAAAAAACAGTAGATAAATGTTGTGATATTAAAAACATTCAAAAAAACAATCTCAAACAGGTTGAATAAATGTCAGAATCTTGAAACTATGAAAATGAACTTAACGACATTGAATAATATTACTTTACTTTTTTTTTTTTTTTTTTTTGTGGTTTAACAACCACTGTGAGCTACACAATGGGCTATAAGCAGCTGCCCACCCCTAATTTAGGGCACTGGTTCCAGGGAAGGGAGAGAGCCAGTGGCTAAGACAAATACAACATCCATGCCTTGCCAGGATTCGAACTCAGACTCATCTTGGACA
The DNA here is from genome assembly GCA_039090855.1 of Macrothele yani. NCBI lineage: Eukaryota > Metazoa > Arthropoda > Arachnida > Araneae > Macrothelidae > Macrothele > Macrothele yani. Next base: position 12,480,333 of record CM076996.1, read on the forward strand.
AATGGTCAGGAGTCTGAGGTTAGACCACTGGGCCACCGGGGCAGCAATTACTTCACTGAGACTTTTGATTTCCATAGTATAATCTATGTTTCAAATAGTGCTTACAAAAAATCTCGCAGCCTTTGGAGTGTCTGTAATGGTAGTAAATAGGAAACCTATTACAATATATATAAAATGAAGAAAAACATTACAAATTATTAAAATTCCACAAAAGCCATATGTTTAAAAAAAAGATTCTCACAAACATAGGGTTCAAAAAACAGATGTAATCTGGTTAAATCGAGACACTTGACAGCTACATGTCAGTTACACCACCAGAAAAATCCTGAACTGACCATTGCATAGGAGCGAAACACAGGAACTGATAAAATTCCATGACATATTACAGAACTCCAGGATTTTTAGAACAAATATGAACCATGATGATATCATGCATGCAGTAATAATAAACTTCACTTTATGTTACAGAACAAAAAGTCTTTCTTGGCAATTATGCCACACGACTGTACAAGAAAATTCATTTTTAAAGCATGAAAATATCAACAAAAATCAACACTTCTGTTGATTACTACTACCAATACCAGTTTGGCTATTTCTTTGCCCTCGGTAGCGATGTAAATAAGATGTGGTGTTTACAGTCTGCGAGTCAAAGAGATATATGTCTTCATCATTGTAGGACGCCAAGATTTCTGAAATTAAAAAGCTTTATTACCATATTATAGCTTCCTACATTTAGCAGCATAAATAATACACACAAATTCTATGAAAAACAATGTAACACTGCACATGAAAAAATAACTTAATAACTTTCGCTGCAAAGCATATTACAATGAATGGACAAATTATTAAATACTCCCCAATAACAATATGCAAAAACATGTCCAGTCATGAAGAATGCCGAAACTCGCAATGCCTATATAAAAAGAGCAGGTCTCTACACATTGGAAGCCAGTCATAGAAAAGTAATTCTGGGTAAAAGCAGCGACTCAAGTGAGTTTTACAGTAAAGATCCAGACTCACGGTCGCCACTGGCGATAAACTTCGTCATGGCGACTAAAAATGTTTGATTAAATCACCAATTCTGGCGACCTGTACGGGAAAACATTTATTTTATTTAACTTATATTTAGGGTTCCCACGCTACCTGGAAATCAGGGAATTGTCAGGGGGGAAATATTGGCTCAAAAAGGCAGGGAAAAAATTAATTTTCGTAAAAAAATCAGGGAATTTTGAAATTTTATTTCGTAAGTCAGGGAATTTGGGGAGTTTCTAAAATAAAATACTTTTTCCTCCGTGTTTGATCTTTCTTCGTATTTAACATTTCGTTTAGTTCACTCCCAAAAACCGAACTGTAGGTTAAAGGGGAAGGGGGTGAAACTAACGTATTTGGCAGAGTTCTCTGTCATTGAGCACTAGAAAAGGAATTCATTGCAGCCACGTGGGGAGGAAACCCTACGGTGGCTACTAGGAAATGAAAAGGGTGCATAGTGTTGGAGTGAGAGTGGGAAGTGGCAGGGCTACAGAATAAGGAAGGGCTGGCTCATCCTTTTGTCTAGCGGTCTCAGTTTCGTGCTCCGACCGAGGGGGAATTGGAAGGCGCTGTGACGTCACTGCGAGGACATTCGGTGACCCCTGTGCCAACTCAGGGCCGGAGTATAGTGACATTCCAGTCGTTCTGTGCAGTTTATTTCTGTTGCTCTCCATTTACTGGTAGTGGTTTATGTAGTTGTTCATTAAAGTCTGTTTTTTACTGATGTAAATTTTATTTTAACTAAAATTCAGCGTCTATTTTTTTTTATTTGTATTCAAAGTAATACGCAACATGCCTTCATCCTGTGCTGTCGCTAACTGTACAAATACTAAGAAAACAAAAGAACGTGGCGTGATTTACCATGTTTTCCCTTCAAATGTTAATGTGATAAAAGAATGGATTGTTAAGTGTAAGCGTGCAGACAAGTTTAAAGTTGGAAGTGCAAGAATATGTAGTGATCATTTCCAAAATTCAGACTACAAATACATATGACATGCAAAATCGCCTGCTTGGGCTTCCCGAAAAAAAAAAAATTCTGTAACCCACAGCTGTTCCCAGTTTGAGTTTGCCGAATGAAAAATCAACGATACATACAAGCCGAGAACATAGAAGAATTAAGAGAGATATCCGTATAAAGGCATTGAATCGAGCTCCGGAGCCAAATCCTGAAAAGTTACACATCGATGAAGTTGCTTGCAATTCTGACAATGGATATTCAGAAGAAAAGTTTGCATCAGCTCAGTGCATGTCTTGCTCAGAGGTTAGAAGTCAGAACAAAATTCTCACCGAGAAGCTTGACATACTGGAACGAGAAATACGTAGCTTGAAAAGCAAACACAAAAATACTGTTCGAGTTTTGCGTAAACAAAATATCAGCATACGAAATAAGAGAGCAGAAATTGTGCTAATACGGAAAGCCCTGTCAAAAGATAATATGAAAAATAAAATACTTGAACAGATGGAAATGAACCCCAGGAAAATTTTTACACCAACACAGATAAAGTTCTTTGCAACACAAAAAAATATTAACAAATGGACAGAAGAAGATATATCTAGAGGAATAGTAACTAGAGCTATTTCAAGAAAAGCTTACGAATTTTGGAAGTGTAAAATTGGCATTCCTTTGCCAAGTGCTAGCACGTTAAAGTGATGCTGTTTTAAATTTAGTTGTCACCCTGGAATTCTGCATAATGCTTTGCTCCTTATGCGGAAAAATAGTGAAACCCTTTCCGAAAATGACAAAGGTTGCGTCTTAAACTTTGATGAAGTACACGTTGATAGTAAAGTGTGTTATGATACAGGAATGGACCTTAGGTCCGTACTCAAAGGTGCTAGTTGTTTTGGCTAGAGGAATATTTGTCTTCCTGGAAACAACCCGTGTACTTTGAGACTTTCAACGTACAATGAATAAAAGGCTTGTGTTTGAAATAATTGTAAACCTTGAAAAAACAGGAATTACAATAAAAGCGATTGTTTCAGATTTAGGTGGTTGTATGACCTTGTGGAAGGAACTATTATTTTCTCCCAAAAAATCATTTTTTAATCATCCGCTGGACGACAGTTCTGAGATTTGGGTTTTTGCAGACCCTTCTCACTATTTAAAAATTTTACGCAATCATTTCATAGACAATGGACTTGTCTTGCAGAACGGATCTGTGCTCCAAACTGGCATCATCAAAGCTTTCGAGAAGGATTCTGGGGAGAAAAAGTTGTGTCCTAAATTGCTGCCGTGCTATATAGCAATCAAAGGGAATGAGAGGCAAAGTAGGCCCAGCAAAAACTTTGTTTTCAGTCACCACTGCCAAGGATATTGAATATCAAACAGAGCATAAAAGTGCTGGTTTTCTTCAATTTAGTAGATTCATTTTTTTTTTTTTTTTGACATTATGAATAGCAGTTACCCACACCCTGACAAAAGCGAACCTTTAAAATTAGGTCTTGGTATTAACCCCCTTTTTATACAACAAAATGAAATTCTGAACAGAATGAAGTCAGAAATACTGAATCTCAGAGTAATGGGGAGAAAAGATATGCTACCTTTCCATTCTTGTCTCAATTTCTTCTCCTTTCGGTCTCTACGAGGATTTAACGCTTCGTGGAGTCCGTTTCATTTTAGCTACTCGTTTGACTTAAGATGCCCTGGAGAGTTTGTTCTGTCAAATAAGAGGCATAGGTGCTTTATATGACCACCCCTCACCTACGGAATTTATTAGTCGTTTAAAACACATAGTGCTGGCAAATAAATTGCCTAATATGTCCAAAAAGTTAATACAGAGTTTCAAGAAGGTAAAATGCTCCAAACATATTTGACAGCAGAGCTACTAAAAGAAGCTTTCATTACAGCTGATAATCAAGAAATTCTTGATGAAGTATCTGGAGAAATGAACGCAAATGACTTAGAATTAGAAGGTTTAGAAAAAAATTGTAATGAGCCATGGCCGCAAGATTGGGACGACGACATACTTAAAACAGTTCAAAATGAGCAATGTAATGCTGAGAAACAGGCTCTGAGTTATGTCGCAGGTTATATTGCCTATCGTTTACGTGATAAAGATTCCTCCCTCGGAACAATTTCTAGAAATGCCGAAGATTTTCCACCTGCTCAATGGATTAAAACTTTATCACTCGGGGACTAACGGTTCTTTCTCCAAAGTGGATGAGAACGGTAGATCAATATGAAATAATTTTTAAGTCAATTCACGGGACAGAGAGTTCCCGAGAGAAAGGAATAATTCGAAAATTAAAAACTGTAATAAGAAAGATTTCCTGGCACCTGAAAAGAAGCTGTGAAAATTTATTGGCGCATACGAACATTTATCAGAATTTGGTAAATTAATCACAACAAAGATTTAGTGTCGGAAAGAAAATCAAATAATTAAAAAAAAAAAACCAAATGGATAAATTCTGCCGTTAAAAAAAGTAGCACGACGATGTCAATATCTAAACCTGGTGAATATCTTCCTCCTTTTTAACTATACAGGTATGTTAATAAATTTTTCTCTTTCTATTATTATTTACGCCTTCCGATAAAATAAACAAAAACGTTACTTGCTACTCTCTATACGTATATAACGTTCTGAGTTGTGTAAAAAAATATAATACGTGCAAAAGTGTTCAGCTTACTCCGACAGCTAGGACTTCTGCCCTCGGAGGCAGCATCCCAAATCGTCAGTGTACTCCTCCCCAGCAAAGCGACTTGCTTTGGACTGCCTGGTGGGCCAGCCCTTTCTTATTCTCTAGCGCTGGGGAAGTGGAGCCTGTGGAGGGGTTACGATGGAGTGACCAAAGCACTCCCTGCCCCCTTCATGCTTTTGTTTGACTGCCAGACTAGGGATAAAAATGGTGAAAACTAACTTTTTCTATTCTTCATGAAACTGGCTGAAATTTTAACATACACCATAATTGGTTAACAAAAGCTGACCTCTAAAATTTCGCGTGAATCGGTAAAGAACTTTTGAAATTATCCTTTAAAATTTTTAATGGGATAAATCTTTTATGTAGCGCTCTTACTGAGGGTTTCTGGTGAGCTTTGCCGTGCCTCAGTGCGTTTTAGGCTGGGAGAGCTTACTGGTGAAGGGTCACTAAACGGGCTTTGAGCGGTCGCAATGATTGAGTGTGCCAACAGGAGCCAACTGAGTTATTGCCTTCTTTAACGTTCCGACTCTTTTCGGAGTAGATGTTCATGTTTCACTAAATATGTTGCAGAATGCTTTTCATTCTTTTTTACTGCTATTTAGAAAGAAGATGAAGTGTTCATATTCTATTCCCCCCCCCCTCTTTTATCTGCTAGAAAAGATTTCGCTTCAATGTTTGACTTTTAAGTTTGCGTGCTAAATATTTCAATGACTACACTATTCCTTTCAAAATTTTTTTTATTTTGATATTTATTATAACCGCATAATAAAGTTATGAATTCACTCACCGCGAGAAACGTGCTGCAGGATAACAAGCTTAAAATTATTATTTTTAAGCTTTTATCCGATTCGCTTGAAATTTAAGGGGCCCGTTCCTGTTAGTGATTTATGGAGTTGATAAAAGGTTCAGTCAGTTTTGCGAAAAATCCGCAAAAACATACTTTCAACATTTTTTATCGCAGTCTCAGAACCCCATGTCAGATACTTCGTTATCAAACCAAAGCCTCTGGCCAATGTGAAAAGAGGGACTCCTGCTGGCGTGCATGCTTTTACCGTGATCAGTGTTTCTGCCAACCCCCCACGTCACCCCCAAACAGCCGGCCACATGGTGCCTGCCCGCCGGTATTTGCTCCCGGGCTTGCACCTTGCATAGAGTTTTCGACGGCGTTTGTGTCAAATTAAAGTAATCGGCGAATTGAGAGGTCTGCAAAGTTTCTGACTGGTGCAATTATGACTTCCAAGAAAACTATTTAATATGGATTGGCTTGAAGAAAAACTTAACTCACAGTGGTCAGAATGGCTGTTACCTGTTCAGGATGACCCATACAAAGCAAGATGTAAAGTTTAAGAAGTTTCAACTTGAGCAATATGGGCCGCCAAGGGATTTTGAGCCATGAACGAAGTGCTAAACACATAAAAGCTTTAAACCAGGTTTCTGCTTCTCATGCTGTGACAAATGTTTTTACATTGGATACTGCACCACTTCAAAGGGATTGTTCAGAAAAACAAAGTGGAACTTTAGGCAGTATGGCTGCTGCTCCTGATTTGATACAGTCCATGCCATATTCAGCAGATTTTGTAGCAAAGCAGAGTGGATCTTCATCCACTGTATCTCCTACTAATATTTCAATGTTGAACATCACTAGTTTTATGACAAAAGAGTGCATTTTAAGAGCAGAAGTAATTCGGACCACGAGGCTTGTAATGTCAAATTCTTCATACAACTCTTTTAAAGATGCTAGCGATGTATTCCAGCATATGTTTATGGACAGTGATATAGCAAAAAAGGTCAGTCTTGGTGCAACAAAAATGTCATATATAATTTGTTTTGGGCTTGCGCCATATTTTTCTAAATGCTTATTATCAGAGATATCAGGTACCGAATTTGTCATATGCTTTGATGAAGCCCTTAATAAAGTAGCGCAGAAAGGGCAAGTGTATTTGATTGTTAGATTTTGGTCTAAGTCATTGAACCACATTATTTTTTACATACATGTACACATTCAAATACACGTTATTTGAATTCAGTATTTCTTGGCCATGCAAGAGCATCTGATCTCATTGAAAAGTTCCGTGAAGGAGTTTCAGAACTAGATTTAAATAAACTGTTGCAAATTTCAATGGATGGATCCTATGTTAATCATAAATTTCTGTGAGTTATAAGGGAAGATTTGTTGGCAGAAAATGTCTGTGATCTACCTGATCTGGGTTCATGCGGACTGCATGTGGTTCATGGAGCCTTTCGGATAGGCCATGATGCTACTGACTGAAATTTGAATGATATCTTCTCAGCTTTCTATCAGTTGTTCAAAAATAGCTCTGCACGGCGAGCTGATTATGTATCGATAACAGGATGTGAAATTTTCCCTCGTACGTTCTGCCAAGTCAGGTGGGTCGAAAATGTTGCTGTGGCAGAGCGGGCCATTCAGATTTTTATCAACATAAAAAAGTACGCTGAAGAGACAAGTACCTTACCAAAAACTTCAACATGTGCACGTGTTGCAGTAGCATGTAAAGATAACCTAATCCTTTCAAAGTTTGCATTTTTTTCATCAGTAGCTAATGTTTTGGAACCATTTTTGAAAAATTCCAAACAGCTGATCCTGTGATTCCATTTCTGTATGACAGTTTATGTGATCTTGTTCGGCAGTTGATGTCTAGATTTATAAGGAAAGAAGTGATGGAGGAATGTGCAATTCCAGAAAAATTGTTTAAGCTTGACGTAAGTGATAAGGTTAACCACATTTTGCAGTTTACCACTGTAAACTGCAAAATGTAGACATTGGTATTGCTGCTCATGGATATTTGATGAAAAGTAAAACTTCAGAGATTCAGAAAAAGGAATTCAGAGCAGAATGCATGAAATTTTTAGTGGCAACCACACAGAAAATAGTAGAACGAGGTCCCACAAACTTTTCTGCTATCAAAGCAGTTTCAAGTCTGAATCCTAAGCTCATAAAAGTCAAATTCAATAATTTGTGAAAAAAGAACGCATTTGCTGTTGCATATATTGCATGAAAAAAACAGAATATTTTCTGTTTTAGCAGATCGAGCGAAACAGCAATTTCAACAGTTGTGTAGTAGAGCAAAAACTGAACTGAAGGATGTGTTTTCTGCATTCTCAGAAAATAACCGCCTGGATGCATTCTATTCTTCTTTACTTCAGGATAAAGAACATTTCCAGGAACTGTGGGTGGTTGTTAAATTGGTTCTTACTTTATCGAATGGAAATGCGCCTGTTGAAAGTGGTTTTTCAATTAATAAAGACATGTTGGTTGAGAATCTTCATGAAAAGTCACTTATTTCATTGCGTACAGTATACAATGCCATAAAGTCGCATAACGGAGTAGTTTCAGTGCCCATAACTGCAGAATTACACTGCAGTATGTGAGGATGTCTCGATCAAGATATCAGCAGGCATTAGCAGTTCAAAGAGAAAAGAAAAATAAAGAGATACAACTCGTGAAAAAAATCTCAAGGTGTCTGATCAGATAAGTATTTTAGTGCAAAAGAAAAGAAAGTTGTCTCATGAGGTTCTTTTGGAGACAGAAAAATTGACCAGCAAATTCAGGAATTGCTAAAATTGATGTAACTGTGCATAAAATTAACTAGATTTCAGTGATTTTTTCTAGTATTTAGTGTAAAATTTATTGCAAGGAAGCAGTGACTTGTTTTTGTTTCACTTTACATGTGTAGTTATAATGTGTTTACAAAAAAAAAAAATCTGCCCAGATTTATTTGTTAGCCAGTTAGATCTCAATGATTTTAGAGTTGCCTTTGAACCTCAGTCAGTTATTTTCATGAGAAAAAAAAAGACCTCTGGGTACAGATACCTAATGATGAAATACTGCTGTTTTTAAGTTATGTTAATTATTCAGCAGGATAAGCCAAGACCATGCTGGTATGTGCAGAAAATTTCTTTTTCTTTGCTGTTCACCAATTTGTATTCCATATTTTTTAAATAAGAATGTAAACTTCTAAAACAAATTATATGACTCAGTAACTTCGGATAGGTATAATTGTAAGTATGTGCAGCATGTAATATGTTTTAGAATCTGTTATGAGTATAACTGTTTTGCATGTCAAAACACTGCATTACAAGAGTTAAAGCTAGTTCAATATCCTGTTATGGAATTGCTTATTCACAAGTTTCTGCTCAGCTAACTAAAACAATATTTTAATATCTTGCATGCAAATCTGGGGAAGTATCTAATTAGCCAGTATTTTTTTCTCATTATATGTTGTTAAGCATGTTTTCAAAACGCTGTTGCAAACACCTGGAATTTTACTCAAAACCACCTGGAAAACCTGGAAAAGTCAGGGAATTTGATTTCACTAACTAAGTGGGAACCCTGGTATTATACAGAATTTTTTTTTTAACTTGTACGGAACTAGCACGTTTTTGAAAAATTTTACTCCAAATGTACAGAAATCGCACGAAATGGCACAAAATTTGAGTTGTATGGAAGTCGGCTATCACCTTTTTCATTCTGCTTGAACAGCAGAAAAGAAAAAACAAAAGTTTATAAAAAAGGCGAGGGAGTTTGTTTTTGATCACAAAGAATGCGCCAAGGCTGATTGATGGTTCATCGTAGGGGAACGAGGTTGCGGTGGGGATGAAAGCAGGTGGTGGACAGCTCAACTGTCTGCGTCGGAAAAGTCCAACTGGGAGAAATTTTTATTTAAAAAAATTCTCCAATTTTTAAAATAACTGAATGCAAATTTAACAGTAACCAAGCCACGTTAAAATAAACTCCCATGTGAAATTTAGTCAAAATCCGATGAAAACAACTTCAGAAGTTAGGCATTTTCGTTTTATTATTTTTAATGAATGTTCGCTGAAAGCCTGAATATTCCATAGGAAAATTCTAATATTCGGAATTGCCATAGTCCGGATGATTTTGTGCTGTAATAATATTTCCATACCTGCGAACTACTACGGAATGCCCGTAGTTTCTACGGATTTAGTTGGCTAACTACGGACCTAGCTGTCGAAACTACGGATTCTACGAATTTTCATTTTTTTTTTTTAATTTTATTGTTTTATGATATGCACAAGATTCTTAAGCGGACTCGCGGAATTCCGCGGGTTTTTTTTTTTTTTTTTTGTCATCATTTAGATCGTTCTCAGGATCAGCGTAAAACTGAGGACAATTTGTTGCTGGTGGGTGGGTGGAGTTCCGTCTGGAGTCTGTATTTCGTGTCTCAAAACTTTCGAAAATGGTAGTTGAATGGAGTTACAGTAATCGTAATTTTTTTCTCCCGATGTTGCCTTAGTGTAAAGTTTTGTTAAATATGATTTTATTGTATAAAAGAATTTCAGCTTGTAACTGTAGGCAACAATGTGCAAAAACGGAGGTTAGACGGCGAAAAAATTTCCCCGTAATCTCAGACATCAGATTCTTCCGCGAAATCGAGGAACTCCGCCTTTTCGTTATTATTTTGGTTATTCGCCAGATCAATGAACTAGGACACAATTGGGGGGGGGGTAGGCAGGAGATGTTCTTCGGAGGACGGAATTCCATCTTTACGAAAATTTCGAAAACTGAAGGTCGACGGAGTTCAGATTTTTTCTGCAATCTTAATTATTTTCTCGCGATGTCGCCTCTGCCCAGTATTATTGTTAAGTAATATTTAACTGCATGAATATTTGTATTTCAGCTTGAAAATAACGGGAAAATTTCCAAAACCGGAAGTCGGACGTTGCAAAGATTTCTCCCGTAAGCACACTCCCCTTCCCCGCGCAATGTTCCCACTCTCCTGCATTGTTTTATTACTTCAGTTTCAACTTTTAAGAATACTATAACTGAAATATGCAAAATAAAACATACTGATATTATACTAAGCAATTTTATAAAAATAATTTAGTATGAAATATACAATTTGATTTTTTTTTTTTTTATAAGTTTGGCCACTGAGTTTTTTTTTTTATGGCCACTAACAAATTTGGTCTTGGTGGCCAATGTCTACTAGCAAAATTTGTAAGTCTGGATCTTTATTTTACAGTGGCCAGACAGTAACTGTAAGGAAGGCCAGTTGCTCAATCACTGCAACTGCTGCACTGTTGGGATTTCCACGTCAGACTGTTGTGTGTGCAAATCAAGATTACGTTAAATACAAGACGCACCTCCAACAAAAGGGATATATGTGGCCATAAACTTGCAACTGACTCTTGAGAACACACATACTGTCCTGCAACATTTCGAGAAATCACATGACTACTGTGGAACAGATAACATTGGAATATGAGGGTGCATATATAAGTTTATGCACAGACTATCCACTGTACCAGTGCAGGGGTGGGGGGCATGGCAGTGTAGACATACACACTATGTCCCCCTACTGACTGGAAGTCGCTGAAATATTAGGCGGCAGCTTGGAAAGATCTACTGCAATTGAAGTGCACAAGACTGGAAACGGGTCACCTGGTCTGACGAATCGCAATTTCAATCACCCTGATGGGAAGGCTGCCTGTGCGACTTAAACCCATGAAGCAATGGACTTAAATTAAATTGCCAAGTTGGGATCATACAAGCAGGCGGAGATGTAATAGTTTGGGTACATTTACATGGGCTTCCTTTGCGTCACTTGTACCTGTTGAACATTATTGCCGGCCATCTACACCCGCTCGCAATTTATTTCTGCACTCTGATGACATCTTTGAATGGGACACTACCATACTGCATACTTCTTGAATGGCGAACAATTGAGCCCAGGAGCGTTCAGGCAAGTTTACCACACTAGACTAGCCCGCCCTTGATCACCGAACCTCAACCCCTTGAGAATTTGCAGGACAAGTTGGAAAGATTTACAATGGGAGATTCTCAATCTTTCTTCATGGGAGGCAATACTACCTCTGTGTTTTCAACATTTAATTGAATCGTTACCCAGACCTCTGACTGTAGTTGTGAGGGCAAAAGGAGGAGCAACATAATAATTTGTCCATTCAGTTTATAACAATTTTTAAAGAGTATCATTACAATAAATTTGTTGAAAAGATGTAAAAACTTGTTTTAAAAACGAAGATCAGAAAATATTTTCCATAAATCTAATTTCTAGTCTTACTACATTTTAGAACAGAAATGAAAATGGGGATTGCCTTTCATATATAAAAACACTGCTTTAACAATGATGAATAAAACATTCATTTTCATTAATTATATCAATAATTTATATCTCTAACACACATCAGCCTTATACTGTGGAATAAATGCCTGTAGTGGAATGTAGAAATATGTTTGTGGAGCATTGTTAAGACAGTTCCATGTTTCACATGGTGGCCTTGTTGAGTTCCTTACCAGACAGGAGTTTCGATTAGAATATTTAAGGCATGTAAAAACCTGCAGGTGTTGAGAATTCAGAGAGATTTCAATGCTTTATTTATTACAGCTTTTATTTTATTCAAAATGCAAGCAATATTCTGTACATTGTTCCAATGCAGCTGGTTATTCTAATTTTTCTTACTTTAAAACTGAGCAGGATAAAAAACCATCCAACAATTTACTTATATTCCTCACTACTATTAAAGCTTCTTTTCAAATGCACTACATAATTTTAAGAACTCCACAAAATTACACTATCACTGCATTCCTAATTTTATATCTTCTGTACAAAGTTCATAAAGAGGGTTTTCCTCATTAACTGTTTTTTGAATATGCATTTGTCATTGAAAATCCTGCAGAACAAAACTGAACAAAAATGCAAAATCCTCACCTAAAGCCACTCCTTCACCATTACTTCCGTAGAACTCCTAGTTCAACAGTTACTCATTTCCATTGAAAACCATTAACTTTGACTTACCTTGGAAGTGCAGACAGAATCTTGTTACCATCCATTAGTTACCTGCTTCTCAACTGAAAATGTAGACAGACTTACCTGACAATCTTTGAAATCTTTATGACTGCCTCTGCACATTGCCAAAAACAGTTGCTTCACACCAGAAGCTGAAATTTTCTCTGAACTACAAAGTGTACTTGTAGGTTACTTACTGCCCCCATTTTTGCCCAAACTTCAAGCAGACACACATTGACTCCAAATCCAACTTTAACTATGACCTGTTGAGAACATAAGTATAAAACCTTTAAAACATGCTTGAGTTACATAAGGTTTAATTTAAGGGAGCTTTCAACTGAAAACTTCAGTTTTTGTCTGCCTTGAATCAGTAGCCTCCAGAAAAACCCATTTGAAAACCTATCCCTTTACTACTCTACTCTTGCTACAAGCTCAAGAAAATTTTCAAGAAGTTTGAATATCATCTGGCCATCAGTTCCAACCCTTCTATCATCAAATTAATTTTGGATGACAGAGAAAAAGTACTCCCCCCCCTCAATCTTCCTGGAGTTCACCTCATCCCAATCTCAACATCTGATGAAAAACTATAATGGAAGACTTTCCGTGGCATCAACAGCCGTTTTTTGGAGCACAAAAATTTTGTCCATAAAGGAAATTTTGAAACTTCACTGGCATCTCTAACTTGGGAGGACACTTCTGCCGAACCTCTTTGGAATGACACCAAACAAATTGCCCAGTTCATTGATCGTTTTTCATTACGCTATTGGGAAAGTTTGGAAATTTTTTCAGTTCCAAGAATTACAATTCTGATTCCCCTTTCATCATAACACTAGCATGGAAGTCAATTTTAAAAAAGAAATAATGTACACAACTTTATGGATCTGGCAACCATACCATGTTCCATCTGTCACAAGGCTGACTAAGACTGAAGTTATCAGTTGAAAGCTCCCTTAAATTAAACCTACTTACATAACTTAGGCGGATTTTAAAGTTTTTGTGCTTATTATTAACAGCTATGTGCTTTTGTCCATATTTTTCCTATTTTATCATGCTGATATCTTTGTGATTTGGTTTCATGATAAAAGTTCACCTACTTATGCCACTTTAACCTCCATTTCATTCACACTTTTGATAAACACAAAACCAACAAATATTTGATATCCAAAATCATGAGAAAACTAGACTTCACAGATTTATCTGTAAAAAAATTCATAGCAGTTGCAAAAATTGCTCCTTACTGCTGATACAGACAATGCTAGTCAACTTGCAGCCTCAAAATCCTTCAGCTACTGCACAGGACTTACTGCAGTGATCCTTTCCTCATGAAAGATACATACACAATATACTAAGCTGTTATGGATAAGCTCAACATGATCTGCCAAATCAAAGTTGCTAATCATTTAGACTTCACTTATTCTTAAGGTATCACCATTTATGGCGACTTTGACACACAACCCGAGTTTCATTGACATTCGTCACATGCTTCACACAACACCTTCTGAACTTTATAGCCATTATCTTTTTCACTTCCAGGCATTCCTAAAATTGCTCTTCCCATTAATTTTTCGACCTTTCTTCCTCCATCAGGAAGAAAGATCGAAAATTTTTAGGATCTTTCTTTCCTGTCCACCAGGCTGCAAAAATTCTCTAAATTGCACCTCATCACTCATTCTTTCAACAAGGATTAACCACCTCAGAATATTTGTCTCCACACTAAAACAACATTGGTGCCTCATATTATTATGCACAGAACTCAGGTTTCACCACCACATATCAGAAATGAAACAATTACACTTTCATAAACAGCCATTCATGACATTTCTGACAACTCACCAGTCCCGTGAAAACTGCCTTAAGCAGCTAAGACTTTCAAAGCTGAATTCAGTTGCTTCCAAATTTCGCCATCTATTCTGTTAAATCCACAAACTCATTAACTGGTTTAACTTTGTACCATTTAGACTGATCTTGCATTCAGTACAAAGTTTCTTTGCTCATACAACAAAACTTTGCTTCTTTCTTTATTTATAACCAGTTTGAATTCCATACATACTTCATTTATAAATTCAGTGTTAGAACATCTATAACACTAGCCACAACTGTTCGTAATTTACGTGCATACAATTATAATAGGTTGTTTACCTTTTGTTCACATTTCACTTCACGTTTTATTCCTTTGGTTGTCTTGCTTGGTTCAAGCACACCACACCCGTCACCACAACCCAAAGCCATTCCCATGCAGACTGCCTCTAGTACTTTCTACCCCCTCCGGGGTCATCTTCAGGAGGTGTTCTAGATGTTTTCTCTCCCTGCTACCGCAGTGAGAGTGAGAGACACGTTCGTCTTCCTCGCCCCAACATCACTTACGAAAAACTTCCAGCGTGGCTCCATCTTTTATTAACTTTAGTTAACTCTTCATTTTTTCTTCAGTGTGTGTGTGTGTGTGTGTGTGTGTTTTTTTATTATTAGTTCTTTCCATTTTTCATTTAGGATACTTGGGTCATTATTATTACAAATACGATCTCTATTTATTTTCAATCAATACAGACTCTGCAATGCGTAGGTGGCTCTCATTGCGACATGATTTTATTATTTTAATCTCTTCAAAATTCGGGTATGTGTAGTTATCCAGACAGTATTGTATCAGTGCTGTATTTGCTTACCTTCCAAGAATATCTACAGAGATCAATAAATTGTGCCATAAATACGGAATTCAGATGGGAAACAAAGTAATAACAATTAGAGATATGATAATTAATAACACTGAAAATTGTAGTATCTTAGAAGAAGCGGGTGTATACGAAATACCTATAAGTAGAATCCCACCAACATCATATATTGGAAGTACCAAATATCAATTAAAACGTCGCCTACAACAACATATTAAAAATTGGCAAAAAAAAAAAAAAAAAACAGCACTGATCAATACTGCTTGGATAACCACACATACCCGAATTTTGAAGAGATTAAAATAATAAAATCATGTCGCAACGAGACACCTATGCACTGCAGAGTCTGTATTGATTGAAAAAAATAGAAATTGTATTTGTAATAATAATGACCCAAGTATCCTAAATGAAAAATGGAAAGAACTAATAAATAAAAAAAAAAAAAAAAAAACACACAGAAGAAAAAATGAAGAGTTTACTAAAGTTAATAAAAGATGGAGCCACAGTGGAAGTTTTTCATAAGTGATGTTGGAGCGGGGGCGAGGAAGACAAACGTGTCACTCACTCTCGCTACGGTAGCAGGAGAGAAAACATCTTAGAACACCTCCTGAAGATGACCCCGGAGGGGGTAGAAAGTACTAGAGGCAGTCTGCATGGGAATGGCTTTGGGTGTGGTGACTGAATGTTCTAGTTGTTATGAGGTGTTGAGAAGGGGACTTGAAAGAATAAAATGTGTTGTGTGTAAATAGTTGTACATACGTTTTTAATATTTTTGTTCGGCATTTTGCATGTATGTAAAATAGGCAGTTTATGTTCGTTGGTTATATAAAAAGGTTTTGAGTTCAAGAATTGGGGTTTTAATAAAATGTTAATCAACCAACGAACGTTGGGTTTTACACGCTGGTGGGAAGGGTAGGAGGGGAGGAAGATGCTGTTGAGACCTAGAGTCATTAATGCACTTCGTGGACTTGAGCATTCGCCAGGCATTTAAATGAACCTGAAGACAAAAATGGAACACAGCACCAGAGGCTTGAACCAAGCAAGACAACCAAAGGAACAAAACGTGCAGGGAAATGTGTACATAATTACGGTAAGCAGCCTATTAAAATTACTTCATTTATGCTGAACAACCTACTGTGCAACTCAAAGCTTTTAGACATGCCTGTCATTAACATACAGAATAATTGTTCATACTTTCCATAGAAGCACCCTGTTCACTTTGTCACAAGTCTTCTTAAAACCTATATATACAGCAAACTTTTTACTCATACACAAACACTTTTGAATCATGTGTAATGCAGATATTTGATTAGTACAGCTCTTACCGTGGCGCATCGTACTGCGTCTGCAATTCGAGCTGCAGTTGCCACCACAGCGACACAACGAACTGTTACAAATCGGTTACTTGAAGGACAGCTCCGAGACAGACGCCCTGTAGCGTGCATTCCACTTACTCCAAACCACTGCAGTTTGCGATGTCAGTGGTGTCAAGCTAGAGCTCATTGGAGGACGGAGTGGAGATCTGTTGTGTTTTCTGATGAAAGCCGGTTCTGCCTGGGTGCCAGTGATGGCCGTGTGTTGGTTAGGAGGAGGCCAGGTGAGCGCCTGCAACCAACCTGTCTGCAGCCGAGACACACTGGACCTACACCTGGAGTTATGGTCTGGGGAGCAATTTCCTATGACAGCAGGAGCACTCTCATGGTTATCCCACGCACCCTGACAGCACAGTTGTACGTCGGTCTGGTGATTCAATCTGTTGTGCTGCCATTCATGCACAGCATTCCAGGGGTGTTTTCCAACAGGATAACGCTCGCCCGCATACCACTGTTGTAACCCAACATGCTCTACAGAGTGTCGACATGTTGCCCAGGCCTGCTAGATCACCAGATCTTTCTCCAATCGAGCACGTATGGGCCATCATTGGACGACAACTCCAGCGTTAACCGTTCCTGTATTGACCGACCAAGTGCAACAGACATGGAACTCCATCCCACAAACTGACATCCAGCACCTGTACGACACAATGCAGGAACGTTTGCGTGCTTGCATTCAACATTCTGGCGGTTACACCAGTTATTAATGTACCAGCATTTCACATTTAAAGTTACTCTTCTCGCGCTTACAATAAGCTGTGATCTTGAAACCTTAATCGATTAAATATGTTACCTATACAAATGTATTGCCGCCATTTTATTCCTCTACAACTATTTTTTCGTGGTGTTCGGATTTTTTTTTCCGTCAGTGTATAAGACCTCAAAAATTGGGAAAGTGTGTTTTTTCTCGAATTCGGGCGAGGGGAAAGCACGAAGGGGTACGCACCTAATTTCAGGATTTTTTTTTTTCCCCAAGGGACAAGTTTCTACAGTATAAATTGCAACTTTGTGTATGTTTCCTGAGTTTCATAAAAAAAAAAATCACAAAGTAAGACAAAATCAGCATCCGATCATCAATGTTTAAAGGGCTCAAGTAAAGAATGTGACTACTGATGGCAAGAACTCAGGTTCGAGCCTAGGTGGTGGCAGATGTTAACAATCACTGAATATCCACCATGCCCCGGATGAGCAAGTTAAGCAGATGGCCCGCAGGTACTGACCCCAAGGTTAAAAATAAGGATGTCTGTTCCTTTCCCCCTTCTCTCTGTCCACCTCTTCTGGGTTCCACTGGCGTGTACGGTGGCACCATCTACTGTGCTCATTCTGACCCATAGAAACATACAAACTGTTCTGTCTAAATCGCTAGACTTAACCAACATCCTTCCTTTTCCATAATCCTGCCCAATAGGCTGCAACAGCTGTAGGTGGCAATATCACTTGCTACTTTCTCTTAACATCCCCAGATACAGGTCCTTCACTTTCACTAAGAATTAATTTTAATGCTACCCACCACTACAGTACATCAAACCTTTTCAACAACTCTTACAGATTCAGTCATTCACAGAACAAATCAGAGTTGTGCTGATGCCCATCAGAATCCGTTAAACTTTTCTTTCTTTCATTGCATGCCTTATCCTATTACTCTTTCTCCAACCTGCAGTCAGCTTCTTTAGCAACATT
Organism: Macrothele yani; assembly: GCA_039090855.1. NCBI lineage: Eukaryota > Metazoa > Arthropoda > Arachnida > Araneae > Macrothelidae > Macrothele > Macrothele yani. The sequence continues at coordinate 12,498,507 of CM076996.1, forward strand.
AAAAGGCAATGATCAGATCCAAAATCAACATCTCTTACCACGTGAATGTCAACATGTTTTTTAGGTACCAATTATAAATGACAAGATCCATTGCACTTTTCTCTAAATATGATTCTCCCTCGCACGTGTATGGACGCATTTGCTGTTGAAAAACATAGTGTACACATAAAACCCCATTCTCAATACAAACTTCTGATAATCTTCCATTGTATCATTAACACAAGTTCATTCAACCTACCCAGAACGTTTCTCAGATTTCTCATTCTGAACAACTACTCCATCACTCAAATTTTGTGTTACTGTTTAGCTCCAAACTGGTACAAAAACAAGTCTTTGCTCATCCCAGAAACGGCCTTTCTTATTAAAAAGGTAGAATCACAATGAACTACTACAAGTACTATTCTTGCAAACGTGCAAGACTTACTCTGCACTATTCAACATTCATCTATGTTATTTCTCAGCAAAACTTTCAATTCTAGGTATGATTCATGCACCAAACAACCACAACATATCAGAAAAATAATGACCAATGGCATTAAGTAAACCCTCCTGCCTAAAGAAAAAGCAGTCTGTGAATATGCTGTCTTTTATTTGTATCATCATCCAATCTAGAATCGCAGAATACAAAACACGTCAGAAAAGGAATTCCATATATTGCTATTAATTTTCACATAATCACAAACATCAGCAGTGGAACAATGTAGAGCATATTGCTCCTCTTATAAATGAACAAGAATTTATGCTACAGGTGAAAGCATAAAAAAACCTTTCCGACAACACCTGCACATCAAATGTATTTTAGTTTACAATACTACTTTACAATACTCTGCAAATATCTTTTAACAGCAGATACAACAAATTGCACCATATTAGATCCAAAACACGTTCTTCCATTGCTGCTTACCATGGCTATAGAATATACATGCCAAAAGATCTACAAAAAAATGTTTTAAAACTACACAGTAAATTAATCATGAATTAAAAAAAAGTATTAGTCATATTAAGACCCAAATGAAATGGCAACCATGACAGCACAGAAATACTAAAAACAGTAATTCCTTTGTTTTCGAAATAATCAGGATATATGGCACTATTACTGAACAATCAAGCTTTTGCTCAAGAAACACAAAAATGTATTTCTTTGTTCTTAAAAATGACCAGGATTTGGCAACATTACTGAACACAGAGTTTTGCTACAAATTTGTTTCAAGAAACAATTCTCTTGAAAAGGTCTTCAAGGTTAACTGCTCAAAGAAAGATGCACCAAATTTTAACTGGGGAGATAACCCCTTCTCTATTTCCACATAACACGAATCGTGGATTTCTTTCACACTTCAAACTGATTCTTTGCTTTTCCTGATAGCTGAATTATGTTCTACCAAAATTCCTGTGCTTTTCCTTTTACTTTCATTTCAGATGGAGCTAAAACTAAACACCTCAGCATTATTTCAGTGTAGTCAGAACAACCCCAAAACATAAATCTCCACCCCCTGCTGCTGTTTTGTTTCATATTGGCATATCTATAAAAAATCTGCATTCCACACAATATCAAATTAGTTATTTAAAAAGTAATGTACCAGCAAAATAAATTGAACTTCTTATATAAATTTTCTTCTAAACTACCAAGTTCTGACTGCCATACATCAAAGCATAAATAACATATTATAAAGATTTAAAACTTTTGCATTTTTGAACTTCCCTTTTTGTTGGTAAAGTTCGATTAACACTTACCGCACGTGGGCTTGGCTTTCCATTCTTATTTCCGTTATGTGGATGCGGCATGGGGGTTTTTCATTTAGTTGCGGGTCCACTTCACCCCCCCCCCGTTGGTATTTGTCTGGCTCGTCACTAAACAAGTTTTTTTTCCTTTGCTGCCTCCTCATTTACTTCAATAATTTTTCATAACCCGAGTACTTTCGGTAATAACCCATTACCGTCATCTAGGGGACGTTTTGCTCCGACTAGCACGGACCGTGTCAGCTGGGCATTTCGGTGGTTCTTGCGGGCTGCTTCTGTTATCGGCTATTGCTTCTTCTTGGGCATTGTGGCGCCATCTCTTGTTGGTCACTGATCTCATTTTTCTAACTTTTTCATTTTTTTTGCTCAATTTTAATTAAATTTCTCCAGCTGTTTCTCAAAATATTAGGGTCATTATGGTTGCAAACTTTTGCCCTATTTTTTTCAATCATTACCGACTCTGCTATTCTGAGGTGTTTTTCGGATTTACAGCTTTTAATGATTTTTATATTTTCGAATTTAGGATATTTTTGGTTAGCCAGACAGTATTGAATAAGTGCTGTTTTTTCTTCTTTTTTCTGCCAATTTTTTAAATGTTGTTTTAATCTGTGTTTAAGCTTATTTTTGGTACTTCCTATATAAGCCATTGGAGGATTTTCAGTAATAGGAATTGAGTAAATACCTGCTTTTTCTAACATTTTTATTTTTTCATTATTTTTTATTACCATATTTTTGATGGTATTTACTTTTCCTCCAATTTGAATGTTATGCTTTTTACAAATATTATTAATTTCATTGGTAGTACCTTTAATGTAAGGTAAACCATTTAAATATTTGACTTCTTTTTTATTTACTACAGCATTATTTTTTATTTTCTTTATTACTTGTGTTCCATTTTTTTATTAAATGGTTGGGATAACCAAAGCTACCTGCAATTTGTTTTTATGAATTTGATTTCTTCATTGATGAACTGACTATTTTCAGAATGCGTATATGCTCTTTTAATTAAGGTTTTTAGACTATTACATTTTTCAGGATAAGGATGTGCCGAATTGTACGGGATTAGAACAGGAACAAATGAACTTTTCCGATAAACCCTGTATAGTAACATATCTGTGGATTTGATAACTTGTACGTCCAAAAAGGCTATTGCATTAGAAGAAGCGATAGCCGATAACAGAAGCAACCCGCGAGAACCACCGAAATGCCCAGCTGACACGGTTCGTGCTAGTCGGAGCAAAACGTCCCCTAGATGACTGTAATGGGTTATTACCGAAAGTACTCTGGTTATGAAAAATTATTGAAGTAAATGAGGAGGCAGCAAAGGAAAAAAACTCATTTAGTGACAAGCCAGATAAATACCAACGGAGGGGGGGATGAAGTGGACCCGCAACTAAATGAAAAACCCCCATGCCGCATCCACATAACGGAAATAAGAATGGAAAGCCAAGCCCACGTGCGGTAAGTGTTAATCGAACTTTACCAACAAAAAGGGAAGTTCAAAAATGCAAATGCATTAATGCACGTTAAAAAATAACCTCCAATATCGGAAGTAAATTGAAGATTTAAAACTTATTTCACCAAGAAATTGACTCCATGTAGAGCATTCCTTAAATGCAAGAATTTATCGGTACCACATATCCCTATATTATATTAGTCACTTCCAAGTCGTACTTTTAAAATTTAATTGCAATTTGAAATAATGTACCCAGCAAGGAATGTTACCAACATAAGAGCAGCAGCTTACAACAGTGCACATACAGTAACTATCAAAACACAACCTGGAATTATTTTTGCCTAACACACACTACACACACATTTGAACTTTCATACAGAAAATGTTGACCTAAGCACCTGAAAACTACACACGCAATTTAGTGCTCTGTTATATATCTACACTTATAACAAGATATTTTTCCGCTAATGTACCAGCTCAGGTATTCATTACTTAGCAGCTGCATCCACCATTCTGAGTTCTGAGCTACATACCAGGCTTCAACTTCACTGATGACAGCATTATCAATAAGCAAGTATTAACCCTGCACAGATTTCTTCATATTATGAAAGTATAATGGTGATATAGTTAAGAATAAAGTGCATGCTGTAGTGTTTAAGTGTTACACTTGGTGAACAAACCAGGGTATGAAGGTTATGTTAGCTGATGCATTCCCAGCAAGCACTGTGTAAAGGACCAGCTCCTTTGGTCAACAGTAAAACACTTCACAACAATTCTACCACCTTTTGATAAATGACCTGTGAAAATTATATTACTTTGCAGCTCCCAAACTAACATACATCAATGTTTTGAAGAATGCTTAACACCCACTCCCTCTGGTGGTGAGCAAGGAAATTTGCATTACTTGCTTCCTTTCTTTGGTTTCTGGATTTACAGGGACTAGCTGGTTAATTAAACTCTGACCACATGTACTACTTATGGTATATCATGACCAAAATGGTATAGGCTGGAGCCCCGACTATAGTGGGGAATTGGTTGCAGTACATACTAAATTAGGGACTGTCCAGGTTTGAGTGACGAGGCAATGTCCATTTTTCACAGATCACGGGGACCCACATTTTACATACTCAGCCCCCATGATTATTTGCAACACTCCTTTTGTTGCATTTCTCAGGTGGTAAAACAAATCCTAAAAGCAACTTGACTGTGACTTATACATTTATACACCATCACATATTATGCTGCAAACAGACCTATGGTTAATGTTCACTTAACACATTACCAACTGTCACATGTTTGTCATCAACCGTTATCTCCGATACTTTTGTGAGTATATTAATAACAACAACTGTACTGGTCTGCATTCTCTTGGATCATCAATTGCTAGTACATTCACTGTTAAACTGTCTTTTCCAGCTTCTTAAATTCTTGTGCGATGGGCACTATTTCCGACAGCTTTGCAAATGAAAAACTTTATTCCATGTCATACTCCTTCTCCAGCATGCTATCACTAGCTACTTTCTCCTCTTTAATACCGAAACTAATAATAATGCTTTTGTTCTGCCAAAACTCCAAAGTAGTTTAAGATTTTTGAATTAGTGAAGATTAGAAATACAAAAGGACAGAAAGAAAATAGGGATCACACTTTATGCCAAATTAAAAGGATAACAATACCAATGGGAAATGAATCCCCATTAAAAAAAAATATTCTTGAAACTTTAGTGTTCTGAATGGTTTAACAGTAGCATGCTCTAACGGAAATCGGGACTAGTGGGTTTGATTCCCACTCCAGGGCAATATTTTAAAGTTTTCTGATAGGATGGCTATGTGGGAAACAGTGGAAATACACAACCTCTGGGCCAATGATATTTAGAAGGATAACAATTAGAAAATATCTGGCATAAGGAATCTGAATCAATCTTCTTCCTTGCATACACAGTCAAACCAGTTATCTGTTAAAATGTTAGGCATGCAGCGGGTTGGGACACTTATTCAGACATTCAAAAGTATGCTAATTAAAAATTTCATTTACAATAATGTGTGAAAATACACTAAAATAAATATTGGTGGCTCGTTTTGTCCACAAAAAACTTTCTTGGCCAGTATAAAAAATTATTTCATACATGTAAACAAAACAAAAACATACATAAATTGAAGAAGAAATTATCAAGATCCAGTTGACAAATACTTCACACAAATGCATGTTGGAGGTGCTTAGCATTTCCATTAACAGAAATCATTGCTGACATACTTCCCAACTCATAGGCTCATTTTAAAATGTTCAGCTCTCCCCCTCCCAATTAGGGGTTTAACAACCACAGTGAGCAATTCGATAGGCTATAAGCAGTTGCCTGCCCCCAATTTAGGGCCACAGGTTCCAGGGAAGGAAGAGAGCCAGTGCTGCAAGATGAACACAACACCCATGGCTCACCGGGATTTTAATTCTGACCCATCTTGGGCGAATGGTCAAGAGCCAGCGCTTAGGCCGCTGCGCCTGCTTTATCAGAACAGTGAATACTTGCACATTTGTAAAAGAATGAAGTAAAATAGGGTTTTCAGCCATTGGTGAAAATGAAATAGTGGGCTCAGCTGATAACAATGAAAATAATGTCTTATTTATCATAAACAGTTCCAACACTTTGATTTCTTTTTAACACTGGAGAACACTACACTGGCAGAAAAAAATTCCCTAAGTGAAACACATTGCACATTACTTTTAAACTGAGATCCACATATCAAAATGAGTCTTGTAGCGAGCTTGAAAAGCACGACTGTCTTAGTCATAAAAAAATATAAAGCAAAAAGGACTATTAACAAGAGCTTTGCATAAATAGCATAGTGTTCTTGCACCTGATAAAAAAAAAAAAAATGCAAAATTGAAGTCACATATTAACTGTTACTACAAACAGAAGTTGACACTAAGTGTGATGAAATCAGTTTTCTGGCAAAATAATTTCAATGGAAAAGCAACTACATTCATGTCAGCACTTATTTTTTTTATGGCTACACCCTTAAAAAGGACAAAGGCAAGTCAGGCCAATTCATTTACTTTCTCTCAGTGTTAATAACCCCCATGAGTTAACAAGGCAATAAAGAAGAACACAATATGCATGTCTTCACCCCAGGATACAAACCTAACACAGAAAGTCACAAGCCCATGTCTCATGCCACTTAACTGGGTGACTGACACTCATGTAATTGATCAAGGTGCACATGACTAGCATAGCTGCATCATGATCTGATGTTAGCAACTACATAATTGATGGGCAAATTAGCATTTGTTATGTAGTACCTTCTGAAAGTTCTGTTTAAATCTGAATACGAAGCAATCTTCTTTATCTTCTGTTCCAAAAATGAATAATTCTTCCCAATCTTAGGGTAGAGCATTATTAAAACTTGCGGACATAACCTGAACAAAAAGTGTTTGGAAGTTGGTGTGAGAACTGACATAACTCCACTACTATCTTCACTTGATTTATAAATGCAGACTCACAAATTATTGCAGCCATAATCTGAATCACTAGCATACTCAACTTCCCGTAACAGTGAGAAAGAAGTAGTCGCAACAACTATTTGTTTGAAAATCAAAACATTTCTCTGAATGCAAGGGAACTAATTGATGTCTTGAGAAAAAAAAACGAGAAAAATAAGTGTTCATTTAGAAAGCGAAAGAGCAACACATTGAAAATGCTTTTGTTACAATGGGTGCCAACAGGAACTGAAATAAAAAAAATGTTTCTGGGTTTAAGTTTCCAACCAAGTGGTCTGTATAGTTACAACCTCCACTACAGAAATGCAAACTTAACTGTCCATTTCTGACAAATGAAGGTTCTGAAAAATGCAGGTTTTAAAGCATTTCAAAGCCTACAGCAAGTCCAATTCCACTAATGAGATTATTTACATGGAAACCTACGTTCCTGTACAGTTGTCAAGATAGGGTAAGCATTAAACAAGGTTTTAAACCATGGGTTACACTCTCTTTTGAAACTATGGGCTACACTCTCACAGTGAAACCAAACCCTCCTGCAACAGGGCTTGAAAAATACCATGCCCGAGATGCCCGGGGCATGTAAATTATTGGCCTGGGCAAGTAAAAAAATCTAGTTGCCCGATAAGGGAAAAGAAAAAAAGTTTAGAATTGAGAATTTTCTGCTCTAGAAAAAAAAAAAAAGACTGCCGTCGTGAGTTTTTCATTTTACTGCGTTGTATTATTGTTACGGAATGAATATCAAGGCCAGGAGAATAGCGTTTCTTTAATTATATTATGTTCTACGTCCAGAAATTGGGAACATACGTAGTTTTTCTTCAGATGTTGTTTACAGTTAACAACGGGAGCATGCCTCAGATGAAACTAGACTCCGGTGTTTAGTGACAAAATGCGCAAATTGCCATCAAACAGGAGGACGCAACTGATGGGCAAAAAACCTGTGCTTTATGGGGAGGGAGTGACAACGGAATATTTATTACACATCCACGGGTGGGACAGGGTCTCCGATTGTGCAAGTGAGGGAGGGGAAAGTGGAAGCTTCCGCCTGCACGTGCTCTCTCTCACACACAAACTGACAGCGGGACTACTGAAACAACAGCTAAGTTTCGTTTAAGAATGGGCCTGCACAATGCGTTCCACTTAACTGGCAAAAGAGCAAAAATTAACAACGCAGATAACTTAGTTTATCCGAGAGAACAGTATTCGTGTTAGTTGCGGTTCATGTTAGCTGTGGATATAAGTTGTATTTAGTAATAGATAAATTTTTTTTTTTTTTGGGAAAAGAAAAAAAAATCTAACAATGAGAATATATCTCATAGTAAGCAATTATATGAAATTCCCGATCTGTTCGCAGTAGTTACAAATTTGTCTTCCGCACTGTTGAGCGACGTAATTTCAGAATCGGAATCTACATCGTTGGCAAAATCTCAAACTTATGCAAGCGGACTATGATAAAGTTGAGAAGTCTTGGATAAAAACATTTAATGCGCTAAAGTCAAATGACAAGGCTATTATGTGGTGCACTGTTTGTGAAAACCATCCTAAAATTGCTGATACCACCAGTAATGTTTTCACGCAATGTGGGGTGTCAGGTGATAACATAGTTTAATAACTAAGTGCACCCAACAGTAGTCGAAAACATAAGTTTTGCCTTTGTTTCTAACCAACAATTTTTGGGATATTTTATGATGCAAAATCACTTCTGTTTGCAAAAGAGAAAAGGGTAAATAATTTTTACATTCAAAATTGTTAAAAACTACTTAAACTGCTATACAGTTAACTATGATTAATTTCTTTTTGTAAAACACAGGACATATATTAAAAATTCTTGAACATGGCATCATCACTAAATTCCTCAAATGCCATTACCTTTCTTAAAACTTGAGATATATGCTTTTGTGCATTTTGAACACAGACACTTTAAAATGGTGATGCAAAAGTTGTATAAAAAGTTTATCAAAATTTTTAACTTTAAAAAAAATGAGGCTTTTGTTTTGTTATCTTAAAATATAAATTTTTCTGGGCATGTAGATTTTACTTCTGGAAAAGTAAATATTTTCTGCACATGCCCGGCCAGGCATGTAACTTTTCAGACATTTTCCAAACCCTGGCAATAAAGTGCCTGCTTAAAGACAGGGAATCTGTCTCCCCACTGGACACACCTGGAGTTTATGCTATTCCCATTTAAACTTCCTCTGGTCTCTCAGTGTATATTGGAAGCACATAAAGAAGCATCAATACAAGAATTAGTGAACACAAAAAAGATGTTTTCCAATGGTCTTCCAAAGACAACATTATCTGCACTAACCCTTGAAGACACCTCTGCAATTCCCCTTTGGAAAGAAACAAAGTTGCCCCATTCATCAACAAAGCATTCTCTGTGTTTCCAAGAAAGCATTGAAATTTTGTTCACCAAAAACTGCAATTCAGAGACCCCTCATCAAATCCTATTTATTTGGATCTTTCTACTAAAATCTGGCAAGAGCTCCAGCACCCCAATTTCAAATTGAAGTTCTGACCACCAGTCCATCCAGTCGATCGCGGGTGATCAAGGTCGTAAGATGACCGAAAGCTACCGCTAAATGAACCTTTTCACCATACATGACTGTGTTTTCGCTCGATTTGTTTGTGCATTAAATAAGTTCAGGAGAACTGTTTGCTCTTACATGAAGTTTTGTGGCACAGTTGTTATGTGAAGTCAACTGAAAACCAACGCTCAAATGATTTCGGCTGCTAGAAATTGAAATATGGAAGCCTGTTTTAATTTTTTGCAGGAGAAAACCTTAAAAAAAAAAGTTGCTTATCGAGATGAGGAACAATCAATCACTCTTTCAGGTTTGTAATGAGACACTCAGGCTGAAATGACAAATGACATGTACTACAAATCCCAAAACATTTCTTCAGACATAATGTGTGTATGTTATGTATGTATTCTCAGTCCAAGTCTTTTCTCGGAGTCAAGCAAATATTTTCACATTAAGGTGAAAAGAATAAAGATAGGTGATGGACTGAAAGCACATTAGGAAGCTAATAATACAGTGGCTATTAATGCTACTGGAGATTAAATGTTTCAAAATATACTTATCTAGAAAAAGAGGCAAAAAAAAAAAAGAGTTACCTTGTCCATTATAGTTGTATACAACTGAAGTGACATTGGCCCGTATATCACTATTAACCTGTTAAAAAATGTACATTTAAGAAAAATAACAAAGAATGCACTAAACATACTTTAGGATTTATGTGTATTTTTCACATATATAACAATCATGACAGGTAGCCTTGCAACTAATTTGATCATGAGGAAAAAGAATACACACACAGGGGTTCTCAAAGAGTCAATGAAAAATGCATTCATTACCCTCACATGCAACTCATAGTGCATCAACAGAGTATTAACCTAACATGAGCTACAAAAATGCATTAAAAGAGTAATATTCTGGCCAAACATGGTGTTCAAATGACAACTCAACCAGACTTTCATACAGAAGAATTTCTACAAAATAGTTAAAGTGATTCATAATAAATAAAATAATTAACACTTAATTGCAAACTTATGTAATTTGGTATTCTATTTTCAATGTATGGACGTGTTTTTGGATATTTAAAATAATAAACAGTTCACTGGTTATTCTATTTAACACAAAACAAAAATTCACCCAGACTGAAGTTATGTGAATCTTGGAATTCCATCAGCATTTTTCCAGCACATAAATGCTGAGATTCTATGAACTCCCAGGATTTCACTAGCACTGAAAGCGAATGCATAATACACTGCCGGACAATTGCTAAGGACGGATGACACTAGCAACGATAGCAACCATAAAATGGAAGGCAGGAAAATGTGGAAATTAGCATAAGTGCCGGATACAGTAAGACGTGTTGTGCGTATGCAAATTTTGGATTGCCGAACTTGTTCGTGACGTCATAGCGCTGATAAGAGATATAAACGATTTGACGCGTATTGACCGTTGTTGTTCAAACACAAAGTTGAAAGGGAAAGAATCAATTGACGAACTTGCAATTTTCAGTATGTCTTCCCGACATCACCTAGATGATTTTACGCGTGGCCGTATTATTGGCAAGATTGAAGAAGGGCAAAAAATAACAGATGTTGCCAGGGAGTTCGACGTCAGCCACAGTGTTGTTTCAAGGCTTTGGAAATCATTTCAAACAAATGGAGAGTGTAGCAAACGTCACAGGGAGGTCGTGTTCGCAGTACGACACCTGCAGAAGATCGGTACATAGTGCTATCAACAAAAAGACATCGGCGCAGCACAGCTAGTGAGGTAGCAAATCAGTTTATGGCTGCACTGGCAAGCGGATCTCCCGAAAAACTGTCGCCAGGCGTTTGCATGAAGGAGGACTATACGCCCGCCGTCCTGTTGTGTGCATCCCATTGTCCAGACGTCACCGTACCGCCAGTTTGCAATGGTGCCATCAACATCGCAATTAGACTAATAACGACTGGTCTGCTGTCCTCTTCTCAGATGAGAGTAGATACAGTCTATCGTCTGATTGTCGACGACAACTGATCTGGCGTGATAGTGGTACTGCATATTGTGCAGCAAACATACAGGAAAGGGATCGATATCCGACATGTAGTGTCATGGTATGGGCTGGCATCATGATCAATGGCCGTACGTCCCTCTGTGTGCTTCCAACCGGGACTATGACTGGCCAACGATACATTAATGATGTTCTGCTACCTCATGTTTGCATGTTCCGTGGTGCTGTCGGTGATAGATTCATTTTCATGGACGACAACGCAACATGTCATCGAACAGTCTCTGTCCAGGAGTGTCTTGAGAGAGAGGATATTCAACGCCTCGTATGGCCAGCACGTTCTCCAGATCTGAATCCCATTGAAAATGTGTGGGATGCTTTGGGGTGGAGTCTTGCTGGTCTCCAATGTCCTCCAATAAACAAGGACACCCTCATCCGTGCACTGACAGAGGAATGGGATAAATTATCCCAACACCTGCTTGATAATGTTGTGCAAAGCATGACACGACGTGTGGAATCTTGCATCACCCTCCATGGTGGCCATATCCCGTATTGACATCTTACGCTGGAACGCCTGCGGACGGTAATTGCATTTTTTTCAGGTTTACGTATTCTGCACAAAATGGCCTGTTTGTCCCTTGAACACGTTCCAAAGCCTTCTGGATTTCAGAGCACAATAAATTGTCTTTCTTGTAATGTCCTGGCATTCTGACATTTTATTTCACTTGGCATCCAACCACACTTACTTTTTTTATGCGCTATATAGCCGTTTATGATCCGTCCTTAGCAATTGTCCAGCAGTGTACATTTGATAGCTACACATGGCACAACTGACATACAATTTCCCAACAAGTCATGTTGCACATACCCATGCATTATTCACTTACACCAAATTATGTGTTCTACAGGTTAACGTGAAGAGTAAACCTATGAAACTATGCAATCAATTTATATACAAAAGTACATCTTCAACTTTTTCTTTTCATATAGAAAGATCCGTTTTTTTGTTTTTTTTTGCATATGTAAGATGACAAGTCTGGTTACTTCATTTTGTTTTAAGGTTTGGTGAGATTACTCCAAGCAGCATTTAAGTTTATAAGGTCCCTCCCCCAGCTTAATTTAGCCCACTGGATAGCAGTGGAGGAGAACCAGAGCCACAAGAACAAACATAACATCTATGCCTTACCCCAAAACTTGAACCCAGCCTCATAAGAAAAAAAAAATAAGTGATAAGGACACAAACACACTAAATAAAAGTTATGAAAAAGGAACTTGCAAGACACCTGGGGGGAGTGGAATGATGTGTGTGTTGTGTTTAATTGCAGAAGACTCACAAAACGAACGTAACTATTAGACCTGTGCTAGCCATAAGCACAAAAAAAAAAAAAAAACAACTGAAACAAATAACTAACAAAGGGGGGGTAAAGACATACAAGAACTTACATTCTAAAGCCAGTTGTATTCATGACTTTTCTCAGAGGTTTAATTTTTGTACGAGAAACAATGCATGTTTCTCCAGTATTTATACAGAAATTACATTTTACAATTTAGCGCAAGCTAAATTCTTATTTGTGCAATGAAACGTTATGAACACACAGCGTAAAATGAAGTTTGGAAATTTAAGGTGTTCGGGTTAGTCTGAAATGACTGAATTTACACCTCTGCTGAAAATTTTTTTATATAAATTAAACAGGAAAAAGAAAACTATGTTAAAACTTAACTTACCTGCTTGGAAAAAAAAGCCATGGACAACTTACCTGTATATAGTTCAGAAAAGTGATATACATATAAACATGTATATATCTTTAGATAACGTTTACAGGAAGTTCAAAATCTCATAGTAATTTTAGAGAAAAATTAAAATGACAAGATAATTTTTTTTAAATATCTTTTTATTGGAAGATATTTGAATTTCTACTTACCTGTATATTATACTTCCGGCATATATTTCTGGGCCTGTTTGGTTATTTGACTGAAACAGCAGACAAACAAAATTGCCAATGTGCTTTCAATAAATATCAGCTAGCTAGCATAAGACTGCCCGTTAGTGTTCTTTACAAAAATTGTTTTATCTTCTGTGTTCAGTAAGAAGATTCTATGAACTTGGTATTTTTATCAGTCAACATATTCTTGATAGATACTACTGAATGATATGTGAAGATATAGAACTGATGTTAAGTCACAATAAAATACGGAACACAATTTCTATTCTGAAGCACATGAACAAATATGATGCCTAGCACTGAACTTTTACTGGATTGTTTAGAGATGTGTTTTTTTTTTTTTTAAAGGCAAAGGGTACCAGTATTTTTTGGAGGTAGCCATTTTGAGCTGAACTTTCTTGTAATATGTCAAGAAACCAATTTTTGATTTATTCTATGTGAAATTCTTTCAAAGTCTAACTTCAATTAATACAATATGACCTCATATTATCGTCCTTCAGTCATTTGAAAAGAAATTTGATGTTGGGCTGTGCATACAACATATTATTCCAGTCACACTGAAGCAGAACGGAAGAATATATTAATTTTCTAAAAATACTGAAATTAGAAATATAGTTTTAATTTACACTATATGGCACAAGACAGACCATTGTGGAAGAAACTTGGGGAGACTGTCCAGCAGTGGATTGATAATGGTTGACAATATAACATGTAAAAAATTATTAAATATACAAGTATATTTGATAATTTTCATGTATTCTGGAGAGTTATTCTGCTCTTTCTGGACAAGCAGGTCTACATTCTAAGTTTCATAATTTTCTTAAAGGATTTTCGCATGTTATGTCATTTTATGCGGAGCAGACATGGTACCTTAGCTCCTCCTACTTAAGTGCTGCGCTTGCGCTGGTCAGCCATTTATATGTCTGTTAGGAGGAAGACACTGCATGTGAGTAAGCTCTTGCCTTTGTACATTTTTTCTATCTTGTTTTAATCGTGTTCGACAAATAGCGGTAAATTTATTTTTCTTATTTGGCAATTGTGCAAAATGTTTCTAACTTTTTGAGTTTTTTCCTTAACTTAATCTTGGAAACTGTACGCGTATCGTGCTCTTTGTTAGAGCAGTTTGCTGTTTAATCGGCCTCGTGGTCAACGTTGTTTTCGTAGTTGGTTAGCGCAAAATTCTTATTTCCTATACACTTAAAAGCACTCCTGGAATATTTTGTAAATATTGCAACTATTTTTTAACTTTATGTATTTTTTCCAAAGCATTCTTTCATTTCTTTTGTTCTTATAACTTTCGTTTTTGTGGGAGTTGCATGTACAAAAGTTCGTATTTGCTTGCATGTTGTAAGTTTCATTCTTTTATTTTTATTATTATTGTATTTTCGGAAATGCATTTTCCCCCAAGGAAAGACATTATTTAAGAGCTTTTAGTACTTCGTTTCACATTTGCAACTTCACTTGGGTGGTATCGGATGCTCAACCACGTGCTTTAACCGAATATTTCTGTTGGTTTGCTCAAGCCTTCTCAAAATTTGTGACTTTTTTTGAAAACAATATTCTGCTTTTTGTGATAAGTATGGGTTGGGCCAGGAAAGCGATAGATGCATGCAAAAAATTTAGCTAAATTATTTTTTTTTCCGCACCATTGAGGGCGGTTATGTTAATTAAAAATTATTGTTTCCTTATACGTGCATCTATGGCTTTGCAGAAACCCATTTCCAACTAGGTCTTTGTGGAAGTGAGAAAATGCAGAGTTGTAATGGTCCTTGATAAAGCCAAGGCTCGGCATTCTCGTTTTGCCACTATTTTTTTACTCATGCCTGTTGGGTTTTGAGGCTTAATTTGTAGTTTTTGTCCTAGTTAAATAATAATTTTTGTTCTAGTCTCTGCTTTGTAGTTCGTAATTTCTGAATATTCATCAGAGCTGTGTTGCACGTCATGATCTTCAGATTGCCTTTTTTTTTTTTTTTTTTAATTTGGTTTTAAATTTTAGGATGCATAATTTGCCTTTAACTGTGATATTGGGTATATATATAAATTTCCTACCACAAAAAAAAAAAAAAACGTTTGCGTTTGTCGCATGTGTTTTATTTCACTGCT
The DNA here is from genome assembly GCA_039090855.1 of Macrothele yani. NCBI lineage: Eukaryota > Metazoa > Arthropoda > Arachnida > Araneae > Macrothelidae > Macrothele > Macrothele yani. Next base: position 12,513,736 of record CM076996.1, read on the forward strand.
AATCACTGGAAGCTGTATTATTGTCACAGTGTACCAAGGACAGAAACATATCACTTCTTTAATTATAATGCTCTAGGTCCAGATATTGGAAGTTTTGCTCCAATGTTGTTTATAATCAGAATACTAGTTTTGCTCCGCTCCAAATGTTGTTTATCAGAGTTGGATTTACTTTTTTTCGTTGCATAGCAGTACTGCTATGCAATTTTTTTTTTGTGTAGCAGTTTTTAAATATTGTGTAGCACTGGCATACGTGCAATATATCATGGGGTAATGAATTGCGATGGCATTGTAGAGAGTTTGTAGATATCTTTTAAATCCACATTTCTACATATTAATGACAGATGAATATGTAGAATAAAATATTACATTAAACTTCTGCTTATTACAAAACCAAAACAAAAGTACACATTAGATTTTAATTACCTTTGTTGATGTTGCACTTTCATTTAAATTTTAGTTTTCAGTCCACTCAACAAATAATCAGTCAGAATCCCTCTTTCTTTTGCCGTACGATAAAGTGCATTCCTGTATTTCTGAGAAAAGACCGTAATTATTTTTAAGGTAAATACCCCCCCCCTGTCAAATCTATTTATATTATACAATCGAAAGTTATTTAAATGTATTTGATATTGTTTAGATGGAAACCAAGTCTTAGTAACAAAAAATATATATATTTGAAATTAATGATTTAATTAAAATTTCCAACAATGTGAATTTATTTATCAAACTTCTAGCATTAACATGAATCAGTTTTAATCCACTATGTGAAAAATTTTGAAAGCATATATTCAAGGAATCTATTTCAGTGTAAGTATGTGTATTCATTTTCCTGCTCCTAGGTTATCACAAATAAGAATTAGTAAGTAATATTGTCAATTAGTTTCAAGACATCTTCATAAGTTGTAATAACATGAACTCTGTCAGTGTCTGTTTTCTTAATAAGGATTTTCCCATGTGAAAACCAAACATATCTAAAGGAATGTTCAACTGCAAAATTTTTTCACCCTTCAGAATAGTTCTCTGTTAAATGGTGACATGTTTTCATTAATGTAGATCCTTGAAGAACTATGAGACACTCCAACCGCTGAATTTGTAATATTTTTTTCCTTTCCATAAAGCCACTTGTCACGATTTGTCCATGTTGTAAACTGAACTATTATTTTCTTAAGGTTTTTTCCCCCCTCCTGTTTTGATGGTATCTCATGAACAACATCAACATCGGAAGGTTTATAATCATGAATTTCCAATTTTTGTGCTAATAAGGTAACAATCTCTTTAAGTCTTCCTTCAGTAGTTTTGGGCTTCAAATCCAATCCATGTATTTCAATATTTCTATTATATTGATTTAGTTGATTTTGAATTATATTATTAATTTTGTCATAAGCTCACAGTTTACTTTCTCAACTTTTTCAATTTTAGAACTCAAAATTTCATTTTCATTTTCTAGCTCAGTATTTTTTTTTAATCAAATCAAACTTAGTACTTAAAAATTCCATAGCACATTTCAAGTCATTTAATTTGTTTATTTCTGGGATGATATCTAGTTTTTTATTTATTTGTATAAGTGCCATATTAATACCTTCAAGGTCAATATTTCTATCTATTTCTTTATTATTAGACTTAGGTCCAGAAAACTACAAAATCTGATCTCCACCCTTCTTTCGACTTTTATCTTCCTTATCATTGTTATCAGATATTTGAACTTGCTTGTTTACACATCTGAAATACTTATATTTCTTTTTCTTAGCATTAGACATAAGTCTAAAAAAATTTCTGGTACACCAAGACATTGAGGATGATATTTACTATCACATTCAGAACATTTTAAATGCTATGGGGTCATATGCTGGGACTCAAGAATCTCAGAGGCACACACATCACATTTACTTGTTAAGGCGTATTATTCCTCTCCCTATTTCCATAAGCAATATATTATAATTCAAGTTAGGTAAGCCAAGATATATAATACTACTGCAAAGAAACAGAAGAATTCACAAGTTTCAAAAATTTCTCATCATTAACACCTCCAAGCCATATTCAACCAATAAATGACTCCTTGTCATATAGATATTTAGTAAACAGTATATCCATTATACTGTATATCATCCATAACCAATAGACATGTAATGTTATCACATATCATAAGTTCTCAATGACAATTTTTCATAATCACAGTCCATAATAAATTCAAGCCTAAGTGTTTTACCTTGACATATTATTCTGTAGATCTTGTACAGCAATGCTCTGTACAAACCCAGCAATTTTGTGACACTGTTTTAATCTATATATATGTGAAGCACAGTTCTGTTTGCACATAATATGCACATATCCCTTTACATTAGCTTGACCCACAGGAACAGTATCCAGTTGTAGTATCAGTACCACAGATGAAATCAGTCTGTCTCCTCACCTTTTTTATAAGCCAACCAGTGCTATATTCCTACAGATATTCACCATTGAGTAATTCCAATCTGTATTCCATTTGATTTAGGCGAGATATATATTTCTTAGTACACACCAATGAGAAATTTAAGAGAGGTCAACAAATGGCATCCATTTGCAATAGCTTGACTTTTGAAGGGCATGTTCTAGTTTATAGAGGCAAGTGGTGGCATGTATAAGGTGGCAACTACCTTTCTGTAGAGTCGATACAACGTGTGCCCTGAAGATTTTTTGGATTACAGGTTTCCGTAATTTCTTGTTTGTCCAATACATCGGCTAATTCCTGCAGTTCCCTTTGTCTTTTTGGACTACGTTTATAATATGAATAAAAGGTCCATCATATTTATAACAGTTTCAAAATACGTATCTTTAATGGAACCTTTAACAGCCAGTTAAAGACTATGATTGAGGCAATGCATTATTACAAGCCACGGGCAATCTTCTTTTAGTTTTGTAGCCAGTCCTTGCCTAATACCTAGGTTGACACTTGCACCATCTGAACAAAATGCAATGAGCTTCATTTTCAAGTTAATTCTGTAGTTTTCCAATATACGTAATAAAGATAATTTTAAATCTGCTGCAGTTCCAGAAGTAACATTACGCAGGGCTACAAATTTAGTCTGCATATTTCCACTAGAGTCCATGTATTTTACACACACAATTTTCTCACAGGTACTCACGTCTGTTGATTTATCCAACAAAACAGACATGTAATTGGAGTTTTCCAGTTCAGCACATATTCTTTAGTCAAGAATTTGGCAATACAGTCAATAAATTCAGCACATTTTTTCAGATTAAGATAAGTACCAGCAAGCTGAGCACCATGCCGTTTTTCCAATTCAGCAATTCTGGGGAATATAGATTATGGTAGCTCTTCTTTTGCTACAAAGTAGGCTATATCAATAAGCTTACCTACTCTATCATTTTCTTTATCTTCGATTCGGTTCAAACTCCTTCCAATTGGAGTCTGCATCATTTGAACAATAGTACTTGGATTTAGTCAAAATTTACAGCTGATATATGCATATCAGATTGATTTCATATGCTTCACAACATTGTCCTTTTTTAGTGCAGAACCGCCGATTCCAGTAATAAACTCTGAACTGAAGTTTCTTTTGTACTTCAGTCGATCCTCATATCGTTTACACAAAGTGCAACATACCTTAACCACCAGATTTTTTTCATTTAGTTCATAATCTAAACTTTTATTTTGATCAAGAACATTAATCCAGTTTCTTATTGTTTGCAACTGCACAGCCATGGCTAAACGTGATTTTCTGAAAAATGACGAGTTCCACCACATGTCGATACATTGACAAAGACTTCTCTTCCGGTATTTCAGGACTCTTGCGTTTGCATGCGAAATCTCCCTTTCTAGTTGACTTTTAGCATTAGGAAATCATTTGAGCCTCTCATTGGTTAGTCCAAACATGGCTCTTGGCCTGCATGCAGTCTGTGCGTGCGATTCTAAAGTGAGTGATGAGTGAACTGTAGTGATGGGCATAATAGAGTAGAAATAATAGATTCATTTGATTATGAGAATCTCTCGAAACATTCAATTATGCCTAATTCATTCGAATGAAAAAACCTCTTGAGAGTACTTTCGATTGCTCTTGCGCTGTCTCCTTCGAATGAGTGCATTCGAAAGGTGAAATCGCTTGTCTACCCGAAAACATCTTGCGTGGATCCGAGAAGTTTGGAAGTATACTCGCTTTTCGCATGATCAAATTAACTCGCGCAAGAAGGATCACTTGGGTTAATTCTAAGTTCTTGAGACAGGTTATGCTATTCGAAACAATTTAGGGGTCTTTAGAGTAATTCCATCCAGCGAAAGAACACTCCGACCGTATAGCACCAATTAGAAATCACTTGAGTGAGTATCTCGATTTGTCAAACGCAGATGGCGGCTCTGAGTGTATTGCCTCATCTACCGGTAAATTCTAAAATTAAAAATCATTCGAATGAATATCTCTATTTGTTAGATCTCTTGATTACAACCTTTAGATTCTTAAATATAATTGATTATGCTAAACACTAGAGTAAAGGACGTTTTTTCTTCTTTCACGCTAATTCTTTCACCCGTAGCTGATGCTTCCTCGGGAGCAACCCAAGTGCGATGTTCGGGCACCCGAAACATCGAAAGAGGGAAGCTATCTTTCTGCCCCCACTAACATTGCCAATGGTACATTCTCAGTCACATATATCAACGAAACAGTGAAAGAAAGTGATCACAACCGGTCTGGCAGCTTTTGGTTCTTTGTGAACATGGGGAAGGAGCAAAGGAAGTGGTTTCCACGTTGGAACATGTCGCCGGTCTGATTTCCCCCCAAAAAACTTGTTCCATATATTTAGGGGAGGGGGGTATGGATTAGATTTGTTGCAAGTACTGCGATGCAAAAATTATTTCATTTAGCATTGATCTATTTATGCATCACAAACTGCGATGTGATACCGCTCAATTCCTTTATAGTCAGTGACAGGATTCATGCCTCTGATGGAACTAGCCTCCAGTGCTCAGTGACAGAGGGTGAAAACTTCGATGAAAGAAACATAGCAGAATTACTAAATTTCTCAAACACCAATTTTATCATCATATCGTTTTGTACCAATTTCAGTATCAACTTAAAACTTGAGATATGCGGTTTCATGCATTGAACAATTTAAATATGAACCTTAAACTGGAAATGCAAAACCTGGTAGAAAAAAAAAGGCCATTATCTTTTAACTTATAAAAAAATAAAAAAGAAGGATCTGATTTTGTATCTTAAAAGATAAATTTTCCTGGGCATCCAGCTTTTACTACCTGGACAGCTCAATAATTTTTGCACATGCCCAGCTGGGCATGTAACTTTTCAGATATTTTTCAAGCACTATATTTTAATTATACATAATTTTATAGACTAGGAGTGGTACAATTATCCTTGCAGTAGACAGTGTTTTATGCTGAATATATGCCTTTACACCTTACTGGTACACAGGAAGGGGATGATGAAGTGTGATGGCAGCTAAGTAAAAAAAAAATAATAATAAGAGGAAAAAACTAAATCCAAGAAAATTTGAAGTTAGTCTACATACAGAAGCATGCTGTTTTGGTGAAAGAGTTCCTCTGTTGCATATGATTTTCCTTCACTATACTGATTATCATTTGGAGGGGGGGGGGGGATCTGTGAAATCCAACACTGGTGATAGTTCAGCCATCCTTAATTATTCTTAGTTAAAGTAAACAAGTGAATCCTGTGTGTACTCAATCTCTTATTAGTCAGAATAATTTTATGTCAAATTTTTTGGTTCTTGAATGGGTGCAACAGAAACTAAGGGGAATGAACTAGGACTTCCAACCACGCGCTTGTGAGAACTAAACTGACCAGAATCTGTGAATGCTCGCTTGGTAATATGACAAACTGCACTTCTCTGCATAGCAACAACGGGAAGTTTCCAGGACGATTTGGGTAAATTAACCCAAATGTTAGAATACAGTCCACTTGAAGAATCAGAAAATAAAAAACTAACAATGAACTAAGTTTGCAAATCCCCACCTTTTATGCCTTCCTATCTGCTACTACCCTTTATCTGACTACCCCACCAGCTTATAAATATTCTGCCAAAAGGTGCATCATCTCAAGGATGAAAAGTATTAGCACAAGGGCTGTCAGGGCTTGAAAAATATCTGAAAAGTTACATGCCCAGCTTGGCATGTGCAGAAAAAATTTACCTGCAGGAAGTAAAAGCTAGACACCCAGAAAAATTTATCTTTTAAGATAAAACAGAAGCCTCATTTTTTTTTCAAGTTGAAAATTATGATAAACTTTTTATACATCTTTTGAATTGCAATTTTAAAGTGTCTATATTCAAAATGCACAAAAGCGTATATCTCAAGTTGTAAAAAAACACAATAATGCTGAAGATGGTATTTGAGAAATTTAGTGATGCCATGCTCCAAAATTTTTAATATATATCCTGTGTTTTGCAGAAAAATTTGATAATCATAGTTAAATATACAGCAGCTTAACCCTCTGGAGGGTGTCAAGTATTTTCCCTGTGCTACCTTATTTTCGGCTCTATGTCGGACCAACATTCTTCTCATGAGTGGCTGGCTCCATGTGGACAAAAGCTGTTTTACTAGCGGCCTCGAGTTTTTGACGTTCCCCCTTGAGAGGAGGGGCAAGACGGTACTGATTGACAGCCATGATAATGGGATTAGACTAATAGCCTTGTGTCTCCGGTAAGAGCAGATAGGGGAGTTTGTTTTTGCTTGTGTAGCACACCCATGGTACGAGACATTTAATGTTCCTGGGGTCATGAAATACTTACATATAAAGTTAGTTTCATAGCGATTGTAATCTATTTCTTCAGCATAAGAACACACAAGCTGGAATTACATCTACAATGTAAAAATAAGCGTTTATTCACTAACAATTACTCTAACCTATTTTTGGTCGATCGAGGTTTATCTTGGGAAAAAAGCACATATCCTTCTTCGCTGAGGCTTAGTAGGCAGAACTTTTTGTGAACATGAATATATTTCTGTCCTCTAAAAATACAATCAACACCCAGCCTCCCCTTTGATAGAAAGGGCACTTTTGTGTGATCTCATGCGAACATTTTTTTATTCGGATCAGTACTATGTGCTCCCATTTGTAATGTGTGTTATATGCCAAGCAGTCATCAGTAATTTAAATAAATGCTGAATAGTCTGAATGTTTACCCTCTAGAAGTCTTACATTTATATGCATGCATTAGTTATAACAATGTGTTTATCTGGGAAATGAGAAATAAATAGAATCAAAAGCATACAAATATGCCCTTTGCAAATAAACAAAACTAATTGAAATAAAGTATCGCAAAATGTTTGACCTTTGAAACAGTTGATTAAGGGTTTATGTTATGTGCAGTGTAATTTGTATGAAACAGTAATCTTATCTGATGAGGTTTTTACCTGAAAATGACCACTTCCCCGAAAAGGGGAACAAATCATTGACCTGTCATTTTTGAAAAGGAAAAACAAATCCGTATTCCCTCCTCTTTCATGCTATTTCTAAAATCTGAGTGCTTCAGAATTTTAAAGCGTTGAAAAAGTCCATGGTACTGTTTGAGAAACAATATTTTTATCCTGTTAATCCACCCCAGAAATGAAATTCTGATCACACCACTACAAAACAGTTATCAGCGATAATTCATTTCAGCAACACAGAATAGCTGAGTAATTGTAGTATTAAACATTTTGCATATTAAATGAAAATTTGAAACTTTTCCTCAGAATGGAGCAAGTTCCCCCCATGTGATTCTGGCGTGCTTTCGAATTTCATCCACCCATCTGCCACAAGGTTTTTTCTGCATTCTGTCCTGTTCTTTGGTATCCAGTCTGAAATTTCGGTTCTCCATCACTGGTCCGTTCTTCTTGCGATATATCCAGCCCATTGCCATTTCAGGGATTTTACTCTGATGATAATGTCTTCCGCACTTGCCATTCTTCTGGACCCCCCCCCCCCCAAGTTCCTCTTATCATTCCTGGTTACACCAATCATACATCTCTCCATCTTTCTTTCAGTTGTCTGCAGCCTTTGGAGTGTCTTTTTTAGTTATGCTCCATGTCCAAAATTCGTGAAAGTGCCCGTGACAAAGATTGAACCCACATCCTTCTGATCCGGAGCCGAATGCTTTCCCAAATAAGTTACACCGACACAATTTATCGCGGCAACTTTGCCATCTTGATATGCGCTTTATCTCTGTAGTATGGCACACAGATTTTTACTTAAGTAAGAACTGGAAAGATGCATTGATTAAAAACTTTTCTTTTAAGACAATGTATTTCGCTCTTCAAAATTGTGTTGCGTTTCTTTAAAAAGCACTCCAACCAAGTTTTATATGCCAATTAATTTTTTCATCAATCTGACCCTCACTTTATATCTGTTGCCAAAGGCAAATGTAGGTATAGGTTACCTTCAAATTTTCCCCATCAATCAATAAAGCGTCATTTTTTTTAAAAGCATAGCACATCAGTTTTTTTTCTTCTGAAAGTTCACTTTTAATTCCACTCCATTTCTCTTGTCAGGAATTTCTTGGATGATATTTTGCAGCTCTGAAGGAGTAGCTGCAAAAAATGACTATGCCATCAGCAAAGGGAAGACTAGTTAAATAATCTAAGTTAATATGGATCACTTTGTTTTCGCACTTCGAAGATTGAAAAACATTTTGCAATGCGGCAGTGAAGAGTTTGGGAGATATGGTGTCACCTTTTCTCACTCCGTTTCCAATTTTTATTTGTGCTGTATTCTCAAATATCCGAACATTTGCACTTGCATTTTCGTAGATGTTATTAATATGTATGCCTCTTCAATAACGCAGGATTTCAAAGCCATTGTAACTACTGATGGCTTCGCTAAATCAAAGGCTTTTACATAAACAATAAAAAACATACATAATAGGAGTTCATATTTCCTCGTTCTTAAAATTTGTTCATTTAGTACCTGGATACGATCTATTGAGCTGTAGGCACTTCTGAATCTAGCCTGTTCTGTTAGTTGAGCCACGTCCAGTGTTGCCTTCAAGAGATGTGAAAGAACTTCAGTAAAGATTTTATGAACCAATGATAGGAGGCTGAATTACGCACACACACAGACAGAAGCCCTGTCCACCATAGCAGTATAAGTGTACCAATTAGGAGAATGCTATCCTATACACACCAACCCGCAAGACCGGCATGGTGAGGGTAATCAGAAAAGTCCCACCACTTTGAAAAAGTTCCCCATAGGAAAAGTCCCCACAGGAAAACTGCCTTACCTTTTTCAGTCAGTGACCATGCACAAATTGCTTTTGACAACAAATATCAAACGTGGGGGATATTTCCGGGGTGTTTAAAACAAGATGCAGCAAAACAGTGTGCACAAATATGTGGGGGAAATTTTCGGGGTCTGCATTTCAAACATTTGTCGCTGTTTATAGTAAAAAAACTGTCTTGAAAGTAACTGAATGAAGTAGGAGAAATTTCCGGGTTACTATTTCCGCTCTTACAGTGGTTTTTAATGGAAAATGTGTCTTACAGTCAGCAGGCCGACGGGTGGAGGAAAATTCCGGTTTAGTATTTCAACTCTTAACGTGCTTTTTTTGTGAAAAACGGTCTTGCAATCAGCAGGCTGATGGGTGGGGAAATTCCGGGGTCGGCCTTTCAACTTTCAGGATGGGGTGGGGGAAATTTCCGGTGTCATCATTTTTATTTTCATCCACTTTAAAACAACATTCAGCCGTACGGGTAACACAAATATGTGGGGGAAATTTCTGGGTCGGCATTTCAAACCTTTATCGCAGTTTACAGTACTGCAAGTAGCCGGTTGAGGTGGTGGAAATTTCCAAGTTAGTATTTTGACTGTTACCACGCTTTTTCGTGAAAAACGGTCTTGCAATCAGCAGGCCGACAGGGTGGGGAGAAATTCCGGGTCCGGTGGTAGGCAATGATAATTTGAAAACAGAAAATTTGGAAGGCAAGGAAATTGTCGTTTACATGCAATACTTTTGAGTATACAATGCTGACCTCGGAATTTTACCCCACATATTTGTGCAAGTTGTTCGTCTGCATCTTGTTTCCAACAGCTGGAAATGGAAATGATTACCCCGGAAATCTCCTCCACGTTCGATATTTTGTGTCAAATGCAATTTGTGCATGGTCGCTGACTGAAAAGGGTAGGAAGAGTTTTCCTGTAGGGGCTTTTTCTATGGCGACTTTTTCAATGTGGGGGAGTTTTCCAAAAATGGGGGACTCTTCCGTCTATCGTGGCGAGTTATGGTAAAGCCTCCCTCTCCCGAAAATGTCTACGTGGGAGATGGGTGGATGAAATTGGAAATCAGGCTGTATGGAGGAGACTGGCTAAAGACTGACGGTTGTGTTACAAGACATGGTCAGACCTTTGTGACGATCTTAATTATTCCTGATGATCACACACACACACCACGCCACGCCACCCCGGTTGAGTCGTCGTCTAAGCCCTAACTTCGGACCATTCATCCGTGATTGGTCCGGGTTTGAAGCTCTGATGAGGCATGGATGTTGCGTTTGTCTTACGACAATGGCTCTCCACCATTCCCTTTTTCAGGGTAGTAGTGGCCCTAAATTAAAGTTGGGCGACTGCTTATAGCCCATTGAATTGCTCAAGGTGGTCGTCAAACTTCAATCGGGGGGAAAAATTTTTTTTTACAAGAGTGCCGCTTTGCTATTCTGGCTGACTCAAATAAGTTATCGCATATCCAACTGATTTGTCGTGGCGAATTCACAGAATTTAATTCCTGGGTTTGAGGCGACAATGTATGAATATTGGTTTGCAAGCGTGTCATTGATCGTAATTTTTTTCCAGTGCTTTAGTTTCCTGAAACATACATTTATCAAGAAATTAGGTCGATGTGAGAGGGAAGACAGGATGAGAATTTTTGATTTCAAAAACAGCGTTCAGCGATTTTTCTCTTTTTTTCCTTTTGGATTGATTCCTTTTTTTAAATGCATACTTTGTTCACTGTGTACACTGTTTCACATTAATTTCACAGTGCACTTGCTGTGTTTTTCCAGTTCTATCCACATTTCTGCTTGTAATTTGAAATGACATTTGTCTTGCCTTTTCTGGAACACTTGTCATGCAAATCTGTTCCCTTTTTCCCTCCCATTGTTGAGAGTTCGTTTGATCATATTCCCAAGATTTCCATCACGGTCAATCTGCTATTTATCAGGAACATACCGCATTTTCTTCATAATCGAAACACATTTACATAAGTTATCACTCAGAATGGCGTTTATATGGATTCCTGCACCTATGTCTTGACCTTTGGTGTAATTTCTATTACTTTTGAGTTTTACTACTTTTGGTGCGGTTTTCTATTAAATTACATAAAGTTTTACTAAAAATAATAAGCGTGCCACGTAACATTACGATTTCTCTCAGTAAAACGTTTTCTCAACTTCTCCCACGTCATTGATACTCGTATTAATTTATCAACCGTAAAATTTGATTGACGCGTCCTGCAACCCCTGCCTGCTTTGTCACTGGTTCCCAATTCAATTCTCATTACAGGGTCAAGAAACTGCAATTTTCATACGGCCCCTAAAACGTTTGTGGCTAGTTGTCCGAACCCCTATCTTGACCAGATAGTTGAAATTGAAGCCTTTCTTGATGAAATAATGAAAAAAAGGCCACGATTTTAACAGACAGATCGAGAATTTCACATAATTGTTTACTATGAGATACACACTCATCGGCGTTAAAAAAAAAAAAAAAAAAAAAAAAAAAAAAAAAAAAATAGGGTAACCACTACTCAATACAACTTATATCCACAGCTAACACAAACTATCATTCTCTCAGATAAACTAAGTATCGGCGTTGGTAATGTTTGCTCCTCTCCCGGCTCAGTGAAATGCATTGCGCAGGCTTGTTCATAGACGAAACTTAGCCCTTGTTTCAGTAGTATTGTTGTCAGTTCATGGGCAGAAGATTCCACCCCCATCCCTTACTTGCTGAAGTTACATCAGAAACACCAAACTCCCACACGGGGCTGTGCAATAAATATTCCGTTGTTGCTTCCTGCCCAAAAAGCACGACTTTTTTCTTTGTCCATCAGTCTGTGTCGTCCCGTTTTATTGCAGTTTAAGCACTTTGTCACTTAACATCAGAGGTTAGTTTCATCCAAAGCATTAAGTGTAAACGACATCTGGAGCAAAACTACATGTGGCTCCAATTTCTGGACCTAGAGCAGAATATATTTAAAGAAGTGATATTCTCCTGGCTTTGGCACTCACTCCATAACAATAACACAACTTCTGGTGATTTGCAGTCAAATGAAAAACATCACACAATAACTTTCTTTTTTCCTAGAGTAGAGAATTCTCTATTCCACACTTTTTTTTTTTTTTCTTTAAATCTAGTTGTCCGACCAGTCAACTAGATTTCTTTTTACCTGCCCAGCCAATAATTTACATGCCCTGGGCATCTGGGCCATGGTATTTTTTAAGCCCTGGCTGTGGTACATTTCATCATTCAGATTTGTGTTGAACTGTAAATAAAGTATTGGTGTGCACATTTGCTTTAACTTCAAATTATATACAATATACTCAATATCAAGATACATTATCCTGTCATTTTATTTATTAACAAACTCAGTGTTGGTGATCCTGCAGGCATACAACTGCTTACACATCTGAATACTTCATTTCAACATTATTATTTACAGTATTTTATTATAGTTATGGCTTGAGCCTACTATATGTGTTTTACTGAATTTTTTTCGGCAGCTTGGGTAGGAGGGAGCTTCTTTCAAACACTAAAATTCATCATTAACACATTTTTCTGTGTTAGTGCTCTTCCTTTACATTTTTAAAAATGAAGAGAGTGTGTGTGTGTGTGTGTGTGTGTGTGTGTGTGTGTTTCTAGACTGTTCCAGCCTTTGATACATGGAAAAGCCTGCTATAGATGAATAGACTATTCATAAGTTTTGTTGACAAAGAACTCCAGAGCTGCCAACTTTTCAAAATAGAAAACTGGGACATTAATGCGCGTTCAGTGGTGCGTATTTACAATTTCAAAATAAAAAATTATATATTACAGGCTTCTTTATTTTTTATTAGTTAATTTCTTAATACAAATAAAGAAACATTTGCAAAAAAAATGTATTTTAAGTATAAAATAAGATTAACAGACCTTATTAATGAGTTATTTTTAGAGTGCAGTAAGTTGTTGCAGATTTGGCCTTTCTTAGAAATTTATCATCATACTTCTGGGAAAAACATGAACCACTCATATTAGATTTTTACATTAAAATGGCTTTTAAAGATGTTTCATTGAACCACGAAAGTGAGTTTTATTTTGCCGCACTGTACTAAAAACACGCTCAAAGGGTGCACACTGCTATGTGGCAAAACTAACACACCCAACATAACTCTACTTAGATGATGATATAACAGCTTTCCACATAGTCCTTTTTCCTTACCAAGAATACACCACTGCTCAACAGCTCTGTTAACATCATTTACATTCTTTGGCAAGCTTGAGTGCTGATAATGCAGAAATTCAGTCTCCAGCTCATCCACAATACATAAAAGTAGTTTCCTCAAACAAACAAAAAGTGGAAGTAGTTTCCCCCTCCTCTCTTTCAGCAGTAAGCATGGAAACCTGTCAATAAAAAATTTGACTGAAGAAAACTTAAGACTTCTCATTTCAAAATATCCACAACTTCAGCATGTTGCAGCATCTCTCATCGTAGCAGAAATGAAGATAGGACGTAGTCACACACTTCGATAAAGTATTTCCGAACCGAGACGTAAAATTCTTCTTTTTCATTTGGTGCCAATGTACTAACTATTTCAGTAGTTTCGCTCTCTATGGCCAGAGATCAGAGTCATCTTTTTTTATTATCCCAATCAAAATATTCTATATTTAACAAAGACTGGGAATTTGCAACTAAACCAGGTCTTATAAATTGGATTAGCAATTCATGGAAAAAATTCTCAAGATCAGCTTTCAACTTGTGAATTCTAGGCTTATATGCACAAATCATTTGAAAAAAAAATTCAGCACTGAAACAAAGCAATCCAAGTTGCCCATTCAGCACTGAAACAAAGCGATCCAAGTTGCCCACACTTTTTAAGCTATGGTGATTTTTTTATGTGCTTGTTAGTTCCAACATGTGCAATGATACCTCTGCAACCAGTGCGAGAAACAGAGAAATCAGTATTGCACAAAGTGCAACAGGCATGAAACACCCTTACATGGTGGTTTTATAAAGTCAAATTCTCCGGAGTATTTTTTCAAAAATCTTTGGTCCCGACGTTTAGGCCCCATTCTGGGGCTGTGAACTGAAATAATAAGTAATAACTTGCAACACAACTTTTTTGGTTTCAAAGATCAAACGAAGTACAGCATCAGCATTCAATCTGAGCGTTACTGAACAAACGGCTTTCCACTCCCACGAGTGCTGTGCTCAGCCATGACCTTCGGCTCAGCCAACCGGAGCTCTGAGCCAGCGGCGCTGTGGATGTGACGTCATAAACCAGTACTTTAAACTTTCCAAGCCTCTGACTGCCTTGCTATCATTGTGGGCACAAGACTTTTGCACTAAAATGCTGTGCATTGTTTCCATTCGTTACAGATTCCCACAGCCAGATTGACGCTGGATAAATATAATGGCTCATAACATTGTGAGAGAGAGAAAAAAAAACATAATAAAAGAAAAAAATCACAAAACCGGATTTTTTGTAGAAAAATTCGGATTCCCAGAAAATATTTTCAAAACCGGACAGAATCCAGGTAAACCAGGACACTTGGCAGCTATGGAACTCTGAAAACAGCTTCCTGTGTCAACAAACCTTAGGATACAATCATATTAATTGAAAACAGGTCTTGACAAACAGCAAGAGGACAAAGATGCCCCCACCCCCTCAAAAAATAAAGTTTCTAATTTTTCAAATGAAATCTGCACTTATTAATTAACCTATGAGTAAGAGTTTTAATGGCACGTCAAAATTTAAAGGAGTCTTAATTTGAAAATGGAAATTAGGTCAGGAAAACAGTTCTTGAACTTAAGACTTGCTCTTTCTTTGTTCCTAAACAGAACACACACGTCACCAAGATGTTCTTGGAGATTCAGAGGTTAGCTCCACAAAGAAAGAGAGACTACCAGAAAAATTTCAAACTGTTTTTTTTACTAAAATAATGTTTCTACTGATAAACTAATTATCTCACACATCAATGATAATTTAGTTTTTAAAAAGTAATTGAAAAGTGTGAAACCTTGTCAATACATAATTGTGTTTCCTGGAATCTTTTGTAAAACGATCATGGCTTTACTGTTTTTTTTGTAATTGACTGCTTTGTTTGTGAATTATATATTGAAATTTTATTGGACCTTTCCCATTATGCCAGTATTCAATATAGATATATTAGTTTATGATTACGAATAATCATGATTAAAAAAATAATCAAACTAATATATCTAAATTGAATACTGGCATAATGGAAAAGGTCCAATAAAATTTAAATATATAATTACAAAAAACAGTAAAGTGATGATCATTTTACAAAAAATCCAGGAAATACAATTTTGTATCAACAGGATTCATACTCTTCAAAGCAAAATAAATTCAAACACTTTAAGGACATTTTAAAACTAAATTATCATTCATGTATGTGTGCTGTCAATAGGTATTTTAGTAAGCTCAAACCATTAAACTTAGCTGGGACGGGCATGCACACCTTCAATGACCTGCCTGTTACCCCCTCATGGTTTATTTTGCTAACTTAGAATTGCCCCTCTGTTTTGGTGTTTTTGAAATCATTTTATTTTGTGGAATATTTTGAGAGGGTACATCATTTTCATATTCATCTGCTGGTATAATAGTTATTACTTGCATTAACTTTTTATTTTTGATGCACGACAGTTTTAACACTTTAGTTGCTCACTCCAGTTTAATTCCAGAGCTGTTTTTTAAACAGATTCTCAACAATTTTTCTTTTCCTGTGATTTGTCTTACAGTATTTTGTGATTTAGTGAGTGTTGCTTTGAATATTGGCCTGTCTTTTTCTTATTTTGGGGAGAGGGTTACCGCCAGGAGACAAAGGACACACAAAGCACAAGCAATTCCTAAAAGATCCACTCTCCGGCAGAAATTGCATCCCTAAAATCAGTCAACAGAAGCACATCACAATTTGCAAATACAAAATTCCACTTATTTTACTCCCATGGTTGAAGTTTTACTCTGTAAGGATGCCATAGCCAAGATACCAGCTGTCAACATGCTCCCCTCTGTTGAACGCAAGTACTATGCTATTTGATTAGCTTGGTGTTTTTATCTGAACTACACCGAAATCTCCTGTAAAACTTCTTAGCAGAAACAATTATTTTACACATACTCTTTCATATCATTACTTAGATAAAACAAAACAAAATTTCAAGAACTTTCAAGGACTTGAAAATTAACCCCCCCCCCAGGACTTTTTAATGAGCATATGAATCATGATTGACAAGGGTTACAAGTTTTGCCAAATACAGCACAGTCCAACTTTTCCCCACATTTTTCAGTGATACAAACATATAGGCATGCTTATTTTTTATGAATGTTTGCTTTATTTAGACATTCACTTTTAAACCAACTTGTTTTGTAAGTCTTAACATTTACAAATAATCAGGTCAGTTACAGGAATTACTACAATTTTTTTGTACTACTGCTGGTGAGAAATGCTAGCGCAAAAGGATACCCCCTCTCCCATTTACATGAGCATTCCAGTAATTCAATTTAACTACTGAACAGTTATTTTTGCAAGAATTGTTCAGAATAGAACAAACCTAATATCAAAAGTTCAAAATGCAAATCTTGCATGGAACATATGTGGTACGATATATTTCAATACTACTACTTAATATAAGTAGCAATAATACTGTTTCACACGTTAATATAACTAATGTATGGATAGTAAAAATGGTCGAAAAGGCTGAAGCATTGATAATAAGATATGTGGCATGTAAACATAAAACTCACCAAATATTTAAGTGCCAAAGCCATATAGAGCATGCGATACTATTGAGTCGTCGGAAAAGTCATGATGTATTTTGGCACCCAATGGCGGTTGGGTGGTTTTGGAAGTACACTGGCGTGCAAAAATTAAGGACGAGGCGGTTTTTCGAATGTAACGTCGTGCAGAAGTGCTCCACATCGACTCAAATTGTACCATAAGATCCCCAAGATGTAAGAATATGGGACAAGTGAGCAAAACCGTCCAAACAAGGAATCAAAAGGACATAAAGGTACTTTATTGAAAAGGTAGCTTCGAGCACAACTGGACAGAAGACAAACGTCCATGTAACAGGCAGCTGCCAAGAAAAATCCAGCCTTTAGTAGGGGATATGATCACTCCTGACTGCGTTGCAGGATTTACAACGTATGTCCATGCTAAGGACGAGGTTGCCAAGCAGCTGTTGAGGCATCGCGGCCTATTCCTCTTGTAGCGCCAATCGCAGCTGCGGAATCCTTGTTGCTGGCTGGTGACATGCTGTCAAGCGTCTCCTGAAAAGGTCCCACACATGTTCGATTGGATTTAGGTCCGGGGACCTTGCGGGCCTATCCATGCGTTGAATATCTTCACTCTCCAACAGCTCTGCGACAGCCACTGTATGATGAGGTGTAGCATCGTCGTCCATGAAGAGGAACTCAGGACCCACAGCACCTCTAAACAGACGCACGTGAGGCAGGAGAACCTCGGTACAATAGCGTACACCAGTGACTGAACCTCCTTGGAAGATGTGGGGGTCGGAACGGCTACCAAGCATGATACCGCCCCAAACGAGAACTCCGCCACCTCCAAATTGGTCCTTTTCGATGATGTTGGAGGTGTGAGTGCGTGTTCCCTGCTCTCTCCAGATGTGTATACGTCCAGAATCGCTCGTCAGACTAAATCGGCTCTCATCCGTCAAGAGAACTCAAACCCATTGCTGATGTGTCCAGTTCTTGTGTTCCTGGCACCACAGAAACCGCCGTCTCCGATGAGCAGGCGTTAATGGCACACACCGTACTGGTCTTCGTGCAAATAGACCACCTTTGTGCAGCCTCCTGGCCACGGTAAAACGCGATAACGGATGCATGTGCCTTGGATTTCTTCCACTGCCTGCCGTCTGTGTCTTCTCGCCCATAGGACAATATACCGGTCGTCCGCCGCCATGGTTGCTCGTGGACAACCACAGCTAAACTCTTGGACAGCTGTTCCTGTCGTTTGAAATGCTCTCCAAGCTCGTGAAACGATGCTGTAAGCGATCCCGAACTCCTCTGCCACACTAGTCACACTTCGACCTTCTTCCAACTTCCCAATAACGCGACCTCGGATAAAGTCATCCAGATGTCTTCTACTGGATTGCCTGTTGGCCATATCACACGGTGGCAGCACCTCGACATCGTTCAAACCTATGTACATCGTGCAATAGCTTTCACCGAATTGCTGAGCGTACACCGCCCTTGTGTTTTATACCCTTCCGACACTACCCTCCCTACGTCATGCGGCATATATGCGCATGCTCTATCGTACAGGACCCTAGTCTATCTCCTGAGCGATCTTTCAGTCCGCTCTGCCTGCTCGTTCCGCTGTTATGCTAATTTCTCCTCTCAGTCCTTAATTTTTACACACCAGTGTACTAGAGGCATGCGCAGCTCTATTATCGCTATGGCATTCGACAGGTGCCAGTTCTAGCTGCAGTCAAAAACTAATTGCGGAGATCTGACATCAAGTTGAAGATGGAAGACCAAACTGTGCATTTTTGCCATATTTTACTGTTTTACTTTCGTAAAGGGAAGAACGCGCGTCAAGCTTGTGAAAAGTTACATAAAGTGTACGGTGATAATACTCTTCAAGAACGTCAGTGCCAGCGGTGGTTCGCAAAATTCCGTGCTGGCGATTTTGACCTCAACGATTGCTCCTTGGTCAGGGAGGCCAACCGAGGTTGATAACTACCAAATCAAGGCATTGATCAAGTCAAACCCACGTTACACGACACGAGATTGCAGACACATTGCACGTCCATCATTCAAGCGTTCACGATTACCTGAAGAAGCTGGGATATGTAAGCAAGCTTGATGTGTGAGCTCCTCATGAACTCAAAGAAGCTCAATTGACGGCGCATATAATCATCTGCGATATGCTTATTAAACGTGAGGAAAACGATCCTTTTTGAAGCGACTGATAACTGGTGACGAAAAGTGGGTTGTGTACAACAATGTGCTGTGCAAATGGTCTTGATCCTGACGTGCTGCTTCGCCTCAAACGACATCCAAAGCAGACAATCATCAGCGGAAGGTCCTGGTCTCAGTGTGGTGGGATTTTAAAGGTGTAGTGTTTTTCGGGCTCCTACCATGGTACCAAACAATCAATTCGAATGTGTACTGTCAGCAATTGGACAGTTTGAACGAATTCATCATCCAGAAATGTCCAGAGCTCGTTCATCTTAAAGGTGTGTTCCATCGCGACACCACACACAAGTTTGATCACCCGCCAAAAATTATTGGAGCTTGAGCGAGATGTGTTGCCACACCCAGCATACTCGCCTGACCTTGCAACGTCAGACTTCCACTTGTTATGCTCTCTTCAACAGCCCTTGCGTGGCATAACGTTCAATTCAGATGATGCTGTAAATCAGCACCTTGTACAGTTTTTTGCCACGAAAGACAGGTTCTTCTACGAACGAGGCATTCTGCAGCTCACTGAAAGATGGCAAAAGGTTATCGAACAAAACAGGCATTATATCATTGATTGATCTTTGTTCTTTTTATCAATAAATGACCTTTGATAAACATGGCTAAAATGGTCATGACTTTTCCGACAACCCAATATATTGTACAGCAAGTTGAACACAAGGATAAAAACTATTTGAAATACTTTAAAAGCAAATGAACAATGAAGGATAACATTTCCTATGCAAATGAATCTAAAATGGTATGTAGTCGAAAACAAACTTCAATTCCAGAAAGATGAGAAGGACAAAGGAATGAAACAATTATTAAAGTACAACTGCCATCAAAAGCAGTAACTATATGCTATATTGCATTTGGAATTAAAATGAAGAATGAAACGATGTTTAAAATACTGAACTAATAAAAATTTAAAAGCCTAATCAACTCATCTCCGAGAGAGCCATACAACTCCTGACCAGTTTTCCACATGTATTCATGTCATTCTCAATGGAAGTATAATGTTCGAAAGCAAATATGCTGCTTCGGAAGCTTGATGTTGCAGTGAGATCAGACTGTTAGTCATGCCGCACCCAATAGTCATGGTATTAAAAACTGGTCTGGAGTTTTATGGTTTGCTAGGAGAGGAGTTGATTAGGCATTTTTAATTTTTATTAGCTCAGTATCTTAAATATAGTTTAATTTCCTTTGTCCATGGTTCATACACTTTTTCAATCACAAAATTCCAGGACTTTTGGATTTTTTCCCCAGGACATACGATCCTAACGCTCTTACTTAAAATATAGTTAAACCATAGGTCTGTTCAACCTGTAACCTACAACAAACAACTTCCTACATGTTTGAGCAAACTTAATGCAGAATGTTAAAAATGATGATGCTGCAGCTAATCAGAAACTTAGAATCACACAAATACTGAAACACCAAAACTGTCACTGAAAATGTGACCAGGTTTAACATCTACTAAACTTTTATATACAGTATATACTACACTGATTTTGAGAAAAATTTATTTTTCTACTTTGGCTTTAGTTCAATTATTGAAGCAAATTACAGAATAAAAAACCCCCATAAAACTCAAAAATACATAGGTATGTGGCATTACTCTTGAAATGCTTTCATATACCACACAATCAATACATAAATTACTATTTATGTTTAATTATTTTGAAATAATGCTTACATTGGAAATTTAACGGTAAGGAAAGGTGAAATATTTGGAACTTTTTCAAAGGACCAGAGCGATTGTTATTTCTTAAACACATAATCACGGGAGCAAGGATTTGTGTCACTTTTGATTTAGGGAAGGAATTTTCTAACATAATATTGATGCTGTAGCTATGTTTTAAATTTAAAATTTGCACTCGCCAGCAAACAAAGTATGTACAAAAATTTACAATGTCAAATGAAAGAGAATAATAGGAAAACCTTGAGTAAAAAAAAAGGGCTGTGTACAACTGCATTCTTTAGTGATCAAGGCAATTTAACTGGGCATGATTAGAAAACTAATTATAGAAGATGCAAAGTGATTACTTAAGCTCAGAAAATACTAAGAAACAACTAGAATTAAGTTTCTGATATTAGAAAGCAATCTGATTTTATGGCAAATTTTAATATAAAGTATTGATTAGAAAATTTCAGTAAAGGTCAAAATAACCCACAATAAATAAATACATACATAAAAAATCAGCTATCTACTTTCACCAGTGGCTAGAAAGTATGTTACACAAATTAACAAATGGCACAAAAATTAAAAAATTATGAAAAAAACCAACAAAAACCTGTTTCCTGTAGCCAAAGTAAGGTACTACAGACAAAAAGATTTTTAAATCTAACAATTAAATGAAGAGATATAGAAGGAAACATGATATAACTATGCCTTTTCGCGGAAGAATTTTGCATAATGGAAAAGCTGAAAAGCATTCTTCATGGCAAATGCTATGCTAAAGAAAAAGAACTTTTCAAATACGCCTCTCAGAAGCAGAGATAGCAAGAAAAGCGTTCTGACTTTTACAACCCCTAGGAGAAAAGTTGTACATAATTTGAAGGGGATCTTATTGTAGCAAAAATGTTATTCACTCTCCATCTTTATTATAGTGTATGGTGTACAGTAAAAAAAGAAGTTTCTCAATAGGGTTGTTAGAGACAGAGATGGGCTGCAAACGGAAATACACAAACACCACCTAGTGGTAGAATTGTGAACCACAAACCTCCTCACATACAAACCTAAAGTGTTCCATACGGTAAATGGTATCTGGTGTTAAAGGAATTTTTTAAATCTGACATTTAGAAGTACAGATTATTGAGAAAAACAGATTAAATATCTGCGCCCCTAGCGGTGAAATTCTGCATTATTTTGGGAAGAAAATACACACGAGTTTTCATAGTTAGTAGTATCTGATCGAAAGAGAATATTTTTCCAATCGGGTTTTTAGTCCCATAGATATTGCTGTAAATGGAAATGTGAACTTACACCCTTTAGTGGCACACTTTTACATTAAGAAATATTTGAAATTATACGAGAAACATTTCACACCGAAAATGTTCTCCGACAAAGAATTTTTCAAATTAGACTCCTAGAAACAGAGATATGGACAAAAAATAAGATACATGTACGCCCTGGTGGAAAAATTATGAACTATTTTAAGCAGGAGATATTTTCAAAAAGTTTTTCGGGGTGAACAGTATTGGCTCAGGGAAGAATTTTTTCAATCTAGTTTCCAGCTCAGATTTTATTGCAAATACATCAGAAGCAAAAAATAAACACTTATGCCCCTAGTGGCCACACCATTCTTTACCAAAAATGAGAATTTATATGCAAAACATTTCGGACAGACCAAGTGATAACATAATTTTCCTCCCCACCCCTCTGCAAAATGCAGGATGGTGGGTAGGAAAATTTGTCAGATATAAGTTCTGTCAGTAGAAAAATCCCAGGGATCATAGCATACTTCTGGAAAATTTTAGGTAGGAATTTTAGGAATTTTTAGAAAAATTTTAGGAAAATTTTAGGAGTGTATTTCAATAAAAACTAGATGTATATTTGTATACATCTTGTAAAACAACTTTGTATACATTGTAAAGAGTTTGCTTCACACCCTTCAACCATATATACTGATAGACTGCGCATGACATCAAAATTTCTGCTCCAACATAAAATCACATGACAACAGTCAAAAAGATGGGTTACACCTGCTGTGCTTATGGTTGCTCTGAGCGATATAGTAAAGAAAGTTCTATGATTTTTCATGGGTAAGAAACGAATTAAATACCTAAGTCAATAAAGTTCAATTACTTAACCAGAAACTTGCAGCTATTGATATAAAAATATAGTAACTTAAGAAAAAAATGGAATGCATGTTCCAAATTCTTCGCAAATGTTCATCACATTATAAATCACAAAATGTAAACAACCCGATCATGCATGTATATAGCTCATAAGTAAACTTACCTGAAGAGTTTTCATTATATATGAGGCGCATTCACATAATACACCGAAAACACTGAAGTTCTGCAGCGTAAATTAGTAATCATAACAGCATTTTTACACAAAATTTGGAGTCTGATGATGACGTGCCCAATGTTTGAGCCATGGCGGCTTTGATGCAGCTATTGCCAATGTGCAGTCCATTAGTATATATGGTCAAAGTTCACACCCAAATTTTTTGCATAACCTCTAATGTCTAAAGTTTAAGTATGATTTACTTCTAATGTTCAGTTCTTATCTTTTCACGTGTTATTATCATATTCAAGTATATTTACCACATTCAAGTTTCACTTTGAACATTAATATGCTGTTGAACCAGAAGCAATTCACGATTTTCACAGTAAAGTTTTCAGGTTTCACATTAAATTATAATATCCTAAAAAGGTAATTGAAAACCAAGAACTATGTACAATTGTTCACTGAATTACTTTTTTCATATTATTGTTTTAACCTTTTCCTGATTAGCCTATCTTTTTCTGCTTCTACCACAACTAATTTACTTTCAGTTTTCTTTATTTCAGCTGAACCTTGTATGATCAAGTTAGAGGCAACTGCTATTTCAACAGTATTTTGTTTTTCTACAGCTTTTCTCATTCTTTCTGTTCCCTCTTGAATTATTGCTAGGGAGGCTTCTTTATCGTTTTTAAGTCTATTTATTTCTGCATCATTTTCTTTTATTTTGTCATCAAACTCAGCTTTTCTTTTTTCTCTAGCTGCTTTTTCCTTATTTTCCCTCTCTTTCTGCTTCCTTTCTTTTACCTTTTTTGATTCTTCTTCCTTCAGCTTATCAACATACTCTTTATAAAATTTATGTGAATCACAAACACTATTTAACAAATTTCTTGTTATGGGAACTTTACTTACACATCCATAGTGTTTAATGGCCCCTTTAACTATTCTTAATGATGTTATAGTTGAGTCTTTTAAGTTAGCCTTGTCCTTCCTTAACAGAGCAGTGTTAACCGAAAATCCCCTTTCTGCATCAGCATTACCATGAGGTAAAACTAAAATTGACTTTATGAGTTTAGCAAGATTTGAGTATTTTTCTTTTCCGCTAGAGTCTAATACTAAATATATTACGCCAGTAATGATCAATCCGCACTGGAATATGCCCTTCCTCTGAAAATTTCACTAGTTCATTTAGAGTTGGCTTATTGCAATTTAAAAGTTTCCACTCTTCTCTTACTCTATCAATTTGTTCCTCAGAAAGATGCAAAACACTTGAAATTCTGGTTATTTCTGAAAGTCCTTCAGTGACTGAAAGTTGAGTTGACTCTTTCTTTGGTTCTTTTACCTTTAAAACTTCTATGTCTCTTAGCTTTTGATTGCAGAATGGCAAATTTGACTTTAAATATTTTGTGGTTGCAATTAGTGATGATCTTACATCTAAGAGAAATAATTTCTGCCTGGTCTCCTGAACATTCCTGAGGAGATTTTTTGTCTTCATACCAACTTCTAACTCCCCTAGTTTTTTCCATGAATTTTTGTTTTCAAAATCTACATTCTTTAGGTCTTCTCCAAATTTCCCTGCTATAACATCATCTTGGATAAACTGAGCCATAACATTCCTCATTAAAGTATTTAAATCAGAATATAACTGGTGTATTTTCGGTTCTTCACTCTGATAACATAATGAAAACTTTTCAAAATTTTGGTGTGAAAATGAAATTAATGCTAAATAGCAAGGAGTAAGCTCATTTTTCAGGAAACAGTGAATTCTTTTATACCTTGCCGAATTGCGCAGTTGTTTTTCAAATATTTTTTGAGATGACAAGAAGTTTAAAAATATTCTGTAATATTTAGCCATTGATCCAAGAGCCTCTGGGCTACAGAACCAACGGTTAACCATCTGTTGCTGACATGCAGCAAAAGAAATTTGGCAGTGACCAATGTTATATCCTCGACAGATTTATAATCCTCTCGTCTTGCAGCACTACTCTTTAAAAAGTAATGCATATCAGTAGCAAATTCGTCAAAATCTATATTTAAGCTTGTCAAAAAACATTTTAAATGCATTACTAACAACATGCAGGTTGCAAAAACCTAGTTCCAAAGATTTCTGGCCTGTTTCTTGTTTTACAACTTCATTGAATTTGCGTAAAAAGCACTTATTTACATTTGGGCTGTCCATGGATACACAAATAATTCTGTTCAACGAAATATTGAAGGATGATAACACATCAAGAATTTCTTTTAGCAAAATATCTGCTGTTGCATGACCCAGAAAAACGCTTGTTAGGTATCGGCAAGAAACTGAATTTATTTCTGAAGACCAGTACCTGAGATACATATCCAACTGCCGTTTCACTTGTGTATTTGTAGTTTCATCAAATGCTATAGTAACCTTTCCTGGGCTACTAGATGCAATGTCTTTTTTCAAATCCTCTTCAAAATATTTTGACAATCCATGTGATATCACATAAGCAACTTTTTTTCTTTAAGTTGCATTTTGGCTGCAATAGCAGAATCAGGAAACATTTCTTTGAAAAGTTTAACTGTTTCAGTGCATGAAACAAAAGACATATTGTCCTTAGCAACTTTCATGGCCCATAATGCTTCGGCTTTAGCCAACTGTAAATCATGACTCAGTACTTCACTAATATTTGTTTTGGGCTGAAGATCCCGTCCTCCAAAGGCTTTCACAGGATGGACTTATTTTGAAATTTACTTTGAAATTTCTGCAAATGTTTTTTTCCTTTATGATGCGCTTTTACTTGTGAAAAGCCACTATTAGAAATGTTGAAAATTTCTGAACACAATATACACTTAGCAGAAAATATTGTTTCAGTTGCAGAACACCATTCTTTCAACTTCACTCCGTCCAATTCTTTGGCGAGCCACGCATCTTGAAATTTCGTTTTGGATTTAGGCATCTTAAACACTTGTATTACTAACCAGAAAATGAAAGGGAAGTACAAAAACACGTTCCAATATTGCAAAACCAGACAACTTCCCGAAATTTGGCTGCGAGGATGTCAGAAGATATGAAGAAAAAAAAAAAAAAAGCAGGTCACCACTAGAGAACTGAACCTGCACACAGCACAGAGAACACCATAAAAGACGTAAAACCAGAAACTATCATACGCATCTCACGCAAGTTCAGTCAAAGCGAGTCGGAGCCGAGATATATTGCGCATCGAAGGTCGCTGTCGCCGACGCATGATCGAAGGTCAATGATCACGTGCTCTACTGCCTGCCAAGATAATACTCAGCTACCATCCCATCGTCATTACCGGAGGTTACGGAAGGAGACCACATGTTTCCTCTTTGCTTCCACCCACCTGCGGTTTACAATAACAAAACATCAGCAGAAAGAGGAGGTTCCACAAGGCATGTACAAAAATAAAGTACGATCTTCTGCGTGCCACGGAGTTCGTCTGCAAAGCGCAAACCAGGGGTGAAAATGACCCCTCCCCTTTTCCCTTAGATCTCTTGTTACTCTCGAAAACTGTTCGAAGGCAAAAAAATGGAACGCCCGCCCCGAAGCAAGTGCATCTCGATGGCGTCATTTTTCCCTCCCTTCAGCAGCACAGCATATAGGCTGTGTTTCTACAATAACAGGTCTTTTTACCTTACCGTAATGGTAAATTTATTGGCGTTAATAACGGTTGTGTTTTTAATAAAAATAAGCTTACGAAAATTTTAGGATGAATAGCAAATTTTAGGTCTAATTTTAGGAATTTAAGGAGGGTCACAAAATATTAGGAATTTTAGGAGGAATGCGATCCCTGAAATCCTCAACTACAAAATACCGTGCAAGGACAAAGGCAGGAACGGATTAAATTCCAGGACATGTAACAGAACTTTAGAACATTTCCAGGATAAAATGGAATTCCAGGACACAAATGAACCACATTTGTCCTCATCTTTCTGGAATTGAAGAAGTTCATTCTCGTCACCATACCGGTTTAGATTTGTTTGCGCAGGAAATGTTATCCTTCATTGTTCATTTGCTTAAAGTATTCCAAATAGTTTTTATCCTTGGGTTCAACTTGCTATGCAATATAGTATGGCATGCTCGACATGGTTCTAATTAGCTTCGGCACTTAAATAGGAGAGTTTTGTGTTTACATGCCACATCTTATTATCAATGTTTTAGCTTGGTCGACCATTTCTGGTATCCATACATTAGTTATGTTAAAGTGTGAAACAGTATTATCGCTACTTATATTAAGTACTATTATTGAAATAGAACAAACCTGCCAAGTACTCCAGTAAAATTGAGGCGGCTTTTTTATTTTTCTTAACATGAGGATTAGCTTTCAGGATCAGGAAGCACCCAATGCATTTGTGGAAAGTTGAACAGAATTGGTTGTAAGTAAGGGCATGATACCTTTGAAAAAAGCTTGGGAGAGAGAATGAATAAAGTAACTACCATGTATTTCAGTTGCACAATATTTTTAGTTTGGCAGTCAAACTAGCAAAAGAATTGTTCAAATGAAGTTTTTCTGCAGACACATTATCAGTTATAAAAACAAGCTACGGTGTACTAACCAGGTTGTATTATCATGAAAGCTTGTGCAAGCTTACATCTCATACTTACACATACTTGCCAACATTTTTTTTTTTTTTTTATTATTATTATTGGAGGTTTAACGACCACCGTGAGCAACTCAATGGGCTATAAGCAGTCGCCCGTCCCTAATTTAGGGTCACTGGTTTCAGGGAAGGGAGAGAGCCAGTGCCGTAAGACAAACACAACATCCATGCCTCACCGGGATTCGAACCCGGACCCCGTTCGGACGAATGATCAGAGGCCATCGCTTAGACCACTGCGCCACCGGGGCGGCTTGCCAACATTGGATAGAGCCTTGTCAGTAGTAACTAGCATTATCGTGCAGAATACATAGACGCTTTTTCACCAAACGACCCATCTCTTTGTGAAAAATAAATACACACCAGAACAAAACATTACAAACAAGGACAGCAATGAAACAAACTTAACATGTGGGAAGCACAAAGTGATTGCTCTGGTGAGGGCGTGATAGATAACATTGCGAGATTTAATTTCAAAACTACCACCAGTAAAAATCAGTCAGATGAGTTCAGAATTTCACACTTGACAGATGGGAAATCCAAGAAAAAGAATGCGCAGTGCGCAAACCTCCACTTACCATATGATCATACTGCCTCTGACATTGCAGTTTATGACAAGATGAGACCAGAATGTGGGGAGGGGGGCTGAACATTTTAACTGGGTGAAAAATCAAAGTCAACAAAAGACAAACTGGCTGTAGTAGAATGCAGACGACTGTCAGTTTGTCAACTCTGTAGCTGCACGGCATCCATTGCTTAATTTTTCTTTCTGCTATCTTTCTCTTCCTATTTCTCTAATGTCGTTTTTTTTCCCTTCCCTTTTCTTCTTTTTTTCAATGCTCTCCGATAGTAATTTCATTCGTCAGGCTAAAAGTTGAATGAGTGTATGATATCAAAGCTTTAATTTAACTATTTTAGATAAATGGCATAACTTTGAGAATATTAATACTTTTGAACACCAAGCATCAATTTTCACAAATATTCCAACTTCGTCACTTCCGTTTCGAGGAATTCCCCCACCCCCATCAAGCTTGAATGCAAAAAACTTATGGGATGGGGATATTTAACAACGCAGGAGAGCGGGGGAAATGCGCGTCAGCCCGGGGGTTGAAAGTGGTTTCTTTGCAGAAAATACTAACAACTGTGCTGCTTCATGTCAATTTGGCATTAACGAAAAACTCATTCAAGATTGGCGTAAAAAAAAAAAAAACGGGACTTGGTGAAAATCCCAAAAGGAGCTGCGCCGTCAAACGACATCTTTTCCAGAGCTGGAAAGTGTCTTGAATGATTGGAAACGCAAACTGGTATACGTTTGCGAGCAATGAAGCTAGCAAAAGATGAAAAGTTTGCAGCCGCAAATAACACTTTTTGTACCTCGCCAGGTTGGTGCACAAGGTTCATGAACCGCTATGGGTTGCGTCTACGCCAGCGCACCAAAATTGCATAAAAGTTACCTCGTGCCCTCGAAGCAAAGATAATGGCATTTCAAAAGTATGTAATTCAAATGAGAAAAGAGACTGCTTTTGAACTTTCCCTATTAGGGAACATGAACGAGACCGCAATGTGTTTCGACCTTCCTGGAAATAAGACAGTGAACCAAAAGGGTGAAAAAAATATCTTGATTAAAACGACTGGCCACAAAAAAAAAAAAAAAAAACAGTTTCACGGTTGTTCTTTCCCGTTTGGCCGA
Source organism: Macrothele yani (assembly GCA_039090855.1). NCBI lineage: Eukaryota > Metazoa > Arthropoda > Arachnida > Araneae > Macrothelidae > Macrothele > Macrothele yani. The sequence goes on from CM076996.1 coordinate 12,543,088, forward strand.
TGGCAGGAAGCTACCTCCGGTAATTATTTTCAAACCAAAACTCTGCCGAAAAGAGTAGTCTTTCTGTCTGGTGTGCTCATTCGTGCCCATGAAAAAGGATGGATGAACGAATCCGGAACAATTGACTGGTTAAAGAATGTGTGGAACAAAAGGCCAGGCGCACTTTTGAGAAACCTTCCCTTTTGGTGTGGGATATGTTTGTTGCACACCGAAGTGAAAAAAACTGCAGAAAATTCAAAAACAACTCTTGCTGTCATCCCAGGTGGGTTGACATCTGTTCTTCAACCACTAGATGTCTGACTTAATAAGCCCTTCAAGGACAATGTGCGGAGGTATTGGGCAGATTGGATAAGTTCCGATTTGCTGACTGAAACCAAGGGCGGAAATCTAAAGAAGCCGGATATCGTTTTGATTGCAGAGGTGCAACCTCTAGCAGATCCTATCAGTAATCAATACGATATTTTCCAGTAATGTTCCAGTAATGGAACACAAACTTTCAGTAATGTAACACACCATTTTTTTCAAAGTTAAGGACAATATTATAGTACTACTGTGTAATCTGCAATACTTGTATGAGGTGCCTATCTGTAATCACCATACGAAGTCTCATCATTAACGCGTGGAAAAGGTATTTCATGAGAAATTAATGCGTGAAATGTGTAATAACCTTATATGTTTACATTATCCTGACAAAAAAAAAATATGAAATGAAATTACCAATATTGTACTTACCTCACGTCACAGAAATGCCAACTTCTGCGGTGCCTATTAGTAATCACCATATGAAGCCTCGTCGTCTACGCGTGGGAAGGGTATTTCATAGAAAATTAACGTGCAAAATGTGTAATAACCTTATAACATGACCCTTCTATTTTAATGGTTAATATTTTTAATAACCCAAGTGGGAATTAATATATCAAGCCGATATTGGTTATGACTGCTGAATGTCGTTTAACATCAGACACATACCTGCCAACCAAAATTTTCCTAAATAAAAAAGATTGCTTGCAAAAATCAAGATTTCCCATAAAATCAAGATTTGCGACAGTACCAGAACTGTTAATTCATGATCATCTATTATTAGGGGAGGGTGGTAATGTATGGGATGTGCTAGCAGTATGTTTGATGATACTTGTTTTCAATTATTTTTCTGTATCAGGTAACTAGTAGATGGAGTTCAGAAATCGTGGTGATTTTCAAGGTTTTGATTTTTTTTTAAATTGAATGACGCAATTTCAGAAATAACTTGATTTCATTTACGCAATGACAAGACAGTGAACTTTAGTTGTTTTTTTTTTTATGCCCTTGGATGACAATTTTATCCTTCATGAATGCATGACAGCATGATTTTAGATAAAGGATAAAGTGTAACTTTGAGAATATGAATACTTTTGAACACAAATTTTCAGCTTAGTTACTTTCGTTTTCGAACTGAAATACAAATATTTTTGGAATAAAGTGATGTATAACAACAATACTGGACAGAGGCAACGTCGCAGTAAAAAGAAATTATGATTACGGAAAAAATCTTTATTTCATTTACTTCCGGTTTTGTAAGACAAAATACCGCCCCGGTGCACATTTTTACGCGTTGGTAAAATTCTTCGATGCGTAAACACACTTTTTGATGAGTACTAGACGCGTAATTACGCATTTTGGCAAACTCTGCACGGCACAGAATTAAAAAAATTTCGAACTTCTGCACGATTAGCGCAGCTATTTGAACACAGAGAGGAAGTTCAGAATGATTGGCGGGAGGAGGGTGCGATCTTTAAATAAATATCGCTCACTGCTAGAAACGTGAGCTAACATGAGGTTTAATCGCAACGAGATCATAATTAAACAAAAGCAGGAATTTAAATTAAGCGACAATAACAACGATATCAATTTCCATCAATAAAAAAAAATTCACGAGCCGTTTTGGCGAAAATCCGGAAGAAACTATCTTCTGGACCGTAAAACCGTAAAACTACCCCAAAATCAGTTCTGGGAAATCCGGAATATTTGGCAGGTATATTGAAGTCATTGCGCCGATAATGGCTTTTCCGATATATTACACAATATCGCCTTGCCTTTCTTCACCCGATCAATCCGTCGGATATTGGCTTTGCCGATGTATCCAACACCTGAACTTCAATGGCGCTTACTTAGAAACAGCACCACTTAAATATTTTCACATTTGTGCGAAAAGAGCTGTAAATATATTTGCAAAATGCGATTGCAGTTTAAACTGTGATTTTAACAAAAGGGGACACAAAATTCAGAACTTTTACGAAATACACTGAAATCTTAATTCTTCCAACCTGTCTGTAATTAGGCAGCCGAAACTGTAATAATTACGGAAAATCCATAATGGTTGGCACCTCTGTGATTGTACGATGGGTCAAGGATGCTTGGGATGCGATACCAGCGGAAATAGTCGTGAAATCAATCAAGAAATGTTGCATTAGTAACGAACTTGATGGCACAGAGGATGAAGAGATTTTTTATGAGTGACAACGACAGTGATTCTTATGACACAGACATAGGTGGTAATACTGATGTTTATGATGGCGTGCTGATGACAGAGAAAGACTTTTTTTAACTGTTCGGCGAGTCTGATTTGGAATCGGATTTTGAAGGGTTCCGATGAAGTTTTTGGGTATGCAAATCAAATTTATCATTATATATATAATTTTTGTTCGTTTTCAAATGTTTTTGAATAAATTCATTGAAATTTAAAGTTTTTTTTTTTTTTTTCTCATTCCGGGATCGACTTATATGCGAGTTTTTGATTTTTACGATTTCTTTACTCTGAAAGTGGGGGAGGTGTTGACTTATACACAAGTATATACGGTATGACTTATACACTAGGTGTTGACTTATACACAAGTATATACGGGGCTAAGTGAGGTAAGGAGAAAAGGAGAAGATCTCATCGAACTGAAAAGTGGACATCTCTTCTACTATCGTGGGACAGATAGTGGCAGAACTAGTGGTGTTGGATTTATAATAAACAAGAAACTGAAGGATAAAGTTGTAGAAGTTGAAAGTTCCTCTGACAGAGCTGCACGACTTGTTATCCAACTCTCGAAAAGATACCAGGCTCAGATTATTCAAACTTATGCACCCACCACAAGTCATCCTGAAGAAGAAATTGAAGAATTTTATGAGGAAATTCGTCATCTAAATAATAAAGGTAAGCAGCACTTGAAAATAATTATGGGAGATTTCAATGCAAAAATAGGACAACGGCAACAGAATGAAACTTGGTGGTAAATTCGGTCATGGCAACAGAAACCAGCGTGGAAATACTCGTTGAGTTTGCAGAGGCAGAAGGGTTTTTCATCTTGAACTCCTTCTTCAAGAAAAAGCCACACAGGAAATGGACATGGAGACATCCAAATGGGATGACAAGTGAAATTGATTTTATTATGTGTAACAAAAAATTGGCCATAGAAGACTGCAGTGTGCTAAACAAGTTCAACACAGGTAGTGACCATAGATTGGTGAGATGTAAGATGCACCTCAACACTAAACTTGAACGTGGCAAGCTCATAGGACAAACAAAATCTATTGACATAACCAACCTTAAAAAACACCATAATACCTTCAAGTTGGAACTGAAGAACAGGTTCTCTGCTTTAGAAGGCCTAACATCGGAAGAAGTGGACATTTCTGAAGTTAACAGAAAAGTAACCAAAGCTCTTATGGAAACAGCAACAAAATTAGCTGGGTCTAAGAACAAGTTGCATGTGAACAAATTATCAGGAAAAACCAAAATGTTGATGCAAAAGAAGAGAGATGAGGACAACTAAAGAAGATGTGACTTCCAAAGTGGAATATATAGAGCTATGCAAGACAGTAAGAAAAAGTATCACTGAAGACGTAAGGAAATTCAACTGTGAACTAGTGAGGAAAGCAATTGAAAACAACCAAAGCCTAAAGATAGCAAAGGGACATCTCAGTAAGGGAAGAAAACAGGTTATGGCACTGAGAAAAGAAGATGGTTCTGTAACAAGAAATAGAGCGAAATTTTGACAAGACTGAAAGATTTCTACTCCAAATTATATGAAAGGGATGATATATGCACTCCAGACATCATGAAAGATACCAGTACCAGAGTTCCTCCAGTCCTTCCAGCAGAAGTTGCACATGCAATCAAGAACATGAAGCGAGGAAAAGCTCCAGGAGAAGATGGAATTACTGTAGACATCATACAAGAAGCAAGTGGAGAAATCGAAACAGTACTCGCCCAAATTTTCACTCGATGCCTTAATGAAGGAAAGATTCCTGAGGATTGGAACACCGCTACAATGATCCTGCTACATAAGAAAGGTGACATTGAGGATCTCGGAAACTACAGACCTATCAGCCTCCTATCAGTAGTTTATAAAATCTTCACTAAAGTTCTTTCACACCGCTTGAAGGTAACACTGGACATGGCTCAACCAAGAGAACAAGCTGGATTCAGGGAGTGGCTACAGCACAATAGATCATATCCACGTGCTGAGAGAACTAATTGAAAGAGCGAGGGAATATGAACTTCCATTGTGCATGGCTTTTATCGATTATGAAAAAGCCTTTGATTCGGTGAAACCATCAGCAGTTACAATGGCTCTGAAAACCTGCGGTATTGAAGATGCATACATTAATATTATTAATAACATCTATGAAAATGCAAGTGCAAAGATTAGGCTGTTTGAAAATACAACACACGTAAAAATTGGAAAGGGAGTGAGACAAGGTGACACCATATCTCCGAAGCTCTTTAATGCCACATTGGAGGGTGTTTTTCAGTCGCTGAGCTGGGAAAACAAGGGGATAAAGATTAATGGAGATTATCTAACCCACCTTCGCTTTGCTGATGACGTAGTCATTTTTGCAACTACCCCATCAGAGCTGCAGAGTATGATCCAGGAACTTGCTGACAAGAGTAAAGAAGTGGGATTAAAAATGAACTTTCAGAAGACAAAAGTGATGTTCAATGCTTTTACAAGAAATGAAGATTTATCGATTGATGGAGAAAAGCTGGAGATAACAGACACGTACGTTTATCTTGGACAGCAGATATCAAGTGAGGGTCACATTGATGAAGAAATTAATCGAGCGTACAAAACTTGCCTGGAGAGCTTTTGGAAGAAACAGCATAATTTTCAAGAGCAATATGCCATTATATCTTAAAAGAAAAGTGTTTGATCAATGCATCCTTCCAGTGCTTACGTATGGTGCGGAGACGTGGACCTTAACTAAAAGAGACATACAAAGGCTGCAGACAACTCAAAGCAGCATGGAGAGGTGCATGCTTGGTGTAACCAGGAGAGATAAGAAGAGGAACTCGTGGATCCGAAAAATGACAAGAGTGGAAGACATCATGATCAGAGTTAAATCCCTGAAATGGCAATGGGCTGGACATACTGCCAGAAGGACAGATCATCGATGGACAGCTGAAATTTTAGATTGGATTCCAAGGGACAGGAAAAGACCCAGAAGAAGACCACATGGGAGATGGGTGGATGAAATTCGAAAGTATGCAGGGGTGACATGGAGGAGACTGGCACAAGACAGACCGTTGTGGAGGAAACTTGGGGAGACCTTCGTCCAGCAGTGGATTGATAATGGTTGACAATGATGATGATGATGATGATATACGGTATACTTATAAGATTCATGCAGAAAGAGATATATCACAGCAACTTTTCTCCTTTCCAAATTATGGATCTCAAAGTTAAAATCACTGACTAAATCAGAAATTTATTGCTTTGCATAGCTGATAACAGCTTTTTTAGGTAAAACCTTAATTCTATCATTTTAACTATATTTGGGCATTAAAATATGCCACATTTATTTAAAATTGCTTCAAAGTTACACTATTTGACTTTTAATATGTTTTAAAAAGTTTTTGTTCCTCATTCGAAAAAAAAAAAAGTTACTTGTACACTTACTCTTCTGCAATACCTGTGCGATTTTGTTTTTGAGACAACAGGTAATAAAATTATAAAAATCTGCTGAGGATAAGCACACGTCAGTCTGCTACAGATGTTTTGTAACAAGTCGATAAGTAATCAGAACTCTTCATAAAAGATTAATCTGCAGACTTGTTTCCTCCTACTTAAAAGACCTGACAAGATCTTTAAGTAAGAGGAACAAAGCTCAGCTGAGTTTTATTTGGGCACAGTGGCTGAAACATTTTATTTCACTGGCAAGCAAATGCTGAATAGATCTCAGCTTTGAAATAATGGTCACAAGTACATCAGACTATGCTTATAACTAAAGCCCGGAAGTTGAGGTAGTAAAAATGCTAAAAATAGGCAGGCAAATAAGCGAAATAAAGCGTCAAAATAGGCATTTATAGAAGTGGTTGAAAAATTCTGAATCATACACAGGTGTTAAGCTGAATTGGCAAAATCATTTATCAGATTATCACTTACTTATTTTTGCGGTTACACATAAGTACTAGGTGTTTCTTTAAATGTTTGAACGTGAAACTCTGCCTTCTGTCACTTAGGATATGTTTTAGAAGCGAAAATGATCTTTCAACTTCTATGGAGGTAATGGGAGCGTATTTGAAACATGAGGCAGTTGTAGGATCAATTTCAATAGAAGTTGAACTTTCACCTTGGAGTATTTCAGCGATGACTTTGATTTTCTCCAAGTCATTATTTGCTGAAAGAACTCGCTGACATTTTTCACTCACAACTTGACTCTTTCTCCCGGGAACACATTTAATTGTACTAACATACATCATTTAATATTTTCAAGGCATTCACTAACGTTTCATTCCTTTTTTCCAGCAAAGTAATCATATCGGGCAACTGTGAAAAGTGTGCTTGAATAAAAGTTCAATCGTTACAAATGGAATCTTTAGCTAGTATCTGTTGAGCATTGCGTAGGATTCATCCTCTTTGAAGCTGTTAACAATTTCAGCAATCTTGTTCAAATTATTTGCGTAATATACAGCGGCTGATATCCATGTTCCCCATCTTGTCAAAATCAGTTTAGGCGGTAAAGCAAGATTTGGTTCCATCTCTTTGAATAAGTGAACTCAATGAGGAGCTTTAAGGAAAATTTTCTTCACATTACTCACTAACGCATCAATATCTGGAAATAACCCACGTACTTCCTCCGCTACTTTGTGGAGAGCATGAACCAAACAAGTTAAATGAAGCATTTTTGGAAAGAGAACTTTCAGGCTGTGGGCAGCCTTTTTCATATAAGGAGCTGCGCCTGTTAAAAACAATAGTACATTTTCATACTTTATTCCGCCAGGCCAAAAAAGAGCTAATGAAGAGGCAAAAAGCTGAGAAATCTTGCTACTATTTGTTTTTGGAAGTTGTTCTGATGTAAGTAAGTAGATAGTTGAGGGCTGAGCAGGTTCCATTGTACCTATAACAACATTTGCCACATACCTTCTCGTGGCGTCTGTTGTCTCATCGATACTGATCCAGATATTTTTATCCCCGGCATCTTCTCTTATTTCTTTCATTATACCGACGTAGCAGGAATCTAAGTATGTTTTCCGCAAAGTTGCTTCGCACAGAATATTTTCCTTTTTATATTTCTCCAAAAAATTCTTCAACAAAGGTATTCCAGCATCTATAAAAGCATGGTACAAATCACTTGCAAACTGTGACTGCTTGCTTGAAGTAGAAGCGGATGACGAAATCAAACATTTTTTTTTTTTTTGTTCACCAATCTTCCGAATAACAGCAGTTTTATGTTTAGCTGTTGCCAAATGTTGTGAAATGAAGAATTTCTTTTCGTAATTCAGTTTCGTATCACATATTTTACAAAACAACACCATTCCATCAGTGGACAAGATATCACTTCCATACTCTTGAACATACCGACTTAATTTAGCACTGGTTGAAGAAGCAGTTTTCGGCATTATTGTTTCACTTGGGCGCCAGGCGAGATCTATTAGGGGTGGCGAACTAACAGAATCTTCCTCCCTTGTTTTGCACTTACGTTCAAGGTCTTGTGTGTGTAAGTGCATTCTTGGCTTTCACTCTAGCTTGATTAGTTACAATGTTATCTGACTGGATTCGACTACTTCTGCCATGCACAGAAACTATCATCTAGGATTCTAGGGAGAACAAAACATAAAATGAGATGCCGACCATCGCAGACTCTGCGCATGCGTCTGCCACGGCTACTTAAATTGCAGCACCTAGTTTTGAGTGTACCGATTGTACTCGTGTTTACTTTCAGATGTCTGCCGACTAATTTCGTTTTAGAGAAAATGCCACCTACCTTATGTTTTGTACACCTATACCCTAAAAATGAGTTTTTAAAAGAAATGAATAACTTAAAAAATTACGTGTTTACCCGGAAACACTATGTACTGCATGCTAGATTGTTATCAAAACTTAGATTTTATCACATTCTTAAGAAGAAATCATTTTTTAATAGTGCATTTGTTGAGTATAGGGGGGAAAGGCATTAAAAACATAAAGGCATTTTCTTCAAATATGAGCCGAAAAAAGCATTTTAAGGCATTTTGTTCCGGGCTTTACTTATAACATAGTACAGGCCTCACAGACCACCTATATATTTTCAAAAAATCCAGAAAAACATCCTATATTTCTGATGATCTCCTATAAAACCTATTTTTTGTTGGGAAAATCTATCCTATATATTTATATAATGTTTTACATTTTTGCAATGTTCTGTGATATTCTTTTTGTGGGCAGAGTATATGAAGAAGAGAAACGAAGATCCAGCATTAAAAATATGCACCCAATGAAACTCAATATAAAGAATAAGTGTGCCAAAACAAAATCAGAATTCTATTTTATTAAAATAAAGAAATAAAATTTCAGTTAATCATGTAAATGATAAACTTGACAAACTAAAACCATTTTGTTAATGCAATGATTTACAGAAATACTAAAAAGTTATGGTGTTAAGTGCTTCTTAATATTTCAGATCAGACAAGATACTTATGAAAATACTATTTTATGACAGCTTAATATCTTTTAATCCAAATGCAACATTTTTTTTTTGTTCTTTCCGGTAGTGAATAATTGTGATGCTATAAATATGGATAGCTAGTCAGAAGTTTTATATAACGAGATCATATACAAATTTATCATACTTGGAAAGACAATTATGACAACTATACACATTCACAGTGGGGTCATTTCCATGTCAAATCATCCAGCTGAAATACAGTTTGACACCCAAATTTGGCAGATTTTAATGAAACTTGGTGAGTTTGTTCTATACATGGTTATAAGCACACACACCAAATTTTTTATCATTGTATCAATTAGTTTCAGAACTACAGCACCTCAAAGTTTTGGCAAAAATGCGTAAAAAGCAAGGAATCGCCCGTTCGGCTACCCTGCATACTTCTACAGTTTTTGCCATAAAAAAGTTATTTTTAAAAATAGAGTTTATTTTTTTTTGCATTTTGCTCAGCATTAAATGATTAATGAAAATGTATGGTAAACTGAGGTTTAATAGTCATTAATATAGCTAAAAAATTCCCAAAAGTGCAAAAATAAAATTTTCCACAAATTTTGACCTGTACTTGAAAACCGTCCAATAACAAAAGTCTCTCTCCAGATCCCTATAAACCCATCATTACCACTGAAAACTAGACAAAAAATGCAACAAAATGGTGTAATAAAATTAGTGGGGTTTTGAGTTTTTGCCAACTTAGGCCCGGATCAAAGTTCCAACTTTTGAAAGTACCAAAGTCACACGTACCTACTAGACATGCCTACTGAACTATTTATTTTTTTAATTTTTTAACATGAAGTGTTGTTCTCATCATGTAAATAACAAAGACTTCAGAAAAATAATTTACTTTTACAATGTATGCTCTTAATTTTATGTTTGAGTATTTTAAGTAGACTAATTTCACAACTGTTAAAGTTGTAGATTGGAAGTGCTCATACAAATCATCAAACACAATAAACAAATGGAACATCATGGTTCAGGTCATCTGATATGAAACACAAAGGAGTTTCTTGAAGAGATCCATCACCTGTCTTAGTGTAGATTACACTAGGATGTAAAGAACAACTTAAATGACTCCAGTGGTAGAACTGCTTCCTTGTGGTGTAAGTTGAGTGCAGATGCTAAGAGTGCAGAGGCCAAAATAATGCCGTATGGTGAATGGGATGGGAACCAGAGTAGGGGTAGAAGGGTGAAAGGAACAAGCTGTGATACACAGACTCCATGTATAGACAGGCTGGTGCCATCTGTTGCTCAGCATGTCTTTGTTTTTAGTCTGAACTGTGTAAGCTGTCAAGTGATGATCATTTTTTGTGCTGTCTGCTTGTAAATAATTTGTAGTCTATTTTAGTGTGTTTTTTTCTTTATTTGTAGAGTGGGTTTGTTTCTAATTATGAAAGTAGATTATTCTTTGGAATGTGGGTCTGAAAATGTATGCAAGGTAGGAACATCTTGTTCTAATAAAGGTTTAACAAAAAATGATATATTTATCATCAAAGAAAAATTAAATGAAGAGCAATTACAGTTATTGACTTGGAGAACAGGTTTCCAAAATTATGACAAAGAAGTTGACACTATTTGCTGTCATTACTTTTGATATTTTACTTACTTTGAACACAGGCAGAAATCTTGCTGTGACCCCTATAAAAGGCATTTAAAGCCTATTACAAACATGAGAGATCTAAGAAAAATAACTTTGCAAAAGGCAAAATATCACAAAGAAAAAAACAACGTAAATTTAATACCTGGCCAACTCTTATGTAGTACCTGCCGTAAAACTTTATCTGAAGATAATGAAGCAAAGGTGCATGAAGGAAATGCAGAGAGTGATAAAGACTTAGTTGATGTGGCCAAAAATGTTGATTTAGAGTTGGCTTCAAGATTTACAGAGAAAGACAAGTTGAACAAGTCGTTAGAAAGATTAGATGTCTTACCATTGAAGCTGCAATCAGTTTCTTTGCATTCTAGAAGAGCTATGCAAAAAGAAAGTTTAAGCAGGCTGAAGCCCAAATCAAAAAGAAATTATCCTTTGTTTTAAAAGTAGATGAAGCACACAGTGATGATATGGAAAGTGATAGTGAAGAAAATAAGAAAAATGAAGAAATTACAAACAAATGTGCTGATATTGACAGACTAGTTGAGCTGATGAAAGTCAAGTTGAATAGCAATTTAAATAAAAGAAAAAAATACAAATACTAACTCTTGCACCTCAATCATGGTCTCGCAAAAGAGTTGTCACAGAGTTCAATGTCACAGAGTATATGGTTCAAAAGGCTCGGAACCTAACATTAGAAAAGGGGATCCTTGGCTATACCTGGTCCAATTGAAGCCCATAAAATTTCCCCTGAAGTAATACACTGTTAGAAATGTCTATGAAGATGATAAATACAGTATGATGATGCCTGGCACTAAAGACAGAGTGAAGAAAAATGAATATAAACAAAAACGATTATTATTATGTAATCTGCAAGAATTGTATTTTTCATTCAAACAAAAATGCCCTGAAATAAAAATAGGTTTTTCAAAATTTTGCTGTTTGCGCCCAAAATGGTGTGTCTTAGCAGGATCCCCTGACACTCATGCAGTGTGCATCTGTGTAATTTACCAAAATGTGTATCTCTTAGCCTCTGCACTCAACTTACACCACAAGGAAGCAGTTCACCAGCTGATGGACAAACTTGTTTGCAGCAGGGAAAATAGAGCGTGTATGTTGCGTTGTTGCAGTGACTGCCCTCATAGTACTGAACCACTTGAGAAGTACTTAAGTGAGATTTTGGAAGATTATGATGGTGGTGATGAAATACAATTTTCACAATGGGTGAATGAGGAACGAATGAAACTACAGTCAATGAATCTCCCTGTTCAGGAATTCATAGAGTTGGTAACAGAAAAAGTAGAAGCTCTTATACCCCATTCATATATATCTAAAATACAAAATGCTTACCTCAAAAGCAGAAAAGAAAAGAGTGATGATGGATTGATCTTGATGGATTTTGCAGAAAACTACAATTTTGTTCTACAAAATGAGGTACAATCATACCACTGGAGTCATTTAAGTTGTTCTGTACATCCTACTGTAATATACACTAAGACAGCTGATGGATCTCTTAAAGAAACTCCTTTATGTTTCATATCAGATGACCTGAACCATGATGTCCCATTTGTTTATTGCATTCAGCAGAAAACAACAGACTTCATAAAAACTCATTTCCCATGTATAAATAAAGTGGAATATTTCACAGACTGTTGTGCTGCTCAGCACAAAAATTTCAAGAGCATGATGAACTTGTGTGAACACAAAACAGATTTTGGGCTAGATGCTTGCTGGTTTTTCCATGCCACAAGCCATGGAAAAACCATTTGTGATGAGATTGATGGAACAATAAAAAGAACTATAACAAAGAAAAATCTTCAGAGTGTTAACCAATCCACACAAATTACAAATGCCTACCAAATGTACGAGTTTTGTTGTGGTCTGTTTTCCAAAATATCTTTCTTTTTTTAAATGAAGAAATCAACAGCAGTAGAAAGATACTTGCAGAACGATTTTCTAAGGGGAAAACAATACCTGGGACAAGGAGTTATCATTCTTTTAGTCCCTTAACAACAGATGAAATCACAGCAAAACGTACAAGTCTGGATCTTGAAATATGTCTTGGATGGAATTTTACTACAGAGGCTGAAAAAACATTAATGCTGCAACTTGTAGTTCCAAGTCTACAGAATTATGTTGCATGTATGTATGTATAAAGGAAACTGGTGGATTGGACTGGTCAGTAAAATTAACAAAGAAGGAGATTACTCAATCATATTTATGCATCCACATGGTCCTTCAGAAACATTTTATTGGCCGAAACGACAAGATGAGTGCCCTGTACTCCCTCAGCACATTTTATGCGTGGTTGATACCCCTGAAGTGACTTCACAACTGGGAAGTTTTTACAGAACTGAATCTACATGTAAGAAAAAATTGCCAAAAAATGGAATATTTTTAAAGAAAATTGTTAAAAAATGTTCAAGATTGCAAAGAACTTAAAAAATATACCTGTAAAGTACTAAATACAATAATTTAAATTGACTATGATTTAAATGCTTCTGATCTACAACCTTAACAGTTGTAAAATTAGTCTACTTAAAATACTCAAACATAAAATTAAGAGCATACATTGTAAAAGTAAATTATTTTTCTTAAGTCTTTATGTTATTTACATGATGAGAATAACACTTCATGTTAAAAAAAAAATAGTTCAGTAGGCATGTTTAGTAGGTACGTGTGACTTTGGTACTTTCAAAAGTTGGAACATTGATCCGGGCCTAAGTTGGCGAAAACTCAAAACCGCACTAATTTTATTACACCATTTTGTTGCATTTTTTGTCTAGTTTTCAGTGGTATGATGGGTTTATAGGGATCTGGAGAGAGACTCGTGTTATTGGACAGTTTTCAAGTACAGGTCAAAATTTTTGGAAAATTTTATTTTTGCCCTTTTGGGGATTTTTTAGCTATATTAATGACTATTAAATCTCAATCTTACCATACATTTTCATTAATCATTTAATGCTGAGCAAAATGCAAAAAAAAAAAAAATTGAACTCTATTTTTAAAAATAACTTTTTTATGGCAAAAACTGTAGAAGTATGCAGGGTAGCCGAACAGGCGATTCCTTGCTTTTTACGCATTTTTGCCAAAACTTTGAGATGCTGTAGTTCTGAAACTAATTGATACAATGATAAAAAATTTGGTGTGTGTGCTTATATCCATGTATAGAACAAACTCATCAAGTTTCATTAAAATCTGCCAACCTTGGGTGTCAACCCCTGGATGATTTGACGTGGAATGACCCAGTGACAAGGAGAATCCCTAAATCAAGAGAGAAAAACAAAACAAAAAATAAAATAAAATGTACAACTTTCATATAATAAGGCTTATTTTGATTGTTTTAAAGATATTGGGCATTATACTTCAAATGTGTTTGGCACAAGGGTTTAAGAAAATGTTTCATCGCCAAAAGAGAAATTTAGATATCTTTCAAGTTACATCGAACGGTAACCAAAACTAAGTGAAACAAAGATAATGTTCAAAAGTGAAATGACATGATATATTTAAATTCAGCTGCATAATTACTATGCAATACACACCAGTGAGAAACTTTTACCCCTACTTCTTCAAAGCACAATTTTTAAATTTTGTGTTACTTCACAGAAAATACTTACAATGCAATTTAATTTTGACTTACAGTATCACTTTACTTATCAGTTAAAAATTCAACTCTCATCTAGGATGCGGTATGGCTATTTTCATAAATATTTATCATTACATCTATTAATACACAAATTCTTTTAACATGGTGATGCTATAAAAGCTTACACAAGTTTTTATTAAGGCAATATAAAAACTATGAATGTACAAAATTTATGGAGACTGAAATTTCACAGTGAAAGACTCAGTGTTTAAGTATCTTAGCTAAATTTGTTATCTCAGAATCTAGAACTTCAGCTTCTTTTGCCTTTTCTATAAGCTTTCTTTTTTTAGAGTTCTTTTAGTTCTTGGACTGCTCTCCTTTTACGATTAGCCACTTCACCTTCGTCAGATTTCTTCTTTTTTAAGGCTTCTACTCTTTTTGATGAAGCATTTTTGACAGCTAATATAATTGATTTTGTGATGTCCACATTCAGTTCTTTCTCACTATTAACTAAACCACCTAATGATTGTATTGCACTGTAAACACTTCTCTCTGCAACAACTGCATCTTCGTCTAAGTTTTCAATTAAAAGTTCTTTATTAACAGAAAAGCCTCTTTTAACTGCAGCATTGCCATGAAACATGCATAGCAGCTTCTGTAAGGACTTGATAAAGTCATGGTTCACACTTTGTAGTAAATTCATCAGGAAGTGATCAAGTTTGTCCTCCTTAGGATTGAAGTGTCAGTTGTTTTTTAAAAGATTCACAAAATTGCAAATATTCCCTCTTCACATCAGCTTTTGATGAAGCCATATTCTTTTGACACAAATTCTTGCAATGCAATTGTCACTCGAGAATCTCTCAAAATGGAACTCTGCATAACTTCCGGAGATAAACATGAAGCATCTTTCACAATTTTAATTTCAAAGGACTCTTCTCTGCAATTTTTAGATACAGACTTTGCAAAATACCTATGCACTCATTTCTGAAAATAAGAATACCCTTTTCTCTGCAGTTCTTGATAGCAGCAGTAGCACCAAATCCAATATCTACATAGTGACTTGTTTTACGATAACACGGTTTGATAACATCAATGGCACGTAATTTGCTAGAATTTGTTACCTCTTCCATTATACTTTTCTTGATGAATCGTGAGGCAATTCTATATATTAAACTGTAGAAATCTTTGTACAGAAAGGGCAAAAGCGAGTCTTTGACTGATACTTATTTAAAAACCCCTCAAGTTCAATTGATAATGATATAAGAAACTCAAGTTTTGCACAAAGGAGGCTGTCTTGTAAATGTTTAATTTTTAGTTTCTAGTTTCCAGTGGTCTTTTGTGTACTTCAGCAACATACTTCTTCAAATGTGGTATAAGTTCAATTGCTCTTTTCATGACTTCAATATTTCCAACCCATCTTATAGAACACAATTTGAGAGGAAACTTAGAAAACCCAGTAATGTTTGAGAAGGTTGCCCTCCTTGACGGAAAATCCTTCATGAAGTACCAGATCGCCCAAAGAAACCCATGAACATTCCAACCACTTTTATTGCGAGCAGTTTTCAAATCTCCATGCACTACATGAAGTGAACAAGTGCCACAATTGAACATCTCTGGTTGATAATCTTCATCATATAGAAATGCTTGCAAATCATGCAACATCTTAAAGTTTACATTTGGGCCATCCATTGAAATTTGAATTATGTTCTTAGGTGACAAATTCAAACTATTCAGACCCTCCAAGAAACTTGACTGTAAAATCAGCAGATGTGGCAGAATTAAGAAACACAGATGTTAAATATCTTGTAGATACACACTGACTCTGTTGATCCCAGAAACGAACCACCAAATCCATTTGTCCCTTTTGGACATCTTTGTTCAAACTCTCATCATATGATACACAAAAGAAATCAGCTTCCCTGACTTTGTTAGCTAGAAGATTCTGGAAATGAGGGCAGAGTCCATAAGTAATTATATATGACATCTTATCCTTGTGTAACTGCATTTTTTTTTTTAGCAATTATGCTATCAGGAAACATAATATGGAATAATTATGTTGTGTTTCCACAGCTTCTCGCTGAAGAATGAGACATCACTTTATTCATAGCTCAAATAATTTCAGATTTCATTACCTCATCATTAACTAAAAAATGTTTCAATGAGCTGGTTTTAGAACTCTCTTCAACTGAAGTTCTAAAAGCTGTAGTAGAAGCAAGTGATGATAATTCATTATTCAAATTATCTTGAAACGAAACTTCTGATTTTGATGACACTGCTTGTACTAACAGCAAAAGGTAGCTTACTTTGTTGCCCTGAAGCTAATGCAGGAACATGTGCTGAGTGTCTTTTTCCTCTTTCATGTATTTTGACATATGAAATACCACTGGCACTAATATCAGTCACATTTGCACACAATACACCTTGCTTTATATTTATTGTTTTCTCTACTGGTCGAAGCCACAATTTCCAGTTACTTGAGTCATCGTGACGAAGCAAGTTTTCGTTGAAACTACACTTCCCAGGCATCTTGAAAAGTTTATGATTCGAAAACTTCAGTTTTCAATACCTGAAACAAAAAATATGGACATCAGTAACAAGTTTGTAAAAGAATATACACATAGAATGTATCATTGGGGAAAGTACAGTGTGGCATAAAAATGTGGTAAAACTATCAATAAATCAATATCTACTTACCAGAGTTTAACTTGTCTTCATTCAGGGGCTGATACAAAAAAAAAAAAAAAAAAAAAAAATCATGACCACCCACTCAATTTCATTACTTTTTCATGACTTTCATGACCAGTAGACACCCTGTGCATTTATTTCCTAGAAAAATAGCATATACAATATCCCACACAACTAGGTCCCTATTTCTAGAAACTTATTGGATGGTGTAAAAGTAGGCAACTCTTTTTTCATGAACCAGCTGCTTTTGAAGACCTTCGAAAACAGCTGTCTGAACAATATAAAGAAATTGCCTTAACTACTGAAAATGAAAAGCATATTACCTTACCTTTCCTCAATCTATTAGTAATTTAAAAAGCTGATTTCTTAGACTTTAAGGTATACAGAAAACCATCTTCTGTACCAGTAAATAATTCCACCGCACTCTGCTCACCCAGTTAGCCACAAGAGAAATAGTTTGTGAACTTGGGTTAAACATGCATTTATTCATTCTTCCAAAAAAGAAATATTGAGATGAAGAGTTAGATTGGATTAAATCTGTGGCAAAAACTTTTGGATATGGCAAGAAAGAGGTAAATAAACTACCGTATATACTCGCGTATAAGTCGACTTCGCGTATAAGTTGACCCCCCCACTTTCAGAGGAAAAAATCGTAAGAAATCGGAAACTCGCGTATAAGTCGATCCATCCCGGAATGAGAAAAAAAAATTTCAATGAATTTATTCAAAAACATTTGAAAACGAAAAAGATTATATATATAATACTAAATTTAATTTGCATACCCAAAAACTTCATCGGAACCCTTCAAAATCCGATTCCGAGTCACCCTCGCCAAACAGTTCAAAAAAAGTCTTTCTCCGTCATCGGCGCGTCATCATAAACATCAGTATTCCCATCTATGCCTGTGTCATCAGAATAACTGTCATCATCACTCATAAAAAATCTCATCATTCTCTGTGCCATCAAGTTTGTTACTAATGCAACATTTCTTGAAAGATTTCACGACCATTTCCACAGGTATCGCATCCCAAGCATCCTTGACCCATTGCTTCTTTAGATTTTCGCCCTTGGTTTCAGTCAGCAAATCGAAACTTATCCAATCTGCCCAATACCTCCCCACATTGTCCTTGAAGGGCTTATTAAGGCAGACATCTAGTGGTTGAAGAACAGAAGTCAACCCACCTGGGATGACAGCAAGAGTTGTTTTTGAATTTTCTGCAGTTTTTTTCACTTCTGCACAACGGTACGCAACAAACATATCCCTCACCAAAAGAGAAGGTTTCCTCAAAAGTGCACCTGGCCTTTTGTTCCACACATTCTTTAACCAGTCAATTGTTCCGGATTCGTTCATCCATCCTTTTTCATGGGCACGAACGAGCACACCAGACGGAAAGACAACGCTTTTCGGCAGAGTTTTGCGTTTGAAAATAAATACCGGAGGTAGCTTACTGCCGTCGGCCAAACAGGAAAGAACAACCGTGAAACTGGATTTTTCGTGGCCAGTCGTTTTGATCAAGATATTTTTTTCGCCCTTTTGGTTCACAGCCTTATTTCCAGGAAGGTCGAAACACATGGCGGTTTCATCCATGTTCCCTATTTTGGAAAGTTCAAAAGCAGTCTCTTTTCTCTTTTGAATTACATACTTTTTTAAATTTCATTATCTTTGCTTCGAGGTGCAATTTTGGGCAATTTTGGTGCGCTGGCGTAGACGGCGCAGCGCCTTTGCGATTTTCACCAAGTCAGTTTTTTTTTTTTTTTGTTTTACGTCAATCTCTAATCAGTTTTTCGTTAATGCCAAATTGACGTGAAGCAGCACAGTTGTCAGCATTTTCTGCAAAAGAAACCACTTTCAACTTGAATCCTGCGTTATAGGACATACGTTTCTTTACACAATCCGTGTCACCCATAATAGGAGAAGCGAGACACGTGCGATTAAGAACAAGCAACACCTAACAATGGCTGTCGCATGGCTCCGTTACGTCGAAGGTCAGCGCAATCAACTGGTAGTCGGAAGGGCGGAGCTTTCTATGCGCGGCTGTGACTGCGCTGTGGATACGCAAAGTCAGGAGAGAGGAGACTTTTCAAAGCGCGGAGAAATTCGGAGGGTCGCGATTTCGTAATTCTACCACATCAGTGTTTTTTCTTTCTTTCCCCCCCCCCACCCCCTTCCGGAGGGTTGCGATTTCGTAATTAATACCGCTTCGGCATTTTTATTTCTTTTGGGATGGATTGCCTTTTGCCTCACGGGAAGAACTTTTGGACTTACAATTTTTTTAGACCCCGCGTATAAGTCGACCCCATTACTTTGAAGCTCTCATTTTGTCCCAAATTTCTCGACTTATACGCGAGTATATACGGTAATTGAAGTTAAAAATAACCTTAAAAATCCTGCCTAATACACAAAAACATTTCAAAAAATAAAAAAGAAAATATATTGGATCTTTTCCTTATACACTGCTGGACAATTGCTGAGGACAGATGAAAATAGCAACGATAGCAACCATAAAATGGAAGGCAGGAAAATGTGGAAATTAGCATAAGTGCGGGATACAGTAAGACGTGTTGTGCGTATGCAAATTTTGGATTGCCGAACTTGTTCGTGACGTCATAGCGCTGATAAGAGATATAAAGGATTTGACGCGTATTGACCGTTGTTCAAACGCAAAGTTGAAAGGGAAAGAATCAATTGACGAACTTGCAATTTTCAGTATGTCTTCCCGACATCACCTAGATGATTTTACGCATGGCCGTATTATTGGCAAGATTGAAGAAGGGCGAAAAATAACAGATGTTGCCAGGGAGTTCGACGTCAGCCACAGTGTTGTTTCAAGGCTTTGGAAATCATTTCAAACAAATGGAGAGTGTAGCAAACGTCACGGGGGAGGTAGTGTTCGCAGTACGTCACCTGCAGAAGATCGGTACATAGTGCTATCAACAAAAAGACACCGGCGCAGCACAGCTAGTGAGGTAGCAAATCAGTTTATGGCTGCTACTGGCATGCGGATCTCCCGAAAAACTGTCGCCAGACGTTTGCATGGTTGGTTGGTTGTTTGATTTTTATGGCGCAAGGGCCATGTTTGGCCAAAGAGCGCCAGACATAAAACAGACAAACAAACAGTATTAAAAACGTGCTATGAAGCTTAAAATATGGCTGATCAAATTAAAACTGAACAATGAGAACGATGGAGGGACTAAAAAAGAAAATGAAACAAACAGTATTAAAAACATGATACAAAGATTAAAATCTAGCTGATTCAGTAAAACTGAGAGATGAGGATGATAGGGCTAAAATCTAGATACGTTTAAAATAGTCAATTTGTTTAAAAAATGAAAAAACAGCAACAGTATTGCATTGGTCATTTAGCAGCTGCTGCAGTGTAGTGGCGTCCTCATTCAACAAACGAGAATGAAAGAAATGAAAACGTACATCACGAAAATGAACACAAGTACACAGAAGATGAGTAACGGTGAGTCGGCAGCCGCACGTCTCACACATCGGCGCAGTGTCGCCACACAGCAAAAAGCGGTGAGTGAAACGACAATGCCCAATGTGGAGACGCGCAAGCACCACTTCCTCCCTACGGTTCCGACGATATGAGGTTTTCCAGACTTCAAGATTATGTTTAATACGATGCAGCTTATTTTCCACCTGTTGGTCCCACAGACCCTGCCACGTTCGCTTGATATAGTCGCGAACGATAAAGCGGAAATCCCGGTGAAACAGTGGCAAGGGTGTGACGACCAAAGAGGAAGCAGATCTAGCAGCCGCATCAGCACACTCGTTACCCGAGATTCCAACATGTCCAGGAATCCAGCAAAACTGAACATGAAAAACGGCCTCGAGCAAACGACGAAGCAACCGTCTCACATCCAATAGAAAAGGATGGTCACGGCAATCCGCAGATGATAAGGACTGCAAGACACTTAAAGAATCCGTATAGACCATAGCACAATGATGAGAACTCGACTGAACATGGAGAAGGGCGAGATACACAGCATGCATCTCCGCCGAAAATACCGTGGCCTCAGCTGGGATCCGCGCTACTGAAACGTGATCAACACAGACAGCCGCGGATCCAACAACTCCATGCATCTTGGAGCCATCAGTGAAAATGGGAGTGTAGTCAGAATTGAGGTAACGGTGCTCAGCAAAGAGCTGCTGGTACACTGACGCAGGGGTTGAGGATTTCTCGAAAGATGTAAAGGTGGTATCAACCATGACACCAAGTGGGTGCCATGGAGGATCCCCAAAGCCCCTGGTCTCTCCAACAAGTGACAAGTCGAGCCCTACATCATGGGCTACGGCCGCCATACGAAGACCGAAGGTTGAAATGCACGAGGGCCGGTTCCCGAATAAACGAGCATGCTGGGGATGAAAAACTGCATCGTATAAAGGATGGTCTGGAAGAGTTATAAGTTTCAGATAGAATTGAATAGACAGCTGCAGACGGCGTAATTCAAGCGATGGTTCGTTCGCGTCAGCGTAAAGGCTGGGAATTGGAGATGTTTGAAATGCTCCCGAACAAAGACGCAGTGCTTGATGGTGAATAGTGTCCAAAGGCCGGAGAACGGAAGGACGAGCCGAGCCATACACGATACAGCCATAATCCAGTTTCGACCGAATTAAGGAGTGGTAAATGCGAAACAAAGAGATCCTGTCTGCGCCCCACGAAACTCTCGAAAGGATTTTTAGAATAGAAAGAGCACGCAGACAGGAAATCTTGAGCCGCCGAACTTGCGCACGGTCAACGGTCAGTCCAAGGAACTTGGTCTCCGGCAAAACTGGAATGGCTGCACGGTCTAAAAACAGCTCGGGGTCAGGATGGAGGGCCTCCGGCAGAAATAAACACACGCTGTCTTGTCGGGAGAAAGAACGAAACCATTGCTATTCGCCGCTTCAAAAATCTGATTAATTGCAGACTGCAACTGCCTTTCAATGAAACGCATGCTAGATGACGAGCAGAAGATGTGCAAGTCATCGACATACACAGTAGCCGAAACCGCAGGAGTAAGATTTGTGAGGAGACAATTAATGCGCAGGATGAACAATGTGACAGATAAAATGCAACCTTGAGGAACATCTTGTTCTTGATGGAATGTTGCCGATAGCGTAGTACCCAGGCGCACCTGGAACACCCGATTTCTAAGAAAATTTAAAATAAATATCGGAAGATTTCCTCGCAATCCGCATGCGTGGAGGTCACGAATAATCCCGTGCCGCCACGCACGATTATAGGCTTTCTCGATGTCAAAGAATACAGAAACCAGGTGCCGCCACGCACGATCATAGGCTTTCTCGATGTCAAAGAATACAGAAACCAGGTGCCGCCTACGCACGAACGCCTCGCACACAGATGTCTCAAGGTGCAGGAGATGATCGTGAGGTGAACGATGACGCCGAAAACCGCTTTGTGATGGTGAAAGTAAGTGATGATGTTCTAAAAAATGAATTAATCGTGAGTTAACCATGTGTTCGAGAACTTTACACAGACAGCTAGTGAGAGCAATTGGGCGATAACTAGAGGGAGACTTAGGATCCTTGCCAGGTTTCGGAAAAGGTAGAACAAAAGCCTTACGCCAAGACTCCGGGAAACTGTGTTCTAACCAGATGCGATTGTATAAGATTAAAAGGTTCTCGAGAGATGACTGCGAGAGATGACGGAGCATGTCGTAGTGGATGTCATCGGGACCGACAGAAGTAGCCCCGGACCGATGCAGAGCCACCCGAAGCTCACACATGCTGAAGGGGGGGGGGGGTATAACTAGTGTTAATATATGGCGCAAAAGAGATTCTCTGGCATTCCGCCGTGAATTTAATCCTATGAAAGGAGGACGGATATGCCAGATCACTCGAAACGGAGGCAAACGCCTCCCCCAAACAATCAGCAATCTCCCCGACTTCAGCATATGTGCAGCCGTTACTCTCGAGAATGGCAATCTGGTGAGAGCTGTAGTTACCCCGGATCTTACGAATCTTGTCTCACACACTTTTCGAACTGGCACGTGAAGTGAGAGATGACACATACTGGATCCAAGACTCCCTCTTGCTACGTCGACGCACCAACCGAGCATAGGATTTAGCTCGTTTAAAAGCAACGAGATTAGCATCAGTTGGATAACGCCGAAAAGTAGACCAGGCCTTATGTTGAGCACTCCTAGCCGCTACGCATTCAGGGTTCCACCAAGGTTTCGGAATTCTGGGAAGCTTCGTAGATGTTTTAGGAATTGAAAGATCAGCTGCCTGAAGAATACAAGTTGTGACTTCAAGAACAGCTGCGTCGATTGACTCTTGGGTCACCATTTCAGAAGATATCACCGCAGACAATGTGAAGACCTCCCATCTGGCACGATCCATCCTCCATCGAGGTGGGCGGGAGGCAGAAGATGGCACGTTTGCATGGTGCCAGAGGACGATTGGGAAGGGGTCGCTCCCGTGGAGATCCTTACACACCGTCCACGACCAGTCAGTAATAATCGATGGTGAACCCAAGGTCAAATCGATCGCACTGAAGGATCTTGTCGGCTCAAGTGTCAGCACCGGTGTTTAAAAGGCACACAGAGGCCGAGCACAGAAGAGACTATGCGACGATCTCTCGCGCTGGCGCTGACACTACCCCACAAAGGATGATGAGCATTAAAGTCACCCAAAAGAAGGAAGGGTGAAGGCAGCTGATCAATCAAGCTCTCCAGAACAGAGGCGCTAACATCCTCATCCGGTGGCAGATAGACACTGCAAACAGTAAGAGGCACAGGCATAGAAATACTAACCGCCACGGCCTGCACAGTTGTGGAAACCGTGACGGAAGATACCGGAACCCTGAGAGGGATGAAAATAGCGACACCCCCACAGGCTATATTTCCAGACGAGTTTATCTGTCCGAAATGCACTGTAGCCTCGAACTGAAAGCAGGTCCGATGGTTTAAGCTTTGTCTCCTGGAGACAAAGGCACACCGGAGAGTACAAATAAAGCAGATGTTTCACGTCATCAAAACTAGTGCGAAAACCTCGGCAGTTCCACTGAATTATTGAACCCATTGTTAAAAATTAAATGAAAAAGGAAATGGTTAAACTTGGTCAGCCTCCATTTCCTCTGATGAGCGTTCCCCCAGATTTGGGGGTGTGTGACCAGGGGCCAAGATTGGTGAATGCTTTGTCCCAAGTGTCTTAGCGGGATTTGCTCGCCGTTGATTGTTTGACTGAGACTTAGAAGGAGAAGAAATGCTCTTCTTATCCTTGACACCTTGGTGTTGGTGTTAGTGTTGGCGTTTTTGCCAGAAGAAGTGGCCTGAGTTCCCTTGCTGGTGTTGGAGTGAGTCTGCTTCGGTGAAGTGGCGGGTGCCGCTTTCAGACCCCTAGCTCGCGACTGGAGTGCCTCCAGTCCGGCTGCGATGATTTCCTCCACATTGAATGGACATTTGGGGGGATTCTGAATGTCGGTCTGAATGGCAACCGTAGATTTGGCAACCACCACTGCAGCGTATGATCACCGATCAGATGTAACGGGAACCACTCTTCTTCTGGCCTCAGGATAGGAAATATTTTCCACAGTTTTGAGCCTTTGGATTTCCTTCTCCTCCTTCCACTTGGGACAATCTTTGGCTGATGCTGGGTGTGAACCCTTGCAGTTCACACAAAACTCTGCCTCGGCCACACATTCTGAAAGTAGATGCTCTGTGGCACCACAGCGTCCACACCTAGGAGTACTCCTACATGACTGCTGAGAGTGGCCGTACGACTGGCACCTAAAACATCTCAACGGGTTAGGAATGTACGGTCGTACCTCAAGGTGGAGATACCCTGCCTTGATGGATGTAGGCAGGGAAGGGCTGTTGAATGTCAAGATAATGTTCCAGGATGGGACAAACTGCCCATTCCTCCTGAAAGAAATATGCCGCACACCCGTAACATGTTGGAGCCTCAGTTCTTCGAGAAGTTCATCCTCGGTACATTCAATAAGATCCCGAGAGGAGACAACACCTTGAGATGAATTTAGGTAACTGTGTGGTGTTATTTTGACAGGAGTCTCTAGCAGCATGCTGGTGTTGATAAGTGTGAAACTATAGACCACAGTAGACATCTCAACAAGAAGATCTCCAGACTGGAGCTTCTTGACACTCTTAGGAGAGCTTGCGATTGATTGAAGTGCTTTATGGATCCAAAATGGACTTTTGGCACTCAAAGGCTTTGAAGGATCCAATGAGTGCACTTTTAAGAAGTGAGCATTCGAACAATCCGGGACATGTTTTTTGGCAGAAGGGGATGAGCCTTCCTCCATACCTCTTTTGCTTTTTGGTTCTTGGGAAATTTTATTTTCATCCATGAAAAAAATTAATAATTCGTCCGCCGAATTCCCCACCCACAATCGAGCCCAACGAGGGAGAGCCGGAGGTCCGCAAGCCCAAGTGGACGCAGGACACGGCTCTAGGCATAGCAAGCGGATATAGCAAGTTGATAGGGCAGACATGCGCTCGGCGTGCACCCAGACTTTCCCATGCCTGGGGAACACCCCTTTGGCATGCCCACTTTATCCCCAGACTCACCCTGTCATCCAAAACAAGCCGTTCGAGGTCGGGCTCCACTCGGCCACAGACCTCATTGACTAGGAGTGGGTTAGTTCCTAGCTGCCCATCTAGGGTGAAGCAGGGGGCAAAGAGGAGTGTTGGCAACTGGAGACAACACCCAGGCCTCCAGAAACCTCAGCCTCCCCTTTTCCACCTTATGGGTCACCGCACACGGCAAACGTGCAGGTAGGTCTAGCTAACCAGCTCGGAAAAAAAAAAGGAACATAAAATGGAGAAGACAGGAAAGAAAACGAGAAACTCAAATCCTGAGCTGGCGCATAATCACAACCTCAGCAACCTACAACTGCGGCGGGTTCGTGTCAAGTGAGAAAAAACAAAAAATGTGAAAATCATCACATATAGTACATGTTGGCTCGGGCCGTGGGGACGCCATCCCCAGCAGCTGGATGAACAGCTGTCCCTTCGGTTACATAATCGTTCAAGACGAAATGATAAATTGATCCATCACAAGGTCAGCTCGGGCCGTGGGGGCGCCGCTCCCCAAATAACTGGAAAACCAGTTATCCCCGTGCGGGGACGTTTGCATGAAGGACTATATGCCCGCCGTCCTGTTGTGTGCATCCTGTTGTCCAGACGTCATGGTACCGCCCGTTTGCAATGGTGCCATCAACATCGCAATTGGACTGATAACGACTGGTCTGCTGTCCTCTTCTCAGATGAGAGTAGATACAGTCTATCGTCTGATTGTCGACGACAACTGATCTGGCGTGATAGTGGTACTGCATATTGTTCAGCAAACATACAGGAAAGGGACCGATATCCGACATGTAGTGTCATGGCATGGGCTGGCATCATGATCAATGGCCGTACGTCCCTCTATGTGCTTCCAACTTGGACTATGATTGGCCAACGATACATTAATGATGTTCTGCTACCTCATGTTCGCATGTTCCGTGGTGCTGTCGGTGATAGATTCATTTCCATGGACGACAATGCAACATGTCATCGAACAGTCGCTGTCCAGGAGTGTCTTGAGAGCGAGGATATTCAACGCCTCGTATGGCCAGCACGTTCTCCAGATCTGAATCCCATTGAAAATGTGTGGGATGTTTTGGGGAGGAGTCTTGCTGGTCGCCAATGCCCTCCAATAAACAAGGACACCCTCATCCATGCACTGACAGAGGAGTGGGATAAATTACCCCAACAGCTGCTTGATAATGTTGTGCAAAGCATGACACGACGTGTGGAATCTTGCATCGCCCTCCATGGTGGCCATATCCCGTATTGACATCTTACGCCGGAACGCCTGCGGACGGTAATTGCATTTTTTTCACGTTTACGTATTTTGCACAAAATGGCCTGTTTGTACCTTGAACACGTTCCAAAGCCTTCTGGATTTCAGAGCACAATAAATTGTCTTTCTTGTAATGTCCTGGCATTCTGACATTTTATTTCACTTAGCATCCAACCACACTTACTTTTTTTATGCGCTATATAGCTGTTTATGATCCGTTCTTAGCAATTGTCCAGCAGTGTATAAGAACCATTACTACTAAGCTTTCTAAATTAGGTAAAAAAACACAACTGTCACTTTGGCCATTCCGTATCTACCATCAAAGGTGTGCTCGTATATACTAAATTTCAACCTAAACTTTTAGAAAAAGCAGGTACTTATATACATACGTACATACCATTAAGCTGTTCTCTGATATTCAGAGATTAGCTCCTCAAAGACCATCTGACAAACGTTTAACTGATAAAACAAATCCCTAAGGTGTTCTCTGAGATTAGCTACACTAAGAAATACAAACCACCAGATAAATTTTTAACGGATTATTTATTTACTGTTGCCATATCAACAAATTTCTCCATTTACAGCAATCTTGACACACAACACGGGCTTCAGCGACATGCATCATATGACATAAACAAGACCTTCTATACTTCATATGCATAACCTTTTCCTCATTCAGACACTCTTGAATCGGATCCTTCCATGACTTCCTTAGAATTTCTATCCTGCCACTTCAAACACTCTTGAATCTGATCCTTCCATGACTTCCTTATCCTTTTTATCCTGCCACTTGGGCTGAAATTTATTTCTTAATAAGCATCTCATCACTCATTCTTTCAACATGGCCAAACCACCTCAGAATATTAGTCTTCACCTTGCTAACACATTTTGCTTCACATTACACAACTGCAACACATCTTCATTCCTAACATGATCTAAACGTGTCTCCCCCCCCCCTTCCCAGTAAGTAATGCATTTCTCACACAAACGACTCCTATGTCTCTTTTGTAGTTCCCAGGTTTCACGTCCACACATCAGAATAGGAACAATTACACTTTCATACACAGCCATGCAGGACTCTCGAGAATCCATATTTCCTGTGAAAACCTCCTAAAGCAGATGACTTTCAATGAAAAATTCACTAGTCTAATAATTTCGCCATCTAATCTGTTCTCTCTGTCAAACAAGCTTCCCAAATATACAAACTCATTTACCTGGTCAATCATTGCACCATTTAGACTTACCCTGCATTCAGTACTAGCAGTTCCTCGCTCAAAAACCATAACTTTGGTTTTTCCCTTATTTACACTCAGTTTGAATTTCTTCAGAATGGTAAGGCACCAGGAGTTGATGGCAAAACTGCAGATATGTTGAGATATGGTGGTGACTCTGTAATTGATTGGTTAACTGAAATTTGCCAGTTGTGCTGGGAGTTAGGAATGATCCTCGGAATCGGAAGATGCTATCATTGTTCCCTTGTATAAGGGAAAAGGTGATCAGACTGACTGCAAGAACTATCTTGGTATTAGCCTATTCTATTAAGTGTGCCAGGGAAAGTGTTTGGTAAGGTCGTTATTGAAAAAGTACGGGGTCTTACATCAGAGAAAGTGTGGGATGTTCAGAGCGGTTTTATGCCTGGTAAAGGCTGCACTAAACAAATTTTTGCATTACACATGATGATTGAAAAATATCTGGCTGTTGGTAAGATCGCTGCCTTCATAGATTTAGAGAAAGCTTACGACCAAGTAAATAGGACACTTTTGTGGAAATAAGCTATGCATCTACGCCCACTGGCGGGAAAAACCATGCATTATTTTAAGAAAGTATTCTCGAATGGTTTTTCGATGTGAGCGGTATCGGTCCGCGAAAGGATTTTTTTCAATCGAGCTTTTAGGAGCTCAGATTTTGCTGCAAATACATCAGAAGCAGAAATTAACTCTTACGCCCCATGGTGGCCAAACCATTCTTTACCAAATATTAGAAATCATATGCAAAACATTTCCTATCAGGAGCTGTATGCGATACAGAAAGAATTTTTCAAATCAGAGTTTTAGAAGCAGAGATACAGGGGGGAAGCACAATTTACCTTTACTCCCCCTAGCGGAAAGTCTATGAATTGCTTTAACAATTTTGAAATTATATGAACAACATTTTGCCCTGGAAGAGCTACCCAACACAGAAGGAATTTTTCATATCTGAATCAACAAAAATAAGATGTACTTCTACGACCCCTGGTGGAGAAATCATTATTTTAAGAAGAAAATATTCAGAAAAGTTTTATCGACGCAACTTGTATCGGTCCACGAAAGAATTTTTTTCAATGGAAATTTTAGGATCTCAGATTTTGCTGCAAATGTATCAGAAGTAGAAATTTACACTTACACCCCCTGGTGGCTAAACCCTTTTTTACCAAATATTGTTAAAAATCATATATGCAAAGCATTTTCCATCAGGAGCTGTATTCACTGCAGAAAGATTTTTTCAAATCTGAATTTTAGAAGCCGAGATGTCGGGGAAAACATAATTTACTTATACGCTTCCTAGCGGAAAGTCTATTACATGAAAATTTTGAAATTTTATGAAAAACATTTTGCACTGGAAACTATCTAACGAAAAAGAAAATTTTCAAATCAGACCATTAGAAGCAGAGATATCGACAAAAATAAGATATACATCTACGTCCCTGGCGGACAAACCATGCATTATTTTAAGAAAATATCCCAAAAGTGTTTATGGACGTGAGTGGTATCGAACGATTTTGTATCAGGAGCTGTATCCGCTGCAGAAAGAATTTTTCAAATTGGAGTTAAGAAGCAGAGATATCGGGGAAAACGCAATTGACTATACCTAAAACGGTCTTCGACTAAATGGAATCGAAAGGTAAAAGAATTTTTTCAATCTGATGTTTAGAAGCAGATATATGGAATAAAATGTATTTTGAATTAGACATCATTTACATTTACGTCCCCTAGCGGCGAAATTTGTGCATCATACATAAAAATAAAGGATCATCGTTCGCACATTTCAAGCTTCCGAACGTAAAAAGAATGTTTAAAATCGAACTAATAGTTGCAGAGATATGGTGTCTACAGACGGACGGACGGACAAACCGATAACATAAGCACGATCTTTTTTACAAAAGAGGTGCTAAAAAGCAACTGACATAATTGATATCTGCCTGATTGTGTCAACGGTGTATTTTCCTGAGCAGAAAGACTATGAAATGTATATGACAAATTTTGTTCAGTTTATACTTTAAATGATTTGTATATTCACGTAACAAGTCAGTCTATAAATTCACAGTGAGGTTTTTGGTGTAAGTAAAACTATGGAAATAAATGCAGTTGAATAAAATGTTTCAATGAATGCAGTTGAATAAAATGTTTTCAATGCATTACATGAGATGTCAGGAACAGAGCCCATCCCTAGAATAGTACTTCAACAGGAATGGTGGCAAGGATAACCAGGGGTGGGGGAAAGGGGGAGGGATGACAAAATAGTCAGCACCCAGACCCTCCCTAGATTCCCCATGATAATGAGATCCGAAGTCCTGAATGTCAAAAGCAACAAGCAAGGGAATAGACTACTGCAGCAGAGTGGGTGGGCCACTAAGTCCAGGGGTGGGGCAGGAGCGAAGGGGTGTTTGCCCGGAAAAGAAAGGTGTGGGGAAATTCTTTTGTTTGGAGTAGCTCCAGGGCCAAACCATGGAGGAAAGCAAACAGTTAACACACTATCAAAAGAGAAACATAACATTGGATGGGGGGAGGATCTATCCCAGTGGAATTGGGTAAACACAGAGTGGACCTGTCTTCTCTGTGGGGGTAAATTGGCAATGGGATTTCCCAACTCCCAGTGGAACTGAGTTTTGCTTTGGCCACCAACCAAGGTGGCCAAAGCAAAACTAGAAATACCACTCTTTTAAAAGGGCCACTGCCAGTGGCAACAAAATACAAAAATAAAATAAAAAAAATCGCCAAAAATTTTGGAAAAATAAGCACCCCTGTATATCAATTAAAAAACTAAAAGATAAAGCTTGCAATATTCATGACCCAACAACCCTTCCCTAAGCAGAAAATAAAAAAAAATATTAAACAAATATACAGATGTTAAATTAATAAAAATAAATGATAAACTCTTAAACATCCATTAAATTTAAAAATCAAAGTAATTTCAGTTAATTTTCAAGCAGTGCTAATCCGTTAAAATTAAAGTTAAATCCATTTCTGACTTGACTGGGATTGTACAATAATAATTAAATTTAAATTAAATCAATTTTCTGATCGATATTGTAGACGACGCTCGAAGTGAGAATCTTTCATATATGACAAACTAACAACGGCGCATGTGCTCCTGCACATCAATATTGCTGGTAAAATCGAGTTGAGGATAAACACTCGCTATTCACAATTACTTTAAGTGTACGGGAGCATGTTAGAACAATGGTGTCGAGAGAAACACCGAAAACCTAGGTTACATTTTTATTAGCCGCATTCGTAATTGATCTTACTGTGCATCTCATCTACTCGTATTTTAGGTTAAAATTTATTTTTAAAAAAAGAGACTAATATATTAAAAAAAAGTCTTTGAACATCACTGCTAACCGTGCAAGTATCTAAACCGCGTGGATTTAAAGTAAGTTAAAATTTTATTTTTACTAATAGTAACAGTATTTTCATTACACTTTAATTATTACCATTTGACCCTTCTAAACATATTTATATCAAACAAAGACGAAGTACACGTTTCATATTGTGAATCAGGGAAAAAAGAAAATGTGCTATAAAAATAGTGTTAATACTACAATGTTAGTAGTGTAAGTAAGTATATATAGGGGTTGTCCAAAATAATGGAAACACCTTGAAACAATAGGTGTAATGCACCCAAATATGGTGTGGAAGCACCCTTGGCATATAAAACTGCTTGAATCCTCCTTGGAATGGACGCATACAAGCCCTGGATGGTGGTGTACCATTTTTCCTGCAGAAACTGTTCCAATTCCTTCCTTGAGAGACGCCGGAGGAGGATAATGGGATCGCACTGTTTTCCAACACAGACCACAGGGGCTCAATTATGTTTAAGTCCATTGATTGTGCAGGCCAGGGAAGGTGTGCAACTTCATCCTCATGTTCCTCAAACCATGACTGAACAGTTCGGCTTCTGTGGGGGCATTATCATCTTGAAAGGTGCAGTCCCCTGATGGAAACAATGTCTGTGCCATTGAATGCAAATGGTCAGCCAAAAGAGTGGCATAGTCACCACTAGTGATCCGTCTGTGTAAGGTGATAATGGGACCTACTGCAAACTACGAGATCATGGCCCAGACCATTACGGAACCGCCCCCAGGCTTCACTGTAGGAAGGGGACAGTCTGGGTTGTAGGCTTCTGTGGGGTTCTCCACACGTAAAACCGTCTTGTGGTGAGGAATAGTGAGAACTTGATTCATCGAAAAACAAGAGGTTTCCATTGATCCACAGTCACGTGTTATGTTCCTGGCACCACTGTAGTCTTCGTTTCATATTCACCTGCGACACCAGGGGTTTTGCAATTGCAGCTCTGCCATAAATATTGTGCTTCAGCAATTCCCTTCACACGGTATGGGTCGAAACTGGGTTTTGGAAATGCGCATTAAGCTCAGCAGTCACTTTTGTCGCCGTGGTCTTTCTCCTTGCAGTTACAATCCGCTTTAATGTCCTCCAGTCTCTCGCACCGAGTTTGATTTTCCTTTCACAGTTGTGTCTCGCAGATGATGTTGTGCCATGAACATTGTATGCTGTCATGATCTTCGTCAAGGTACTTCTCGATACCCCCAATACCTGTGCCACTGTGGTTACTGAGCACAAACCAGACAGGCTCTTACAATCTGCCCTCTTTGGAACTTCGACAGGTTACTCATTGTGCCTTCACCTGGAACAAAATTATGCAAACACCGATTTACAATGCAATCACATAGACCCTTGAGACTATAAGCAACACTTTTTTACAAAAAAAAAAAAAAAAAAAAAAATTGTAGCTACACGTTTGTTTTACTCAAAAAGCAGCACATACCAAAGTCACTGTTTTCAACAAGGTGTTTCCATTATTTTGAAAAAACCCTGTATGTTTAACATATTAATTTACTTGCGATTGTTAATTTTCCTTTCAGCACAGTATAATTGCCTAAAAAACTTTTTAGGTGTCTTTGCTTTGACTACATATTGAGTCAAAGACAACAGTAACAAACTTTTTTCACTTATGTATGATGAAACTACAAATGAAGCAAACCTCAAACAGCTGGACATTTATACAAGGCATTAGAGTACTACTAAAAATTGCTTCCAAGAAGGCTACATTGGTATTGAATTTATGGGGCATGCAACAGCTGCAGAAATATCAACTGCTATTAAATTATGTTTAGATTCCTGTGATTTGAACCTCAAGTACTTCTTAACGCCGGGTTCAGATGGACCTAATATGTCAACAAATCGGTGTTAAAAACATTGGATAAGCAGGTAAACAGCATTAGATCCTGTGGTGGGTTACTAGCATTGGAACATATAACCTACATATAAATTCACAATGGCTTTGGCCAAGGTTTTAAGTTGCATTCAGCAACATTACAGATTTTTTGAAAATTTGCTCTCTTAGTTTCATAAATTTCCTTTTAGGCAAGAGGATTTAAAAGGTGTGATGAATTCATGGATACTGTCCTTGCAGTGCTTCAGTATGTTAGCAATTGGTGGCTGAGTCTCTTGTTCCAATTTGTGAGTGCACTTTGGAACTTTTTCCAGCATTGAAAATATATTTTCAGTGGATCTTCCTGGAGGAAAAAATCTTAGTTTACCAAAATACATGCAAATTGTCAAAATGCTGAAATCCCCTCTTACTGTCATTTATCTGCATTTTTTGGTAAGTGTAGGTTCAATTTTTGCTTGTTTCCTAATGCTTTTGCAAAAGACCACTGGCACATGTTCTCTATGACGAATTTGTCAGCAGCTGTGCAAAGTTCTTGGGCAATTTATAGAACCTGGTGTTTTACAAATTGCTTTAGTACATGAAAGTATTGCATCCTGCTATGAGAAAGGAGTCTGTAAAACAAACTTTGCTACTAATTAGACAGCTAGGTGTACTATTACCTTATGTGATACCTCCTCCTGATGTTGACAAATTAACAGATGATTGGTGTCTCTACGTGTGTGATATCCGTGTCGATTGGTCACAAGACATTTCTAAAGAAACAACATGTTGGAAACCTATTGAATACGGGGGGAAATGTTATGAATCTTGAGACTCAAATATATCTCGGCAGTATCCATATACTGTATTTTCACACTAGTTAAATCGGCTCTTACGTTTTCTCATGGACAGGCATCTGTGGAGCATGGATTTTCAGTAAATAAAAGAATGCTAATTGCAGAACTTCAAATACGAGCATTGACACTATTGGAATTAAGTTAATTAAAAATGCTGTTCATGGTAAAGCTAGCAACCTAAAAGTGAAATATTTAAAGTCCAAAAAGCTTTAGGTAAAAAAAATGATAAGGTATTGACCCAGAAGAAGGAAGGTGTTACTGTTGTTGAACAAAAACCATGTGCCGAACAGCAGCTTAGAAACTTAAAAAATATGGCATCCGCAAAAACAATGATTAAAAAGGGTAATCAATGTCTACTGGTGTGTCTAAAGCAAAAATGCCTTCAAGGCACTGAAGCAGCACATGCCCTGATTGAAGCAGGAAACAAAAAAAAATTAAAATTATCAACATTAAAAAACAGGGTTTGTACACTTTTTTGGGGGAAAAAATTCAAGGACTTTCCAGGCCTTTTCCAGGACATGTACAAAAAATTCCAGGATGATTATTGCGCTTTACAGTATCATGCAAAAATTACTTTTTAAAAGCAATTTCAGTTTTAAGTAATAAAAATGATGAAAGATGCAAATATGGATGAGTGCTTTTTTACCCATTACATTTCTTTTTAATGTTTTTAATTGGTGAATTACAGAATAATGCTAAATTGAATCATGATGCAATTACCACAAAGCTATTCAGAAAATCCTTTCCCTCAATCAGAAAATGATTAATTCAATCAGTCATTTTAGCTGCATCACTATTCTGCACTATCTTCCACGTAATCAGACTATTATTGATAACTGAAATTATTATAAAATAAAGTGAGGGCAAATTCAGAATTTAAGAATGGGGAGGGCACACGTCTAACAGAGGACTGGTAAAAAAATCTCTGAGGTTTATATCCTCCAAAAAAACACGGTGGTAAAACATGGGGGACCCATAAGGGGGAGATGGGGTGCTTGGCTGTCAGTGTACATCACAAACAGCAGTTCTGAAGTACTGCTGTGTGGATCACTGAAAAGTCCGGGCAACTGTAAGACAAACGTGGAGTTCCAAATCCGTAAGTGAAAAAGTGTGATGTCTGAAAACAAGAAACTTGAGACAAAGCAAAACACTTATCTACTTACTCAATCCCCCCCCCCCCTTTTTTTTTTTTGAAATGGGGCATGTGCCTGTATGCCCACAGGTAGATTCTAGCTCTGATAAAAAGTGTTTCCATACATGGGAATGATTTTTTTAACATTCCCAATGACTGCCACTGGTGGCTGCATATTGGGATGTGACTTTTGAAGGCAACGAAAATCTTAATTACTAGACAGAATATGTGCCAGACTTGAGGAAAATTTCCCCCAATTTGTAGTACAGTTATATTAAATCAAAAAGCATAAGCCACGGAATCACTATGCACCTCAAGAAATGATTCGAGAGTGGACAATCATAGAAGGGTGAACCAATAGAGTTTAAAACAGAAAGTGTAATTTTAGGAACATGCCGACAAATTTCAAATAAGTTTCATCATAGAAGTCAGAAAGTCCTGGCCCACCACCCAACCCAAAAGAATCTAACCACCTCTATGTCTACCAGTACATTTGCCTCATATTACTTTCCAATAATTATTTTTCATATTAAACAAGATTGCCTCAATTTACTTTTCTTTTTAAATCAAAATCACTGCTAAACTAAATTTATGAAGTGCTACCCCAAAATGTGGAACTAGCCAAACTATTTATAAAAACCTTAAACATTAAAAAATTTCAGTTTTTTATTGGTATAAATTAGGATATTCTAAAGTATTTTACATAAATGAAAAATGATGAGCCTAAGGAATCTCTACCTCCAGTTAAGCTTCAATCATAACCAGAATAACCACTTTTGGTTCAACTCCCAAAACATAAGACATCTTAATTATATGAATTAATTTTTTTATAAGCTTTTTTTTAAAAATTGAAGTTTGTCAGTTATATAAACCAAAATCTGATCAATGCATTAAGGACAATTGATTGAATTGTTTTGGCCACAAATTCATAGTAAAATGTACAGCAAAAATATGTTTCAGGAGCCCATGAGTATTTACTGTACAAGTACATATAAGGTTTTATATTACTTACCAAAGTTTTAGTCCAATAAGAAGCCCAATTGTGAAAGTTAGTTGCAGAAAGTTATTACTTTTTGAAACAGAAGAGTTCATTAATCTATTTACACGAACTTCATATGAAAAACACTAAATAATTATGAAGATATAAGATCAAAACTGGTTTGAAGTTCAACATGCTTCAAAGAAAAAAAAAAAGTTCATTTCTATTGTAAATTGTACAAATATAAAAATTTAATGTTTTAGTATTAATTCTCTATATGCTTGGAAGATACCACAAATATGGAGTATCAATGGATGGTTATACAGATTTAAGATTGCTGACTTTGGTTTCAAGTTCCATATCCATTTTTTAAGTACTGCTCTTTTCTCATGAGCAGTTTTTCTAAAGCTATTAGATTTTACAATGTATGTAATGTTATTTGTAGTTTCAGCTTTTAAAGCTAAATCATCAGCAGAGTTAAGTAATTCTTTGACTTCTCCTTCAATGAGTTTCCTTTTCTTTTTTATGTTATCAATTTAATCTAAAATAGCTTTCCTTTTTCCACAAATGGCTGCTTTCTCCTTTTCTTTGTACTTATCATCCAAATAATGTATGTATTTTTGCCTTGCAGCTCCAACTGATAACAGAAGGGATTTTGAGATATTTACCTTATCAATACCACCTACATAGGATATATGATCATAAATAATTCTCTGTGCTACAATTTACTCCTCTCATGTTTTCTACAATGAGCTCCTTATTAACTGAGAAACCCCTCTCAACAGAAGCTTGCCCATGTGACAACAGTAAAAGAAGTTTCACAACTTTCCACAGTTCACTAAAAGCCTTAGTAGAAGACATGTACTCATACAATGTGTCTACTCTTTGTTGTTTATCTTCTGGATCAAAGTTTATGAATGAAGATTTTACTGCTGCAACACTGGTCACGAATTCCTTAAACTGCCATATTACACCATCACATAATTCTGGTTGTATTCTATGAACATCAACAAGAAGTGTGAGAATGGATGTTAGATTCTTAATACAAGTCTCACTATTTTTTGACATCAACCGAGGATCTAAACACTTCATGTGGCGAACAAGGGAGTACTCAAGTGGATTTTTTTCCAATAGCTTCACAACTAGCTTTTGCAAAAATATTCGGCATTCCATTCTAAACTCCATAAGTTTGCGTTCACTAATGTTCTTAGCACTTAATTCTTTCAATGCCTTCTCTGTTTGAAACCCAACATCAATTTCTTTGTAGTGACAACACTGAGATGCATCTGTAAGGTCTACTTGTAACAGCTTTAAGACAGAGTTATCTTCTGCCATTACGGTTCTTTTAACAAAACGATTCATCATATTTCTTAGCATCTTTTCAAGATCTGTGGCCATAAAAGGCATCATTGGCTTATCTGACTGATATGCCTTGAGAAATGGTACCAGCTGTTTTGAAACTGAATTGAAGAAATGCAGTTTAGCCAAAACAAAAGGATCTTTAGTGAAAGTTTTGATAGCATCAAATGATACAGTGTGGGGATTCTTGATGCACTTCTTTTCAACTTGGTTAACATAATTTTCAATGTCTGCCCAAATTTCTAATGTTCGCTCGCAGGCAGGAGTATTTTCTAGCCACCTGTGTGGGCAGAATTTTAATGGCATCTTACTGGCT
The DNA here is from genome assembly GCA_039090855.1 of Macrothele yani. Taxonomy (NCBI): domain Eukaryota; kingdom Metazoa; phylum Arthropoda; class Arachnida; order Araneae; family Macrothelidae; genus Macrothele; species Macrothele yani. The sequence continues at coordinate 12,580,788 of CM076996.1, forward strand.
AAAATTATTTTAGAAAAATCTTCCCTCCTTGCAGGTGAATCTTTAAAAAGCCTAAATAATAATGAAAGCAACTTTTGAATTTCCCACCCTGTTGCTGAAGCTCCATGTCGAAAGGCATTGTTTACAATGTGAAGTCCACAGCTCCCTGTGTTTAGGAGTGGGGACATTTGAGTCATCACTAAGTGTTGATTGCAGCATATCAAAGAACTTCCAATTAACATTGGGTCCATCCACTGATAACTGCACAATGTTACACAGTGGGAGGCATGAGTGGCATTCAAGAAATTTTTCCATCATTATGTCTGCACTAGCATGACCCAAAAAAACTGATGACAAATATCTGGTTGAAACTGTTCTTTTTCCCCCATAAACAAACATGTATATCCATTTGTTTTGACTGACTAAACTTGTTTAAACTTTTGTCAAACAAAATCACAAAATTTTCATTTTCAGTTTTGACTTCCTGAACCAACACTGATTTAAAGTGAGGTGCCAAACCAAAGCAACAAACGTACGAACATTTTTTTCGCCACAGCTGAAGTTTCCAGCAATTCTGCTGTCAGAAAACATTAGGCGGAATAAAACATCATTACCTGCACAAGACCTGTAAGAGTAATGGGATTTAACCACTTTCAAACACCACAATGCTTCTGTTTTAATGGTTGCATTTTTTTCAAGAGGAATATGCAGAGGATTAGATGTGGATGCAATAGGCTGTACTTGCTTATCACTTGAACCACACATAGCAATTTATCAACAGTTAGTGGAACATTTTTACAGCTTTCTGTCAACATACTATGTTTTCTTCCTTTCATGTGGCTTCTTAAAGCAGATTCCCCCATATTCAAAACATCTATTATTTTAATGCATAAAATGCATTTTGCAACATGGCAATTGCTTTCATCTTTTTTAATCCATCCAGCATATTTAGGATTTATTAGCCAAAGATCACTAAAAGTACACTTACCTATATTTAATGGGGGGGGTAAAAAAATGGGTAAATCAACTGAAACAGTAAATGAAAACCAAAAAAATATCTAAGATCAGGAACCACACTGAATTTGAATGACTGTCTGACACAAAGGAAAGCACACAACTAAAAATTGAGAATTTCCCCTGAGTAAGGGGCTACACATGTGACCAATTACTATAGGCCAGATTTTAAGTTATTAAAGAAAAAGGGGTCTTACTGCTATGTTCTTTCCTGCTCCCCCAGCTTTGTCCTTTAGGCAGCCTGGGTTGCAAATGCTTTGGCATTGATTTAGTCTTCATTCAAAACAAGGAAACAACACTTAGTGAAGTTACTGTTTTATGACCTGTCTGCCAATCAGTAGACAGTGTTGTGCTAAAAGACTGTTACAAAGCATCACCTCTTACAGCTGGGCTCCAAACCAGAGGAAAGGAAATGTTAACAAACACTTAGTGCCTGAGGGAAGCAAAACTTTGTACTGGGTCTCCTCCTCCAAGTCTCAAATCTTTCATACTTACCCAGCTGGAGAGTGGACGTAGGGCTTCAAGGTCAGCAGATTCACCATGACATTTAATCGTGTTATGCCCTCCAATAATTAAAACTTATAGCACAAATCTTGAGACTGCTTTCCCAGAACAACAAAAAACGGGGTATTTCGCTATTTCAATTTTTTACTCAAAAGTGCAGTAGATTACCAGATTTTTCATAAGATTTTAACTCCCCGAAAAAATCAGTAGTTCGTCAAAAATTGTAGACCTGACAAAAGTGCTATTCCGTAAGCATACAACTTCTAAAGAGCTGAAAGCGGAGAAAAGAATAAATGGTGATGCCCTCAAAAGGCACCTCAACAAATGCTTTAAATAAGATGTAATTACAGGGGGGATTGTGAGATCAAATCAACAATATGAAATTAGCGCAACGCAATGATGATAACGGACAGTGTATGGCCAAGTGAGCTTACAAGTGCGAAATTTAAGATTTTTTATTTTAGCTTTTATATAAACTGGTTTATCCTGCTAAAACTATAAAATATTTTGCTTTAAATTTAAAAATTAAAAGTCTAATATATATATATATATATATATATATGGACTTATCATTTTCCAAAATTCCTGTGTTTTAATTAGCAAAAAAGTCCGGAATTCAAGATAAAATCCCTACCAAAATCACCCCTCTAATTAGCAAAGGATCAGCAGGGGGAGGGGGGACACTTAAAAAAGCGAGGAGGGGGAAATGATGCAGTTGCATAGATTATAAAATGCTTTTCAACATATGACTGACCATGCACAGCTTTGCAGTTTAAGGTTTATTACACAAGTTTATCAAGCACAAGATCGTAAAGAATGGATTCTGTTCTTATACCGACCTTTGAATTCGATTTGGACTATTTTCTACAAGGGTAGGTTTCCCCAGGTCTCTTCTCTCTGATAACACACCAAAACTTCGTTGTAATCAAACAGATTTTATGTGAGTGAACAATCCTAAGCTTGGAGAATGAATACTGCTCTTATATCTACGCCTTTGAATTTAATTTCGACCATTTTTCAACAGGGTAGGTTCCTAGGTTGTACCTAACAGCATACTAAAATTTCGCCAAAATCCAACCCCTTTTACGTGAATTATCGTATGGACAAATGGAAAAAACCAAAGCATAAACGTTTCTGCAACCTACAGTTCGAAAGGGTTAGTAATTTCTAAAATAAAAACATAACGAACAGCGTGAAAACTAGCTCGTACACAGAATATTTTAAACTACAGTATGCGCTCTTAATTATTAGGATGATAGGGGGGAAGAGAATAGAACTGTCCATAATTAGCATGTTTTCGTTGCGCTAGGCACTTAAGCACTGCTGAATTCCGTCAGACCCCCAATGGTCAAATGATTGAAATGTGCTTATGTTCATGGAATGAAATGGTTGATCAGCTATGATAACCGCATAAAAGTTCGAAGGGAGAGGGGGGGGGCAATTAATTTTTTTTTACTTTACACAACATTCTACATTACTCCAGCATTTATCTTGTCATCATCAACAATAGCAATGTAACTACCACTTACGATCGCGGATATCAGCCAACTGAAAATCTGCCATACCACTAAGGGATACAACACACAGGTATCCTGTTACAATGTATTGTAATTGGGAAAAAAAAAAAAAAAAAAAAAAAAGATTTCAGACATTAAGATCGAAAAAAAAAAAACTTTCAGAAATTAATATCATCAAGTCATGGTGTTTCAAAAATCCGCTTTCCTTCATAATGTTTAAAAACATGTTTTTGCTTTTTTACCTGTCGTGTATAATAAAAGTGGGTTGATTTTCTTATGGAATCAGATGTCCATATGTCTGATTGTCTTCGTCCGAGTTCACACGTTAGCTACTGTGTACAAGTAGATCTATTTTTTCAGCTCAAAAATATGTAGTTTTGTATATATTCACAGTATAACTCATTCCATATCCCCACAGAACAAAATTCAGCAGATACAAAATGAAGAACATCAAGACCCACCCAACACCATGTTTCTGATTGTCTGCTGTTTATATTCAAGAAATGTGAATATGGATCAATGGTGAATGCAGCAACTATGGTTTTTATTTATTACCAAGAAAAAAAAAAGGAGCCTGAAAGCTGTAAAGCTGAAACGGATATTTCTCCCCCTCCCCTTCCGAAAACATTCCGATTAAGTTCAAACAGCAGGAGCACGCGTCCACGCACACTCAACCTCTGGAATGTCCTGATGGAATGGCTTCTTTTCATTTGGCACATCGCCATAAATCAACACCTGCAGCTCACTGAAGTGTCTTCCTTCTTCACCCTAACTATAGGAGAAAACGTAAAAAAAAATGCTCCCCAATTTTCGACAAAATGACCAAATTTACGTCATAACGTTGCAATTTACTAAAATACGTTTATCTGCTGAATTTCTCCTAAATCCACTGAAAACTTTTTTTAACTATAGATTTTTTTATTAAAACAGTAACTCAGATGTCTCAATAAAAATGTATGTTTGTAATTCAAATAGAGTCCATATCATCACAGAAACAAAATTTAATTTAAATAAACCATGGCATCTAAAAAAAATTAATTCACTTGCTTTTCCCGTAATTTACAATTGCCGTTTCTTTTTTTTTCAATCCGATTTTGCAACTGATTTTCTTTGTTTTTGCATCTGCTAGTTTCAAACTGAATTTGTCGAAATTTGCACTAGAACTTTATTGTGATGTATTTTAACCACTGTAAAAATTTTACTGTGTTATTTTCAAAATTTGGGAAAATGGATTTCTGAAAAATATCTTAGTCCTTTTGAGCCGTGGAAGTGATAAACAGGTGTTTGCTTTCTTCTCAACCAAGGGCTTCGGATCAGCGCTCCCAGCTGTCAATTAACCGTTGCTATGGTAACACCCTTTCTGCTCAAGGCTCACTGTCTAAAGAGGTACACATAATAAAAATTTCCAATGCTAACTTTTTAAGTTTTAAACCGATTGAAATGAAATTTTGGGAGTGAGCTTCTGTAATCCAATTACAGTAAATGTAAAAATTTCAGCCACTTTTGTGAAAAATTCGCAAAGATAGTTTTCTTATTTTTTATCATAAGTAGCCGAAGTCTCTTGAGGGGTGGGCCGGAAGCAAGAGTCTTAATGCAATAAACAAGGAGCAGATGAATGTGTTGTTCAGGCATACTCTTCATTGGTGGACGCCAGCTGACTTGGTAAACACGCGATACCCTTGCAAATGATAAATGTCTCTTCTTTCCCCTTCTGTTGTTCTCAGCAGTTGTCGGACGGACATCAAGCTCAGGGCTAGAGAATGCATCAAGCTCCCCTTCCCTAACAGACCTGCTAGTAATCATCCAATTTTATTGCACTGGAAGTAGTGCTTTTCTCCTACGTAGTACCGCAGTCAACCAGCCTATCACTGTTCAAAAAAACTGAAGCAAGTGCCAAAATCACTGGAGGTCACCCTGTTCATGAGTTTGTTTCTTACTCTGTATATTCAAGGCAAATTAAAGTCTATTGACTTTGAACTCAGCGGAGTATATGGTTTTTGTTATTATGGCGTATGCATTCAGTTCGGTTCGGAGAGCTAGCGGAAGATGAAAAGAAGCAGTCTTTTGTTCGGCAGCTGTAACATCTAGTTCTGAAAAGGGAATCCGACGTGGAAAACTTTACCGGTGAACGCTATCTTTGGTGGAAAAGTTAATCAACAGGCAGTGTGTGTTTTTCGAAATGGGAAGGGGCGGGGGAACACATGCTAACTCAAAGAAAAAGTAAGAAGTGTTCTACCCGCCTTCGATGGACTACGAAAGGGGTTCGTCCCTGTCCAAGTTATTGTGTTGGCAACGGTGACTGAAAGAATTCTTTAAAAATCAGAGTTAATATTTTGGGGCTAAATGTACATTCTTAACTGTCATCATTTTTGTTGCCACTCCTGTGTCAATTAACAATTACAGTCTTCAATTAACACTTGATTTAATGGTAGATTTAAAACAAACACTGAGAGAACTCTCATATCTCAAGCAAATAGTTATGATAATATAGTACAAAAGGTGTCATGGTTAATGGCACCTGAATGGTTTGCAAGATTTAAATTTTACATTTAATACTCATACAAATTCTCCTAGTTACATATGCCTCTTGTGGTGCATTAAATCACACAGAAGATCCCCCACCGTAATGCAAAACTTTGGGGGGGGGGGATATTTAAAGAGTACAGGATACATGATCTGATCATTGTTGGAGAAACAAATTAGTTACGGGGGAAATCTTTGCTACGTCCGATTTCCGTTTTCGGACATTTTCCCTCCATTTTCAAGTTGAAAAACAAATATTTATGAAATAAAATTATATTTAACAACAATACTAGGCAGAGGAAACATCACATGAAAAACAAAATTACGATTACGGGAGAAATCTTCACTGTGTCTAACTTCGGTTTTCGAAAGTTTTGAAAGACTAAACTTCCTCTTTCGAAAGTTTAGAAAGTTTCAGGCAGAAAACGTCCTCCACCACTAACTAATTTGCCCCCAAATTTCTGTTCAATTATGCACCAATCTCGAGGATAACCCAAATTATGACAAAAAAGGAGAAATTCCTCGAAGCCGTTGCACTATCATGCCTAAAGATTACAGCGAAATTTTGTCGCCCTTGAATTTCCGTTTCCGAAAATTTTCCCTCCATTTTCAAACTGAAATACAAATATATTTATGGAATAAAATGATATATAACAACAATACTGGACAGAGGCAACATCACAGGAAAAAGAAATTACTATTATGGGAAAAAAAATCTGTATTTCGTTTAATTCCGTCTCTGCAAGACGAAATACCGTCCTGATGCATATTTTTACGAATTGGTAAAATTCGAGTTTTACGCGCAGAGAAAAATTCACAATGCGTATTTTTACATCACGAGAAAAATTCATGACGCGTATTTTTTCGCTTCAAGAAAAATCCTCGACGTGTAATATTACGCACTGAGAAAAATTTCCGACGCATACTTTTATGCGCTGAGAAAAATTTCCGATGCATACTTTTACGCGCTGAGAAAAAATTCCGACGCATACTTTTACGCGCTGAGAAGAATTTCCGACGCGTACTTTTACGCGTCAAGAAAAAAATTCCAGGTGCATATTTTTACGTGTTGGTAAAATTTTGATGCGTACTAAATCCGTAATTAGATTACGCATTTTGGAGAACTCTGGTCGGCACGTCACTTGAGCACTCCCGTGAAGAGAGAGCTACCACACGACGTCACGAACGATGGCTCTGCACTAAGCCGGCGAGTCAAAGATGACATTATTGCGTAACACGGCGCTCATAAGGTCCGGTAGAAAATCTAAGTGGATGGTTGTAGGGGATTGAAATATTTCAATTGAGCAATCAAAATATTAAAAGATCCGTAAAAAAATACTTCTATTCGTAAATGCGTAACATTAAGCAGAAATCCGTAAAAGTTGACAAGTATGGAACTATATCCTGTAGCGTAGCACTACAATATGTAACTCTTTCCTCATGAGAACGTACCCGGTTGCTGTTGTAGTCTTCCGCCTGTGAATTGGCCGTCGCATCGAGCCTTCGTCTCAACGGAGCAAAACTTTGCATTGTCGCGGCTGAGTTGTGTTGCGCGTGCCGTAGCTTCTCTTCACAACGTCATACTTGGAGGTAAATATTACGAAGAATATCTTTAAAATGCATTTTAAATATAAAACTTTATAACCATTTGCCAAGAAATTTCATACTTTAAAATACGTACATCGCCCTTTTTCGACATACTTCAAAATTGTCGGCGAAATAATTTAGGACACTAAACTACACATTTACCAATGTTTCCCTGGAACCCCCCCCCCCAAATTTTGGGAATTCTAAGAAAATACCGGATAGCCAGGAGATTTTCGTTTAAAATTGAGAGACCGGGTGAAAGCATCGAAAACCGGGAGTTTCCCGGAAAAACCAGTCGACTTGGCAGGTATGCATCTTATACTTAAGCTATAATATGGCACAGTGCAGATTTAATAAGCACACAAAAAAACACATATATATAAACTTTAATGAATAAGATGCTTCCTACAGTATTATTCAGTTAGATCAAGAAAACATTTTCTACATACAGAATTGCTTGTGACTGTTCACCATCTAACGCTTCAGAAAACTTGGACTAAAGCAGGAATCAAACCTGCATTTTCCGATTTCTAATCAAGGATTTCTTCCATAGAAATTCCTTGAACAGAAATTGGGAGATACGGGCTCAATTCCTGCTTCAGAGCGACAGTTTTCTGAGATGTTACATGGTGAATACGTAATACAAGCAATTAAGTCATTTCCCTTGCATTTGTGTGAGGAATATTTTCTCAATCCCTACGGTTTCTACATAAAAATAGCACAAAAGAAGAGCAAGCACACCTAAATGGTAATTTTTTTTTATATATACTGAATTACAGAACCAGCTACAGAATCGAAATTGCCGTCACTAAAATATTGTAACACATCTAAATACTTATCCCTACACAGAAAATTAATATAAAGAATTCTGAACTTATAGAAATATTTAAACAGCAAGCTAGGGTAGGGTGGTATAGGTATTATCAAAACTAACTGCAAAGTGGTTAAAAAAGCTCATCAATTACAACCACAGCCAGAAGACAAATTGTGGAGTAATGCAGAACTGAAGATCTAACACAGCTTACATGAAAGAGAAATTATATATTTGCTACATGATGTGGAAAATGACTTACACAGCTCTTCTGAAAAAGAAGGGGGGGGGGATAATACACTCATGAATTAAGCCAAGGAAGAATAGGTGGAGTTACTCAAGATGTTCCAAAAGACAATGAAATAAATAAATTTTCCAATTTCTTGGGCTTCTCCAGAATGGGATAACTTCTTAAGACTGGCACAATGTGAGCCTTATTTGCTGCATCATTTACGATATTCTACTGACAAAGTCTCACCACTTAGCAGGGTTTGGTAAAATAAATCATACAAACATTAAAAAAACTGCAGATATTAAAACTATATACTGCTTTTACTGGTTATGAGAATTCTCATTAGATGCAAGAATCAATGCATATATATCACTAACTGTGGTTTTCAATTCAAAGGTTAGCTCCTGAAAGGAAGCTCCATCTACCACACAAAAGTTCAAAACTGATGTTTTTTTTTACTTTTCTTATAGTTGATCTGGTGTCCAAAACTGAAGGATGAACACTATTTACAAAAATTACAGTCTAAATTAGACAAATCATCTTGTGGCAATGTGTGCTATTGTGTATTGTGAAGTAGAAAACGGGAACACTCAAAAATTTTCGGCTTGCACGTGTTGGAGTCTAGCAGTAGCACATGAAAGGCTAAAAGGCAAAAGAATGCGCTAAGCATACTGCCATTAGAGTGGTGTTCTTGAGTTAATGGAAAAGGTGACAGGAGTGTGTTTGGAATTGTACATAGCTTTGTATCCAGGATCTGGGCAGCATTTCAAGCAACAGAAACTTGTACCAGACACTTGCAGGGTTGTAGTCCTCGCTCTACCACGGAACATAAAGTCAAACTTATGCTTATAACAGTGAAACACAATTGACACTAGGCCCTGAGCCGATTGCATTTCACTGTTATATTGTTGTTGTTGTTTTTTTAATATTATATTTGTATTTATTTTTTTCATATTGCATTTTATTTTTTATTGCGACTCAGCTAGGGTTCCCACTCTTTCTCCCATAAAAAATAAGCACTTTTTAAGGACTTTTAAGCACCTATTGAAATTTTTTTAAGGACTTCAGCAATTACACGCGCATTAGCTTTACATACATATAGAAGAAAATGTATGTAAATACACACACACACACACACAATAGCTTTATAACCTTTCTTTCACAGACTTGACACCAACTTTTTTTTTCTCAGTGTCTACGCTCCAAATATTAATTAGGTATAGCATTACAATATGAACTTTTTCATGAACTGGCATGGGAATCATGGGAGGACTAAATTTAGGAATGTCTGCTTGAGAAAAAGATTGAGTATGAAGTACAAAAAGGTTGTGTGTGCAGCATGTGATGGATGTTAATGAAGCTCAAAGCTGTGTGCCAAGATCGTTGTAAATGCAGACATTTAATACACCGCAAGTAAGTAATTTTTAGGTCTATCAGTTAAATGTGAACTTGAAAATTTGTCTTTCTTTGAGAAGCTAACCACTGAATCTCAGAACAGCTAACTGATATGTATGTATATACAATATGGGAGGAGGGTTTAAGCATATTATCCACACAGGGAACAGAAAGTATATTTCTAAATTTGAATAATAAAATTATTAGACCAGTGGAATTTTTTAAAACAAAATTACTAAATAGGAGGGAAAGCCAGTGAATTTGAACATTCCTCCTTCCCCCACACACAATTTCGTCCAAATCCTACACTAGTAAAAAAAAAAAAATGCCGTATAATCCGCACGACAGATGTTGATCCAGAAGCGGAATTTCCGACAGAAAAGTCAGTCGGGGTAGGGGGAGATCTTACTAAATAAGTAAACTCATTTTTAAATGTTCCTTTTTTTTTTTTTAATATATATATTTTTATCTCCGGACAAATAAAGAAAGCTCAGCAGTGTTTAATCTGACAAATAAGACTAGCTTTTTAGCTAAAATCTCTAAAAATATTTTAGCATTTTCAAATTTTCTTCAGCAAAAATCTTGTGCGGGGGCTATTTCAGATGAGCCAGGATTTCCACTAGACTTGGATAAAAAGGTAAACATATCCTTGTGCAAATATTTTATGAAACTGATTGAAATTTTAATGAACACCATAAACCGTTAATAGGAATATGACCTCCAAATTTTGCTTGAATCGGTTAAAAACTGTTTAAATTAGCCCTCAAAATTTTATTAACCACTTCTGTGTATACCATTTCTGTGTACTGACGATTAAAAATTTCTATGGCCAATTCAAAAAGTTTGTAACCGATTCCGGCGAAATTTGGAGAGTCTGTTCCTATTACTAATTCATGGTGTTGATAAAAATTTCAGCCAGTTTCGTGAAAATTTTGCAAAGCTAGTTTTTGCATTGGAGGGGGGGGCATAGTCCTGAAACAATGGTGGTGGGAGACTGGCTTCATTTTCTTTCGGTGGAGGTGGGGAGAGCTCATTTGTGGAGATGTACGCACCTTGTTTATCGTCATGGTGAGTTGGGGCTTACGAAAATTTCCATGGCCAATTTAAAAAGTTTAACCGATTCCAGCGAAATTTGGAGGGTCTGTTCCTATACCAATCCATGTTGTTGATCAAAATTTCAGCCAGTTTCATGAAGATTTCGCAAAGTTAGTTTTTGCATTTTTTTTTTTTTTTATGCATAGTTCTGAATCAATGGTGGGAGGAGCATGCGGCGAGTGTGTACGTTTCAATCGGCTGGTTGCCAAAAACAGAGAGCACGAGCAGTCAGCATTGACCTTCTCAACAATACAAAATGACTCCCGCCCCTGCCTTCCCTACCCACAGCTTCGTCGATCTTCCATTTGATTTTGACAACCCTTCCCTAAGCTCCGTCCAATCAATTCCAGAATGTAAAAACGTTTTTCAGGTTTTTACGAGAAATTTAATGTTTTCCCTGATTTCTCCCGGTTTTTAAACCTATTATAAAATTCCCTGTGTTTTCCCCAGTCGTGTCCATCCTATTGTATCAACATATCGTTAAAACAAGAAATCTTAATATTTAGAAAAATTATTTTAATCCTTTAAAATCACAGTAAAAAAAGAAATGCTTCCAATTTTGAAATCCAAATTTCCAGGATTCCCAGGTTCTACAGATCCTGATTCCTGAACTAACGCCAGAGTGAAAGCAAACACACGACTCTGTTAAAAGCGTGTATTTTTATTTAAGAATTTTTTTTTCTTTTTTGAGAGAATTCAACGATTTTTGGTATAATTTCGGAATTTCTTCAAAATGCCTACAATCATTAAAAAGTATTTAAAAAAACAGCAAATTATATAACCATTAAAAAAAAAAAACTTACCTTTCATGTGTGCCTTTAAAGCAGCTTCTCCCATCCGTGAAATGTCCAATTCCTTCCTGCAGGGTCGGCAATATGCTTTGTGCCAATTAATTTCAATGGAAGATATCCACACTTGCCTGGCATTTTCCTAATGCTCAACCTGAGCAGGCACTGACCCTACAAAGCTATGATTAAACTTTTTCAGTAGGGTCATTCCACACCAAATCGTCAGATGCTATCCACCACACCATCTCCGATTCTTACGATTTTTTTTTCATGAATAGATCACCCCAAGGTATGAAAATCCTGAAAGTTTTATTTCCCATAGATTAGAAGATATTAATTTTCGAATTCTGGTGCATGGCGGGCCTTAATCGCGTAAAAACGCAAATAGCTCCATTGTTTGCATAAAAAAAAAGTACCAAAATTCACCATTACTTTGTAATTTCCCCCAAGGAATCGATTGGTGCATTGCACGAATTTCTATCTTTTTTCGTTTTTGAGTTACATGCAATGGAAGAGCCTTTTTTCAAAACGTAAAAAAGCAATGTAGCACAGCACTTAGAAGATCGCAATTGTTTTTCGTTTTTAAAGAAAAGTTTAGCCTAACAATTGAAGAAGAAAAAAACCTTGGGTTTTCGTGTGTGCGGAGAAAATAATTTTTAAATATGGCGCACGGCTCGTATTTTGCCAAGCTGTGAAACCGCACACGGCGAATAGCGTTGGCAGGCAGGCGCGGCAGTGGATGTTGGCCTTTGGACAGTCGGCAGATCAAGATACCATTGCACGCGTTGGTCAGATCGCAGGATAATTTGCTGTGATGCTTGAAGGAGGAAGGATAGTGAATTAATGTTATGTTTAAAGGCATTTCAAATAATATAACTGTGAAATACTGCTAAAAGGCCATTTCACGCCAAATCGTCAGATGCTATCCACCCCATTCTTAGCCATTCGACGAGGAAAACTAATATAAGCCATTTTCTCCACCAATAGCTTACCAATATGAGCTATACCGTGAAAAGGGTTACACACAAATAACGCATAAAAATTATGCAACAGACGTCGGAAATATATTGGTATTCTTACCAATCAAAGACAAGAACTAATATAAAAAAAATTATCGCCGTATAGCTTAACGATATACAGTACTGACGCTTATAAATTATGCAATTGATGTTGAAAACAGTTTATGGAATATTGATTTATGATTTCTACAGCTCACGCAATATCCGACAAAATTTTTAGACATGAAATAGTTCTATTTTAGGAATTAATAAATTGTCTAGTTGTCCACGCCTGCTGCAAGACAAAATGATCAAGGAATGACAGCTTGAGAAATAAAGTAATCGGGGATATATATCTCGCTGCCTATTCTTGCGAGGTAGAGGAGATATATACTGCATTTTAGTTAACGTCAGATACTTGATCACATATGATAACATTAGCAAGGCTCAGCATCGGGTTAGAAAAAATGTTATCAATTATTTTCTCGTAGATATGGTATTTAAATGAACGAGTATATCTCGCAGTTGTCACCTTGCCTGTTTTTTCTTTTTTTATTTCAGTTGCTTATTTAAAGATTACGCGTCAGGTGGGAGCTTACGAAACAAAATGCTCCCACATCACCCTTTGATGCGTAAACACACTTTTCGATGCGTACTAGACGCGTGATTACGCAGTTCGTTTGGCATGAAAGTGGGGCTGCCTACGTTCAGGAGAATATTGTGAAAGGGGGACAGTATGGTAGTGCCTGAGTCATGTTGCTGGCTGGCATCATGCTTAGTGGACATACCAAGCTACACGTGCTGGACAAAGGGACTGTGCCTGGTGCAAGGTAATGCAATGAAATTATCTTATGTCATGTAGATTGTTCCATGGTATTGTGGGCAAAGAATTTCTTTTTATGGATGGTAACACCAGACCCCAATGTACAGCAGCAGTTGATGATCTGCTGGAGACTGAGGACATTCATCGAAAGAAGTGGCCACAGCACTCCCATACCTGCCAACTTTCAGAAACTGAAATCCGTAAGAAAAAAAAATCGATATGCTCGATGAAAATTTTAATCGATATATTCAATTAAATTACTTGTCGCGCATATTTATTAAATGTACTGAACATATTGATTAAACAACGATGTTACCTTTGAAACAAGTATTAACTTTTAATTGATATGACTACAGATGTTTAAATGTATAGGCTTCTTTATTTCGATTAAAATAGAATTTATACATAATTTCTCATTACCATGCTAAAAGAGACTGAATCACTAAAATCAATAAAGTGAGCACCGCAAGAATTTGGCTCTTGAATTGGTGGGAAACGCCTACCTCCAAAAAAAAAAAAAAAAAAGGCTATTATTTTCCTCTGTAGTTTTATTCATTTCATCGATTTACAATAATAGCCAGACTCACTAGAATAATATGGTGGCAGTCTAATATTATTATAATACTAATTAGCCTAGAGTTATTTCTTCTGTCTTATCTGATAGCGTTTATCTACTTATCGTTCTTTGTATTTTCAGAATGCTGCCTCACCTGTGATATAGCAGTTGATTTTTTTTTCACGACCATACGATGATTGTTTTGGTGCTGATTACTATTTTAGTTGGGTATGTACTGTCAAGATCTTTACAACGCATTATGATCTATAAAGAGATAAAAATTTATTTTTATGGAGGTTTGCATCTCAAGTGAAAGATGTTCCACCCTTCAACACCCAAATCAAATCGGATCGGATCCCACGCAGTCACGGAGCAAACTAAAATGTTTTCAAAAACGAACCATTTTCATGCTAGGATTATCTTACGGAGAGATGGACGATGAGACAGTCAAATGAAATAAATGAGTGACTGAGGGACACTAATTGGTAAATTATGCTCAACTAAAAACGAAGTGAATAAACACTTTGCACAAATCGCATCCAGTTCATTATAAATTTTAACAAAAAAAAGTAATTTTTTTTTTTTTTTCCACGCAGTCAACATTAGATTCATGCTTCGCACTATACGATTAGTAATATCATTCCTTTCACCACACGAAACGCTGAAATTACACTGCCGGCCACCCAAAGTGCAACGCCAAGAAGGAAGCATCCGATTGGCCTGAAATTTGCAGCATGCGTCGCCCGCGAGAGGACATGCAAATGATTAGCATTGCAGGGCATATGCAAATCATGTGCGTCTGGCACGCCACCGAGAAGCACTATAAGAAGGGTGCACAGAAGGCGGGGCGTAAGTAGTGGAAGTGTGTTGTGCTGCCGGACTTGTGCGCAGGAAGCTTCCTGATGCTTCGTCGCAGAATACGGCAGTCATTCCAGCACGTTTCGGAGGACGAATAGTGGCTTATTGCGACAGCGGTATCGTACCGAGACATCGGCGCCCGTGTGGGACGACATCCAGCCACAGTGAGGCAAGTATGGATTCGGTGGGTGCAGGAGGGCCGGCCAGACCGACGTGAGCGATTGCCGCAGCCGCGGCACACCACCGAATGAGAGAACCAGCATGTCGTGCAGCGGGCATTGACTGCTCGCACCACCACATCACGAACGTTAGCGCAGGAATTAGGGTGTGTTGCACAACAACCTGTGTCAGCACGTACCGTTCGACGTCATCTGCAGGAGCAGGGACTTGCGCACGGCGCCCATTGCTCCGATTACCATTGACGTTACACCACCGGCGAGTGCGGCGGCAGTGGGCCGTTGAACACCGCACCTGGACTACGGAATGGCACGACATGGTCTTCTGCGACGAATCCCGCTTCTGCCTGCAACACCACGATGGTCGGATCGCGTGTGGCGGCACCGCAGCGAGAGACTGTATGAAGCCTGCATTATGCATCGCCATAACGTTCCGTCGCCTGCAGTTATTGTTTGAGGCACAATTGGATATGACACCCACACCCCTCTGGTACGCATCGCCGGTACACTCAACAGCCACCGCTACATCTCCGACGTTTTGGAGCCTGTAGTCCTCCCTTACCTGCAGGACATGCCAGCGGCTATGTTTCAACAGGACAGTGGGCGCCTGCACGTGACGCGCATCGTGCAAAAATTCTTCATGGCCCACTAGGTGTCACTGCTGCTGTGGCCCGCCTGTTCTCCCGATGTGTCGCCCATTGAACACGTCTGGTTGCTGATCGGCAACTGAGTGGCCCAGCAAGCACCACCCGCGGCTACGCCTGATGAACTGTGGCAACGTGTGGAAGCATCCTGGACCGACATACCCCAAGCCCACATCCAAAGCCCCTTTCGTTCGATGCCGTGGCCGTTATTGCCAGCCATGGGGGCCACACGAACTATTGATGTCTGCGTGTTCCGCAAGTCGCACGGGCCTGTAAGCTCAATCGTTTCATCTTTGTATCTGTTGTTATGTGTCCAGTAAATCTGGCTTTGCTATCTCGTGTCCTTCTTGGTGTTGCATTTTGGGTGGCCAACAGTGTACATCGACACGTAGAGCAAAATGCATATTTTCCATTTTTCGAAGATTTTGCAACACACAGGAAACTCCGCAAAATACGAATCACTGAAAGTTTTATGGTACTCCTCCCTCCTTTTTTATATTGTTGCTTCATAGCGAATCACTAAAATTTGACACTTGAAAAAAAAATGCAAGTAAAACTGCTATAGTAAAACAGTAACAGTTTAAAGAGATGCAATTTGCAGAGGAAAAAATAGTACTGCAACATATTAATTTGTTGTAAATGCATTTATGGCACCTCTATTCATAGTGATTGTGGAATAACTTTTTTACGGGTCTTTTAGAGGTTATTTTTAATGAAAGTTGGTTGTCAAATTTTCGAACTAAAGCCTAGTTCGTCATCAGGACTATGTCACTGGAGTAGTTGCTGCCACTCAATTGGAAGAGACCATCCGCAATTATCGTTAATTGTGGTACTTCTTCTTCTTCTTGCTATTTCGATCCCTTCTTCTAGTTTTCTCTTTACTAAGTTTGACTGGTGGGCGATTATTTTCACTGAGTCCCAATTTATGGAGTGTCCACTTGCTTGTACATGTCTGTCTAGCCCTGTTTTGTTCCCAATGTTCCTAATAGCTGCTTGGTGTTCTTTCATTCGGACCTTAATACTTCTCCCTGTTTCTCCTATATAGCTGAGTCCGCAGTTACAGTCGATGCAGTAAATTACTCCTTCTTGCAATTGGATGTCCAATTCTTTCTGCTTTAAAGCTGGCAGGAATTTCTTTATTTTGTTATTAAGATCTGGAGCTAGCCTGATATTATATTTTGCTCCGATCCTTTTCAGTTTCTCGAAAAGTCCCTTGTGGTACGTAATTTTGCTGGTGAATTTGAAGTTGGTTTTTTCCTGCTTCTTTTTTGGCACTTGTTTAAATATTTTCTCAACATATGGGGAGGGGTAATTGTTTTCTGCCAACATTTCCTTTAATTCTTCTTTGTGAAGATCTTTTGAGAAGCTGAAGAGACCAGGATTTCAATTTTTTCCAAAAATTGTCTCGCTGTATTCGATTTAATATAATCAGGGTGGAATGAGCAGAAGTCTAACATCTTCCCTGTGTTGGTGGGTTTTCTAAAAAGCTGAGTGAATATTTTCCCTTCTCTTGAGGTCAAGGTTAAATCCAGGTAATTGATGCTATGGTCTTTTTCCTGTTCCAGGGTGTACTTCAAGGTATTCTCTAGTAAGTTAAATTCTTCCAGAATCTGAGAGGGTAGAGATTGGTCCACAGTATCTACTATAATTAGGACATCATCCATGTACCTTACATAGAGAGCAAACAAGGAGGGTTGTATAAGGATTTTTGCCTCTAGTTTACTTATATAATAATTTGCTAGCAGAGGTGCTAGTGGAGAACCCATTGCAAGTCCTGAAGTTTGCCTGTAATATTTCTTTCCAAACTGGAAGAAATTATTCTTGAAGGAAAATAGGAGCAGTTCATATATGCCAAGTAGTATTTCTCTATTGTGATTATGGCATACTTTTTTTTCTGCCAGGTCATCTGCAATGAATTCCAGTAGGAGGTCCAGGTTAATGTTGGTATACATAGAGACTATATCCAGGCTTGCCATTACTGGATGAATTAATTCTGGCAAGTTGTCCAGTTTTCTTTTTAGCTGCATGGAATTTTTAGTAGGTAGGGAGGAGAAGGGAAAATATCTCTGAGGTGACCAAGCAAATAATAATTAATGTTGGAGAGTGGCGAATTTCTAGTGTCTATTATAGGTCTTATTGGATGGCCTTCTTTGTGAACTTTTATCGTACCATAGATCTGTGGAATTCTTGACTGAATTTTGGAGAAGTTTTTGAAGAGCTCATTAAGCTGTTTTTTATTTCTTAAAGAGCTGATTAATTTCTTAAGATTTTTTACAGTTTGATCTATAGGATTACCATTGAGTTCTTCATAATAAGGCTTGCTCAATTCAGCTTCCATTTTATTGTAATACTTCTCTTTTTCTACCAATACCAAAACTTTGCTCTTATCTGCTCTCAGTGCTACTACTTTATCATTGGCTTTGAATTTTTTAAGGTCAGTAATGGCATTTCTATTAAAATTGTAACCAACTTTTACTGGCTTTTTTACAAATTTTGAGACGCAGTCTGAGAATTCTTTCCTTAAAGTAACTGCTGTATTTTCATCTTCTCTTTCTACCTTACTATTGGATGGCCTTCTTTATATGAACATGAACACCTGTTTTTTTATACACAGCTATTCAGGACCTTTACAAGAACCCATCAATCCTGTGAAGGGGTTCGTACACATCCTGGGGTGGGGGTGGTGGTAACAAGGCTTTTCAAGAAAATCAGGATTAAAAAAAAAAACAGGACCTTTACAAGAACCCATCAATCCTGTGAAGAGGTTCGTACACATCCCGGGGTGGGGGATAACGAGGCTTTTAGAGATCAGGAAGAGAAAAACAAACAAAAAACAAGACCCTTGCTAGCAAAGCCCACATAAGAAATTTGTATAATAACTTCGCATGTTTTGTTTCTTTTATTCAATACTTTTACAATCAAAGTTAAACAGGGTGTGGGGCACATTAAATGCAAAAATGGGACATTTAGTGAAATACCTGTCCTGAAAAATATTAAACTTTTTTTTTTTTATTGCTGGTTTCTAAACAGTGGGACTGTATTAAAAAAACCTGCATTTTCCTTTTTATAATATAGTCGCATATAAACTGCACTTGTGATGTTGATCCTGGATCATAATTTCCTACAGAAAAGTTGTATTCATGAGGTGAATCAGCGGTCCAGAGAAACAGGAAAAACGATTTTCTTATTTAATAAAATAGCCATTTTTAAAGGTTTTCTTGGGTTACTTTAAGTACACACAGAGCAAAAACCACAGGCTTTTTTAAGCATTACTAGAGTTCTGCTGTTGGACATGCGTTGTGATAATTCGCCAGCAAAAGCAAATACAACCACCTTCATAGCATTGTATTGTTTGTCAAAATTGCCCATAACTCAAAAATTAAAAAAAAAATTATTTCCAACTGTTTGCAGTCCTCTTGTATTGTGTTAAGTTTTTTCTGCTGTTAATGCTTTTTAAAAAAATGTAATTTTCTATACCCTTCTCGTAATTACAGGCATGTGATTGTCTAAGCATCCAATTAACTGAAAACACCAAAAGTGGTTCTGAAAAAAAAAAAGTGTGACAAGACACAAAAATAAAAAATATTGTTAATTTTATTATATATATAAAAGCAAGCAAAAATTAAATACAAAAACAGCAATACTGAACTATTAAAGTGCTTTACTTACCAGTCTATATTTTTAAGTGCGAATTTCCTTGCTAACATTAAGATTTAATAAAAGTATACATCATTTCCTATTTCCCCCGCACAGTACCCCATTTATTAAATAAACTTTTAAATTAATTGATAATATTTAGGAGCAACAAATGTACTCACTCTTTCAAGAATGTGGATGGGTGGGGGAGCTTCGTCTTGTGCTGTGCCTCTAGGGCCAGATTATGTGTAAATCGAGCCCTGATCCCGGCCCAGCGCCATGCATTCTTTCTTCCACTTAGCTTTCAAACAAGCAAAATACATTCCTCCACATCGGAAAAAAATTAGGAAAGAAACAAAGAGCAGCATCACGAACTTTGTTCAGAGGCTTCCAGCCGACGTAATTTCAGCCCGGCGCAGTGATTTCTTTCCACTTAAAAGCTTTTAAACAAGCAAAACAAATTCCTCTTCGGGGGGGGGGGGGCGTCACTAACTTTGTTGAGAGGCTTCGGGCCGACGCAATCCCAGGCCATGGCGAAAAACATGCTGGACAGACATAATCCCGGCGGGCGCCGTGCTCTTTCCACTTAGCTTTCAAACAAGCAAAACAAATTCCTTCTGCTCGGGGATAAAAAAAAACTAAGAGCTGCGTCATGAATTGTGTTCAGAGGCTTCCAGCCAACGTAATCCCGGTCCTGCACCGTACATTCCAAGGTAATCCTTGGTGCATTCTTTCCACTTAGCTTTCAAACAAGTTAATCACGTCATAGCGAAAGAAACACGCCGGGTTGACGTAATCTTGACCCGGCTCCGCGCTTTCTTTCTTCCATTTAGTTTTCAAACAAGCAAAACAAATTCCTCCTCCTGTGTGGGGGTTGGGGGTAAGGAGCTGCATCACGAACTTTGTTTACAGGCTTTTACATTGATTAATTACAAAACCAGTAAAACATTCTTAATGAGCTAAAATCTGAATTTCTGCAATTTTTCGTTAGTCATCCGTAATCCAAGTGGATTACAGAATTATTCTGAAAACCAGTAAAACATTCTTAATACCAGCGAAAATCTTAATTACCGTAATTTTTCGTTATTTACCCGTAACTCCATAATCCCAGGGGAAATTCTCAATGGTTGGCATTTCTGGACGCAAATGACACTTTCGCCCGCCAGTGAGAGAGAAGGTTCGTAACGTAAATGTGAAATAACATGTGAACAGAACTTTTCTTTCTCGTTGACCTCTTGGCAGCTGCGTACAATTGCTCAAGGCTCCACCCAATCTCTCAAATGATTTTGTCCTCCAGCAAATAAAATAAAACAAATAGCAGTGGATAGGTCAGAGCGGAGGTGAACTGAAACAGTGGAGTGTTCCCCCTAAAAAAAAGATAAAAAGCGGTTTCGAGCAAACCGATACGTTTGAAGTGACGTCGCCCGCAGCTATCTCATTGGCTGAGCAGAAGCGTCAGCCACGCAGCAGCAGAAAGATTACGCCTTACAACTGAAATGTCACCACCTACACAAAGAATATCTCTTTTTCTCTCTCTCTTGCCCAGATTTTTTTTTTTTTTTTCCACATAACAATCACAAACTTTTATCAAAAGCCTGAGATCGCAAATGACAAGTTCAGCGGATTTCAGTTTTTTTCTAAAAAAAGAATTCACGGAATTCCGCTAATTAGCGGAAGAATCAAAGGCCTGCAATTATGATGGATTTTTAAAAACCCAAATCCAGCAAACATTTTGTAAGCAGCATATTACTCACATAGCCTAAATCATAACTTCTTTTTAAAACAGATTACAGTAGTTGCCTCAAGGGCAGTGGCCTTGCCTAATGAGTTAGTACTGCTAAATTTGAGCTTGTATGATGGAATTGATTCTAAACAAGTTCACTGGGAAAAATATAGAATTACTGCATATATTGCATAGCCGTGTCCGAATCACTGCATAAATTGTGTAGTTGTGTCCAGCAAACTTGTGTTACTATGGTAAGGTATCAGGGTTTAAACTGCGATTGCATTTTTCGCATTTTGCGAAAATAAATGCAATTTAGCTAAAATATTTATATTTCTTTTAGCATAAATGCGAAAACATTTAAATGGCACTGTTTCTCAGTGAGCGCCATTAAAATTCCGCGATTCCATCGAACGCATACGAAATATCGCCGTGGTGGAATTTCTCTTCTTTCATCATATGACGTCAAATGATGCATACAAACTAGTAGCCAATCCAGTTTCTATGATGTCATAAACCGAGCTCTTCCTTATGTACTCCCCACTTTGGGTTTTTGAAAATTGGCAACACCTAGTCTCCAACCGCGGTAATCTATCTCTCTCTCTCTCTCTCTCTCTCTCTCTCTCACATGTTCGTTTTCGCTGTAGTCTTTTTTCACGTGGCTTTATTCGTGTGTGTTGAACATTTTTTCGTAGTCTAAATATGGATAAATGGTTAGGAATAAATTCCAAATGAGAAAACTATATTGAAAGTGTTACTACTACACAACAGCCAGCTAAAAAACCTAAGGTAGCCAAACCTTTAGTGGAGAAGTGGCTTTCACTTTATAAGTGGGCCAAAGGAAAATGGCATGACAGTCAACCTTACATTTTGTGTGAGCTATGCCAGAAGTACAAGAAAAACATCCTTGCAACTGCTGAAGGTAAGTTATTTTCCTCTTTATTTACTTTTTTTATTTTTTGTTATTTTAATTTTTTTCTTTGTCACGCTTGAAACAGCGTGTCCAAGATGAGCAATCGCATTTGGCAATCAATCTACGAAGACTAATTTCGAAACATCGCCATGTTTAGAAATTTCGGAAATAAATTCCACAAATTTAGTTTCAAATCTGAATAATTATTTTTTGTTTTTGTTTACATAGGGTAAATGTGTAGTTTAGTGCCCTAAATTATTTCGCGCAAATGTTGAAGAATTTCGAAAAAGTGACATACAAATTTTAAAGTATGTAACATACTTGCCAACTTTTATGGAAAATCTGTAAAATTTATGGGTTTCTGCTTAATTTTTTTAATTTACGGATAGAGGTCTTTTTTTACGAAATTTTTAATATTTCAATTGTTCAATCAAAATATTTCAATCTCCTGCAACCATCCACTTAGTTCTACTGGACCTTACGAGCACTGTGCGCAATTATTTTCCCGCTGACTTAACGAAATGTTCGTCAAAAAAACACTTGTGAGTGTTGTTCTCATCGTTAAGATAATATTTGTGTGTGTGTGTGTCTTCTTTTCTTTCAGTTAAAGCACAGAGTAGTGACTTCCTTTTTTTTTTTATACTGCTTTGTTTGCAAAGATTGGCGAAGAACACCTGCAAGTGTTCCCACATTTCCCTCCTGCTCGTCATTATTGCGCGCCATCTGTAATGATACATTTTCTCACGCTCCATAACATAAACATACTCTAGAGAAGCTCGGAGTGTGTTTATGTTACTTCAAAAGATCCGCGAAGTACTTTTTCAATTATTTTTTTTTGCTGATCATTGTAGCAAAGATGAGAATTTTATGTTTGACATTTACAGAACAGATTAAGCTTTTGGTTTTCGTCATTTGCATTCAAAGTGATTTTATTTTATTTATTTTTCTTTTGTTTTGTCTTTACATTTTCGCTGTTTTTCGTACGGAATTTTCTTATTAGAAATCGTTTCTCAACAGAAAATGTAAAACGCATATTAACCATTAACATAGAAGGGCCAGGTTATAGGGAATTCAATTTTAGAATTGCATATGAAAATTTAATAATTTTTTTAAACTCAAGTGTTTTTATTGGTTTCTAAATAAATCTTTCTAAATAAATGCTAAATTGTTTATAAAAAATGCTAAACGAAATTTCAAAATGCTAAAGTGTTTCTGGAGATTTTAGCTAAAATGCTAAAAGTTTTCAAAAGCCAGTTCATACCCTGTAAGGTATAAACAAACGTACTTCTGTTTGCAGTGGCTACTGGCCAGGATTTGGTTCTTCAGATTCTCATCTTGGCTAACCTGTATTATTATACCCTACTGTGCCTTTGTAGTGCTACCCATCAGCATTTAGTGTCTTGTGAGTGATCACAAGAATGCTCTTTCAACATCCGTGTTTCACGAGTTTTCTGACCTGTCAGTTACACTTCAGGTAGATAATAACTTGCAACTAAGGTTAGTAATATGATAGTTTTTCTTACAGGAAAGTATTCTGCAATTTGTGAAATTACCAATGTGCAATACCATAATGAGAAGCACTTCCGTGGGCCCGATGTAGTTGATCACTTAGAAAAATGCCACTCGTTCCATTGCCCAATTGCGTGCATGCCCTGGATGAGGAGCCAGTGATATAAAACCACTGTATAGCCAATGACCTTTGTCATTAGATGCAGGTGGTCATCCTCATGGCATGGCTGATTCGGCGCCGTCGATTGCCATTCGATGTCTATTTGAACAATTCAAGTTATCAGGGTTTCTTTGTGTTTTACAAGATACAACAGTTACACACATCACCTTTAAAAAAAAAAAAAGTTTCACAATGAACTGCACATATTCCCAGGGTGACTGGCAGAGGATAACAATAGAAATATCTGATGCTATCACAGACCAGAAAAAAACTGCAAATGGTCGGAAGAAATGATGGCATGTTGGAGCAACATGGAAAGTACACATGGAAGATACTTCTAACTTAATCAACAGTGGACTGAAAATGGTTGATTAGACTGAAAATGGCCAATAGCACATGATATTCCAAAAATAGTCACATCAACAAGAACCCAAATTATTTTAAACTTGATTTTTTTTTTTTTTTTTTTTTTACAGAAAACTGGCCTTATAAAACTAGTCCTTTTTAGATCTCTGGTAACGAAATTTTACATAGATACTGAATTTTTACAAGTATTTTTTAATGCATTGAATCAGATTATTTCAATACTACACATCCTGACAAAAGACGTGGAGAAAAATAATTCACTAATTAATTTCCAAGTATACATTTATGTTACATGAAAAATTAATAGCATATCAAGTGGAAAGAATTCTTACCAAATGCTCAGGACAGTACTTCTTCAAACATTCTCCTTCTGGTCTCACAGCCCGTTTATCATACACTCTGTGGAAGGATTAAATGTTTAAGCATTCATAACAAGAAACACTAAAAATGTTACTTTCGTGCCCTCAATTCACAAAAGCAGAACATAAGCACAGAGTAGGCCCCTGACGTTCATTAATAACCTTTCAAAATGGGGTGCCGGAGACAAAATTACAACACTGTACTAGATTCACACTAAAATTAGAGAACTGCTTTAGTACCGGGTGATTTAAAAGTCGAGCAAAACTTTAGAAATCAATACCTCACTAAGCTTTGACAGTAATGCCATGCGGTTTGCACAGAAATGCACAAAATGACATTGGATTTTGTGTGATATTAAAACATTTATTGGACATTTTAGTTTGATTTATAGGCTCAAGATGGCACTTTATCGTAGCTGATTTCGGAGAAGCGACAGGTATAAAAGCAGCTGCAGTTGAAACTAACATGTTATTACGTTTTCATTACCAGACAAAGCTCTGTGGGTGAAACTGTGTTATCATAACCCGGAATCTGCAAGAGCAGCTTTGCAATGTTTTTGTTCACTTAGAAGTGTTCAAAGTTGGAAAGAATCAATGTCTTGTTCAGCGCTGCAGTGGATGATTGACAGATATAAAGAGACCAGAACCTTAGTAGCAAGTCCAGGACGTAGAACACCAGCAACGTCTGTTTCAGCTGCAGCTACAGATCCACAGGAATTTTTTTTGTTTTTTGTTTTTTTTGTTTGGAGGCTTAACAACTACCGTGAGCAACTCAATGGGCTATAAGCAGTCGCCCATCCCTAGTTTAAAGTCACTGGTTCCAGGGAAGGGAGAGAGCCAGTGCCGTAAGGCAAACACAACATCCATGCCTCACCGGGATTCGATCCCGGACCTCTTACGGACGAATGATCTGAGGCCATCACTTAGACCACTGTGCCACCAGGGAGGCCACACAGGAAACTGAAAATATTTCGATGGCATCTGCATGTGCGGAATCAAATGCTCGTGAAGTTATGCGCGGAACTGGCATTTCATATGGACTAAAGAGAAAGAAGGAAGCTTATTTGGGGATGTTGCAAGGCGTTTCTGTGAAAGAATATCGCTGTATGAACCGTGAAGCAGCTAAGCATGTTCGCCAGAGTAAGTAAAAGATAGGGAGGTGGAAAGGCATGAATTGTTTTTTTGGAAAAATAGAAAAACTTTCTGGAAGTACAAGAGACTCAAGTTGTGTGAAGAACAGGATTGGGGAAATGGTATGGGAGCCCAATGAGTTAAGTGAAAGATGAGGTGAATACTCCTGAGTTATTAGATCAAGAACGCAGAGGTGATTCTGAGACACAAGCAGATGATGTCAGAGTGAAGGATGGAAGCACAGGAGGAATCTCAAGAGAAGAGGTGTGTAAAGCTATAAAATCTCTTTAGAATGGTAAGGCTCAGGGAGTTGATAGCATAACTACAGAAATGTTGAAATATGGAGACTCTGTAATGGACTGGTTAACTGAAATTTGCCAGTTGTGCTGGGAGTTAGGAATGGTCCCTCGGGATTGGAAGGATGATCTCATTTTTCTCTTGTATAAGGGAAAAAATGATCAGACTGACTGCAAGAACTATCGCAATATTAGCCTACTGAGTGTGCCAGGGAAAGTGTTTGGTAAGGTCTTTATTGACAAAGTACAAGGTCTTACATCAGAGACAGTGTGGGATGTTCAGAGTGGTTTTATGCCTGGTAAAGGCTGCACTAACCAAATTTTTGCATTACGCATGATGATTGAAAAATATCTGGCTGTTGATCTTACGACTGAGTAAATAGGACACTTTTCTTTAAGGTATTGAATAAATATGGTGCTACTGGGAATCTATTTAATAGTGTAAAAGCCATGTATGCTGGCAGTAGAGCTTGCTTGTGTAGAAGTGAATGGTGTTTTATGAAAATGGTTTTCTAATTGGTGCAGGAGTCAGACAAAGTTGTGTAATGTCACCATGGGTGTTCAATATATTTATGGACATGTGCATGCGTGATGCCAAGATGAACAACACTAGTTTATGTCTTGGTAATATCAGTGTGTGCAGATTGCTGTATGCTGATGACAAAGTCCTGTTGGCAGAGAGCAAAAGTAAGTTGCAGAGTATGTTGTCCCGGATGTACGAAGTTTGAATAAAATTCAAACTGAGTATAAATAAGGAAAAACCAAAGCTATGGTTTTTGAGCAAGGAACTGTTAGCAATGAATGTAATTTAAGTCTAAATGGCACAGAACGGGTATCAGATTTTAATTATCTAGATATTATGTGATTTACCAGGTGAATGAGTTTGTGTATTTAGGAAGCATGTTTGATAGAGAGAACAAATTGGATGGCAAAATTAATAGGCAAGTGAATTCTTCATATGAAAGTCAACTGCTTTGGGAGGTTTTCACAGGAATGATGGGTTCTCAAGAGAGTCCCACATGCCTGTGCATAAAAGTGTAATTGTTCTTATTCTGATGTATGGCAGTGAAACGTGTACTTTAGAAGAAATATAGGAGTTTTGTGCTGGAGAAATGCATTACTTACGGGGGTAGGGGTGGCAAGACACGTTCTGATCGTGTGAGGAATGAAGATGTGTTGCAGTTGTGTAATGTGAAGCAATATGTTGTTAGCAAGGTGGAGACTAATATGCTTCAGTGGTTTGGACATGTTGAAAGAATGAGTGATAAGGTGCTTGCTAAGAAAATCTTTTTAGCTCAAGTGGCAGGAAGGAGAGGCAGAGAAAGGCCAAGGAAGTCATATGAGGATCAGATTCAGGAGTGTCTGCATGAGAAAAAGATTATGAGCATGAAGTATAGACCTGGTCTTGTGTACGTCGTACAATGGATGTCAGTGAAGCACGAGTTGTGTGTCAAGATCACTATAAATGGAGAAGTTTGATACGGCAACAGGAAGTAAATCAGTTAAAAATTTATCTGGTAGTTTATATTTCTTTGTGGAGCTAACTTCTGAATCTCAAGAGGACAGCTTAGTGATATAATGATGACTGTTTGGAGAGCACTAAGCTGAGTCCTTCACTGATATCCATACAAAATTCAACTCCTATAAGAACAGAAAGCTGCCTATTTCATGAAGTGGAGAAATTTTGCAACATGGGTTTTTCAGCAAATGAACGAAAACTAGAACTGGGTGTTAAATGTTTTATGGACATAAAAAGCACATTTTGCTCTCAATGGAGCAGTAAACATACAAAACCGCCACATTTGGGCAATGGAAAATTCCTGGGCTGTTACAGAAACTCCACTCCATCAGCCAAAAGTCAAAGTGTAGTGCGAGTTCACGTTGCCCTTCATTATTATTGGCCCCTTTTCCGCCAAGGAAATACATAATACTACTTTCGAAACCATCTCTATCACAGGTGCACATTACACAGAGCTTTTATGAAACAGCATTATACAGAGCTTGCAAGAAAGGCATGCACTGAATGCTGTAACATTCATGTAAGATGGAGTGCCACAACACATCTTATGTCAAACAACACCTGAGGTCAACTTAGGAGAAAATCATATGATCAGCCATCATTTTCGACACAAAGGGCCGCCCAGCTCTCCAGAGCTTACACTATGTGATTTTTGGTTATAAGGCTAACTTATGTCAAAGGTATACAGAGATTGTCACACTTCACTGGCCATGTTGAAAGACTATCCAACATCATGCGTCAGCCATACCAACGGATATGCTGTTTAATGCTGTCTTCTCTTGTCTGCAGGCACTGCTTGTGAATGATGGCACAATATCGAACACCTGATTACCGTAACTAGCCTTGTGTGGACATTACATAAATTTACTTATATAACCCACAATTAATTATTCAGCTGTAGCACCATCTGGCAAACATGAATAAAACTAAAATGGCCAATAAATGTTTTATTTTCACAAAAACTCCCATGACATTCTGTTCAAACCGCATTGCGCTACAGTAAAAACTCAGCGAATTATTTATTTTTAAAGTTTTGCGTGACTTTTGAATTACACTGTATATGGCAATTTGTTATGAATTTAAAACAAAATCTGAAGTGTGTTTGTGTTTTGGTATTTATTGCAGCAAAATATGTAAATGCTAATAAACTTTGGTATACAATAACATATTCCAATGCATGGGGTCGAGCTGTTGATCGCATCCTTCGCAATTCGCGAAAAAAAAATTGTTTTGGTGAAAATACTGGCAATTACTTTTTTGTACTAAATTATTAACACTTTGGCAAAAAATTTAATTTGCCAAATGGGTGGGTAAAATCTTTAAAAAGCCAGAGAGCAACAGCTACCAATGCATACCTGTTTTTCACGTAATTAATTATTCAGTGCATCAATATTTGTTACAACCACTAACATCATACCTGCCAACCTTAGGAAATTCAAATGTGTAAAATTGTGTGCGAACGACATTTCTAATAATTTTTTCAACTACATGCAAACATTTATGCATTTGATAATTTTTAGATGTTTATAATACAAACAAATTGTATCACATTTTGATACCATACTCGACATTTTCCATCGTCCACAGTGGACCGGCGATTATCATAGCATACTCGATGTTTTATGTCGTCCGTAGCAGACTAACGATTTCCATAGCAAACT
Organism: Macrothele yani; assembly: GCA_039090855.1. Taxonomy (NCBI): domain Eukaryota; kingdom Metazoa; phylum Arthropoda; class Arachnida; order Araneae; family Macrothelidae; genus Macrothele; species Macrothele yani. Next base: position 12,609,561 of record CM076996.1, read on the forward strand.
TGACGATTTTTGTCATCCGTAGTGGACTGACAATTATCATAGCAAACTCAATGTTTTCCGTCTTCCGTAGCAGACAGAAGATTTCCATAGCATACTCGACGTTTTCCATAGTGGACAGAAGATTTCCATAGCATACTCGACGTTTTCCATAGTCCGTAGCGGACTTACGTTTTTTTGTCGTCCGTAGTGTACTGACAATTTCTATAGTAACTACGTAAAATCAGGCACGAAAGTGGGCAGTGATAGGAAAAGCTGAACTTCCATGCATGCGTGTGCCCCGGGGCGAGGTGGTAATAATAAAGTGTTGAATCTTGCATTTCACTCTCTAATGTATACAACCATAACATTTAGATCTTGGTCACATGCTTGCCAACTATATAGATTAAATATATGTATTTTGTTTCAAGAAAATTAAATATATAGTACAATATAATGTAAGGGGGGGGGGGAGAAATGCTAATGAGGTCATATGCATAGAAAATAAATTGAAACAGCTGGGAAAAGAAATTTCTGTGGCTGAAAGTCTTGTGCTATTTAGAGGAAGACTTGGTTTTAGGCAATACATTCCTGGAAAGGCCCACAAATATGGTATAAAAATTTATAAGTTATGCGCCATGCAGAGGGCTACACATATTCTGCTTTGTTATATACTGACAAAGGAGTCACCATCGGCACTGGTGGCCATGGTATGGAAGTTCTGAAGAAGCTTTCAGCAGATTATTTGAATGCTGGTCGTAGTTTATATCGGGCATAAAAGTGGGCAGTGATAGGAAAAGCTGAACTTCCACATGCCGGGGTGGGGGTGGGAGATGGTAACACAAAGTGTTGAAAATTGCATATCACTCTCTAATGTATACAACCATGACACTTAGGTATTGGTGACATGCCTGCCAACTAAATAGATTTAATGTATGTATTTTGTTTCAAGAAAATAAAACATATAGTGCAATATAATATAAGGGGGAAAATTGCTGATGTGGTCATATGCATAGAAAATCACTCACCTTAGTACAGAACGTTGTCTTTAATCAAACGAGGATATTAATCAAATGTCTTTATAAGATAACAATGTTGTATGGAAATGAAATATTGAAGGTTTGAAAAACTTCAGACATGTTTGTTGATAAGTAATAGAAGTTTGATGAAGAATAAATGTTCATTTTTGATTTGACAAAATTATTAATGAAGAAATGTGATAAATGCTTGCAAAAACAACATTAGGCATTTTGTAGATAAATAATAAAAAGTCATTCACAACTAATGAAATTTCATTTTCTTAAGTTGTTTCTGTCTAACAATTTGTTCTAACCTTTTATGAATTAGCCGGCTAGAGTTTTCTTTCTCTTGAACCAATTCTATTGATTTTAATTTGCTGTGTAAGTTATTAGAGATATTTAGCTCCTTTCATCTTTTTATTTCTTCTTCCTTATCTTGTCATTCTTTCTTATATTTTGAATATGATGATTTCATATTTTGGAATAAATCTCTACTTACAGGGTCATGCAAATAATCGTTTTTCTTAAAAATTCCAATGCTGACTTATCCAGATTCAGTAGCTCATCATATTTCATGGTTTGAACAGATGAAAATGTTTCCATTTTCATGTTGCTGGCTTCTTATCAAGCACATCTCCCCATCATACTAAAGGAATGTCCCACTTGAGAGCCAGGAAAACAACTCAATAATGACTTCATTATTTTTGAGAGGGCACTGAATTTGTTTAACTTAAAAACTGCATGTTTTAGGATTCACTGAAATTTATTTATGTAAATATTAAACTGGAGCACATCACTGCATCCAAAGTATAAAATTACTGACATTTAACAACAACACAGCGCAGAGAGAACGTCGCGCGAGCGGAGATTACGATTACCGGAAAAATCTTCGCCCCGTCCGACTTCCGTTTTCGGACATTTTCTCTCCGTTTTTCAAGCTAAAATACAAATATTTATGCATTAAAATGAAACTTAATAACAATACTGGGCAGAAGAAACATCGTGAGAAAAATAAATTAGGATTATGGGAAAAAATCTTCACTCCGTTTAACTTCAGTTTTCGAAAGTTTTGAAAGATAAAATACCATCCCCAGACGGAAAAGACCCCCCCTCCCCAACAGCTTCTTTTCAGTTTTACATCTATCTCGAAAATAACCCAAATGATGACAGAAAAAGAGGAATTCTGCGAATCTACGAAATAGTATCGTGTATGAGTAAAAAGTAACTAAGAAATGGAAAAAACACGAATTTTATGTAAATTTAAAGCGAAAAATCGATACTGCGTTGCTCACTCTGCCGTGGAACAATTTTATGTGACACGGAAACATTGCTGATTCCACCACGGACGGATTAAATATCGAGCTAGAAATTCTATTTCGTTTAATAAAAGGAAAAAAAAACGATTGCTTTCTACTGTGTAGTTTTGAAGAAGTATATTATTAGAAATACTGTAACGTGCATTTCATTAGAAAAAAACAAAAAAAAAACAAAGTCGCTCCTTTTCACTATTACTGAAGATATTAAAAACAAGATTAAAAATGCAATGAGAGAGAGCAGGGGAGGGGCCTGGCCGAACAAATTTAATACCCGGAAACGGAAAATAACGACATTCTCAACACCCAAGAAACATTCCCGAAAATATTCAACAAATGCTAGAATCTTGAAAACAAAAAAATACACTTCACACAGATGTTTAATAACGTTATTTCACTGAGATTTTCGACTTCCGTTGTATACTTGACATTTTCTGTCGTTCGTAGCGGACAGACGATTTCGATAACATACTCTATGTTTTCCGTCTATGATTTCCATACTAACACAGCTAACCACCCGCGGATTTCGGTGAATTTTTTTAATGAAAGTACAGGCAAAATGAGGATATACGTGTCCCGGCATTTGATCTAATGCCTCTTATTTTCGGAATAAAAAATCATAACAATCCGGAGGATATCATAACGAAATTCGTGATTTCCTGTAATGTCACGAGGTCCTACAGCAATGCATTATAGCATACTTTTACTGTTATGGTGGCTAATGTCGAAAAGCGGAGAATGAACAGTGAACTAACTATCAGTAGCAGCAAAGAACGGAATGCCTGCATTTTCCCATCCTCCCTTAAAGTTCTCTCGTTCTCACTTTTAAGAATTCTGTAAGAAGTTACAACAACATTGTAGATATTAAATTAAACATGTATTTCTGTGCAATATTTGCATGAGCTTGTTATGTCGTAGGCTGTAGGCCTTGTAGTGATGAGGACTTTACACTTAACCTTGTATTGAGTCATTGTCAATTTGGTGTAGTTTCACCAACAAATAATAAAGAACTTGTAGAAGTAATCGTTGAGTAATGGAGTTTAATAATAAATAGCACATATGGGGACAGAGGAATTGTTAGGAGAATCAAATTATCACATTTTAGCTTATAAAGTATAATTACGTACTTTTATTTGAAGACCTAACATATATGTTGTTAGGTATCATTATCGGAGGGTTTGCTATCGTTTATTGGTACACAAAGTTACAGATGATAATTATCATAAAAACAATGAAAACATAACACTTCTCTACAACGCGAGCATTTGATAAAAGAACTGTTAGAGCACTTACATTTCGTTTGTCGAACGTCATCCGGAAAACACATTTTGTTCACATTTCCAAGCAAACCAAGCGTACTGCAACATATTCTTGAAAATCGGCACAGGAAGTTGATGACATAAATGAATGGATCTTCGCTGCATTTTCTTGCTTGTTTAAATGCCTATTTTTTTTAAAAGTTCGACAGAGTTTGGTAATTTTTTAATAAAATTTTTTACTTGACGGAAAAGGTACACATCACAAGGTTGACAGTATAGGGTACAATGAAGAGGAATAATTACATCAGTAGAAGAACAAGTGCCGTTGTCCTTTGTGAAGACACTATTAAAGAGTGCTGGATTTGTTTGACCTCCCCATGAATCCAAGATGAACAGAAACTTCTCTTTTTCACAAAATGGTCAGATAATGTTTATGAAACTGCTGAAATGCTCTTTCGTTAATTTCCTTGATTTCGACGATATCACGAATACATTTCCATATTCCACAGTTAGTCCTTCCACAATCTTGGAAACGAGAGGTCCAAATTGTCCCTGGGGCTCTTGCATACATAGAAAAACTTTTGGAAGTAATGCTCTAGAAGCAGTCAATGCAGACTTCGCAGTGTAACTATGCATTACTTTGTTAAAATCTCCCAAGAATACCTCTGTTGTTTTTTCTCCACGCACAGAAATTGTCCTGTTCACATCGATTCGGTACTCACATCTTCTTTGATCAGTGTTAAGGACGTAAGCCAATGGAAACTCTTTGATCAGTCGTGAAAGACGTTTTTGGAATTTCCTCGCTTCCGCGATAATTGACAAATACAATTCATTTTGTGACCTGATGTAGCGCATCACTTTTCGCTGGCGGGTGCCATTAACCAGTTTGAATTTTTCAACCACCCTTGCGATGCCATAAAACAAAAATTGTCCGATTGATGTTGCACCGCTGCAGCAGAAGCCCATTGTTACATCATTCGGGTGGTTACCGGCTGCTTTTTCTCTCGAGCTTCACAAAACCGATCGCAGGTGCATTTGTTGATTATGTTATATTTTTCCTTTAATCCACCTTCCCGTTCAATTTCTTGCTCCCATTTTGTCAGGTGTGCCTTCCGTTGCAAAGCAGTACATCGTCGTTGGTGTAGAGCGTTTAAACTCCATTTTGGATGCTGTTTAGCAAGCTGTACAATTTTGATTTTCGTGTGGCTTCTGCTGCAGAAGTGCAACATCATTCGGACGATTTTCGTTTTATGGCATCACAAGGGTGGTTGAAAAATTCAAACTGGTTCATGACACCCACCAGCGAAAAGTGACGCGCTACATCAAGTCACAAAATGAATTGTATTTGTCAACTATTATCGCAGAAGCAGGGAAATTCCAAAAAAGTATTTCACGACTGATCAAAGAGTTTCCATTGGCTTACGTCCTTAACACTGATCAAAAAAGATATGAGTACAGAATCGATGTGAACAGTACAATTTCTGTGCATGGAGAAAAACAACAGAGGTATTCTTGGGAGATTTTAACATAGTTACACTGCGCAGTATGCATTGACTGCTTCTAGAGCATTATTTCCAAAAGTTTTTCTATGTATGCAAGAGCCTCAGGGACAATTTGGACCTCTCGTTTCCAAGATTGTGGAAGGACTAACTGTGGAATATGGAAATGTATTCGTGATATCGTCGAAATCAGGGAAATTAACGAAAGAGCATTTCAGCAGTTTCGTGAAAAACATTATCTGACCATTTTGTGAAAAAGAGAAGTTTCTATTCATCGTGGAATCATGCGGAGGTCAAACAAATCCAGCACTCTTTAATAGTCTCTTCACAAAGGACGACGGCACTTGTTGTTCTACTGATTTAATCATTCCTCCTCATTGTGCCCTATGCTGTCAACCTTGTGATGTGTACCTTTTTTATCAAGTAAAAAAGTTTCTTAACTACAAAACTCTGTTGAACTTTAAAAAAAAAAAAAAATTGGCATTTAAACAAGCGAGAAAATGTAGTGAAGATCCATTCACTTACAAGTCATCAACTTCCTGCGCCGATTTTCAAGAATATGTTGCAGTACGCTTAGTTTGCTGCAAAGTTAATAAATGACAGGAATATTTTTGGAAATGTGAACGAAATGTGTTTTCCGGACGACGTTCGACAAACTAAATGTAAATGCTCGAACAGTTCTTTTATCAAATGCTCGCGTTGTAGAGAAGTGTTATGTTTTCATTGTTTTTATGATAATTATCATCCGCAACTTTGTATACCAATAAACAATAAGCGAAACCTCCGAAAATGATACCTAACAACAAATATGTTAGGTCTTCAAATAAAAGTACGTAATTATACTTTATAAGCTAAAATGTGATAATTTGATTCTCCTAACAATTCCTCTGCCCCCATATGTGCTATTCATTATTAAGCTCCATTACTCAACGATTACTTCTACAAGTTCTTTATTATTTGTTAGTGAAACTACACCGAATTGCCATTGCAATGAAAATACAATGTTAAATGTAAGGTCCACATCACTACAAAGCCTACAGCTCACGACATAGCTAGCTCATGCAAATATTGCACAGAAATACATGTTTCATTTAATATCTACCTATATCACACAATGTTGTTGTAACTTCTTACAGAATTCCGAAAAGTGAGAACGAGGGAGCTTTAAGGGAAGATGGGAAAATGCAGGCATTCCGTCCTTTGCTGCTACTGATATTTCACTGTTTTTTCCCCGCTTTTCGACATTAGCCACCATAACAGTAAAAGTATGCTATAATGCACTGCTGTAGGACCTTGTGACATTACAGTAAAGCATCATTTACAGGAAATCACGAATTTCGTTACGATATCCTCCGGATCGTTATGATTTTTTATTCCGAAAATAAGAGGCATTAGATCAAATGCCGGGACACTTATATCCTCATTTTGCCTCTACTTTCATTAAATAAAAAATTCACTGAAATCCGTGGGTGGTCAGCTGTAAGGTCCCTTTGTAAGTAAAATTCCTAGTACTTGGAGTAACTGAATCATTCTTCCGACCACATGGACTAAGCGGAAGAGTGCGCACGGAGAATTTACTGTACCGAAGTCCTGACGATGATGACGGGGCACAGAGGTTCTGGCGTCCAATGGCACAAAACCTGCCTTTTGTAGCAAGATGGTGCAAAACTTTTGTTTTGGCACACTTGGCGCAGAATTTCCATCCCTGGAAAAGGTGATGCCATTTCCAGTCGTAACCATCCCGTTGTTCAAAGTCATTACGATTTTGCTTTCCGCAAGAGCGAGGCATAACCCCCCCTAAACTTTTTACTGCATTTTTGGAATAATATCGGTAACACAAAACAACGGAACAGAAAAATGCGGATTTCCGCATTTTCGCGGAAGTCTTTCATGCCTGTTAAAACCACAATAGTTGGAGTCTCTGAATCTTTCTTTCAACTGCATGATCTTATTCAGCGTCAAGCGGAACGGTGTGAACGGAGAATTTACTGTGCTGAAGTCCCAATGGGGCACTAGTGTTCTGGCACAAAATCTGCCTTTTGTCGCAAGTTGACACAAGATTTTTGTTTTGGCGCACATGGACGCAAAATTCCCATCTCTGTTATATATTTTATTCATAGGGATATTTTTAGCAAAAAAATACAGAAAATTTTAAAAATCCAGAAGAAAAGTTCCTCTGGCAGGAAACCCGGAAGAGTTGGCAGATATGATTTAACTGAAACATTAACAAATATTTCTCAAGGAAAATAAAAAAAAAAAGCGATCTATGCATAAAATCTTAAAAAACAGTTAAAATGCGTAAAAGTTGGCAGGTATGTAATATGTACCAGAGGAACTTAGTCCATACATAAACTTAAAAAACACCAAAAAGTTGGTTTACCCGATTTTTTATTGTTTGCTGTCAGGTTGTTTTCATGTCGATGATGGCCAAAACACGTAACAATATTAACAAATAAAAGTAACTTGATCACACTAGTTACGTTACATGAAAAACTTTACAAGAAAGTTCGCAAGTTGGAGCTTTCGACCTTATCTTAGGTCTTCATCACGGCAATGGAGGACTAAGATTGTTGCCAGATTCTACATTTTTTCTATTTTTGTAGCCAAAACTTAGAATTGATCTCCAGATCATCGGAATGTAGAGAGGAGATTCAGAATTGCAAGTCACACCCGAATTCTCCTCTCTACATTCCGATGATCTGGAGATCAATTCTAAGTTTTGGCAACAAAAATAGAAAAAATGTAGAATCTGGCAACAATCTTAGTCCTCCATTGCCGTGATGAAGACTTAAGATAAGGTCGAAAGCTCCCACCTTACTAACTTTCTTGTAAACGTTTTTTCATGCAACGTAACTAGCGTGATCAAGTTTCCTTTATTTGTTTTCATGTTTCCAACAGGTTGTTAAAAAAGACTGTCCATTATTGGCATTGCTTCCACACACACAACTTTGCAACCATAAATTTTTTTTAAAGATCCGACGTCCAAAATTATTGTTGTAAAAGAAAAAACAGAGGAAGTCCACCATCTTTAAAAGCAAAAATGATATAGTGGTTATAAAAATTATTCAGGTAAAAAATGAAGCTGAATAGATAGCATTGTCAGGACTTAAAATGTTATGAAATGGAAGAAATAATATCAAAAGAACAAAGACAATGGTAAGTTCAAAAAATTCTTCAGTGATTCCAGGGTGTTCCACCAGCCCCATATTCTTCAGATTTGGCACTAGCTGGTTATTTCCAGTCTAAAGTGAAATCCCAATGAAAGGGCCACAATTTTGATAGCTTTCAGAGATCCAAAACAGCATAACGAAAAAGTTAAACAAGGTTTCACAAGCTCAGCTCCACAGAACAATGCACATGAAGTGTTATTAGGAGGAATTTACTTTAAAGATTAAATGGGAAAAAAAAATTCCCCGAAATTTTTACGAATATAGAGCCATAGAACTTTTTAGACACACCTAGTGTGTGTGTGTGTGTGTGTGTGTGTGTGTGTGTGTGTGTGTGTGTATATATATATACAGGGATCATAGCATACTTCTGGAAAATTTTAGGTTGGAATTTTAGGAATTTTAGGAATTTTTAGAAAAATTTTAGGAAAATTTTAGGATTGTATTTCAATAAAAACTAGATGTATATTTGTATACATCTAGTAAAACAACTTTGTATACATTGTAAAGAGTTTGCTTCACACCCTTCAACCATATATACTGATAGACTGCGCATGACATCAAAATTTCTGGCTCCAACATAAAATCACATGACAACAGTCAAAAAGATGGGTTACACCTGCTGCGCTTATGGTTGCTCTGAGCGATATAGTAAAGAAAGTTCTATGATTTTTCATGGGTAAGAAACGAATTAAATACCTAAGTCAATAAAATTCAATTACTTAACCAGAAACTTGCAGCTATTGATATAAAAATACAGTAACTTAAGAAAAAAAAATGGAATGCATGTTCCAAATTCTTATCGCAAATGTTCATCACATTATAAATCACAAAATGTAAACAACCCGTTCATGCATGTATATAGCTCATAAGTAAACTTACCTGAAGAGTTTTCATTATATATGAGGCGCATTCACATAATACACCGAAAACACTGAAGTTCTGCAATGTAAATTAGTAATCATAACAGCATTTTTACACGAAATTTGGAGTCTGATGATGACGTGCCCAATGTTTGAGCCATGGCATGCTTTGATGCAGCTATTGCCAATGCGCAGTCCATTAGTATATATGGCCGAAGTTCACACCCAAATTTTTTGCATAACGTCTAATGTCTAAAGTTTAAGTATGATTTACTTCTAATGTTCAGTTCTTATCTTTTCACGTGTTATTATCATATTCAAGTATATTTACCACATTCAAGTTTCACTTTGAACATTAATATGCTGTTTAACCAGAAGCAATTCACGATTTTCATAGAAAGTTTTCAGGTTTCACATTAAATTATAATATCCTAAAAAGGTAATTGAAAACCAAGAACTATGTACAATTGTTCACTGAATTACTTTTTTCATATTATTGTTTTAACCTTTTCCTGATACGCCTATCTTTTTCTGCTTCCACCACAACTAATTTACTTTGTTTTCTTTATTTCAGCTGAACATTGTATGATCAAGTTAGAGGCAACTGCTATTTCAACAGTATTTTGTTTTTCTACAGCTTTTCGCATTCTTTCTGTTCCCTCTTGAATTACTGCTAGGGAGGCTTCTTTATCTTTTTTTAAGCCTATTTATTTCTGCATCATTTTCTTTATTTTGTCATCAAACTCAGCTTTTCTTTTTTTCTCTAGCTGCTTTTCCTTATTTTCCCTCTCTTTCTGCTTCCTTTCTTTTACCTTTTTTGATTGTTCTTCCTTCAGCTTATCAACATACTCTTTATAAAATTTATGTGAATCACGAACACTATTTAACAAATTTATTGTTATGGGAATTTCTTGTTATGGGAACTTTTTTTTTCCTTTATGATGCGCTTTTACTTGTGAAAAGCCACTATTAGAAATATTGAAAATTTCTGAACACAATATACACTTAGCAGAAAATATTGTTTCAGTTGCAGAACACCATTCTTTCAACTTCACTCCGTCCAATTCTTTGGCGAGCCACGCATCTTGAAATTTCGTTTTGGATTTAGGCATCTTAAACACTTGTATTACTAACCAGAAAATGAAAGGGAAGTACAAAAACACGTTCCAATATTGCAAAACCAGACAACTTCCCGAAATTTGGCTGCGAGGATGTCAGAAGATATGAAAAAAAAAAGCAGGTCACCACTAGAGAACTGAACCTGCACAGAGAAACACCATAAAAGACGTAAAACCAGAAACTATCATACGCATCTCACGCAAGTTCAGTCAAAGCGAAGTCGGAGCCGAGATATATTGCGATCGAAGGTCGCTGTCGCCGACGCATGATCGAAGGTCAATGATCACGTGCTCTACTGCCTGCCAAGATAACTCAGCTACCATCCCATCGTCATTACCGGAGGTTACGGAAAAAGACCACATGTTTCCTCTTTGCTTCCACCCACCTGCGGTTTACAATAACAAAACATCAGCAGAAAGAGGAGGTTCCACAAGGCATGTACAAAAATAAAGTACGATCTTCTGCGTGCCACGGAGTTCGTCTGCAAAGCGCAAACCAGGGGTGAAAATGACCCCTCCCCTTTTCCCTTAGATCTCTTGTTACTCTCGAAAACTGTTCGAAGGCAAAAAAATGGAACGCCCGCCCGAAGCAAGTGCATCTCGATGGCGTCATTTTTCCTCCTTCAGCAGCACAGCATATAGGCTGTGTTTCTACAATAACAGGTCTTTTTACCTTACCGTAATGGTAAATTTATTGGCGTTAATAACGGTTGTTTTTAATAAAAATAAGCTTACGAAAATTTTAGGATGAATAGCAAATTTTAGGTCTAATTTTAGGAATTTAAGGAGGGTCACAAAATATTAGGAATTTTAGGAATTTTAGGACGAATGCGATCCCTGTATATATATTCTATAAAGAAGATACCTAAGCAAAAAAATACATATATAATTTTGACTCACACCTAGTACAACATAGAAAAGGTTATGTATCTACCTGTGTGAGTAAAAGGAGAAAAGATAAAAAAATAAAATAAAACAACTGAATGTAGAAGGTGTCGAGAATACTGAGCCTTGGCTTTATCAAGGACCAGCAAAAACTCTGCATTTTCTCACTTCTACAAAGACCTAGTTGGAAATGGGTTTCTGCAAGGCCATAGATGCAAGTAACATTCCCACCTAAAATAGTTTAAAAAATATATATATAAGTCATGTCCTCCGTAGAGTAGCATGACCTAGCACTAGTTAACAATTTCGCTTGCATCCATTATATATATATGGTATGATCCCAATTAAAGAAGTGATATTCAGAGTCCCGTAGTGAAACATGTACGGGATGACATGCAACTTGCTAGGAATCTCTCGCAAACATACACTTGAGATTTACAGGATAGGGCATGGGGGTTCCATTTTGTGCCACCCAGGGATATGTGCACTGCAAGTGTCAGAAATATGTACAACAGTGATCACAATGCAAGGTGGTGGTCAGAGAGTGATGCACCAGTAACACAGTTTGTATGCAATGCAACCCCACACAGAACTTTTCTCACCAACATGTGCTCCCACTGCAGAAATGCACAAAATGACTACACATGTGGAAAGGTGTAGTGGTTACAGAAAACACTAAAAAGTTAACGGGGAAAGTGCGATTACCTTTTAATTTGGTACAGGTTACAGATATGCTTCAATGGGCCCCTTCATTCAGATGCTCTAAACACTGTATGCACTGAATGACATTATCCACAGTGGAATGCAACTGCTCTGCATGAAATTGTCCCATGAACTGTGTTATTCTGTTTCTCAAGACTGCCAAATCAGGAATGTAGCCCTGATAACCATCGGGATTTTGAGGTGCCCCACAACCAAAAATCACAGGGGTTGAGCTTAGCTGAACGAGGTGTCCTGGCTGTGTGAAATGCGTAACTAATCACTCTGCTGTTGGTAAACTGAACTGTTGTAACAGTTGCTGTACCAACAATGCATCATGAGGGGATGCTCCACCCTACATAAATACACTGGCGGAAAGTGAAAAACGAATACCAAGAAGGAACTGGCGGACGATCATGAAATTTACATATGTTAATGGGGTAGAGTTTACGTAGGTGTGATGTTAATTTCGGGACCAACCGGTGAGCGCTTATGCCACAGCACGGCATAATATGCAAATTATTGTCGGTGGTATTTAAGGAGTACGGCAAAGTGAATGTAATCAGTCGTCGGCGTACGGACACATGCGAAGACCCTGAAGAAGCCGCAATGCCTGGACATGGAAGACTTGTACAATTTCAGCAGTTATCAGACTTTGAGAGCGAGGTAGTCTAGTTGGACTCCGCGAGCTCGGATGGTCGTATCGTCGTATTGCGGAGCGAATTGGACGGGAAGTATCGGTGGTGGTACGATGGTGGCGTAGATAGTCCGAGGAACATTCCCACACAAGAAGTCGTGGAAATGGGAGTCACAGGCAGACTGATGAGCAGACCGATCAACGCACAAGAAGAACGGCGTTGTCAAGCAGAACATCCACCGTGACGCAAATCAGAGCTGCCGTTGCACCTGAGGTGACTATGCGAACAATCCGCAACTGTCTACTGGATGCAGGACTGCGTGCACGTGTGCCTCTGACTCCAGCCCACCGTCAGGAACGGCTGCAGGTGTCGCCAACGTCTGCACTGGAAAACGCAATGACGATCTGTCGTGTTCAGCGATGAAAGCAGATTCTGCTTGGGAGCCTCCGATGGCCGTATGCGTGTTGGCAGACGCACAGGGGAGCGTCTCCACCCTTCTTGCATCCGCCAGCGACACACAGGGCCTACACCTGGTCTCCTGGTGTGGGGAGCGATCAGCTATCACTCCCTTGCACAACTAGTGTTTGTACCGGGTATGTTAAACAGCACTTTCTACATCAACAACATAATTCAGCCCGTTGTTGTGCCATTTGTAAGGTCGGTCCATAAAGGAGTTTTCCAGCAAAATAACGCACGCCCACACACGGCACGTGCAACGCAACATGCACTTCAGGGTGCGAGACAACTTCCATGGCCTGCACGTTCACCAGATTTGTCCCCCATTGAGTATGTGTGGGGTTTTATGGGACGACTTATCCAGTCTCCACGGCCAGCTATGACCCATCCCCGATTTACGCGTCCAGGTTGAGGATGCTTGGAACTCAATACCCCAAACTTACATCCAACATCTGTGCGACAGACTTTATGCCAAAATTGCACAGTGTGATGCAGTTCATGGCGGTTCAACCTCGTACTAACCATGTTACATGGAAATGCTATTTTTCAGTTTACCAGCAAATACAGATGTATTTTGCCATAATGTTTTGATCATGTTATCCTCTGTATTTCGTTATTACGCTGTATAAATTTCGTTGGTATCAGACGTCTCCTTCTTGGTGTTCTTTTTTCACTTTCCGCCAGTGTATGTTAAGTCAAGACATTGCTGCTACTGAAGCTGCAAGACCACAAAGTTGAGAAGCTTCTCAATACCTGTGGGTATTTGACAGGTCAAATCACTGGTCCTCTTGGATGACTTTCTTCAAAAAAATACCACCCGATGATAAATGACGCCATAGAGCCACACTACATGGTAACTTTCAGCGAGTGCATCGGAATCTCTCAACATGTGCAAGGCTTTTCCTCATCCCAAATGCAGCCATTCTAAGGGCTAACACTGCCATGCAGATGGAAATACACCTCGTCACTTCAGATCTTCCACCTCTGTGCAAACTAGAAATGCCAGAGCAAAGTCAGTCAAGTTTGGGCGCATCACCATGAAGAAATTGTTGAATGTGGGTAATCTTGCAGGGATAAAACTGCAACATTTTGTGCAATATCTTCCACATTGTTGTGCACACATAGCATATCTTGTTGCCATGATATTGATCATGCACTGCTGGAACCTGGAGTGTTACACATTCCTCCACTTCAGGCATAAATGGTTTGCACCCTTGACCCCAGATCTCTCTGCTAAACATCTGGTATGTGTATATATTATATATATATATATATATATATATATGTATATATATCGGGATGTAAGGTCAGGTGATGCGTAACATCACAGCCTCTCCTTGACAAATGTCAACCCCGCCTTCTCGTGGTGCATCCTGTTCCCACTAAAGGGGCTCTGACGACCGCAAATAGCGGTATAACTATACCATCGGGATCAGAGGAAATGCTATCCCACACTCACCAACCCGCTTGGCCAGCGTGGTGAGTTATGGCCAAACACCTCCAAAATGACTCTACAACTTAAATCTTGGCCCTCAGTCTCCGGCAGCTGGAATGTACCTGGCCAAGGCAGCGGCCAGTGCGACATGAAGGCAGAGGGTGCTAAGAATCCCCGGAGGACCGGACTAGGCTGCCATTTGATGCTGACCTTGGCTACCTACAACGGACACTCCCTATCTTCTGATTCAAGGCTTCTTGAATTGGAAGAGGAACTACAAAGGATCAAGTGGGACATCGTCGGGCTGAGTGAGGTAAGGAGAAAAGGAGAAGATCTCATTGAACTGAAAAGTGGACATCTCTTCTATTATCGTGGGACAGATACTGGCAGAACTAGTGGTGTTGGATTTATAATAAACAAGAAACTGAAGGATAAAGTGGTAGAAGTTGAAAGTTCCTCTGACAGAGCTGCACGACTCGTTATCCAACTATCGAGAAGATACCAGGCTCAGATTATTCAAACTTATGCACCCACCACAAGTCATCCTGAAGAAGAAATTGAAGAATTTTATGAGGAAATTTGTCATCTAAATAATAAAGGTAAGCAGCACTTGAAGATAATTATGGGAGATTTCAATGCAAAAATAGGGCACCGGCAACAGAATGAAACTTCAGTAGGTAAATTCGGTCACGGCAACAGAAACCAGCGTGGAAATACTCTCGTTGAGTTTGCAGAGGCAGAAGGATTTTTCATCTTGAATTCCTTTTTCAAGAAAAAGCCACACAGGAAATGGACATGGAGACATCCAATTGGGACGACAAGTGAAATTGATTTTATTATGTGTAACAAAAAATTCGTCATCGAAGACTGCAGTGTGCTTAAACAAGTTCAACACAGGTAGTGACCATAGATTGGTGAGATGTAAGATGCACCTCAACACTAAACTGGAACGTGGCAAGCTCATAAGACAAACAAAATCTATTGACATAACCAACCTTAAAAAACACCATAATACTTTCAAGTTGGAACTGAAGAACAGATTCTCTGCTTTAGAAGGCCTAACATCGGAAGAAGTGGATATTTCTGAAGTTAACAGAAAAGTAACCAAAGCTCTTATGGAAACAGCAACAAAATTAGCTGGGTCTAAGAACAAGTTGCATGTAAACAAATTATCAGGAAAAACCAAAATGTTGATGCAAAAAAGAAGAGAGATGAGGACAACTAAAGAAGATGTGACTTCCAAAGTGGAATATATAGAGCTATGCAAGACAGCACGAAAAAGTATCACTGAAGACGTAAGGAAATTCAACTGTGAGCTAGTGAGGAAAGCAATTGAAAACAACCAAAGCCTAAAGATAGCAAAGTGACATCTCAGTAAGGGAAGAAAACAGATTATGGCTCTGAGAAAAGAAGATGGTTCTATAACAAGAAATAGAGGCGAAATTTTGACAAGAGTGAAAGATTTCTACTCCAAACTATATGAAAGGGATGATACATGTACTCCAGACATCATGAAAGGTACCAGAGTTCTTCCAGTCCTCCCAGCAGAAGTTGCTCATGCAATCAAGAACATGAAGCGGGGAAAGCTCCAGGAGAAGATGGAATTACTATAGACATCATACAAGAAGCAAGTGGAGAAATTGAAACAGTACTCGCCCAAATTTTCACTCGATGCCTTAATGAAGGGAAGATTCCTGAGGATTGGAACAATGCTACAATGATCCTGCTACATAAAAGGTGACATTGAGGATCTCAGGAACTACAGACCTATCAGCCTCCTATCAGTGGTTTATAAAATCTTCACTAAAGTTCTTTCACACCGCTTGAAGGTAACACTGGACATGGCTCAACCGAGAGAACAAGCTGGATTCAGGAGTGGCTACAGCACAATAGATCATATCCACGTACTGAGAGAACTAATTGAAAGAGCGAGGGAATATGAACTTCCATTGTGCATGGCTTTTATCGATTATGAAAAAGCCTTTGATTCTGTGAAACCATCAGCAGTTACCACGGCTCTGAAATCCTGCGGTATTGAAGATGCATACATTAATATTATTAATAACATCTATGAAAATGCAAGTGCAAAGATTCGGCTGTTTGAAAATACAACACACATAAAAATTGGAAAGGGAGTGAGACAAGGTGACACCATATCTCCGAAGCTCTTTAATGCCACATTGGAAAATGTCTTTCAATCACTGAACTGGGAAAACAAAGGGATAAAGATTAATGGAGATTATCTAACCCACCTTCGTTTTGCTGATGACGTAGTCATTTTTGCAACTACCCCATCAGAGCTGCAGAGTATGATCCAGGAACTTGCTGACAAGAGTAAAGAAGTGGGATTAAAAATGAACTTTCAGAAGACAAAAGTGATGTTCAATGCTTTTACAAGAAATGAAGATTTATCGATTGATGGAGAAAAACTGGAGATAACAGATACGTATGTTTATCTTGGACAGCAGATATCAAGTGAGGGTCACATTGATGAAGAAATTAATCGGCGTACAAAACTTGCCTGGAGAGCTTTTGGAAGAAACAGCATAATTTTCAAGAGCAATATGCCATTATGTCTTAAAAGAAAAGTGTTTGATCAATGCATCCTTCCAGTGCTTACGTATGGTGCAGAGACGTGGACCTTAACTAAAAGAGACATACAAAGGCTGCAGACAACTCAAAGAAGCATGGAGAGGTGCATGCTTGGTATAACCATGAGAGATAAGAAGAGGAACTCGTGGATCCGAAAATGACGAGAGTGGAAGACATCATGATCAGAGTTAAATCCCTGAAATGGCAATGGGCTGGACATACTGCCAGAAGGAAAGACCATAGATGGACAGCCGAAATTTTAGATTGGATTCCAAGGGACAGGAAAAGACCCAGAAAAAGACCACATGGGAGATGGGTGGATGAAATTCGTAAATATGCGGGAGTGATATATCATCATCATCATTGTCAACCATTATCAATCCACTGCTGGACGAAGGTCTCCCCAAGTTTCCTCCACAACGGTCTGTCTTGTGCCAGTCTCCTCCATGTCACCCCTGCATACTTTCGAATTTCATCCACCCATCTCCCATGTGGTCTTCTTCTGGGTCTTTTCCTGTCCCTTGGAATCCAATCTAAAATTTTGGCTGTCCATCGATGATCTGTCCTTCTGGCAGTATGTCCAGCCCATTGCCATTTCAGGGATTTAACTCTGATCATGATGTCTTCCACTCTTGTCATTTTTCGGATCCACGAGTTCCTCTTCTTGTCTCTCCTGGTTACACCAAGTATGCACCTCTCCATGCTTCTTTGAGTTGTCTGCAGCCTTTGTATGTCTCTTTTAGTTAAGGTCCACGTCTCTGCACCATACGTAAGCACTGGAAGGATGCATTGATCAAACACTTTTCTTTTAAGACATAATGGCATATTGCTCTTGAAAATTATGCTGTTTCTTCCAAAAGCTCTCCAGGCAAGTTTTGTACGCCGATTAATTTCTTCATCAATGTGACCCTCACTTGATAACTGCTGTCCAAGATAAACGTACGTGTCTGTTATCTCCAGCTTTTCTCCATCAATCGATAAATCTTCATTTCTTGTAAAAGCATTGAACATCACTTTTGTCTTCTGAAAGTTCATTTTTAATCCCACTTCTTTACTCTTGTCAGCAAGTTCCTGGATCATACTCTGCAGCTCTGATGGGCTAGTTGCAAAAATGACTATGTCATCAGCAAAACGAAGGTGGGTTAGATAATCTCCATTAATCTTTATCCCCTTGTTTTCCCAGCTCAGTGACTGAAAAACACCCTCCAATGTGGCATTAAAGAGCTTCGGAGATATAGTGTCACCTTGTCTCACTCCCTTTCCAATTTTTATGTGTGTTGTATTTTCAAACAGCCTAATCTTTGCACTTGCATTTTCATAGATGTTATTAATAATATTAATGTATGCATCTTCAATACCGCAGGTTTTCAGAGCCATTGTAACTGCTGATGGTTTCACCGAATCAAAGGCTTTTTCATAATCGATAAAAGCCATGCACAATGGAAGTTCATATTCCCTCGCTCTTTCAATTAGTTCTCTCAGCACGTGGATATGATCTATTGTGCTGTAGCCACTCCTGAATCCAGCTTGTTCTCTCGGTTGAGCCATGTCCAGTGTTACCTTCAAGCGGTGTGAAAGAACTTTAGTGAAGATTTTATAAACTACTGATAGGAGGCTGATAGGTCTGTAGTTTCCGAGATCCTCAATGTCACCTTTCTTATGTAGCAGGATCATTGTAGCGGTGTTCCAATCCTCAGGAATCTTTCCTTCATTAAGGCATCGAGTGAAAATTTGGGCGAGTACTGTTTCGATTTCTCCACTTGCTTCTTGTATGATGTCTACAGTAATTCCATCTTCTCCTGGAGCTTTTCCCCGCTTCATGTTCTTGATTGCATGTGCAACTTCTGCTGGAAGGACTGGAGGAACTCTGGTACTGGTATCTTTCATGATGTCTGGAGTGCATGTATCATCCCTTTCATATAATTTGGAGTAGAAATCTTTCACTCTTGTCAAAATTTCGCCTCTATTTCTTGTTACAGAACCATCTTCTTTTCTCAGTGCCATAATCTGTTTTCTTCCCTTACTGAGATGTCCATTTGCTATCTTTAGGCTTTGGTTGTTTTCAATTGCTTTCCTCACTAGTTCACAGTTGAATTTTCTTACGTCTTCAGTGATACTTTTTCTTACTGTCTTGCATAGCTCTATATATTCCACTTTGGAAGTCACATCTTCTTTAGTTGTCCTCATCTCTCTTCTTTTTTGCATCAACATTTTCGTTTTTCCTGATAATTTATTTACATGCAACTTGTTCTTAGACCCAGCTAATTTTGTTGCTGTTTCCATAAGAGCTTTGGTTACTTTTCTGTTAACTTCAGAGATGTCCACTTCTTCCGATGTTAGGCCTTCTAAAGCAGAGAACCTGTTCTTCAGTTCCAACTTGAAGGTATTATGGTGTTTTTTAAGGTTGGTTATGTCAATAGATTTTGTTTGTCTTATGAGCTTGCCACGTTCAAGTTTAGTATTGAGGTGCATCTTACATCTCACCAATGTATGGTCACTACCTGTGTTAAACTTATTTAGCACACTGCAGTCTTCTATGACAAATTTTTTGTTACACATAATAAAATCAATTTCACTTGTCGTCCCATTTGGATGTCTCCATGTCCATTTCCTGTGTGGCTTTTTCTTGAAGAAGGAGTTCAAGATGAAAAACCCTTCTGCCTCTGCAAACTCAACGAGAGTATTTCCACGCTGGTTTCTGTTGCCGTGACCGAATTTACCTACTGAAGTTTCATTCTGTTGCCGTTGCCCTATTTTTGCATTGAAATCTCCCATAATTATTTTCAAGTGCTGCTTACCTTTATTATTTAGATGACAAATTTATATATATATATATATGAGAGAGAGAGAGAGAGACCAAGTGTGTGGTCTGGTCACCTGAATTCCTGAAGCACAGTAGTTGCATGTTCAGGTAAGGCACATACACTTGCACAAATGTGCTACCTGTTCTTTATATTCACCCAGTCGTCATTGGATGTCATGCAGTATACAAATTGTACATTTTTCCTGGCACTTCCAAGTGCCACATACTCTCCTGGTGGAACAAAATATTTTATTTTTTCCATAAATTACAAGGGTATGTTCATGAAAGTATTTCTACCAAGTCTGGTTGCAGTTTGTCTCATAGATGCTTCGCTACAGGGATCTGAACATCTCTTTAATTGTGATCACTCGGCAGATAAAACAAAACAGAAACAATTCACAACCACGTCTCACTTCAGAGTTTGTTTTAATCCAAATAAACATTTTACTTCTTATAATCCTGACTATCACAATTGCTGGTCAAGTTCATGCTTGGAACTTGTTCCCAGGTCCCTGGCAAAAATCTTTTTACAATCAAATAGTGTACATACAGAAATGCTCATTCCCTTTATTGATTAACACTTCTAAAAACTAGACAAATACATTATCTTGGTGCCCTAAATCTGAAGCTATTCTGTCCTTCACTTACCTCATCTGATACCATTTTTCTAAGCTCCTATTCAAAATGTACAAGAGAGTATAACACCCCCCCCCCACACACACACACACACACAAATAATGTAATATCCATGAATAGTAACAAAAACACCAAAAAAAAAAAAAAAAAAACGTCTTATTTAGGTGTTAAATTATTTGGCAACTGAATAAACAAGAGAATGATATACTTATAAACCTTAACCACATAGTTTCAGGTGAGGCAAAAAAATTTAAATGGAGTATTACTTTCCATAAGCATATATATTATTTAACCCTTTTAGTGCTACACGTAATGTGTGTGTATATGCAAAAAATGCTAAGCCATTTTCTTAGAAATTACTTGCTTCAAGAAAAAATGCTGTACTTTCCATAAATTTTTATATTTTGGGCAAACATTTTTTCTTAACTTCATAAGATTTTTCTTAATATTTATATGTACATTAATTTACATTTCAGATAACTGATTTTTTTTTAAAAAACATAACCTTACATGAAATTTTCTTTTTTTTTTGAAATAAATTGCAAATTGAAAACAAATTTTCAAAAACTATTCTTTCCTCTGCAAGAAAAAGGGTGAAATATAATGATAAGCCCTTTAATTTTGAATATACTCTCACAGTTTGATGTTAATGTAAGCTAGAGTTTCATGGTTCTGCTAATATTTTGGAAGCACAGGACAACACTGAAACATACTTATGCAATGGGAAACATCCCCCATGAAGGCCCTTTTCACACTTTGCACATATTGTGTGGGACCTCTTCCCCTTTGTAACATATTTAGACTGTTTGCTGCATCCACAACAGTCTTTTTCCCAGGAAGTTTTCGGAGAAATTTCCCGCTTTCTTGTTCTGTTGTTTCTGCAGTGCCTGAAGTTCCTGAACGGTTATCTTTTTCCTGGAGCCACTCATCTACCAGAGATTCTATATAACCTGAATAATAAAATCTAATCTAGACTTGGGTTTCTGGCTAGATGGAATGTTTTCTTTGTACAAAATATAACTATTCAGGACCATACGGGGGGGGGGGGGACATTGAAGCACACCTTTCTCCAGTATTTCATCGTACACCTCTCATCTAGATATGAATACACCATCATATCAAAGATGTCAATTCCACCCATGAAACAGTTGTACTGTTGGACAGTTGATGGCTTAGTTATACTTTTACTCATTCCTTGATTTATACGTGTGCATGTAGTGTTTCCAGCAGTACAATGTGTCGACAAAAGCAAAACAAGAAACCTCAGATTTTTTCCCCTTGAAGGCAGCAGCAAGAACAGGACCCATACAGAAATATTTCACTTCACCAATAGCAAATTTACTATGAAAGGGTGCCTGAAGGAATTTTCTGTTTTTCCGGATGCTTCCTGTTACAAATGTCTATGCACTATATGGTGTTTCAGCCAGAGGAACACTTGTGAAAAAGTTATCCATAAAAACACGGTACCCTTTAGACAGAAAGTTTTCCATTTTCAACAATCTCATTACAAGAGTATGCCAGTATGTTCTTGAACCTCTGCTTTCGAAGTGGTGTCTTTATCTCCTCGGTAAATAAAAAAAGACAGACAGTAGCTGGATACTGAATCACAGAGCATCCAAAATTTGATACTCCAACAGTGGTGATGTTTGTTGGGTAAGTACTGCATAAGTTGTGTATAGTTTTTTGTTCCTACTAGGCTCTCATCCATACTTAGCTGCTTATGTGGAGTGTAATGAAGCCTAAAAAGCCTGTTCGCATGGTCAAGTAAGCGGCTGAATATTTGCGCAAGGATCATAGCCAGGTTCACCAGGAGCTGCTAAGTTGCTGTTATCCAAGAGATGAAAGAATTTCAAAATCATTTGAAAACGATCTCTTGAAAACATTTGTCGAAACCATGGCAAATTCTTTGAGGAACTTGTGTACCAATAGGAAGCAATAGTTGGTTGTCGTTTTACTCCCATATTTAGAAGGCACACAAGGAAACCTTTTATTTCAGCATTTGTAACATTTTTCCATTCCTAGCTCGAGATTTGGAAGAAAGATTTGGATGCTCCTGGAGAAACATCTTTGCATACTTATTTGTTTCAGAAACGATAATTCCAAGGATGAAATTGGTAAAAAACAAGTAAAAATATGCAATAGGTGCCGCATCAGTTGCATGTTCGGGCCCCTGCATTTCATGATAATCAAAAGAATGCTGAGGTTGTTCATCACTTCCCACTATTACATCCTCCCATTCACTTTCAGAACTTTCATGATCTGAAGATTCACTATCGAGATCTTCACTTTCGGAAGATATTGTGTGTGTGGTACGGTGGCTAGTTTTCTGGCTTGATGTTGCTTGGCCAATATCAATCTCAGATGATTCAAAATCATCACTATCACTTGGAAAACTTTCACTCTCGCTACAACAAGCCATTTCAAATAACCTAACAAAAAATTTAACGCAGTAGGAAAAAGCATGTCTGCAAGTCTGAGAAACAAGCTGTCAATAAAGTCATCCTCTGCTAACACTAGTTTGGAAAACGAGGGGGTTTCGTAATTCACGGAGGTTTGCGATTGTGTCAGTTTGTTTGGGAAAAAGAAATGAATAATGTGAAGAGGTTCTAGTAAAAAAACCCATCGCATTTCGTTCTCCCGCACGGCAAAAGCCCGCCAAAAAAAAAAAAAAAAACCTCCCGTTATTGCGGGACCACGCGTTGCGCGTTATTGCACTTCAAACAAGCTCGAAAAAGTGATTTTCGACAGTACGATGTTTTATAATTCACCAACAATGCCAAGTGAACAGCCCTGCCTCAATTGCAGTAGGAAAAGTTTCGGCTAAAGTAGCCTTTCTCCCGCCACACAGAGAAAGCGTGTGGGAAGCCGATAGAGCAAGTGCAAACTATTTCACAATACGACTCTTACGGCATATTACGATTCTTTTGATAATATCGCTGTTTGACGATATGATTCATGGAGATTCCATTTCAAAACGATATGACTGATAAATGATATGATCATCGACACTGATATCTGCAGTCTGATTTGGAAAATACTCTGATCAAAACCACCGCAGGCAGATTGTTCGGCCTGCCGCACTTTTAGCATAAGACGTGCGGGCCGATCAATCGGCCACGTCGCACTAAAAGGGTTAATTACAGTATAATAATTTGCTAAATAACGTTCCCTCTAAAAAATAATTATATAATAAAAAAATTATGAGGTACATGACAATTGAATCATGAGTTGACAACATGCTGCATATTAGTGATCTGCCTACCAAGAGAGTCATGTATGTTTATCACATAATCTTGTGCTTACAAATTATGTTAGATGTCCAGGAAGTTGAAGCAACCTGTGACGTTCTGGTAGGGTTTCGTCCCAAGGTCACTGACCGGAGTTATGTACTGCCTTAAAAAGGATAGATTATTAGCTTAAAGTGTTATTAAAAATTAGTTAAATTCTGGGTACTTCCACAAGAATATTTTTTGCGATCGCTGAATCGGGAAACATGGCTTGAAATAACGGTTTTTCAAGCCTTCAGTTTTCAGAAATTTATCCAACATTTTCAAGCTGAAATATAAATATTTATGGAATAAAATGATATCTAACAATACTGGGTAGAGGAAACATCGCAAGAGAAAAAATTACCATTACCACCTGAGAAATCTTATCTCAGTCTACTTTCCGTTTTCGAAGGATGAAATTCCGTCCTCCGACGGAGAAAACGATCCAACCCCCCCCCCCCCCCCCCGGCCACCAATCCTCCCAAAATTTAAGTTCAGTTATGCATCGATTTTGAACATGGTCCAAATGATAACAAAATCTCGTCACCGAAGATTACGTGGAAATTTTCAGGCGGCCTAACTTCCGTTTTCGGAAATCGTTGCCTACAATTTCAAGCTGAAATTATGCAATGAAATTATATTTAACTGTACTGAACAGAAGCAACATCAAGAGAGAAAAAAAGTACGATAACGGGAAAAATCTGCACTTCGTTTAACTTCAGTTTCCGAACGTTAAAAAAGACAAAACACAACTTCCCCAGACGGAATACCACCCCCCACCTCAACTAATATCCCAAAAATTTCTTCACTTTTGCATCGATCTCGGGGGGGATCCGCGGAAGAATCTCGCGTACGAATTCACCGCTGAATTGATTTCGAATGTCGTAAGATAACGCTAAAATATCGATGACCGGTAAATTTTAACTTTTGGCGCAAAATTGGCTCAGATTTCGTCGAAATGGCGATTTTTTAGCAGAATGGCGCAAGAACCACGTTTTGGCGCGGGCTGGCGCAATTGGCGCAGGTCTGGCAGCCCTGAATGTAGCATTCAATTTTTTCCCCCAGAAAAACTTGAAGAACCAACAAAAATTTTTAAGTTGATGAAAATTTGCTTTCTATCTCAGAAAATTAAATCAAATGGCGATTTTCCGTAATTTCAGCGGTGTTTCCGTACTTCCGTAACAGCAACCAAAAATCCGTAAAATTACAGAAAATCCGTACTAGTTGGCATCTATGGGTTATATAAAGAATTACCAACTGGATTTCTGTGTAAGAGTAATTTTTGAGTTGGTTATTTGAAGAGAAAGAGCCTGTCTAACCGCATCTTACGTCCTAGCCTGACTCGAACCCTAAAAAGACAGGCGAAAGCAGAGATATTAGCCGGGCAATAGAACCTCATTCGGGGGGGGGGCTAGGAGCGTTACCTCAGCAAAACAAAGGAATGCTTTTGCCTGCAGCCCTGTTATTTGTTGGCATGTGTTGTGGGCACATTTTTTAAGACAGACATATATGCATACACTTTGTTTAGGTATTATTCGTTACTTACCTGACATAATGATCTCTTCCACCAACTACATATTCTAGAGGATTGTTAGGATTCATAAAAATTGAATATAATGGAACCTTCTTTTCACCTTCTTTACAGATCAACAACCTACAATAGAGGGAGAGGGGGGAAAAACAACAACTAAATATGAACTCTACATGGAAAAAGTTGCAAAATATTACTGGTATTGCATGTAACTATACTAAATATACAAAAAGTTATTTACATGGAAGATTAACCAGCAGTGACTTAGGATTATAGCAAGTACTATACCACCAGAATATTTTGATCCCCATAGACCTGTGACTCCTTTCCTTCAATATATACATGAAACTCATCAATTGTAAAAACAGTTTTCATAGGAAAATTTTCTTTCCGGTCATATGATTACAGGGTTCTCCCCTTTTTCCCCCCACTAAAAAAATGGCTTAAGCAACCCACCCCTCTCAATTTTTTAAGGACCTTACCAACTGCACAATGATACACGTAAATATACTTTTACACATGACTTAACTGTGTACATACATCAAAGTGTGCTGATGAAGTTTGCAATATTTTCCCACATAATTTAAGTTTGGGGATGTAATAAAATTAAAATTTATGCAATTTACAACAGTTCTACTGGTCAAATCAGTTTTCCTATTCAAGAGAATAATTACATATGCAATATAAAAAGTATGTAAATTGTAGATAAAGTTATGGAGTTCAAGATTTACAGTCATTTGCAAAAGTTTAAGACCACCTGTCATTTTATTGAAAATTAAGATTTTCAAACAAACTAATTACTAGTCAGATATTTGAAAAAATGACACCACAGATTAATACTTACATTCTTTAGAACACAAAAAGACCAAAATCAGTACTTTGTGTGGCCACCTTTGCTTTTAAAACAGACTAAACACGATGTGGCATACTCTCAATGAGGGATTGAAAAATGTCTTTGCACCACATGTACTTTATCGCATCAATCAGAGCTTGGGAATTTGATGGCTGTTTTTCTGCTACCTTGTCTTTTAAAATGGTCCACAAATTTTTGATGGGGTTAAGGTTACGATTATTACCGGGCCAGTCACGCACAGTTAATTCATCGGAAAAAAGAACTTGGCTCCAATTTTCAGCAGTCCACAATTGACGATGTTTTGGAAACTGGAGTCTCTTCTTTTTCGTGACAGAGATTGGTATAAGTTTATATGCAGGTTTATAAGACTTTAAACCAAAATCTTTGCTAAGATGTTGGGCAAACAGTGCTGATACTAATATCATACCTTTCTTTGAATGTAGAAAAGGCCTTTATTTTCTTGCACAAACTCCTTGGAGAATGCATAACTATTCATCTTATGGTATTGTCATCACATGGGGTTGTTTTTCTTGGACATCCACTTCTCTTTTAGTCGCTAAATTCACCTGCATCTTGGTATTTCATGATCATATTATGAATAGCAATCTTGCTCATGTTCACCTTTCCGCTGAAGTCATGTTCGGAGTATCCTTCATGATACAGAGGTGCCAACCTCTAGCAGAATATATCAGTAATCAATAGGGTATTTTTCAGTAATGTTTCAGTAATGGAACACAAACTTTCAGTAATATTTTCAGTAATGTAACACGCCACATTTTTTTCAAAGTTAAGGACAATATTATAGTATTACTGTGTAACCTGTAATACTTGTATGAGGTGACGACCTTCCGAAAAGCCCATCAGTAATCACCATACGAAGCCTCATCGTTAGCGTGCGGAAAGGGTATTTCATGAGAAATTAATGTGTGAAATGTGTAATAACCTTATATGTTTACACTATCCTGATAAAAAATTATGAAATTAAATTATCAATATTGTACTTAACTCATGTCATTGCTGACATAAAGACTCTCTTGTTGCTTGTTTTGCAGTGGTATATTCTTTTTCAGAAAATTTTTTATAACACGGCTCACCTGAGGAAAATGCTTTACTTTTCTGTACATTAACAAGAAGGGCACTTAATGTTTTGGTGTTCATTGTTGGGCAGAAGTATGCGAGGTTTTTCCTTACTATACTAAATATTTTCTCTGTAGAGGAATTGCTGTGAGTGATAGTCAATATTGCCAACATTAGTTTAGGCAATGCAGAATACTTGGGAAGGCCAGTTGAATCCTTCATCTTAGATATTCATTCCATGCCACATCTGCTCTAGGATGTCCAGCTTCATCAATATCACAGTCTGGGAACATAGCATGAAACAAGGGACCAGCATGATCACAGCTTGCTATAGGTAGGTTATGCTCCACAACGAATGTAGTAAACAGCAATTCAGCATTTATCATGCTATTTTCATTCTTTTTTTTTTTTTTTGCAAAAAAAATATCCAAAAGCTTTTATTGAGTCTTTCATTTTACATAATCCTCGTGTGTGTGGTTTTTTTTGTTTTTTTTTACTGGATATGCCTTCGGCAATCATCTCGTCCTATGTGGGCTACTGATTATTCCCATATTAGTTGTTTATTTCAGTATTTGTAAAATTTTTCCATTTTACTAGCTCGAGATTTGAGAGAAAGATTTGGATGTTACTGGAGAAACCTCTTTGCATATTTATTTGTTTCAGAAACGATAATTCCAAGGATGAAATTAGTAAAAAAAACAAGTAAAAATATGCAGTAAGAATAAAATGATATCTAATATAACTGTGTAGAGGAAACATCGTGAGAAAAATCTTAACTCCGTCTACTTTCCGTTTTCGAAGGATGAAATTCCGTCCTCCAATGGAGAAAACGACCCCCACCAATCTTCCCAAAATTTCAGTTCAGTTGTGCCTCGATCTCGTGAATAGTCCAAATGATAACAAAAAAGATGGAAATCCTCGAATCTGCACAAGAATCTCGTTTTCGGAAATCGTTGCCTACAATTTCAAGCTGAAATTATGCAATGAAATTATATTTAACAATACTGAAAAGAAGCAACATTGCGAGAGAAAAAAAATATGATTACAGGGGAAAATCTGCACTCCGTTCAGCTTCCGTTTCTGAACGTTTAAAAAGACAAAACAACGTCCCCAGACGGAATACGAACCCCCGCCCTAACTAACTAATACCCCGAAACTTTCTTCATTTTTGCATCGATCTCGAAAACGACAAAATAAAAAAAGAGTGGGAAGGGGCTCCACGAACCCGCGGAAGAATCTTGCGTATGAATTAACCGCTGAATCGATTTCGAATGGCGTAAGATTATGCTAAAATATCGATAACCAGTAAATTTTAACTTTTGGCGCAAAATTAGCACAGCTTTGTCAAAATCGCAATTTTTTAGCAGAATGGTGCAAGAACAATGTTTTGGCGCGGGCTGGCACAATTGGCGCAGGTCTGGCGGCCCCGACTGATTAAGACTAGTAAGTTATTGCTGCGCTTTTCAACTTTTTTTTTTTTTTTTTGGACTTACAAAAATTAATAAAACAGGTTATTTTTCGCAAAACACACAGAATTTTTTCGAAAGGCAGAAGAATGCGAGTTTTGGTCGGAAGATCGGAAGAATGTATAAAAAAATCGAAAGACTTCTGCCAAAATCGGAAGAGTTGGCAGGTATGCTCTATTACATCCTCCCATTCGCTTTCATGACCTGAAGATTCACTATCAAGATCTTCACTTTCGGAAGATATTGTGTGCATGGCACGGTGGCTAGTTTTCTGGCTTGATGTTGCTTGGCCAATATTCACTCTGGGATGATTCAAAATGATCACTATCACTTGGCAAACTTTCACTCTCACTACAACAAGCCATTTCAAATAACCTTACAAAAACATTTCCCGCAGTAGGAAAAAGCACGTCTGCTAGTCTGAGGAACAAGCTGTGAATAAAGTCATCCTCTGCTAACACTAGTTTGGAAAAAGAGGAGGATTCGTAATTCACGGAGATTTATGATTGTGTGTTTGTTTGGGAAAAAAGAAATGAATACTGTGAAGATCTTCTAGTAATAAAACACCGCATTTCATTCTCCCGCGCTACGAAAGTTCGCAAAAAAAAAACAACACCTGCCATCGCGGGACCACGAGTTAAGCGTTATTGCACTTCGAACGGGGCTCGAAAAAGTATTTCCGATCAGGTTTCCGATAGTACCACGTTTTATACGTAATTCACAAACAAGGCCAAGTGAACAGCCCTGCCTTAACTAAAGTAGGAAAAGTTTTGGCTAAAGTAGCCTTTCTCCCGTCACAAGGAAAAAGCGCGTGGGAAGCCCGATAGCAAGCGCAAACTATTCCACGATACGACTCTTACGGCATATTACGATTCTTTCGACAATATCGCTGTTTCACGATATGATTCATGGAGATTCCATTTCAAAACAATACGATTGATAAATGATATGATCGACACTTATATCTGCCGTCTGGTTCGGAAAATACTCGGATCAAAATCGAACGCCAACGAATCGGCCGCGGCGCACTAAAAGGGTTAACAAAAAAGGATACAAAATTGAGATTCTCCAAAACGCACTGAAATCCGTAATTCTTCCAACCTGTCCGTAATTCCGTAATCTGACAGTCGAAACCGTAATAATTACGAACAATCCATAACAGTTGGCACCTCTGCATAGCGCCCGTGAGCGATTTTAATTAACATACATGAGACTGACTAAAAAAAACAAAGCTGTACTTTTTAATTTGGTGAAAAATCAGGCTGTGCAGTGAGAAAGTGTGAATATTACACAGCATGAACAAAACTGAATGGTTAACTGTAATTTATTTATGAAAATATTTAAGTAGATCACACCACTGTGTTTGTTCACAATTATAAAATTACTAAATTCCAAACAAAATAGTGTGGTTTTGAAAGACATGGCTTCAGTTTTTTTTTTTTTTTTCCTGGTTTTTTTCTTTAACTTGCTAGAACATTAAGCTCTGGTTTACTTTTGCCAGCAAACCCTGCTTTCTTCTCAGCAAGTTCCACAGCCATATTTGTCTTTTGTTGACTCTGCCACTGCACGGCATCCACTGTGTACTTTTTTTCTGCTGATAGTTTCCCCTAACCACTTTTTCTTTTTTGGTTTTTGTTTTTTTTATTCCCTCAGATGACAATTTCATCCATTATGCTTAAAGAACTTCCAGCCCGAGAACCATGGATTCTGATATCAGAGCTTTCACTATTTTAGATAAATGGTGTAATTTTCAGAGAATTTATACTTTTTTTTTTTTTTTTAACACCATGCATCAATTCTTACAAATTTCCAAACTTAGTCACTTCCATTTTTTTGGAAATTTCAAATTTCCCCCACCCTTATCAAGCTAAAATGCACACACATTTATGAGAGTGATGACATTTAACTACTACATAGGAGTGAGAACATCGAGGGGGGGGGGGTTCAATTATGGAAGAAATCTTCGCTCTGTCAAACTTCCGTTTTCGGAAATTTATCCAACATTTTCAAGCTGAAATACAAATATTTATGGAAAAAAATGATATCTAACACTACTGGGTAGAGGAAACATCGCTTGAAAAAAAAATTATGATTACGAGAGAAACCTTACACCCCCGTCTACTTTGTTTACGAAAGACAAAATTCCGTCCTCTGACGGAGAAATGACCCCCCACACACACACACACACACCACCATCATCCCTCCCAAAATTTCAGTTCAGTTGCGCATCGATCTCGGAAATGGTCCAAATGATTAAAAAAAAAAAACTGAATTCCTCGAACCAGCATAAGAATCTCATGGCCGAAGATCACAGGGAAATTTTGGGGCGGCCTAATTTCCGTTTTTGGAAATCGTTGCCTCCAATTTCAAGCTGAAATTATATTTAACAACAATACTGAGAGAGAGAGAGAGAGAGAGAGAGAGAGAGAGAGAGAGAGAGAGAGAGAGAGAGAGAGAGAGTTCATAGTGAATCACTTTGTGACAATCTCACAAGAAACTCAGCATCACCTACTGTCCATGAAGGGGTGGCTCAGTGACCTTCTGCGGGGTTGTCCCGGCTTGGCCCATGCTCTTTGTCGCGTATCATTCACGTATGTGACCCATTTTTTGTTATCTGTGACCAACTGATGCAATATGCCCTCCCGTTTTTCTCTTTCATGCAAAGCAACAGGAATGGAGTAAAAATAACCAAATGGTTAGCTTTTCATTTGATCAAGGGTGAAATTACACATTTGACAGATTTTTTTTTTTGCAGCGAAACAATAAAAAAATTATCTGCAAAGCTTTTAAACATTAATCTCCTCAGCCAATTTGGGAGTGAGTTATACAATTTGTGAGGTCAAACAAAATCATTTTAAGCACTTCTGTAACATTGCTTTTGAACTATGACATGAAAAATATTAAATTTCTTTCACATTTATATTTTTCTGTTCAAGGACTACTACATCCTAGTTCCCGTGTTCTAAATATCTGAAATGGCGAGATAAATTTCATTGTTTTGTTTTGGGGGGAGGGCCGATTTTGACATGGAATAACACAAAGGCAAATTTTCTTTGCTCTTCTTGAGGTAAATACTTAATGGCACAGCTGTAGGACACATATCATTAGTATTGGTTATGTTTTCATTGACATCACTTCTGCACCATCTGCAGGGCATCACAAGTAACAAGAACACTTCTTCGAAATGAATAATAACATTAAAGGAAAAACATTTTTTTTTTATTACAACACATCTCCCCTTCATAAAAGATTGAAATATTCATTTTATTGTTCAGTAGTTTAAATCTCATAAATGGGAGGTAAAATGAAACTTTATGTTTTGCACAATACTAAAAAAAAAATAAAAAAAAAAAATATTTTAACAGATACACTAAAAACACAAGGCAGCTAAACTTGATGCACGATTATAAGTTTAAGTTTAGCTGACTTGTGTTTTTAGTGCAACCTACAGTGCAAAATACAGTTATGTTCATCTAAATATATACATTTCAGTTTCATATACATTGTCAGGTTTAAGCATGAATTACTATTCCAGAAATCGAAAAGACATTTGATATAGGTCAAAACAAAAAGTGAAAATTTACTTTTCTGGCTTGCCTTCACGCAGATCAATTTCAAAGACAGCAGCATCTTCCCCGCAACTCAAAAATGTATGAGGCGAATCATTTTGTACAGCAAGCTAAAATATATAAAACTTTGTAAATACTCAATTTTGAAAAGCTCTTTTGTGGGAAAGTTAAATAATTTACAGATTATC
Source organism: Macrothele yani (assembly GCA_039090855.1). Lineage (NCBI taxonomy): Eukaryota > Metazoa > Arthropoda > Arachnida > Araneae > Macrothelidae > Macrothele > Macrothele yani. The sequence goes on from CM076996.1 coordinate 12,641,872, forward strand.
ATATACTTAAAAGTGCAAACTATATTACCATGCAAAATAATTTAAAATTTCGTAGAAGGTTTAAATACCACTTAATGGCACAGCTGTAGGACACATATCATTAGTATTGTACAACAATAAGCGATTCCATTATGACCACTCCCAGCCTAGAGAAATGAGTGTACCTGAAGACCAAATGGTGGGGCAGGTGAAGTTCACAGAGCAGTATACATACAACTCTAGGACCGACTTTCGGTCAATAGTGTTCGGAGTCAGAATGGGGAAAAGCTACCAATTTATCAGAGTTTGATAAAGGACAAATTGTGGTGGTGCAGCGCCTTGGAACAATGATCTCAGAAACGGCGCAGCTTGTGGGTTGTTCACGTGCCGCTGTCGTGAGGGCATATCAAAAGTGGTGCACAGATGGCTAAACAACGAACCATTGTCCAGCCGTGTGTGTCCGCAGCTCATTGATGCCAGAGGGGAGCAGAGACCACAGGGCCACAGTGCGATAAATCACCCACAGCAACAACAGTGGTGATCAGGACAATGAGTTCATTGCAGCCAGTGATCAGGTGCACATAGTTCATTGTAGCCACCTGGTCCTGCGTAACCGAAAACCTAGCCGGGTCCCTACGCTCAGAGCACGTCATCGCCAACAATGCATGAAATGGGTCCAAGATAATAGAGTTTGGACCCGGGATGATTGGAAGAAAGTGGCTTGGTTTTACGAATCTAGATTCTTGGTGCATAACGTAGATGCCCATGTGCGGATACGCTGATTACAAATGGAGGCTATGTATGCACCTGGATGCACTGTTGGGCAGAAACAGGCAGCGGTGGTGTTATGCTGTGGGTGATATTTTCTTGGGACACTTAAGGCCTCATTATCCCAATAGCACAATCCCTGACAGCTGTCAGGTATCTGAACATCTTTGCGGACTAAGTTCACCCATTCATGATAACTGTGTTCCCTGCTGGTGACTGCCATTACAAACAGGATAATGCGCCATGCCACACTGCCAGAATTGTCAAGAAGTGGTTCGAGGAACATGCTGATGACTTTCTGTTAATGCCCTGGCCTCCAAATTCACTCGAAATGAACCCAATCGAACATTTGTGGTTCGACTTGGAAAAGCAGATTCACGCTAAATCACTATCGCTCCAAAGCGTACGGGAAGTGGAGGACCTACTGTTGACCATTATGATACCAGATACCCCAGGATACCTATCGCCACGTAATCGAATCGATGCCTCACCAAGCGGCCGCTGTTTTGCGGGCTAAAGGGAGTCCTACAGCTTATTAAGTAGGTAGTCATGATGTAATGGCTCATCGGTGTATATTATCTGCAACATATTAAAAACAAACTAGATGTCCCAGAGGCACACTCATACATTGTTTCATGAAGCCACAGGAAAATTTCTATGGATAGAGAAAAAACTTAGAACCATTGAAAGGAAAAAACACTTAATTTTCTTAGTACTGAAAGAGTATTTAAAAAGGCAACTATCTAAAGCAGAAAGAAATGGAGCCATTCAGCATCTTACACAGACTATCAGGGGTCGATCCAGGTGGCATTTGATACCGTTGGGCAGCATCTCTTCACAAAAATATTTTGAATTGTGACGGGGTACCATCGCATTCAGTAAAATTTTATCTTAACAACAATAGAGGCATCTTGAATACTGTTGTGTTTAACTAATGTGTGTGTTGTTATGAACTGTTTTCAGTTAAATGGTCTCTGACAAATGCCTACCAATCACTGCCTCATTACTACCAGCAGTGGCTATGCTACCAGCAACTGAGGCGATGCTTGCTGAAAGGAACCCCAAAGCATTATTTGGGAGCATTTTTCCCCTCTGGCAGCCTTGCTTTGCAAGCATTTTCCAGGGCTAACTCAAAAGTAGGTATGGACACATCAGTCAGAAACATCGACATTGCACATCAGCGAATACTCATTCCTGAAACATCCATGCATTGGTAGTATTGGTGGAAATTTTTGATGTATCAGTGAAAAAACCTTGATGTTTCACTAAAAAGCCGAAGAACTTGTCTTTTCCATCTGCAGCAGTAATGGGCACATCGATGGGTAAAATCACTGTTCAATATATCGGTTATTACTCACCAATTCAACATAGAGTAACCAATAACATTTGTTAAAACACTTTGTTCCGGTGGAAATCTCAATGTTTCTTCAATGTATTGTCCTGTAACATAGAGGATAAGAACTTTATTTTCAGCAACAAAACAAACACGAAAAAAAAAAAAAAATTAAAAAAAAATGTTAATTCATGACAGTAATATTTCCTTCCTCCTTAAAAGAATGCAACAAAAAGAAATTAATTTACTTCACCTAGAAAATACTCTTTTGCAGCTTCAAATATTGATATCACTTGTAAAACAATGTTTTTTGCCCATCCCTACTCTGATAAATCTTTGCTGTACTGGCCAAGATCCCAGGAAACATATTTACAATTCTGAGGAGAGCAGCATGATGGGGACGTGCTGAACATACCATGAGTCATCGTGTTGTGACATACCGTTTTTGTTTTTTGTTGTTGTTTTCCCTGAGAAAGAAGGAAGGAAGCTTATTTGGGGATGTTGCAAGGTGGAGTTTCTGTGGATGAATATCGCTGCAAGACGAGTGAAGCAGCTAAGCTGGTCCGCCAGAGTAAGGCAAACGATAGGCAGAAGGCGGAAAGGCATGAAATGTTTTTTTGAAAAGATAGGACTTTCTGGAAGTACATTAGACTCAGGAAAAACAGGGGAAACAAAGTTGTAAGTTGTGTGAAGAATAGTATTCGGGAAATGATATGGGAAACCAATGAGTTAAGTGAAAGATGGGGTGAATACCTCTGTTAGTTATAAGATCAAGAAAGCAAAGGTGATTCTGAGGCAGAAACAGATGATGTCACAGTGAAGGATGGAAGCACAGGAGGGGTCTCAAGAGAAGAGGTGTGTAAAGCTCTAAAATCTCTTCAGAATGGTAAGGCTCCAGGAGTTGATGGCATAACTGCAGAGATGTTGAAATATGGTGGAGACTTTGTAATTGACTAGTTAACTGAAATTTGCCAGTTTTGCTGGGAGTTAGGAATGGTCCCTCGGGATTGGAAGGATGCTATCATTGTTCCCTTGAATAAGGGAAAAGGTGATCAGACTGATTGCAAGAACTATTATGGTATTAGCCTACTGAGTGTGCCAGGGAAAGTGTTTGGTAAGGTCGTTATTGAGAAAGTAGGGGGGGGGTCTTACATCAGAGAAAGTGTGGGATGTTCAGAGTGGTTTTATGCCTGGCAAAGGCTGCACTAACCAAATTTTTGCACTATGCATGATGATTGAAAAGTATCTGGCTGTTGGCAAGAAAGTTTTTGCTGCCTTCATAGATATAGAGAAAGCTTACAACTGAATAAATAGGACACTTTTATGGAAGGTATTGAATGAATATGGTGTTACTGGGAATCTACTTAATAGTGTAAAAGCCATGTATGCTGGTAGTAGAGCTTGCTTGTGTAGAAGTGAATGGTGTTTTATCAAACTGGCTTTCTATTGGTGCAGGAGTCAGGCAAAGTTGTGTAATGTCACCATGGCTATTTAATGTATTTATGGATGCAGGCATGATGCCAAAATAGATAATACTGGTTTATGTCTTGGTGATATTGGTGTGTGCAGAGTGCTGTATGTTGATGACAGTCCTGTTGGCAGAAAGCAAAAGTGAGTTGCAGAATATGTTGTACCGGATGTACGAATTTTGCATGAAATTCAAACAGAGTATAAATAAAGGAAAAACCAAAGTTACGGTTTTTGAGAAAGGAATTGGTAGTACTGAATGTAATATAAGTCTAAATGGCACAGCAATTGACCAGGTGAATGAGTTTGTGTATTTAGGAAGCATGTTTGACAGAGAGAAATTGGATGGTAAAATTAGTAGGCAAGTGAATTCTTCATGAAAGTCATGGCTGCTTTGTGAGGTTTTCACAGGAATGATGGGTTGGGTTTTCAAGAGAGACCAGCATGGTTGTGTATGAAAGTGTAGTTGTACCTACTCTGATGTATGGCAGTCAAACCTGGGTACTACAGAAGAAACATAGGAGTTATTTGTGTGCTAGAGAAATGCATTACTTTTACGTGTATGGGGGGGGGCGTAAGACACATTCTGCTCATGCGAGGAATGAATATGTGTTGCAGTTCTGTAATGTGAAGCAAAATGTGGAGACATGCTTTGGTCATGCTGAAAGAATGAGTGATGAGATGCTTACTAAGAAAATCTTTTTAGCTTAAGTGGCAGGAAGGAAAGGCAGAGGAAGGCCAAGGAAGTCATGGGAGGATCTGATTGAGGAGTGTCTGCATGAGAAAAAGATTATGAATATAAAATATACAAGATCTTGTGTTATGGCATGTGATGGATGTCAGTGAAGCCTGAGTAGTATGTCAAGGTCACTATAAATTAAGAAGTTTGATACAGTAACAGTAAGTAAAAATTATCTGGTAGTTTGAATTTCTTTGTGGAGCTAACTTCTGAATCTCAGAGAGCAGCTTAGTGATATGTATACGTATATGGTGAGATCTCAGCTGAAGAATAATCACGGAGTTGTATAAAAAAAAAAACGTACCTGTGTAGTCATCAGAACAGAAAACTTGTTGCACACCAGGAAAGCGTGATCCAGGATTAGCAATAGAATAAATTAAAATAATAAATAAACATAACAATAATTACTGTCAGAATAATAATTATAGAGGATTAAAATTGCTGTAATCTCTAAAATAAGCAAAATTCACAAAAATAAGGTAAATTTCACAAAAATGGGTATCATTTTTTAAAAACCTGGATTGAACCCTGACTATTCAGATTTGGGAGATTTTCAAAATGAACGCCTGTTTGATGACCTAATCTTTGAACCCGTATTTTATGTTAACACATTTTTTTTAATACTTTAACATATATTGGTACATCATTTTGTAGTATTGTCAAAATATTAGCTATTTTCTATTATTTTAGTTGTCAAGTAATAGAAATTTGCATGTCCCAAATCAAAACCCCAAACTTAAGTTTCTTTTTACGCTTCCAAACTAGATTAGCTTTTGTATGTGAATTAAAAAATGATAATACATTTTAATTAACAAAAATGAAAGTAATTCCTTTAAAATATTTAATATTTTAAAATTTGAAGTGTCTCCTCTACATCTCATGAGTGTTACCTCGGGAGTGTTATTGCTGTTATTTTACAGAGGTTTTGATTTCTGCAGTTGGCAATAAAGCTAAAGGGAGCCGTATTTTCCCTTCTTATCTAGTGTAAATAAAAGAGCTGGATGACTACTTTATTTCTTGTTTATTGAAAAGTCCATGTCAATATGGTAAGTATTTTTATTACCTATCATGAGTGTTACCTATATATTTCTCATTTATTCATTTAAGTATAAAGATTTTTAATTTAAGAATAGTGTATTTTTTTGTTAAAGAATCAAAAGGCCTGACTTTATCTTCTTAAGAATGATTACATTTTTTCTGGGTTAAAATTCTTTCAGAAATCTCATGAGCGCTACTTTTTACAAGTAACACTCTGAGAACAAAATAATACTCGTGAGTTAAAAGTAATCAATAACTAAACCTATTATAGAAATTGTATAGAATCGGAATCAAGCTAATCTTAATGTTTGCTTTGGGGTACTTTTTGCAATATTTTTTGTATAAAAATGGGCATTGACACAAAATTCTAACTTTAAAGTTAGTATTTTCAGAAAATACGGTAAAAACTTTTTTCAGTCCTCAAAATACAAATTTTAATTATTTTCTGCCCAGAAAATAAGTGGGCAGAACGGAAGTTGTATAAATGCCATTTTGGAGTGAAAACAGAAAACCTTCCTTCAGAAAAGTGAAAGAATAGTAGTAGATCAGGAATGGAAAATATTATATATAGTTCCAGCAGTGAATCAGATGAAGCTATAGTTTATGCTGAAACTGATGAAGATTATGTTGAAAATATACTCAACAGTACTGAAGAAGAAATCATCTTGATATTCCTTCTGCAGTTGACATCAAAAGTGGCACACTTGTGAGTTGTTGAGTTTGTAGGTGGAACCAGAAGGGAAAAGTTCAAATATGATGGAGTATACTAGTCACCACTTGATGTCTGGAGAACAGAATACTTTAATTCAGATTAAATGAAAATGATATTGCCTATGTGCAGTGTTAGAATTAGAAATAAATTTTCTACTGGTCCAGCGGACCACTAGAATTTGCAAACCACTGGTCCACCAAAATGCCCATTGATCCGTAAAAAAAAATAAAAAACTTAAAGACATTTACAATATGTAGAAAATAACATAACATTTCAATAGAATTATCTCCAATACTTGTTTTTATACCTATCATTAGTTTGCAGCCTAAAATGAAATCCACACAGCAAGGTAAAAGAAATAGAAATTCATTTTTTAACTTGTGACAAATTAAAAAAAAAAACTTACTAGCCATCCGGGCCAGTGAAATCAATAGTTCAGTGGTCTGACTGAAGTTTTACTGGCCAATGACCAGCAGACCACTGGGTAATTCAAACACTGCTGTGGAGTTTGAACAAATTATTGCTATACTTCCACAGACTACTTTGAAAACGAAAGATCATATTTTCTACAAGTTTGATGGTAAAATAAATGTATTTGAGCAAAGGTTAAGCTCACGAAAGTGAGTGCAGTGGAGGAGGTTTCAAGTTTTTGAGAACTTGATACAAGTATTGCTGTCACTGCTTTTGACTGTAGTCACTTAAACACGCTCAAAACTGTTTTTCAACATCTCACGCATTTTCTTAATTTTTGAAATAAACATTAAGCTGTTACCTTTGTACCGAATACTGCTTCTATTTTTTGCTTATTAATGTTCCATTAAATTCTTAATTGTGATATTTCTCTTTGCATAAAGTTTTTTTTACATTTCAATACCATGAGTGTTACCATAGCTAAAGGTCAGCTTTACAATAATACATTTGCGTGTTGATTCAATTAAACTGTGTTGTGACTTTAAACTTTTTAATTATTCATAGTAACTGCAGTGAAAACTTTGACTAAAAAAAAAACATTTTTTTTATTAGATTAACCCCCTTACTTAAGAAACAAAAGTAACACTCATGAGATAAAATACTACTTAAAAACTTTAAAATAAATAAATTATACCATTATAACTTAAAATTAAGTATTTAAATTAATATAATAATTTATTTCATTGATTGACACAAAAGATATTACATAATTTAAAAAAAAGTAACACTCATGAGAAAAATTGTGACTTGGCAAACATTTTTTTTTAATTCCTCAAATATTAAAAAAGAAACTTATAAACAGTCACCTACTTACAGTGCTGTAATAAGAAATTAATAACCGAGTACATTATTTTTAATTCAAGTTAATTTTTTGTGCGATGTGAAACTTAATATGGCAGTTCATTTGAAAATCACCCATTTCAGTTTTCTTGTGGATGTGTGCATCTCTCTCTCTTTATTATATACATATATATATACTAGGTGACCACAATTAAAAGGGTGTTCAGCCTTACAAGCAATACATCTATGGGACCAAAAAAAAAAAAAAAACTTAATAGGAATACTCTCACAAACACACACTTGATTTGTGTGTGTGTGTGTGTGTGGACCCCGGGGGGGTCCATTTTGTGCCACCACAAGCACCAAAAAAGCGTACAGTTTGCATACCGCAAGACAGCCAAGGTTGACTGGGTGGATATAAAGCCAACAGGAAATGCAGCACGCCATTTATACAAGGTTATCTACAAATCTTTGCAAAATGAACCGTTTCTACTGCTAGTTTCTTCAATTATGTCATTAAGTGTTGAAATAAAATGTGCAGCTGTCAAATAAATACCACAGACATTCTAATTAGCTTTTTCCTAGAATGGACTAGTCTTTAATATAGATTTCATTTACATTCATGGCCCATTCCATTTCAAATAAGGCAATTTTGCAAAAAGTCTGTCAGACAACCTTCAGGAATTTTCCTTAAAAAATTATATATGGAAGCCCTTGTCATACAATAACAGAAAATATCACTTTTATTTCTAAGTCATTCCATGCGATACACCAGATTTTGAATTAATTTTCCACCAACACATCTCTGATTCTTACAATTTTTTTTTAATGGGTAGCTACTCCCAAATAAATTATAAAAACCCTGAACATTTTTTATTTCTGATAGGTTAGAAGATATATTTTTTTGAATTTTGGTGCCTGACAGACATGTTTTGAGTAAAAATGCAAATCTCTCTTATTTAAAATAAAAAGAAATACATAAATCATCATTCTTTCTTAATTTTTACCAAGGAATCCATTGCAGGGCAGGGGTAGAAGCAGAAAAAAATAATAATTCAGGACAGTTTTTCTTAAAATTTCACGACAATTTCAGGACATATTTTGTCGGAGCTGGGAGGTAAATTAAATAAAATATTGGTAATAATGCAGAAATTGTTCTTCTTTCACCAAAAAAATACCTAAATTATGGTCCGATTGTTAGCAGGAAATTGTTTTCACAACAGCTTTCTTTTTTTCAGCATGGGAAACGGCTCCCGCTGTCATTGAAACTTTGTCCTAACAATCAGCCTTATTTCTACAAAATCATAGTAAGAGTGCTTCACTAAAATAAATTTTTTTGATACTTACAACTTAGAAAACTTTTTTAACATTTGGAAATTTTGCCTTCAAGTTCTATATTGATTTATGTATTTCTTTCAAATCAATTATTGGTTGTTTTTTCTAGTTCTATATTTCGTGTTGATAACATTTGGGTACTTATGTTGCTCATACTGTTTTCTTTTATTGCACTGTCCCAATTTTTTTGAAGCTTCAGCCAAGAGCTTATGAGCAGTTTTCTGGTCGTTCATTAAGGAATTTTCTTCTGTCTTAAGTTTGGACAGCTGATCAAGCCTCACACGCTTACTTTGCTTTTCCAAAGTGTGCATAGTTTGTTCTTCAGCCTTTCTTTTAGCATTTCTTTGCATCCTTTCCTCTTCTTTCCTGCTTTTCCAAGTAGAAGGCATATTTGTGCGTAAGCCTGCTTTACACTATTTATGAGGCCTTTAGTTAAGGGTATTGAAAGTATGGAGTTATTGTGCAATCGAATAGCTTTTTTGCAGATACGTAATAATCTGATAGATATCTCTGAAAGTGACGCTCTTTCTGTTGTGACAATACTGTTGTTCTGGGAAAAAACCCTTTCAGGAGACGCATTTCCATGTGGAAATGTCAAACATGTCTTTTTTTTTTTTCTTTTTTGATTGGAGGTTTAAAACGACCACCGTGAGCAACTCAATGGGCTATAAGCAGTCGCCCGTCCCTAATTTAGGGTCACTGGCTCCAGGGAAGGAAGAGAGCCAGTGTCGTAAGACAAACACAACATCCATGCCTCACCGGGATTCGAACCTGGACCCCTTTCGGACGAATGATCAGAGGCCATCGCTTAGACCACTGCGCCACCGGGGCGGCAAACATGTCTTCACCAGGGCTGATAATGAACTGTGTTTTAGTAAACCTGCAGAATCTTTAATGCTAGCCACTGCTGACCAATACTTACAAATATCATTATCTTCCTCATAACTTTTATGATTAACTGCCATGTCCTCATACATGTGCAGTGACCACTCTGTATTTATCACACATACTGTCAGTTTTGGTAACTTTAAACATATGATGACTCAGGCGTTTCACAGCATCTTTTGCGCTTTCCTTCTTCTGAAACAAAAGATGAATAGATTGGATGTCTCGTAGAAGAAAGTTATTCAGTGGTAGTTTTTTTTAACAAATATTCTGTTGCAGCAATGAAACAGCTTCTTATCCCCAGTAAAACTTTCTTCTCATTTATGTTTTTGTTCTGTGCCAGAATATGGCTGGCACTACTACCAACATCAATTTTATCCAAAGGCAACCAATAGTCACTTTCCTGAAAGTTAACTTTTAAAAGTTTAGATACTTCTTTTGTGCCAACTGCATCCAGTTTTTAAAATTTTAACATTATACTGCGCGCCAGTTCATTTAGTTTGCTGTATAACACACGAATCGTGGGTTTTTCATTCTGTAAAACCTTGAAGTACGGCATAAATATTTCTGTAAAAAAAGCACAAAATGCTAGTAAATAATAGTATGGGGATGTTTCAATTGGAAAAGTATCTGCTGGTACCTAGAACCAAGTTTCACATTTTTCTGCTTTCGAAGGTATGTACAAAAATACTCAATTAATGCAGAATACTGTTCAATAATTCTCTCACAAACAGGACCTAGGGTTAACCACCTGCTCTCCACATGACGAAGGAAAACATATTTAGCTGCACAACCCATTAGGTTTTCTAATTGTATATTGTGATAATCTTCCCTTCGACAAGCAGACATTTTGAACCACTGATAAATATCGGCAGCAAGAGTATCAATAGCAATGTGAAGTTTATCTAGTCCTTTCTTTAGAGCACCATGCATCACATGCAAACAGCAGGTCCCAAAATCAAATATGTCAGGAACTGACTTCAAGTTCAATTCAGCATTCAATTTCTTGAGAACAGACAGGTTTACATTCGGACCATCCATTAAGCATTGCAACATCTCTTCTAAACTTAGCCCACGTGAAGATATGAAATCTAGAATTAATTTTACAATTTTATCTGCTTCTGCATGTCCCAAGAATTTAGAGTCACAGTATGAAGTTACAATTTTTGTACGACTTTCTGACCAATATGATATATGAATGTCAAATTGCTTCTTTACCTGTACTGTAGTTGTTTCATCAAAATAAATGGTATAAAAGGAAGTCCCAATGTCACAAAAAAGATCGGCTTTGAAGTATAGAGCTAAGCCCAAGTTCACCACATAAAAAATGTTTTTATCGGACAACTTCAGACATTTTGCAATGGCGGAATCATCAAAAATAGAATATACTTTGGCTAAGTCACCAAATGACTGAAATGAATAATTGCTCTTAACAGCTATATTAGTAGAGCTTCTGCCTTCAAAACTGTATCACTTATTGCAGTTGGTTGCCAGTGTTGGACACTTTTACTGATTACCTGTAAAACATTATTTGATGATTGGACACTTTTACTGGTTAACTGCGAAACATTATTTGATGTTTGGAAAACGAGCTGTCTAGACATACTTCTGGCAGCTGCTTTATGTTTCTTCCCATCTGCATGTGAAAGCACTTGCAAAAATTCCATATTGGCAATGCTCAAGTCCCTGTTGCACAGAACGCACGTGGCTGAAAAGTCATTAGCACGGCACCAATTTTTCACTAAGTTCCCATTTCGGTCTTTCTTGTTATTTTCAAACCAAGCTAATGAAAACTTCATTTTCCGCAGCATTTCAACAAGAACTTAAACAAGATGGATAATGGAATATGCTGTTTGTTATCAAATTTGACATGGTACCGCAAAAACAGTAGAAAAAATTTGGTACAAAAAAGACGAGACTCGTATACATCAACCAAGTAAAAAATCCTTGTGGCACGTCCTCTTCATTTCAGTTATGGTTTTGGCTTCAGGGTGCAGGAACAAGCAAAAGCCACAGCTACACATAAACCAAAGTCATCAACGCTTTAAACTCCGCCTGTTCCTACAGAAGGTGATGGTCAACAAGTGTCTCTGCGTAACAAATTAGGGCGAAAATCCAAGCAAAATTAAATTATGGAATTTTTTTCACGGCAAAATGCAGAGAACAATTGAATTTTGAATTTTGCTAATGCAGAGATGCCAACATCTGAAGGAAGTTATCAGTAGTCCATATGCATAGTTTTTCCCGTAGTGAAGTCAAGTTTCCACAATAAAATTTGCAGGGTAGCATGCATATTTCCCAGAGTGCACTGCTACATTTTAATCTGGATGGAGGACAATACTTGGATAAATTTTGAAACATACCTAAATACCCTTAAAATGGGAAAAAAAAAATTAGTAAATACACAAAAAATACATACCATTTTACCTCTGCCTTTTAATGTTATATTAATAAATATGTTATGCCATAAGTGCGTGATGCCGCACACTTATGATTATTCCTCCCGTTTTTAGAGTGAAAATGCCAATCGCAATAGTCTTTTCGTCCATGTGCGATTGAAAAATCGACAGCACACGGGAACAAAACCCGTGGTTTTGTGATACCCGAGACGATTTTAGACACAGAAATTTTCGCGAGTAAGTCTCCTTGAATTTTGACAACTTTTTTGCTTTTTAAATCCGAGAATATTAGTAGAGACAAGTGGCCGTTTACCAGACGCTATCGCAAGTAAATTCGCACCACGACAAACACGGTAGGAGCAAAGACTAACGATGCACAGAACAATTAACTTTGAAAGGTTTCATAGCTTTATTATGTGGATAAATAGAAAATCAGCATTAAATTTAACTTATGACATGAAAAAACTAATCAAAAAGTTATTTTAAATTGCATAAATAAATCAATTCTGAAAAAAAGGATAAAATAAAAAAGCAATGCAAATAGAATAAATTACAATAAAAATCCATGCAACATTTGATTAACACAATGGAAGTTTTCTGCCACGATGCGGGGAAATAAAATGTCACAACTCAATATGCAAGTGAGTAATGAAAATAAAATCATCAAATAAACAACAAAAGGATTAAAACTGAAATTAAAAGATTCCCAACAAAGAATGATCTGGGGAAAACAATCTTTAAAACAAGCTATTAAGGAAGAAAGTTCTTGTGAATCTGATAAGATACAATAAAACACCTCTCTGTTTAGCAGAACATTTTTACGAGAGAGAAAAAGTTCACTTCGCAAATCTGTCAGAGTAACAACCAAACGCTCTTTCACTGCTGACAGCGAGGAGCGTGAGAAAATATGCCACATCTGGCCCGCGCGCGTGGTGGTGGTGGTGGTGGTGACAGTCAGGAAGAAGAAAAGGGAAAAACAAGCAGGTGTTTTGCAACGAGCATCGCTTCGCTTCTAAGCGTCAAAAAACCATTACATTAAACTTTTCTAGTTGTACATTATGGTATTAACCAAATCGTGCCATTATACGTGGAACATTTAAAGTATCTGAAACAATCATTTGATGTTTCTGAATATTTTTGTTTCACATGTTATGTTGTTACATTAAACATCTGACAAATAAAAATATATACATCAAAGGCAAGATAAGGCTGTTTAGAACAATTGCATGATTAAGGCGTAAATGTAAAACACATTTTTTAAAGGTTCATGACATAAAAGTTAAAGGAATACACAACACTTTTACAACGTTAAATAAAATATAATCTAGAAAGAATCAATATTAATTAATTACAATATTTAATTTTGAAGACAATATAAGGATAAAAAGCGAATGCATGCAGCTGCTGCTCTTGTGGTGAGAAGTTTTCTTTGGCTGTTTGGCAAAGACAGAAAATTTTCTCTTGCTCTGGGCAAAGAACAGCTGCACGCGAAGAAAATAAACTCCTGTTGAGCAAACATGCTTGCTGTGCGACGGCTTCGTGATGTTACCACAAAAATCACTACACTTGACTATGCTAGTTGTTGTTGTTTTTTTTAATTAAATTTTCCGGAAATATCAGATATTTTTGGAAAAATCCGTAGTTTTTCACACCTTCTCCGTAAGTTCGTAGTTTGAACATGATATCCGTAGAAATCCATAGTACATATGGTGTTACTATTTCGAAGAATCTGAAGTGGCAGAGGACCTCCAAAGGGTCACACAGACAGCAAAGTGAGGTTACTGAGTGCCGGGATAAGCCATTAGATAAGGGGTGCCGTATTGCTCGAGCTACTGGGGTGCAAAGACAACAGCAAAGCGAGATTTGAATGCCGGGATAAGAATCATGTGACTTCCGTTTGATCCTCGGAACCTTGTTGCACCGAAACCAGTTTACGGCAGATCCTCGGGCAATCTCACAAAAGCAGAAATGCTTTCACGTGGCACACTGCAGCTGACAATTCTTGGAGATGACGTCACTCACGAGCTGGGTCACTCTCGTTTTTTTGTTGTTTTTATTATTATTTTTTTTATAATTTTTTTTTAAGGTTTAACGACCACTGTGAACAACTCAACGCACTCTCGTTCCAGTTCTTTTTATTTATGTGGTACTTGTAAACGCTGGATGATGAATCACTATACAAAGGTTTACAGTTTATTCTTAAAATTTCAGGATTACATTCAAATTTTCAGAATATTGAACAAAAATAAGGACATTTCAAGACAAAAAAATAAAAATCGGGAACTTCAGGAAAACTCCGACCCCTGCCATTGGTGCAATGCACAAGGTTTTATCTGCTTTAGTTTTTGAGTTATGAGCAATGAGAGAGCCTTTCTTCAATGCTTAAAAAGGAAATGTAGTACAGCACTTAGAAAGCTTGCCGCAGTTATTATTCATTGCAAAGAATGGGTTTAATCTATCAAATGAAGAAAAAAACAAAAAAACTTTGGGCTTTTGCCTGAGCGCAGAGAAAATAATTTTTAAACATAGTGCATGGCTAGTGCATTGCCACTGTGAAACCACAGACAGCAAAGCACGCTGCACGTGGTCGGCTGTGCGGAGACGTGGTACCGGAAGAACGGTACCCCTTCCGCACCCATAAGCGATCATGCCAAGTGAACGTATGTATTGTTAAACTTAAGATTTGAAGGAAAGGAATTCTTTATTTAAAAAAAAAAAAAGCATGGGTAGTTCATGAATGATGTTTATATTTCCACGTCTCACAGCACTGCGATTAACTTCCATGTCCGATTTTGATTATATTTGATCAAATCAAACAGGAAGTTGAGCCTCTATGCAGTGCATCCCCCCCCCCCAAACGAATTCGGTGATTATCATAAAATTTAACATCTAAAGGTTTTAATGTTCGCAAGATTTTCCAGTGTTTGGTGTCATCTAGATCATTTCTTGAAATCGGTGCAAAACCAAAGTTATTGGGGGGGGGGAGATAATTACCAATGCTTTCACTCTAGACAAGAGACCAACGATTTTAAGGGATTTTTCCTGCCCTTTCTACGCTTTATGATCGTGGAGAAATTTCTTTGGCTAATTTTGGGAATCATCTTGTATTTTTAAATCAGCTTTTTTTTTTCAAATTCTGGCGAGTATGTATACATGGATAAAAAGTTCCGTCGTGTTTTATTTTCAGATTTGTAATGCCGGCAATGAAATGAAGCCTCTCTCCTTTTTAGATGTTTGTGGAGGGTTACTGCAAATGACCCTGGGGATCCAGACCTTTTTCCCGCTTTGCTGATCAACATCCCGCTAATTTATTGCTCCTCGTAAAGATATTGTTAAGTATAAACTTGCCATTCACCGCAGGACGAAAAATGTTGACAAAAAAAAAAAACTGTTAGGATTTTACACACGCACTAAAATCTTCGATTATTTTCTGTGAAAGTAATCCGATACTGTTTCAGCAGCGTGGAAATTAAATTTGACCTGCGAGAAAAGTTTATTACTAATGTTATGGTTATGGCATTCCACATGGCTGTTAATTTTTTTACTTATGGGAGGAAAGGAGAGCAGCAGAAACACATCGTTTTTGTAATTATAGTTTAAAACTATAAGAGAGAGAGAAAAAGATTCCTTGTCAGGTTACAAACAATAATTCATAAATAGCCTTATAAAAGAGAAAAAAAAAAAAAGACTCAAGTAAGCTAAATTTGCGAAGAAATGGTAACTTGCCGTAGTGATTCATATCCATGGTTCCCATACAACATACTGCATTCACTTGAAAACTTGTCTTTTATTATTAGGGATAACGTTATCAGCGTTGGGTAAAATGCATATAAACAGAATTTTCCCCAAAAATTTCTGCCTCCTCTCCTATCATGTTTAGCTCCCCCTTCCCCCTAATGGTCAACTCAGTTCTGAGCGACTAGCATCACCACTGCCCTGCGTTTGTTAATTTATTTGCCATTATGGTATAACGCTTTCTGTTCGCCACAGATGCAGAACTGTTTATTTGTCTTATAGACTATTGTTATCAATTATTACAATTTTTCGGTTGCTGTGCGTTGCTTAACGTGGAAAGAGCGATGGATTTATTTATTCAACTGACGCCATGTATTTAGACGATATTTACCTTGGATCTCGACCTTTGGATTATTGCTATAATTATATATAGCCAGTGCCATTAATGCCCATCAGATGGAGACTTCTCAGTAGCTGAGCGAATCTTACGTATTTATGATGTCAGAAGCTGACTGAAAAAGAAAAACACACATAGCACCGTGAATTGTTGGCCGCTGTGGTGAAAGGCTAGCGCGCTCGGCTAGATATTTAGAGATTTGGGGTTCGATTCCCCAACGGCGGCCGAATAACAATTTTTCGGCTGCTGTGCGTTGCTTAACGTGGAAAGAGTGATGGATTTATTTATTCAGTGTGTAATGCAATTGGAACTGCTGCACCACCGTGATTAAATTTTGTGCTCTATGGATGGCCACGCCACTAAGCTTAATTTGTGTCCAAAGATAAAAATATGTTAAAAAAAAAGTTTCCTTTACAAACATATTTTTCGATTTAGCGAGGTTTTTTTTTTTTTATTTCTTTGGACTCCGGGATCATTATGCGACCAAGTTTTCCATCGAAAATTCCGCTTCTAGATCAGCATTTTTTATGTGCGGATTACACAACGTGGTTCTTTTTGTTTTCTGAATGCCGAATTATACGCCGGCGCAGATCATACGAAGGTAAAAGTGTCTGCAGATAAACGATGAAAATTACGGTAATTCGAATTTGCGAGCCCCAGACAAAAAAGAAAATACGGTTTTTGTTTTCCTGGAAGAGATAAGCTGAAAGTTGAACGTTTTTTGGACAGAAGTGTACATGAATGATATAACACTAAAAAATTTAGCTGGCCACCAGATTTTAGAAAATTTTTCTAACCCTGGTTACAACAAACAAGAACACTAATGAAACTAACACGTGCAAAACACCAAGTCGATTTCCCTGGCATGGGCACGATAGGTAACATTGCGAGATGCAAGTTCGAAACTTCCACCAGTAAAAATCAGTCAGATGCATTCCAAATTTTACAATGCTTGACGAAACAGGAAATCCAATCAAGCGAAACCACAGTGCATGAACCTCTACTTACCATATGATCATACTGCCTCTAATATTGTAGCTTATGCCTACGAGACCAAAGGTGGAAAAAAAAAAAAGGCTGAACGTTTTAACTGGGTGAAAAATCAAAACATGCAGCAAGAATGCAGACTACTGTCAGTTTGTCTTTTGTTGACTTTGCAGCTGCACAGCATCTATTGCTCAAGTTTTCTTTCTGCAGATATCTTTCTCTCCCTATTTCTTCATTGATGCTTTTGCTTCTTTTCTTTTTCATGCCCTCGGATAACAATAACTTCATTCATCATGCTGGAAGACCTTTCAGCCTGAGGACCATGAGTGCACGATATCAAAGCTTTTATTATTTTAGATCAATGGTGTACATTTGAGAATATTAAAACTTCGAGCACCATGCATTAAGTTTTACAAATTTCCCAACATTGTCACTTACATCTTCAGGAATTTCTCCCTCTCTTATCAAGCTTAAATGCAAAAACTTATGGGACAGGTGATATTTAACAACACAGGAGAGTAAGAACATTGCCGAGGGGGTGGGGGAGAAAAGAAATCTTTCCGCTGTCCGACTTACTGTTTTGAAGCTGAAATACAAAAATTTATGCAGTAAAATGTTATTTAACAATAACATGGGAGAGGCAACATCGCGAGAGAAAAGGAATCACGACTGCGGGAAAATTCTGAACTACGTCAACCTTCCGTTTTGCAAGTTTCTTAGAGATGGAATTTTGCCCTCTGACGAACCCCCACCCCTATCCCCAATTTCTGTTCACTTGTGCACTGATCTCACGAATGACCAAAATAATAACGAAAAAGTCTGAATTCCTCCGATTCGCGGCGGCATCTGACGCCTGAAAAAAAAAAAAAAAAAAATATATATATATATATATATATATATATATTTTTTTTTTTTTTTTAAATATATATATATTGGGATGTAAGGTCAGGTGATGCGTAACATCACAGCCTCTCCTTGACAAATGTCAACCCCGCCTTCTCGTGGTGCATCCTGTTCCCACTAAAGGGGCTCTGACGACCGCCAATAGCGGTATAACTATACCATCGGGATTAGAGGAAATTCTATCCCACACTCACCAACCCGCTTGGCCAGCGTGGTGAGTTATGGCCAAACCCCTCCAAAATGATTCCACAACTTAAATCTTGGCCCTCAGTCTCCGGCAGCTGGAATGTACCTGGCCAAGGCAGCGGCCAGTGCGACATGAAGGCAGAGGGTGCTAAGAATCCCCGGAGGACCGGACTAGGCTGCCATCTGATGCTGACCTCGGCTACGTATAATGGACGCTCCCTATCTTCTGATTCAAGGCTTCTTGAATTGGAAGAGGAACTACAAAGGATCAAGTGGGACATCGTGGGGCTAAGTGAGGTAAGGAGAAAAGGAGAAGATCTCATCGAACTGAAAAGTGGACATCTCTTCTACTATCGTGGGACAGATACTGGCAGAACTAGTGGTGTTGGATTTATAATAAACAAGAAACTGAAGGATAAAGTTGTAGAAGTTGAAAGTTCCTCTGACAGAGCTGCACGACTTGTTATCCAACTCTCGAAAAGATACCAGGCTCAGATTATTCAAACTTATGCACCCACCACAAGTCATCCTGAAGAAGAAATTGAAGAATTTTATGAGGAAATTTGTCATCTAAATAATAAAGGTAAGCAGCACTTGAAAATAATTATGGGAGATTTCAATGCAAAAATAGGGCAACGGCAACAGAATGAAACTTCAGTAGGTAAATTCGGTCACGGCAACAGAAACCAGCGTGGAAATACTCTCGTTGAGTTTGCAGAAGCAGAAGGGTTTTTCATCTTGAACTCCTTCTTCAAGAAAAAGCCACACAGGAAATGGACATGGAGACATCCAAATGGGACGACAAGTGAAATTGATTTTATTATGTGTAACAAAAAATTCGTCATAGAAGACTGCAGTGTGCTAAACAAGTTCAACACAGGTAGTGACCATAGATTGGTGAGATGTAAGATGCACCTCAACACTAAACTTGAACGTGGCAAGCTCATAAGACAAACAAAATCTATTGACATAACCAACCTTAAAAAACACCATAATACCTTCAAGTTGGAACTGAAGAACAGGTTCTCTGCTTTAGAAGGCCTAACATCGGAAGAAGTGGACATCTCTGAAGTTAACAGAAAAGTAACCAAAGCTCTTATGGAAACAGCAACAAAATTAGCTGGGTCTAAGAACAAGTTGCATGTAAACAAATTATCAGGAAAAACGAAAATGTTGATGCAAAAAAGAAGAGAGATGAGGACAACTAAAGAAGATGTGACTTCCAAAGTGGAATATATAGAGCTATGCAAGACAGTAAGAAAAAGTATCACTGAAGACGTAAGAAAATCCAACTGTGAACTAGTGAGGAAAGCAATTGAAAATAACCAAAGCCTAAAGATAGCAAAGGGACATCTCAGTAAGGGAAGAAAACAGATTATGGCACTGAGAAAAGAAGATGGTTCTGTAACAAGAAATAGAGGCGAAATTTTGACAAGAGTGAAAGATTTCTACTCCAAATTATATGAAAGGTATGATACATGCACTCTAGACATCATGAAAGATACCAGTACCAGAGTTCCTCCAGTCCTTCCAGCAGAAGTTGCACATGCAATCAAGAACATGAAGCGGGGAAAAGCTCCAGGAGAAGATGGAATTACTGTAGACATCATACAAGAAGCAAGTGGAGAAATCGAAACAGTACTCGCCCAAATTTTCACTCGATGCCTTAATGAAGGAAAGATTCCTGAGGATTGGAACACCGCTACAATGATCCTGCTACATAAGAAAGGTGACATTGAGGATCTCGGAAACTACAGACCTATCAGCCTCCTATCAGTAGTTTATAAAATCTTCACTAAAGTGCTTTCACACCGCTTGAAGGTAACACTGGACATGGCTCAACCGAGAGAACAAGCTGGATTCAGGAGTGGCTACAGCACAATAGATCATATCCACGTACTGAGAGAACTAATTGAAAGAGCGAGGGAATATGAACTTCCATTGTGCATGGCTTTTATCGATTATGAAAAAGCCTTTGATTCGGTGAAACCATCAGCAGTTACAATGGCTCTGAAAACCTGCGGTATTGAAGATGCATACATTAATATTATTAATAACATCTATGAAAATGCAAGTGCAAAGATTCGGCTGTTTGAAAATACAACACACATAAAAATTGGAAAGGGAGTGAGACAAGGTGACACCATATCTCCGAAGCTCTTTAATGCCACATTGGAGGGTGTTTTTCAGTCGCTGAGCTGGGAAAACAAAGGGATAAAGATTAATGGAGATTATCTAACCCACCTTCGTTTTGCTGATGACGTAGTCATTTTTGCAACTACCCCATCAGAACTGCAGAGTATGATCCAGGAACTTGCTGACAAGAGTAAAGAAGTGGGATTAAAAATGAACTTTCAGAAGACAAAAGTGATATTCAATGCTTTTACAAGAAATGAAGATTTATCGATTGATGGAGAAAAGCTGGAGATAACAGACACGTACGTTTATCTTGGACAGCAGATATCAAGTGAGGGTCACATTGATGAAGAAATTAATCTGCGTACAAAACTTGCCTGGAGAGCTTTTGGAAGAAACAGCATAATTTTCAAGAGCAATATGCCATTATGTCTTAAAAGAAAAGTGTTTGATCAATGCATCCTTCCAGTGCTTACGTATGGTGCAGAGACGTGGACCTTAACTAAAAGAGACATACAAAGGCTGCAGACAACTCAAAGCAGCATGGAGAGGTGCATACTTGGTGTAACCAGGAGAGATAAGAAGAGGAACACGTGGATCCGAAAAATGACAAGAGTGGAAGACATCATGATCAGAGTTAAATCCCTGAAATGGCAATGGGCTGGACATACTGCCAGAAGGACAGATCATCGATGGACAGCCGAAATTTTAGATTGGATTCCAAGGGACAGGAAAAGACCCAGAAGAAGACCACATGGGAGATGGGTGGATGAAATTCGAAAGTATGCAGGGGTGACATGGAGGAGACTGGCACAAGACAGACCGTTGTGGAGGAAACTTGGGGAGACCTTCGTCCAGCAGTGGATTGATAATGGTTGACAATGATGATGATGATGATATATATATTACGGGGGAATTTTCGCAGCATCTAACCTCCATTTTTACAAGTTGCTGCCTACAGTTTCAAGCTGAAATACATATATTTCAGGGATCATAGCATACTTCTGGAAAATTTTAGGTTGGAATTTTAGGAATTTTAGGAATTTTTAGAAAAATTTTAGGAAAATTTTAGGAGTGTATTTCAATAAAAACTAGATGTATATTTGTATACATCTAGTAAAACAACTTTGTATACATTGTAAAGAGTTTGCTTCACACCCTTCAACCATATATACTGATAGACTGCGCATGACATCAAAATTTCTGGCTCCAACATAAAATCACATGACAACAGTCAAAAAGATGGGTTACACCTGCTGTGCTTATGGTTGCTCTGAGCGATATAGTAAAGAAAGTTCTATGATTTTTCATGGGTAAGAAACGAATTAAATACCTAAGTCAATAAAGTTCAATTACTTAACCAGAAACTTGCAGCTATTGATATAAAAATATAGTAACTTAAGAAAAAAAAAATGGAATGCAGGTTCCAAATTCTTCGCAAATGTTCATCACATTATAAATCACAAAATGTAAACAACCCGTTCATGCATGTATATAGCTCATAAGTAAACTTACCTGAAGAGTTTTCATTATATATGAGGCGCATTCACATAATACACCGAAAACACTGAAGTTCTGCAATGTAAATTAGTAATCATAACAGCATTTTTACACGAAATTTGGAGTCTGATGATGACGTGCCCAATGTTTGAGCCATGGCGGCTTTGATGCAGCTATTGCCAATGCGCAGTCCATTAGTATATATGGTCGAAGTTCACACCCAAATTTTTTGCATAACGTCTAATGTCTAAAGTTTAAGTATGATTTACTTCTAATGTTCAGTTCTTATCTTTTCACGTGTTATTATCATATTCAAGTATATTTACCACATTCAAGTTTCACTTTGAACATTAATATGCTGTTTAACCAGAAGCAATTCACGATTTTCACAGAAAGTTTTCAGGTTTCACATTAAATTATAATATCCTAAAAAGGTAATTGAAAACCAAGAACTATGTACAATTGTTCACTGAATTACTTTTTTCATATTATTGTTTTAACCTTTTCCTGATACGCCTATCTTTTTCTGCTTCCACCACAACTAATTTACTTTGTTTTCTTTATTTCAGCTGAACCTTGTATGATCAAGTTAGAGGCAACTGCTATTTCAACAGTATTTTGTTTTTCTACAGCTTTTCGCATTCTTTCTGTTCCCTCTTGAATTACTGCTAGGGAGGCTTCTTTATCTTTTTTAAGCCTATTTATTTCTGCATCATTTTCTTTTATTTTGTCATCAAACTCAGCTTTTTCTTTTTTCTCTAGCTGCTTTTCCTTATTTTCCCTCTCTTTCTGCTTCCTTTCTTTTACCTTTTTTGATTGTTCTTCCTTCAGCTTATCAACATACTCTTTATAAAATTTATGTGAATCACGAACACTATTTAACAAATTTATTGTTATGGGAATTTCTTGTTATGGGAACTTTTTTTTCTTTATGATGCGCTTTTACTTGTGAAAAGCCACTATTAGAAATATTGAAAATTTCTGAACACAATATACACTTAGCAGAAAATATTGTTTCAGTTGCAGAACACCATTCTTTCAACTTCACTCCGTCCAATTCTTTGGCGAGCCACGCATCTTGAAATTTCGTTTTGGATTTAGGCATCTTAAACACTTGTATTACTAACCAGAAAATGAAAGGGAAGTACAAAAACACGTTCCAATATTGCAAAACCAGACAACTTCCCGAAATTTGGCTGCGAGGATGTCAGAAGATATGAAAAAAAAAAAGCAGGTCACCACTAGAGAACTGAACCTGCACAGAGAAACACCATAAAAGACGTAAAACCAGAAACTATCATACGCATCTCACGCAAGTTCAGTCAAAGCGAGTCGGAGCCGAGATATATTGCGCATCGAAGGTCGCTGTCGCCGACGCATGATCGAAGGTCAATGATCACGTGCTCTACTGCCTGCCACGATAACACCAGCTACCATCCCATCGTCATTACCGGAGGTTACGGAAGGAGACCACATGTTTCCTCTTTGCTTCCACCCACCTGCGGTTTACAATAACAAAACATCAGCAGAAAGAGGAGGTTCCACGAGGAATTTTAGGAATTTTAGGACGAATGCGATCCCTGATATTTATGCAATAAGAAGAAAAAAATTATGATTACGGGCAATTTTTTTTTTAACTCTGACTACAGTGTTTGAAATTTTTGAAACGCGAAATACCGTCTCCAGGAGGAAAACGCCCGCATCCATCGCAAATTCTCTTCAGTTTGACCCTTTCCATTTCAATTCAGGCAGGGGGTGTCAGTTGACCACCTCCATTTTTTTTGAAAAAATATGGTAGCTACTCCTTATAGAGGTATGAAGTACTGCAAAAGGATTTTTCATAAAAAAAAACTTTTGGTCGAGCTACAGCATTTTGAAAATAGGCAAAAAATACACCTGTGATGAAAATAATGTGAAACACCAAACTTTTAAATGTACACTGCTCCAGTACTATTACAGGTAGAGACTTGAATTTCTTTTCTTTTTTTTTTTTTTTTTTGAAGCTATTGGAGAATTGGCCTTTCTTTATGTTCACCGAAATCGATCAAAGAAATGTTGCTAGATGGCAAAAAGAAAAAGTTTATATTTATTACAAAAAATTTTAATTTTCCACAAATTTAGGATTTTTTTTTTCTTAAGAAAAAGACTTATCAGGTGGGTAAGTATGCCAACCTGCACGCCTACTAGGGTTGTCTTAGCAGTAATTTTATTTTTATCCTGTGATGCATACAACTTGTAAAATTAATTTTTTAAATATATAAAATTTCAAAAAATCATAACATTTTTGAATTACAATATCTCAAAAATCCCATTTTTAAAAATTTTGAAGTTTTGTCCAAATAATGTCCGGTAGTTAACTGGGGGAATCAGGTTACTGGATTTTTGCCTCCAAATTTTCCTACAATTTTTTTGAAAATGCACTTCTCTCCTTCTCGAACTTTACAGTTGGGTTATTTATTTAAAAAAAAAAAAAAAAAACTTCGAAAGATATTTCTGAAAAGTTTACCTGAGTATATATTCCAAATTGCAGTATTTTCAAGTCATTTTTATGATTCTTAATAATTGTCACCTATGTACATGTTTAATTTTTTTTAAATCCATAGTCTATACACATTCAATACATTATCTCAGTTGCAGTTAAGATTGAATTTCTATTTACATAAGAAAAACAGGCCTCAACAAAACAAAATTATGAGCTTACCATCATAACTACAAATTATTCAAACTGAGAAAAGCTGCCAATTTTATTGATTTCCTTCTCATCAAAGGTATGAAATCGTGCAGAATGTCGAACAGGAGTTGGGGCATTCACCTTTAGAAGTACATTTTTTAAGGGCACTGGCTAGCTTCAGTAGCTCTTATTTTCATTCTTGCCACATTCTTCTGGCCACAAAAAACCTCTGGCTGGTCCATGAGGGTGCATGAAAGATACTGTTGTGTCCTTGAATTATTTAGATATGTTTGTAATTTGTCCCATCCATCCACCAGTTATTGTCATAAGTGCATCATCCTATAAATTCCCCTATTTGAAAATCATTCACAGCAGAAAATGGGTTCTTTTTTTGTTGTTGTTGTTGTTGGCTTCAAAATTGCACTGCTTTATTTCTGTGGGTGCCGGACTGTTCTGGCCATTGATGGTTTATTTCCTTGTACTAACCAGGAATGCTGTGACTATATTCCAACAACAGATTTTACTGTATCCCATTCTTCTACTTTGATGGTTTGATACGATTGAACTTCATAAGTTGTGAGAAGTAGAAGTTTAGTCTTTGGGATCAAGGGGGAGGCAGCTTCAGCAAATGAAGGTGCATCTCTTATAGCTTGTGAAGCTTCTTTCTGTAAGTTGAGTTTAGTAGCAAAATGTTTGCACAGGCCACCCACCGTCACATGTACTCTTGCATTGGCATGTGGCTGAGAAGATCCACTTCCTTGTTACAT
Organism: Macrothele yani; assembly: GCA_039090855.1. Lineage (NCBI taxonomy): Eukaryota > Metazoa > Arthropoda > Arachnida > Araneae > Macrothelidae > Macrothele > Macrothele yani. Next base: position 12,667,060 of record CM076996.1, read on the forward strand.
TTGGGTCCCCCTTCATAAGTTCATAGAACTAATATTTGCTTTTAAAGTGTCTGGCTTGCTCTATCTGAGATGTAAACAATTGTTTTAATTTCTTCCAAAGGACAAGTCTTAGCAATTTCACTTTTTATGAGCAGAATGGCACACAGCATGTGCTGTGTCATAGCTTATATCATTGCATGCTACCACAAAAGACTTAGTCTCATCTGGAAAGTACACAATGCATGTAAAGAGTGAGATCTGGACATTGTTTGCCAGTAGTAACTTTGCACTTCATCAGGTAGAATTACAGATCAGTTCTGAGCAAAGCCAAAGTGCAACAATAACACTGGACTATGTGCTGCAGACTGTTTAACCTCTGCTATCCCATTTCTCTGGATCCGCTCATTATAAATTACGAAAGATTTTCTTCCCTCTCTATACCCCCCACCTTCAGTAGCTCTTATTTTCATTGACTCCCCCAATGACTCTCAAGCAGCCTTAATTAGGTGTTTCACCGTACTCCATAAAAATTGCACCGGGCAGTACCATTTTAAGCTCCACATGTTTTTAAAAATCAAACTTTGAAATCGTATCACAGCTGCAGTTTAGCCCAAAAATTACCGCAAATTGCAGTTTACCCACGAGTCAAAAATTGCCCAATATCATAAAATCATTCACCATCATTTTCACTGTTACTGATTTTTCTCGCCATTTTCGGATTTAGTCACATTTGGCGACTTGGTGAATGCTTAGTGTGAGCCCTGCCGGGAATTGTGTTCTCCTGTCATTAAAAATTTACTAAATAATGTTTACAGTTCTCATTTTTTCACTGAATTAAAATTTGAATAAAAAAAAAAAATGCCCAAAAATAGGAAAAAAAAAGAAATCGAAAAAAAAAAAGTTTTATTTTCAAAAAAAATTTAAGAAAATTTCAAGGCAAAAATCCAGTAACCCGACTCCCCCAGTAAACTACCTACCACCGTTAGGACATTATTTGGACAATATTTCAGAATTTTTAAAAATTGGGTTTTTGAGATATTGCAATTCAAAAATTTTGATTTTTTGTAATTTTGTATATTTTAAAAATTAATTTTATGAGTTACAAGCATCATAGGATAAAAATAAAATTACTGCTAAGACAACCCTAGTAGGGGTGCAGGTTGGCACACTTACCCATCTGATAAGTCTTTTTCTTTAAAAAAAAAAAAAAAAAAAAAAAAAATCCTAAATTTGTGGAAAACTAAAATTTTTTGTATTTTTTTTCCCCCGTCTGGTAACTTTTTTTGACCAATTTCTGTGAATTTGAAGGCAGGCCAATTCAATAGCTTCAAAATAAAAATAAAAAATAGAGTCTACCTATCTACCAGCAAGTAATTGGACACCCCTGCAATCGACGATATCTGCGGTCCTGATACACGTCACTGCCGCCGCCGTTAAATATCGTGTGGGAAACAACAACGCAACCAGTCGCATGCAAGATGCCACGCAGTTCGGAGCTCTACGATTTCGAGAAGGGTGTAATCGTCGGGTATCACAGAAATGGCTGATCCATACGTGACATATCCAGCGAGTTGAAGTACCCCAAATCGACAGTGGCCTACGTGATTGGCAAGTGGAAGATGAGAGGGGACTGTCGGAATATGCCCCAACAAGGCAGACCCACAAAACTGGGAGTTAGAGACCGACGGGTGCTGGCCAGAGAATTTCGGAAGAACCGCACCAAATCGGTGGGCCACATCCGCGACGAGTTTCAACAGGCATCTGGGAGTGTTCTTTCGATGAATAACATCCATAAGGAAGCCCATTTGCTCGGTTATCATGGAAGTGCTGCCGCCCACAAGCCTTTGATCACCAAGTCCAATAGCGCTGCTCGGCTAACGTGGTGCAAAGAACGTCGACAGTGGAAACAGGTTCTCTGGAGCAACGAATCAAAGTTCACCCTCTACCGTTCCGATGGCAGGGTCTGGGTTTGGCGTCTGCCTGGAGAACGCCTCCTGCCGGAATGTATTGTGCCAACTGTGAAGTTTGGCGGCGGTGGAATTATGCTATGGGGCGTTTCTCCTGGTATGGCACGGAACCCTTGGTCGCAATTCCTGGTAGACTCAACGCCGAGACCTACTGCACCATTTTGGATGACCATGCGCTTCCTACGTTGTGGCAGTTTTACGGGGTGGAGCCATGTTACTTTCAGGATGACAATGCCACCTGTCATGTTATGAGGTCCACCATGACTTGGTATGGTGACAATGGGGTTAATCGAATGAACTGGCCTGCGCGCGCAGAGCCCGGACCTTAACCCTATCGAGCACCTCTGGGACGAGTTGGAGCGTCAACTTAAGGGGTGCCTCGACCGTCCGAAATCGGTGAAGGAATCAATTTCACTTGTCAATCCATTGGGATGCATCCATGTCTATTTCCTTTGTGGCTTTTTCTTGAAAAAGGAGTTCATCATGAAAAACCCTTCTGCTAACTCTACGAGAGTAGTTCCACGCTGGTTTCTGTTGAAGTGACCGAAATTACCTACTGAAGTTTCATTCTGTTGCCCTATTTTCTCATTGAAATCTCCCATAATGATTTTTAAGTGCTGCTTGCCTTTATTATTTAGATGACAAATTTCCTCATAAAATTCTTCAATCTCTTCTTCAGGATGACTTGTGGTGGGTGCACAAGCTTGAATAATCTGAGCCTGGTATCTTCTCGAGAGTAGGATAACAAGTTGTGCAGCTCTGTCAGAGAAACTTTCAACTTCTACAACTTTATCCTTCAGTTTCTTGTTTATTATAAATCCAACACCACTAGTTCTGCCAGTATCTGTCCCACGATAATAGAAGAGCTGTCCACTTTTCAGTTCAATGAGATCTTTTCTTCGTACCTCACTTAGCCCGACGATGTCCCACTAGATCCTTTGTAGTTCTTCAGATTCATTTTGCCAATTGGTACACACACACACATTATATATACACTGCTGGCAACCCAAAATGCAACACCAAGAAGGAAGCATCCGATTGGCCTGAAATTCGCAGCATGCGTCGCACGCAAGAGGAAATGCACACGATTAGCATTGCAGGGCATATGCAAATCATGTGCACCCGGCACGCCACCGACAAGCACTATAAGAAGGGTGCACAGAAGGCAGAGTGTAAGTAGTGGAAGTGTGTTGTGCTGCCGGACCTGTGTGTGGGGAGCTTCCCGATGCCTCGTCGCATAATACGGCAGTCATTCCAGCACCTTTCAGTGTTCGACAGAGGATGAATAGTGGCTTATCGCGACAGCGGTTTATCGTACCGAGACATGGGCGCCCCGTGTGGGAAGACATCCAGCCACAGTGAGGCGAATGTGGATTCGGTAGGTGCAGGAGAGACAGACGGACCGCCATGAGCGATTGCTGCAGCCGCGGCATACCACCGAACTAGAGGATCGGCATGTTGTGCGGTGAGCATTGAAGGCTCGCACCGCCACATCACGAATGTTAGTGCAGGAATTTGGGTGTGTTGCGCAACAACCTGTGTCAGCACGTATCGTTCAACATCGTCTGCAGGAGTGGGGACTTGCCGCATGGCGGCCATTGCTCCGATTACCATTGATGTTACCACCGGCGAGTGCAGCGGCAGTGGGCCGTTGAATGCCGCACCTGGACTACGGAATGGTACAAACTTGTCTTCTCCGACGAATCCCGCTTCTGCCTGCAACACCACGATGGTCGGATCCGCGTGTGGCGGCACCGCGGTAAGAGACTGTATGACGCATGTATTATGCATCGTCATACCGGTTCGTCGCCTGGCGTTATGGTTTGGGGCGCAATTGGATATGACACTCGCACACCTCAGGTATGTCACCGGTACACTCTGTAACGTATACTCTATATTCACTTTCCTTTTGATTTTACTATCTCTGGTTATTTTATTTTACTATGTAAATTATCTTCTTACTGAACGAGATATTATTTCACCCGCTGAACGAGATCTGGCAATGAGTGTAAGTCATGGCGTGGTGGTAGCCAGTATAAATAGGCGCGTTCAACAATACCTAAGGAGAGCGTTTGTTGTTGTAGGGAGAGCGTTTGTGGTTGTACGGAGAGCGTTTGTTGTTGTACGGAGAGCGTTTGTTGTTGTACGGAGAGCGTTTGTTGTTGTACGGAGAGCGTTTGTTGTTGTTGTACGGAGAGCGTTTGTTGTTGTTGTACGGAGAGCGTTTGTTGTTGTTGTACGGAGAGCGTTTGTTGTTGTTGTACGGAGAGCGTTTGTTGTTGTACGGAGAGTGTTGGTTTATGTGAAAGAGAGCGTTTGTTTATGAGTATAGAGCTCCGTTCATGTGCAAGGAGCTAAGTGTTATTTAAGTAGCTGTGTGTGATGATACCAGTAGAAGTTCATAATAAAAGGTTTTACGTAAGTACGTCTTTCTCAGTTCATAGTACTGTCAGACCTCTGTCTGGCTGTTAGGTTTATTTCAATTAATATTACTAGTAACAACCAGCATAAGACTTTATTCATCTTAATTACTGCTACAACATTACTACCAGTTATAAGTTTGTTCATTACTATTACTACACTACTAGCAGGTGACTTTATTCATGATCTTAATTAACTAGTAACAACAACCATTTGAATTCACTATTTGAAGCTTAGTACAAGCATATAATTCAGTAGCAGAAGCATTATACTTAGCTTAGTTGAAAGCTTTATTCATTATCTTTAGCTTAGCTGGTAGAAAAGAGTTTATTCATTATAACTCAACAGCCACCGCTACATCTCTTGACATTTTGGAGCCTGTAGTCCTCCCTTAGCTGCAGGGACGTGGCAGCGGTCACGTTTCAACAGGACAATGTGCGCCCGCACGAGGCACGCGTCATGCAACAATTCTTCACGGCCCACCAGGTGTCACTGCTGCCGTGGCCCGCCTGTACTCCCGATATGTCGCCCATCAAACACGTCTGGTCGCTGATCGGCAACCGAGTGGCCTGGCAAGCACCATCTGCGGCTACGCCTGATGAACTGTGGCAACAGCCTGGACCGACATACCCCAAGCCCACATTCAAAGTCTCTTTCGTTCGATGCCGCAGTGTGTAGCGGCCGTTATTGCCAGCCATGGGGGCCACACGAACTATTGATGTCTGCGTGTTCTGCAAGTCACACGGGACTGTAAGCTCAATCGTTTCATCTTTGTATCAGTTATGTGTCCAGAAAATCTGGCTTTGCTATCTCGTGTCGTCCTTCTTGGTGTTGCATTTTGGGTGGCCAGCAGTGTGTGTGTGTGTGTGTGTGTGTGTGTGTGTGTGTGTGTGTGTGTGTGTGTGTGTGTGTAAACAGTTTATATATGTCAACTCCTTTTGAGGAGTTGACACAATGACAACTCCTCAAAAGGAGTTGAAACAAGACTGTTCTGAAGCATCAATAGCATGTAATCTTCCAGAGTTAACTGCAAATGGTGGAGCTACAGTTGCCAAAATTTTGCCAGTTGGTACATCACAGATGTCATGCTGTAAAGGCCATCTAAAGTTATTTGATGGGCCATGACGATGCATAAATTTAACTGTTACATCTTTGTTTTCAAATGAAACTTTTACTATTTGCCCAATCCACCAGTTTTCTTCATAAATGAAGGCAACAAAATCATCTCTTTTTAAGCTACCAATTGCTACTTCTTTCTTAGTTTTTGGGAGATATTCAGTTAATACATCTACCAGTTCATGGTTAACAGTCCTACTTATTTTTGTTTTATCAGCAATCCACACATGTAAAGATCTGATTCCCAGACATGGTTTTATGTGCTCCCAATATTCCCACATTTTTTCTTAAATTGAGTTATATCTGTAAGAGAAAATGTCAGGAAAACTATGTTGGGCAACTTCCGATAGTGTTCACAAAAGAACTGCTGTTTTCAGGGATCATTGCATACTTCTGGAAAATTTTAGGTAGGAATTTTTAGAAAAAATTTAGGAGTGCATTTCAAAAAAACTAGATGTATATTTGTATACATCTAGTAAAACAACTTTGTATACATTGTAGAGAGTTTGCTTCACACCCTTCAACCATATATACTGATAGACTGTGCATGGCATCAAAATTTCTGGCTCCAACATAAAAACACATGACATCAGTCAAAAAGATGGGTTACACCTGCTGTGCTTATGTTTGCTCTGAGCGATATAATAAATTAAGTTCTATGATTTTTCATGGGTAAGAAACAAATTAAATACCTAAGTCAATAAAGTTCAATTACTTAAATAGAAAACTTGCAGCTATTGATATAAAAATATAGTAACTTAAGAAAAAAAAAATGGAATGCATGTTCCAAATTCTTCGCAAATGTTCATCACATTATAAATCACGAAATGTAAACAACCCGATCATGCATGTATATAGCTCATAAGTAAACTTACCTGAAGAGTTTTCATTATATATGAGGCGCATTCACATAATACACCGAAAACACTGAAGTTCTGCAGCGTAAATTAGTAATCATAACAGCATTTTTACACGAAATTTGGAGTCTGATGATGGTGTGCCCAATGTTGGAGCCATGGCGGCTTTGATGCAGCTATTGCCAATGTGCAGTCCATTAGTATATATGGTCGAAGTTAACACCCAAATTTTTTGCATAACGTCTAATGTCTAAGTATGATTTACTTCTAATGTTCAGTTCTTATCTTTTCACGTGTTATCATATTCAAGTATATTTACCACATTCAAGTTTCACTTTGAACATTAATATGCTGTTGAACCAGAAGCAATTCACGATTTTCACAGTAAAGTTTTCAGGTTTCACATTAAATTATAATATCCTAAAAAGGTAATTGAAAACCAAGAACTATGTACAATTGTTCACTGAATTACTTTTTTCATATTATTGTTTCAACCTTTTCCTGATAAGCCTATCTTTTTCTGCTTCCACCACAACTAATTTACTTTCAGTAGCTAACAGTTATTTCAGCTGAACCTTGTATGATCAAGTTAGAGGCAACTGCTATTTCAACAGTATTGTTTTTCTACAGCTTTTCTCATCCTTTCTGTTCCCTCTTGAATTACTGCTAGGGAGGTGTCTTTATCTTTTTAAGTCCATTTCTGCATCATTTTCTTTTATTGTGTCATCAAACTTAGCTTTTCTTCTTTTCTCTAGCTGCTTTTCCTTATTTTTCCTCTTTTTGCTTTTTTTATTCTTCTTCCTTCTGCTTATCAACATACTCTTTATAAAATGTATGTGAATCACAAACACTAACAAATTTCTTGTTATGGGAACTTTACTTACACATCCAGAGTGTTTAATGGCCCCTTTAACTATTCTTAATGATGTTATAGTTGAGTCTTTTAAGTTAGCCTTGTCCTTCCTCAACAGAGCAGTGTTAACCGAAAATCCCCTTTCTGCATCAGCATTACCATGAGGTAAAACTAAAATTGACTTTGAGTTTAGCAAGATTTGAGTATTTTTCTTTTCCGCTAGAGTCTTTAATACTAAATACATTACGCCAGTAATGATCAATCCGCACTGGAATATGCCCTTCCTCTGAAAATTTCAAGAGTTCATCTAGAGTTGGCTTATCGCAATTTAAAAGTTCCCACTCTTCTCTTACTCTATCAATTTGTTCCTCAGAAAGATGCAAAACACTTGAAATACTGGTTATTTCCGAAAGTCCTTCAGTGACGGAATATTGAGTTGACTCTTTCTTTGGTTCTTTTACCTTTAAAACTTCTATGTCTCTTAGCTTTTGATTGCAGAATGGCAAATTTGACTTTAAATATTTTGTGGTTGCAATTAGTGATGATCTTACATCTAAGAGAAATAATTTCTGCCTGGTCTCCTGAACATTCCTGAGATTTTTTGTTTTCATACCAACTTCTAGCTTCCCTAGTTTTTTCCATGAATTTTTGTTTTCAAAATCTACATTCTTTAGGTCTTCTCCAAATTTCCCTGCAATAACATCATCTTGGATAAACTGAGCCATAACATTTCTCATTAAAGTATTTAAATCAGAATATAACTGGTGTATTTTTGGTTCTTCACTCTGATAACATAATGAAAACTTTTCAAAATTTTGGTGTGAAAATGAAATTAATGCTAAATAGCAAGGAGTTAGCTCATTTTTCAGGAAACAGTGAATTCTTTTATACCTTGCCAAATTGCTCAGTTGTTTTTCAAGTATTTTTTGAGATGGCAAGAAGTTTAAAAAATATTCTGTAATATTTAGCCATTGATCCAAGAGCCTTTGGGCTACAGAACCAACGGGTTAACCATCTGTTACTGACATGCAGCAAAAGAAATTTGGCTGTGACCAATGTTGTATCCTCAACAGATTTATAATCCTCTCATCTTGCAGCACTACACTTTAAAAAGTAATGCATATCAGTAGCAAATTTGTCAAAATCTATATTTAAGCTTGTCAAAAAACATTTTAAATGCATTACTAACAACATGCAGGTTGCAAAAACCTAGTTCCAAAGATTTCTGGCCTGTTTCTTGTTTCACAACTTCATTGAATTTGCGTAAAAGCACTTATTTACATTTGGGCTGTTCATGGATACACAAATAATTCTGTTCAACGAAATATTGAAGGATGATAACACAAAGAATTTCTTTTAGCAAAATATCTGCTGTTGCATGACCCAGAAAAACACTTGTTAGGTATTGGCAAGAAACAATTTATTTCTGAAGACCAAGTACCTGAGATACACATCCAACTGCCGTTTCACTTATGTATTTGTAGTTTCATCAAATGCTATAAGTAACCTTTCCTGGGCTACTAGATGCAATGTCTTTTTTCAAATCCTCTTCAAAAATATTTTGACAGTCCATGTGATATCACATAAGCAACTTTTTTCTCTAAGTTGCATTTTGGCTGCAATAGCAGAATCAGGAAACATTTCTTTGAAAAGTTCAACTGTTTCAGTGCATGAAACAAAAGACATTGTCCTTAGCAACTTTCATGGCCCATAATGCTTCAGCTTTAGCCAGCTGTAAATCATGACTCAGTACTTCACTAATATTTGTTTTGGGCTGAAGATCCTATCCTCCAAAGGCTTTCATTCAGGATGGACTTATTTTGAAATTTACTTTGGAATTTCTGCAAAATGTTTTTTTCCTTTATGATGCGCTTTTACTTGTGAAAAGTCACTATTAGAAATATTGAAATTTTTTGAACACAATATACACTTAGCAGAAAATATTGCTTCAGTTGCAGAACACCATTCTTTCAACTACACTCCATCCAATTCTTTGGCGAGCCACGCATCTTGAAATTTCGTTTTGGATTTAGGCATCTTAAACACTTGTATTACTAACCAGAAAACTGAAAATGAAAGCGTAGTACAAAAACACGCTCCAATATTGCAAAACCAGAGATTCCCGAAGTTTGGCTGTGAGGATGTCAGAAGATAGAGAGAGAAAAAAAAGCAAGTCACCACTAGAGAACTGAACCTACACACAGCACAGAGACACCATAAAAGATGCAAAACCAGAAACTATCACACGCAAGTTCAGTCAAAGCGAATCGGAGCAGAGATATATTGTGCATCGAAGGTCGCCGACGTAGGATCAATGATCACATGCTCTACTGCCTGCCACGATAACACTCAGCTAACATCCCATCGTCGTTACCGAAGGAGACCACGTTTCTTCTTTGCTTCCACCCACCTGCGGTTTACAATAACAAAACATCAGCAGAAAAAGTAGGGTCCAAGAGGCATGTCCAAAAATAAAGTACGATCTTCTGCGTGCCACGGAGTTCGTCTGCTATTGCCACATGTGAAATTGCTATTGCCACATTCTTTTATAGCTATTCAGCAGTCATACTTTCTATCAAATCTGAAAGAAAACCTTGATGATAATCAGTGTGTTGTGCGATTTTGCTGAGAATTATTCCTTCATACTGCAGGATGCAGTCCAAGGATACCACTGGAACAATTCCCAAGCTACTATTCTCCCTTTTGTCGTGTACTACAAAAGTTCACACACACTTCAGTTGGATCATGTTTCTTTTGTTGTAATCTCAGAATGTCTTAAGCATGACACTATCAGTGTTCACCTTTTCCAGAGCCAATTGTTGCAGTTTATATCATCACATTTTGACAAGAAAGTAGAACACATTTATTACTTCTCAGACGGTGCAGCCTCATAGTATAAGAACAGGAAGAATTTTGTCAATCTGAGCCATCATGATGTAGATTTTGGCATCACAGCTGAGTGGAATTTCTTTGCCACCTCACATGGAAAGGGGCCATGTGATGGCGTGGCAGGCACCATTAAGAGATTAGCTGCACGTGCCAGCCTTCAGTGTTCATACAATGACCAAATTATGACACCGCAACAACTGTATGATTGGGCTTCCAGAAACATTCCTTCGTGCCATTTTAAATACAGCACGGACAAGGACTATGAGAACCACAAGGAGTTCCTCGAGATACGTCATGCTAGTGCTCGACCAATTCCTGGTACTCAAAAACTTCACTGTGTAATACCAGTAAGCCGCACAGCTATTAAAACCAAGATGTATTCAAACTCAACTGAATACAAGGTTGAGTCAGTATTGCTAAATCCAATAAAACTGGATCTGGAGGATATTCGTGGCTATGTTATTGTTGAGTATGATAACCAGTGGTGGGTTGGTTGTGTTTTGGATGTGAACATTCATACAGAACAAGTTAAGATAAGTTTTCTGCACCCACATGGACCTTCAGTGTCTTTCACATACCCACAGAAGCCAGATATATTAGAAGTGGATAAAACAGCGGTCATTACGAAGGTTGACCTACGAACAGCAACAGGTCGGACATATTTTATGGAGAGAAACAAAATAGAGATGGTCACTAGCAAGATGGCATCACATTCTTTTGGTTTGCAACCTTATTAACCAAGCGGTTCACTTGTATGTGTACACCACTAATATAACCTGTAACACATTGTGAAATTAATACATACATGCATCTGGAAAACAGTTATTGTACATTTGTCCGAACCTAACCTGGAGGACATATACTCCTATTAATCCTACACTGCCTTGCCATAGCGGTGCCAGCCTAATATCTGGCACATGAGTAGAAGAATGTTGTAGCAATAAAATATATTTTTTTCGTAATTTTTTAAGATGGTATGTTTTGAGATATTCAAGGTCAAAGGTCACAGAGGATGACCTTGAAACTTTAATCTGTTGTAAGAAGGTCATGTATGGTATCTATAGAAAGCTCAATGCTTTAGCTTTGCAGCTGTGTTTCAATTGTCACTGTACTACAATTGGGAAAACAGTTACAGCCATTTATAAGTGTGCGAGTTTGTCATTTTTTACGAAAATTTCGATTTTTATTATGTGTGTATCTTGGACAATTTTCAAAATAAAAATCTGAAAATTGGCAGAATTACTTACCTTGTCATATGTGTGCTTCATACCAAATTTCATCAAAATCAGAAATGGTGAGGTCAAAAACTTATTTTTTTTTATCGATCTGACGTGGAATGTCCCAAAAGTCATCCACCAAAGTTTCAGATTTTTAAAGAATGGCTTTTTTTTATATATAATTTTTTGAAATTTGCCACTTTTTGTTAAATCTTTCATTTTCTGAATATTGGAATGTTTATCATTGCAAAACTAAAAATTGACATGCAAACAAAGAATTTTTTTAAACTAACATGAGCAAAGAGAAGAACCACCTGTACATGAATATTTAAGGTGAAACAATTTCATAATTAAAAAAAAACTTAGAAATTGCATTTTAAAAATATTTTCTCACTTTTTTTACATAGACACAAGGTACAGCCACATTAAAAATAATAATGCATATTAAAGCCCCCACATAAAGCTTCCCCAAGAAAAAAAATCTTAGCTGTAGCTTTAAAATTTCAAGTTATTGATTCCTAAAAATCAGAAATTTCTGCCTGTCACAAAGGCTTCACTGCAGCACACCATTTTAAAAATGTCATAATTTGCCTTTTTTTTTTTAGAAATAAATTATTATTTCTAAAAAATGTGTATGACTAAGACTTCCAAATATATTCTTTTTCAGGAAAATTTCTGAGGGTCACTGGAAAGGCCTCTGCCCGATTTGAAATAGAATGGGCCTCACGTAACTTTCTGCACATTTGTAAAACAGTACTGGGTCATTCAGTGTCAAATCACCACAATTTATAATATTTTTCTACCTCACCAACTTAGATTTTGATAAAACTTAGCATACTTAATATGATGCTATGTAGTTATGAAAAAAATGCATTTTGTTTTTATTTTTAAGCTCACAAGGAGAAAAGATATTTAAGCCTAAATTTTCAAAATTTTATTAAAAAATTGGCCACCAGTGATACTTTAACTATCTGTAAGCAGCCACCAATTGAGATATGGAGTTGGAAGTGATCTCATTTTAAAGCCCCTTTTAATGGGCTTTTATAGAACAATATTTATGAATGTTGCTTTCTGTGTGTATTACTTTTCCCTTTCTGTTCTGACAGTTTGTTCTATTTTAGGTGATGTAATTAAAACTCATAGCTTGAAAAATGCAAGCTGAAACAGGCATGAACATGTTGGATCATGCAACAGATCCATTCCCCTCCTCTCCACATTACTGCACTTAGTTCAGTCTCCCAGCAGAGTTTGTGAAGACAACTTGCCTTTATTTATTTTTGATAAATGTGAATGCAGTGTAAATGATTTTGAATGTGAAGTGATAGTGTGAGACAGTTTTTTTTTTTTGTTAGTAAGTTTTCAACAAAACCTCTCTAAAATGGATAAGAAATGGGCCTTAAATTGTTTTAATCCATTTAAAAAATGAAACCACTCCAATATAAGGAAGGGGTTAAGACCAGTGACAACATGGATGTGTTCCCTTTTTCCTGAAACACAAATGATAGCTAAAGTTTGTGACAGCTGTAGGAAAGAACTGAGCAAGATGAAATTACAAGTTTTCCAAGTACTAGCCAGGATTTGGGTTATGATTGCAGTACCTATTGTGATAGTGATTCTGCTGTATTATTTCCTTCAGAAGCTTTAAAAACATTTAATACATCCCTCCAAGACATAGGAGAGTCCCCGATTGACCAGAAAAAAAGGAATTCTATCTACTCCAGATCAGAAACCTGGAAAAAAAAACTACCTGCAAAAACAGCTGAAACTATAAAAACGTTTTATGAAAGTGATGAGGTCAGCAGACCTATGCCTGGCATGAAAGACAGTTTCCATGAAGAACAACACTGGCCAAAAAATTCATCGTCTCCAAATGCCTAATGCTTAATATAATTTAAAGGAGGTGTACATATTTTTTAAAGAAAAGTTTCCAAATGTACATGTGGGTTTTTCAAAATTTGCAGAGCTATGCCCAAAGAATTGTGTTCTAGCTGGTCAGAGTGGTACACATGCAGTTTTTGTGTGTACCATACATCAGAACATAAAACTTATGACTGAAAATGCCAAGTTATCATCAATTACTAATGGTGAAATGAAAAACTACAAAGATGTCCTTGTAAAGATAGTATGCAATCCAGCAACAATTGACTGCCACTTGGGTAATTGTGAATCCTGCACTTAAGTTCAAGTAATCCAAAATTTGCTAGAAAATGCCTTCAAAGAAAATCTGATCGAGACTAACTTTTAGCCAGTGGATATCTGTAGACAGATGCACCTTAGAGATATTGCAAAAAACAGTCTCTGAGTTTGTCAACCTATTTTGTGAGAAAATTTTCATTTTACTTTGCCACAACTTCATAGCTAAACAACAAAGTTCATTTATGAATCATGTCAAAGAAAATCTGTCCGATTCAGAAATTGCTGCTGTGTGCGCTTTTTCAGAAAACTATTCTTTTGTCGTGCAAGACGGAAGAATAGTTTTGCCTATCATTGGACCAGCAACCAAACTACAGTGCATCCGTTTGTTGTACATTTTAAAACAGTAGAAACAAATTCAGCATATCAACTTTGTTGTGATTTCAGACTGTCTCAAACACAATACTGCAGCTGTGTATTTATTTCAACAGAAACTCTTAGACTTTTTGATGGGCAGATTTGAGAAACTGCCCAAAAGATATTATTTTTCTGAAAGCTGTGCTGCACAATATAAATACAAGAACTTTTTAAATTTGTCACCATAAAAAAAGATATGAACATTGCAGTAGAGTGGCATTTTTCTGCTACAGCTCATGGCAAAGGGGTGTGCGATGGTGTTGGGGGACGGTGAAAAGGTTGGTAGCAAGAGCAAGTCTCCAGAGACCATACCAGGACCAAATAATGATGCAGAGACAACTCTATGAATGGACGAAAGAAAACATTTCAAAAATTGTCTTCACATTTGTTACATAGGAAAAGTACATTGCAACAGAGCAATTTTTGACAGATCGTTTCAGCAAGGTACAAACTGTACTAGGAAGTCAGAAACTACATGCTTTTATAACTTTAAGTGAAACAAAAATCTCAGTCAAAACTTTCTCTTTTGCTCAAACATCAGTTGAACATACTGTAACAATATGTACAGGAAGACTGCTTTTCAGTGAAATATGTGGTTATGTCATTGCACTCTACAGTGGCAATTGGTGGTTGGCCTATGTTTTAGCAAAACAGGAAGAGAAGGATGAAGTAAAGTTAACATTTCTTCACCCAGCAGGTCCATCTCCTTCATTTGCTTATCCTAACAATCCAGATGTCCTGTGTAAAGTAAACCCTATAACACCAACTGGCCGTACATACTCTCTGTGCTCAAGAACTCCAACAAGCTATTCAAGCCTTTCATCAGTTCACTAGCTCAAGAAAATACTGAAAATATGACCACTTAAAAATGGATTGAACTAAAACAATCATGTGAGTTAATCTTTTTAATGATATAACTGCATATGTGCCCATTGATTTTATAATTATATTGCACTCTGTATTTGTTTTCTTCATTTTTATGGCCCCACATCATTGGAGATACATAGGATCACTACCTAGAGATAATATAACAAACAAAAAATCCCAAATGCTACAGTATATGGGTGGGGGTGTGTGTGAAGTACAAAACAGCAAATCAGGGTCACATTTATCTTGATCATGCGTATGTGCTACCTTTCATATCTTATGATCCCAAAAAAAATATTTTGTGGGTAGTTACAGATAAGTATAAACTAATTGAGATTTTTTTTCAAATTTAAAAAAAAATCAGTTTTTGAAATTTTCAATTGGATTTTGAATTTTGTTTCTTTATAAACTATATTGTGTTATCATATAAAAGCCCATTAAAGGAGCTTTAAAATGAGACCACTTGCAGCTCCATATCTCAATTAGGAGGCCTGCTAAAGCAATATAAAAAAATCTCCAAGCCCGTTTTGAACCGAAAATCAAAAACTTTACATAGCTCAAACATTTCACATAATGAACATAGCTCCTAAAAATTGGCATTTTTGCACTACACCATAGGACCATTAAGCACCCCAAATTTCATAAAAATATAAGGAGGTCAGTTTGAAACAGTGTGACTAGTTGACATGGAATGACCCTACTGAGAATGAAATCCAACTTTTGCTGAATCAATAATCAATATCCCCCCCCATCCTGAAACTGCTTACAAGACTTAGTAATAACTATCAACATATTTCTCGCAACAAGAAATCTGCTTACCAGCAAAACCCAATTTAAGTATAAATTCCAGTGGTCCGATTCTGTCCTGCTGTGTATTTTATTCTTGTTTTGACAGTCAAAACAATTATTTGTCATGTAGATTTGACCTCATATTAATGAACTAAAAGATGTCAGGATGTGATATTTTTTTCATTCACATACTGACTCCCTGAAGATAATACAAATTACATGGAGATTCCCTTCGACAATTGTGTAGCAATGTCATTTACAAACTTCCTCCATCAGGGTTCCCACTCAAAAGTAATAAAAAAAATCCCCTGACTTTTCCAGGTTGTTTTTAAAGTTTTCCAGAATGGCATGTTGTAAAGAATTGTTACATTTCATTCCATTCCATTCATTTTTCTCACCAAAGCACACACTTTTAAATTCTTTACATAATTTGTCTTTATAAAATTACCTGCTTTTCATTAGTAACAACTAACTGTGCACATTATTTTCTGTACCGAAGTTCAGTGAACTTTTGTGAATACTACCCACACAGAATTTGTAAATACATTTCCATAGAAACAGGTCATATGTAAGAAAAAAATCTGTCAGTTGAATAGTTTCAGTTTTTCTATAACACAATGCAGCTAAGCTAAATGATAGAATGGCTCTGTTCAAAGAAACATTGTTTCAAGAGAACCAACAGACAAAGGATTTTGATCCATCATTTGATTGGTTCTCTTGTGAAGTGTGTCTTCAAGCAGGAGCGAGCCATTGTGCCCAATTGTTCCATGTTATAACAACTGCCAGCAGAAATTGAACAAAAGCTTAATAACCTGCAATTTTAAAAATATACAATTTTACATCTTTTTGTAGAGAATAAAGGAAATACTTAATATAACTGAAAGTAAGATCTACCAAATTCTAGGCAGGCAAGTAATTGCAAGCAAAAGTTTGAAATCTTGAAAAATAAGTTTTTTTTTTTTTTTTTTTTTTCAAAATAAAGTATCCATTGATTTTTACAAAAAAAGGGGGGGGGTATTTTCCCCGAGTTTTGGAACTATTTTCAAATTCCCTGAGAATTCCAGGTTTTCCCTGTTTTCCAGGTTGAGTGGGAACCCTGTCCAATCCATGCAACAAGCATTCTTAATTTATATGCATGTTTCATTGTTCCAGTAAATGGACACTATAAACCTAGATATGGTGATACTTAAAAATTGAATTTTACCTTCTTGAAATCCACCAAACTTTTATCTCAGATATATTAAATTTTTATTATGTATTCCAAAATGGAAGAGACAACCTCTTAAAATTATTTAAAATTACAAAACCTTTGAAGATAAATGTCTCCTGCAGATCAAGTGATAAATAAAATATCAGTACAACAGTGCAGCAATGCATGGCATAACAAACAGATTACATTTTTCTTGGAAAAACAGCAGGCAACACAGAGAAAGCCACAAAACAACCAAAAAAATTTTTAGCATTGTCAAAATTTAAATGATGTAACAATTCACAGCAATCATATTATAAATTTACTTGGCTCATGAAACATAACATAAAAAGAAACATTTCAACTTTCTAGTTCAATTAGGTAACAAGGTTCAACTACTCTCAAGATTGTCCAAAGGTTGCAATTTTCAAAGTCATGTAATTTGAAACCCTGTAGAAAAACAGAGCTAAAAAGTTGAGATTTATGGACGAGTTCGCATGCCTAACAATCACGCTTAACTTTCAAGGACATAAAAAAAAAAAAAAAAAAGCGGCTATTTCATTGAATGATTTGAAATGGAATGACCTTACACATATTTTGCCCTTATTCATATTTTTAATCACAACTTGTAATGCACCATACTAACAACTTTAGTCTAAATGTCATATGGCAGACTTTTGACCTCTGTTTATCAATACTATAATCCTTTAATGACCATGACCCCAAAATCTTGTATCACTCTAAATAGCATAATGCCAGAAACTGTCTGTTGGTTCACTTCTTTGTTTAATAACAACAATAGTGACTGAAAGTGACTCCAGCTGATTCCTCATATGACGTGCAAAAAAGGGTACGAAATCTGACTCACTCTGGGCAGGGTATATACGGGCGGTTTAGGCGTTATGGTCGTTAAAGGGTTAAGAAGGCATTTATATCAGAGTACCAACAAGCACTTTAAAGAAACAAAAAGATACACATGCATGAAAAATCAATGAAATGGAAGGATAACGTACCCTAATTTTATTTCAAAAAAGGTGAACCAAATCAAGTATATTTGACTTACTTTATGAGCAGCACCCCTATGTTGAGCTAATTTTCTAGTACTTTTACACTTTCCTGTTGTAGACAGTTCAGCAATCCTTACTTGTCCATCTCTGGCACAACTAACAACCTGGCAATCTCCACTTAATGGCATGAATTTTGTCTATTTCAGAGGAAAATCATTTAAATTAAAATGTAAACGCGTCATTATTTTCACACATACTGTATGTATTCAACAGATCTAAAACTTATAAACAAATGATTCCACTTTTTATTAATTTTGTTAACTAGAGAGTGAAGAGTCTAAATGAACATGGTGGTGCTTATTTTTAATTTTTCTGGCTTTAAAAAAGGCAGATGCAAAACAGTTGAAAAAACATACCTATGGACTTTAATACAGATCTTCTGTAAACGAGTTCAGCTTTTAAACAGTTTAGTTACAAAGCAATTATTCCAACTAGAAAACTTTGCCCAGTACTCTTGACATTCACCAACCTTAAGAAACTTGATGCTGCATGCTAAGCAGGGATCGTGCTGCTGATCGCATTCTTCACAATTTGTAAAAAAAAAAATTGTTTTGCCGAAAATATTAGCGATATTGGCCTTTTTTGTACTATTTTAACACTTTAGCAAAAAAATTTTAAAAAGCCAGAGCAACTGCTGCTAAGGTCAAACTTGGGTTGGCAGCACCCAGAAGAAATAATTCAATCAAGATGAAAATTGGTATGTGCAATGTACATGTATAGGAAAAGAAATGGCTGCAATTTCAAAGCAGTTGGATTTTTATTCAGATAAAACAGCTACACAAGTGGAACAAGTCAGTACGTTGTAGTCACCTTTGGCTCAGATACAAGATGTTACCCGGCGTGGCATAGAAGCATAGTTCACGGATACTGTCCTGAGGTTATAACATGCCAGATGGTGTCCAAATTGAGGACCAGTTCGCCGATACCCCAGGATGGGAATAGGTGGCGTCCCAAACATGATCAATAGGCGAGAGGTCAGGCAATCGCTCTAGCTGTGGAAGAGTGTCAACATTACGGAGGCAGGCCTGGGAGAGCTGTGCCATGTGTAGCTGCGCATTATACTGTTCAAAAATTGCTGTGATGCCATGATAGGAATTGAGTTATGTTCATCTGTGTAACTCCCCACTTTGTCCTGCTCTGTTAGCAGCTGACAATCACTTCTCCCATCAACTCAGTGGCATCCTTGTCTCCCAAACACCGCATATCTACGCCTGCGTGTTGGTCTAATTTTAAAACAATTTCTGAAAATAGATCATTTTTAAATTTGTCTAAAATAACTACATGTACTTATAAGTAAACAGCTAGGACAATATAAATACGATTCTGGGCCATAAATGCGTTGGTTTCACGGAAAATGCTGGGAACTACTTTTAGTTGTGGAGATAGGTTTCAGGTACCTTCTTACCCTTCGGTGTCATCTTAGGGTGAATCGAAGTATAGAGCTCCGAGAAATGCATCCACTCTGTGCAACTGTCTGCCACTAACTGACTTAATTAGATAATACTACAGCTCCACCTGATGGTTTGACTGCAGCACTACCTTGAAGTCGTCTAGCACAACATGTTTTTGACTTCAGAGTTGAAGAAACATTTTTCTCATAATACGTGGTAAATACGTCATGATATTTAACACAGCAATCGGACATTGCCAAATTGACTGTAATTACTGTTTCACACGTGAATTAAATCACATCAGAAAATTTCACCGCCGTGGAGCGGGAATCGAACCCGCATCTCCCGATTAACGTTCGAGCGCGCTAACTGTTGCACCACCCACGACGGCGAAGCCACAAGTTTCTGTGTGTTAAGAGCTCCACGGTGGCGAAATTTTCAAGTTTTCTGATGTGATTTAATTCACGTGTGAAACAGTAATTAGTCAATTCGGCGATGTCCGATTGCTGTGTTAATTATCATGACGTATTTATCACGTATTATGAGAAAAATATTTTTTCAACTCTGAATACCTAAACAACTGGAGATTTGCTTAACAACGCTAGATGGCGGCAGCATCTGCACGCAGTCTGAGAACATTCAGATGTTCTTAACACACAGAAACTTGTGGATTCGCCGTCGTGGGTGGTGCAACGGTTAGCGCGCTTGAACGTAAATCGGGAGATGCGGGTTCGATTCCCACTCCACGGCGGCGAAATTTTCTGATGTGATTTAATTCACGTGTGAAACAGTAATTACAGTCAATTCGGCGATGTCTGATTGCTGTGTTAATTATCATGTTTTTGACTGTATTGCTAGCTGGTGGAAGACTACAGTGCTATTGGGGTGCAATACAATTACCACACAGATTCATGTAATGAGTAATACTTTCGACCCCGGTAGCGACCTAAATCTAATACGATTTGAAAAAAAAAAAAAAACTGATTTATTTTCTCACATGATGAAACATTTTGAACAGTTGTGAGAAATGAAATTCCAAACTTCAAAAATAAGGCCCACCCTAGTGTATATACATTGAATGGACAAATTTTTATATACATCCTGATAATACACAAAGCAGAAATATAGAGTCCAGTCACATTGAATTCAGAAACTGGTAATGCCTAACCCCAGGCAAAGGCAGTGAGTAACACGAGTTTTTGACTGCGGCCAGATCGTAGTTGTGAGGAAGGATGGTTTTTCAATCACTCCAAGTGCTGAACATTTGGGATTTCCAAGTGAAACCATTGCAAGTGTATATGAAAACTATGTGCAACAGGGCTGAAAATTCCCAACCAATAGGAGAAATGTGGCTGAAAACATGCAATTCAGTCTCAAAAGGTGAGCCCAGACTGTCCCACATCGTTACATGGAATCGCATGGTACCTATACATGCATAAAAACAACTGTGTTCCAACATCCAAATTAATCTTTTAAGAGTGATTTTTTGTAAGCAAGGTACACTCGCGAGGTCGTCAGGTGACGCCTCACTCCTCGCAAGCTTCCGCGGTTCAGGCATACTGGGAAGAGTCCGATTTTTGAAAACGCAACCCACCGGCGGAACATATTGTCATACGTTTTTTTTTTTTTTTTTTTTTTGTTTATGTTACTATGGCATTTTCTTTGTAAGGATTAGGTTTCATTAGACTCCCAACAATTGGCACAGGAGTCTCAAACATGGGTGGAGCATAGTTGATATTTTTTATTTTGCTGAAATTTACACCAGATGTTCTCTGTAGTGTCGTAATAAAAAGTGAAGCAGTGTTTTTGAAAAATTTCCCCCACTGCCAAGTTGCAGCTATTTTTGTAGCGGGTGTAAAAGGCGTTTTCTCATGCTGTAACCAAATTATGACAAAATGTGCATTTAATTAATGAAAAACTTGGTGATGGGTGCCAAGGTTTTTCTTTCACCATTGGCTGATATGGTACTGTACTAAGATCTACATGAAATAATTTCTTAGCAAAATGCTGAAGTTAGCAAGAAATACACCCGCAAAACTGGGGTTTCGCGAGCAATTTTCTGAAATTTAAGGCAAAAATCCAGCAAACTTCAAACAGATGTCAAACTTTTTGATGTGAATTATGTTTTAGCATCATAACTAGGTTATTATTACACTAAAACAATTATGGCAACTCTAAGTATTCCAGAAATTCATTCTAAAAACAAATTTTTTGCAAATTTAGCCATTTTAGAAAGCTTACATATCTAAAGTTCAATCATAAAAATATAATATTAGTGTCATAAGATATAATTGTCATGTAAAGTCATTCCATTATCATTTCTTTGGCCCCCGTCTTTTTTTTTAATTTTTAGGAGCTATTTATTACATTAAAATATTTAAAAATGGCCAATTCTTTGCTGTATTTAAAAAAATATATGGAAACTTCAGACCATGCCATTAATTTTTTTTAACAATTTCAATTTTACATCCCATTTTCAAAATTAAATAATCGATTATAAAATCCTTGTCATGTGTTCGAAGTTTTGAAATATTTGTGTCTTGGCTTTTCTAAATGAACATACAATTGTCAAAAATGTGTAACAAATATCCTTAAATAAAATTTCTAAATAAAATGCAGGTATCTGACACTTCTTACGTTTTCTAAAGGACGTGTTACAGTTATAGTGAACACTTGCAATTTAATTACTAAATAAGGAAACCTAACAAAACTTTGAAACCATTTGCCACATATAAACAAATAAGGTATTGTTGGAAAGGACTCTAAGGGAACTATCATATGATGCAAAGAAACATGCTAATTAACATACTAATTAGCTCTCTATCCAAGTTTTTACATATGAGGTATGTTATTTTACTCGCATTCTATTCAGCACATAGTAAAACCCTTAAATTTCATACAAATCGACCAATAAATATGTGTACAGTGAGCTACGGAAAAAAGATGCCACTAATATTAAATTGAGGAATTAGTTTTTGATTTGTATCATTTAATCGAGAACAGATACAATGATTCGGTGTTGCAACAGTAAAACACAAAGAGACCCAGATAATGAGCCGCTACACAATAACAAACTGGTACACTAATGGAAATATAAATTATGAAATATGATCGTGAAAAAAAAAGTATTATGACCAGGGTTCGAAATTAACGGGGGGCCATGAGCGAAATGAGACTGCATTTTTGCACCTGGTGACCAGCGATTTGACATTGGGGGCCAAATTGTGACTACATATATTTTCTACTGCATTTTATTACGATTCTTTTTAATCTGAATGACTATTTTTGTTAGTGATTCTTAGAGGTTTGCAAGAAAGGTGCAATGTTAATTTCGGGACCAACCGGTGAGCGTTTACGACACAGCACGGCATAATATACAAATTATCGTCAGTGGTATTTAAGGAGTATAGCGAAGTGAATGAAATCAGTCGTCGGCGTACGGACACGTGCGAAGACCCGGAAGAAGCTGCAATGCCAGGACATGGAAGACTTGTATGATTTCAGCAGTTATCGGACTTTAAGCGAGGTCGTCTAGTTGGACTCTGCGAGGCCTGGTGGTCGTATCTCGGAAGCGAATTGGACGAGAAGTATCGGTGGTGGTACGATGGTGGCGTAGATGGTCCGAGGAACATTCCCACACAAGAAGACGTGGAACCGGGAGTCACAGACGGACTGATGAGCGGACCGATCGACACATAAAAGCAGCGTTGTCCAAGCAGAACATCCACTGCAACGGAAATTCGAGCTGCCGTTGCACCTGAGGTGACTGTGCGAACAATCCGCAACCGTCTACTGGATGCAGGACTACGTGCACGTGTGCCTCTGGCATGTGTGCCTCTGGCATGTGTACCTCTGACTCCAGCCCACCGTCAGGAACGGCTGCAGTGGTGTCGCCAACGTCTGCACTGGAGAACACAATGGCGATCTGTCGTGTTTAGCGATGAAAGCAGATTCTGCTTGGGAGCCTCCGATGGCCGTATGCGTGTTGGCAGACGCACAGGGGAACGTCTCCACCCTTCTTGCATACGCCAGCGACACACAGGGCCTACACCTGGTCTCCTGGTGTGGGGAGCGATCAGCTATCACTCCCGTACACAACTAGTGTTTGTACTGAGTACGTTAAACAGAACCTCCTACATCAACAACATCATTCAGCCCGTCGTTGTGCCATTTGTATGGTCTGTCCATCGTGGTGTTTTCCAGCAAGATAACGCACACCCCCACACAGCACGTGCAACGCAACATGCTCTTCAGCGTGCGAGACAACTTCCATGGCGTGCACGTTCACCGGATTTGTCCCCCATTGAGCACGTGTGGGATTTTATGGGACAACGACTTATCCGTTCTCCACGGCCATCCCTGATTTATGCGTCCAGGTTGAGGATGTTTGGAACTCAATACCCCAAACTTACATCCAACATCTGTACGACAGACTCCATGCCAGAATTGCACAGAGGGACGCAGTTCATGGCGGTTCAACCTCGTACTAACCATGTTACATGGAAATGTTATTTTTCAGTTTACCAGCAAATACAGCTGTATTTTGCCATAATGTTTTGATCACGCTATCCTCTGTATTCCGTTATTATGCTGTATAAATTTCGTTGGTATCAGAAGTCTCCTTCTTGGTGTTCTTTTTTCACTTTCTGCCAGTGTAGTATAGAAAATGTGACATTCAAGCAATGGATGCAATTAGAGAAGAGGACAGTACTTAAAACATTATCAAAATCCACACAGGAGTTTTTGGACCTGTTGTTTGGAAAACTTCCAGCCCTGCTTCACCATTCTTTTATAGCAACTCAACAGTCAAGTTACTTAAGACATCTTAAAGGCACAATAACAGAAAATCGATACATAGTAATTTGTGACTTTACTGAAAATTATTCTTTTGTATTGCAAGACGCAGGCAGCTCAGGGTTTTCACTGGAACAATGTCCAAGCAACCCTGCATCCTATAGTTATATACTATCGAGATGAGAAAACTCAGAACCTAGGACATGTAAGTTTTGCGATTATATCAGACTGCCTAATTCACAACAGTATAGCTGTCCATCTGTTTCAGCGTTACCTAATTAATTTCATGCAGTCACATTTTTCTTAAAAACCTGAAAAGATATTTTATTTTTTCAGATGGAGCAGCTTCACAATACAAAAACAAGTCAAACTTCCTCAGCTTGTGCTACCACGAGACTGACTTTAATATAAAAGCAGAATGGAATTTTTTTGCAACAGCACATGGCAAAAATGCATGCGATGGGATAGGGGTACTGTGAAGCGATTAGCTGCAAAGGTAAGTTTACAACTTGTTTATAATAATCAAATTATGACCCCACGCCAACTCTTTGAATGGGCCACTGCTAATATTGCCTGCATTCACTTTCGGTTTGCAACAACAGTAAATTACAAAGAGGAGGAAATTATCCTTAAAAGTAGAATAGCTTCTGCTAAGATAATAAGTGGTACTCAGAAACTCCATTGTTTCATTCCTGCAGGAAAACACAAATTACTAGTCAAAACTTACTTTCTGAGCATTTTAAAGAAGAGATATGTACAACAGATGAAGGGGAAGAGAACATTAGTTTTGAAAATATGGTAGGTTTTGTGATTAGTAAGTACTCAGAGCACTGGTGGTTGGGATGTGTACTTGGTGTGAATGAGGACACAGAAGAGGTAAAAGTGAGCTTCCTGGAGCCGCATGGTCTATCTCCATCATACAAGTATCCTCAATCACCGGATATACTGTTGGTTCATAAATCTGATGTTTTATTAAAAGTTGACCCGACAACAGCTACTGGAAGAGTATATAATTTAACAATGACTCAGACAAAGAAGGCAAATCAAGCACTGGCATACAAGTGCGGCAAAATTTAAAAGAAAGAAAAAAAGTAGGATACATATAGAAGATAAAATAATTTTGTAAGTGTAAATATGCACACAGAACCTTATACTGAATTATGAAATGAATTACTTTGGGACACAGTTTCAAATTACTTAGATGTTTATTTTCATTCTTTAACATTCACAATGTTTAAAAGAACAAGTATGACATTTTACACAAACCACATAAGGAATACCCTTCCAGTCATGGGTGGAACTGGTAAGTACATCTGGCAAATTTCAGTTGCATTGTCCTACGTTATTTTTTTTTATAGTGATCCCATAGCGATCCCATTATGAAACTTTCAGGATATGTAGAAAAATAATGTTCGTTAAACTTATTTTTTTTCAGATTTTTTAAAAAACGCGTTTTTTAATATTTCAATTTTAAAATTTTAAAATTGACATTAACTTTTTTTAATAGTGTCATGTAGTATATCAAATGAAAGCCCAATTCAAGATCTTTAAAATAAGCCATAATTTATGACCCTAGCTCTACTAGAACCCGAGTAATTGGCAGTTAAAGTTTGCTGAGATGATGAAATTTCAGGGTTTTTTTTTTTGAAATTTCAAAAATCAACAACTCAAAAACAGAAGCATTAAAAATTCTGAAAAAAATTATGTTCGTTTATATTGATGAATACTACAATTATACCAAGTTTCATAAAAATCAAAAAATGTCTGGTTGTGAGCCTTGTTGATTTGACATGGAATGATCCAATATAAACTTATGGTGCATTTTTTTTTTTTTTTTTTTTAACATGTTGCACTAAGTTAGTCAGCAGAGTTCGCTAAAATGCGTAATTACGCATCTAGTATGCATCGAAAAGAGTGTTTACGCATCGAAATTTTACCGTGTAAAAATATGCATCGAGAAACGCGTAAAATACACTCCGAACAGTTTTACTAACGGTATTTAGTCTTTCAAAAAAAGGATTTTTTCCGTAATCGTAATTTTGTTTTCCCGAGATGTTGCCTCTGCCCAGTTTTGTTGTTATATATCATTTTATTCCATAAATATTTGAATTTCAGTTGAAACTGGAGGGAAAATTTCCAAAAATGAAAATTCGATGGCACAAAAATTCCCCTGTAACCTCCTTCAAGCAAGAGAGTGCCACGGCTTCTAGAATTTCTCCTTTTCCGTCTTAATTTGAGTTATTCTCGAGATCTATGCATAACTGAGCAGAAATTTTGGGGCAATTGGTACTGGTGAAGGATGCTTTCCACGTGAAATTTTCTTTCAAACTTTCGAAAACGGAAGTTAAGACGCATTGAAGATTTTTTCCATAATCTTAATTTTATTTTTAACATGACATTTCCGCTGCCTAGAATTGTTAAATATCATTTTATGTCATAAATATTTGTATTTCTTCTTGAAAATGGAGGGGAAATGTTCGAAAACAGAAATCAGACGTAGCAAAGATTCCCTTCAATGTAATTTTTTTCCCCCAACGATGTACTGAATGTATGTCCCGTGTTCTTAAATATTTCCCCAAAAAGGTTTGCATTTCATCTTGAAATGCAATACTTTCGTCACTTCCGAAAACAAAAGTGACGAAGCTGAAAGGTTTGCAAGAATTGATGCATTGTGTTCAAAAGTATTAACATCCTCAAAGTTACACTTTATCTTATCAAAAATAGTGAAAGCTATCATGCATTCATGGTCCTCACAGAATGAAAGTTTTTCAGCATGATGGATAAAATTGTCTTCCAAGGGCATAAAAGAAAGAAAGAAAAGTGACAAAGGAATGGGAAGGGTAACAAAGATATAAACAAAATGAAAATTTAGACACGGGAGCTGCTTAGCTGCAGAGTCAACAAAAGACAAATGTGGCTGTGGTACTTGCTAAGAAGTTTATGCTGGGCAAAATTGCCATCCAGAATTTTAGTTACTCTTCAATTGTGTATGTAAAAAAAAATAATTTTTGGCTCCTAAAAATTTAGCTGCATGGGCCATTTAGCACATGGCAATTTTTTTTTTCCATACCCTGATTATGACCATATCTGATTAATAGCCCATTCAATGCAAAGTATTCTTAAACCTTTAAATCCAAAGTTACAGCGCGATAGCATAAAATCTTGCTAAGATATATGCGAAAACTCAAGCAAACATCAATTAAGGGGCCGTGCATAAAAAAAACATTTTCTTCTACTTGCTGTAAAACGGTTTACCCAGCAGTATTTGAAAACACTTAGGAGAAAGTGTTTGTACGTGACACATACTGAATTTGGTTGCAAGGAAGGAAACCATGGGATGCGGAATCAGTTATTACACCACTAAATTCAAAATTGCAACTTTTAATGATGCACATTATAAATTAATAATTTTGCACAAGTATAACTTAACTTACGACATAGTTCGTGAAGTTACATATTTAATTTTTTTTATTAGTTACAAAGCTGACTGTTGTATATTGTTCCTGGTGTCCCACAATGCCGCAGAACATATCTACTGCTGTCTCCTCTGGTTAAAATACAGCGAATGCCTATATGCAGAGCTACCGTTAGTTTAATTCTAGCTTCAAGTCAAACTAGATGTTACACCATATTTCTTGAAGCGAATGTGTGGACAAATAACTTTCACAGAAATAAGGTTTTAACTCAGGGCCAGAAAATTACAGGGCGCCTGGTCGCCTAGAAATTTGGTCCTGGCGCCAGACTTTTTTTACTACAAATTTCGTCATTTGCAGTCATTACTTTTAGTTTATAGATACAAAATATAACTTCAACAAATTGTAATTTAATGAAATCAAACTAAAAATTTCTGCTTTGACCGCATTTATAAATTCTGTCAGCTTTTATCGTGATCTGTGCGTTTCAAGCAGAGAAACGCGATGAAACCCTCCGAGCGTAAACAACGCTCCGAGTTACGTGACTAACCTGTCAGATAGCAGAAGCACTGAAGATCACACGGTTCAGTTTAGCTGCCTGCCCAGGAGCGGAAACAGTGTGACACGGCAATAGCATCGCAGATTCTCAGAAACGTCATACTGTTTATACTATATCTATTGTTATTAATGAAACTTAAGATTTAGCCCAACCATATTTTCAGTTTACATGTTTTTTTATTTTTTATTTTTTTTATTAAACTCTTGTGTTAGGCTAAATTTGAATATAGCTTTTTAAGTACACCCATTATCATCCCAAGTCGCAACTCGCACAATCAAATACCAAACATATATTGTTTTTAAAAAGATTCGAATTTTTTGGAGCATCGCATTTTGAAAAATTCAAAATTTTGAATTTTTTTTTAATCTTAACACTTATGGTGTTGATCATCAAATAAAAGAGCATAAAAAATACTACAAAAAGATACCTTTCCCATCTCTCTATCTTAATTAGGGGAGCTGCAATCAATTTAAAAACATATCAATCTTCCGATTTTGGGACATTTTATATAGTTGTATTTTCAAAACCGCTGGATATATGACGATGGAATTTGGTATTTTTCTTAATCTATATAGAGGCCACCTATGTACCAAATTTCATTAAAATCTGAGATGGTCAAGTAAAGTCGCTGTGTTGAGTTGATACGAAATGTGACCTGTGCGAGTTTTGGTTTAGACGGTTTAAAGCAGGTGATTTTTATCTTAGCGATCGAGAACATAACTGTGCCCAGCAGAAGGTTGCACATGAGAAACTACTGCAAGCATTGCTGGATCCCAGGAGCAGAATTATGTTCAGTGTTCTGCAACATGACTTCCAAAATTTGTAAATGTTCTTCGGGCAAAGCACGAAACACTGACCAAATTTTAAAAAAAAAAAAAATTAAGTAAATAAATCACAGTAAAGCAAACATTAAAAAATTACTTATCAGTTGAAAACCCTTGTTAAATATACCAATACATAAAATACATATTTAAATCAAATTTATTTAGAACCAAGATATTTAGAATTTGATATTTTGTCAATAACTTCTTTTAAAGTTAAATAGTGTGCCACTGATGCAGATGAATTATTTACAAAGTCTCTGGTAATTTGGTCCATACACTGAAACTAGGGCAGCTTTCAGTTGGTTTTTTTGTTTTTTTTTAACTGATTTACGTCCAAACTGTGTTCTGTTTGACATTATAAACATTCATTTATCATTTGTTCCAACTACAACATCATCTCTGTCAATAAATCAGTGTTGGGTCTTTTACTTATTATACAATATGTCAATTGTTGAACCCCAGGATTCACAAATTGCCTCAGACAGGCAGAGAAAGAATAAAAACAGCAAACAATTTTTGGAATCTCATCTTTCATTTCATTTAGAGCTTGTTTTAAGAGATTTAACCTGGAAAAAATGTTCCACTTCTACTTTCTTGCATATTTCTATAGGTCTCCAAGTGACAAAAGCAGTATACTCAAAGAATATATATATATATATATATTTTTTGCCCCTTCAGTGTGTGGAACACATGGAAAAACCTTTAAAAATTCAATGAAATTGGAAAGAACTTCCAATTCTTTCTACTGCTTAGAACTGACAAAGTTCTTGGAAATATTCAAATACAATTTTTGTATTAAGCCATCGGACCCCAGGTACTGGCGCCCCAGTAATAAATAAGGGCGTCTTTCTTCCCCTTTCTACCTCGCTTCCGTGTCACTTTCCTATCGGGCACTCTAGCCCAAATCTCCTAGCATCCTATTTCTAAGGGTTGTTTATGACCTGGGGTCAGACACTCTTCCTAAAATCCTCTACATATGATCTGATCCTCGTACAGTGGGGCCGCGGATGGCCTAATGGTCAGCGTTCGTGGCTGCCTTCGAGAAGATCTCGGGTTCGATCCCAGGCAGGTTCGAACCACTAAATATCTGCCGTGCGTCGGATGGGCACGTTATGCCGTCGGACCACAGGTACTGGCCCCTCGGTAAAAAATAAGGGCATCTTCCTTCCCCTTTCTACCTCACTTCCGTGTGACTTTCCTATCGGGCACTCTAGCCCAAATCTCCTAGCTTCCTCCTTCTAAGGGTTGTTTAAGACCTGGGATCAGACACTCCCTAAAATCCTCTACATCTGATCTGATCCGCGTAGAGCGCAACGAGACGAAAGCCCAAGCGCTGCTAAGGGTGCCAACCATTACGGTTTGGCCACATTACCGAATTACGGACTGGTTGGAAGAATTGCAGATTTCAATGTATTTCGTAAAAGTTCTGAATTTTGTGTCCTTTTTTGTTAAAATCACAGTTTAAACTGTGATCGCATTTTGCGAATATATTTATAGTTTTTTTCGCACAAATGCGAAAACTATTAATTGGTCCCGTTTCTAAGTACGCCTTTGAAATTCAGATATTGGTTACATCGGCAAAGCCAATATCAGATGGATATGGGGTGAAGAATGGCCAGAGGATATTGGATGCCAATATCGGACGCATATTCGGGTGAAGAACCGCAAGGCGATATTACATGATATGTCGGAAAAGCCGATATCGGTGCAATGGCGTCCGCATACCTGCCAAGTATTCCGGATTTCCCGAAAGTTTTACGGAGTTTTAGGTAGTTTTACGGTAGGAAGATAGTTTCCTTCCGGATTTTCGCCAAAATGGCTCGTGAATTTTTTTTCAACTGATGGAAATTGATATCGTTGTTATTGTCGCTTAGTGTAAACTCCTGCTTTTGTTTTATTATGATCTCATAGCGATTGAAATTTATGCTATCTCATGTTTCTAGCTGGGAGCGATCGCAACCCCTCCCACCAATCCTTCCAAGCTTGCTCTCCCTCAGTGTTGGAAATGAATAGCTGCGCTAATTGCGCCAAAGCGTGATTTTTTTTTTTTTTTAATTCTGTGCCATGCAGAGTTAGCCATAATGCATAACTATGCGTCTAGTACGCATCAAAAAGTGTGTTTACGCATCGAAATTTTACCAACGCATAAAAATACACATCTGGACGGTATTTCGTCTTTCAAAAATGGAAGTAAATGAAATAAAGATTTCCATAATTGTAATTTCTTTTTCTTGTGATGTTGCCTCTGTCCAGTATTGTTGTTATACATCACTTTATTCCAAAAATATTTGTATTTCAGTTGGAAAATGGAGAGAAAATTTCCAAAAACGGAAATTCGACGGCTAAAAAATTTCCCTATAAGCTTCAGGCATGAGCGTGCAACAGCTTCAAGAAATTTCTCCTTTTCCGTCATAATTGGAGTTTTCCTCAAGATTGATGCATAATAAACAGAAATTTCGGGGCAATTGGTAGCGGAGGAGAATGTTTTTCGCTGGAAACTTTCGAAAACGGAAATTAGACGCAGTGAAGATTTCTCTCATAATCGTAATTTTATTTTTCACGCGATGCTTCCTCTGCCTAGTATTGTTGTTAAATATCATTGTAGGGGCGAGAAAATATGCCCCTTTATAAATTGTGCGATGGACTTTTAAATCCCATCAATCATTCGGGATACTAACATTTCAGAATAAATATTTCCATTTGTATTATTTGGAAACGAGTGTAACACGTGGTAATGCACCAGACTAGGTGACATTTCGATGTGCCTGTTTGACAGGTCTATTGTATTCACGGAAGGCACAGTTGTTGTTCCTGGCCAAGGTGAAATGTAAGCTGCTGGGCACACGTGAGCTAGAGGTCAACGAAGGGATTAGGTGAAGGTCACCGGCAGAAGACACGTGTCAGGAGAGAAAGGTAGTATGGGGGCACCGAGAAGAGCGAGGGGAGTCGCCTGCTCTTGGAGGCCTCCGACTAGGGAGAGAGAGGGAGCCTCAGGCAAGTGAGGCAGGAGCCAATCAGGAAGGCTAGTGAAGTTAGGGGGAAAGACTTCAGGGTAGGAGTGAAAGGAAAAACGGGACAGTCGACGGGGAGCGAGCGCGAGAGACAGTCGACGGAGAGCGAGCGTGAAGTACAGTTGGACACAGTGTGTGCTGTGATACGGTTAAGAAGTGCTAGGTGACAGCACAGACAGCGAAACCGGGAAAACAGTTGTAGAGTGCTGGGTGACAGTGCTGGGAGAAAAGAACTTGGTTGATAGAGCTTGCATGTTAGAGCACGAGGAAAGTGACAGTAGTTGGAATCAGACACGTGGGTCTGGAATGACGTACGGAGAGAGCGTTTGGAGAGAACACGTGTTCGGGCGGAACACGAAGCATAGCTTCCGGAACACCAAGAAAGGGAGACTACGATTAAAACCTTGCACGTATGCGATAAAAAAAGAACGGGCAAAGAGTATTGGCAGGAAAGGGTATTCTGGAATAATTAGATACCCGGATCATTTTTCACGTGGAACTGCAGTTACAGGAACTAGAGGTGAAGGAACAATAGCTGCCGAAACAATTTTCTTTTGATTAAATGTTTTGTTAAGTTTCAACAAGCCTGAGAGTGAATTCATGCTTGTAATTGTTTTACCATTGTTTTTACTTCCCCTCTCCTGAATAGCAGATTTATAGTAAAGCTGGGAGAGAAAGAACGCCGGGCTGTCTTCAACTTTCGTTGATAGACAGTCTCTAGACAACGAACCTTATAAACTGTTTTCCTTCCTGCTGTGGGGAAATTTTGATCAGCGCTGGAAGCCAGTGGGTGTTTGGCCGAGGAGCCATTAATTAACATAATGAGCTTCCCACCCCTACAATCATTTTACATTATAAATATTTGTATTTCAACTTGAAAATGGAGGGAAACTGTCCGAAAACGAAAATTAGATGTAGCAAAGATTTCTCCCTTAACTGTATCCCCCCTCCCCCAACGATGTTCTGAACATGATGTATCCTGTATTCTTAAATATTCCCCCACCCCCCAAAATAAGGTTTGCATTTCAGCTTGACAAAGAGAGGGGAGGGGTAAAGATTTTTCCCGTAATCGTAATTATTTTTCCTGAAAACGATAGTGAAGAAGCTGGAAATTTGTAAGAATTGATGCATGGTACCAATCACTTACCCTAAAGCTCATGGTAATTTCCATCCACAAAAACACTTCAAAATCAATAATCGTAATGTTGTAAGCCTTCAAAGGTTTACAGACACCTTGGCTTACGGTTCCTTCTTCCGAGGATGAAACATGGTTTTTTTGGGGTTTTTTTTTCTCTTTTTTTTTTTTTTATTTGCTAGTCAAACAACGCTGGGTTTTTTTAGCCATATGAGATGTAACCAAAGCTCGTCAAATCCATAAAACCACACAAGCATACTGCTCATTCATACATTCAATTAAAAAACTATGTACATATTTACACTACATTACATTCCCAGGTGGTTAAAACCTTTGTCAACTGTGAGTAACAAATTGCTCCATCTGTTTCAAAACCCGTGCTACTCCTACTGCAAGTGTCCCTCATTCAGCCCCTCACACACAATCCTCTAGCGCTTTCAACAGGCTATTGTCATCAGGAGGCAGGTGTGTCTCACCCGCCCACCACAGCTCATGTGAGCAGAACCATCGAGGCACGGGCTCCAGTCCCAATCTCTGAATCTTTGTGTCTCTGGCGCCATCTATTGTCATTGCTGCTCTTTTTTCTTTCTAAGCTGCTGTTCAATTTTTATGAAGGCCTTCCACATTGTTCGTTTAAGTTGCTAGGCTCATTAATGTTGCATAATCTTGATCTGTTTTTTTCAATTAACACTGATTCTGCAATTCTTAACTGCCTTTCGTTTTTACAGCTCTTAATAATTTTAATATCCTCAAACCTTGGACATTGTTGATTTTCCATACAGTATTGGGTTAATGCTGTCTTAGCTTCTTTTTTATTCCAATTATTTATATGCTGGTTCAATCTATACTTTAATTTATTCTTGGTGCTGCCTATATATGACACAGGTGGTTGTTAGTTTATAGGGATTTCTTTAATTCCTGCTCTATGTAATTAGCTGATTTTTTCATTTTTAATCACTAAATTTTTTACAGTAAGTACCTGATTTCCTACCTGTATGTCATACTTGCCACAAACTTTATTAATTTCAGCTGAAACATTTTCTACATATGGTATTGCCCCTACATATTTTACTAGTTTTTTTTTTATCAATCTTGGCTTTATTGTTAGCTTGAGTTTTCATAAATCCATTTTTTAATACCCGTTTAGTTATCCAGGCTAAAAAATGATGAACTTGAAGACTTGACAAAAAAGTATAGTGAAATTTATCCATCTATTGAATTGACAGTAGAACAAGAACATGACAATACTTTGGCATTTCTGGATATTATGATAATTAAAACAAATGATAATATGCAATACAGAGTGCATAGAAAATCTTCATATATACCAGTACTAATTAATACCTTTTCAGTCATCGCATCCATTAACACAAAAGAATTAGTGTTAAAACACTAATTAAAAGAAGTCTAACGCACTCATCAATGGAACAATATAAAAAAAAAAGAAATTGAATATAATGAAAAAATTGCATGATTTTGGTTACCCTAAACAGGTATTAAAAAATGGATTTATGAAGTAACTCAAGCTAACAATAAAGCCAAGATTGATAAAAAAACTAGTAAAATATGTAGGGGCAATACCATATGTAGAAAATGTTTCAGCTGAAATTAAAGATTGTGGCAAGTATGACATACAGGTAGGAAATCAGGTACTTACTGTAAAAAATTTAGTGATTAAAAATGAAAAAATCAGCCAATTAGATAGAACAGGAATTTATGAAATCCCTATAAACCAACAACCACCTGTGTCATATATAGGCAGCACCAAGAATAAATTAAAGTATAGATTGAACCAGCATATAAATAATTGGAATAAAAAAGAAGCTAAGACAGCATTAACCTAATACTGTATGGAAAATCAACAATGTCCAAGGTTTGAGGATATTAAAATTATTAAGAGCTGTAAAAACGAAAGGCAGTTAAGAATTGCAGAATCAGTGTTAATTGAAAAAAACAGATCAAGATTATGCAACATTAATGAGCCTAGCAACTTAAACGAACAATGGAAGGCCTTCATAAAAATTGAACAACAGCTTAAAAAGAAAAACAGAAAAGAGAGCAGCAATGACAGTAGATGGCGCCAGAGACACAAAGATTCAAAGACTGCGACAGGAGCCCGTGCCTCGATGGCTCTGCTCACTTGAGCTGTGGTGGGCGGGTGAGACACCTGCCTCCTTATGACGACAGTAGCCTGTTGAAAGCGCTAGAGGATTGTGTGTGAGGGGCTGAATGAGGGTGACACTTGCAGTAGGAGTAGCACGGGTTTTGAAACAGATGGAGCATTTTGTTACTCACAGTTGACAAAGGTTTTAATCACCTGGGAATGTAATGTAGTGTAAATATGTACATAGTTTTTTAATTGAATGTATGAATGAGTAGTATGCTTGTGTGGTTTTTATGGAATTGACAAGCTTTGGTTACATCTCATATGGCTAAAAAAACCAGCTTTGTTTGTCTAGAAAATAAAAAAAGAGAAAAAAAAACGATGTTTCATCCCCGGAAGAAGGAACCGTAAGCAAGGTGTCTGTAAACCTTTGAAGGCCTACAACATTATGGTTATTGACGTGCTTGAAGTATTTTTGTGGATGGAAATAACCATGAGCTTTAGGGTAAGTGATTGGTGATTTTTAATAGTATATCATTTATGAATTGCACATAAACTATGCGCACTTCGCAGGGGTTTAATACCTTAAAAGTGCAAATATAATAATTGATGCATGGTGTTCAAAAGTATTCATATTCTCAAAGTTACACTATTCATCCTTTATCTAAAATAGCGCTATCGTGCATTCGTGATGGATAAAATTGTCATCCAAGGGCATTAAAAAAAAAGTCACTGTCTTGTCATTGGTTAAATGAAATCAAGTTATTTCTAAAATTGAATCATTCAATTTAACAAAAAAAAATTCAAAACCTTGAAAATCATCACAATTTCTGAACTCCATCTACGAGTGACTGACACAGAAAAATAATTGAATACAAGTATCATCAAACATACTGCTAGCACATCCCATACATTACCGCTCTCCCCTAATAATAGATAATCATAAATTAACAGTTCTGGTCAGGCCTCCACAAATTGAAAAAATCTGGTAGCCAGCAAAAGTTTTCAGTGGCCAAAAATCCCCCCCCCACCCCATTTTTTCAAGTACAGAACATATTTGAGCCCCCCCCCCCCCCCCAACAGAATTGCTGTTCATGCGCTTCTTCCAGCGTAAATAGTGCGGGACTAGGCTTAACTTTCATAACTCCAAAAGAAATTGTTAGTCCAATTGTTTTTGACTGTGACAAACGTATCCAAAAAAGTTATACAAAAATCATTTTACAGAATTTATTTTCAGTCCCTTTTGGAAAATACGAAAGGAACAGGTCTCTGGTGCAGACATGAAACACCTGCAGCATTTTCCCTAGATTCCCAAAAGCATTATTGAAAAAACACTGATGGAAGAAAAAAATTGCATAAACATGAAGTTATTTTTTCACAGACTGAGGATGTTATAGATCAATAACAGATTTTTTTTAGCTGTAGCTCATTGCATGGCTGAAAAGATATATTAATAAAACTGCTGAAACCATAATTTCCAATGGCAAACATATTGGTGGACTTCTAGTTACAAGTATAAGTTACTGTATATGCTTTTACATAAATTACATACATTTATTTAAGTGAAAATCAGAAATTATATGAAGTAGACTATACTATTTCAGTAAGAGATCACAGAATGTTTCCAACATGTTGAATAAATATTGACGAGGAATTGTACAACAATATACATAAGTTGAAATGTTTGTGTCCAAAGTTGCACTTTTCATATTCTTACATTAACTAAAAAAGTACTTTATACTGAATACAATTCTGCAAGAAAAACTGTGGTGGTGGTCTAGTCTCATCTCTTGAATTTTGTGGGGCACATTTTGTTAACTGAGAAAGAGTAATCGCTAATATAGTAATATGGACAGTGAATTCAGATGTTGCATTTGGTAACTTTAAATGTTCACAATTAATAGGGATTTTGAAAAAATATCAACAAGAATTTATGTTGCATAATCAAGGTTCAAGAAACAGTAAATGAAAATTGCATTAACACATTCTCAAATGTTTGTGCAGTAGTAGTATGCCTTATAAAGGACATCCCACTACGGAAAAAAAAATAAAAATAATTTCTCTTAACATTCTATTTTAGATGTAGTTCTTCAAATTCTGTGTTTCCTAATTTTTGTTTCTTAACTACTGGCATGTCCTTGTGTGTCTAGATTTTTTAGATCCAAAGAACCACCTATCAATAGCTTTCTATGGTTTATAGTCTTTAAGTGGAGGACCATTTAAGTAAATCATCATGAGATCATTCAAAGTTGATGCTTCCATGGATGTTCTGATGTTTGTTTTTATCAAATTCATGTGACTGAAACCACGTTCACATGATGCAGTACATGTTGGTAGAACTGCAACAATTTCCAGTAAGTGGCCAAGAACTGAAAATCTCTCTTGGTTAGATAATGTTTTTTGGAGTAAATCTGAAATCTGCAAACCTTGCCCTAAAACTTTAAATTCATACCCAGGGATCATAGCATACTTCTGGAAAATTTTAGGTAAGAATTTTAGGAATTTTAGGAATTTTTAGAAAAATTTTAGGAAAATTTTAGGAGTGTATTTCAATAAAAACTAGATGTATATTTGTATACATCTAGTAAAACAACTTTGTATACATTGTAAAGAGTTTGCTTCACACCCTTCAACCATATATACTGATAGACTGCGCATGACATCAAAATTTCTGGCTCCAACATAAAATCACATGACAACAGTCAAAAAGATGGGTTACACCTGCTGTGCTTATGGTTGCTCTGACCGACATAGTAAAGAAAGTTCTATGATTTTTCATGGGTAAGAAACGAATTAAATACCTAAGTCAATAAAGTTCAATTACTTAACCAGAAACTTGCAGCTATTGATATAAAAATACAGTAACTTAAGAAAAAAAAATGGAATGCATGTTCCAAATTCTTCGCAAATGTTCATCATATTATAAATCACAAAATGTAAACAACACGATCATGCATGTATATAGCTCATAAGTAAACTTACCTGAAGAGTTTTCATTATATATGAGGTGCATTCACATAATACACCGAAAACACTGAAGTTCTGCAGCGTAAATTAGTAATCATAACAGCATTTGTACACGAAATTTGGAGTCTGATGATGACGTGCCCAATGTTTGAGCCATGGCGGCTTTGATGCAGCTATTGCCAATGTGCAGTCCATTAGTATATATGGTCGAAGTTCACACCCAAATTTTTTGCATAACGTCTAATGTCTAAAGTTTAAGTATGATTTACTTCTAATGTTCAGTTCTTATCTTTTCACGTGTTATTATCATATTCAAGTATATTTACCACATTCAAGTTTCACTTTGAACATTAATATGCTGTTGAACCAGAAGCAATTCACGATTTTCACAGTAAAGTTTTCAGGTTTCACATTAAACTATAATATCCTAAAAAGGTAATTGAAAACCAAGAACTATGTACAATTGTTCACTGAATTACTTTTTTCATATTATTGTTTTAACCTTTTCCTGATTAGCCTATCTTTTTCTGCTTCCACCACAACTAATTTACTTTCAGTTTTCTTTATTTCAGCTGAACCTTGTATGATCAAGTTAGAGGCAACTGCTATTTCAACAGTATTTTGTTTTTCTACAGCTTTTCTCATTCTTTCTGTTCCCTCTTGAATTACTGCTAGGGAGGCTTCTTTATCTTTTTTAAGCCTATTTATTTCTGCATCATTTTCTTTTATTTTGTCATCAAACTCAGCTTTTCTTTTTTTCTCTAGCTGCTTTTCCTTATTTTCCCACTCTTTCTTCGAAAATAAAAGCATAACAAACAGCGCGAAAACTAGCTCATAAATAGAATATTTGAAACACTCTCAATGTATGCACTCTCAATTATTAGGGATGGTAGAGGGGAAGGGAATAGAACTGTCCAAAATTAGCATGTTTTCGTTGCGCTAGGGCGCTTAAGCACGGCTGAATTCCTTCAGATACCCCCAATGTTCAAATGATTGAAATGTGCTGATGTTCATGGAATGAAATGGTTGATCAGCTATGATGACCGCATAAAAGTTCGGGGTGGGGGGGGGGGGCTTTATTTTTTTTATTTTTTTAGTTTATGCAACATTTTACATCACTCCAGTATTTATCTTATCATCAACAATCGCAATGCAACTACCGCTTACGATCGCGGATATCAGCAACCGAAAATCTGCCATATCTCTAAGTGATATAACACACAGTATCCTGTTACAGTGTATTGTAATTGAAAAAAAGGATGTGGAAAAAAGAAACTTTCAGAAATTAAGATCATCAAGTCATGCGTTTCAAAAATCCGTTTTCCTTTATAACGTTTAAAAACATGTTTTTGCTTTTTTACCTGTAGTGTAAATAAAAAAACTATGTTGATTTTTTTTTATGGAATCAGACGTCCGTATGTCTGATTGTCTTCATCTGAGTTCACACTTTAGCTACTGTGTACAAGTAGACCTATTTTTTCAGCTCAAAAATATGTAGTTTTGTATATATTCACAGTATAAGTCATTCCTTATTCCCACAGAACTGAATTCAGCATATACAAAATGAAGATCATCAAGACCCGCCCAACACTATGTTTCTGATTGTCTGCTGTTTATATTCAAGAAATGCAAACATGGATCAATGGTGAATGCAGCAACTATGATTTTTATTTATTACCAAGAAAAAAAAAAAAAAAAAAGAGCCGTGAAAGCTGTAAAGCTGAAACGGATATTTCTCTCGAACCCCCCCCCCCCCCCATGCACAAAAACATTCCAATTAAGATCAAACAGCAGGAGGACGCGTCCACACAACACAACCTTTGGAATTACCTGATGGAATGGCTTCTTTTCATTTGGCACATCGCCATAAATCACCACCTGCAGCTTACTGAACTGTTTTTTTTTTTTTTTTTTTTGCATCTGCTAAAGTTCCTAACGGAATTTGGCGAAATTTGCACTAGAACTTTATTGTGATTTATCTTAACTACTGTAAAAATTTTACTGTGATATTTTCAAAATTCAGAAAAATGGGTTTCTGAAAATATTCTCCTAGTCCTTTTGTGCTGTGGAAGTGATAAACAGGTGTTTGCTTTCTTCCCAACCAAGGGCTTCAGATCAGCGCTCCCAGCTGTCAATCAACCGTTGCTATGGTAACACCCTTTCTGCTGGAGGCTCACTCTGTCCAAAGAGGCACACATACTTGTCCATAATAAAAATTACCAATGCTAACTTTTAAAGTTTTAAACCGATTCAACTGGAATTTTGGAAGTGAGCTTCTGTAATCCAATTACAGTGAATGTAAAAATTTCAGCCACTTTCGTGAAAAATTCGCAAAGATAGTTTTCTTATTTTTTATCATAAGTAGTGGAAGTCTCTTGAGGGGAGGGAGGGTGGCATGCACATAAACAAGAAGAAGATGAATGTGTTGTTCAGGCATACTCCTCACTGGTGGATGCCAGCTGACTTGGTACATACGCGACCCCCTGCAAATGCTAAATGCCTCTTCTTTCCCCTTCTGTTCTCAATTGTCGGACGGACATCAAGCTCCCCTTCGACCTACTAGTAATCATCCAATTATTGCACTGGAAGTAGTGCCTTTTTTTTTTTCTTTTTTTTCCCCCCAGCCAAATTAGGATTTGGTGCACATCGGAAACCGCTGCCGGTGGTTTCTTTGAGAACAGAGAAAAGGAACTTTAAAAAATGAAGGGGTAACAGTAACACGATTTCCTAAAAGGGCATTTTTTAAGCACTAATTTCAAATTTCAAGGCTTTTCAAGACTGCATTAAAAAAACACCGTTTTTCCAGGATATTCAGGCTTTGAAAACGTAATCATGATTTTCCAGGACTTTCCAGGTTTTCAAGCACGCGTGTGCACCCTGCGTAATGGTAAATTTATTGGCGTTAATAACGGTTGTGTTTTTAATAAATAAGCTTACGAAAATTTTAGGATGAATAGCAAATTTTAGGTATAATTTTAGGAATTTAAGGAGGGTCACAAAATATTAGGAATTTTAGGAATTTTAGGAGGAATGCGATCCCTGCATACCACTCACTCATTAGAGACTTCATTTTAGTTTCCCATGAGGTTTCATTACGGGAGGAAAGATGTCTTTGAAAGTGCTTGGCAAGAACTTCAATTTCAGTTTTTCCAAAATCTTCCAGGTTTTCTTCTGGCCAGACAAAAGGTGTCGAACACTGAACAAGCTTTTTGTAAAGTAGTCTCAGACTCTAAAAATCGTTCCTGAAGGTACCTTATCCCATCGCCGATCATTTTGTTCTTGTCTGACTCTAAGCTTTTACTGTCAATGTTTGTAAGTTGAATGCCCAAGTAGTTTCCACTAATAGTTGTCACATTTGTGAATTGGTTTTCGTATGAGGCAGGCCTAGATTCCAAGTTCTTAAAGTTCATTTAGTGATCTTTTAATGTGTAGCTCAACTTGGCTTAAAAGTAAATGCTCTTTTTGAAAAATCAGTGAAACTTCTTTAAATATTAAGAAAAAATCCAGTAGGAAGTGCAGCATTGCAACAAATCTGAAACTTTTCATTTTTTACAATTCCTCTGGCTACAGCAGCATCATCCCCCTTCTCATTTGATACATCTTCTAAATGAGCTATAACTACATTATAATTCCTTACTAATGCAGTAAGAGCACCAACTTTGCTTGAAATCCACCGAACCTTGTGTAGATACTGAAATTTCAGAAGCTTTGACTCCAGAATTTTAGCAACACTGTTTAACTGTCTCATTCGTTTAGGCGAGTTCCGGTAAAACTTGTACAGTCTTTTGAGAACAGTATCTAATTCATCTAGATATTTCACATTTTTATTGAGCTCAGAACACTCAAATTTAATTAATGAGCAACACAGTGTTGGGAAACATCTGGAATGTTTCTTTATTTTTGTAGTTAATCCATTTTCTTTCCCAGTCATATTTGCTGCACCATCTGTGCCAAGTCCGACCAACCACTGTCCTTCTAACCAACCAATTCCCAAATTTCTCATTTCTTCATCGCAGACCTTGTAGTACCCTTCAGCAGTAGATGACTGAAGAGGTACTACCGACAGGAATACTTCTTTCAACTTTCTTGTCTTTGACATAGCGAATATAAATAAAGTAACTCTTCTACTGTGGACTTATCAGTTGATGCATCAAGAAGGATAGTTGCATAGTTACACTGTTTAACTTCTGCAATTAGTTTCTTGCCTAACCTCATCTGCAATATGAACTCTTTACACCTCATATTCTGATATTGTTCAAGACTCACATTTACTTCAAATTTATTTAATAACACAATCAGATTTGAAAAATATGTAAATGGCTTATTATATTTTGCCACATAATATGCAGTGTTGAAGAGCTTTCCAAGATGGTTAAACATTTTTTCATCCATCTTTTTGTGACACACTGCTAGTGGTGTAACACTCTGGTTTTTCTACAGCAAGATCATGCTCAATGCAGTTTCTGTGCATTTTTGATAGCTGGTGTATCTTGAAAGTCTCAATTTTAAAAGGCCACTGGAAACCACGAACAAATTTTGTGTTTTTATCTGAAATATTGGGATATTTTGAGCATACTTTGCATGAAGCTTTATCATTTTCAAACACTAACCATGGAAATTCTTCACACCATTTTTTTTTTTTAATTTTCTCTTGCCATCTTTCTTCTTTTCACTTGTCTTTTGAGGCAATCCAAGTTTGTTTTTCTGAGGTCTTGTTCAGTTTGGCCTTTATCATCATTTTGCGGAGTTCCAAATGGCAGTCGCTTCTGAAAAAATGAAAATAGACTTTTTTTGTTCCATCATAAAACAACTTGAGCATAAAAGAACCGTGCCTCGAAGTGAGCTGAGGAAGTCAAGCACTTTTAATTTGAAGAAAATAGCACCAAATATTTAAGTCGCATGAAGCTGGTTATAAATTTTTTATTATCAGTCGGAATCCTTCCAAAGCATCAGAACAGCCAAGTAACACGTGCTTCTCCATAAGCAGCACAGAACCCGAAGTCCAGTGGGACAAAGATAGCACACTTGTGACCTCACAGTCATTGTGCACCCGAAGTCCTGTGGGACAAAAGATGGCACACCTGTGACGGGGAGGGAGATTACTCTTAATCTCTTGTTCCTTCTGCTGTGTTACGACGGCGTTTTACGCAAAAAAAATGAAACAACCATTCAACTTCAAAGATCTGCTTGCTTTAGCATAAGTCTGGGTGCTAAAAATAATAGAGTTGATGAAGGAAGTGAATTTTCTAATTGCATACCTGCCAACTAATTTTAGCGAAAATCTAGAAAACTGCTTAAAAACATATAGAAGATATTTCAAAAATCAAGAGAAGAATATGGTGCAAAAGTCAATTTATGAGTCAATAAATTACGAAGAAAAGCATTTTTTAGCTTTTTCTAATAAATAATTAACACACACACACAGAGATATATACAGAGTTGTATAATTATATAACGAGACGCCAACCTCTGGAAAGGAGTTCCAGAAATCAACACACGTTGTTTACGTAATCTTACCGTCATAAATTTACTTAAAAAAAAAACCTTGTAGCTCGTCTTCCCTTTGAAGCGTTAAGGGTGCTAGCGTCAGGTAATGCAAGAAATGTATAGTTGCATGAAGTAAGACAAATCGGGATCGCACGCTTCTCTATGATTAAAAAAAGAAATGCCCTTTTACCTTGCCATTCCATGCCCCAAATCTCTCCATGGTAAAAAACGAAAAAAAAAAAAAAAGAACAATGGGTTCCGCGATGGCGATTTGCGCTATGCGTAGTGAACTGAGGCTACGTCGTTACAGCCGAAACTCTTAACTCGAAAAAGCGATGACACAAGTTCCGATGATATTCCACTTCGGGAGACTGAAAGCTTTGGTTTACTTTAACAGCGCACAAAAAAAAGTACGGAGTTGTTTACAAAAATATCATGCACTCAGAAATTGAAGTGATAAAAGCAAAGCTATTACGTTTTTATGCAGAATTACGTAGTCACTAAAATATTTTTCTTTACAGTAAACGAAGAAAAAAAATCTATACGGTTTATTTCCATATCGAACTTTCTTAATGCAGTTGTTTTGTTGATCTGTTAAGTAGGTCAAGAAAGTTGCAACTGGGACAGAAGCTCCTTTATAACAAATATTTTGTGTTATGCAGAATAGCAGCCAGCCAGCAAGCAAGCATGCTTCCCAGTTAAGATTCGTTCAGCGCAAAGGATTCTGGGGCCCCCTACTCTTCCTGTATCGCGACAGAGAGCACTACGAGGAGCCAGCCTTTCTCACCGGTCACGTGATGTGTGGTGGAGGATAGGCAGATAGGAGAGAAACTGCAGTTTGTGCGGCCGCACGCACGCCGCTGTTCGCTGATTTCCGTAAAAGATAAAAATACAACCATTCCAAAATTTGCTTCATTGCATTAAAAAAAAACTGTACTAATTAAAACTGCTGAAAACAGTCGCCAGCCAAAATATTTTGGTCGCTGTTGCCAACCTGGCGACCGCATTTGTGGAGCCCTGGTTCTGGTACTGTCTCAAATGTTCTTGATTTTTTAGTAAATCTTGATTTTGCAAGCAATCTTCTTGATTTAGGGGGGGGGGAAATTGGGGGCAATTGTGGTAACATACTTTGATAATCATTGCAAGCGAGTGAGAT
Source organism: Macrothele yani (assembly GCA_039090855.1). Classification (NCBI taxonomy): domain Eukaryota; kingdom Metazoa; phylum Arthropoda; class Arachnida; order Araneae; family Macrothelidae; genus Macrothele; species Macrothele yani. Next base: position 12,711,662 of record CM076996.1, read on the forward strand.
TCATGCTGCTCTCTTTGCCATGCCTACAAACCAGTTCAACAGGTGAAAATATTGCCAAACTTGTGTCTGAAGAATTTCAGTATCTTGGTATTCCGTGGATGAACTGTCTTGCCTTATGTGATAAGACTCCTGTTCTGGTGGGGAGAAAAATTGGCAACTCTCAGAAAAAAATAGTGTCTCACTCTCTAAAAATGAAACTCATTAACAATGTTTGTTAATCTTATATTATACTTAAATACCATTTTTTTTTGTAAATATTTCTTTATTTGTATTAAATAATTAACTGTAATAAAAATAGAGAAACCTATAATATATAATTTTATTATTTATAAAGTGTAAATATGCGCCGCTGAACGCGCGTTGTTGTCCCGGTTTTTGATTTTGAAAAGTTGGCAGCTCTGATATTTGTTCTTTCTATAACACAATAGAAAAGTTCCTCATTAGAAAGAGGAAGCGTTCTACTGACGATTCTGCAAGTTCGGCATCGAATGCTACGATTTTAAACAGTGAAATATTGCCTGAGAAATGTAGTGAGGCTGTTCCTGCTGTACCTCCAACTAAATTAAAAAATCTTAACTTTCAAGAGAAATGGCGCAAAATGTACGACTGGCTTGAAGTCTAAACTGACGAAAATAAAACAATTTTGATGTTTTGTTCATTTTCAAGGTGTTATCAAAACCAGCGTTATTTGCAAAAGGTAAGTTAATGTTATTCATTATTTTATCAATATATAAATGGTTTGTTTTTTTCTCATCTGAAAAACTCTTCTAAAATTTGGCTCATGCTTGTATTGATAACTGAGAATTTTTTTTTTTTTTATCCTGTCGTAATTTTTGAGCTAAAAGCAACGGCTTATAGAGTGTTAAAGTGATTTTTTTGTTTGACGTAAAGGTCCCTATGTTTATTTTAATTTTCACTGTTGTGAAAGAGCCAATTCGCTCAAACGCTTTTGGGATGGGAAGTAAATATCCTCATCGGTGTCGTGAAAATTCGTTTTGAAGTTGTTAGACCACTTCAAAGATTTTGAAGATTTGAAAAATGCCTGTTGAGTGAATATCCATATATATTTATTCTGCTAAAAAATTGCTATGCTAGTTTTAAATTTGCAGATGTTGCAGAACTTTTCATCTGCGGGTATAAAGATGCGTATCCAAGCAGTGTTGTTGTAAGAAATTGCTTTGGTTGTGCCAGTAAGTTCTGCTTCAGTAGAGCGTTCTTTTGCACACAAAATTGAATAAAAGATACATTTCGCAACAGACTGAAAGAATAAACTTTGAAAAATTTGATTCGAATATCAGCAGCAAATGTAACACTAGAAAGCTTTCCATTTCACAAAGCTACTGAAATATTTAATAACAAAATAAGATATGTATAAAATATTTATATTATTTTTGCGTTTGTTCGATTTTCCCCCATAAATGTAGTATTTTTCTCTAAGTTTAAGATTGTTTAAAATTCACCCCTGATTTTTCAAAAATCACCCCCAGAAAAAGAAAGCCTGGGGGACATTTTCACCCTTGATTCTGGAACCCTGGCGAGAATTCTGTACCATCAAGTCAATAATGGAGAAGAATGTTATGTTTCATGTTTACATTGAAGAATGAAGAGGTATTTTATAGTTGAACTGAAACACAACAGTAATTTAAATAAAATAAATCTGATTTAAATCAATCTGATAAATTTTTTGATTTTTTTAAACACTGCTTTTTTAGGACCTTTATTTAAATTTTAAGCACCCTAAAAAATACCAACATTACAGATATTTAAACTACCCATACATTTACAAGTGTAGCAAACATTTAAATTGATAATCTAACATTTTTGACAAGACTCCTCTAAATACTAAAATACCCAAATTTAACAAAAACGGGAATCTTCTTTCTTTTAATTCTTGGTTCAACCTGTGCTCACATTATGAGCAGTTCTGAAGCCAACACTTATACATATGAATTATCATTTTTATCAATTGTGTGTAATTAAGGTGGCATAAATGTTAATTTTCTTATACTAAAAAGTACCATAAATTCAGTTGTTAAAATTGTTCATAAATCCTTAAAACACTTACCACTGCATCTACTGAGATTGGTAAACAAAAACCTTCCTTTTTCTGTTCCACTAACCTTCCTTTTTCTAATTGATTTTGGTTAGTAAAATAACCAAAAATAAAATACGTGGTATTATATAATAGAATAATAGCTATATACTATATTCACTACTGTTTCACACGTTATATACGTTCTGTGCACATTTGCAGCAAAATCATCCTGGCATTTATATATCATATGAATAGGAATAATATTATAAGTTTTAATTATTATATTATCAAGGACTCACCTTGTATCGGCATTACAGCTTAGTAAGCTTCCTCTTGTATCTTGAAAAATATGTTTATCTAGCGTGTCATTAGCCACGTAGAATCATCATATTAAAAATAGGCCTAATTGAAATTTGCGACCATGGTTTAAATTCAAATAAAACACGACTATGGATATCATACAAAGAGAGTGTGAAAGAATTATATACAATGTAATTAAGAAACGTGTGTCTAGCATGTCATTAGCCACGTAGAATCACCATATTGCCAATAGGCCCAATTGAAATTTGCGACCTGGGTTTAAATTCAAATAAAACACTACTATGGATATCATACATAGAGAGTGTGAAAGAATTATATACAATGTAATTAAAAAACCTATACACCATCAACAGGTATTGTCAATCTTTAAAAGAATGAATGGATAAAATCAATGACATTACAAACAGACCTCAAATAAAATTTTCGTCCATTATTAAACAATGCCAGACAATCTCTGTAACACGCACACAACTCCACGTAAACCACCGGACATGTTTCAGCACGACTGACTTTCGGCCATTATCAACGGTATGCATCCTGGATCAATGTTCAAAGTTGTTATATATCTAGGTCACCTTGGCATCACCTCCGCTATAGTTGTTCTACGTCGACGTTTTCTGTCATCGTTACATATACGTGTATTCACGTGTGAGTCACATCCACGCCATCTATTGGGTTAATTCCGGAATTGCTGTCGCTGTTTTTATTTTGTAAGTATATGTTATTTCTTTTATTTTCCTTTTTGTTGTTATATTTCGTATTATTTTCTTGTTGTATTAGATATTTCCATGGGTACGGGATATCTTTCGGAGTAGACGTATTGCAATTGGATTTTTGGGTTTTCTCAATTGTTATAGCTTCAGACCACAAAATTTGATTATGTTTATTGTGGGAAGTTAAGATTTTACTATTTTCCCAATCTGGTATTAATTCATGTATCATACAATGTTGTATAAGTGATGTTTCTTCTTCTTTTTTTAATCCAATTATCATAGTGCTCATTCAACCTCGTTTTAAACCTTCTTTTAGTACTACCGATGTAATATTTGTCCTGCTTATTTTCCTTTGGGTCTATTGTAGAAATCATGTATACACCTGCCTTATTTAGTGGATTTTTATTGTAACCACTGTTTGTCAGTAATTTAGAATTATCAGTAACTATTTCTGCAATTTCAATATTGTAATTCTGGCATTCTTTTCTTATAATATTGCTTAGTGGAGGCAAATATGGTATACTTCCGTAGAATAACTTATTTCTTTTTGTTAATCCATTGTTGTGTTTTTGCATATCAGCTCTTCTTATTTTGTGATATAGTGAATCTATCAAGCCAACAGGATATCCAAAACATTTAGCAGTGTCTTTAATCCACTTTATTTCCTCAATAAGTGCAATTTTCGTTGATGAATGTGTTATAGCTCTATTTATAAATGATCTGAACGCTGAAATTTTATATCTCCATGGGTGACAGGATTCATTGGGAATTATAGCAGGAACGTAAGAAGGTTTTCGATATACACCAAATTCTATTTTATTTTGATGCCTAAATAAAGAAATGTCAAGAAAATTAAGTTTGTTGTCAATTTCTTTTTCATATGTTACTTGAATAGTTGCGTACACATTATTGAAGTTGTTTATGAAGATCTCCATATCATTTTCTGAGTGTGGCCTGAAAATCAATACATCATCAACATATCGTAAATACAGTATAGGTAAGTTACAAATAGATCTGTTATTGAATATTTTCTTTTCGATGTCTTGCATAATAACCTCCGCAAGCAAGCCGGATAATGGTGATCCCATTGGTGCGCCATATATTTGTCTATAAATTGTATTATTGTAAGTGAAGTAATTATTTTCTGTTATAAGCTTGAGTGCACATACAATGCTTTTAATTTTCGGCAATTCGATGTTTTTTTCTTCTAATCTTTTTTTCAATTAGGTTAATAGCATCCATTGTGGGAGTATTTGGGTACAATGAGATGACATCCATACTGTACATCAAATATTTGGCACCGTCAATAGCTTCAATTTTATCAATTACTTCGGTTGAGTTCTTCACTGTATATTTATGATTACAATAATATATTTTCAAGTGGTTATAAAGACTTTTTTCTAATTTGATTGTTGGGGCTTTATTTTTGTTAATAATGGGTCTAATTGGCCTATCACATTTGTGGGTTTTTAGCTTCCCGAATATGTGAGGCACAGATGCAGCAACGGGAGGGTGCGCATTCTTTTTAACATCATCTGGAAGTGACATATGGTTCTTTATATGTGACATTCTACACAAAATATTATCTGTAGGATCATTATTTATGGGGGTGGCCTTTAAATCATCAATAGCATCTTTCATTTTTTGATTATAATCAGCTTGGTCTAGAATTATGAGCTGTTTAGATTTATCGGCGAACGTGCATTTAATGCCAGGGTTATTTCGCAGTACCAGCAAGGCTTGTCTTTCGTATTTAAGTTGAGCATCAGGTAAATTCTTTTTCATATGATTAATACATCTTACCATTTTAAAACAAGTAGCATCTTGTTTCTTTTTAGGAATTCTGCATATAACGTCTTCAATTTGAGGCAAGATTTTTTTCTAATTTTGGCACGGAAGTAGCATATGCAAATTTTATACCCTTGTTTAAAGCCTTTTAATGCCATGTCGTAATTTGTTCGCTTGAATAGTTGGTGAACATTACATTTTGGTCGTTATTCTTCTTGTTGCTACTATATTGATATTTAGAGCCTACTAAACCCTCTATTTTATAAAAATGTTTAGTCCTGTATGTAGTACGCAGTCTATCTATGTATGATATCCATAGTCGTGTTTTATTTGAATTTAAACCCTGGTCGCAAATTTCAATTAGGCCTATTTTTAATACGATGATTCTACGTGGCTAATGACACGCTAGATAAACATATTTTTCAAGATACAAGAGGAAGCTTACTAAGCTGGAATGCCGACACAAGGCGAGTCCTTGACAATATAATAATTAAAACTTATATTATTCCTATTCATATGATATATAAATGCCAGGATGATTTTGCTGCAAATGTGCACACAACGCACAGAACGTATATAACGTGTGAAACAGTAGTGAATATAGTATATAGCTATTATTCTACTTCCTTTTTCTGTTCCACTAACCTTCGAAACCCAAGTACCTTAGTTCAGAATTTACATAAATTTTAGCTTTGTAATATTTGGGGAAAAAAAAAAAAAAAAAGCTGGAATTCCGGGTCGGGGGGGGGGGGGAATTGGCATTTTAATTAGAATTTACCAAATAATTTTTGCACACTGGAAGCTGTAACAGATTTTAAGCACATTTTTTTAAACATAGAAATACTGACTCAACCTGACCATTTCAGATTTCAATGAAACCTTCAAGGATCATTCTCCCTAGTGATATAAATGAGTATATATGTGTGTGTGTGTGTGTGTGTGTGTGTGTGTGTGTAAGGTCAGGTGATGCGTAACATCACAGCCTCTCCTTGACAAATGTCAAACCTGCCTTCTCGTGGCGCATCTTGTTCCCACTAAAGGGGCTCTGACTACCGCCAATAGCGGTATAACTATACCATCAGGATTAGACAAAATGCTATCCCACACTCACCAACCAGCTTGGCCAGCGTGGTGAGTTATGGCCAAACCCCTCCAAAATGATTCCACAACTTAAATCTTGGCCCTCAGTCTCCGGCAGCTGGAATGTACCTGGCCAAAGCAGTGGCCAGTGCGACATGAAGGCAGAGGGTGCCAAGAATCCCCGGAGGACCAGACTAGGCTGCCACCTGATGCTGACCTTGGCTACGTATAGTGGACACTACCCTATCTTCTGATTCAAGGCTTCTTGAATTGGAAGAGGAACTACAAAGGATCAAGTGGGACATTGTCGGGCTAAGTGAGGTAAGGAGAAAAGGAGAAGATCTCATTGAACTGAAAAGTGGACATCTCTTCTACTATCGTGGGACAGATACTGGCAGAACTAGTGGTGTTGGATTTATAATAAACAAGAAACTAAAGGATAAAGTTGTAGAAGTTGAAAGTTCCTCTGACAGAGCTGCACGACTCGTTATCCAACTCTCTAAAAGATACCAGGCTCAGATTATTCAAACTTATGCACTCACCACAAGTCATCCTGAAGAAGAAATTGAAGAATTTTATGAGGAAATTCATCTAAATATTATAGGTAACCAACATTTGAAGATAATTATGGGATATTTCAATGAAAAAATAGGGCAACAGCAACAGAATGAAACTTCAGTAGGTAAATTCGGTCACGGCAACAGAAACCAGCGTGGAAATACTCTCGTTGAGTTTGCAGAGGCAGAAGGGTTTTTCATCTTGAACTCCTTTTTCAAGAAAAAGCCACACAAGCAATGGACATGGAGACATCCAAATGAGACGACAAGTGAAATTGATTTTATTATGTGCAACAAAAAATTCGTCATAGAAGACTGCAGTGTGCTAAACAAGTTCAACACAGGTAGTGACCATAGATTGGTGAGATGTAAGATGCACCTCAACACTAAACTTGAACATGGCAAGCTCATAAGACAAACAAAATGTATTGACATAACCAACCTTAAAAAACACCATAATACCTTCAAGTTGGAACTGAAGAACATATTCTCTGCTTTAGAAAGCCTAATATTGGAAGAAGTGGATATTTCTGAAGTTAACAGAAAAGTAACCAAAGATCTTATGGAAACAGCAACAAAATTAGCTGGGTCTAAGAACAAGTTGCATGTGAACAAATTATCAGGAAAAACCAAAATGTTGATGCAAAAAAGGAGAGAGATGAGGACAACTAAAGAAGATGCGACTTCCAAAGTGGAATATAGAGCTATGAACAAGCTGGATTCAGGAGAGGCTATAGCACAATAGATCATATCCACGTACTGAGAGAACTAATTGAAAGAGCGAGGGAATATGAACTTCCATTGTGCGTGGCTTTTATAGATTATGAAAAAGCCTTTGATTCTGTGAAACTATCAGCAGTTACAATGGCTCTGAAATCCTGCGGTATTGAAGATGCATACCTTATTATTAATAACATCTATGAAAATGCAAGTGCAAAGATTCGGCTGTTTGAAAATACAACACACATAAAAATTGGAACAGGAGTGAGACAAGGTGACACCATATCTCCAAAGCTCTTTAATGCCACATTGGAGGGTGTGTTTCAGTCACTGAGCTGGGAAAACAAGGGGATAAAGATCAATGGAAATTATCTAACCCACCTTCGTTTTGCTGATGACGTAATTTTTGCAACTACCCTATCAGAGCTGCAGAGTATGATCCAGGAACTTGCTGACAAGAGTAGAGAAGTGGGATTAAAAATGAACTTTCAGAAGACAAAAGTGATGTTCAATGCTTTCACAAGAAATGAAGATTTATCGATTGATGGAGAAAAGCTGGAGATAACAGGCACGTACGTTTATGTTGGACAGCAGATATCAAGTGAGGGTCACATTGATGAAGAAATTAATCGGCGTACAAAACTTGCCTGGAGAGCTTTTGGAAGTAACAGCATAATTTTCAAGAGCAATATGCCATTATGTCATTTTTTTTTTTTTTTTTTGATTGGAGGTTTAACGACCACCGTGAGCAACTCAATGGGCTATAAGCAGTCGCCCGTCCCTAATTTAGGGTCATTGGTTCCAGGGAAGTGAGAGAGCCAGTGCTGTAAGACAAACACAACATCCATGCCTGACCGGGATTCCAACCCGGACCCCTTACGGACGAATGATCAGAGGCCAGCGCCTTAGACCACTGCGCCACCTGGCCGGCCCATTATGTCTTAAAAGAAAAGTGTTTGATCAATGCATCCTTCCAGTGCTTACGTATGGTGCAGAGACGTGGACCTTAACTAAAAGAGACATACAAAGGCTGCAGACAACTCAAAGCAGCATGGGGAGGTGCATGCTTGGTGTAATCAGGAGAGATAAGCAGAGGAACTCGTGGATCCGAAAAATGACAAGAGTGGAAGACATCATGATCAGAGTTAAATCCCTGAAATGGCAATGGGCTGGACATACTGCCAGAAAAACAGACTATCGATGGACAGCCAAAATTTCAGATTCGATTCCAAGGAACAGGAAAATACTCAGAAAAAGACCACATCGGAGATGGGTGGATGAAATTCGAAAGTATGCAGGAGTGACATGGAGGAGACTGGCACAAGACAGACCGTTGTGGAGGAAACTCGGGGAGACCTTCGCCCAGCAGTGGATTGATAATGGTTGACAATGATGATGCCACTCCCACATACTTTCGAATTTCATCCACCCATATCCCATGTGGTCTTCTGGGTCTTTCCCTGTCTCTTGGAATCCAATCTAAAATTTTGGCTGTCCATCGATGGTCTGTCCTTCTGGCAGTATGCCCAGCCTATTGCCATTTCAGGGATTTAACTCTGATCATGTCTTCCACTCGTCATTTTTCGGATCCACGAGTTCCTCTTCTTATCTCTCCTGGTTACAAGAAGCATGCACCTCTCCATGCTTCTTTGAGTTGTCTGCAGCCTTTGTATGTCTCGTTTAGTTAAGGTCCACGTCTCTGCACCATACGTAAGCACTGGAAGGATGCATTGATCAAACACTTTTCTTTTAAGACATAATGGCATATTGCTCTTGAAAATTATGCTGTTTCTTCCAAAAGCTCTCCAGGCAAGTTTTGTACGCAGATTAATTTCTTCATCAATGTGACCCTCACTTCATATATGCTGTCCAAGATAAATGTACGTGCCTATTATCTCCAGCTTTTCTCCATCAATCGATAAATCTTCATTTCGTGTAAAAGCATCGAACATCACTTTTGTCTTCTGAAAGTTCATTTTTAATCCCACTTCTTTACTCTTGTCAGCAAGTTCCTGGATCATACTCTGCAGCTCTGATGGGGTAGTTGCAAAAATGACTATGTCATCAGCAAAACGAAGGTGGGTTAGATAATCTCCATTGATCTTTATCCCTTTGTTTTCCCAGTTCAGTGATTGAAAGACATTTTCCAATGTGGCGTTAAAGAGCTTTGGAGATATGGTGTCACCTTGTCTCACTCCCTTTCCAATTTTTATGTGTGTTGTATTTTCAAACAGCCGAATCTTTGCACTTGCGTTTTCATAGATGTTATTAATAATATTAATGTATGCATCTTCAATACCGCAGGATTTCAGAGCCATTGTAACTGCTGATGGTTTCACCGAATCAAAGGCTTTTTCATAATCGATAAAAGCCATGCACAATGGAAGTTCATATTCCCTTGCGCTTTCAATTAGTTCTCTCAGTACGTGGATATGATCTATTGTGCTGTAGCCACTCCTGAATCCAGCTTGTTCTCTCGGTTGAGCCATGTCCAGTGTTACCTTCAAACGGTGTGAAAGAACTTTAGTGAATATTTTATAAGTCACTGATAGGAGGCTGATAGGTGTGTAGTTCCTGAGATCCTCAATGTCACTTTTTTTATGTAGCAGGATCATTGTAGCGTTGTTCCAATCCTCAGGAATCTTCCCTTCATTAAGGCATCCAGTGAAAATTTGGGCGAGTACTGTTTCGATTTCTCCACTTGCTTCTTGTATGATGTCTACAGTAATTCCAACTTCTCCTGGAGCTTTTCCCCGCTTCATGTTCTTGATTGCATGTGCAACTTCTGCTGGAAGGACTGGAAGAACTCTGGTACTGGTACCTTCCATGATGTCTGGAGTACATGCATCATCCTTTTCATATAATTTGGAGTAGAAATCTTTCACTCTTGTCAAAATTTCGCCTCTATTTCTTGTTACAGAACCATCTTTTCTCAGTGCCATTATCTGTTTTCTTCCTTTACTGAGATGTCCCTTTGCTATCTTTAGGCTTTGGTTGTTTTCAATTGCTTTACTCACTAGTTCACAGTTGAATTTCCTTACGTCTTCAGTGATACTTTTTCGTACTGTCTTGCATAGCTCTATGTATTCCACTTTGGAAGTCACATCTTCTTTAGTTGCCCTCATCTTTCTTCTTTTTTGCATCAACATTTTGGTTTTTCCTGATAATTTGTTCACATGCAACTTGTTCTTAGACCCAGCTAATTTTGTTGCTGTTTCCATAAGAGCTTTGGTTACTTTTCTGTTAACTTCAGAAATATCCACTTCTTCCGATGTTAGGTCTTCTAAAGCAGAGAATCTGTTCTTCAGTTCCAACTTGAAGGTATTATGGTGTTTTTTAAGGTTGGCCATGTCAATACATTTTGTTTGTCTTATGAGCTTGCCACGTTCGAGTTAAAGGTTGAGGTGTATCTTACATCTCACCAATCTATGGTCACTACCTGTGTTGAACTTGTTTAGCACACTGCAGTCTTCTACGACGAATTTTTTGTTACACATAATAAAATCAATTTCACTTGTCTCATTTGGATGTCTCCATGTCCATTTCTTGTGCGGCTTTTTCTTGAAAAAGGAGTTCGAGATGAAAAACCCTTCTGCCTCTGCAAACTCAACGAGAGTATTTCCACGCTGGTTTCTGTTGCCATGCCCGAATTTACCTACTGAAGTTTCATTCTGTTGCTGTTGCCCTATTTTTTCATTGAAATATCCCATAATTATCTTCAAATGTTGGTTACCTTTATTATTTAGATAACGAATTTCCTCATAAAATTCTTCAATTTCTTCTTCAGGATGACTTGCGGTGGGTGCATAAGTTTGAATAATCTGAGCCTGGTATCTTTTCGAGAGTTGGATAACGAGTCGTGCAGCTCTGTCAGAGGAACTTTCAACTTCTACAACCTTATCCTTCAGTTTCTTGTTTATTATAAATCCAACACCACTAGTTTTGCCAGTATCTGTCCCACGATAGTAGAAGAGATGTCCACTTTTCAGTTCAACGAGATGATCTTTTCTCCTTACCTCACTTAGCCCGACGATGCCCCACTTGATCCTTTGTAGTTCCTCTTCTAATTTAAGAAGCCTTGAATATATATATATATATATATATATACTAGCTATACCCGGCCCCGCGTAGCTGTGGCACATTGTGGTTGCATGGATGAGAAATGGGAACAAAACAAAGCATACGTTTCATAGAAGTTTAATTTTGCAATACTTGTGGGTATACAATATTTTTTGTTTTTCTATTCTCTGCGTAGATATAAAGGCTATCTGGTTTGCCGACACGGGAACACGCAACATACAGTTGTCCATGTGAGAAGCAATCCGCATCTAAATCTAAACCACACAATTCTAAAGATTGACCTTGAGCTTTATTGATTGCGATTGCCAATCGAATTGAAAATTGCAATCTTTTAAATTGAAATGGTGTATCGGTCGGGATCATGGGAATTCGAGGGATGAGGACATCTTCACCTTCGAAAGGCCCCGTTAAAATCGTTGCTTCCACTACATTTTTCATCAGTTTTTTTAACTGCGAGTCGCGTGCCGTTGCAGAGTTTTGGCTGATTAATATTCCGCAACATGGTAATTGGCACACCTATTTTCAATTTTAATATGTGTGGTGGCATCCCTGGCAGATCAAGTGAGTTCAAAAATTCCGTTGGATAATTAACTACTTCATCTGCTTCCACAACTGTATCTATCGACTTGTATGTAATTTCTTCACTTTGAACGCTGGATTGAATAACATTATTAATTTGATAGACATCTTTATTCTTTGCGGCAAGGATAGCTCGTTCACTGAGCCAATCGTGATTCTTATAATTAATTTGAATATTAGGAAATACTTTTTCGATAAGTTCTTTCGATGTTACTAAATTACAAAAATTATCAGGAAATGATATTCGTCTTGACGTCTCATCGACTGGCAGTTGTCCGTTCCCATAATGTCCAGTAACTGTCGTGAGAATACCTCGGCTGATTGATCATTCTGCAGCTGGACACGCATATTCGTAGTCAACTGCAATGTACGTACGTGTAGCCACAATGTTGAATATTTCAGGCAAGCATTTATTTTGTCCGCTGGTGTCGATAGACAAATTACAGGCAATGTTTGCCTAAAATCTCCTGCGAGCAATATCAATGCATTCCCGAATGGTTAACGTTTCCACGCAAATCTCGCAACGATCGATCAAGAGCTTCAAGCGATTTTTTATGTGCCATCGTGCATTCATCCCAAACAATGAGTTTACATTTTTGTAATACTTTTCCCATACCGGATGCTTTGGAAATATTGCACGTGGGAGTCTCGATGATTCACATGTTTAATGGTAACTTCAGAGCTGAATGAGCAGTCCTTCCACCTGGTAACAATGTCGCAGCTATTCCAGACGAAGCGAGAGCTAAGGCTATGTCGTTTTTATCGAACCGTTGCCAGAATCAATCTGATAAGGAATGTTTTCCCAGTTCCTCCTGGCGCATCCAAGAAGCCCCCCCACCCCACCCCCAACTCCGTCATTTATCATTTGCATTATGCGATCATAAATGCCCTTCTGTTCACACGTTAATTTGGGAATGTTTGATTGGACATATGACTGGAGATCACCGGTGTTGTAACTCTGTTCACGGCGCAAATCCACATCAAATGAAGCAGTCGTAGTTCGGTTGGGTGCTGGCATTCCCAATTGACTAAGAACTTTATTTATTGTCTGGCATTCCCAATTGACTAAGAACTTTATTTATTGTCTTCAATATTTATCAATGTTTCGTTGTAAATGCCTTCTGTAAATTCCATGGTCATATTGGCATTTTCTAGGCGTACTCTATGCAAAATATCCTCATCCATATGCGATCGATATCTTTCCCATAACTCTGTGGGAGATGAAGGGAAGCAAGCGGTCAATATAATTGCGAATAGTGCTCGAATTTGGTTTGGATGTGCAGTGTTGCACGCGTCACTAATACATATATCCCACTGTTGGTCGTTTTCTAATAAATTAAGAGCTTGGCACGCACTGCGGAAAGTGGCATATGTGACGCCGTCAACAATTTTCAATTGCTGGAAAGATCTAGGACCAGGCACATTTACCAACAGCATGCGAAGGAAAAACATTCATCTTGATTAGGATGCACTGTATAAAGTCTACCAATTGTATTTTCTCTGAAAATGCCAGGTTGACCGTCTACTGGCTCCCCTCATCTGAGTCATACGAATGCTTTTTTAGTTACATTTCACGTGTAATAAGAGGGTACTTCTGTGTACATCAGTGTTTTGGCGAAAGCGTCTTCCTGACATAAGGTGAAGAAAGCAGTCAGAGTTGTACCAGGTGGATTAAGGGCTCTTTGTTGCACATTTGCATCTGTGAAATAAACACGCTGTCCATTCTCCAAATGTACTGCTAAGCGAACCACAGCTGGATTGCGTTCATGCATGGGAAATGAAAAAATTCGCCATGCAGCCTCATTGCTGCTTATGTATCTTCCAGCCTGGTATTGTGCAATTTCATCGATAACTCGTACTGCATTTCTGTCACTATTTTCTGGTTGCACACCAAAAACTGCCATATCGCTGCCTTTATTCACATACTTACAGATGTATTTAATCGATTTGACTGAATTGCAATATTCTACGTTTATGTGCGCTTTGTATGTTTTTGACAACAGAGGCGAATATGGGACCACCCAACGGTTGTCTACATCAATATCACCATTTTGCATGTGTATAGTTGCCGAATTCCCGCCATCTTCAGTTGATCGTCTCCTATACTGAGGATATCCATCGTCTCCTGTTACTGTGTTGGCTGCGAATGCTCGAGGATATTGCTTAGAACATTTCCCGTCTACCATGCATGGTGAATTCGGATTTAGTGTACCGCATGGTCCATGTATCATGTTTTTGATAACAACTGCATGCAAATCCTTCTCGACGTCTGCCCATGGAATCTCAGCGCATATCACATCGTCGATTTAGTCTGGTTATTTTATCGTATAGCCAGAATAGTATATGCGCATGTGGCAATCCTCTCTTTTGCCATTCTACTGAATACATCCAGCAGCGCACAGATCCAAACACTTCATGTTTCACAATGAAATCCATCAGCGACTTAAGCTTTTGTCTGAAAACATGTGCTGTGATGTCATGCCTATCCACGGATGATTGCCCAGGAAGTAACAGCCGCTGTATCTCGTCCCAAGCTGGATTGCACGTGAAGGTGATAAATAAGTCTGGACGCCCGTAATGACGAACATATGCCATTGAATCTTGAGCATATTCCTGCATGTGACGTGGACTGCCTATGTATGAAGATGGCAAAATAGTAAGCTTTCCAACGTTGGTTGTATTACCGTCATTCACAACTGCATCTCGCAAATGAATGTATTCTTCAGAGCGGAGTTTGGTCTTATTCAAACGAAGAAATAGCAAACGCTCCGTTTCAATTTTCGTATACATATCCACAATGTACTGGTGAAACAACTGACGGCATTTCAAAATATAATTGTCCTCGTTCCTCCGAATCATTAAGCGGTAGGCGTAAAAGTTCGTTGCGCTGCCCTTTTTATTAATTTCTGCACCATTCACTGGGTTTATCATTAAAATGATATCCATCGGCACCATCCCAGAAGATAACTGGATATTGCAAAGCATCGTAACAACAATGAGTTTCTGTGACGTTTATCAATTGATCGTTTCTTCGATGGAGAACAATATCTCTAGGTTGGAACTGATCTCCGACTATGACAATTGCTACTCCGTCTATAGTTGGAGCATTATATCTTCGGGCATGTTCTCCAGCGGGCGTTTTGTCGGCGTGAATGACAATCTTGTGGGTATCTGATGGCATCATATCCATTGCCGTTTTGAACAAATGCACCAAATTGTTCTTTTCGTGAAGGAGCTCCTGTAGTTGCAAAATGATGGATCTTCTTAGCGAGGTATGTATTCCACAACGTGCATGGACTTCATCTCTATCATCACCGATGAAGTACATTTGAAGGAATTTATCACTATCTCGGAACGGGAGCAGGGAGCCAGCTTTGTGATATATTTGTCCTTTGATTTTAAAAGTTGGCATGAATTGAGCAGTCACAATTTCCGCACCAAATGACGTCATTTGGAAGCAAGAGTTATATTTCCTGATGTTCGATAGGAAATGCTTCGATTCAGCGGTAGATCCAGCAAGTAGAGTTTTCAACGGCTCTGGTGGTGCTTCAAGTTGAGGCAATTTAATTTTTCCGCCAGCGCAACACATCCCATTCGTTTCATTATTGAACTTTAGAGCCTGGCAGTAGGTACAGACATGACTCATCTGGCCAATGACAACATGCGGACTTGAACTATAATCAACAGCTGGATTGTACCGGAATGCAAGACGATTGTATTGCAGAATCAGATCTACTGTTCTTTGGGTACGCGTTTCAGCTATCCTCGACGCCTCGCGTTCATTCCGTTGAGAACGAACCAAATCTGTTGCTGCAGAACGCGACTGCCGTGCTCGCAATCGTGCATCCTCAAGCCTGGCTGCTCGTCTTTCTGCTGGTTCCGTGTTACGCATCTGGATGGTGCTTAGTCTGTTCCTCTCTCGTACGTATGCCCGCTCTTCCTCAGTCATATTCGAAAGCCGTCTTCTCGATCCTTCTGTGTGGCGAGTGCGACGACCCAAATTCGTTTTTTTTGCGAGGCATTATTTCGGTTTTCACTGGAACAGAAGGAAGAGATAAGATTATAACCTCTTATGGCTCTCACAGCTCTAGGTTGAAAACCATGAGAGATAAGAGACAAAACATAACCTCTACTTACGATTTGGCGAACGGCGCAGCTCAATCACGACACGATCACCTAGTATGGAGAGTGTTCCCCTGGCTTCCGGCAGATGGCGCGTTTGCTGGTACACAGCTGACTGTTGAAAAAGCTGTTTTCTCGCGGTCACGGGTATGTTACTGACGCGAAAAATAGATAAAAACAACACGATCACCTAGTATGGAGAGTGTTCCCCTCGCTTCTGGCAGATGGCGCGTTTGCTGGTACACAGCTGACTGTTGAAAAAGCTGTTTTCTCGCTGTCGCGGGTATGTTACTGACGCGAAAAATAGGTAAAAACAACACGATCACCTAGTATGGAGAGTGTTCCCCTCGCTTCTGGCAGATGGCGCATTTGCTGGTACACAGCTGACCGTTCAAAAACCTTCGACCATATATACTGATAGACTGCGCATGGCATCAAAATTTCTGGCTCCAATATCGCAAGCCACGAAATCACGTGACTTCGGGCAAAAAGATGGTTAACTCGTGCTGTGCTCATCATGAATTTTAGGAGTTTCTTTTTTAGAATTCCATTACGACTTTTCATTCGTGAATACATTTATTATGCTCTGATGCAGCTATTGCCAGTGCGCAGTCCATTAGTATATATGGTCGAAGGAAAAAGCTATTTTCTCGCGATTGCGGGTATGTTACTGACGCGAAAAATAGATAAAAACAATCTTTGAAGCGGGTTGTATATCGTGTCAAAATTTGAGCTCAATCGGTGCAGAACTTTCGAGTTTTTGAAGCGTACACAAACCAACTTAACATTTATATATATATATAATCTCATTGTGATTTCATGTAATTAATTTTTAAAATTTTGAAAAATAGTCGTTTTTTGGCTGGCATAAACTTTTTCACTTGAATTTCTCAAGTTCTATAAAGCCTAGAAAGTTGTTCGACCCGGGTTATTCCATGCCAAATCAACCAAAATATTTCAATATTCAACCTGACCATCTCAGGTTTCAATGAAACCTTCAGTGATCATTCTCCCTAATGATATAAATGAGAATATATTTAAAAAAAAAAAATTTTATCTCATTGGGTTTTCATGTAAATAATTTTTATAATTTTTGAAAAAATAGTCATTTTTTGGCTTTAATAAACTTTTTCAATCTTTATTTTCTCAAGTTCTGTAAGGCCTAGAAAGTTGTTTTACCCCTCATTTTAAAGAGAATTTCATAAGTTTTAATTTGATATGCAACTTAACTATGCTTGGTGAAAAAAAATTTTAATTTAAAAATACAAATTTCAAGATATTTTTTCAAAATGTTTAAAAAACTTTTGTAATATTATAAGCTTTAAATCCTGAAACTTTTAGAGTGAGATTTCAATGGGATCAGGAGTTATGGTACCAATGGCATTGTTTTTGTAAGGTAAAAAAAATACACTGGCTATAAAGTAACCAATTTACATTAGGGTCTATATTACAGATAAGGATTTACTAAACCCTACAGACAAATTAGGGATAGCATGTGAGTAAATAGTCTGCTAATCACAGGTGTTCTGGCACAAGCCTATACAGACTTGTCTGATTCATGTTCTTGCAGGAGTGTGACTCATGCCCACTCTAGCTCAACTTTTGCTTAGTTTCCTCTAAGATCTCAGTGAGTGAACAGTTAGGTGTTGCCAGTGTTACTTAAAGTGTTTCACATAAAAATATGATTTTTATAAGGTAATAGTTTTTTTCAGTGGAAGTGAAATAAGTGTTGTGTGTTTGTTAAGTAATAAGTTCAACCATTTTTAACAGCTTTGTTTGGAACAACTAGGCCTCTCTCCAGTTCAAAAGTAGTCAGTTCTATTTAGTCTTAAAGGCCTATTATTATATAAGATATTTTTTTTATTGTTTCAGACAATTGTACTATTGTTTATAATTTTAACTTTACTCTATTATTAGGACTGACAATATGGGTGAACCTAGTATATCAAAACATTTTTTGGTATATTGTTGTAAACCCATTTAAGAAACCTGGTCATAACTGGGTCATTCTATGTGAAATCATCAAGGGTGGGTTGCTTGACCAATTTATATTTTTTTAATATTCCCATCGTAGTTAGTACCATTAGTGAGTAGACCAAAACAATTTTTAGTTATTTTTTTTATCTGCCGCCATTTTGGATCTACACCTATTTTTACCTGCCAAGGGCAAAAATTAGGGTTTTCAAGGGTTCTCGGAAATGGCTGTTTCTCAATAACTACTTGAGATAACTAAATAAACCTTTTACCCCCGAAAGTAGACATTTTGAGGTTTCATAAAAGGTACTTACTTCAAATGTAGCTTTTAATCTAACCAGATGAAAATGGACTTATGTTCAGCACATGCGATTCACAGAATCGCCATTTTTAGGAAGCTGTAACTCAGGAAGGGCTTAAAAAACCACAAACTAAAACTTTTTCCTTACCAACTATGGATACGTAGGTTTTAGCTTATTAAGAAAAAAATCATGTTTTTTTAAACCCCTTGCTAAAATGTTTTAACCCTTAAGTTGCCAAATTTGCAAAAAAATGCAGATTTCAAGGTCAAATATCTTAAAAGGGGCAATCTGCAAAAAATCTGAAATTTTTTGTGTGAACTCACCTATTGGTACCCCCTTCAATGATATGAATTTCATTTTGTGGTTCAGCTGGGTTTCTGAATTATAAGGACTCAAAATGTTGTAAACAAAACCTCTACAACAAAAGCAATAACACATTTTGGTCTTTATTCTGAGTAAATATTATATACATACAGATTTATTATACTTTAAAATATGATATTTTGAGCTGAAACTAGTGGTCAGTCAGGCTGCACCAAGAAGATTTTGAACTGCAAAAAAAAAGGGGGTGGATTTATTTAAAAATATTTTCTTTTTTCTGCTACCTTCCTGTGTGATGATTCCCAGGACACGATCGAATTGCATCAGTATGACATTTCAATATGTTGTACACACACCCCCCCCCCAAATTTATTTACCTTAAAATATATGTTTTTTAATTTTATAATTTAACCTTACATTACTAGTCAATAAGTAATGTACTTCAGTCTCTAAGCACCTAAATGAAGCAAAACTGAAACGAAAATGAAGCACAAACCTAAACTAAAACAAAGCAGACCAAAACCAAAACTAAACAGACCTGAAAACCAAGCAAACTTAAACTGAAACCACAATTGGGAATCCTTATCATAAATGTGTATCTATTCATTTAGCCAGTAAGTGCTCTTTTGTCAGTGACTTAAAATTAGTTATACATGGTGATTCTGGATTTTAGTGAGTTATATAAAATGGAGCCACTTTCCTAGGATTGCATATGCAGGTTAACTTTTAAGACTGCAAAAATGCAGTGTTCTCTGGGTATATTTTTGGATGAAAATTGTGAAAATCAATGTTACGGAATTTTAAAAATTCAACCAATTAATGAATTCCAAGACTGATGTCAACCTTTTAAAATAAGGGTTCATTGTGATGACATTTCCACTCTTTGTACATATCACTTCCAAAAGTATGTTTGCAGGTACAGACACTGATTTGGGAGAGTATGCTGTGATCCTTTGTCATATCACAAGAAAATTGTAAGAAGCAATTGAGAGAAATAACTGTGGAACTTAGTAAAAGTGGCCTTCATTGTCTCTTATTCCAGGGAAATCTGTATGCTGTACTTGCTATAAAAAACCTTCAAGTGAAACGATTGAAGACTAAATTCACATTGAAGATGCAGTGCCTTTCACTACACCAGAAGTGTTTTAGAAGAAATTAATAGAGCTGGAACTGCTCTGGGTTTATCACTAGTTAAAATTCGGAAATTGAGTGACAAAAAGAAACATTTAGAGGTTAAAAGAACATTGAAAAATTTTCAACAGCTGTCCAGAAAAAACTGTCAGACTCGTTTCAGATGCAAGAGGGTCAAGTCCATTGATGAAGTGGAAAAAGTCGGTAAAGATAATGAAACTGCACTTGCAGACATTGAGTATTTAGTCCAAAGCATTAAACACTGGCTTAAAAAGTTGTAACAGAAATTCTGAAAAAATTAGTTATCAGTGTTGTTCCTTATAGCTGGTCCATAAAGAAAACTATACAAGAGTTAGGTGTAAATACGTATTTAGTAAGAAAAGCACGGGGCCTAATTGAAACACATGGTATCATTCCAGTGGTAAATATTCACAAGCGTGGTAAACAACTATTGAAAGAAACTGTGGACTTAGTTGTAAATTTTTATAAAAGTGATGAAATCAGCAGGATGTGCCCTGGAATGAAAGACACTAAATCAGTTTGTTTAGAAGATGGAACCAAGCAGGTAAAACAGAAACGGCTTATACTGTGTAATTTAAAAGAAGCTTATGAGAAATTCAAATTTGAACATCCAACCGTTATGATAGGATTTTCTAAATTCTGCATGCTACGCCCAAAATGGTGTGTTCTTGCTGCACCTAATTGGCACACATTCAGTTTGCGTCTGCTCCACTCACCAAAATGTCAAGTTGATGGCGAGTGCTGTACAGTTACGTGATTTTAGAGATTTTATTTCTAAAGCAGTTTGTGATATTGCAAATGAAGACTGCATGTTTGGATTATGCACAAAGTGTCCAGGAGTTTAAGTTCTCAGGGAAGAGTTCAACCCTGAGTATGAAGATGAGCTGATAACGTTAATACAAGCAATGGGTCACAACTGACCACTGCAAACTTGTAACACTTGTTGAACCGTATGATGATTTTAAAGAAAATTTCCTTACCAAACTTCAAGATTTGAAAAGCCACCATTTTATTGCAAAAAGTCAGTCGAATTTTTAAAAAATGAAAACTTGAAAAGGGATGAATGCATAGTCATTGGGGATTTTTCTGAAAATTACACTTTCATCGTACAGGATGAAATTCAGAGTTTCCATTGGCTTAATTCCCAAGCAACAGTTCATCCTTTTTGCATCTACTACAGAGATGAAAATGGGGAATTGTTTTGTAAAAGTGTGTGCTTCCTAAGTGACTGTCTAATTCACAATACGGCTGCTATTTATACTTTTCAAAAGAAGCTGATAGCTCTTGTGCAATCTCTAAATGGAAGCATGAAAAAAGTTATTTATTTTTCAGATGGGTCTGTAGCCCAATACAAAAACAGGAAAAATTTTGCTAACTTGTGCAAACACAAGGAAGACTTTGATTTAGATGCGGAGTGGCACTTCTTTGTCACAAGTCATGGTAAAGGCCCCTGTGATGGTATTGGTGGGACTGTAAAAAGACTTGTAGCAAAAGCAAGCCTTCAAAGAACAACAAAAGATCACATTTTAATAGTTAAAGACATGTATGACTTGTGAAAAGAAAATAACTGGAATTAATTTTTTTTTTTTTAATTGACCAAGAAGTGATTAGTAAGAAGATGGAAAGCTCACAAAGCGGTTTTCTGAAGCTCGACCAGTGCCTACACAAGGAAACCATAGTTTTGTTCCAAAGGATGGCACTACTTTGGTTATCAGCAGAACCTCATCTTTCCCAGACAAGCATAACTTCATGTTAAAGATACTTAATGAAGATGAAGTTAATATAAAAAATATCAAGGAGAGAGATAACATTGTATGTGCTTACAGGGGGAAATGGTTTGTAGCTCGGGTTGAAGAACTGTCGAAAAAAATTAACATCTGGGCTAAGTTTTACAATCCAAGTGGGCCTTCTACAACTTTCAGTATGAAAGAAAATGCAGAAAAGGTTTAGATTATGATGCAAAATGTACTGGCCAAGTTATCACCTCTTGAATTTACTGTTACAACATCAACCGGGCGGAAGCACAGTATTACCCAAGAAAAGAACACTGAACTCTTAAGTTAATGTCTTACTCAAAAACGCCATTTTGAAAAAAACCCACTAAAAATCAAAATTGCAAAACTTTACCCTTTTGATGTGTCATGTGGTAGCCAGTAACTTGGAGGGGGAAACTAACTTCTATTTCCAAAATTAAAAAAAAAAAAAAAAGACTTGTAAATGTTTTTATACAATACAAGCATACCAAAGATTTCTATAAATACAATTACATATTTTAATTACCTTTACTTTGTGCTTATGATCGTAACACGAAATTTGAAAACTTGCTGGATGCACCAGACTGCTTAAGGTAAGCTCAAAATTTTAGCAAAAAATTTTTTAAAATAATAAATCTAATAATTGTGCTTAATTGTATTTTTAATGATACAACGTAAGCTCAAAATTTTAGCAAAAATTTTAAAATAATAAATCTAATAATTGTGTTTAAGTGTTTTTTAATGATATGTATATAATATTTGCTCAGAAACACGACATAAATGTATGTTATTGTTTTTGTGAGAGAGGTTTGTTTTACAACATTTTGAGTCCTTATAATAAATTCAGAAACCCAGCTGAACCACAAAATGAAATTCATATCATTGATAGGGTACCAATAGGTGAGGTTCACACAAAAAATTTCAGATTTTTTGCAGGTTGCCCCTTTAAAGATATTTGACCTTGAAATCTGCATTTTTTGCAAATTTGGCAACTTTAGGGTTAAAAAAATTTAGCAAGGGGTTTAAAACATGATTTTTTTTTTCTTAATAAGCTAAAACCTACCTATCCATAGTTGGTAAGGAAAAAGTTTTAGTTTGTGGTTTTAAGCCCTTCCCGAGTTACAGATTCCTAAAAATGGCGATTCTGTGAATTGCATGTGCTGAATATAAGTCCATTTTCATCTGGTTAGATTAAAAGCTACATTTGAAGTAAGTACCTTTTATGAAACCTCAAAATGTCTACTTTCGGGGGTAAAAGGTTTATTTAGTTATCTCAAGCAGTTATCGAGTAGCAGCCATTTCCGAGAACCCTTAAAAACCCTAATTTTTGCCCTTCTCGGCAAGTAAAAATAGGTGTAGATCCAAAAAGGCGGCAGACTAAAAAAAACTAAAAATTGTTTTGGTCTACTCACTAATGGTACTACTATCTACGATGGGAATATAAAAAATATAAATTGGTCAAGCAACCATTTATTCTGAAATTTGCTGATTTCACGTGGAATGACCCAATTATTATAAGAAACAATTGAGATCTGTAAATGAAAATATTTTGAGACATAATGCCAATTTACATGAAGGTGACAAGATATGTGATGGGTGTCTTAAAGCTTTACTAAAGCTTCCCGAGATTTTAAACTGAGCATTCCAGAAGGCTTGCATTCAGACAGCTCAGAATCACAAGACCATTTGAGTGTTCTTGAAGTACCAGTTCAAAATACATTGTCAACTCCAGAGAAAAAAAGAGGCAATTGAAGCTTTGAACAAAAGTCTGACTGCTATCGAAGAAACACCTATTAAAAGAAAACGTTTGATTGAAAAAAAATACCCAGAAGCAAAGATTTAAAAAGTGATGGCAGCTTTTCGAACAAAAGTACTCAATCTAAATCCAGGTACCACTAAATCTGACGCTGCAAAAAAAATTATGACAATGAAATTATTAATCAATTGAAAGAAAAGTTCAATGCTACTACAGACAAAAGTGTTAGAATGCAGGTTCTAAGTTGCACTTCCCAAAAGCTGGACTCAAAAAAAAAATTTGAAACTGAATTTGGAGTGTCTAATTTTACTGCTAGAAAGGCAAAAACAGTGTTAAATGAAAAAGGTATAATGTCATCCCTTGACCCAAAGCCTGGAAAGAACATTGGACCCTGCAACAGTAGCAATAGTCAAAGAATTCTATCAAAATTATGAGGTCAGTTGTCAAACGCTAAAGATCCAGACTTACAAATTTTGCTAGTAGACATTGGCCACCAAGACCAAAATTGTTAGTGGCCATAAAAAAAAAAACTCAGTGACCAAACTTTGAAAAAAAAATCAAATTATATATTTCATACTTAAATTATTTTTATAAAATTGCTTAGTATAACATCAGTATGTTTTATTTTGCATATTTCAGTTATAGCATTCTTAAAAGTTGAAACTGAAGTAATAAAACAATGCAGGAGAGTGGGAACATTGCGCTGGGAGGGAAGTGCGCTTACGGGAGAAATCTTTGCAACGTCCAACTTCCGGTTTTGGAAATTTTCCCGCTATTTTCAAGCTGAAATACAAATATTTATGCAGTTAAATATTACTTAACAATAATACTGGGTAGAGGCAACATCGCGAGAAAAAAGGAATTACGTTTGCGGAAAAAATTTGAACGCCGTCGACCCTTCGTTTTAGAAATTTTCGTAAAGATGGAATTCCGTCCTCCGACGAACATCCCCTGTATCCCCCCCCCCCCATTGTGCTCACTGGTTCATTGATCTCACGAATTACCAAAATAATAACGAAAAAGGCGGAGTTCCTCGATTTCGCGGAAGAATCTGATGTCTGAGATTACGGGGAAATTTCTGCACAGTCTAACCTCCGTTTTCGCACATTGTTGCCTAGTTTCAAGCTGAAATATTTTTACGCAATAAAATCATATTTAACAATAAAACTTTACACTAAGGCAACATCGGGGAAAAAAAAAAAATTACGATTACTGTAACTCCATTCAACTACCGTTTTCGAAAGTTTTGAGACACGAAATACCGTCTCCAAACGGACTACCCCACACCCACCCACCCGCAAATTGTCTTCAGTTTTAAGCTGATCCTGAAAACGATCTAAATGACAAAAAAAAAAAACGCGGAATTCCACGAGTCCGCTTAAGAATCTCATGCATATAATAAAACAATAAAATATTTTTAAAAAAATGAAAATTCGTGGAATCCATAGTTTTGACAGCGAGGTCCGTAGTCGCCAACTAAATCCGTAGAAACTACGGACATTCCGTAGTAGTTCGCAGGTATGGAAATATTATTACAGTACTACCTCGAAAATCCGGACTATGCCGATTCCGAATTTTAGAATTTTCCTATGAAATATGCAGAGGCTTTCAGCGAACATTCACTATAAATAATAAAAAGAAAATGCCAAACTTCTAAAGTTTTCATCGGATTTTGACGAAATTTCACATGGGAGTTTATTTTGACATGTCTTGGTTACTGTTAAATTTGCATTAAGTTATTTAAAAAAACTGGAGAATTTTTTTAAAATAAAAATTTCTCCCAGTTGGACTTTTCCGACACAGACGTTGAGCTGTCCAACAACGGCTTTCATCCCCACCGCAACCTCGTTCACCTACGATGAACCATC
This sequence comes from Macrothele yani, assembly GCA_039090855.1. NCBI lineage: Eukaryota > Metazoa > Arthropoda > Arachnida > Araneae > Macrothelidae > Macrothele > Macrothele yani. The sequence continues at coordinate 12,736,784 of CM076996.1, forward strand.
CGCCTTGGCGCATTCTTTGTGATAAAAAAAAGACTAAGCTGCCATCTGATGCTGACCTTGGCTACGTATAATGGACGCTCCCTATCTTCTGATTCAAGGCTTCTTGAATTGGAAGAGGAACTACAAAGGATCAAGCGGGACATATTCGGGCTAAGTGAGGTAAGGAGAAAAGGAGAAGATCTCATTGAACTGAAAAGTGGACATCTCTTCTACTATCGTGGGACATATACTGGCAGAACTAGTGGTGTTGGATTTATAATAAACAAGAAACTGAAGGATAAAATTGTAGAAGTTGAAAGTTCCTCTGACAGAGCTGCACGACTGGTTATCCAACTCTCGAGAATATACCAGGCTCAGATTATTCAAACTTATGCGCCAACCACAAGTCATCCTGAAGAAGAAATTGAAGAATTTTATGAGGAAATTCGTCATATAAATAATAAAGGTAAGCAACACTTGAAGATAATTATGGGAGATTTCAATGCAAAAATAGGACAACAGCAACAGAATGAAACTTCAGTAGGTAAATTCGGTCACGGCAACAGAAACCAGCGTGGAAATACTCTCGTTGAGTTTGCAGAGGCAGAAGGGTTTTTCATCTGGAACTCCTTTTTCAAGAAAAAGTCACACAGGAAATGGACATGGAGACATCCAAATGGGACGACAAGTGAAATTGATTTTATTATGTGTAACAAAAAATTCATCATAGAAGATTGCAGTGTGCTGAACAAGTTCAACACAGGTAGTGACCACAGATTGGTGAGATGTAAGATGCACCTCAACACTAAACTTGAACGTGACAAGCTCATAAGACAAACAAAATGTATTGACATAACCAACCTTAAAAAACACCATAATACCTCCAAGTTGGAACTGAAGAACAGATTCTCTGCTTTAGAAGGCCTAACATCGGAAGAAGTGGATATTTCTGAAGTTAACAGAAAAGTAACCAAAACTCTTATGGAAACAGCAACAAAATTAGCTGGGTCTAAGAACAAGTTGCATGTGAACAAATTATCAGGAAAAACCAAAATGTTGATGCAAAAAAGAAGAGAGATGAGGACAACTAAATAAGATGTGACTTCCAAAGTGGAATATATAGAGCTAAGCAAGACAGTACGAAAACGTATCACTGAAGATGTAAGGAAATTCAACTGTGAACTAGTAAGGAAAGCAATTGAAAACAACCAAAGCCTAAAGATAGCAAAGGGACATCTCAGTAAGGGAAGAAAACAGATTATGGCACTGAAAAAAGAAGTAGAGGCGAAATTTTCACAAGAGTGAAAGATTTCTACTCCAAATTATATGAAAGGGATGATACATGTACTCCAGACATCATGAAAGGTACCAGTACCAGAGTTCTTCCAGTCCTCCCAGCAGAAGTTGCACATGCAATCAAGAACATGAAGCGGGGAAAAGCTCCAGGAGAAGATGGAATTACTGTAGACATCATACAAGAAGCAAGTGGAGAAATCGAAACAGTACTCACTCGATGCCTTAATGAAGGGAAGATTCCTGAGGATTGGAACAACGCTACAATGATCCTGCTACATAAAAAAGGTGACATTGAGGATCTCAGGAACTACAGACCTATCAGCCTCCTATCAGTGATTTATAAAATTTTCACTAAAGTTCTTTCACACCGCTTGAAGGTGACACTGGACATGGCTCAACCGAGAGAACAAGCTGGATTCAGGAGTGGCTACAGCACTATAGATCATATCCACGTACTGAGAGAACTTATTGAAAAAGCGAGGGAATATGAACTTCCATTGTGCATGGCTTTTATCGATTATGAAAAAGCCTTTGATTCGGTGAAACCATCAGCAGTTACAATGGCTCTGAAATCCTGCAGTATTGAAGATGCATACATTACTATTATTAATAACATCTATGAAAACGCAAGTGCAAAGATTCGGCTGTTTGAAAATACAACACACATAAAAATCGGAAAAGGAGTGAGACAAGGTGACACCATATCTCCGAAGCTCTTTAATGGCACATTGGAAGATGTCTTTCAATCACTGAACTGGGAAAACAAAGGGATAAAGATTAATGGAGATTATCTAACCCACCTTTGTTTTGCTGATGACATAGTCATTTTTGCAACTACCTCATCAGAGCTGCAGAGTATGATCCAGGAACTTGATGACAAGAGTAAAGAAGTGGGATTAAAAATGAACTTTCAGAAGGCAAAAGTGATGTTCAATGCTTTTACAAGAAATGAAGATTTATCGATTGATGGAGAAAAGCTGGAGATAACAGACACGCACGTTTATCTTGGACAGCAGATATCAAGTGAGGGTCACATTGGTGAAGAAATTAATCGGCGTACAAAACTTGCCTGGAGAGCTTTTGGAAGACACAGCATAATTTTCAAGAGCAATATGTCATTATGTCTTAAAAGAAAAGTGTTTGATCAATGCATCCTTCCAGTGCTTACGTATGGTGCAGAGATGTGGACCTTAACTAAAAGAGACATACAAAGGCTGCAGACAACTCAAAGCAGCATGGAGAGGCGCATGCTTGGTGTAACCAGGAGAAATAAGAAGAGGAACTCGTGGATCCGAAAAATGACAAAGAGTGGAAGACATCATGATCAGAGTAAAATCCCTGAAATGGCAATGGGCTGGACATACTGCCAGAAGGACAGACCATCGATGGACAGCTGAAATTTTAGATTGGATTCCAAGGGATAGGAAAAGACCCAGAAGAAGACCACATGGGAGATGGGTGGATGAAATTCGAAAGTATGGGGGAGTGACATGGAGGAGACTGGCATAAGACAGACCGTTGTGGAGGAAACTTGGGGAGACCTTCGTGCTTCGTCCAGCAGTGGATTGATAATGGTTGACAATGATGATGATGACCCTGACCAGAGAATTGAAATTTCTACATTTTGTGAGCTTCGTCTCCAAGCATTGTGTTCTTGCTGAGTCCAGTGGGACACATTATGTGTACGTTTGCACAATACATCAGAATGCCAAATTAATGATGGCTCGGTGTAAAATGCCTGAATTGACAAATGGTGAACTCCCGATTAAAACATACAAAGATGTAATAAGCAATATAATTTGAAAAACGCCAACATCTAAATGTTACTTTGCAAATTGTGTTAATTGCCCAGGAAGTGATTATTTGAAGGCTCGGTTTGAAGAAGCTTTTGAGCTTTATAGCATTGAAAATGTGAGTTTCAAACAATGGATGCAGAATGATAACAAGTGTGTCCTGGAAACTCTTATAAAACCAACAGAAGAGTTTTGGGATCATTTGTTTCAGAGTTTGCCAAAACTTTTAAGACATTCTTTCATTGCTACTCAACAGTCTTCCTATTTGCAACATTTGAAAGAAAATCTAACTCAAAACCAATGCATTGTACTTTGTGATTTTGCTGAAAATTATGCATTTGTGCTTCAAGATTCTGCAAAAGGCTTTCATTGGAACAATGCTCAAGCAACAATACATCCGTTTGTTATATACTACGTTGATGAGGAAACCAAAAAGTTGGCGCACCTGAGCTTAGTTATTCTTTCTGATTGTATGGTGCACGATACAGTTGCTGTTCATTTGTTTCAACGCCTCATGATTGACTTTCTTAAACAGAATCTACCCCATAAACCCGAAAAGCTGAATTACTTTTCAGATGGAGCACCATCACAGTACAAAAACAAATCAAACTTTCTCAATCTCTGCCATCATGAGAAAGATTTTGGCATCAAGGCGGAATGGAACTTCTTTTCATCGTCACATGGAAAAAATGCATGTGATGGTGTCGCAGGAACTGTTAAACGATTAGCGGCATTGGCCAGTCTACGAATGGTCTACAATGATCAAATTATGACCCCTCGCCAACTTTATGATTGGGCTAAGAAAATATCGTCAACATCAGTTTTTTGTATTCCACTACAGACGAATACGAGGCAGAGGAAAAGACACCTTGAAGAGTAGTTTTGAAGCAGCAACAACAATAAAGGGTACTCAACAATGTCACAGTTACAGTCCTGTGAATGAGACTAGTTTTAGTGAAAAGCTACTCACATTTTCAGAAGAATCAAGTGTAGAAATAGTTCCAGCTGATGACACTGATGATCTGGACATTAATGACATTGTTGACTTTGTTACATGCCAATACTCAGATAAGTGGTGGTTAGGTTGTGGGTTAGGAATAGAAGGAGATGAAGTAAAAATAAGTTTTTTTGGAACCACATGGCCCTTCTCCATCTTTCAAATACCCACAATTTACTGACATACTAGTTGTGCATAAAAGTGAGGTTTTAACAAAAGTTGATCTTACAACAGCTACAGGAAGAGTTTATCGACTTACAGACTCAAACCAAAAAGGCAAACAAGAAATTATTTGTTAAATTAAGAACTAAGAGGTCGCTATTTTGGCGTAACTACAACTCTGAGTGCTAACTAAAAAAAAACTTTTATTAATTTCACCAGGTAAAACTTTTAGCCTGTTGGGACTATCCTCCCCTTGTTTTATGTGTATTGGTATGATGTATTATGTAGATTTTAAAACTCACGTGTCTGTTATCATGTAAACACACTAAAACAATAATTATAATCCATTATTGCTTGTACAGTAACTAAGTTTTTTGCCATAGCTCCCGATCCTATTGAAATCCCACTCTAAAAGTTTCAGGATTTAAAAGCTTATATAACAAAAAAACTTTTTTTTCAAAAATTTAAAAAACTTTAAAAATTTATTTTTGTTTTTTAATTTAAAAAAAAATTTCACCAAGCATAGTCAAGCTGCATATCAAATTAAAACTTATGAAATTCTCTTTAAAATGAGGGGTCAAACAACTCTCTAGGCCTTAAAGAACACTAAAACCCAATGAGATAAAAAAATTTTAAACCTATTCTCATTTATATCATTAGGGAGAATGATCCCTGAAGGTTTCATTGAAATCTAAGATGGTCAGGTTGAATATTGAAATTTTTTGGTTGATTTGACATGGACCCATCAATAGAAATTCAAAAGGGTGACAGCATGTTTAGGAATATACAGGTGGACAAAAGTGATGCAAATATGACCCTTTCCATCTCAATTCAGGCTGAGTGTGTCAGTTGATCAATTTGTTTTGAAAAAATTATGGTAGCTACTCTTAATAGAGAGAGGTTATGCTACTCTTAATAGAGGTATAAAGTACTGCAAAAAGATTTTTCATAAAAAAATAAATTTGGTCGAGCTACAGCATTTTTAAAATAGGCTAAAAATGCACCTGAGATGAAAATCATGTGAAATGCCAAATTTTTAGATGTACACTGCTCCTGAACTATAACTTGAATCTATTGAACTGGCCTTTTTTAAGTACACAGAAATTGATCACAGGACTGTTGCCAGATGGCAAAAAAAAAAAATTATATTTGTTGCAACAAATTTTATTTCTACAAATTTAAGATTTTTTTTCTCAGTAATTTTATTTTTACCCTGTGAAGTGATGCATGCAACTCAAAATTAATTTTTTAAATATACAAAATTTCAAAAAATCAACATTTTTGAATTACAATATCTCAAAACCCCCATTTTTAAGAATTCTGCAACTCTGGCCAAATAATGCCTGAATGGTAGGTAGTACTGGGGGAATCATGTTACTGGATTTTTGCCTTGAAATTTTCCTATAATTTTTTTTAAAATGCACCTCTCTCCTGCTCAAGCCTTACGCTTGCATTATTAAGAAAAACAAAACTTCAAAAGATATTTCTGAAAAGTTTACCTGAGTATATATTCTAAATTGCAGTGTCATCTATATTTTAAAATCATTATTTTTAATAATTGTCACCTATGTCATACCTGCCTACTATTGTGGAATGTCCTTAGTTTAGACGGATTTAATTGTTTGATTACGGAACTCACTGCCGAAACTACGGATTCTATGAATTTTCATTTTGTTTAATTTTTTATTTATTTTATTTTGCTATTACGAAATAACACAAAATACTGTCTGGGGGGGGGGGGGCAGTATTTCATGTTTCAAGACTTACAAAAATGGTAGTTAAACGAAGTAAAAAATGTTGCCCTAATCTTATTTTTTTCTCTCTTGATGTTGTGTTTGTGTCCACTATTCCTGTTAAATGTCATTTTAAATCAGTGTATACCTACAGAGAATTTGGGCGGAGGGGGGTCTTTTTCTGTCTGGTGGTGGTATTTCGTGTTTCAAAACTTCCAAAAACGGTAGTTAAACGGAGTAAAGATTTTTGCTGTAGTCGTAATTTTTTTTCATTTGTGTCCAGTAGTCTTGTTAAATATCATTTTATTGCAAAAATGTTTGTATTTCATCTTGAAACTGTAGGCAGCAATTTGCGAAAACGAAAGTCAGATGGCGCGAAAATTTCCATGTGATCTTTTTTTCACGAATTAGAGGTATTCCGCCATTTTCATTATTTTGGTCATTTGCGATATCGATGCACAAGTGAACAGAAATTTTTTGGGGTGCTGGTGGCGACATGGGGAGGGAGTTCGTCAGGGGGGCCAGAATTAATTTTTACAAAACTTTCGAAAATGGAAGGTCAATGGAGTTCAGATTTGTTTCGTAATTTCTCCAGTATTATTGTTAAATAACATTTTACTACATAAATATTTGTATTTCAGTATTAATATTCTCAAAGTTAACCATTTACCTAAAATAGTTTTGATATCATGCACTCATTCATGGTCCTCGGGCCGAAAGTTCTTTCAGCGTGATGGACGAAATTGTTATCGGAGGGCATAAAAAGGGAGGTGGGGGAGAAAAGCGACAATGGGGAAATAGGGAGAGAAAGACATCAGCAGAAAGAAAAAATTAAGTAATGGATGCTGTGCAGCTACAGAGTCAACAAAAGACAAACTGACAGTGTCTGCATTCTTGCTGTGCATTTTGATTTTTCACCCAGTTAAACCTTTTTTTTCCTTCTTTGGTCTCATCTTGTCATAAACTGCAATGTCAGAGGCAGTATGATCATATGGTAAATGGAGGTTTGCGCACTGCGCGTTCACTTGCTTGGATTTCCCATCTGTCAAGAGTGAAATTCTGAACGCATCTGACTCAGGGCTTGAAAAATATCTGAAAAGTTACATGTCCAGCTGGGTAAGTGCAGAAAATATTTACTTGCCCAGAAGTAAAATCTACATGCCCAGAAAAATTTATCTGTAAAAAAAAAAACAAGCCTCTTTTTTTTTTTTAAGTTAAAAATTGTGATAAACTTATATACATCTTTTGCATCGCCATTTTAAAGTGTCTGTGTTCAAAGTGCACAGAAGCATATATCAAGTTTCAAGAAAGGTAATCGATGGCATTTCATTTCAGAAATTTAGTGATGCCATGTTCAAGTATTTTTAATATATGTCCTGTGTTTTGCAAAGAAAATTAAATAATCATAGTTAACTGTACAGCAGCGTAAGTTATAGTTTTCAACAACAATTTTGAATGTAAAAATTATTTACCTTTTTCTCTTGAGCAAACAGAAGTGATTTTGCATCATAAAATATCCCAAGAATTGTTTAGAAACAATGACAATCCTTATGTTTTCACCTACTGTTGTGTGCACTTTGTTATTAAACTATATTATCACCTGACCCTTCCCCCCCCTTCCTTCCTTGAAAAAATTGTTGGTGGTATTAGCAATTTTAGGAAACAGTGCACCACATAATCTTGTAGTCATTTGACTTTAGCCAATTAAATGTTTTTATCCAAGTTCCCTGAATTGTGCGATGCCAGTTTTTTTTTCATACACTTTATCATAGTCCACCTGCCTAAGTTTCAATTTTGTCAACGAGAGATTTCGATTCTGAAATTGTCACTCAACAATGCAGAAGACAAATTTGTAACAACCGCTGACAGATTAGGAATTTCACGTAATTGCGTACTGTGAGATATACTCTCATTGCAGGATTTTTTTTGTTTCCAAAAAAAAAAAAAATCCAGCAATCGTATATCTATTACTAAATACACTTATATCTGCAGCTAACACGAACTACTGTTCTCTCAGACAAACTACGTAAGTTATAGGCGTCGGCAATTTTAGTTCTACTCCCGGCTAAGCTCGTTCTTAAACGAAACTTAGCCTTTGTTTCAGTAGTACCGCTGTTGCTCATATGTTTGTGTGGGGGAGAGGGTGGGTTGCGCACTGGTGGAAGCTTCCATTTCTCCACCCTCACCTGCTCAAGTTGTATCAGAGAATATTCATTGCACAGCCCTGGGTGGGGTTGTGCAATAAATATTTTGTTGTCCCTCCCAAAGGTGCTCCCTCCTCATAAAGCACTGCTTTTTGCCCATCAGTCTGCGTCCTCCTGTTTCATGGCAGTTTACACATTGTCACTAAACACCGGAGGCTCCCATTGTTAACAGTAAATGACATCTGGAGCAGCAAAACTACATATGACCCCAATTTCTGGACATAGAGCATAAAACATATAATTGAAGCAGCGCTATTCTCCTGGCCTTGGCATTCATTCCGTAAAATAATACGTCTGGTGATGTGCAGTAAAATGAAAAACACGTGACGACAGTCTTTTTTTTTTTTTTTTTTTTTTTTCCCTACAGTAGAAAATTTTTCATTTGAAACTTTTTTTTTTTCTTTAAATCTAGTTGCCCAACTGGGCAACTAGATTTCATTTTTACTTGCCCAGGCCGATAATTTACATGCCCTGGATCTCGGGCATGGTATTTTTTCAAGCCTTGTGACTGATTTTTACTGGTGAAAGTTTCGAAATTAAATCTCGCAATGTTACCTATCATCACCAGGGGAATTAACTTTGTGTTTCACATGTGTCAAGTTTGTTTCATTAGTGTCCTTGTTTGTTGTAATGTTTTGTTGTGATGTGTATTTCTTTTTCACAAAGAGGATTGTTTCGTAAAAAGAGTATGTATGCTGCGCGATAATACTAGTTACTACGGACAAGGCTCTACCCAATGTTGGCAGGTATGCCTATGTATACATGTTTAATTTTTTTTTAAATCCATAGTCTATACATACAAACACATTACCTCAGTTGCAGTAAAGATTCAATTTCTATTTACATAAAAAAAGGACCTCAAGAAACAAAATTACGAGCTTACCATTGTAACTACAAATTATTCAAACTGAGAAAGGCTGCTGGATTTTATTGATTTCCTTCTTATCAAATATGACGTGCAGGACATCCGACAGGGGGCATTCATCTTTAGAAGTACATTTTTTAAAGGCACTGAAAACTTGTCTCTTTTCTTGCCATATTCTTTTGGCCACCAAAAACCTTTGGCTGCTCCATGAGGGTGCATGAAGCATAACTGTTATGTTCTCAGATTCTGTAGTAGGGTTCCCGATAGAGTGCGCAGACGCGCGTTTCGCGCAAAGAAATTTGAATTCATGCAAGAAAAATGAAGTGTCGCGCGAAATGGGTGCGCGCAGAAAGATTTCAATCGTGAGCTATTAGCATGGAAAATCTACGAAGGCGATGCCGTTTTAGATCACTTGTGCAGATTTCACGACGTCACGGTACAATCCCAGTATTTCCCTTCCGGTCGTGTATATAAACAGATTACGGGATAATCCGCATAGAGTGAGCCGCGGATGGCTTAGTGGTTAGAGAGTCAGACTATCAATGCAAGGTCCTCAGGTTCAAACCTGGGCTGATCTTTCAGAGATGGTGTGATTTACTAACAATCACTGAATATCCGCCGTGCATCGGATGAGCACATTAAGTGATGGCCCCCAGGCTGGACCCACTGGTTAAATGGGTATCCTTTCCTATGCCACCCCCTGAAATTCTCTCACCCCTCTATGTGCAACATCGTACTTGTACAATGGCGCCATCTACTGTACTCTAATCTCACTAAAAACTGTTCAGTCAAAGTCGCTAGACTTGCTCTCATTCCTTCCGTTTCTATGTCCTGCCCAAAAGGCGATCTCGCTGTAGGTGGCTGGGACCTAAACTCTACTCACTGTGGACGGAAGTCCTACAAGAAAATGACAAATACTCTGTACACATTGGCGTATCTGCGTAGAGTGCAACGAGACGAAAGCCCACGTGCTGCTAAGGTTTTGGCCACATGATTACCGAATTATGGACAGGTTGGAAGAATTGCGGATTTTGATGTATTTCGTAAAAGTTCTGAATTTTGTGTCCTTTTTTGTTAATATCACGGTTTAAACTGCGATCGCATTTTGCGAATATATTTATAGTTTTTTTTTCGCACAAATGCGAAAACTACACTGAAGGACAATTGCTAAGGACGGATGACAATAGCAACGATAGCAACCATAAAATGGAAGGCAGGAAAATGTGGAAATTAGCATAAGTGCGGGATACAGTAAGAAGTGTTGTGCGTATGCAAATTTTGGATTGCCGAACTTGTTTGTGACGTCATAGCGCTGATAACAGATATAAAGGATTTGACGCGTATTGACCGTTGTTGCTCAAACGCAAAGTTGAAAGGGAAAGAACGAATTGACGAACTTGCAATTTTCAGTATGTCTTCCCGACATCACCTAGATGATTTTACGCGTGGCCGTATTATTGGCAAGATTGAAGAAGGGCGAAAAATAACAGATGTTGCCAGGGAGTTCGACGTCAGCCACAGTGTTGTTTCAAGGCTTTGGAAATCATTTCAAACAAACGGAAAGTGTAGCAAACGTCACGGGGGAGGTCGTGTTCGCAGTACGACACCTGCAGAAGATCGGTACATAGTGCTATCAACAAAAAAAACACCGGCGCAGCACAGCCAGTGAGGTAGCAAATCATTTTATGGCTGCTACTGGCAAGCGGATCTCCCGAAAAACTGTCGCCAGACGTTTGCATGCAGGAGGACTATACGCCTGCCGTCTTGTTGTGTGCATCTCATTGTCCAGACGTCACCGTACCACCCGTTTGCAATGGTGCCATCAACATCGCAATTGGACTGATAACGACTGGTCTGCTGTCCCCTTCTCAGATGAGAGTTGATACAGTCTATCGTCTGATTGTCGACGACAACTGATCTGGCGTGATAGTGGTACAGCAAACATACAGGAAAGGGACCGATATCCGACATGTAGTGTCATGGTATGGGCTGGCATCATGATCAGTGACCGTATGTCCCTTTATGTGCTTCCAACTGGGACTATGACTGGCCAACGATACATTAATGATGTTCTGCTACCTCATGTTCGCATGTTCCGTGGTGCTGTCGGCCATAGATTCATTTTCATGGACGACAACGCAACATGTCATCGAACAGTCGCTGTCCAGGAGTGTCTTGAGAGCGAGGATATTCAACGCCTCGTATGGCCAGCAAGTTCTCCAGATCTGAATCCCATTGAAAATGTGTGGGATGCTTTGGGGAGGAGTCTTGCTGGTCGCCAATGCCCTCCAATAAACAAGGACACCCTCATCCATGCACTGACAGAGGAATGGGATAAATTACCTTAACAGCTGCTTGATAATGTTGTGCAAAGCATGACACGACGTGTGGAATCTTGCATCGCCCTCCATGGTGGCCATATCCCGTATTGACATCTTACGCCGGAACGCCTGCGGACGGTAATTGCATTTTTTTCACGTTTACGTATTCTGCACAAAATGGCCTGTTTGTCCCTTGAACACGTTCCAAAGCCTTCTGGATTTCAAAGCACAATAAATTGTCTTTCTTGTAATGTCCTGGCATTCTGACATTATTTTATTTCACTTGGCATCCAACCACACTTACTTTTTTATGCGCTATATAGCCGTTTATGATCCGTCCTTAGCAATTGTCCAGCAGTGTTATTAATTGGTCCTATTTCTAAGTAAGCGCCTTTGAAATTCAGATATCGGCAAATTCAATATCTGACAGATATGGGGTGAAGAACTGCCAGAGGATATTGGATGCATTGGCAAAGCCGATATCGGGTGAAGAATGACAAAGTGATATTAAATAATATTATTACTAATCTAAAGCAACTATTATGGGAATTTTACTAGGAAATTTTTTCATTAATAGCAAATTTTCGGAGAAAACTTTTCTCCTTCAGGCTGTCTTGTTGTTGTCACTTTTTTCTTGTCACTATCACGGTTACGGTTTACCTTGACGGTTTAGGTTATTTTTCAACAAATCCTGCCAGATGTTAGGCAGGGAAAATCCTTTGCAGTCATTGATGATGGAATTTTGATTTTTCTCCATCTCTATTCCTTCTTTCAGCTTTCTTTTTGGAAATTGCTTTGGAAACTGATTACTTTAAGGGAATTCCAATCAATGCTGTGCCCAGTTTCTCTAACATGCCTATCTAATCCAGTCTTGTTGGAGCAATTTTTTATAGCTGCTTTATGCTCAGCTATACGAGTTTCTAGTCTGCGACCTGTTTCACCTATGTATGTCAGATAGTCCACAACTACAATTTACTTCATAAACTACTTCTTGTATTTTTAAAATATCTTCTTCTCTTTGAATTACTTTAGGGAAAAAATTTGTAACTTTGTTCTCTAAACTTGGAGCTAGCCTAATATTGTACTTCTTACTAATTCTCTTTAAAGACCCAAATACACCTTTGTGATAAGAAATTTTTCTAGTGAATTTTAACTTGTTGCTTTTGTGGGTTCTTCGTACCATTAAAATTCAGAAGCTTCTCAATTTCTTCTTTAGGATAGTTATTCTCTGCAAGTATGACTTTAAGCTCTTCTTTATTGGGCTTCTTTTTTATCTGCAGTAGAAACTATTTTATCAATTTTTTCTAAAAACTGACTTGCTACATTTTTCTTAATAGAAACTGGATGATAGGAATTGAAATCCAGTAGTCTTTTAGTATTCATTGGTTTTTTATACCAACTAGTAAGGAATTTTTCATCTTCATAATAGATAGTAATATCTAAGAAGTTAATTCATCTTTCTTTTTGAAGTTCAATAGTGAACTTAAGGGAATCATCTAATTCATTGAATGAGTCTAGAATTCTTTCTGGAGCAATTTCTGAGCTATCTATTATAAATAAGATGTCATCCATGTATTTGCTATATAAGCAGAAGTATGTGGGTTGTACTAGTATCTTTTCTTCTAGTTTTCCCACATAATAGTTAGCTAAGAGTGGGGAGCCCATAGCTAGCCCCGATTTTTGAATGAAAAGAAGTTTTCCCAAATTGAAAGTAGTTGTTCTGCAAAGAGAAAGTAAGCATTTCAAAAATTCCTACTATGTTTTTTCTTATTGTGAAAAACTATTAGGTCTGCCAAGTCTTCCGCTATCAAGTCTGTAAGTTGATCTATATTAATGTGAGTATACATAGACACTATATCTAAACTACCCATAATAGGAGAATCTAATTTAGGAAGAAGTTCTAGTTTTTCTTTTAGCTGCATTGAGTTTTTAATCAAGTTAGGTGGCTCTTTTAAAAGATTCTGAAGGTGTGACTTTAAAAAATAGTTTAGATTTGAAAGAATAGAGTTTTTTGAGTCTATTATTGGTCTAATTGGTTGGTGTTCTTTATGCAGTTTGACTATTCCATATATTTGAGGTAATCTGAACTGTAATTTTGAGAATTGTTTATAGTTTTCTGGAAGCTGGGTTTTCTTATTTTGAAGTGAAATAAGCTTAGAGACTTTTAATCAAATCTGGTAGTGGGTTTTCTTTTACTTCTTCATACATAGGTTTTTTTAGTTCTTCCATCTTTTCTAGATAATCTTTCTTATCCATAATAGTAATCAACTTACTTTTGTCTGTTTTCACAGCAACTACACTTTCATTTTTTCTGAAATCTTTAAGAGCTTTTAATTGACTATTATCAAAATTTTGTTGAGGTTTCCTTACTTGCTTCTGGAATTTTGTAAGGCTATTGTAGTAATCTTTTCTGAGGAGGTCTGCTTTAATTTGGTCCTCTTTTTCTAAAGTGCTGCAGATGCTTTCCAATTCAATTACCAATTTTTCTGTACTTTATTTTTCTTTGGATAGATTGAAATTACTTTCTTTAATTATCACTTGTAATAATTCTTGGCTAACTCCAGTAGCAGTGTTGTCCTTTACATGACTAAGAACTGCAGTTTCTTTGTTTTTACCGGAATAGTTTTTCTTCAAAAATTTCTTTTCTTTAAGGTTCAGCTTTTTAACAAATTTCTTATTTTTGTTTCTTACTCCAATTTTTAGCCAGTCATCCAATTCTGCTTTTACTGTATCCCTTAAGATTCCAGAAAATTTCTTTTGATTTTCTACTTTTACTTTTTATAATAAGCAACATTTTTATATTTTGCTTCAATACTTCTTTTAACGCTTTTTGCTCCATTTTTCTTACGAAGTTGGCTGAAAGTAAATCTTTAAATGGTTTTCTAAGTCTAAATGAATTTGGAATAAAGTTATTTACCTTGCAATTTTTAGGAACTTGATTTGAGCTATGGATCTTTCCATCTTCAATGTAGCATGTTGAACTTTCTTGATTGCTTGCCAAGTATCTGACTCATACTCTGTTCTAATTCTTTGAATAAAGCTCATGTTGAGAAATTGCTTCCTAGTTTCTTAATTGAATTACTAATCTAAAGCAACTATTATGGGAATTTTACTAGGAAATGTTTTCATTAATAGCAAATTTTCGGAGAAAACTCTTTTCCTTCTTCAGGCTGTCTTGTTGTTGTCACTTTTTTTCTTGTCACTATCACGGTTACGGTTTACCTTGACGGTTTAGGTTATTAAAGGTTAACCGTAACCGTGATAGTGACAAGACAGCCTGAAGAAGAAGAGTTTTCTCCGAAAATTTGCTATTAATGAAAAATTTCCTAGTAAAATTCCCATAATAGTTGCTTTAGATTAGTAATTCAATTAAGAAACTAGGAAGCCATTTCTCAACATGAGCTTTATTCAAAGAATTAGAACAGATGGGTCAGATACTTGGCAAGCAATCAAGAAAGTTCAACATGCTACATTGAAGATGGAAAGATCCATAGCTCAAATCAAGTTCCTAAAAAATTGCAAGGTAAATAACTTTATTCCAAATTCATTTAGACTTAGAAAACCATTTAAAGATTTACTTTCAGCCAACTTCGTAAGGAAAATAGAGCAAAAAACGTTAAAAGAAGTATTGAAGCAAAATATAAAAATGTTGCTTATTATAAAAAAGTAAAAGTACAAAATGAAAAGAAATTTTCTGGAATCTTAAGGGATACAGTAAAAGCAGAATTGGATGACTGGCTAAAAATTGGAGTAAGAAACAAAAATAAGAAATTTGTTAAAAAGCTGAACCTTAAAGAAAAGAAATTTTTGAAGAAAAACTATTCCAGTAAAAACAAAGAAACTGCAGTTCTTAGTCATGTAAAGGACAACACTGCTACTGGAGTTAGCCAAGAATTATTACAAGTGATAAATAAAGGAAGTAATTTCAATCTATCCAAAGAAAAATAAATACAGAAAAATTGGTAATTGAATTGGAAAGCATCTGCAGCACTTTAGAAAAAGAGGACCAAATTAAAGCAGACCTCCTCAGAAAAGATTACTACAATAGCCTTACAAAATTCCAGAAGCAAGTAAGGAAACCTCAACAAAATTTTGATAATAGTCAATTAAAAGCTCTTAAAGATTTCAGAAAAAATGAAAGTGTAGTTGCTGTGAAAACAGACAAAAGTAAGTTGATTACTATTATGGATAAGAAAGATTATCTAGAAAAGATGGAAGAACTAAAAAACCTATGTATGAAGAAGTAAAAGAAAACCCACTACCAGATTTGATTAAAAAAGTCTCTAAGCTTATTTCACTTCAAAAAAAAAAAACCAGCTTCCAGAAAACTATAAACAATTCTCAAAATTACAGTTCAGATTACCTCAAATATATGGAATAGTCAAACTGCATAAAGAACACCAACCAATTAGAACAATAATAGACTCAAAAAACTATTCTTTCAAATCTAAACTATTTTTTAAAGTCACACCTTCAGAATCTTTTAAAAGAGCCACCTAACTTGATTAAAAACTCAATGCAGCTAAAAGAAAACTAGAACTTCTTCCTAAATTAGATTCTCCTATTATGGGTAGTTTAGATATAGTGTCTATGTATACTCACATTAATATAGATCAACTTACAGACTTGATAGCGGAAGACTTGGCAGACCTAATAGTTTTTCACAACAAAGAAAAAAACATATTAGTAGGAATTTTTGAAATGCTTACTTTCTCTTTGCAGAACAACTACTTTCAATTTGGGAAAACTTTTTTCATTCAAAAATCGGGGCTAGCTATGGGCTCCCCACTCTTAGCTAACTATTATGTGGGAAAACTAGAAGAAAAGATACTAGTACAACCCACATACTTCTGCTTATATAGCAGATACATGGATGACATCTTATTTATAATAGATAGCTCAGAAATTGCTCCAGAAAGAATTCTAAACTCGTTCAATGAATTAGATTCCCTTAAGTTCACTACTGACCTTCAAAAAGAAAGATGAATTAACTTCTTAGATATTACTATCTATTATGAAGATGAAAAATTCCTTACTAGTTGGTATAAAAAACCAATGAATACTAAAAGACTACTGGATTTCAATTCCTATCATCCAGTTTCTATTAAGAAAAATGTAGCAAGTCAGTTTTTAGAAAAAATTAATAAAATAGTTTCTATTGCAGATAAAAAAGAAGCCCATAATGAAGAGCTTAAAGTCATACTTGCAGAGAATAACTATCCTAAAGAAGAAATTGAGAAGCTTCTGAATTTTAATGGCACGAAGAACCCACAAAAGCAAAAAGTAAAATTCACTAGAAAAATTTCTTATCACAAAGGTTTATTTATGTCTTTAAAAAGAATTAGTAAGAAGTACAATATTAGGCTAGCTCCAAGTTTAGAGAACAAAGTTAAAAAAATTTCCCTAAAATAGTTCAAAGAGAAGAAGATATTTTAAAAATACAAGAAGTAGTTTATGAAGTAAATTGTAGTTGTGGACTATCTGACATACATAGGTGAAACAGGTCGCAGACTAGAAACTCGTATAGCTGAGCATAAAGCAGCTATAAAAAATTGCTCCAACAAGACTGGATTAGATAGGCATGTTAGAGAAACTGGGCACAGCATTGATTGGAATTCCCTTAAAGTAATCAGTTTCCAAAGCAATTTCCAAAAAGAAAGCTGAAAGAAGGAATAGAGATTGAGAAAAATCAAAATTCCATCATCAATGACTGCAAAGGATTTTCCCTGCGATGGGTTCCATTTCAACTCAAGCAGGGTCGTACCATCATGGTCTCAGATTTCTCTAAAAAAATTAAGGGGTGTTCCTTGACTAAATTAAGGAGACCCACATTTTTTCTTTTGGCAAGAAAAAGTTTCCCTTCGAGATAGAGGGTTTCAAATCTTGCACCGTCAAACAAGCTCTCTAGAAAACGGTTATTTTTCCTAACTTCAGCGAGTCATTTGCAGCCGAGTTAAAAAAGATAACGTGTTCTTGTATTTTTTTTATATTGTGTGTATAACATATAATAATATATGGTGCTAATATTTGCTGCATATCGTATGATTAAAATTTTTAAAATTCGTAAACTTTGTGATTTAAATAAAAAATTGAATTTTTTAAGTTTTTTTAAACAGGTTTGGATGGAGTTTTTTCTATATTCGTTTTTATCGTTAAAGACATACAAATGTGCACTTTATTTGTAATTATTTGTGTGTCTGTGAAACTGCTAGTTTCCGCGTTTCGGCAGCGTTAAAAACAGCCGATTTCGAAAAATCTATAACTTTGCCAACAATTTTCTCAAAAAGGCCATTTTTTTTAATTCTGAAAATTAAATTCCTGTTTTATTATCAACAGGAGAATATCTGTGTAAATTTTCACTGACCTAAAAACGCCCGTTTCCGAGTTAGACGCGTTTGAATTCGGTTTGAAAGCCTACGATTTCCCGTGTTCTAAAGACGCCATTTTGGAAAAATCTCGGACGCAAAGTACGTATTCTCTTACCTGAATGAAAGCGTTAGATGTGCCAAGTGGGGAGGAGGGGGGTAGGTAGGATAACAAATAAAGAAAATTCTTGCTGCTCCACTAACAAAGTTGAGTTGCGAAAGACAGCAGTTCTTTGTTTACGTATATACTTAACATAGTATAAGTAAAAAATATGAAAGAGTAGAAAACTGTTGTGAAATAATTTTAAGAAAAAAAGAGTGCAGACACACATACTGTAAGTTAATTTTCGATGGCTAAACACCCTAGAGTTTTTCTGGGAGTTGCTAATTGTAGGCTACTGTCAGAAGAGCAGTTGCTGTTTTGTTAAAGTTGCTAAAATTAACTTCTCAGTTTTTCGCAATAGTAAAATAATCGCTCAAGAGAGTTTTGTCCTCTGCGAACCGGGGGGTGCAATGCTCTTGACCTTGCTGCTGGGTTGATAGCGCTGGTCGCTACCCGAACTCTGATACCTCCTCTCCAAAACGTAATGGCAATTGTCTAATCTACTAAATAAATAACAATTAACACATACGCGTGCATGCTTATTCATAAAATGTAAGTTGAGTATATTTCCTGCCCAACAAACTGATTTTACAAGTAGAATACATATACAACTTACGCGCTTATAATGGTGTAAAGATTTTTATCTATTTAAAACATATTCAAAGATTTCAATTTTTTAAAGGGGGGGGGTGAGGAATTGTGTTCGTAGTTATTTCCACCTGGGCCACGATAAACCATGCACTGCCCGTGTCTTCTGTTCCCTTAGAAGATAATACTGGATCGATGAGAGACCTTCAGAGTTTTGACCCCCCCCCTTCAGGTGGTGGTGAGGAGCTCAAAGCTAGGTAGCTTTCAAAAATGTTTCAACTTAGTTGGCTGGTAACAAGAGAGGCATTCCATTTCAACTCTGGCAGGGTCGTACCATCACGGTCTCAGATTTCTCTAAAAAAAATTAAGGGGTGTTCCTTGATTAAAATAAGCAAACCTGTATTTTTTCTTTCGGCAAAAAAAATTTTTCCCTTCGAGAAAGAGGGTTTCAAATCTTCCACCATCAAACAAGCTCTCTAAAAAACGGTTACTTTTCCTAACTTCAGCAAGTCATTGCAGCAGAATTAAAAAATATATTTTGTTCTGGTATTTTTTATTACATTGTGTGTATAACATAATATTTGATGCTAATATTTTTTACACATCGTATGATTAAAATTTAAAAAAATCGTGAACTTTGAGATTTTTAAAAAACATAGAAATTTTTAAGATTTTTTTTTTAACAGGTTCAAATGTATTTTTTTTTCTATACTCGTTTTTTTGTTAAAGACATACAAATGTTCACTTTATTTGCAAATTTATATGTGTCTGTGAAACTGCTAGTTTCTGCAGCGTTAAAAACAGCCGATTTTGAAAAATCTCCAACTTTGCCAACGATTTTCTCAAAAAAGCCCTTTTTTAAAATTCTGAAAATTAAATCCCTGTTTTAATATCAACAGGAGAATATCTGTGTAAATTTTCACGGACCTAAAAACGCCCGCTTCATAGTTAAACGCGTTTGAATTTGGTTTGAAAGCCTACGATTTCTCCATGTTCTAAAGGCGCCATTTTGGGAAAAACTCAGGCAAAGTACGTATTCTCTTACCCGAATGAGAGCGTTGGATCCGTCCACCTCACCCTACCCTGAGCGATAACATGCCTAAAAAACGGTCTTGGAAAAAAAAATAACAAATCTATATATATAGAATTGAATGTTTGTATGTCTGCTTGTCTGCTAAACAAATCTACAGGTTTCAATTTAGAACCACCAAACTTGGTATACTATCTCATGGTACCCTAAATTAGACCGTAGACGGTTTTGGAAGAGGTCGGAGCTCGAGGTCAAGGGGCCCCACCCCACACAAAACTTGCATAAAATCTACAGTTTTCAATTTAGAACCACCAAATTTGGAATACTATAGCATGGTACCCTAACTTAGACCGCAGGTTGTTTTTGGAAGGGGTCGGAGCCCTGGGTCAAAGCCCCCCCCCCCAATTCCCGTAAAAATATACTTGTATACTATAGTGCCCTAACTGAGACCGTAGATGGTTTTTGGAAGGGGGCAGAGCCCTGGGTGGGTCGGAGCCCAGGGTCAAAGGGCCCCACGCAAAATTTCCGTAAAATCTAGTTTTCAATTTAGAACCATCAAATTTGGTATACTTTTTCTTGGCACCCTAACTTTGACTAGACGGTTTTGGGAAGGGGTCGGAGCCCGGGGTCAAGGGGTATACAAAATGTTCGTAAAATCTACAGAACTGTAGATTTTACGAAAATTTCTAATTTTTTTCTACAGTTCTGTAGATTTTACGAACATTTTGTATGCCCCCCTCCCCCTTGACCCCGAGCTCCGACCCCTTCCCAAAACTGTCTAGTCAATGTTAGGATGCCAAGAAAAAGTATACCAAATTTGATGGTTCTAAATTGAAAACTAGATTTTACGGAAATTTTGCGTTGGGCCCATTTGACCCGAGGCTCCGACCCACCCAGGGCTCTGCCCTCCTTCCAAAACCATCTACGGTCTCAGTTAGGGCACTATAGTATACAAGTATATTTTACGGAAATTTTGTGTGGGGGCCCTTTGACCCAGGGCTCCGACCCCTTCCAAAAACAACCTGCGGTCTAAGTTAGGGTAAAATGCTATAGTATTCCAAATTTGGTGGTTCTAAATTGAAAACTGTAGATTTTATGGAAGTTTTGTGTGGGGCCCCTTGACCCCGGGCTCCGACCCCTTCCAAACACCGTCTACAGTCTAAGTTAGGGTACCATGAGATAATATACCAAGTTTGGTGGCTCTAAATTGAAAACTAAAAATTTGTTTAGCAGACATACAAACAAACATTCAATTATATATATATATATATATATACTTAAGAGCAAAACTGAAGACTAAGGAAAAGATTTTAGAATTTCTATGTTGTATTAGGTGTGAGTCAAAATTATATATGTATTTTTTTGCTTAGGTATCTTCTTTATAGAATATATATATATATATATATGGGATGTAAGGTCAGGTGATGCGTAACATCACAGCCTCTCCTTGACTAATGTCAACCCACACTTCTCGTGGTGCATCCTGTTCCCACTAAAGGGGCTCTGACGACCGCCAATAGCGGTATAACTATACCATCGGGATTAGAGGAAATTCTATCCCACACTCACCAACCCGCTTGGCCAGCGTGGTGAGTTATGGCCAAACCCCTCCAAAATGATTCCACAACTTAAATCTTGGCCCTCAGTCTCCGGCAGCTGGAATGTACCTGGCCAAGGCAGCGGCCAGTGCGACATGAAGGCAGAGGGTGCTAAGAATCCCCGGAGGACCGGACTAGGCTGCCATCTGATGCTGACCTTGGCTACGTATAATGGACGCTCCCTATCTTCTGATTCAAGGCTTCTTGAATTGGAAGAGGAACTACAAAGGATCAAGTGGGACATCGTGGGGCTAAGTGAGGTAAGGAGAAAAGGAGAAGATCTCATCGAACTGAAAAGTGGACATCTCTTCTACTATCGTGGGACAGATACTGGCAGAACTAGTGGTGTTGGATTTATAATAAACAAGAAACTGAAGAATACAGTTGTAGAAGTTGAAAGTTCCTCTGACAGAGCTGCACGACTTGTTATCCAACTCTCAAAAAGATACCAGGCTCAGATTATTCAAACTTGTGCACCCACCACAAGTCACCCTGAAGAAGAAATTGAAGAATTTTATGAGGAAATTTGTCATCTAAATAATAAAGGTAAGCAGCACTTGAAAATAATTATGGGAGATTTCAATGCAAAAATAGGGCAACGGCAACACAATGAAACTTCAGTAGGTAAATTCGGTCACGGCAACAGAAACCAGCGTGGAAATACTCTCGTTGAGTTTGCAGAGGCAGAAGGGTTTTTCATCTTGAATTCCTCCTTCAAGAAAAAGGAACACAGGAAATGGACATGGAGACATCCAAATGGGACGACAAGTGAAATTGATTTTATTATGTGTAACAAAAAATTCGTCATAGAAGACTGCAGTGTGCTAAACAAGTTCAACACAGGTAGTGACCATAGATTGGCGAGATGTAAGATGCACCTCAACACTAAACTTGAACGTGGCAAGCTCATAAGACAAACAAAATGTATTGACATAACCAACCTTAAAAAACACCATAATACCTTCAAGTTGGAACTGAAGAACAGGTTCTCTGCTTTAGAAGGCCTAACGTCGGAAGAAGTGGACATCTCTGAAGTTAACAGAAAAATAACCAAAGCTCTTATGGAAACAGCAACAAAATTAGCTGGGTCTAAGAACAAGATGCATGTAAACAAATTATCAGGAAAAACGGAAATGTTGATGCAAAAAAGAAGAGAGATGAGGACAACTAAAGAAGATGTGACTTCCAAAGTGGAATATATAGAGCTATGCAAGACAGTAAGAAAAAGTATCACTGAAGACGTAAGAAAATTCAACTGTGAACTAGTGAGGAAAGCAATTGAAAACAACCAAAGCCTAAAGATAGCAAAGGGACATCTCAGTAAGGGAAGAAAACAGATTATGGCACTGAGAAAAGAAGATGGTTCTGTAACAAGAAATAGAGGCGAAATTTTGACAAGAGTGAAAGATTTCTACTCCAAATTATATGAAAGGGATGATACATGCACTCCAGACATCATGAAAGATACCAGTACCAGAGTTCCTCCAGTCCTTCCAGCAGAAGTTGCACATGCAATCAAGAACATGAAGCGGGGAAAAGCTCCAGGAGAAGATGGAATTACTGTAGACATCATACAAGAAGCAAGTGGAGAAATCGAAACAGTACTCGCCCAAATTTTCACTCGATGCCTTAATGAAGGGAAAATTCCTGAGGATTGGAACAACGCTACAATGATCTTGCTACATAAAAAAGGTGACATTGAGGATCTCAGGAACTACAGACCTATCAGCCTCCTATCAGTGGTTTATAAAATCTTCACTAAAGTGCTTTCACACCGCTTGAAGGTGACACTGGACATGGCTCAACCGAGAGAACAAGCTGGATTCAGGAGTGGCTACAGCACAATAGATCATATCCACATGCTGAGAGAACTAATTGAAAGAGCGAGGGAATATGAACTTCCATTGTGCATGGCTTTTATCGACTATGAAAAAGCCTTTGATTCGGTGAAACCATCAGCAGTTGCAATGGCTCTGAAATCCTGCGGTATTGAAGATGCATACATTAATATTATTAATAACATCTATGAAAATGCAAGTGCAAAGATTCGGCTGTTTGAAAATACAACACACATAAAAATTGGAAAAGGAGTGAGACAAGGTGACACCATATCTCCGAAGCTCTTTAATGCCACATTGGAAAATGTCTTTCAATCACTGAACTGGGAAAACAAAGGGATAAAGATTAATGGAGATTATCTAACCCACCTTCGTTTTGCTGATGACAGTCATTTTTGCAACTACCCCATCAGAGCTACAGAGTATGATCCAGGAACTTGCTGACAAGAGTAAAGAAGTGGGATTAAAAATGAACTTTCAGAAGACAAAAGTGATGTACAATGCTTTTACAAGAAATGAAGATTTATCGATTGATGGAGAAAAGCTGGAGATAACAGACACGTACGTTTATCTTGGACAGCAGATATCAAGTGAGGGTCACATTGGTGAAGAAATTAATCGGCGTACAAAACTTGCCTGGAGAGCTTTTGGAAGAAACAGCATAATTTTCAAGAGCAATATGCCATTATGTCTTAAAAGAAAAGTGTTTGATCAATGCATCCTTCCAGTGCTTACGTATGGTGCAGAGACGTGGACCTTAACTAAAAGAGACATACAAAGGCTGCAGACAACTCAAAGTAGCATGGAGAGGTGCATGCTTGGTGTAACCAGGAGAGATAAGAAGAGGAACTCGTGGATCCGAAAAATGACAAGAGTGGAAGACATCATGATCAGAGTTAAATCCCTGAAATTGCTATGGGCTGGACATACTGCCAGAAGAACAGACCATCGATGGACAGCCGAAATTTTAGATTGGATTCCAAGGGACAGGAAAAGACCCAGAAGAAGACCACATGGAAGATGGGTGGATGAAATTCGAAAGTATGCGGGAGTGACATGGAGGAGACTGGCACAAGACAGACCGTTGTGGAGGAAACTTGGGGAGACCTTCGTCCAGCAGTGGATTGATAATGGTTAATGATGACGATATATATATATATATATATATATATATATATATATATTATATATATATATATATATATATATATATAGATTTGTTTTTTTTTCCAAGACCGTTTTTTAGGCATGTTATCGCTCAGGGTGGGGGTGAGGTGGACGGATCCAACGCTCTCATTCGGGTAAAAGAATACGTACTTTGCACCTGAGATATTTCCAAAAGGGCGCCTTTAGAACACGGAGAAATTGTAGGTTTTCAAACCAAATTCAAACGCGTCTAACTATGAAACGGGCGTTTTTAGGTCCGTGAAAATTTACACAGATATTCTCCTGTTGATAATAAAACAGGGATTTAATTTTCAGAATTTTAAAAAAGGGCTTTTTTGAGAAAATCGTTGGAAAAGTTGGAGATTTTTCAAAATCGGCTGTTTTTAACGCTGCAGAAACTAGCAGTTTCACAGACACATATAAAATTGCAAATAAAGTGCACATTTGTATGTCTTTAACAAAAAACGAGTATAGAAAAAAAAACTCCATTTGAATTCGTTAAAAAAATCTTAAAACAATTTCAATTTTTTTTTAAAATCACAAAGTTACGATTTTTTAAAATTTTAATCATACGATGTGTAAAAAATATTAGCATCAAATATTATTATACGTTATACACACAATGTAATAAAAAATACCAGAACAAAATATATTTTTTAATTCTGCTGCAATAACTCGCTGAAATTAGGAAAAATAACCGTTTTTTGGAGAGCTTGTTTGACGGAAGATTTGAAACCCCGTCTCGAAGGGAAATTTTTTTTTTTTTTTTTTGCCGAAAGAAAAAATACACGGTCTCCTTATTTTAATCAAGGAACACCCCTTAATTTTTTTAGAGAAATCCGAGACCGTGACGGTACGACCCTGCGAGAGTTGAAATGGAATGCCTCTCTTGTTACCAGCCAACTAAGTTGAAACAATTTTGAAAGCTACCTAGCTTTGAGACTCCTCACCACCACGTAAAGGGGGGGGGGTCAAAACTCCGAAGGTCTCTCATCGATCCAGCATTATCTTCTAAGGGAACAGAAGACACGGGCAGTGCATGATTTATCGTGGCCCAGGTGGAAATAACTACAAACACAATTCCTTCCCCCCCCTTAAAAAAAATGAGATCTTTGAATATGTTCTAAATAGATAAAAATCTTTACACCATTATAAGTGCGTAAGTTGTATATGTATTCTACTTGTAGAATCAGTTTATTGAACAGGAAATATACTCAACTTACATTTTATGAATAAGCATGCACGCATATGTGTTAATTGTTATTTATTTAGTAGATTAGACAATTGCCATTATGTTTTGGAGAGGAGGTATGCAGAGTTCGGGTAGCGACCAGCGCTATCAACCCAGCAGCGAGGTCAAGAGCATTGCGCACGCACGCACGCACACACACCCCGGTTCACAGAGGACAAAACTCTCGAGCGATTATTTTACTATTGCGAAAAACTGAAGTTAATTTTAGCAACTATAACAAAACAGCAACTGCTTCTTCTGACAGTAGCCTACAATTAGCAACTCCCAAAAATCCTCTAGGGTGTTTAGCCATTGAAAATTAACTTACAGTATGTGTGCCTGCACTCTTTTTTTCTTAAAATTATTTCACAACAGTTTTCTACTCTTTCATAGTTTTTTCTTATGCGATGTTAAGTATATACGTAAACAAACAACTGCTGTCTTTCGCAACTCAACTTTGTTAGTGGAGCAGCAAGAATTTTCTTTATTTGTTATCCTACCTACCCCCCCCCCCCTCCCCACCCGGCAGTTTTTTAGGCATGTCATCACTCGGGGAAGGGTGCGGTGGACGTATCCAACCAGGGCCAGCTGATTCAATGCTCTCATTCTATCATTCGGGCAAAGAATATCTAACACTTTGATTCAGGTAAGAGAATACGTACTTTGCGTCTGAGATTTTTCCAAAATGGAGCCTTTACAACACGGGAAATCGTAGGCTTTCAAACCGAATTCAAACGCGCCTAACTTGAAAACGGGCGTTTTTAGGTCAGTGAAAATTTACACAGATATTCTCCTGTTGATAATAAAACAGGAATTTAATTTTCAGAATTTTAAAAAATGGCTTTTTGAGAAAATCGTTGGCAAAGTTATAGATTTTTCAAAATCGGCTGTTTTTAACGCTGCCGAAACGCGGAAACTAGCAGTTTCACAGACACACAAAAAATTACAAATAAAGTGCACATTTGTATGTCTTTAACGAAAAAAACGAATATAGAAAAAACTCCATCCGAACCTATTTAAAAAAAACTTAAAAAATTCAATTTTTTTTAAATCACAAAGTTTACGAATTTTTTAAATTTTAATCATACGATATGCAGCAAATATCAGCACCATGTATTATTATATGTTATACACACAATATAAAAAATACAAGAACACGATATCTTTTTTAACTCCGCTGCAATGACTCGCTGAAGTTAGGAAAAATAACCGTTTTCTAGAGAGCTTGTTTGACGGTGCAAGATTTGAAACCCTCTATCTCGAAGGGAAAATTTTTTTCTTGCCGAAAGAAAAAATATGGGTCTCCTTATTTTAGTCAAGGAACACCCCTTAATTTTTTTTAGAGAAATCTGAGGACCATAATGGTACGACCCTGCCAGAGTTGAAATGGAACCCATCCTGCCTAACATCTGGCAGGATTTGTTGAAAAATAACCTAAACCGTCAAGGTAAACCGTAACCGTGATAGTGACAAGAAAAAAGTGACAACAACAAGACAGCCTGAAGAAGAAGAGTTTTCTCCGAAAATTTGCTATTAATGAAAAAATTTCCTAGTAAAATTCCCATAATAGTTGCTTTAGATTAGTAATTCAATTAAGAAACTAGGAAGCCATTTCTCAACATGAGCTTTATTCAAAGAATTAAATAATATGTCGGAAAAGCCAAAATCGGTGCAATGACTTCCACATACCTGCCAAGTATTCCGGATTTCCCGAAAGTTTTACGGAGATTTGGGTAGTTTTAAGTTAGGAAGATAGTTTCTTCCGGATTTTCGCTAAAATGGCTCGTGAATTTGTTTTTTTGCTGATAGAAATTGGTATCGTTGTTTTTGTCACTTAGTGTAAACTCCTGCTTTTTTTTTTTTATTATGATCTCATAGCGATTGAACCTTAAGTTATCTCATGTTTCTAGCTGAGAGCGATTGCACACACACCCTGTCGCCAATCCTTCCAAACTTGCTCTCCGTCATTGTTGCAATAGCTGCGCTAATTACGCCAAAGTGCGAATTTTTTTTTAATTCTGCCCCATGCAGATTTCGCCAAAATGCGTAATTACGCGTCTAGTATGCATCAAAAAGTGTCAATTCCACTTAGTAGTTCTAATTCTGACTATTATATAGCTCTAATTATTCTACTATTCTCTTTTATGTGCGATATTTCAAAGTAACTTGTACAAAAATCTAGCGGATAATGCTTACCTTGGCATTCCTTTCTAGCGACGGGAACATTTCACGCAAGTGTTTTCCGGTCTTTGTTGATGTTATTGTCCTAAAGTCCGCTGTCTGCGATGACTGGCTTTATTTCTCACACATTTCGCTGGGTATACTCATTGGATCTTTGCCTTAGGATTCAAACACATCAAAATTTCGAGTATAAAGAACGGTAAAAATTGATGTGTTTGAATCCTAAGGCAAAGATCCAATGAGTATACCCAGCGAAAAGTGTGAGAAGTAAAGCCAGTCATCGCATACAACGGGCTTTAGGACAATAACATCAACAAAGACCGGAAAACACGTGCGTGAAATGTTCCCGTCGCTAGAAAGGAATGCCAAGGTAAGCATTATCCGCTAGATTTTTGTACAAGTCACTCAAAAAGTTTGTTTACGCATCGAAATTTTACCAACGCGTAAAAATATGCATCGGGGCGGTATTTCGTCTTTCAAAAACGGAAGTAAACAAAATAAAGATTTTCATAATCGTAATTTCTTTTTCCTGTGATGTTGTCTCTGTCCAATACTGTTGTTATACATCACTTTATTCCAAAAATATCTGTATTTTAGTTGGAAAATGGAGGGAAAATTTCCGAAAACTGAAATTCGACGGCGCAAAAATTTCCCTGTAATCTTCAGTTATGAGCGTGCAACAGCTTCGAGAAATGTCTCCTTTTCCGTCATAATTGGAGTTTTCCTCGAGATCGATGCATAACTGAACAGAAATTTCAGGGCAATTGGTAGTGAAGGAGAATGTTTTTCGCTGAAAACTTTCGAAAACGGAAGTTAGACGCAGTAAAGATTTCTCTCATAATCGTAATTTTATTTTTCACGCGATGTTTCTTCGGCCTAGTATTGTTGTCAAATATCATTTTATTTTATTTTATAAATATTTGTATTTCAACTTGAAAATGGAGGGAAACTGTCCGAAAACGAAAATTGGACGTAGCAAAGATTTCTCCCGTAATTGTATTTTTACCCCCAACGATGTTCTGAACGTGTATATCCTGTATTCTTAAATATTTCCCCACCCCCCAAAATAAGGTTTGCATTTCAGCTTGACAAAGAGGGGGGGGGAGATAAAGATTTTTTTCCGTAATCGTAATTATTTTTCCTGAAAACAAAAGTGAAGAAGCTGAAAATTTTTAAGAATTGATGCATGGTGTTCAAATTCTCAAAGTTACACTATTCATCCTTTATCTAAAATAGCGCTATCGTGCATTCGTGATGGATAAAATTGTCATCTAAGGGCATTAAAAAAAAGTCACTGTCTTGTCATTGCTTAAATGAAATCAAATTATTTCTAAAATTGCATAATTCAATTTAAAAAAAAATTCAAAACCTTGAAAATCATTACAATTTCTGAACTCCATCTATGAGTGACTGATACAGAAAAATAATTGAATACAAGTATCATCAAACATACTGCTAGCACATCCCATACATTACCGCTCCCCCTAATAATAGATAATCATAAATTAACAGTTCTGGTACTGTCTCAAATCTTCTTGATTTTATAGTAAATCTTGATTTTTGCAAACTATCTTCTTGATTTAGGATGGGGGGGGGGCAATTGTGGTAACATACTTTGATAATCACTGCAAGCGAGTGAGATGCATGCTGCTCTCTTTACCATGCCTAGAAACCAGTTTAACAGGTGGAAATATTGCAAAACTTGTGTCTGAAGAATTTCAGTATCTTGGTATTCCGTGGATGAACTGTCTTGCCTTATGTGATAAGACTACTGTTGTGGTGGGGAGAAAAATTGGTGACTCTGAAAAAAATAGTCTCTCTCTCTCTCTCTCTCTCTCTCTCTCTCTCTCTCTAAAAATGAAACTCATTAACAAGGTTTGTTAATCTTTTATACTTAAATACAACATTTTTGTAAATATTTCTTTATTTGTATTAAATAATTAACTGTAATAAAAAAAATAGAGAAACCTACAATATATAATTTTATTATTTATAAAGTGTAAATATGCGCCGCTGAACACGCGTTGTTGTCCCGGTTTTTGATTTTGAAAAGTTGGCAGCTCTGATATTTGTTCTTACTATAACACAATGGAAAAGTTCCTCGTTAGAAAGAGGAAGCGTTCTACTGATGATTATTCAAGTTCGGCATCGAATGCTACGATTTTAAACAGTGAAATATTGCCTGAGAAATGTAGTGAGGCTGTTCCTGCTGTACCTCCAACTAAATTAAAAAAATCCTAACTTTCAAGAGAAATGGCGCAAAATGTACGACTGGTTTGAAGTCTAAACCGACGAAAATAAAACAATTTTGATGTTTTGTTCATTTTGCAAGGCGTCATCAAAACCAGCGTTACTTGCAAAAGGTAAGTTAATGCCATTCATTATTTTATCAATATATAAATGGTCTGTTTTTTCTCATCTGAAGAACTTCTTTTCTAAAATTTGCCTCATTGCTTGTATTGGCACTGATAATTTTTTTTTATCCTGTCTTAATTTTTGGGCTAAAAGCAACGGCTCATACAGTGATCCTTTTGTTTTAGATGTTGTAAAGGGCCTTATGTTTATTTTATTATTCATTGTTGTGAAAGGAGTCAATTCGCTCAAACGCTTTTGGAATGGGAAGTAAATATCCTCATCGGTGTCATGCAAATTTGTTTTGAAATTGTTAGACTACTTCAAAGATTTTGAAGATTTGAAATGCTTGTTGAGTGAATATCCATATATATTTATTCTGCTAAAAAATAGCTATGCTAGTTTTAAATTTGCAGATGTTGCAGAACTTTTCATCTGCAGGTATAAAGATGTGTATCCAAGAACAGTGTTGTATGAAATTGCTTTGGCTGTGCCAATAAAGTTCTGCATCAGTAGAGCGTTCTTTTAGCACACAAAATCGAATAAAAGATAAATTTCGCAACGGACTGAAAAAATAAACTTTAAAAAATTTGATTCGAATATCAGCAGCAAATGTAACACTAGAAAGTTTTCTATTTCACAAAGCTGCTGAAATATTTAATACCAAAATTAGAAGATATGTATAAAATATTTATATTGTTTTTGTTCGTTTTCCCCCCATAAATGTAGTATTTTTCTCCAAGTTTACGATTGTTTAAAATTCACCCCTGATTTTTCAGAATCACCCCCAGAAAAAAGCCTGGGGGCATTTTCACCCCTGATTCTGGAACCCTGACGAGAACCCTGTCTAGATGTTTGTAATCTGTCCTATTCACCAGTTATTGTCATAAATGCATTCTATGAATTTTCTTATTTAAAAATCGTACACATTTTTTTTTTTTGTTGTTGTTGGCTTGAAAATTGCATTGCTTGATGTGGGTGCTGACTATTTTGGCCATTGATGGTTTATTTCCTTGTACAAACCAGGAATGCTGCGACTGTATCCCACTCTTCTACTTTGCTGGTTCGGTAGGATTGAACTTCGTCAGTTGTGAGCAGTTTGGTCTCTGGGATCAAGGGAAAGACAGTTTCAACAAATGAAGGTGCATCTCTCATAGCTTGTGAAGCTTCTTTTTGTAAGTTGAATTCAGTAGCAAAATGTTTGCACAGGCCACCCACACCATCACATGCACTTTTGCTATGGCCTGTGGGGCTGAGAAGACCTACTTCCTTGTTATATTTGGGTCACCCTTCATAAGCTCATAGAACTGATATTTGTTTTTGAAATTCCCTGCTGCTCCATTTGAGATGTCCTTTGGAAGAATTTAAAACAATTGTTTACAAGTCTTTGCAATTTCACTTTTTACGAGCAGAATGACACACACAGCATATGCTGTATCTGCTGGCCCACTCATTATAAATTACACAAGCATTTCTTATCCCCCACCTTCAGTAGTAGTTCTTATTGCCTTGACAGGTCTTTCACAGTACTCCATAACAATCGCAACGGGCAGCACCATTTTCAGCGCCACAGCTTTGGAAAATCAAACTTTGAAATCATATCAGCTGAAGTTTAGCCCAAAAATTACCATAAATTACAGTTCCCCCAAGAGTCAAAAATTGCCAAGTTTCATAAAATCATTCACCATCGTTTTCGCTGCTACTAATTTTTTCTTGCCATTGTCAGATTTAGTCGCATTTGGCAACTTGACCAATGCTTAGTGCAAGCCCTGCCGGGAATTGTGTTCTCCTGCTATTAAAAATTTACTAAATGTTTACAGTTCTTTTTTTTTCTCTGAATTCAAGAAATTTGAAAAAAAAAAAAAGTGTCATTTTCAAAAATATGTAGGAAAATGTCAAGGCAAAAAATCCAGTAACCTGATCTCCCCCCCCCAGTTTAACTATCTACCATTAGGACATTTGGCCAAAATTTCAAAATTTTTAAAAATGGGGGTTTTGAGATATTGCAATTCAAAAATGCAGATTTTTTGAAATTTTGTATATTTTAAAAATTAATTTTATGAGTTACGTGCATCACAGGCTAAAAATAAAATTACTGCTGATACAACCCCCTATAGGAATGCAGGTTGGTACACACCAACCTGCACCCACCTGATAAGTCTTTTCCTTAAAAAAAATAAATCCTAAATTTGTGATAAATTAAAATAGATTTTTTGCCATCTGGCAACATTCCTTTGATCAATTTCTGTAAATTTGAAGAAAAGCCAATTCTATAGCTTCAAAAATAAAAAAAATAAATAAAAAGTAAAGTTTATCTGTTATATTTAGGAGCAGTGCACATTTAAAAATTTGGTGTTTCACATGTTTTTTTGCAACGGGTGTATTTCTTGCCTATTTCCAAAACGCTGTAGCTAGACCAAAAATTTTTTATGAAAAATCCTTTTTGCAGTACTTTAATATATCTCTATTAGGAGTAGCTACCATAATTTTTTTCAAAAAAATTGGAGACGATCAACAGAAACATGTTGGTCATACCTGCCTGAATTGAGATGCAAATGGTTCACACACTTTCTCAACAAATGGCCTAAAAATGATAAAATTGTACATTTACACTGAAGAGATCATGTAAAGATGCTTTTCAGTGAACGTGCTCATTTCATGATCAAAATATGTTGCTTTAGATGGAAGTTATAACTTCTGTGGAACTTGCTGTATTGAAGATTTTTAATTTGAAGACCTTTTCTGCCAGAAAACCTCTCTACCTAGATGATGCTGAAAATATAACTGTTTCCGGACTTTTTTTTTTTTTTTATTAAAAATGTAACCTAAAACTACAAAATTTAACAAAAACATTTTAAAAATTAAAAATGTAAATAAAGATGGCTACTAAGGCATACCTGAAAAACATTACTCCTATGCCCACTGGTATACTTTAGAATTGGCAGAGAGAGTGTCCAGTCCCAAATAACAACTTCCAAGTCATCTGATCCAGAAGCTAATCTTGTACCAGCGCTGTTAAAATTAAGGGCATTAACACAACCCTCATGTTTTTTCATTTTGTACATTAATTCCAAACGTTGAACTGCATGAAGGCTACCATAGCACCTATATCGGAAAATGTCCGGAGAAAATGACACACCATGCCCGTACTCCCGCCCAAGTGATGCAGCAAAGCCCGACCATTTATGTGCTGGTCTAGGTGTAGTGGGGGTTGGGTCATAAATGCTATCATCTACTTCAGTTCTTGATTTACTTTCTTCTTCCTTTTTGTCTGCATCATCATCTTCAATTTCACCTTCTTCATAGCACCGGGGAGAACTGTCATCATCAGAATCAAGTTCATTTGATTTTTTAATATCACTGGCACTTTCACTATCTGGCACAGTATCACTGTCCTTTACAAGATTTACAGGAGCCACTGAATGCTGAGGAACTGTATTATCAGGCACAGTCTCAATATTTACATTTTCTTCAAGAAAGTCATTAAGACTACAACCTTCCTGGTTTCCAGAATCGGGACTATTCAGTTCACTAACATCTGCCCCAGATTCTTTATCCTTGAGCTGGATTGATATTTCACCAAGCTCGTCATCTGAGCTATCCATACCACACTTATTGACATGTATGCCACTATCATCTTTTTTCATCCTCTTTTCAACACCATGTCCAGAAAAAACCTCATTTTTTTCATGACCATCTGACATCACAGATTCAAAAGTTTGACTGGGTTGGAATCAGTAGCTCTCTTAGTACTCAGTGAGCCTGACTGACTGGAATCCATCTTCTTATGATTTAAGTTTTACCTCAAGTTTTCCTTAGATACAAAAGCACATAGAACATCTTTAAGTGACACCCTAAAAAAGAAGTAAATACAAAGTCAGTATGTTTTGCAAAGTATAGTACAACATATAAAACATTTACTAGATTTAGAAATATAAAACCACAACAAAATACTGACACTCAGAATACATACTGTAATATAAGAGCATACCTGCCAACTACTACAGAATGTCCGTAGTTTCTACAGATTTTGTTGTCTGACTACGGAAATCACAGCCGAAATTAGATTCTACGAATTATCATTTTTTTTTCATTTTTTGCTATTATTTTATGATATTCATGAGATTCTTAAGTGTATTCCAGGAATTCCACTTTTTTTTTTGTCATCATTTAGATTACTCTAAGATCAATGCAAAACTGAAGAGAATTTGGGGGGGGGGCTTGTTTTCTGTCTGGGGACGGTATTTCGCTTTTCAAAACTTTCTAAAACGGTAGTTAAACAAAGAAAAAAATGTTCATCGTAATAGTCATTTTTTTCTCCCGGCGTTGCCTTTGTGTCCAGTATTCTTGTTAAATATAATTTTATTGTATAAATGTTTGTATTTCAGCTTGAAACTGTAGGCAACAATTTGCAAAAACGGAAGTTAGATGCAGTGAAAATTTCCCCATCAGGCACAAGATTCTTCCGAGAATCCATCGACATCCAAGTGAACAGAAATTAAGGGGTGGGGGCTGGTGGTGAGGGTGGAGAGTGTTCGGAGGATGGAATTCCATCTTTACGAAACTTTCGAAAACCGAAGGTCGACCGAGTTCAGATTTTTTACATAATCGCAATTTCTTTTTTCTAGCGATGTTACTTCTGTCCAGTTTTATTGTTAAATAACATTTTACTGGATAAGTATTTTTATTTGAGCTTGAAAACATGGAGAA
Source organism: Macrothele yani (assembly GCA_039090855.1). NCBI lineage: Eukaryota > Metazoa > Arthropoda > Arachnida > Araneae > Macrothelidae > Macrothele > Macrothele yani. The sequence goes on from CM076996.1 coordinate 12,771,297, forward strand.
AATTCCAAAACCGGAAGTCGGCATAGACGCAGGAGAGTGGGAACATTGCGGGAGGGGTGTAACAATACTATTTACTACTGATAAGGCTCTTGCCAATGTTGGCAGGTATGTTAAGAGTATACAACGATGTTGGTAATATGTCAACTAACTCCATGAAATTCCAAACAGAGAGAGGTAATCCAAAAGAGGCAATTAGAAAAGGGCTTAAAATATTTCTCACAGAAATGAAAATTCCTGTCATTCTTCCCAAAAGTGAACACACAACTCAAACTTAGTTTAGGGATGTATACATAATGCACAGATTTACTTAAATGAATATAACAAATTTCCTCATCATTAAGAAATAATCTTTTATCGTATGTGATGCTGGCTCGGCTAGCCTTCCGATTATCAACGCATCAAGTAGTTCTGTTAATGGGATAAACTAAAAATAGATGTCATTTATTATTCAACATTTCATATCCAAAAAATAAGTTATTCTTTACAGAATTCCACCTGCTAGCATTCTAATTCAAATAAAAATTCACAGGATATGTATGGAAATTATCAGCATATCCAGTAGTTCCGTTAATGGGGCAAAGAAAGTAAAAATCAATATGTTACTCATTATTTAACACTCATTTCTACAAAACAAATATAACACTTTACAGAATTCTACTTATTAGAGTTCCAACTCAAAACAAAAATACAAACATGTATGGAACTACTTGATAGTGTTCCCCCTAGGCCATTTCAGCAGGGTGCAGCACCCTGCCCTTTTTTGACATGTTAAAATCTGCCCTGCCCTATTTTTGGATGGTAAAAATGCCAGCTGCCCTTTCTCAATGTTTACCCTGCCCTTAATCTTGTATTGCCCCTGCCTTTCTGTGCCTTGCCAGGCCCACGATCGCAGCGTCAGTCACAAATGCACCAGTGTAATTGTCTTGCTCGAAGACAATACCCGCAAACCTTATGGTACGTAATCATGTGGAAATCACAACTTTTTTTTTTTTTTTTCGTTTGGGTGTTTAACGACCGCCATGAGCAACTCAAAGGGGCTATAAGCAGTCGCCCGTCCTTAATTTAGGGACCCTGGTTTCAGGAAAAGATAAAAACTAGTGGTTACCACTAGCCATGTGGCGACTGGATAAAACAAATAACCGGTAAAAAAAGTTGCTTTACTCCTAAAGCTCAAAAACTTGTGTCTGACAACGCCCTGGTGGTCAAATTATTTTTTCATTACTAAAGAAGTTATTTGCATTTTTCAAAACCCTCCTATAAATTACCCAACTCACACGTGGGGGAAAACAATTCTCTCCTCAGTAAATAAGTGAGTGCAATCTATTTATAGATTCACTCTTCAAGAAAGGGGAGGCAGTTGTTTTCCTCACTGAAGTTTGGGCAGGAAGTAACTATAATGGACATCTGAGCTTCAGCTGGAACTCTGACGTCACAAACAGACATCAGCAGCTCGCATTTTATTTTTTTCCGAAAATACACGATTTCCCATTGATTATTCACTTCCTGCTTATCAACAGAAAAAAAAGAGAAATCATTACTTTTGTTAAGAAAAGAATTGAAGTTCAAATGGGAACTTTAGCTTATCGTTGCTGTCTTTCGTTCCCTGTTGAGTCATGTTTCTTTTGCACGGTGTGCATGCCGTAGCGTTTTTGGAAAATTAATTTTGATTTAAACAAAAAATATTTTTACTATGCTCTTTAATATAGCAAAAAAAAAAAAAAAATGTTACTAGATTGAGAAAACATGCTTTAAGTGAAATCAAACGTCAAAATCGATACTGCATTGTACACTTTGCCATAACAATTTTATGAGTCATAGAAATGGCAGGTTCCATCATGGACAGATTAAGTACAGATTTTAAAATTGAATTTGGCTTTAAAAAAGAGGACGAAATGTTTACTATAATGATTAGTTGGTTTTGAAGTGACTGTTAGAAATTGCATTTTGTTATAAAAAATTCTTTTAATATTGAATCTATCTTTTTCACTAATCGCAAGATATTAAGGAGGAGGAATATGATCAGAAAAACAAAGTCAAAATGGTGAAGGACGAACTAAAATACAAGGCACAGCACACAAGAGATCCAGAACATGGAACTTTGAAATGAGGCATGCATGTGTAGGTTCGTGCAGTGAGCGCTCTGCGTACATTTTTATTGGCCGATTGACGAAGAGAGGGCACAAGTCAGCATTTTGTCTTTCCCAACAATACAAAGACAAAATAACTCCAGCCGTCATCCCTAAAACTTTCGCAGTCTTTCACTATGACGCCCCTTCCTCTCCGCTCCGTACAAACTCCTGAACTGAGGAGAATTATTCCGAGGGAGTTCCTTTTCCAATTATACCCCACTCCACACAATCAACCTGCAATTTTTTTTTTTTTTATCGAATGGCTGCAACTACTTTTTTTTTTTTTTTTTAATATATATAATCGGAGTTTATCCACGGATTATACGACGAAAATTACGGTACATGTTTATCGGTGATGTTTTCCGTGGTGGCCCGGCCAAATTTTTTGACCCCTGCACATATCCTATAGTAGAGAAAATAGTATGTCCACAGAAAATCATTAACATGTGGATAACACTAATCACAGTTTAAGACTGTACACAGAAAAAATTCCAAACAATAATACACTGACATCCCCATCATTGTTCAAAATTAGCGGTCACTAGTCGTATTTTGCCACTTCAAATTTGGTTTTCATGACTAAATATTTGTGCTTGGTCATCAAATTTGACGACTAGGTTTAGTGCAATAACAGAGCATTCCGCCAATCACGTTTTATGTTCCAACGTATTCAACTCTCGCCAGTTTACGCGGTGAATAAAGGAGCGTGCCCATTGTGATGATGTTACTCACTAATCAAGTCGTCACATGGATGCTGGGCATATGATTGGCCAGTGAGTGATTCAAGCAATTCCTGGAGTTAAAATTCAGGGTGGGATGGCGGAATTCCCACCGAAAAATTTAAACTCCCGCCTAACAACTTTACGAAAAAATATATGCAGTGTAACTTGGATAATTCGAATCTGAAGGGACCACAAAAATAATTTGAATTAGGCAAGTTTGAATATGGGATTCAAGTACTGTAAAAAACAACATTTATTCATAACATACAAAAAAAAAGTACAGTATGGTAAATTTACATATTTTTTGTAAAAAAAAAAAAAAACACTTTGGCCTGCTTCTTAGAATTTATGTTATGGTGTGAATTCCTCAAGTTTATCGAGTGAATTAAATAGAGAGTCACTTACATTGTGCTGTCGCTCAACAAACTTCCTGAACTGTTGGAGGTGAACCAAGGCTTCTACTGAATTTGAAAGGCCCTCTTTAGGAAATTCTGGTCATTTCAGTTTTTCATCTGAAGATACACAGGTCTTCTTATTGTGGTGAGCTCACAGATTAGATCATCCGCCAAGATCTCATCTGTGAGCTCACCACAAACAGTTAAATTGTCATCAACTCTCACAAAAGCCTCATACGGTACATCACGGCCTACGTCTGCCCAGTACTCCACAGTGGGTATTCCTCGCCACCATTACCTTGATGTAGTCGAGACTCATCATCGGGGTGCTGGAAGCCTGCTTCATCCAGAACAGTACGTACCCATTTTGAAAGCTAATTGTTGAAAATATGAGAATACAAAAATGGGGTTTTCTTCGAATTAAACAAAAAAAAAAAAAAAGTTTGAATTAAAGGGGTTTTTTTTAAAATATTTATATCGAAAATTAGGGACCAAATGAAAAATTTGAATTAACCAAGAATTAGAATTAAAAATGTTCGAACTAGACAAGTTACCCTGTATAAATATAAAATTTTGGGTCAGTCTTTGGACCATTTGCAAAATTTGCACGTTAAAAACGTATCCTTCATGAAAATACGTGCATTAGAAACTGACCGTTAAGAGTTCCGAAAATTGCAATCAAATGCATCGTTCATGTCGGGAACATAAGCAGTTTATGAACACGTGAATTGGCTTTCCTATATGTAGCCGCACGAGCAGTTCGTTTTGCATATCCTGGACTGTTACAAATCGGGCACGAGATTTTCCTTCGGAGTCACGGAATATCACTTTTTCCACATTTCGGATCAATGAAAAAAAAAACTGAAAATAATGGTTTTATTTTTGGAGGATTAGTGTGCGAGTATGTGGGAAGAGTCATTTTTCGTGTGGGAAACTGTATTCCGTTTAACAGTACTTCCGAAAACGGAAGTTAAATGAAGCGAAATCACCCCCCCATTGTAATTTTTTTCTCGGGAAGTTTCATTTGTCTAGTATTGGTACTAAATATCAATTTATTGCATAAATGTTTGCATTTCAGCTTGAAAGTGTATACAACAATTTCCGACAACGGAAGTTCGACAGAGCAAAAATTTCCTGTTAAACTTTAGGCAAGAGTCTCTTCTGCGGATTCGAGGAACGGAACTCTGACGTTATCCTCATGATTTGCGTCGATCTTGAGAACAATGCAAAACTGAAGGTGATTTTGTTCAGGGGTTGGGGATGGAATTTTGCCTTTCAAAACTTTCAAAAATGGAAATTAGACAAATTGCAGATTTAATCTGTAATAGTTTTGTTTTTTTCGCGACATTCCCTCTGCTCAATATTATACTAAAATATAATTTTCTTCATTAACTGTGTTTCAGCTTGAAAGTGGAGGGAAAATTTCCGAAAATGGAAGTCTGACTGAGCAAAGATTTTTTTCGTAATCTTAATTTTTTCGCGATGTTTCCACTGTCCTGAATTATTGTTAAATACATAGTATTCAAAAAGATAATTTTTTTTTCAGAGCTGAAGGGAAATACGTTCAAAAATAATAAATTAGTTGACCCTTGTAATACTAAACTTGCACATCACAATGTCAAGTGAAGGTTTATTTTATCTTTTGCAATTGAGATAACTGCAGATTTCCTCTCTCCACAATGGAAGTCTTTTGACGTTTGACGGTGTAGAATCTGAATCTGTGAAGCAACACAACACACACAAGTTTTCGTATAGTCTTTCAAAAAGCCTGGCAGACCAGTTTTTTCTTTCGAAAATTAATGAAGATGCAGTTATTGAATATTCACTATTCAAACATTGGCCGAAGTCTTGTTGATTTCTCAGCCACAAAAGCCATTGACCTGTGGTGGAAAGATGTTGCACTAGGAAGTACAGACGGCCAGCTTTTAAAGATTAAATTTGCAAAAATCTATACACATCCATGGGGTAAGATAAGAAGCTGTGCGCTCACCAGTTGCATTTGCTCGGCTATTGTCTGGTTTAAACACGCCTTCTTACTAAGATTTTGGTAAAAACTTATTGAAATATATTTTACATATTTATCTTGATATAGGTGCAGAAAAATTCCTGTTTGCATAATATTCAGACTGAAAGAAACATTTACATCCAGTACTTATTCTTTTGATTTTAAGCTTTGACAAAGTGAATGGAAAAAGAAAATTCAATCTAAAAGGATCTTGGTAAGTCAATTTTAATTTGCAAGGTATTTTTTTCTGCACACTTGTTTAAATATTTAAGGATTTTTATTTTGGATTTTACAAGATAAATGTGTGTGGGGGATTCCAATGAAAAGAATTTTGGTAAATAAATTTTAATTTGTACAACCCCATAGCAGAAAGTTCCTGGTCAGTCTGCGACAGATATCATTGAGCCACAAAATAATCTGCAAGTGGTCACTGTGCAAGATAACTACTAAACGTGAAAAACAATAAAAATGGTGCAGACATTTTTCTACCTAAAAATGTCTAACCTAGGTACTACAGCAATTGCAATGTTAATTAGAACCAAGAACATTCTGGCCCTCTGTATCTGGAATTTTACCAATATTTTCAAGCTGAAACACAAAGATTTAGGGAATAAAATTATATTTAACAACAATAAAGCGCAGAGGCATCACTAGGAAAAAATTGTCATAAGAGGAGAAATTTTCACTCCGTTCTACTTCCCTTTTCGGAACATTTTTCTCCATTTCCCCATCTCAAGTGCAAACATTTATGTAATTAAATAACGATTAAACAATAATACAGAAGCACAGCGGGTGGAAGGTTATCAGAGGGATAAATTTTTGCTCCGTACAACTTGGGTTATCAGAAAATTTTCCTTCATTTTCTATTATTAGAGGAAGAAATTTTTGCTCTTTACAACTTTGGTTTTCAGAAATTTTTGCTCCATTTTCAATTTTAAATACAAACATTTATCTAATAAAATGATATTTAATGACCATATAGGGCTGAGGGAATATCGCAAGAAAAAGAATTCAAGATTACCAAGTACTGTCAAACTTTCGTTTTCGGAAATTGTTGGCCTCCATTTTCAAAATAAGCCACAAATATTTATGCAATAAAATGATATTTAACAACAATATCGGATAATTCCCTCTTCAAGCATCGAGGAAACGTCAGCAGAGAAAAAATTACGATTACGGGAGAAATCCTCACTATGCCTAACTTCCGTTTTCGGAAATTTTGAAAGGCAGAAAACTTGCATCTGTGATAGAGTTTGCAAGGTAGTTCAATAGGGTTCTGGGGATATCGTTTCTGTCTGCAGGACCAAAATCAATCTGCAATGTGTGTCGGCGTCGCCACGATTCTGCTACGGGAACGAATACAAAATAAATCTGTGATGTAAGTCGCTCGTCGCTGTGATTCTTCCATGGGGACGAGTACAAAATAAATCTACGATGTACGTCGGCCATCGCCGCGATTCTGCTACGGGAAGAGTACAAAATAATTCTGCGACCTATGTTGTCATTCGCGAGAAAAAGAAGAAAAATTACGATTACGGGAGAAATCCTCACTACACCTAACTTCCGTTTCCGAAAATTTTGGAAGGTGAAAAACTTGCATGTATGACAGGGATTCTGCAAGATGGTTTTAATAGAGTTCTGGGGATATCATTTTTATCTGCAGGACCAAAATATCTTTTACGTATGTCGCCGTTATTCTGCTACGGGGTTGCACAATATTGTTTCTGGAAACTTGTTTAAGGAGTTTCATTGCTGATCTTATTACTGTGCTTTCATTGGTCAAATTCTCACTGCCGTTAGACATTACAATAGGAAGTTACCAACGAAAACATGAGCATGTTATAATTTTAAGAATGGCAAACTAGGAATTACATTTTGGCGCCTAGGAAAAGAACAGAAGGAGTTATTTGATGCCTGCTTTTGATTTCCTAATTTCTAACACTGATCCCAATCCAAGAACATAGTGCAATTGGAAAACAAATAGTATGTATAATATAAAAATATCATCATCGTCGTCAACCATTATCAATCCACTGCTGGACGAAGGTCTCCCCAAGTTTCCTCCACAACGGTCTGTCTTGTGCCAGTCTCCTCCATGTCACTCCCCCATACTTTCGAATTTCATCCACCCATATCCCATGTGGTCTTCTGGGTCTTTTCCTATCCCTTGGAATCCAATCTAAAATTTCGGCTGTCCATCGATGGTCTGTCCTTCTGGCAGTAAGTATGTCCAGCCCATTGCCATTTCAGGGATTTTACTCTGATCATGATGTCTTCCACTCTTTGTCATTTTTCGGATCCACGAGTTCCTCTTCTTATCTCTCCTGGTTACACGAAGCATGCGCCTCTCCACGCTTCTTTGAGTTGTCTGGAGATTATGTATGTCTCTTTTAGTTAAGGTCCACGTCTCTGCACCATACGTAAGCACTGGAAGGATGCATTGATCAAACACTTTTCTTTTAAGACATAATGGCATATTGCTCTTGAAAATTATGCTGTTTCTTCCAAAAGCTCTCCAGGCAAGTTTTGTACGCCGATTAATTTCTTCACCAATGTGACCCTCACTTGATATCTGCTGTCCAAGATAAACGTACGTGTCTGTTATCTCCAGCTTTTCTCCGTCAATCGATAAATCTTCATTTCTTGAAAAAGCATGGAACATCACTTTTGTCTTCTGAAAGTTCATTTTTAATCCCACTTCTTTACTCTTGTCAGCAAGTTCCTGGATCATACTCTGCAGCTCTGATGGGGTAGTTGCAAAAATGACTACGTTATCAGCAAAACGAAGGTGAGTTAGATAATCTCCATTAATCTTTATCCCTTTGTTTTCCCAGCTCAGCGACTGAAAGACACCCTCCAATGTAGCATTAAAGAGCTTCGGAGATATAGTGTCACCTTGTCTCACTCCCTTTCCTACTTTTATGTGTGCTGTATTTTCAAACAGCTGAATCTTTGCACTTGCATTTTCATAGATGTTATTAATAATATTAAATGTATGCATCTTCAATACTGCAGGATTTCAGAGCCATTGTAACTGCTGAGGGTTTCACCGAATCAAAGGCTTTTTCATAATCGATAAAAGCCATGCACAATGGAAGTTCATATTCCCTCGCTCTTTCAATTAGTTCTCTGAGTACGTGGATATGATCTATTGTGCTGTAGCCACTCCTGAATCCAGCTTGTTCTCTCGGTTGAGCCATGTCCAGTGTTACCTTCAAGCGGTGTGAAAGAACTTTTTTTTTTTTTTTTTTTGATTGGAGGTTTAACGACCACCGTGAGCAACTCAATGGGCTATAAGCAGTCGCCCGTCCTTAATTTAGGGTCACTGGTTCCAGGGAAGGGAGAGAGCCAGTGCCGTAAGACAAACACAACATCCATGTCTCACCGGGATTCGAACCCGGACCCCTTCGGACGAATGATCAGAGGCCAACGCCTTAGCCCACTGCGCCACCGGGGCGGCGTGAAAGAACTTTAGTGAAGATTTTATAAACCACTGATAGGAGGCTGATAGGTCTGCAGTTCCTGAGATCCTCAATGTCACCTTTTTTATGTAGCAGGATCATTGTAGCGTTTTTTTTTTTTTTTTTTTGATTGGAGGTTTAACGACCACCGTGAGCAACTCAATGGGCTATAAGCAGTCGCCCGTCCCTAATTTAGGGTCACTGGTTCCAGGGAAGGGAGAGAGCCAGTGCCGTAAGACAAACACAACATCCATACCTCACCGGGATTCGAACCCGGACCCCTTACGGACGGATGATCAGAGGCCAACGCCTTAGACCACTGCGCCACCGGGGCGGCACCATCATTGTAGCGTTGTTCCAATCCTTAGGAATCTTCCCTTCATTAAGGCATAGAGTGAAAATTTGGGCGAGTACTGTTTCGATTTCTCCACTTGCTTCTTGTATGATGTCTACAGCAATTCCATCTTCTCCTGGAGCTTTTCCTCGCTGCATGTTCTTGATTGCATGTGCAACTTCTGCTAGGAGGACTGGAAGAACTCTGGTACCTTTCACGATGTAAAAAATATATTGAACCTTAAATGTCATTAATATTTGTAGTATTTGTATTAAACTGATCATTGTCAAAAGCTAGACGCATTTAATAACAGAATTTTACCACTTCAAGAGAGATATTGCTGAATATGAATCTATTATGGCAAATTCTAGTGGCCCAGCAGACCACTAGAATTTGCAAACCACCGGTCCACCAAAATGGCCACTGGTCTGTAAAATAAAATAATAAACCTTAGAGACATTTACAATATATGCAGAAAATAATGTATCACTTCAATAGATTTATCTGCAATATTTGTTTTCAAACCTATCATTAGTTTGCAGCCTAAAAAGAAACCCATACAGCAAGCTAATAGAAATTAGTTTTTTGGCATTTGACAAATTAGAAGAAAAAAACAAACTTACTAGCCATCCAGGCCGGTAAAATCAATAGTTCAGTGGTCTGACGAAAGTTTTACTGGCCAATGGCCAGCAGACCACTAGGTAATTCGAACACTGAAAACTACATAAAAAAAAAAAAAAAGTTCAGAAATGCATGAACTAATTTTGAGAAAAATAGTTCTGCCCAACTCCTCAAAAATTACCTGTGGAAGTGGATATATTGCTAAATGCAAATATAATCCTGCATAAATACACAGGGTAGACCAAAAGTCCTAGACACATTTCAATTTTTCATTAAAATAAATAAGACTAATTAATAACACTGTACAGTTTACTCTAGTTTGTTAAGGAAACTAGTAAAAGGAACTTAGCAGACCAACCAAAGGTGCTACTGACCCATCACAAGCATTTGTGTTCAAAATCGCTGCTCTCCAGGAGAAAGCAGTTTCTTAAAAAGCTGTTCAAGTGAGAAGAAATTTCTAAATGAAGTTTACTTAGCTACGAATATCTCCACTCTCTGGGGATAAAACTGTACACCTAGGTCAAGAATGCCACAGGTTTTCAGATACATTAAAGCCATATGGCTATACATGTAGAGAACAAGGCACATGGACTTGGCTGGGGAAGGACGGGCGGTCATGGCATGTTTCAGGTTACAATCACTAGGTCAGAAAGTTAATTAATCCATCACACAGAGTAAGTCTTTTCCAGACAGGTGACTGATAGCTATGGGGATCATACTTTGAATCTTTTCAGATACAAGAAAAAAATATTTCAAAGCACAATTTTTTACAGGAAAAAATTCAGCAAAACAGAGATTGCATAATTTATTCCTCCACAAAAACATGTGCATAGCTTAAAATGGGCAATGTAAGCAGGGTTCTTCATAATGTATTGAACTGGTTATGAAATATATATATATCATCATTGTCAACCATTATCAATCCACTACTGAATAAAGGTCTTCTCAAGTTTCTTCCACAACTGTGTCTTGAGCCAGTCGAATCCAGGTTACTTTGGAATGCTTTCAAATTTCATCCATCTCCCAGCATCTGATTTCAGTCGTCTTCTGCCCCTTGGAACCAACCCAAATTTTCGGTTGTTCGTCGGTGGTCCGTTCTTTTGGCAAATGTCCAGCCCATTGCCATTTCAAGGATTTTGCTCTGATCGTGATGTCTTTTACTTTCGTCAGTTTCCTTATCCATGAGTGTTCCTCTTATCTTTCCTGGTTATACCAAGCACGCATCTCTTTATACGTCTTTCAGTTGTCTGCAGACTTTGTGTGACTTATTAGTTAAGGTCCATGTCTTGCTCCATATGTAAAAACTGGAAGGATGCGCTGATTAAACACTTTTAAGACATAATGGCATATCGCACTTGAAAATTGTACCGTTTCTTCCAAAAGCTCTCCAACCAATTAATATACGTACACTATCTACCAACAAGTAATTGGACACCTGTGATAGCAAAGGAAAACGAAGTTTATTCACCTTTAATAGTTGGAGCTTCCACGAGCGGCAATTACAGCTGCGACCTTCCGGGGCATACTCTCAACCAGGCGTAGTACAACAGCTAGCGGTATTTTCTTCCACTCGGCTTGGAGAAGACAGGTCAGTTCCTTCACCGATTTCGGACGGTCGAGGCACCCCTTAAGTAGACGCTCCAACTCGTCCCAGAGGTGCTCGATAGGGTTAAGATCCGGGCTCTGCGCAGGCCAGTCCATTCGATTAACCCCATTGTTACCGTACCAAGCCATGGTGGACCTCGCAACATGACAGGTGGCATTGTCATCCTGAAAGTAACATGGGTCCACCCCGTAAAACTGCCACAATGTAAGAAGCGCATGGTCATCCAAAATGGTGCAGTAGGTCTCGGCGTTGAGTCTACCAGGAATTGCAACCAAGGGTCCCGTGCCATACCAGCAGAAACACCCCCATAGCATAATTCCACCGCCGCCGAACTTCACAGTTGGCACAATACATTCCGGCAGGAAGCGTTCTCCAGGCAGACGCCAAACCCAGACCCTGCCATCTGAACGGTAGAGGATGAACCTTAATTCGTAGCTCCAGAGAACCTGTTTCCACTGTTCAACGGTCCACTGTCGACGTTCTTTGCATCGCGTTAGCCGAGCAGCACTATTGGACTTGGTGATCAAAGGCTTGTGGGCGGCAGCACGTCTATGATAACCGAGCAGATGGGCTTCCTTACGGATGGTATTCATCGAAAGAACACTCCCGGATGCCTGTTGAAACTCGTCGCGGATGTGGCCCACCGATTTGGTGCGGTTCTTCCGAAATTCTCTGGCCAGCACCCGTCGGTCTCTAACTCCCAGTTTTGTGGGTCTGCCTTGTTGGGGCATATTCCGACAGTCCCCTCTCATCTTCCACTTGCCAATCACGTAGGCCACTGTCGATTTTGGGTACTTCAACTCGCTGGATATGTCACGTATAGATCGACCATTTCTGTGATACCCGACGATTACACCTTTCTCGAAATCAGAGAGCTCCGAACTGCGTGACATCTTTGGTTGCGTTGTTATTTCCCACACGATATTTAACGCCGTCGGCCGTGACGTGATCAGGACCGCACATATAGTCGATTGCAGGGGTGTCCAATTACCTGTTGGTAGATAGTGTATATCAACCGCACTTCTACAGAATCAGTAAAACATCCACAAATGAAAATAGCTTCTTCCGGCCACTAGCAGCTGAAGCGTGTGCTACAAAAAAATAACATATGCAGAAAGCATTTCTCATAATACAGGCGTGAAGGTGGACAGTGATAGGAAAAGCTGAACTTCCATATTGAGGGGGGGTAACATTGTAGAATCTTACATTTCACTCCCTGATGTATACAGCCATGACATTTATGTATTGGTCACATGCCTGCCAACTAAATAGATGTAATGTATGTATTTTGTTTCCAGAAAATTAAATATATAGTACAATATAATGTAAGGGGGAAAAATTGCTGTGAGGTCATATGCATAGAAAATCACTCACCTTAGTACAGAACTATGTCTTTAATCAAATGAGGACATTAATCAAATGTCTTTATAAGATAATGTCATATGGAAACGAAATCTTGAAGGTTTGAAAAACTTCACACATGTTTGTTCAATGTCCTGAACCGCAATGAATATATTACATATCAAGAATTGTGTGTTGTATTATGATACTCATTAACAGTATTCGTAATTGGTAGCAAATTACAAAAAAAAAATCTTAGCAACAATGCATCTCCAAATTTTGCAAAAAGTTCTTTACTGAATGACAAACTTTATTCAGGTAAAAATATTTAACAAAGGAAAATACTGTAATCAATTTTTAAATAATTAGAATTTTTTCTACTCAAATGTTAGTACTTTTAACACATTAAATTTATCATTGTTAAAATATAATTAACAAGTATATTAAAAAATATTAAGCAAATGGGTGAATAATTTATTTACAATTATTCACTAAATCCATTTTTCTTGAGTTCAAAATTATTTCTTTTATCAATGATTGTTTGTCTTGAGCTGTTTTTCTAAAGCTATCTGATTTAGCAATGCAGTTAATAAATTATGAGTATCTTTTGCTTTTGTTGCCAAGTAATCAGCTGATTTTAATAAATCTGATACTTCATTTTCTACACATTTTTTCTTTTTTTCATACTTTCTATTTCATCCAGTATTTGTTTTCTCTTTTGGGCTACAGCAGAATTAGCCTTGTCTCGAGCTTTTTCTTCTAAATTTATTACATATCTTTGCCTAGCATATCTGGCATTACTCAGAAGCAATTTTGAAAATACCTTTTCCATGCCACCAATGTTACTTAGATGGTCATATATTATTCTTTGTGAAAAAATAGTTTTCTTTCATATTGTCAATTATTAGTTCCTTATTAATGGAGTTCCTTTACATGGTGTAATCATCTCTCCACTGATGCCTGTCCATGCAAGAGCAACAGCAGCTTTTTAGTTACTTCCCACAACAGATCAGTTTTTACTTGAGGATAAATATTCATAAAATAACATCTATTCTCAATTCCTCATAATTGTTATCAAAAAGTTTAAAATCTGAAGTTACTGCTGCAACACTACTTATAAAATCCTTTAACTGCAGCATAAGTGTCAACACCACCAGGTTTCAGATGATTTGCGTCCACGAGAATTTCTAGAATAATCTTGATACTTTTTAAGCAAGATTCCTTCTCAGCACTCAATAATTTAGGATTTACACACTTCATGTGCCGCACAAGAGCATACTGCAGTGGGCATTTAGTGAGTAATTTTTTTGACAAGGTTTTGCAAAATTGATCTGCATTTCATACGAAATTCCATTATCTGCTTTTCACTTACATTTGATGGCAAAGTTTTCACCTCCTTTTCGGTCTGGAATTCAATATCAATCATCCTATAAGTGGAACAATTTTTATTATCAGTTAGATCAATTTTTAGAAGTGCCGTAATGGTCTTTGTTTGTTCTAATACACCCATTTTAACAAAGTGACTCATCAGATTCGTTACCATTTTCTCTAAGTCTTTAGCCATGAATAGCAGCATTGGCTTATCTGCCTGATACTTTTTTTAAAAAAGGGACTCAGTTACTTTGCAATAGAATTAAAAAAATATAATTTGGCAAGTGCCAATGGATCCTTCATCCATTTTTGGACAATATTAAAGGAAACTGTGCAAGGATTATTTACAATTTTCTGGGCTACCAAGGTTTCACATTTCAAAATAAAGGGTCAAATTTCTATAGCACGTTCACACACAGGAGAATTTTCAACCCACCTGTGTGAACAGAATTTTAGTAGCATTTTTATAGCATTATTCACATTTAAATAATCCTCACGCCATGCTGGTGAATCTTTAAATAACCTGTATAGGTTTGAGAGAAATTATTCTATTTCCCAATCACTCACAGTAGTAGCATGTCTCAATGCATTATGCACTATGTGCAATCCACAGGTACCTGTGTTTAAGAGAGATTCATTTGAATTGGCTGATAAATCTTGAAATAAAGAAAAAAGCTTTAAATTCACATTCGGCCCATTCATAGAAAACTGAACTGTATTTTCTAAAAGCAAACCCTTCAAAGATTGCTTTACTTGAGGATAAATATTAGTTTGTCTAACAAAATTTCTGCACTTGCGTGGCCTAAAAACACAGAAGTCAGATACTGTGATGTTACTCGGTTCTTGTCCCAAAATCTTATATGGATGTCCATTTGTTTTTGTTGAGAATAAACTCTCATCAAACAAAACAACAAAATCTTTGCTTTCATTAATCTGTTGCAACAAAAGTGATTTAAAATGGGGTGTCAAGCCAAAGCAGCAAATATATGAACATTTTGTTTGCCCACAAGAAAAGTTGAGGGCTGTTTTCCTGTCTGGAAACATCAATCGAAACAACTTATCAATTCCAGCACATGATCTGTACGAATAATGGCTTTCTACCACTTTTAAAGCCCATAATATTTTGGCTTTTGTAGGATCTTTTCTGGGTAAACAACCTGCTGCTGATGATGATGATGGCGGCTCTGGGGATGATTGTGTTTGTGATGCTGGTACTTTTTCAAACAGTCCATCTAAGGTGGAATTTCGACTTTTGTTCTCAGAACGGGTCACATGCTTTTTACTTTTCATGTGGCTTGGCAATGCAGACTCTCCCATGGACGAAATATTGATGTTCTTTAAGCATAACAAACATCTTGCAACATGATTATTGCAATCCTTACCAACCCACGTGGAATACTTGGGATTGTGCAACCAAAGATCACTGAAATTGCACTTACGACTCATATTTATTAAACACAAAAACAAGAAAATTCCAATATCTAACAATTAGATTACAACTAGAGACATCTCTCAAAGCAAAACACTAAGCCAACAAAAATCAAAGATTTTTTTTTTCAGTCGCTACATGCACATTGCAAAGAACTTTCCGCAAAAGCAATGTAAGGAATTCCTACTCAGTAATGCCATGAGCATTGTGTGTAATCCTATGCTATTGTCAGATACACAAGAGTAATATAATACTGTGGCTAGAAAAAAAGTGCAACCAAAATACGGAAAATGAACCAACACAAACAAATAATTTCAACTTTTTGTTCTCTTGGAACAACAGCAGCAAGTCAATCACCTGTTGGCATGCACAATTTGTCAATCACAGCTACCATTTCATTTGCAGCCCCGTGGACCACCTGTTGAACTGCCTCCTTCCCTAACTAAGGATAAAAATGAAAAAAAAAATAATTTTCCAAATTTTCATTTAACAGAGCTGAATTTTTGACAGATACCATAACTTGGTCTTATATGGTTAACCTGCAAATTTCGCTTGGATCCAATGAAAAGTTTTTAAATTAAGCACTTTTTTTATTAACCCTCCTAGCGGTTTGAATGTGCTGAGGATGTTCAAGGTCACCAGTTTCTAAAACTGTTCGACCATGGTGGGGTGAAATTCACCTATCAACAGCATCGAATGAACCCGCTTTCAAGCAGATAAAGAAATAACAAAAAGGGGAATCCCCGCCTTGCCGTAAGGAAAATGAAAGAAACTATACGATAGTTTTCCCCGTCGTAGAACAAGTGCTCTGGGGTAGCAAACATTAAATTCCTCTCATGGTAGATGGGGGGTCCAATCATGACCTACTTAACTCCCCGTTAGACCGCAGTGCACCCTTTCTCCCAGTGACGCAGCTGCTTTGAAGTTTACCCTTTTTGACTTCCGATATCAGTGGGGAATTACAGAAAAAAAGTGAAAAATAAAAGGAAAAAGTAATTCAGTGTTAGAACATCTATAGCACAAGCCACAACTGTTCTTAATTTACGTGCATACAATTATAGTCATAATAGGTTGCTTACGTTTTGCACACATTTCCTTGCACGTTTTATTCCTTTGGGTTTCTTGCATGGTTCAAGACAACCAAAGGAATAAAACGTGCAAGGAAATGTGTACAAAAGGTAAACAACTTATGACAAAGGAAAATGGTCAGAAATTTCGATCGAAATTTTTCGGCCGTGGGATTTCAAAATTCAAGGCCTTGAAATTTTTTTTTTTTTGAAATTCAAGGACTTCCCAGGTTTTCAAGGAAGCGTGGGCACTCTGTGCTTGTGAAAACAGACATTTTGTAGATAAATAATAAGTCATTCACAACTAATGAAATTTCCTTTTCTTAAATTGCTTCTGCCTAACAATTTGTTCTAACCTTTTTATGAATTAGCCGGCTAGAGTTTTCTTTCTCTTTAACCAATTCATTTGATTTTAATTTGCTTTCAGCTTTTTATTTATTCCATATCTTGTAATTCTTTCTTATATTCTGAATATGGTGATTTCATATTCTGGCATAAATCCATTTACAGGGTCATGCAAATAGTTTTTTTTGTAAAAAATTCCAAGTCTGACTTATCCTGACTCAGTAGCTTATATTTCCTGGTTTGAACACATGAAAATGTTTCAATTTTCATGTTGCTGGATTCTTTATCAAGTACATCCTCCATCATACTAACGGAACTTTCCACTTGAGAGCCAGCAAAACAACTCATTAATAAATGCCTTCACCATTTTTGACAGGGCACTGAATTTGCTTAACTTAAAAGTGCATGTTTTGGGATTCATTGAAATTTATTTATGTAAATATTTCACTGCATTCAAAGAACAAAATTACTGACATTTAACAACAACACAGGGTAGTGGGAATGTCATGCGAACGCGGATTACGATTGCCGGCAAAATCTTCGCTGTCAGATTTCCATTTTTTAAGCTAAAGTACAAATATTTAGGCATTAAATGATATTTAATAACAATACTGGGCAGAAGAAACATCACGATAAAAAGAAATTAGGATTATAGGGAAAATCTTCACTCCGTTTAACTTTAGTTTTTGAAAGTTTTGGAAGATGAAATACCGTCTTCAGACAGAAAAGACCCCCCCCCCCCCAAACAAAACTGCTTCTTTTCAGTTTTACATCAATCTCGAGAATGACCCAAATGACAGAAAAAGCGAAATTCCGCAAATTAACAAAATAATCTTATGTATGAGTAAGAAGTAACTAAGAAATGGAAAAACACGAATTTTATGGAAAATGAAAGTTAAAAATTGATACTGCGTTGCTCACTCTGCGGTGAAACAATTTTACGAGACACAGGAATGACCCAAATAATGACCGAAAAAGCGGAATTCCTCGAATCCACAAAATAATCTCATGTATGAGTAGGAAGTGACTTAAGAAATGAAAAAAAACGAATTATGGAAAATGAAAAATCGACACTGCGTTGAAACAATTTTACGGGACACTGAAACGGCACAGATTCCACCACGGACGGATTAAATACCGATCTAGAAATTTAATTTCATTTAATAAAAGAGAAGGGGCAAAAATTGCTCTCTATTTCCATAAACTTTGTAGTTTTGATTTAGAGTTTGATCAAATACTAGTTTATAGATTGCAGTGAATGGTGTGTAAAGTATTTTAGCCTTTGTGTAGATTTAAATAAAATTCTTTCAAGAGAACATAAAAAGGAGATTTTTTGTTAACTAATGGGTAAGTTTGCATGCATTTTTCATTAATAACATTTAATCATTTGAAATCTTAATGAAAGGATATAAAAACCAAATAGAGCCCCTCCAATCCAAAACACGTTGAAACACCATAAAAGCCTAATAAAACCCAACCGGGGGGGGGGGGGGGGGTTAAAGCCCAGGTTTTTTTTAACCCTGAACTTAGGTGTCTCACTTTGGTATTGAGGCGATGCCTGACATTGCCACAACTCTGTTTAATGAAAAAAAAAAAGACTTCACGCTGTATATCACATAGCACAAAGAAAAAAATAAGTTTTTTATGCCATAGATAATGATATAAGCAGACAGGTACCAGGAAAGAGATGTGAAATCAATGAAGGACTCACTATTAGGGAGGCACGATTTAATACAAAAAATACACATGCTGATGCCTATAAGTAATGCTTTCACACAGTTCAAAAATGAAAATCGGAACATTTTAATTCAAAAAACTAAGTTTTACGACCCGCGTCCTAAATACGTGACGTTAAGTTCCTAACCACGGAATTATGTGCTTGCAAATATCATGCAAATTTACATCTTTTAATAAAATCATTGGCCAGCAAAATTCTAATTCCCCAGTTTCCTTCAAATGAAAAACAACTGAGTGTTTTGTGCTGCAGTATTTAAAATGAGAATTGCGCGATTGGATTTTGCAGACTGTAAAAGTGACGTTTGCATGTGTGTTGAAGAGGTATAGACACATTTGTAACATGGAAACAATGGAAAGATATAGATGGTTTCCAAAAAGTAGTTGAGATTGATGATTCTGTTTGAAGAACTGTGCTTCATAATCAATTACATTATAAAATGCATTCTTTTGTATAAACAGTTCAGTCACCAAATGAAGGCCTGCTCCAAATTGATTTTGCTGAAAATTTCAGTACTATTTCACAAGATGAAATCCAGAGTGGACACTGGAGGTACCAGCAGATAACTACTGTATATTTACCAGTTGTGCACGAAACATTAAGCATACTGTGGCTGTAATAAGTGATGAGCTCAACCATGACAAAAACGCTGTGTGGGCCTTAAAAATTGTTATAGCTACATTAAAGGCTGAATTTCCAGAAATAGAAAAGTTAATTTTTTCTGATGGAAGGGCAGCTCAATTTAAAAACCAATTCACTCGAGGGCTAAAATTCAGGGCGGGATGCCCGCTGAAAATTTTAAACTCTTGCCGAAATAAAGTTATTAGGCGGGACTCTCCCACCTTACGAAACTTTAAGAAAAAATATATATATAAATTATAAAAATCTTGGGTCTGTTTTTGGATTACTCATAAAATTCGCGTTAAAAACGTATCCTTCGTAAAAAAAATTGCACTAGAAACAGACCTTTCAGAGTCCGAAAATTCCAATCGAATACATTGTTCAATTCAGGAACATAATCAGTTTACGGACACGTGAATCGGCTTCCATATGTAGCCACATGCACAGTTCATTTTACATATCACGGACTGTTAAAAATCCGGCACGAGATTCTTCAGGTTTGCAGAATTCCGTTTTTTCACCACATTTCGGTTATACTCTAGATTGATGCAAAAAAAGCCCTGAAGATAATGTTTTATTTTCAGAAGATTAGTGTGTGTATGGGGGTGGGTTGTTTTCTGTCTGGGGAACAGTATTCCGTTTTTCAGAACTTCCGTTCCGTAAACAAAGTTAAAAAATTTCCCGGTCGTACTTTCTTTTTCTCAAAGTTTCGTCTGTCCAGTATTGTTATTAAATATCAATTTATTGCATAAATGTTTGTATTTCAGCTTCTGATAACGAAAGTTCGATGGAGCAAAAATTGTTTTTCGCGGATTCAAGGAACTCTGTTTATCATTTGAGTCATTCTCGAGAACGATGCAAATCAACCAAGTCTCAATTATATGAACTGTAAACATCTCGTACATAGTATTCAAGATTTCTTTTTCAGAGCTGAAGGGAAACTAGTTCAAAAATAATAAACTACTTGACCCTTGTAATACTAACTTGCACATCACAATGTCCAGTGAAGTTTTATCTTCTGAGATTGAGACTGCAAATTTTCTTCTGCCACAATGGAACTCGTTTTGAAGTTTCTGTGTGCAGAATCTGAATCTGTGAAGCAACGCAACAAACGCACATTCTTTCAAAAGCCTGGCAGGCCAGTTTTGTTTTGTTTTTCTCAAAAATTAATGAAGATGCAGTTTTGGAATATTCACTATTCAAACATAGCTGTAAACAATTAAGAGTGTATGAGCCAATGTCCAAAGTTTTCTGTGTGTGTTTTTTTTTTTTTTTATAAGCAATTATCTGCACACACTTCCATTAGTGCCAAAAGTTTCTTTTGCAAGTAAGTCTTCTTGTGTTTAACAAATGTACCACATGAACATGGCTTTAGCACACAAAACAGAATTCAGTCAAAATTTTAAGAAATTTACTGAGCAACAAAAATCTTAATGCATATTACTGAAATTGGGCCAGATAAACCCTCAGAAATAAAACAGCTGATCAGAGCTTGCTAACTGTGGCAAAGAATGAAAGACAGGCAATATACTTCACGCTGCAAAACGCACAAGTTTTGTAAAATGAAGCATGGTAGTTATGGATATTCACTATTTGCATTAGACTTAATGTAGTTTTTTTTTTTTTTTTGATTCACCTGTTTCATTTACAAACACAAGTGGAAAGACTCCCATTTCAAATATTAAGCCCTGTTGCTCTGAAAAATCTTTATTTGAAGCAGGACTTCGATGTCACTGGAGAGTGGAACACTGGTGAAACAAATGCAAAGTAGACAGTGAAATCTAAGGTGATGATTGTCAATTCTGCAGGATTTTTTCTAATGTGTAAATAAACATGTTACAGGAGTCAAAAGTCTTTATTTGTGCTGATGACATAAATGTCAGTCAAAACAGTTACTAGCTAGCAGGTGGGAACGATTACCTGTCAACGGGTTGCAATCGAAACATCACTTTCAAATCTTTTATGATAGTCACCTTTTTTTGTCAAGACAGCAGCATCCAACTTAGATTACGTAAAAGTAATTTGTAATAATGTGATTGCAGAACATACAGATACTCATACTGATCATGAAGACTGTTCTTTTAAGCCTGAAGATCTTATTGTTGGGAACTTTGTACATGTTTCATTGCCTGTAGTCTTCTAACAGTTGAATAAGATGTACTATACAACTATATTGCCACTGGATCAATATAAGAAATAGTCATACCCCCATCACTGGCAAACAACAGGGGACAATTAAAATTTTAGGAAAGTAGAAAATTATTTTTAAATGAATATCCACACATTCTCATTCATTTTGGTACATATATATGTATAATATATATATATTATATAAATATTACATAATTTTTATCTTTTACTGGTCACTAATTCTACTCAAGTACATATTATATTGTTGGCAATAGAACTATAGAAATGCATTTTTGCATCTCTTGTATATATATAATTATCACCTACAAAGCTTCATGCATACTGAAGTGCACAATGTCACAAACTTCATAATTTTAAATTGATTTGCTAAACAGTACAATAGATTTGTTAACTTAACTATGCTTAAACAGGGAAAAAATATTTTAGTGCAGCATTACTACTTAATTCACAGTTTTTCTGAATGGCTGTGAATTTTTCTTACCACAGAATGGTCTTACTCAGCGTCAAGCGGAAGAGAGCACACTGAGAACTTACTGTACCAAAGCCCCAACGATGACGCCAGGGCACAGCAGTTCTGGATACAATCTACCTTTTGTAGCAAGATATCACAAGATTTTTGTTTTGGCACACTTTGGCGCAGAATTCTCATACCTGGAAGAGGTGACATCATTCCCCGCCGTAATTGTTCTGTCATTCGAAATCATTACGATTTTGCTTTCCAGAAGAGGAGCCCCCCGAATTATTTTTTTGCATTTGTGGAATAATATCGGTAACACCAAAAACGGAACAGAAAAAAGCGGATTTCCACGGATTCGCGGAGGTCTTTCATGCCAGATAATAATAGCAGATATTCAAGGCAAAGGGGATTTTTAAATCAGGTTCTAAGAAACAAAAACATGGTTCTTCCAAGCATGGTATAGACAGAATTAAACACTTATACTCCCCTAGTGGAAAAATTGCGATACGGAAATTGGCAAATAAATGAAAAACATTTCTTGTCGCAATTACTACTGAGATTTACACTAACTCCCTTAGTGGCAAAACTAAACATTTTGAAAAAAAAGAAAAAAATACACAAATTGTGTTCTGCTGTAACCTGCAAAAATTGTAAGAATTTTTTCAGTCAGATTTTTATAAGTGAATATCTGATTGCAAAGATGGCAACTTTGGCAATTAAAATTTATTTTAGTGGTAGACAGTTTGGCCATTTGTCATTTTTAGTAAAAATTTACAAAAGGTATAATAATAAATTCGCAAGTAAAAATAAAAAGACGTGAAACCAGCCCTAACTAGGGATGGGCAAAAAAAAAAAAAAAAAACCCTGTTTTTGGGCAAAGTTTTCCTTCCAATAAACCTTGATGTTGCAGAAGTAGATAGGTCGAAAAAACGTCTGTGGCTTTATGACTGATGCAGCGGTTGCTCTGGCTTTTTTAAAAAGTTTTCAACAAACCATTCACCAAAATCAATCTCATTTCGCTAAAGCGTTAAGATAGTACAAAAGGTAATCATATTTTCGCTAACATGTTTTTCCATCGCAAATTGCAATCAGCAACATGACCCGTGCAATGTTTGGAACTGGTAAATAATATTTTCTACATAAAGTAAATGAACTTTTTGTTGCTTTCTTGTAAAGAGAAAGGGAATATCAACTTTCTATTTCATGAACTGGCTGTTTTTGGTCGATGTTCTGTCAATGAAATAAATCCAGTTCTTTTCCTCTATGTTGCAGGAACCGATACATCAAAAAAACATCGGGTTTCCTTCAAAACATTGAGCATTTTTAACAAATATTATTGTTAATTGTAAATGAATTTATGGCACCTCTATTCATATTGTACTGTGGAATAAACTTTTTTACGGGTCTTATAGAGGTTATTATTCAAAAAGTTGGTGGTCAAATTTTCGAACTAAAGCTTAGTTCGTCAAACTGAAGGTAGACGGAGGGAAGACTTAGTCCTGATGACGAACTAGGCTTTAGTTCGAAAATTTGACCACCAACTTTTTTGAATAACCTCTATAAGACCCGTAAAAAGTTAATTCCACAATAAAATATTATTGGTTACTCAATTTGAATTGGTAAGTAAATCCAGGGGTGCTTATTTTCCAGGATTTTCATTTTACTCAGGAAAATTTTGCCACTTTTTATTTATTTATTTTTATTTTTTTTTTGTCATTTGGGTCATTCTAGAGATCAATGCAAAACTGAAAAGAAATTGTGGGAGGATTAGTTGGGGGGGGGGTCTGGAACGGTATTTCGCCTTTTAACACTTTTGTTCCCAGTAATCATTTTTTTTTTCTTACAAAGTTACTTTTATCCAGTATTGTTGTTAAATGTCATTTTGTTGCAAAAATGTTTGTATTTCAGCTTGAAACTGTAGGCAACAATTTCTGAAAAACGAAAGTTAAACAGAGTAAAAATTTCTATGCTATCTTCGGGCAGGAGATTCTTCCGCGGATTCAAGAAATTCCATCTTTCCGATTATCATTTGGGCCATTCACGCGATCGATGCATGCACAACTGAACAGATTATTTTTTGTTGTTGTTGTTTTGGAGGTTGGTGGTGACTGGGGGAGTAGTTTCCTCATCGGAAGACGAAATTCCATCCTTCCAAATTTTCAAAAACTGAAGGTAGACTGAGGGAAGACTTCTCCTGTAGTCACAATTTTTTTCTCAGAATGTTTTTTCAGCCCAGTATTGTTAGATATAATTTTATTCCATAAATATTTATATTTCGGCTTGAAAACGTAGTATAAATTACCGAAAATGGAAGTCACACGGAGTGAAGATTTCTACCGTAATCATAATTTTTTTTTCCTGTGATGTTTCCACTCTCCTGTGTTATTAAATGTTACTTTTCATTGAAACATAACTGTTTCACACCGAAAAACCTATGTTGCATAGATTACATGTGAACTTTTTATGTTGGTAAAGAAAATATCATTTTTCATTAAACATGAAATAATCTCAAAGTGCAAAACTCACAAGGATCTTTTGAAAATACATTTGAAATGTGGTGATAATCACATGCCAGAAATAAATGTATGTTAGAGAAAAATCCAAGAACATCAAATGATCATATATTTCATTTAAGGTGCTAAAGTAATGTTATCTGGCATGCTCCTTTTATACATGACACAAACTTTATGGGAAATTCTGCTCTAATTATATTTTTAAGGTTAGACCCCTCTCTTAAGGGCCAAACAACTATCTATACAGCCCTTTCAAAATTGGCTGATGCATGTAGCTGTGTTATCTGCTAACGAAATGCTTCTTATTGATAAAACAATCAGATCATATCAAATCGATACAGCAATTAGTGATATATTTTTTAATTACTCAGCCATTGAGAAATGTGGGAAAAAAATTCCCCAAGGCATTGATAAATACTGGGCAGCAGTTTCAAAAATGCACTTACATGATGGAATACAAAAGTACTCCACATTGGGTAAACTTGTAAAAGGTTACATGTACATTATATAACCTCATGCTATTACACATGAAAAAGTGTGTTGCACTTTATGGAATTACGATGCATAAATCTGATATGAAATAAATGTATTTTATATAATAAGTGCCTATCATTTTTATTACAGTAAGATTTATTTCAATGAAAATAGTAAAAAAAAATCCACTTTCTTTTACATTGGGTGTAATCAGGTTCTATGTAAATAAAGCGGAACCACACACTCAAAATCAAGAAGTACTTCTATGTAAATAAAGCGGAACCACACACTCAAAATCAAGAAGTACTTGAAAGCATTCTGATTCTGAAGTCCAGGCATCATTTGAAATCTAAAACAAGTTACTCATACGGACATTATTGTGAATCATTTTAACTAGAAGATCTCTCATAATTTCCACAATTCTACTACATACATAGGTGTGTGCTAAAAAGAAACAGAAGAATCCCTAATATCCTCTTATGCATTGGTTACGTTATGGAACTGTGAATGGAACGTTTCAGTAGTTGACTTAAACGTTCCACCATTTACAGTTCCATAACGTAACCAATGTGTGATAAGAGGATATTAGGGATTCTTCTCATTTTTAGCATGTTACGTGCTTCACTGCCCCCCCCCTTTTTTATTGGAGGTTTAATGATTACCGTGAGCAACTCAATGTGCTATAAGCAGTTGCCTGTGACCCGTCCCTAATTTAGGGCCACTGGTTCCAGGGAATAGAGAGCCAGTGCCGTAAGACAAATAACATCCATGCCTCACCAGGACTCGAACCCGGGCCCCTTTTGGACGAATGATCAGGAGCTATCGCTTAGACCACTGCGCCACTGGTGCGGCCTGCCAATCCTTCTCACTATGAAAACAAACATTTAAATGGGACTAAGTTTTATACTTCCAAAACGGATAAAACCTTATTCCTATGAAAATTGCCAAGCAAAATTTATAATACTTACCTGAAACTATTCAGATTACCCCTGGTAAAAGTCAACTACTAACGCACCAGGCAAACCAACAGCTAACATAATATCTTCACCTTTAAATACTTTTGAAAGCTCACATTCCCACCGTTCCCCTCTTATTTCAAAAAAGTAATTCAACATTTGCAGTATTTTGTGTTGTTTTTCTGTTTACTGGATTTGTTTAGTATATGCTTATTGGCTATTTTTCCAATAGTGTACATATATAATCTCAACCACTTGTAATGGACACAATTTTGCCCACTATTAGTCTGTTACATACAGAGGGTTTACTATCACTTTTATAAAATCTTATGAAAGGCTATTCTGAACCCCTTTCAAACACAATGTACACAACTGCTACCATCCCTATAACATCTGGAGGCTAAAAGAACACTACACTACTTATAAAAAATTTATTCTTAATTACTGAAATCAAAATTTAAAAAACCTGGATTTCATCCTTCCATTACACATATAATAGTCAGGGTTGGCAGGTTTTCGACGGTTTTACCATGGTTTAAAGTCACTTCAAAAACCTGAAAAACTGCATTTTAATATAAAAATTCTTTAAGATGAATATAAATTGCATGTAATGTTTAAAATATCAATATGTGAGTAATAAATAACTAGTATAGGATTATTAAATAATATTTTTATTCTCTGTATTTATATATAAATAAGCAATATGGTAAAATTTATCTTGTTTTAACATACAGTGCATTTTGTTAACCAAACAAAATAGCATTTCAAAGTTTGTCTCAACAAATCCAGGATTAGCTTGCCACTGTAACAACACTAGTGTAGAAACAGATGTTCTAGCATCCTGAGAAGAGATCCGGACTATTCATCCATAAGGGTAAACGCCTGTGCTGATTGCATATGAAGCTGACAAAACGAAACGCCTTTCTCCTCCCTTCTTATTTCAGTGCTGGAAGGAATATGAATCTCACGATTTGATGGAAAGGAATTTCTAAACGTAATAATGGCTTTACAACTGAGCCTGCCTCTAAACTTGATTAGCTAGCAATGCTTTTGCTGTCAAGCCCTGCCAGCTTAACTTCAGTTGAAAGAATATTTCTAACTATGGATTTATACACTCCAAGATCAGGAATCTTTTAGGTGTCAACATACGTGCTATCAGATGCTACAAGGTAAAAATGAACCAGACTACTAGTTCTGCAATTCATTGGCAGTTGCATAGTTTTAAATCAATAAAATTTATGATCTGTACAGATCATAAATTTTAAAGAATAAAAATGTTTGCCACTTTTCTGCTCTTAATGGATTGTAATAAAATTATAAAAATAAAGACTAACAATGTGCAGTTTGTTTGAAGGTAAGTTCCTTATTATTTAGTATATTTATTAATGCTTACAAATCGTTTAAAAGCATTAGTTGAGTTTTTGACAGTTTCTAGCTTTTTGAGTTTGTTTAAAAGCATTAGTTATGAGTTTTTGACTTGTCACGTCAAAAACCCAACCCTGAATACAGTTGCTTAAAAAAAAAAAACTCTTGTACTTTAATGAAAATGTATAATTGAATTGCCTTCCAAAGAGAAACAAATTCTAACTGCTACACATCACTGTAACAAAACAGAGGCAAACAGAAATCTTGAGAACAACGCATTAGCTTTCAGAAGGTGCTACCACAGTACTGAAAATAAGATAACATAGGTACCAGTTATTTCATAGAAAGAAAAACTGTCAAAAATTTACTCCATTTGTTATTTTGAACCCTGTAATACTAAAAAGAAACAATACGAAACTCCACACTTTGATTACCTCAGTGATTACAGGAGTTAAAATTCAGGGCGGGATGGGCAGGATTCCCACCGAAAATTATAAACTCTCGCCGAAATAAAATTGTTAGGCGGGAGCCTCCCGCCTTACGAAATTTTATTTAAAAAATTATATAAATATAAAATGTTGGGTCCGTTTTTGGACCACTCGTAAAATTAGAGCGTTAGAAATGGACCGCCAGAGTTCCGAGATTTCCAATTGAATACATCGTTCATCTCAAGAACATGATCAGTTTCATGGACACGTGAATTTGCTTCCATATGTAGCCACATGAGCAGTTCATTTTGCACATCGCGGACTGCTACGAATCAGGCATCAGATTCGATTCGCGGAATTCCTTTTTTTTCGCTACATTTCGGTTATACTCAAAATTGATGGGGAAAAAAATGAAGATAATGTTTTATTTTCAGAAGATTAGTGTGTGTGTGTGTGGGGGGGTATTCCGTTTTTTAGAACTTCCGTAAACAAAAGTTAAATGGAGTGAAATTTTTCCCGCAACCTTGATTTCTTTTTCTCGCGAAGTTTCCTCTGCCCAGGATTGCTATTAAATATTAATTTATTGCATAAATGTATTTCAGCTTCTGATAATGAAACGATGGAGCAAAAATTTCCTTGTTAACTTCAGGCACGAGTTTCTTCCACTGACTTTGTCATCATTTGCATCGTTCTCGAGAACGATGCAAAACTGAAGATAATTTGGGGGTGCGGCAGTGGGAGGGGGGTTCCCCGCTGCAGACTGAATTTCGCCTTTCAAAACTTTTGAAAATGGAAGTTAGACGAACTGATTTAATCTGTAATCGCAATTTTTTTTTTTTCGCGTATTCCCTCTGCTTGGCATTATCGTAAAATATAATTCTGTTTGATAACTAATTGTTTCAGCTTGAAAATGGAAGGGAAATTACCGAATACGAAAGTCGGATGGAGCGAAGATTTTTTTTGTAATCTTATTTTTTTTTTTTTCGTGATATTCCCACTGTTTTGAATTATTGCCAAATGTTGTTTTCCCTCCATAAATAGTTGCAAAGGGAAAAACTGTACACTCGTATCAGAAGAATGGTAGGATCGACTAAGTCTCAATTATGTGAACTGTAAACATTAAAGATCCAGACTTACAAATTTTGCTAGTAGACATTGGCCACCAAGACCAAAATTGTTAGTGGCCGTAAAAAAAAAACTCTGTGGCCAAACTTTGAAAAAAATCAAATTGTATATTTCATACTAAATTATTTTTATAAAATTCCTTAGTATGTTTTGCTTAGTATGTTTTATCAGTATGTTTTATTTTGCATATTTCAGTTAAAGTATTCTTAAAAGTTGAAACTGAAGTAATAAAACAATGCAGGAGAGTGGGAACATCGCGTGGGAAAGGGATTGTGCTTACGGGAGAAATCTTTGCACCATCCGACTTCCAGTTTGGGAAATTTTCCCGCTATTTTCAAGCTGAAATACAAATATTTATGCAGTTAAATATTACTTAACAATAATACTGGGCAGAGGCAACATCGCAAGAAAAAAGTTATTACGTTTGCAGAAAAAATCAACTCGGTAGACCTTCCGTTTTCGAAATTTTCGTAAAGATGGAATTCCGTCCTCCGATGATCCCCCCCCACACACACACACACACACAGTGTGTTCACTGGTTCATTGATCTCGTGAAGGACCAAAATAATAACGAAAAAGGTGGAGTTCCTCGATTTCGCGGAAGAATCCGATGTCTGAGATTACGGGGAAATTTTTTCGGCGTCTAACCTCCGTTTTCGCACATTGTTGCCTAGTTTCAAGCTGAAATACTATTATGCAATAAAATCATATTTAACAATAAAACTTTACACTAACTGTAACTCCATTCAACTACCGTTTTCGAAAGTTTTGAGACACGAAGTACAGTCTCCAAACGACCCCCCCCCGCAAATTGTCTTTAGTTTTATGCTAATCCTGAGAAAGATCTAAATGATGACAAAAGAAACGCGGAATTCCGCGAGTCCGCGTAAGAATCTCGTATATATCATGAAACAAAATATTTTTAAAAAATGAAAATTCGTAGGATTCGTAGTTTTGACAGCGAGATCCGTAGTCAGCCAACTAAATCCGTAGGAACTACGGACATTCCATAGCAGTTCGCAGGTATGGAAATATTACAGTACAACCTCGAAAATCCAGAATCGTCCGGAGATCCGGACTATGCCGATTCCGAGTTTTTATGGAATATGCAGGCTTTCAGCGAACATTCACTAAAAATAATAAAAAGAAAATGCATAACTTCAAAAGTTTTCATTGGACTTTGACGAAATTTCACATGGGAGTTTATTTGACATGTACTGGTTACTGTTAAATTTACATTCAGTTATTTAAAAAATTGGAAATTTTTTTTTAATAAAAATTTCTCCCAGTTGGACTTTTCCGACGCAGACAGTTGAGCTGTCCACCACTGGCATCCCCACTGCAACTTCGTTCCCCTACGATAAACCAATGAACCATCCGCCTTGGTGCATTCTTTGTGTTCAAAAACAGACGATGAACCAATGAACCATCCGCCTTGGTGCATTATTTGTGTTCAAAAACAGACGATGAACCAATGAACCATCCGCCTTGATGCATTCTTTGTGTTCAAAAACAGATGATGAACCAATGAACCATCCGCCTTGGTGCATTCTTTGTGTTCAAAAACAGACGCCCTCTTCTTTTTTCATAAACTTTTTTTTTCTTTTCTGCTGTTCAAGCAGAATGAAAAAGGTGATGGCCGACTTCCGTACAACTAAAATTTTGTACCATTTCGTGCAATTTCCGTACATTTGGAGTAAAAATTTGCAAAAACGTGCAAGTTCCGTACACGTTAAAAAAAATTTCCATGCAATACAAGTTAAATAAAATAAACGTTTTCCCCGTACATACAAGGTCACCAGAATTGGCGATTTAATCAAACATTTTTAGTGGCCACGACGATGAAGTTTATCGCCAGTGGCGAACTGGCGACCGTGAGTCTGGATCTTTAGTAAACATCTTGGTAAATTTTCCACGTTCGGCCCAGAAATAGTTTTATGAAGCGACGATAGATGGAGGCACATTAGCGCTACATCGTGAAGTGTTGCGTTACGTTGTGAAAGTGGCTAAGGAAGTGAATAATATGGATTAAAGGTGGCCCTTAAAAGGACCTTTTCGACTGTACATTTAGGCATATGTGTGAAATATTTATTCGGACGGAAGAATAGTTTTTCCTCATGAATATGAAACTGTATAGCCAGCAGAATAAATGCAAGAAAAGATTTATCTACCAGGGAAGAACTGCCTGGTCGCACGAATCAGGACTTCAAAGCAATGTTCTGAGGAAAGACTGTTATTCTGTCGGAATAAATATTCAAGAATATGGTCTGCCAAGTACATTTTGTGGTTCCCCTGTGTTAATTTATGTTTCAGGGGACACCATTTACTCCTTGTGTATGCACCCCTGTGATGGTATCAATGAAGTTGGGGGAGTTTTTGACAGTTAAATGAGCATAGCCAGAGCTTGGCAGATTCCGATATGCAGCCCACTGGTCCGTCATAATCGCTGTTCCTGGCTCCAAGTGTTTGATGATGAAGGACAGCAATGTATCTGCAGATCTGTTATCAGGGCAGATTTCCACCTTGAAACACTTGGTATCTCGTTCAAAGATACCAAGAATCCAGGTGCCCTCGACGAGACTACCGCAGTTGTACTTCCGTTTGCCCACTTTAGCTTCATCCACTTCGACGATGCTTCTATCACCACCAAGCCTTCCTTCCTCACATTGCGAGGCTACGATAAACTCCGATACTAGTCTGCAATACGAATACCAGTCGCCAACTGTCTTAATAGATGTGGTAACATTGCCATGCGAGGTTTCTTCAATCGCCTCATCGTAAGACAATCCTTTGGCGAAACAATACATCAGAATTTTTACTATCAATAGAAATCTGAGCATAAAAGAAAAAACACGTACCAGGTGTACGGGAAAAAGTACTCATCATTCCCTGAAGCGTGCTTCTTCCGACACCTGAATTGTCCTAAACGATGAGACGCATCGACACGTAGTCATGAGATGGCCCTCAGTACATCTTTTAGAGGTGGAAAACAAACCAGGGTTCGTACGCTTCCAAGCAAAATAAATTCAAGCACTTTTTAAGGACTTTTTCAACAGAATTATCAATGTGTGTACTGTTGGTCGGTCAGTAGGTAGATATTTTATAAGTTTAGAACATTAATCTTAGCTAGGGTGGGTATACCTTCAATGACCTGCCTATGCCCCTTGCTCCCAGTTTATTTCATTAACTTTGAATTGCCCCTTTGTTTTGGTGTTTTTCAAAATCATTTTATTTTGTGCAATATTTTGAAAGGGTACATTATTTTTGTATTCATCTGCTGGTATGACACTTATTGTTTGCTTTAACTTTTTATTTTTAATGCAAGCCCGGAAATGAAAGGTTCACACGTGAAGCACAAGCAATTCCTGGAAGTTCAACTTCCAGTAAGAACGTGTCCCCAACTGTAGTAAACAGAAGCCCATCACAATTTGCGATTACATCATTCCACTTACTTTATTCACATAACTGGCGCTTTACTCTGTAGTGATGTGATATTGCCCCACCACCAGCTGTCCACACTCCCTTGGGTTGAACGCAAGTTCTGCGCTATTTGATCAGCTTGGTGTTTTATCAGAATTACACAGAAATCTCCTATACATGATTTTAGCACAAACAATTATTTAACACATGCTCTTTCATATCATTACTTAAAAACACAAAACAAAACAAAATTTCAAGTACTATTTACAGAGCCTTAAACTTCAAGGACTTTAAAATGAACTTTTTTATTCAAGGACTTTTCAAGGAGCGTACGAACCACGCTGTTCTTCACACTATGAAATAGAGGTTTCCTCATCCTTCCCAACTTCATTAAAGAAACTTTTCCAATACCACATATCACAGGAGCACAGATCGAAAGAAAAACTTACATAACACAGGAGCAGAGACTGAGAACTAAGTTACGTAAGTAGCTAAAACGCATTTCACGTGAAAGTGTGCAAGAAGAGCGGAGGTGAGCCGAAGTGCTACCATGGCGCCATCTATTACTGCTTTCAGAACTAGCTGTGGGCTGAACATGGAAGTTTAGCCAACATCTCATACATAGTATTAAAGATATTTTTTTTTCAGAGCTGAAGGAAAACTTGTTCAAAAATAATAAATTAGTTGACCCTTTTAATACTAAACTTGTATATCACAATGTCTAGTGAAGGTTTATCAATACAAACACAAGTTTTGGTAGATTTTCAAAAGACTGGCAGACCAGTTTTGTTTACTTTTTTTTTTTTTTACTGGAGGTTTAATGACCACCGTGAGCAACTCAATGGGCTATAGCAGTCGCCCGTCCCCAATTTAGGGTCAATGGTTCCAGGGAAGGGAGAGAGCCAGTGCCGTAAGACAAACACAACATCCATGCCTGACCGGGATTTGAACCCGAACCCCCTTACGGACGAATGCTCAGAGGCCAGCGCCTTAGACCACTGCGCCACCGGGGCGGCGTTTACTTTTTCGCAAAAATTAATGAAGATGCCGTTATGGAATGTTCACTATTCAAACATCGCTGTAAAAAATGAAGATAGTATGTTCCAGTGTCCAAAGTTTTCTAAGAGTTTTATAAGCAACCGTCTGCACACCTTTCCATTAGTGTCAAAAGTTTCTTTGCAAGTAAGTCTTGTGTTGCATTTAACAAATGTACCATGTGAATGTGGCTTTAGCACACAAAACAGAATTCAGTCGAAATTTAAGATATTCACTGAGCAACAAAAATCTTAATGCATATTATTGAATTGGGCCAGATAAACCCTCAGAAATAAAACAGTTGATCAGAGCTTGCTAACTGTGGCATGAAATGAAAGAGGAACAGAACAGACAAAAATAAAGAGAAAATTGAATATTTATTCACAAGAAAAGTCACTTACCAGAAGGTACTGTTAGAAAAACTAAAGAAAATCAGCACTAAATATAAAATTAGGGTAGCTCCAGGTTTAAATAACAAAATTAAAAAATACTTACATACCTAAAACAAAAAGAAAATACTTTACTCCAGGAAAGTCATTTACAGAACCCCTTATGTGCTAAAAATTTCCTTGCACAATGTAAAAACATACAAAACAGCTATTACCTTTTTAAATACTCTCTTGGTGAAACATTTTCTACCATACAAAACTTTCAAAGTGTAAATGCGTACTGGATATAACTACGAAGTGGCTGGCTGGCAGCACACAAAATTCTTCGGGACACAGCACTAACTTCCAAAATGCCCAATACTTCACCACAGAAATCAAGATATCATAAATGCAGGTACCACTTATGATTTCATATGAAGAAAAGGTGGAAAACAATCTGAATTTAATCAGTTAATACTGATTTTAAACTTTGAGGTGCTGAAATGAAAGACACTTGACTCTCACGATGAGGTCATATTACTACCAAAATGGAATTACACTGCACAAAGTAAATCACTAAACATTCTAAATGTCTACTTAAATAACTAATAAATACTTTTTCACGTACTTAACTACTGGAAAAAACCTAATTGGATCAATCTCAAAAGCATGACCCTTGAAGAATGGAGTTGCCGACAAACAGCAACAGAACCAAACCCTACTTTAGACCATTTCAAAACTATTTCATTTCATTGCTATGATCACAAATTTTCTATGCTTATATATTTCAATTTTCACACACACACATTTTTGCTCTACAATGACATCACAATTAACCATAAGAAACACAAAACTACACTGGACATCCCTTGAAACGCACAACATATGACTACCTATACCTGCAATTATAACAGTCAAACAGCATACGTAAGTAAACTAAGTACTTAAAAACACATATTAAACGAGGTAACTTATTTTACCTAGCATAAGCTTCGAGTGACGAAAACTGTACCTTTTAATACGCACGCACATCTAACCTTAAATTCATCCGACTTCACAATCTGAAGGCTGTTACTCAATGCTGCCAGCTGCGGAAAGTACGTTGTATTTAGATCACATGACAAAACTTGTAAGTAGAGAGACACCTGCGCTAAAAAAACAGGAAAATACGAACGAAAATACTATGCGCTAAAAATACACGAAATATGCACTTAAAGTATAAACTATTCATTACTAGTTTATCTTCAAATAAATGATGGGACTCAGAAACGACGTTTCCAATAGGCATTGTTGAAACACACACAAATTAATACATTCAGCGCCGGTTCTGGGATGTTTGCCGTAAAAACCTCGGAGGCAACGAACAGCAATTGAGACAGCAGCGCCATCTGTTACTGCGAGGCGTTGATAAGGTATTCATAGCTATTGGAAAAGTACATGCAGTGTTTGATTCAACACATAATACATCGTATAAATAGCGCAGAAGGATTACTCAGGTATGATTGTGAAACAACAAATTCCTAAATAAAAATTTTATTAGCAAGTTCTCAATTTCGATGAAAATCAGCTATGAAATAGAAAATACGCCGCTACTTACATCGAACACCTGATACGTGAAGTTGCAGCAATGCGAATTTAAATATACCACATTATCTTTCCTTCGTATTACCCTTAATCATCCGCTTTTCTTCCTCAAATTGTTTTATTGAAAAAATTTTTTACCACATGTGTTCATGAAAATTGAATATCTCATTAAACAAAAAAGGAGTCTACAGATATCATGTTTACAAAACTACACTGCTTTTCCTCAGACATGCAGGGCTTTTTATATCTATTATTAATTGCAGTATGTATTCATACTCAATAACTAATTTTAAAAACTATTCTTACGTATAATTTGAAAGAATAACACAGCACATTATCAACGCATATAACCTTTCCAAAAGAGATGGAGCATACAAAGATGTTTACGTAGAGAGCCTTGGAGGCTTTTCATCATGTTTTCGGCAATCTTATATAAAATAAAAAACGTGATTAAAAATTTAAATTCATAGGAGGAAATGGTTTCAAACTGGTGTTTTTCATCAAATTAAAAAAAATGTGAGACAATGCAAATACTTCATCTTTCCACAGGATAGGAACACACACACATAGCTGTTTACGCCGAAAGCGTTGAAGGCTTTTCACCATGGTTTGGGTGATCTTATTCAAAAAACGTGATTACAAATTTAAATTCATAGGTGGAAGTACTTCCCAACTGGTGTTTTTCAGCAAATTAAAAAAAATGTGCGGCAATAAATATAATTCTTGTTTCCACAGCGGAGGAACAGCAAGTTGCTTTTTACAGGGTTGATTGTCGAGGAATTGTATTTGCATTTTTAGTGCTCCCAGACCCAATTTAGAAATTCTGATGTCTCAAAACACACAATTTTTGAAATTTTTAAAATCCCATGATCGAAAACCTCAATTGCAAACAATCCTTAAGCCTCAAATGTGACTACTTGGATGTCAAAAATGTGTTTCGAGGTTTGATTTTTTGAACACTGAATAAATAATATTGAAATGAACAGAAGACGGTGTTCCTTTTTTTTTTGATTGGAGGTTTAACGGCAACCGTGAGAAACTCAATGGGCTATAAGCAGTCGCCCGTCCCTAATTTAGGGTCACTGGTTCCAGGGAAAGGAGAGAGCCAGTGCCGTAAGACAAACACAACATCCATGCCTGGCCGGGATTCGAACCCGGACCCCTTACGGACAAATGATCATAGGCCAGCGCCTTAAACCATTGCGCCACCGGGGCGGCGAGACGGTGTTCAAAAATTGTTAACAGTCCTATTTCAAACAAAAAAAAGCCGCCCCGGAGGCGCAGTGGTCTAAGCGATGGCCTCTGATCATTCGTCCGAACGACGTCCGGGTTCGAATCCCGGTGAAGCATGGATTTTGTGTTTGTCTTACGGCACTGGTTCTCTCCCTTCCCTAGAACCAGTGACCCTAAATTAGGGACGGGAAACTGCTTATAGCCCATTGAGTTGCTCACGGTGGTCGTTAACCCTCCAATCAAAAAAAAAAAAAGAAAAAATAGGCCGCCCCGGTGGCGCAGTGGTCTAAGGCGTTGGCCTCTGATCATTCGTCCGAACGGGGTCCGGGTTCGAATCCCGGTTAGGCATGGATGTTGTGTTTGTCTTACGGCACTGGCTCTCTCCCTTCCCTGGAACCAGTGACCCTAAATTAGGGACGGGCGACTGCTTATAGCCCATTGAGTTGCTCACGGCGGTCGTTAAACCTAGAATCAAAAAAAAAATAATAATAATAATAATAATAAACCTCCAATCAAAAAAAAAACAAAAAAATCATTGTTCTATAGGTACTTATTATATTTTGAACATGATGTAATATCCATAAATTAATACATAAATAAAACATATATTCGTTCATACTGGTAAAAAGCACCATCTCTGCAACTACAGCCAGTTTCGAGCTCTCGTAATTTGACTTCGTGAGTGAGTAATTTCGTGTTTTTGAGTGGTTCCTTTTGTCCCAGCCCTCAGTTAAAGGTCAGGGGCTTCGTTTTGGTTTACTTCCCGAGCTGGTGAGTGCTTATTTTGTGTTGTTTCTTCGTTTGTTTACGTTTTGACGGGGCCGGTTGGCCCTGTCTGGGCACCGCCATTAAAGATGGCGGCTTCCGGAAGTGAGGATAAGATTTCCGACCTCACTTCCGATCGTACTCGTTCGGCGGAGTTCAGCTTTCTTCCGATGATGCTTCTTCTCGCTACCCTCCTGCTGTGATGTCACCGATCAGCTCGATTTCGTCAGCGCTCTTCAAGGATCCTGTTAACATGGACACTATTCCTGCTGCATCCCCTGTGCCTATAGCGTCGTACCAAGCGGCTCCACC
The DNA here is from genome assembly GCA_039090855.1 of Macrothele yani. Lineage (NCBI taxonomy): Eukaryota > Metazoa > Arthropoda > Arachnida > Araneae > Macrothelidae > Macrothele > Macrothele yani. The sequence continues at coordinate 12,808,665 of CM076996.1, forward strand.
TTCATATTCAGCTGCGACCACAAAATCTCGTCCTGCTGTTGCTGAGATGTACAATGATGCACCTAGTTTGAAATCTCACCTTCACCGTGTTGGGAACTCTTTCCAATTCGACATTCCAGTAGCTTCCCCAGAAGGACAAACCTTCACTACAATCCTGGATCGAGGAGTGTGTTTCGTCGCCTTGCCGAATACACCTCTTTAGGTGTATGAAGACGCCCTAAAAGGTATGTTTCCATCTGATTGTATTCAATTTATGGCTCGTCGTCCTACTATTGTAATTGTTTATTTTACGAAAGCTGAATATGCTAATGAAGTTATTTTGAAGGGTCTCGCTATTCGAGATCAGCATTTGTACCCTGATCCCGTTGCACATCGTCCTGTGAGTGTATAATTCTATCCAGTGCAACCAGAAGTGTCAGATTCCATGTTATATTTTGTTGCTTCTAGTTTGGGTCGTGTTGTCGGCCCGATACACACCCATTCCGCAGCGCCCGCTAAGCCGGATGGCCGAGCGGTCACCCGTTCTATCCAGGGAGCTCGACGAGTTGCACGGATTGTATTCCATACACAAGATTCCATTGAAGCCTGTCCCACTCAGTACAATGTTGAATGTGGTGATCACGTGAGACGTACTGACGTGCTTACTCAATTTCACTGTGGGAAGTGCAAGGAATTTGGACAAAATCACACAGAGTGTAGATACGTCTCCTCTAAACCGCTTTCTACTCTGGATCGTTTACCTCCTTCTCGGAACGCAGAGCCAGCTGTCTCTGCACGTCCTTCCTCAGCATCTTCCACAACGATGGATGCTTAGTCGGCAGTACCCCAACCATCACCTGTAACTGTTGCTCACTACCCTGATCTTCCATCGACTGCACCTTTCCGCACCCCGGATGTTCCTGGACATTCAGATGGTGGCAGCGGTGTTTCGGATGCTGAGGCTTCAATCGCAGATTCAGAGGATACCTATTGTAGTACTGGTGATCCTGCTCCCAGTGATGGATCTGTGGCAGATTCCAGATCTAGAAATGAGAAGCGACTGGCTTCCCGCTGTCGCGGCGCGAAGGCCAAACGCGGAAAGCCTCCTGGTCACTCTCCTCGTGCTTCAAGTAGGAAGCGTACTTCTCCGGCTGCGTTCAAAGATTATGAAATGTCAATGGACATTGAGGTGTCCTCGGGTGCTCCTCCCTTTGGTGATTTTGCACAACAGCTGCGGCATTACAAAATATTAGAGCAACCTTTACCTCATAAGCAAATTTATAATTTTCTCTGCTTTGATGTGAAACGGCCTGCAATAAAAGCTCTTGTCCTTAAAGCGGGTGCGCTCATACCGTCGGTTCTTCAACAGCTCACCCATGTGGCAGCAGCTATTCAGAGTGTGGACGAAGCTTCTGGTAATTTTGGCGAACTTGTTGTAACGATTCACCGCCAAGTAGAGAAGTTTAAGGCTGTTACTTCCACAATACATCAGCCGACAGTGGATTTGAATATTCCAGATTACGACGTTTGATTGTAGGGGTTTGGCTACCTCGGAGGTTAACTCTCTTGTGTATGAGGATTTGGTTTCTGCCCAGGCAGATCTTCTACTACTACAGGAGACTAACTGCGATGCACATACCCCTTACCATTTATTGCGTACATGGCCATATACCTTTTTCCATGACTATCGTATTGGGAGATGGTGCGGTGTAGCAGTTGGTGTCCATCAGCGTCTGTTGCATCGCTTTTCTCTCGTCTTATGCAGTTCAATCTATATCTCCGGGTCGACTACAATGTTTTCGTTTCATATTGATAATGTTACCTATCATGTGCTGAACGCACATTTCCCGCAGAATGAATCTCTGGTGACAACCTTTTGTGATTGTCTTCGAGACGCCCTTGCTGCTCTCCCCGCTCAGGATTTTGTTATCCTGGATGGGGATTTCAACTGTACTCTCGAGCCTTCCCTCGATAGGTGTTCATCAAGAGGTGAATACCGTCTTAATCTCACATCTTTGCTTTCATCTATCATTCATGACTTTCAGCTTGTTGATGCTTTTCGGCATTTACGACCAACTGACATTTCCTACACGTGGCATGGTCCGGTGACACTTGGCTCTCCATTGGCACGACTTGATCGTGTGTATGTCTCGACGACGATGACTCCGTCCATTACAGACATGGTGCACCTTCCTACGGTTTCCTCTGACCACTGTGCAGTGTGTCTCACTGTCTGTGAGACTTCTACACCTTCTCGTGTACGTCGCACGTGGACTTTTGATGATGAGCTTCTCACGGACTCTGAATTTTGTGCCGCAGTAAACCAATTTCTGGTCGATAGGCGATGTCTTTTAGACTCCACACCGAGTGCTCTGCATCTTTGGTTGAAGGTTAAGAGTGATCTGCAGTTCTTTGTTCGCAATTACTCCTTTACTGTTTGCACCGAACGTTTTCAGAAGATCGCCAATCTACGAGGTCATCTGTCAATTCTGACTCCGGCAGACCCTCAGTACACCGTGTATCAAAGTGATCTCTCTGCACTTCTTAAACCATTGGCACGACAATCTGTCCAGCGGATGCGCTGGCGTCATATCTCCTCGTCTGCTCAGTCGTATGAATACTTTGCTAAAATGGAGTCTAAGAAGCGAGCCTCATCCTCCATACGACATTTCCGCCTCGCTGATGGTACCGTTACCGATGATCAATCCGTCGTGTGTTCCCATGTTCGGAATGCCTTTGTGGACAAGTACCGAGCGGTACCGCATACTACTGATCTTTCTTCTTCCTCGCTTCTTTCTAATCTCCCTCAGGTCCCAGCTCACCTTTGCTCTTTCTTACAATCGGATTTTTCCCCTTCTGAACTCCGAGAGGCGTTCGCGTCTCTTAACCCGCATGCTTCTCCAGGACCTGACGGTCTTCCACTTTCCTTTTACCGTGCTTTCTTTCCGTCCTTACTATCCTTTCTCTCCGCATGTTTCTCTTGTGCTCTTTCTTCTTCTGCGTTATCGCCGGACTTCACTGTAGCACATATTACTCTCCTGCCTAAAAAGGGAGACCTTTTTGGACTTGACGAATTGGCGCTCCATTTCAATTCTCAACTTAGATTATAAATTCTACACTAAATTAATTTCTCGCAGACTAAATACTGTCCTACCTTTTCTTGTTTCTCCCGACCAGTCATACACTGAGCCTGGTCGGTCCATTACTAATAATACCACTTTTCTAATTCTTCTTACCTTCCTTGCTCGTAAATTTTCTGAACCTTTGGCACTCCTTAATATCGATCAAAAATCTGCCTTTGATAACGTTTCTCACGATTATCTCTGTACTGTTCCTGCTTCTTGTGGTTTCCCTCCTTCTTTCGTTTCTATCCTTCTCAGTCTCTACAGGGGTGCCCGTCTTCACGTTCGGACGGCCTTCTTTTTGACGGCGGCTGTGCCTTTCCAACGTGGGATCCGCAGGGTTGTTCCCTTTCGGGACAACTCTTTGCCTTGGCCTTTGAGCCCTTTCTTCTTGCAGCAAAACGATCCCTTCTCTCTGCTATGCCACCTACAGTCGTTAGCACTGGGCATCACTGTTGTGTATATACTGCGTATGCCGATGATGCTACGTTCTGCTTGCGTTACGACCATCTCTTTGATGTTTTATATCAAGTTTAGCGATCCTATGCTGACTTATCTGGTGCTACTCTTAATGCAGCAAAAAGCACCGGCTTATGGTGTGGGTCGTGGGTGGGCCGTACTGATAACCCATGGGGTGCGGTGTGGTCCTCTTCTTCTCAGAAAATCCTTGGTACTTACATTGGGCATCCGTTTACGGCGGCAGCTACTTCGTGGGATGCTTCACGCCCACGTCTTCACCGTACGGCGGGATTCTGGAAATCAACGCACTCGTACACTTCTTACCATCAGCGTGTTGCCTTTGTACATCGTTACCTCTTGCCACTTTGTTTCTTTACCCGATCTTCTACTGTACTGCCTACTTATCGTCTTGATCATATCAAAAGTCTGTGTACATCGATGATTTGGACCACTAAGCACTGGGTCGCGGCGGCGACGGTCAACTTTTCACAGGAGCACGGAGGCATCAATTTACCAGATGTGCACATATATTATCGTGCTCACCGACATGTTTCCTTTCTTCGGATCTTGGTTGCTCCCACTCCGTCCCTTTCTTCTACCCTTGATGTTATTCTCTCTCTCTTCACGATCCATCTTCCTCCTTTCCCCGTTATCTCAAGATGGATTCCTTCTCTTCTTCTTCCATTATTTTTCCTTCTGTTCTTTCTGAAGCTCTGACGTTCCTCCGCGCTCTTCCTCTTTCCCGAGCCCCTCCGACCACCACTCTTGATCTCCTGGATGAACCTATTTTCTTTTCCACCCTCGTCCATTCCTCCCGACAGCCTTTTTTTCTTTTGCCTTCCTGGATCCGCTCCGGTATACTAACTGTTCTCACACTCGTTAATCCCGACTTGACCTGGAAACCCCTTACTTTCTTATTTTGCGATCCTTCAGCTTCCCATGCTACTGATTATGCTCTTCTTCGCTCTTCCCTCGGGTTTCTTTGTCCATCTCTCGTCAGTTCTCATGGCCTCGTCTCTGCCTTGGTCCCAGTCTCCCTATTCATTTTTTTCTCTCTGTTAGAGGCGTTTCTGTCCCTATTCTCCCAGTTTCCACTGTTTCCTTTTACCGTTTCTTTCGTACATCTACCGCAGCTCCGCACCCAATTCCTGATGTTCCTTCTTCCCTCTCTCAGGCCATCTGGTCTGCCTCTTCTTCTCCTCTTTCTGCACCATTGGAGTTTAACATTCACTGGCGATATCTCCACCGCCGGCTTCCTGTCCCTCTTCTTCTATCCCGTATGTCTCTCCTTTCTTCCTCCATTTGCCCATTTTGTGAGTCTATAGGAGATATCGACCATATGTACTGGCATTGTCCTATCCTGATTCCTGTTTTGCATTGTGTATTTCGTTTCGTGAACCATATCACTTCTCGCAATCTACCTTTTCTCGCCTGTTCCTGGTTGCTTTTAACGAAGCACCCTCCATCTCGTTTACCGGACGTTTGCGCCTTTCTCTTTGTTTTGGTCAAACAAGCAATATATATCTATCATCTTTATCTCCGGAATGCCGCAGACCCTGCTAATCCACTTATTGCGAGTGACAGAATCCTCACCTATTTTCGCAGCCGTTTAACAGCTCGCCTCCGCCTCGATTATGCAGAAGCACAATCAACTATTTCTTTAGCACGGTTTCGTCAGGTCTGGGCACAGGATGCCGGTTGGTTCCGGATTGATGTTGCCATCATTAGTCTATCGTTTTAACCACTCAGTACTCTTTGCAAGTTGGAACGTGAGGAGTTTTCTTTGTTCTGTAGCCTTTTGTTTGTTGTTTCTTCCTCGCATTGTCGTGATTATTGTGCTACATTTAAATTGCATTATGAGGATAATTATTTTGGAGCTTGACTACTGTGCCTCTGTATCTTTCCTTCTGACACAGGTTATCCACCATGTGTTGTTCTATTATGGTGGTGTCCTCATGAGTTTGAGGACTCTTGTTTTCGAATGCGCTCAACGACGTGTTCTAACCTTTTCATTGCTGTTCTGTGTATGTGTTCTGTAGTATATTTGTGATGGAGCTGTAATCTCGAGCAATTTGTATTGTATCTTGGTACTGTGCGTAACCATTGACTTTGCCTCAGTATTACTATGTTCTATTGTACCATGTGCTAATGGAGGAATTGTTATGTATATATGATTATTGTTTATAAATTGTGCACTTTCTGGATGAGTTGTTTGGTGCCATGTAAATCGGCTGACTCCTACGTTTCTCACTATGACATAACACAAGGTTTGTTATGAGAATTTATTTGCTGATTTCCTAGTACTTCTGTCTTGTTGTTTGCCTCTACCGTTTTGTTGCATTTCGCTTATTTCCTTAGTTTTATCATTATATTGTTTTTCATTTACTGTTCTGCCGCCGTTTTTGTTTTTTGATTATGTTGCGTAATGTGCAAACTTTCAGTGCATTGTATAGCAGAGGAGTTTTCTTAGTGCCCACGTGTTTTATCTGTTAATCACTTGCATAGCTTCTTGCATGTGGCATTTTTTTATTTTTTCTGGTGTTTTTCAAGATTTGCACATGTGTTTCGTTTTTTTACAGTGTATAAGTTTGTTGTGTTTCCTCCCTGTGATTTTGCATTGTGTTTTTTATACGTTGGTTACCTATGTCGACCACTATATTTTGCTATTAAATTTGCACCATGTTTTGGTCTATTCATGAGAGATTGTTGACAATGTTTCGCCATTTAAATCTTTTAACTTTATGTTTTTTCCGGAGGCTAGTGTTGCTCCGACATATGTCGTTCTCATATATTGTTATCAAATTACTCCTTGAGGTACGCTATGTGTTCTTATTCCTTTAGCTTAATGTTTTGATTTCTATGTGTACAATTGTACACACTGTGATAGTTTCTCATACGTTTTAACTTTTTGGTTTATTTCCGGATGGGGGTCCTGCTCCGGCATTTGTAATTATTCATGTTTGTTCTCAAGTTATTTCTCATGTTTTAACAGCATGTATCAATCTGTACTGTTTTTAGACCAATAAAGATTGTTTGAACTACAGCCAATTTCGAGCTCTCGTAATTTGACTTCGTGATTGAGTGTTATCGTGTTTTGAGTAGTTCCTTTTGTCCCAGCCTTCATTAAAAGGTCAGGGGCTTCGTTTTGGTTTACTTCCCGAGCTGGTGAGTTCTTATTTTGTGTTGTTTCTTCGTTTGTTTACGTTTTGACCGGGCCGGTTGGCCCTGTCTAAGCGCCACCATTAAAGATGACGACTTCCGGAAGTGAGGACAAGTTTTCCGACCTCACTTCCGTTGGTACTCGTTCTTCTTCTTCCATACCTGGCTTCACTACGCCGTCTTCCCCTTCCGGCTGAGTTCAGCTGCCTTCCGATGTTGCTTCTTCTCGCTACCCTCCTGCTGTGATGTCACCGATCAGCTCGACTTCGTCAGCGCTCCTCAAGGATCCTGTTAACATGGACACTATTCCTGCTGCATTCCCTGGGTCTATAGCGTCGTGCCAAGCGGCGCCACCTTCATATTCAGCTGCGACCACAAAATCTCGTCCTGCTGTTGCTGAGATGTACACTGATGCACCTAGTTTGAAATCTCACCTTCACGGTGTTGGGAACTCTTTCCAATTCGACATTCCAGTAGCTTCACCAGACGCACAAACCTATACTACAATCCTGGATCGAGGAGTGTGTTTTGTAGCCTTGCCGAATACACCTCTCCATGTGTATGAAGACGCCCTAAAAGGTATGTTTCCATCTGATTGCATTCAATTTATGGCGCGTCGTCTTACTATTGTAATTGTTTATTTTAAGAAAGCTGAATATGCTTACGAAGTTATTTAAAAGGGTCTCGCTATTCGAGATCAGCATTTGTACCCTGATCCCGTTGCACATCGTCCTGTGAGTGTATCATTATATCCAGTGCCACCAGAAGTGTCAGATTCCATGTTATATGTTGTTGCTTCTAGTTTGGGTCGTGTTGTCGGCCCGATACCCACCCGTTCCGCAGCGCCCGCTACGCCGGATGGCCGAGCGGTCATCCGTTCTATCCAAGGAGATCGACGAGTTGCACGGATTGTATTCCCTACACAAGATTCCATTGAAGCCTGTCCCACTCAGTACAATGTTAAATGTGGTGATCACGTGAGACGTATTGACGTGCTTTCTCAATTTCACTGTGGGAAGTGCGAGGAATTTGGACATAATCACACAGAGTGTAGATACGTCTCCTCTAAACCGCTTTCTACTCTGGATCGTTTACCTCCTTCTCGGAACGCAGAGCCAGTTGTCTCTGCACGTCCTTCCTCAGCATCTTCCACAACGATGGATGCTTAGTCGGCAGTACCCCAACCACCACCTGTAACTGTTGCTCACTACTCTGATCTTCCATCGACTGCACCTTTCCGCACCCCGGATGTTCCTGGACATTCAGATGGTGGCAGCGGTGTTTCGGATGCTGAGGCTTCAATCGCAGATTCAGAGGATACCTATTGTAGTACTGGTGATCCTGCTCCCAGTGATGGATCTGTGGCAGATTCCAGATCTAGAAATGAGAAGCGACTGGCTTCCCGCGGTCGCGGCGCGAAGGCCAAACGCGGAAAGCCTCCTGGTCACTCTCCTCGTGCTTCAAGTAGGAAGCGTACTTCTCCGGCTGCGTTCAAAGATTATGAAATGTCAATGGACATTGAGGTGTCCTCGGGTGCTCCTCCCTTTGGTGATTTTGCACAACAGCTGCGGCATTACAAAATATTAGAGCAACCTTTATCTCATAAGCAAATTTATAATTTTCTCTGCTTTGATGTGAAACGGCCTGCAATAAAAGCTCTTGTCCTTAAAGCGGGTGCGCTCATACCGTCTGTTCTTCAACAGCTCACCCATGTGGTAGCAGCTATTCAGAGTGTGGACGAAGCTTCTGGTGATTATGGCGAACTTGTTGTAACGATTCACCGCCAAGTAGAGAAGTTTAAGGCTGTTACTTCCACAATACATCAGCCGACAGTGGATTTGAATATTCCAGATTACGACGTTTCATTGTAGGGGTTTTGCTACCCCGGAGGTTAACTCTCTTGTGTATGAGGATTTGGTTTCTGCCCAGGTAGATCGTCTACTACTACAGGAGACTAACTGCGATGCACATACCCCTTACCATTTATGGCGTACATGGCCATATACTTTTTTCCATGACTATCGTATTAGGAGACGGGGCGGTGTAGCAGTTGGTGTCCATTAGCGTCTGTTGCATCGCTTTTCTCTCGTCTTATGCAGTTCAATCTATATCTCCGGGTCGACTACAATGTTTTTCGTTTCATATTGATAATGTTACCTATCATGTGCTGAACGCATATTCCCCGCAGAATGCGTCTCTGGTGACAACCTTTTGTGATTGTCTTCGAGACGCCCTTGCTGCTCTCCCCGCTCAGGATTTTGTTATCCTGGATGGGGATTTCAACTGTACTCTCGAGCCTTCCCTCGATAGGTGTTCATCAAGAGGTGAATACCGTCTTAATCTCACATCTTTGCTTTCATCTATCATTCATGACTTTCAGCTTGTTGATGCTTTTCGGCATTTACGACCAACTGACATTTCCTACACGTGGCATGGTCCGGTGACACTTGGCTCTCCATTGGCACGACTTGATCGTGTGTATGTCTCGACGACGATGACTCCGTCCATTACAGACGTGGTGCACCTTCCTACGGTTTCCTCCGACCACTGTGCAGTATGTCTCACTGTCTGTGAGACTTCTACACCTCCTCGTACACGTCGCAAGTTGACTTTTGATGATGAGCTTCTCACGGGCTCTGGTTTTTGTGCCGCAGTAAACCAATTTCTGGCCGATAGGCGATATCTTTTAGACTTCACACTGAGTGCTCTACATCTTTGGTTGAAAGTTAAGAGTGATTTGCAGTTCTTTGTTCGCAATTACTCCTTTACTGTTTGCACCAAACGTTTCCAGAAGATTGCCAATCTACGAGATCATCTGTCAATTCTGACTCCGGCAGACCCTCAGTACACCGTGTATCAAAGTGATCTCTCTGCACTTCTTAAACCATTGGCACGGCAAGCTGTCCGGCGGATCCGCTGGCGTCATATCTCCTCGTCTGCTCAGTCGTATGAATACTTTGCTAAAATGGAGTCTAAAAAGCGAGCCTCATCCTCCATACGACATATGCGCTTCGCTGATGGTACCGTTACCGATGATCAATCCGTCGTGTGTTCCCATGTTCGGAATGCCTTTGTGGACAAGTACCGAGCGGTACCACAGACTACTGATCGTTCTTCTTCCTCGCTTCTTTTTAAACTCCCTCAGGTCCCAGCTCACCATTGCTCTTTCTTACAATCGGATTTTCCCCTTCTAAACTCCGAGAGGCCTTCGCGTCTCTTAACCCGCATGCTTCGCCAGGACCTGACGGTCTTCCACTTTCCTTTTACCGTGCTTTCTTTCCGTTCTTACTACCCTTTCTCTCAGCATGTTTCTCTTGTGCTCTTTCTTCTTCTGCGTTATCGCCGGACTTCACTGTAGCACATATTACTGTCCTGCCTAAAAAGGGAGACCTTTTGGACTTGACGAATTGGCGCCCCATTTCAATTCTCAACTTAGATTATAAATTCTATACTAAATTACTTTCTCGCCGACTAAATACTGTCCTCCCTTTTCTTGTTTCTCCCGACCAGTCATACACTGGGGCTGGTCGGTCTATTAATAATAATACCACTTTCCTAATTCTTCTTACCTTCCTTGCTCGTAAATTTTCTGAACCTTTGGCACTCCTTATTATCGATCAAAAATCTGCCTTTGATAACGTTTCTCACGATTATCTCTGTACTGTTCCTGCTTCTTTTGGTTTTCCTCCTTCTTTCGTTTCTATCCTTCTCAGTCTCTACCGGGGTGCCCGTCTTCACGTTCGGACGGCTTTCTTTTTGACGGCGGCTGTGCTTTTCCAACGTGGGATCCGGCAGGGTTGCCCCCTTTCGGGACAACTCTTTGCCTTGGCCTTTGAGCCCTTTCTTCTTGCAGCGAAACGATCCCTTCTCTCTGCTATGCCACCTACAGTCGTTAGCACTAGGTATCACTGCTGTGTATATACTGCGTATGCCGATGATGCTACGTTCTGCTTGCGTTACGACCATCTCTTTGATGTTTTATATCAAGTTTAGCGATCCTATGCTGACTTATCTGGTGCTAATCTTAATGCTGCAAAAAGCACCGGCTTATGGTGTGGGTCGTGGGTGGGCCGTACCTACACCCCATGGGGTGCGGTGTGGTCCTCTTCTTCTCAGAAAATCCTTGGTATTTACATTGGGCGTCCGTTTACGGCAGCAGCTGCTTCGTGGGATGCTTTACGCCCACGTCTTCACCGTACGGTGGGATTCTGAAAATTAACGCACTCGTACACTTGTTACCATCAGCGTGCTGCCGTTGTACATCGTTACCTCTTGCCACTTTGTTTCTTTACCTGGTCTTCTACTGTACTGCCTACGTATCGTCTTGATCATATCAAAAGTCTGTGTACATCGATGATTTGGACCACTAAGCACTGGGTCGCGGCGGCGACGGTCAACCTTTCACAGGAGCACGGAGGTATCAATTTACCAGATGTGCACATATATTATCGTGATCACCGACATGTTTCCTTTCTTCGGATCTTGGTTGCTCCCACTCCGTCCCTTTCTTCTACCCTTGATGTTCTTCTCTCTCTTTACGATCCATCTTTCTCCTTTCCCCTTTATCTCAAGATGGATTCCTTCTGTTCTTGTTCCATTGATTTTCCTTCTGTTCTTTCTAAAGCTCTGACGTTCCTCCGCGCTCTTCAGCTTTCCCGGGCCCCTCCGACCACCACCCTTGATCTCTTGAACGAACCTCTTTTCTTTTCCACCCTCGTCTATTCCTCCCGACAGCCTTTTTTTCTTTTGCCTTCCTGGATCCGCTCCGGTATACTAACTGTTCGCACACTCGTTAATACCGATTTGACCTGGAAACCCCTTACTTCCTTATTTTCCGATCCTTCACCTTCCCATGCTACTGATTATGCTCTTCTTCGCTCTTCCCTAGGTTTTCTTTATCCATCTCTCGTCAATTCTCATGGCCTCGTCTCTGCCCTTGGTCCCAGTCTCCCTATTCATTTTTTTCTCTCTATTACAGGCGTTTCTGTCCTTATTCTCTCAGTTTCCACTGTTTCCATTTACCGTTTCTTTCGTACACCTACCACAGCTCCGCACCCAATTTCTGATGCTCCTTCTTCCCTCTCTCAGGCCATCTGGTCTGCCTCTTCTTCTCCTCTTTCTGCACCGTTGGAGTTTAACATTCACTGGCGATATCTCCACCGCCGGCTTGCTGTCCCTCTTCTTCTATCCCGTATGTCTCTCCTTTCTTCCTCCATTTGCCCATTTTTTGAGTCCATAGGAGATATCGACCATATGTACTAGCATTGTCCCATCCTGATTCCTGTTTTGCATTGTGTATTTCGTTTCGTGAACCATATCACTTCTCGCAATCTACCTTTTCTCGCCTGTTCCTGGTTGCTTTTAACGAAGCACCCTCCATCTCGTTTACCGGACTTTTGCGCCTATCCCTTTGTTTTGGTGAAACAAGCAATATATATCTATCATCTTTATCTCTGGAATGCCGCAGACCCTGCTAATCCACTTATTGCGAGTGACAGAATCCTCACCTATTTTCGCAGCCGTTTAACAGCTCGCCTCCGCCTCGAATATGCAGAAGCACAATCAACTAATTCTTTAGCACGGTTTCGTCAGGTCTGGGCGCAAGATGCCGGTTGGTTCCGGATTGATGGTACCATCATTAGTCTATCGTTTTAACCACTCAGTACTCCTTGCAAGTTGGAACGTGAGGAGTTTTCTTTGTTCTGTAGCCTTTTGTTTGTTGTTTCTTCCTCGCATTGTCGTGATTATTGTGCTACATTTAAATTGCATTAAGAGGATAATTATTTTGGAGCTTGACTACTGCGCCTCTGCACCTTTTCCTTCTGACACAGGTTATCCACCATGTGTTGTTCTATTTTGGTGGTGTCCTCATGAGTTTGAGGACTCTTGTTTTCGAATGCGTTCAGCGACGTGTTCTAACCTTTTCATTGCTGTTCTGTGTATGTGTTCTGTAGTATATTTGTGATGGAGCTGTAATCTCGAGCAATTTGTATTGTATCATGGTACTGTGCTCATCCATTGACTTGCCTCAGCATTACTATGTTCTCGTGTACCATGTGCTAATGGAGGAATTGTCATGTATATACACTGACGGAGAAAAAAATCCCAACACCAAGAAGGGGTTGTGTTAGATAAACGACAGTTGGTAGGCGGTGAGAGTACATCTGTAAGATGACGTCTACGCAAATTTCGCGCTCGGCGCATACGTGTGGCGCTCGTAGCGCCCCTCGGAACATGCAAAGAAGGTTTGCTGTACATACGCGCTGTAACGTTCGTGAGCGTTAATTATCGTTGAGATTCGATGTAGTGAGTCGATGTTAATCAAGAATGCCTTTAAGAAAACGAAGAAGCCATTATCAGCAGCTCACGGAGCTTGAACGAGGTCGGGTAATAGGGCTACGAGAAGGTGGATTTTCGTTCCGAAATATTGCAGAACGACTTGGCAGGAAAGAAGCCACTGTGCATGATTGTTTGCAGCTGTGGTCAAGGGAAGGTACTGCCTCAAGAAGACCGGGTTCCGGCCGGCCACGTGGCACTATTGAGAGGGAAGACCGCCGTGTACGGCGTATGGCCGTGGCGCATCGTACCGCGTCTGCGGCAGCAACTCGAGCTGCAGTTGCCACCACAGTGACACAACGAACTGTTACAAATCGGTTACTTGAAGGACAGCTCCGAGCCAGACGCCCTGTTGCGTGCATTCCACTTACTCCAAACCACTGCCGTTTGCGACGTCAGTGGTGTCAAGCTAGAGCTAATTGAAGGACGGAGTGGAGATCTGTTGTGTTTTCTGATGAAAGCCGGTTCTTTCTGGGGGCCAATGATGGCCGTGTGTTGGTTAGAAGGAGGCCAGGTGAGCGCCTGAAACCAACCTGTCTGCGGCCGAGACATACTGGACCTACACCTAGAGTTATGGTCTGGGGAGCAATTTCCTATGACAGCAGGAGCACTCTCGTCGTTATTGCACGCACCCTGACGGCACAGTTGTACGTCGGTCTGGTGATTCAACCTGTTGTGCTGCCATTCATGAACAGCATTCCTGGGGGTGTTTTCCAACAATATAACGCTCGCCCGCATACCGCTGTTGTAACCCAACATGCTCTACAGAGTGTCGACATGTTGTCGTGGCCTGCTAGATCACCAGATCTTTCACCAATCGAGCACGTATGGGACATCATTGGACGACAACTCCAGCTTCACCCCCAACCAGCATTAACCGTCCCCGTATTGACCAACCAATTGCAACAGGCATGGAATTCCATCCCACAAACTGACATCCATCACCTGTACGACACAATGCATGAACGTTTGCGTGCTTGCATTCAACATTCCGGCGGTTACACCGGTTATTAATGTACCAGCATTTCACATTTAAAATGGCTCTTCTCGCGCTTACATTAAGCTGTGATCTTGAAACCTTAATCGATTAAATATGTTACCTATACAAATGTATTGCCGCCATTTCATTCCTCTACAATTATTTTTTCGTGGTGTTGGGATTTTTTTCCGTCAGTGTATAATTATTGTTTATAAGTTTATAAATTGTGTATTTTCATGATGAGTTGCTTGATGCCATGGAAATCGACTGACTCCTACGTTTCTCACTATGACATAACCCAGGGTTCGTTATGAGAATTTGTTTGTTCATTTTCTAGTACTTCTGTCTTGTTGTTTGCCTCTACCGTATTGTTGCATTTTGCTTATTTCTTTAGTGTTATCATTATATTGTCTTTCATGTACTGTTCTGCCACCGTTTTTGTTTTTTGATTATGTTGCGTAATGTGCAAACTTTCAGTGCATTGTATAGCAGAGGAGTTTTCTTGGTGCCCACGTGTTTTATCTGTTAATCACTTGCGTAGTTCCTTGCATGTGGCATTGTTTTATTTTTTCTGGTGGTTTTTGAGATTTGCACATATGTTTCGTTTTTTTACAGTGTATAAGTTTGTTGTGTTTCCTCCCTGTGATTTTGCATTGTGTTTTTTATAAGTTGGTTACCTTTGACGACCACTATGTTTTCCTGTAAAATTTGCACCATGTTTTGGTCTATTCATGATAGATTGTTGACAATGTATCGTCAATTAAATCTTTTAAATTTATGTTTTTTTCCGGAGGCTAGTTTTGCACCGACTTACGTCGTTCTCATACACTGCTGGACAATTGCTAAGGACAGATCATAAACGGCTGTATAGCGCATAAAAATGTAAGTGTGGTTGGATGCCAAGTGAAATAAAATAATGTCAGAATGCCAGGACATTACAAGAAAGACAATTTATTGTGCTCTGAAATCCAGAAGGCTTTGGAACGTGTTCAAGGGACAAACAGGCCATTTTGTGCAGAATACGTAAACGTGAAAAAAATGCAATTACCGTCCGCAGGCGTTCCGGCGTAAGATGTCAATACGGGATATGGCCACCATGGAGGGCGATGCAAGATTCCACACGTCGTGTCATGCTTTGCACAACATTATCAAGCAGCTGTTGGGGTAATTTATCCCATTCCTCTGTCAGGGCACGGATGAGGGTGTCCTTGTTTATTGGAGTGCATTGGCGATCAGCAAAACTCCTCCCCAAAGCATCCCACACATTTTCAATGGGATTCAGATCTGGAGAACGCGCAGGCCATACGAGGCGTTGAATATCCTCGCTCTCAAGACACTCCTGGACAGCGACTGTTCGATGACACGTTGCGTGGTCGTCCATGAAAATGAGTCTATCACCGACAGCACCACGGAACATGCGAACATGTGGTAGCAGAACATCATTAATGTATCGTTGGCCAGTCATAGTCCCAGTTAGAAGCACATAGAGGGACGTACGGCCATTGATCATGATGCTAGCCCATACCATGACACTACATGTCTGATATCGGTCCCTTTCCTGTATGTTTGCTGGACAATATGCAGTACCACTATCACGCCAGATCAGTTGTCGTCGACAATCAGACGATAGACTGTATCTACTCTCATCTGAGAAGAGGACAGCAGACCAGTCGTTATCAGTCCAATTGCGATGTTGATGGCACCATTGCAAACGGGCGGTACGGTGACGTCTGTACAATGGGATGCACACAACAGGACGGCGGGCGTATAGTCCTCCTTCATGCAAACGTCTGGCGACAGTTTTTCGGGAGATCCGCTTGCCAGTAGCAGCCATAAACTGATTTGCTACGTCACTAGCTGTGCTGTGCCGGTGTCTTTTTGTTGATAGCACTATGTACCGAACTTCTGCAGGTGTCGTACTGCGAACACGACCTCCCCCGTGACGTTTGCAACTCTCTCCATTTGTTTGAAATGATTTCCAAAGCCTTGAAACAACACTGTGGCTGACGTCGAACTCTCTGGCAACATCTGTTATTTTTCGCCCTTCTTCAATCTTGCCAATAATACGACCACGCGTAAAATCATCTAGGTGATGTCGGGAAGACATACTAAAAATTGCAAGTTCGTCAATTGATTCTTTCCCTTTCAACTTTGCGTTTGAACAACAACGGTCAATACGCGTCAAATCCTTTATATCTCTTATCAGCGCTATGACGTCACGAACAAGTTCGGCAATCGAAAATTTGCATACGCACAACACGTCTTACTGTATCCCGCACTTATGCTAATTTCCACATTTTCCTGCCTTCCATTTTATGGTTGCTATTGTCATCGGTCCTTAGCAATTGTCCGGCAGGTACGCTATGTGTTCTTATTCCTTTAACTTAATGTTTTGATTTCTATGTGTACAATTGTACACACTGTGATCAGGCCCTGATTTACGGAAGGGCACACGGGGCACGTGCCCAGGGCCCCCGATTTTGGGGGCCCCCAAATTTGAATTAAATGTGTACTTAGTTAATGGGAATTTTGTGTGTGTATATTCAAAATTTATTATTTTTACTTTTGCATGCTCATGAGTCATGTGTTTATAGATGTGGTACTTACACACAGTGAGTTTGAGTTTCGAATTTCACGTAAACACGTGGCCATTAATGAGTTTCAGTGGTTTAATAGCCTTCAGGTGGCCATTGAGAAGGAGGATCGCTTCCATTGAGTCACGTGCCTTTTCTTGCGTTTCCGAACGCACCTAAACTCAACTGATCCTTCAACTTCCTGCACATGGCTTGTCGTTGTCGTAACTGTAACCACGAAGGCTTGGTTGTATTTTGCGTTGCATTTCTTGTAGTCTGATGGAATGTTGAATATTTGTTAAATTTATATATAATCAAATTTAGTTAGTTGTAACAATATATTTAAGTTGAATTATTTAACAGTTAAATTATGTCAAAACGTACATACTTATCAGGCAGCGCTAAACGGAAAGCCAAACAATTGAAACTGAAGGATGATGACCTGCAGCATGAACGTTTGCCATTAAAAAATTGGATATTTCACTTGGTCCCAAACGTTCTACAAATTCATCTAATTTTACTACTGGTGAGTCTCTTGAGCGTAATTTGTCTTTGGAAGCCAGTAATCTGACTTCAGAATCATCTAACAACACAGATGCTCCTAATTTGGGAAATCTTTTGAATTCATCTAATGAAGAGAGCACAAGTTCCACAATGAATGCAGTGGATCCTGCCTTATGGGGAGAAATTACAGAAGAAATGCGCGAATGCTTTTTGAGCGATCCACCAGTCCAAGATTTGAAGTTGCTGGCATTCACAGGGAAGGATATATGTGGTAAAAAACGTTTTCTAACAGAAGGTAATTTTTTCAGAATAAAAAAAAATAATGAGAAGGTAAAACGCGACTGGCTTCTTTTATCCCCATCAACTTGTTTACTATTCTGCTGGATATGCAAATTGTATGCTAGGAGCACTACAGCATTAGGATCCACAGGTTTTTCTGACTGGAAGCATGCAAGTGAACGTCTTACAGAGCATGAAAATTCACACATACACAGGCAAGCGGTATGTGACTATTCATCACGCATGAATGCTTCTGCACGCATTGACTGTGAGATAGTTGTGCAGTATCGGAATGAATCCAAGTACTGGCAAGATGTTTTGCATAGAGTTGTTGCAACAGTTAAGTATCTCTCAGTTCGTGGGTTGCCAATGTATGGTGATGATGAAACAATTGGATCAGTTCAGAATGGAAATTTCCTGGGCTGCTTAGAATTAATTGCAGAATTTGATCCATTCTTAGCTCAACACTTGGAAAAATGTGGGAATCCAGGAAGTGGTAACACCAGTTACTTATCTTCAACATGTGTGGATGAATTTGCTGAATTAATGGCTGTACATGTTTTTAATGCCATCACTGATGAAATAAAAACGTCAAAATCTTTTTCTGTCATAGTTGACTCTACTCCAGACATTACACACATAGATCAACTGGCTTTTATCATAAGGTATTTCAACAAAGATTGTGAAGCAAAAGAACGGTTTTTGACATTTATTCCATTCCATGGACATACTGCAGAAAACATTACAAATACCACGATATCTTTTCTACAGGAGGCTAGCTTGGATATTATGAATGTCAGAGGCCAAAGCTATGAAAATGCCAGCAACATATCTAGGAAGTATTCTGGTGTTCAAACACGCATTAGGGAAATCAGTCCACTAGCGGAATATGTGCCATGTTCTGCTCACACTTTAAATTTAGTTGGTGTGAATAGCATAGATAGTTGTGGTAAAGTTCTCTCTTTTTTCACATTTTTGCAAAAACTCTATACTTTTTTTTCTGCATCAACTCACCGTTGGAAGATGCTTCAGGAGAAAGTCCAGGAAGCACATGGAAATTCATCACTCACACTGAAGAGTCGGTCAGTTACCACATGGTGTGCAGATGCTGCAGCTACACGATCAGTGAGGAAAAATTATCGTGAAATAGAGAAAGTTTTAGTATTTCTGTCAGAAAATGTTGATGATTCTCCACAGACAAGAGATGAAGCAAAATCACTGCTGAAGAAAATGAGAACAATGGAAATATCGATCAGCACAGTAGTTTGGGACACAATACTTCAGAGATTAAACTGTGCAAATCAAACTTGCCAGAATCCAAAAGGAAATATTTCTGAAGTACCTAAAATTTTCCAGTCGTTAATTGAATTCATTCAATTCGTGAGGGAAAATTTTGAAGTCTATGAAGAGGAAGCTCAAACATTAGTGTCTGAAAATGTGCAATACCATGGTCATGATTCCCGAAGAAAGAAGGTGCCCCAGAATAAACACATAGATGAATGTAACATTGAACTATAACCACGATTCTATGTTTCACCGTGCAGGTACCAATTTTACCATTACTGTTCCTCCAGCCTCGGTTCTAAGTAGGTCAATGCTTTGTGTTTTACATCTTGGTATTGTTTTTGATGCCCTACCTAACACTCAACTCCCAGTATATTCTTCAGCGTTGTATTCCTTTTTGCAATCCGATTCTACTACGTATATTGCTCGCAAACCGCGATTTTTTTGTTTGGAGGTTTAACGACGACCGTGAGCAACTCAATGGGCTATAAGCAGTCGCCCGTACCTAATTTAGGGTCACTGGTTCCATTGAAGGGAGAGAGCCAGTGCTGTAAGACAAACACAACATCCATGCCTCACCGGGATTCGAACCCGGACCCCGTTTGGACGAATGATCAGAGGCCATCGCTTAGACCACTGCGCCACCGGGGCAGCTCAAACCGCGATCCGTCATTATATATTTAGCTGCCTCAAAATATGTAGCGCAGCTTTCATCCACTCCCATTCAGATTGGTGATCAATGTATTTATGCTGAACATCTCTCCCAGCGTCCCGTTTTGATCTCATTCTTTCCGGTTCCAGCTGAAATTCCCGATTGTCGTTTGCAGCACTTTCTTTCGTATAGCGGTCGCACCGTTGGGTCGGTGCGTACCCTTCCTTCAAACGTTACTGAGCCGTTTGGTAGTCCTATCTCAGGGTGTCGCCGGCAGGCGCTCCTGATTTCCCCCTCAGATTTTGCAATTTCTTCCTTTCCCACCAAATTACTGATTAAACTTGGTCACCATTCCAACTCCATACATGTTGTTACACCTTTCCATTGTTAATCATGTCTTGGTTAGGCCACCATCAAGCGAAATGCACGTCAGTTTTTGTGCCTCCGGTTACTGTTCCTTCTACTGCAACGACATCGGAAGTGCCTGTTTTCTGTATTCTTCAGAGCCTATATTATCCCATGCTCCGACTCCGCCAGGAACTCCTGTGCCCACTTCTCATGATGATGCTTGCTTGACTCCTGTCTCATCTGCTGTTGAAGTGTTGTCTGCGCCTTTGATTTGCGTCTTCTTCTTCTAGTGATGCTGCCACACCATCGATTCAGATATTGACTCTTCTGTGTCTTCAGTTGGAGAGGCAAGTGCTACTTTGCCAACTACTGCTCCAGTGCTCGATTCGTCGAGTTCCGGTGCCTTTTCAAGTCTTACTGTTTCGCCTAATACCTTGCCATTGGCTCCAGGTTTAGTCGCAAGCTTTCTCTGCCCTATGGATGTGTGCCTGGTTCCAGCTGATGCTTCGTCTACACCTCTTTCTACAACACCATCTCTGGTTCCAACTGGAGTCGGCGATTCGATGTTATCTGAACAGGACTTTCAAGGTGCTGTTCCCAAGAAGCGACGACGCCCTCCTCGTAAGAAAAATCGAAAGAAGCTCTTAGCTTCCTGTGAAATATCCAACTCGGCTGCTCTGGATTTTTATTATCAATTTGTGGTTAATCCTGATTTTAAACTTCATCTTAAACGTGCTGCTCTTCTTCCTCTTCCAGAGGTTTCCCTGGAACACATTTATATGCTCGCAAATGCTGATCTTCGTTATCGGGCTTTTGAGACCCCCTACATGGGCTGTGATTTGTTTTTTTCACGTGATTCGTAAGCGGCTTTTGCCCGTTTTTGCTCATTTTATGATCCTATTGACTGTGAGACTGTTTGTGCTTCTTTACGATCTCTTCAAACTGCTTTTAGCACTGCAGTGTCTTCGTATCCAGCTCTCGGACCGTGGCTTGTGTTTATAGACTATTATTGCACCCAATTTGAAAAGTTCTCCGGATGTTCTCCTCCATCTTGGTGAATTGTTTCTTGATACGTGACTTTTTCACTAACTTTTTCTCCGCTAATGTAAAATGTTAATTGCTTTACTCCTGCGATTGTGTCCTTGACGTTTGTGTGCTTCATTCCCAGCTGTACATTTCATGGTATTCCCTGTTATACTCTCTCTTACTCTAAGTTACTGCAATGTATTTCTCTGTTCCTTTCAAGTTTAATAAAGCGATTTTGAACTACAGCCAGTCACGTTTCTTCGTTGCGCCCGAGTTTTCGTCCAGTTTTGCGCTTTCTGAGCCCTTTTTCCAGCTAAAAGTTCTCCACTACTTGTATAAAGTTCGTCCTCATGCTTTGAATTCACTTACCAGGTCGGTGAGTTGCTTATTTTTCATATTTCTTCGTTTTTTAACTTCTTCTTACATCGGTTTTGCTTATTTTCTTCCCCTCAGCATTTCTGTTGCGGACTTGCCCGGACTGGGTCCCGACGCGCCTGTGTTTTGCGAGCAGCAGCTGCGGCTTGCTTCGGTTCTCACTCGGTAGCTTTTTTGGGCAGCTGCGTAGTTGTCTCGGTTGACCGCTCTTAGTGCTTTGACTCGTGTTGGTCTGACTGCTCTACTCGAGGGCTCTACTGTTGTGACGTCATGGCTTCTACTCAAGTAGGTTATGTTACTGGAGTCACCACTGGCTCTGCCGCCATAGGTCACAGCTAATCTGTGGTGTGACGTCACAAGCAGGCAAAAACGAACTAAATTATACCGTTGATAAAACAGTAAGCTTGTGGATCATTGATAAAGATTATTGAATTACTCATTTTATCTGTTTATACGCTTAGAAGCTTTTGTTTCATTGGTTTCAAAACAGCTTTTCTGCGGATGCGTCGTGCCTGTTCATGACGTCATTTGCAGTTCGGACGGTGACTTATGGCGGCCAATGCTGCGTGGATAGGAGTGGTGTCTCCAGTACTACTCCTATGCTCGGCTCTTCTGTAACCGCACCGCTTGCTGACTGCGTCAATGTTAACATCCGATCGTCTACAGGTGCTGTGGATCAGGCGACTTCCTCTTTTGATGAATTATATCCTCCTGCTTTGGATTCTATGTTTCATCGTGCAGGTACCAATTTTACTTTTTTTTTTTTTTTTTTTTTTTTTGATTGGAGGTTTAACGACCACAGTGAGCAACTCAATGGGCTATAAGCAGTCGCCCGTCCCTAATTTAGGGTCACTGGTTCCAGGGAAGGGAGAGAGCCAGTGCCGTAAGACAAACACAACATCCATGCCTCACCGGGATTCGAACCCGGACCCCGTTCGGACGAATGATCACAGGCCATCGCTTAGACCACTGCGGCACCGGGGCGGCCCAATTTTACTTACTGTTCCTCCAGCCTCGGTTCTAGGTAGGTCAATGCTTTCTGTTTCACATCTTGGTATTGTTTTTGATGCCCTGCCTAACACTCAACTCCCAGCATATTTATCAGCGCTGTATTCTTTTTGCCATCCGATTCTATTACGCATATTGCTCGCAAACCCCGATCCGTCATTATTTATTTAGCTGCCTCAAAATATGTAGCGCAGTTTTTATCCACTCCCATTCAGATTGGTGATCAGTGTATTTATGCTGAACATCTCTCCCAGCGTCCAGTTTTGATCTCGTTCTTTCCGGTTCCAGCTGAAATTCCCGATTGTCGTTTGCAGCACTTTCTTTCGTATAGCGGTCGCACCGTTGGGTCGGTGCGTACCCTTCCTTCAAACGCTACTGAGCCGTTTGGTAGTCCTATCTCAGCGTGTCGCCGGCAGGCGCTCCTGATTTCCCCCTCAGATTTTGCAATTTCTTCCTTTCCCACCAAATTACTGATTAAACTTGGTCACCATTCTAACTCCATACATGTTGTTACACCTTTCCATTGTTAATCCTGTCTTGGTTTTGGCCACCATCAAGCAAAATGACCGTCAGTTTTTGTGCCTCCGGTTACTGTTCCTTCTACTGCAACGACATCGGAAGTGCCTGTTTTCTGTCTTCTTCAGAGCCTATATTATCCCATGCTCCGACTCCGCCAGGAACTCCTGAGCCCACTTCTCATGATGATGCTTGCTTGACTCCTGTCTCCTCTGCTGTTGAAGTGTTGTCTGCGCCTTTGACTTGCGTCTTCTTCTTCTAGTGATGCTGCCACACCATCGATTCAGATATTGACTCTTCTGTGTCTTCAGTTGGAGAGGCAAGTGCTACTTTGCCTACTACTGCTTCAGTGCTCGATTCGTCGAGTTCCGGTGCCTTTTCAAGTCTTACTGTTTCGCCTAAGACCTTGCCATTGGCTCCAGGTTTAGCCACAAGCTTTCTCTGCCCTATGGATGTGTGTCTGGTTCCAGATGATGCTTCGTCTACACCTCTTTCTACAACACCATCTCTGGTTCCAACTGGAGTCGGCGATTCGATGTTATCTGAACAGGACTTTCAAGGTGCTGTTCCCAAGAAGCGACGACGCCTCCTCGTAAGAAAAATCGAAAGAAGCTCTTAGCTTCCTGTGAAATATCCAACTCGGCTGCTCTGGATTTTTAGGATCAATTTGTGGTTAATCCTGATTATACACTTCATCTTAAACGTGCTGCTCTTCTTCCTCTTCCAGAGGTTTCCCTGGAACACATTTATATGCTCGCAAATGCTGATCTTCATTATCGTGCTTTTGAGACCCCCTACATGGGCTGTGATTTGTTTTTTTCACGTGATTCGTAAGCGGCCTTTGCCCGTTTTTGCTCATTTTATGATCCTATTGACTGTGAGACTGTTTGTGCTTCTTTACGAGCTCTTTAATCTGCTTTTAGCACTGCAGTGTCTTCGTATCCAGCTCTCGGACTGTGGCTTGTGTTTATAGACTATTATTGCACCCAATTTGAAAAGTTCTCCGGATGTTCTCCTCCATCTTGGTGAATTGTTTCTTGATACGTGACTTTTTCACTAACTTTTTCTCCGCTAATGTAAAATGTTAATTGCTTTACTCCTGCGATTGTGTCCTTGACGTTTGTGTACTTTATTCCCAGCTGTACATTTCATAGTATTCCCTGTTATACTCTCTGTTACTTTAAGTTACTGCAATGTATTTCTCTGTACCTTTCAAGTTTAGTAAAGCGATTTTGAACTACAGCCAGTCACGTTTCTTCGTTGCGCCCGAGTTTTCGTATAGTTTTGCGCTTTCTGAGCCCTTTTTCCAGCTAAAAGTTCTCCACTACTTGTATAAAGTTCGTCTTCATGCTTTGAATTCACTTACCAGGTCGGTGAGTTGCTTATTTTTCATATTTCTTCGTTTTTTAACTTCTTCTTACATCGGTTTTGCTTATTTTCTTCCCCTCAGCATTTCTGTTGCGGACTTGCCCGGACTGGGTCCCGACGCGCCTGTGTTTTGCGAGCAGCAGCTGCGGCTTGCTTCGGTTCTCACTCGGTAGATTTTTTGCGCAGCTGCGTAGTTGCCTCGGTTGACCTCTCTTAGTGCTTTGACTTGTGTTGGTCTGACTGCTCTACTCGAGGGCTCTACTGTTGTGACGTCATGGCTTCTACTCAAGTAGGTTATATTACTGGAGACACCACTGGCTCTGCCGCCATAGGTCACAGCTAATCTGTGCTGTGACGTCACAAGCAGGCAAAAACGAACTAAATTATACCGTTGATAAAACAGTAAGCTTGTGGATCATTGATAAAGATTATTGAATTACTCATTTTATCTGTTTATACGCTTAGAAGCTTTTGTTTCATTGGTTTCAAAACAGCTTTTCTGCGGATGCGTCGTGCCTGTTCATGACGTCATTTGCAGTTCGGACGGTGACTTATGGCGGCCAATGCTGCGTGGATAGGAGTGGTGTCTCCAGTAATATAACCTCCTTGCTTCTACTCCTATGCTCGGCTCTTCTGTAACCGCACCGCTTGCTGACTGCGTCAATGTTGGCATCCGATCGTCTACAGGTGCTGTGGACCAGGCGACTTCCTCTTTTGATGAATTATATCCTCCTGGTTTGGATTCTATGTTTCATCGTGCAGGTACCAATTTTACTTACTGTTCCTCCAGCCTCGGTTCTAGGCAGGTCAATGCTTTCTGTTTCACATCTTGGTATTGTTTTTGATGCCCTACGTAACACTCAACTCCCAGCATATTTATCAGCGCTGTATTCCTTTTGCCATCCGATTCTATTACGCATATTGCTCGCAAACCCCGATCCGTCATTATTTATTTAGCTGCCTCAAAATATGTAGCGCAGGTTTTATCCACTCCCATTCCGATTGGTGATCAGTATATTTATGCTGAAAATCTCTCCCAGCGTCCAGTTTTGATCTCGTTCTTTCCGGTTCCAGCTGAAATTCCCGATTGTCGTTTGCAGCACTTTCTTTCGTATAGCGGTCGCACCGTTGGGTCGGTGCGTACCCTTCCTTCAAACGTTACTGAGCCATTTGGTAGTCCTATCTCAGGGTGTCGCCGGCAGGCGCTCCTGATTTCCCCCTCAGATTTTGCAATTTCTTCCTTTCCCACCAAATTACTGATTAAACTTGGTCACCATTCCAACTCCATACATGTTGTCACACCTTTCCATTGGTAATCCTGTCTTGGTTTTGGCCACCATCAAGCAAAATGCACGTCAGTTTTTGTGCCTCCGGTCACTGTTCCTTCTACCGCAACGACATCGGAAGTGCCTGTGTCTTCTTCAGAGCCTATATTATCCCATGCTCCGACTCCGCCAAGAACTCCTGTGCCCACTTCTGATGATGATGCTTGTTCGACTCCTGTCTCCTCTGCTGTTGAAGTGTTGTCTGCGCCTTTGCCTGCTGGACTTACTGCTGAATTGCCTTCAGCAGTACCGATATCTATCCCTCTACTTTCTCCACCGTGTACACCACCGCCTGTGTCTACTGGCTTGTTCACACCAGTTTTTGCTCATCTCCATGACTCCCTGGATGTTTCACATTTCGAGCCTTTTGACATCCCAGAACTTGCGTCTTCTTCTTCTAGTGATACTGCCACACCATCGATTTAGCATATTGACTCTTCTATGTTTTCAGTTTTAGAGGCAAGTGCTACTTTGCCTACTACTGCTCCAGTGCTCGATTCGTCGAGTTCCAGTGCCTTTTTGAGTGTTATTGTTCGCCTAAACCCTTGCCATTGGCTCCAGGTTTAGTGGCAAACTTTCCCTGCCCTATAGATGGGTCCCTGGTTCCGGCTGATGCTTCGTCTGCACCTCTTTCTACAACACCATCTCTGGTTCCAACTGGATTCGACGATTCGATGTTATCTGAGCAGGACTTTCGAGGGACTTTTCCCAAGAAGCGACGACGCCCTCCTCTTAAGAAAAATCGAAAGAAGCTCTTAGCTTCCTGTGAAATATCCGACTCGGCTGCTCTGGATTTTTAGGATCAATTTGTGGTTAATCGTGATTATAAACTTGATCTTAAACGTGCTGCTCTTCTTCCTCCTCCAGAAGTTTCCCTGGAACACATTTATATGCTCGCAAATGCTGATCCTCGTTATCGGGCTTTTGTGACCCCCTACATGGGCTATGATTTGTTTTTTGCACGTGATCCAAAAGCGGCCTTTGCCCGTTTTTTGCTCATTTTATGATCCTATTGACTATTAGACTTTGTGTTTCTTTACGAGCTCTTCAAAGTGCGTCTTCGCATCCAGCTCTCGGACCGTAGCTTGTGTTTATAGACTATTATTGCACCCAATTTGAAAAGTTCTCCGGATGTTCTCCCCATCTGGGTGAATTGTTTCTTGATACGTGACTTTTTTCCTAACTTTTCCTCCGCTAATGTAAAATGTTAATTGCTTTACTCCTGCGATTGTGTACTTCATTCCCAGCTGTACATTTCATGTCATTTCCTTTTATACTCTCTGTTACTCTATGTTACTGCAATGCATTTCTCTGTACCTTTCAAATTTTAATAAAGCCATTTTGAACTACAGCCTAAGACATTATGAACAACAACGAGCAAAACATTTAACTTACTTGTGAAAATGCCCGTTTCTTATGTCGTCCGTTATGTTGTATCTGTGGGTAAAACAGTACCTGATCCAAACCTGACAATATTTATTTTTTATGAGAACTATTTAAAGCACGATTTGCAACACGCACGCAACCAGCATGTGCTCAGGAACAGCTTTCACTCTTCGCTAATGGCGGAACATCCGGTTTTCCAAAACTCACGGAAGTGGCTAGGTGTTTGCCAGTCTATTCTCTCCAAGGTCTTTTGTTTGCCTCCTGTGTGGCACAGATATTTGCCGCCGATGCCAATGCGGATCGAGTACAACTACATATGCTATTAGATACCTAAGGTAACATACTGCACCGGGGATGTCTTTTTTTATTCCACTGTTCTATATACACTGGGCCGCCCCGGTGGCGCAGTGGTCTAAGCGATGGCCTCTGATCATTCGTCCGAACGGGGTCCGGGTTCGAATCCCGGTGAGGCATGGATGTTGTGTTTGTCTTACGGCACTGGCTCTCTCCCTTCCCTGGAACCAGTGACCCTAAATTAGGGACGGGCGACTGCTTATAGCCCATTGAGTTGCTCACGGTGGTCGTTAAACCTCCAATCAAAAAAAAATATATATACACTGGCGGAAAGTGAAAAAAGAACACCAAGAAGGAATTGGCGGACGATCATGAAATTTACATATGTTAATGGAGTCGAGTTTACGTAGGTGTGATGTTAATTTGGGGACCAACCGGTGGGCGCTTACGCCACAGCACGGCATAATATGCAAATTACCGTCGGTGGTATTTAAGGAGTACGGCAAAGTGAATGTAATCAGTCGTCGGCGTACGGACACGTGCGAAGACCCTGAAGAAGCTGCAATGCCTGGACATGGAAGACGTGTACGATTTCAGCAGTTATCGGACTTTGAGCGAGGTCGTCTAGTTGGACTCCGCGAGGCCGGATGGTCGTATCGTCGTATTGCGGAGCGAATTGGACGGGTAGTATCGGTGGTTGTACGATGGTGGCGTAGATGGTCCAAGGAACATTCCCACACGAGAAGACGTGGAACCGGGAGTCACAGACGGATTGATGAGCGGACCGATCGACGCATAAGAAGAGCGGCGTTATCAAGCAGAACATCCACTGCGACGCAAATCCGAGCTGCCGTTGCACCTGAGGTGACTGTGCGAACAATCCGCAATCGTCTACTGGATGCAGGACTACGTGCACGTGTGCATCTGGAATGTGTACCTCTGACTCCACCCCACCGTCAGGAACTGCTGCAGTGGTGTCGCCAACGTCTGCACTGGAGAACGCAATGGCGATCTGTCGTGTTCAGCGATGAAAGCAGAGTCTGCTTGGGAGCCTCTGATGGCCGTATGCGTGTTCGCAGACGCACAGGGGAGCGTCTCCACCCTTCTTGCATCCGCCAGCGACACACAGGGCCTACACCTGGTCTCCTGGGGTGGGGAGCGATCAGCTATCACTCCCGTACACAACTACTGTTTGTACCGGGTACGTTAAACAGCACCTCCTACATCAACAACATCATTCAGCCCGTTGTTGTGCCATTTGTAAGGTCGGTCCATCGTGGTGTTTTCCAGCAAGATAACGCACGCCCACGCACGGCAAGTGCAACGCAACATGTACTTCAGGGTGTAAGACAACTTCCATGGCCTGCACGTTCACCGGATTGGCCCCCATTGAGCACGTGTGGGATTTTATGGGACAACGACTTATCCGGTCTCCACGGCCAGCCACGACCATCCCCGATTTACGCGTCCAGGTTGAGGATGCTTGGAACTCATAGACCAAACTTACATCCAACATCTGTACGACAGACTCCATGCCAGAATTGCACAGTGTGACGCAGTTCATGGCGGTTCAACCTCGTACTAACCATGTTACATGGAAATGTTATTTTTCAGTTTACCAGCAAATACAGCTGTATTTTGCCATTATGTTTTGATCACGTTATCCTCTGTATTCCGTTATTATGCTGTATAAATTCCGTTGGTATCAGACATCTCCTTCTTGGTGTTCTTTTTTCACTTTCCGCCAGTGTATACTTTTTTGCAATTCATCAAAATCTATCTAATGCAACTTATTTAGGGATTAGTGTGATGTTATGACCTGCGATGTTATGGTACCGCGATGTTTTGTCCTGCGATGTTTGGTGCCGCGATGGTGTTTTTTTATTGGAGGTTTAACGACCACCGTGAGCAACTCAATGGGCTATAAGCAGTCGCCCTTCCCTAATTTAAGGTCACTGGTTCCAGGGAAGGGAGAGAGCCAGTGCCGTAAGACAAACACAACAATCATGCCTCACCGGGATTCAAACCCGGACCCCGTTCGGACGAATGATCAGAGGCCATCGCTTAGACCACTGCGCCACCGGGGCGGCCGCGATGTTTTGACCTGCGATGTTTTAGTACCGCGATGTTTTGACCTGCGATGTTTTAGTACCGCGATGTTTTGACCTGCGATGTTATGTCGTAGACCCGTATCGGAACACCTACAAGGTCAATCAGGTGACGACGCGTCAATATGGCCCTCCTCTAATTCATTCTTGTAGTAGACGGCGTAGAATTCAGACGTATTTCTTTTACCCAGTATGAACTTAAAAATGGAGCAAAGAGCAACTAACGAATTTTGTGTACGTTTGAATAAAACCGCCACAGAAACGCACGTAATGGTTAAACCCGCCTATAAGGAAGATGTTTTGTCCCGTGCAAGAGTTTTTGTGTGGCAGAAGAAATTTGTGATTGGTGAAAAGTGTCTGGAAGATGCGCACTTTCCGGTAAGTCTTCGATATCGACTACGGAGGTTAATGTCAATACCATCGAGGCAGTCCTGCGCGAAGACTGCCGAATAACCATTGAGAAGGTAGCTTATGTGATGCAGATGCCCGTTGATGACATTGTGAGAAAGCGGTTGGGTACCTAAAAGTCACTGCAAAGTGTATTACGCACTTGCTCACGGATAAACACAAGGCAAATCCTGTTATCACTCGTCGCCAATAGAAATGCCGGTTACGACTTGAGCCACACTTTTTGGACCGAGTCCAGGGATTTATACACACACACCAGAGCCCATTTAGGACGACAGGGGGCCCGGGGGCTATACAGTATTTTTGAGCTCCAGTATTAGTGGTACATCTAGGATTTCAATGAGGGCGGCCGAAAAAAATAAATACCCACGAGGAAACATTCCCAAAATGTGATGAGAAAGCGATAGAAATATACCCACCATATTGAAGTGAGTTTCCCATGATTCATGGACGAATCAGTGTTAGCAAGAAAATATAAAAACGCATGGTTGAAAAATGGACACCAGTTCAGTTCTGCATTAATACCCCCCCCCTCCAGGGTTCAGCTCATTGAAATTACACTGAAGTGCCTGAAAAACTGGTGCAGACAAGCTTATGCAAAATACATAGCAACGTCCCCTATGCGCGTACTCGGTTGAGTCCACCAGTAAGTATATCAAGCGATACACATCCTTGCCAGCTGTCAGAGCTGTTTTCGGCATGAGAATGACAAGCAATAACGATTTAAGCGATTTTCAACGCGGTGTCATAGCTGGCGCTCGTGAGATGGCGTGCAAAAATTAAGGACGAGGCGGCACATGGACTCAAATCATACCATAAGATCCCCAAGATGTAAGAATATGGGACAAGTGAGCAAAACCGCAAGGAATACAAAGGATACAAAGGCACTTTATTGAAAAGGTAGCTTTGAGCACAACTGGACAGAAGACAGAAACGTCCATGTGACAGGCAGCTGCCAAGAAAAATCCAGTCTTTAGTAGTGGATATGATCACCCCTGACGGCGTTGCAGGATTTACAACGTCTGTCCATGCTAAGGATGAGGTTGTCAAGGAGCTGTTAAGGCATCACGGCCCATTCCTCTTGTAGCGCCAATCGCAGCTGAGGAATTGTTGCTGGCGGCTGGTGACGTGCTGCCAAGCGTCACCTGAGAAGGTCCCACACGTGTTCGATTGGATTTAGTTCCGGGGACCTTGCGGGCCAATCCATGCGTTCAATATCTTCACTCTCCAACAGCTCTGCGACAGCCACTGTACGATGAGGTGTAGAGTTGTCGTCCATGAAGAGGAAATCGGGACCCACAGCACCTCTAAACAGACGCACGTGTGGCAGGAGAACCTCGGTACAATAGCGGACAATAGTGACTGAACCTCCTTGGAAGATGTGGAGGTTCAGTCACTATTGTCCGCTATTGGAAGATGGAAGAGGACAATAGTGACTGAACCTCCTTGGAAGATGTGGAGGTTCAGTCACTATTGTCCGCTATTGGAAGATGGAAGAGGACAATAGTGACTGAACCTCCTTGGAAGATGTGGAGGTTCAGTCAGTACGGCTACCAAGCATGATACCGCCCCAAACGAGAACTCCGCCGCCACCTCCAAACCGGTCCCTTTCGATGATGTTGGAGGTGTGATTGCGTGTTCTCTGCTCTTTCCAGATGTGTATACGTCCAGAATCGTTCGTCAGACTAAATCGGCTCTCATCTGTAAAGAGAACTCGACCCCATTGCTGATGTGTCCAGCTCTTGTGTTCCTGGCACCACAGAAACCGCCGTCTCCGATGAGCAGGCGTTAATGGCACACAACGTACTGGTCGTCGTGCAAATAGATCACCTTTGTGCAGCCTCCTGGCCATGATAAAACGCGATAACTGACGTCCAGTGGTCTGTTGCATGTGCCTTGCGATTTCTCCCGCTGTCTGCCGTCTGTCTCTTATCGCCTGTAGGACAATATACCGGTCGTCCGCCGCCGTGGTTGCTCGTGGACGACCACTGCTTAGCTCTCGGACACCTGTTCCTGTCGTTTGAAATGCTCTCCAAGCTCGTGAAACGATGCTGTGAGGGATCCCGAACTCCTTGGCCACACTAGTCACACTTCCACTTTCTTCCAATTTCCCAATGACGCGACCTCGGGTAAAGTCATCCAGATGTCGCCTACTGGATTGCCTGTTGGCCATATCACACGGTGGAAGCAACTCGACGTCGTTCAAACCGATGTACACCGTGCAATAGCTTTCACCGAATTGCTGAGCGTACACCGCCCGTGTGCTTTATACCCTTCAGACACACTCCCCCCGTCATGCTGCATATATGCGCATGCCCTACCGTACCGGACCCTAGTCTATCTCCTGGATGGTATTTCGGTCCGTTCTGCCGGCTCGTACCGCTGTTATGCTAATTTCTCCTCTTCGTCCTTAATTTTTGCACACCAGTGTATTTCGGAGGTAGAAACGAAGTTCGGATTTTCACGGACCACCATTGTAAGGGTGTACCGTGACTACAAGAATTCCTGTAAAATCTCCAACCTACGATATCAGTGTGGCCGTAAAAAGACATTGGGTGAACGTGACCATCGTCGGCTGTCAAGAATCGTCTCACGCAATAAGCGAGCAACACTCTCGCGGGTATCATCGGAATTCAATGCTGGAGCCTCAACAAGCATCAGCGTCCGGACTGTGCAACGTACCCTGCACGATATGGGCTTTGGGAGTCGACTCCCAACTAGAGTCCCCTTGATGGGTGCACGACACAGAGCTATGCGCCTCGCTTGGGCACGGCAACACCGCCACTGGACACCTGATGACTGGAAACAAGTAGCTTGATCTGACGAGTCGCGTTTGCAACTGTATCGGGCAGATGGAAGGATTCGTGTGTGGCGCAAATCCCACGAAGCCATGGATCCCGCCTGTCAATAGGGAACTGTACTTTCTGGCGGGGGTCCGTAAAGGTATGGGGTGTGCTTAGCTGGACTTCACTGGGACCCGTGGTACGTTTACAAACGTCTGTGACCCGCCAACGCTATGTGCGCATCCTTTCTGACGAGGTACACACGTTCATGTCCTGCATTCATGCTGATGGGTTGGGCCTGTTCCAACAGGGAATGCATCTCCACACAAGTGTCGGGACGCCCCATTATGGTTAGAGGAGCATTCATCTGAGTTTGGGATGTTGCCATTCCCACCCAAATCCCCAGATCGGAACGTGATAGAACACATTTGGGATGCCATGCAACGCGTTATCGAAAAAAGGAATCAGAGACCTCGGAATACACCCGAATTGTGGAACGCTCTGGAGGAAGTATAGTGTGCATTGCCTACAGTACATTTTCAGAAGCTAGTGGAGTCCATGCGCCGTCGTATTTCTGCAGTCCTGCGCTCCCGTGGGGGACCTACCAAGTATTAGACTGGTGTACCAGTTTTTCTGGCACTTCAGTGTACATCGGAGAGGTGGACAAAATGATATGATCCAATCATGATTCAAACGAACTCATAATTTATAAAAAAAATTCCTCCAATTGCAGATGTATAGTACAAAAAAACCTCCGTAATGCTTTCGAAAGATTTGAGGATGGACTAGGACGACTATACTTTTTGTGGGGTCCATTTCACCAGCCCCCCCCCACCTCGCAAATTTTAAAATTTAAACAGCCTGATCGTTTGTGCTACGTTTGTGCTCGAAATAACCGTAAAAATTTTCGTTTGTACCACAACCGTTTTTCCGTTATCCGCGAAACAAAGGGGGGGGGCTGTGGAAACGGCAACCCCCCACCTCAGAAATTTCATAATTTGAACATACCATTCGTTTGTGCTCGAATGAACCACAAAGATTTTCGTTTGTACCACAACCGTTTTTCCGTTATCCGTGAAACAAAGTGCGGGGGGGCTGTGGAAACGGCAGCCCCCTCCCTCAGAAATTTCAGAATTTGAACATACCATTTGTTTTGTGCTCGAATGAACCACAAAAATTTTTGTTTGCACCACAACCGTTTTTCCGTTATACGCTAAACAAAGGTGGGGCAGTGGAAATGGCACCCCCTCGGAAATTTCATAATTTGAACGTACCATTCGTTTGTGCTACGTTTGTTCTCGAATAACCCCAAAAAATTTCGTTTGTACCACAACCGTTTTTCCGTTATCCGCGAAAAAAGTTGGGGTGTGTGGTGGGTGTAATCAGCCCCCCCCCCCCGGAAATTTCATGATTTCAACATACCATTCAATTGTGCTACGTTTGTGCTCGAATGAACCGCAAAAACTTTCGTTTGTACCACAACCGTTTTTCCGTTATCCGCGAAATACAGTTGGGAGGGGGGCGTGGAAACGGCAGCCCCCTCGGAAATTTCATAAATTCAACGTTAGCATTCAGTTGTGCTACGTTTGTGCTCGAATGAACCGCAAAAACTTTCGTTTGTACCACAACCGTTTTTCCGTTATCCGCGAACTAAATCAATAGGGACTGTAGAAACGGCAATCTGAATCTCAGAAATTTCTTACTCTCCACATGTGATTCGTTTGTAAATACGTTTGTGCTCGGATAAGAAATTTCCTTTGTAACAGAACCGTTTTACCGTTATCCGGGAAATAAATTTGGTAGGTGCTGCAGAAACGGCAGCCCTAACCTCAGAAATTTGTTATTTTCAACATGTCAGTCCTTTGCTCTACTTTTGTGCTCGAGTGAACCGCAGAAAGTTTGGTTTGTACATCAACCGTTTTTTAGTTATTTGTGAAACAAAATGTGGGTTGTTATTCAGGATACTTCGGCCTCCGCCTCGGAAATTTCCTAATTTCATCATGCCATTTCTTCGTGCTATGTTTAACACGAATGAACCACAAAACGTTTCGTTTGTGCCATAACCGGTTTGCAGTTATCAGCGAAAAAAGGTGAGTAGGAGCTGAATAAACGGAAGCTCCAATGTCGGAAATTTCATAATTTCAACACGCCATTTTTTTGCTAGTTATATTCTCCAATGTGCCTCAAAAATTTTCGTTCGTAATGTAGTGATTTTTGAGTTACCCTTTTAACAAAATGTGGGAGCTATCGAACGGAAGATGTTTCCACCTCGGAAATACCATAATTTCAATATTCCATTTGTTTGTGCTCCAATGTGCAATAAAGATGTCTGTTTTCCGTATACCTTTTAGAAAGTCCATTGTATCATTTCCTTTCAAACTTACTTTTTTTAAAACGACACGAAAATTATGCATTAACAGGTTACTACATCACTTTTTTTCAGACATCCGCGAAATAAAGCTGCCAAAACGGAATCGCCATCCTCGGAAATTTCTTAATTTCAACACGCCATTCGTGGGTGATAAGTTTGTGCTCAAATGAGCTGCTAAAATTGTTGTTTGTACCAGAACCAAGTTTCAGTAATCTACGGGGCGAAACAAGCAAGGGGGCTATATAAACAGAAACCCTAACGTCGGAAATTTCGTACTTTCAACATGCCTTTGGTTTGTGGTATGTTTGTGCACGAATGATCTGTAAACTTTTTTGGTAATTTTTTGTTTATACCGCAACGGTCTGTAAGTTGTGTGCGAAACAAATTCGTGCAGCCCACCAACCTGGAAATTCCATAATTACGACATCCCATTTCTTAATGCTCCAGAGTAAGTCAAAAACGTTCCTTTGCACCACAGTAGTTTTTACAATATTCGTAGTTATCCGTATCCTGTAGCTTTGGGAAACTGCGGTTATCCTTGATTTTTTTCATGGCTACTACTGCGAAATTGGCGGACGAGATTCGGCAAGCCATCAGTTACGTCACGTGGTTGCCGGCTGTCACTACCGGCAAACTTGCGGACCACATTAGGCTAGCCATCATTTCTGGCACGTGCATGCAGGGCCACTGAAGGGCCACTTGTGGCAGCTACTGCCTGTGATGAACAACGGATGGCCCTGTTGTGGCATATGACAACTGATGGGGTGCCAACTGTTGGCCTGAACTGCTGTCCCTTCAGTTGGCCGCCCGGACATTTTATTGACGGTTCGGCAGCGGCAACATAGTGCTGGGCCTGCAAGACTGTTTTTGCTGGGTATATATTTCCATTTATGATGTATTTTCAACAATATCTGCGCTCTTGAAAACTCGATTGAAAGTATTCTTTTATGATCATATACCGGCTACCACAAAAACCTTTGCATTGTTTTTTCCCCAGAAGGCATAGCTGTACATCTTATTTTTCTTGTTATCTCTGTTTGTATTTGAAAAATTATTTTTTGTCGGGTAGCGACGCGAAATGTTTTGAATATACAGTGAAACCTGTGTTGGAGGTCACTCGCTTTCCGCTGTCAACTGCTAAGTCGTGAAGTTTTGTTTGGCAGTAGTGTTATCATCAATCGAAACATGCATGAGAAACCATTATTTGGGTGCTACCTGCAGGACGTTGACACGAGCAGCCATTTTTGAATTGCATAAGAGGATATACCTGCATCTCAAGGTCACTACCCTGTGGAACTCCGCATAAAAATCTTGTTTAGGAGGCCCTAGAAGAAAAAGCTGTGGGTTTAAAAATATCAAACAACTGCTTATTTTCTCTCCTATTACCACCCCCTACTCGATGTGAGGGCGAACCATCTGCTGCGTCCTATTCGCTGCAGTGGGATTAATTATTAAGAAGGCCGTTAATTTTCGTAACTCTTTACTCTCTATTATCTTCCGCCTATGGGTGTCTACCGTGAAGTTGGGTTCCCTAATGGAGGGTCTCCAAGTTCAGGGTTGACGGGTGCATTGCGTTGTGTTTCATATGGGAGAACATGGGAAACCCATATTCCTCCATATGCCGCTTGAAATTTAATAAACTCATGTCAGATTTGGACCTTTTATTTTCCTGCGACTGGGTTTGCTAAATGTTAAAAGTTATTTTCTTCTTAAAATCTTGGAGTTGTTACTCTACCAAAACTTTACGATTGTTCTACTTAATTATTCAGGTTAAAATAAACAAAGATTCACTTATTTTGAATTTTCAAAGATTTGAGAAACTCGGGTAAATTTCATTATAAAATACAGAATTTATTTTCATTTGTGTTTCCTTAAAATCTATTACACTGATCGGTGGAGATTTCTATTAATTTAAACCAAAATATATTTTAAGTTCATTATGCTTTTTGATATTCGCAATCATATTTTAAAGTTCACCTTCCGCAAAATATAAGACACATTATGTTATTCAGCACTTGCAAGAGATTAAAATTATCTTTTCTACCGAGGATGTATAGGAGACAAAATCATGATCATGCTAACGAGATATTGGGAATTATGAAATTTTTCTCACCAAATTCTTTTCTTTTCATCTATTTCGTTGTCGTCCGGTATTACTTATAGGTATAAAGTCTATGGTTGGGACCTCATCCGGTCCTGCTGAATGCACACTGCCCGCATAAGATCACTCGATGCTTCACCCAAAATTTGCGTAAAAACCTCTCAGGGAAAACATCATACTTCCCTTCACCTGGAAATCATCTTGCTCAATTTTGAGCGTCCTCCCAGGAAAACTCCTAACTTAATTCTTTCTGCGATATTCTGCCCAGGATTCATCTAGAGTCCATCTTTCCTCTCTGCGTTCACCCAGAAATAGCAGTCATCATTCCATCCCGTGTTCTCTCCAAATCATCTCCGCCTAAAAAAAAACTTTTTCTCTCGTCTATGTTTAAGGGGTTCGGGGGTGTTCCTGTCCTACCCAAATGGTTCTCCCCTTATTGGTTGGGCCGCTTTTCCTCGCTTCGGCATTGGTTTACATCCCTGTATGGGAATCCCTCCGATTCGTTGGCAAAGGCTTGAGAACATCGAGTTTTCTTGAAGATGAATATTCCTTTATCTTGTCAACTGCTCCGCGGGATGTCCGCGCTGCCTTAGAATTTTCACGTACGCTTCCTGTATGACTCTTTCTGTTGGTGTCAACCAGTTACGCCCACTACGAGAAATATGCCCTGTTCGTTGCCCGCTAGCGTGCGTAAAACGTGACTTCGTTAATAGCGAAAGGTCCAGTAAATTGGCCCCCACCTGTGATTGCGAGCATTTCATTCTCGTAGCGTTGCTTGCTAAAACCTCCGAGTTTTCTCTTTACTAACCTAGGGGTGTGTTTCGTGCGTATTCTTACTGGAATTTCCGGAGAGCTCGGGGAACACAAAATAAAATAAAAAAAACAATTCAAAAGAATGATGAAAAAAAAATAAGGAATTTCCTCCTCAAGAAAGAAATCTGCTCAGCCAGGTCTTAGAAAAATTATGAAATAGGTATTATAATTATCCTCTTAGAACGCCTGTCCACATTATGCTTCTCGGATTTTCTTTCCCAATTCCCGCGCTCTCTAAATTGTTTACTTGGTAACTACTCTTCCTCGTTTAACTATTTCCTCGTACTATGCGATACCGTAGGAATTATTTGGTGAATATATTGCTTTCCCACACTTACTAATTTGTAGGCCCCCTTTCCGAAATTCATACCTACGAAATCATGGTCCTCCAATGTTACACGATATTCCGGAGGACATACGGGTAACATTATCTCCCTCTCCCATAGGGTTGAAGAGCTTTGTCCCCCAAAGTTAGGTGCTGTGGATTCCTTCCTCTCTTGCAAGGCTGCTCGTTTTCGCTCATTTCAACATGCGATGAATTACAATCATTTGCGAAAACTTATGCGCATATATGATACATAATGTAATTATAAGCACATACAATAAGCATAAAACTACGAGTAAGATTATTATAACAATGTTCAATAAATATTAAATTCCTCCACCGAATCTAATTCTAAGTTTGACATTGACAGATAACATATGCACTGTATATATATATATATATATATGAATTCTTTCCGATAGTGACAGATTTCTTCAGCCGCCGTCTTCTCGGCGACACACAATATTTGCTCGGGTACGCGCCTCCGTTGGGCGATATGGTTTCGGTTTTGGGCGTTCCCATCTCTTAAGCACTCAGCTAGTTTCTCAGAGTTCCTTTGGAGATCAGCCTCCCAGACGGGAGTGATGTAGGCTAACACCATCTCCACGTTCAGTTCATAAGGGTGCCGTACCATTACGCCGAGGAATAGTTCCCGGTAACATTTACCGCCTGCAGCAAGTGATGACCGACGAAGCGATAAACAAAATTATTATTACCGCAGCGGCTCCGGCTGCGATTATTTTGAAAGCTCCGAACAGGGAAGTGCCGAAGGCGTTGAACAGTAGCCCACTGCTCCATTCGGGTGGGCCTGCTGGTTGCCAGTATGCGCTGGAGATATTAGGATAAGTCAGCTGAACTGAAGGTTGTTCTAAGCAAAAGTCTAAAGTGGTACAAGCGGTAACGGTTCGGGCCTTTAAGCAGAGTTTTTCGCTGTGGCACTTAGCGTCCGTCTTTAGATTTATCTTGATCGTTCGTCTTTCCGTCTGTAGTTTTACCGAACGAGAGTGCACCGTGAGTTTTTCGAAGTGAACGTCCACAATCCCGGCTGCGCACGATGAGAAAGCTTCGATCTCTACCGTAGCCAAGGGCTCGCATGCAAAACAGCCTGTTACCTTGATTTCTGCCTCCGTGAATTTTGGGCAGACAGTTCTGGTTTCGATCGAGTACTTGTACTTCTGGAATTGAAGATTTACCACTATAGGGGCTGAGTGTAACAGTTCCGAAACAAGTTGGCCATCTCCGTCAACCTTCAGTTGATGCCATGCTGATGCCATTGGTAAGGCGCTCTTTTTTTGTTCTATCATACTCAGTAAATACGACTGTTGTCGGTGGCATTTCATAGAGTCCTCATAATAGCTACAAGAAAACATGCTTTCGTCGAAGATAAAATTTTTCGACATCGATTCGTTGCTCTGCGTATCGCCGATATGTCCTTTCATCGGTCGTGAAGGTAAGCTTGCCCTTTCAATATAACTCTCTTGAGGGTTTCCCACTCGAGAGATCAGATGGGTGTTCACGATTTGTGTAGGCTGGTCCAGTGATCCGACTACTTGCACTGTGATGCCCGTAGAGGTCGTGGCTTGGTTCTTAACCGTCAGAGTCTCTACGGTGTCGTTGTTGTGCTGTTGAATTAGTAGCTGATAACTACACTGCATCGATACTATTCTGCGTACGTCGTATGCTCGCAGGAAATCTGCTTCCAGCCATATTCGAAAGAAATGGCAATGTTGCGAGTCAATGATCCAGCATGACGTGGACCCACTGTCGGACGGCTGACAGCCTGTGATGCCGGGCCAGTCTAGCGATTGTTTTGTCAGTGCGTCAAATTGTTTTGATCGCACACATCCTTTTCCCCAATTGCAAGTCTCGTGATTTGCACAAACCAATTGGCTGAGATAACGCATTGTAGTCACGTGCGTAAAATAGTCTCTCGTCGTGTGCCAGATACAGTTTGCCTGCTGGTAGGTTACTTTCAAGGAAAAAAGTGTATGGTCATTTTCCTGGTCCGTAAACCATATGCATTGTTCATGCCCCAAATTCATTAGGGTTACCTGCGCATTAGTAGTTAGACGGCAGTTGTGCTCTACCTCTGAGTCCGTGCACTCCTTCACCTTTGATGCAACAATCGAATGTGCGTTACATTCCGCGGAAGTTCCGTTTACCAACAGAAATAAGCTCAAAAGTACCAGTCCGTGTAAAGGCGGTTGCGCCGCTGGACGGGCAACTTGCCTCTCCAAATATTCGTGCATCTGATTTACTCCGTTACGTAAAACATTTCCTGTTAGGGCTCCTGTCTTTACTGCCACAAACGTTGTTCCTCTGAGGAATCTATATGACTTCCAAAGAATTATTCCGACTCCACACAACAGCTTCCAGATGCTAATTACTACTTTCCTGGCATATAGAAAGGTTACCGCTGAAATTAAAACTAGCACAATATACACTACATAAGTGACTGCGTGGGGTAAACACTTTAGCTGTCGTAGCATCTCACGACACAGTATGCACTGTAGGGGTCTACACGTTGTTCTACCTACGATTTGCAAAGCACCCCTTAGGGTTTTTCCATCCGTGGTAACGAAAATCAAAGTTAGTTCCGCAGAAAGCTCTAGTAGTTCCGGTGGCAATGATGTCTGATACGGAGCGTTCCTTAAAGTGATAACCCGCTCCATACCTCGAACTCGAATCACCAGGGTTCCTGGAAGTGAGCTGGTGATGATTGGGTCGTTGTATGATACTTTGATATTTTCCCTTTGAAATACTGCCTCTTCGTCAGACAGCAAATGTCTCTGGTGACGGCGCCGAGGTAAAATATTAGTGCGCGGTTTTCCAACGCACTCTGTGAAAGAGATCAGCGCTGGGTTCGAAATCCGTAGTCCTTCCGCTTCATGTATCAGTGTAGATACTGCTGGCGTCAGGCGGCAGTTGCACGTAGTGACGGATTTATTCACACAGCTCGCCAGTGCACAATATTCGCTCGTTCCACTGCACGGTGCATCGGCTGTGCAGGCACAGTGTAAACCGTCTCTTGTGCACTCCATTAATGAAAGGGCTCCTTGTGGGTTCGGTTCCTGCTGAACGAAGAAATTTCTCGGTTCGATAAGCTCATGGTTGTGCGTAATGAATGTCCTCCAGGCTTTCACGCACTCGTCGCATGAATGTGCATGACAAGCACTCCGCGGCATTCCTAGTTTCAAAAGTTCGGCACGAGATGCTACAGTGCACTGATATTTATCTCC
Source organism: Macrothele yani (assembly GCA_039090855.1). Taxonomy (NCBI): domain Eukaryota; kingdom Metazoa; phylum Arthropoda; class Arachnida; order Araneae; family Macrothelidae; genus Macrothele; species Macrothele yani. The sequence continues at coordinate 12,849,785 of CM076996.1, forward strand.
CTTGAAATGACAAAGTTCGTGATTAGCAGCTACTCCGCTAACTGTCCAGATTACCACGGCGAACGCAATCACGTTCATCTTGTCCATTTTATTGACGAATGTCACTCTCTTCAAATACCCTAAAAGTGGTAATGGTTCTGTCAACACTTGTCGGCCATAATTATCTCAAAACAAACATACACATGAAATCACTCCTTATCACCTCGGTATTTCTCTTGCACATGCATTATATACGCTTTACATTAAGAACTAGTAATATTTCCTTCGAAAAGCTCGTTTCACTCTGACCTACGAGAAGTGAGGGGTTTTTATGTGCATATTTATTTATATATACATATATATTTTTCGAAATTCCGAAGCGCATTCCATCCCAGGCTTCCCTTTTCTCTAATTGTTTTTTTTTTCTTCCTACTTGTAGGTTTTCTCCAACAAAACAACAAAAATAAAAATCTCATCACTCGTGTTTCTTAAGCTTACTAAATTATAATTAAATAACGGTTGTTTACTTCCCATTTATCTCTTCTGCAGCTATTATTTCCATTCGCTGGTGCGTCTACTACTTCTAAAAGAAAAATTATTAATTTCCCTTTTCGTGTTTGTCGTATTGTCTACCAGATATTACCCGCGTATAGTCGCTTATTTCCCTTTTACGTTGTTTAACTTAATCGTTAGTTCTTTGCTGAACTATTTCTTGCCATTTTATCTTTAGTGCTTTACTCTTTTTTTTTTTTTTTTTTCTCTCTCTTTTTTTTTTCTCGCGTATTACCATTGTATTCTCATTCCTGGCTATTTCTGATTTCACGACCAGATGCTTTTCTCGTGTATTCGCAGGTGTGCGGCGACCATTTAAGGAACGCCGATGATTTCGGAAAATAGGGGATTTCCTCGAAAATGCTTGCGAGGGTCCCCTTTGGGCGATGTCACCCCTGCAAATTCGTCGCTCCAAAAATTTTGGGTCGTTCCTGTGTTGACCGTCTCTCACGGCTCGAAATCTGAAACACCTGCGCTGATGATGCCTGTGGGTGTAAGTGAGCGCACAATAGCGTAGCCTCTTGCATGTTTTGCTTACATCGGAGGCTTCTTGTTTAGCCTATGTAGAAGCATCCACTTAGTATTCTGTTACCTGGGGCTAAAACTACCCCTCTAATTTCTGCAGGTCAGTGCTCAGTTCGCTGACGGATTTCATTGAAACAACACGCTTCTTTTGGTCTGGTGAACTTGTCATTCAAATTTCCTCTTCTGCTTTATCTCTTTTTTTTTTTTTTTTTTTTTGGTATCGTTGCACCATGTCTGCACGTATTAATCCTCATCTCACCTCGTCGCATTTTTCGCATGCTCGACGCCAGTTGTGGTTTGGGAGAATCTGCAACTGCTCCTCGTGTGCTGCGGTGGTAGAGGATGGGGAGCTGGGCCTGGTGAATTTGTCATTCACATTTCCTCTTCTGCTTTACTCAACCTCTAACCTCACGATGTACCTAGTGCATTTCTACCTCGATTTCATTTCTATACTTTTCCTTCCGTTATACTTGCCTTCCTTATCAATTAAAACTGAATTTTCCTACTATCCACAAAACAAAACAAAAAAAATATAGTACCTTTGGATATTTCACTTCAAGGTAAGTGCTTTTTACTGTCATTTCGATAGGTTATGGTTAGGCTATGTTAGGTGACGTTTAGGCTACGCGTCGATCATGTTTGTTGCTACTTTCTTATACCATGTTTTGTTTCAGGTTCGCGTATTTTAATTGCTTTGAATACCTGCCATGGATACTAATTTTGAACCACTGCATTATCCGATACGCTGTTAATCTCATTGCATTCCGTCGGTGTTTCCGCACGGCTATTTCTCCGCAGAAGGTGCTTACGTTTTTTTTTTTTTTTTTCTAGTGATATATTACTCCGGCCTATGCTTCTGCTACAGAAAGTTTTGAGAGAAAAAAAAAATATTTTTTTCGTCGTGCTGTGCTCCCGTTTATAGTTTCCATCCTTTGAAATGCTCGGCCTTTGCTGTACAAATTATTTTACTGAGCGTTCCCGTTCTTTTACCGATAAATTTTCCTTCTTTGCATTCTTGCTTCAAGATGGCGGCCCAAGATGGCGTCTTCCCATTCTTCCTTTTGCTCCTTGCCAGCCAGTTTGAGTACGGGGTTTCTCAAACTGGAAACACGGTCCGTCCGTTCCTCTACTCTTGCAAGCCCCGTGCATGAGCGACGTCATTCTGCCTACGATTACCTTCGCTTATCCTCCTACTGCCTATCATTAATAAAATTTGAGCGGAAAATTATTATTTTTTCTCTTTTTTTTCTTCTCTTCGAACAAATTTTTTTTTTTTTTTTTTTGTAAAAGGAATGATTGCTACCGTTCAGTCTTTCCTCTGAAATAAAAACATTGCTTCCTCCACAGGTTTTTTTTTGCTGGGTGCTTAATTCCTGACCCATTCTTTCTCTTTTTACTTACGTAATGTATTTTCCTTACTTAATATTAATTTTCCCCTTATCGTAGCAATTTTTTTTTTTTTTTTCGTGTTTCGTGAACTCAAAACTGGAAAGATTGCGATGCACGTACTAGGCTGCGGTCCTGCTATGAATATTATTAATTACTTCCTGCATATTCTTCCATGTTTATACACCATTTTCTAGCTAGACTCTTTTACGAATTATTTTCGATTACTGATCAGATCGCAAAATTGTTTTTTTTTTCTTCTTTTTTTCACCTATCAAATTTATTTTCTGCTAAACGTTTACCGTGAAAATTCAGGGATCTTCCCTCTTATTGCGCATCGCTGTTTCCTTTTTTTTTCTTTTTTTTTTTCACAACACACACAAATTTTTTTTTTCTTCGCCCAGCGTTCTTCCTACTTCCTCGGCTTAAACCAATGATTCCTGAGGTTTCGCCACGATTTTCCTCCACTGTGGATAAAGATTATTGACGGGTGCTCCTTCTGGTGTTCCTGCGCTTAGGTTTTCTTGAATGCGCTGCGACAAATAGCGGTCGGCTAAATCGAACCAAGAGGTTCCCTCTGGATTACTGGGTTGACTGAGACTTTTCAACATTCTATTTACAAAGCTAGTATCTTCCGGCTGCTCAAGTCTTTCGGTCGAGTCGCTGACCACAATTTCCTTTGGGTATGTGCGATTCGGGCCTATTTCCAAAGTGTTGGGCCCTTGTGAATTTGCTGTGGGGTGTATTGCTGCTGTTTGCTGAATTCTGTCCTGCGAACGTAGTAGATATGGATCTCTAATAACCCTTTGGCGCGTTGCTTCTTGTGTTTGTCGGCTGCTACTTTCCTGATAGGAATCCTGTGACGGTATGGTCTCCTCCGTTGGTTCCGCGATTGCCTGTGTGCGCCTCGGCTCTTCAACATGTTGCGAGGGCAGCGGTACTTCCCTGCTTGTCTCCCTTCGCGCTGAACTCGACGTAGCGGGCGGCGAATTTATCGGTACTCTGATGTTGGGCGGTTGACTTACGGGCGGCATTGCTCTACTGCTTGTCGGTTGCGGCATGACTACTCTGGGAAAATCGACCCAATCCAGATAGTCGTAGTCCTGTGTGCTTTCCGATCCGTCGTCAGAGAAATCCTGCGATTGTCTGGGTACTTGTACCTCTATATTGTCCTGTACCGGTGACTCTGCTATAAGCTGGGGTAGGCGTTCAGTCCGCTTGAAGACTCGATTTTTATGCACGGTCTGATATTTGTTCGGATTTTCGACTGACCTCAACTGAACATTTACTGGGGTGGGGAACGAAACTATCTCCCAATCTCCGCAGTTAGTTCGAGCTAGCTTACGTGATAAATGTGGCTGTGAAAAAGGGGTGTGCAAAAATACTCTGTCGCCTAAATGTAGATTCTTTTCCGCAGCGTGCCTGTCTGCATACTTCTCTTGTTTCGCCGCAGCTTCTTGCAAATTTCCGTATACAATTGGTTGAATTTTCGCTAATCTGGTCTTCTTATTGAAGTGAATGGGACGATTTGTGAGGTTAGCTATCAATACGGGTATGATGCCTGATTTGTCCAGCGTGTTTACTGAACGACCCAAGCGTACTTTTCCCTGGGCGTATCTTTCTGACGGCTGTACTAGCACTTGGTTAACCTGGCATCCCGAAAATTTCCCACATCGGATCCGAATAACCCTTTCCGAATACGGTGGGATGAGCTCCTTATGGACGGTCCTTCCTATCTTGGTTACGTCGGGGGTAATGGGGTTGGTCCTTTCCGCTGAAGGCACGGACAAGACCTGGGTTCGAATTTTCGACTGACGTGCTTTTCCTTTAAAATTTCTTTTCCGGTTATTCCTTCCTCTACCGTACTCTGCTCTAGCTAAATTTGCTCTGCTTTCCCGTTTCAAAATTCCTTTTCCTGCGTCAAATACGTATCCGTGCTCCTTCAATAGATCCCAGCCTAAGATTAGAGAATAATCTTGATGCAACTTCCGCTGAGTAACGTGATAGGGATGTAAAATGGTTTCTCCTCCGATTTCTACCGGTATCTCATAGCACTGAGATGTAGGTAAAGTGTTTCCAGTAATGCCTTTCACTAAAACTGCTGATCCTAAGTCACGTATACGAATCTTTCCCTTTATCTCCTCTAATAGTGAAGCACAAAAGATTGAGATACAAGCTCCGCTGTCGATGAGTGCAAACGCGTGAGTATCTCCTATCCTAACTTTCACCAACGGGAGTGCTCCATCACCTCGGACGTAACAATTTGTTAAAGTAACTCCACGGACCTTATTATACTTCCGGCCAAGGGCGGTCCCCTTATCTTGACCCGAAATTAGTTTAAAGGACGCGAATTTTGCCTGGAATACCTATTGCACTCTCTTCCTGGTGCATCCTCTTCGAAACGAACGCGGTTTTCTCTTCTGTTTCCTAAATTCCTTGGATTCTGTGGGACGGGAGCGTCCTGTCGGTAAGTGGCGCTGTAGTTCCTGTAGGAGCGATACTGATTACCGCGGCTGTCGCCAGGGGAGAAGTTATTCTGCTGTCGCGGGTACGAAGGGTTGGGTGCCCTGTCCCATGAACCTCTTTGAGCTTGCTGCGATGGTTGCGTATAAACTGCTCCTTCCCGATTGTTCTGATAACAAAATCGCTTGATATGGCCAAAATCGCCGCAGTTATAGCAGATGGCCGAAGTAATGTCTACGTCGGGTAAATTTCCCCTAGATTCATAATTAGCGCTCTGGAAATTTCTAATGCGATTTACGTGCGTCCGGTGCGAATTCTCTGCTTTCCTTAGCCTTTCCCTCAAATTTTCTGCCTCACTTTTCAGAGCGTTCACCTGCATCTCATGAGTTGCTAGCTGCTTCGCCATCATAGAACACAAATCGGCTATCTGGTCCGTTGAATTGCTCTGTTGCCCTTGTGAAGTCCCTGGGATCGAACTCGATTCCTGCTGTGCATCGTAAGCGTTAACGTCCCGGTCTAATAAGAGATTGTGAGACTCTTCGGCCAGCGCTCTCTGACCACTGCTGCCTGAAAATTTTCCGGGGCGAAGGATAAAACCGTGCGCCTCAATTTGGGGTTTAATCCATTCAAAAACTGCGACATTTTAGTGCTGTCTACCAGTCCTCGTACTTGCTCATTTTCTAAATCCATCGTCTCCATGTAGGAATAAGCTAAGCCGTTAAGACGAGCTACATACTCGGCCACCCGTTCTCCTGGTTTTTGTCGGCAAGTCGTAAATTTCTGCATTCTCACGGTAACCGGTTGCAATGCGTCGAATCTTTGTACTATCGCCTGCTTAAATCGTTCGTACTCGGTCTCCCTCCTAATATCGACGGCCTCCGAAAGAAAGTGACTGGCGGCTCCTTTGAATTTTGCTTTAGCTGATAAAATTTTAACGGCGTCGTTCCATCCTGACAGTTCGGCGGTGCTCTCCAACGTTTCGAAAAATTGACGTGCGGTCAGATTTTCATCCGATCCGCTGAATGTGGGGATATACGCCAACATTCCCGCCATTATTGGTACGTTCTGCGGGGCTACTACACAATTTTCTGACACGGCTTCCCCTTCTAGAGTGCCCTGAAGGTCGTTCTCCTGGTTCTGTTGATCAACTATGCAATTTTCCGAAACAAAATTCTGTTCACCGTTGCTCTGTTCTCCGTTCTGTTGGTTAGCCATATATTTATTCTTTAACCTTACTAACTTAAATTCCCACGGCTTCTACTATATGCTTCGTAATCTCGTAAAGTCGCATAAAATTAGAAAAATTCCGGTGAAGCTACCACGTAAAAATAAAAAATTCACTCTAACGTAACTCGCTGCTTCGTCTGCTAACCCACTTGACTTATGATCAGAAAACAATTGTCTACGAATAAAACGATTAACGTTCCTAGCTTACTCATAAATTGCATTCGGCTTTCAACTTAACTGTACCTAACTCGCGACACACTTAACAAAATTCCCTCAAAATATGCACATATACAACCAGCACTTCACACTAAGATATGTAATAAATTTGAACGTCTTAAATATATATATAAATACACTAGAAACATTTGAGATCAAATTATGCACTTGTAACAAAATTAATACGATAACCACTTTTTCAAGAAATTAGAACCACACCTCAAATACTTATGCTGACTTCCTAAATTCATTAAATTTTAGTATACTAGCAATAACCTCTGTCTACTTCCCTTGGTGGATGCAATCCCACATTTAAAGCACAATAAATCACACTTCCATAAACACTATTTTCATTTCAAAAATTTGTTCCAGCATTATCCAATTATTACTCCTACCAATTCTTCTTGCACTAGTCCTTTTTATTACTCTTTCCCAAATATTAATCCACTTAACTACTCTCTGTCTACACTCCCAAGTACCTCTACACATTTAAATGCACAATAAAACACACACTTAGATATTACATTCCCTTTTAGTCTTCCAAAACAAATCAAGATTACTGCTTAACCTTCTATTAGCTCCTATATCTTGCAGAAAAAAAAATTAATTCCTCTTATCAATAATTAACCTGCCTATTCCTTCTTAAATTATCAGTTTCTTATCAATGCATCAACACACATAATAAAATCACACTTCAATAATAATGCACTTTTGATTTTAAAATATATATCACCACAACTTCTCATCACTACTCTTCTATCAGTGCCTCACCGTTAAATTATACATTCCCCAAGTTATCAATGAACCTATTATTCCTCCTAGTTACCGATTTAAAATCACAACACTCAAATGCACAAATAAACAACACATCAAAAATAATTTCACTTTGATTTGCAAGGAATTTTCCCTTGATTTTCAACGATAAATCAAAATTATTCATGAATTACACTTGTATAAATTTATTTTCTCCGTACTATTAATTTTCATGAATTTCTGTAAAATTTCATCCATTCATTTGCTAAATTAGCAGTATCACTCTTATTTGTTTTTCTGCCTATTTGCTTAGAAATTTAAATTTATTTCAGCATAATCTGATTTCCTGCAACTTATTCTTACTTGCATTTCACCTACGCTAATTTTTTTTTTTTTTTTTTGAAGTTAAATCTTGCTACAATTTCCTTAATTTTTCTATAAAACCTACATCTTGTTACTCAGAATTGAAGGAAAGATAATAGAAACACATCGCATTATTCTGCTAATTCTGTATACTTGATTAATTATCCTGACCACCGAAAACAAATATTCTTTTTTTTTTTTTTTTTTAAACCACAGGATCAAAGAAATCCTGGTCCTAGCACAAATTTTATATTAATTAACCAAAGAACTGAAAAATCCTGGTCACACGGCACCAGTTTTATATTACCACCCCTACTCGATGTGAGGGCGAACCATCTGCTGCGTCCTATTCGCTGCAGTGGGATTAATTATTAAGAAGGCCGTTAATTTTCGTAACTCTTTACTCTCTATTATCTTCCGCCTATGGGTGTCTACCGTGAAGTTGGGTTCCCTAATGGAGGGTCTCCAAGTTCAGGGTTGACGGGTGCATTGCGTTGTGTTTCATATGGGAGAACATGGGAAACCCATATTCCTCCATATGCCGCTTGAAATTTAATAAACTCATGTCAGATTTGGACCTTTTATTTTCCTGCGACTGGGTTTGCTAAATGTTAAAAGTTATTTTCTTCTTAAAATCTTGGAGTTGTTACTCTACCAAAACTTTACGATTGTTCTACTTAATTATTCAGGTTAAAATAAACAAAGATTCACTTATTTTGAATTTTCAAAGATTTGAGAAACTCGGGTAAATTTCATTATAAAATACAGAATTTATTTTCATTTGTGTTTCCTTAAAATCTATTACACTGATCGGTGGAGATTTCTATTAATTTAAACCAAAATATATTTTAAGTTCATTATGCTTTTTGATATTCGCAATCATATTTTAAAGTTCACCTTCCGCAAAATATAAGACACATTATGTTATTCAGCACTTGCAAGAGATTAAAATTATCTTTTCTACCGAGGATGTATAGGAGACAAAATCATGATCATGCTAACGAGATATTGGGAATTATGAAATTTTTCTCACCAAATTCTTTTCTTTTCATCTATTTCGTTGTCGTCCGGTATTACTTATAGGTATAAAGTCTATGGTTGGGACCTCATCCGGTCCTGCTGAATGCACACTGCCCGCATAAGATCACTCGATGCTTCACCCAAAATTTGCGTAAAAACCTCTCAGGGAAAACATCATACTTCCCTTCACCTGGAAATCATCTTGCTCAATTTTGAGCGTCCTCCCAGGAAAACTCCTAACTTAATTCTTTCTGCGATATTCTGCCCAGGATTCATCTAGAGTCCATCTTTCCTCTCTGCGTTCACCCAGAAATAGCAGTCATCATTCCATCCCGTGTTCTCTCCAAATCATCTCCGCCTAAAAAAACTTTTTCTCTCGTCTATGTTTAAGGGGTTCGGGGTGTTCCTGTCCTACCCAAATGGTTCTCCCCTTATTGGTTGGGCCGCTTTTCCTCGCTTCGGCATTGGTTTACATCCCTGTATGGGAATCCCTCCGATTCGTTGGCAAAGGCTTGAGAACATCGAGTTTTCTTGAAGATGAATATTCCTTTATCTTGTCAACTGCTCCGCGGGATGTCCGCGCTGCCTTAGAATTTTCACGTACGCTTCCTGTATGACTCTTTCTGTTGGTGTCAACCAGTTACGCCCACTACGAGAAATATGCCCTGTTCGTTGCCCGCTAGCGTGCGTAAAACGTGACTTCGTTAATAGCGAAAGGTCCAGTAAATTGGCCCCCACCTGTGATTGCGAGCATTTCATTCTCGTAGCGTTGCTTGCTAAAACCTCCGAGTTTTCTCTTTACTAACCTAGGGGTGTGTTTCGTGCGTATTCTTACTGGAATTTCCGGAGAGCTCGGGGAACACAAAATAAAATAAAAAAAACAATTCAAAAGAATGATGAAAAAAAAATAAGGAATTTCCTCCTCAAGAAAGAAATCTGCTCAGCCAGGTCTTAGAAAAATTATGAAATAGGTATTATAATTATCCTCTTAGAACGCCTGTCCACATTATGCTTCTCGGATTTTCTTTCCCAATTCCCGCGCTCTCTAAATTGTTTACTTGGTAACTACTCTTCCTCGTTTAACTATTTCCTCGTACTATGCGATACCGTAGGAATTATTTGGTGAATATATTGCTTTCCCACACTTACTAATTTGTAGGCCCCCTTTCCGAAATTCATACCTACGAAATCATGGTCCTCCAATGTTACACGATATTCCGGAGGACATACGGGTAACACTCCCTGTCGGTACCATTTACGAGATTATAAATGGTGGGTCATCCTTGGGGTCATTTAAGTTCTTAGTATTTTGTTTGCAGACCGTAGGGAATTCTGATAACTAGGGTACGCATATTTTTTAGTCTTCCATTATCCTAAATAAGAGAGAAGAACACGGAGGAGTTCGTACTCGACTTTCCAGGGAACCTGACTGTAGTTGGTTGTAGTACTTAATAATACAGTCATTGTAGTAGCCGTATTCTTGAAGAGGGTCTCTCCTGTGGCACAGTCTTCTAAGCGATGGCCTCTGATCATTCGTCTGAAAGGGGTCCGGGTTCGAATCCCAGTACAGCATGGATGCTGTGTTTGTCTTAAGGCACTGGCTCTCTCCCTTCCCTGGAACAAGTGACCCTAAATTAGGGACGGGCGACTACTTATAGTCTATTGAGTTGCTCACGGTGGTCGTTAAACCTCCAATCAAAAAAAAAAATTCTTGAGCAGGATTGATGATGAAAATATATCGGTGAGACTAAGAAAGGGAAAGCCTGCGGATTGTGGAAATGGCTTCAAAGCTCAACCGCAGTTGTACTGCTGTTACGTTTGATATCTCCTCAGCTTTCTTTTCTTCAACGGAAACATGTGAGAGGAGTACCCAATTTAATACGTATTTCCGAACGCCTCACTCCATTCTTGAGTTTTCCTTTTGGGTCTTAACTAGAGCTTTGACGAAACAATCGAATCAGTCTGTTTGGCAGTTATCTTTCAAGACGATATTTTTTTCATAGAACCGGCGATGACCTTGCTAGACCGGTTTCACTGAAACTTTAAACTTATCTGAGGGCACAAGGTTGCTACTACAGGGCATAAGTTCTTATTTCCGTTTACAGCATATTTACCTCACGCCTAAGAACCCAAATGAAAAAAAAGTTCGGTAAAATTCTATCAACTACGAAAACATTTTGTGGGCATTTCTGTTGCCCTGGTTTAACAAAAATATATGAATAAGGTTCTAGGCCAGCGTTTACTGAGTTTTTCTAAAATTTTGAATGGGATAGTATATGCACGAAAAAATTTAAGTGAAATGTTGTCGGGTAGTTAAAAGAAAGGGTTTAAAAAACCCGAACAAAATCTGTGCTTGTGCCGGCACAATTGTATTTTGTTACTGTGATTATAGAGAAATTCAAATATTGAATGTATCTACGTTTATCTCTCCTCTTATGATAATTGTAATGCATAGTTTATTCGACGCGCAAGTAAGTGTATCCGCGAAGAGCTTCTGGGTCAACAACGTTGAGTGTTTTTTTTATTTTGAACCAAGACGAAGAGGTTTTTGTTTTTACCAACTCGTGAGTCCAAAAACTTTTAACGATTGAACCTGTGTCTTGTTGATACTCATAGGAAAACTGAACAACAGGAAACTGTAGGCGTTTAAAGTTAAATGGAAGATGGGGCGATTGGAATGTGTGTAATAAAATCATGGTCTCCTGCAGCATGGCTAATCACGATAGTAGCTCTGATGGCATTTTACACGAATTTCTTGGTATAGTCAGTCAAGTTCTGTTATCCGTAGAACGCTGGGGACCCAGATTTAATCATGATAGAATATTAAGTTTCTTAAAATTGAAATGCGCGAAACTTCATATTTTCCTCTCATTTCATTGTATGTATTCAATTCATATTTCATTGAAATATATTTTCTCTCAAAAATCGCAGAACTCCTTTTTGAAACAAATGGAACTATTCATAGCGCTTAGTAACGCATAGAGATCCGTAGTGTGAAACGTAAGCAAGCCAGTGACAACTGCAGCGAAATGACACACTTCAAGATTTCGGAAGTGCATTAAAAATAAATTCGAAGCAGCCTATTAAAATCGTTGCTTCTATTCTCCCTCATAGGTTTGTAGTATTAGTCTGCCTCGATAAAGCCACCCGTAAATGTGTCAAAGTTTGACATATATTAGTTGCTGCGTCAATAAAAAATAATTGTTGTGGCTTCTATTACATTTAGCATCAGATTCTAGTAATTTACGCAAGTTTGCAATGAGATATGGTTACGTTTATGTAAAACGCGATTAAATAATATTCGGTGATAGTTTAGTAAACCATATTACTGTAAAATAATGAAACTAACTATTATTGTTGCGTCACTTCATGAGACAGATACCACACGATCAGATTTCAACAATGGTTTTTTCAAGGGTTAAGTGCTTAAAAAACTTTAAAAACTAATAATTTTTTTTGAAGTCAGCAAACTGAAATATGAGAAAAAGTCTTCGAGGTGCATAATGCAAGTCTATGTTCAGTAGTTTCCTCTGTTGGCAACGAAAGATAGACAGACACATTAATTTTATAAATATAGATTGTTTGCTCATAGGTTGTGCGTTTAGAAGTATTAGCAAATGTTAAATGGCGCCGGCAGTAGTTTCATGTTCACTTCCTGAGAATTCATTTATTCCGAGCTGCTGCTAAGCACACGAAGTGAGAACTTGTTTATATTTTACGTGGATGCGAAGTGCTATAACTTTGCCTCTTAGACGGTTCTTCAGTTTGTCTCTGTTCCCTCTGTTCCAGCGACAGATTCATGTCCCCACCAGGTCAGAGGTTAAAAGCTTTGTGTCCCGGATATCTGGGAATGAATGCATCGCACCAAAAGCTGGGGGTGTTTATTTACTCATTTCCAATACCTTGTCGCCGAACATTAACTGAAAAGTAACTGGTATTTAAAAAATGTCCCTGGGAATAATTTTACGACTTCGGAGGCTGAACCTCAGGACTTTCGGCCTGTGTGTTTCGATGCAAAAGCTCACTGGTCCTTTAGATGCCGTACGTATTAATATCTACTCTTCGGTCCTCCTCCGCAAAGCGTAGAGAGAGAGAGAAACACATGTTTTGTGCAGAAGTTTTGGATTAATACTTTTTTTTTTTTGCCTCATATCAAGGTACCGTGTTTTATTCTTTGATTCATTTTCTTTTATTCTTTGTGGCATAAAGGAATAGACGCAGTATAGCCCAAAGAAAACCTTAATTGTAGGATTTATTGAGACCGATTTAACTGAGGCAGGTGTCCTGTTCGTTTGGTTCGTTTGACTTGTTGAGTGATTAGTTTTTACTTACAGCAAGAAGTATTAATAGTCTGATGTGAAAATTAGACATTTCTTGGTTGAAGCATTATCAAATGCCGAGAAAAGCTTTTGATGAAGAAAGCGTAATGTTAAATGCCGCTTCGAATTTTAAGAACGATGTTTTGGATGCGGAAAAAAAGATACAACGTCCATCAAACCCTGTGTGTTCTAACGTAAGTGAGAGCTTGAATTTTAAATATTCTAGCAAACACGTGTATACTTTATTTAAGTTGAACAGACTGAACATCTGGGAGAAATTAGGAATCGAACCAAACGAATCTAGTGGATGTTATGAAGTTCAAAGCGCAGATAAAAGTGATACATGCAGCAACTCATCTGATGAATTTACGCCAGATGAACTGAAATTTGAAATCATTCTATCAGAAGAAGAATGGAATACCATTTGTCTAATGAGTGTTACGTACAAGTGCACTGACGCAAGAAATCCCAACCGAAGAAGCCGTTTGTACAAGATTTTGCCGCCGAATTCGTGGACTGAAATTGTAAATACACATTTCTGGGAAAACACATCACTTCCTTGCACATTATCCTTTAAACGCGCCAAAGTACATGATGAATCAAATAATTTTATAGTACTTTGCGAACGGTGCGTAAATTGCAAATCAGAACGGGATGAATGGGGATGACGATTCCACACTGCAGTGGTTGGCATTCGAACCCGCCTTCGCTCGCTTCTCATTGGAATGACCACTGTCCACTTGTAAACCTCTTAATTCCTCTGTAACTTTGCCTTCATTGGGCCAGCCAGTCGCTTATTTACATTAGGCTTCAGCCTAGAAATTGCTGCTTTATGACGCGGATTTAGGCATTCCGCTGTCTTTGTGGCAAATTGGCATATCTAGCTGCATCGAGTTGCTGTATCTCCGTTTCTTACCAAATGCAGGAGAGATTCGCTGCTTCATTTATCCCAATTCATATAGCAGATCCAAGGCATCCAATCCAGCCTTTCACATCGGAGAGCGTACAGACAACTAAACTTTCTTCCTTATTTTCACGCTAAGTGCGAAATCTTATTTTTCTGCACGGACCACACAGAGAGCAATTGTTCTCGAAAATGTCCCAAACAATCGACGAATTTACGATTATTCGCTAAACCTTTTGTCCCCCATCTTCATTCATTCCTACTCAAGTGGCCCTCTTCGATACGTATACCTCTTTCCCTTTCCGTGTTGCTTAGGCTGCCCGTCAGCTGCGCCCTGATATTTACGACCTAACAGAGCTATTCTGAGACCACCCAGCCAGAGGCAGAATTCTTCACCTCTTTTCTTTTCCAAGCCCCCAGATAAAACTTTATCTGCTGTTTACACTTTTAAACTCCAATCAAGCCTCGAACATAATTAATACTTAATTAATTTCACACATCCATCACGCCTATTAATTACTAAATTAATGGCGGGGGTGGGTCGTAACAAAACGATGGTTTTTGGAGACTGGGAGCCAAGCCATCTACCTACATCAAATACTTTGCGAATCTTAAAACACAGACACGAAAAAATGAAACAGCTGGACGAAAATCCAATAGTTGCTGTACACATGATGATGTACAATAGCGATTATTTAAACAGCATTAAATCATTAGGATATGATCCTTTTTTCGTGCATTATTGGATACCATCTCAGATTGTTACTTATAAAGCCTACTGCAAACAATCTGGATGCTCAAAAGTATGTATTGATGCAACAGGTGGCGTTGTAAGAAAGCTTTAGAGGCCAGGGAATAGTTATTCGGGAAATATTTTTCTATATGAAATAACCGTCCATGACGATAACTGCAAAATGCAGTATTCTGTGAGCAACATGTTATCAGAGCGCCATAATGTGAATAGTATCTTTCATTGGCTGGCGGTATGGAAGCGTGATGGCGCTGCATCACCTAAGGAAGTTGTGTGTGATCAGTCCATCGCCCTTTTATCTGCTGCTACTCGAGCCTTCACCCAATTTAATAGTCTAAGTGATTATTTGAAGAATTGCTGTATCCTTCTGTTTGAAGACACTAGCGTATCGTTACCAAACGCATTCATTCGATGTGACATAGCTCATACTATAAAACTAATAGCCTCATGGAAAATTCTGAAATCAAAAAACTACAGAACACGGAATTTGTACATTCGCAGCATGGCGCAAATTATTATGTCTACAGATATCACGGACGTGAAGGAACTATTTAAATCAATATTTTTCGTGGCCTTACGTGAAACTGAAGGCCGCGATATTCAGACCGGAAGAGTTACAAAGTGTGAAACAGCAAAAGGTTACTTGAAGCGTCGTATTGCAACATGATGTGAAGAGTTTTCTTTAAATTTAGATAGTGTAGAAGATGATGAAATTGATAAAAAAGAGGCCTACTGCCCAGAGGAAAAGGAAAATGTCCTTTCAGGATTTGATTCATGGCTTCAGAAACTTGCTGAAGAATGCAAAAATGAAATTAAATGTTTAGATGGTGATCACGATAATTTACAATTTCTGCCAGAAATAATCGGTTACTGCATTCGTTTGGGAATAATGATTCCTATTTTGGGGTTTGGTACTTCAACAGCACGCAGCGCAGCAGTAGAGAGCAGTTTCAACGATTTAAAGACACGGGTTTTGGCTGACAAAAATAATTCCATTGCGAATTGATGCATTTTTAGATATTCATATTAAATCTTAAGAAGGATCGATGAAATTGGCCGCTGCTGCATCGAAAACAACCTTTACTGACACCGAAGCGCAGAGTAAACCTAAGAAACAAAAGGATTCGGAGAAACATTTTACTGATAAAACACCTTGCCCGAATGGTAGCGATTCCCAAACCACGAAATACTTTGCTTGTTCGAGAGGTGATGTTCCTACGGGGGCTCATAGGCGTATATTTTGCAAGGCCCCAGTCCACATAATTTTGAGTGTTCATTTTCTTTTCAAGATTCGCTTGAAGGACATGGGGAAAAAAGGATTTGTTATCAGTGTTTTAGAAAAAGAGAACTCGAAGGGCCAACCGAGGATGGACAGGTAGAGAACTGGAAAGGTCTGGTTCTACCGTTAAAAAAGCGTACTAGAAAATCCTATTTGGAACCACAAGCTGAGTTCGCAAAAGTGAACTTTTCTTCTGAATCAAGAAGAAAGGTCATAGGAATTCTGAAAAATGGCAATCGCCATCTGAATTTAAAGCCGATTAAACTTAATGGAAAATCCTATATAATCAATAACACATGTGCCTTAGTACAACTTTTGGCAAGCAGTTTTGTGGATAGTTGCCATTACGAAACTAAAGTAAGGTACATTCAAGATGATCTCCTCTACAGTATTGTAAGGGATGTAGCTGATGCTAAGGTAACTACAAAAACATATCAGCAGCGTGCAATTTTTTTACGGAAATTCTGCACTACTGAAGATTTACCAGCTGGA
The DNA here is from genome assembly GCA_039090855.1 of Macrothele yani. Classification (NCBI taxonomy): domain Eukaryota; kingdom Metazoa; phylum Arthropoda; class Arachnida; order Araneae; family Macrothelidae; genus Macrothele; species Macrothele yani. The sequence goes on from CM076996.1 coordinate 12,866,014, forward strand.
ATTGTTCAGATAAATGCCGAAGCCACTGCAAGAAATATCGCTAAAAGTGTACTATATGAACATCCGTCCTTAGAAGAAATCATAAAATGTGCTGGAAAAAGTTGCTGCAATACTAGACGTATTTCCCGTGCAGTTTTATTGCAAGGGGTTAATAACATGGATAACTTAGAACAGGAAATTAATTCTACTTTGTGGGATATTGAGACCTCCTGTAACTACACTAAATCAAATGGATCTGTTTGTAATTCAACTGTAAAGCGTACCTGTAGAGTTTCAGACATGCATGTACTCATTGAGCTGGTGGACGCAGATTTTGCATCAGTACGAACAACAAACTTTGCAAAGGATGTTGTGATTTCTTTAGAAGCTGTACCTGCAACACTGACGATCCACAACAGGCAGTTTCACTTAAGAGGCTTGGTTGCGTTCTACGGTAGCGGTTGTTCATTAAATTCGGTCGGTCATTGCATTGCTGTCTGTCGAAGAAACAACGATATGTGCGAAATTTATGACGATACAAATGATAAGAAGTTCTTCTGCTACATATCAAAGAAATTTACTTGCCAGATGCTTGTTTACACTGTTTAAACATGCACACTTATACTGACATTGTTCACATGCTGTTGATTTTGAAATAATGTAAAATGTTTTGGGCAAAATAGGGTTTTGAAGATTTCTTAGAGCCACTTCAGTAATTAAGATCCTTAGGAAGTATATTTACATTTATTCTCTCCGTGATTTGTACGCACTTTAATGGAAAACAAAATTGTTCGTTTCAAGATGATTAATTTTGTAGCAATTTAACTGCTTCTCTTTTACGACGCAAAGCATTTACTGATGAGATGTTACAAAAGTAAGAACAAAATGGCTGTATGAAGAACAAGAAATAATTTCATGAGTTCAATTCGCTTAAAAAGAGCACAGGAATCATTTCTGTTATTACATTAAAACAAACCTTTGTTAAATATGCATTGCCGTAGATACTCTCAGAGTAATGTACTGAATTTATATCATTAAAACAGTTTGAATATTTCGAGGAAACACGATATACAGATTCTTCTTAAAACAATCTAACAGCGTCGTTGACTCGCTTACAATTAGAAAGGTTTCTCCTTTTACACTGACGGAAAAAAATCCCAACACCAAGAAGGGGTTGTGTTAGATAAACGACAGTTGGTAGGCGGTGAGAGTACATCTGTAAGATGACGTCTATGCAAATTTCGCGCTCGGCACATACGTGTGGCGCTAGTAGCGCCCCTCGGAACATGCAAAGCAGGTTTGCTGTAAATACGCGCTATAACGTTCGTGAGCGTTAGTTATCGTTGAGATTCAACGTACTGTGTTGATGTTAGTCAAGAATGCCTTTAAGAAGACGAAGAAGCCATTATCAACAGCTCACGGAGTTTGAACGAGGTCGGGTAATAGGGCTACGAGAAGGGGGATTTTCTTTCCGCAATATTGCAGAACGACTTGGCAGGAATGTAGCCACTGTGCATGATTGTTGGCAGCGGTGGTCAAGGGAAGGTATTGCCTCAAGAAGACCGGGTTCCAGCCGGCCACGTGGCACTACTGAGAGGGAAGACCGCCGTGTACGGCGTATGGCCGTGGCGCATCGTACTGCGTCTGCGGCAGCAATTCGAGCTGCAGTTACCACCCCAGTGACACAACAAACTGTTACAAATCGGTTACTTGAAGGACAGCTCCAAGCCAGACGCCCTGTAGCGTGCATTCCACTTACTCCAAACCACTGCCGTTTGCGACGTCAGTGGTGTCAAGCTACAGGTCATTGGAGGACGCAGTGGAGATCTGTTGTGTTTTCTGATGAAAGTCGGTTCTGCCTGGGTGCCATTGATAGCCGTGTGTTGGTTAGAAGGAGGCCAGGTGAGCGCCTGCAACCAACCTGTCTGCGGCCGAGACACACTGGACCTACACCTGGAGTCATGGTCTGGGGAGCAATTTCCTATGACAGCAGGAGCACTCTCGTGGTTATCCCACGCACCCTGACGGCACAGTTGTACGTCGGTCTGGTGATTCAACCTGTTGTGCTGCCATTCATGAACAGCATTCCAGGGGTGTTTTCCAGCAGGATAACGCTCGCCCGCATACCGCTGTTGTAACCCAACATGCTCTACAGTGTCGACATGTTGCCGTTGCCTGCTAGATCACCTGATCTTTCTCCAATCGAGCACGTATGGGACATCATTGGACGACAACTCCAGCGTCACCCCCAATCAGCATTAACCGTCCCTGTATTGACCGACCAAGTGCAACAGGCATGGAACTCCATCCCACAAACTGACATCCAGCACCTGTATGACACAATGCATGAACGTTTGCGTGCTTGCATTCAACATTCTAGCGGTTACACCAGTTATTAATGTACCAGCATTTCACATTTAAAATGGCTCTTCTCGCGCTTACATTAAGCTGTGATCTTGAAACCTTAATCGATTAAATATGTTACCTATACAAATGTATTGCCGCCATTTCATTCCTCTACAACTATTTTTTCGTGGTGTTGGGATTTTTTTCCATCAGTGTATATCGTAATTTTTTTTTCAATATGAACGAAAAGATTGTAAGAAAACAAATGGTGCAATGTTCACATTGCACCTTTTTTGTCCTCAAAGTTTAAGGTATCATGATGCATAAATTCCAGTATTTCGTAAACTTTTGACAGGCCAACTTGAGATGTACTGAGAAATGTGAAAGAATTAAAAGAAAACCATATTCCTTTTGTATAACGAAATGAAAGAACTACTAACTAAATTGATGGTCGATTTAATTTTCCTTACCAGGTCGATTAAAAGCGTATTCCTAATTGCAATATTTTATAGCAGTTCTCATTCTCTGCCGTTCTTCTAAGCCAGTATATTTAGCCTTTCTATTTTTGAAGTCTGTATCTTTGTGTCTCTTCCTGGGCCTGAGACAACATTACTCGCCTTGAGGCTACAGTCATAAAAATATCTCCAAAGTACGATTGTCACTCGCTTCTTGACCAACTCCTTGTTTCGCGAAGCAGAAAGCGCCAGGAGCATGACGGAAACAACCCTAGGCGTTCTCCCCGTTACCCTACCACTAATGGGGCGGTTTTCCGACTAGGCGCACTGGGCGCGCGCCTAGGGCCACAGAACTTGAGGGGCCCAGAACTTGAGGGCCCCGAAAGCGTATAAATGGATTGCAATCAGTTTTGTTTTGGTTTTCATGGACCGAAACAAATGAATCCTTAAAGCGACCACTTTGTTTTTACTGTTAATTGATATTTTACTTTCTCGTGTTAATAAAAAAATTTCTTGCTGTTGCAGATATTCCGAATTTTCGAGTTCTTATCGATTACTTATTTTGAAAGGAGCGGCTAAAATAGTTTAGCTCTTTTTTTAGTGGTAGGTGAAGGAAGTATTCACGCTTCCCACACTTTTCATTGTTTAAAGCGAATTCTTAACCGGCCTGCTGTGCTATAAATTGCTTTCATGCTACTTCCAGCCTAGGGAAAACATTTGTGTATGTTGGAACCTTTCCACCCCCTCCTCCCCCTGAGGTGCGATGAGCAGTGCTTTTAGAAACTTTCCTGATGTTCGGGGGTGTTTGCTGTTAATCGTTTTTTTTTCTTCGTAATAGGATAATCAAGTTTTTTCTCAGACCGAATCCTCCTAAACCAGCCTAACTCTTTAGGCTGGAAATATAAAGAAATTCGAGAATATCACACTATTTTTTTCTTATTTAATAGTGTTAAAAGAAATTTATATTGTATTGCAACAACATTTTCTTATTACTTTCTCCTCCCCAGTTTTAATACTGACAATTACCAAGTATTCTCACTTTTTCTATTTTTTAAAACGACATAAAACAAACTTTTGAGAAAGCAATAAAATGTTTCAATGATACTCTTACTCGAAAAGGTGTGGTTACTACTTTTACATTTTCAAACCGGATCTTTTGCATTTAATTCTTTTCCTTCTGTTTCTGATAACTGCAGTGCAGGTATAAATAAATATCACGCATCTTTTTCACAGAATAAAAAATGCAGACCTTTCAATTTTCCAATGAAAATAATAGGAAAAAATGATTTCAAGAAACTGTTCACAATCTCGTTTTCCTGCGCTAGCTGATGAAACTCTTGCTATCCAGGTTTCTTGGTCCATGGCATTTTGTCTATGCCACGAACGACTGAATCTCTTCGATTTAGGGAATTGTTCGCCACAGGAAAACTCCTCCACGAAATGTCATCCACCCGTTTCAAGTGAATAACTGTGCAGAAATTGCATTTTTCACGAATTTTCTAATGTGGGTTGCCAATTTTTCTTTTCCGGTTGCCAATGTCTTCAAGTATTTTGTTTTGCTTGATACAATCTCGTTGCCTTCTAATTTGCTCAAAACTTAAAAAGATGATGATTTTCCAAAGCTGAAGCAATTGCAAAAGCACATTTTGTAATTGAAATGCATTCCAATTTTATGACAAATACGCAACGTACTGATAAATTTAGAGAAATTCCATTTTCAGCGCCCTTGGCGTTAAATTTGCCTAATAACTTGCAAATGAAAAGGTGTTAAAGTAATAAGTTTTGCGTAACGTATCAAATTCGAAAAGAACTTTTTCTGTAATTGAAACGATTTCTTACTAGTGCAAAGCTAAAATTTACTAGATTTCCACTTTGAGAACTCCCAACGGAAAATTTATGAACTAGTAGTGAAATTTAAAAAGGACAAAATAATGACTGTTGATGTCTTACAATTCGCAAAAAAATAAAAATAAAAAATGAAAAGAGTTTCAAAAATCTGTGAGAACCATATTCTTTGGACTTAGTGCCTCTAGCAGGAAATTAACGAACTAATTAGAAAATTTATATATTTGAGAAGGAACAGTTAAGCTTAATCTGAGAGCCACAGATATAATTTTTCCTCTGAGTTGAATAGTTTTTTCACAATAGATAGTTTCATTTTTTGAATTTTTGACTTTGACAGCCCTTAGCGGTAAATTCATGAAGTATATGGGTTACTTAAATCTACTTAAAGTGCCAAACTTAATTTCCTATGATTTCCTTTTAGCCGCATAAATTTTTTTCGTAATATCTCAAAAAACAAAAAGTTCGATGTGCACGGACAGGCAAAATTATTACACTGGCACTGTTTCTTACAAAACGTTCTAATAATAGGGGTATTTAAAAAGTGTAAAAACCTTTTCCTTGACTTCACTTTTCTTTTTCCTTCTTTCTTTTTTTTTTTCTTTTTTTTGTTAATCTGACGGATGAAAATTTCTCTGGCGATAAGAAGGGGAGATGGGCCCTGAATCTTTTAGCGCCTAAGGCCCCAAGAAATCTAAAGTAGCCTCTGCTACCACTATAGCACGGTATCATTTTCAAAGTGACCGCATCCGCAATTGAAACTAATTACACCATAAAAGGAAGGACGGTATGACCGCTAAGATGGGAATATTTGTTTTCAGAGTGAATATTTATCTTCCTAGGACCGAGTAGGAAATCGGCATGTTTGGTTGGTACAGCATGTGATTTAGCAATTCTCATTTTACCCGTATGAGGTGAAGAAACCGAATACTGGAAAAATACTCTATACATTTAGAGGAAAGAAAAAAATTAGGATTTCAGTAGGGAAGGAAATACGTTTTTTTTTATTTCATTTTCGAAGGATTTTGAATTATTTGTTTTAACGTAATTGCTAATGAAATCCAGATTGCTAATATAAAAAAAGAGAAACTAAATAAAAATGCGTACACTACAAAATTCAGGTAACTCCTCAATCCCTGCTTTTCTTTAGATACCTTCGTACATATAGTGCTATCTTAATGGGTTGGTTTCAAGCCTCGCATTAATCAAGGGACTCCAAATTAATGTTTTAATCGAAAGGAAAAAAGAAATTTCCTGAGAACTTTAAAGTGTAAAATCAGTATTTGGGAATTTTCCGTGTAAGTTAGTTTACCCACCCCCCACCCCCACCCCCCACACACCCCGGCGGCTGTGTGAAGGAAATATATCCCGTATTCATTTCTGATATACATTCCTCAGTCGGTTTTCAATATTTCATTTTTCTATTGCCTGTTCTGAAAGTTCCTGGAAGTATTTCCATAGGAAGCATTTTTTCCTGATGTGTATTCTTACAGGATTCTCCCTCGAAATACAAACTGGCAATTTGTGCGGGTTTTCATTGAATTTTTGGAAGATAATGCTATCACTATGTGGACTGCGTGCCTCAAGAAAAATGTGTTGGGGGGGGGGGCATGTGTGTAACAAAACATCTTAATTTCATCTAAAGGCAGCCAGACCTTCACCTTGCCCACGCATGAACAATATCACGGGCCGCAATAGGTTTGCAAAGAATCTGCTAGTAAACTGTTGCTAAGAGAAGAGTGTTGGGTTTCCAAATGATGCCTCTGTTTTGTAAACTGTAGTCTGGTAGAGTGCACGATTTGCTGCAGCATGGACGCTAGATGTCTGTACTTATTTCCGATCAACATTTACGGACGTCCGGAACTGTATCTGCACTGCTGTGTCCATCATGACACCATGGGGTGCATAGCGTTGCACTCTGCTGGGTTGGCGTAACCTCAGGGTACTGCATTCCAGCTTTACAGATATCGATTATTCATATTTTCTCAGAGTTCAGTAATTTCCCATATGGATTGCCGTTTCCTTTCCCGAGTATATAGAGAAGTTCGGACATTGTGCTCGTGCTCGACCTCTATACTCTTACTTTTTATATTCTGTCCGCTATGACGAACCTAAATAACTCATTCTACGTGAATGCTTTTCATTTACAAACCACAAATCAGAAAAGAAATAAATTTTGTACTGGTTCAAATATGTGTATGTAATGGTTGTTTGGAGTAACAAATAAACTTATTAATTTAATAATCTTCCGCTTGGGAAAAAAGCATCATTCCTTTAGGCTGCAACCGTATTATTGTAATATCGTAAATATTAACTTTGGGTGCATTAGACATATTTATCATATTCTAAAATTTGTATTCAAAGGAAAATTTGTGTATATAAAAATATTGAAAGGCTATTATGCGCTAAATAAAATTTTCACCAATGCATAATAACATAATACTATTTACAAGCTGCGTGTATAAATTCCTTTGTACTCGTAGATTATCAGTCGAAAAACATTCGCTTCCCAACACAGAAAATATCTTCAAAACTCACTTTCTATCCTTGATACAAAAATGTTATTTGAAAAACCATTGCGTTTTGGAATATAACCTAGCAAACGACTCTTCACTTATTTTGTGAGTAAGTGTTTTTCAGAAATATTACTTATTGGAAACTATGTTACATCACGGACAGATTTTTTTATGCCACTAATGTATATATAATCTTTTTATAAAACCACTTATTCTTTGCAGGGAAATATTAGCGATTTCTTAATTTTTTCTTCTCTGATTTTCGCAACATCCGTAGATGCTGATTCAAATTTGCAAAATGCCGCTAGCGGACGAAATCGGTCCCAACTAATGTAACGGAAGAAAAATGCACCGATATATTCGACCATTAGGCTCTCTGTATCAAACTAAAAATGTTAACATTATGATCTTATTATGTGCTTTGTTATTCCTCTGTAGTACTGGAGAAATACGGATTAATGTGGGCCAGTACTATGCTCATAGCACAGATGCTTTATATTTCAAGTCACGTGTAATTTCTTCATTGCAAGCGCAATCGGAACACAACATCCTATATCCTAAAGAGAATTTACTCTCCACACAAGAGACATAATAGCCATAAAAGGACAAGAAATTCAATCTAGGTTGAAGAAAATGGTTTATTGGCAAAGTACCTGCTGATTTCTTTTGGTTGACATTCATATGGCTATCAGGCTTTACTGGTAAGAAAGTGCACGTATAAGACAGTGGAACTGCAAAAGGATAGAGTAAAAATGAATATATAACTTTAAAAATAGTGAAAAAAGATAAAATAGTAAAGTAAATTTCCTCCTTCACTGTTATCTGTTAAAATGTGAATTATTTATCAGTTCCTCTGTGCTGTCATATATCACAAATTTTCGGATCATTTGTGTTAGCAGAGAAAAAAGGCTTGCGTTTTACTTGCCTAAAACGACGTTGTAAAGAAAATGTTGTACTGAGCTTCCCCCTTGGGAAACATGGGGGTGAGGAAGGAGGATAGGAAGCTGAAAATTGATCCTGCATCTGATAAGGGAAAGTGGTCATAAACTAATACCCCCACAAGAAGTAGGAAATAACTGTGCGATTTTCAACGACATCTATGAGCAGAAGCTTTACGTTCGACATTCCTTTATATTTCTCATTCGCGATAAAGTTACAAGTACAGTTGGTTTTTTCTAATGACTAGCGCATACCATAGATGGCGACATACGTTCTCTTGAATGGGGTGCAAACTAAAAATTAAATAACGTCGGAAATTTTTTGAGTTACGTTGCTTTTGTTAATGAGAATAGTAATCCGATAATTCACATTACTGTATGCAGAACAAACACTATTATTAATAAAATTAACAACATTGTAAATTACATAGATATTGGTAATTCCACTAAACCTATAGCAAATAATTTTTAAAATAATATTTTAGTAAGATAAAAAATTGTAATTTTTTCTTCATATTTTTAACAAAGTTGATGAAAACCGGAGCCAATGGAAAAGGTGTGAACAAAGACGTCTTAACGCAATCGGGGTTCCCGGGACCGATAATTTTGGGGGCCCTTTTCAACTTCACTTTTAAATTTCCAAAGGGTTGCAATTAGAAAAATACGTTGCTTTAACAAACGATAATTTGTTGATAAAAGCCAACTCAGAAAAGAAATAAGTAACGAAATTAAAATTATATAAAACCAACTGAAATTAAATTAACATTTTCGCGCATAATAATGGCGTTATATCGAAATCGAAATCAAATCAGCAGAGAAATTTGTTTCCTAAAACTTAGCGTCAGTGCTCAGTGATAGCGCATCAAAGTATCAATAAAAACCTATAAATTAAGAATATGAAAATATAATACAATGGTATGTTCATATTATGAACATACCAGTGTATTCTTCATTTAAAACTTTTATGGGAAAATTTCGAGCTCTGACTCTTCTGTGTTATGTACTGCTTAATTTTAACCTCCAATCTACAAAATAAAAAAACACAAGGAAATAAAATAAATAAACTTTGCCACCAATTTGGGAGCCCTGGGTGTCAAACTGTATTCTGAGAACGTAAAACTCCTGACAGATTAAATAAGTTTAGTTATTCGAGTTTTGACTTGTCGTAACCACTGGTAGATGTCGCCGCATGAGATGATCTAAAAACTAAAAACCTTTCCCAGCTATCTGACACGATGGACGCCACTACAAGGCTCACATATGACTGGTCAAGGAATAATGCTAATAGTAGGAACGTTGGGATAAGAAATGGAGCAAGACGAAAACTAGCGAATAGTTATTTGTTGTTTGTGGCAATTAATGAATTTAGTATGGGACCCAAATATATTCATTATCTCTTTAATAATAAGAATCAAATTGATATTTACATCTCACATCACTGCGTCTACAGGAGCGAATTTTTTTGAATAGATAACAGATCGTGTACAAACATCACAAAGTGCAAGTCTCTTCTCTCTGCTGAGCGCGAGAGCTTTTCACACCACTAGCGTCTGGCGACAGCGATATCTACATGTATCGAGTTATCTCATTGGCAGCAATAAAACCCGTACCCACCAATTGGCGACCGGCGCCGAAGCGGCATTAGTTTGGCGGATAATGGCTACTGCGAGGCCGGGAAGAGGTAAGTTTGAGAGAATAAGTAACTAGTTTTCTTGTAAAACTTTTATCTGGTTAATATTTATATTTGGATGGTTACTGCGATCAGGTTAAGTTGTTCGATTTGTGGTGTTTCATTCGGGCAGAAATAAAATTTGAACCAGCATGTTAAAAAATTTCGTATCATGCACTATTACAATGTTCTGATCTATAAAACATTGCTATACATCATGTAATTGCAATAACAAAGTATAATATATGGTAAAATAGAAATGGCCTGTCATTTGAACAAATATCAAAAAATACCGAACAAATTAAACTAGCAATCAAGTGTGATCTTAGGAGATATTTGGAATTTCAAACAAGAAAATTTGGCGTGCAAAAAACTTACAACAAGTGGAAAACCTTAGCTCCAATCATATTTAAGAAGGGTGCAAGGGTTCTAAACAAAATCGTCGAATAGAATAAGTGCAGTCAAAAAATTATAAGCGCGGAAAAGTTATCCAATACATCTTAAAGGTATTAAAAGGTTCTATCATCTTAAACGTGTTAAATCCTAGTGTTAATATAAAATAGCACATAAAATCCTAAAAGGAAAATTCAGAATAATACCGTTATCTTAGATTTATTCTCAGTAATTTGTTCGAAAAATGTAAATATAATATAAAATTCAATTTTGACTATATAGCTATTCCAAGAATTTACTGAAAAATAAGTAACATGTTCATCTGCTTTTGAAGCAGAATTAATGAACTCTTAAAATAAATAATGATAATAATGAAAATAAATAAAAATTGGAACCATTCATGTTTTTTACTTTACCTTTCATACTTCCTGTACTATTGTTGCTTCACCACTATTCTATCCTTTTAGTTTCATCGGTACGGAACTTCATATAACAGCCTTAAAGCAAAACCTAATGTTCTGAAAACGATAACAAACAAACCAAAAGGGGCGGGATGCGTGGTCCAAATTCATATTTTACATACTACAAAATATATGCTTGTTCACAAGAATACCAGTCAGTCCACAAATCCTTACCTTGACATTTTCGTCCATAGGACATGTTTCCGTTTGTTTCTCGGAAATCTGTAAAAGGAACACTGATTTTTCACAGTCTGGTGATTCCAGTAAGCTGCAAAACATAAAAGCACATCAAATAAATCCAATTTCACCTTAAAATATCAATTGTACAGGACTATCGACAGCCGCCAACGAAGAAACTGTTAACTAAGATGTAAACAACCTGTGTCACGACTTCGACGACGTATATCTGGTTCAAATTGTATTTCTGCCCGAATGAAACACCACAAATCGAACAACTTAACCTGTTCGCAGTAACCATCCAAATATAAATATTAACCAGATAAAAGTTTTAAAGAAAACTACTTATTTATTCTCTCAAACTTACCTCTTCCCGGCCTCGCAGTAGCCATTATCCGCCAAACTAATGCCGTTTCGGCGCCGGTCGCCAATTGGTGGGTACGGGTTTTATTGCTGCCAATGAGATAACTCGATACATGTAGATATCGCTGTCGCCAGACGCTAGTTTTCACACCTACTTTGGAGGTGACGTAGTTGACCAGATCCGAACGCCATCTGCCGGGCGGCTGCCACAGAACTCCCCCACTAGTGACAACGATATACATTAAAAAAACTCCAGGTGTTTATACATGTTTGTTAAATCTTACCTAGCGACCAGATCGAGTTCGATATGGTGTAATGTGTTGTGAGTTGGAACCTGCAGAGCTGGGTACAGGAGAAAGTCTTGAGTCCAGAGAATGTCGTGGTAGCACTGAATTTGGAGAAGTCTGTTCTCGATCGGCAGAGTTCAAAGGAACTGCTGGAGGAGACACAAAAGGGGAAGACACTTCTGTAGTTGTAGATTGTTGTGATGTGGTGGTAGACTATCGAGGAACAATTGAGGCGTATTCGTCAAAGAACATAAATGCTGGTTTAAGACGATCAATATTGATCACCACTGGTTTGTTGTTAATGAGGAGACAAAAGGTCTTCTCGTTGCGGGAAAGTACTGAAAATGGACCATCATACGGTGACTGAAGTGATTTCTTGACTGCGTCACGACGTACGAGCACATGTGAACAATTGTGCAGATCCCGATGAACAAAAATTCGTGGTTTGCAGTGATGCTTAACCGGCACTGGGGCGACACTAGCCATAGACTGCCGAAGCTACCCGACGAATGTTGCAGGATCCATAGACTCAGTGGTTTCTTGCAGGAACTGTCCTGTCAAGCGAAGGAGAGAGCCATATAAAAGTTCAGCACAGGTAGCTTGCAGATCTGGCTTTAAAGTAGTGCGTAAGCCCAGAAGCACGGTCGGAAGAATATTGACCCACTGGTGCGTAGCATAACATTTAATGGCTTCTTTAAGAACGCGATGAAAACGCTCTACCATGTCATTTGCCAAAGGATTATACGGTGTTGTGCTAATTCTCTGTGCTCCTAGTAAGTTGGAAAATGAGCGAAAAAGTTGAGATTCAAATTGTTGGCCTTGATTTGTAGTAATTTTAAGTGGAGCGCCAAAGCGAGAAATCCAACCACTGTAGAAAGCTTTAGAGACCGTGTCTGCTGTGATGTCAGGAATGGGAATGGCTTCAGGCCATCTGGAAAATCTGTCGATCATAATGAGACAGTAAGAAAAAACCTTGTGATACAAGTAGTGGACCAACAATGTCAAGGTGAGCATGTTCAAAGCGTGCTGACGGTGCAACAAAAGTACCAGGTGGAGAAAAGGTATGTCGTGGCACCTTAGACTTCTGACATGCCAGGCATGATCTACCCCAGGAGGAAATTTCTGACTTCATGGACGGCCATAAAAAACGTTGCTGGATAGCTTTGATAGTTGATCGTATGCTTGGATGTGCTAGGTTATGCACGCTGTCAAAAATAGATCGACGAAAACTTTTCGGCACAAAAGGGCGAATTACAGCTGTCGAGACATCACAATAAAGCTGAGTGGATGAGTCAGCGACCTTCATGTGCTTAAGGACTAAGCTTGATGTGGTTTTGCCTGAAAATATGGACTGCAGTTCAGGATCACTGTTTTGTGCTAGCGCCATGTCGATGAAGTTATCTGGAGGTGGTTAAGTAATCGTGTTGATCCTAGAGAAAGAATCAGCAATCAGGTTTGCAGAACCAGGGATATACTGAATATCTGTGGTGAATTGTGCAATGTAATCCAGTTGACGCATCTGTCTAGGTGAAGCTTTATCTGATTTCTGCTGAAAAGCATAGATTAGTGGCTTGTGATCGGTGAAAATGGTGAAGTGTGCGCCTTCCAGCATGTGACGAAAATGCTTCACTGCCGAGTATGCGCCCAAGAGTTCACGACCATAGGCACTATATTTTTGCTGTGATGTATTTAACTTTTTAGAGAAGAATGCAAGTGGTTGCCAAACTTCTTGAGTGTGTTGTTGTAAAACAGCACCAAGTGCAGTTTCCGAGGCGTCGACCATTAGACCTAACTTAGCATCAGGCATCGGATGTGCTAGAAGAGCCACCTGTGCCAGAGCTTGCTTACATTTTGTGAAGGAATCACGTGCGTCATCAGAAAAGGTGATTGATCTGTTGGTTTTCTTATTTGAACCTTTAAGATACTCATGCAGTGGTTCCTGCACCTGAGCTGCGTGAGGAACAAATCTGCGATAAAAGTTCATGATACCCAGAAAACGACGAAGGTCATGAACGGTGGTAGGTTCAGGGTAAGCTAATAGAGTGTCCACTCGCTCTTGAAGTGGTACGATACCTTCAGGTGAGATGGTATGACCAAGAAATACTATAGTGGACTGACCCAACACACATTTAGAGGGATTGAGTTGAATACCGTAGTCAGCAAGTCTTTGGAAAACCAAGCTCAAATGACGTTGGTGTCCTTCTGCATTAGTCGAAGCGATAAGAATATAAGAATATCGTCCAGATATGCGGTACAAAAATCCATATTCTGTAAGACAGTGTTGATGAAACGTTGAAAGGTTTAGCCTGCATTTTTCAGTCCGAATGACATGTAAAGGAACTCGAACAAGCCAAATGGCGTAATGAAAGCCGTCTTAGGAACATCCTCTGGGTTTACAGGGATCTGATGATATGCCCTGATTAAATCAAGTTTGGAGAATATTGTCTTAGATGCTAGAAATTGGGTAACATCTTGTATATGTGGTACAGTAAGCGCATTCAGGCGCCTGTAGTCTCCACAGGGTCTCCAGTCTCCGGAATTTTTATGAACCACGTGTAAGGAGCTGGCACAACAGCTTTTAGAGGGACGACAAATACCTTGCGAGAGAAAGAATTGAAATTCCTTCTTGGCACATGCAAGTTTCCCAGGAGGTAACCGCCTAGGCTTAGAAAAGACTGGGGTTCCGGTAGTCTCGATGTGGTGAAAAACGCCGTGATCTTTATGCTTAGGCACACCATCTGTACTTACGAGCTGTGAAAATTTTTTTAATAATTCGTGGATATCTGAAGTGCCAGAGACAGCGGTAATTCCAGTAGCGGATTGCGAAGTAGCGTGGCCTGAAGATTTTAACTCTGTTAACGTATCGATCAGACAATGATGTTTCATATCCACCAACAAACCAAAGTGCTGAAGAAAATCAGCTCCGATAATAGGAAGAGAAACTGACGCAATAACAAATGGCCAGGAAATTTTTCGACGCAAATTGAGATCTAAGGACAGTAGACGTGTGCCGTACGTGCTAATAACAGAACGATTGCAGAAAATAATTTCGACTTCTCCGGCTGTTTCGGTTTGGGTGAAGGGACTGGAATAACAGAGACATCTGCCCCAGTATCAATAAAAAAATTTAGACCAGTAGATCTATCGGCCAATATGAGTCTGTGCTGTTTTCGGCCTTCGCCACTTGCGGCCATAAGGGGCGTCCCTTCTAGTTTCCCGACTGAAAAGAGCAAGGTGATTTACACTTGGTAGCAGCGTTCTTAAAGGTTCTGTGATACCAGCAAACTTGAGATGTTGGCTTGTCATGGATCTGTCGTCGAACTGCGGGAGAATGTCTTCGACTCTCACGCGATGCCGAACGTGTTCGAGTGGAAGAGGCTAACTGTGCCGAAAGTTTTGCTACTTGTGATGTGAGGTGTTCGATTTGTTTCTGAAGCATAGGAGCATGACAAACATGCTGTGAGGTATCAACAATGTTCACTTCAGAAGATGCATCAGCAATTTCATGAATTTTATCAGCTATTACTGCTAATTGTGTTAAATCATCACCGCTGACGGTTAAGATCTGTTGCATCCGCTTGGGCAAACGCTGAAGCCATAGGGACTTAAGTATCGCTGCATCTAATCTCTTATAAGCAAGATCTTTCATTCTATGTAATAACTGCGATGGTTTAGAATCACCCAATTCTAATTCTTACAATAAGAGTCTGAGTGTCCGATCCTCAGAGTCAGCAAACTGAGCAATAAGACGCTTTTTCATAGTAATATATTTATCTGCAGGTGGATTCTACCATTTTTTGGCAGAAAAAATGGTGGGGGCTGCAATACAATGTCACTAATTTGCTCAAGGAATATTACTTTCGATTGATGCTACTACATGATGAAACTTAGTATCATCGTTGGAAATTCCTGCCGTGGAAAACAGTGACTCAATCTGAGTGAACCACAGAGCAGGGTTATTCTTCCAAAATGGAAGACCTTTCAACGTCACACGCGCCACTGAGACCTCGGCATTTTCGGAATCCGACATTATGAAACGATTCGAATACCGTTGAATCAGGCATTCTACGCTTTAGAAAAATTATTTCCTACCTTCACCAGAAAAATGGCAAAATCCACAGAGTGTGTCGCTGCGCTGTGTGCAGTTCAGAAATAGGCGGGAGCCATTACGCGAGAGCGAAAGATGAAGCGAAATAGTGGAAAGTAGCCATGTTGAAAAAAAACGAACCACTATAACAACTCGCAGGTCGAAGTAGAAAAGCGAAGATACTCTGAGCAGCGTTCGAGATCACTTCCTGTTGACTTCTATGCTTCGTGCGTCCTTCATTGAAGCTTGAAGTGTTATTTCCTTAAAGGGAGTTAGCGTTGATGTCGAATGTTAAGAGTCCGGGTCACCACTTTGGGGTAATTAATGAATTTAGAATGGGCTCCAAATATATTCCTTATCTCTTTAATAATAAAAATGAAATTGATATTTACATCTCACATCACTGCGTCTACAGGAACGAACTTTTTTGAATAGATAACAGATTGTGCACAAATATCACAAAGCTCAAGTCCCTTCTCTCTGCTGAGGGCGAGAGCTTTTCACACCTACTTTGCAGGTGACGTATCCGAACGCCATATGCCGGGCGGCGGCCACAGTTGCATCTGCTTTATTTCCGCATTGGTCAAATGAAGATCATGGATAAACAAAATACAAACCAGTCGTTTATCACAAAATTATTAAAATGAAGTGTAGGAAAATTCGCACGTTACGTTTACAAAAATACTCATATGCTGTCTGCGCGCGGTGAATTTAAAACCATGTCCTCCAAAATTGTAAAATAAAAACTTTATTTACAATCTAAAAAAGCATACTTAAATGCAAGAACTGTCGAGACATCTAATGTCTCATCATCAGGATTATGTGCAAACTGAAACATGCGGTACACGAGTCTTTACTCTAGACACAAAGTGATCAGATTTCCCTGGTGGTGGCCAAAAGTCTATACAGGTGATGCCATTTCTACAGACCAAAGTTTACATATAATAAGATAGATTTTACAATTAAAATAAACTAAAATTGGGAGTGAAAAAAATAAAAAAACAAACTTACAGGTGTTCCTCGTCATCATTATTTGTCCCGGATATGAATTTAAGTAACTTTCTCCATTGAGGTGGTACAAAAGTAGAAAGTTTTTGGTTGCAGCATAAGTCCCCAAGTACTTCAAAATGAAAAGGCTTTCAGCAAGGAAGACTGTCTGTTTGTTGACTCTGGAGTTCAGCACCTGTACACCCTCACAGTCCGGAACATATCCTTCCCGGTAAATGGTCGTAGTAAGCGCCGTATTTACACGGCCTGTGCGAAGAGCATACTTATGTTCAGAAATGCGGATATTAATCGGCCTTAAAGTGGAACCTATGTAGGAGCTAGGGGTACCATCTGGGTCTTGATTATTTAATGGTATTCGATAGACCCTGGTCTCTGTAGGTTCGGAATCCCATCTCTGTCATTCCGGACCATACAAAAGACGCTTCTTGTGGTCACACCAAAATTCAGGTTGTGTATTATGTTTGCATCTGCTTTATTTCCGCATCAGTTACACGAATTTTCTGACTGCTTCGAAAAACACAATGCTTACATCTGCTCTGACTGTAGTGCTATTATATCGGTTTATCGGTAATCTGTGACGTCAGTATGGTATCCAAGCCTTGTGAACTTAGCATCTCCCTCAAGCACAGATGTTCCATGCAGGGATTTTTCCCTATTTCAGGGAATTTTTGACTCCAAAATCTGAAAAAAGGGAAAAGGGAAGGTAAAACGGGGAAATGCAGGGAATTTTTTGCAGAAAAGTAAGTAAATGCAAATTTCAAGAAATAATCGCAACACGTGAGTGAAGACCGTTTGACCGTAACTGTCCCAGAAGTAAGCAACTAAGCATTATTCTTCGACCATATATACAGGTAGACTGCTGAAGGCATCATATTGCCGCCCCGGTGACGCAGTGGTCTAAGGCGCTGGACTATGATCATTCGTCCGTAAGGGGTCCGGGTTCGAATCCCGGTGAGGCATGGATGTTGTGTTTGTCTTACGGCACTGGCTCTCTCCCTTCCCTGGAACCAGTGACCCTAAATTAGGGACGGGCGACTGCTTATAGCCCATTGAGTTGCTCACGGTGGTCGTTAAACCTCCAATCAAAAAAAAAAAAAAAAAAAAAAAGAAGGCATCATAATCTCTGGCTCCAACATCGAAGCCGTAAAGGCACGTGACATTGGGCAAACGAGTTATCTCGTGTTGTTCTTATGTCTACTTGAATCCCTTCGTTAAAGGAAATTTTACAATTTCCACAGGTGAGAAACGATTTACACGATTAAATAGATTGTATGCATGCACAGTAATAACTTGGACAACATTTCGATATCATCATCTTCAAATGTAAGACCAGCAGACGCCTTTTTTTTATGGTGACAGTCGTAAGAACAAGAACAGACATTTAGTTTTTAATACATTTCTCGCATGAATTTTTTGTTTCACTTTGAGGTTTCTATTTTCACAGTTTTTCTAAAAACGATGCAATTAAAAAACTAGTACTCACTGCCTTGAAAAGGGAGGATTTTACACTATTATCGTTAAGGAAAAAATAGCTTAAGTTTTACTTTATATCAAATATTTGAAGTATAATATTTGGCATAGCATCGCTTTCGCTTTCATGGTTTATATTCATTAAGCTTGTATTTCATCAGAAAACTTGCAAATTGCGTCACATGTAGCAGAAAAAACTTGCGTGTTTCAGGGGCATACATGATTTTTTTTTTCGGGAGGTGAGAAGAAAAACGTCTTTGAAGTCCACCAGAACAAAATAAAAAAAATAATGAAAAATTAAAGCATTTTTCTGTTTTAAGTTGATGCATTTTATTAAATTAAGCATATTTTTCTTATGTAAGTCTCATTTCAACCAAATACGTAAAAAATGAAGCACTTTCGAGGAGGAGGACCCTTGCCCCTCTTCCTCTAAATACGATCCTACCTACCGTGATTCCAATTCGAATTATGGGTAAATGTCTATTACGATTAGTAAGAGAGACCATTCTACCTGAGTTTCCCATATTTTCAGTAATTCTTATCATGTTCGGGCAGAAACAATAAAGATTAAGGTTTAATTCCCAATTTAAAAAACGTGTGTCTATCTTAGACCGTGAATATGGTAGACACAGCTGCTCCCGTTCACGGAGTGTTGAGAGAACGGCACAAACATGTCAAGCGGGTTAGTCACGTAATGTGTGGCAAGATTGCTTTCAGGGAGCCTTAGACCAAGAATATGGTTGACACAGCTGCTCCCGTTCACGCAGTGTTGAGAGAACGGCACAAACATGTCAAGCGGGTTAGTCACGTGAAGTGTGTCAAGATTACTCTGAGGGAGCCTTTTGTCTATGAAAAAAATGATATTGCAGTCATTCGAAAAAAAAGAGAAAACAGAAAAAAAAATGAATGTACATACATGTTTTAATTTTTTTCAAATGTTCATCACAATATCATAAATCACTGCTTGCAAACAACCCAACTTGTGCACATACATATCTTAAGTAAGCTTACTCTGAATCCGGTAATGTTATTGGCGTATATTTTTATTTTATTGTGTATACGTATAGCGAATTTCTACATTATAATGCTCTGAAAATACTGTAATTTTGTATTCATAAGGGATTAATAAGAGCAGCATTTCACAGAAGTTTCAAGTACAAACAAACGAAGATGATTCGCACAAGAACACACAAAACTAATGACCTCCTTTGATCTAACGTCTCATTCCATAACTTCAAGAATGTTGAAATTAAATTTATAAGTAACTATTTCCTAAAAAATATATATCCTTAAGTGTATTGACCTCCTTTGATCTAACGTCTGATTCCATAACTTCAAGAATGTTGAAATTAAATTTATAAATAACAATTTCCTAAAAAATATATATCCTTAAGTGTATTATTCCTAAAAAGCAAAGTTCTAACTTCTATAATTTACTAAAGGCTAAAATTTAAAAGCATAGAGTCAGGCCGTAAGAAAGCCTTAAAAGTAGAGAGAGCGCGACTAGTGCCTAATGTCCAGTGTTCTGAGGGCTCTGATGTTGGGACTACGGCTGTTCTCTTCTTCTTCTTCTTCTTGGAGGTTTAACGACCACCGTGAGCAACTCAATGGGCT
The DNA here is from genome assembly GCA_039090855.1 of Macrothele yani. Taxonomy (NCBI): domain Eukaryota; kingdom Metazoa; phylum Arthropoda; class Arachnida; order Araneae; family Macrothelidae; genus Macrothele; species Macrothele yani. The sequence continues at coordinate 12,885,619 of CM076996.1, forward strand.
ATAAGCAGTCGCCCGTCCCTACTTTAGGGTCACTGGTTCCAGGGAAGGGAGAGAGCCAGTGCCGTAAGACAAACAAAACATCCATGCCTCACCGGGATTCGAACCCGGACCCCGTTCGGACGAATGATCAGAGGCCATCGCTTAGACCACTGCGCCACCGGGGCGGCCTACGGCGGTTCAGTGGCAACCATTACGAGTGCGTGGTTTATCACTATATATGGTCGAAAGCCATTAACAGATGGCTCGAGTAATTTGGGGATTTTTTTTTTTTTTTTTTTTTTTTTTTTTTTTTTGGAGGTTTAACGACCACCGTGAGCAACTCAATGGGCTATAAGCAGTCGCCCGTCCCTAATTTAGGGTCACTGGTTCCAGGGAAGGGAGAGAGCCAGTGCCGTAAGACAAACACAACATCCATGCCTCACCGGGATTCGAACCCGGACCCTTATGGACGAATGATCAGAGGCCATCGCTTAGACCACTGCGCCACCGGGGCGGCAATAATTTGGGGATTAGGATTGATGGTTTAACGACCACTGTGAGCAACTCAATGGGCTATAAGCAGGCGCCCGTCTCTAATGTAGGGTCACTGGTTCCAGGGAAAGGAAAGAGCCAGTGCCTTAAGACAAACACAACATCCATGCCTCACCAGGATTCGAACATGGACCCCTTTCGGACGAATTATCAGAGGCCATCACTTTGACCACTTTTCCCCATCATTTATTTAGCATGGGTACAATTCTTGTTGATGTGGTTTGCTCTCTGGTCTCCATTGAGCCTTGTATCAAGAAGGCGACAGAGTCCGCAATTGAATGTGGCAGGAAACTTGCTCTGCCTCCAATTTTTTTTATTGGAGGTTTAACGACCACCGTGAGCAACTCAGTGGGCTATGAGCAGTCGCCCGTCCCTAATTTAGGGTCACTGGTTCCAGGGAAGGGAGAGAGCCAGTGCCGTAAGACAAACACAACATCCATGCCTGACCGGGATTCGAACCCGGACCCCTTACGGACGAATGATCAGAGGCCATCGCTTAGACCACTGCGCCACCAGGCTCCAATTTTCACCGATTGTTTTATGGATTCACCTTATCTGATGGCATTTCTCGGAGGTCTGTTTTAATAAATTTACTGCGACACAGGCTATGCCCCACAAGGTATTTTCTAAGATGCGTTTCCAATCTTGATTCGCCCGTATATCAGAAAAACATATTTTCTCAGGTTTCCAGATTTCCTGACAAAACATAAATTTATTTGTAGTTTTTTACTTTTCAATTTTTCTCCTGTGAAAATGAAAGAAACCGCGCTATGTGGAATCCGGACATTTCCATGTTGACGTTGAGATTAAAATAGCGATCAAGAAAAGAAAGAAGCAGACAAATAAAACAGAAGAGTCTGAGGGATCCACGTAGTGTTGAAAACTGCAGAAACACCGTGCAATAGAAAGGGGGGGGAGGGTTTGTGCTTACCCAGGCTCATCACGTGAGTGACCTGTGCAGCTACACCATAACTGTAAAAACCTTAGACCATGAATATAGGTAGACAGAGCTAGGAGCTCCGAAGGCGGCACAAACATCTCCATAGGGTATAGTCACGTCATGTGTGTCAACCACCGGCTTTCACGGTGCGTAGTGCGTAACTGTACTGAAAATCATTATACACTATATACCAACAAGTAATTGGACGCCCTTGCAATCGACGATATCTGCGGTCCTGATACACGTCAAGGCCGCCGCCGTTAAATATCGTGTGGGAAACAACAACGCAACCAGTCGCATGCAAGATGCCACGCAGTTCGGAGCTCTCTGATTTCGAGAAAGGTGTAATTGTCGGGTATCACAGAAATGGCTGATCCATACGTGACATATCCAGCGAGTTGAAGTACCCAAAATCGACAGTGGCCTACGTGAGTGGAAAGTGGAAGATGAGAGCTGACTGTCGGAATGTGCCCCGACCAGGCAGACCCACAAAACTGGGAGTTAGAGACCGACGGTTGCTGGCCAGAGAAATTCGGAGGAACCGCACCAAATCGATGGGCCACATCCGCGAGGAGTTTCAACAGGCATCCGGGAGTGTTCTTTCGATGAATACCATCCGTAAGGAAGCCCATCTGCTCGGTTATCATGGACTTGCTGCCGCCCACAAGCCTTTGATCACCAAGTCCAATAGCTTTGCTCGGCTAACGTGGTGCAAAGAACGTCGACAGTGAACCTTTGAACAGTGGAAACAGGTTCTCTGGAGCGACGAATAAACGTTTACCCTCTACCGTTCGGATGTCAAGGTCTGTGTTTGGCGTCTGCCTGGAGAACGCCTGCTGCCGGAATGTATTGTGCCAACTGTGAAGTTCGGCGGCGGTGGAATTATGCTATGGGGGTGTTTCTCCTGGTATGACACGGGACCCTTGGTCGCAATTCCTGGTAGACTCAACGCCGAGACCTACTGCACCTATTTGGATGACCATGCGCTTCCTACGTTGTGGTAGTTTTACGGGGTGGACCCATGTTACTTTCAGGATGACAATTCCACCTGTCATGTTACGAGGTCCACCATTGGCATGGTGACAATGTGACTTGGCATGGTGACAATGGGGTTAATCGAATGAACTGGCCTGCGCAGAGCCCGGACCTTAACCCTATCGAGCACCTCTGAGACGAGTTGGAGCGTCGACTTAAGGGAAGCCCCCACCGTTCGAAATCGGTGAAGGAACTGACCTGTCTTCTCCAAGCCGAGTGGAAGAAAATACCGCTAGCCGTCGTACAACGCCTGGTTCTGAGTATTCCCCGGAGGGTCGCAGCTGTAATCGCCGCTCATGGAGGCTCCATCTACTATTGAAGGTGAATAAACTTCATTTTCCTTTGCTATCACAGGTGTCCAATTATTTGTTGGTAGATAGCGTAGATTACTTAAAATTAATTGAGTGATTTTAATTTCTGTGGTTGAAGGAAATTATGAACACCAAAATAAAGTCATCGCTCTTTCTACGTTAATAAGTGAGTCACGGAAAAATTCTCATCGGCCGCCACCTGGACTCGAACCCAGAGTCTTCCAGTTACGCGCCGGACATGCTACCACCTCACGGCAGCGGCTTCGAATTCTCCAGGCTCACAAGTGAGGGGCTCATGAAGCAACTTGCCACGTGGTTTGGCAGTTTATCACTTGTGAGTCTGGAGAATTCGAGGCCACTCTGGTGCAGTGGTAGCATGTCCGGCGTGTAACTGGAAGACCCTGGGTTTGATTCTCGGTGGCAGCCGATGAGAATTTTTCCATGACTCACTTATTAACGTGGAAAGAGCAATGACTTCTGTTTAATGTTCCTGATCGACGTCCAGTGTATGGAGGAAATTATGAAATAAATTTGTACCACGGGGTGGACATGTTGGGCTATTGGATGTAAGCAAAGATTTGTAAAGGGCGGTCCGGTGTCATTTCATAAGTAAGAAATTTATAACTTTCGTGACAGGATTGATGGTGATGCGATTGTAAACATTTTTTGCTGTCATTATGAATACACAAACTGCATCGATTATAGGCCATGATAGCGCTATTTTGTACTGTTTGATCGGTAGCGAGATTACAAGTGTATATAGTACACTGGTGTGCAAAAATTAAGGACGAAGAAGAGAAATTAGCATCACAGCGGAACAAGCAGGCAGAACGGACCGAAAGACCACTCAGGAGATAGACTAGGGTCCGGTACGGTAGGGCATGCGCATATATGCAGCATGACGAGGGGGGGTGTCAGAAGGGTATAAAGCACACGAGCGGTGTACGCTCAGCAATTCGGTGAAAGCTATTGCACCGTGTACATCGGTTTGAACGACGTCGAGTTGCTGCCACCGTGTGATATGACCAACAGGCAATCCAGTAGACGACATCTAGATGACTTTACCCGAGGTCGCGTCATTGGGAAATTGGAAGAAAGTGGAAGTGTGACTAGTGTGGCCAAGGAGTTCGGGATCGCTCACAGCATCGTATCACGAGCTTGGAGAGCATTTCAAACGACGGGAACAGCTGTCCGAGAGTTTAGCAGTGGTCGTCCACGAGCAACCACGGCTGCGGACGACCGGTATATTGTCCTACAGGCGAGAAGAAACAGCGGGAGAAATCGCAAGGCACATGCAACAGACAACTGGACGTCCGTTATCGCGTTTTACCGTGTCCAGGAGGCTGCACAAAGGTGGTCTATTTGCACGACGACCAGTACGTTGTGTGCCATTAACGCCTGCTCATCGGAGACGGCGGTTTCTGTGGTGCCAGGAACAGAAGAACTGGACACATCAGCAAAGGGGTCGAGTTCTCTTTATGGATGAGAGCCGATTTAGTCTGACGAGCGATTCTGGACGTATACACATCTGGAGAGAGCAGGGAACACGCACTCACACCTCCAACATCATCGAAAAGGACCAATTTGGAGGTGGCGGAGTTCTCGTTTGGGGCGGTATCATGCTTGGTAGCCGTACTGACCTCCACATCTTCCAAGGAGGTTCAGTCACTGGTGTGCGCTATTGTATCGAGGTTCTCCTGCCTCACGTGCGTCTGTTTAGAGGTGCTGTGGGTCCTGAGTTCCTCTTCATGGAAGACAACGCTACACCTCATCGTACAGTGGCTGTCGCAGAGCTGTTGGAGAGTGAAGCTATTCAACGCATGGATTGGCCCACATGTCCCCGGACCTAAATCCAATCGAACACGAGTGGGACCTTCACAGGAGACCCTTGGCAGCACGTCACCAGACGCCAGCAACGATTCCGCAGCTGCGATTGGCGCTACAAGAGGAATGGGCAGCGATGCCTCAACAGCTCCTTGACAACCTCGTCCTCAGCATGGACAGATGTTGTAAATCCTGCAACGCAGTCAGGGGTGATCATATCCCCTACTAAAGACTGGATTTTTCTTGGCAGACGCCTTTCACATGGACGTTTCTGTCTTCTGTCCAGTTGTGCTCGAAGCTACCTTTTCAATAAAGTGCCTTTGTATCCTTTGGATTCCTTGTTTCGACGGTTTTGTTCACTTGTCCCATATTCTTACATCTTGGGGATCTTATGGTATGATTTGAGTAGATGTGGAGCACTTCTGCATGCACGACGTTACATTTGAAAAACCGTCTCGTAATCAATTTTTGCACGCCAATGTATAATAGTAATAATGGTGTAATTGTTGATGACCTGTTAGTGTCCACTTTCCAGTACGATTCATATTTATATTACCAGCAGGATAAGTTTAACTGTTTAAATGACATTGTGTTTTTTTTTCCTACATATTTTCTCAACGGATGTAGAAAGGAAATAGTTATGGACAGCGAAACTTCACAGAGAAAATTTTAACCCTTCAAAGTACAGTAAAATTTGTTCTGAGCACTTCACTGAAGACTCTTTTGACCACGGTGTATGAAAGTCAGGCGATACGACTCTGGAAACAAAAATCGCCCGTTAATGTCACTTGTCACTAGATGGCGCGACGAAGGTGTAGGCAGATGATTTGATACAACCTATGCTTTCTTATGGGAGGAAGTGGAAGAAACCAAGGAGGTTATATTACTGGACTGGCTCTGCCGCCATAGGTCACAGCTAATTTGTCGTGTGACGTCACAAGCAGTCAAAAATGAACTAAATTATACCGTTGATGAAACAGTAAGCTTGTGTATCATTGATAAAGATTGTTGAATTACTCATTTTATCTGTTAATACGCTTAGAAGCTTTTGTTCCATTGGTTTCCAAGCAGCTCCTTTTCTGCGGCTGCGTCGTGCCTCCTCATGACGTCCTTTGCAGCACAGACGGTGACTTATGGCGGCCAATGCTGCATGGATATGAGCGGTGTCTTCAGTAATATAACCTCCTTGGAAGAAACATTCGTGTTTTACGAATGCTATTTTGCTTGGAAATAAAAAAACAATAACCTTGAACGCTTCACAAACATGCGTTTTTGTGCTTATCACATGGAATTCGTCAAATGAGCGTTATATATATATATATCATAATTATCATCATCATCATCATCATCATTGTCAACCATTATCAATCCACTGCTGGACGAAGGTCTCCCCAAGTTTTCTCCACAACGGTCTGTCTTGTGCCAGTCTCCTCCATGTCACCCCCTGCATACTTTCGAATTTCATCCACCCATCTCCCATGTGGTCTTCTTCTGGTTCTTTTCCTGTCCCTTGGAATCCAATCTAAAATTTCGGCTGTCCATCGATGATCTGTCCTTCTGGCAGTATGTCCAGCCCATTGCCATTTCAGGGATTTAACTCTGATCATGATGTCTTCCACTCTTGTCATTTTTCGGATCCACGAGTTCCTCTGCTTATCTCTCCTGATTACACCAAGCATGCACCTCTCCATGCTGCTTTGAGTTGTCTGCAGCCTTTGTAGGTCTCTTTTAGTTAAGGTCCACGTCTCTGCACCATACGTAAGCACTGGAAGGATGCATTGATCAAACACTTTTCTTTTAAGACATAATGGCATATTACTCTTGAAAATTATGCTGTTTCTTCCAAAATCTCTCCAGGCAAGTTTTGTACGCCGATTAATTTCTTCATCAATGTGACCCTCACTTGATATCTGCTGTTCAAGATAAACGTACGTGTCTGTTATCTCCAGCTTTTCTCCATCAATCGATAAATCTTCATTTCTTGTAAAAGCATTGAACATCACTTTTGTCTTCTGAAAGTTCATTTTTAATCCCACTTCTTTACTCTTGTCAGCAAGTTCCTGGATCATACTCTGCAGCTCTGATGGGGTAGTTGCAAAAATGACTACGTCATCAGCAAAACGAAGGTGGGTTAGATAATCTCCATTAATCTTTATCCCTTTGTTTTCCCAGCTCAGCGACTGAAAAACACCCTCCAATGTGGCATTAAAGAGCTTCGGAGATACGGTGTCACCTTGTCTCACTCCCTTTCCAATTTTTATGTGTGTTGTATTTTCAAACAGCCGAATCTTAGCACTTGCATTTTCATAGATGTTATTAATAATATTAATGTATGCATCTTCAATACCGCAGGTTTTCAGAGCCATTGTAACTGCTGATGGTTTCACCGAATCAAAGGCTTTTTCATAATCGATAAAAGCCATGCACAATGGAAGTTCACATTCCCTCGCTCTTTCAATTAGTTCTCTCAGTACATGGATATGATCTATTGTGCTGTAGCCACTCCTGAATCCAGCTTGTACTCTCGGTTGAGCCATGTCCAGTGTTACCTTCAAGCGGTGTGAAAGAACTTTAGTGAAGATTTTATAAACTACTGATAGGAGGCTGATAGGTCTGTAGTTTCCGAGATCCTCAATGTCACCTTTCTTATGTAGCAGGATCATTGTAGCGGTGTTCCAATCCTCAGGAATCTTTCCTTCATTAAGGCATCGAGTGAAAATTTGGGCGAGTACTGTTTCGATTTCTCCACTTGTTTCTTGTATGATGTCTACAGTAATTCCATCTTCTCCTGGAGCTTTTCCCCGCTTCATGTTCTTGATTGCATGTGCAACTTCTGCTGGAAGGACTGGAAGAACTCTGGTACTGGTATCTTTCATGATGTCTGGAGTGCATGTATCATCCCTTTCATATAATTTGGAGTAGAAATCTTTCACTCTTGTCAAAATTTCGCCTCTATTTCTTGTTACAGAACCATCTTCTTTTCTCAGTGCCATAATCTGTTTTCTTCCCTTATACTGAGATGTCCCTTTGCTATCTTTAGGCTTTGGTTGTTTTCAATTGCTTTCCTCACTAGCTCACAGTTGAATTTTCTTACGTCTTCAGTGATGCTTTTTCTTACTGTCTTGCATAGCTCTATATATTCCACTTTGGAAGTCACATCTTCTTTAGTTGTCCTCATCTCTCTTCTTTTTGCATCAACATTTTCGTTTTTCCTGATAATTTGTTTACATGCAACTTGTTCTTAGACCCAGCTAATTTTGTTGCTGTTTCCATAAGAGCTTTGGTTACTTTTCTGTTAACTTCAGAGATGTCCACTTCTTCCGATGTTAGGCCTTCTAAAGCAGAGAACCTGTTCTTCAGTTCCAACTTGAAGGTATTATGGTGTTTTTTAAGGTTGGCCATGTCAATACATTTTGTTTGTCTTATGAGCTTGCCACGTTCGAGTTAAAGGTTGAGGTGTATCTTACATCTCACCAATCTATGGTCACTACCTGTGTTGAACTTGTTTAGCACACTGCAGTCTTCTATGACGAATTTTTTGTTACACATAATAAAATCAATTTCACTTGTCGTCCCATTTGGATGTCTCCATGTCCATTTCCTGTGTGGCTTTTTCTTGAAGAAGGAGTTCAAGATGAAAAACCCTTCTGCCTCTGCAAACTCAACGAGAGTATTTCCACGCTGGTTTCTGTTGCCGTGACCGAATTTACCTACTGGAGTTTCATTCTGTTGCCGTTGCCCTATTTTTGCATTGAAATCTCCCATAATTATTTTCAAGTGCTGCTTACCTTTATTATTTAGATGACAAATTTCCTCATAAAATTCTTCAATTTCTTCTTCAGGATGACTTGTGGTGGGTGCATAAGTTTGAATAATCTGAGCCTGGTATCTTTTCGAGAGTTGGATAACAAGTCATGCAGCTCTGTCAGAGGAACTTTCAACTTCTACAACTTTATCCTTCAGTTTCTTGTTTATTATAAATCCAACACCACTAGTTCTGCCAGAATCGGTCCCACGATAGTAGAAGAGATGTCCACTTTTCAGTTCGATGAGATCTTCTCCTTTTCTCCTTACCTCACTTAGCCCCACGATGTCCCACTTGATCCTTTGTAGTTCCTCTTCCAATTCAAGAAGCCTTGAATCAGAAGATAGGAAGCGTCCATTGTACGTAGCCAAGGTCAGCATCAGATGGCAGCCTAGTCCGGTCCTCCGGGGATTCTTAGCACCCTCTGCCTTCATGTCGCACTGGCCGCTGCCTTGGCCAGGTACATTCCAGCTGCCGGAGACTGAGGGCCAAGATTTAAGTTGTGGAATCATTTTGGAGGGGTTTGGCCATAACTCACCACGCTGGCCAAGCGGGTTGGTGAGTGTGGGATAGAATTTCCTCTAATCCCGATAGTATAGTTATACCGCTATTGGCGGTCGTCAGAGCCCCTTTAGTGGGAACAGGATGCACCACGAGAAGGCGGGGTTGACATTTGTCAAGGAGAGGCTGTGATGTTATGCATTTCCTGACCTTACATCTCATATATATATATATATATATAGGGATGTAAGGTCAGGTGATGCGTAACATCATTAGCCTCTAATTGACAAATGTCAACTCTGCCTTCTCGTGGTGCATCCTGTTCTAATGTTCCCACTATACATATATATATTCTGAGATAAAAGCAGATAGCCTAGCAAAAAAATACATATATAATTTTGACTTCACACCTAGTTAAACATAGAGAAAGCTATGTATATAATCTGCATCAGAGTGAAGTAAGAAGGAGAAAAGTATAAAAATAAAATAACACAATCCAACGTGGAAGGTGTCGAGAATACAATGAGCCTTGGCTTTATCAGACAGTTCCAGCAAAAACTCTGCAATTATCTGTAAGAAGCTCTATTTTGAATTGTTAACTATGGAACTCAATAATAGAGTAACATACGAGCCCGTAAGTTATTCTACCAAGCAGTTAGAAAATCGGTTTAAGGCATTCTTCAAGAAACTTAAAATTCCACAAACTAGAAGATATGGGCTCGAGAAATTAGTACATTCAATTTACTTTTTGCAACGGTTAAGTTTCATAAGGATCCTGTGAAGTTCAGGTTCATAGCTAGTGGAGTAAGGAGTCATAAAGAAAATAGATCTTGCTTTTGAAGATGTCTTAAAGAAGGTTTTGAAACACATTAGAAACTGTTCTAACTTGATGTACAGAGATTTTTGGATAATTAATAATAATGCAGAAGTAATTTCTACTATACTCAAAGTTTGTCCCCTAGATATTAATAGTTATGATTTTGAAAACCTATATACTAATCTGCCTCTATCAGATATAATCACTACATTTAAAGAGCTGTATGCAGAATTTAAACTTAACCAATTTGTTGATGTAGGAACTTGGAACTCTTATCTCAATTGCTGCATAAAAAATAACCATATCTTATATAATAATACTCTCTATAAGCAAGTGAACGGTATTCCAATGGGAACATCAATGTCCACAAATATCGCTAATCTATTCCTGTTCTTTAAGGAATATAAATTCATTAAAAATCACCCCACCTGCTCAGATAACTACCTTTACACTTTTAGATATATTGATGATCTGCTGTGTATCAATAATTCAGAAGTTATAGAGAGTGATTTTGATAATATCTATCCTAGCTCTCTTAACTTATGTAAAACCAACCACAGTAATCAGGAACTTGAGTTCCTAGACTTAAGCATTAAGCTCAACAGAGGTAACCCATCTATTAGCCTCTTTGATAAAAGAGTTAATTTTCCTTTCAAAGTAATTAAATATCTACACTGGAATAATAACATTTCAACCAAAGTAATTGAGAATGTACTAATTTCTCAGGTCCTAAGAATTTCAAGAATTTGCAGCAGCAATTTGGATTTCAATTACCACATTAATATACTATTAGAAAGTTTTCTAGAGAACGAAATTCCTTCTTCTTTCATCAAAAGAACTTTAAGAAAAATTATTCTGAATAATAGAGTAAGGTTGGCAGATCTGCTTTAATTTTCTACACAGTTAATAATATGATTCTGACCAATCAAAGCCGTAAGGAAGTTGGCTAGAGGATGCCTATTAACTACCTAAAGGAACCTTAGTGCTATGGATATGACGGTCCTATTAAAACAAAAAATTAAATAATATAAACAAAATCACAAAAAAAGCTTAAAAATCTGTTTATAAAAGAAAATAAAAACAAATAAAAAAGAAAACTAGTTATTCATCACTAGGATAGCTATACTAAAAATAGTAAAACCAACATTAAAATTAATAAGATTCTGATTAATCTATAGAAGCTCACTAAGGTGATTTAATACATGCAAAGATTATTAAATAAACTGCTCGTGTATTTCATAATATTTCTCATGTATTCTGGAGAGTTAATTCTGCTCATTCTGATCATACAGATCCACAGTCTTAAGTTTATATATTTTTTTCTCTGGTTAAAATCTCCGCGCGTTGTTTTCTTGCTGTATGAGGAGGCCATCAGCCCCACCCTCACTGCCCCCCAGCGTCTAGGGAGTGGCAGAAGAGGTCAGCCATGTTCTCCTCTTGTGTGGAGAAAAGTTTTTGTTACACAAGAGGTAAGCTCTCTTCCTTGTTTTTGGGTTCTAGGTTTTATAAGTTCAATGTTTGTACTTTATGTACCTTTTCTCTGTCGTTTTTTAGCTTTTCAGCTTTTAAGCATTGGTTTGTCTGTTAACATTTTTGCGGGTTTTAACTCTTACTTTTCTTTGTAACTTTGAGCGTCTTTTGAGGTACCTAGGAACAGAAGAAGGCTAAGCCTGTTCCTTTTCTATGCGCTGTCTATGCGCTGTTTTTTCAAAGTAGTTAAGTTCTTAATAACTAATTAATTATGCACTTAAAGCACTGCTGAAATACTTTGTACATATTGCAACTAACTGTTTAAGGTATATAACTTTCACAAAGTTTTCTTTAGTTAATATTTATCTTTAACTTATTCTCGTTTTCGTGCTGTCATAAGTTGTAGAGTAGGGGGTTTTAGACTCAAGTTTTCTTTCAAAAATCTGTTCGTTATAAATTAACATTTCCTTTTTTAATTGCAATGTAAAATTTGGATTCCTTTGCATTATTTTTCAGGTTTAAATTCTCTCTCAAACGAACTTGGAATTTCGTTATAGCTGAAAATCATTTCCATTTATTATGTCACTCTCACAGCTTGAGTTCTTTTTAATCTTCTTCTCTCTGTTTAATAGTAACAGATGAAGAGCATGGGTCGGGCCATGAAGGTTAATGGATGCAAGCGAAATTGTTAACTAGTGCTAGGTCATGCTACTCTACGGAGGACATGACTTATATATATATATTTTTTAACTATTTTAGGTGGGAATGTTACTTGCATCTATGGCCTTGCAGAAACCCATTTCCAACTAGGTCTTTGTGGAAGTGAGAAAATGCAGAGTTTTTGCTGGTCCTTGATAAAGCCAAGGCTCAGTATTCTCGACACCTTCTACATTCAGTTGTTTTATTTTATTTTTTTATCTTTTCTCCTTTTACTCACACAGGTAGATACATAACCTTTTCTATGTTGTATTAGGTGTGAGTCAAAATTATATATGTATTTTTTTGCTTAGGTATCTTCTTTATAGAATGTGTATTCTGAATTTTCAAAACTGCTGCGTTGCGCGTTTTGATTTTCAGGTTATTTTGCACCCTTCGTTTTAAATTCTAAAATTGTTTCCTTAGTCTTCAGTTTTGCTCTTAAGTATATATATATATATATATATAGGGATATAAGGTCAGGTGATGCGTAACATCACAGCCTCTAATTGACAAATGTCAACCCCGCCTTCTCGTGGTGCATCCTGTTCCCACTAAAGGGGCTCTGACGACCGCCAATAGCGGTATAACTATACCATCGGGATTAGAGGAAATTCTATCCCACACTCACCAACCCGCTTGGCCAGCGTGGTGAGTTATGGCCAAACCCCTCCAAAATGAATCCACAACTTAAATCTTGGCCCTCAGTCTCCGGCAGCTGGAATGTACCTGGCCAAGGCAGCGGCCAGTGCGACATGAAGGCAGAGGGTGCTAAGAATCCCCGGAGGACCGGACTAGGCTGCCATCTGATGCTGACCTTGGCTACGTACAATGGACGCTCCCTATCTTCTGATTCAAGGTTTCTTGAATTGGAAGAGGAACTACAAAGGATCAAGTGGGACATCGTGGGGCTAAGTGAGGTAAGGAGAAAAGGAGAAGATCTCATCGAACTGAAAAGTGGACATCTCTTCTACTATCGTGGGACCGATTCTGGCAGAACTAGTGGTGTTGGATTTATAATAAACAAGAAACTGAAGGATAAAGTTGTAGAAGTTGAAAGTTCCTCTGACAGAGCTGCACGACTTGTTATCCAACTCTCGAAAAGATACCAGGCTCAGATTATTCAAACTTATGCACCCACCACAAGTCATCCTGAAGAAGAAATTGAAGAATTTTATGAGGAAATTTGTCATCTAAATAATAAAGGTAAGCAGCACTTGAAAATAATTATGGGAGATTTCAATGCAAAAATAGGGCAACGACAACGGAATGAAACTCCAGTAGGTAAATTCGGTCACGGCAACAGAAACCAGCGTGGAAATACTCTCGTTGAGTTTGCAGAGGCAGAAGGGTTTTTCATCTTGAACTCCTTCTTCAAGAAAAAGCCACACAGGAAATGGACATGGAGACATCCAAATGGGACGACAAGTGAAATTGATTTTATTACGTGTAACAAAAAATTCGTCATAGAAGACTGCAGTGTGCTAAACAAGTTCAACACAGGTAGTGACCATAGATTGGTGAGATGTAAGATGCACCTCAACACTAAACTTGAACGTGGCAAGCTCATAAGACGAACAAAATCTATCGACATAACCAACCTTAAAAAACACCATAATACCTTCAAGTTGGAACTGAAGAACAGGTTCTCTGCTTTAGAAGGCCTAACATCAGAAGAAGTGGACATCTCTGAAGTTAACCGAAAAGTAACCAAAGCTCTTATGGAAACAGCAACAAAATTAGCTGGGTCTAAGAACAAGTTGCATGTAAAGAAATTATCAGGAAAAACGAAAATGTTGATGCAAAAAAGAAGAGAGATGAGGACAACTAAAGAAGATGTGACTTCCAAAGTGGAATATATAGAGCTATGCAAGACAGTAAGAAAAAGTATCACTGAAGATGTAAGAAAATTCAACTGTGAACTAGTGAGGAAAGCAATTGAAAACAACCAAAGCCTAAAGATAGCAAAGGGACATCTCAGTATAAGGGAAGAAAACAGATTATGGCACTGAGAAAAGAAGATGGTTCTGTAACAAGAAATAGAGGCGAAATTTTGACAAGAGTGAAAGATTTCTACTCCAAATTATATGAAAGGGATGATACATGCACTCCAGACATCATGAAAGATACCAGTACCAGAGTTCCTCCAGTCCTTCCAGCAGAAGTTACACATGCAATCAAGAACATGAAGCGGGGAAAAGCTCCAGGAGAAGATGGAATTACTGTAGACATCATACAAGAAGCAAGTGGAGAAATCGAAACAGTACTCGCCCAAATTTTCACTCGATGCCTTAATGAAGGAAAGATTCCTGAGGATTGGAACACCGCTACAATGATCCTGCTACATAAGAAAGGTGACATTGAGGATCTCGGAAACTACAGACCTATCAGCCTCCTATCAGTAGTTTATAAAATCTTCACTAAAGTTCTTTCACACCGCTTGAAGGTAACACTGGACATGGCTCAACCGAGAGAACAAGCTGGATTCAGGAGTGGCTACAGCACAATAGATCATATCCACGTGCTGAGAGAACTAATTGAAAGAGCGAGGGAATATGAACTTCCATTGTGCATGGCTTTTATCGATTATGAAAAAGCCTTTGATTCGGTGAAACCATCAGCAGTTACAATGGCTCTGAAAACCTGCGGTATTGAAGATGCATACATTAATATTATTAATAACATCTATGAAAATGCAAGTGCAAAGATTAGGCTGTTTGAAAATACAACACACGTAAAAATTGGAAAGGGAGTGAGACAAGGTGACACTATATCTCCGAAGCTCTTTAATGCCACATTGGAGGGTGTTTTTCAGTCGCTGAGCTGGGAAAACAAGAGGATAAAGATTAATGGAGATTATCTAACCCACCTTCGTTTTGCTGATGACATAGTCATTTTTGCAACTACCCCATTAGAGCTACAGAGTATGATCCAGAAACTTGCTGACAAGAGTAAAGAAGTGGGATTAAAAATGAACTTTCAGAAGACAAAAGTGATGTTCAATGCTTTTACAAGAAATGAAGATTTATCGATTGATGGAGAAAAGCTGGAGATAACAGACACATACATTTATCTTGGACAGCAGATATCAAGTGAGGGTCACATTGGTGAAGAAATTAATCAGCGTACAAAACTTGCCTGGAGAGCTTTTGGAAGAAACAGCCTAATTTTCAAGAGCAATATGCCATTATGTCTTAAAAGAAAAGTGTTTGATCAATGCATCCTTCCAGTGCTTACGTATGGTGCAGAGACGTGGACCTTAGCTAAAAGAGACATACAAAGGCTGCAGACAACTCAAAGCAGCATGGAGAGGTGCATGCTTGGTGTAACCAGGAGAGATAAGAAGAGGAACACATGGATCCGAAAAATGACAAGAGTGGAAGACATCATGATCAGAGTTAAATCCCTGAAATGGCAATGGGCTGGACATACTGCCAGAAGAACAGACCATCGATGGACAGCCGAAATTTTAGATTGGATTCCAAGGGACAGGAAAAGACCCAGAAGAAGACCATATGGGAGATGGGTGGATGAAATTCGAAAGTATGCAGGGGTGACATGGAGGAGACTGGCACAAGACAGACCGTTGTGGAGGAAACTTGGGGAGACCTTCGTCCAGCAGTGGATTGATAATGGTTGACAATGATGATGATGATGATGATATATATATATATATATATATTTGGCCACAGAGTGATTACTCTAACGTGAAGATTTCTGAGCAGACGATACTGAGTTTTTTACTGAGGCAAAAAAAAAAATTCTCTTTATTGTCAAAAAAATTGTACTTCTTGTAAAATGAGATGGTGATGTACATTCAGAGGAGCAATTTTCACATGGAATATCAGTTTTTCAGTAAGTCATTGGGGCATCCTTAACGGAAACTGCTGATTTTGAAAGCTTACCGGAATTTTCTCAAAAAATAATTTTGATTAATCTTCAGCTCGAGAAATCATTCACTATTGATGTTTTCATTTAGTAATAAACAATATACACCGTTTTCTTTTAGTACCTAATCATACTAATGAATAAGGCGCTCCCTCCGTCTGTGCTGGCGATAACGGCAAAGTGCATCGTGGGAAAATGGCTGCTTTTTCTCGGAGGAGATTTCCCCGACCTACGTGCATATAGTACGATGAACATATTTGATATCAAGGGACAAAATTTGTGATCATACTTTTAAACAACGGTTAATGCTATTAACGTAAAATGTTTCCGCCTTGTAAGCTGCGTAAAAATGCATCAGATCCTAATGCTTGCCACCAGTGAAGCCCATATGAGTACTTTTGGAGGGGGGTAAGAAAAATCCTTACCTCCTTCAAGGCTGTCAAACCTTTTAGTAAATGTATAAGATACTAAAATACAACAAAAATAATTGATGCAATCAATCATTAATATCTTATTATTTTTAAAAATGCTTTAAAAAAAGGTTTCGTCTATTTTAGTGTTTTAAATTTATCAAAAATTATTTGGCTATACCAACGGCTAGGGGGTCGAGCCTCCACCCCTGCCCCTCCCCTTATGGGCGTCCTTGCTTGCCGCCATTTTTCAAACTCTGTTGGTGTTACATATTAAGCCTTAATAAGAGACAGGAACTTACTTTCAAGCAGTACCGAACTCTATTCGAGAACTTAAACTTTTATTTCATAACAACAATCATTCGTCCTCCTCATAACAACTCCGCCATTACCAAACATACCTCCTTGCCACAACCTTCAACGTCCTTAGTAATGCTTTATGTTACAGTTGGGTCAATAAAGGTTGACACAAGTTCTTTATATGCTGCATAACCTGTCCGATAACCTATAGTTCGGTACGAAGCACTTTCGCCCATACCTAAAACAGAACTGAACAGATTCTAATCCGACATTTATCTACACTATAAATTTATCTCCCGTTAAGTAAAAGCAGAGTTGACGTACTTTATCTTCTGTATAGAAACTTCAAAATTTCTGGAACTCCATGCAATATAACTGCACAAAGTAATAAATAAAAAAATACTTAAGATAAATACCGATTTTGCACTGATGAAATCATAACACCATGTAATCCTATGATGTTTAGCGTGAACGATCGGCCCACAACTCCTGAACGGCCCCTGGTGAGCTGTGACATTAACAGTACGTTTTTCAAACTGTTGACAGCATGGAGAGTCGTATCACCTGACTTATCATACACCGTGCTTTTGACACTCGAAGGTTTGGGGGAGTTAGATGGTTCAAATCTGATGCAATTCCCACTATTTTTGATTTCCCTAAACATCTGATTTCAAAACAAAGGAAACGTAAGCCACCAAAGGAGAGAGTATTTCTTTTGGATGAAGCAAAAGAAAGTGAACTTCCAAGCACTTCAACACAAAGTCTGGAATCATTTGAAATTTCAGATTCTGCTAAATGGCGTTTAACTTATGTTGGAGATTTCATGTATGAAGATATGTAGTCCCCATCAAAAGCCCAGAAGTTTCTACATATTGCAAAGCAGCAGATAGCAAGCCATGAGAACAAAGCTCGTAATATTACCAAACAGAAGCGTCGATTAGAGCAACGTGTTCATGGGCGGCGGAAGGCAGGGGACGTGGGGGTCCGGACCCCCTCTGGAATTTCATGATCCCCTCACTGAGGGTGTCCACCCAGCAAACGTCCTAAAAATAGGTGGTTATAATTTATAATTAAATCATAACCATTTTTTTCACGATATCCTGGATACAGTCACCATTCTTCACAGTTTTCTGGAAAACTGTTAAAGTACAATTTTGAAAATTGATTTCTCACAAATATACTGAAAAGTTAATTAAACGCTCTTTTTTCTCCTGAAAAAAGAACGTTTAAGATTCTTTAAGTTTCTGAATAACCAGGACGGCGAAGAGGTCTGTCTCCTTCCCTCTGTGCGTTCTACTTTTTATTTATTTTTTAATTTTTATTCCAAATCCGAATGTGTCTTACTCGAGATCTGATAGACCATTAAATACATCTGAGAAATAAGTAACTGAACCAAAGAACTCGAATTCAAATTAATCGGTGAGTATACTACTTGTTGTGCACATAGCATTCTTGGTGCTTTGTCACATAAAAGATAAACGATAGTAGACGAAATAGCGTGCTTTTGCTGCGAGAAGAACTATTCACGAAATAAGGGTATCGAAATTGCTTGCCGCTCACACTCTGTGGCGTTCTGGATAGTGTTTTTGCCGAGGGTAGAAACAAACCATCGGCGTTTCCTTGATGTTTGTATTTTCACCAGTCTTCTTTATGCACAATACCTGTGTGTGGTAGAGAAAAACTCAAGAGATTTGTTCAGGCGCTGGGCTTGCTGTGAATTTCAAAGCGCCCGAGTTAGAACTGGCTCCTGCCATTTCAACAACAGACTTACCCGTTTGACCCAAAATATATGTAATTGCAATACTAAATGCCTGTTGTTATCCCAAGTAAAATTAGGCGTTCATATACACTGACGGAAAAAAAATCCCAACACCACGAAAAAATAGTTGTAGAGGAATGAAATGGCGGCAATACATTTGTATAGGTAACATATTTAATCGATTAAGGTTTCAAGATCACAGCTTAATTTAAGCGCGAGAAGAGCCATTTTAAATGTGAAATGCTGGTACATTAATAACTGGTGTAACCGCCAGAATGTTGTGCAAGCACGCAAACGTTCATGCATTGTGTCGTACAGGTGCTGGATGTCAGTTTGTGGGATGGAGTTCCATGCCTGTTGCACTTGGTCGGTCAATACAGGGACGGTTAATGCTGGTTGGGGGTGATGCTGGAGTTGTCGTCCAATGATGTCCCATACGTGCTTGATTGGTGAAAGATCTGGTGATCTAGCAGGCCACGGCAACATGTCGACATTCTGTAGAGCATGTTGGGTTAAAACAGCGGTATGCGGGCGAGCGTTATCCTGTTGGAAAACACCTCCTGGAATGCTGTTCATGAATGGCAGCACAACAGGTTGAATCACCAGACCGACGTACAACTGTGCCGTCAGGGTGCGTGGGATAACCACGAGAGTGCTCCTGCTGTCATAGGAAATTGCTCCCCAGACCATAACTCCAGGTGTAGGTCCAGTGTGTCTCGGCCGCAGACAGGTTGGTTGCAGGCGCTCACCTGGCCTCCTTCTAACCAACACACGGCCATCACTGGCACCCAGGCAGAACCGGCTTTCATCAGAAAACACAACAGATCTCCACTCCGTCCTCCAATGAGATCTAGCTTGACACAACTGACGTCGCAAACGGCAGTGGTTTGGAGTAAGTGGAAAGCACGCTACAGGGCGTCTGGCTCGGAGCTGTCCTTCAAGTAACCGATTTTTAACAGTTCGTTGTGTCACTGTGGTGGCAACTGCAGCTCGAATTGCTGCCGCAGACGCAGTACGATGCGCCACGGCCATACGCCGTACACGACGGTCTTCCCTCTCAGTAGTGCCACGTGGCTGGCCGGAACCCGGTCTTCTTGAGGCAGTACTTTCCCTTGACCACCGCTGCCAACAATCATGCACAGTGGCTACATTCCTGCCAAGTCGTCTGCAATATTGCGGAAAGAAAATCCACCTTCTCGTAGACTTATTACACGACCTCGTTCAAACTCCGTGAGCTGTTGATAATGGCTTCTTCGTCTTCTTAAAGGCATTCTTGACTAACATCAACACACTACGTCGAATCTCAACGATAACTGACGCTCACGAACGTTACAGCGCGTATTTACAGCAAACCTGCTTTGCATGTTCCGAGGGGCTCTACTAGCGCCACACGTATGCGCCGAGCGCGAAATTTGCATAGACGTCATCTTACAGATGTACTCTCACCGCCTACCAACTGTCGTTTATCTAACACAACCCCTTCTTGGTGTTGGGATTTTTTTCCCGTCAGTGCATAACTATAGCTTATCAGATCTTGACGTTTGTTAAATGCAGGAAAATCGCGAAAATTCAGATACTCTTTTTAATTCATTTATGACATTTACGAATAGTCGGGTGATTAAATGATTACGGCGTGCTTTACAACTTTACACGCTTCGTATTTCTCAGGATGGAAAGGGAGAGGGGACTCCCAATCGCAGCACCTCTTTAAGCCTTTAGCATCCTACCGAGTCCATTCGAAAGCCAGCCTACAAGTCAACAGACTGGCTTGGGAATGCACTCCCTACTGGGTATCAGTTGACAGGTGATCTGCGCCCAACATTTTCTAATATTTGTTTTCAGTCTAGCTCTTCAGGTTGGGCACGAATTTTTGTTAGAAAACGAAAGATCTGTTCATTGGCGCAACCTGAAATTCTTTATGGGGGTGGCCCAAAATATTGAAGATGCAAATAAAATAACTTAGGGAAAACCTGACCCAAAGCATTGGGGAGCGATAAACAAAAAATCTCGGCTATTTCAAATTTCCAATGATTCGTAAAATATGCATTTAAAAACATATACAAATATATTTAAAAATAAGTAGCGAATGACAAACAACAAAGCACGAAGGACGATGCGACGTCTTATGGGGAGACAATAAATAGCCTGCGCTCAAATTAGAACAGGCCGGTGTGGTGGTCTAAGTCCTGGCTTATGACCATTCGTCCGAGAAGGGTCCAGGTTCGAAAATGACGGTGAGGCATGAATGTTATGTTTGTTTTAAGGCTCTTGCTCTCTCCCTTCCCTGGAAGCAGTGACCCCAAATTAGGGACGGGCAACTACTTATAAGCCCATTGAGTTGTTCACGGTGGTCGTTAAACCTTCAATCACACTCACAAAAAGCATTAAATTTAAGGTACAACTTACTGGTCTCAACTCATTACAATTTTAGAAGTTCTTTATCTGTCCCTCAACTTTGTGCTAAAAAAATTGACAAACTGATTTTCCTTAAAAATTCGAATTTGCTGGGAAAAAAGAGATTTTTTACTTTTTTCTTCTCTGAGCTTGGTTATAATATGTATATTCTCTCAACACACACATATACACGGTCGAGTCACATTATTGTAACAACCAGCTAATATCCAGAGTAACCGCCGTGTGCGGTTGCGGACAGCAGCTAGACGGGCTGAGAGTGACTCAATAAGGTGCTGGAAGGTGCTCGAAGGTATGTGGAGCCATGCTGACTGGAGTGCATCTGACAGCTGCTGGAGGATCCATATAGCGAACAACACGATCGAGGTGGTCCCGCAGATGCTTAATTGGATTTAAGTCTGGGGAACTATGGAGGCAAGGGAAGTACTTTGAAGTCTTCATCGTGCTCTTCCAACTACTCCCGGACATTTCTGGCTGTGTTACACGTCGCATTGTCGTTCTGGAAGATCCCATCCAACCCAGGGAAGACAATCAGCATGTATGGGTGACCGTGGTCTGCAAGGATGGATTCATAACGAATTCAGTCAACATTGCCTTTCACAGGTATGAGTAGACCCAAAGAATGCCGCGAAAACATTCAACAGACCATAAGCTGCCCCTACCAGCTTGTGTTCTTCCAGCAATGGTTGAAGAGTTTTTGTTCTCCAATGTTTCTCGCCTTATACGCCAAGGTCCATCCGTTCGATGATGCAGAAAATGTGACTCACCGGAGAAAGCAATCCTTTCCCAATCAGCGGAGGTCCAATTCCGATACTGCCGTGCAAATGTAAGCTTTTTCTGCCAATGCACTTTCGTTAGTATAGGTGCAGTGACCATCCGTTTGCACCGGAGCCCCATACGCAGAAGGGTTTGCTGAACAGTCGTTTTAAACACACTTCTGTGTAGCCCCCTGATTCTTTCGGCCAGTGATTTGCTCCACTGTAGCGTGTCGATCGGCCCTCACTCACCTTGGCAGCTGATGTTCACTCTTACATCAATGGTACGTGGTGCTCCGCAGTTTCCACCTCGCTTATTCGCAATGGTGCCATTTCTCCAATCACGATACACTTTAACCACAGCAGTACGCGAACAGTTCACAAACTGCGCTGTTTCAGAAATACTGCCACCCTTGGCCCGAAAGCCGATAATCCTCCCTTTTTGCAAATCTGATAAATCGCTCCTTTTATGCATAACAGCAACGAGTGATATGTTTTCATAATGCCTACAGCACACTTTATATACCCTCCAAGCCAGCTCAAAACAAGTGTCTTCTTTCAGTGGCTACTGACGTCAAAAGTAGGACGTGGTCACAATAATATGACTTGACTGTATATTTACATATATATACACTATCTACCAACAAGTAATTGGACACCTGTGATAGCAAAGGAAAACGAAGTTTATTCACCTTCAATAATTGGTGGAGCCTCCACGAGAGGCGATTACAGCAGCGACCCTCCGGGGCATGCTCTCAGCCAGGCGTTGTACGACGACTAGCGGTATTTTCTTCCACTCTACTTGGGGAAGACAAGTCAGTTCCTTCACCGATTTTGGACGGTGGGGGCACCCCTTAAGTCGACCCTCGAACTCGTCCCAGAGGTGCTCGATAGGGTTACGGTCCGGACTCTGCGCAGGCCAGTCCATTCGATTAACCCTATTGTCACCATACCAAGATATGGTGGACCTCGCAACATGACAGGTGGAATTGTCATCCTGAAAGTAACATGGGTCCACCCCGTAAAACTGCCACATCGTAGGAAGCGCATGGTCATCCAAACTGGTGCAGTAGGTCTCGGCGTTGAGTCTACCAGGAATTGCGACCAAGGGTCCCATGCCATATCAGGAGAAACACCCCCATAGCATAATTCCACCGCCGCCGAACTTCACAGTTGGCACAATACATTCCGGCAGCAGGCGTTCTCCAGGCAGACGCCAAACCCAGATCCACCCATCCGAACGGTAGAGGGTGAACCTTGATTCGTCACTCCAGAGAACCTGTTTCCACTGTTCAACGGTCCACTGCCGACGTTCTTTGCACCACGTTAGCCGAGCAGCGCTATTGGACTTGGTGATCAAAGGCTTGTGGGCGGCAGCACGTCCATGACAACCGAGCAGATGGGCTTCCTTATGGATGGTATTCATCGAAAGAACACTCCCGAATGCCTATTGAAACTCCTCGCGGTTGTGGCCCATCGATTTGGTGCGGTTCTTCTGAATTTCTCTGGCCAGCACCCATCGGTCTCTAACTCCCAGTTTTGTGGGTCTGCCGGGTTGGGGCACATTCCGACAGTCACCTCTCATCTACCATTTGCCAATCACGTAGGCCACTGTCGATTTTGGGTACTTCAACTAGCTGGATATGTCACGTATGGATCGGCATTTCTGTGATACCCAACGATTACACCTTTCTCGAAATTAGAGAGCTCCGAAATGCGTGTCATCTTGCATGCGACTGGTTGCGTTGTTGTTTCCCACACGATATTTAACGGTGGCGGCCGTCATGTGTATGAGGACCGCAGATATCGTCGATTGCGGAGGTGTCCAATTACTTGTTGGTAGATAGTGTATATGTACACGGGTTTATCAAAATAATAGAAACACCGACTGCGACTGGAGTGTACTCAACGCGCTTATACAAATCACGGGGACGTTGTCACCCGAGATGTGGGATATTGGGTTGATGCGAATGAAGTGTCCTGCGCGAACGAGCAGTGGAGACAGGCCTCCACCAGAGCGGAATGGAACCACCCACAGGTGTAGCGGGTATTACGTTACAGAGTTACTATAAATAGCTAGCACGTGTGTGAAGAACAAGCTTCAGGCGTGGTTTGTTTGGACGTAACGTGGCTTGCAAAAGAAACATGCAGACGCCGGAGTTGAGAGTCATCTGCCTGTATGAATTTAAGCTGTGTCATTGCAGGAATTGCCGCTCGAAACGTTAACAAAGCGTTTGGGGAGAATACAGCCAACGGACGAATCATTCAGCGATGATATGCGGATGTGACGTTTCTTGGGCTATGAAGAACCTGCAAAACGAAGCACCTGGTCACCGACCTGTTGCTGTTTCTGACGATGTCCTGTTACGTGTGGTTGTAGCAGACCCCGAAAAACGTGTCGTGAGATAGCGGCAGAGGTAGGTGTCCACCACACGACAGTTGTTCGGCGTCTGGCTGCGCTGGGTAAGGTTAAAAACATGAAATAGAAGCCATCGCTCTTTCCACGTTTATAAGTGAGTCACGGAAAAATTCTCATCGGCAGCCACCGGGAATCGAACCCAGGGGTTTCTAGTTACGCGCCGGACATGCTTCAACTGCACCACAGCGGCCTCGAAATTCTCCAGAAGCAACCTGCCAGAGAAGCAACCTTCCATGTGGTTTGGCAGTTTGTCGTACGTGAGTCTGGAGAATTTCGAGGCCGCTGTGGTGCAGTGGAAGCATGTCCGGCGCGTAACTGGAAAACCCTGCGTTCGATTCCCGGTGGCGGCCGATGAGAATTTTTCCATGACCCACTTACAAACGTGGAAAGAGCGATGACTTCTCTTTGATGTTCCTAATCCACGTCAACTGTGTATTTATTAATATCAAAAAGCTGGACATGCTACCACATGATTTGACAACTGACAACAAGACTAGGCGTTTGTAAGTTTGCATGTTGCTGCTTGCCAGGAATAAACAGGAACCTCTACTACATTGAATCGTCACCTGCGACGAGAAGTGGGTCCTTTATGATAATCGGAAACGGTCTGCACAATGGTTAAGCAAGGCACAGCCTGCTGGGCAGCATCCTAAGCCACCCCTACACACGAAGAAGATGATGCTCCTTATCTGGTGGTCCACAGCCGGGATAATTCCTCGGAGTTTCTTGGCAAGAGGCCAAACCATCACTGCATAACGTTATTGTGCTGAATTACACCAGATTTACTGGAAATTGCTGCAGAAACAACTGGCTTTGGTCAACAGACATGGTGTTTTCCGCTCCAGGACAACGCTCGCCCTCATGTCGCACAACGAACGATGCTGACACTAAGTGCCTTGGGCTATGAAGCACTGCCTCATCCTGCCGATTTCCTGGACTTGTCTCAGACAGACTATCATCTGTTTTGTCTACTGCATCACTTCCTGTCCAAGAAAAAGTTCACGACAGCCAACGGGCTTCAACGTGCAGTTGATGACTTGTTCGGGTCCCAGCCACAAGACATTTTTCCTTCCGGGGTCATGGCCTTGCAGGACAGATGGCAACTTTGTGTCGATCCCGAGGGGAATTATTTTGCCTAGTTAAGTTGACCTATATACTTTTCCGTTCTCGCCGTCCACGTGGGCTCGTTCTTTGCCGGATATTTCATTTGCACCAACCGAATACACTGAAGTGCCAGAAAAACTGGTACAGACGAGCTTACGCAAAATACATAGCAACGTCACCTATGCGCGTACTAGGTTGCGTCCGCCAGTGCGTATATAAAGTAATATACATCCTTGCCAGCTGTCAGAGCTGTTTTCGGCATGAGAATGACAAGTAATAACGATTTAAGCGATTTTCACCGCGGTGTCATAGTTGGCGCTCGTGAGATGGGCCATAGTATTTCGGAGGTAGAAACGAAGCTCGGGTTTTCACGGACAACCATTGCAAGGGCGTACCGTGAATACAAGAATTCCGCCAAAACCTCCAACCTACGATACCGGTGTGGCCGTAAAAATACATTGGGTGAACGTGCCAATCGTCTGCTGTCAAGAATCCTTTCACGCGATAGGTGTGAAACACTCTCGCAGGTATCATCGGAATTCAATGCTGGAGCCTCAACAAGCATCAGCGTCCGGACTGTGCAACGTACCCTGCACGATATGGGCTTTGGGTAGCCGACGCCCAACTCGAGTCCTCTTGATGGGTGCACGACACATAGCTATGCGCCTCGCTTGGGCACGGCAACACCGCCACTGGACACTTGATGACTGGAAACAAGTAGCCTGGTCTGACGAGTCGCGTTTCCAACTGTATCAGGCAGATGGAAGGATTCGTGTGTGGCGCAAACCTTATGAAGCCATGGATCCCGCCTGTCAACAGGGAACTGTACCGGCTGGTAGGGGGTCCGTAATTGTATGGGGTGTGTTTAGCTGGACTTAACTGGGGCCCCTGGTACGTCTACAAACGTCTGTGACCCGCCAACGCTATGTGTGCATCCTTTCTGACGAGGTACACCCGTTCATGTCCTGCATTCATGCTGATGTGTTGGGCCTGTTCCAATAGGACAATGCACCTCCACACAAGTTTCGGGACGTCATATTATGGTTAGAGGAGCATTCATCTGAGTTTGGGGTGTTGCCATTTCCATCCAAGTCCCCAGATCTGAACGTGATAGAACGCATTTGGGATGCCTTGCAACGCGCTATCGAACACAGGAATCCGAGACCTCGGAATACACATGAATTGTGGAACGCTCTGCAGGAAGTATGGTGTGCATTGCCTACAGCATATTTTTAGAAGCTAGTGGAGTCCATACCCCGTCGTATTTCTGCAGTCCTGCGCTCCCGTGGGGGACCTACCAAGTATTAGACTGGTGTACCTGTTTTTCTGGCACTTCAGTGTATATAAAGCGGCCCAGTTCGATGTCGTCTATCACGCAGCGGTACCATAGTCGCAGGTGAAACAGCTGTTGTGGAGTAATTGTCGACCACGCCAGATTTCAGTGACCTCAAAAAAGGCACGATCATTGGTGCGCTCCTTGAAGGGGCTTTACTAACTAGAACAGTAGAAACAGTAGTATAACACGAGGAATTGTATCTAATATTATGAATACCAATGAAAAAGGATATGGGTTGCCTCCAAACGAGCAAACTATGGACGCCATTCGAAGATTTAAAATAGGGATAGACGAACGTTGGCACGAATTGTATAACAGAAGCGCAAGACCACAACACTGCAAATAACAGCAGGTTGAACACCAATCGAAATGATCCTGTTTCCGTCATAACACTTCGTCGAGAACTCCACCGTGCAGGTATTTATGGCTGTTCTGCATTCCACAACCTCTGATTACCAACATCAATGCAGCAAAACATGTAAGGTGTGCAAAGCACATAAACACTGGGATCCTAAAGACTGGCAACGTGTCATCTGGTCTGGTGAATCGTTCTTCACATTGTTTCCTACCAATGGTAGAGTGCACGTCGGCAAAAACCTGCAGAAGCGTACCAACCCGACTGTTTGATTCCCACAGTGAAGCACGGAGGTGGATTTCTGATGCTATTGGGTGCAATACCATGGCATTTATTACAGCCATTGGTTGTTCTGCAGGGTCGTGTAACATCTGCAATGTACTGATCCTTTTTTGGGGAGCACCTGAACCCACTGTTGTAGGTATGGTTCCTTAATGGACATCTCTGGTTTCAAGTAGATAATACACTCGTGCGTAACGTGTCATGTTGTGGTTTGCAAAGCATAAAAATGAGGTATAACATATTTTAGACCTCAGTATTATTATTGAACGTGTGGGAATATCTGGAGCAAAAGATCAGTCCATCCCACTTTCCACCCGCAACTTCACTGGCACAGTTGAGATATATTTTACAGGAAGAATGGTCCCGAATTCCATTATCGTATATGTATGACTTGTATAAGTCTATTTTTAATCGAACTGCTTTTGTTCTGAAAGCTCGAGCTGGGCATATACATGTAGCTTATAAATAAAAGTTTTCCGCAAACAGTAAGTTTTTACATTATTTTGATAAACCCCTGTACATATAATAGCTCTTTCCCGTTTCATGTTTTTAACTGAATGCGCAACTTCTGCCAGTAGTACCCCCAGGCCTTCCGGGTCATATTGCTCATGCCATTAATAACATAGAACTGGGAAGAACTCCAGAAGAGGATGGAATTTCTATGGTTGTACATGAAGCCAATGGAGAAACAAACTACACTCGCCCAAATTTTCACAAAATGCCTCAAAGAAGGAAAGATTCCTGATGACTGGAACAGTGCATCTTTGATCGTCAGACCCATTGGCCTCCTATCAGTTTTTCACTACATTTTCAGGTAGCATCACTGTAGCATCACTTGAAGGAAAAGTTGGTGGTCCCGGTGGCGCAGTGGTCTAAGCGATGGCCTTTGATCATTCGTCCGAGACGAGTCCGGGTTCGAATCCCGTGTGGAATAGTTGTTGTGTTTGTTTTACGGCGCTGGCTCTTACCCTTCCCTGGAACCAGTGGCCCTAAATTAGGGACGGGTGACTGCTAGCCGATTGATTTGCTTACGGTGGTCGTTAAACTTCCAATAAAAAAGAGGGGGGGATTAGACTTGATTGAACTAAAAGAACAAGCTGAATTCAGGAGCGGCAATTGCACTATTAATCATATAAAAGTACTGACAGAACTAATTGAAAGGAAAAATGAATATTAAATCCTGGCCTTTACTGATTATGAATAGGCTTTTGATTCTGTGAAATCATGAGCAGTTTTGATGTCTTTGAAATCCTGCGGTACTGAAGATGAATACATAACCATCATTAATAACATCAATGAAATGAAAGCACAAAGATTCGACTATCTAAGGATAGAACACTTACAAAATTCGAAACGGAGTGAGACAAGGTGACAGCATATCTCCCAAACTCTTCAATGCCATATTTGCAGAATGGGTTTCAATAATTGAACTGTGAAGACAAGGGGGAAAAGATTAATGTAGATTGTTTAATTCACCCTCGCGTTGCTGACGACGTAGTCACTTTTGGGAGTACCCCCTCAGAGCTAGAGCGCATGATCCAGGAACTTGCTGACAAGAGCAAAGAAGGGGGTTTACAAGTGAACTTACGTTTGGCAAATTCATGTACAATGCTTTTACAAAAACTGAAGATCAAGAAGTTCATAGGGCAAATCTGGATGTGACAGATACTTGCATTTACCTTAAACAACAGATATCAAGCAAAGTCTACATAGAGAAGAAATGCGAAGGTGAGTCAAAAGTTCTTTCCATTTGCAGCTAAAAGGGTGAATGATGTACGACATCCGTACATGCTCACCTCATTCTGCAAAGTGCAGTTGTTTTCTACAGCTTTTCGTCAACGTTCTACCTGAGCCACATTCTCAACGCGGTACCACTCTGCAGGTTTCGAGGACAGAAACTATCTGATGTCCGATTCCACATCCACAAATGAAGCGAAGTGCCTTCCTCGTAGGAAATAGTCCACGGAGTGAAACAGGAAGCATTCGGATGGGGGACAAGTCAGAACTGTATGCAAGATGAGGTAGTATTACAACCCCTTCCAATTCCTATAGTTTTAGGTCGACTATTCTGTATAGGTGTGCCTTGGGAATATTATCCACGGCTGCTTTCTATTGATGAGTGCTGGGCAGCGGCTGTTTGTGTTCGCATAAGGATTCAGTTCGGAGTCTCGATATCTGGCCCAAGTTCCTTGTGTAGGGGACCCTCAGAATTTATCCAAATGCACAGCATGTCTTTCCACTTGAGGTTCTCTCTTTGTGCCACTGGCTGCGCTTCCTGGTGTGTCCACAGCCACTGGTGCCTAGTGGTAGGATAACATAGGATTAAACTTTTCATTCCCTGTGGTGATAGGAAGCTAAAACTTATCGTCCTGTGGATTTGATAGCAATCTTCGATAGAGAGAAGCACTTAGTTTCGCCTTTTTGGGTGCCCATGCATTGGCATGGGGAACCATTCGATGGCACCTGGAGGAAAAACCAAGATTGTGCCGGTGATGAACAAAAATGGATTGGGAAAACACCACTTCAGGTGCCAT
Organism: Macrothele yani; assembly: GCA_039090855.1. Lineage (NCBI taxonomy): Eukaryota > Metazoa > Arthropoda > Arachnida > Araneae > Macrothelidae > Macrothele > Macrothele yani. The sequence continues at coordinate 12,915,103 of CM076996.1, forward strand.
TTGTCGTGTATTGGTTACCGGGATTCGCCATCACAGCTTCGGCCATGGTGTCGGTGTTGGTGATCGATGGACTTCCTGACCTCGACTTGTGTTCGAGAATGAGGTGCGCAGCATTGAAACCCCGGAACTATTTTCGTGCAGTTCTGCAGTCCACTTTTTTCGCCTTCAAGTGCAGAAATCTGTCTCGCTGCTACCGCGTTTAACCCATTTTTCCTATAATGGCGCAGATGCACACAAACAGTGCGCTTATCGACCTCCATATTCTGCTCACCTGATAAAGCAATGTGGCTCCGTGCTAAACACACGTCATTGCCTTTAGTGTTCGACGTCATCGCTGTACGCAGTCGACGGTGGAGCGTGTTTCGCAAAGCAATGGGGGCCTAACATTTTAAGAAGCTTAAAATGGGACAAACTGTTGACTCACACAGGTAAAGAGGCGTACAAAACTTAGTTGGAGAGCATTTGGAAGAAACTGTGCACTTTTCAAGAGCAGTTTACCATTATGTCTCAAAAGGAAAGTGTTTAATCAATGCGTCTTTCCAGTTCTTAAATATAGAGCAGAGCCATTAACCTTAACTGAAAAAAACAGACAACTCAGAAAAACATGGAAAGGTGTATGCTTATTGTAAGGAAGAAAGATGGGAAGAGGAACACATGGATTAGGGAAAGGAAAAAAGTTGATGGCGACATGATCAAAATGAAGGCGCTGAAGTAACAATCGGTTAGGCATATTGCTAGGGGGAAAGGCCGTGCTCGAGCAAGTGAAATGTTAGGTATAATACTAGGGGGCAGGAAAAGACCCAGAACAATACCACGTGGAAGATGGGTGGATGAAATTTGAAATCCTGCTGGAGTGACTTGGAAGAGATAGATTCAGAACAGAAAGTTGTGGAAGATACTTGGGGAGACCTTCATTTAGCAGTAGATTTACAATGGTGATGTTGATGATGATGATATGTGGGAGTATATACTCATCTACCCTATGTTGTTTTGTTTCTCTCTCTCTCCTTACTTTTTTTTTTAAATTGTTTTCGCTCTCGGAGAAGTTGGAATTCTTCTGGAAATATTAGGTTCCGCCGCCCATGAACGTGTTATATCTCTGAAGGAAACAGGGAGTAATGGCAGAAGTTGTTTGAAGGGAAAGAAATTCATATAAAAAAAAGAACCGGCCCGACATATGACCAACGGTTATATTCATGGATTAAGTATCTAAACAGGGTAGACAAAAAAAAAACAAAAAAACGAGGTAAGTGGTCTTAGTCGTCGTGTAAAAAGAAATCGTCCGAAATTTATAATTTAGGGATGTGCAGCTTCTGATTTATTTTTTGATTAGTAGTATCTAATATGCAAGACTTCGTGTAGCCCTTGATAACTATTGATTTGCTGTTTGCTGTTTTAGAAAGCAAACAGAAAACTGATGCGTATTAACAAATAAAAAAGAAGCCGGAAATAAAAAAACCCTACACATCAGCTTTTCACCCCCCCCCCAAAAACCATCACAGTGAGGGTTGTCATTTGGTAGATGTGACGTACCTCCCAGCAGGACGCACACGACATAAAGGCAGATAGGAATCGGAATAATCGTCTGCGTAGCTCAGTTGGTAGAGCGACTTGTTCCGGAATAAGCGGAATCGGGTTCGAATCCCAGCGTAGACTAAAAATGGCGGAGAAATTTACTTCGTTATATGGTTTCACAGGCGATGACGCCGTTCGCCTCTATACGCTTTGGAGTACGATGATTTCTACGTAGCTTTAACTATTGGTCAGAGTGTATTTGCGTCTAACTTTTTGTAGTGTGTTTTCAATCCTCTCTTCTGCGGGTGTTGGCTAGTTCATAGTAATGTTGAGTTTTTCTTCTTTTTTTATTTTCTTATTGTTACTAAACAGCATATTTTGATTTTGGTTGGAAAATATGAATGGCCCAACAAACGATGTGATTTGTGTTCTGGAAGAAATTCCTTTTAAACACAGGAAAGATTATGATAAAAGGGATGTTCTCATATCTGGAAGACCGACACCTATAATAAGTTCAATATCTAAAGATAAGAAGTGCGGCAAATCGTTTTTTAGGTCTTTCAATAAATCATGATACGAGATTTTTCCCTGGCTTTCTGGTAGCTATTACAAGCAAACTCTCTTTTGCTGGCCATGTTTACTTTTGAGCAATAAGAAAAATGTGTGGAATACAACGGGTTATTTTGATCTAAAAAACTTTTCTCGTAGTGCAAAATTGCACGAAAGCTCTAAAGAGCATAGAACTAACCACGTAGGTCTGAAACGAATGGAAAAAAACAAACACTATTTCTGATATGCTCAAAGAAAATGCTGCTCTTCATAAAGTCAAGTTTAATGAAAAGGTCAGACTCAATAGGCTTTTTATGGAACATATAATCGATTTAGTTGTCGTTCTAAGCAAGCAAGAACTGCCTTTTCGAGGACATGATGAATCTATTTCCTCATTAAATAAAGGTAATTTCAAGGAAATGTTCCATTTGTTACTTCGTAGGAGCACTCCAGAATTAAAAGCACATTTTGAAGAAATACGAAGCTTATTTTCTGGACAATCTAAAACGATACAGAATGATTTAATGGAGTGTATTCATGAATATATAAACGAATGTGTTAAAAGCGAAATTAATGAGTCAGAATTTTTTTCAGTGCAAGTTGATGATACAACTGATATTACTCAAAAATCACAGTGTTCAATAATTGTCAGATACATATTGGACTCAAATTGTGAAGTAGTTGAGCGCTTCCTTGGTTTTTATGATATCAGCACTGGCAGGACTGCTGTGGCACTGTATGATCTGCTAGCATCGGTTTTGGAGGAGTTTGATTTTAAATCAAAGTTAGTAGGCCAGTGTTATGATGGTGCAAGCGTTATGGCTGGAGAGTTGAGCGGTCTGCAGAAAAGAGTCAAGCTAGAAGCCCCGCAAGCTTTGTTTACCCACTGTTTCGCCCACCGCCTTAACCTTGTCCTACAACAGGAGTGCAAAAGTATTGTAAAATGTCGCATATACACTGACGGAAAAAAAATCCCAACACCAAGAAGGGGTTGTGTTAGATAAACGACAGTTGGTAGCCGGTGAGAGTACATCTGTAAGATGACGTCTCTGCAAATTTCGCGCTCGGCGTATACGTGTGGCGCTAGTACGCCCCTTGGAACATGGAAAGCAGGTTTGCTGTAAATACGCGCTATAACGTTCGTGAGCGTTAGTTGTCGTTGAGATTCGACGTAGTGTGTTGATGTTAGTCAAGAATGCCTTTAAGAAGACGAAGAAGCCATTATCAACAGCTCACGGAGTTTGAACGAGGTCGTGTAATAGGGCTACGAGAAGGTGGATTTTCTTTCCCTAATATTGCAGAACGACTTAGCAGGAATGTAGCCACTGTGCATGGTTGTTGGCAGCGGTGGTCAAGGGAGGGAAGGTACTGCTTCAAGAAGACCGGGTTCCAGCCGGCCACGTGGCACTACTGAGAGGGAAGACCGCCATGTACGGCGTATGGCCGTGGCGCATCGTACCGCGTCTGCGGCAGCAATTCGAGCTGCAGTTGCCACCACAGTGACACAACGAACTGTTACAAATCGGTTACTTGAAGGACAGCTCCGAGCCAGACGCCCTGTAGCGTGCATTCCACTTACTCCAAACCACTGCCGTTTGCGACGTCAGTGGTGTCAAGCTAGAGCTCATTGGAGGACGGAGTGGAGATCTGTTGTGTTTTATGACGAAAGCCGGTTCTGCCTGGGTGCCAGTGATGGCCGTGTGTTGGTTAGAAGGAGGACAGGTGAGCGCCTGCAACCAACCTGTCTGCGGCCGAGACACACTGGACCTATACCTGGAGTTATGGTCCGGGGAGCATATTCCTATGACAGCAGGAGCACTCTCGTGGTTATCCCACACATCCTGACGGCACAGTTGTACGTCGGTCTGGTGATTCAACCTGTTGTGCTGCCATTCATGAACAGCATTCCAGGAGGTGTTTTCCAACAGGATAACGCTCGCCCGCATACCGCTGTTGTAACCCAACATGCTCTACAGAATGTCGACATGTTGCCGTGGCCTGCTAGATCACCTGATCTTTCACCATTCGAGCACCTATGGGACATCATTGGACAACAACTCCAGCGTCACCCCCAACCAGCATTAACCGTCTCTGTATTGACCGACCAAGTGCAACAGGCATGGAACTCCATCCCACAAACTGACATCCAGCACCTGTACGACACAGTGCATGAACGTTTGCGTGCTTGCATTCAACATTCTGGCGGTTACACCGGTTATTAATGTACCAGCATTTCACATTTAAAATGGCTCTTCTCGCGCTTACATTAAGCTGTGATCTTGAAACCTTAATCGATTAAATATGTTACCTATACAAATGTATTGCCGCCATTTCATTCCTCTACAACTATTTTTTCGTGGTGTTGGGATTTTTTTCCGTCAGTGTATTTCGCAACTGTATCCAGCATGCCCTCATTTTTTCATAAGTCTGCCAAGAGAACCCACGTAGCAGATTCAGTTGTTGGGGAACGGATTCCTCAAATAGCGGAAACACGTTGGGCATCACGTTCGCAAATTTTGCGTTTAATTGTGAGCGAATGGGGCAAACTAAAGAATGTGTTTGAAAACATAATGAATGACCCGGAATCTACGGCAGAATCAATCAACGGAGCCATAGGATATTTGAAAAATTTCACTGATTTCGAATTTGCTTTTTTATCAGTGATTTTTTATGACATTTTTGGAATTACGGATGTACTGTTTGATGTTTTACAAAAAAAGACTTTAGATATCAGTTATTGCCAAAGACAAATTAAACAATGTTGTGAACGAATAAATAAGAAAAGGAATGTAACCACTTACTTGAAACATTTCAGTGAAGCAATTAGTTTGAGTGGAGGTCCTAAATGTCGCCAAAAGAAACATTTCACTGAAGTCACTGAAGAAGAAGTGGAAAACTATTACAAAATTTTGTTTTACGAAATCGTTGACAGCATAATAGTCCAAATAAATACAAGATTTGAAGACATGGGAAAGCTCGAGTTTCTGCAGCTAGTTGACAGCTCAAAATACCATAGTTATTCAGATTCATTTCCATCCAGTGCCCTTAACACTCTCAAAAAAATGTATCCAAACATTTTTACAGACACACAACGACTAAAAAACGAATTAGACTTTTTATATAATGATCACAACTTCAGGGAACTCAGTTTTCAGAAAACCTTGAAAACAATGAAAGAAAACGAGCTGAAATATGTGTTACCAGAAGCCTACAAATTGTTTTCTCTTGTATTTACACTGGCGTCAACAAGTTCTTCTGCTGAAAGGAGTTTTTTCTTGTTTGAAGAGAATTAAGACTTACCTCCGTAATACAACGGCACAAGATCGTTTGTTTTCACTCGCTAAAATTTCAATCGAGAAAGAATTGCTGAACCATCTAATGTCCACTCAACCATTTTATGATCTGATCATAGACAAATTTGCAGCCAAAAAGGATCGCAGAATTGAACTTATTAATAAAACATAAACTGAAAGCATTCTGTTCGAGACCAAAGCAAATTAATATCGTACTCCTCTGTTTTTAATTCCAGGTTTAAATTATTTAATACTTTTTTAAATAGAAATGTGCTTCCTTAGCTTGACTTCTCCTGTACATAGTTATCACGAGCCTGGACTTCAGTTTGTGACCCGTGCTAAATGCACCTTCACTAATATGCCAATCGAACTGACTTTTATTCAAGCTCAAGAAACACTTCGTGAGAAAAAAATTTCTATTCAAATGATTTACTTTGAATTTTTTAAGAAGTGGATCTCCGACTGGCGGTGGGATGTGAGTGACGCATTGACTAGCTAGAGAAACCGCGCAAATTGCGTATTTTCGCTCGTGTATTACATAAAAAGATACTGGTGAAATATTTCTTTCTTTGTTGTAAAATTATCGAATAATTGTTTTCATAAAAATATTGTTGCAAAAGTAGCGTATATTACACACACACACACACATATATATAGAGGTATATGTACATTTTTCCTCTAAAATTTTTGGATTTTTTCGTGAAGAAAGACTCCCCACGCCGTGTTTCATATATTTCTATAATTTTATTCCATTACTGTTGAATAATATTTGTATATAATGGCTAAATGGCATGGGATGAGCCTTTACAGCTGTTTATAACAAGGCGCCGCCTACCCTGGACCAATGGCTTAACGAGACTTCCGAATCTTAGCGGATTTTAAGGATTCAGCCGACTCGAACCCAGGACTTCAAAGATATCCAATGGGTGATACTGCCTTTGACATGAAACTTTTTGAAGGGGGGGGTCTGCACTTCTGCTGTATAACTGTGTATAAGTACATATAACAATTTTTTTGGGTGGAGGCGCGCTTCGACAAATATTTTCCTATTGGTACGTACGCCCATCTTGAATATTAATACAAAACGAAGCTAATTTAATAAAATGAAGAAAATGCAATAAATTATAGTTGTTTTAATAAAAAATTAATAAAGCAACTTCTTTGGCCGCTTTGCTTTACTTTCTCTTCTATTATCAAGAAATTACATTGCTTTCCGAGTTATATAAAAATCAATGAATTTAAATAGGGAAATTATCTATAAAACGTACTTAGAAAAAGCTAACTGTCTCGCCTAATAAGGGGGGGGGTGCAAACCACGACCCCCCCAGGCTACGCCACTGATATATATATATATATTCGTATAACGTTATACGAATTCATATATTTTTCAATAACATATGTTTTACTGTTTTACATTTACATCAATACCGTTCGCCTCACCAGCATTTTACACCACGAGCCGCCACTGAATCATATGAGATTATATATGCACTCTATAACAACAAGAAGGATACACAATGAAAGCTAAAGATGCAAAGATTAATGGTTATTTTGTTGAACAAATCCTTCACTGTAGGGGAAGGCAGCAATAATGCGTAAAAATATGTAAACAAACACTTCAGCAGGTGCACCAACCAGAGTGACTGAACTTTAAAAATTTGTACCATACAAACCAGTGGGCGGAAAAATAAACCACTTGATTTTTTATGAAGATAATTGATCGCTATGATGTTTATGAAGATATACTTAGTAAAATTATATTGAACGGGTCACCGTGTAAATACCTTATTCATGGTCTAAGCAGTGGCGGCTCGTGGTTGGAAACATAGGTGAAGAGGTACAAGAGCAGTATGAAAAGATATATACTGTCTACAATGAAAATCCCTTAATGAGGACTTACTTATTTTTTGTATATTAAATAAATTTTTCTTCCTTTTAAAGCTGCAAATTTGTCGATTATGTCGTCATAAGATGATTAGATGGTTGTTTCTTCGTGATCATCAATAAAATGTCTTCCTGAATAGAAATATTTGCCAGAGAAGCAAGTCTATCTTGGGAACTAGTGTTTCTTGAGCAAGAGTGTATTCTTTTAAGAAAACTTATTTCCAATGGCACACTTGTAGATGGAATTGTTAAACTGAGGAAAACCAATTTATAATCTTCTGTAAAAATGTCTTTGTCTCCGTGAAACACTCGAAGGAGTTCTTGAGTCAATATATTCCTTAATTTTTCATCGGCATATACAAGACTCAGTTCATTTTTAAGGCGCTGGTGTTTAGTAAATATGTTTCCGTAAAAATGTAGATTTTTATGAGCGCGAGTGGGAAAGCATGCATTAAATTACTCGAATTTGGTTGTGTCAGCAAGTCAAACAAATTAAAGTTTCTTACAGTCTTGAAATCTTATATCCATTTTCATAAGAATGTGGTCCAAAATTTCAAAATACAATTGTTTATAATTTTGAAAAATTGTTTCCTGTGTAAGAGCAGCATATTCTTGCGCTTATTTCTGTGATTTTCCTAGCTTTTCCAAACTGTGTTTCAAATAACTCATCGTTCCTTTTATGGCTCAAAATTTCACGAAGTTTTTTGTTTTTTTTTTAATTTGAGTTACACAGTAGTTTATGTTTAGTTATTTTTTCTTCAAAAGTTCGAATAATAGATCGGTGGAGCCAAAAATGTAATTTCGAAAGTGTTCATATCATTCAAAAACCTTTTGGCTAGATGAATTGATTTTTTGTCTGATTATTCGCTATTCGTCAGATATCCGAACACTTTCTTCAATGTATCCCAATCTTCAACAACTACATTTACTAATTTCGAAGTGGAGGACCATCGAGTTTCTGTTATGGTTGGTCTGCATCTTGTGGCTGTTGATAAAAGTGTATAAGACCGCCTCGAAGAATGGTGAACAAACGAAGCAATTCCACTGAGGCTTGCAAAAAGTATTTGACACTTAGAAATTTTAGGAAAACTCTTATGTAATACAAGATTCAAACGATGAACTAAGCATTGAACAAAAACAGCTTGAGAAGCTTTATCTTTGACTTTTTTTTCTGTAGCCCATTTAAGTGTCCAGACATTATACTTGCCCCATTGTAACATTGTCCTATTTATTTGTGTTGGTAATCAGACAGTTCCAAAATTTTGTCTAGCATTTTGTATAAAGCTCCTGAACGTTCTATTTCATTCACATCATGGAAACCCAAAAATCCCTCAACCAATACACCTTCCGAATCAACAATAACAAATTATTTAATTTTTGACGTGATCGTTTATATATTCAGAAATACATTCAATTAATTCATTTTGAATAGTTCTTTATCCTTTCGTATTGATTTTCAATTTCTAAAGAACTTCTTCATATCAACAATGAAAGTAATTCAATGAAATTTCCACGATTTATCGAGCCCATGCTTTCGTCATGGCCATGGAATGCTAGTTCTTGTTTGCTCAAATACAGTATAGACTAAAGCCGCCCCGGTGGCGCAGTGGTCTAAGGCGCTGGCTTCTGATCATTCGTCCGTAAGGGGTCCGGGTTCGAATCCCGGTCAGGCATGGATGTTGTGTTTGTCTTACGGCACTGGCTCTCTCCCTTCCCTGGAACCAGTGACCCTAAATTAGGGACGGGCGACTGCTAATAGCCCATTGAGTTGCTCACGGTGGTCGTTAAATCTCCAATCAAAAAAAAAAAAGATATAGACTAATATTGCATCAATCACTGTATGCAGGAAAAGTCTATTTAAGCGAACGTTTTCGTTAAAATGCGTTTTCAAAAGCTTAGCATTCTTCCTCAGGGCATCGGCAATAGTGTTTTGAATTTTTTCAAAATTCCTTAACAGTAATCCGCATTTCAGGTGTTCGTTAGAATCACGATGTTTATGAAGTGACCGTGTTACGCTTAATAAATCTGAGAATCCGTCTTTATTCCACGCCGAATGTTTATTACTAAAAAGTAAGCAGGGCCAAAAAAAAAATTAACACAGAAGTGCTGCAAATCCATTTATATTCAGTAAACCAACTTGGTCACCAGACCTGTGGAAGTAGAAGGAAGCAAGAACTCCTGACGAAGATCTAGTGTTTAGATCGAAAATTTGAGAGGTAATGTACCTTAATAAATTTATCCTCGATAATTCCCGTTAAATATTTATAATACTGAAAGTAATAAGAGGAACCCATGAAGTCATTAATTACTAGAATTAATATTGTTAGATTCACCGCTCTTCTTGATTTCGTTCTTGGTAACAATTGTCAGTGAATCCGTTGGTCGCCTTTGAAGCAAAATGTATCTTTTATCTTCATCTTTCCACAGAGTAAATGGAGTTTGCAATAAATTACAAACAATGTCGTCCACAGGATGCACACTAAAAACTATTACTATCAGTTAAATTGTACACAAACCTAAAATATCAGTTAAAGCTTCCAACAAATAATTACAAAGCACGTAAGAACAAATTCCTTTCGGAAAATAATGTACCACAGCACCACAAGGAAAAAAAAAAAAAAGGGAGCCGCCCCGGTGGCGCAGTGGTCTAAGGCATTGGCCTCTGATCATTCGTCCGTAAGGGGTCCGGGTTCGAATCCCGGTCAGGCATGGATGTTGTGTTTGTCTTACGGCACTGGCTCTCTCCCTTCCCTGGAACCAGTGACCCTACATTAGGGACGGGCGACTGCTTATAGCCCATTGAGTTGCTCACGGCGGTCGTTAAACCTCCAACCAAAAAAAAAAAAAAAAAAGGAAAAAGGGCTGAGGCTAAATTCACGCTATGCGTGAATTTAGCCCACAGACTAGGTTCACGCTCCTTCTGTGATTGGTCACTGTGATCTCGCAGGCGGGGTCTGGGTGGTTCCTGCTTTGGCACATTAACCAATACCGGTCCCGCTTTAATTCTGACATTTCCAAATTTTTTGTTAAAATGCACGTCGTTAGATGGCGCATTGAGCCTGTTTCTCGCCCAAAAACAAACGGTCGTCACTTATAGACTTGCTTATACTTTTGCGAGCGATGTTATTTGTTAATTAATTTGAACTGAATATTTTTGTGTATAGAATTGAGAAGGTGAATCTGAAGGTAAATTTTTGAAGCAACAGTTCTGCGAAAAAAACTGGAATTGAAAAAATTGAATGAGGAATTAAACATATAGATAATACGATCGGCGGTCGGTTTTCTTTTTATTAGGCGACAATGATAAACTGGTGATACAATAGTACGCTATTCATCACTAGTTTGCATATTCACGTAATTTGTTTAAAAATGACAATAAATTTTATTGCTTTCCACAGATTTTGTAAAGCTTTTACACTTTTTTCTATCAAATTTTTTCGTAATATTTTGCCGTGCATAATAATGTTTCTGAGCACCATAATTGCTTCAATTAATCAGAGCTTACCTGATGAAAAAAAAAAAATCTGATGCAGAAAAATTAGGATTTGAAGCATTTAGCTTCTTTGAAAAATATCTCCTGACGAAATATTCACATTTTTGTTAATTCATAATGAGCAGGAATATCGATAAGAAACATTAAAGTCTTTTATTTAATAAGTTTTAAAAATCAACAGTAAATAAGTTTACACATTGACAAACCCAATATTTGTGTGTGTATGTGATCTCGAGTACATTAAGATCTCATTCTAAAATTCAAGGAATTACCTCCTGCCATTAAAAAATACGTATATTTCCGTATCAATTTGTTAAGTTTAGTCATGAAATTAAAAGGCTATTCGAAACACTTACTGCGAGAAAAAAAGAAAAAAAAAACTCTTTGCTTTCCGCCTAGAAAGAAACTAAAAGTACACAAAAGTTTTAATCGTTTCAGAGCATATCCTTTCAACAAAAATGATAGCTTTGAAATTTACTTCAACAAATTATACAGTCAGTGGTTATTAAAATTTCCAAACATGAAGTGCCAAAGCAATTTAACAAAAAATAAAACATTTCACATCCGAAGACTAAGAAAATTAGAACATTTTATAGTATTCCCGTAATGAATAACAGTCCCTTGCAGTGGCGCACCCAGGAATTTTTGTTGGTGGGGGCTGTATATATAGTTTACATAACAAGAATTTTTGTTGGAGGTGGCTGTATATATATACAGCCACCTTTATATATATCATCATCATTGTCAACCATTATCGATCCACTGCTGGACGAAGGTCTCCCCAAGTTTCCTCCACAACGGTCTGTCTTGTGCAAGTCTCCTCCATGCAACTTCCGCATATTTTCGAATTTCATCCACCCATCTCCCATGTGGTCTTCTTCTGGGTCTTTTCCTGTCCCTTGGAATCCAATCTCCATCGATGGTCTGTCCTTCTGGCAGTATGTCCAGCCCATTGCCATTTCAGGGATTTAACTCTGATCATGATGTCTTCCACTCTTGTCATTTTTCTGATCCACGAGTTCTTATCTCTCCTGGTTACACCAAGCATGCGCCTGTCCATGCTTCTTTGAGTTGTCTGCAGCCTTTGTATGTCTCTTTTACTTAAGGTCCACGTCTCTGCACCATACATAAGCACTGGTAGGATGCATTAATCAAACACTTTTCTTTTAAGACATAATGGCATATTGCTCTTGAAAACTATGCTGTTTCTTCCAAAAGCTCTCCAGGCAAGTTTTGTACGCCGATTAATTTCTTCATCAATGTGACCCTCAATTGATATCTGCTGTACAAGAAAAACGTACGTGTCTGTTATCTCCAGCTTTTCTCCATCAATCGATAAATCTTCATTTCTTGAGAAAGCATTGAACATCACTTTTGTCTTCTGAAAGTTCATTTTTAATCCCACTTCTTTACTCTTGTCGGCAAGTTCCTGAATCATACTCTGCAGCTCTGATGGGGTAGTTGCAAAAATGACTACGTCATCAGCAAAACGAAGGTGGGTTAGATAATCTCCATTAATCTTTATCCCCTTGTTTTCCCAGCTCAGCGACTGAAAGACACCCTCCAATTTGGCATTAAAGAGCTTAAAGGGAGTGAGACAAGGTGACATCATATCGGAGATATGGTGTCACCTTGTCTCACTCCCTTTCCAATCTTTATGTGTGTTGTATTTTGAAACAGCCAAATCTTGGCACTTGCATTTTCATAGATGTTATTAATAATATTAATGTGTGCATCTTCAATACCGCAGGATTTCAGAGCCATTGTAACTGCTGATGGTTTCACCGAATCAAAGGCTATTTCATAATCGATAAAAGCCATGCACAATGGAAGTTGATATTCCCTCGCTCTTTTAATTAGTTCTCTCAGTACGCGGATATGATCTACTGTGCTGTAGCCACTCCTGAATCCAGCTTGTTCTCTCGGTTGAGCCATGTCCAGTGTTACCTTCAAGCGGTGTGAAAAAACTTTAGTGAAGATTTTATAAACCACAGATAGGAAGCTGATAGGTCTGTAGTTCCTGAGATCCTCAATGTCACCTTTTTTATGTAGCAGGATCATTGTAGAGTTGTTCTAATCCTCAGGAATCTTCCCTTCATTAAGGCATCGAGTGAAAATTTATGCGAGTACTGTTTCGATTTCTCCACTTGCTTCTTGTATGATGTCTACAGTAATTCCATCTTCTCCTGGAGCTTTTCCCCACTTCATGTTCTTGATTGCATGAGCAACTTCTGCTGAGAGGACTGGAAGAACTCTGGAACCTTTCACAATGTCTGGAGTACATGTATCATCCCTTTCATATAATTTGGAGTAGAAATCTTTCACTCTTGTCAAAATTCCGCCTCTATTTCTTGTTGCAGAACCATCTTCTTTTCTCAGTGCCATAATCTGTCTTCTTCCCTTACTAAGATGTCCCTTTGCTATATTTAGGCTTTGGTTGTTTTCAATTGCATTCCTCACTAGTTCACAGTTGAATTTCCTTACGTTTTCAGTGATACTTTTTGTACTGTCTTGCAAAGCTCTATATATTCCACTTTGGAAGTCACATCTTCTTTAGTTGTCCTCATCACTCTTCTTTTTTGCATCAACATTTTGGTTTTTCCTGATAATTTGTTCACATGCAACTTGTTCTTAGACCCAGCTAAATTTGTTGCTGTTTCCATAAGAGCTTTGGTTACTATTCTGTTAACTTCAGAAATATCCACTTCTTCCGATGTTAGACATTCTAAAGCAGAGAATCTGTTCCTCATTTCCAACTTGAAGGTATAATGGTGTTTTTTAAGGTTGGTTATGTCAATACATTTTATTTGTCTTATGAGCTTGCCACGTTCGAGTTTAGTGTTGAGGTGCATCTTACATCTCGCCAATCTATGGTCACTACCTATGTTGAACTTGTTTAGCACACTGCAGTCTTCTATGACGAATTTTTTGTTACACATAATAAAATCGATTTCACTTATCGTTCCACTTGGATGTCTCAATGTCCATTTTCTGTGTGGCTTTTTCTTGAAAAAGGAGTTCAAGATGGAAAACCCTTTTGCCTCTGCAAACTCAACGAGAGTATTTCCACTCTGGTTTCTGTTGCCTTGACCGAATTTACCTACTGAAGTTTCATTCTGTTGCTGTTGCCCTATTTTTGCATTAAAATCTCCCATAATTATTTTCCAATTCTGCTTACCTTTATTATTTAGATGACGAATTTCCTCATAAAATTCTTCAATTTCTTCTTCAGGATGACTTGTGGTGGGTGCATAAGCTTGAATAATCTGGGCCTGGTATCTTCTCGAGAGTTGGATAACGAGTCGTGTAGCTCTGTCAGAGGAACTTTTAACTTCTACAACTTTTCCCTTCAGTTTCTTGTTTATTATAAATTCAACACCACTAGTTCTGCCAGTATCTGTCCCACGATAGTAGAAGAGATGTCCACTTTTCAGTTCAATGAGATCTTCTCCTTTTCTCCTTACCTCACTTAGCCCGACGATGTCCCATTGATCCATTGTAGTTCCTCTTCCAATTCAAGAAGCCTTGAATCAGAAGATAGGGAGCGTCCATTATACGTAGCCAAGGTCAGCATAAGATGGCAGCCCAGTCCGGTCCTCCGGGGATTCTTAGTACCCTCTGCCTTCATGTCGCACTGGCCGCTGCCTTGGCTAGGTACATTCCAGCTGCCGGAGACTGAGGGCCAAGAATTAAGTTGTGGAGTCATTTTGGAGGGGTTTGGCCATAACTCAACACGCTGGCCAAGCGGGTTGGTGAGTGTGGGATGGTATTTCTTCTAATCTCGATGGTATAGTTATACCGCTATTGTCGTCAGAGCCGCTTTAGTGGGAACAGGATGCACCACGAGAAGGCGGGGTTGACATTTGTCAAGGAGAGGCTGTGATGTTACGCATCACCTGATCTTACACCCCTATATATATATATATATATATATATATATATGGGGGCGGGGGACCTTACATCCCTATATATATATATATATATATGGGGGCGGGGGATATAAGGTCAGGTGATGCTTAACATCACAGCCTCTCCTTGACAAATGTCAACCCCGCCTTCTCGTGGTACATCCTGTTCCCACTAAAGGGGCTTTGACGACTGCCAATAGCGGTATAACTATACCATTGGGATTAGAGGAAATACTATCCCACACTCACCAACCCGCTTGGCCAGCGTGGTGAGTTATGGCCAAACCCCTCCAAAATGACTCCACAACCTAAATCTTGGCCCTCAGTCTCCGGCAGCTGGAATGTACCTGGCCAAGGCAGCGGCCAGTGCGACATGAAGACAGAGGGTGCTAAGAATCCCCGGAGAACCGGACTAGGCTGCCATCTGATGCTGACCTTGGCTACTGTAACGTATACTCTATATTCACTTTCCTTTTGATTTTACTATCTCTGGTTATTTTATTTTACTATGTAAATTATCTTCTTACTGAACGAAATATTATTTCACCCGATGAATGAGATCTGGCAATGAGTGTAAGTCATGACGTGGTGGTAACCAGTATATATAGGCGCGTTCATCGATAGCTAGGAGAGCGTTGTTGTTTTACGGAGATTTTGTTGTTATAAGGAGAGATTTTGTTGTTATAAGGAGAGATTTTGTTGTATGTGATTAGTGATTCTTCATTATTGTGAAACAAGTTGTGTGTGTGCTTTGGATGATCAAGCGTACCGAATAAAAAAGCTTGTCGTAAGTACGTCTTTCTCAATTCATAGTTTTTGTCAGACCTCTGTCTGGCTGTTAAGTTTATATCATTAGTTTATTACCATTAACAACCAGCGTTAAGACTTTATTCATGTTCTTAATTAACTAGTAACAACAACCATTTGAATTCACTATTTGAAGCTTAGTACAAGTATATCATTCAGTAGCAGAAGCATTATACTTAAGCTCAGTAGGAAAGCTTCATTCATTATAATTAGCTTAGCGGAAAGCAAAATAAAGCTAATTCATTATAATTGGCGCCCGAACTTTTCTCGAACACGAGATCTTGACAATTATCACCCATGTCTTCCTTACCAGAGACAACTTCAATTTTTCACCCTAAGGCAAGTTTCGATGGTGATGGTGTTTGTTTTGACAATTTGCAAGAAGCCTGTGGCTCTAACTTTGATATGAATGATCTACACGTACCCAGGCATTCTTCACATTTTCATAGTGCACCAGCTTCCTATTACTCTGAGTCACGGGTCGTACCTGAGGGAGTTCAATCTTCTCAGCGAAGCAGAATGCTTGCCCATTTCGTGCCGCATGCAGGAACAATTCATTTCAATGGTTTGGAGGGGTCCTTAAAGTTCCTCGAAGATCTGGAAGATCATTTTGATCTATATAATATTCCTGAAGACTGCAAAGTCCAAATCGCCGGCACTTGCTTGCGGGATACCGCTAAGACCTGGTATCGGCAGTGGAGAGTGTCGAACCCGGATTCTCATTATGAGAATTTCCGTGCAGAATTTTTGGAGGTCTTTCCTTTCGGCCTCAGTCGAGCTAGCCTTGCTCAACAGCCTTTTTCTCGCCAGCAAGGACCCAACGACAGCCCTGTTGCATTTGCGTTGGAAACTACACGCTTATATAACCTATGGGATCCACATGCCAGTCATGTTGACATGTTGGATACCCTCGTGCAGCAGCTCGGCCCATTCTTACAAGATTTTCTTGAGGTTCGACACCCTGCCACAATTCATGAATGCCTTCGCCTCATACGCACGTATGAAGAGCGACATGGCAAACATGGTTCAACTCACCCTGCTCGGGCACCCCGCGAGGCTTATTACGAAAACCCTCAGCGGCATAATAGGCATAATAACTTTCAGCGCGAGCATACTCAAGTGCACACCCAAGCTTCATACGTCCCACCACACAGAAGAGTGGCAAACCAACAGCGAGTTTCTGAACAATCTTCGGGATATCGTACAAATGCACAGTATGCTCGACCCCGTTCCAATCCGCAGCATTCGGAACGTTTTCATGCTCAGGGCAATGATTATTTTTCTGCCCGTGCTGAGGGCAGAAGTAATAGATATGAAAATGTCAACAGACACGCGGAGTTCCCGCAGCAGGGTTCACGCAGTTTTCCTCATCGTGAAAATTTTCCCGATACCCGGCAGGGTCGAGGTTTCAGACCACATGATAATCCAACCAGGATTCCTTTAAACTTCCAAAGGAAGTAGACCAAGGGTCGGTCCGGCTTCCTGATACCAAGCATTCTGACCCTAAAACAGTATTAGTGACTGTTCAAACTCCTCAGTTGCCTGATGTCTTCTTGACAATTGAAGATATTATTGTCGAGACAAAGTTCGACACTGGTTCTGAAATATCAGCCCTAAATACAAAGTTTTGCACTGACAATTTTCCTGAAATACTCGTTCATCCTGCGACGCAGTATTTGCGAGGTGCAAATAACGAAATCTTCAGTATAACAGGAACTGTCACATTATCTTTAGGGCTGGGAAAAGCTCGTTTTACGCATTCTTTCCTGCTTATAGACGAGCTACCTGTGAAATGTTTAATGGGTATGGATTTTATTCATACCTTTCAAATAACTTTGAATTTCGTACAACATGTGATTTCCTTTCCGGAACCTGTCGAAATGATTCCTACGGTTCCTGTAGATATAACGAGTTTGTTATTGAGTAACCAATTGAATGAGGGACAACGAAACCAGCTTTCTCTCCTTTTACAGGAAAGCCCTGGTTTATTTTCGGATCAACCTGGTTTCACACAGGTGGTTTATCATGTCATTGACACTGATGGTTCGAAACCAATTGCGACGAAACCTTACCCTTGTGCTCCACATAAAAAACAGGAAATGCAACGTCAAATTTCTGAAATGATTAAGCAGGGCATAATCAGGGAATCAACAAGTGCCTGGGCTGCTCCTGCCTTTTTGGTTCCAAAGAAACAACCCAATGAATTTCGTTTCGTGACAGATTTCCGCAAGCTCAACCAAGTCACAAAAACGGTCAATTATCCACTACCTGTCATGTCACATATTTTAAATGACCTGTCGTCAACCAAATGGATGTCAACCTTGGATTTGGCGAGTGGATATTGGCAGGTGGCAGTACATCCGGACTCTGTCGATAAAACTGGCTTTGTGACTCCTTTTGGGGCTTATGAATACTTACGCATGCCCTTTGGACTAGCTTCTGCACCTGCTACTTTCCAAAAGCTTATGGATACGGTTCTCAGACCTGTCCTGGGTCCCCATGTGCATGTATATTTGGATGATATTATTATTACATCCGAGACTTTTGACGAGCACCTTTCTCTGCTCAAACAGGTGTTCCAACTCGTATACAATGCTGGCTTGACGTTAAAACCTAGTAAATGCCAGATAGCGAGGGACGAGATTGTATATCTGGGGTTGAAAATCACTCCCCACGGCTTATTTACGGATAATGAAAAAATTAGGCCTATTGTTGACTTTCCTCGGCCTAAAACAGCAAAAGAACTATCACGCTTTCTGGGAATGACCGGATGGTATCAGCAGTTCGTCCCCGCTTATGCTACAATATGTGAGCCATTGTATGCTTTAAAACGTAAATACAAGAAGTTTGTTTGGATACCTGAGGCTAACGCTGCTTTTGAAACACTGAAGTCTGCGTTGACTCAGCCTCCGGTGTTGGCTTTCCCGGATCATACTAAGGAATTTGATATTTATACTGACGCATCCGGAGTTGGTCTTGGTTGCGTTTTGTCACAAGCTGGGCATCCAATAGCTTTTGCGTCTCGTACTTTAGCCAAAGCTGAACGCAATTATTCAGCTACGGAACGTGAATGTCTTGCTGTTGTGTATGCGCTGAATAAATTTCAATGTTATCTTAACGAATTGACAGTTAACATAATTACGGATCATTCTGCCCTTCAATATTTGAATTCTGCTAAGCACCTATCTCAAAGACTTATGAAGTGGGCTCTGAAGTTACAAGAGAGCAATATCAAAATTTCATATCAGCCAGGTCATAAGAATCAATTACCGGACGCATTGTCTCGCGTTCCGATTAGTGGGGTCCCCACTGAAGCTACTCCTGGATGTCAGCCTTTACTTCTAATAGCTGATATAACATCCAGAGAGCAGATAATGGCAGAATTAATAAATGATCCAGATTTTGGGGATATCTATAATTTTTTGCTTGCGGGTTCGCCCCACAAAGTGATCCTTCTCTGGCTGGAAGGTCACAGCATTTTGAAGTAATAGAGGGTCTTCTTTACTATACAAAATCTAGGACTACTAGGGCAGAGTTTCGCCCATGTATTCCGCGAACCCTTAGAATGGCCCCTTTAAACGAATTTCATGACAAACCTCTTGCAGGCCATTTAGGTATTCGCAAGACCCGTTGTAAATTGCGGGATGTTGCCTATTGGCCTGGCATGTACCAAAGTGTGCTCGCATACGTTCAATCATGTCACTTGTGTCAGATTAATAATTACCGTAATGTAAGACCGGCCGGTCACTTGAAATCTAGTTCAAGTTCTCATGTATTTGATATTATTTCCATAGATTTATTGGGACCTTATCCTTTATCTGTTAAAAACAAAGCTCGTTACGTGTTAGTATTAACTGATAATTTTTCTAAATGGGTTGAAGTTTTTCCCATTAAAGCCGCTACGGCAGAAGTTATTTGTAATGTATTAGTTAATGAAGTATTCTCTAGATATGGTGCACCTAATAAAGTAGTTTCGGATAATGGTCCTCAATTTATTTCTGACATTTTTGAAAGAATGTGTGCGAGACTACACATTAAACATAATTTTTTTTTTTTTGATTGGAGGTTTAACGACCACCGCGAGCAACTCAATGGGCTATAAGCAGTCGCCCGTCCCTAATTTAGGGTCACTGGTTCCAGGGAAGGGAGAGAGCCAGTGCCGTAAGACAAACACAACATCCATGCCTCACCGGGATTCGAACCCGGACCCCTTACGGACGAATGATCAGAGGCCAACGCCTTAGACCACTGCGCCACCGGGGCGGCAAACATAAATTCATTTCCCCATATCATCCCCAGAGTAATCCTGCGGAACGCGTTAACCGCACGCTAGTGAAAATGATTGCTACATTTGTAATGGATCATCATGAAAGATGGGATGACCATTTGGAGCTTTTTTCGTTCGCCCTCCGCTCGTCTGTCCACGAGTCTACTAAAATTACTCCTGCAGAACTTTTTCTGGGTCGCAAAATTAAAACCCCTTTTGAAAATTTAACGGGGATTATCGACGAACTAAACCAGCGACCAACTCCGCAATCAATACGAATCATGGCAGAAAAAGCTCGTGTTGCAATGCTAGGAGCACAAGCGGCTCAAGCAAGATATTATAATACTAGGCGTAGGGAACCAGATCTTGTCGTTGGAGATCTCACTCTCGTGGAAACGCACTTCCAGTCTTCTGTTTCGCATACTTTGGTGAAGAAATTTGCACCCAGCTACGAAGGTCCATATTGGGTGGCAAATGTGTTTGAAAATAACATTGCTCTTGAAAAACCTGACAATCAATTTCAATACGTACACGTTGATCAGTGTCGCAAGTATCATGAACGAAATATCGATTTCATAATCAACCCTACTCAACCTTCTGTTCCACAGACTCAAGAGTCTATATCTCGCGATCAACCTCCAGAAATTTTGGACGAACCAACAAACATTTTTGAAGAATCTCCAGTGATTTTTTCTTCACCCTCCCCTCCTCCAGACGGGTTTCCAAACACGCAACCTGATTCTCCCATGAGACCAAGGCTCGACTCAAGTTCTTCGAATACTAGTATCGTTCCTTTCCCTCCAACCATTGCCAAGACTATTGCTGCGCCGTTTCCTGATAACTCTGCACCAACGCAGGCTCCTACTTCTTTGAATACCTCGTCAGAAAGTATTCCTATAGGCAAATATAAACATCGCCCTGCACGACCACTGAATTACAGCAGCGACTCAGAGGCTTCGGACATTTCTGATTTATCAGTTATGAACACTAAATTGAATGTTACAAACCGTCCAGAACCACCAAAAGCTGGGCGCAAACGTAACTTGTCTCCCCAATCTGCTTCGCCACAACAGCGACGAAGGCAGAAATCCTTGCATCCGCTCGGGTTTCGCCCCTGGAACCTACGCTCAGGGCAAACAGGGCCGATGCCTGCTGCTACTCTCATGCCACGTGGGCGTAAGCGAAAGCAAACGATGTGGCCGGAGTCACGTCCGTCCAAGAGAATACTGGAAGGACACAACGGGCCCCAGCACAAAGGGACTTCATATCAAAAGTCTGGGGAGCCCGTTCCTATCAGCCGCAAGGATTTCCGGACCGCCAGACTTCGGACGTTCTTGACCGTTCTTCTCAGCCGCAGGGATTTCCGGACAGCCAGACTTCGGCCGTTCCTGATCGACGGACTTCAGACATTCCTGACCGTTCTTCTCAGCCACAGGGATTTCCGGACCGCCAGGCTTCAGACGTTCCTGACCGTTCTTCTCAGCCGCAGGGATTTCCGGACCGCCAGACTTCAGCCGTTCTTGACCGTTCTTCTCCGCCGCAGGGATTTCCGGACCCACAGACTTCAGCCGTTCCGGACCGACGGATTTCCGCCATTCCTGACCGTTCCCGTCAGCCGCCGGGATTTCTTGACCGACAGCAGACCGATGTTCCAGATCCATTAAAGTCCCTGAAGAGATCTAAGCCACCGGATTTTACCAGTCCGATTAGGCCTGGAAAACGTTATCGCACTAGAGTTTTTTATGCGTCCTCGAGATAAGTAAGTTCTCGTGGACAGGTTCTTTTCTTAGTTTGTTGTTTTTCCTGCACGACCAGTTGGCGTGTCAGAATTTCTTTTTTTCGTGTGGGCCTATGCATTCTTTTTTGTGTATATATGTGTGTTTTTTTTTTATATTTCTTCTATGTCCATCTACTAATCCCAATTTTTTTATATATCTATGTGCTTAGGGGTAAAATAATAGAATTGTTACTGTTAGGCAGCTCCAGGTAATTTTCGCTGCTGATACAGTTGGTATGTATTCAACGAATAATGCGAACGTAATTTGAAATTAAAATAATAAAATTGTTACTGTTAGGCAGCTCCAGGCAATCTTCGCTGCTGATACAGTTGGTATGTATTCACCGAATAATGAGAACGTCATTTGAAATTAAAAAAAGTGATTCCTGCTAGGCAGAATAAAAGGAAGGTATGCCGATGCAGGTTTGTTTTGTTCAACAATACAAGTTTCACAGACGAATACAGATTTCTTGATTTTGTCATGCCAAGTTTGATAATGTAAATACTGCTGCCACCAAACAACAAATCAAAAAAGAGGTCGAGAAACGTCAATCAACGAAGTGTAAGACTTACACTCCAAAATTAATAGGTTTTCGGAAAAAAAAAAAAAAGGAAAAAAAAAGAAAAATTAAGGGGGAGATGATGTAACGTATACTCTATATTCACTTTCCTTTTGATTTTACTATCTCTGGTTATTTTATTTTACTATGTAAATTATCTTCTTACTGAACGAAATATTATTTCGCCGCCCCGGTGGCGCAGTGGTCTAAGGCGCTGGCCTCTGATCATTCGTCCGTAAGGGGTCCGGGTTCGAATCCCGGTGAGGCATGGATGTTGTGTTTGTCTTACGGCACTGGCTCTCTCCCTTCCCTGGAACCAGTGACCCTAAATTAGGGACGGGCGACTGCTTATAGCCCATTGAGTTGCTCACGGTGGTCGTTAAACCTCCAATCAAAAAAAAAAAAAAAAAAAAAAAAAAAAAAAGAAATATTATTTCACCCGATGAATGAGATCTGGCAATGAGTGTAAGTCATGACGTGGTGGTAACCAGTATATATAGGCGCGTTCATCGATAGCTAGGAGAGCGTTGTTGTTTTACGGAGATTTTGTTGTTATAAGGAGAGATTTTGTTGTTATAAGGAGAGATTTTGTTGTATGTGATTAGTGATTCTTCATTATTGTGAAACAAGTTGTGTGTGTGCTTTGGACGATCAAGCGTACCGAATAAAAAAGCTTGTCGTAAGTACGTCTTTCTCAATTCATAGTTTTTGTCAGACCTCTGTCTGGCTGTTAGGTTTATATCATTAGTTTATTACCATTAACAACCAGCGTTAAGACTTTATTCATGTTCTTAATTAACTAGTAACAACAACCATTTGAATTCACTATTTGAAGCTTAGTACAAGTATATCATTCAGTAGCAGAAGCATTATACTTAAGCTCAGTAGGAAAGCTTCATTCATTATAATTAGCTTAGCGGAAAGCAAAATAAAGCTAATTCATTATACTACGTAAAATGGACGCTCACTATCTTCTGATTCAAGGCTTCTTGAATTGGAAGAGGAACTACAATGGATCAATGGGACATCGTCGGGCTAAGTGAGGTAAGGAGAAAAGGAGAAGATCTCATTGAACTGAAAAGTGGACATCTCTTCTACTATCGTGGGACAGATACTGGCAGAACCAGAGGTGTTGGACTTATAATAAACAAGAAACTGAAGGAAAAAGTTGTAGAAGTTGAAAGTTCTTCTGACAGAGCTGCACGACTCGTTATCCAACCCTCGAGAAGATACCAGGCCCAGATTATTCAAGTTTATGCACCCACCACAAGTCATAATTGAAAAAATTGAAGAATTTTATGAGGAAATTCGTCATCTAAATAATAAAGGTAAGCAGCATTTGAAGATAATTATGGGAGATTTCAATGCAAAAATAAGGCAACGGGAACAGAATGAAACTTCAGTAGATAAATTAGGTCCCAGCAAAAGAAACCAGCAAGGAAATACTCTCGTTGAGTTTGCAGAGAAAGAAGTGTTTTTCATTTTGAACACCTTTTTCAAGAAAAAGCCACACAGGAAATGGACATTGAGACATCCAAATGGAACGACAAGTGACATTGATTTTATTATGTGTAACAAAAAATTCGTCATAGAAGACTGCAGTGTGCTAAACAAGTTCAACACAGGTAGTGACCATAGATTGGTGAGATGTAAGATGCACCTCAACACTAAACTTGAACGTGGCAAGCTCATAAGACAAACGAAATCTATTGACATAACCAACTTTAAAAAACACCATAATACCTTCAAGTTGGAACTGAAGAACAGATTCTCTGCTTTAGAATGCCTAACATCGGAAGAAGTGGATATTTCTGAAATTACCAGAAAAGTAACCAAAGCTCTTATGGAAACTGCAACAAATTTAGCTGGGTCTAAGAACAAGTTGCATGTGAACAAATTATCAGGAAAAACCAAAATGTTGATGCAAAAAAGAAGAGTGATGAGGACAACTAAAGAAGATGTGACTTCCAAAGTGGAATATATAGAGCTATGCAAGACAGTACAAAAAAGTATCACTGAAGACGTAAGGAAATTCAACTGTGAACTAGTGAGGAAAGCAATTGAAAACAACCAAAGCCTAAAGATAGCAAAGGGACATCTCAATAAGGGAAGAAAACATATTATGGCACTGAGAAGAGAAGATGGTTCTGTAAAGAAATTTTGACAAGAGCGAAAGATTTCTACTCCAAATTATATGAAAGGGATGATACATGTACTCCAGACATCGTGCAAGGTACCAGTACCAGAGTTCTTCCAGTCTTCCCAGCAGAAGTTGCACATGCAATCAAGAACATGAAGCGGGGAAAAGCTCCAGGAGAAGATGGAATTACTGTAGACATCATACAAGAAGCAAGTGGAGAAACCGAAACAGTACTCGCCCAAATTTTCACTCGATGTCTTAATGAAGGGAAGATTCCTGAGGATTGGAACAACGCTACAATGATCCTGCTACATAAAAAAGGTGACATTGAGGATCTCAGGAACTACAGACCTATCAGCCTCCTATCAGTGGTTTATAAAATCTTCACTAAAGTTCTTTCACACCGCTTGAAGGTAACACTGGACATGGCTCAACCGAGAGAACAAGCTGGATTCAGGAGTGGCTACAGCACAATAGATCATATCCACGTACTGAGAGAGCTAATTGACAGAGTGAGGGAATATGAACTTCCATTGTGCATGGCTTTTATCGATTATGGAAAAGCCTTTGATTCGGTGAAACCATCAGCAGTTACAATAGCTCTGAAATCCTGCGGTATTGAAGATGCATACATTAATATTATTAATAACATCTAAGAAAATGCAAGTGCAAAGATTCGGCTGTTTCAAAATACAACACACATAAAGATTGGAAAGGGAGTGAGACAAGGTGACACCATATCTCCGAAGCTCTTTAATGCCACATTGGAAAATGTCTTTCAATCACTGAACTGGGAAAACAAAGGGATAAAGATTAATGGAGATAATCTAACCCACCTTCATGTTGCTGATGACGTACTCAGTTTTGCAACTACCCCATCAGAGCTGCAGAGTATGATCCAGGAACTTGCTGACAAGAGTAAAGAAGTGGGATTAAAATTGAACTTTCAGAAGACAAAAGTGATGTTCAATGCTTTTACAAGAAATGAAGATTTATCGATTGATGGAGAAAAGCTGGAGATAACAGACACGTACGTTTATCTTGGACAGCAGATATCAAGTGAGGATCACATTGATGAAGAAATTAATCGGCGTACAAAACTTGCCTGGAGAGCTTTTGGAAGAAACAGCATAATTTTCAAGAGCAATATGCCATTTGTCTTAAAAGAAAAGTGTTTGATCAATGCATCCTTCCAGTGCTTACGTATGGTGCAGAGACGTTGACCTTAACTAGAAGAGACATACAAAGGCTGCAGACAACTCAAAGAAGCATGGACAGGCGCAGGCTTGGTGTAACCAGGAGAGATAAGAAGAGAAACTCGGGGATCCGAAAAATGACAAGAGTGGAAGACATCATGATCAGAGTTAAATCCCTGAAATGGCAATGGGCTGGACATACTGCCAGAAGAACAGACCATCGATGGACAGCCGAAATTTTAGATTGGATTCCAAGGGACAGGAAAAGACCCAGAAGAAGACCACATGGAAGATGGGTGGATGAAATTCGAAAGTATGCGGGAGTGACATGGAGGAGACTGGCACATGACAGACCGTTGTGGGGAGACCTTCGTCCAGCAGTGGATTGATAATGGTTGACAATGAGGATATATATATAAAGGTGGCTGTATATATATATACAGCCACCTCCAACAAAAATTCTTGTTATGTAAACTATATATACAGCCCCCACCAACAAAAATTCCTGGGTGCGCCACTGCAAGAGACTGTTATTCATTACGGGAATACTATAAAAAGTTCTCATTTTCTTAGTCTTCGGATGTGAAATGTTTTATTTTTTGTTAAATTGCTTTGGCACTTCATGTTTGGAAATTTCAATAGCCATTGACTGTATAATTTGTTGAAGTAAGTATGTAAGCTATCATTTTTGTTGAAAGGATATGCTCTGAAATTATTAAAACTTTAGTGTACTTTTAATTTCTTTTCTAGGAGGAAAGCAAAGAGTTATTTTTTTCCTTTTTTTTCGCAGTAGGTGTTTCGAATAACCTTTTCATTTTATGACTAAACTTAACAAATTGATACGGATGTATACTTTTTTTAATGGCAGGAGATAATTCCTCGAATTTTAAGATGAGATCTTAATGTACTCGAGATCACACACAATTATTGGGTTCGTCAATGTGTAAAACTTATTTATTGTTGATTTTTAAAACTTATTAAATAAAAGACTTTAATGTTTCTTATCGATATTCCTGCTCATTATGAAATAACAAAAATGTGAATATTTCGTCAGGAGATATTTTTCAAAGAAGCTAAATGCTTCAAATCCAAATTTTTCTGCATCAGATTTTTTTTGCTTCAGGTAAGCTCTGATAATGGAAGCAACTGTGATGCTCAGAAACATTATGCATGGCAAATATTACGAAAAAATTGTACAGAAAAAAATTGAAGAGCTTTACAAAATCTGTGGAAAGCAATAAAATTTATTGTCATTTTTAAACAAATTACGTGAATATGCAAACTAGTGATGAATATCGTACTATCGTATCACCAGTTTGTCATTGTCGCCTAATAAAAACAGAACCGACCGCCGATCGTATTATGTATATGTTTAATTCAAATGATCTTCCTCATTCAACTTTTTCCATTCCAGTTTTTTCGTAGAACTGTTGCTTCAAAAATTTACCTTCAGATTCACCTTCTCAATTTTATACACAAAAATATTCAGTTCAAATTAATTAACAAATAACGTCGCTCGCGAAAGTATAAGCAAGTCTATAAGGCCACCTCGGTGGCGCAGTGGTCTAAGGCGTTGGCCTCTGATCATTCGTCCGTAAGGGGTCCGGGTTCGAATCCAGTCAGGCATGGATGTTGTGTTTGTCTTACGGCACTGGCTCTCTCCCTTCCCTGGAACCAGTGACCCTAAATTAGGGACGGGCGACTGCTTATGGCCCATTGAGTTGCTCACGGTGGTCGTTAAACCTCCAATAAAAAAAAAAAAAGTCTATAAGTGAACTGTGACAGTCTGTTTTTGGGCGAGAAACAGGCTCAATCCGCCATCTAACGACGTGAATTTAAAAAAAAAAATTGGAAATGTCAGAATTTAAGCGGGACCGGTATTAGTTAATGCGCCAAAGCAGGAACCGCCCAGACCACGCATGCGAGATCACAGTGACCAATCACAGAAGTAGCGTGAACCTAGCTGTAGGCACTAGCGTCTCGCGACGGAGATATCCACATGTATCGAGTTATCTCATTGGCAGCAATAAAACTGGCACCCACCAATTGGCGACCGGCACTGAAACGGCACTTGTTTACAGACGCTAGTGTTCGTTTACGTCGTCGAAGTCGTGACACAGGTTGTTTACATCTTAGTTAACATTAGTTTCTTCATTGGCGGCTGTCGGTACAAATCGAACAATTTAACCTGTTTGCAGTATACATCCAAATATAAAAATGGTTATTCTTCCACAAACGGGCGCATTCCTCATTTCTCACAGCTAAGACAGTGGAACACTAGAACAGCTCCGCGAGCAATCTACTGTTTTCGATCTGGCAATGCATCTGTTGTTTACATTCGAATGCAAACATTATGGGTGGTTATCTTTGACTTCTGTTCTTATTTTTTTATTCATCATGATGACTAACGTTGGTTTCATAAAAAAAATATTTCGTGTACTAAATGAAAACTATAACTGAGATGTTGAAAAAGAACTAAAAAAAAAATGAACGATCTTACCGCTATATACGTTGGGAGACTGATAAAAAATTATACTTTCGTATTTACAGTAAGTATTTTAATTCGTACTGAGAAATATATAGCAAAAAACAATTAAAGAAGAAAAGCAGCGATATTTATTGCCATTTGTGGTTCCTTATTATTTCAAGGGTGGGTAGCGAACCATATGTTTTACACCATAATATGCATGTTTTTCTATCTCGTACGACATCGTTAACTAGACTATTGCCGCCCCGGTGGCGCAGTGGTCTAAGCGATGGCCTCTGATCATTGGTCCGAACGGGGTCCGGGTTCGAATCCCGGTGAGGCATGGATGTTGTGTTTGTCTTACGGCACTGGCTCTCTCCCTTCCCTGGAACCAGTGACCCTAAATTAGGAACGGGCGACTGCTTATAGCCCATTGAGTTGCTCACGGTGGTCGTTAAACCTCCAATCAAAAAAAAAAAAAAAAAAAAAAAAAAACGAGACTATTGGCAATCTCAGCGGTCCACTCTCCCTCTAGCGGCAAAAGGAAGAACTACTGTAGTACGGGTAACGTTTTTGGCTCAATGCTTGGCTGTTGGTAGATCGCTCATTACGTTCAGTTGTCGTAGTTTGGTGTATTTTTGCATTCATTCTGGAATTAGAGAGTTGTATAATGGAGAATTCCGTGAAGAAGAACAAATCATATTGTTGTGTCCCGCAATGTCGTTCCCAAGGTTTCGGCTATGTTTTTCACAAATTAGTATAAACGTTTGTGCCTTGCGTTTGAAATCCTTCCAGTGAAATGCTACTAACCTAGTAACGTCTTTGAATGAATAATAAACAAGGCAGCATGTTTTTATTGCATAGTACTAATTAAAAAATCCGCATTTCTACATAATCTTGAAAACAAATAATTGCTGTTATCTATATAAATTTAAACTTCATTATGGAACAAGATTTGCAATGTTCTGTCAACAGTCATTGGTTCAAAAACGCAGAACCCAATGATGATCAACAATTACCGATTCACACACACTTTTAGGAACAGAATGTTAAAAATTTACAAATGTTATTGTTGACAGTATTGAAAATGGGTCCTGGGAAACGTCAAGTGAAACGAAATGTCAGCTTTTAATAGTAATCCGGATTAGAACATCCCTGTCGGTATTACTATATCACTTGCCTGAAAATGTAAAAATAAAAATTACCTGTTACAGTAAAGCATTAATGCTACACAGTGCTTACACGTTCCACTTCTGCCCGCTTTACAAGAGCACTCAAATGACTTTGTAGAAATTTCACTGTTACTTGTATCTAAAACACCGTTGATGGAGTGAGGCGACGACGTTATTGCCGTGGACTGAATGCAGTGCGAAACTATGAGAATTTCTCTTCCATCTTCCTTCTTAATTCCACAAGAAATTATATGGCCTACATTAACAATCACTTCCCCTTCTTTAACGCATCTTGAATATTTGGAAGCGTCCACAAATTTCATTATTTTAAGGATTGAAAGCGACAAACCAGCCATTCTAACATTCGACTTTATGGAAACACGTGCGACGTTACCCGTACTAGAGAAGTTTGTTTACGTTTGCGCAGTACAAATTCCATTAAGGCATTATAAAATACAAAGGACCAATTCAACGACATGGACGAACAACTTAATATTTACTGAGCGTTGCCAGTTCGAAAACAGTAGATTGCTCGCGGAGCTGTTCTAATGTTCCGCTGTAAACAACAAGTGCCGTTTCAGTGTCGGTCGCTAATTGGTGGGTGCCGGTTTTATTGCTGCCAATGAGATAACTCGATACATGTTGATATCTCTGTCGCGAGACGCTAGTGCTGTGGGCTATAATCACGCATAGCGTGAATTTAGCCTCAGTCCCCGGGATTGAGGAGAGTGTCTGAGTACCTCCATGGTCTGACTCTGATCATTTATGGTTTGAAGCATAAAGGAAGTAAATTCAAGTCTAGTCAAAATGTCAAATACACAACATCACAGTATGGCGCCTATCATGGCGAAGAAACCGGCAACCCCAACTCAAGTTTTTCCTGATTTGCCTGTAGAGGTTCGTTTTAATAGAGATTACTTGTCATTAACTGGTATCAATAATATAGAATTTCCAGTAAAAGGTTGCTGAATATTTTCTAAGTGATGGAATTTTGTATTAACGATCACCGTTCTGAACCTTTAATTCCATATCCCAAAGAACAGCCCCCCACCCTTCACCACTGCTGCGGTAAATCATTTTTTTTGTTTTTTTATCTTCAATTTCCATTCCAGGCTTTTAAACGAGAGTACTACGTGTTGTTGCTTCACCAGGAGAGCTCGCAGTTGAGCCGTGTAACTGGTGTGGCTCCAACAACCTTCCGTGTGGTCAGAGGCGTAGGTAGGCAGGTGGGCAACTGATTGTCATCTCAACGGTTCAAGTAGTACCTCATACCATTTCGCTCTCTATATATTTAACGCACCATATACATTTCATGTGGAATATTTGTTAGAATAACAATTTTAGATGCTGTAATATGGATTTTTTGTAGTGTACGAAAAAACAAACTATTATTCATAAGGAAATGCATAACTGCCTTTTTTTTTTGTTAGTTATGTCAAAAGATTTTGTATGGTTATTTAATGAGAAGTGATTAGACAGAATTATATAATTTTTAAATATATAACAGGTCAAATGTACATTAACTGTGAAATTTTTTTCTTTTAAAAATATAAGTGGATAATTTTATAGCTACTTATATTATTAAAGGAAGAAGTAAAAGCTGAGATGCCAGCCCTGTGGAGCAGTGATGTAAGTGATGGCTTCTGATCATTTGTACGAAAGGGGTCCAGGATTGAATCCCGGTGAGGCATAGATGTTGTGTTTGTCTTATGACACTGGCTCTCTCCCTTCCCTGGAACCAGTGGCCCTAAATTAGGGACGGGTGACTTCTTATAGCCCATTGGTTGCTCACGGTGGTCGTTAAACCTCCAATAAAAAAAATTAAAAACTTAGAATTCTTGTGTTGCAGTTGTTTCAACTTAGGTGCCAAATGCAGCGTTCAGGTCTATTACAGGAATTAATCAAACTAATTCTGACGATAGAATGGAAGAAATGATTTAAGAACATAACAGGTAACTATTCGGGAACAACTGTATACCATCTGTACAATAAATGTGTTCAATTCATTCTCTGCAGTGGCGGCTCTTGTGACAGAGAATGTACGTGACATGCCCCTGCCCACCTTCCTGAAAACCTAATTAAGACCCCCCACTACCGGACAAAACAGAAATCTAATAAAGAAAAAGTAATAAAGACATTTCCAAATATTTTCCTTAATTATATGCAAATTAATAATAATTAATCATTTGTTTCACCTTTGTAGCATTAGTTAAATTTACCTCTGTTTTAGCATTAGTGGGTAAATTTATATGGAAATTATTTTACAAAATATTTTTATTCATTTCCATATTTTTAGTGGGAAGTATTTTTGTGGTGTCTTTGTTCATTGTACAATTAACAACCACCCTTGCAATTTTATTATTTGCGATTCTTAATGCACTTTTGAAAAGCTTAAATGTGAATTAATTATATATGAATTAACTAAATTACTCTACGTAATATCCCAAAAAGAGTATGAAATGCAAAGAAGTATAAATAATTGCATCTGGATATGCAGCTTCATTTAGTCTGTCCCCAAAAGTCATGAATCATAAAGAGTTTACTCAGGATTTCTTTTTGCTTTTTTACTTGGAACCCTAAGGATTTTACTACAGTTTTTTTCTTCTTAAATCCTTAAGGAAAATGGCTGTTTCAACTAAGGATCTACTGAATTAATCACAGTCACCAATGTTAAAAAAAAAACTATGAAAATTTCACTTCACAGAACAAAAATGGAAGCACACAAACAGTTTAACTGATTAATTGCACAAATATCTTGAGAGCACTGCAATGATCGAATAAGCTTTCCCATTTTTCGGTTAACTACCGCACCCTATTGGAATTGTGGGTAAAATAGAAGCCCTTTGCACTGTCCCTAGTTCTGATAAGAGAAAGAGGGTAAGGTGATCTCACTGCCATTTTATTTGCTGCTCCTGCTCTGAGAAGTTCAGCACATTGGAAGACCCTCGTGGCCTGCTTGAGAAGACCCAAAGGTTGTGGCGTAAGGGACGTGACAAACACTGTTGTGGCTGTGCTGTCCGACACAACATGAAAGACCGAATGGCAAGCAGGAGCTTTGGTTATAGCCCGGCTAAAGTCAGATTTTGTGCTGGCAGAAAAAACATGTACTTTCAGCTACAATAAACAGTATGAATCACAGTTCTAAATTTTTTAATGTGCTACATGAGATTCTTCCGCGGATTCGCGGAATTCTGCTTTTCGTCATCATTTGGGTCATTCTCGAGATCGAGGCAAAACTGAGGAGAAATTTTTGGGGTATTAGTTGGGGCAGGGACTCGTTTCCCCGTCAGGAAATGATATTTCATCTTTT
This sequence comes from Macrothele yani, assembly GCA_039090855.1. Classification (NCBI taxonomy): domain Eukaryota; kingdom Metazoa; phylum Arthropoda; class Arachnida; order Araneae; family Macrothelidae; genus Macrothele; species Macrothele yani. The sequence continues at coordinate 12,947,441 of CM076996.1, forward strand.
AGAACGTTCGAAAACGGAAGTTGAATGGAGAAAAGATTTTTCCTGCTATCGCTATGCCCCTTTTCTCGTGATGTTTATTCTACCCAGTATTGCTGTTTTTATTCCATAAATATTTGTACTTCAGCTTTAAAACTTAGGAAAATTTTCCAAAAACGGAAGTTAAACGGCGCGGAAATTTCTCTTAAATCTTCAGGCATGAGACTGTTTAGTGGATTCGAGGTTTTTCGGCATTTTCATCATTATTTGTGTGGTTCTCGAGATCGATACATAGCTGAACAGAATTGGGGAGCGTCGTTTTCCGTCGGAGGACGGAAGTACGACTTTCGAAATAGGAAGTTAGAGTAAAGATTTCTCCTGTAATCGTAATTATTTTTTCCTGCAATATCCTTTTGCTCAGTATTGTTGTTAAACATCACATTATTGAATAAAAGTGTATTTCAGCTTGAAAATGGAGGGAAAGTTTTTCCGAAAACGGAAGTCAGGCGGTGCGAAGATTTCACCCGTAATCGTTATCTCCCTCCTCCGGTCAATGTTTCCTCTATCTTGTGTTGTTAAATGTTAATAGTTTTTTATTGTGAATAAAGTGATGTGCTCCAGTTTAATATTTACATAAATAAATTATAACGTGAACAATTTTGTCTTGCTCATGCTGTGTTTTATTGGCACTGTTTCGCCGCGCATTCTGATTTTTTACCCAGTCAAGTTCAGCTTTTTTCTTTCTTCATCAGTCTCATGTATGTACAGCTCAGTAGTACATAATCACTAGCCACCACTGATCCTCTCTGAATCCTAAAATTTCTTTTTTGTCTCCTCTGTTTTTATTGTCCTTTTTTAGTAGTGGGGTATGGTTTGTAGATCATACACAGCAAACAGAATTGTGTACTGATATGCCTGTAGTTTACTGGTTACCATGTAACATCCAGAAAACTTGAAAATTACATTTCTCTAGAGTGGGAATTGAATCAACATTTCCCGATTTTTGTTCAAGCATGCTATCCGTTACACTGATCAGGACAATGAAGTTCCAAGGCCGCCCCGGTGGCGCAGTGGTCTAAGGCGCTGGCCTCTGATCATTCGTCCGTAAGGGGTCCGGGTTCAAATCCCGGTCAGGCATGGATGTTGTTTGTCTTACGGCCCTGGCTCTCTCCCTTCCCTGGAACCAGTGACCCTACCTAAATTAGGGACGGGCGACTGCTTATAGCCCATTGAGTTGCTCACGGTGGTCGTTAAACCTCCAATCAAAAAAAAAAAAAATGAAGTTCCAAGCAACTGAAGCTAAGGAATTATAGCTGAGGAATCTAAACGACAACAGATTTCGATATTTTAAATAATCCTATGCTTTGTTGTGGAGTCAGCGACCCTTTCAGATCTAGGGATGGATATGTCAAAAATCATCAAATTGAAAACGTTTGAGTAATTTTAAAGTGTTCTGGTGAGATGATACATGGTGACCAGCTAGAGTTTAAGCTGGCTCAAAAAAGGTTGTAGCAAAAATGCTAAAATGTGGAAAAAAAGTTGTAGCAAAATGCTAAAGAAAGTTAACCATTTTTGTGGCTTGGTAATAACATCAATTTAATCATTCACACTGGTCAACACTTTGGACATCAGTGGGAAACTAAATATTTTAGAAGATACTAACATATTAAAAAAGAAATGTATTGGGTAGTATAAGTTGATATACAGCTAACAGGTAAGCAACAGATAAGGACTTATTTCTAAAATCATGATTAAATAAGTTTAAAATCCAAATTTTATTACTTGCCAGAATACTGCTATTTCTTACTGCAACACACAATTTGCAGTTCAAGTATGGCATTTTATCCTACCAGTTAAATTGCACCCATTTGTAAAGGGAGCACCATTTTTGCACAAGTTGCTCAGAAGGTATAGATTCAGTAGCAGTTTTACTTCTCTTTTTTAATTCACATTCCTTTTCCAGTTGATTTATCAGCAGTGTGTTTGTAATCTTTTTGTTTCTTAACAAGGAATTTATCCATAGTAAAGGCAGCATTTTGGATAAATTCCTATCTAATGTCCTGTCTCTCAATCTCCTATTCTGATTTCTATTTGAAACACAAACAAGATCAAATAGACATCAGAATAGAAGATTGAGAAACAGGACGACACTAGATGGTGGCAGTGATGTTTCACGTAATTGGCATGACGATGGTGAGAATGATAGAGAAGTCAGCAGTGTCGACTTGGTGAACAGTTTGTATGCATGGAGCAGTGACACACCCTTGAGAATGAACACGAATAATGTGTGCTGAAACGCACGAGGACTTCAATGTTTGGATTTCTTGGTGAAAATCCTGAATAAACTGTGTTGTTGGGCATTTAACTTTAGTGTATTCGTTTTTTTCTTTTTGAAGTTGGAGAAACCCCGTCTTTTTACGACTGAACTGTTTACATCTTGTGTCTGCTAATAGTATCATTTACATATAATCTTGGTTCAAAATGTGCCAGTAGCTCATGGTGAGAACTGGATTAAAGCCCATCACCAAGCTGCCATTACAGACCTTTGACGATACAATATTGGACAGACTGATTTTATTTTATTGGATTGGTTGCTCAAGTCTCTGATGGAAGGTAGGACTTTCGCTTTTCGTTATTACGGATTTTAGCTATCATAAGTATTTTAATAACGTCATCAGTTGTGATTCGTGGCAAAGTGACTTTCCCCCCATTTTGGCTACATACTGCCCGAATGATACTTCAGTTCATGAACTCTCTCATAATTACTCAAGTTGCTCCTGATGAACTTGCGTCAGTGAAAGGTGAATGATAATGGTGAAATTTTACCAAATGCTACTAGCCAATAAAGAACTTCTACTGACCGACAAAAGGTAACTAGCTATTTTATCCTCACTTTTAAGGGTTACTTTATATTTGGTTCGTATTTTATTGTTTGTATTACTTGCTCTCAGTTGGACGCCTGATGAATAATAATTATATTGCCGTGGGGTCCGGACATCGTGATTTTTAACAGCCTTGTTTAAAAAACTCGAGGAACAGAAGAATGACGAGATTTTATGATTTCTTGTCACGATTCATTTCATGCAAGAATTCAGTTATTCATAAGCTGCTGTGTTTATGTACAAAATTTTATTTTTCTCCTATTAAAATGACATTTTTTTCTTAAAATTTTCTCAAAAAATAAGGGTGTGCCCTTATATTCCGAAAAATACGGTAATTCTTCTGGGGATTCGCTTCCCATTCATTTCTGGGATATACACATAGTTCTCTTCTCTGAAGGTCTGTATGTCAAAAGAAAATCGGGGAAAAAAAAAAAAAAGAGTACAAAATGGAAGGAGCTGCACAAGAAGTAAACCTGTAGTATAAAAACATGAAAAATTGTTGGTTAAATTTTGATTGTAGCTGATACATGGCAGCACAAGGTTTACTTTTACTTATTCCTTTGTTTGATTCTTTCAAGATGCAGCTTTTACCAGTGTTGTTAGTTTCCCAAGAATATTAAGAAAGAGATCATAAAAGCACAAAATTCTAAAAAATAAACAAAATGTAGTCGTGAAATCCGATATTCATTCTAATGAGTCGTGAAAAGGAACCTTATACTCACACTAAAGGAATTGTAAAGCAGATGTCTAAAAAAAATTTGAATTCTCCATTGGTAGATTTAATTTTCCATGTTTTAGAGCATTGCATCATTGTTCATTGATGTCTAAAGTACTAAGTATTTAACCTTCAAAAATAAAACTGCTTTCCGTTAATGCTGAGAGAAAACACAGCAAGTGATTTTCTTCATTAGTGTAGACATCATAATGTTGAACTGTCTTACCATTGAAATTTTTTGTTACATGACAATGTATATGCATTTACATAGGAGGTAGGATCCAAAAGTTCGGGGACTTGGCGTTTAGTTCCTTACCTTGAATACTTTAAAACACCAATACATAACCACCTTCAAAATAATCACCTTGGATGACGATGCACTTTTACCAGTGCTCATAAAGCTTCCGGAAGCATTGCTGAAAGCCATGTTTTGAAACCCCTTGTAATGTCTCCTGTGTTGCTGTTTTTACCTCATTTGTTGACACAAACTGATTTTGTTTCATCAGTAGAGAAAGGTAAAAATCGCAGGGGGCTAAGTCAGGTGAATAGGTGGGATATGAAAGCACATCCGCCTATTCACATGCTGTGAGAATCAAAAAACACCTCCAGTATGACTTTCTCTTTGCTTTGATCCTGCCTGAATTTCTTTGATTGTGATGAAGACGGTGATTTTCATGTTGAAGAAGCACGCTTTGGCTGAATATCAAACAAGTAGCACCATGTTTTATCACCTGTGGTGATGTTATCCAAAAATGTAGGATCGCTATAGTCTTTGTCAATTAATTCGCCCGATATCCACATCTGTTCATCCTTTCGTTCAGAGGTAAAAGGTGAGGAACAATGTGCTGACACACGTGGTGCATGTTGAGATCCTCCGTTTAAATGCGCTGACATGTGGTCTCCGAGAAGTTAATTGCGTTAGCGATTTCTTCAATGGTTCAGCAGCGATCCTGACGAACACACTGCACCACCATCATAATGTTTTTCTCCCTCCGTGCAGTCACAGGTCGACCACAGTGCTCATCATGTGTGATGGATTCTTGTCCTCTTTGAAACGCCGATACCACTCGTACACCTTTGATCTTGACTATAAGTGCAAATTATTGGGTTGTCGGAAAAGTCACGACGTATTTTAGCCATGTTTTGCAAAGGTCATTTATTGATAGAAAGAACAAAGATCAATCAATGATATAATGCCCGTTTTGTTTGATCTTTTTCCATCTGTCAGTGAGCTGCAGAATGCCTCGTTCGTAGAAGGACTTGTCTTTCGTGGCGAAAAACTGTACAAGGTACTGATTTACAGCCTCATCTGAATTGAACGGTATACCACGCAAAGACTGTTGAAGAGAGCGAAACAAGTAGAAGTCTGACGGCGCAAGGTCAGGCGAGTATGCAGGGTGTGGCAACACATCCCACCCAAGCTCCAATAATTTTTGGCGGGTGATCAAACTTGTGTGTGGTCTCGTGTTGTTGTGATGGAACACAACACCTTTACGATGAATGAGCTCTGGACGTTTCTGGATGATGGATTCGTTCAAACTGTCCAATTGCCGACAGTACACATTCAAATTGATTGTTTGGTTCCGTGGTAGGAGCTGTAAAAACATGACACCTTTAAAATCCCACCACTCTGAGACCAGAACCTTCTGCTGATGAATGTCTGCTTTGGATGTCGTTTGAGGCGAAGCAGCTTGTCGGGATCAAGACCGTTTGCACATCACATTGTTGTACACAATCCACTTTTCGTCACCAGTTATCAGTTACATCAAAAAATGATCATTTTCCTCATGTTTAATGAGCATATCGCAGATGTTTATACGCGCCGTCAATTCAGCTGCTTTGAGTTCATGAGGAACCCACACATCGAGCTTGCTTACGTATCCAAGCTTCTTCAGGTGGTCGTGAACGCTTGAATGATGGATGTGCAATGTGTCTGCAATCTCTTGTGTTGTGTAACGTGGGTTTGACTCGATCAATGCCTTGATTTGGTAGTCATCAACCTCGGTTGGCCTCCCGGACCGAGGAGCATCGTTGAAGTCAAAATCACCAGCATGGAATTTTGCGAATCACTGACGTTCTTGTAGAGCATTATCACTGTACACTTTACGCAATTTTTCACAAGCTTGATGTGCGTTCTTCCCTTTACGGAAGTAAAATATGGCGAAAATGCACAGTTAGGTCTTCCATCTTCAACTTGATGTCAAATCTCCGCATATCAACCAAATCGCTCACTATTTCTTTTAGACTGCAGCTAGAACTGGCACCTGTTGAATGCCATAGCGACAACAGAGCTGCGCATGCCTGTAGTACTTCCAAAACCGCCCAACCGCCATTGGGTGCCAAAATAAGTCGTGACTTTTCCGACAACCCAATAGCACTCGGCGATTAAATTTATTTTAGTGGTCGCCAGTTTGGCCATTTGTTATTTTTAGTGCCAATTTACAAAAGAAAAATAATCCAGAAATAAAGGTAAAAGGAAGTGGAACCAGTCCTAACTTGGGATGGCAGAAAACCTCGATGTTTTTGAACATGAAGTTTTGCTACCAACAATCAATGTTTAAACCTCGATGCTGCAGGAACCTGTTAGTGCGACACTGTAGATTCATCGGCCTGAGCTGTTGTGCTAAAAGTGCGGTGGGCTGAATGATCGGTCCTCGATTTTGACTCTAGTAGTTCTCGAATCAGACAGTAGATATTGGCGTGAATGATCATGTCATTTATTAATCATTTTGTTTTGAAATGAAATCTCCACGAATCATACTATCAAACAACAATAATATTAAAAAAATCATGAGAATATACAATAAGAATCGTATCGTAAGTTCGCGTTCCGGCTGTCCACGCATTTTCGCCGCGTGACGAGAGGAAGACTAATTTTAGCCAAAACGTTTCCTACTACAGTTGAGGATTGTGAGTGAATTGCAGAACGTTACACTGTTGGAAATAACTTTTTCGAGCCTGTTCAAAGTGCAATAACGCGCAACTCGTGGTCCAGTGACAACGTCATGTTTGTCTTTCTTGCGGGCTTTGCCGCGCAGGAGAGCGAAATGTGTTTTATTACTAGAAACTTTTCACATTATTCATTTCTTTTTTCCCAAACAAACCGACACAATTGCAAAACTCAGCGAATTACAAATCCCCCACATCTTTTTCCAAATTCGTGTGTTAGCTGAGGGCCAACTTTATTGACGGCTTGTTCCTCAGTATTTGCAGACGTGCGTTTTGAATCACCTTAGAATAATATCGCACTGTAAGGAAATCTCGAAATTTCTAGCTGGAGTGAGTGTGAAAGTTTGCCAAGTGATAGTGATGATTTTGAATCACTGTAGAATAACGTCAATCAGTAAGGTTATATTCAAAATTAAGGGAGTTATCATTTAATTTTGTCATTTTCTTTTTGCAGAAGAAGTAAAAAAATTTATTTTGAATTTGTAATTTCTATTTCAAAAAAATTATTTCACGTAATTAAAAAAAAATCAGTTATCTGAAATGTAATATATTTATATATATGCAGGGTGCATAGGAAAGTTCCTTTAGCCTGAAGTAACTTGCGAACGGAGAGAAGTACAGTTATGCTAGTGAGATAACGGTATAGTAAAGTGACTACGTCCGATCGAATGCAGCCGATAGCAGCGCCTCTAGTGGCAAAATGCGAAAGAGATGGAGCAAAATTTCCCATTGCAAAGTTGTAGAGCATCAATTAATTAGTACAAAACGACATTTGTGATTTCTTTCATGAATTAACGAAGCATGTACTTGATACTTACAAGCTTTTCTTTGAAGTGACGGAAAGAAACCTGAATTTCACGGATTTTTCTTACACCGGGAAAATTCCGCAATTCCATTTGGGTATTAACGGAAAAACTGCGTTCTCACTTTTTTCCGTATTCAAATGACGAAAAATTTGCGGTAATAGAATCGATTCGTGGGAATACTTGAGGTGTTAAATTAGTTGCTAAATTTCAATCGTCCATCAAAGGATCTGATTTGAAGTTCTGTAGCGAGATCGATATTGTAGATAGCCTATCACATGAATTTTGGTTATTGTGGCGCCGGATATTCTCCTCTCCTTTATTTTGTGCACCAGGCATTATACAGGGTGCATAGGAAAGTCCCTTTAGCCTGGAATAACCTGCGAACAGAGAGAGGTACAGTTATGCAAGTGAGAACGGTATAGTAAAGTGACTACGCCCGATCGAATGCAACCAATAGCAGCGCCCCTAGTGGCGAAATGCGGAAGTTAGCCATTGCAAATCGAAAACAAAACGAGATAGAGCAAAATTTTCAATTACAAAGTTGTAGAGCATCAATTAATTACGAAATATTCAATTCATGAGGCAACCTTAAGGGTTGTCTTATGCTATAAACATGCTTTTGATTAAAAATACATAATATCTAAAGTATTGTTTACCTGATATTGTCAAAGTATTTTGCACGTTGTTGCTCTGTGAGGCACGTGCTCCCGGCCCGAGAGGTCTTTTTGTTACGGGTTTTTGGTTAGTTATAAAAATTTTTTTAGAAATAAAACAATTAGGTTATATATTTTCAGTTCTACATTCATTCATTCTCACAATCAAACGTTTTAAATTTACATTAATTAAAAGATTTTAGTAGAAAGAGTTATACTTATCGGGTCAGGAGACGTCTCACACGGGGTTCATCGTCACCACCAAAACAACATTTATTTCACACGGATAAGATAAATTGCCGCCTGAATGCCCTAAAATGTCCGAAATCGATGTGCGATCTTTTGTGTGAACGTTTGAAAGGAACAGGCATAGGTATGAGCAAATACACACAATTTATTGCATAAATGCGTAGCATACTTATGTCAATACAGTTTGATGTCAGACAAAACAAAAAAGGCAAACTGGCGCACAGTGATAAAAAGTTAATGTCGAGTATGCTTGAAGAGTTTGCCATTGCCCACAATACACATTTGCATCCATGAAAGTAACTCTGCACGCACATTACTCAGCATAGAAGTTGTCACACTATTGCAAACATCTGTAACACGACGACGTAGATCCAGCAGACTTGTAGGCGCTGTTGCATACACCTGATTTTTTATGTAACCCCAGAGGAAGAAATCCAATGGAGTGAAGTCTGGTGATCGTGGAGTCCATTCAACAGCACCACCATGCCCGATAATTCGTTGCCCAAAACAATCTGTGAGAAAGCGTCGCACTGCTGCTGGCTGGTGTGCAGGGGCACCGTCATGTTGGAACCACAAGGAACGTAATGCAGACAGGGGAATGTCATTTAAAAAGTCAGGTATGATATCCTGTAATAGTTGGAGGTATCTCTGTCCGTTGGCATTCGCCGTAAATAAGCACCATCTCGTAATATTGGGAGTAAGTGAAGCTCGCCATTCTCACACAGCGTACGTAGACCTAAACTTCTGATCAGGGTACATCCTGCTACTGGTTTTTATATCGTAGGTACAGTACAACGTCACAATCTGCATTTGCATATGGCTACATTTGCGAAATGTGAATATGCAGATTCGAATCGTAGCGCATCAATTTTGGACATTTTAGGGTATTCAGGCGACAATTTATTTTATCCGTGTGAAACAAATGTCGTTTTGTATTAATTAATTGATGCTCTACAACTTTGTAATTGGAAATTTCGCTCTATCTCTTTTCGTTTTAGATTTGCAATGGCTAACTTCCGCATTTTGTCACTAGGGGCGCTGCTATCGGTTGCATTCGATTGGGCGTAGTCGCTTTACTATACCGTTATCTCACTTGCATAACTGTACCTCTCTCCGTTCGCAAGTTATTTCAGGCTAAAGGGACTTTCCCATGCACCCTGTATAATGCGATTTCTAAGAAAATGGTTTAGCATTTCTGGCATATACACACACATTACATGTAGAACTAAAAGAGCTTAAACCTCAATATTTCAGAAGCCAATACATCGAAAAAACATCAAGGTTTCATTACCGATGTTTGAAACTGGTAAAAAATATTTTCTGCGTGAAGTAAATGAATTTCTTTTTGTTGCATTCTTGTAAAGAGGAAGGGAATATCATATTTTCATGTCGTGAATTGACAGTTTTGGTCGATGTTTCATCGACAAAATAGAGTTCTTTCCCTCAATGCAACAGAAACCTATGCATAAAAAAACATCGAGGTTTCCACCGATTCATCGAGTGTTGTAACAGATATTATTGGTTACTTGATTTAAATTGGTGAGTAATCACCGTTATATTGAGCAGATATTTTATCCACAGATGTGATCATTTACTGCTGCAAATATAAAAGTATGAATTCATCGGCTTATTAACAAAAACATTGAAACATCGAGGTTTTCTGTGATACACGGTAAATTTCCATTGATCCTATCGATGTACTGGGAATGAGTAAACTCGGAGGTAAAAAATATTTACAAAATGGTTTATATTTTGTGTAGTGACTGGCTTCTTTTATGTCCAGATGAAACCATCAATGTAAATAATAGCTGTTACATTAAATTTCCTATTAAACCCCCTCCCCTTTTTTTATTTATTCTGGTGACTTCCTTTTGGGCACTAAGATTTGTTAACTTACCTGCCAGTTTTTTTTTTTTTTTTGCTACTAACTTTTTTGGATTTACCGGCCACTGGCCACTTAGCTAAAATTTCAGTTTGCACCTATAATCTTGACATTGTAGAGTGACCGTACACCTTCAAAACCATTTCTAAGGTCTCTGCGGGGTTCAGACATTTGGGCACATTCCCTTTTAAAGCAATGAAATTGCGCTGTGTTAAAAATTATAGTGTTCCTGTATTTCTCCCTACTTGAGCAAGTGGTGTGCACAAAAAAAAAAAATTCACTTATATCTCATCATTAAGAAATTGAGACATATTTACGATTTTCTGTCTGAAAGACGGGCGGACATTTGGGGACAAATGTTTAAGGGGCCGTATAACAATTGCCGTTTCTTGGCCCAATAGTAAGAGTTTGACCGAGAAAATGTTCGCCGTAAGTTACTTAGGCACTAAATATTTACGGGCATGTGCCTACTCAGCAAACCTGTCGGGGGGGGTTAATACTAAAAGTGTAAAATATGAAACATTTCTCGTACGATCGGGAGATTTTCAGCATTTACAAGCTACAACTCGACAGATTATTTGAGGGCACGTGCCTACTCAGCAAACCTGTCCTGGGGGGTGGGGGTGGTATATGATAATTGTGAAATATGAAGAATTTCTTGTCTGATCGGGAGATTTTCAGCATTTACAAACTACAACTGCAGACATTATCTCAAGGCAAGAACCTACTGAGCAAACCTGTCTGGGAGGGGGGGGGGGGTACTGCCAAAAGTGCAAAATGTGAAGAATTTCTCTTCCGACAGGGAGATTTTCATCATTTATGAACTACAACTCGAGACATTAACTCAGGGCATGTGCTTACTCAGTAAACCCAAAACCCAATGGGGGTGGGGTGGGTGGGTCCATACCAAAAGTGTAAAATATGAAAAAATTTTCTCGTTCAATCGGGAGATTTTCAGCACTACAACTCGACACATTATTTAAAGGCATGTGCTTATTCAGCAAACCTGTCGGGGGGGGGGGGGGGTTGCCAAAAGTGTAAAATATGAAGAATTTCTCTTCCTACCCGGAGATTTTCATCATTCACATGCCTTCAGATAATGTGTCGAGTTGTAGCTGCTAAATGCTGAAAATCTCCCGATCGGACGAGAAATTCATCATATTTTACACTTTTGGTATGCCCCTTCCCCACACACAGGTTTGCTGAGTAGGCACATACCCTCAAATAATGTGTCCAGTTGTAAATGCCAAAAATCTGCCGAGCGGATGAGAAATTCTTCATATTTTACACTTTTGAAACCCCCCCCCCCCCCCCCCGATTGGGTTTGCTGCGTAGGCACACGTGCTCAGAACAGAAAATTTGTCGAGCTGCAGCTTGTAAATACTGAAAATCTCCCGATCGGACGAGAAAGTCTTCATATTTTACACTTTTGGTATCCACCCCCCACCCCCTCACATACACAGGATTGCTGAGTAGGCACATTCCTTCAAATAATGTGTCGAGTTGTAGCTTGTAAATGCCAAAAATCTTCCGATCGGACGAGGAATTTTTCATATTTTACACTTTTGGTATTACCCCCCCCCCTGTCGCCGACAGGTTTCCAGAGAGTGCACATGCGTTGAGAAAATTTGTCGAGTTGCAGCTTGTATATGCTGAAGATCTCCCGATCGGAAGAGAAATGAGAAATTCTTGATATTTTACGCTTTTGGTATCTCCCCCCCCACTAGCTTCCTGAGGCAGCAGACGCCCTCAGGCAATTCGATGACTTGTAGCTTGTAATAGCTGAAAATCTCCCGATCGGACCAGAAATTCTTTTTCATATTTTAGGTTTTAAGCCCCCCCCCCCAAGTTTCCTGGGTTTGCTCATACTCGCAGATAATTTGTTTAGTTACAGTTTATAGAAAAATATTGTAAATAAGAAAATTACGGACATTTTATGGGGGGGGGGGCTGCTAAGAAAAATCCTTACCTCCTTCAAGGCTGTAAAACATTAAAAAAAAGGTTTTGTCTATTTTAGTGTTTTAAATTTATCAAAAATTTGGCTCTCCCCATGGACACCCTTGGTGCTATGTAATCATGAATATGATGTAATCCATATTCATGATTATGAGCTATGTAATCCCGATCCAGGACGACGAAATTGTCAAGTTTTCGGATATTATGCTTGTCATATTTACACCCCAAAAAAACGTATTGTCATCTTCAAAATTTGTGCATTGTAATATTTTTTTAAATTCAATTATAAATGTCGTTTGTCTTACTGGAAACGTTTTCTCCATTCAATTCCCCTCACAGCGAAAAAAAACCCCGGCAATTTTTGTACGGCCCCTCAAGATTTGTGCCCAAAAGTCCGGTGCCCAAATGTCCTAAACTCGTCTCTGCAGCTGTTTTATCCAAACGCTGACAAAATGTAATGTTACAACGTTGCTCTTCAAAAGCCATGTTTCTCACATTGCAGAAGACAGACGATTAACCACAGCAGCAAACGTCTGTGCGTGAATTCCAATCACTTTCCATGGGCCAGATGGAGATGTATTTCAGACACCATTCAGCATTCGAATTACTCAGTGGTCCGCTGGCCATTGGCTAGTAAAAATTCCATTGGACCACTGAAAATTTTGTTACTGGCCTAGATCAGAGTTCGCCAAAATGCATAATTACGTGTCTAGTACGCATCGAAAAGTGTGTTTACGCATTGAAATTTTGCCAATGCATAAAAATACGCATCGAAATTTTGCCGACGTGTAAAAATACAAATTGAGAATTTTAAGCTGAAAAATGTTTATTTCCAAATTTTTATTCGAATTTTGTGTTTCAAACATATGATCAGCAGTATCCTTTCGTTACCTCAGGCCAGATCTCGCGTTGTACATGATCCATAACTGGCCGTGGTTTGCTTGGCGCAACCGGAGCTATGGCGGCGGGTTCCGCCAGCCAGTCAGGGCGTGACCTTCGGTCAGGGAGATATCGTTCCTTACCTTGACGTCATCAGGAGCGCGATCGCATAGGCTACAGCTCGCAAATCTACTGTCATTGCTGCTACAGCTCATACTTGATCAGCTGAGTGAAGTATGCTTTCGCAATCACAATTCCGAAGTGGGTCGTGGAGTCGTGATTTGTACTTCGTCATGACGGTGGTCCGTGGTCGTGGAATCGTGATTTGTAGAGATTGAAGCAACTTTATCAGATACTGTAGTGTTGAATGATGTGTCAAAACAGTGTACTTTAACGTCTTTTTTTTGGCAAGACTTAGTCCAATGGTGTAGCTAAAAGAAACAAAAGGCAGGGGAAGGAAACAATGAAAGCTACAAAAAACTAGTGGCGGAAATACGAAAGCAGCCAACGAACATGGACACTTCACAAAGAATGCGTTGATAAAGACAATGTTTCCTGTGTTACATCGACGTCAAAGTTGGAAATTCATTCTTGTTTTTTACCAAAATGGTACAAAGAATTTCCAGGGATTACTTTCGATGTGCTTGTAGTTTACGTTATTTGTATATTATAAATATACTGTATATATATATATTTAACTAAAAAAAGAAGCAAAATGTCCAAATACATTCAGTAATAATGAAATATTTTTTAATATGAAAAAAACCAGGATTGTTTTTTTATAATTTCCCGGTGTTTTCGCAAGGTTTTTTTTTTTTTTTAATTTCACTCGTTAATTTTTCTAAAATACTCCTCACTTTTAAAAATTACTCCCTAAATTTTTTCAAAGGAGTAAAAATACTCCTTTAAGTTATTTTTTTTTGCGAACTCTGGCCTAGATGGTCAGTAAGCTTTTTTCTCAGTTTGTTTTAGAATTTGCAAGTTCATAAAGAATTGAACCACAGATTTCAAATAATCCAGGTTTCACTATGGCAGTTTTCAGAATTCAAAAACTGAATATCGGAATTGCAAACCATACTTGAATTTTTTGAAAATATTGGACTGTAGGAAACAGAGTTCAGACTCAAAATATTTGGATTAAGACAGGCCACCTTTTTGCCCCAAGTGGTGACTGCAGATTATGGATGGGTCTTTCATATTGTTTTCCAACTGGACTGGAGGTTGAAGAACCATTTATGCTCTGACTTTGCTAAATTGTATTATTGCTGTCCACATGGGAGAACCTCCTCCTGCCTTTCATACTGAAGCAAGGTATTCCATAAAGGTGACTTTTGGTATGTTGCAAAGTGCTTCATAATCAGTGTGCACTATAAGAAATGCACTGATAGTGCATTCATTATATCAGAACCCTTACAATCAAGGTATCGTCCTAGATACTAGCACCACATGCGTACAAAATCTATTAGTATCTGTGCCAGGGTGAAAAATAACTGAAATTTTTTTGGGAGCAATTTTGCTCCTCAAATTTAGCATTGCGGAGCAATCGAGTAATTATGTGGAGCACTTTTGAGACTTATTTTTCTTTTGATTTAAAGTGACTAATAATTTATTATCAAATAAAACTATTACTAGTACCTTTCAGTATCTATCGAATATACTCTAATCAGTAATGAAAAGTAAAATTTAAAAATATTTTAGTAGATATATAAAAAATACAAATTTTCTTTCTATGGATATATGGCAAAATGTTACCAGGCCACACCTTGCAGCAGCTACTTACTGTCACTTGACAGTAAGAGTACTCCTGAACTTGTGGTAACTTCCGGTTCTGCGTCTGTTCTTTTTTTTTTTTTTTCCTGCAAGACTTCACACTTATGCGTCGGGGCTTCTTTTAAAAAATACCTCCACTGCTTGTTCAGAGTGAAACTCGTGTAGTTCTGGTCCTTCCAGCATTATCCGCAATAGATGGTTCAAAGCATCAGAATTCATCCGATTACGGAAATCTGTCTTTATTCTTTTCATCGCAGAAAAGGCTCTTTCGACTTAGCATTGGACACTGGCAATAGTTTCATGATATTTATCATGTGCTTTAGATTTGGGAATTTATTCGCAAACTTTTCTTTCAAACATTTCCATAACTGTTGCTTTGACAGGTGTTGCAGATTTCTTAACCAAAAAGTTTTGAAATGATCCCCGTCCTCTTGAATTTTATCATTGTCAATGTTGTTGGCAGTCAACGACTCATTGAAATGTTCAGATAATACAGTAATTTGATCATCCCCAAAATTTGCAAGAGTAGATTTGTTGGTTGGCCAAAGCTTAGGTTCTAGCAGCTGGGCAGCGTTAAAAACCCGATTTTCGTGCAAGTCACCAAGCCGGGTACGCACGCACTGATGAGTATGATTTAAAAGATATTCACAATTTCATTGAATACATCTACTGTTAAATTACTGCTCAGTTCAATGCCACGAAATTCTATGGTTTTCACTGAATCACAGTCACTGGAATCACAAGCTGATACGGTTGCTAAGTCTTGTAAAATTTTGGACAGGTCGGCCGGAAACTTTTTCTTCATAATTTCGATAGAATCATAGAATTTTTCTAATGCGTTCAAAATACATGGTACATCCATGTCACCCAACTGGAGAGACAGATAAATTTGACAAAGAATATAAAATGTTGCAAAGCAGCAGCAGCAGCAGTCAAGTTACATATTTGATGGACTTAATTTTTCTCAAAATGCCTGTAATCCTGGCTTTTTCTCCTTTGCTTGATGGATCTGCAACCATATTTTCTAGTTGTTGTACAATAACAAAATAATTTTTAATCGGTATGCCAGTGGCTCTATGCATATGTGAAACCCATCGGGTGCCATGGACTTGCAAAGCTAGTATATCTGATACATCTTCATCAAGCATCGTTGAGAGCTCATGGAAGTCTTTAATTCATATGGCACTTTTTTCATAAAAATTATGAATGTCTTCCATCAACTTATGTACCTCTTGAAATTGGCAGCATAAAATCTTTTAGAGGTGGCCCTAAGCAATGACTTAAACAGTGCACTAACACTAAACAAAGACAGTTTTTCTTCAAAAGAGCTGCAACATCCTTTTTCTGTCCCATGTTAACATTTGTTCCGTCAGCTAAAAATCCAATTAATTTATTTTCAAAATTGACTGTTCCAAATTCTGCAATGGACTCTACAATTGCATTTTTGATACAATTAGCATCAGTATTTTTCAGTTCTTTTAATGCCAGAAATGGGAATTTGGTATCTCCTACTTCATTGACATACATGATAAAAATAATTTCATTTCCAGATACACTATGACTAACATCTGTACTGCTTTCAATAAATAAGGTAAAATAGTCTGTCTTACTTAAACCATTACGCAAAACAGTTTCGAAAACATTGGCAATGCACTCCATGAACTGAGCACACATCAAGGACGAATGGTAAGTTTGCCCTACATCAACACCATGGCGTTTCTCTAACTCAACAATTTTAGGTAATTTCGAAACTGGAATTTCCTCTTTGGCAATCATATATGCTCAGGGGTCGATCCAGGTTTTTTAAGATGATACCCAATTTTGTGAAATTTCTCCAATTTTGGTGAAATTTGCTTATTTTTGGGAAACTTGGCATTTTTTAAAAGAGCAGGGCTTGACAAATCCCGGGCGCCTAAAATTTCGGCCGTGGCGCCTAATTTTTGTCCTACTTGAAATTTCGTAATTTGCAGTAAATACTGTAATTTCTGTTGTATAATCCATAGATTATCTATTAAAAAGTTAAAAATTTAGGTACTGCGGACTCCGGTAAAGACCCCCCCCCCCCCCGATGCTGCGCTTAAAAAAGTCTGCGAGGTAATTGTCACAGAAGATGGTGTTATTGGGAAAGTACCGAAAATGCGGTAACAGAAAAAATGTAACATAACAGCAAAATAAAAGTCCGCAAAGAGATTGTAAGGATATATATATATATATATATTTGTACTTAGAAGCATTTTGACATAAAATATCACGCAAGGAAAGCGTTACTATTCACGCGTGTGGAAGCCTATGTGGTGTGAGAATCCGCCACTCTCGGGAATCCGGCAAAGCTATTCCGTAGCATGTAACCATTCTGCAAATCGCATTGCCTAGTTTTGGTGCGCCAATTGTATTAGTTAAGGATTTTTTTTTCTTTCGGTATTCAGGTAAAACATATTCAGAAATAAGACAATGCTATAGACTGACCGCAATTTCAACGGATTTTTGAGTGTAACTACGGTAATGCTGCAACAGCTAGCAATTTTAGTTTTTTTATTTACTTAAAAGTAACACAGAAGTTCTTCAAAATGACAGTTACTTTTTCAATAAGAAGATCATTTCTTTCTTACATCTTTGGATTTTTGAGGTGGTCCTGTGAATCGCAGTTTTCTGTCGGAAATTACTATTCACGATTAACATGGTATGTGCAGATTTATACGACTGTCGTACATGCCAATTGCTAACGAATGTCTGTAGTTTCTACGGATTTCGTTGTCTGACTACGGAACTCACTCTCGAAACTACGGATTCTATGAATTTTCATTTTGTTTAAAAAAACTGGGGGGGGTGATCATTTTCTGTCTGGGGATGGTATTTTGTGTTTCAAAGCTTTCGAAAACAGTAGTTAAATGGAGTAAAAAGAATTTGTCCTAATAATAAATCCCCCCCCCCGATGTTGCGTTTCTGTCTAGTATTGTTAAATATCATTTTATGGCATATATGTTTGTGTATCAGCCTGAAACTATAGGCACAAATTTGCGGATATGGAAGTTAGACGCCACAAAAATTTCCTCCTAATCTGGAGGGTATGAGATTCTTCCGCGAATTCGAGAAATTCCGCCTTTTCGTTATTTTTTCCACTCAGAAGATCGATGCACAAGTAAACAGAATGGGGGAATTCCATCTTTACGAAAGGAAACGGAAAGCCGACAGAGTTCAAATTTTTTCCGTAATCATAATTTCTTTTTTCTTTTATGTTACTTCTGTTCAGTATTTTTAACTATCATTTTACTGCATAAATTTTTGTATTTCAGCTTGAAAATGGGAGAAAATTTTCCAAAACCAGAAGTTGGACGGATTTCTCGTAATCGCTATACCCCCCCCCCTCCCGTCGCGATGTTCCGACTCTCCAGTGCTGTTAAATGCCCCCCACCCCATAAGTTTTTGCATTTTATCATGATAAAGGAAGAAGGAAATTCCCGAAAACGGAAGTGTCGAAAATTTGTAAGAATTGATGCATGGTGTTCAAAAGTATTAATATTCCCAAAGTTACACCATTTATCTAAAATAGTTGGATCTTTGATATCATGTGCTCATGGTCCTCTGACTGATGGTGTTTATCAGAGGGCATAAAAAACAAGAAAAGTGATACTGAAGAAGTAGGGAGAGAATATCAGCAGAAAGAAAAATTAAACAGTGGTGCTGTGAAGTTGCAGAGTCAATAAAAGACAAACTGACAATAGTACACATTCTTGCTGTCTGTTTTGATTTTTCACTAGTTAAAATATTCAGCTCCCCCCCCCCTTCTTTGGTCTCATCTTGTCCTTAAACTGCAATTTTTAGGGGCAGTATGATCATATGGTAAGTGGAGGTTCGTGCACTGCGCATTCACTTGCTTGGATTTCTTGTCTCTTAAGCATCGTTGAATTCAGAACTCATCTTACTGATTTTTACTGGTGGAAGTTTGACACCTCGCTGAGGAATCAACTTTGTGTTTCGCACGTGTTAAGTTTGTTTCATTCGAGTCCTTGTTTGTTGTAACGCTTTGTTGAGGCGCTTATTTGATTTTTACAAAGAGTTTTGCACGTGTTAAGTTACACGTGTTTCGCACGTGTTAAGTTTGTTTCATTCGAGTCCTTGTTTGTTGTAACGCTTTGTTGAGGCGCTTATTTGATTTTTACAAAGAGTTTCGCACGTGTTAAGTTTGTTTCATTCGAGTCCTTGTTTGTTGTAACGCTTTGTTGAGGCGCTTATTTGATTTTTACAAAGAGATGGATCATTTGGTAAAATAATTCATGTATGCCACTCAATACTAATCATTAGTAACAAGGCTGTTGCCCAGTGGTGGCTCGTGCTAAGCTGAGATGGAGGGCTGCATCTCAATTTTGTAGATATCACAATACCACTTTGAAAACTAAGTTACTGAGCCTGTGCTGATGCTTTCCGTTTAATAATATATATATATATATATATGCTTTTTTTTTACAAGAAATTAATATTTATATTTTATATTTAGCGATTGATAGGGAAAAAGTAGTGGTGTCGATTCCCAAATTAGGCAACAGATATTAAGCGATTGCCACATTTATGAAGAAAATAATCGACCTATAAAACTTCGTTGGTTGCATTATTTTTTAGAAACTGATTAATCAGTGCATCCTTCCAGTTCTTCCGCATGGAGCACAGGCATGGACCTCAACTTAAAATAGACATACAGACAACTGAAAGAAGCATGTAGAGATGCATGTTTGATGTTACCAGGAAAGATACAAATGGGAACTCGTGGATTCGGAAAATGACAAGAGTGGAAGACATGGTCAGAATTCCTGAAATTGCAATGGTATGGACATATTGCTAGAAGAAAGAGCCACTGACGGAGAGTTGAAATATTGAACTGGATAGCAAGGGAAAAAACAATAACCAGAAGATGACAAGAGGGCGATGGGTGCATGAAATTTGAAAGCATGTAAGAATCTGCCTCAAGGCAGACTATTGTGGAAGAAGAAACTTGGAGACTCTCATCCAGGAGACATCATATATATACACTATCTACCAAAAAGTAATTGGACACCCCTGCAATCGACGATATCTGCGGTCCTGATACACGTCACCGCCGCCGCCATTAAATATAGTGTGGGAAACAAGAACGCAACCAGTCGCGTGCAAGATGCCACGCAGTTCGGAGCTCTCTGATTTCGAGAAAGGTGTAATCGTCGGGTATCACAGAAATGGCCGATCCATACGTGACATATCCAGCGAGTTGAAGTACCCAAAATCGACAGTGGCCTACGTGATTGGCAAGTGGAAGATGAGAGGTGACTGGCGGAATGTGCCCCGACCCGGCAGACCCACAGAACTGGGAGTTAGAGACCGACAGGTGCTGGCCAAAGAAATTCGGAAGAACCGCACCAAATCAATGGGCCACATCCGCGAGGAGTTTCAACAGACATCCGGGAGTGTTCTTTTGATGAATACCATCCGTAAGGAAGCCCATCTGCTCGGTTATCATAGACGTGCTGCCACCCACAAGCCTTTGATCACCAAGTCCAATAGTGCTGCTCGGCTAACGTGGTGCAAAGAACATCGACAGTGGACCGTTTAACAGTGGAAACAGGTTCTCTGGAGCGACGAATCAAGGTTCACCCTCTACCGTTCGGATGGCAGGGTCTGGGTTTGGCGTCTGCCTGAAGAACGCCTCCTGCCGAAATGTATTTTGCCAACTGTGAAGTTCTGTGGCGGTGGAATTATGCTATGGGGGTGTTTCTCCTGGTATGGCACGGGACCCTTGGTCGCAATTCCTGGTAGACTCAACGCCAAGACCTACTGCACCATTTTGGATGACCATGCGCTTCCTACGTTGTGGCAGTTTTACGGGGTGGACCCATGTTACTTTCAGGATGACAATGCCACCTATCATGTCGCGAGGTCCAACATGGCTTGGTAGGGTGATAATGGGGTTTATCAAATGGACTGGCCTGCGCAGAGCCCGGACCTTAACCCTATCGAGCACCTATGGGACGAGTTTGAGTGTCTACTTAAGGGGTGCCCCCCACCGTCCGAAATCGGTGAAGGAACTGACCTGTCTTTTCCAAGCCGAGTGGAAGAAAATACTGCTAGCCGTCGTACAACGCCTGGTTGAGAGTATGGCCCGGAGGGTCGCAGCTGTAATCGCAGCTCGTGGAGGCTCCACCAACTATTGAAGGTGAATAAACTTCGTTTTCCTTTGTTATCACAGGTGTCCAATTACTTGTTTGTAGATAGTGTATATATATCATTATCATCATTGTCAACCATTATCGATCCACTGCTGGACGAAGGCCTGCCGAAGTTTTCTCCACAAAGGTCTGTCTTGTACCAGTCTCCATGTCACTCCCGCATACTCTCAAATTTCATCCACCCATCGCCCATGTGGTCTTCTTCTGGGTCTTTTCCTGTCCATTGGAATCCAATCTAAAATTTCGGCTGTCCATCGATGGTCTGTCCTTCTGGCAGTATGTCCATCCCATTGCCATTTCAGGGATTTACCTCTGATCATGATGTCTTCCACTCTTGTCATTTTTCGGATCCCCAAGTTCCTCTTCTTATCTCTCCTGGTTACACCAAGCATGCATCTCTCCATGCTGCTTTGAGTTGTCTGCAGCCTTTGTATGTCTCTTCTAGTTAAGGTCCGCGTCTCTGCACCATACGCAAGCACTGGAAGGATGCATTGATCAAACACTTTTCTTTTAAGACATAAGGGCATATTGCTCTTGAAAATTATGCTGTTTCTTCCAAAAGCTCTCCAGGCAAGTTTTGTACGCCGATTAATTTCTTCATCAATGTGACCCTCACTTGATATCTGCTGTCCAAGATAAACGTACGTGTCTGTTATCTCCAGCTTTTCTCCATCAATCGATAAATCTTCATTTCTTGTAAAAGCATTGAACATCACTTTTGTCTTCTGAAAGTTCAATTTTAATCCCACTTCTTTACTCTTGTCAGCAAGTTCCTGGAACATACTCTGCAGCTCTGATGGGGTAGTTGCAAAAATGACTACGTCATCAGCAAAATGAAGGTGGGTTAGATAATCTCCATTAATCTTTATCCCTTTGTTTTCCCAGTTCAGTGATTGAAAGACATTTTCCAATGTGGCATTAAAGAGCTTCAGAGATATGGTGTCACCTTGTCTCGCTCCCTTTCCAATTTTTATGTGTGTTGTATTTTCAAACAGCCGAATCTTTGCACTTGCATTTTCTTAGATGTTATTAATAATATTAATGTATGCATCTTCAATATTGAAGGATTTCAGAGCCATTGTAACTGCTGATGATTTCACCGAATCAAAGGCTTTTTCATAATCCATAAAAGCCATGCACAATGGAAGTTCATATTCCCTCGCTCTGTCAATTAGTTCTCTCAGTACGTGGATATGATCTATTGTGCTGTAGCCACTCCTGAATCCAGCTTGTTCTCTCGGTTGAGCCATGTCCAGTGTTACCTTCAAGCGGTGTGAAAGAACTTTAGTGAAGATTTTATAAACCACTGATAGGAGGCTGATAGGTCTGTAGTTCCCGAGATCATCAATGTCACCTTTTTTATGTAGCAGGATCATTGTAGCGTTGTTCTAATCCTCAGGAATCTTCCCTTCATTAAGGCATCGAGTGAAAATTTGGGCGAGTACTGTTTTGATTTCTCCACTTGCTTCTTGTATGATGTCTACAGTAATTCCATCTTCTCCTGGAGCTTTTCCCCGTTTCATGTTCTTGATTGCATGTGCAACTTCTGCTGGGAGGACTGGAAGAACTCTGGTACCGGTACCTTTCATGATGTCTGGAGTACATGTATCATCCCTTTCATATAATTTGGAGTAGAAATCTTTCAGTCTTGTCAAAATTTCACCTCTATTTCTTGTTACAGAACCATCTTCTTTTCTCAGTGCCATAATTAGTTTTCTTCCCTTACTGAGATGTCCCTTTGCTATCTTTAGGCTTTGGTTGTTTTCAGTTGCTTTCCTTACTAGTTCAGAGTTGAATTTCTTTAAGTCTTCAGTGATACTTTTTCGTACTGTCTTGGAAAGCTCTATATATTCCACTTTGGAAGTCACATCTTCTTTAGTTTTCCTCATCTCTCTTTTTTTTTGCATCAACATTTTGGGTTTTCCTGATAATTTGTTCACATGCAACTTGTTCTTAGACCCAGCTAATTTTGTTGCTGTTTCCATAAGAGCTTTGATTACTTTTCTGTTAACTTCAGAAATATCCACTTCTTCCGATGTTAGGCCTTCTAAAGCAGAGAATCTGTTCTTCAGTTCCAACTTGAAGGTATTATGGTGTTTTTTAAGGTTGGTTATGTCAATACATCTTGTTTGTCTTATGAGCTTGCCACGTTCGAGTTTAGTGTTGAGGTGCATCTTACATCTCGCCAATCTATGGTCACTACCTGTGTTGAACTTGTTTAGCACACTGCAGTCTTCTATGATGAATTTTTTGTTACACATAATAAAATCAATTTCACTTGTCATCCCATTTGGATGTCTCCATGTCCATTTCCTGTGTGGCTTTTTCTTGAAGGAGTTCAAGATGAAAAACCCTTCTGCCTCTGCAAACTCAACGAGAGTATTTCCACGCTGGTTTCTGTTGCCGTGACCGAATTTACCTACTGAAGTTTCATTCTGTTGCCGTTGCCCTATTTTTGCATTGAAATCTCCCATAATTATCTTCAAGTGCTGCTTACCTTTATTATTTAGATGACGAATTTCCTCATAAAGTCCTTCAATTTCTTCTTCAGGATGAATTGTGGTGGGTGCATAAGTTTGAATAATCTGAACCTTGTATCTTCTCGAGAGTTGGATAACGAGTCGTGCAGCTCTGTCAGAGGAACTTTCAACTTCTACAACTTTATCCTTCAGTTTCTTGTTTATTATAAATCCAACACCACTAGTTCTGCCAGTATCTGTCCCACGATAGTAGAAGAGATGTCCACTTTTCAGTTCAGTGAGATCTTCTCCTTTTCTCCTTACCTCACTTAGCCCGATGATGTCCCACTTGATCCTTTGTAGTTCTTCTTCCAATTGAAGAAGCCTTGAATCAGAAGATAGGGGGGCGTCCATTATGCGTAGCCAAGGTCAGCATCAGATGGCAGCCTAGTCCGGTCCTCCGGGGATTCTTAGCACCCTCTGCCTTGATACCGACCACTGCAACTTGCACGGCAATGAAAAATATTTTGTGGAATTTTGAAGGGTCTGCCAGAATTGCGCGATGAGTTGTTATTGCGATACTCACATAAATAAGTTATGCCACAAATATGGAATTCAGATGGGAAACAAAGTACTGACGGTCAAAGATATGATGATTAATAATACAGAAAAAAGCAGTATCTTGGAAAAAGCTGGTGTTTATGAAATACCAATAACAGGCATCCCACCAATATCGTACATAGCGGCATTATAACTCACGTGCTACGAAATTTAGAAAAAAAAAAAAAAAATCTTGCTCATAATCCACGCGGCGAGAATAAAAATTCTTACGCGTTATTTTCGGTGGCGTATCGTAGAATTTAGAAAAACGTAATTTTTCCGTCATTTAACCACGTCGACCTATCCGCAGACGTTGAAATTCAGAAATAAAATATCGGCACCTGTCATGTGATATTGATCTTGTAGCATAATTTCCAACAGAAAAGTCATGATTCATACGATGACCAAAAGTCCAAAGATGTACGAAAGAAGTTATCTTATATAAAAAAAGTAACTGTCATTTTAAAGTACTTTTATGTTATTTTCAGATGGAAAAAATAACGAAAATTCCTCGTTTTTTTTCAGCATTACCATTGTTTATTAGTTAGACCTAAAAATCCGTAGGATTTTGCATTTCTGAAAATATTTCTGTAAAACTGAAGGACGAACAAAAGCTATGACACTAATGTGATTAATCCAACAAATAACTAATGCGATTCTGAAAATGATTACGCTACCGCGACTGCAACAATTGCATGGTGTGGAATAGCTCAGCGAGCTTTCCAGAGCACTTAGCCTGGCCCGCTGCGCTATTCCACACTACTAATTGAGAGCAAAATATTTTCTGTCCAAATGCTCGTAAAAATAAAATAAAATGAAAAAGCCATATTTCCATCTCTTTGCTGCTCTCTAACCTCGTACTACGTAATTTTTTTTTTTTTTTTTTGCTACTGTTAGCGCATTTTCCAACACCACTAGCTAGCTGTCCTTACGCCATACGGAATTTTTAAAAATTAAAGTGCCATAAAATCTTGTTTTGCAGAACTTAACATTTTAACTGATAATTCGTGGATTTATAACGACGAAAGTACGGTATTTACTGCAATAAAAAAACAATAGGCACCAGAATTTTTCAGCCATTATTATTTTTCATAAAACTACGTTCTAGCTGATGGGGGGGGGGGGGCAAGAAAAAAACCCCACTCCAGGTTGTATTAAAAAAAGGAAAGTCATCATCAAAGGTGAAACATTTTTAAGTTCTGATGGAAATGAAATGACTCATTACGCAATATATATACACACTGACGGGGAAAAAAAAATCCCAACACCAAGAAAGGGTTGTGTTAGATAAACGACAGTTGGTAGGCGGTGAGAGTACATCTGTAAGATGACGTCTATGCAAATTTCGCGCTCGGTGCATACGTGTGGCGCTAGTAGCGCCCCTCGGAACATGCAAAGCAGGTTTGCTGTAAATACGCGCTGTAATGTTAGTGAGCGTTAGTTATCGTTGAGATTCGACGTAGGGTGTTGATGTTAGTCAAGAATGCCTTTAAGAAGACGAAGAAGCCATTATCAACAGCTCACGGAGTTTGAACAAGGTCGTGTAATAGGGCTACGAGAAGGTGGATTTTCTTTCCGCCATATTGCAGAACGACTTGGCAGGAATGTAGCCACTGTGCATGGTTGTTGGCAGCGGTGGTCAAGGGAAGGTACTGCCTCAAGAAGACCGGGCTTCGGCCGGCCACGTGGCACTACTGAAAGGGAAGACCGCCGTGTACGGCGTATGGCCGTGGCGCATCGTACCGCGTCTGTGGCAGCAATTCGAGCTGCAGTTGCCACCACAGTGACACAACGAACTGTTACAAATCGGTTACTTGAAGGACAGCTCCGAGCCAGACGCCCTGTAGCGTGCATTCCACTTACTCCAAACCACTGCCGTTTGCAACGTCAGTGGTGTCAAGCTAGAGCTCATTGGAGGACGGAGTGGAGATCTGTTGTGTTTTCTGATGAAAGCCGGTTCTGCCTGGGTGCCAGTGATGGCCGTGTGTTGATTAGGAGGAGGCCAGGTGAGCGCCTGCAACCAACCTGTCTGCGGCCGAGACACACTGGACCTACACCTGGAGTTATGGTCTGGGGAGCAATTTCCTATGACAGCAGGAGCACTCTCGTGGTTATCCCACGCACCCTGACAGCACAGTTGTACGTCGGTCTGGTGATTCAACCTGTTGTGCTGCCATTCATGAAGAGCATTCCAGGGGGTGTTTTCCAACAGGATAACGCTCGCCCGCATACCGCTATTGTAACCTAACTTGCTCTACGGAGTGTTGACATGTAGCCGTGGCCTGCTAGATCACCAGATCTTTCACCAATCGAGCACGTATGGCACATCATTGGACGACAACTCCAGCGTCATTCCCAACCAGCATTAACCGTCCTTGTATTGACCGACCAAGTGCAACAGGCATGGAACTCCATCCCACAAACTGACATCCAGCACCTGTACGACACAATGCATGAACGTTTGCGTGCTTGCATTCAACATTCTGGCGGTTACACCGGTTATTAAAGTACCAGCATTTCACATTTAAAATGGCTCTTTTCGCGCTTATAGTAAGCTGTGATCTTGAAACCTTAATCGATTAAATATGTTAGTTATACTAATGTATTGCCGCCATTTCATTCCTCTACAACTATTTTTTCGTGGTGTTGGGATTTTTTTCCTTCAGTGTATATGAAAAGTTGCTTATATGTCACCGATCGCTCATATAAAGTGCAGTCAGCCGCTCCCTACCATGTTCCTCTCCTCATAATAATAAACACGATTCGCAGAATACCATTTGGTACGTCAAAGTTAAATAAATAAACTTCCCAACTTTCCTCCTTGTGTGCAAGAACTGCAGGAGCCGGACCTTCTGAAGTGATTAGCACAAGGAGGTTCGGTTTCGGGAGATGGAGGCAGAAATCTAAGGTGAGGTGAAACACTCCTAAATCACAGCGAGGGGGGAAGGACAGAGAACCAATCGCGTTCTCCGTAAAAAGATACTCCCACAATCCTTTGGGATTCCTTTCAGCGAGCACGAGCGAGCTTCGCCTAAACCGCCAGTAGCAATGATGCAGTTTTTGATAGGCAGCCGTCGGCGTCCGTTTTACTGAAAACAATATTTTTTTTTGAAATAAAAAGACAATAGTTAAACATAATATTCAAGATGATTCTTACACTAAAATATTTTTTGCTACATTAAAATTTTACGGGAAACGAATATGCCATTAATTTCGAAATATTTCTGTGAAGATACCGTTTGAGCAAAAAATATTTTTGTGAAGATACCGTCCAACGGTATCAAATCCCGCCTGGATCGACCCCTGATTATTGCTATATCAATTAATTTTCCAATTCGAACTTTAGATGCATTGGAAGCAACAATCATTGACTTACCAATAGATGTCTTTTGATAAACATCAGCGAGCGATTTTCTTTCATATTCTGCCTTGGTGACACTGGCACCGTGAATTTCTGATCTGGTGTGCTTTACCACATTGCCCTTTTTAATAATGAATCCAAAAACTCCATCAATAAAAGAAGAATTGAAATTTTGAAATTTTTTTATGCTGTCAACATTCTTCTGACAAAGTTCGCAATAGGCAGGCCGGATGGAGATTTTATCGGCGTCAGCATCATAGCCTAACCAACTACCTTTTGGATCTAATTCCTCCATCCACCTTTTCATGGTTGATATTTATACTTTGGTAGCCATGATTTCAAATAACAAAGAGTAAAACTACAAAACTCCCTTCGCCTTAAAATTAAGTGACAACCAAACCGAAACAAAAACAGCGATAAGAGCATCTGTCCTTAAATGACGCGTGGTGCAGACAGGCGGGAGCGTGAAATCGATCGTAGACGCTTTGCGGTCGGACGATGACCACCTCGTCATCGCTGCACAGCTAGAGGAAGCTTTTTCCAACTGAAAGCAAACATAAAGTATACGTAAAGTTATAAATACGTGATTTTTTTTTTCACGCGTAAGCAAAATTGTATTTTCGATAAACAACGAGTTTGCTCTATGGATTGAACATTTTAATGGAAATTGACTTATTTTAAACTTTGAATCGTGGTTTTGCGATTCAAATATGAGTTTGCATCAGTAACTTCTATTTTCGCATCGCAGTTTGCGATGCAATACCGCTTATTTTTTTCACTGATCTGTGCCATTCCTGGACCAGTAAAAATGAGTGAACTACCAAATTTTGGTATACACTGGTCAGAAGTTTCTTTTCAAATTTCTACACTGCATAGCATGTTTTGTGTTTTATTTATTAGTACTATTTTCATGTGTACACGCACATTTTCTGTTTTTTTTTTTTTTTGCACGGATCATTGGGTATTTTGGCGGACCAGTGATTTGGAAATTCGAGTGGTCTGCTAGGCCTGTAGAAGATTTATTTCTAATTCTAACACTGCCATTACTTTAACTATATGCTTGCGTTGTCATGGGTAGGGGCTGTCCCGAAACTTTTGGATCCTACTTTGTTGTACGTGTTTAAATAATTACTGCCCATTATTTTTGAAATGTGGCCAACAAATAGGAATGATAATAAAACATTTTTACATCCAGGGAATAGTGCAACATTTAATTAGCAATTACTTATATTAGCCAACATAAAAAAAAAAAAAAAAAAATATAGGAAATCCAGATTTGCCAAATAATATTATAGTGCTAAGTATGTATGAGTGAAGGAGAAATTTGCCAAGTAACTGGGGGTTTAGAATATGTGGTTTTCATAGAACTGTATTTAATTGATAAAAATCGTGAAGCTGAGCTGCGTTCTCAAAAAACAGATGTAACAGCAATTTTACCTGTTGCTTTAAAAACAAAGTTTTGGAATTATGCACAGATTTATAATTATGTATTTGTTGATAATATGATCCAGGCAGCATTTGATGCTGTTGGATGGTATCTTCACAAAAATATTTTAACTGTAATGATACCTTCACAAAAATTATTTTCAGTAAAATTTTATTTTAGAAATGTTTTAGCGTAAGATGCATCTTTGAATACTGTAATGCTTAATTGGTGGCGGGGTATTTAGACTGTTTATTTTGCTGTGAAAGCAAAACAGAGCAGTTGGTGTCAAAAGTTTTTTTTTTTTTTTTTTTTCTTACGTGGCCAGGCAACTGGATTTCTTACTGACATGCCTAGACCTATCATTTTGATGACCCCTGCATCTGGGCAAGAGCATTTTGCAAGTCCTGATGTTCTTTAAAATGAGGGAGGAATCGTGAACTAACCACATTAGCTACCGTGCATGCACAATAACTTCTTTGCTGTAAGAATCCTCCTTCTAATTCTTATTCATCACATGCCTTAAAAAGGTATTAATAATTTGAAGGTCTTTGGGTTAATATGCCATTTACTGCACAGTCAATGAAAAGCAAAAAAGTGCAGAACACTGAAGATATTTGGTGAAAATGCTATTTCATTTAGAAGAAAAGGGAGTCTCTTATGGGTGCTGATTCTTAACACATTTTTGTTTTGTTTTTTATTTTATTCCATTAGCACATAGTGACTGCAAAGTAGATGTTAATCATTGAATGTTACTGAAATACTTTGTTTAGAGGAATGGAAATAGTATAGTTGAAATCCTGTATTTTAAAATGTGTCACAATGTTTTAAATATGAAAATATTTAATATTTGTTGCTGCATTTTTTGTTTATGTGACATTAAATATATTTCTTTTTATGGTTTTCAGCCAATCCAGGCTTCTACAATAATAATAATTCATCCGGGATCAATGTTTTTACGTATTGGTCGCGCTTCTGATACCTTTCCGCAAGTAATTCCCCATGTTATTGCAAGGAGGCACAAAAGCAAGTCAGCACCGAAATATGAAGATAGTCTTTTAGTTCCTGTTTCTAAAATGGTAAACTCATGTTTTGTATCAAAAATGTGCTATCGAAATACAGCTTTTCATGAGTAATGCAAAAGGGATTGTTTTATGTATTTCTATTGTAGTTTGTCCTCTGTTTTGGTGCTTATGCAGGGGTAGCAAAATATTCTGAAATCTGGTAATCAGCTAACTTTTAGTGGCCAGAATCAAAACATTGGAACATTGGGGGGGGGGGTAGTATATATCATAGTCATGTTACATTTCTGTCCAAAAAACAATGTTTTACCCTCAGCCATTAGCTTATCTCTTCCTAAAAAACAAAAACAATACTTACTCATTTTTTTTTCCCCCTGGGGTTTGCAAATTCATGAATTACATGTTCTTCAGTGATGTTTTTTTTCCATTGTGGCCTGGACAATTATTTTGGTCGCCCTGGGCGACCAAGCGACTGCATTTTTCGACCCCTGTGCTTTTGTATTTACTAATGCTGTTCAGGAAAGAAGTGGAACATCTGATTGACAACCAAATACTGGAGCAATTCCATGTCAGATCAATCACCTTCTTCTTGACCTCACCATTTCTGATTTTGATGAAATTTGGTATGAAGCACACATATGACAAGGTAAGTAATTCTGCCAATTTCCAGATTTTTATTTTGAAAATTGTCCAAGATACACACATAATAAAAATCGAAATTTTCGTAAAAAATGACAAACTCGCACACTTATAAATGGCTGTAAATGTTTTCCTAATTGTAGTAGAGTGACAATTCAAACACAGTTGCAAAGCTAAAGGATTGAGCTTTCTATAGATACCATACATGACCTTCTTACAACAGATTAAAGTTTCAAGGTCATCCACTGTGACCTTTGACCTTGAATATCTCAAAACATGCCATCTTAAAAAATTATGAAAAAAATATATTTTATTGCTACAACATTCTTCTACCCATGTGCTAGATATTAGGCTGGCACCGCTATGGCAAGGCAGTGTAGGATTAATAGGAGTGTCATGCTGCACCCTTCTGTATGTAAGGCACAGAGACATACCATGCAATAAATATTTCTTACGTTGAGGATTTGTGTTTATTATACATGAAATGTGTATATATTATAACAGATCAACAGATTTATCAGAAATATGCTATGTGACAGCAATTTTACTTGATAGACACAATTTTCAGCAGTAAATAATGTCAAAAAATCTTTGAGATCAGAGATTGAAACTCCACCCATTTTAGCCAATGGCAGGGCTTTTTCTTAGCCAATGACAAAGCTTCTTATTAGAGCCAATGACAGGGTTTCTTATTAAAGCCAATGGCAAGGTTTCTTATTACACCCAATGAGAAATCTTACTGGTACATCATTTTACATTTGCTGTTATTTCAATTCTGAGCTTGTGAGTGTGTGGTTATCAATTTATCTGTAAAATTGTTAACTGTTTAATTGTTATTTTATTTTATCTTTATTGTTATCTTTATTTAATCAATTTCTTTTTATCAAACTATATTTATCATTTTTTTTGCAGGTGCAGTTTCATTAACCAAAATGGACTTTCAAAGTCAAATTTTTTGTTGCAATCCTCTGGGTAAAAGTGGACACACAAGGTTTAGAAAGAATCTGAGAAAAGTACAGCCTTGGATGGTTCAGAAATGTCCAAATATAACATTAGAACAGAAAATATGTAGTTCATGCAGAAAATCTATCTCTGAAATGCCAGGCCCTTTATGTATAATTGAAACAGATGCAGAGGCAGAACAACCTCGGTTAAGTGAAGATAATTCAGAAGGAGTGGTGAAGAGTGAGATATGGACTGACAGAGACACAACTTTGGATAGTCTGAATGATACGTTACTTTCTCTAGGCAAATCTCCTGTGAAAAAAAAAAAAAGATTAGGTGTTGGACAGTACAGTAAGAAGAAATATCAGAAAATTGGTAAAGTGATAAAAGACTACATAGGTGTTCCAGAATGTGATAATCCTGTGACAGTGTCTGATGAATCGGTCATGATTTCACAGTTGAAAGAAAAATTTCAAGAAACAGACTCTAGCAGTGTTAAAGTCCAAATACTAACAATATTACCTAGAACCTAAAGTATTTGTAAAATTCAGGAAAAATTGGGTGTAACATATTACATGGCACGAAAGTCTAAAAATCTTGTGGAAGAGCAGGGTATTTTAGCAACTCCAAATCCTAGGCCTGGGAAAACTTTCAGTGACAGCACAGTTGAAAACGTTATTGCATACTATAACAGTGATGAAGTGAGCTGTTGTTTACCAGGAAAAAAAGATTTTGTTACAATGATGAAATCAGGATCAAAAGTACAAAAACAGAAACGTCTTATTCTAGGAAATTTGAAAGAGATATTTCAAGGATTTAAAGACAAGAATCCTAATGTCAAAGTAGGGTTTTCAAAGTTCTGTGGTTTACGCCCAAAGAATTGTGTGCTGGCTGGTGCAAGTGGAACACACTGTGTCTGTGTGTGTTGTGCTCATGAAAATGTAAAACTTATGCTAGCAGGGTGCAAATTGCAAGACTTAACTCGTAATGATGAATTACCAGTTAGGACATACAAAGATTGCCTTGCAAGAATAACTTGTAACCCTCCTCTTCCAGAATGCTTCTTTTTCAAGTGTGATTCTTGTCCTGGTATAGCACACTTACTAGAGCAAATAAGTAGCTTATTCACCATGAATGGGATTGATGAAATTGTATATAAATTGTGGACTACAACTGATCGCACAACACTTATGACAGTCTGTAACACTGTAGAAGAATTCCTTGAGACCTTTGAATCAAAAGTGAAATTGCTATTGCCACATTCTTTTATAGCTATTCAGCAGTCATACTTTCTGTCAAATCTGAAAGAAAACCTTGATGATAATCAGTGTGTTGTGTTGTGCGATTTTGCTGAGAATTATTCCTTCATACTGCAGGATGCAGTCCAAGGATACCACTGGAACAATTCCCAAGCTACTATTCACCCTTTCATCGTGTACTACAAAAGTGATCCGTTAAAGTGCCGAAAATTGTTTCATTGCTCAAATTACCTAGGTAATCTGCACATTACCTACTAGGTACTCGTTAAAGTGAAAATAAGATCTTTGCTGGAACAACAGCAACGTTTCTGTATGCTTAAATTAACATAATGTTGTTTATTTATTTTTCGATATATAAAGAATCAAGTTAATACAATCAACAAATTAGTTGATAGAATCAATCGTCAATCAATTAAAAACTATAATAGAAAGAATCAAACGGTTTAAAATATTATAATTAAGGAAATGAATTTGCAAAACATATGATAAAATTATGCTTACTTATTAGTGCAATCTAAAGATTGGTGACACTTTGAATTACATAGCAATTGGTTTTTGCGACAAGCACACCTATTTGTGGTACATTTAGATTTGCAGTCACATTTTCTGAAACCCTGCCCAGTACCAAGGGATTGTTTTATTGCTGTTTGACGTAAAGATATTTCTACAACAGGGACATCTTCTTTCGTTAAAAATCTCTCTTTGCAAACATTGAATTCAGATTTTGCATACAATTGTTTTAAAATACGCGTTTTTAGTACCAAGTTTATAAAAGCCATCCTCTGTTTTACTAAGAACCACAGCTAAAATCGAGCGGGCATCAGTTTTTGCTCTGTCTACTTCGGGTACTTTAATTCTCACAGTGACACCTACATCGACATTTGGGTGCTTTGCATTAGAAACTGCTAACATTTTCTTTGCTTGCTTTTCTAAACCTTTCTTGGCTTCATCACGAATTTGAAAACAGAATTAGCTATGCTACGCACTGGCAGCCGACGCCAATTATGAGAAATAAAAACAACCTGCGATGACTAGACGCTGGCGAAACAAAACTAAAAGTGGAGGGAGAGGGGGAAGGTGTAGGGAAAGGAAATGAGAGAAACAGGCGACACCAAACTAAAAGTGGAGGGAGAGGGGGAAGGTGTAGAGAAAGAAAATGAGAGAAACAAACTGTTGAACTTTAACGATACGGAAGCCGTTAATGTGCACATTACCTAGGTAAAATGCGGAAAACTCTTGATTCCGCACGTTAACGGAGCAAATCAGTTAATCTGCAGATTAGCTAGGTAATGTGCACATTAACGGCTTTCGAGCTTTAGTGGTAACATATATATATATATATATCATCATCATCATCGTCAACCATTATCAATTCACTGCTGGACGAAGGTCTCCCCAAGTTTCCTCCACAACGGTCAGTCTTGTGCCAGTCTCCTCCATGTCACTCCCGCATACTTTCGAATTTCATCCACCCATCTTCCATGTGGTCTTCTTCTGGGTCTTTTCCTGTCCCTTGGAATCCAATCTAAAATTTCGGCTGTCCATCGATAGTCTGTTCTTCTGGCAGTATGTCCAGCCCATTGCCATTTCAGGGATTTAACTCTGATCATGATGTCTTCCACTCTTGTCATTTTTCGGATCCACGTGTTCCTCTTCTTATCTCCCCTGGTTACACCAAGCATGCACCTCTCCATGCTGCTTTGAGTTGTCTGCAGCCTTTGTATGTCTCTTTTAGCTAAGGTCCACGTCTCTGCACCACACATAAGCACTGGAAGGATGCATTGATCAAACACTTTTCTTTTAAGACATAATGGCATATTGCTCTTGAAAATTATGCTGTTTCTTCCAAAAGCTCTCCAGGCAAGTTTTGTACGCCGATTAATTTCTTCATCAATGTGACCCTCACTTGATATCTGCTGTCCAAGATAAACGTACGTGTCTGTTATCTCCAGCTTTTCTCCATCAATCGATAAATCTTCATTTCTTGTAAAAGCATTGTACATCACTTTTGTCTTCTGAAAGTTCATTTTTAATCCCACTTCTTTACTCTTGTCAGCAAGTTCCTGGATCATACTCTGTAGCTCTGATGGGGTAGTTGCAAAAATGACTATGTCATCAGCAAAACGAAGGTGGGTTAGATAATCTCCATTAATCTTTATCCCTTTGTTTTCCCAGTTCAGTGATTGAAAGACATTTTCCAATGTGGCATTAAAGAGCTTCGGAGATATGGTGTCACCTTGTCTCACTCCTTTTCCAATTTTTATGTGTGTTGTATTTTCAAACAGCCGAATCTTTGCACTTGCATTTTCATAGATGTTATTAATAATATTAATGTATGCATCTTCAATACCGCAGGATTTCAGAGCCATTGCAACTGCTGATGGTTTCACCGAATCAAAGGCTTTTTCATAATCGATAAAAGCCATGCACAATGGAAGCTCATATTCCCTCGCTCTTTCAATTAGTTCTCTCAGTACGTGGATATGATCCATTGTGCTGTAGCCACTCCTGAATCCAGCTTGTTGTCTCGGTTGAGCCATGTCCAGTGTCACCTTAAAGCGGTGTGAAAGAACTTTAGTGAAGATTTTATAAACCACTGATAGGAGGCTGATAGGTCTGTAGTTCCTGAGATCCTCAATGTCACCTTTTTTATGTAGCAAGATCATTGTAGCGTTGTTCCAATCCTCAGGAATTTTCCCTTCATTAAGGCATCGAGTGAAAATTTGGGCGAGTACTGTTTCAATTTCTCCACTTGCTTCTTGTATGATGTCTACAGTAATTCCATCTTCTCCTGGAGCTTTTCCCCGCTTCATGTTCTTGATTGCATGTGCAACTTCTGCTGGAAGGACTGGAAGAACTCTGGTACTGGTACCTTTCATGATGTCTGGAGTACATGTATCATCCCTTTCATATAATTTGGAGTAGAAATCTTTCACTCTTGTCAAAATTTCGCCTCTGTTTCTTGTTATAGAACCATCTTCTTTTCTCAGTGCCATAATCTGTTTTTTCCCCTTACTGAGATGTCCCTTTGCTATCTTTAGGCTTTGGTTGTTTTCAATTGCTTTCCTTACTAGTTCACAGTTGAATTTCCTTACGTCTTCAGAGATACTTTTTCGTACTGTCTTGCATAGCTCTATATATTCGACTTTGGAAGTCACATCTTCTTTAGTTGTCCTCATCACTCTTCTTTTTTGCATCAACATTTTGGTTTTTCCTGATAATTTGTTCACATGCAATTTGTTCTTAGACCCAGCTAATTTTGTTGCTGTTTCCATAAGAGCTTTGGTTACTTTTCTGTTAACTTCAGAAATATCCACTTCTTCCGATGTTAGGCCTTCTAAAGCAGAGAATCTGTTCTTCAGTTCCAATTTGAAGGTATTATGGTGTTTTTTAAGGTTGGTTATGTCAATACATTTTGTTTGTCTTATGAGCTTGCTACGTTCGAGTTTAGTGTTGAGGTGCATCTTACATCTCACCAATCTATGGTCACTGCCTGTGTTGAACTTGTTTAGCACACTGCAGTCTTCTATGACGAATTTTTTGTTACACATAATAAAATCAATTTCACTTGTCGTTCCATATATAACTAGTGGTGTTGGATTTATAATAAACAAGAAACTGAAGGATAAAGTTGTAGAAGTTGAAAGTTCCTCTGACAGAGCTGCAAGACTCGTTATCCAACTCTCGAGGAGATACCAGGCTCAGATTATTCAAACTTATGCACCCACCACAAGTCATGCTGAAGAAGAAATTGAAGAATTTTATGAGGAAATTCGTGATCTAAATAATAAAGGTAAGCAGCACTTGAAGATAATTATGGGAGATTTCAATGCAAAAATAGGACAACGGCAACAGAATGAAACTTCAGTAGGTAAATTCGGTCACGACAACAGAAACCAGCGTGGAAATACTCTCGTAGAGTTTGCAGAGGCAGAAGGGTTTTTCATCTTGAACTCCTTTTTCAAGAAAAAGCCACACAGGAAATGGACATGGAGACATCCAAATGGGACGACAAGTGAAATTGATTTTATTATGTGTAACAAAAAATTTGTCAAAGAAGACTGCAGTGTGCTAAACAAGTTCAACACAGGCAGTGACCATAGATTGGTGAGATGTAAGATGCACCTCAACACTAAACTCGAACGTAGCAAGCTCATAAGACAAACAAAATGTATTGACATAACAAACCTTAAAACACCATAATACCTTCAAATTGGAACTGAAGAACAGATTCTCTGCTTTAGAAGGCCTAACATCGGAAGAAGTGGATATTTCTGAAGTTAACAGAAAAGTAACCAAAGCTCTTATTGAAACAGCAACAAAATTAGCTGGGTCTAAGAACAAATTGCATGTGAACAAATTATCAGGAAAAACCAAAATGTTGATGCAAAAAAGAAGAGTGATGAGGACAACTAAAGAAGATGTGACTTCCAAAGTGGAATATATAGAGCTATGCAAGACAGTACGAAAAAGTATCTCTGAAGACGTAAGGAAATTCAACTGTGAACTAGTGAGGAAAGCAACTGAAAACAACCAAAGCCTAAAGATAGCAAAGGGACATCTCAGTAAGGGGAAAAAAACAGATTATGGCACTGAGAAAAGAAGATGGTTCTGTAACAAGAAATATAGGCGAAATTTTGACAAGAGTGAAAGATTTCTACTCCAAATTATATGAAAGGGATGATACATGTACTCCAGACATCATGAAAGGTACCAGAGTTCTTCCAGTCCTTCCAGCAGAAGTTGCACATGCAATCAAGAACATGAAGCGGGGAAAAGCTCCAGGAGAAGATGGAATTACTGTAGACATCATACAAGAAGCAAGTGGAGAAATCGAAACAGTACTCGCCCAAATTTTCACTCGATGCCTTAATGAAGGGAAAATTCCTGAGGATTGGAACAACGCTACAATGATCTTGCTACATAAAAAAGGTGACATTGAGGATCTCGGGAACTACAGACCTATCAGCCTCCTATCAGTGGTTTATAAAATCTTCACTAAAGTTCTTTCACACCGCTTGAAGGTGACACTGGACATGGCTCAACCGAGAGAACAAGCTGGATTCAGGAGTGGCTACAGCACAATAGATCATATCCACGTACTGAGAGAACTAATTGAAAGAGCGAGGGAATATGAACTTCCATTGTGCATGGCTTTTATCGATTATGAAAAAGCCTTTGATTCGGTGAAACCATCAGCAGTTGCAATGGCTCTGAAATCCTGCGGTATTGAAGATGCATACATTAATATTATTAATAACATCTATGAAAATGCAAGTGCAAAGATTCGGCTGTTTGAAAATACAACACACATAAAAATTGAAAAAGGAGTGAGACAAGGTGACACCATATCTCTGAAGCTCTTTAATGCCACATTGGAAAATGTCTTTCAATCACTGAACTGGGAAAACAAAGGGATAAAGATTAATGGAGATTATCTAACCCACCTTCGTTTTGCTGATGACATAGTCATTTTTGCAACTACCCCATCAGAGCTACAGAGTATGATCCAGGAACTTGCTGACAAGAGTAAAGAAGTGGGATTAAAAATGAACTTTCAGAAGACAAAAGTGATGTACAATGCTTTTACAAGAAATGAAGATTTATCGATTGATGGAGAAAAGCTGGAGATAACAGACACGTACGTTTATCTTGGACAGCAGATATCAAGTGAGGGTCACATTGGTGAAGAAATTAATCGGCGTACGAAACTTGCCTGGAGAGCTTTTGGAAGAAACAGCATAATTTTCAAGAGCAATATGCCATTATGTCTTAAAAGAAAAGTGTTTGATCAATGCATCCTTCCAGTGCTTACGTATGGTGCAGAGACGTGGACCTTAGCTAAAAGAGACATACAAAGGCTGCAGACAACTCAAAGAAGCATGGAGAGGTGCATGCTTGGTGTAACCAGGAGAGATAAGAAGAGGAACACGTGGATCCGAAAAATGACAAGAGTGGAAGACATCATGATCAGAGTTAAATCCCTGAAATGGCAATGGGCTGGACATACTGCCAGAAGAACAGACTATCGATGGACAGCCGAAATTTTAGATTGGATTCCAAGGGACAGGAAAAGACCCAGAAGAAGACCACATGGAAGATGGGTGGATGAAATTCGAAAGTATGCGGGAGTGACATGGAGGAGACTGGCACAAGACAGACCGTTGTGGAGGAAACTTGGGGAGACCTTTGTCCAGCAGTGGATTGATAATGGTTGACAGTGATGATGATAATGATGATGATATATATATATATACTGAAGAGCAAAGCCGAAAACAAAAGAAAAACTTGAATAATAGAGTAAGGTTGCAGATCTGCTTTAATTTTCTACACAGTTAATAATATGATTCTGACCAATGAAAGCCTTTTGGAAGTTGGCTAGAGGATGCCTATTAACTACTAAACGGAACCTTAGTGCTATGGATATGAAGGTCCTATTAAAAATAAAAAATTAAATAATATAGACAAAATCACAAAAAAGCTTAAAAATTCTGTTTATAAAATAAAAAAATAAAAAATAAAACTAGTTATTCACTCACTAGAATAGCTATACTAAAAATAGTAAAACTAACATTAAAATTAATAGGATTCTGAATAGTCTAAAGAAGCTCACTAAGGTGATTAAATACATGCAAAGATTATTAAATACACTACTTGTGTATTTCATAATATTTCTCATGTATTATGGGGAGTTAACTCTGCTTTTTCTGATCATACAGGTCCACATTCTTAATTATATATTTTTTCTCTGGTTAAAATCTCCGCGAATTGGATCTTTTCAGTGTGTGGAGGCCTTCAGCCCCACCCACGCTGCCCCCCAGCGACTAGGGAGTGGCAGAGGAGTTTAGAAGTTTGGGAGAAAAGGTCGGCCATGTTTTCCTCAAGTGTGGAGAAAGTTCAGTTGCATAAGAGGTAAGCTCTCTTCTTTGTCTTTGGGTTTTAGGTTTTACAAGTTCAATGTTTGAACTTCTTGTACTTTTTCTCTGTTTTTTTTGCTTTAAGCATTTAGGCACTGGCAAGTCTATTAACTTTTTTGCGGATTTTAACTCTTTCTTTTCTTGGTAACTTTGTGCGATTTTTAGGCACTTAGGCCAAGCAGCTGGCCATTCATTATTCATAGTTCTTGAATTTGCGCTATGTTTTCAAAGTAGTTAGGTTCTTAATAACTACTTTATTATGCACTTAAAGCACTTCTGAAATACTTTGTACATATTGCAACTAATTGTTTATGTCATATAACCTTCACAAAGCATTTCTTTAGTTAATTATAGTCTTTGTTTTGTTCTCGTTTTTGTGTTGTCAGAAGTTGTGGAGTGGGGGTATTATAATCCAGTTTTCTTTCAGGAATCTGGGTTTTTAAAAAAATAATATTTCCTTTTTTAATTGCAATGTTAAAAATTTTGAATACTTTTGTATTGCTATTCAGGTTTAAATTCTCTCTCAGGCGAACTTGGCAATTTGTTATTGCTGAACATTATTTCTAATTATCATGTCACTCTCACAACTCGAATTTTCTATATTCTTCTTCTTTCTGTTTAATAGTAACAGATGAAGAGCATGGGTCGGGCCAGGAAAGTTATGGATGCAAGCTAAATTGTTAACTAAAGCTAAGTCATACAACTCTGCGGAGATCATGACATATATATATAATTTTTAAAAATTTTTGGTGGGCTTATTTCTTGCATCTATGACTTTGCAGAAACCCATTTCCAACTAGGTCTTTGTGGAAGTGAAAAAATGCAGAGTTTTTGCTGTTCCTTGATAAAGCCAAGGCTCAGTATTCTCGACACATTCTACATTCAGTTGTTTTATTTTTTTCTCTTTTTACTCACACCGGTAAATACATAACTTTTTCTATGTTGTACTTGGTATGAGTTAAAAAAATTATTTTTGCTGCGGTCTCTTCTTAATAGAATATATATATATATCATTTTGACAGAAAATATGACGCAAGGAAGGCGTTGTTACTATTCGCGCGTACAGAAGCCTACGTGGTGTGAGAATCCACTACTCTCGGGAATCCCGCAAAGCTATTCCGTAGCATGTAACCTTTCTGCGAATCTCATTGCCTAGTTTTGGTACGCTAATTGTGTTAGTTAATTCTTTTTTACTTTCGGTATTCAGTTACGTATCCAGAAATAAGACAATGCTATGGACTGTCCGCAATTTCAACGGATTTTGTAGTGTAACTAATGAACTACAGTAATGCTGCAACAGCTAGCGATTTTAAATGTTCTTTATTTACTTAAAAGTAGCACAGAAGTACTTCAAAATGTCGGTTACTTTTTCAATAAGACGATCATTTCTTTCTTACATTTTGGGATTTCTGACGTGGTCCTGTGAATCGCAGTTTTCTGTCGGAAATTACTATTCACGATTAACATGATAGGTGCGGATTATACGACGGTCGTACATGGCAATTATTACGGAATGTCTAGTTTCTACAGATTTTGTTGTCTGACTACGGAACTCACGCTCGAAACTACGGATTCTACAAATTTTCATTTTGTTTAAAAACAAATTTTTTTTGTGGTGGGGGTGTCATTTTCCGTCTGGGGACGGTATTTTGTTTTAAAGCTTTCGAAAACAGTAGTTAAATGGAGTAAAAGAATTTGCCCTAATCGTAATTTTTTTCTCCCGATTATGCGTTTGTGTCTAGTATTCTTGTTAAATATCTTTTTATGGCATAGTTAGTTAGTTAATTGATTTTAGTGGCGCAAGGGCCAGGTTTGGCCAAAGAGCGCCTTTTATGGCATATATGTTCGTATTTCAGCTTGAAACTGTAGCAAGAATTTGTGGAAAAGGAAGTTAGACGTTGCAAAAGTTGCCTCCTAATCTTCAGGCTTCTTCCACGAATTCGAGAAATTCCGTCTTTTTTGTTATGTTGGCCCCTCAGGAGATCGATGCACAAGTAAACAGAATTGGGGGGTGTCAGAGGAGGATGAAATTCCGTCTTTACAAAACTTTCGAAAACGGAAAGCCGACGGAGTTCAGATTTTTTCCGTAACCATAATTTCTTTTATGTTACTTCTGTTCAGTATTTTTAAGTATCATTTCACTGCATAATTTTTTGTATTTCAGGCTTGAAAATAGGAGAAAATTTTCCAAAACCAGAAGTAGGACGGATTTCCCGTAATCGACCCCCCCCCCTCCCGCGATGTTCCCACTTTCCAGCGCTGTTAAATCTTGTTAAAGGAAGAAGGAAATTCCTGAAAACAGAAGTGACGAAAATTTTAAAAAATTGATGCATGGTGTTCAAAAGTATTAATATTTCCAAAGTTACACCATTTATCTAAAATAGTTGAAGCTTTGATATCATGCACTCATAGTCCTCAGACTGATGGTGTTTTTATCAGAGGGCATAAAAAAAATAAAGAAAAGTGACAATGAAGAAGTAGGGAGAGAATGATATCAGCACAAAGAAAAATTAAGCAGTGGTGCTGTGAAGTTGCAGAGTCAATAAAAGATAAACTGACAGTAGTACGCATTCTTGCTGTCTGTTTTGATTTTTCACCAGTTAAAATATTCGGCTTTTTTCCCCCATTCTTTGGTCTCATCTTCTCCTTAAACTGCTATTTTAGGGGCAGTATGATCATGTGGTAAATGGAGGTTCATGCACTGCGCGCTCATTTGCTTGGATTTCCTGTCTGTCAAGCATCGTGGAATCCTTAACGCATCTTACTGATTTTTACTGGTGGAAGTTTCGAATCTCGCTGAGGAAAAAACCTTGTGTTTCACACGTGTTAAGTTTGTTTCATTAGAGTCCTTGTTTGTTGTAATGTTTTGCTGAGGCACATATTTGTTTTTTACAAAGAGATGGATTATTTCATAAAATAGTCCATGTATGCCATAGTTATTAGTAACAAGGCTGTGGGCAGGTATGGACTGTTTTTTTTTTTTTTTTTTTTAAATATCGTGTTCTGTGACATGCTGCTGCAGATTATGCGAAGGAAAAAAATTGCTTTTCTCAGAATTTCACGATTTACAGATCATATGCCGCAGCGGATTATATGTGGTCTTTTTTTCACAGCCTTTGGATTATATACCCTTGTGGATCTCACAAACAAACATTTTTTTCTGAATTTTATGGGTTACAGATTATACGAAGAAAAAAAAATGGCACTTTAAATTAATGTGTAAAAAATATGACTTCCGCAAATAGTATTTTAATAAAATCGAAATCTGAAATTTTTTGCGATTGTCTACTGAAAGAATATAAAAAGAAAATTATAAAGCAAATTGGAACTTTATTTTGTAATAAGTGGTTTGGGTAATAAGAAAAAAATGACAACAAATATGATTTACCACTTTTCGTTCCAGCGTCATAACCAAACATGTGTTCATGCGTTATTGACTTTGTTTCACCTGGCGCCTAAATTTTGGAGCTGGCTCCTAGATCTAGAACATATTTGTCGAGCCCTGGTTATGATACAAGAGGTTATGAGGGCTGTGACGTACTGCGAACTGCCGCATCAAATGATTGTTTCAGATACTATATATGTTCTACGTATAATGGCACGATTCATTTACCATAATGTGCAACTAAAAAAAAGGGGGCAATTTTTTTCGTGGAAAAAAAAAGCTAGTTATTCATTGGAATAAATATTAGTTTTTTTTTTGTTTTTTTCTCAAATTTTTAAGTAATAGGCTTTAAGGATAGTTTTTGATTATCGACATGTACTCTAATAATCGTCTAAACTTGTATGAAAATCCGCTACAGTTTTGGGGGAAATTTCAGACAAAAAAAGAGGGGGTTCTGGGGAAATATTGGACCCTGAACATTTTCTGCACCCCTGGATATTCTGAAAAGATTTGATAAAAACATTTTTTTTTTGTAATTTTTGGCAGTTTTAGATTACCACTCTTAAACTTTTATTATTTTTGTATCAAAAAAGTTTAACATAATTTTTGAATATTTTTTAATGTTATTTAAAAATTAAATTTAAAATATTAAAACTTTTAATTTGGGAAGAAATTACATCATGAGTTGTGTACATTAAACCTTGTTTGGTATTGGCACCAAGACCAGCTTGATGACATTGTTACATCCTAA
The DNA here is from genome assembly GCA_039090855.1 of Macrothele yani. Classification (NCBI taxonomy): domain Eukaryota; kingdom Metazoa; phylum Arthropoda; class Arachnida; order Araneae; family Macrothelidae; genus Macrothele; species Macrothele yani. Next base: position 12,991,113 of record CM076996.1, read on the forward strand.
GATTTTGGAAGTTGAGTTATTGTGCAAATCTTTGTAAAATGTAGAGAAATGCAATTTTTCATCTATTTTGAAAATAATCTGAAGGGTAGTTTTGTTTTGCTTTTTACAAAGCACCTCAGCAATTTTTTTAAATTGCAAATGTCAAGATTGAGTTCTGTGTTGGATTTGACACAATGACCCAACAGTGATAAAATGGTTTCTTTTCTCTTCCTGGTTTGTCACATGGAATGGTTATGCAAAAGTGACAGTTTTATTCAAATTTGTCATTCTCCAAGTATGACTAGTTAGAATGTTTTGGAAGCTGCCGAAGTGATGTGGATGGATGTAATATTCTGTATGCTGCATAGCTTAAGAATGGAAATGAATTTGACCTTATTTTTGTGCATAAGTAATCATTGACCAACTGATGCAAGCTGATTTTCCAGATTTTGCATTGATGCATGATGTGGTTAGGTTCTTCCTTTATGATGGTTTCCTAAAGCTGTGCCTGTGGAGGTGGGTAACTTTGTGATGTATAGTGCTTAAATGGCCTATGGTGTTATTGTGGAGCATATAGTCCAGGAGAAGATACCTGTCCTAGAATTCTCATTTTTGAAAACTAGAACCTGTGTTGTAAAGCTCGATACAAAGAAGGACCCTGTGGATGGGAGGTTATGAAGCAAGGATCACATACTGTGAGCTAGACTGTACACCAGGCCATAATCTAGATTTCAGTCTCTCTCTCTCTCTCTCTCTCTCTCTCTCTCTCTCTCTCTCTCTCTCTCTCTCTCTCTCTCTCTCTCTCTCTCTCTCTCTCTCTCTCTCTCTCTCTCTCTCTCTCTCTCTCTCTCTCTCTCATATATATATATTAGTCACTGAAGGTATATTTGCAGAACTAAAGTGGAATTTTGTTCCACAATTAATTTTGGAAGTGCTACGTGAATCCTTCCACTGCAGTTGCCAGTGGGTTTGCTTTGTTTGAAATCGTTTTTCTCCGTGTCCACAATCAACTGCAAAACAGGGTTGTATTCCATATAATTTATTTCTTATGATGGGAAACAAATTTAAATTAAACGTGTTGCTTATAAATATATTGAATATCTTCAATTATTTGAAAATTCTTAGTGTTCGCTTTTGCAGCGTTATATTCTGGATGTCAGAAGTTGAAAATTCCTTGCATTTGAAACATATTACAGTACAATTCCAAAAATCCGCACAACTTGATTCCAGAGGTTGTGCAGATTGTAGAATTTTGCGGAATTTAGAGAACCTGTGTGTGTTTACTTATAAGTACATACGTATTGTATAATACTAGTTCGAATAGGATAGTATGTATGTATAAATTATAGGCTTTCATTTGTTTAATAATTAGTAAAATTAATTAGTAATATGTATTTGATACTGTAATTAGTAGTATTTGGAATTTATATAGATATATACAGTATTTAATAAGTAAGTAAAATATAGGGAACAAATTCGTAATACAGTACTGTATTAATTAATTGAATTTTTTTTTTTACCAAATACTGTATATGTTAATCAAACATTCTGGCTGGCAAACATTCCATCAATGGTTAATTGTTTTAAATTTGGTTTCTCTCGTTGAAGTTTTTTCTGAAGTCTATAAATCATCATTATTTCCTGTGCTGAAACACATTTCTGCTGTTCTAAAAAAATTATGTATTGTTCTTCCAACAAAATTCCATCACTTAGGATATTTTTTTGGTAGTAGAATCCTCGCCGTCAGTGTCTGAATCTCTTGCATCAGGATTAATCAAATTAGCTATGATTTCATCATCAGTATCGTTTGGACTTCACTTCACTCTTGTCTGAAGATTCCATCCATTCAACTATATCTTCTTCTCTAAACGCATTCATCATTAACACATTTGCTTGTTTGGCATACGCTATAAGCTCTGCAGCCTTTGATTTGGCTTTCAAAGCTATGAAACCTATTAACTGGAGCCCTAAATGGCCATAACTTATGCCATGCGTCTATCACAGTAGAATGTCTCACATTGTTCCATGAACCTGCTATTGAGTACAGGCAGTCCTTCATTGTGAAATCTTTAATGAACGTTTTGATTGTTTGAAACGATTTATCAGAGTTCAACAGTTTCCTTAAGAATTCTCCTTTGTAGTCGCATTTCCAACTGTTAACTATGCCCTGTTCCATGGACTGAATTACTGAAGTTGTGTTTGGGGGTAAGAACATAACTGTAACATTATTTGAAGTTAAATCTTCAGGATGTGCCACGCAGTTGTCCCATACCAACAAAATTTTACAGTCTGGAGCAAGTCCGACTCCACACAGTGCCTCCTAGCGTCTTTAACAAAGTGATTATTGAAACAGTCTGTAGCGAGTTCTTTGGTCATCCATGATTTTTTATTATTGTGGTAGATCACGGGTAAGACCTTTAAGCCCTTCAAAGCCCTAGGACAAGCACTTTTTCCAATCACAAATGGCATACATTTATGATTTCCAGAGGCACTAGAACAAAGAGCAACTGTTACTCTTTCGTTGCCTTCCTTAACACCGGAAGGTCCTACTTCATCAGCACACACTAGAGTATGTCTTGGTAGACAACGCCAGACAAGTCCAGTTTCATCCATGTTATAAATTTGATCAGGAGAAAGAGCTTCCTCCTGGACAAATTTGGCAAACACATCCAGAAATCCTTCTGCAGCTACCTTATCTGCCGATTCTTGCTCCCCTCAGGATTTCAAGTAACGAATTCCATGTCTTTGTTTGAAGTGGGATAGCCAGCCAACTGAAAAATTACAAGGCTCATCAATCTTCAGTTGTTGATGAAATAGCTTGGCTTTTTCTATAAGAGTGGACCTGTAATTGGCATACCATTGGTTACGCCTTTGCCGAAACCACTCGTAAACAACAGCATCGAGGGTGGAGTTTCTGGCTTCATGCATCGTTTTGCGATCAGCCATTTCAGAATTGCTATCACTCATTGCGTAGAATTGCAATATCTTGTCTCAGTTTTTCTTAATATCGTACACAGTCCGAACAGAAATACCAAAAATCTTCGCAACATCCTTTGGTGCACTGCCATTATCAAGTTTTTGCAACAAGTCCACTTTCTGCTGAATCCTTAAAGAGCTGTGCTTTCTCTTCACTCCTGTTATTTTCTCAAATTTCCAAACAATTATTTAAAAAATTTCACTTTAAGACGTGAAACAAGACATAAAAAAACATTCTCACCGGGAAAAAAATGTAAACACGCAATGCTAAGTTGCCAGATTGCCTGCTTGATATGTGCTTTATTTGAACTTTAATCTCTCAATACCATCATTTTTGACCAAAAAAGAAAAAAATGTATGTCATTAGTAATATTTTTCAAATAGAGAAAACACATAAAAAAGATTTTAAAAACCTTTAAAAAGATCTTAAACATTTTTTTTTATGTCAGCTGGAAAATAAAAAATCCCAATTTCTGAAACCTTTTTTTCTTACCCGTCTGTTAACTGTAACTGGTGTTTGAATCTGTGCGGATTTTAGGGAATTGCGGACTTTTAGGTGTGCGGATTTTCGGAATTGTACTGTACTATAAAATAGAATAAAAAAGGCTTTACTCACAATGTTTTTTTGGTGGTCCTCTTCTTTTTATTGTTTTCAACTTTTGAAGTTAAAATATTATGATTCATGCCAAAAATTTGGTAACATGTGCACACTTGCAGGTACCCTGTTGGTGAGTATGGCTTAAAAAATGAAGTCTTCGTTCTTCTAAGGTGAGTATGGCTTAAAAAACGAAGTCTTGGTTAAAAACTCATTGAGCAAACAAACTCTTATTTACAACCTAATGACCAAATGAAAATATTCGAAAAACCTGGCCCTATATTGACTTTAAGTATTTAAAAAAAAACGATGTCTTGGTTCTTCTAGGTGAGTATGGCTTAAAAACGAAGTTTTTGGTTAAAACTCCAAATGAACAGAACGAAGTCTTAGTTAAAACCTAATGACCAAATGAAAAAACATCCGAAAAAACTTGGCCCTATATTGACTTTTAAGTATTTTTTGATAGAAAATCATATATAAGTGAGCATTCAAGCCTTGAGTAGCAAAGAAATTCTGGTTAGAAATCCTAATGAAACAGATAAAAAGTAAAAAAATCTTAAAAACCTTGGGACCGCTGTCTCTCAACCCTTCAAACACTTCCGGCCGTCCTCCTCGCTCTTTGTGCTGTGTCGCAAAGGACACTCCCACTGGGGTGGAACTTACACGTGTTTCGGGCATACGCCCATCTTCAGAGTTAGGAAAGATTGCAAATGGCTGTCACCTGCAATTCTTTGGAGTTTTCTTCACTCGGTCCCTCCTCCCCTCTCGCTGTTGATTTGATGGTGGCGTTATGTATTTTCGTTAGTATATCTTTGGTGGTGTCCTCTGGTGTCATTATTGGGAATTACATTCTATTCTTTTTTTTTCTTCTTCTAGTCAGTAATAAATTTTTTCCATTGCACATGTAATTCGTTATGTTGATTAATGTTGCAATTGGTACCTTCAGTTTTTTCAATAATTACCTATTCTGCGATTCTAATCTCTTTCTCCATTCAGTGTGATTTTTTAGGTGTTTGATGTTTTCAAATTCTGGTTCTGTATTATTTTCTATGCAATATTGCACCAATGCAGTTTTTTTCTCCCTTTTATTCCAGTTTGTTATATGTTGGTTTAACCTAGTTTTTAATTGGTTTTTAGTACTTCCTATATAGTTTATTTTTTTTATCATTACTGTTAGTTATTTTTACTGGTATGCAATATATACCTGATTTCTCCAATATTTGTACTTGATCTTTATTTTTTACTACCATATCTCTGTGTCTTTACGGATATTCCAATGTTTTCTTGGTGATTTTTACAAATTCGTTCTATGGTATGAGATAGTCCTTTAATATATGGGAAACTTCCACAATATTTATTTTCTTCCTTTTTTGGTCTTTGTACTTTATGCTTGATGTCATATATAATTTTCTGGAATAATTTTCTGTTATATCCAAAGTTTTTTTATCATTCTGTTAATCCATATTAGCTCTTCCTCTTTGTATTTATTGCTGCTGGAATGAGTGAAAGCTCTTTTTATTAAGTTTCTGATTGCAGCTGTTTTATGTGCCCATGGGTGGTTGGAGTTCTTCGGGATTATTGATGGCACGTATGTAGGTTTTCTATAGACCTGATAATCGACTCTGTTCTTGTTTTTGATTAGATTAATATCTAAGAACGGTAGTTGGTTGTTTCTTTCCAATTCAATTGTTAGTTTAATTGATTGTAATATAGATGCCATTTTTTCCTTAAAATAAATTAGGTCTGTCTGTTCATTTCCCCAAAATATCAATATATCATCTACATATCTGCAATACATCAGTGGTTTCAGAGTATGTTCTTCAATTGCTGTTTCCTCCACGTGTTGCATTATACTTCTGCAAAAATTGTTGATAACGGTGAATCCATAGGCGATCCGGACTTCTGCCTGTAAGTTTCCTCATTGAATTGGAAATAATTGTTGTTGTATATAAAATTTAGTATCTCATTCAATTCATTTAGTTCCATCTGGTTTAACAAATTTTTTGTTCTCAACTTTTTAATTATTAGCTCAATGGCATAGGGTATTGGTGTGTTTGGGTATAATGATGTAACATCCAAACTTGCCATTGTAACTATATTTCCCTTGAGGTTCACTTGTTTAATTTTTTGTATAACTTCTTCTGTATTCTTGACGTTGTACTTTCCTCCCATAAATATGGGTGATAAGTACTTAAATAGGTTCTTCTCTAAGTTAATCAATGGAGAACATTGTTTTGATACTATAACTCTCATTGGTGCATCATCTTTGTGAGTTTTCATTTTCCCAAAGGCTCTTGGCATCCTGGCACCAATGGGTGGATGTGATTTTAACGTTGGATCCTGCTTCCAATCGTATTCTTTAAAGAATCTGTATACACTCAGTAGACAAAACATTAGAGATAGAGGTGATGGGCAGTTGAGATGGGTATCCCCCACGGAGAGTGGAACAAACCCAAATCAAACGCAGTCGATAAATTGGCGGGCAGCAGGGCTTCCTATCAGTGTATCGCAATCGAGGAATATGGGTAAACATGGTGATCTGACTGACTTTGATCTTCAACGCATTGTCGGCACAAGACAAATGAGTCATTCCATCATCCAAGCGATAAGAACTCTAAGGTTCTCCAGGGCAACCATATCCAGGATGTACCGCGAGTATACCATTGACGGATGTACCAGCTCCCAGAGAGCAAGTGGTGGCTGATCGTATGCCATTGATGACTGTGGTTGACATAGGCTATTCAGGCATGTACAGACCAACCGCTTGGCATCGGTGGCACAAATCACATCCAGGTTAAATGTTGTAGGCCCAAGCAGCATCAGCCAGTGAACGGTATGGCGCATGCTGCATACCCTGGGCTATGGGAGCAGACACACTACTCGTGGGCCACTGTTGCCTGCTCATCATTGAACGTTATGCCTTGCCTGGTGCTGGGAACATTAAAACTGGGCCTCTGGAGAGTGGCACTGTGTTGTATGTTCAGCAGGGTTCATTCTAGGCTTTTTTTTTTCCGGGCGTTGCGCCCTTCCCGCCCTCACGCTAAAATTATGCGCCGTACTGCCATTTAAATTTTAAAAATGCTGCCCTGACCGCCCTAAAATGGAAACTGCAAAACGTGTGCGTGGACCTGCCCTAATCAATCCTACACTGCTGTGGAACCAAAATAGCGTACCAACTCCATATTAACCTCCCTCTAGTCTACGTCTAGAAAGTCTTAATCACCCCCATTGGTTAGAATTCCTGGAAGACCCGAACCAATAAGATACAATCACTTATTGTTTCTCTATTTCTGCTGGGAAGGAAGGAAGAGTGAGATTTGGGACAAAAGGACCTGCCCTCTGAACTACTGGGGGATGAATGAGTTTGTACAAATTAATGACAAAAGAGGTGACCAGTATTTGCTGCCTTTACTCTCCCCCTCCTTCTCACTCTGTCTCTGCATCCACTCCGGAGCGCTTCCTCCATTCGTCTTCCCCTTCCCAGCCCACTTACAGAAAATTTGTACGATGCTAAACCTACTGAAGTTAGTGACCAGTATCCTAATTATAACCTTCAGTCAATATGGCACTGTGGCGAGCGCCACAGATTACTTTAACCCCTGCAGATTGCTTTCAGAAAATTTCAAAAGTTTATATTATTTATTTCATTAACTATTTACTCAACTCGACCCCAGGAACAGACACAGCTACGCCCGTCGCAGTTTTTTGGAAAGGTGTGCAGACTTTTTTCTGTCTGTTTCTTTAACATTCATTGTTTCTAGCATTCCTTTCAATTTTAAAGCAAAGGAAGGGAAATTTTTGCTTGATTTTAACGTTGGATCCCGCTTCCAAACGTTAAGTTATATCGATAGATCAAGTATCAATTGCTTTATTTGATTTTATTTTAATTTTCTTCTTCTTCCTTGTTTTACAAACAGGTAACTTTGATTTAACGAGGATATTGCTTTCTTTCAATAATGAAGCTAGGAAGCGATACTTTTGCGCACTTTTAACGGCATCTCCGTTTCCACCACGCTCGTCTTGCGCTGCATTCCGGAAACTGGTGGCCACAATTTTTCTTTTTTAGTGTCTGTTTAACATCGTGTCAGTTAAATTTATGTGATTCATTTTTTTTTTTTTATATTTTACAAGAGCAATATTTTTTAAGCCTTTTCAATGTTCCCTCTGTTTTCGCGGCTGTCGATGTTTCGGAAGTTGACATAAATCTTTTTCTTTTTGCTTCCGGCTTCACCTCAGTTAGATTTATGAAGTTCTTTTCATTTTTTTTTTTTTCATGGTTCGTACGGTAAAGTCCTGAAATTCCATTTTGTCCTGGAAATGTCCTAAAATTCTGTTACATGTCCTGGAATTGTATCTATTCTGGCCTTTTTGTCCCTGCTTGATGTTTTGTAGTTGAAGATTTTTCTACTGACATAACTTATGTCTGACAAATTTTCCTCCCCACCCCATGCAAAATGCGGTGTGTGTGTGTGTGTGTGTGTGTGTGTGTGTGTGTGTGTGTGTGTGTGTGTGTGTGTGTCTGTCTGTCTGTCTGTCCTTCTGTCTGTCTGTCTTGTCTGTTAGTAGGACTGAAGCTGCGTTATATTAGCATCGTGCTTATGTTACCACTTTGTCTGTCCGACTGGGAAGACCATATCTCTGCAATTAATAGTTCAATTTGTAAAATTCTTTTTGTATTGGGAAGCTTAAAATCTGAGAATGATGATCTATTTGTTCCGGGTTTTTTCTGATGCACAACTTCGCAGCTGCAAATGAAGATCGTATCGAATTTAAAATGCATTTTATTTCATACATTTGCTTTTAAATATCCAATTGAAAAATTTTTTTCCTTTCGATGGCATTTATATCGAAGACTATTTTAGTTAGTCCCTTTTTCAAATAATGCACACATTTTCCATTTTCCGCTAGGAGGCGTAACAGTTAATCGTGATTTTCCCAATATCTCTGTTTCTAATAGTCTGATTTGAAAAATTCTTGTTGCGTTGGATCTCTTGAGGGGGAATGTTTTGCATATAATTTCCCATTTTTGGGAAAAAATGGTTTGGGCGCCGAGGGGCGTAAGTGTTTATTTTTGCTTCTGCTCAGATTTTATTGCAATAAAATCTGAGCTCGAAACTCGATTAAAAAAACTCCTCCGTGGAACGATACCGGTCACCTCCGAAACCTTTTTAAGAATACCTCCTGCTTAAATAGTGCATAATTTTCCACCAGTGGGTGTACATGTATATCTTATTTTTGTCTGTATCTCCATTTCTAGGAGTACGACTTGAAAAATTCTTTCTTTGTTGGGGAACATTTTCGGTGCGAAATGATTCTCATATAATTTCAAATATTTCTTAGCACACAAGTGAGCCACTAGAGGGCGTAAGTTCATGTTTCCGCTTACAGCAATATCTACGGGACTAATAATTTTCCGTTAGGGGCGTAACGGTGAATCTCCCAATTTCCCCAATATCTCCGCTTCTAAAAGTCTGATTTGAAAAATTCTTCCTGCGTTGGATACAGCTCTTCAGGGGAAATGTTTTGCATATAATTCCTTATTTTTGGTAAAGAATGTTTTGGCCGCCAGAGGGCGTAAGTGTTTATTTTTGCTTCTGATGTATTTGCAGCTCTAAAATCGATTGAAAAAATTCCTACGTGGACAGATACTGCTCACCGCCAAAAACTTTTTGAGAATACCTCCTTCTTAAATAATGCATAATTTTCCCATCAGGGGTGTATACATATATCTTATTTTTGTCCATATCTCTGTTTCTAGGAGTATGATTTGAAAAATTCTTCCTTGGTTGGTAAAGATCCAGACTTAAAAATTTTGCTAGTAGACATTGGCCACCCAGACCAAAATTGTTAATGGCCATAAAAAAAATCAGTGGCCAAACTTTGAAAAAAAATCTAATTGTATATTTCATACTATATTATTTTTATAAAATTGCTTAGTATAATATCAGTATGTTTATTTTGCATATTTCAGTTATAATATGCTTAAAAGTTGAAACTGAAGTAATAAAACAATGCAGGAGAGTGGGAACATCGTGCAGGGAGGGGAGTGCGATTACGGAAGAAATCTTTGCACCGTTCGACTTCCGGTTTTGGAATTTTTTCGCTATTTTCAAGCTGAAATACAAATATTTTTGCAGTTAAATATTATATAACAGTAATACTGGGCAGAGGCAACATCGTGAGAAAAAAGGAATTATGATTGCGTAAAAAAATCTGAACTCCGTCGACCTTCCGTTTTCGAAATTTTCGTAAAGTTGGAATTCCGTCCTCCAACGAACATCCCCTGTCACCCCTCCCCAAATTATGTTCACTGGTGCATCGATCTCGCGAATGACCAACATAATAACGAAAAAGGCTGAATTCCTCAATTTCGCTGAAGAATATTATGATGCCTGAAAATTACGGGGAAATTTTTGCGGGGTCTAACCTCCATTTTCGCAAATTGTTTCCTACGGTTTCAAGCTGAAATACTTTTATGCAATGAAATCATATTTAACAATAAAACTGGACACAATGGCAACAACGGGAGAGAGAAAAGTTACTATTATGGTAACTTTTTCACTCCGTTCAACTACCGTTTTCGAAAGTTTTGAGACACGAAATACCGTCTCCAGACGCCCCCCCCGCGAATTGTCTTCAGTTTTACACTGATCCTAAGAACAATCTAAATGATGACAAAAACGCAAAATTCTGCAAATCCGCTTAAGAATCTCATGTATACCATAAAACAATAACAAAATTAAAAAAAAAATAAACAAAATGAAAATTCGTAGAATCCGTAGTTTCGACAGCGAGGTCTGTAGTTCCGTAGTCAGCCAACTAAATCCGTAGAAACAAACTACGTACATTCCGTAGCAGTTCGCAGGTATGGAAATAGTATTGCAGTACAACCTCAAAAATCCGGAGTCGTCTGGAGTTCTGGACTTTGCCGATTCCGGATTTCAGAATTTTCCTATGGACGATTTTGAAGGCTTTCACGAACATTCATTAAAAATAATAAAAAGCAAATGCCTAACTTCTAAAGTTTTCATCGGATTTTGACGAAATTTCACAGGGGAGTTTATTTTGAGGTGTCTTGGTTACTGTAAAATTTGCAATTGGTTATTTAAAAAATTGGAGAAATTTCTTTTCATAAAAATTTCTCCCAGTTGAGCTGTCCACCACCAGCAAGAAGCTTTCATCCCCACCGCAACCTTGCAAACCTCGTTCACCCACGATGACCCATCAGGTTTGGCGCATTCTTTAGCTGTCCACCACCAGCAAGAAGCTTTCATCCCCACCGCAACCTTGCAAACCTCGTTCACCCACGATGACCTATCAGGTTTGGTGCATTCTTTGTCATCAAAAACAGACTCCCTCGCCTTTTTTATAAACTTTTTTTTTTTTTTTTTTTCCTGCTGTTCAAGCAGTATAGCAGAATTAAAAAAGTGATGGCCGACTTCCGTAACAGCTCATTTTGTGTTATTTCGTGCTGTTTCCGTACATTTGGAGTAAAAATTTTCAGAAACGTGCGAGCTCTGTACAAGTTAAAAAAAATTTCCGTACAGTACATGTTAAATAAAATAACTGTTTTTCTCGTACAGGTCGCCAGAATTGGCGATTTAATAAAACATTTTTGGTAGCCACGACGATTAAGTTATCGCCAGTGGTGACCGCAAGTCTGGATCTTAATTTGTTGGAAAACATTTTTGGTGTAAAATGTTTCTCACATAATTTCAAATTCTTCTTAATGCACAAGTGCGCCACTAGAGGGCGTAAGTTCACATATCCGTTTACAGTAATATCTACGGGATTAATAACCCGATTGACAAATATTCTATTTCGACCAGATATTGCTAACTGTGAAAACTCCTTGTGTGTATTTTCTTCCCAAAATAATATACAATTTCGCCACTAGGAGGCACAGATATTTAATCTATTTTTCTCAATATCTGTACTTCTAAATGTCAGATTTAAAAAAATTCTTTTAACAACAGGTACCATTTACCTTATGGAACACTAAGTTTGCATTTGAGGAGGTTTCTGGTTCACAATTCTGCCGCCAGGTGGTGTTTATGTACTTCCATTTGCAGCCTATCTCTTCCTCTAGAAACTCTAAATGAGAAATGTCTTTTTTAACTGTATGCCATTCGCTATAATAAAGATGGAGAGTGAATGAGATTTTTGCTACAATAAGAAGATCCTCTTCAAATGTGTACTTTCTTTTTCCCTAGGGATTGTAAAGGTCAAAACGTTTTTCTTGCTTTCTCTGCTTTTGGGAGACATATTTGAAAAGTTTTTTTTTTAGCATAGCTTTTGCTATGAGGAATACTTTTGGCCTGTTTCAACTTTTCCATTGTGCAAAATTCTTTTGCTAAAAGGCATACAGTTATATCGCGTTTCCTTCTCTATCTGTTCTTTTAACTGTTTGATTTGAAAAATTTTGTGTCTAATACCTTTCTTCTGCTAGGCGAAACATTTTTTGCACCATTTGTTAATTTTCGTAACATACTTTTTAGCCACTTGTGGAAGTAGCTGATGTTTTTTTATAAGTAGCTGATTTTATTTTTGGGGGTTATTTTGACCTTTACTGAAATTTGCTAATGAATGCTTTACATAAAAAGTTGCCATAAAATTAGATTGCTTTCTAATATCAGAAACTTAAATCCAGTTGTTTCTTAGTATTTTCTGAGCAAACTAAATCACTTTTCATCTTCTATAATTAGTTTTCTAATCATGCACAGCTAAATTGCCTTGATCACTTAAGAATACAGTTGTACACAGCCCTTGGATTTAAGGTTTTCCTGTTATTCTCTTTCATTTCATGTTGAAAATTTTTGTGCTTGCTTTGTTTGCTGGAGAGTACAAATTAAAAACTTAGCTACAGCATAAATATCATGTTGAGATTTTCTTCGCTAAATAAAATGTAACACAATTGCTTTCTCTCATGATTATGTGTTTAAGAAATAACAACCCCTTTGGTCCTTTGAAAAAGTTCCAAATATTTCATCTTTCCTTACCCTTAAATTTCCAGTGTAAGCATTATTTCAAAATAATTAAATATAAATAGTATTTTATGTATTGATTGTGTGGTATATGAAAGCATTTTAAGAGTAATGCCACATACCTATGTATTTTTGAGTTTTATGTTGTTGTTTTTTATTCTGTAATTTGCTTCAATAATTGAACTAAAACCAAACTAGAAAAATTAAAGTTTCTCAAAATCAGTGACAGTTTTGGTATTTGAGTATTATCCATGATTCTAAGTTTCTGATTAGCTGCAGCGGACAACATTTTTAACATTCTGCATTAAGTTTGCCCAAGCATGTAAGAAGTTGTTTGTTGTTGATTACAGGTTGAACAGGCCTGTGGTTTCATTATATTTTAAGTAAGAGCGTTTGAATCGTACGTCCTGGAAAAAAATCCAAAAGTCCTGGAATTTTGTGATTGAAAAAGCATATGAACCATGTTTTTTTCAAAAATCATTTTTGCAATTTTTTTTATTTTTTTATTTTCCCTACTCTGTTTTCATGGGCATATTATGCGGCATTCTGGGAGCTGATGGTCGCAAATTTTCTTTTTTTGACTTCCAGATAGCTAGCTTTGTTTCAGTTAGGTTAAAGATGTATGTGCTTTTTTTTTTGTCAAGAGCCCTATTTTTTAGCGTTTGCAATGTTTTGTTCTCCGTTTCTGTGGCATTCCGAAAGTTGGTGGTCGTAGTTCTTTTTTCTTCCAGGTAACTTCATCTTAGTTAAATTCAGGTGAAAAAATTTTTTTCTTGGTAAAATCGTACTTCTACGCATTTTCAACATCTCCTGTTGCATTTCCACAGCTGTTTTATCGTACATGAGATTTTTCCTTGGAATCCCGCTTTCTTTTGTCATCATTTGGGTCATTCTCGAGATCGATGCAGAACTGAAGATAAATGGGGGGGGGGTCGTTTTCTGTCTGGGGTAGGGTTTTTTGTCTTTCAACATTTTCGAAAACTGAAGTTAAACTGAGTGAAGATTTTTTCCGTAATCATAGTTTCTTTTTTCTCACGATGTTGTCTGTGTCCTGTGTTGTTAAATATCATGTTATTGCATAAGGGTCATTCCACGTCAAATCAACCAGTGACCGTTGCTTGACATTTTTAAATATTTTTTATATTTTGCATACAGTATTCCCAATATATTAATTAACACTTCAAAAATGTAAAAAAAATATTTTATAGGTCTTATTTTTTTCTGGTGGCCATTTTTCTTCGGCTTCACATGGCGTTTTTGACCAAAATCATCGTTTACGTAAAACTTAATAAGTTCTTTACTACTAGAGCTATCATGTTCAAATAAAGATCATTCTTTTTTACATGAAATGTTCTACAGTTTTGACCAAGAATGCTTTAGCTACCTCTTGTGAAAAGATATAAAATGGCCCTTACAAAATGTTTACTGATTTCGCTCAAATTGCTGACTTCAGGCTTAATTTGTTTTAAGAATGGTAAAAGTCTCATACTTCAGACTTTCTATGTTTACATGTATCTAGTTGGACTATTATTTCACAAAATTTGAAACCTGTGACTCTTGTCCTTTTTTTTTCGATATATCTCCATAGTCCGAACCTTCAAAGTATCACTTTTTTAGGCCTAATATCTCAAAAGGGACAGCCTCTAAAATTCTAATATTTTTACACAGCAATGTGGTCTTGGAGGTAAACCTGCAGTAAAAATATCAACTTGTAGACACAAGTAGTTTTAAGGCTGTGCTACATCAAAATAACCAAAAAATACGACCATTTTTATTTGCGAACTTGTAAGCCAGAGTTGCTTTTAAATCATCTTAAATATGTAAGGAAAATTATAAATGGTACAGTAACATTTTATTATTCATTGAAATAAAGACATTAAAAAAACATCAATAAGACAGAGTGTGTGGTACTTGCAGACTTTTCAGAAAATTTCACCTTTACAGTACAGGATGAAATCCAGAGTTATCACTGGGTTAACCAACAAGCCACGGTTCATCCATTCGTTTATTACTACAAATTAGGAGAAGCTGTTAAGTGCAGAAGTCTTTGTATTATAAGTGATCATATGGAGCACAACACAGCAGCATTCCATGCATTCCAGGGTCATCTAATTTCAGACATAAAAGAAGTGGCACATTCAGTGAAGAAATTTTTTTATTTCAGTGATGGTGCTGCCAGCCAATATAAAAATAAAAAGAACTTCGGTAACATTTGCAAACATTTTGATGATTTTGGACTTGAAGCTGAATGGAATTTCTTTGCTACATCCCACGGCAAAAATGCTAGTGATGGAATAGGTGGTACTACAAAAAGAGAAGTATCAAGAAGAAGTTTGCAAAGGACATATACAGACCAAATTTTAACACCACAGGATATGTACAAATATTGCTCCGAAAAATTCCTGGCATTGCATACATTTATGTATCAACTGATGAGGTACAATCAAAGTATGCAAGACTCAAAGTAAGATTTGCAAATGCCGAAACAGTACCACACACAAGAGATTATCATAGAATAGTTCCTCTCGATTCATCTGAAATAAGATGCTTTAAAACATCCCAAACATCGGAATTTGAAGACGTATTAGTGTCCTCAATCGCATCTCATCAAATATTTTCATTCCATAAAAATGACTATGTTGCCTGTGTTTATGACAAAAAATGGTGGATTGGAAAGATTCAAGACATCAGTGAGGAAAACAATGATATGCAAATTCACTTTTTCCATCCACACGGGCCACGAACATCCTTCCAGTTGTCATTTCCACAGGACATTGTATGGGTTCCCATAAGCCATATCTTACAAAAACTGACTCCAATGGACATGACGACAGTGACTGGCCGTTCTTACAATATCGCGGAAACACTGTGTAATAACATTTCTCAAGCAATGAATTTATTTATTTCTCAGTACAACTAGAACATCAATAGAACTGTAAGTAACTTATTTTTTCATAGTTATTGTAATTTAATGTGTTAATGTTATTGTTTATAGTAACGCATATATGTAAAATGGACATTTGTAAACCATGCACTCAAAATCAGGTAAATTTATTTTGCTGCTTGTCTTATTTCTCTATTTTTTTTAATATTTTTTTATTTCAATGAATAATAAAATGTTACTGTACCATTTATAATTTTTCTTATATATTTAAGATGATTTAAAAGCAACTCTGGCTCACAAGTTCGCAAATAAAAATGGTCGTATTTTTCTGTTACTTTGATGCAGCACATCCTTAAAACTACTTGCGTCTACAAGTTGATATTTTTACTGCAGGTTTACCTCTAAGACCACATTGCTGTGTGAAAATATTAGAATTTTAGGAGCTGTCCCTTTTGAGATATTAGGCCTAAAAAAGATACTTTTAAGGTTCGGACTATGTTTGGAGGTCTATCAAAAAAAAAGGACGAGAGTCTCAGGTTTCAAATTTTGTGAAATAATAGTCCAACTAGATACATGTAAACATAGAAAGTCTGAAGTATGAGACTTTTACCATTCTTAAAAAAAATTATGCCTGAAGTCAGCAATTTGAGCGAAATCATTAAACATTTTGTAAGGGCCATTTTATATCTTTTCACAAGAGGTAGCTAAAGCATTCTTGGTCAAAACTGTAGAACATTTCATGTAAAAAAGAATGATCTTTATTTGAACATGATAGCTCTAGTAGTAAAGAAGTTATTAAATTTTACATAAACATTGATTTTGGTCAAAAACGCCATGTGAAGCCGAAAAAAATGGCCGCCAGAAAAAAAATAAGACCTATAAAATATTTTTTTTTATATTTTTGAAGTGTTAATATTGGGAATATTGTATGCAAAATATAAAAAATATTTAAAAATGTCAAGCAACAATTTAATTCGTTATTGGTTGATTTCACATGGAATGACCCATAAATGTTTGTATTTCAGCAAGAAACTGGGCAACAATTTCTGAAAACGGAAGTTAAGACGGCGCAAATATTTTCCTGTAGTCTTCAGGCACGAGATTCTTCCGTGGATTGGAAGAATTCATCCATTTCCGTTATTTTGGGCATTCTAGAGATCAATGCACAACTGAACAGAAAGTTTGAGGAGAATTCCCTTTCCATTTGAAAACAGAATTCCGTCCTTCGAAACTTTCAAAACGGAAGTTAGACGCAGCAAAGATTTCTCCTGTAATACTATTTTTTTCTCTTGTGCGCACTGTTCCTTCTGCCCAGTATTGTTCTTAAATATCATTTTATTCCACAAATGCTGCATTTCAGCTCAAAAACAAAGGAAAGTCTCTGGAAACGGAAGTTGGTCGAAGTGAAGATTTCTCCCGTAAACATAGTTTTATCTTCCTGCAATTTCTCACTATCCTGTGTTGTTGTTAAATGTTACTTTCCCCCCATAAATGTTTGCAGTTAAGCTTGATAAGGGAGGGGAAATCTTCCAAAAACAGAAGTGACGAAGTTTGAAAATTTGTTAGAATTGATGCATGGTATTCATATTCTTAAAGTTACACCATTTATCTAAAGTGGTGACAGCTTTGATATTATGCATTCAAGGTCTTCAGGCTGAAAGTTCTTTCAGCATGATGGAATCACTTCCACAGTTTGTGGAAGTGAGTAAATGCAGAGCTTTGCTGGTCCTTGAGAAAGCCAAGGCTCAGCATTTTCAACACTTTCTGCATCCCGTTTTTGTTTCTTAATCACTGCTAGTTGGCTTTGGAGTGTTTGTTTATTTTTATTTTTTGTTTTGTTTTTGCTTTGTAAGTTGTTGCTTCTGAGAATTCTTCACTGCTGCTTTTGTGCGTTTGGTTCTCAGGATGTAAGTTTCTGAAAAAAATAAAAAAATTCTTGTTTTTTTCTGTTATTGACTAAAGTTTGGTTTAAATTGTCTGCTTTCAGTTTTCAATTTTGCAGCTTTTGCGCAAATTCTAATTGAAATTGGTCTTAAAGTTCTTGCTGTTTTAATATTTTTATTTTGTTTGGGGGCTTTCCTTGTTGGTTTTCATTCTAAGGTGGTGTTGGATTTGCTGGTGCTTGGTAATTTTCATGGAATGCTTATTTCCTACAGAGATTTACTGGTTGTTTCACTCAGAATATTTGTGTGTTTGGCCTTTGTGGTGCTTTACTTGACAATGATTGGGTTGGAGGTCAAGTCAGATAATAAAAGTCCTCCCGCTCGGTTAAGCTAGCAACCTTTCCCATAGTGTCTGATTTTGCTGGCAAAGTTAATCTCAAGTTATGAAACGACAAACATTGTTTGACATGAAAATCTGCGAATCCTAACCTGTATTCTAAAGCTACAGATTGTAACTCAAACAAATTTTGTAAAGCCTACAACACCATTTATAAGCTTACCTGTTCTGTTTGCAGTCTTAGCTATATTGGCCAAAGCAAAAATCCTCTTCATCTTAGGATTAATGGTCACAGGTCTCTTGTAAACAAGTTCACTTCCAATAGGGTCAACCCATCCATAGGTGCAAATCAATACTCTACTTTTGAGTTGGAATATTTCCACACTCATGAGTTTAACAAAGTGCAAATTGAGGTTTTGCATATCATCCCTGACCTTTTTGCTAGGCTGGAAACAGAATCACTTGAAATTCTGCAACATCAGTCTCTATATCCTTATGGACTTAATTCCACTCACTCTGAAAATAAGCTTACTCATCATAAAATTTTCATTCATGAACTTTTCTTTCTTGTGAACAGCAAGGTCTGCTGTAGAGGTAAGAGAGGACAGAGGCTTTTTCGTGCTGTTGATTTTGCTAATTTGCAGCAAGCTCTCTGTGGTTTAAAAAATAATTCAAATTTTGTAAAAGATGCTTGCAGCCTTCTTAAATCTTTTAAGCACTCTGTCCTGGAAAGCTTTTTCAAATTCTGGAATAGTTCTGCCAATCATGTTGATAAGCATGTTTTTGATATAGTTCTGAATATTATTAAGCATATCCTTAAAAAAAAAATCTCAAAGGTTTTTCTAAGAATTTTGTGACTATCAGGTTTCTCAATAAATGCTATGATCATCTCAATGTCAGGAAATTGTTCTACAATAATGCTGGTTATTTTCCTATTCCTAGGCACCAGTCTGTTGTTAGTTTTAAGTATGTAAGGACCTTAGGTTCCTTGGTTAAAAACTACAAGTTAGGCTCTTCGCGTTCTTTACCTGCAGATTTTTAATGTTCATGTGAAGAATATAAGGATTCAGTTCACTATAGTAGTTATTGTAAGCATATTATCACCGGTAACTTAAGTTTTGTTGAGGATGTCAGGCTTCGTAAGTTATTAGGGTATGGTACTAAATTTAGGCCTTCTTTCAATGTTTCTAAAAACAAATTCCTGAAAACTTTACTCAAGATGTTAATAGGTATATTATTAAGACTAGTTTGGCTTACAATCAGCCATTGAGGCCTTTGCAGAGTGGAAGTTCAATGTTATCCTTAGCTTCTCTGAAAAGTTTGCTGGTCTTGATATATGTTTTGACAGCAATCTGCATTTCTCTGGTGTTTCAAAATAGTCTCTCTCTAAGCTTCAAGAACAATATATTTTTACAACTGATAAAGCTAGCAATAATTTTGCAATTATCTGTAAAAATTTTTATTTTGAATTAATAAATCAGGAATTTAATAATAGAGTAACATACAAGCCAGTCAGTTACAGCACCAAACAGCTTAAAAATCATTTTAAAGCCTTCTTTAGGAAGCTTAAAATTCCCTCAGTTAGAGGCTATGAACCTGGATTTCCCTTTCTTTTTGCTACTACAAAGTTTTATAAAGACCCTCTGAAATTTAGGTTCATAGCCAGTAGTGTTAGGAGTCATAAAAAGAAAATAATCCAGGCATTTGAAACACTTTTGAAAAAGTTTTGGAACTTATTAGCAACAGTACTAATCTGCAGAACAGGGATTTTTGGATTATAAATAACAATTCCGAATTGATTTCCTCTGTTCTTAGCTTAAGGCCCATAGATATTAATAGTTATGATTTCAAGAACTTATAGTAACAATTATATATCTACTAATAGATTAAATACTATTACATACCTCTAATCCTTAGTTTTTATGATTCACGTTGTTGGTGTGTCATTTTTCTTTGTTTGTGGATTCATTGACGATTCTCAACACGTCGCGATATTCCAATGATAATTCCTTGTGAGATGAAACTTTTAGGTTTTAATCTTTTCTTTTATGTACACTATTGCTCACACATCATTGCACTCTGGTTCCAGCTCTTTTAATGTTAAAATCATTATATACACTGAAGAGCAATTGAATTAGTGACAGCTGGCGTTATGCAAATGTGGCGCTGTGGGTGGCCCTGTAAACGGAAACGACATGACGTATGCAGCGATCCGACAATATAAGGGGTGATGTAAGAGTCTGATGCAGTATGGGTAAGATGGTAAGAGTCTGATGCAGTATGGGTAAGATGAAGGATCTAAGCGCATTTGATCGTGGGAAAATTGTTGGGGCCCGACGAATGGGTCACTCCATCTCGGAAGTCGTGCAGGCACTGGGATTTTCACGAGCCACTGTGTCATGGGTGCAACGTGAGTACATCGAATCCGGTAAAACCATCCCTGCAAGGGCCAACTGCCGTGGACAACAGCGTGTAGATGAGCGGGGTCATCGTTGGCTAGCTCGCATTGTAACAGCGGATAGACGGGCCACAGTGCAAGAAATCACTCGGCAATTTAACGCTGGTGCTCAAAAACGTGTAAGCAGCCACACCATCCAGAACCATCTCATCGCTATGGGGTACAGAAGCCATCGTCCCACTAGAGTACTGTTGCTGACCGCACATCACAGGGTACAAAGATTAGCATGGGCGTGGGAACATCGCCACTGGATCCTAGACATGTGGAAAAATGTTGCCTGGACTGATGAGTCGAGATTCACGTTTGTACATGCGAATGGCAGGATACGAGTATGGCGCAAACCACATGAAGCGATGGATCCTTCTTGCCAGCAGGGTACTCTTCAAGCTGGTGGGGGTGGCATTCTCGTGTGGGGACTGTTTACGTGGACTGGAATGGGACCCCTGGTATTTGTGACATCATCCCTCACAGGTCAAAGTTACCGGGGTATCCTGGACGACCATTTGCTCCCGTTTGTGCGTCTTCAACATCCCACTAGGGACCTCATCCTGCAACAAGACAGTGCACCGTGCCATCGCTCCCGAATTGTATCCGAATGGTTGGATGAACACGCCACCGACGTGACCTGACTTCCTTGGCCAGCTAGGTCACCTGACCTCAGTCCCATCGAGCACATCTGGGATGCCAGCAAGAGAGATGTTTGAGGCTCTGACCCCCTCCATCAAATCTTCATGAACTGTGGGAGCTTGTTCAGGGGTCGTGGATCCGTATGGCTTCCCAACGCTTCCGGTGTCTTGTCGCGGCGTCCATGCCGAGACGAATCGCCGCCATCATCAGGGCGAAAGGTGGTGCTACACGTTACTAGACAGGTATTTCTAATTCAATTGCTCTTCAGTGTACATGTTGATAAAACATTCCATTCTATCGATGTTCACTGTACTTATTCAGGGATCGCAGCGTTCCTACTTTTTCCTACTATTTCGAAACCTGCCCTTATTTTCCTACTTTTTCGCAATGCAAAAGAATTTTTTTTTTTTTTTACTACTTGTTTCGCTGTCTTGGTTTGTTGAAATTTTTTTGTACGTGATAGCTCTGGCCGCCGCGCCATCAGGTTACGCGTACGTCGTCTGCAAAACGCCAATGATGCAATGTGTTTCTGCTGGGAGAACTCTGAGCCATCGGGCGAACTCCAGGAGCTGAACTGCTGAAGCCAATCACTGACAGTTTGTTGAGGGAGGAGTAGTCTCAATCGAAACTTAAACGTTGGCTTGTGTGTGTTCTGAAAAGTTTTATGCTTTGTTTTCTCAACCTGTAGGTTAGGTTCGTGCATTTTGGATTTAATCGATGAACTGTTTGTAATCTGAAGTTCGTGGAATTAAAGAAGGTAAATACTTTTCTTTATAAACAATTGGGATTTTATTGATTGTGTTATAAAATGAGAGTAATTGAAGTTTTTGTGTGTGAAAGTTGTCATTTCATGAAATTGGTATATATTCGGTAAGTACTGTTGGAAACATCGATATTTTATCATAGATGTTGATAGGTAACTGAAAGATTTCATTTGCTTTGTTCTTAAAACGGAACTGACCAAACCTTTCTCTCTTTGAGAAAGAATTCCCCTCCCCTACTTGTAAAACGTGTGCCTATACTAAGATGTTTTATAATCAAAATGTATACCTGCCAACTACTACAGAATGCCTGTAGTTTCTACAGATTTAGCTGTTTGACTACGGAACTACGCTATTCACTGTCAAAACTACGGATTCTACGAATTTTCATTTTGTTTGTTTTATTATTATTATTATTATTATATATATATATATATTGCTATTACAAAATAATACCGTCTGGGAACGGTATTTCGTGTTTCAAAACTTTGGAAAATGGTAAAATGGAGTAAAAAAATTTGCCGTAATCATATATTTTTCTTTCTCCCGATGTGTTTGTGTCCAGTATTGTTAAATGTAATTTTAAATCAGTGTAAAACTAAAGAGAATTGGAGGGAGGGGGTCGTTTTCCGTCTGGTGAAGGTATTTCATGTTTCAAAACTTCCGAAAACGGTAGTCAAACGGAGTAAAAGTTTTTGCTATAATCGTAATTTTATTCTTCCGATGTTGCCTTTGTTTCCTTGTTAAACAAGGTGTTGCCTTTGTTTCCTTGTTAAACTAGGAAACAAAGGCAACATCTTGTCTGGTTAAATATCATTTTATTGCATAAATGTTAGTATTTCATCTTGAAACTGTAGGCAACAATTTGCGAAAACTGAAGTTAGATGCCGCAAAAACTTCCTCGTGATCTTCTTTCGTGAATTCGAAGAATTCCGCCTTTTTCATTATTATTTTGTTCATTTGAGAGATTGATGCGCAAGTGAACAGAAATTTTTGGGGAGTTGGTGGCGACGGGGGCAGGGTGTTCATCGGGGGACGGAGTTAATTTTCACGAAACTTTCGAAAACGGAAGGTCGACGGAGTTCAGATTTCCTCCGTAATCGTAATTTCTTTCTTCTCGCGATGCTGCTTCTGTCCAGTATGATTGTTAAATAACATTTTACTGCATAAAAATTTGCATTTCAGCATGAAAATAGGGGGCAAATTTTCAAAACCGGAAGTCGGACAGAGCAAAGATTTCTCCCGTACCCCCCAAGCGGGCAATGTTCCCGCTCTCCTACGTTGTTAAATATCCCTGGTCCCATAAGTTTTTGCATTCATTTCAAGCTTTCTAGCATTTCTTTTTTTAAAAAAAGATCATGCTTACCATATATACTCGTGTATAGGTCAACCCCCCGATTTTTATCGGAATATTTGCAGTTTTTGTATATCCTGTGTATAAGCCGACCCCCCCCTTCCGATTTTTATGTGGATATCTGCAGTTTTTGTTATACCTACCTATCTTGTGTGTAAATTAAAAAAAAAAAAAAAAAAAAAATTCCGCGGATGCGCCCACATTCGGAAATGTGAACCTACTATTTATTGTTGTAGCTGGCTCTCGCAATGTTACTTGTGGCAGGTTCCCGCAAAATGTGGGTGGAATTGAGGCACAATTCTGGGAAGATGATAGGGCTCAATACCCTGGTTAGAGAGTTTTCAGGGGAAGGTTACGCACACAATATATGAATCTACTTTTGCCCATGCCCCCCCCCCTCCTCTCCCACATTTTGCCAGCGAGTTTTCTGCAGTTACTTCATTCATGGAGAGTAAAGCATTTGCTCCTGCAGCAAACAAATCATGATACATTTACCAAGCATCGTAAGGCACATCATTATTTAAAAAGGGGAAAAAAAAAAAAAAAAAACATAACTTCCTGAAACATATTTGGAAAGCATAAATAGATCTTGATGTCAACCTGGTAGTTTTTTATTCCATAAAGAATATGCATGCCGAAAAATATAAATGTGCAACTTTTGAAGTTTTCAATGAATTTCTTCAAAATTTAAAATGAATCTTTATTTTGATGTTATTGACAGAGAGGTTGTTTATCTCAGACCTGTTTGTTATCCGGGTTTTTGTCACATTCCAAACCCGTAAAACTGGGTTTTTAAGTTTTAAAAGAATTTGAGATGCTTCGGACATTTCATTTCTAAAAATGCTACAAAATGGTAACTAAACTTCAGGTTCCATTTTCTTTTGGGAATTACAGTGTTTGATTAAAAACACTGCATGTCCGTGCGAATGGTGAATGTAGACGATTTGTGACACCTTTTGCGTTTCTTTTGTTATCAAACAAGCTCTCAAGATATAACAGTCTGCTGAAAGAAAGGCTTCTTTTCATTATTTTGAAAGTTCAAATAATTTGATTATTTTAGATTCGGTGTATAACTACCTTTAGAAATTGAATGGAATCCATTGTAGGCTTCAAGTTCAAGTAAAACTGATCTTCATAGACTGCTCAATTAACATATAATATGAAGTGCAAAATTTGATTTTAAAGATGCAATGCCTGAAGGATTTTTCACAGTGAAAGAAAATTGGGTACAAAAAAAGATGCAAAGTTTAAATGCAAAGTCACTAGGGCCTATTTGTTGTGTAGCTAGTTTATATGTGCGTATTATACATTATATGTATATTGGCACTGGGCTGAGAGTTTCTTGTGTCACCTCACAATCACCCTTGTTATCTACTCCTGAGTTTCATTCCCCCTGCAATCCTTTTTGCTTGCTCTTAGTCTTCAGAAAAGGTTACTGTTTGTTTAATATTTAGAGCCGGGGCACACTCAATTTAATAACAAACCTAAGTAGGTTGTTAAACTAATGCACTTTTTTACTATCAGTGGCAATGTTATTCTGAGTGATCGGCCAAGTTACCGCTGTTCTGTAGATTGTCACGCATCTCTCTCTCTCTCTCTACTGCTGCTAAGCAGGGTCAGCAGTTTTCTTTTGCATTAGTCTGTTCTTTTCCCTCTCTATCCCACATCGAGAATTGAACACGATCATAGGTCACGGCACAGTGCAACTGAAACTACTGACTGACGCATTCACCTCTTTCCTCTGAGTGATTTACCAGGGGGCAGTCAAGGCCTATATTGACAGATCTAAAATGGACTTTGAAACATCCTTGCTAAATGAGTTTTTCTATTAGTGAATAAAAAAAAAAAACTCTTACATATAAAATCAAGAAAATTCTTAGCAATAATTTTCTTCTGTACCAGTAACACCCAGAAAATGACTAAATATACAACTGCAAATGAACTGATGGTGCAAAGGGCTAAGTATGCACATTTCCATAAGGCATCAAAATTTTGGTTTTCAACCTAACAGAAATATTTTCCGTGTATAGTTCGACCCCTTAATTTTGGCCTAAATATTTCATTAAAAAAGTTGACCTATACACGAGTATGTACGGTATGTTACCGGTTTGTCCGCCTGTTCATCCTTTCGTCTGCCTGTGGACACCATATCTCTACAACTCTTAGGCCGATTCGAAAAATTCTTTTCTCTTTTTACTAATGCAATTTAGTAGTTACAGAGTTCATGCATAATCATTATATTAAATTATAATTAAGTTTCACATCTTGACAGTCAATATCTTCTGCAACAACTAGAATGCAGAGGGAAAAGGCCAAAAAAGCCTGACGAGCCCTTGACTCCCCAATTTTGGAAGCTTGAAATGTGCAAATGATGATCCTTTATCTTGTATTTTTTACAATGCACAATTTTGGCGCTAGAGGATGTAAATGCTGATGATATCGAATGCAAAATACATTTTATTCTAAATATTTGCTTCTAAACATCCGATTGAAAAAATGGTTTTACCATTTGATTCAATTTATGTCTAAGACTATTTTAGTTATAGTAACTTTTTCAGGTTACACATAGAATTTCCTCTAGGGGCGTAAGAGTAAATTAGGTTTTCTTTGATTTTGTTTTTTAATATAAACTCTAAAACTACAAAAATGATTGCTGAAGATATTACTTATTCATTGAAAATAAAATCTAGAAAACAAAGTGCTTTTCTTTTTTGTATTTTTTAAAAAAGATGCTGGCAAAATTCTGGGGCTATTCTCTTCAGTTTCATATAAAGTTTCTCCAAAGAATTATTTTTTTTTTTTTTCTGGCTGAGGCCATAGGCCCTTCCCACAATGTGGGAGTTGCGTAGCCTATCAGTATGCCACTGCTCCAACTGTAGGTTGAAGCATTTATGCTCTGGCTTTTAGTTAACATACTTTTACCCAATTACTTCGGTAAAACAAGTCTGATTTCAATTAAATTTTATATTACATTATTGGTGCATGTATGCTTAATGAAGTGGTAACAAAAATATATAACATATGATACTTATTACTGTCTACCTTCAGCCATTATTTACAACTTGTCCTTCTGTCTGCTAAAACCTCCCCGTCTCCCAAAGCAAGGTGTTTTCTGTGGCTTTCTTCTGGCATGTTGAAAGCATGTTGAAAAGCATTTCACAGTTGAGTGTAAAATTACACTAAACCCTCAGCGCATTCATTCATTGGCTGGTACTTTTGCAATGTAGTTCAGAATCCAGATATATTTTAAATGTTCCGGAATTTACTATTGCTGTGCAATAATTTTCTTATGTTCTTTATATGTTTAAAAAATGATATTATTTGATATTTTTTGTGTTATTACTGACAGTTGATTACATATCCTTTGTTTCTTCCTCTTTTTAGTGAAATGCCACGTGGAAAGACAAAGTTTCAGACATCCTGGTTGAACACTGATGATTTCAACAAAGATAAAATTGTATCCTGGTGCACACAAGACACAAGGGAATAACGAATATGAAGCATACTGCTTGTTGTGTGAGACATCGTTTTCCATAGCAAATTGTGGAAGGCATCAGATAATTAGTCATTCATCGAAACAGAAGCATATTCAGAAGAGAAATGCAGTTAAAGGAACACGTTTGTTACTGGACACACATAAGCAGGCAAGTGCTGCATCTAGTTTGTGTTTGCAGTTCAGCCTGGACCAACAGATTACCAAGGCTGAAGCCATTTGGTGTTTAAAAGTAGCAAGGTCAAACTTTCCATTTGCTTCTTGCACAGATGTTACAGATGTCTTCCAGATGATGTTTCCCAATGATCCTATTGCTGGGAAAATGTGTTTTAGTGAAAGGAAAGTTTCCTACATAATTTCCCATGGTCTTGCCAAATACTTTGATCAAGAGTTAACAAGTGAAATAAGAAAATGTACTGATAATAAAGGTATGTACATCATTGCCTTTGATGAAACAACAACCATTCAGGTGAAAAAACAATTTGATGTCTTTCTTAAATTTTGGGCCTTAGAAAGCAGGGTCATTATGAAGTGAATTTTTAGGCCATGCAGATGCAGAGACTATTAAGCATTGCATGTTGACAGTACTACAAAACAAAAAAACTGCCTTTAGATAAGTTACTTATGCTGTCAATGGATGGGCCAAATGTGAACAGAGCACTGCAAAGGAAGGTGAATGAAGAGTTGAAGCTGCATGGTGCTGAAGAACTTGTTAGTATTGGCACTTGTCCATTACATACTACTCATAATGCCTTTTCTTAAGGTTTGTTTGTGTTAGATCTAAATGTAGATGAATTTGCAAGTGACATATTTTCTTTCTTTAAAACAAGTGCAGCAAGGCGAGAGGATTTCAAATCTATTCAACTTTTGGATGTTGAACAGCACTTCCTTTCATCATGTTAACTCACGCTGGTTGACATTAGAAGCTGTGGTCCACAGAATTGTGGAGCAGTTTGATGTACTGAAAGAGTACTTCAAATTGATTGAAAAGAAAGGGTCTAAGGATGTTCTAAATTCCCCCCGATGTAGGAGAATTCGAAGTTGTCTCCAGGATTCAACAACATTGGTGTATCTCAGGTTTTTTTTTATCTCTGATGCCAATCTATGTTGAATTTCTTGCTCTTTTCCAAACAGAAGGGCCATTAGTTCATGTATTGTACAGCAAAGCCAATGATCTATTGTTAGGTATTTTAAGAAAATTTGTGAAAGATGATGTTATTGCAAACAAGGAGGGTGCAGAATTACAGCACATAGATGTCACAAAACGAGAAAATGTACTTCCCTTAAGGAAGATGGATGTTGGAATAGGAGCTAAGAAGCTGTTGCATACTCTTTCAGAAAATCAAGTTCAAAAAGTGCTGCACAATTTCCGACAATGTTTTTCCAAAATGGCAATATCTGCAAAAAAAATTGCCACTTTACTGTCAGATTCTAAAAGATCTTCGAGTTCTGAATCCATCAATGAAGGACAGTGCAAACACAGAGCACACCATTAGTAGGATGTGTGTAACTTTGAAACTGACTAACAGCGAAACTGATGCCATTGTGCAAGAATGGAGAAAGTACAAATCAGAGATCGATCGATGATTATTTTATCAAATCTGAAGAGATAATCAGTGGTGTGCCAATGCAAAATGTGGAATACCAGCCAGCTGACATATACTGGGGCAAAATTTTTCAGATCGTAGATACTGATACCAGGAAACCAAAGTATGGAAATTTAGTCAAACTTGTTACAACTTGTCTTAGCCCTTTCCATGGGAATGCTGATGTAGAGTGTGGCTTTTCCATGAATAATGCTTTACTAACCAAAGATAGATGTCAGTTAAATGAAAAAACTATTGTAGGTGTAAGAATTGTGAAAGACACAGTTTACCACCACAACCCTTAGACGGTACAGGACCTGCGGAACAACATCATTACAGCCGTGAGGAACATACCAGACAACACGCTGAAAAGAGTGTCCGCCAACATGTGTCGTCGGGTGAATTTGTGTCTTCAACAGAATGGTGTACAATTCCTGCATCTATTGTGAAGTTGTTTTCATTACCGGATCATTCCATGCCAAAATCAACCAATAAAAAAATAATTTTGAGCCATCATGTTTTAGATTACCATGATTTTTGGCATATAAGATGTACCTATAAAGCATAATAAAACTGCAAATTTTCAGATTTTTTGGACATGGCATTTTCGTGATATTAATTTTTGAAACATCAAAAATTAGGCCATTTTTCCGCAATCGTGGCTTATATTATTGTAAATATCTTAACACCTATTTCAGCTAGAAAGCCCATTTTGGGCTCATTTTAAAGCTCTTTTTTCAGAGCTTTCTTATGATATGCACCACGACTATATAGATACATTTTTTTTTGTAAATAAAAAAATGAAAATCTCAAAAACACCATTTTTGAAAAATTTCAAAAAAAATACAATCATGGGATCATAGTAAAAAAAATAGTTCTTCCTTGCCTACATTGGAATAATTTTTTTTTTTTTTTTAACGTGAGCTGTATTCTTGGATAGGACATGTAAACAGCTCAGTTAGCCTTAGAAAGCACTTTTTGTTTGGGTTGCATTTTAGTTTTGGTTTCAGTTTATTTTTCTGCATTTTAGTTTTGGTTCAGTTTTCACTTTAGCTTGCTGTGATGCAATCACAGATCTCTAGTCTTCTAATCAGTCAGATTTGAAAAACATTTCAGTTCAGATTGAGATTTCTTGGCAAATATAAGTACTATTGTTTTAGTTTGTTTTAAGGAAATTTTCTAGTGATCTGACCTAGGTGGTAAACTAATTAACTCAACAATTAAACTTTATTTACTTACTTCATTTGCTAGTGAAGTTATCTTCCCTGAAAACTGGTTCTATTTCATTTTTATATTGATGTGACTGCAAAATAAATGACCAAGTAAACTAAAAACATTTCTGTTAAATACATTTTAGCACAATGAGTGATAAGAGAGGAAAGGAATGGTCACTATATGCTACAAAATGCTGTAATTCTTTTTAGAAAAATATCACAGAACTGATGTCAAATGTTTAAGAAATGTTTCTATATGGATGTGTTGTTTAGAAACTTTTGAGATAAAATCAGGAATAAAAATGTGATAAATGCAGGAAGAAACTGTCTGAGTTTAAAATCAAAGTTCTGTTGAGGAAGAAAATGAAATGGCAGGCCCCAGTAACGAGGACTCTCAGTTCATTGATGCAGATACTTCTCTTGAGTTGTTGAACAGGTCTCTTTCTTACATAGGTGAGTCACCTGTTGACCAGAAAAGTTTCACACTCAACAGTTTATGCAAAATTCAAATTAGAGAAAGTGAAAACAAGCCTTGAGAAAAAAATAATTCCTGTACAGAAACCAGAAGAACAAGTTCAGGAGTCAGATGACGGAAAGGAAATGTTTGAGCAGCTGAAAAAAGTTTGCTGGAACAATTTCTCAAAGTGAAAAGTTAACTGTCCTCTCAGTTTTACCTAAAAGCTGGTCTAGAGCTAGGATAATGATAGAGTTCAAAGGTGTTACTGATTACATGGCAGGTCAAGTAAAAAATTGGTTTCTTTAAAAGGTGTACTCTCCTCACCTGACCCCAAACCTGGCAGGACCCTTGATATAGAGACAGTATTGTTGATTAAAGAATTCTACAATGACGATGAAGTCAGTAGAATCATGCCAGGAAAGAGACGTAATTTCAGTGCATGAAGGGCCTTCAAAAATTCAAGTTCAGAAAAGGCTCATTCTATCTAATTTAAACAAAATTTACCAACAATTCAAAACCAAATACCCAGGCAAGAAAATAGGCTTTTTCAAATTCTGTGAATTGAGGCCAAAAAATTGCATTGTAGCTGGAAAGAATGGGGCACACACAGTGTGTATGTCTCACCCATCAGAATGTGCAGCTCATGATGAATGGAGCTCATTTTGAACAAATTGAGTTAAAACCTGATAAAGGTTTCCTGAAAACATGCAATGTGTGTTTATCTAAGATCATGTGCAATCCACCTCGAACAGAGTGCTACATGAATGATTGCTCACAATGTTCTGGAGTAGATAAATTACAAGATGCCTTGGTTACCCATTTTGAAGAATCAGTTGTGGTGAAGGTCACATACAAATAGTGGGTAACAGTTGACAGGTGTACGATGGAGACAGTGGTAAAAGATGCTGAAGAATTTGTGGAAAATCTCTGTCAGTTACTATTGAAGCTAAAAACTCATGACTTCATAGGCAATCCTTTTATAATGAGCTGAAAGGTTCTCTAACTGAAGAGGAAGCACTTGTAACGTGTGATTTTGCGGAAAACTACAGCTTCGTTTTGCAAGATGAAGTACAGTCTTACCATTAGACGAGTGCACAAGCAATAATCCACCCCTGTGTTATATACAAAAATTAAGGACGAAGAGAAGAAATTAGCATAACAGCGGAACAAGCGGGCAGAACTGACCGAAAGACCATTCAGGAGGTAGACTAGGGCGGTAGGGCATGCGCATATATGCAGCATGACGGGGGGGGGGGGGGGTATATAGGCACATCTTATATACCAAAAATCATTAAGGTTCAAACCACTGGTTGATTTGGCACGGGATGAGCCTACCTGTAAGTATGATTGGCAATATAACAGTATGTAAAAATAGTTATACATCACTATATTTGTGGTAGAAATATTTGAATTCAGAGTTCGGAGACTTTTGAACCATCCTGTATAACACCCAATGACCTTTCCTTTCTCAAAGTCAGTTCTTTCCAGCTGCAACATTTTCACTCAACCTCACAGTGTGATATGATCGCAGTCAGCTGCAGGCTTGTTTTTATGCCGTTTGCAGCTGTACCGCACATCTTAACAACGCAGCAGATCTGTTCATTTGCTTTTGAAGGGGTGTACGGTGACTTTTGTAAATATAGTGTATATACATTCGTGGCCAAAAGTCCTGCACCAGTAGACCGAAAGTCAATCTTTGATGTTTGAAGTCACCTTATACAGTGTAATGGTAACGTCAGGAATACATATTATACATCATTTTAAAGGAAATTTTATGCTGGATTCAAATATTTTTACAGAATGTTATTACCAGTAATAGAAGTGAAGTTACAAGCAAAAGTACAGCGTCAAGTCATAAAAAAGCAAAAAAAAAAAAAAAAAAAAAATAGTGGAATTTGAAATTAGCGTACAATGCATTTAACATAAAATTACTGTACATTACATTATTGAAACTTGCAGGACACTTGAAATAACTTACCAGCAAGCAAAATACGCTTTAATATTTAATTGGATAACCACGTTTCTTAGTAAGAAAGTGCACCTTCTTGGCATGGAACTAATGAGCTTCTCTAGTTGTTCATTGGTGATTACACTGTCCCATACGGCCCTTACAGACTCAATTAATGCTGTTTTAGAGGTGGGTCTTTGTTGACTGATCTTTTGCTTCAATCTCATCCACAGATTCTCTATGGGATTAAGATCCGGTGACTATGCCGGCCACTGAAGTTTTCTTATAACTTTTTTATTAAACCACTCGTCAACAAACTTAGACCGATGGCATGTTGTGTTATCGTCCTGAAAGATAAAATTCCGCAAACCCATGTCTTGTGCAGATGGTAGCAGTTTGGACTCCAAAATATCCACATATTTCGATCCATTCAATGTGCCATCAACAATGTGCAGATGGCTAATGCCACTGGCTGAAATACAGGACCATAACATCACCGAATGTGGGTGCTTGATTGTTGGCTGGGTGCAGCATGCCTTATATCTTTCACCAGCCTGACGACGTACATAATTATTTCCATTATTAGCGAAAATAGTAACAATTGTTTCATCACTGAAAATAACATTTTCCCATTCATCAACAGTCCAATTCTTGTGGTCCTTGGCTCAAGCAATTCTTTTGAGCCGTTGTTGTTCAGTAAGGAAAGGTTTTCGTGCAGTCAGTCCATTTTCTTGTAGCCTACGACGAACTGTACGTGCAGATGCAATAATACCTACTTCGTTCTCCCACTCATTTGTTAAATCAGTGGCTGTTTTAAACCTTTATTTTAAGGAACAATGAATCAACACGTGATCATCACGTGCAGTAAGTACACACACAGCCTTGGTCAACCTGTTCTTTTTCTGTTTCCCATACATTCAATTTCTGCAACTCTTTTAATAGTGCGCAAGACAGTGGAATGATCACAGCCACATTTAACAGTAATTTTACGACTGCTGAATTTAAGTTCATGCAAAGTAATAATTTTTGCCCTGGTTTGAAGAGGCAGGACCAATTTTCGGGTCTTTGACATTCCGAAATTCAAATATCACCAGGAATTCTGCATAAACTTCCTTCAACTGACTACAAGCAGCTGCATTCTAAGTCGGCAGACGATTCTACATCCTTTTATATCTCACTAGCAGACTTCAGAGAAAGCTATAGTAGATTGGAGGGGCGGGGACGCTTTTTTAGAACTGGATTTGTGATTCCTCACTTGCACATTTTTTGCTTGTAATGTCACTTTTTTGAATCCAGCATAAAATTTCTTTTAAAATGATGTATAATATGTATTCCTGACTTTACCATTACGCTTGTATAAGTTGACTTCAGACATCAAAAATTTACTTTCGGTCTACTGGTGCAGGACTTTTGGCCACGACTGTATATTTCAATGAAACTCAAGTAAAATATGGGGAATGGAATGTGAAAACTGTGAAATCAAAATTTTTCTTTTACTTCAGTGTAATTTTCTTTGTACTTGTGCTGTGTGAAATCAATGTCTCCTTCTGTGTTGGATGTACTCCATTGGCTGACGGAGTGGCATTTTTCTGCGATGTCTTGAGAACAGATTAATTATGTGTACCTGACCAGTTATTATCCATATCTGTGCCCCCTTCTGGAGGGGGTGTTCATGTAACACTTTAGAAGTCCAGCCTTAATTCTGTTGCATATGCATTTATAATAATTGTTTTGGGCTGCCAATTTATTGTCCTATTTATTAAACCCTTTGTGTGAGTGTGATAATTGTATTACAGTTTGGTTTATTGAGAGACTACTTTTTGTGTGACACATGTGATTGAGGAATTAACTGTTCTTTTAGTATTACACTCGGGAGTTAAGGGCGTTGGAGAAGGAGACAAAACAGCAAAGGGACACTAGATGCCATTGGAGTCAATCGCGGGGGATGCAAAAACCTCAGCAAAATGGTACTAAACACCAAGCCCAAGTCTTTTCTTTACTTCACACTTCTCTCTGGGCCGTCGCTAATTGTTTCGGGAGGGGTACGAAGGGGAATAGTTCGGGTCACAGCTAGACTACTAAAGCCCTCCACAGGCAAACAATGAGTGCCGAGGGCCTGTGCTTTCAAGGGAGCGGGGATGAACCCCCCAAGGGTGTCTTCCTGACAGATCACCATTCTGTCCTGGTTCTGTCCGCAACTGAGAAAAGGCGAAAGGACTTAGTGAAGGATTAGGGAAACAGGAAAACACACCCCATTCCTAATCCCTCACCAAAAGGCTTGAATTTTATTTGAAGTCATTCAAATACGTATTGGAAGAGTGGTATACGGACAAATGGGCGATTTTTTTCATTCTATTTGAATATCTTCTCATCAGCCTATTTAAAAAAAGTATGCTTTTTTTGTTTTGTTTTTGCACGCTACTGTGGGTCATCAACAGAAACCCGTAGAGTGTATAAACATAAATTTATACAATATATAGCCATGGGCCAGTCCATTTATGAGAATGAACTCCCAGTGTAGCTATAACTTTTTCAACCCCTATTTCTGAAAAAGTTATTATTTTTTATTGATCTGTTTTATTTTATTTCACTTTCTTTAATTCAAAACAAAAACTAAAATAGATTACACAAATATGGTCATAAAAAAACATAACTATACTGTATATCAGTTTCAAAATAAAATGACGAAACTGAAGGTAGCTGTTGATTTCTTCTTCATTATTCCAACTTCTGAATGAATGATAGATTCATCAAACAACATTGGATATTCGCAGTTGTTAAAACTCTGCCATAGTTTGGCTGATCCGCTCATCCAATTTGATTGTTGCTTTTTGTCTTTTCTTGCCCTCGAGATTTAGGCACTTTCTGTCGTACAAGAAGTCGCTGTGCCTCGCTTCATCTTTCAAACACGTTATTAACTTCGCGATTTTAGGATGAGGATTTTTGATAGCTGCATTTAACCGATGGTTCCATCCAGCCTTCGACAACATTATTTGTTCTGTGTCGTTTGTTGTTGCAGTTCCACATTTCTACAATTATTACCAGATTTTCCAG
Source organism: Macrothele yani (assembly GCA_039090855.1). Lineage (NCBI taxonomy): Eukaryota > Metazoa > Arthropoda > Arachnida > Araneae > Macrothelidae > Macrothele > Macrothele yani. Next base: position 13,025,703 of record CM076996.1, read on the forward strand.
CCAGTTATTTAAGAAATAATCATAACATTTCTGAAGGTTTTCATTAATGGGATTAGATTCTTGAATGCATATCCAATCATCGCCTACATTTTCCACAGAAAGATAGGCCAGTGAAGCACACATTCGGAGGTGTTGCCTTATCTCCTCGTATATTCATTCACATTCTCATATTATATATGACAATATATAATTTTATATTCATTCACTAATCCCAGTTCTTGAATTTTTTGCCAAAGGAGGTGTTTACCTAATCTCTCACTAAAACTCTTCCTCTTTTCCCAGTTGCGGACAGAACTGGATCTGTCCGAAATTGGCATTGTTTTTCCCTCTGTCCACAATTGGTACCAAACCAGCAGCACCAAGGAGGTTAGAAGAAGAGGAGGTGAAAGGACTCGTTTTGAGTGAAGCCAAAACAGATCAGCTGTTTCGATCAGTGCTAAGAGAGAAGGGCTGGTCCATCACTTTGTGAAACGAAATGCCGACATGTTCCTCATGAGAGAGGCTGGGGACCAGTTGTGACGTCACTGTGCTGCTTGGACATCTCGAGTGTTGTTGGACTGTCATTGCGAGAAGAGTTTTCTAGCTTCCTCAAACTAGATTATTGTATCGTTTGCGATATACATGGGCGCCAAGGATATTTGCCTCCCGGGTGCAAATTCACCCCTTGTACGAGAATATTTTTCAGTTTTTATTCGTTTTTACATGAAATAAATACCTTTAGCAACATCATTTTCTATTTCCAGTAAATTAAGAGTTTTCATAAACCACAATTGTTTCATATAAAAGTGAAGGAAAAAAAAATCTCTAACTCTAGTTCAGATGACACTGTGAATAATCCAAGCCGTCAGCTTCCACTCCGTCAATTTACACAAAAGACCGTTTTACCAGTAAAAAGTTTCGTCATGTTGGTTGATAAACACATTATAGCCTCCCCCATGGAGGGGAGGGGGGGCAATTAAGATATATATATATATATATATATATATATATATATATATATAGTACATAAATAAAACAAAAAAATAACTTTATAAATAAATTTTTTAACACAAGAAAAATAGACCAAAAAGGCTAATACCATGAAAAGCGCCGAAGGCAGCTAAACCTCATGTAGTAGCATATATAGAATGAAAATATTACAGAACAAAAATACAAAATTTCAAAACAAGTAAAAAACTGGAACAGGTTGCCATCATCAGGAGAGCATCAACCTGTGGGAGTGGCCTTTCTAGTACCAACAAAGCGACAAGGCAAGCCAAAATTGTCGGTTGGTCATGCTCCCTAGGCCACAAAACCAAATTCTAATAAGCACAAAAAATTACAAAAATCAAGTTTTAAAAAAGAATAATTAAAAGCTTACCGGCAGAACAAAAACCGCCATGACAAAGAGTCAAACAAGACTGAACCGAGCACCCACAAGAACCCAAATATATACACTGATAAGAAAGGTGGTCACGGTTAAACAACTACCTGGTAAGCCAAAAATGTGTGAGTAGACAAGATGCAAAACTGTGTATGTAGATAAGATTTTTGGCTTATAGTTGTTTAACCATGACCACCTTTCTTATCAGTGTATATATTTGGGTTCTTGTGGGTGCTCTGTTCAGTCTTGTTTGACTCTTTGTCATGGTGGTTTTTGTTCTGCCGGCAAGCTTTTATAATTCTTTTTTAAAACTTGATTTTTGTAATTTTTTGTGCTTATTAGAATTTGGTTTTGTGGCCTAGGGAGCATGACCAACTGACAATTTTGGCTTGCCTTGTCGCTTTGTTGGTACTAGAAAGGCCACTCCCACAGGTTGATGCTCTCCTGATGACGGCAACCTGTTCCAGTTTTTTTACTTGTTTTGAAATTTTGTATTTTTGTTCTGTAATATTTTCACTCTCTCTCTCTCTCTCTCTCTCTCTCTCTCTCTCTCTCTCTCTCTCTCTCTCTCTCTCTCTCTCTCTCTCTCTCTATATATATATATATATATATATATATATATATATACTGAAGAGCAAAACTGAAGACTAAGGAAAAACTTTAGAATTTAAAACGAAAGTTGCAAAAAAACCTGAAGATCAAAACGCGCACCGCAGCAGTCCTGAAAACTCAGAATTCACATTCTATTAAGAAGATACCTAAGCAAAAAAATACATATATAATTTTGACTCACACCAAGTACAACATAGAAAAGGTTATGTATCTACCGGTGTGAGTAAAAGGAGAAAAGATAAAAAAATAAAATAAAACAACTGAATGTAGAAGGTGTCGAGAATACTGAGCCTTGGCTTTATCAAGGACCAGCAAAAACTCTGCATTTTCTCACTTCCACAAAGACCTAGTTGGAAATGGGTTTCTGCAAGGCCATAGTTGCAAGTAACATTCCCACCTAAAATTGTTTTAAAAAATATATATATGTCATGTCCTCCGCAGAGTTGTATGACCTAGCACTGGTTAACAATTTCGCTTGCATCCATTAACCTTCCTGGCCCGACCCATGCTCTTCATCTGTTACTATTAAACAGAGAGAAGAAGATTAAAGAGAACTCAAGCTGTGAGAGTGACATAATAATTAGAAATAATTTTCAGCTGTAACGAAATGCCAAGTTCGTTTGAGAGAGAATTTAAACCTGAAAAACAATGCAAAAGAAATCCAAATTTTTACATTGCAATTAAAAAAGGAAATATTAATTTTTAAAAAACAGATTTTTGAAAGAAAACTTGAGTCTAAAACCCCTACTCTACAACTTATGACAGCACGAAAACGAGAATAAGTTAAAGACAATAATTAACTAAAGAAAACTTTGTGAAAGTTATATGACTTAAACAGTTAGTTGCAATATGTACAAAGTATTTCAGCAGTGCTTTAAGTGCATAATTAATTAGTTATTAAGAACTTAACTACTTTGAAAATACAGCGCAAAGAAAAGGAACAAGCTTAGCCATCTGCTGTTCCTAGGTACCCCAAAAGACGCGCAAAGTTACCAAGAAAAGAAAGAGTTAAAACCCGCAAAAATGTTAACAGACAAGCCAGTGCCTAAAAGCTGAAAAGCAAAAAATCAACAGAGAAAAAGTACATGAAGTACAAACATTGAACTTATAAAACCTAAAACCCAAATACAAGGAAGAGAGCTTACCTCTTGTGCGACTAAACTTTCTCCTCACAAGAGTAAAACATGGCTGACCTCTTCCCTAACACTTCTGCCACTCCCTAGTCGCTGGGGGGCAGTGTGGGTGGGGCTGATGGCCTCCTCATACAGAAAGAAACCAACTCGCGGAGATTTTAACCAGAGAAAAAAATATATAAACTTAAGACTGTGGATCTGTATGATCAGAAAGAGCAGAATTAACTCTCCAGAATACATGAGAAATATTATAAAATACACGAGTAGTGTATTTAATAATCTTTGCATGTATTAAATCACCTTAGTGAGCTTCTATAGATTAATCAGAATCTTATTAATTTTAATGTTGGTTTTACTATTTTTAGTATAGCTATCCTAGTGATGAATAACTAGTTTTCTTTTTTATTTATTTGTTTTTATTTTCTTTTATAAACAGATTTTTAAGCTTTTTTGTGATTTTGTTTATATTATTTAATTTTTTGTTTTAATAGGACCTTCATATCCATAGCACTAAGGTTCCTTTTAGTAGTTAATAGGCATCCTCTAGCCAACTTCCTTACGGCTTTGATTGGTCAGAATCATATTATTAACTGTGTAGAAAATTAAAGCAGATCTGCCAACCTTACTCTATTATTCAGAATAATTTTTCTTAAAGTTCTTTTGATGAAAGAAGAAGGAATTTCGTTCTCTAGAAAACTATCTAATAGTATATTAATGTGGTAATTGAAGTCCAAATTGTTGCTGCAAATTCTTGAAATTCTTAGGATCTGAGAAATTAGTACATTCTCAATTACTTTGGTTGATATGTTATTATTCCAGTGTAGATATTTAATTACTTTGAAAGGAAAATTAACTCTTTTATCAAAGAGGCTAATAGATGGGTTACCTCTGTTGAGCTTAATGCTTAAGTCTATTTGAAATTTTACTTTTTGACTTCATTTTTGGTATTCTACTATTGATAGATATTCAATTTTTGCTGTAATCTCAACATTGAATTTTGTGCTCCAACGGCCTTAACCATTTTTCATTTATTTGAGTAATTAACCATTCTTCTTTTTGTACTGTGTATGACTGTGATAATAATCAGGTTACATTTTTATGACTGAGAACAAGAAAAGCAAGAATAAGTTCAGTTTTGTATGTGATTTAGAAAAACTTATTTGCTTTTTTCTGTTTGTAGTCTGCAGAAGTTGAAGCTTCCATGGATGAGGTTCAGGCTGCTATAAGTGACGTCTTGGCTTCTTGTATTACAGATCAAGGGGAAACCCGATATTCAGTTCCTCTGAAACAGGTATTCTTTAAATTTTGGCCCTGTGGACTTTGTACATCCCTTTGTGAGACATCTTAAATAAAAATGAAGTTTATGGTACCATGCATACTCGCCTATAAGCTGACACCCCCCCCTACTTCAAGAACTAAAAATTTGTGAAAAACCTTGTAAGCTAACCAACTGTACATTTCAAGATTTGGGGAAATATATTTATTGAAATGAACTTTGCAGATTTCTGAGATCTGTGAAAATCTTCAAATTACAATTCACTATAGGAGTTTCCAAATAACTCCAGTAACATCCATTGTATCTTATGCAGCAGTTTTTAAGATAATTTATAACCATTTGTGGTGAAATTGCATGCTACAGTTTTTTCACCCAAGATGTAACAAGGCCACGTCGGTCTTTTTCAAGTTACCGCCTTTCTTAAAATACTGTCATTGCTCTTCCATAGCATGAATGGCTTTTGCTAGCGTGGAGTGGAGGACACGCACCCCTAAGCTTGCTGTGAGAACTCGATAGGAAAAGATATCTGATTGGCTGTGGCCCATCCTAACAGCTAAATGATTTACGTCTGACTCACTGCATGCCCAGTTTGAAAGATGGTGTTAGTGGTTGCATACAGGAAGTAATGAGGTATTCTATGTTTGGAAGCAAGAAATTTTATGGTCTCAATTTGAAACAGGTTTAGGTTTTTCACTTATTATACAGGGTGTCCATATAAAGTCTTTCCCACATTACAAAAATGAATATAAAGAAATCTATGTAAGTTAAAATAAAATGGTTGGCAACATAATATAGCAACATTCATAAAGTTTTTTTTTTCTGTTATTTAGGTGAGTGGTACTGCTGAATAAGAGGAGCATTTCATTGATAATGGCTTCCATGCAAGAAAAATCGGCATGTTTGTTGTTCCATGGGACCAAATTGGCAGTTACTGTCCAGAATCATTTCAGAAAAAAGTGCAGATGATCACCACCAGACCAAAAAAGCATAAAAGCTTGGTTTGAAAAGTTTAAAGCGACGGGTAGTGTTGGCAATCTCCCCGAGCGAGCAGACCACTGGTTACACAAGAGACAGCTGCAGCTGTTCAGGTGACGTTTCTGTAAAGCCCCAAGAAATCCATTCGTTGTGCTTCACTGGAAACTGGGATTCCCTGTGCCACGGTTCACAAAATTTTACATAAACATCTTCATCTGCATGCTTATAAGGTACAGGTGATTCAAGCTCTTCAGCCTGATGACCGTAGTGTTCTCCCTAGATTTTTTTACAGCCAGGTGGCAAGAAATTTCAGCTGGGTAGTACTTTTTAACGACCCCTTCTCCAATCGGAATTTTTTTTAACGTTATTATACTTATCAAACATCTTTAGCAGTGTAGTAGGCATTAATGTAACATAACATGATAAACAGTTAGCAATTGGACGAAAATGGTTAAAAAAATTCAGTATTTACTAACAAATTATATTCGACACAGATTTTTTTTTTTTTATATAGATTGAAGGTTTAACGGGCACCGTAAGCAACTCAATAGGCTATAAGCAGTTGCTTGTCCCTAATTTAGGGCCATTGGTTCCAGGGAAAGGAGAGAACCAGTGCCATAAGACGAACACAACATCCATATCTCACCGGGATTCGAAACCGGACCCTTCTCGGACGAATGGTGATAAGCCAGCGCTTAGACCACTGTGCCACCAGGGCGGTGACACAGATTTCAGCCAGTTTTCATCAACACTGATGGTGTATGCAGGAATAAGTTTTCCATTCTTAATATTATGTGCAATGTGAAAACATTCGTTAAAGGAAATATAGCCGGGCGACAGACAAAATTAAGTGGGCGGGCCGCTCAGTAAACAGGCTCAATAGAGAACACTAGACTGGCTTAGCCGTGCTGCATTTGTGACGGAGGTGTTGCAGCGCATAGCTCATGATAGTGATTATCTGCACCATGTCTGTTTCTCAGATGAAGACACATTCCACTTCTCTGGTACAGTAAATAGGCACAACGCGTGAATCTGGGGATGAGAAAATCCCCATTATGTCATCGAACAACAGAGGGCTAGCCCGAAAGTGAATGTATGGTGTTGTCTGATGCATGACAAAATCATCAGACACTTCTTTTTCCACAGAGTCCACGGTAACATGTAACGTGTACCTGGACTTGCTGGAACTTTTTGTAGCATCTCAGTTGCAAGCACTCCAACCTTCAGTTATTTCCCAAGAAGACGTTGCCCCACCACATTGGTCAATAATGATTCATGAGTTCCTGAATGTCACATTTCTGGACAGATGGATTGATTGGCCACAGCGGTCCCATGACATGTGCACCTCGATTGCCCGACATAACTCCCTCTAGACTTTTTCCTGTGGGGTTATCAAGGTTCGTACGGTCCTTAAAAGTCCTTCAGAACTCCTTACTTTTAATTTCCACTTCTAAGGCTTTTAAAAGTCCTTAAAAAGTCCTTATTTTTTAAAACAAGTACTTTTTTTTTCCCCTGTCTTGTTTTTACGCCGCGGTAATAGGCACCGCAACCCTGCCCCGTTTTTGTTTGTGTGTGCAAATATGCTGACCCGTTCACCAGGGAAGCTTGATTTTAGCTCATTGAAGGGAGATAATCCCCTGGAGTGTTCTTAGAAATGATATTCCTTCCCCCCACTTTTCCCATTGTAGCTTGCATGACCTTACCAGTGGGATCAACATCTGTGTTGTGTCTTATCAGGGGTCAGAGAGTTTAAGCAAAGGTAAAAGGTGTGTGTGTGTGGGGGGGGGGGGGGCTCTGACTTCACAGTTTATGGTGTCAGTTGTCTAATGTGGTCTGGTCTATCTAGTGTCTACTGTTCTACTCAACTCACCTTGCTTCATTGTCGCTGTGTCTCCTGTTGCCCCCCCCCTTTGGTGTGTATTTAATTTTGTTCTTTGTAGGCAGAGTAGTTTATATTGAGCAAAATGCCTGGTAAAGGGCCACTAGCACTGTTTAATCCCCTACATATGTATATACACATACACACACCTGGTAATATTCCAGTGGCAAAATATTAGAGTGTAGGTCCTTAGAAAGTCTTTATTTTTTTTCCCACAGAAAAGGGTATGAGCCCTGAGTTATGTGAAAAACCAAGTTTAATCTAGCAGTGTTCCGGATGTCGATGTTGAAGAGCAGAATAACGGACTTCATTGGTTCTGTCTCTGCTGAGATGTTAAACAAAACATGGCGTGAAATTGAATTTTGCTTAGATGTCCTCCAGGCCACAAATGTTGCCCATGTGGAGGTGTACTGACACTGGAAAAAAAAAAAATAACTTGTGCGCCATCATTGTCGTGCAATTCCTTTCTTGTACCTGTAATTTTTTTTATATTAATTTTTGTAATGTGGGAAATACTTTATGGACACCTTGTATTAGCAGCACCTATTCCCGTTAGAATCCTATTTGGGTGGAAAAATATTTCATAATTTTTTTTATGTTTTGGAAGTACTTCTGAAAAAGTGTAAGTGAATCCTCGTACTGCGATTGTCGGCAGTTTGTTTGCTTTGACCCCGCAGTTTTCAGTGTGCCACTACATGATTTAAATAGTGAAGTGCAAAACAGGGTCAGATTTTTTAAGAATACATACATATATATTTCAGTGAATACAAGTAAAATATGTAGAATGGAATGTGAAAAATATCTGTAATTGTAATTTTCTTCTTCTGTGTGAAATCAAGGTCTCCTTTTGTATTGCGTGCACTCCATTGGCAGATGGAAGGAGTATCGTTTCTCCATGATGTCTTGAGAGCAGAATAACCATGCCTTCCGGTTATTCTCCATAGCTATGCCTCCCTCAAAGTGGGGGGCACTGCTGAGGATATGATCGTGTTACTGTGTGATAATTTTCAGGTCAGAAAACTATTCTATTGCACAGTGACGTGAAAAGCCACCGTCTAAAACGCAAACAAATTCACCTGTAAATTCCGCAGGAGAATTTATGGAAGTCCAACCCTATTTTTTACTGACCCGTGTATAAGCCGACCCCCCCCCCCCAACTTTGAAAGCAGGATTTCTTCCAAAAACTTTTGGCTTATACACGGCTCTATATGATATTATGGTATCTGAAAATATCTGCAAGTTATACATGAGTTTTTTGTGTGAAGCATTTTAATGAAAAATAAAGTGCTTTTGACACCCCTTGTTTTTTGAAATTGCCGACATAATTTCATTTCTGCTGTAAGAAATTAACAGGGTTTGACTAATGCCAACAGAAAGGGGAACCATCTCTTATATTTCCTCATACCATTTGCAATTAGGGACAAGTCTTCAGTAGAATTGTTCTGCACATTTTGAATGTGGAGCCACTTCAGTTTTTACATGTCTACTTTTTATTTGCAGAATAAACTGATGTTTTGATTTGTAGTTGGTAGAGTCATTGAGGGTTTGTTTTCTATTTCTTGCATAATTATTTCAAATAGACTAGGAAGTGTGATCTCTGGGACAGGAGGTTTTTTTTTATAAATATGTAGCAGAAGAAATATTTGATGTTACTGTAGACCTATTTTTGCAGCTAGGGTAATGCTTTCATGTTAGTTACTACGTGCTAATTTTGCTGTAATCAGTTCACTTACTTTGTTAGTAGGTGTATTCAGATATAAAGAGAAAGTATCATGGCTTGTCATCACGAATTCAGTTGTATCTTGGTACTGTTTGGTGATGTGATGACTTCAGTAGAGCTTTTGGCAGAGTACTGCATATAACCTCCTCAGACCTGCGATGAAGTTGAGCACTTGATTTTTAAAAACAGGTTTAAAAATTGATGTTTACTGCATTGTAAACTGAAAAAAAAAATCTTTATCAAATGTGATACTAAGAATATTAGTATCGTTTGATCAAAACGTGTTATAGAAATATATATAATATTAACATTACACAACTTAACAAGAAGTGTGTACGTTTGTGTAAAACTCTTCACACGTTGTTCTTGAATAGCTGAGGACATTTATGTACGTTGAAGCATATTACATCTAATGTATGAGAACAATAATATCTCTATTTCATTTCATTTTTATTGCATTTTAGTTGTTACAGACATGGTATTACACAATCATAAATATATAGCACACATTATATTTTTGTAACAACAGGGAATGAGGAGGGGAAGAGCCCTGATAGGCCTGACGTGCCCTCTTCTCCCAAAGCATCATAATTTTCATGAAAAAAAACAACAACAACATAAACAAGTCCACACAATATCAAACACAGCTAGGGCGGTAATATAAATTAATAAAGGTGATAATACATTATGAGCTTTTGGTCAGTAAGAAATACCTGAGTTTTCGCTTAAATATATTAATATTATTAAGTGATACAATATCAGTAGGAAATGTATTCCATAATGCCGGACCAGTATAAATAATAAATGATCTAAATTGTTCTGTTAGTGGAAGCATGGGGATTAGTGTTGTTTTTTGTCTCGTGGAATAATCATGACCACAAGTACTTATTGAAATCAAATCTTGGTAGTAACAATTTTTTATTCTCAAAAACATCAGTTTACCTATACTATAGATATGCAATTGTTGAATAGTTAGTATATTAAAATCATTTGGACCGAGTCTAGCCTGAAAGGACTGTATTTGAAAATTGAGTATATTGTAATTTAATTTGTAATAGTCTCATGAATCTATTTTGTAACGACTGAAGTTTTTTCATATGATATAAGGTAGTCGATCCCCATACAGATATACAATAGATCAGATGAGACTGAATTAAAGTATAGTATAATAAAATCATTAGTTTTGGGGTTAAATTGGCCACTGCACTACTAATAACCCGTATATTTCTTGAGATCTTATTAGATAAGTAGTCAACATGTGAATTCGATTTTAAATCATGCTGAATAACGACACCAAGATAATTATGATTTTGAACCACTTCTACAGATGATCCGAGTAAATTAATATTCTGAATTAAGGAAATAGGGGTTGACTTACTTGAAAAAATCATTACTTTTGTTTTGTTAATATTAATAGCCAGATCATTTTTAGTTAACCAATTAGTGATAGATACAAAACGGCCTTGTAGTTGTCGCACCAGTGTCTCAACATCATGACTATTATGGGCAAAACACGTAACAATATTAACAAATAAAGGTAACTTGATCACGCTAGTTACGTTAACTGAAAATAACTGAAAACTTTTACAAAAAGTTCGTAAGTTGGAAGCTTTCGACCTTATCTTAGGTCTTCATCACGCCAATGGAGGACTAAGATTGTTGCCAGATTCTACATTTGAATTTTTCCTATTTTTGTTGCCAAAACTTAGAATTGATCTCCAGATCAACGGAATGTAGAGAGGAGATTCGGAGTTGCAAGTCATTGAATTGAAAATAATTTCTATGCTTTCACGGTAACGGAGGGCAAAACGATTGTCAAAAGAAGCAATTCGTTTTGCTTTGTTCCAGTGGGGAACTGCAGATGTGTCTTCCATTGTCAAAATAGACAAGGCAGTATTGGGATTGGCTTTCAAACATCTTTTCTATGTTCTAAAATTCTATGGCTAATGCTCCTGTATTTGCTTCCAATGTATAAGTTATCCCCAGTAGAAGAAGAGATAGGAATGCAGTAAACTCCTGGGAGGTTCAGGCTTTCAACTTTGTCCCTATCCCTTTGTAGAAGTTTCAAGATGTTTGGGGTAGATTTAATGGCAAGATGGTAACCAAAACTTCTAAAAAGAATCTGTAACTTATAAGCATAGGAAGGATGGTAAGGAACAGAACCACAGAATTTCAGGTCTTCTTTCTTGTGAGGAAGGAGGCATTCGATTTTCGAATGGTTTTCATATTTCTTTATGAGGGAGTTGACTGTAACAGCAGGGAAATCATGAGAAAGGGCTATTGTAGAAATTTTGGAGAGTTCTTCTTGAAGAGAGAGTTGGTTGTTGCAAATGATATGAGCCCTGTGGATGTGGACTTCAATGCTGCAAGCTTGTAGAGATGCAGGGTGCAAGATTTGTAGGGAATGATGTTAGTGGCCGCAGAAGGTTTTCGATAGACGGAACGAGTAATGGAGAGATCAGCGTTTCTGCAGATAGATACATTCAGGAAATCAATTTTGTGATTTACTTCCTTAGATATAGTGAGCTTAATGGAAGGAAATTTTTCCGTAATGGAGTTGATCAGTATCTGTAGTTCAGACTCGGAATATGGCCAGCTAATAAAAATGTCGTTTACATATCTTAACCATAGGGAAGGTTGAAAAGGGTGTAGAGGAATGATGGAAACTTCAATATGTTGCATGTAGATTTCAGCAAGCAGAGGGGAAAGAGGTGAGCCCATGGGGAGACCAGATTGTTGCCTATACACAATTTTGTTGAAAACAAAACAACTGTGTTGATGAATAGTGTGGAAACAATCATAAAGATCTTTGATAAGAGGACCGGGGGTTCAAAATGAAGAATCAATTTTTTCATGAGGAGCATGTAGGAATCAAAATATGGTACAGAGGGAAACAAAGGTTCTACATCAAGAGTATACAGATTATCACAAGGAGAAAAGGAATTAGGAAGTTTGTGGATGAAGTTTGAAGTAGAGACAACTGTATGAGGATGGTTGGCTGCCAGGGATTTGCATTTGAGGACCAATCTCTTTTCAAGGTTTACTGCTGGAGAAAAAGAATATTCCACTAAAGGTATGATGGGGTTACCAGCTTTATGCAGTTTCACTTGCAGGAAGAGCCTGGGGGTTCTAAAGTAAGGAGGGGGTGATATATCACCAAGGAAGGATTGAAGAGTTTCTTTCTTAGCTAATCTGTCAACTGAGTTTTTGAGTGAGTTGGTGGTGTCTGACTGTAAAGGGATGCAGTTAGCAGATGTAAGAAAAGAAAGCACTTTTTGGTTTAGAGTTTCTTTACCAATGATGACTGGGCAACCAACTTTATCTGCTTTGCATACGGCTAGGTCATTTTCCTGAATAAATGACCTGAATTCTTTTAAACAAGAAGAAGAGTACTTGATTGGCACAGAATTTTGCTTGGATAAGATAACAGCAGCGTTGGCACGAAGGATAGGCTGCTGAACAGTCTCAGTTCTGTGGATGGCTGATTCTATAACAGAAACAGTTTGTGGAAGATTGATAGGAAGAGCAGGTGAAAATTTTGGGCCTAATGATAAGAATTTATCCAAGCTAGGAGGAATAGTGACAGAAGAAAGATTTATATACTTTGGCTTGTCAGTAGAGGCTGATGACGGAGATGTTGCTTGACTTTTTTGCTTGGAGAGTAGAAAATTGAATTTCTTTGTATGGCGAGCATATTCATTTACTTCAATTGTTGTGAGGGTTTGGTTGATGCGAACCATGAAAATATCAAGCAAAGCAGGATGAAATGTAGAACCATGAAAATATCAAGCAAAGCAGGATGAAATCAAGCAAAGCAGGTAGCTAATGTAGCAGGAAAGTTCAGTTTTAGCAATGGAGGAACGCAGGTCACGGATAGCGGCAGATAGGAGGTTATGGCTGGTCTGCTGTAGTAACGCACGGCACCGTCCTTTGAAGATGGGTTTGCAGATCTGAAAAGCTTGGGGAAGAATGCCAGAAGTCTTGCAGGAAACAAGAAAACGAAGACTGCAAAGAGAATTAGTGACTTGAGTCCGAAGTTTCCGGAAGGAAATCCAATCTTTCGTCCAGTCCAAAATAAAATGCCCGGAAGTTGCGTAGCTTTGAAACATGACGATTATGGGCAAAACACGTAACAATATTAACAAATAAAGGTAACTTGATCACGCTAGTTACGTTAACTGAAAACTTTTACAAAAAGTTCGTAAGTTGGAAGCTTTCGACCTTATCTTAGGTCTTCATCACGCCAATGGAGGACTAAGATTGTTGCCAGATTCTACATTTGAATTTTTCCTATTTTTGTTGCCAAAGCTTAGAATTGATCTCCAGATCAACGGAATGTAGAGAGGAGATTCGGAGTTGCAAGTCATTGAATTGAAAATAATTTCTATGCTTTCACGGTAACGGAGGGCAAAACGATTGTCAAAAGAAGCAATTCGTTTTGCTTCGTTCCAGTGGGGAACTGCAGATGTGTCTTCCATTGTCAAAATAGACAAGGCAGTATTGGGATTGGCTTTCGAAACATCTTTTCTATGTTCTAAAATTCTATGGCTGAAGACCTAAGATAAGGTCGAAAGCTTCCAACTTACGAACTTTTTGTAAAAGTTTTCAGTTAACGTAACTAGCGTGATCATCAAGTTACCTTTATTTGTCTCAACATCATTTCCATGTATTAATATGGTTGCATCATCTGCATATAAAATAATATCTGAATTGCTTAGACAGGTACAGAAGTTATTAATATAAATATTAAATAATAATGGAGCAAGTACCGAGCCCTGAGGGACTCCTGAAATGAGAGATTGTAAGTTAGATTTGGTATGTTCAATTTCTGTACATTGCTGGCGACCAGTGAGAGAGTTTCTGAAGAGATTATATAATTGTACCCCGAATACCAATTGCATACAATTTTGATAATAATAAGTTGTGATTTAAATTATCAAATGCTTTTGATAAATCAATGAAAAGTCCCAATGTAAATTTATTATTAATAGAATTAGATTGAATTTTATCTTTTAAATGTAAAAGGGCGATTTCTGTTGAGGAATTTGGTAAAAAGCCAAATTGATTTTTGTGCAAAATTTTGTATTTTTCAATATAAGCAAATATGGATAAAATAGCTATAGGTCAATAGCTATTAATATCTGTCAAAGAACCCTTTTTAAAGACAGGAGTAATTTTCGCAACTTTTAACGAATCTGGGAAAATACCTGTAGCTAGAATGGAATTAAAAATGTATAATAGGGGGAGTAACAATGAAAAAAAGTTATAGTTTTTAAAATTTTGGGAAGAATATCATCTGGACCAGGTCCTGTATTTATATTAATATTTTGCAGTTGGTAGATTAATTCGGTTCTAGTAATTTCCAAAGTATGCATTGAATTTAAGGTACATGAGTTGAAGTAATGAGGTAATTGTTGATCGTTCAGCTTAGGAAGTCGTTGTATTATACGTTGTGGTGATATAATAAAATGATCATTAAATTGATTAGCAATTTCAGTTTGATCGGTGATTTTGATGTTACCCTGAGTGAGGTGAATCGAAGTCTTTGGTACATTCCTACGACCTAACAATATGTTTAAGTGCTTCCAGGTTACTTTTGGATTATTTTTAGAAAAAATATGAAAATAATAATCTCTTTTTAATTTTCTAATGTAGGAGTTAAGATTATTTCTAAATTTTTAAAAAATATTATAATCAATTTGTGACCTTGATTTTAAGAACTTTGTGAACAGTTTATTTTTTTTATTTATCTGATTAAGACAGTGCCTTGTTAGCCAAGGTTTCCGCTCTTTCTTGAATTTAGACGTGGTTCTTTTAAATGGAAAAGCCTTATTGTACAATCTCTTCAAAGTTATTTCAGATAAATTATAAGCCACATCAGGATTAGAAATTTGCATTATTTCATCCCAGTTCGTATCTTGTACTAGGTTTATGAATAGATTCGTATTATTCTCATTAATAATTCGAGAGAAAGTATTTGTTGGTCTAGATGCGTGTATATCACTATATGTGTAAATTAAGAAAATTGGCAGATGATCACTAAAATGAAAATTAAGAATACCTGATAAAATAGAGTCCGATGGTATATTTGTTATACATAGATCCAAAATTGAGGCCGTATATTGAGTTATTCTTGTAGCTGAAAAAATAGTGTTATAGAATCCTGCAGTGGCAATTGCAGAATTAAATTCTCGCGGGTATGAAAGATTCTGTGACAGATCAATATTCAAGTCTCCCAGTAACAGTCCTTTTTTCCTTGTAAAATTTATATAATTAAGTATATCAGTAAATTTTTCAATAAATAAAGAAGGGTTGTCCGCTGTTGGTGGACGATAACATGCTGAAATTATATTATATTGATCTTCAATTGTAATAATTTCAATATCAGAATTAATAAATGTCAATTTTTCAATTTGGGTGTAGTCCAAATTATTTGTTTTAACAAAAATTACAATTCCTCCTCCTCTAGACTCAGTTTTATTTTTATTAAAAGTCTGATAGAATGGGAGATGTAGACAATAGTCTTCAGAAGGAAACCATGTTTCCGAAACGCAAATTATATCTATTTGATAGTTTAATAGTTTAACTAATGCCTCAGATATCTTATTGACTAATGATCCGGCATTAAGATGAGTAACATTTAGAGAATTATTAGGATTATTAGATATTGTATCATTAAGATGCTGTACTGAATAATAATTAATAGTCATATATCAATGTACCCCAAGCAATTTTGTAAGATTAAGTCCCCTCCCCTAAGCACTATTTGAGAATCCCACAAAATGGTGGCCGCCCCTGCGCCAATTAATAATTAATTGACCTTATCTCCTTATATCTATATATATTTTTCCCTTTTTTTGTTTTGCCAAAGGAAATAAAAAAATTCTAACAGTTAGTTATTGTTGCATAACATAATATCTTTAAAGTACCATGTAAACATCAAGACATTCTCCAATAGTTTTAATCAGTGACATATAAGAACTCAATAAAAAATTATAAACATATTAATAACCTCAGTACACATACAAATTCTATATTTCCTTCAATAATCAACAATTCTGTGTTATAATCCATTAATAAACCAAACAATGAAGGGAATGTAATAAAAAAGGTTAGTAATAGTAAGGGACCATGTACAATTCATTTTTTCAGTTACCATGTCATAATTCCAGTAGCTAAACATATTCAGTGACTGGATAGAAGAATGTCAATGAGCAACTCTCATGACATAGAGAAATTAAATAAAGATTGTGTTTATTTGAATAGTCCCTATATGTAATACAAATTCCCCACTTCCTCCCAGTGATCAACAAATCTGTAAATTAATGAACAAAATATACTAATAAAAAATAATAGTAAAAACCAAATAGAATTCATTTGCGACCATTTGCAATAGGCTAACTTATTACTGACATAACAGTATCTGCGATCATCTGCTACAGGTTGACTTTTTTTCCTTTTTTTTTCCCAATATATAATGCAATCACTACGTAAATTCTAGTATATTAAATATTTATTTTCCATATCTTATATCTTTGAAACTGACAATACTATTCTTTGACGTATATTTAACCAAACATAACGAATTACTTGGAGGTAATGTTATTAAAAGTCAAGTGTATTTAAATATGTTCAGTCCATATGTAAAAATTCTTCTTTACTATCTCATATGATATTGAAAGTCAGATAAAATTAAATATGCTAAGTCCAAATACGAAATAATCTTCTTTGCTGTCACAGATGATTAAGTTGGATGTATGTCACAATTCCAGGTAATTTATATTTTCTAGGATTCAATCATATGGTTCTATGTGATGAAATGTCCTCAAATAAAATCTTTAAAATATTTTTGGAAACATACCTTATGACGATGATACACATAAAAAAATAACCAAGGGAAGAAACTGAAAAGTTAAAACTTCAAGTCATAGTCCATAGCGTCCTCAAGTAGTAGTTGATGATCTTCATAGATTGCTATGCATTTCGGTGTATAAACACCATCCTCAGGCAGAAGTTGTCATCACTTGAAGGACACAAGGGCCTTGTGAGAGGCCCCTATATATACCTATATGGCCACTATAATGCGCTGCGCCCACGTTGATGAAACTGAACTGTTCGATGTTAATCGATATGTTCCTGTAGTTTACTAAATGCACTTTTTTAATCAACTATAAATCACATTACTTACTACAACAATTCAATACCATTCCCTGAATTACAATTTTATATACTTTAAAATAATTTTGGCACTCCTCCTCAGCTAACATTCTCCATGGTAAAGGCAAATCTATTGGGTTATTTTTGGGATGTTTATATCGATAAATAAGTTTCTTTATTATAGATGATTGATATCCATGGGTTTTTTTTTGCCACTTGAAATATCCATTTCAACTCCTTATTTCGATATGAGTTTGTACTGGAATGTGAAAAAGCTCGGCTAATTAGCGAATGAAAAACTGCGATTTTTTGTACCAACGGATGATGAGAGTTCGATGGGATTAATGATGTGAGTTCGATGGAATTATTGCATTATATATTAAAAAAAAAAAAAAGTCAAACTGTAGCAGATGATCGCAGATACTGTTATGTCAGTAATAAGTCAGCCTATTGCAAACGGTCGCAGATATTATTGTTCTCATACATTAGATGTAATATGCTTCAACGTACATAAACTACTCAAGAACAACGTGTGAAGAGTTTTACACAAACATGCACACTTCTTGTTAAGTTGTGTAATGTTAATATTATATAAAAAGTCTTTAATTTTTCATGGAAATGAGGGGGTGGGGGATGGGCTACGGGGATTGTATCACACGGGATAGATCAGGACCGAGTTGTATTGTAATATTTAAGAATTCGAAAATTACTGGTGTGCCGTTTCTAGTCCTGGATAGTGACGTCAGAACTGAAAATGAGAGCTTTGAGTTCGACGGCAGAAGCAAGCAGACTGAGTGGAGAGTGTGGAGAGAGAGTTTGTTTGTTTTGATTTGTAGGAAGGACATCAGGGCATAAGAATTGTATTTTAGTGTTTATTAAATTAAATCTTATGTGTTGTAAAATTGATAAGTCATAATTGAGTATTCGTGAAGATTAGTAAGAAGTCACAGCTTTAATGTATATAAATGGTGCAGCGTGGTGGGATTCGATAGTCTATTGTTTTCCTTCATGGAAAAAAGAATTTCGGATGTCATCTTTGATAACTGCGAAATTTTTGAACAGTGGATAGGTCAAGTTATGACCAGATGTTGATCAGCTCTATACACTGAAGAGCAATTGAATTAGAGATACCTGTCTAGTAACGTGTAGCACCACCTTTTGCCCTTATGACGGCGGCGATTCGTCTCGGCATTGACTCGACAAGACACCGGAAGCGTTGGGAAGCCATACGGATCCACGACCCCTGAACAAGCTCCCACAGTTCACGAAGATTTGATGGAGGGGGGTCAGAGCCTTGAACATCTCTCTCGATGGCATCCCAGATGTGATCGATGGGATTGTGGTCAGGTGACCTAGCTGGCCCAGGAAGCGAGGTCACGTCGGTGGAGTGTTCATCCAACCATTCGGATACAATTCGGGAGCGATGGCACGGTGCATTGTCTTGTTGCAGGATGAGGTCCCAAATGGGATGTTGAAGACGCACAAACGGGAGCAAATAGTCATCCAGGGTATCCCGGCAACGTTGACCTGTGAGGGACGATGTCACACGTACCAGGGGTCCCATTTCAGTCCACGTAAACAGAGAATGCCACCCCCACCAGCTTGAAGAGTACCCTGCTGACAAGAAGGATCCATCGCTTTATGTGGTTTGCGCCGTACTCGTATCCTGCCATCCGCATGTACCAACGTGAATCTCGACTCGTCAGTCCAGGCAACATTTTTCCACATGTCTAGGGTCCAGTGGCGATATTCCCGCGCCCATGCTAATCTTTGCACCCTGTGATGTGCAGTCCGCAGCGGTACCCTCGTGGGACGATGGCTTCTGTACCCCATAGCTAGGAGATGGTTCTGGATGGTGTGGCTGCTTACACGTTTTTGTGCACCAGCGTTAAATTGCCGAGTGATTGCTTGCACTGTGGCCCGTCGATCCGCTGTTACAATGCGAGCTAGCCGACGATGACCCCGCTCATCCACATGCTGTTGTCTACGACAGTTGGCCCTTGCAGGGAGGGTTTTACCGGATTCGATGTACTCATGGTGCACCCGTGACACAGTGGCTCGTGAAAATCCTAGTGCCTGCACGACCTTCGAGATGGAGTGACCCATTCGTCGGGCCCCGACAATTTGCTCACAATCAAATGCGCTTAGATCCTTCGTCTTGCCCATAGTGCGTCCGACACTTACTGATTCCCGTTGCATCACTCCTTGCATTGTCAGATCGCTGCATACGTCATGTCGTTTTTGTTTACAGGGCCGCCCACAGAGCTACATTTGCATAACACCAGCTGTCTCTAATTCAGTTGCTCTTCAGTGTATATTTGCTTTCAAACTAAGGATGGAAGACGTCAGTGCTGTTGATATGAAATATAGTTTTGTTTTTAACTTTCAAAATAGTTCCTTTTTAATTTAGAACACTTGTAACGTACGAAAGCAAAAGTGTTCCTTAAGTGTGTCAGTACAAATAAAAGTGAATCTTGAAAATATATATATGTACGACGGTATAAAAGTTGTAGTATATCGGTATTGAAGAAATTTTGTACGCCAGTACTAATCGTTAGAATTACAAATTCTTGTAGGTTGATAAGTTCACTGAATCTAAGTTTACTGTTTATTGTCGCAAAATGGCTTTTTTAGCAAAGGCAAAAAAAGAAGACTTACGACTTTTGGCAGAAGAGTTAGGAGAGAAAGTATCTCCCGACTTAGCCCCGGAAATAAAGGGGACAAAAAGGCAAATGTCGGGAATAATTAGGGGAAAGTTGAATTTTGGCTAGTTGTTAGAACACTATGAGATGTATTTCCCCAAAACTCCCCGCATCTACCCCTTGTGCTTTCTCCCCTGGGTCCCCCCGAACTTCCCATCGTCAAATTTTAGAAAATGACTTATATCTCCATAACCAATGGTTGTAACGATGTAATTTTTTTTAGTTTTAATCCTCAAATTACGCACTACAAAATTGTCTATCTTCAATTTTGCACTAAAACCAATAGTTTTTTCTTAATTTTAATAAAAGTGTAAAAAAACCGGAATTTTTATTGTGATATTCTAAGTTTTGACGTTGTAGCTTGTTTGGAAATGACAACATGGGAATGTGTTTCCTATGAAAGTTGTAGCCTGATTCAACAGCTTTAAAATTATATATATATATACATGTTTGCACCCATGACTGCCACACAATGAAGCGGGAGGGCGCCACCAGCTCGATGAGCGATGCTCAAACCACACCTTCACTGTATTGCAAACCAGTTCTGAGCTGGCGCCGTATACGGCAGCATGTATGTGAGTGTCTTTGTTAGTCGTTGTTTTAAAGTGAGAAGACAGCAATGGTTTAAAGTGAGAAGACACGTAGTGAAAGAACACAGGTACTGTCAATAAACATTTTCAGTTATGTGGCAGTTTTTAGCATACTAATTTAGATTGCAGATTAATTGTATGTTTAACATGAACAGTATTTATTATTCTTTACAACTTTGTATTTGATTATATGAAAAAAAAAAAAAAAAAAAAAAAAAAAGGAAGAAAATGGATGATTTTGATTTACTGTGTGCTCTTTGGCGAAAGGAACTTGAAGGAGAAACTGTGAACGTCAAAAAGGGTTTACGGACAATTATTGAGGCTAGTTTAAAACGAAGCGATGGACTGCATGAAAAGCTGGAAGGAAAAATTACTATTCGGGTTCACAGTGCGTGCAGGCAGAGCTACACAAGACCTACTAGTATCAATGCTGCTCTTACAGCAGTACAGACACATAATCCATCTCATACTTCATCTTGTTTAAGGAGCTCAGAAGATAAGTTTGATTTCAAAACAAACTGCTTGATTTGTGGAGAAGAAGCGAGTGTTGATTCCAAAACTGCATCAGAACGTAGGATAAGTTTTCACATGGTAGCGACTTTAGAAATAAAGGAAAACTTAAAAAAAAAATGTGATGTACGAATTGATGACTGCTTGAGAAATATTAAATCGACAAGTAGAACTGCAAAGTTATGGGTAAATCTTTTGAAAGCTATTGATCAAATTCTTCAGTTTATATTTGCTGAAAATTCAGGGAACTGGAATTTGCACTTGAGTACTACCACCGAAATGCTTCCGTATTTCCATGCTGCAGGACACTTGCCTTATGCAAAGTCGGCCCATCTAAGCACACCGGACAAAAAATTATGGAATGCTCATTTTATTGGTTAGCATGGGGTTACATCACCACGAGCTCAAAGCACAGCCTTGATTTTCTTTGGCATGCTGTCAATATGGGAGTGGATGACATTAATGTCCAGTTTGCCCCATGCCGTGAACAACTGGTCCCACAGAGCAGTCAAATTGGGAGGCTGTTGTTGTCTCTTCTTAACGGCTCGTTTGAGCATGTCCCAAATTTTCTCTATAACATTGAGATCAGGCGAATTGGCAAGCCAGGTGAAATGTGGGGCGTCGACCTTATGTTCTGCAAACCAATCCTGCACAATGGCAGCTCGGTGGACAATGCTGTTGTCTTGATAACGTGGATCTGGAATGGTGGCATCTTGGAGGAACTGGACATATAGCAACACCTCGTTATCCAACAGTTTCATGTAGTGCACCGCTTTCATGCTATTAGACACGTGAACTAGGGGACCCACCCCACCCCAGCACTGGATATACACCCCCAAAATATGACACTTCCCACCCCCTTCTGTACAGCCCTTTGCACACACTCTGCATTAAAGGCTTCTCTGGCCTTCTGCATGACCCTGGATTGACCATCATTGCAATACAGGCAGAACCTGGATTCATTCGACCAGATGATGCATCGCCACTGTTCTGTGGTCCAGTGTCGGTGTTCCCTCGCCCATTCCAGCCGCTTTTTCTTGTGTATGGCAGACAGCTTGGGGCGTACCCTAGCTACACGACTGAATATTCCTACACCATGCAGTTCTCGTTGAAGCATTTGTTCAGAAACAGGCTTACTGGGTCCCGCATTGTACTCTTGCAGCAATTCCTGCTGGGTTTGGAACCGTTTTGCGGTTGATAATCGCCCTACATGTCGACGATCACGGTTACTCAGGATGGTTTTTCTGCTGCAGCTGCTCCAATGGGAATTGTCTCTGGCCGACTCCTCCTTCCATGCTAAATGAACACTACTGACTGTGGACTTGGACACGCAACGAACTCCACCACCTCCCTCAGCGAATGACCATGTTCACGACCAAAGACAATAGCTCCCTTTTGCCACTATGTTATGTCACCTTTTCTACCCATGGTACTACCTGTAAGCAACAATAAAACTGATTAGGCATGCACGTATTACAAGGCTGAAAAAGTAACAAGTAACATACAATACTTTCCATTCCATTATATACACGCATTTTTCTCTGCCTGACCAGTTTCCAACTGTTCCTCCGGATGACAGCATTCCATAATTTTTTGTCCATGGTGCTTATATGTTCAGCAAAAGATAAAGATAGGTTCAAAACTGTCAGAGAAAGAGCTCGATTTGTTTACTAACAAAGGATTCTTCACTGTGAGAAGGAGTGTAAAGTTTTGGTCTGGTACATGGACAGACATGTGTATAGAGCAGTGCCTTATGAATGCTCTATACACATGTAGCACTGGATATACACCCCCAAACTGGATATACACCCCCAAAATATGACACTTCCCATCCCCCTTCTGTACAGCCCTTTGCACACACTCTGCATTAAAGGCTTCTCTGGCCTTCTGCATGACCCTGGATTGACCATCATTGCAATACAGGCAGAACCTGGATTCATTCGACCAGATGATGCATCGCCACTGTTCTGTGGTCCAGTGTCGGTGTTCCCTCGCCCATTCCAGCCGCTTTTTCTTGTGTATGGCAGACAGCTTGGGGCGTACCCTAGCTACACGACTGAATATTCCTACACCATGCAGTTCTCGTTGAAGCATTTGTTCAGAAACAGGCTTACTGGGTCCCGCATTGTACTCTTGCAGCAATTCCTGCTGGGTTTGGAACCGTTTTGCGGTTGATAATCGCCCTACATGTCGACGATCACGGTTACTCAGGATGGTTTTTCTGCTGCAGCTGCTCCAATGGGAATTGTCTCTGACCGACTCCTCCTTCCATGCTAAATGAACACTACTGACTGTGGACTTGGACACGCAACGAACTCCACCACCTCCCTCAGCGAATGACCATGTTCACGACCAAAGACAATAGCTCCCTTTTGCCACTATGTTATGTCACCTTTTCTACCCATGGTACTACCTGTAAGCAACAATAAAACTGATTAGGCATGCACGTATTACAAGGCTGAAAAAGTAACAAGTAACATACAATACTTTCCATTCCATTATATACACGCATTTTTCTCTGCCTGACCAGTTTCCAACTGTTCCTCCGGATGACAGCATTCCATAATTTTTTGTCCATGGTGCTTATATGTTCAGCAAAAGATAAAGATAGGTTCAAAACTGTCAGAGAAAGAGCTCGATTTGTTTACTAACAAAGGATTCTTCACTGTGAGAAGGAGTGTAAAGTTTTGGTCTGGTACATGGACAGACATGTGTATAGAGCAGTGCCTTATGAATGCTCTATACACATGTCTGAATAGGTCCACGGGGCACTTTTTTTCTTGAAAATTCACGAAGCTATTGAGGAATTCTTGGGAACTTCAATAACATTTACTGAACTGCGCAAGTCGCAAAAACTAAGAGTTCAGTCCGGCATTGAAAAATTTACTTCGTGGCTTAAACACCACAACCCATTCACAAAATTGTCTGGAGAACTTGTGTGTTTGTCATCCGGTTTGGTGTCTGATGAATCTGTAATCTGTGACCAAGCTTATCAGGTAGGAGTTGCAGCAATGGAAAAAATGAAAGGAAAATTTTTTGGAGAGCTTAAACTACACAGAAAAGACATGGTCAGAACACAGGCAAAGCACAAATCTGTGAAACTTGGGTCGAAAGAGGTTAGTGTAAATCCCCAACAGCTTTTTAACCGAATCTTGTGTGTGTGTGTGTGATAGCCTAAGGGTGCTAAAAACATACCTTGAATATGAACTAGCCTCTCGTCCACCATCAATGTTTGATGAAGTTTCTCTTCGCAAGGGTACAAAATCTTCTCTCATGAAAGTTTTTGAAGAGGGTATTGTGGAAACATTTGACCTAAGCGATGTAGCAATAGTGATAGATGGAGGGTTTCTGATTCACTATGTCTCTTGGCCAAAGGAAAGCTCATATGGAGAAATAGTTCAGAATTACTTTTAATTTGTGCTTACAAGGTATGGAAAAAATACAACCATTTTTTTTATGGATACCCTGAGGATTCTACAACAAAACAAGAAGAACAAAATAGATCAGCCAAAAAAACCCACATGTGACATCACTTTTGAAGAAAACACAAAATGTATGACAGCAAAGGAGGATTTTTAGCTAATAAAAGAAACAAGAAACGACTAGTAATTTCAGTAGCATCAGAACTAGAAAAATAATGGTTTACCAACGTTTGTTGCTGAAGAAGATGCTGACGTAGACATAGTAAGGGTAGCAATCGAAAAACTGAACAGTCGCTCTAAAGTTGTTGTCGTAGGCTCAGACACAGATCTACTAGTGCTGTTAGTTGCTCTTGCTCCTGAAAATAAATCTGTTTATTTCTGTAAACAGAAAGGTAGTAAAATCCCTTCAAAAGTATTTTACAGAATCGAAAGTTTGATCGAGCAGTACAGCAAAATCAGAAAACTTCTACTGTTCGCTCACACAATAACTGGTTGTGACGAAGAAGAATTCGTGAAAGAATTATTTGCCACAATTATAAGAGTGAGAATAGATAAAGAGGAATTCGAGGAACGGAAAAAAAAGAAGAAATAGACGAACGGAAAAGGAACAAAGAAATAGACGAACGGAAAAGAAAAAAATATACAAGAACAGCAGAGGAAAGAGAATTGGAATTACGACAAATTCAAGCTGCAAGTAAAACACAAGGTAATGTTTCAGAACAAACTGTAGGAGGAATATTAGGAAGGCCTAAAATTGATCTACATAATCTGATACCAACTTTTGATCCTAAGGAAGGCGACATAAGTCTATATTTGGTCTTGTTCGAAAGGCAAGTGCATAAAGCACAAATAAAAAAGCAGATTGGGTTTCGCATTTGATGGGATTACTACCGTATGAGATTATTCAGCTTATAGCCAGAGAAACGGAAGAAGAGGCAGACAATTATGAATATGTAAAAACTCTGTTGCTAAAAAGATTTAAGCTAAGTCCAGAAAAATTTAGGCAAATGTTTGTGAAACATCAAAAGGAAGCAGAGTTGTCATGGCGTGATTTTAGCTATGAACTTCGAAATTATTGCACTGAATGGGTTACAGGTTTTGTAATTTGGAACAGTTACTGGATCTAATGGTGACTGATCAGATGAAACATCGAGTACCAATAGAAGTTCATGAGCATTTTTAGCCACCCCGGTGGCGCAGTGGTCTAAGGCGTTGGCCTATGATCATTCGTCCGAAGGGGTCCGGGTTCGAATCCCGGTGAGGCATGGATGTTGTGTTTGTCTTACGGCACTGGCTCTCTCCCTTCCCTGGAACCAGTGACCCTAAATTAGGGACGGGCGACTGCTTATAGCCCATTGAGTTGCTCACGGTGGTCGTTAAACCTCCAATCAAAAAAAAAAAAAAAAAAAAAAAATGAGCATTTTATTGATGAATGGACTAAGATTTCGTCATCGTCCAAACTTGTTGAGATGTTGGATGACTATGACAATGTCCGGGGAAGTATGAAAAATGCTTCAGTAAAGATTCAGCAAAAAGAGAAGAATGTGTCCAAATGGCGAACAATAAAACTTGTACAATAATAGCAGTAGAAGTGAGCCTATCACAGCTCATAGAGATCGAGCTCATGGAGAGCCTAATGTTTCTAGAACTAGGAATTTTGAAAATTTTGAATGCCGGAAGGGATTACAATGTTTTGAATGTGGATTGTATAACCATCATAGACCTCAATGTCCAAATTAAAAAAGAAGTCATGAAGCAGTTTCTGCAACTGTAAATAGAATTTCAGAACTGACTGAGGATGAATTGTTGACACCGTTTACAACTACAGGCAAAGTAAATAGGTTTAAAATGCCTATTTTACGAGATTCGGGAGCGACTATTGATATTGTTTGTCAGAAGCATGTCACATCTCAGATGTTAACAGGAGAATATGTTTGGGTTCAGCAGCCCCTTGATGTCGCACCAACTTGTTTACCTTTAGCTCAAGTGCAACTGATAGATTTTGGTCACATCGTCACAGAAGCAGCTGTAATTAGAAATGAGCTCGACCAGGGCCGATATTTACTGGGAAATCGTACTGCTGTTTTATTAGATCAGATTAAGCACGATAAAGGATTAGTTCATCATGAATTAAATGCCGTGCAGATTAGGTCGCAGAAGTTTTTGGAGGAAATATCTAATGTTCCAGAAAGTAGTGGAAAAGAACTTGAAAAGAAAAAAATGAGAGCTCACTTAGTAATGTTGAAATGTCAGGAATAGAGACTGAGCCGAGCGAGGAAGATGGTGTATTATTGCCAGTTATACAAAATGATCTCGATCCAATACGTTCGCTTTTAGAAATAGATTCTGATATTTTTGTTGCTGCACAGCGTCTAAGTGAAGATTTGAAACCGTTATTTGATACTGTTGGGAATTCTTCCACTGATTTGTTGAAGGAATAATATATTTTGAAGAATACATTATTAGTGAAACGGAGGGTAGACAAGACTGATGTTGAGAAAGAACTACTCGTAGTTCCTGAAGAATATAGGCAACGCCTTAAAGCTTTGTGTCATGAAGGAACCTCGGCTCACCTAGGTGTGACGAAAACTAAGGATAGAATGTTCCGATATTTTTTCTGGCCTAGATGTTATAAAGAAGTAGAAAATTATGTGCAATCTTGTGAAAATTGTCAAAGAGCTAGAAAATCAGGTGATAAAAAAAAGCTCCCTTAAAACTATCTGGTTGTCGGAAAAGTCATGACGTATTTTAGCCATGTTTTGCAAAGGTCATTTATTGATAGAAAGAACAAAGATCAATCAATGATATAATGCTCGTTTTGTTCGATAACCTTTTGCCATCTTTCAGTGAGCTGCAGAATGCCTCGTTCATAGAATAACCTGTCTTTCGTGGCGAAAAACTGTACAAGGTGCTGGTTTACAGCCTCATCTGAATTAAACGTTATACCAAGCAAGGACTGTTGAAGAGAGCGAAACACGTGTAAGTATGAGGGCGCAAGGTCAGGCGAGTATGCTGGGTGTGGCAACACATCCCACCCAAGCTCCAATAATATTTGGCGGGTGATCAAACTTGTGTGTGGTCTCGCGTTGTCGTGATGGAACACAACACCTTTACGATGAACGAGCTCTGGATGATTCTGGATGATGGATTCATTCAAACTGTCCAATTGCAGACAGTACACATTCGAATTGATTGTTTGGTTCCATGGTAGGAGCTTGAAAAACACGACACCTTTAAAATCCCACCACACTGAGACTAGAACCTTCTGCTGATGAATGTCTGCTTTGGATGTCGTTTGAGGCGAAGCAGCACGTCGTGACCAAGACCGTTTGCGCAGCACATTGTTGTACACAATCCACTTTTCGTCACCAGTTATCAGTCGCTTTAAAAAAGGATCGTTTTCCTCATGTTTAATGAGCATATCGCAGATGTTTATATGCGCCATCAATTGAGCTTCTTTGAGTTCATGAGGAACCCACACGTCGAGCTTGCTTACGTATCCCAGCTTCTTCAGGTGGTCGTGAACGCTTGAATGATGGATGTGCAATGTGTCTGCAATCTCTCGTGTCGTGTAACGTACGTGGGATTGCCTTGATTTGGTCGTCATCAACCTCGGTTGGCCTCCCGGACTGAGGAGCATCGTTGTGATCAAAATCACCAGCACCGAATTTTGCAAACCACCGCTGGCACTGACGTTCTTGTAGAGCATTATCACCGTACACTTTATGCAACTTTTCACAAGCTTGATGCGCATTCTTCCCTTTATGGAAGTAAAACAGTAAAATATAGCGAAAATGCACAGTTTGGTCTTCCATCTTCAACTTGATGTCAAATCTGCGCAAATCAACCAAATCGCTCACTATTCCTTTTAGACTGCAACTAGAACTAGCACCTGTCAAATACCATAGTGATAACAGAGCTGCGCATGCCTCTAGTACTTCCAAAACCGCCCAACCGCCATCGGGTGCCAAAATACGTCATGACTTTTCCAACAACCCAATAGTACCAGTTATCGAGGAAATTTTTTCAAAGATAAATGTAGATGCATGTGGTCCCTTACCACCTATTCCTACAGGAAAAAGATATATTATCACTGCAATGTGTTTGTCTTCAAAATATCCTGATCTGGGACTGACATCGGGTCTGTATCAGTGATCGATGCGTTACTGCAGATTTTTAGTCGTATGGGGTTTCCTAAAGAACTACAGTGTGTTCAAGGAACTTCTTTCATGAGCGCTTTAACAACAGAATTTTTGGAACGATTTGGGATAAAAGTAAAACATAGTTTGATTCTATTATCAGTTCAAAACGTTATATTTAACTATTGAACGTTACTATGTGCCATATTATATTGAGTTCTTAGCAGGATATCATAGAAGTCCTGTCATTTTTTTTTTTTTGTTCTTCACGTTTTTTTACACAAGTTAGTTGAAAACTACGACACCTGGACTCCCTGACTTCCTATTAATTCTGGTGGTGTCATATTGAGGGTGAATGGTATATTTATGGACTAAAAACACATAAATTATTTCTTAAAAGAAGAAGAATGAGAGGGTAGAAATAATAACATTGTTACCTCTTGGTCTGCAGTCTCCTTCTGATTAGTTGCTCCCGGTATACACTCAAGAACAAAAAACTGCGTATTCGAAGTTCCATAAAATGAAAGTTCCCCGTAGGCAACAATGAAGTATTTATGATAGCTAAAACCCAAGACTTTTTTTTTTTTTTTTTTTAAAGTTTTAGAAGAATTTGAGATGCTTCGGACATTTCATTTCTAAAAATGCTACAAAATGGTAACTAAACTTCAGGTTCCATTTTCTTTGGGAATTACAGTATTTGATTAAAATCACTGCATGTCTGTGCGAATGGTGAATGTAGAAGATTTGTGACACCTTGTGCGTTTCTTTTGTTATCAAACAAGCTCTCAAGATAACAGCCTGCTGAAAGGAAAGCTTCTTTTCATTATTTTGAAAGTTCAAATAATTTGATTATTTTTTCTAACTACTTTTAGAAATTGAATGGAATCCACTGTAGGCTTCAAGTTCAAGTAAAACTGGTCTACATAGACTGCTTAATTAACATATAAGATAAAGTGCAAAATTTGATTTTAAAGATGCAATGCCTGAAGGATTTTTCACAGTGAAAGAAAATTGGGTACAAGAAAAGATGCAAAGTTTAACTGCACAAGCATTAGGGCCTATTTGTTGTGTAGCTAGTTTATATGAGCGTATTATACATTATATGTATATTGGCACTGAGCCGAGAGTTTCTGGGTTTCTTGTGTCACCTCTCAATCACCCCTGATTATTTACACTTCGAACTGTTATGCATGAAAGTACTGGGTTTACTCCTGCAGAATTAGTCTGTGAGAAGAATTTAAGGACACCAGTTACCCTGCTCTATGAGAAGTGGATGAAACCTGAAGGCATCGAAGAAGAAAATTCAGTCTTGGAATAGGTGTTTCAGTTGATAAATCGATTAAAAAAGTGCCAGACAGTGGCTGTAAAAAAAAAATGAGAGAAATGCAGGTAAAGAGAAAAACCTGGTATGATAAGAATGCAGTAAAAAGAGAATTTAAAGAAGGTGATTTGGTGCTAGTATTAGCTACTTCTAGACCAAATAAGTTAGCTGTCCAATGGACTGGTCCAGGTACTATTGAGAGTAGAATCTCTGATACTAAGTATATTAAGGTTCCTGCAAAGAAAATGCCATCGCAGATATATCACGGCAATATGCTTAAACCGTTTTACAAAACACCAGAGTTAATTAATTTCTTATCCAGTAGTTAACCACCAGATCAACCTGGTTTGGAAATAGAAATTCCTGGAATAGAAAATGATTCCAATGTTTTTAATTTTGCAGAAATTGTTCAGGAAAGTCGTTTGGAAGAAAGGCTAGAGGTAGAAAATATTTGACAATTGCAGGATTTGCTTTGTAAATATGCAACATCTTTTTCTAATGCACCTGGTCTGACACATCTTGTCGAGCATGACATTGAATTGATTAGTGACAAACCTATCGGAGCTAAGCCATACCGTATGTCTCCTAGACAAACTGAAATTTTGCAGAATGAAGTAAGAAAAATGTTGCAATGCAAAGTAATTGAGATGGGAAAGTCAGATTATACATCTCCGATGATTTTGGTGGAATCTACAGGCAGAGACCCAAGACCTTGTGTTGATTATCGTCGATTAAATGACATTATTCGTACACAGTATTACCCCTTACCAAACATTGAACAAAGAGTAGAGACAGTTGCTTCGGCCAGCTATATCACTATACTAGACTTGGCAAAGGGATATTGGCAAATACCTCTGAGTAAAAGGGCACAAAGAGTAGCTGCGTTTGTAACCAGTTTTGGGACCTATCGTCCGTTACGAATGCCTTTCGGTCTCAAGAACGCTCCATATTTTTTTAGTTTTTTTAGCAAGATGATGGCTAAATTATTGCAGGGATGTGAACAATTTGCAGTACTATATTTAGATGATGTAGCTGTATTCTTCTGTACTTGGGAAGAACACCTGAAGCATCTTGATAAAGTCCTTCGGCGCATTCAAAATGCCCGTCTAAACATCAAGCCTGAGCTGATTGAGTGGCTTAAGGCGTGAGTCCAGTGGTCTAATGATCTGGGGTTCGAGCCTGAGCTGATCAGCGAGAGATTTTTATTCACTTTGAGTGAAAATTTCCCCAGCGTGGTGACGTCATGTTGTAAAATTTCCTCTGGGGAAAATAAAATTTCCTAGTCGGGAAAAATAAAATGGCGAACAAAAGATGGTGACTCATCCCAAAACACGTGGTGGACAAATGACCACGTGGAGGGAATAAAAATTTCCCGGTCAAGAAAAATAAAAATGGCACTGGGCAAGCAATCTCCTCGAATCAAGCACTGGCGAGGGTGGCGGTGGTGTCCTTCCCTCCTCCTAACCACACGTAACCGTAGGCGAGCACGTGGTGATACAAGATGGCGTCCGAGAGGACACGTGACCACGTGGTGAGCAGTGGTGGAGTTCCGTGGACAGCAGTGGGCTGGGCTGGGCAGCACTTCCTTTGTTACAGAATCTGCCTATTCCCACTACTATACCGTACACTTTACGCAATTTTCACAAGCTTGACGTGCGTTCTTCCCTTTACGGAAGTAAAGGAGTAAAATATGGCGAAAATGCACAGTTTGGTCTTCCATCTTCAACTTGATGTCAAATCTGCGCAAATCAACCAAATCGCTCACTATTCCTTGTAGACTGCAGCTAGAACTGGCACCTGTCGAATGCCATAGCGATAACAGAGCTAGCTGCGCATGCCTCTAGTACTTCCAAAACCGCCCAACCGCCATCAGGTGCCAAAATACATCATGACTTTTCCGACAACCCAATGCAAGTATAAACACCCGCTAAAAATAACTCATAAAAAAATTTCCGACAGGATTGGAAACCATTGTATCACAAGTGATACAAAAATGTTTTAGAAGTTTCTACTATCTAATATGTTGACATAATTAAACTTATTTACTTTAAATAACTAACTTATACTTACCAAAATGGAATGTATATACTTAAATAAATATAAATTTTTTAATTAAGTAGTTATAAAACACTTACCAGGACCATGTGAAGACATCATGTTTTTCTTACAAGACCGCTACAAGTCATGAAAGTTGACTCGTGCTGCCATTTATTGACGATAAGAGAAAATTTAGCAAAGTATTTTACATAGTTTTACATGTAATACAACCGGTTCTGGACTGATTTTTTGCCATTGGGCATTTTTTAAAAATTGTGAAACCATTGTATCACATGTGATACACAGAAACCGAGGAAGTTAAAATAAAAGTGAAAAAAGAATTTATATTTAATGCTCTTGCAGATTGGTTGTTAGACTTCGTTTTTTAGGAGCAGTAGGCTTAATTTGTTCTTGCACAATGTGAGTTTTTAATTTATTGAAAGCGATGTATTTACTGTTATGGAAGGGTAGGATACTTGATAATTTCTTGTAGATATAACTTTTGAGGTGGTCTAACTTTCTAATGATTTTATTACTAAGATAATCTTTCAGGACCTCAACATCCAAATCTCTTCAATAGCTTTATGTAATTTTGGGTGACATTCTATTTTGTTACACATTTTTATCTGATTGGTTTTATCAGCAATGATAATGTTGGTCTTAGGGTTATTTGTTTTTTATTTAAGTACACTGGTGTGCAAAAATTAAGGACGAAGAGAAGAAATTAGCATAACAGAGGAACGAGCAGGCAGAATGGACTGAAAGACCAATCAGGAGATAGACTAGGATCTAGTACGGTAGAGCATGCGCATATATGCAGCATGACGTGGGGAGTGTCGGAAGGATATAAAGCACATGGGCGGTGTACGCTCAGCAATCCGGTGAAAGCTATTGCACGGTGTACATCGGTTTGAACAACATCGAGTTGCTGCCACCGTGTGATATGGCCAACAGGCAATCCAGTAGACGACATCTGGATGACTTTACCCGAGGTCTCGTCATTGGGAAGTTGGAAGAAGGTCGAAGTGTGACTAGTGTGGCTGAAGAGTTCGGGATCGCTCACAGCATCGTTTTACAAGCTTGGAGAGCATTTCAAACAACGGGAACAGCTGTCTGAGAGTTTAGCAGTGGTCGTCCACGAGCAACAATGGCGGGGGACGACCGGTATATTGTCCTACAGGTGAGAAGAGACAGACGGCAGACAGCGGGAGAAATCGCATGGCACATGCAACAGACAACTGGACTTCCGTTATCGCGTTTTACCGTGGCCAAGAGGGTGCACAAAGGTGGTCTATTTGCATGACAACCAGTCCGGTGTGTGCCATTAATGCCTGCTCATCGGAAACGGTGGTTTCTGTGGTGCCAGGAACACAAGAACTGGGCACATCAGCAATGAGGTCGAGTTCTCTTTACGGATGAGACCCGATTTAGTCTGACAAGCGATTCTGGACGTATACACATCTGGAGAGAGCAGGGAACACGCAATCACACCTCCAACATCATCGAAAAGGACCGGTTTGGAGGTGGCGGAGTTCTAGTTTGGGGCGGTATCATGCTTGGTAGCCGTACTGACCTCCACATCTTCCAAGGAGGTTCAGTCACTGGTGTCCGCTATTGTACCGAGGTTCTCCTGCCTCACATGTGTCTGTTTAGAGGTGCTGTGGGTCCTGAGTTCCTTTTCATGGACGACAACTCTACACCTCATCGTACAGTGGCTGTCGCAGAGCTGTTGGAGAGTGAATATATTCAACGCATGGATTGGCCCGCAAGGTCCCCGGACCTAAATCCAATCGAACAGGTGTGGGACCTTCTCGGGAGATGCTTGGCAGCACGTCACCAGCTGCCAGCAACGATTCCGCAGCTGCGATTGGCGCTACAAGAGGAATGGGCCGCGATGCCTCAAAAGCTCCTGGACAACCTCAGCATGGACAGACATTGTAAATCCTGCAACGCAGTCAGGGGTGATCATATCCCCTACTAAAGACTGGATTTTTCTTGGCAGCCGCCTGTCACATGGACGTTTCTGTCTTCTGTCCAGTTGTGCTCGAAGCTACCTTTTCAATAAAGTGCCTTTGTATCCTTCGGATTCCTTGTTTGGACGGTTTTGCTCACTTGTCCCATATTCTTACATCTTGGGGATCTTATGGTATGATTTGAGTCGATGTGGAGCACTTCTGCACGACATTACATTCGAAAAATCGCCTCGTCCTTAATTTTTGCATGCCAGTGTAGTTTCGCTTTCATGTTCGATTTACATTCTGTTTGCCTACTCAGTATTTTGTTAATAGTTCTCACAATTTAAAATATTATTGCTTCTTGTCATTTTTTAGTAGTTGTTTGATAACACTTTCTGTTGGGAAAGGTAATCTTCAGTGTTTATTAATTCATAGTACAAAGCATGTTTAGATCGTTTTGGGAGATACAATATTGCAATTCGTATAATTTAATGTCACTGTTATTGATGTTGGTTTGTTTTACTGCAGAAGTTTTTAAGGTTTCTGAGAACGGCAGATTTTATTTATGTTTTGTCTTTTGGTTAAGAAAATGATAGTGAAATGAACTTTGAGTAGAACCACCATTTCAATTAGTTTTGGTGTTTTTGTAGCAAAGCCTTTTGGTTGTAGCAGTGAAACTAAAGTTCCAAAACTTTGATATATGTCCAGAACGCTCTTCACCTTACAGAGGAGTTTGATGAACATTAATTCAGTAGCAAACATGTATATTCATGATTTTGATAAAGCATGTTCTTTCAAAGGCAATTTGTAACATACAACATACACTATCTACCAACAAGTAATTGGACACCTGTGATAACAAAGGAAAGCAAAGTTTATTTACCTTCAATAGTTGGTGGAGCCTCCACGTGCGGAGATTGCAGCTGCGACCCTCCGGGGCATACTCTCAACCAGGCGTTGTACGATGGCTAACGGTATTTCCTTCCACTCGGCTTGGAGAAGACAGGTCCGTTGCTACATCGATTTCGGAAGGTGGGGGCACCCCTTAAGTCGACGCTCCAACTCGTTCCAGAGGTGCTCGATAGGGTTAAGGTCCGGGCTCTGCGCAGGCCAGGCCAGTCCGTTCGATTAACCCTATTGTCACCATACCAAGCCATGGCAGACCTCGCAACATGACAGGTGGCATTGTCATCCTGAAAGTAACATGGGTCCACCCTGTAAAACTGCCACAACGTAGGAAGCGCATGGTCATCCAAAATGGTGCAGTAGGTCTCGGCGTTGAGTCTACCAGGAATTGCGACCAAGGGTCTCGTGCCATACCAAGAGAAACACCCCCATAGCATAATTCCACCGCCGCCAAACTTCACAGTTGGCACACTACATTCCGGCAGGAGGCGTTCTCCAGGCAGACGCCAAACCCAGACCCTACCATCCGAACGGTAGAGGGTGAACCTTGATTCGTCGCTCCAGAGAACCTGTTTCCACTGTTGATGTTCTTTGCACCAAGTTAGCCGAGCACCACGTTAGTCGATTTGGTGCGGTTCTTCTGAATTTCTCTGGCCAGCACCCGTCTGTCTCTAACTCCCAGTTTTGTGGGTCTGCCGGGTCGGGGCACATTCCAACAGTCACCTCTCATCTTCCACTTGCCAATCACGTAGGCCACTATCGATTTTGGGTACTTCAACTCGCTGGATATGTCGCGTATGGATCTACCATTTCTGTGATACCCGACGATTACACCTTTCTCGAAATCAGAGAGCTCCGAACTGCGTGGCATCTTGCATGCGACTGATTGCGTTGTTGTTTCCCACACGATATTTAACGGTTGCAGCCGTGACGTGTATCAGGACCGCTGATATCGTCGATTGCAGGGGTGTCCAATTACTTGTTGGTAGATAGTGTATTTTTGGCGCCATTTTTCAAGCTTGAAGCCAAACATGATGGAAATTCTTTGTTGTTTTGAATCACTTTTGAAAATTTAGATCTTTTTATACATACAGGGTTATGATGTAATTATGGAATGATTTTAGATACTTATATCATAAACACTGCGAAACCTGGAAAAGTTAAACTGTCATTTGAAAGTTCAGTTTGTCATCTTTCCAGGTAAATCATTGATAACATTGTCATGAACATCACTGTTACAGAAGAAATTAAAAGAGCATCCATGCTGTCAGATCTCATCACTGGGAGAACCACAAAGGAGATAGCAGAGTTCCACAAATTCTCTTTGTTTTTTGTCTGTGAGATCAACGGCAAGGTCGACAACGCAGAGGATCTTGATGACATCCGTACCAAGCATAAGAAGTATGACCATCGCTCCGACACCATCAGGGCGCCTGTGTTTGTCACCAAGGTGCAATGGATGGTGGACAACTATCCCAGGAAATCAATGAATGCTTTATCTAAGAAGTTGGGTGTTGCTTATTGGTCATTCCATGTCAAATCACCCAGCATTTTCACGAGATGTCACCCACCCATCTCAGATTTTTGTGAAAATTGGTACAAAGTATTGTACTGGTGAGATATGAAACCTGTTGAAATTTTAGGTCAGTCAGTTCAGTAGATTTTGAGTAATGCCACTTTAAAAAATGGGTAGCTCTGCCTTTGAAGTTTTTGGGCTATGAGCTTTCACAACTGCACTGTAGGACAAAAAATTCATAATCACAATTAACTGTTGCAGCCACATAATTTTTTCTTAAATGATTTATATGATCCATACATTTGGGAACAACTTGTTTCCGCACATTTTCAGAATTAAAAGAACACTTTTCTTTTAAATTTAATGACAAAAGACATGAAAAAATGAGGCCACATTTTTATTAAACAAGACAATTTTTTTCAAAATGAGCCCCTACTTCAAATGTGCTAAAAGTATTTTCATGTGTGTATTATAATGTAACCTTTCATTAGGAGAAAAAAATAATTTGGGCAATTCGCAATTTTGGCGAGGGGGAAAAAAAAAAAGAAAAAAGCAAAATGTCGTGTTTTATATGTGGAACATTCCGACATGATATTACGAAATTTTTTAATTAAGTGCATGCTTGACCATTTTGTATACCCCCCCCCAATTAGTTTAACCCTATCTGTGAGTAGCTCAAAACAATTTTTATTTTATTTTTATGTGCCACCATCTTGGATTTTGGTTCACTTTTCTTTTCTGCGGAAAGCCAAAATAGGTCCTCACAATGGTTTTGAAAAAAGGCAATTGCGTTCCTCTTATTGTAGATCGAAAGTTTTGGTTTTCACTACCTTAAAGAGGACATTTTAGTCTTACAGAAAATGTGTATAAATGATTGAAAATATTTTTTTAACCTTGCT
This sequence comes from Macrothele yani, assembly GCA_039090855.1. NCBI lineage: Eukaryota > Metazoa > Arthropoda > Arachnida > Araneae > Macrothelidae > Macrothele > Macrothele yani. Next base: position 13,062,815 of record CM076996.1, read on the forward strand.
TAAAATGGCATTGAAATCTGCAATACTCGTAAGCATAAATCACCATTTTTGATGGTCTGTTGAGGTGACTGGGAGTTGGAACCCCAAGTTGGGAATTTTTGTGTAATAACAATGGCTATAAGTTTTCAGTTATGGAGAACATAAGTCTGGAAGAACACACATGCACACACACACACACATACGTTTCAGATCATCAGCAAATAAAATAATTTATTTTGGATCTTCAGATTTTTTTCTTAAGTACATAAACTCAACAAGGAGAAATATTCTACTTTCATATTTAAAATGTGGAATCAAGTAAAAGTAATTTAAGCTGTTGAATGTAAAGTTGTAATCCTATTTTTTTTTATCAATAATCAAATGCTCACCATAGGTACTAATGAATGTTGAGGCCCCCCTTCCCCCCAATCATTCCTGTTTACAGGACTTCAAAATAAAGTTCTATCCTCACTTGCTATCTCTGTTTTTCCCTCCTACTAAAATTTCTAGTCATTGTGGATGTTACTACTTCCTTCAGTGTAGAAAAAAGTTGTGCATTACCACAGACTGAGAAATATTGAGTATTTCACTGATGGTTGTTCTGCACAATATAAAAACTGTGAGAATTTTCTTAACTTACTCATGATGAACAGGATTTTTTTAGATTGGTAGGAAAGTGGTCATTTTTTGCAGTAAGGCACCATGTGAGGGTATTGGTGCAAATTGTAAAAAGGCTAACAATAAAACCCAGTTTGCAGGGACCTTTAGCTCAACAAATAACATCTGCTGCAACAATGTATAACTTCTGCAAAGATAATATAAAAGAAATTACATTTTTCTTTGTGTGTGCAGAAGAGATGAACAAAGTGCGTAGTCAGCTTAGTCCCCGTTTTGAGAAAGCAAAAGCTCTTCTTGGTACACGCACAATGCATCACTTTATACCACTTACCAATTTCAGAATTGGTGCTAAGAGATTAAGTTCTGATGAATATTACAGTATTATTTCTGAAATCAGTGTAACTAATTTTCAAGATCTGTCGCATGTTAACTGCTGTGTAGCATGTGTATATGATTCCTTGTTGGTATGTGGGATTTGTTGAAAAGATTAACTATGATGAAGGTCATATGACTGTTCGATTCATTCACCCACATGGGCATTCTCCATCTTTTTATTGGCCTAATAATGATTGTGAAGTACCTCTGACACATATATTATGTTTGGTTGAGGTAAACACTGCAACAGGAAGAACATACAGCCTATCCAAACAGGCTGAAGACCTGGCTCAGTCAGTTTTTTCATATGAAAATCAGTAATTGTGTTTAGTTTTAATTCAAACTGACAGAGAAAAGAATTCATTTATCTCTTATGTAACCAAGGAAAAGTTCATTTATTAATCATACATAAACGTATCATTCAATGTCAAAATAATTCATAAAATGGTTTGTTCCATTAGTTTATATTTTTATTAAAATTAGTAAGAAATTTAGAGACACCTAATCTTTGCAATTGCTTGTATTCTTAAAAACAAAAAAAGAAAAGAAACAGCTTGGGATAACATAAGTGGCCCGCCCTGTTGGTCGCTTTTTTCGCAATTGGCGATTATTTTTAAGCACAGCAACTATAAAAAAACTTTGGTGATTTGACTGGCAATTGTGAGCGCAGCTTTGCAGGCTAGCGTTTTGATCAATTACAAATCGAAATTGGTCAAAATATTAAATTCAACAGTAACAAATATAGTGAGTTGCAGCGCATTCGCAGAAGTAAGGCTATACATCTAGACAAGTATTGCTGCTAAAGTTTGTGAATTGCAAACTGTACAATATGCTCTGGTAAGTTTTTTTTTTTTGGTTTTTTTATTTATCTTATGTATAAATTGTACATATAGTATTTGGTAGTTAAAGGTGCTTAAAATATAATTCCATAAGACTTATAAAAAATTTTTTAAAACAGAAATAAGCATAAATATTCATCAGTTTCTGTGCATTTCGGAGTGCTGAAATGCTACCATTTATTCACAAATATTTCAGAGCCTATAACTTCTAAACCAGTTTGAACCACAAAATGAAACTAGCAGGTTTTGTTGAGTATCAGTAGGGGTATTCTTGTCGGTAAAAAAAAAAAAAATTATCTGGTCCCCCTTTTGCGATATGTATGTAACCTTGAATTCTGCAAAAGTTGAAAATTTTGAAACTTTGAGGGGGTGGGAAGGGGGGACCAAACCCAGACTTAAGTTCCCCATAGCTGAAAACTCCCCTATCCTTAGTTATTGCACAAAAATTCCCAACTTGGGGTTCCAACTCCCAGTCACCTTAACAGCCCATCAAAAATGGTGATTTATGCTTGTGAAGTATTGCAGATTTCAAAGCCATTTTAAGGAAGGTTAAAAAAAATATTTTCTATCATTTCTATACATTTTCTGTTAGCCAAAAATGTCCTCATTAAGGTAGTGAAAGCCAAAACTTTCGATCTATAATGAGAGGAAAGCAATAAGCAATTGCCTTTTTTCAAAACCATTGTGAGGCCCTATTTTGGCCTTCCGCAGAAAAGAAAAATGAACATATATCCAAGATGGTGGCAGATAAAAATAAAATAAAAATTGTTTTGAGAATATTAAACCAAAGGGGGAGGGGAGGTGTATAAAATGGTCAAGCAACCACTTAATTAAAAAATTGGGTCATGTCAGAATGAATGTTCCTTATATAAAACATGCCATTTTGGATTTTATTTTTCCTCACTAAAATTGCGAATTGCCCAAAATATTTTTGTTTCCTAATGAAAGGTTACATTATAATACACACATTAAAATATTTTGAGCGCATTTGAAGTGTGGGCTCATTTTGAAAAAAATTGTCTTGTTTAGTAAAAATGTGGCCTCATTTTTCCATGTCTTTTGTCATTAAATTAAAAAAAAAAGTGTTCTTTTAATTCTGAAAATGTGCAGAAACAAGTTGTTCCCAAATGTATGATCATGCAGATCATTTAAGAAAAAAAAAACAACAACAAAAAAAAAACCAAATATGTGGCTGCAACAGTTAGTTGTGAAGTTATGAATTTTTTTGTCCTACATTGTAGTTGCGAAAACTCAGCACGCAAAAACTTCAAAGGCAGAGTTACCCTATTTTAAAAGTGGCATTACTCAAGATCTACTGGACCGACTGACCTAAAATTTTAACTGGTTTCATATCTCACCAGTACAATACTTTGTACTAATTTTCACAAAAATCTGAGATGGGTGATCTGACATGGAATGACCCTTATGGTATCATCCATGAGAACCACCGCTACAGTTCCTACATTCTTAAGAGGGGGCAGTTCATGGACCAGGCCACGCAGGAAAGGTGTCTGACGAAGGCAAAAAAACTGCTCAACAAAGTCTAGCACCCCGAGAAGAATAACATTCTGAGATTCTTCTCGGACAAGAATAATTTTGACCAGGACCAGAAGGTCAAGGAATGACAGGTGGTTATGCAAGAGCCCTATTGATGTACCCGGGGTCATGCACACAAAATTTGCTGTCACCATCCTGGTGCTTGGGGTCATTTCCAGCAAGAGAGATTTCATGCCTCCTCACTTCTTTGAGAAGGGTTTAAGGGTCAACACAGAAGAGTACATTAAGGTGCTGAGAGATGTAGTGAAGCCCTAGATGGACACCATTGCTGATAGGAAGCATTCTTCCAACAGGACTCTGCCCCAGCCCACCAGGCCAAAACAACTCAGAAATGGCTTGAGAAATTGCTTGAAGAGAACTTGTCCTACCACTGGTCTCTAGATGTTTGGCCCTTTCAGCTCCTCCGACTTGGATTACTATGTATATGTGGGTTATAGTTGAAAGACCAACAAGCATCCCCATAACACTCTCTACTCCATAGGCATGCTATCGCCAGTGTCATGACCTACATGAACAAGGCCCAGGTCGCCAAACCTGCAACTGCTTCCACTCAAGGATCGAGGCGGTCATCACCGCCAGCGGTGGGTTCATTGAATAATTACAAAGTGTGTTTATGCATCAACTACACTGCTGGCCACCCAAAATACAACACCAAGAAGGACACGAGATAGCAAAGCCAGATTTACTGGACACATAACAACAGATACAAAGATGAAACTATAGAGCTTACAGGCCCGTGCAGCTTGCGGAACACGCATACATCAATAGTTCGTGTGGCCCCCATGGCTGGCAATAACGGCCGCTACACGCCACAGCATCAAACGAAAGCGGCTTTGGATGTGGGCTTGGGGTATGTCGGTCCAGGATGCTTCCACACGTTGCCACAGTTCATCACGCGTAGCCGCGGGCGGTGCTTGCCGATCAGCGACCAGACGTGTTCGATGGGCAACATATCGGGAGAACAGGCGGGCCACGGCAGCAGTGACACCTGGTGGGCCGTGAAGAATTGTTGCACGATGCGTGCCACGTGCGGGAGCCCACCGTCCTGTTGAAACGTGGCCGCTGGCAGGTCCTGCAGGTAAGAAAGGACTACAGGCTCCAAAACGTTGGAGATGTTGTGGTGGCTGTTGAGTGTACCGGCGATGCGTACCAGAGCGGTGCGGGTGTCATATCCAATTGCACCCGAAACCATAACGCCAGGCGACTGACTGGTATGGCGATGCATAATGTAGTCGTCATACAGTCTCTCGCCGCCACACGCGGATCCGACCATCGTGGTGTTGCAGGCAGAAGCGGGATTCGTCGGAGAAGACAATGTCTTGCCATTCCGTAGTCCAGGTGCGGCGTTCAACGGCCCACTGTCGCCGCACTCGCTGGTGGTGTAACGTCAATGGTAATCGGAGCAATGGGCGCCGTGGGACAAGTCTCCGCTCCTGCAGACGACGTCGAACGGTACGTGCTGACGCAGGTTGTTGGGCAACACACCCTAATTCCTGCACTAACGTTCGTGATGTGGCTGTGCGAGCCGTCAATGCCCGCCACACAACATGCCAGTCTTCTAGTTCGGTGGTGTGCCGCGGCTGCGGCAATAGCTCACATCGGTCTGTCCGTCCCTCCTGCACCCACCGAATCCATACTCACCTCACTGTGGCTGGATGTCATCTCACATCGGCGGCGATGTCTCGGTACTATAAACCGCTGTCGCGATAAGCGACTATTCGTCCTCTGTCGAACTCCAAAACGTGCTGGAATGACTGCCGTATTCTGCGACGAGGCATCAGGAAGCTTCCCACGCACAGGTCCGGCAGCACAACACACTTCCACTACTTACACCCCGCCTTCTGTGCACCCTTCTTATAGTGCTTCTCGGTGGCGTGCCAGGCGCACATGATTTGCATATGCCCTGCAATGCTAATCGTTTGCATGTCCTCTCGTGGGCAACGCATGCTGCAAATTTCAGGCCAATCGGATGCTTCCTTCTTGGTGTTGCATTTTGGGTGGCCAGCAGTGTATATTACAAGAATTTGCTTCAAGAAAATGTATATTCGTGTTTCAATTAATTGTTTAATTATATACATACATTTTCCATATTTAACATAACCCTATATGTGTACTGAACGCTATTTGAGAAGTGGGTAATGAACATTATTATTTAGATGCCATCATCTCAGATGACCTCTGTTAAGACTGTCCAATATTCTAATACAGCACAAAAACGTAGCATCCAAATTGTCAAGTCAACGCTAAAAATTAGGTACTGAGTGTCTACTTGGTATTCATCAACAAATCTTCTCTACTGTCTTTTCTGTACATCAGGTGCAGTATCCTGGAATAACCGTATTTACTACCAGTATAGGAAAAAAGAGCCTGAACTTTTTTTTTTTTCGCCCCAAAATGAGTCGTAGTTCCATTTTTATGAAGATTTATGGAGCACAGCTGTTATTACATCACTGTTAGTCCTTCAATTTGTTTTGGAAACTTTTCCATTGAAGTTAAAATGGCATGTAAATTATTTTCTATAGGCTAATAAGCTAGTTTTCTATACATTTGATGTTAGATTTTGCTGACTTTTGTTGGATGTTACTGCTTTGCTGCAGTTACGTGTTGTGCTCAGGATTGGGGAATCTATGTTACAAATCAGTCAAATGAATTGGTTTGAATTTCAGAGGGGCATTTGTTATTATGTCAGTTTTTAATGTTTTCAGTAGCAGTGATTCTTATATTCATTCACACTGCTAAGTATTTAATTTTGGAGTTTTCTATGTATGTTTTCTATACAGGTTCATGAATATAATATCAATGTTAGTCCGGAAATAATTAAAAGTAATAGTGATGTCTGTTGGACTAAGGTTGAAGATTCTCAAGAGATGCTTGTTGGTGAAGAGGTAAGTGTTTGTTTATACATGTAAACAAATGATGGCTTTTAAAGTCTGTATAAAACATGGAAAATATTCTAAAAAGAGTGAAAAACAAAAAAGTGTTTGATCTGTTCTAATGTAGAATATTATGAATACACAGAACTCCTTTTAGCTATGGGTAAGCTTCTTCAGGGATCCCTTCTTTCTGAGTGCAAACAGGTATTTATTTTCTTTGTAATCTGAATGAAGTGGTCTTTTAAGGAGTTACATCATAGATGAGAGAAGCTTTGGATTCCCCCTTTTCCTTATTGGTAAACATTTAAGATGTTTGCATTTAAATTGGTTTGAATATTTGCTTTATTTTTCTTCTTCTTCTTTTTAGACTTGTGCCGAATATCTAATTACTTCTGGTGGAAATAATTACCTTTTATGTAAAATAGGAAACTAATTTTTATTACTGAATAAGTTTTTTTGTGTGACAGCTGTTGGAATCAACATAGATTTGTAAAAAGTTATTTGAAAATATTTTTGCTGTAGTATGTTCTTGAGAGAAAAAAAGACATTTTATATCCCTTTTCAGTGTATCCACCCCATTGTTAGTAGATACACTGAAGAACAATTGAATTAGAGACAGCTGGCGTTACGCAAATGTGGGGCTGTGGGCGACACTGAAGAACAATTGAATTAGAGACAGCTGCTGGCATTATGCAAATGTGGGGCTGTGGGCGGCCCTGTAAGCGGAAACGACATGACATATACAGCGATCCGACAATGTAAGGAGTGATGCGACGGGAATCAGTAAGAGTCGGACGCAGTATGGGTAAGATGAAGGATCTAAGCGCATTTGATCATGGGGCAAATTGTCGGGGCCTGACGAATGGGTCACTCCGTCTCAGAAATCGTGCAGGCACTGGGATTTTCACAAGCCACTGTGTCATGGGTGCACCGTGAGTACATTGAATCCGGTAAAACCATCCCTGCAAGGGCCAACTGCCGTGGACAACAGCGTGTGGATGAGCAGGGTCATCGTCGGCTAGCTCGCACTGTAACAGCGGATCGACGGGCCACAGTGCAAGCAATCACTCGGCAATTTAACGCTGGTGCACACAAACGTGTAAGCAGCCACACCATCTAGAACCATCTCCTCGCTATGGGGTACATAAGCCATCGTCCCACGACGGTACCGCTGCTGACCGCACATCACAGGGTGCAAAGATTAGCATGGGCACGGGAATATCGCCACTGGACCCTAGACATGTGGAAAAATGTTGCTTGGACTGATGAGTCTAGATTCACGTTGGTACATGCGGATGGCAGGATATGAGTACAGCGCAAACCACATAAAGCGATGGATCCTTCTTGCCAGCAGGGTACTCTTCAAGCTGGTGGGGGTGGCATTTTCGTGTGGGGACTGTTTGCGTGGACTGAAATGGGACCCCTGGTACGTGTGACATCGCCCCTCACAGGTCAACGTTACCGGGATATCCTGGACGACCATTTGCTTGTGCGTCTTCAACATCCCATTTGGGACCTCATCCTGCAACAAGACAATGCACTGTGCCATTGCTCCCGAATTGTATCCGAATGGTTGGATGAACACTCTACCGACGTGACCTTTCTTCCTTGGCCAGCTAGGTCACCTGGCCACAATCCCATCCAGCACATCTGGGATGCCATCGAAAGAGATGTTAGAGGCTCTGATCCCCTCCATCAAATCTTCGTGAACTGTGGGAGCTTGTTCAGGGGTCGTGAATCCGTATGGCTTCCCAATGCTTCTGGTGTCTTGTCGAGTCCATGCCGAGTCTAGTCGAATCGCCGCCGTCATCAGGGCGAAAGGTGGTCCTACACGTTACTAGACAGGTATCTCTAATTCAATTGCTCTTCCGTGTACATTTTAAAAGTTTTTGTGCCTACAGTTACTGACTTGTGAAAGTTAAACTGTAAGTACAGTGAACAATGCTTATAAAACATATTATTTTTCATAAAGACTCACATTTGTGATTGCTGTTTTTGACTATTATAAGTGATAGATTTTTTAAACTCTCAAATATGTGTACTTAGTGTTCAATTGCATATTTTATATTTACTGTTAATAACAATTTTTTATATTTTTGTTTAAAGAATTTTGGTATTGGGAAAGTCATTAAGATAAGATTCTGAAAAATATGAATATAGAAATTTATTTTGTGAAATAGACATACACAGTCGGTCCAGAAAGTTCCAGGAATAATTTGGTGAAAAAAATATATCTTACCTGTTTGCTGATTTAATTTTCAACATAGTCACCTCCTTTTTCGATACACAGCTTAAATCGTTCCAGAAGTCACAAATGCCTTGGGGATGTTATTCAGGTACGTTGTCACTGTTCTTTAAATGTCTGGAATGGACCCATATTGTCTTCCCTTCATGGGTGCTTTGAGTTTAAGGAACAGAAAAAAGTCTGTTCGGGCTAGATCTGCAAGTAGGGGAGAGGGTTTGCACGATCGTTGTCGCCTGGTTTTTATCCAGAAACTGGGTAAACATGGTTGAGGTATGCGATGAAGCATTGTCTTGGAAAAGGAAGCATTCTCCACTTTGATGCAAATCTGGCCTGACTCGTTGAATTCTCTTGAGAAGGTGATTCATGACTTCCTTGAAGAATAAGCCATTGACTGTTATTACTTCAGGTCCAAGTTCCTTGCACGGGGATAACTGGTTTTTCCAGTTATTTGGGGAGCAGTGCCCCCACGACCCGAGCTGACCTTGTGATTGAACATCTGGTCTTTTCGTTTTGTACAATATCATCACCGCAGGGACAGCTGTTCACCCAGCTGATGTGGAGTGGCAACCCCACGGCCTGAGCTGACGTTTGTCACCTAGGATTCGCGCAGCTACGCTGCCACAAATCTTGGGTGACGACTGTGATACATTTGCAGTCTTTTCGTTTATAAAGGAATTTACTTTTTAAAATTTATCTGGCTTTTAAAGTTTTCATTATTCTCATCTTTCAGTTTTACCACATCAGCCTGCTTTCAACTATTATACCATGCTTTTTAGATATCATTCTTTGATGCTCTTGTGTCTGGCGCTCTTTGGCCAAACATGGCCCTTGCGTCATTAAAATCAATAACCAACCTGGCCCAAGTTCACAGTGGATAATCCCTTAAGAATCAAAGAACACATTGAGCATCGTTTTGATCAGCCCTCATCTTCTTTGGTTTTGGCTTTCCTGGACTTGTAACTTTTGCTAGTTGTTTGTCATTTTGTGGATGGGTCACACTCAAAAGACCATGATTCATCACCAGTTATTATCTTGCTGAGAAAATCTTGGTCGCCATTCACCATTTCCACCAAGTTTTGCAAAGCAATCGCTCGCAGCTCTCTTTGTTCCGGAGTGAGAAAGTATGGAATGAACTTAGTGCACACCTTCCACTTGCCAAGAACATCATGAATAATGCTGTGCACTACTGTCTTATTAATATTCATTTCTTCTGCTGTCATCCGACACATTAAGTGACGATCCATAGGCAGTAGTTTTGCGAATGGACTGCACATTTTCATCAGTGTTGCTTGTTGAAGGTTGTCTGCTCTTTTCATTATCCTCCATTAACTGTTGACCATCATGAAAACATGCATAACTACTGGATTGAGAAAAACGTGCATCACCGTATGAACTGTGAACTACAAAACTCTTCAAATACAAACCTAAAGTGTTCTGTAAAGTAAATGGTATCCTGTGTTAAAATAGTTTTTTAGATCGCACATTTAGAAGCAGAGATATTGAAAAAAAAAAAAAACCATTAAATATTTGCTCCCCTATTGGTGAAATTGTGCATTATTTTGGGAAGAAAATAAACACAAAGGGGTTTCACAGTTAGTGGTATCTGACCAAAAAAGAATTTTTTCAATTGGGTTTATAGTTCTTCAGATATTGCTGTGAATGGAAACGCAAGCTTACTAGTGGGATGCTTGTGTGTTAAGAAAAAATTGAAATTATATGAGAAACATTTTGCTTTGGAAATGCTGTCCATGAAAGAAAGAATTAGAAGCAGATATATCAACAAAAATAAGATATACATCTATGGCAGAAAAACTATGAACTATTTTAAGCAGGAGGTATTCCCGAAAGTTTTTTTTTTTTTTTTTTTTTTTTTTTTTGAGGTGAGCGGTATGGTCCACAAGAGTTTTTTCAATTGAGTTTTCAGAGGCGCAGATTTTACTGCAAATACATCAGAACCCGAAATAAACACTCGTGCCCCTCTGGTGGCCAAACTGTTCTTTACCAAAACTTAGAAATTGTGTGCAAAACCTTTCCCATCAGGAGTTGTATCCGATGCAGGGAAAATATTTCAAATTGGACTTTTAGAAGCACAGATATCAGGGAAAACACAATTAACTGTTACACCCTTAAGTGTAAAATCTGTGCGTTACTTGAAAAAGAGTCTGTACCTAAAAGTCTTTTATATAAATGGCATTGAAAGGAAAAATAATTTTTCCAATCAGATACTTTAGAAGCAAGTATATGGAATAAAATGTATTTTTAGTTCAATATCATCTGCATTTAGCCCTCTAGCGGTGAAGTGCATTAGAAAAAAATGGAATACAAGAGGATTATCATTCTAACATTTCAAGCTTCTCAATGCAGAAAGAATTTTTCAAATCAAACTAACAGTTGCCGAAATATGGTGCCCACACACGAATGGATGGATGAACAAAGTGATAACATAAGCACAATCTTTTTTTTTTTTATAAAAGACGTACTTACTATGTTTACTGTAAGGTTCCCTTTGAAACAAATTGATTTTTGAGGAATACTAGAAAAAAATGTTGGTTCCACTTGGTGTTTCCCTCAAAAAGTCTTCAATTTATGGACAATTGTTTAAGTAAAAATTCACTTTTTCATGAATTTACACTTGTCATTTTGCTGCCCTGACAATTTGTTTGTTACAGAGTGTAATATAATTTTATTCATTACTACTGAAAAACACTAAAAACTGCAGATTTTTTTAGTGTTTACTACTGAAAATTTCCAGTCGATGTGGAGTCTCTGGAAAGCATTACCTCAGTCACATGCTATGAAGAAATTGACTAAATGCACCAGAAGTTATGTTCCAAACAGCCATCTCTGGTGAACAGGAAGTGTCCTATCCTACTTCATGATAACACGATACCACACGTCACAATTGACAAAACAGAAACTGCTCAAACTGAGGTTCAAAATCCTTCCTCATCCAGCCTACTCACCTGACTTGGTACCTACTGATGTCCACCTGTTCATGCATTTTAACAATTACCTCAAGGACAGGACCTTCAGAAACTGAGAGGAGGCTGAAATTTCATCCCGGGACTTTCCTTCATCCAGGAAGCCAGATTTTTTCTGGACTGGCATTGAAGCACTTGTTACTCGCTGGGAGCCAGATTTCTTTTGTCACTGCTTGTGTATTTGAAATGGGTGCCTATTTTGAATAAAGCAAGTTTGTGTGTTATGAGGTATAACTCTTTCATTTTTACCCTTCAAATCAGCCATTATTTTCTAAATGACCTGGTATTTTCCAAGGTTCTGCTAGGGCTGTACTGGTCTGGGCTATTACATAGTTTTTGTTAATATTTTTTTATGTTCATGAATTCTGAAATTCTGTGAATTGTTTGGTAAATAATTTAATATTTTTAAATTTGAGGTAGTCTTTAAGTTTGAAAGAGAAACTACTTACAAAAAACAGAAATAGAATTCAGAATTTGTGAACATAGAAAAATATGAACAAAACTGTGTGATACCTTACAGCCCTAGAAAAACCTGGGAAAATATTAATTCAAAATAAATGTAAAATTTGCCCCCCCCCCAAGAAATAAATAAATAAAATAAAATAAATTGCATTTATTTCCCTTTGGTGGCAGCAATACAGTGAACAATTCACCACATCCTGGAAGTCTCCCTGATCATATTGAAGAGTAATCTGTATTAATTCATCATCAGTTTTAATGGCACTGATGGTTGGAAGAACATTTAAAGTCTTTTCCAACTTTTTGTCTTGAGTTGTTTTCCATACTGTTCTCTTGTTTTGCATTTTTGCATTAACTTATCTCCTGTGTCATCAGTTTCTTGTCTTATAGTTGTCTCCCTCCCCAAAGTACATAACTTATCTATTTAACAAAGCAGATATATTTTTATGTATTATTACATCACTCATAAAAGTTTCTGTTGAGCATTATGATGTTTGGTCTCTAGCTTGTATGTCCATTGCTTGTACATGAAATGAATTGTTAAATAGCTAAATATTTGTGATAAGAATGTAAAAGTTCTTGGCTTAATGCTACTTTTTGCTTAACATAATCATGTTGTAAAACATAGTTTTCAGTGACGTAGTCCTGATGATGAACAAAGTGACGTAGTTTTGATGACGAACTAGGCTTTAGTTTGAAAATTTGACCACCAACTTTTTTGAATAATAACCTCTATAAGACCCGTAAAAAAGTTAATTCCATAGTTTTCAGTATCTGCCTTTTGTAGGTAGCTGATAGCTTTTTAATATTAATTTTTGAGTGTAATGCTTCTCACAGGTTTGAAGCATTTCATACTTCATAATGTGCATGTGTATGTAAGTAAGCTATTATTATTATTATTATTCCTAGGTGTTATACTTGAACCCCAATGAAAATTTCGATGTCCACTGGCCTATCAGGCGTGGCCAGTTCAACATCCATCCTGCTATTGGAGGATCATTAACAGCTGTCTTATCAGATATGGAAGTTATTTGGAGTACTGCTATTCAGAAATACTTAGACATTCCTTTGAAAGATCTCAAAGTATGTATCCCAGCAGCATTTCCTAATCACATTTTGTATTTGTGGTGTTTCTGTTAAACTAGTGAGGTTGTCATGAATTTTGTTTATTTTATTCTTATGACATGCTTGTTGACTGGTGGATCCAGCATTTTCTTCAAGGTGTAGGGGCTCAGGGTGAGTAAGAAAACCTGCAGATGTTACTTCTGACTGGCTCACTTATAAAATCTTTCTATCATTCTACATTTTGACAGATATCTTACAGAGTAATTAAGAATGGGAAATACTGGCATTAAATTGAGATGTCACTTTTCAACTCAAAGGTTTTCATAATATGTTTAAATATATAAAAAAAAGTTTGGGGGAGGGGTACTCTTCTCCTCTGGATCCACCACTGTGCCAGGTAAAGTTTTTAATAAAAGTACTGTAGGTTTTTATTGCAAAAATATTTTTTGGAACTTTATTGTAAAAGGTTCTTGTACCGTAGTGTTTCCCTACTTTTGCTAAGGTGCTAGGTAATGGTGAAGGAATTCTGCAATATATTTTGCCGTTCCCCAAAGAAAATACAGTAGCAGCTTTCTGACTGTGAAGGTTTCATTCCTGAAAATCTTCACAGGTGGTGAACAAATAGTATTTAATAAGTATTTAATAAAATTTCAGTCACAATCATAAGGGGGAAAAATTAAATTAGGGTTACTAAAGTTGCAACTCAGCCTATTATTCACTAAATTGCTCTTATATTAATAAGGCATGGAAAAAAACATGCAATAAATTTGATAAGTTTCATAACATGTACATACATGCATCTATGAAACTTATCAGCCTATTATTGATTGACAGTTTTAATGGCAACAGCAGTAATTTCAGCTCTATGCATATATCTATCTGAGCTTTCATGTAAGTGAGAGAGTGTTTTTTTTTTTTTTTTTTTTTTTTTCATTTGAGCAAAGTATTTATGAAGGGCAAAAGAATTTTTCTTCATATCTAGCAAGCCATCTCAGTTCTCCAGGAGGTCATAGGTCAAGATAAATAAACACCTGCAAGTCTGGGCCTCAAAAGTAGTATAAGCTTGATGCTTTGTTTCCCATCACCTGGACGTAGAGCATGCATGCATTAATCATGTAATCAAAGCTGCAGCACTGTGATGTGGATGCTTTCCCCTGGGAATTTCTTTTGTGCAGCTTTGTATGAGCTTTTCTTTTCTTGTGTCATTGTATTCTTGGGTAGACATCTCCTGGCCTGTAAGGAATAAACTGTTCTCTCTCTCTCCGTAAAGCAATGAAAGGGAAGACATTTCTTCTTTTAAAATCATGAAGCAAATTTTGTTTAAATTTAGAACATTACTGGATATACAATGAATTTTTTAAGCCATTAGATATTATTTGTATAGTTTCCCAAGTGCATATCCAGGTATTTGGTTTGTTTTTGCCATTTCTTTTGATGTAGAATAAATTAGAACTAATCAGTCACAAACAGCTTTGACTACCAATATTTTTTGAGGGCTGAAATTTTATTAAATACTATTTTTTATCCTCACTCAAGGCTTGTGTCCTGTTCAGGCTGATGTATTCATATACAATTACAATCTCTCAAACATATTTCTCTCACTTATAATGAAGTCAAATATTATCAAAGTTAAGAAAATGCAGTATATTATGGAAATAATACTGTACAGATAGTATTAAATGAGTTTGTTTGATATTCAATGCTTTCATTCATCATTCACTCAAAAGAGTTGTTCACAAATGATCCAATTTACACGTTGTTACTACATACACTGAATAAATTATTCATTGTAGGGATCTAGTGTTGTGCTTTTCAAGGCCACAGTTCTTTTTGGCAAACTACCCGAAAGAGCGTGAGCTCTTTCACCACTTACAATGAATGATTTGCCAATTCGTGCACACCATTCAAATCAATGGAGTTCACGTATCATTCCCATTCTTAATTTTCACCATTATTTCCTGACTGCTGATTGCTTACTCATATAACGGTTGACACTTATTAATTCTCTCAGCATTGCTTTTCATAGTGGGAATATGCTTCCGAACTCATGCGGGCAGAAGACAGTTAATTGCAGTGTGACTTCAGAGTGTTCTTCAGTAATGATGGATTGAATGATCACTCGCAGCAGTGAGAGTGAACCATTCATGGTGAAAGGTAATTTGTTGTGAACGAATGTGCACAAATTGTCCATTATCATTAAATAGTACTGCACATATTTACACATTCACAGGTTGTCATTAGAATCGATTTTCAAGTTACAGCCCAAAAAATAGACTTACAAATATCAGTAAAATTTACTGACTGGATTTTATTTGTTAAATTGTAGATTTACAACTGATCCCATATTTTATTACACAAGGTAGGGTCCAAAAGTTCGGGGACTTGGCGTATAGTTCCTTACCTTGAATACTTTAAAACACCAACGTACAATCACCTTCAAAATAATCCCCTTGGGCGATGATGCACTTTTGCCAGCACTCGTAAAGGTTGTGGAAGCAATAGCCATGTTTTGCAATTCCTCATAATGCCTCCTGTGTTGCTGTTTTTACCTCATTTGTTGACACAAAATGATGTCCCTGCAAATCGTGTTTCATCAGTGGAAGGATGTAAAAATTGCAGGGGGCTAAGTCGGGTGAACAGGTGGGATGTGGAAGCACATTAGTACAATTTCTGGCAAGAAACTCCGTGACCAGTAGGGACCGATGTGCAGGCACCTTGTCATGGGGAACGTACCATTGTCCACTTTGCCACTTCTCCTGCCATTTACAACGGATTGGCTTCCATAAGCGACGTAAAATGTCCAGATAATGTTCCTTGTTAACTGTTGTGCCCTCAGGAATAAATTCGGAATAGACAGCGCCATGAGAATCAAAAAACACCTCCAGCATGACTTTTCCTTTTCTGCAATCCTGCCTGAAATTCTTTGATCGCAGTGAAGATGGTGATTTCCATGTTGAAGAAGCACGTTTTGGCTGAATATTAAACAAGTAGCATCATGTTTCATCACCTGTGACAATGTTACCCAAAAACATAGTATATCGCTATCAACTTTGTCGATTAATTTGCCCGATACCCGCATCCGTTCATCCTTTTTGTTCGGAGGTCAAAAGGCAAGGGACAATGTGCTGACACTCGCGGTGCATGTTAAGATCTTCTGTCAAAATGCGCTGGCATGTGGTCTCCGATAAGTTAGTTGCATTAGCGATTTCCTCATTGGTTTAGCGACGATCCTGATGAACACTCCACCACCATCATAATGCTTTCTTCACTCCATGCAGTCACAGGTCGACCACAGTGCTCATTATCTGTGACGGATTCTTGGCCCGCTTTGAAATGCCAATACCACTCGTACATCTTTGATCTCGCCATCGTAAAGTGACCATACACCTTCGGAAGCATTTCTAAGGGTTCTGCAGCTGTTTTACCCAAACTCTAACAAAATTTAATATTACAACGTTGCTCTTCGAAAGCCATGTCTCTCAGATCACAGAAGACTAACCACAGCAGCAAACGTCTGCGCGCATTCCAATCACTTTCCATGGGCCAAACCATTTTGACTATGGAGAAGAGAGATGGTGGGATGTATTTCAGACGCCGTTACTTTAACTACATGCTTGCGTTGTCACAGGTAGGCGCTGTCCCCAAACTTTTTAATCCTACTCCATATTCTACATGCTCATGTTACACTTTAGAACTGCTTATGAAATGCTTTTTATTTGAGCATTTTATTGTGTAGTTCATGTTAGAAGCAGGATAAATGTAATTGTTTTATGTTGGAAAGCACAATAAATATAAATATCCCAAAATTAAATCCAACAACCAGAATTACTGAGATGAAATTTGAATCAGGCCTGAAGTTGGAGAGTGAAACTTGCGGATGTTATGAGGCATTTTTGATAATGATAGTATTCAAGGCATTGGGGTCAAATTCAGTAAACATAATTTTTCATCTGTACACATGTTTGCAGTTAGCATGTGATTTCTGTACAGTTTTTTTGTGTGAAATGAAAGCTTGTTGAACGCCATTGTGATATTCCAGCTGAAAGTTAATGCCTAATATGCTAGTGGAAGGAATGACTTTCCATTTTTTATGTGGTAATACGGATAGCATTGATTTACATTTGTTTTTCAAATATTGTTTCCTTATGTATGGCAAATCTTTCTGGACCATTTTCCAATGCTGATTTCAGATATACCTTTACAATTTTTCTAGCACTCTCAGTTAAAGAGAATTTTGTCATTAGAAAAAAAAAAAAAACATGAGTTTTTATGTTTACTTTTATGTGATATTTTGTAAATCACAATATCAATGCACTTACAGTGTATTGACAAATTTTAACTGTTTATTTCTGCATGTAAGTAACCACAGACACATTCCTGATGATACTCCTGTGTAGTCTGCTTGCATGTGTTAGCACTTAACTTCCCTTCATTATATTTTTCCATTATAGCAATGTCTTGCTGAAAGTGCTTCCCATGAACGACTTACGTTCTGTTAGTTCACTAAACGAACCAGCCGAACTATTAATACGTGGCTTATGTTACTCTTTAGTATCTGTCAACAAAATAATTGTGACGGATGTAATACTGTTTCACACGTTATTCATGAAGAAGTTGACTACCCACGGGAGCATGTTATATATAACGAAATGCATTGGAACTTCAAGTTTTCAAATAATGGAATTAATGTCATTAATATGTGCTTACCTGGTTTCAGTTCTGTTGCATAATTCACATCAGACTATTGTTGTAATGCTTAATCTTCATTTCATTTGGAAAGGTTGCATGTTTGATGAATAGTGTGAGGTGAAATCTTGAACTGAAGTAAAAACTCGTAACTGGTTGTCGCCGTGGACAGCACGAAGCAAAGGAACATTCTATGAACCAACAACGAAGAAAATACCATGCAACAAGAAGGGGTGAAATGATATTTGAATGAAGAAATCTTGTGACAGTGAGCTTATATTAAAATCAAACTCTGTTAAGATTAAAAGTATTTACCAAAGATTTTTTTTTTTTTTTTTTGGATGATTTTACGAAAGTACGCCATAACAGCGAACAGATGAAGAACTAGGAACAAAGGAACAGAACCATTCAATGAAAAAACTTTCAGTACTCCCGTAGTTAATATGCCCAGACTAGTTTTGACTATTTCTCATTGTAGTAATCATCAGTGGGTTCATACGCGTTGAACGCCCGTTGTTAAAATGCTGAACTCATGTTGCATTCACTTCTGGACCTGCCAGAACAGTACCACGTTGACGTCGTGTTGCATCACTCAGATTGTTCTTATCTGCACAACTTTTATTGCGCCGGTGGTTGGGTGTTTTTGTGTTCATGCACTCAAACACGTGTCACATATTTCGTGGATATATGTTGGCGCCATCTGTAGTCAAGGACATTTACAACTGTTATAAATTGCAGGGGGCTAAGTCGGGTGAATAGGTGGGATGTGGAAGCACATTAGTACAATTTCTGGCAAGAAACTCCGTGACCAGTAGGGACCGATGTGCAGGCGCCTTGTCATGGGGAACGTACCATTGTCCACTTTGCCACTTCTCCTGCCATTTACAACGGATTGGCTTCCATAAGCGACGTAAAATGTCCAGATAATGTTCCTTGTTAACTGTTGTGCCCTCAGGAATAAATTCGGAATAGACAGCGCCATGAGAATCAAAAAACACCTCCAGCATGACTTTTCCTTTTCTGCAATCCTGCCTAAAATTCTTTGATCGCAGTGAAGACGGTGATTTCCATGTTGAAGAAGCACGTTTTGGCTGAATATCTGGTAATTACAGAAGCTCATTAGTTTCATGCTAAGAAGGTGCACTTTGTTACTAAGAAACCGTGGTTATCCAATTAAATATTAAAGCGTATTTTGCTTGTTGGTAAGTTATTTCAAGTGTCCTGCAAGTTTCAATAATGTACTGTACAGTAACTTTACATTAAATGCATTGCACACTAATTTCGCAAATGCCACTATTTTTTTTTTTTTTTTTTTTTTTTTTTTTTGCTTTTTATGACTAGATGCTCTACTTTTGCTTGTAACTTCACTTATGTTACTGGTAATAACATTCTGCAAAAATATTTGAATTCAGCATAAAATTTCCTTTAAAATTATGTATAATATGTATTCCTGACTTTACCATTACGTTGTATAAGTTGACATCAAAAATTGACTTTCAGTTTACTGGTGCAGGACTTTTGGCCACGATTGTAAATGATGTTTCCACATGAACTCAGCTAAGTACGAATTGATATGCTGTCTAGCAGTTCTGCGATGACATTTGTTCCTCCATTTAGCTGATCACCACAATCTTCCCTATTGTTTGAGTATGGGCTCCACTCTCCAAGTCGACAAAGTTGTACTTATGATTGACTTTGAAATGTTCAAAACCTGCCTCTTCTAGCTCCTCAGTGTTTGTTATATGCCTTCCATGAATCCGAATAGATTGTAGAATGTTCCGCAACATGATTCTTAATTTCCTTCAATAGGATTTTCGCACTTCTGTCTGGCACTTTCACTAAAAAACAGTCATTAGTAGAACAACAAATTCCTCCGAAAATCCACTGCTTTATAAGCACACAACCTGTATCTGACTTTATTTTCGAAAATAATGTTTTGTCTATCTCCACAATTAATCCTGGGCCACCTATTTTTTTGTCCAACTGATGTTTGAGAACATCTGGCAAATTTCTCGCAAATAGTTATTCCAATCAATAGTTGTGTGACTTACCATATTCAACTGTTGTTCACACCCTTTAATAGAAGTTAAATTCTCACTCCAGCTATAAATAAATCGAACAGCCGTTTAAAAAGGGAAGCCGACTACTCTGAAACCAATTTCCAACGTGTAAACTTACCTTAGATCCACATGTTCTAATGTTGAACCGCCATTGAATACTTTCACTTCCAAAGTACAGCTACATATTATGGCCCAATTTACAGATTCTTTCACTTGGCAGAATTCATTTACTTTGAAGAAATAAGACGGCACTTCCTTCATCTCGAGGAAAATTCCAAATGTTCATGTTGTTGAACACCACAGAAGCAGATAACCGAGGGACACGAGAATCACATCAATAATCCAAATAATGAGACATTATTTGCGGTACTGATGTAGCGCCATGTACAGTTTGCATGCAGATACGCTACCTCCAAATAAAAAATAAATTTAAAAAATCGCAATAATACTGTCATTTTTGCGATATATTTCTTTCATAAATTGTATTTACCAAAATAAACTCATTACGTTGTTCATTACAGCTAAATTCTAAAAAGAAATGACCATTCATGTGTGGCCATCAATCAACAATTGTGACATTTACTGATATATTTCTACTGGCACCCGGCTAATGCATAAGTACCAAAATTTAAGTTACTCACTATTTTAACGAACTATTATTATTAAAAACACCTCATTCACACAATTTCTTGCATTCAAAACACTCACTCATTTACATACTATATTCATACAGGATTGCTGAGCTTTGGACAACCAGGCCATTAGGTCTCAAAACTGTCACTTTGATGCAGGCAGTGCTGAAATGAGAAATACATCTGATGGGTTCCATTTCAACTCGGGCAGGGTCGTACCATCATGGTCTCAGATTTCTCTAAAAAAAATTATGGGGTGTTCCTTGACTAAAATAAGGAGACCCATATTTTTTCTTTCGGCAAAAAAAAAAAAAAAAATTCCCTTCGAGATAGAGGGTTTCAAATCTTGCATCGTCAAACAAGCTCTCTAGAAAATGGTTATTTTTCCTAACTTAAGCGAGTCATTGCAGTGGAATTAAAAAGATATCTTGTTCTGGTATTTTTTTTACATTGTGGGTATAATATATAATAATATATGGTGCTAATATTTTTTACACATCGTATGATTAAAATTTTGAAAAATTGTAAATTTCATGATTTTTTTTAAAAATTGAATTTTTTAAGATTTTTTTTTAACAGATGCGGACGTAATTTTTCTATTACTCATTTTGTTTTTTTTTAAAGACATACAAATGTGCACTTTATTTGCGATTTTTTATGTGTGTGAAACTGCTAGTTTCTGCATTTCGGCAGTGTTAAAAACAGCCGATTTTGAAAAAATCTCTAACTTTGCCAACGATTTTTTCAAAAAAGCCATTTTTTAAAATTCTGAAAATTAAATCACTGTTTTGTTATCAACGGGAGAATACCTGTGTAAATTTTCACGGACCTAAAAACGCCCGTTTCAAAGTTGGACACGTTTGAATTTGGTTTGAAAGCCAACGATTTCCCCGTATTCTAAAGGCGCCATTTTGGGAAAATCTCAGACGCAATGTACGTATTATCTTCCCTGAATGAGAGCGTTGGATCAGCTGGCCATGGTTGGATACGTCCACCTCACCTTCCCTGAGAGACCACATGCCTAAAAACGGTCGGGGGGGGGGGGGGGAGAATAAGAAATAAATAAAATTCTTGCTGCTCCACTAACAAAGTTGAGTTGCGAAAGACAGTTGTTTGCTTACGTATGTACTTAAACATTGCATAAGAAACTGTGAAAGAGTAGAAAACTATTGTTGTGAAATAATTTTAAGAAAAAAGGAATGTGGGCACACATACTGTTAAATAATTTTTGAGAGCTAAACACAGTCTAGTTTTTCTAAGAGATGCTAACTGTAGGCTACTGTCAGAAGAGCAGTCGCTGTTTTGTTATAGTTGCTAAAATTAACTTCTCAGTCATCATCATCATATTAATTAATTTCTCAGTTTTTCGTAATAGTAAATATTCGCTCAGGAGAGTTTTGACCTCTGCGAACGAAGGAAAAGAGTGCAATGCTCTTGACCTCACTGCTGGGTTGATAGCGCTGGTCACTACCCAAACTCTGCATACCTCCTCTCCAAAACGTAATGGCAATTGTCTAATCAACTAAATAAATAACAATTAACACATACGTGTGCACGCTTATTCATAAAATGTAAGTTGAGTATATTTCCTGTTCAATCAGCTGATTTTATAAGTAGGATACATATACAACTTACGCGCTTATAGGTGTAAAGGTTTTTATCTATTTAAAACATAATCAAAGATTTCAATTTTTGTAGGGGGGGGGGATTGTGTCCTCAGTGTTTTCCACCTGGGCCACGATAAACCATGTACTGCCCATGTCCTCTGTCCCCTTAGAGGATAATGCTGGATCGATGGGTGACCAGCGGTCCAGCATTATCTTCTAAGGGGACAGAGAAGATAATGCTGGACCGCTGGTCACCATCGATCTTTAACGAAGCCTTGAGTGTGAGTGCGCATGTGGGAGGAGGGGTGAGGGTCACAGCTGTCGACCTTCGTCTGTACCCTGTATATCTTAAAAAATGCTAAATATTACAGCGAAGTCGTTTCACAACCTGCATCAATCCATCATAGAAAAGGATGGCCTAAATCCACTCCACCCCCACCCCATTCATTTTCAGTTTCATAGTAAACACTGCAAAGAAAGAAAATTTCCGGCATATATTTTTTGCTTCGGATGTCCAAGTGTTAGTATTTAAAATAATTCATTCATTTACGTGCATCTGCATTACCGAAATTTAGTAATACACTGCGAGACAATTGCTAAGGACAGATCATAAACGGCTGTATAGCGCATAAAAAAGTAAGTGTGGTTGGATGCCAAGTGAAATAAAATAATGTCAGAATGCCAGGACATTACAAGAAAGACAATTTATTGTGCTCTGAAATCCAGAAGGCTTTGGAACGTGTTCAAGGGACAAACAGGCCATTTTGTGCAGAATACGTAAACGTGAAAAAAATGCAATTATCGTCCGCAGGCGTTGCGGCGTAAGATGTCAATACAGGTTATGGCCACCATGGAGGGCGATGCAAGATTCCACACGTCGTGTCATGCTTTGCACAACATTATCAAGCAGCTGTTGAGGTAATTTATCCCATTCCTCTGTCAGTGCACGGATGAGGGTGTACTTGTTTATTGGAGGGCATTGGCGACCAGCAAGACTCCTCCCCAAAGCATCCCACACATTTTCAATGGAATTCAGATCTGGAGAACGTGCTGGCCATACGAGGCGTTGAATATCCTCGCTCTCAAGACACTCCTGGACAGTGACTGTTCGATGACATGTTGCGTTGTCGTCCATGAAAATGAATCTATCACCGACAGCACCACGGAACATGCGAACATGAGGTAGCAGAACATCATTAATGTATCGTTGGCCAGTCATAGTCTCAGTTGGAAGCACATAGAGGGACGTACGGCCATTGATCATGATGCCAGCCCATACCATGACACTACATGTCGGATATCGGTCCCTTTCCTGTATGTTTGCTGGACAATATGCAGTACCACTATCACGCCAGATCAGTTGTCGTCGACAATCAGACAATAGACTGTATCTACTCTCATCTGAGGAGAGGACAGCAGACCAGTCGTTATCAGTCCAATTGCGATGTTGATGGCACCATTGCAAACGGGCAGTACGGTGACGTCTGGACAATGGGATGCACACAACAGGACGGCGGGCGTATAGTCCTCCTTCATGCAAACGTCTGGCGACAGTTTTTCGGGAGATCCGCTTGCCAGTAGCAGCCATAAACTGATTTGCTACCTCACTAGCTGTGCTGCGCCGGTGTCTTTTTGTTGATAGCACTATGTACCGATCTTCTGCAGGTGTCGTACTGCGAACACGACCTCCCCCGTGACGTTTGCTACACTCTCCTCCATTTGTTTGAAATGATTTCCAAAGCCTTGAAACAACACTGTGGCTGACGTCGAACTTCCTGGCAACATCTGTTATTTTTCGCCCTTCTTCAATTTTGCCAATAATACAGCCACGCGTAAAATCATCTAGGTGATGTCGGGAAGACATACTGAAAATTGCAAGTTCGTCAATTGATTCTTTCCCTTTCAACTTTGCGTTTGAACAACGGTCAATACGTGTCAAATCCTCTATATCTCTTATCAGCGCTATGACGTCGCGAACAAGTTCGGCAATCCAAAATTTGCATACGCACAACACGTCTTGCTGTATCCCGCACTTATGCTAATTTCCACATTTTCCTGCCTTCCATTTTATGGTTGCTATTGTCATCCGTCCTTAGCAATTGTCCGGCAGTGTATAATGAATGGTCCTTTACCTTTATCTTTTAATTTTTTCTTTCAATTATGCTGTTACTTTGACCCCACGCAAATAGTTAACACAGCAAAACCAAATCAATATATATATATATAAAGCATCGGATTTGTTTTTTTTTTTTTTCTTTAAAGGAAAGTAACTGCATTGGAGAGATTTGGTAAGGAGACCCTTTTTTTTTTTCTTTTTTTCCATGTGTGACTTCGTTCATTTGTTTTTACGTACTTTAGCAAACAGGAAACACTTCAACTTTGTTTCTGTTGAAAGCAGGGCCGAAATCCACAGTGGGAGAGGGGGTTTACATCTGACCTGCCTTCTCTCGAAAGGAATTATCACCATATTCATTTGAGCAGGGTAGTCAGAAACTTCAAAGGTTTTCATAATTTTCAGTTGGGGTTGAGAATACAAAAAGAAATTAAATATAAAGATTTACCAGATTCATGTACAGTATAATTTATTCTATGGTTAGCGTGTATGCTATGACTGCAGGCATTTTACAGACCAGTGGAGTGGGTTGCGACAGGTTCGACTCAAGTTACTCACCCAACTAAGTTGAAACATTTTTTAAAGCTATATCTAGCTTTGAGACTCCTGGCCACCACGTGATGGGGGGGCTCAAAACTCCCCTGGTCACCCATCGATCCAGCATTATCTTCTAAGGGAACAGAGGACATGGGCAGTACATGGTTTATCATGGCCCAGGTGGAAACCACTGAGAACACAATTCTCTCCATCCCCCACAAAAATTGAAATCTTTGAATATCTTTTAAATAGATAAAAATCTTTACATCTATAAGCACATAAGTTGTATATGTATCCTACTTATAAAATCAGCTGATTGAACAGGAAATATACTCAACTTATATTTTATGAATAAGCGTGCACACGTATGTGTTAATTGTTATTTACTTAGTAGATTAGACTTAGACAATTGCCATTACGTTTTGGAGATGAGGTATGCAGAGTGTGGGTAGCGACCAGCGCTATCAACCCAGCAGCGAGGTCAAGAGCATTGCATTCCCCCTACCGTTCGCAGAGGACAAAACTCTGCTGAGCGAATATTTTACTATTACAAAAAATTAAGAAGTTAATTTTAGCAACTATAACAAAACAGCAACTGCTCTTCTGACAGTAACCTATAGTTAGCAGCTCCCAGAAAAACTCGAGGGTGTTTTAGCCATCGAAAATTACATACAGTATATGTGCCCGCATTCTTTTTTTCTTAAAATTATTTCACAACAATAGTTTTCTACTCTTTCATAGTTTCTTATGCGATGTATAAGTATATACGTGAACAAACAACTGTCTTTCGCAACTCAACTTTATTAGTGGAGCAGCAAGAATTTTATTTATGTTACCCCCACCACCACCATTTTTTAGGCATGTCATCTCTCAGGGAAGGTGAGGTGGACGTATCCAACAACGGCCAGCTGATCCAATGCTCTCATTCGGGGAAGATAATACGAACTTTGTGCCTGAGATTTTCCCAAAATGGCGCCTTTAGAATACGGGAAATCGTAGGCTTTCAAACCAAATTCAAACGCGTCAAACTCAGAAACGAGTTTAGGTCCGTGAAAATTTACACAGATATTCTCCTGTTGATAATAAAACACTGATTTAATTTTCAGAATTTTAAAAAATGGCTTTTTTGAGAAAATCGGTGGCAAAGTTAGAGATTTTTCAAAATCGGCTGTTTTTAACGCTGCCAAAATGCGGAAACTAGCAGTTTCACAGACACATAAAAAATCGCAAATAAAGTGCACATTTGTATGTCTTTAACAAGAAAACGAGTATAGAAAAAACTCCATCCGCACCTGTTAAAAAAAATCTTTAAAAATTCAATTTTTTTTTAAATCACGAAGTTTACGATTTTTTTTTATTTTAATCCAGGGATCGCATTCCTCCTAAAATTCCTAATATTTTGTGACCCTCCTTAAATTCCTAAAATTATACCTAAAATTTGCTATTCTTCCTAAAATTTTCGTAAGCTTATTTATTAAAAATACAACCGTTATTAACGCCAATAAATTTACCATTACGGTAAGGTAAAAATACCTGTTATTATAGAAACACAGCCTATATGCTGTGCTGCTGAAGGGAGGGAAAATGACGCCATCGAGATGCTCTTGCTTCGGGGCGGGCGCTCCACTTTTGTGCCTTCGGACAGTTTTCGAGAGTAACAAGAGATCTAAGTGAAAAGGGAAGGGGTCATTTTCACCCCTGGTTTGCGCTTTGCAGACGAACTCCGTGGCACGCAGAAGATCATACTTTATTTTTGGACATGCCTCGTGGAACCTCCTCTTTCTGCTGATGTTTTGTTATTGTAAACCGCAGGTGGGTGGAAGCAAAGAGGAAACATGTGGTCTCCTTCCGTAACCTCCGGTAATGACGATGGGATGGTAGCTGAGTGTTATCGTGGCAGGCAGTAGAGCACGTGATCATTAACCTTCGATCGTGCGTCGGCGAAAGCGACCTTCGATGCGCAATATATCTCGGCTCCGACTCGCTTTGACTGAACTTGCGTGAGATGCATATAATAGTTTCTGGTTTTGCGTCTTTTATGGTGTTCTCTGTGCTGTGTGCAGGTTCAGTTCTCTAGTGGTGACATGCTTTTTTTTTTTTTCTATCTTCTGACATCCTCGCAGCCAAACTTTGGGAAGTTGTCTGGTTTTGCAATATTGGAATGTGTTTTTGTACTTCCCTTTCATTTTCTGGTTAGTAATACAAGTGTTTAAGATGCCTAAATCCAAAACGAAATTTCAAGATGCGTGGCTCGCCAAGGAATTGGACGGAGTGAAGTTGAAAGAATGGTGTTCTGCAACTGAAACAATATTTTCTGCTAAGTGTATATTGTGTTCAGAAATTTTCAATATTTCTAATAGTGGCTTTTCACAAGTAAAAGCGCATCATAAAGGAAAAAAACATTTGCAGAAATTTCAGAGTAAATTTCAAAATAAGTCCATCCTGAAAGCCTTTGGAGGACGGGATCTTCAGCCCAAAACAAATATTAGTGAAGTACTGAGTCATGATTTACAGTTGGCTAAAGCCGAAGCATTATGGGCCATGAAAGTTGCTAAGGACAATATGTCTTTTGTTTCATGCACTGAAACAGTTGAACTTTTCAAAGAAATGTTTCCTGATTCTGCTATTGCAGCCAAAATGCAACTTAAAGAAAAAAGTTGCTTATGGGATATCACATGGATTGTCAAAATATTTTGAAGAGGATTTGAAAAAAGACATTGCATCTAGTAGTCCAGGAAAGGTTACTATAGCATTTGATGAAACTACAAATACACAAGTGAAACGGCAGTTGGATGTGTATCTCAGGTACTGGTCTTCAGAAATAAATTCAGTTTCTTGCCGATACCTAACAAGCGTTTTTCTGGGTCCATGCAACAGCAGATATTTTGCTAAAAGAAATTCTTGATGTGTTATCATCCTTCAATATTTCGTTGAACAGAATTATTTGTGTATCCATGGACAGTCCAAATGTAAATAAGTGCTTTTTACGCAAATTCAATGAAGTTGTAAAACAAGAAACAGGCCAGAAATCTTTGGGACTAGGTTTTTGCAACCTGCATGTTGTTAGTAATGCATTTAAAAAATTTTTGACAAGCTTAAATATAGATTTTGAGGAATTTGCTACTGATATGCATTACTTTTTAAAGAGTAGTGCTGCAAGACAAGAGGATTATAAATCTGTCGAGGATATAACATTGGTCACAGCCAAATTTCTTTTGCGTCATGTCAGCAACAGATGGTTAACCGTTGGTTCTGTAGCCCAGAGGCTCTTGGATCAATGGCTAAATATTACAGAATATTTTTTAAACTTCTTGCCATCTCAAAAAATATTTGAAAAACAACTACGCAATTCGGCAAGGTATAAAAGAATTCACTGTTTCCTGAAAAATGAGCTAACTCCTTGCTATTTAGCATTAATTTCATTTCCACACCAAAATTTTGAAAAGTTTTCATTATGTTATCAGAGTGAAGAACCAAAAATACACCAGTTATATTCTGATTTAAATACTTTAATGAGGAATGTTATGGCTCAGTTTATCCAAGGTGATGTTATTGCAGGGAAATTTGGAGAAGACCTAAAAAGAATGTAGATTTTGAAAACAAAAATTCATGGAAAAAACTAGGGGAGTTAGAAGTTGGTATGAAGACAAAATATCTCCTCAGGAATGTTCAGGAGACCAGGCAGAAATTATTTCTCTTGGATGTAAGATCATCACTAATTGCAACCACAAAATATTTAAAGTCAAATTTGCCATTCTGCAATCAAAAGCTAAGAGACATAGAAGTTTTAAAGGTAAAAGAACCAAAGAAAGAGTCAACTCAACTTTCAGTCACTGAAGGACTTTCAGAAATAACCAGAATTTCAAGTGTTTTGCATCTTTCTGAGGAACAAATTGATAGAGTAAGAGGAGAGTGGAAACTTTTAAATTGCGATAAGCCAACTCTAGATGAACTAGTGAAATTTTCAGAGGAAGGGCATATTCCAGTGCGGATTGATCATTACTGGCGTAATATATTTAGTATTAAAGACTCTAGCAGAAAAAAAAAAAATACTCAAATCTTGCTAAACTCATCAAGTCAATTTTAGTTTTACCTCATGGTAATGCTGATGCAGAAAGGGGATTTTCGGTTAACACTGCTCTGTTAAGGAAGGACAAGGCTAACTTAAAAGACTCAACTATAACATCATTAAGAATAGTTAAAGGGGCCATTAAACACTATGGATGTGTAAGTAAAGTTCCCATAACAAGAAATTTGTTAAATAGTGTTCGTGATTCACATAAATTTTATAAAGAGTATGTTGATAAGCTGAAGGAAGAAGAATAAAAAAGGTAAAAGAAAGGAAGCAGAAAGAGAGGGAAAATAAGGAAAAGCAGCTAGAGAAAAAAAGAAAAGCTGAGTTTGATGACAAAATAAAAGAAAATGATGCAGAAATAAATAGGCTTAAAAAAGATAAAGAAGCCTCCCTAGCAGTAATTCAAGAGGGAACAGAAAGAATGAGAAAAGCTGTAGAAAAACAAAATACTGTTGAAATAGCAGTTGCCTCTAACTTGATTATACAAGGTTCAGCTGAAATAAAGAAAACTGAAAGTAAATTAGTTGTGGTGGAAGCAGAAAAAGATAGGCTTATCAGGAAAAGGTTAAAACAATAATATGAAAAAAGTAATTCAGTGAACAATTGTACATAGTTCTTGGTTTTCAATTACCTTTTTAGGATATTATAATTTAATGTGAAACCTGAAAACTTTACTGTGAAAATCGTGAATTGCTTCTGGTTCAACAGCATATTAATGTTCAAAGTGAAACTTGAATGTGGTAAATATACTTGAATATGATAATAACACGTGAAAAGATAAGAACTGAACATTAGAAGTAAATCATACTTAAACTTTAGACATTAGACGTTATGCAAAAAATTTGGGTGTGAACTTCGACCATATATACCAATGGACTGCGCATTGGCAATAGCTGCATCAAAGCCGCCATGGCTCCAACATTGGGCACGTCATCATCAGACTCCAAATTTCGTGTAAAAATGCTGTTATGATTACTAATTTACGCTGCAGAACTTCAGTGTTTTCGGTGTATTATGTGAATGCGCCTCATATATAATGAAAACTCTTCAGGTAAGTTTACTTATGAGCTATATACATGCATGATTGGGTTGTTTACATTTAGTGATTTATAATGTGATGAACATTTGCAAAGAATTTGGAACATGCATTCAATTTTTTTTTCTTAAGTTACTATATTTTTATATCAATAGCTGCAAGTTTCTGGTTAAGTAATTGAACTTTATTGACTTAGGTATTTAATTCGTTTCTTACCCATGAAAAATCATAGAACTTCCTTTACTAATATCGCTCAGAGCAACCATAATCACAGCAGGTGTAACCCATCTTTTTGACTGATGTCATGTGATTTTATGTTGGAGCCAGAAATTTTGATGTCATGCGCAGTCTATCAGTACATATGGTTGAAGGGTGTGAAGCAAACTCTTTACAATGTATACAAAGTTGTTTTACTAGATGTATACAAATATACATCTAGTTTTTATTGAAATACACTCCTAAAATTTTCCTAAAATTTTTCTAAAAATTCCTAAAATTCCTACCTAAAATTTTCCAGAAGTATGCTATGATCCCTGTTAATCATACGATGTGTAAAAAATATTAGCACCATATATTATTATACATAATACACACAATGTAAAAAAATACCAGAACAAGATATATTTTTTAATTCCGCTGCAATTACCGTATATACTCGCGTATAAGTCGAGAAATTTGGGACAAAAAAGGAGCTTCAAAGTAAGATGGTAAACTTATACGCGGAGCCTAAAAAAAATCGTAAGTCCAAAAGTTATTTGCGTGAGGCAAAAGGCAATCCACCCCCCCCAAATGCCGATGCGGTATCAATTACGAAATCGCGACCCTCCGAAAAAAGAAAAACAACAACACTGATGCGGTAGTAATTACGAAATCGTGACCCTCCGAATTTCTCCGCGCTTTGAAGTCTCCTGGCTTTGCGTATCCACAGCGCAGTCACAGCCGCGTCGAAAGCTCCGTCCTCCCAACTACAAAGTGTATTGCGCTGACCTACGACCTAACGCAGCCATTGTTAGGTGTTGTTTGTCTCGCTTCTCCTATTATGGCTGACACGGATTGTGTAAAGAAGCGGATGTTCTATGACGAATGATTTAAGTTGAAAGTGGTTTCTTTTGCAGAAAATAATAACAACTGTGCTGCTTCAACTCTATTTGGCATTAACGAAAAACTCATTCGAGATTGGCGTAAAAAAACCCAACTGACTTGGTTAAAATCGCAAAAGGTGCTGCGTCGTGGAATGGCATTTTTTCCAGAGCTGGAAAGTGTCTTGAATGATTGGATTGTGGGCTGTTGACAAAATGGTTACATTGTAATGCGAACTGGTATACGTTTGCAAGCAATGAAGCTAGCAAAAGATGAAAAGTTTGCAGCCGCAAATAACTTTTCGTGCCTCACGAGGTTGGTGCACAAGGTTCATGAACCGCTATGGGTTGCGTCTACGCCAGCGCACCAAAATTGCACAAAAGTTACCTCGTGACCTGGAAGCAAAGATAATGGAATTTCAAAAGTATGTAATTCAAAAGAGGCTGCTTTTGAACTTTCCCAAATAGGGAACATGGATGAAACCACCATGTGTTTCGACCTTCCTGGAAATAAGACTGTGAACCAAAAGGGCGAAAAAACTATCTTGATTGAAACGACTGGCCACGAAAAAAACAGTTTCACGGTTGTTCTTTTCTGTTTGGCCGACGGCAGGACCTCCGGTAATTATCTTCAAAAGCAAAACTCTGCTGAAAAGCGTCGTCTTTCCGTCTGGTGTGCTCGTTCGTGCCCATGAAAAAAGATGGATGAACGAATCCGGAACAATTGACTGGTTAAAGAATGTGTGGAACAAAAGGCCAGGCACACTTTTGAGGAAACCTTCCCTCTTGGTGTGGGATATGTTTGTTGCACACCGTTGTGCAGAAGTGAAAAAAAAACTGCAAAAAATTCAAAAACAACTCTTGCTCTCATCCCAGGTGGATTGACATCTGTTCTTAAACCACTAGATGTCTGTCTTAAATAAGCCCTTCAAGGACAATGTGCGGAGGTATTTGGCGGATTGGATAAGTTCCGATTTGCCGACTGAAACCAAGGGTGGAAATCTAAAGAAGCTGGATATCGTTTTGATTGTGCGATGGGTCAAGGATGCTTGGGATGCGATACCTGTGGAAATGGTCGTGAAATCATTCAAGAAATTTTGCATTAGTAATGAACTTGATGGCACAGATGATGATGAGATTTTTATGAGTGACGACAACAGTGATTCTTATGACACAGGCATAGATGGGAATACTGATGTTTACGATGACGCTCCGATGACGGAGAAAGACTTTTTAAAACTGTTTGGCGAGTCTGACTCGGAATCGGATTTTGAAGGGTTCCAATGAAGTTTTTGGGTATGCAAATTAAATTTATTATTATATATATAATTGTTTTTTTTTTTTTTGCTTTCAAATGTTTTTGAATAAATTCATTGAAATTATTTTTTCTCATTCCGGGATCGACTTATACGCGAGTTTTTTTTTTTACGATTTCTTTACTCTGAAAGTGGGAGTTCGACTTATACGCGATTATATACAGTACTCGCTGAAGTTAAATAACCGTTTTCTAGAGAGCTTGTTTGACGGTGCAAGATTTGAAATCCTCTATCTCGAAGGGAAATTTTTTTTTTTTGCCGAAAGAAAAAATATGGGTCTCCTTATTTTAGTCAAGGAACACCTCTTAATTTTTTTAGAGAAATCTGAGACCATGAGGGCCCAAGTTGCAATGGAACCCATCATCTGCCTTCTGGAAATGCCTATATGTAAATAGAGTGAAAACATTAAAGGCTAAAACTTGTCATTTTCTATGTGGTGATAAGCTCTTTTAAATATTTTTAGCTGTTTCAAGTTTTTAGAATTGCTTGTTAAGATTGCTAACCAGGATAATGGTATTAATATAGTATGTAAATGAGTGAGTGTTTTGGATACAAGAGATTTTGTGAATGAGGTGTTTTTGATAATGATAGTTATTTTCAGTGAGTACCTTAAATTTTTATATGGGTGGGTAATTAAGTTAATAACTGAGTTTATAAGTTTTTTGGAAGAATTATCTATAATATAAATTTATATAATTTCGAGAAGTTAACTGCACGTTACTCGCAAAGAGAACTTGGCTTGGAACCTTCAACCAGGTGCATTAAATGTTTGAAATAGGGATTTAGCATTATGTAATGTTTGAAATAGGGATTTAGCTAAATGTAAGTGTCCTATACTTTTGCTTTTAGTGTTGAGCTGTGCATTTATTAATGTATTGAGGGCTGAACATTATTGTTCACCGATATATTTCATTTTTGACTTTGAATGAAGATTAACTTTAGCAGCTACAATAGCATTCAAAGATGTTTGCAGCAATTCCTTGGCAATTAAAGCCAGGAAATCATGAAAACACTCATATGAAGAATTGGATAACACATGTTGTTTAAATTTACTTCCTAGACTCATATTTTGATTCCTACCCACAAGATCTTGTGCAGTCAAATATGGGAAGTACTCTTTAGTATGTATTGTCAACAAAATACTTGTGACAGATGTAATACTGTTTCACACGTTATTCATGAAGAAGTTCACTACCCGCGGGAGCATGTTATATATAATGAAATGCATTAGAACTTTAAGTTTTCAAATGATGGAATTAATGTCATTAATATGCACTTACCTGGTTTCAGTTCTGTTGCATAATTCCCATTGGACTATTGTTGTAGT
This sequence comes from Macrothele yani, assembly GCA_039090855.1. Taxonomy (NCBI): domain Eukaryota; kingdom Metazoa; phylum Arthropoda; class Arachnida; order Araneae; family Macrothelidae; genus Macrothele; species Macrothele yani. The sequence goes on from CM076996.1 coordinate 13,096,274, forward strand.
GCTTAATCTTCTTCATTTCATTTGGAAAGGTTGCATGTATGATGAATAGTGTGAGATGAAATCTTGAGCTGAAGTAAAATCTTGTACTGAAGTAAAATTATGATTAGAAGTAAAATCGTGAACTGAAGTAAAAAACACGAACAGCAGTAAACAAAACTCGTAACTGGTTGTCGCCGTGGACAGCCCGAAGCAAAGGAACATTCTATGGACCAACAACAAAGAAAATACCATGCACCAAGAAGGGGTGAAATGATATTTGAATGAAGAAATCTTGTGACAGTGAGCTCATATTAAAATCCAACCCTATTGTTAAGATTAAAAGTATTTACCAAAGATTTTTTTTTTTTGGATGATTTTACGAAAGTACGCCATAACATCGCACATATGAAAAATATAGAACAAAGAAACAGAACCACTCAATGAAAAAACTTTCAGTACTCCCTCAGGTAATACGCCCAGACTAGTTTCGACTATTTCTCAATGTAGTTATCATCAATGGGTACATATGCATTGAACGCCTTTTGTTAAGAAGCTCAACTCACATTGCATTCACTTCCAGACATGTCAGAACAGTGCAACGTCGACGTCGTGTTGCGTCGCTCAGATTGTTCTTATATGCACAACTTTTATTGCACCGGTGGTTGGGTGTTTTTGTATTCATGCACTCAAACAAGTGTCACGTATTTCATGGATATATGTTGGCGCCATCTGTAGTCAAGGACATCTACAATTGTTATTAAGGAACTCTATATTTGAACTTTGGTTTGTATTTCTGTTAAACTATTGTTTACTTTCTTGTTCAATTTGGTACTTCCAGGGGTAAGGTAGTTCAATAGGGGTGTTATTATTACAATTTTATTCTTTAGTTTTTTCAATAACAAGTGCTTCAGAGGTTAAGATCCGACTATGAGTTCGATGAGAGGCGAGTATTTTTGCATTTGTCCAGTCGGGTTCTGTATTATTTGCTATACAATACTAAATCAGAGAGGTTTTTTGTTCTTCATAGTTCCAATTTTTTATATGTTCATTCAGTCTGGATTTGAACCTTCTTTGGTGCTACCGATGATAATCAAACAAATAATAAAAGAATTTACATCTTTGCACATGTCGGAATAGATTTCTTGTTATTTCTATTGGTTAACAGCGTAGCATTGTCAATTACTGTTTCGGCAAGCTGCATGTTATGTTTCTTACATTCATCTTTCAGAATGCTGGTGATGGGCTTGTATATATGGATGAGATCCACAGTACTCTTGACTTTCTGTAGGTTTAGATGTCCTGGCGGTAAATGACTTTTTAATATTTCTGTATATTGAGTTGCTCAAGCTTACGCGATATCCAAAAGATCTTGCAGTGTTTTTAATCCAACATATTTCTTTTCTTTCTTTGTTCTTATTAGAGGAATGTGTAATAGCCCTTCTAACGTAATATTGGAAGGGCGATGTTTTATATTTCCAGGGGTGATACGAATTAGCAGGCACAACTGCAGGGATGTAGGTAGGTTTCCTGTATACTGAAAATTCAACTCTATTATTATTTTTTGTTAATGTTATATCTAGCGAGCGGTCGTAGTGAGCGACAGGGTTTGCCTCCTCGGGGCGTTCTGTGGTAACAATGGCACACACAACAGCAACTAGGGCCTCTGTGAATCTTGGAGAGGTGCAAGCTAGTTCTGTGTGACATTGGCGAAAAGACCCCAACTCACTGGGTTTTGTTCCGGAATCCTTAGGTTGAATGACCAACTGGAACCCTCAGCTGTGGGCTAATCCCCCACACTGATGTACTTACCTGATTAAAAAGACAAAAAGAAATATTAAGAATGATTCAAGTGTGGGATATGGTGGACCTACCACACTTGAGAAGGACGGTCCACCACGGAATCGACCTGGACTTTCTAAACGGCGTATGAGAAAGAGATCTCTGCTGAGTGAATGTAAGATTGATGTATAGAATACTAGAGGTATAAATGGCAAGATGAGTGAGGTGATTGAGGAGATGAATAAGTATAGACTGGATGTTCTGTGTGTAAGTGAAACCAAAAAGAAGGAAATTGGGGTAGAAGAAGTGAATGGCACGGTAGGTGTGTGGTCTGGAGTATTGGATAATATGAGAGGACAGGCTGGTGTAGGTGTGACTCTAAGTGAAAAGATGAAGAACAACTTGATTCACTATAGTTGTGTAAGTGAGAGAATTCTCTGGATTCGTTTGAAAGTGAAACTTCAGAGAATTGTAATTGTTGTAGTGTATGCTCCTTGTGACTCGGAACCTTCTGATAAGAAAGAAGACTTCTGGAATGAGCTAAAAGCTGTTTTGAGCCAGTTTGATGCTAAGAAAAAGTTATAATAGCAGGGGATTTCAATGCTAGAGTAGGTGTGCAGAATGCAATTTCTGACAATGTTCTGGGTAAGTTTAATGATCCTTGTGTGAATAATAATGGTGAGAGATTAATTGAACTCTGCATTGAGAATGATTTGTGTGTATCTAATACATTTTTCAACCACAAGTATATACACACATATACTTGAGAAAATCGTACTCTTGGTGAAAAGAGTGTGATAGATTTTGTTGTTTACGATCAGCGTTTGAAACACTTAGTTGTTGACACCCGTGTGATGAGAGGTACGGATGTTAGTTCTGATCATTACTTGGTAGTGTCACGAGTGAAACTTAATGTTGGTTGGAGGAAAAAGAATAGGAAGAGACCCAGGATAGAAAGAATAAAGGTTGATAGGCTCCTTGAAGATCATCAGCGGTATTCTGACTTACTCAGAGAACGACTGAAGGATCTGAAATCTTGTGAAAGGGATATAGAAAAGAAGTGGGAATGTTTTAAGAACTGTGTTGTTACTGCTGCTAAAGAGGTCTGTGGCACCACAATTGTGGGTAACAATAGAGGTGATGCTTGGTGGAATAGTGAGATTGATGAGGCAGTAAAGAGAAAGAAGGAAGTCTATTTTGGGATGTTGCAAGGTAGAGTCTCTGTGGATGAATATCGCTGTAAGAAGCGTGAAGCTGCTAAGCTGGTTCGCCACAGTAAGGCAAAAGATAGGAAAGAGAAAGTGGAAAGGCATGAACTGGCTTTTTGGAAAGATAGAAAGTCCTTCTGGAAGTACATGAGACTCAGGAAAAATAGGGGAAACAAAGTTGTAAGTTGTGTGAAGAATGAGATTGGGGAAATGATATGGGAGCCCAATGAGTTAAGTGACAGATGGGGCAAATACTTCTGTGAGTTATTAGATCAGAAGAGCAAAAATGATTCTGAGACAGATGCAGACGATGTCACAGTGAGGGATGGAAGCACAGGAGGGATCTCAAGAGAAGAAGTGTGTAAAGCTCTAAAATCTCTTCAGAATGGTAAGGCTCCAGGAGTTGATGGCATAACTGCAGAGATGTTGAAGTATGGTGGTGACTCTATAATTGACTGGTTAACTGAAATTTGCCAGTTGTGCAGGGAGTTAGGAATCGTCCCTCGGGATTGGAAGGATGCTATCATTGTTCCCTTGTATAAGGGAAAAGGTGATCAGACTGAATGCAAGAACTATCGTGGTATTAGCCTACAGAGTGTGCCAGGGAAAGTGTTTGGTAAGGTTGTTATTAAAAAAGTACGGGGTCTTACATCAGAGAAAGTGTCGGATGTTCAGAGTGGTTTTATGCCTGGTAAAGGCTGCACTAACCAGATTTTTGCATTACGCATGATGATTGAAAAGTATCTGGCTGTTGGGAAGAAAGTTTTTACTGCCTTCATAGATTTAGAGAAAGCTTACGACTGAGTCAATAGGACACTTTTGTGGAAGGTATTGAATGAATATGGTGTTACTGGGAATCTACTTAATAGTGTAAAAGCCATGTATGCTGGTAGTAGAGCTTGTGCAAGAGTGAATGGTGTTTTATCAAAATGGTTTTCCATTGGTGCAGGAGTTAGACAAGGTTGTGTAATGTCACCATGGCTGTTTAATATATTTATGGACGCATGCATGCGTGAGGCCAAAATAGATAATAGTGGTTTATGTGTTGGTGATATCCGTGTGTGCAGATTGCTGTATGCTGATGACACTGTCCTGTTGGCAGAGAGCAAAAGTGAGTTGCAGAGTATGTTGACTCAGATGCACGAAGTTTGCATGAAATTCAAACTGAGTATAAATAAGGGAAAAACCAAAGTTATGTTGTTTGAGAGAGGAGTGGGTAGCACTGAATGTAATGTAAGTATAAATGGCACTGTGATTGACCAGGTGAGTGAGTTTGTGTATTTAGGAAGCATGTTTGACAGAGAGAACAAGTTGGATGGTGAAATCAGTAGGTGAGTGAATTCTTCTTTGAAAGTCATAGCTGCTCTGGGAGGTTTTCACAGGAATAATGGGTTCTCTAGAGAGTCCTGCATGGCTGTGTATGAAACAGTAATTGTTCCTACTCTGATGTATGGCAGTGAAACCTGGGTACTGCAGAAGAAACATAGGAGTGGTTTGTGTGCTGGAGAAATGCATTACTTACGTGGGGTTTGTGACAAGACACGATCTGATTGTGTGAGGAATGAAGATGTATTGCAGTTGTGTGATGTAAAGCAAAATGTTGTTAGCAAGGTGGAGACCAATATGCTTCGGTGGTTTGGCCATGTTGAAAGAATGAGTGATGAAATGCTTACTAAGAAAATATTTTCAGCCCAAGTGGCAGGAAGGAATGGCAGAGGAAGGCCAAGGAAGACATGGGTGGATCAGATTCAGGAGTGTCTGCATGAGAAAAAGATGAGTATGAAGTATAAAAGATCTTGTATACGGCGTGTCATGGATATCAGTGAAGCACGAGTTGTATGTCAAGATCGCTGTAAATGGCGAAGTTTGATACGACAACAATAAGTAAAAATATCTGGAAGTTAGTATTTCTTTTTGGAGCTAACCTCTGAATCTCAGAGAACAGCTTAGTGATATGTATGTATGTTGAATTTCATGCAAACTTCGTACATCTGGGACAACATCTGCAACTCACTTTTGCTCTCTGCCAACAGGCCAGTGTCATCAGCATACATCAATCTGCATACACGGATATCACCAAGACATAAACAAGTATTGTCCATCTTGGCATCACGCATGCACATGTCCATAAATATATTAAACACCCATGGTGACATTACGCAACCTTGTCCGACTCCTGCACCAATAGAAAACCATTTTGATAAAACACCATTCACTCGTACACAAACTCTTCTGCCAGCATACATGGCTTTTACACTATTAAGTAGATTCCCAGTAACACCATATTCATTCAATACCTTCCACAGAAGTGTCCTATTTACTCTATCGCTATCGTAAGCTTTCTCTAAATCTACAAAGGCAGCAGAAACTTTCTTACCAACAGCCAGATACTTTTCAATCATCATGTGTAATGCAAAAATTTGGTTAGTGCAGCCTTTATCTGGCCTGAAACCACTCCGAACATCCCACACTTTCTCTGATGTAAGACTCCGTATTTTTTCTATAATGACCTTACCAAACACTTTCCGCAAACTCAGTAGGCTAATACCATGATAGTTCTTGCAGTCAGTCTGATCACCTTTTCCCTTATACAAGGGAACAATGATATAGCATCCTTCCAATCCCAAGGGACCATTCCTAGCTCCCAGCACAACTGGCAAATTTCAGTTAACCAGTCAATTACAGAGTCACCACCATATTTCAACATCTCAGCAGTTATGCCATCAACTCAAGGAGCCTTACCATTCTAAAGAGATTTCAGAGCTTTACACACCTCTTCTCTTGAGATTCCTCCTGTGCTTCTCTCCTTCACTGTGACATCATCTGCTTGTGCCTCTGAATCACCTTTGCTTTCCTGATCTAATAACTCACAGAAGTATTCACCCCATCTTTCACTTAACTCATTGGGCTCCCATATCATTTCCCCACTTCTATTCTTCACACAACTTACACCTTTGCTTCCTCTATTTTTCCCGAGTCTCACGTACTTCCAGAAAGTCTTTCTATCTTTCCAAAAGCCAATTCATGCCTTTCCACCTTCTCCTTCCTATCTTTTGCCTTACTCTTTGGTGAACCAGCTTAGCTGCTTTACGCTTCTTACAGCGGTATTCATCCACAGAAACTACCTTGCAACATCCCCAAATAGGCATTCTTCTTTCTTTTTAGTTCCTCTTTAATCTCATTATTCCACCAACTATCACCTCTATTGTTACCCACTACTGTGGTACCACAGACCTCCTCAGCAGCAGTGACAACACAGTTCTTAAAATATTCCCACTTCTTTTCTACATCCCTCTCACATGACTTCAGTTCTTTCAGTCGTTCTCTGAGTAAGTTAGCATAATGCTGATGATCTTCAGGAAGCCTTTCAACCTTTATTCTTTCTATCCTGGATCTCTTCCTATTCCTTTTCCTCTAACCAACATTCAGTTTCACTCGTGACACTACCAAGTAATGATCAGAGCCAATGTCTGCACCTCTCGTCATGTGAGTGTCAACAACTAAGTGTTTCAGACGCTGGTCTTAAACAACAAAATCTATCACACCCTTTTGACCAAGAGTACGATTTTCCCAAGTATATGTATGGATATTCTTGTGGTTGAAAAACGTATTAGATACACACAAACCATTCTCAATGCAGAGTTCAATTAATCTCTCACCATTATCATTCACACAAGGATCATTAAACTTACCCAGAACATTGTCAGAAATCACATTGTGCACTCCTACTCGAGCATTGAAATCCCCTGCTATTATAACTTTCTCTTTAGCACCAAACTGACTCAAAACAGCTTTTAGCTCATCCCAGAAATCCTCCTTCCTGTCAGAAGGTTCCGAATCACAAGGAGCATACACTACAACTATTACTATTCTCTGAAATTTCACTTTCAGACGTATCCAGGGAATTCTGTCACTAATGCAGCTGTAATGGATCAAGTTGTTCTTCATCTTTTCACTTAAAATCGCACCTACACCAGCTTGTCCCCTAACATTATGTAATACTCCAGACCACACACTTACCGTGCCACTCACTTCTTCTGTCCCAATTTCCTTCTTTCTGGTTTCACTTACACACAGCACATCCAATTTATACTTATTAATTTCTTCAATCACCTCATTCATCTTGCCATTTATACCTCTAGTATTCCATACACCAATCTTACACTCGCTCAACCGTGATCTCTTTCTCATGTACCTTTTAGAAATTCCAGGTCTTTTTTGTGGTGGACCGTCCTTCTCAAGTGTGGTAGGTCCACCATATCCCACACATGAGTAATTTTTAATATATGATATGGATAACATTGAAATGGAGTTTTTGAGGTACTTTTCTTTGTGTCTTTTTAGTCAGGTAAATACATCAGTGTGGGGGATTAGCCCACAGCTGACTGTTCCAGTTGGTCATTCAACCTAAGGATTCTGGAACAAAACCCAGTGAGTTGGGGTCTTTTTGCCAATGTCACACATAACTAGCTGGCACCTCTCAAAGATTCACAGAGAGGCCCTTGTTGCTGTTCTGTCCGCCATTGCCCACTGAGCGCCCTGAGGAGGCAAACCCATTTCTCACTAAGACCGCCCGCTCCTAACTAACCTTTAATAATATATTTATATGTAGTGTGTAGTTTGTTTTTAAGTATTACTGTTTCAATTTTTTTGCTTCTAATTGTTTTGTTTTTTAAAAATCACCTGATTATTATATTTTTAGCTTTACAGGGCAGTTTTGGTGATTTCTGATGTGTATAAAAGAGAACACATTAAAGATATGATATCTTTGATTTTGACCAAACTGGAGTTTTCCAGCTGCTTTGTGCATTTGGTAAGACAAAGAACTAATTTTTTTCTTGTGTGTAAATGATTTTCATGTGTGCAAATGAGTGCTCAAATTAATGAGGGAGTACCTGAGATTTAGTGTGCAAAACTGACTCTTAAATTCATCTGATTATCAGTAGGAAACACTGAAAATTAAAAAAGAAAGAAAGAAAAGAATGCTTGTTGTGATGTCAAAGCCTTACCAGAAAAAAACCCCAACAACAACGTATGTGCTGTCTCACTCAAAGCCTTGCCAGAAAAAAACCCCAACAACAACGTATGTGCTGTCTCACTCAAAGCCTTGCCAGAAAAATAAATGTGTGTGCTGTCTCACTGGCATGTGTGTGGAGAGTATTGTCTTACTAACTGACTGTGCTTGTGATGTCTTCAGGTAGAGGGTTCATTTTAGGCATTCTTTGTGGGATAGTGCACTCTGCCTATCATCATGCTAAAATTATGAACCTTATATATATGTATTTTAAGTTTTGCAAAATTCCACCCTGATGTCTCTGAAACTCCATTACGTACATGCTTATTACAGTGCAGAAATTTATGCCATTTACATTAATAAATAAACAAAAAGAACGAATGCCCTTTTGAGACAATTTTTTTCTTTCAACATATGCACTCTACCCTTTTATAATCCTGGAATGAACCCACCATACTCTGAGTGTTACTCACATTGTCTCCACGTGTCATTTGAGGTCTTGCATCAGAGAAGGTATGGGATGTACACAGTGGTTTTATACCTGGTAAGGGTGCACTAACTAAATTTATGCATTACATATGATGATTGAAAAGTATGCCTTTGATAAGAATGTTTCAGCTGCTTTTATAGATTTAAAGAAAGCTTATGACTGAGTAAACAGGTTATTTCTATGGAAGGTCTTGAATAAAAATGGTGTAACTGGGAATCTGCTTAAGAGTGTGACAGCTATGTATGCTTGCAGTAGAGTGTTTGTGTGAGTAAATGATGTTTTATCAAAATGGGTTTTCTATTAGTGCAGGAGTCAGACAAGGTTGTGTAATGTCACCATGGTTGTTTTTAATATATTTATGGATGCAAGATTCCAAAAATAGACAGTACTGGTTTATGTCTTGGTAATATTCATTCGTGCAGATTGCTATATGCTGATGAGTTGCAGAGTATGTTGTTCCGGATGTATGAAGTTTGTATGAATTTCAAACTAAGTATAAATAAGGGGAAAACCAAAGTTATGGTTTTTGAGGGAGGAACTGTTAGTACTGAATTCCAGATCAGTCTAAATGGTATAGTGAAAGACTAGGTGACTGAATTTGTATATTTAGGAAGCATGTTTGACAGATGATGAAATTAGTAATTAGTAAGTTGGAGAATTAATCTTTAAAAGTCATAGCTGCTTTAGGAGGATTTCACAAGAATGATGGGTTCTCAAAATGTCCCGAATGCCTGTATATGAAAGTGTAATTATTCCTACTCTGATGTATGGTAGTGAAACCTGGATACTGCAGAAGAGACATAAAAGTTGTTTGTGTGCTGGAAAGATGCATTACTTATGGGGGGTTTGTGGCAAGACTCGCTGTGATCGCGTGAGGAGTGAAGACGGGTTGCAGTTATGTAATATGAAGCAAAATGTTATTAGTAAGGTAGAGACTAATATTCATAGGTGGTTTGGCCATGTTGGAAGAATGAGTGATGAGATGCTTACTAAGAGAATTTTTTCAGCCCGAGTGGGCAGGAAAGAAAAGCAAAGGAAATCGTGGAAAGACCAGATTCAGGAATGTCTGCAGCAGAAAAAGATAATGAGTACAATAGGTCTTGTGTTAGATGTGTGATGGATGTCAGTGAAGCTAGAATTGTGTGCAGAGATTGTTGTAAATGGAGATGTTTGATACATTAACAGTAAGTAAAGTCTAGTTAAACTTGAATCTGTCAGAAAGTTTTCTTTGAGGAGTTAATATATCTTAATCAGGGCTTGAAAAATATCTGAAAAGTTAGATGCCCACTTGGGCATGTGCAGAAATTATTTATCTGCTCAGGTAGTAAAAGCTGAATTCCCAGAGAGGAAAGAAAATTTATCTAAGATAACAAATCAGAACCCTCATTTCTTTAAGTTAAAAAATATGAACTTTTTTTTTTTACATGTTTTGCATTTCCATTTTAAAGGGTCTGTATTCAAAATGTTCAATGCACAAAAGCATGTATCTTAAGTTTTAAGATGATGCTGAAATTGATATGAAATGATATGATGATGAAATTCGTGTTTGAGAAATTTAGTGATTCTGTCATGTTCCTTTCGTTTTGCCCTTTGTAACTTAACACTGGAGGCTAGAACAAAACTACATATGGTTCTAATTTCTGGACCTAGAGTGTAATATACACTGGCGAAAAGTGAAAGAAGAACCCCAAGAAGGAATTGGCGGACGATCATGAAATTTACATATGTTAATGGGGTCGAGTTTACGTAGGTGTGATGTTAATTTTGGGACCAACCGGTGAGCGCTTACGCCACAGCACGGCATAATATGCAAATTATTGTCGGTGGTATTTAAGGAGTACAGCGAAGTGAATGTAATCAGTCGTCGGCGTACGGACACGTGCGAAGACCCTGGAGAAGCTGCAATGCCTGGACATGGAAGACATGTACGATTTCAGCAGTTATCGGACTTTCAGCGAGGCCGGGTGGTCGTATCATCGTATTGCGGAGCGAATTGGACGGGAAGTATCGGTGGTGGTACGATGGTGGCATAGATGGTCCAAGGAACATTCCCACACGAGAAGACGTGGAAATGGGAGTCACAGACAGACTGATGAGCGGACCGATCGACTCATAAGAAGAGCGGCGTTGTCAAGCAGAACATCCACTGCGACGCAAATCCGAGCTGCCGTTGCACCTGAGGTGACTGTGTGAACAATCCACAACCGTCGACTGGATGCAGGACTACGTGCATGTGTACCTCTGACTCCAGCCCACCGTCAGGAACGGCTGCAGTGGTGTCGCCAACGTCTGCACTGGAGAACGCAATGGCGATCTGTCGTGTTCAGCGATGAAAGCAGATTCTGCTTGGGAGCCTCCGATGGCTGTATGCGTGTTCGCAGACGCACAGGGGAGCATCTCCACCCTTCTTGCATCCGCCAGCGACACACAGGGCCTACACCTGGTCTCCTGGTGTGGGGAGCGATCAGCTGTCACTCCCGTACACAACTAGTGTTTGTACCGGGTACGTTAAACAGCACCTCCTACATCAACATTATCATTCAGCCCGTTGTGCCATTTGTGAGGTCGGTCCATCGTGGTGTTTTCCAGCAAGATAACACACGCCCACACACGGCACGTGCAACGCAACATGCACTTCAGGGTGTGAGAGAACTTCCATGGCCTTGTACGTTCACCGGATTTGTCCCCCATTGAGCACGTGTGGGATTTTATGGGACGACGACTTATCCGGTCTCCACGACCATCCCCGATTTACGCATCCAGGTTGAGGATGCTTGGAACTCAATACCCCAAACTTACATCCAACATCTGTACGACAGACTCCATGCCAGAATTGCTCAGTGTGACGCAGTTCATGGTGGTTCAACCTCGTACTAACCGTTATGTTACATGGAAATGTTATTTTTCAGTTTACCAGCAAATACAGCTGTATTTTGCCATAATGTTTTGATCACATTATCCTCTGTATTCCGTTATTATGCTGTATAAATTTCTTTGGTATCGGATGTCTCCTTCTTGGTGTTTTTTTTTTCACTTTCTGCCAGTGTAATTACAGAAGTGATATTCTTTTGTCTTTGGCACTCCTTAACAATAATGCAACTTCTAGTAATTAGCAGTGAAATGAAACATGACATGCAACGACTGTCTTTTTTCTTATAGTAGGAAATTCTATTTCAAATTTTATTTTCAAATGTAGTCGCATTGACTGGGCAACTAGAGTTTTTATTTACATGCCCCAGACCAATAATTTACATGACCTGGGCATATCGGGCATGATATTTTTCAAGACCTGTTTAATATATCTCAGAGAACAGCTTAGTGATATGTATGTACATATTGTAACAAGATTTACCATCAAGAGGGCAACCCCAGTGGCACAGTGGTCTGAGTGCTAGCTTCTGACCACTCGTCCAAGATGGGGCCCAGATCAAGTCCCTATGAGGCATGGATGTTTTGCTTGTGCTATGACGCTGGTTTTCTCCCTCCCTTGTAACCAATGTCCCTATATTAATGCTGGGAGATTGCTTATAGCCCATCGAGTTGCTCATGGTGGTTGTTAAACCCCCAAACAAACGAAAAAAATCAAGAGGAATTTGAAAAACTCCCTCCCTCCCTCTGTTCAATATGTCTTCTTTGGATGCAAAGAGCTGCACATCTTTGTCAAGTAGTGCCCAGGTAACATGCTTTCTCCACCCAAACATGTTTAATAGTACTTTGAGAAATTTTTAATAAGTACGAAGTGTAATGGTTTGTAAATTTTTGTCACGTGGGAGGTGAAAAATTACCTATACAGATTCTGTAGTATCAGGCTCCACACCAAAATGTAGACCAAGAGCAAGGTGGATAGAAAGTATGAAATTACTGAATAACGATGTAAGCAGAAAATCTTGCAGTGGGCAGAAAAAGATGAAGTAATTTTTCTTTCTGCTGTAATTATTATTACTGTATTTATTTATTCATTTATTCTAATTAAACATGCTAATATACAGGTGTGAGATGATCTAATAATCCAATTTTTCAACTGGATTATCATACATATAAGTAGTGTTGCATTTTTAATTGGTTTTCTGATGTGTAGACTGTTTACATTATTTTATTTTTTAGATATTTTTTAGAAAGATTGGTAAGGAAAGTTCAGTGAACTTTGGCTTTAAGGGAAATACAGTTTTCGCTTTAGAGTTCCATTGTAGTCATGTGTGGTGACTGAACAATGCTGCACAATCTGTCAATTAAGTTTCCTTTGCTGACAGCTTGTGAGGATGTTGCTGTGACTGCTTTTGTTAAAAAAAATAACAACAACAACAACAAAAAAAAAAACCCATCAACATCTAGTTTGAACATTATATTGCAAGTGTTCAAGTGAGCAATTTTATATCTTGAATGCAAAACACAAATAAGCTTTGAAGGAAGTTCTAGGTATTTGTTAAAGTCAACAGATTGCTCCTAACAATTTATCAGGCAATAAATTAACACATCTTCACAATATTCAGTAGTCATAGTTGCTTCCAGAAAAGACTGCATTGATTTGGATAATGAAGGTAAGTGTAGTGACAGGTCAGCTGCTGGTTTTTAAAATATGGTTCAAACATGTGATGCTGTATTCTCAGTGGTTCTTCCAGAACACTTTTCACTGAATCTGAAAATGATATATTCTTTACTGACAAAAAAGCATTGGCACTTTGTTGTCATGAAAATATGTTACAGGCAGCACAGATATAGTGTACTGTAACTTATGACGAAAAAATAATTGTGAAATTCCAAGAAGGAACTTAGATAACATTTGACCTTAGCCAGAAGAAATATGAATTTGTCTCTATGCATTCAAAAACTCTTTTCGAGTTTGTCAGATATTGTACATGCATACATATCATTAAGCTGTTCTCTGATATTCAGAGGTTAGCTCCTCAAACAAAGACCGTCTGACAAAAATAAACATTTAACAGATAACACAAACCACCAGATAAATTTTTAAATTAATATTTACTTACTGTTGCTGTATCAAACTTCTCCATTTACAGTGATCTTGACACACAACACAGGCTTCAGTGACATCCATCACACGACATACATAAGACCTTCTATACTTCATATTCATAATCTTTTTCTCATTCAGACATTCCTGAATCTGATCCTCCCATGACTTTCTTGGCGTTTCTCTGCCTTTCCTTCCTGCCACTTGGGCTGAAAATATTTTCTTAGTAAGCATTTCATCACTCATTCTTTCAACATGGCCAAACCACCGAAGCATATTGGTCTCCACCTTGCTAACAACATTTTGCTTTACATCACACAACTGCAATACATCTTCATTCCTCACACAATCAGATCGTGTCTTGTCACAAACCCCACGTAAGTAATGCATTTCTCCAGCACACAAACCACTCCTATGTTTCTTCTGCAGTACCCAGGTTTCACTGCCATACATCAGAGTAGGAACAATTACTGTTTCATACACAGCCATGCAGGACTCTCTAGAGAACCCATTATTCCTGTGAAAACCTCGTAAAGCAGCTGTGACTTTCAGTGAAGAATTCACTCTCCTACTAATTTCACTATCCAATTTGTTCTCTCTGTCAAACATGCTTCCTAAATACACAAACTCATTCACTTGGTCAATCACTGTGCCATTTAGACTTATGTTACATTCAGTATTACCAGTTCCCCACTCAAAAACCATAACTTTGGTTTTTCTCTTATTAATACTCAGTTTGAATTTCATGCAAACTGCATACATCCAGGACAACATACTCTGCAACTCACTTTTGCTCTCTGCCAACAGGACAGTGTCTTCATTATACAGCAATCTGCACACACAGATATCACCAAGACATAAACCAGTATTATCTATTTTGGCATCACGCGTGCATGCATGCATCCATAAATATATTAAACAGCCATGGTGACATTACACAACCTTGCGTGACTCCTGCACCAATAGAAAACCATTTTGATAAAGCGCCTTTCACTCGTACACAAGCTCTACTGCCAGTGTACATGGCTTTTACACTATTAAGTAGATTCCCAGTAACACCATATTCATTCAATACTTTCTACAGAAGTGTCCTATTTACTCTGTCACTATCGTAACCTTTCTCTAAATCGCTGAAGGCAGTAAACACTTTCTTACCAACAGCCAGATACTTTTCAATCATCATGCATAATGCAAAAATTTGGTTAGTGCAGCCTTTACCAGGCATAAAACCACTCTGAACATTGCACACTTTCTCTGATGTAAGACCTCGCACCTTTTCAATAATGACCTTACCAAACACTTTCCCTGGCACACTCTGTAGGCTAATACCACGATAGTTCCTGCAGTCAGTCTGATCACCTTTTCCCTTGTACAAGGGAACAATGATAACATCCCTCCAGTCTCGAAGTACCATTCCTAACTCCCAGCATAACTGGCAGATTTCAGTCAATCACATAATCACCACCATATTTTAACATCTCAGCAGTTATGCCATCAACTCCTGGAGCCTTACCATTCTGAAGAGATTTTAGAGGTTTACACACCTCTTCTCTCGAGATCCCTCCTGTGCATCCATCTCTCACTATGACATCATCTGCTTCTGCCTCAGAATCACCTTTGCTTTCTTGACCTAATAACTCACAGAAGTATTCACCCATCTTTCACTTAACTCATTGAGCTCCCATATAATTTCCCCGATTCTATTCTTCACACAACTTGCAACTTTGCTTCCCCTATTTCTCCGGTGTCTCGTATACTTCCAGAAAATTTTTCTGTTTTTCCAAAAAGCCATTTCATGCCTTTCCCCTTTTTCCTTCCTGTCTTTTGCCTTACTGTGGTGAACCAGCTTTGCTGTCTGACGCTTCTTACGGCGATATTCATCCTCAGAAACTCTACCTTGCAACATCCCCAAATAAGCTTCCTTTTCCCTCTTTACTTCTTTTCAATCTCACTATTCCTCCAAGCGTCACCTCTAGTGCTACCCACTATTTTGGTACCTCAGACCTCTTCAGCGGAATTGACAACGCAGTTCTTAAAACAATCCACTTCTTTTCTGCATCCCTCTCACATGGCTTCAGCTCCTTTAGTCGTTCACTGAGTAAATTAGAGTAACTCTGATGGACTTCGAAGAGCCTTTCAACCTTCATTTTTTCCATCCTAAGCCTTTTCCTATTCTACGCTGCTTCACGCTTCTTACAGCGATATTCATCCACAGAAACTCTACCTTGCAACATCCCAAAATAGACTTTTCTTTCTCTTTACTGCCTCTTCAACTGCACTATTCCGCCAAGCATCACCTCTATTATTACCCAATATTGTGGTGCCACAGACCTCTTTAGCAGTAGTGACAACACAGTTCTTAAAACATTCCCACTTCTTTTTTACATCCCTCTCACCAGACTTCTGCTCCTTCAGTCATTCTCTGAGTAAGTCAGAATAACGCTGATGATCTTCAACGAACCTATCAACCTTTATTCTTTCTACCCTGGGCCTCTTCCTGTTCCTTTTCCTCCAACCAACATTCAGTTTCACTCATGACACCACCAAGTAATGATCAGAGCCAATATCCGCACCTCTCGTCACACGGGTGTCAACAACTAAGTGTTTCAGACGCTGATCGTAAACAACAAAATCTATCGCACTCTTTTGACCAAGAGTATGATTTTCCCAAGTATATGTGTGGATATACTTGTGGTTGAAAAATGAGAGATGGGTTTGCCGCCTCGGGGGCGCACTGTGGTAACAATAGCGCACAGAACAGCAACAAGGGCATCTGTAAATCTTGGAGAGGTGCCAGCTGGTCCTGTGTGACTTTGGTGAAAAGACCCCCAACTCACTGGGGTTTGTTCCAGAATCCTTAGGTGAATAACCAACTGGAGCCGTCAGTTGTGGGTTAATCCTCCACACTGGTGTATAGCCCGTTCACTTTAACCTGGCTGTTGGGAAGGATTCACTGTACCAGTTTTAGGGGAGCTTCGTATTGTAAGCAGCGTGCTTACAACTAATTGCCTCCAACCCTCTTGGAGCAGGGCAATAAACAATGGCGATACGGGGTGGATTGGGGGAGTGTTGGCAATCTCTCCTAATGTTGATTCCCTGTGGTGCTTAGAGCTTCTCCTTAAATAGTCTTTGTGGGAGGGAAAAGAATAATGGATTCTTGAACATCACAAAAAGACCCTTTCTGACTTCTGTTACTGATTTCTCAAGCTAGCTTTGCAGCAAGCAAGAGATCTTTACTCACGGGATTTCTTAATTATTTTTTGTCTGTTTTTTTTTTGTGATACTGTTAATATTATTGTTCACAACTATGGCACTTAGCACACTGAAAGCTGGAAAAGTCCTGAAAAGCCAAGCTAGGGAAATTATTGGGAATGTAATAATGTTCATGGACGAAGAAAAACAAAATGGAGTTCCAAAAGTGGATGTCAAAAAATCCAATGAACGCGTTTCAGAGGCTACAAGAGTTTCACTGAGGACTGTTTACAGAATTTGGAAATGTGCTGCTACAAGCGAGGTTTTGTCAACTCCTGGTAAAAGACGAAACAAAAAAGTGCCGAAGCACGAAATAGATGAGTTTGACAAATGCGTTGTGCGCAAAACGATACATGACATGTATGAAAAAAAGAAAATCCCTACTCTTCAGTCTTTATAAATTACGCGACAGTATTAATTTTGACGGAGGTATGACTACATTGAGTAAAATACTAGATGATTTGGGTTTCAAATATAAGCGATAGACTGGTCGAAAGTTTTTAACAGAGAAACCTGACATTGTAGTGAAACGTAGGCATTTCTTAAAGGAGTTAAAACGTAATGAAAATCTACCCATTCCAAAAGCTGTTGTTTATCAAGATGAAACATGGCTTCTAACATCTCATGTTTGTCCTAAAGGATGGCAAGACACAAGTTGTGAAAAGCCAGCTGGACTCTTTAAAGTTCCTTCATCGAATGGAAGCAGGTTTATAATTTGCCATGCCGGAACGAAGGATGGTTTTATACCAGGGGCTTCACTTTTATTTCGTTTGAAGACAAAAAGTGGTGATTACCATGATGAAATGAATTCCGAAAACTTTAGAAAATGGTTTGAAAGCCAGCAACTTCCGAATTTACCACCAAATTCAATAATAGTCATGGACAATGCACCATATCACTGCATGCTTGCTGAAAAAATACCCACGACGAACTGGAAGAAGGCTGAAATACAAGCATGACTTCAGCGACATAACATTGATTTCGCACTTGATATGCTTAAAGCGGAATTACTTCAGATTGTCCGTCACACCAGACCACAGAAAGAATTTATCATTGATGAAATAGCAGCAGCTCATGGACATCAAGTATTAAGACTTCCACCTTATCACTGTGACTGGAACCCCATTGAGATGATTTGGGCTGATGCCAAAAACTATGTGGGTCGGCATAATGCCTCTTTCACGAAAGAAAGCATAGAAACTTTATGGAATAAAGCATTGCAAACTGTTACTCCGAAAAAATGGGAGGCCTGTGTGAATCATGTCCAAACTTTGGCACAAAAATACTGGATTTCTGATGGCATAATAAATGAAATAGAGGAAAATGAGATTGAACAATTTGTAATAAATATAGGAGAGGATACTGACAGCAGTGATGAAACTGAAGACATATCATCAGCTGATGAAGATTTTGATATTGAGGGAATAATTCCTTTACCTGATTGAAATTGATTCTGCTTTGCTGTTGCTTCAAGGTAAGAGTTACACAGTCCTGTTTCAATAAAAGGAATGTCCCTAGCACACACACACACACACACACACACAAAGGCTTTGATTCCGTGAAACGTTACCAGTTACGATGGACTGCCTCACTCATTTTCAGGCCGATGAGGACGGCAGAGTGGTTACTGTCTCGATTAATAGTGGAGTTATGTCGATTAAGATCTTCTGTGTGTATGTTTCATTGCTGTGCTCTCTTCGGAACAGCTTCTACGATCAGCTCCTTTACTTCCTCAGAGGGAGCTAGATTTTTCTGGTCAGAAGAATTTTAACTCATTTGTCGATAACCATAACGACCTGCTGGGCACTCGTGGCCACAAGGATCCTGATAGCACGGTCTCTACGAACTTGATCAGGAATCAGCAGTTGAAGGATGTGTGGCACTTGTATCTGCAGGTGCCGGGTTTTACCAGCGTGGGAATAATCAAGCTTCTAGGATTGACATATGTTTCTTG
Organism: Macrothele yani; assembly: GCA_039090855.1. Classification (NCBI taxonomy): domain Eukaryota; kingdom Metazoa; phylum Arthropoda; class Arachnida; order Araneae; family Macrothelidae; genus Macrothele; species Macrothele yani. The sequence goes on from CM076996.1 coordinate 13,114,922, forward strand.
TCTTCGATGCTTGAGTGAGTAACTGGGGCTGAGGTCTTCAAACCGAATTCGCAGCAGCTGCATATATCTGATCATAGTGTTGTCGTGGTGGACATCTGTAGCACCGAAGGAAAGAGATGTTACACTCTGGCGCCTAAACACTTCCGTGTTGGAGGATGTCGAAGCACTGTCGAAAATCCAATCGATCCAGGAAGAGGATGCACAAGCGAGATCGGTGGATGGGGACGGGAGAAAAAAGAGGTTCAGCGGGTTTTGAGTATTCTGGGGAAGCAGTTAGTGAAGGAGAAAAGAAAACTCAGATCTTTCTCGTAAATTTTCTGAATGCTTCTCTTCAAGATAAAGCGAATGCGTGTAACCTCCGCATTATTACTGAAATTAAGCAGGAGACTGCCCAATTTTACAAGATCGTTCTGAAGTCCAACTTCAGGCGACGATCAGGAGCATCGAGGAGGAGTGGGATGTAAATTACATCTACCGTAAGCTCGAGGTTGAAAGAAAGAGAAACAAGTTCTCTGCCTGAAGTTTGGAATTATAGGGAGATTCTGCAGGAGTCTGCAAAGTTCTACGGTGAGCTTTTTTCCGGCAAGAACATTGAGTCAACCACGATGGGCAGTGGCTCGAGGGAATTTCGTGGATCTCCGAAGAGGAAACAAAACTCAAGCTCTTCGAAGGGTATTTCATGATTACAGAAGTAAGGTCGGCGATCCAGGCCCTTCATCAGGGACTTCAGAGTCTTTAGCAGAAGTTTTTCGCTCAGGGTGGCATGAATGAGCATTCACCCGCACTGGGTGGACTTGTAAGCGTATGGATTTTATGGTGGAAGCTTGCTCATTTTTCGTAAAGTTGTCTTCCACTGAGGCACCGTGCTAACGCCCCGCCCCCAGTTTAGTCTTGATGTGTTTCTAAATGTTTGTTTTCGTAGTCTGTGATGTGTTTCTAAATGTTTGTTTTCGTAGTCTGCTGTGATGTGTTTCTAAATGTTTGTTTTTGTAGTCTGTGATATGTTTCTAAATAATGTTTGTTTTTGTTGATGGCCTAATCGCACCCCTCAGTGAGACGTAAGGAGGTTTTGCTCTTAACTCCCGCTCGTGGGGCCGTTTGTTTTTGATTACAGGTGTCTCCTGTTGCCGGAGGTGGGTATCGTGCTGTTGGTGCCGAGAAACCGTCACTAACGTGCGGGATGTGTGATTCGGGGGGTGGGGGGGGGGGGCTTGTTTTGTTGCATGCATTTATGGTATATTGTGGTTATGTGTTTGGGTTTCTCTTGGGGAGGGAGGCTGCATGAGTTTGGTGTGTGCCAGTTCTGTGAAGATGAGATGTAGGGTGGAGGCGTACCTCGTCGGAGTAACGTGTTCATCTCCGACCTGACGCCTCCACTGGTGACAACGCCACTGGGTCTCCTCTGAAGGAGGGTTCTCCTCCTACTTGTACGTACCGAGAACGTCAGCTTGACTTTCTCGCCGTTCTTGGCGACTCCGCCGTCAGTTCGAGAGGGGTCCATTAGAGTTCCTCTTGACCAGTATGTTTCAGGGGTTCGATTGTTGGTGCCTGTGGAACCGTGGTGTGTGCATCGAGGCGTGAGTGAAACACTGGTGGAACCAAACCTATGTCTTATACATGTGGCGAGGGAAAGCAAGTGTGTTGGTCTTGCTGGGCAACAAAACTTCGTTGTGGGAGAGAGGTCGCTGTGCGTGAGCACACTATGACTTCCCTCTCTTCCACGCTGTGCGTGAGCACACTATGACTTCCCTCTCTTCCACGCTGTGCGTGAGCACACTATGACTTCCCTCTCTTCCAATTTCCTAAGTGGTCATTTGTTTGAAGACAAGAATATTAGCGTTATCGATAAAATCTATGAAAATGGAAGTGCAAATGTATAGGCTATTTGAGGATACAGCACAAATATATAAAAAAAACAAAATGGAAAGGGAGTGAGACAAAGTGATATCATACCTCCCAAACTTTTTAATGCCACATTGTAAAATGTCTTTCGATTACTTAACTGGAAAAACAAAGGGATAAAGATTAATGGAGATCATTTAATTCTTCTCCGCTTTGCTGATTACATAGTTGCTTTTGTATCTAGCCCTTCAGAGCATGATCCAGGAATTTGCTGATAAGAATCAAAAAGTGCACTTGAAAGTGAACTGTTGGAAAACAAAGTTGATGTGCAATGCTTTTACAAGAAATGAAGATTTATCCATTGACGCAGGAAATTTGGATATAACCGATACCTACATTTACCTTGGGCAACAGATATCAAACAAGGATCACTTTGATGAAGAAATTAATCGGCATATGAAACTTGGTTGGAGAGCTTTTGAAAGAAACAGCACAATTTTCAAGATCAACATAATGTTATACCGATCAGCCATTACATTATGACCAGCCCCAGTCTGGAGCAATGAGTGCACCTGGAGACGGAACGGTAGCGCAGGTGAAGTTCATAGAGCAGTATGTATACAACCCGAGGACAGACTTTCGGTTGGTAGAGTGTTTGGGGTCAGAATGGGAAAAGCTGCTGCTTTATCGTCGGTTTATCGGAGTTTGATAAAGGACAAATTGTGATGGCACTGAGCCTCGAAACTATACGATCTCGGAAACGTCGCGGCTTATGTTTTGTTCATGTGCCACTGTAGTGAGTATGTATCAAAAGTGGTGCACAGATGATCAAACGACGAACCATCGTCCAGCCGTGTGTCATCCACAGCTTACTGATGCCAGAGGGGAGCGGAGACTGTCGCGCATTTTTCACAGGAACCGCAGGGCCACAGTGCAACAAATCATCCACAGCTAGAACAGTGGTGATCAGAGCAATGTGTCTTAGCACACAGTTCATCGCAGCCTTCTGGGCATGGGCCTGCATAACCGAGATACAGCCGGGTTCCCAGGCTCACTGCACGCCAGTCATTTGCAGCTATGCATGAAATGGGCTCAAGATCGTCGAAATTGGACCCTGGATGATTGGAAGAAAGTGGCCCGGTCTGATGAATCAAGATTCCTGGTGCATCACGTAGACGGCCGAGCACGGATTCGTCAATTACCTACGGAGGCTATAGCACCTGGATACACTGTTGGGCGGAAGTAGGCAGGCGGCGATGTTATGCTGTGGGCGATGTTTTATTGGAACAATTTAGGCCCCATTATGCTAACAGCACAATCCCTGACAGCTGTCATGATATCTGAACATCGTTTTGGACCAAGTTCACCCATTCATGGCAACTGTGTTCCCTGCAGGCGACGGCCATTACCAGCAAGATAATGCGCCATGCTACAGTGCCAAAATCTTCAAAGAGTGGTTCGAGGAATATGCTGGTGACTTTCTGTTGATGCCCTGGTTTCCAAATTCACCTGATATGAACGCAATCGGACATTTGTGGTTCAACTTGAAAAAGCGGGTTTGTGCTAAATCATAACCACCCTGAAATGTACGGGAACTGGGAGACCTACTGTTGACAGTATGATGGGAGATATCCCAGGATACCTATCACCAGCTCATTGAATCGATACCTTGCAGCTGTTTTGCGGTCTAAACGTGGTCATACAACTTATTAGGCAGGTAATCATAATGTAATGGCTAGTCGTTATATACATCATCACCATCATAATCAACCATTATCAATCCACTGCTGGATAAAGGTCTCCCTAAGTTTCTTCCACAACGGTCTATCTTGTGTCACTCTCCTCCACGTCACTCCCACATGCTTTCGAATTTCATCCACCCATCTCCCATGTGGTCTTCTTCTGGGCCTTTTTCTGTCTCTTGTAATCCATTCTAGAATTTCGGTTGTCCATCAGTGGTCTGTTCTTCCAGCATATGTCCAGCCCGTTGCCATTTCAGGGATTTTACTTTGATCATGATGAATTCCACTCTTGTAACTTTCCTTTTTGATGAGTTCCTGCAGAGCATGAAGCATGATCCAGGAACTTGCTGCAGAGCATTAGGTATAACACCATTTTAAAATACATTTCATTGGGTGTCATAAAATGTTTACAAATGCGAAATATCTAGGGTGTAACTTAAAATTTTCTAAAAAGGCTAATGGCCTAGTGTTTTTTCTTTTTTTATTTATTGTATTGGTGTTTAACGACCACTGCGAGCAACTCAGTGAGCTATAAGCAGTCGCCCGCCCCTAATTTAGGGCCACTGGTTCCACAGAAGGGAGAGAACCAGCGCCGTAAGACCAGCACAACATCCATGCCTCACTGGATTCGAACCCGGAGCCATATCAGAGGTATGATCAAAAGCCATCGCTTAAACCACTGCGAAACCGGGTCTGCTGAAATCTTTTGATAGCTTTATTTCGTACACATCTGTAATTGGGTGAAATTTTTATGCATCAAAAATTCGTTTGAATCATGATATTTGGGTCATATTTATTTTGCCTATTACTTGGATGTAATTTCAACAATAAACCTGGTAGGGGGAGGGTCAAAGCAGAATTGGACTGGTGTCCATTTTTCAACCATGCATTTTTACATTTTCTTGCTAACACTGATTCGTTTATGAAATGGGTGTAGGAGAACTGGCTACCCGGAAAAGTGACCACCGGAAAACTGGCCACAAAAATTTTAAGGGGCGGTATAAAAATTGCGTTTTTGACCACTTCGTGGCCACGACCCTCAGAGGTTGGTTATCTGAGTCATATAAAGTTTCCGTAATTTCGTCTTTTCTAAACTGCGATTATTAGTGTAATTCTTTATAAAAAAAATGTATAATCTTCCACTCAACAAAAGATTTCAGGATTTACAAACTGCAAGTCTGCAATTAATTATCTGAGGGCATGTCCTGCCTCAGGAAACCTGTTGGGGGGGGGGGTATACCAAAAGTGTAAAATATAAACGTGAAATTTTCAGCATTTACAAGCTACAACTCGACACATTATCTGAAAGCATGTGCCTACTCAATAAACCTGTCGGGGAGGGATTAATACCAAAAGTGTAAAATATAAAGAATTTCTGGTCCAATCAGGAGATTCTCAGCATTTACAACCTCAAGTCAACAAATTATCTGAGTGCAAGAAAATCTATTTTTTCGTGCCAATTTGTACAATCTGAACAAAACAACTTCCGTTTCTGCGCGATATTCAATAAGACATTATTTAAAACCACTGACTTACTAAAATCTTTAATTTACAATTAAAAGACAATAACATCGTAGCTAAAAACCATAAGACCTTTCAAGCTCGCTACGAGCTCATCCTGAGATGGGGAACTGGTGTTTAAATATCAAATTCTCCGTCGTATAACTGAAGGATGCACGACAAATATGTGTGTAAACAATCAATGAAAACTGCAAAAATTTTCTAGTGTGAGTTGTCACTTGAGTTCGAATGGTCACTCCAGACAGCTGGTATCCACGAGTCTGGGACATTACAACAGGACAGGCCATATCCATGGATAAAATAAACTTTCCGCAAAGAGTGTGGTGAATTTCGTATTCGTATTGGTGAGGACACAGGAATCCTCCCAAATTGGTACATGAGTTCCTTTTGAAGTCAGTCTGGATAGTGCCATTGTTTGCACACCCATTTTGACATTGTATCTGTGTTCCCTAATCCTGGTTCCCAATGTGCGTAATGTCGATCCTATGTAGACTGTCTTCTAGGGATGAATCTGTAGCCCTTAGAGGTATACGGTATACCCCAAATTTATGGTCGTTATTCGTAGGATCTTTTTCATTTCTGACCATGGATAGGGTATTCCTTGTCCTAATTCCAAAGGATACGTTGTTGTGTCGGCAGTGGTTCTTTAAGACGTTAATAACATCAGGGACACAGTCCATGGAACCCACAAATCTATTTCTAATGGGGTTTCTCTGTAAAGTCGTGGCTACTTGCATTCTAACTTTGTACATAATGTTGTTGACGATATTATTCGGATAGCCGTGTGTCTAGGCAATTTCGTAATTTTTTTTTATTAAATTCTTGTTGGCGAAGAGCGGCAGAAGAGAAATGTGAGAATGCTCGTCGAAAGCTGAAAGTTTGTAGTTTGCCGGGTGAGCTGAATTTCTGGGTATAATAGTGGAATGTGCCGAAGATTTGCGGTATACTGAGTAAGAGATATTCTGGGTATTAGGGTTGCGAACTAATTGAATATCCAAGTATGGGAGGAAATAATTGGTCTCGGTTTCAATGGTAAAATTGATTGTGGTATATTGTGAGGGTAATCGTTCAGAAAAAAGAATAAGTTCTTCCATGGATGATGGCCAAAAAACGAGTATGTCGTCGACGTAGCGGAGATATAGTAGTGGCTGAATTGGAGATTGAGCCAGAATTTTATCTTCTAAGGATTGTAGCAGAATGCTGCCTCAAGAAACCTAGGGGGGGGGGGAGTGTAACACCAAAAGTATAAGTTATGAAGAATTTCTGGTCCGATCAGGAGATTTTCAGCATTTACAACCTACATCTCAACGAACTTTCTGAGGACATGTGCTGACTCAGGAAACTTGTCGAGGGGATACCTAAACTATAAAACAAAAACAAGGTATTTCTGATTGTAAATGCTGAAAATCTCTTGATTGGACAAGGAATTCCTTATATGTTACACTTTTGGAATTAACCCCCACCCCCACCCCCGCCCGACACAGGTTTTCTGCGTTAGCACATGTTCGCAAAGAATTTGTTCAGATGTAGTTTCTAAACCCTCAAAATCTCCCGATCTGATCAGAAATTCTTTGCATTTTACACTTTTGGTACCCCCCCCCCCCCCCAGGTTTGCTGATTAGGCACATGCCCTCGGATAATGTATCTAGTTACAGCTTGTAAATGCTTAAAATCTCCCGATCGGGCCAGACATTCTTTATATGCTACACTTTTGGTATCCCCCCCCCCCAACAGGTTTCCTGGGTAGGCACATGCCCTCAGATGATTTGTTGAGCTTTAGCTTGTGAATGCTCAAAATCTCCCGATTGGACCAGGAATTCTTTATATTTTAAATTTTAAGTCCCCCCCCCCCCCGGATAAGTTTCCTGGGTTTGCACATACCCGCAGAGAATTTGTTTAGCGGTAGTTTAATATACCTTGAAAAATATTGTAAATAAGAAAATACGGAAATTTTATGTGTCAATAACCAATCTCGGGAGATGTAGCTAGCCGCGGAGCAATTCAGAAAGCAATTTTTATACTGCCCCTTACAATTTTTGTGGCCAGTTCTCCGCTTTGTCTTTTTCCCGAAAATCATGGAAATGTCTAAATTTTTTACTGAAAATGAAATATTAAAAAGAAAAAAAAATACGGACAATAGTTGCTCAAGTAGTGGGGAATATAGCCACACGAAATTTATTTATGCAGAACAATTTTATGGCACTGAAATTCCAATGTGACCCGTTACGAAACATGAAATACACACTTCAATGTGGAGAGGATATTTATATGGCTTCCTCATCAATATCATGTTTTTGGGAAAGTTTTCTCCTTGGTATTTCTATTCGGTCACCCATAGGGAGATCCTAGATGTGCACTAATACTGAGGCCTAAAAATAATTGCCCAGCCTTGGACCCACTGTCTGCTTAAATAAATGAGCTCAGCGATAGTGTATATATACCATATATAACTACTGAAAACTTTTCGTTTAAATTGTATCACAGAGAGAACAAAAATAAAAATAAAATCCCTGTGTTATCTGTAAACGCAATGACAGTATTCAACATTTGCCAGCGGATATAACAACATGCATTTTCTTATTAAAACCTAGCCATTATTGTTTCCTTACTACACCGCATTTTGGTTGAAACTTTTAATGTCAACCCCCGGGTTCCCGCCCATCGTGGGAATCGGATGCCATCTCACAAAACCATAAAGGATACCGAGCATGCAAAGTCTGCGCGTTCCTTTCCGCAAAGACTATTTAGCGAGAAGCTTCTAAGCACCACAGGGAGTCAACACTAGGAGTAACCTCCAGCACTCCCTCCCCCTCCACCTTGCATCATCATTGCTCAAAAGGTCTTTGGTCTGCCGGAAGCGATTTGTTCCTGAAAGGCACGCTGCTTACTCCCCTAAAACTGGTAAAGTGAATCCTTCCCAACTGCCAGGTTAAAGTGAACGGAGTATACTTGCCGATTGGGGGGGGGGGGAGAGACATTGTAGCTTTGTGCATTAAAGTTTTTTAGTGCACCTGTGGATAATGAGCTGTGTGGACCCTATTATAAATAAAAGGGTTGGCAGCTAATGAATACAGAATGTTAGGTATGTGATCCAAAGGGTTAATCAATACTGGCATTTGTAATTTGTGTGGTGTATGCAGTGTTGACCTTAGGGGGCCGTCCATAAAGTACATCTGATATTACAGGGAGAGAGGGGGGTTCTTGACAGCCGGACCAAATGTGACATGGAGGAGGGGGGTCTAAAAATAGTAAAAAATCATGGACTTATTTTATGGACGTCCCCTTAAAAGTATTATGATTATTGGGGGAAAGTGCATCTGAACTTCTAATTGCTGTTTACTTCTATTTTGATAGCTTACCTTCCAAGATATGAGGACTATTTCGCAGTTTGGAAAAATCTTGTCTCTATTAAAAACCAAACTAAAAAAGAACAGGCACTGCTCTTCGAGGTGGTTTATCTTTGGAACTGCAGCTGTAAGATGGTTAATAAGAAGTGGGATTGAGTTAATAGTTTACTTTTTAAAACATGTGACATTAAAAGGAGAGGTGGATGTAGAGCAATTTATTTCATGTAGAAAAGTATCAACCTGTGCAAGACCTTGGGTTGAAACAGAACTGTTAATTTACTGTTGTATGCACTGAGTTTACAAATTTTACAAACAAATCCAGTGTACTCAACTTTTTGCACATGTGTTACATGTGAAATTGTAGCCAAGTCTTCAGTCTTGAATGAACTGTGTGTTGAAACCAGGCATGCCGCCCCGGTGGCGCAGTGGTCTAAGCGATGGCCTCTGATCATTCGTCCGTAAGGAGTCCGGGTTCGAATCCTGGTCAGGCATGGATGTTGTGTTTGTCTTACGGCACTGGCTCTCTCCCTTCCCTGGAACCAGTGACCCTAAATTAGGGACGGGCGACTGCTTATAGCCCATTGAGTTGCTCACGGTGGTCGTTAAACCTCCAATTAAAAAAAAAAAAAAAAACCAGGCGTGTTCAAAACCACAGCAAGCATCTGTGACATTGACCCCCCCCCCCAAAAAAAACAGCGACTTCTATGTGAAGAAAACAATTTGCTTCCACTGAATCAGGTTGTCATTAGTGTAGAATTTGATGAAAGTATAACGTGAAAATGTGATTAGTGAAATACTGCTTTGTATTTACATTACTTCTTTATTGCACGTAGGAATCCGTGTGTGCTACATTTGGGGCCGGGCTGAGTTATGCATGTGTTGTAGATGTAGGTGACCAGAAAACAACTGTATCATGTGTGGAAGATGGCATTTCTCATAGAAACACAAGGTATGTGTTCAAATTGTTCCTTCTTTCTGTTAATCTCTCTCTTCTCCCCCCCCCGCCCTCCTTTCCAGGGTGTCTATTAAATCCTATCAGTTATTTAAATATCCAATTTCTTGTTATCCCAAAAGTTAATTTCCAAACCATCCTGGTTGTACGCGTTTACACATATTGGTCACTGAGTTGTTTCTACTCACCCATTATTATTGTTAGACCACCTTGATTCTGAATAACTGCTGGAATACATCTTAACTTGAGGGTTTTGACCTTACAGGAGGCAGCACACAATATAGCCTATACAATCCCAAAATATATATAAATGTGTTGCAAAACATTCTGAATAGTCTTAAATCTGAGCAATTAAATAACTCACCGTAACATGATAGTTTTAACTGGGCATACATTGATCAGCCAAAGCATTAAAACCCCATATTTAATATGACGCAGGTCCTCCTCTCGCCACCAACAGAACTCTCAATGATGGGGCATAAATTCAACAAGATGTTGGTAGGTGTCTCTTGATATTTGGTATCATGACTGCAACAGAAGATCTCACAGTTCCAGTAAATCACATGGTTGGGGTGATGCTGCTCGTACCTGTTTCTTTAACTCAAACCCCAAATGCACGATAGGATTCACGTCCGGTGAATTTGGGGGCCATGGAAATAAATGGAATTCCTCTTCGTGTTCTTAGAACCATTCGTGAACCTTCTTCACAGTAAGGCATGGAGCATTATCTTGTTGAAAGACTCCATCTCCGCCAGTTAATACAGTCGCCATAAAGGGGTGTACTTGGTCGGTGATGTTCAGGTACGTGACAGCTGTCAGAGTTCACTCTACAGTCATAATGGGTCCAAGTGTTCCCCAAGAAAATATTTCTCAGACCATCACACTCACTCCAGCTGCCTGGATCTGTCCCACAGTGCATCCAGGTGAGAAGGCTTCCTTGGGTTAATGTCGCACACACGCTCGCCAGTCGACATGATGTAACAGAAAATGGGATTCGTCTGACCACGAGACCCTCTTCGAGTCTTCTATGATCCAAAGTCAATGATTACGTCGGTCTTTGTATGGCGGCCATAGCTGGTGATGCAGGGCTCGACTTGTCACTTGCTGGAGAGACTAGGGTAGTTGGGGACCCACCATCGCAGCCTTTTGAGGTCGTCGCTGATCTCAGCTTTACTTCTCTTGATAAGTCCGCAACCCTTGCTTTCGTGTACCAGCAGCTTTTTGCTGAGCACCGTTCCCTCAATTCTGATTATGTTTCAGTTTTCACTGACGGATCTAAAATGGGTGATGTTGTCATGTCGCCGCCGTCTGCGTAGATGATGTTTCTGTTGCGCAGATCCCAGCTGAGGCCATGGTGTTTTCGGCGGAGATGCATTCTATGTATCTTGCCCTTCTGCATGTTCTGTCGAGTTCTCATCATAATGCTATGGTCTGTACGGTTTCCTTGAGTGTCTTGCAGTCTTTGTCATCTGCGGAATGCTGTGACCATCCTTTTCTCTTGGACGTGTGGCGGTTGCTTCGTTGTTTGCTGGAGGCCGGTCTTCATGTTCACTTTTGCTGGATTCCTGGGCATGTTGGAATCTCGGGTAACGAGTGTGCTGATGCGGCTGCTATATCTGCTTCCTCTTTGGTCATTGCACCCTTGCCACAGTTTCACCGGGATTTCCGCTTTCCTGTTCAGAATCATATCAAGCGAACATGGCAGGGTCTGTGGGACCAACAAGTGAAAAATAAACTGCATCATATTAAACCTATTCTTAGAATCTGGAAGTCATCATATCGCCAGACTGTAGGGAGGTAGTTGTGCTTGCGCATTTCCGCATTAGGCATTGTCATTTCACTCACTACTTTTTGCTGTGTGGCGAAACTGCCGATGTGCGAGACGTGCAATTGCCGACTCACTATCACTCATCTTCTGTGTAGTTGTGTTAGTTTTCGTGATGTGCGTTTTCACTTCTTTCATTCTTATTTGTTGAACGAGGACGCCGCTGTAATTTTCACTTTTACTGAGTCAGCCTGATTTTAAGCATTATACCATGTTTTTAATGCTGTTTGTTTGATTGTCTTGTGTTTGGCGCTCTTTGGCCACACCTGGCCCTTGCGCCATAAAAATTCAACAACCAACCAACCGATGATTACATGCCCACTGCAAGCATTGACAACAGTGAACGGCTGTGAGCATAGGCACACGAATGAGTCTGCAGCTGCCGAGACTCATATCCAAGAGCATATGAACTTTGCTTTCGGGCACATTGCACCCTTCACCACAATTGAAATAATGGGTCATGTCAGCCACAGTATACCTCATGTTGTTGCGGACAAGACGAGATAGCCTGCGTTGGCCTCTGGCATCGATGAGGTGTGGCCTGCCCATGCCTTGTCAATGGTTCAAAGTGTCACCTGTTTCGGACCATCTTTGATAGGTACTAACTACTGCATAGTGTGAGCAGCCTACCAGCTTCGGTGTTTCAGAGATGCTCTTACCAAGACGTTTTGCCATAACGATGTGGCCTTTGCCGAAATCAGGTAAATCCTCTGCTTTTCACATGTTGAGACAAAACGAAATACTGGCGAGAGAGCTCGACCAAGGTATTATATATATAATTTGCCCATGGCATGTGGTGCTGTGGCTGCATGCACGCTTATTTGCATAATGTTTTGGCTGATCGGTGTATGAGTGCATGTATATCTTAATGATCCTTCAGGCTGTATCTACTACACTTTTTTACACTAACTTATAATACTTAAAAACATTTAGACCTTAAAAACTCATTCTTAAAAAACCCTTATGTAATTATGGTACCTTTTTTAACGTGGTTGGGCATGCTATTGTCTCGCATAAATAAAATAAAAAAAATATTGTAATTAGAACAGTGTTTTTTATGGATAAAAATAAGTTTTTAAGGTCTTAAAGGTTTTTTTAAGTATTACATGTTAGTGTAAAAAAGTTTGATACAGGCTGGAGGATAATTGGGATTAGGTACATTCATGTGTCAAGTTATGACTGTCATGCTAAGGTGAGGTATTTAGTTGCTCAGCTCTAAGACTATTAAAAAATACAGCAATTACAGAAGAATAAATCTTTGCAAATACATGGCAAACTCAATATTTTTTTGCATAGAAGTGCTGCATTGAGCTGCTACCATGTATTGGAAAATCATATCACCCTGGAGCAGGGATTGAACATGCATTTTCCATATTCTGTCCAAGTGTGTTAACTGCTTCATCATCTCTGTACTTTGGTCATTTTCAAGTAACTGCAGTGTAAAAACCTACACAAATGCCAGAATATGCTACTCAAGGCATCCACTACCTCTATGTAGAGGACTGATAACTGTTACAGGTTTTCATACACAGGTCACTTTTTTTTAGAAAATGATTATTTTTTTCATTCTTGAGGCACAAGTGAAAATGAAAGTAATTTAGTAGCTCAACAAAACATTGTTTCAGATTATTCAATCATAGTGGGAGGGAGACATGTCACAAATATACTGTATTTTTTGGCTCATAAGTCGAATGGGTTAAATTTCTAAATTTCATTTTCTTCATACGTAGATAAGTTGATCCTGAGTACAAGACGAAGCTAGAACAAATACAGTTAGTGTTCTGAACTTCTTTAGCTATATTTTAAAAGTTTTAGTAAATACTAAAATGAAGAGAAAGTGAGCTGATTTCCTCATTTTTCTTTTTAGCAAACAGTTGAATTTCCTGAATTAATTTTTTTTTTCTTTGGGAACTGATGTTACCATATTCCTTAGCTCTGACCGATGAGTCTGAGAAGCCGTCGCTCAAACGTGAAAAAAAAAGTCACAAAAGTGCGCCAAATCAGGGTGATGCTTGCGGCATGAGTTATCACTTGCTGCCTTCTCACAGTCTGATTAAAATCAGAAACTAACATGGCATTTGATGCAGTTGAAAACATGAAATAAATTAAGAGAAACATAATAATTGGAAGCAATAGTTTATTTCAGTTCAGTTGAGTGATTGACACCAAAAAAAAGACTGCCTTTCCCAGATGCTAGCCATTGCTGTTCTTAAAGCGCCTGTGCTGCGGGCTCGATTGTTGCAATGATTAAACCTCTGAAACAAGTTACAGCAGTGACTTGTTTCAGAGGTTTAATCATTGCAAGATAAATTGGGTGCACCCATTGTATATTAATAGTTCTGGTGGCTTTGCATATCCAAGGGTGAATGCCACCCACGGGGCTCTCCAAGTTGGTCACATCGATTTCAGTGATATTTCTTTGGAATAAAAATATTTATGTCTGCAGCTTTTGAACAAATTCTTGGACAGCGGAATATAACTTTTCATATGCTTTCAGAATGGTTCCCAATGAACGTAATATTGCGTTTCAGGTGCTCGGATCATAAACGAATTTGAGGTACGTTTTTTTCTCATTGAGAAATTTCAATGACCAATCATTAGATAAGTCGCTGTGGTGCATAAGTCAAAGTCTGGACTTCTGAGGAAAAAATATATCTTATATGCCGAAAAAGATGGTATATACTAATACAAAAGGGGAACAAATGAACATAAGGATCATACCAACTTATGTCAACCTTTTTAAAAGCACCAAAATATCAGACTGCTAATGTTGTATACATTCAGTAGACAAAACATTAGAGGTAGGGAAGATGAGCAGTTGGCATGGCTTCCCTAGCATAGAGAGTAGACCTGACCCAAACTGAATGCAGGCAAAAAATAGGCAGACAGCAGGGCTTCCCAATTGTGTATTACAAGTGACAAATATGGATAAGCATGGTGATCTGAACGACTTTGATCATGGACGCATTGTCTGTGCAATACATTAGTCATTCTATCGCCTAAGTGGTAAGAACCCTAGGGATTTTGAGGGCAACCATATCAAGGGATCAAGGGTGTACTGCGAGTATACCATTGACAGATATACCAGCACTCAGAGATCAAGAAGTGGCCGACGACATGTCATTGATGACTGGGGTCGACATAGATTATCTAGTTTTGTACAGATGGACCACTTGGCAACGATGGCTCAAAGAATGTCCAGGTTAAATGCTGGAAGCCTAAACAACTTCAGTGAGCGAACGGTATGGCCCAGGCTGCATACCGTGCGCTACGGGAGCTGACCCCCTACTTGTGCACCACTGTTGATTGCCTGTCATCGGAAATTACACCTCGCCTGGTGCCGGGAACATCAAAACTGGACCTCTGCGAAGTGGTGTCATGTTGTGTTGTTAGATCAATCCCATTTTCAGCTATACTGAGCTGACTAAAAGGTGCAGGTGTGTTTTCGACAGCATGAGACCATGACCCTGTCGTGCCAGATAGGCTCTGTTGAAAGTGGTGGTTGCTCTGTGATGGTTTAGGAACCCCTCTCATGGACACATTAGGTTCCTCAGTGTGTCTGGAGAGGTCCTTAACTGCTGTGTGCTACCAGCATATGTTGGCTGATCGCCTACACGCTTTCATGGCCTTTTCGCATCCTGCGGCTGATGGTCTGTTTCAGAAGAAAAATGCACCACCCCACCGGGTCACAACCATCAAGGCATGGCTCAAGGAATATTCATCTGAGCATCCAGTGGCCTCCAAGGTCCCCAGATTTTTAAATCCTATGGAAGCTCTCTGGAATGCCGTGGAGCAGAGCATAAGATCCATGGACCCTTGACCGCTGTTTTGGGCGGAGTTGTGGACAATGTTGCAACAGGCATGGCTGGCATTACCTCCAGGAACTCTCCGGCATCTGGTGGAATCAATACCTCAGTGTGCACAGGCTGTTGTTCGTGCTGGAGGAGGATCAACACGCTATGAGGTAAGTATCTCTAATGCTTTGTCCATTGAGTGTATTTTGGTGCTTTTAACAAGTTCTTTCAAGTTTTTGAGGCTTTGTTTGCTTGTAAATTGTGATTATCTGGATTAATGCCCTTCTTGTATGATGCACTTTTAAAGCTCCTTGTTGAAGGACTGGACCTGAAGCTTTCGTAAAATCTGAATTACGATGGTACTTTATTTATTGTTTATGTTACAAGGAATTGTGCTTGTGAAGCTCCAGTCCTTGTTATAGAGACACTAGCACTGAACCACAAGGGCTCATGCTGGTTCTTAAAGTGAAGCACTTACATTGAATTTGAGAACCTTGAACTGCAAGACAGAGGTGCTTCCAGATAGCCACCAAGGTTAAAGTTTTGAGGTCATTTCCAACAAAATATTGTTTGGCTAATTAATGATACCATGAAAATAATGCTTTGCCTATATAAAAAGTCACAATAGTTCTATTTTTTGAGCTTACAATGTTGATGAATGACCAGTTTTGATCATGACACAACATTATTTATAATTTGGAACTAAGTTAAAATGACGAGTGCTCAATAAAATGTTGTTGTGCAATTATCACTTCAACTTAGTTCAAAAATTTAATTTTTAGAATATTTTTCTTCATGTTGACATCAGGTATTTTCAGGAGATGAAAATAGACATCTTTGATCTGACCTGATCTAGAGAAATAAATAGAAGCCAAAAATTGCTGAACATACACCATGCTACAAAGGTACAGCAAGTTTACAAGCACATTTATTTGAAAACAGTTTATGTAAGTGAAGTTGAACTGCACAGTTAGGTTGTAACTATATTAATCTGATTTTGTTTTTCGTGGAATAAGGTAAAAGGAATGTAAAACTGTTATCTTTATTAGAAATGTATTTAGCAAAGTTTGGTTACATGTACAGGCTTAGCTGATATTAGACCCTATTTCATACTTGCCAGGTTTTCCTGATTTCTTGGAAGTTTTCTGGAATTTGCTGTTGTATTCTTATTTTCTAGCTGGGAAAAGCATTTCCTTGGATTTAGTCACCTTTCTGTATCTAAAAATAAAAGTAAATAAATAATTTTAAAAATCAAGAAAAAAAATATATATAGACTTTTTTGGGTATGATTCTGGTTACTGCTAGAGTTGGGTTTAAAAATTCGCTAGTCCAACCCCCAAAACCAGTGATTTTTACATTCAGACTAGCACTAATGTATTTTCCTTAGCCTACTGTCTGTACTTGCATAATTATTCTTCCTATAAAGTTATTGTTTTCTGGGCTAAATTCTGCAGATTTCAGCAAACAGGAACCGAGAATGTCTCGTAATTTAATGCTTTTGCCATTCAGAAGAGGAAAACAATCTGTTAGAAAAGCTTAAAGATCAAGAAGAGAATAGTGTCAATGAATATGTCATTCAGCAAGAGTGTTCAGTGAGAGAGAGGCCAAAGCTTTGCCATTTTCTTCTATCAACGTAAACAGTACTAAATCAAACTGAGTCAGATTTCTTTTATTGGCTGGCTATGGGTAATGTCAGTTGTCTGCATCATGTTTGTAACTAAGGCACCACAAAGCTTGCAAAAAATAAATTAACTGAAAAAATTCCATTTGAAACAGGCCTTCACCCAATTTCCTTGAATATAGCATTTAACTGTAACCAATAGCATTGGAACAAAGATTAAAAAAACAAATTCTGAGAAGTATGAAACTTTAAAACATGCTTAAGTTATGTAAGAAACTTTAATTTAAGGGAGCTTTCGACTTATAACTAATCTTTGTCAGCCTTGTGACAAATGGACGATGATGATGGTAGTGGTTGCCAGATCCGTAAAGTCATATACATTATTTCTTTTGTACTTGGTATGATGAAAGGTGAGTCAGAATTGCAGTTTAGCTTTTATTGCAGCAAATTTGTACTTGCTTAATAAAAAGCTTTACAATTTGCTGCAATAAAGCTTTTATGCATAGAGCCAATACCATCTGCAACAATCCTTCATCTCTTGAAAAGGAATATGAAGAATTTTTGGTAACTGCCATTTTGCATGGATACCCTTCTTCCATGGTCAAAAACCTAATCACTCATTATGAATTAAGGCCAAAAATTTAGTAGCCTCCAGCAAAACATCTTTGAAAATTTGCATGTCTGTGGATTACCATCCACAGAAGTGCAGATTGGATTATTCTGTCCCTTACTTCCAACTCTTCTATCATCAAGTTAATTTTGGATGATAGACAGTTACCATCCTCAATCTATCTGGAGTTTACTTCATACCAATCTCAACATATTTTGGTGAAAATTGCTACATTGGAAGCACTTTCTGCAGCCTCAACAGCCATTTATTGGTGCACAAAAATGATTTCCATAAAGGAAATTCTGAAACTTTGCTGGCATCTCTAACTTTGGAACACACTTCTGCTGATCTTCTTTGTAGTGATACCAAATGAATTGCTCCGTTAGTTAATTGTTTTTCATTATGCTATCGGGAAAGTTTTCTCAGCTCCAAGAACTGCGATTCTGATTCCCCTTTTGTCATACCAATAATAGCCGCCCCGGTGGCGCAGTGGTCTAAGGCGCTGGCCTCTGATCATTCGTCCGTAAGGGGTCCGGGTTCGAATCCCGGTCAGGCATGGATGTTGTATTTGTCTTACGGCACTGGCTCTCTCCCTTCCCTGGAACCAGTGACCCTAAATTAGGGACGGGCGACTGCTTATAGCCCATTGAGTTGCTCACGGTGGTCGTTAAACCTCCAATCAAAAAAAAAAAAAAAAAAAATTCCAATAATATGGAAATCAATTTTAAAAAGAAATAATGTGCACGACTTTACAGATCTAGCAACCATTACTACCATTCTCATCGTCCATTTGTCACAAGGCTGACAAAGACTGAAGTTATTAGTTGAAAGCTCCCTTAAATTAAAGTTTCTTACGTAACTTAAGCATGCTTTAAAGTTTTATACTTCTTATTATTAATGGTTACGTGTTTCTGCCCAAATTTCGTCATGTTAAAGAAAATTTCATCGAATTTCTTACAATCACCAAGATTCACCAAAGTCAAGTTCCCCCCACTTTTAAATTTCTCAAAGTCTATTGAATCATTTCAAAATCAATAAAAAGCAAATTAATTGTATCATATGGGCAAGCCTTATTAAAAACACTGGATGTGTAACTTCTAAAGTTCTGAACTAATTTTGGCAATTTAAAATGAAACTATATTTTGGATGCATTTTGGGCATAAAAGAAAAAAATATTGACTTATTTTAAAAATTGGGGGAAATGAATTGTAAAATTTTCATCAGCCCTTTTTTGTACAGAGAGAGTGAATGACTGATTGACTTTCTTTGCCTCCAACATCTGTGTTCTGCAGCACCCTGTGTCATGTGTTCTGAAGTTTGCCAGCATAAGTCTCAGAAAGCCAGTGTTGAAAACTAAAACTAACTGTTTCTTTTACTCTGCTGGTAGGGTCTGAAGTGCATGTGCGCCGCCCCGGTGGCGCAGTGGTCTAAGGCGCTGGCCTCTGATCATTCGTCCGTCTGGGGTCCGGGTTCGAATCCCGGTCAGGCATGGATGTTGTGTTTGTCTTACGGCACTGGCTCTCTCCCTTCCCTGGAACCAGTGACCCTAAATTAGGGACGGGCGACTGCTTATAGCCCATTGAGTTGCTCACGGTGGTCGTTAAACCTCAAAAAAAAAAAAAAAAAAAAAAAAAAAAAAAAAAAAAAAGTGCATGTGCTAAGAACAGTCAAGGAGGGGACAGGGAGCATGAGAGTGTTGCAACATTATGATAAACTATTCATTGCATTGCCTTATATTGCTTGCACGTTGTACAACTTCATGTTTCTTTTGCTGAAGCTTTAAATTTACATCTGTGCCAGATATAATCAGCATTATGAGTTCAGGTAAAAAACAGTATTTCTGCCTAGGTAGTCTTTTAAAGAATCATATTCCTTGGAGTTCCTGTGTATCACACGATCCAGACGAGGACACAAATATGCATTTTGCACTGTGCTCCTCTGATTTCGTGATATTCTACGAAGGTAAAACTGATAGTGCATTTGAAATCGGTAAGGTACTGGAAAAAAAAAAAGCTGAATATAAAGGTAATTTGAAGGTTACTTCTTTTATGGCAAGAAATAGCAGTGGGGCATTGCAGATATGGATGTAAAGGTAATTTGAAGGTTACTTCTTTTATGGCAAGAAATGGCAGTGGGGCATTGCAGATATGGATGTAATTCTTGTAGAATGTCTTTTTATGATGTTCTGAGTGGTATGTCACTTGCTAACTAGAGCAGCAGATCATGCAGGTACTTTATTTACAAAGATGTCCCTGAAGTTGAAAGTGGCCAAAAAATATGGTTTTGCATGAATGAAAAGTGCTACAATAACAATGAACTTGTAAGTTAAGGAAAGGGAAAAAAAATTGTCTTGGATATTCAAAATATTCCATTATTAATAGAAATTGATGGCAGCAGTGATGAAATTGTAAAATGTGCATCATGTATATTTTTAATGTTTTTTATATATCAGAAAACAGCTAAAAGTGCTTTTGTTAGTAATTTTTAAGTATTTAGAAAGCGTTCATAAAAATGTGAGATTTACTCAATATTTTCTTGATTTCGGAAATATCTTCTGGGTTCTGTAAAAATTGTTTTCTGGATATTTGCCTAGTGTTGGTCGGCAGGTATACAATTTCATGAGTTATAATTTAAAAATACTTTGGCAGATGAAATGGATGTTACCAAAACTGTAAAATTACTCAATTTTAAGCTTTTTATAATTTGCACTTTTTTACTTTGAATATCATTACATAAATTGTTTAATTCATATAGGATATAATTATACTGGTTTTCTGTGTGTACTCCACAGTCTGCACATATTATACCTATGTAAATTATCACATATAGCATGTGTTTTACAGAAAACATTCCTACCCAACCATGTCCCAAATTAATGATGGGGGGGGGGGGGGGGGTCATTGTCACCCAGTGATTAGCTTGCTCAACTGTGAACATGATAGTTTCATGTATGAGCATCAATGACCAGCAGAGGTGCACTTAAAGTTTGGAAATCTTATTAAGCCGATGATCCTAGAAGAAAGAGACTCCATTACAAGCAAGTCTACCCACATATTTTGGGGGCTTTGGCACAGCCAGCCACCAATTATCGTAACTAAAGGTAAAAGAAAGTAATCAGTTGAAAGTTCCCTTAATTTCCAATTGGTTTTGTAACTTAAGCTAAGTGTGTACTTTTTGTGTTTAATGCTTGTTTATTCCATTTGTGTTTGTGCCCCGATTTAATTGCTTAATTACTATGTATTTCTTGTGACCTGTATTTTAGTCTCATTAAATACATTTGTATCTAGATTGTGTATGGAATATGGTGGAAGTGATGTAACTCAGTTGTTTCACTGGATGCAGCAGAAGTGTGGAGTGCCATACGAAGAGTGTTCTCCTCGATGCATGCTGGACTCCTTGCTGTTACGTGATTCAAAAGAGACATTGTGCCATGTAAATCTGGTAAGTGAATTCTTAGGTACTTGGATAAATGCTGATGAATGGGGAACTTACTTGGCTTTGTGGTGGTCATTTTGTGGGTGTTGAATTGCAGTACATTTCAACACTATATAATATCCAACAAAATATAATATTTTGTTGGAATTGTTAATCTAGTTTCAATTTATTTCAGTGACCTGAACAGCTGATTAAATAGTTTCTCTGTATTCTGCCAGCTTGTGACTTAGTTTCAATGATAATAATATTTTTATAATGTTCATAATCTGAATTTTTGCTTGATTGGGGGTTTAACGACCACTGTGAGCAACTCACTGGGCTATAAGCAGTCGTCCATCCCTAATTTAGGGCCACTTGTTCCAGGGAAAGGGAGAGCCAGTGCCATAAAACAAACACAACATCCATGCCTCTCTGGGATTCGAACCCGGACCCATCTCGGACGAATGAACAGAAGCCATCGCTTAGACCACTGCGCCACTGAGGCAGCGATTTTTGCTTGTGTTGAGCATTATTATTTTTAGGATTATTTTAAGTTATCAGTTTTCATTTATGAGAAGTTGCATCAGTGTGAAGGAAGGTTGGTGTGCCTTGCCAGTAGAAATTTTGTCATTGTTAATGAAGGGAAGTGGTTAGTAGTAACTTTTGTTTTGTTTTTCAGAATGTGCATGGACTGCAGGATCGAAGTTTCTTAGTAAAGCATCCTGACAAGCCAGTTCATCGATATATGATTCAGGTATTAAAATTATGTGTAATTTCTTTTTATTTTAGTTTAACCTGTGGTGTGCAGACCTACCAGGTTTTACGATTTATCCGTAAAATTTACGGAAATGTGACTTGTTTTACGGATAAAATGTTAATTTTACGGATTTAGTGATTCTCCCAGATTTTTTTTCATGTTGATTTTGCCCTTACCATTAGAGCTTTTTTTCATTTAACTTAATCCATGTAAAATAAAACACTGATGTAAGTTATGAATAAATAAACTTTTCAGTTACATGCATTTTTGTTGGAAACATTTGTCCATAGTTTTCCCACATGTTTTAGGGTTACCATTTTGCATTATTTCAAATGCTAAAGCTTGCGCCACACATAAATTGAACTGCCCCAGCTGGGCTTGTTTACCTCTCGCTATGTTACCCCCCCCCCTTCCTCTTCAGGTAATACATTGTTCGTCCCCCAAGTAGCAACTTCTAAGTAGGCTGGTGTGGGGGTGTCCTCCATTGGAGCACCCGTCTTTATTACTCCCAGTTAGAAATGCTATCTCAGAACGTAGTTATCGTTAAAAAAAATGAAAATATATATATATATATATATATGATTCCACAACTTAAAATGATTCCACAACTTAAATCTTGGCCCTCAGTCTCCGGCAGCTGGAATGTACCTGGCCAAGGCAGCGGCCAGTGCGACATGAAGGCAGAGGGTGCTAAGAATCCCCGGAGGACCGGACTAGGCTGCCATCTGATGCTGACCTTGGCTACTTACAATGGACGCTCCCTATCTTCTGATTCAAGGCTTCTTGAATTGGAAGAGGAACTACAAAGGATCAAGTGGGACATCGTGGGGCTAAGTGAGGTAAGGAGAAAAGGAGAAGATCTCATCGAACTGAAAAGTGGACATCTCTTCTACTATCGTGGGACAGATACTGGCAGAACTAGTGGTGTTGGATTTATAATAAACAAGAAACTGAAGGATAAAGTTGTAGAAGTTGAAAGTTCCTCTGACAGAGCTGCACGACTTGTTATCCAACTCTCGAAAAGATACCAGGCTCAGATTATTCAAACTTATGCACCCACCACAAGTCATCCTGAAGAAGAAATTGAAGAATTTTATGAGGAAATTTGTCATCTAAATAATAAAGGTAAGCAGCACTTGAAAATAATTATGGGAGATTTCAATGCAAAAATAGGGCAACGGCAACAGAATGAAACTTCAGTAGGTAAATTCGGTCACGGCAACAGAAACCAGCGTGGAAATACTCTCGTTGAGTTTGCAGAGGCAGAAGGGTTTTTCATCTTGAACTCCTTCTTCAAGAAAAAGCCACACAGGAAATGGACATGGAGACATCCAAATGGGACGACAAGTGAAATTGATTTTATTATGTGTAACAAAAAATTCGTCATAGAAGACTGCAGTGTGCTAAACAAGTTCAACACAGGTAGTGACCATAGATTGGTGAGATGTAAGATGCACCTCAACACTAAACTTGAACGTGGCAAGCTCATAAGACAAACAAAATCTATTGACATAACCAACCTTAAAAAACACCATAATACCTTCAAGTTAGAACTGAAGAACAGGTTCTCTGCTTTAGAAGGCCTAACATCGGAAGAAGTGGACATCTCTGAAGTTAACAGAAAAGTAACCAAAGCTCTTATGGAAACAGCAACAAAATTAGCTGGGTCTAAGAACAAGTTGCATGTGAACAAATTATCAGGAAAAACCAAAATGTTGATGCAAAAAAGAAGAGAGATGAGGACAACTAAAGAAGATGTGACTTCCAAAGTGGAATATATAGAGCTATGCAAGACAGTAAGAAAAAGTATCACTGAAGACGTAAGGAAATTCAACTGTGAACTAGTGAGGAAAGCAATTGAAAACAACCAAAGCCTAAAGATAGCAAAGGGACATCTCAGTAAGGGAAGAAAACAGATTATGGCACTGAGAAAAGAAGATGGTTCTGTAACAAGAAATAGAGGCGAAATTTTGACAAGAGTGAAAGATTTCTACTCCAAATTATATGAAAGGGATGATATATGCACTCCAAACATCATGAAAGATACCAGTACCAGAGTTCCTCCAGTCCTTCCAGCAGAAGTTGCACATGCAATCAAGAACATGAAGCGAGGAAAAGCTCCAGGAGAAGATGGAATTACTGTAGACATCATACAAGAAGCAAGTGGAGAAATCGAAACAGTACTCGCCCAAATTTTCACTCGATGCCTTAATGAAGGAAAGATTCCTGAGGATTGGAACACCGCTACAATGATCCTGCTACATAAGAAAGGTGACATTGAGGATCTCTGAAACTACAGACCTATCAGCCTCCTATCAGTAGTTTATAAAATCTTCACTAAAGTTCTTTCACACCGCTTGAAGGTAACACTGGACATGGCTCAACCGAGAGAACAAGCTGGATTCAGGAGTGGCTACAGCACAATAGATCATATCCATGTGCTGAGAGAACTAATTGAAAGAGCGAGGGAATATGAACTTCCATTGTGCATGGCTTTTATCGATTATGAAAAAGCCTTTGATTCGGTGAAACCATCAGCAGTTACAATGGCTCTGAAAACCTGCGGTATTGAAGATGCATACATTAATATTATTAATAACATCTATGAAAACGCAAGTGCAAAGATTAGGCTGTTTGAAAATACAACACACGTAAAAATTGGAAAGGGAGTGAGACAAGGTGACACCATATCTCCGAAGCTCTTTAATGCCACATTGGAGGGTGTTTTTCAGTCGCTGAGCTGGGAAAACAAGGGGATAAAGATTAATGGAGATTATCTAACCCACCTTCGTTTTGCTGATGACGTAGTCATTTTTGCAACTACCCCATCAGAGCTGCAGAGTATGATCCAGGAACTTGCTGACAAGAGTAAAGAAGTGGGATTAAAAATGAACTTTCAGAAGACAAAAGTGATGTTCAATGCTTTTACAAGAAATGAAGATTTATCGATTGATGGAGAAAAGCTGGAGATAACAGACACGTACGTTTATCTTGGACAGCAGATATCAAGTGAGGGTCACATTGATGAAGAAATTAATAGGCGTACAAAACTTGCCTGGAGAGCTTTTGGAAGAAACAGCATAATTTTCAAGAGCAATATGCCATTATGTCTTAAAAGAAAAGTGTTTGATCAATGCATCCTTCCAGTGCTTACGTATGGTGCAGAGACGTGGACCTTAACTAAAAGAGACATACAAAGGCTGCAGACAACTCAAAGAAGCATGGAGAGGTGCATGCTTGGTGTAACCAGGAGAGATAAGAAGAGGAACTCGTGGATCCGTAAAATGACAAGAGTGGAAGATATCATGATCAGAGTCAAATCCCTGAAATGGCAATGGGCTGGACATACTGCCAGAAGGACAGATCATCGATGGACAGCCGAAATTTTAGATTGGATTCCAAGGGACAGGAAAAGACCCAGAAGAAGACCACATGGGAGATGGGTGGATGAAATTCGAAAGTATGCAGGGGTGACATGGAGGAGACTGGCACAAGACAGACCGTTGTGGAGGAAACTTGGGGAGACCTTCGTCCAGCAGTGGATTGATAATGGTTGACAATGATGATGATGATCCAATAGTGGATTGATAATGGTTGACAATGATGATGATGATGATGTATTGACAATGATGATGATGATGATGATCCAGCAGTGGATTGATAATGGTTGACAATGATGATGATGTATCATCATCATCATCATCATTGTCAACCATTATCAATCCACTGCTGGACGAAGGTCTCTCCAAGTTTCCTCCACAACGGTCTGTCTTGTGCCAGTCTCCTCCATGTCACCCCTGCATACTTTCGAATTTCATCCACCCATCTCCCATGTGGTCTTCTTCTGGGTCTTTTCCTGTCCCTTGGAATCCAATCTAAAATTTCGGCTGTCCATCGATGATCTGTCCTTCTGGCAGTATGTCCAGCCCATTGCCATTTCAGGGATTTAACTCTGATCATGATGTCTTCCACTCTTGTCATTTTTCGGATCCACGAGTTCCTCTTCTTATCTCTCCTGGTTACACCAAGCATGCACCTCTCCATGCTTTTTGAGTTGTCTGCAGCCTTTGTATGTCTCTTTTAGTTAAGGTCCACGTCTCTGCACCATACGTAAGCACTGGAAGGATGCATTGATCAAACACTTTTCTTTTAAGACATAATGGCATATTGCTCTTGAAAATTATGCTGTTTCTTCCAAAAGCTCTCCAGGCAAGTTTTGTACGCCTATTAATTTCTTCATCAATGTGACCCTCACTTGATATCTGCTGTCCAAGATAAACGTACGTGTCTGTTATCTCCAGCTTTTCTCCATCAATCGATAAATCTTCATTTCTTGTAAAAGCATTGAACATCACTTTTGTCTTCTGAAAGTTCATTTTTAATCCCACTTCTTTACTCTTGTCAGCAAGTTCCTGGATCATACTCTGCAGCTCTGATGGGCTAGTTGCAAAAATGACTACGTCATCAGCAAAACGAAGGTGGGTTAGATAATCTCCATTAATCTTTATCCCCTTGTTTTCCCAGCTCAGTGACTGAAAAACACCCTCCAACGTGGCATTAAAGAGCTTCGGAGATATGGTGTCACCTTGTCTCACTCCCTTTCCAATTTTTATGTCTGTTGTGTTTTCAAACAGCCTAATCTTTGCACTTGCATTTTCATAGATGTTATTAATAATAATAATGTATGCATCTTCAATACCGCAGGTTTTCAGAGCCATTGTAACTGCTGATGGTTTCACCGAATCAAAGGCTTTTTCATAATCGATAAAAGCCATGCACAATGGAAGTTCATATTCCTCGCTCTTTCAATTAGTTCTCTCAGCACATGGATATGATCTATTGTGCTGTAGCCACTCCTGAATCCAGCTTGTTCTCTCGGTTGAGCCATGTCCAGTGTTACCTTCAAGCGGTGTGAAAGAACTTTAGTGAAGATTTTATAAACTACTGATAGGAGGCTGATAGGTCTGTAGTTTCCGAGATCCTCAATGTCACCTTTCTTATGAAGCAGGATCATTGTAGCGGTGTTCCAATCCTCAGGAATCTTTCCTTCATTAAGGCATCGAGTGAAAATTTGGGCGAGTACTGTTTCGATTTCTCCACTTGCTTCTTGTATGATGTCTACAGTAATTCCATCTTCTCCTGGAGCTTTTCCCCGCTTCATGTTCTTGATTGCATGTGCAACTTCTGCTGGAAGGACTGGAGGAACTCTGGTACTGGTATCTTTCATGATGTCTGGAGTGCATGTATCATCCCTTTCATATAATTTGGAGTAGAAATCTTTCACTCTTGTCAAAATTTCGCCTCTATTTCTTGTTACAGAACCATCTTCTTTTCTCAGTGCCATAATCTGTTTTCTTCCCTTACTGAGATGTCCCTTTGCTATCTTTAGGCTTTGGTTGTTTTCAATTGCTTTCGTCACTATTTCACAGTTGAATTTTCTTACGTCTTCAGTGATACTTTTTCGTACTGTTTTGCATAGCTCTATATATTCCACTTTGGAAGTCACATCTTCTTTAGTTGTCCTCATCTCTCTTCTTTTTTGCATCAACATTTTGGTTTTTCCTGATAATTTATTTACATGCAACTTGTTCTTAGACCCAGCTAATTTTGTTGCTGTTTCCATAAGAGCTTTGGTTACTTTTCTGTTAACTTCAGAGATGTCCACTTCTTCCGATGTTAGGCCTTCTAAAGCAGAGAACCTGTTCTTCAGTTCTAACTTGAAGGTATTATGGTGTTTTTTAAGGTTGGTTATGTCAATAGATTTTGTTTGTCTTATGAGCTTGCCACGTTCAAGTTTAGTGTTGAGGTGCATCTTACATCTCACCAATCTATGGTCACTACCTGTGTTGAACTTGTTTAGCACACTGCAGTCTTCTATGACGAATTTTTTGTTACACATAATAAAATCAATTTCACTTGTCGTCCCATTTGGATGTCTCCATGTCCATTTCCTGTGTGGCTTTTTCTTGAAGAAGGAGTTCAAGATGAAAAACCCTTCTGCCTCTGCAAACTCAACGAGAGTATTTCCACGCTGGTTTCTGTTGCCGTGACCGAATTTACCTACTGAAGTTTCATTCTGTTGCCGTTGCCCTATTTTTGCATTGAAATCTCCCATAATTATTTTCAAGTGCTGCTTACCTTTATTATTTAGATGACAAATTTCCTCATAAAATTCTTCAATTTCTTCTTCAGGATGACTTGTGGTGGGTGCATAAGTTTGAATAATCTGAGCCTGGTATCTTTTCGAGAGTTGGATAACAAGTCGTGCAGCTCTGTCAGAGGAACTTTCAACTTCTACAACTTTATCCTTCAGTTTCTTGTTTATTATAAATCCAACACCACTAGTTCTGCCAGTATCTGTCCCACGATAGTAGAAGAGATGTCCACTTTTCAGTTCGATGAGATCTTCTCCTTTTCTC
This sequence comes from Macrothele yani, assembly GCA_039090855.1. Classification (NCBI taxonomy): domain Eukaryota; kingdom Metazoa; phylum Arthropoda; class Arachnida; order Araneae; family Macrothelidae; genus Macrothele; species Macrothele yani. Next base: position 13,142,766 of record CM076996.1, read on the forward strand.
CTTACCTCACTTAGCCCCACGATGTCCCACTTGATCCTTTGTAGTTCCTCTTCCAATTCAAGAAGCCTTGAATCAGAAGATAGGGAGCGTCCATTGTACGTTGCCAAGGTCAGCATCAGATGGCAGCCTAGTCTGGTCCTCCGGGGATTCTTAGCACCCTCTGCCTTCATGTCGCACTGGCCGCTGCCTTGGCCAGGTACATTCCAGCTGCCGGAGACTGAGGGCCAAGATTTAAGTTGTGGAGTCATTTTGGAGGGGTTTGGCCATAACTCACCACGCTGGCCAAGCGGGTTGGTGAGTGTGGGATAGAATTTCCTCTAATCCCGATGGTATAGTTATACCGCTATGGGCGGTCGTCAGAGCCCCTTTAGTGGGAACAGGATGCACCACGAGAAGGCGGGGTTGACATTTGTCAAGGAGAGGCTGTGATGTTACGCATCACCTGACCTTACATCCCATATATATATATATATATATATATATATATATATATATATATATATATATATATATATATATATATATATATATATATACTATCAAGAAGAGACCGAAGCAAAAACATTTTTTGACTCATACCAAGTACAACATAGAAAAGGTTATATATTGACCGGTGTGAGTAAAAAGAGAGAAAAATAATAGATAAACAGAATGTAGAACTTGGCTTTATCAAGGACCAGCAAAACTCTGCATTTTCTCACTTCCACAAAGACCTATTTGGAAATGGGTTTCTGCAAAGTCATAGATGCAAGTAATAAGCCCACCAAAATTTTTTTTTAAAAAATATATATATGTCATAACCCCCGCAGAGTTGTATGATGAAGCTTTATAAGTTAATATTTAAGCATGCATCCATAACTTTCCTGGCCCAACCCATGCTCTTCATCTGTTACTAACAAACAGAAAGAAGATACCATAGAAAACTCAAGTTGTAAGAGTGACAATATGGTCATCTTCTTTCTGTTTGTTAGTAACAGATGAAGAGCATGGGTTGGGTCAGGAAAGTTATGGATGCATGCTAAAATATTAACTATAGCTTCGTCATACAATTCTGTGGGGGTTATGACATATATATATATTTAAAAAAATTTGGTGGGCTTATTACTTGCATCTATGACTTTGCAGAAACCCATTTCCAAATAGGTCTTTGTGGAAGTGAGAAAATGCAGAGTTTTGCTGGTCCTTGATAAAGCCAAGGCTCGGTATTCTCGACACTTTCTACATTCTGTTTATCTATTATTTTTTTTTTTCTCTTTTTACTGACACCGGTCAATATATAACCTTTTCTATGTTGTACTTGGTATGAGTCAAAAAATTTTTTTGCTTCGGTCTCTTGTTGATAGAATGTGAATTCTGAATTTTCATAACTGCTGCGTTGCGCGTTTTGATCTTCAGGTTATTTTGCAACTTTTGTTTTAAATTCTTAAGTGTTTTTCTTATGTTTTCGGCTCTGCTCTTAAGTATATATATATATATATATATATATATATATATATATATATATAAAACCCATTTCCAAATAGGTCTTTGTGGAAGTTACTATGTTTTCGGCTCTGCTCTTAAGTATATATATATATATATATATATATATATATATATATATATATATATATATATATGCTAAAGAGCAAAGCTGAAAACATAAGAAAAATTTTAGAATTTAAAACGAAAGTTGCAAAAATAACCTGAAGATCAAAACGCGCAACGCAGCAGTTATGAAAATTCAGAATTCACATTCTATTAAGAAGAGACTGAAGCAAAAAAAATTTTTGACTCATACCAAGTACAACATAGAAAAAGTTATGTATTGACCGGTGTGAGTAAAAAGAGAAAAAAAGAACATCTGAATGCAGAAAGTGTCGAGAATACTGAGCCTTGGCTTTATCAAGGACCAGCAAAAACTCTGCATTTTCTCACTTCCACAAAGACCTACCTTGGAAATGGGTTTCTGCAAAGTCATGGATGCAAGTAATAAGCCCACCAAAAAAAGAAATTTTTTTTTAAATATATATATATGTCATGACCTCCGCAGAGTTGTATGACCAAGCTTTAGTTAACAATTTAGCTTGTATCCATAACCTTCCTCGCCCGACCCATGCTCTTCATCTGTTACTATTAAACAGAAAGAAGATGATTATAGAAAACTCAAGTTGTAAGAGTGACATAATGAACCAGAAATAATGTTCAGTAATAACCAATTGCCAAGTTCGCCTGAGAGAGAATTTAAACCTGAATAGCAATACGAAAGTATTACAAGTTCTTAACATTGCAGTAAAAAATGAAATATTAATTTTTTTCTAAAGCACAGATTCTTGAAGGAAAACTGGATTATAAAAACCCCCTACTCCACTACTTCTGACAACACAAAAACGAAAATAAAATAAAGACAATAATAAACTAAACAAATGCTTTGTGAAGGTTATGTGACATAAACAATTAGTTGCAATATGTACAAAGTATTTCAGAAGTGCTTTAAGTGCATAATTAAGTAGTTATTAAGACCTTAACTGCATTGAAAACACAGCGCAGACTACAAGAACAATGAAACGGCCGGCTGCTTGGCCTTAGTTCCCTAAAAACGCGCAAAAATACCAAGAAAAGAAAGAGTTAAAATACGCAAAAAAGTTAATAGACTTGCTAGTGCCTAAATGCTTAAAGCAAAAAAAGAAAAATGTTCAAGAAGTTCAAAAATTGAACCTGGAAAACCTAAAACCCAAAGACAAAGAAGAGAGCTTACCTCTTATGCAACTTAACTTCTTTCACTCTTGAGGAAACATGGCCGACCTTTAACCCCAAACTTCCAAACACCCCTGCCACTCCCTAGTCGCTGGGAGGCAGAGTGGGTGGGGCTGAAGGCCTCCACACACTGAAAAAATCCTACTCGCAGAGATTTTAACTGGAGAAAAAAATATAATTAAGATTGTGGACCTGTATGATCAGAAAGAGCTGTGAATAAACTCTCCAGAATACATGAGAAATATTATGAAATACACAAGTAGTGTATTTAATAATCTTTGCGTGTATTTAATCACCTTAGTGAGCTTCTGTAGACTATTCAGAATCCTATTAATTTTAATGTTAGTTTTACTATTTTTAGTATAGCTATTCTAGTGAGTGAATAACTAGTTTTCTTTTATATTTATTTTTATTTTCTTTTATAAACAGATTTTTAAGTTTTTTGTGATTTTATCTGTATTATTTAATTTTTATTTTTAATAGGACCTTCTTATCCATAGCACTAAGGTTCCTTTTTGTAGTTAATATCATCCTCTAAGCCAACTTCCAAAAGGCTTTCATTAAACTTAACCAATTTGTTAATGTAGGAGCCTGAAACTCTTATCTCAATTGCTGCATAAAAAATAACCATATCTTATATAATAATACTCTCTATAAGCAAGTAAACGGTATCCCTATGGGAACGTCAACATCCACGAGTATTGCAAATCTATTCCTGTTCTTTAAGGAATATAAATTCATTAAAAATCACTCCACTTGCTCCGATAACTACCTTTACACATTTAGATATATTGACGATTTTAATGTTAGTTTTACTATTTTTAGTATAGCTATTCTAGTGAGTGAATAACTAGTTTTCTTTTATATTTATTTTTATTTTCTTTTATAAACAGATTTTTAAGTTTTTTGTGATTTTATCTGTATTATTTAATTTTTTATTTTTAATAGGACCTTCTTATCCATAGCACTAAGGTTCCTTTTTGTAGTTAATATCATCCTCTAAGCCAACTTCCAAAAGGCTTTGATTGGTCAGAATCATATTATTAATGTGTAGAAAATTAAAGCAGATCTGCCAACCTTACTCTATTATTCAGAATAATTTTTCTTTAAAGTTCTTTTAATGAAAGAAGTAGGAATTTTGTTCTCTAGAAAACTGTCTAATAGTATATTAATGTGGTAATTGAAGTCCAAATTGTTGCTGCAAATTCTTGAAATTCTAAGCACCCGAGAAATTAGTACATTCTCAATTACTTTGGTGGATATGTTATTATTCCAGTGTAGATATTTAATTACTTTGAAAGGAAAATTAACTCTTTTATCAAAGAGGCTAATAGATGGGTTACCTCTGTTAAGTTTGATGCTTAAGTCTAGGAACTCAAGTTCCTGATTACTGTGGTTGGTTTTACATAAGTTAAGAGAGCTAGGATAGATATTATCAAAATCACTCTCTATAACTTCTGAATTATTTATACACAGCAGATCGTCAATATATCTAAATGTGTAAAGGTAGTTATCGGAGCAAGTGGAGTGATTTTTAATGAATTTATATTCCTTAAAGAACAGGAATAGATTTGCAATACTCGTGGATGTTGACGTTCCCATAGGGATACCGTTTACTTGCTTATAGAGAGTATTATTATATAAGATATGGTTATTTTTTATGCAGCAATTGAGATAAGAGTTTCAGGCTCCTACATTAACAAATTGGTTAAGTTTAAATTCTGCATACAGCTCTTTAAAGGTAGTGATTATATCTGATAGAGGCAGATTAGTATATAGGTTCTCAAAATCATAACTATTAATATCTAAGGGATTTACTTCGAGTATAGTGGAAATTACTTCTGCATTATTATTAATTATCCAGAAATCTCTGTACTTCAAATTAGTACAGTTATATATATATATATATATCATCATCATCATCATCATTGTCAACCATTATCAATCCACTGCTGGACGAAGGTCTCTCCAAGTTTCCTCCACAACGGTCTGTCTTGTGCCAGTCTCCTCCATGTCACCCCTGCATACTTTCGAATTTCATCCACCCATCTCCCATGTGGTCTTCTTCTGGGTCTTTTCCTGTCCCTTGGAATCCAATCTAAAATTTCGGCTGTCCATCGATGATCTGTCCTTCTGGCAGTATGTCCAGCCCATTGCCATTTCAGGGATTTAACTCTGATCATGATGTCTTCCACTCTTGTCATTTTTCGGATCCACGAGTTCCTCTTCTTATCTCTCCTGGTTACACCAAGTATGCACCTCTCCATGCTTCTTTGAGTTGTCTGCAGCCTTTGTATGTCTCTTTTAGTTAAGGCCCACGTCTCTGCACCATACGTAAGCACTGGAAGGATGCATTGATCAAACACTTTTCTTTTAAGACATAATGGCATATTGCTCTTGAAAATTATGCTGTTTCTTCCAAAAGCTCTCCAGGCAAGTTTTGTACGCCGATTAATTTCTTCATCAATGTGACCCTCACTTGATATCTGCTGTCCAAGATAAACGTACGTGTCTGTTATCTCCAGCTTTTCTCCATCAATCGATAAATCTTCATTTCTTGTAAAAGCATTGAACATCACTTTTGTCTTCTGAAAGTTCATTTTTAATCCCACTTCTTTACTCTTGTCCGCAAGTTCCTGGATCATACTCTGCAGCTCTGATGGGGTAGTTGCAAAAATGACTATGTCATCAGCAAAACGAAGGTGGGTTAGATAATCTCCATTAATCTTTATCCCCTTGTTTTCCCAGCTCAGCGACTGAAAAACACCCTCCAATGTGGCATTGAAGAGCTTCGGAGATATGGTGTCACCTTGTCTCACTCCCTTTCCAATTTTTACGTGTGTTGTATTTTCAAACAGCCTAATCTTTGCACTTGCATTTTCATAGATGTTATTAATAATATTAATGTATGCATCTTCAATACCGCAGGTTTTCAGAGCCATTGTAACTGCTGATGGTTTCACCGAATCAAAGGCTTTTTCATAATCGATAAAAGCCATGCACAATGGAAGTTCATATTCCCTCGCTCTTTCAATTAGTTCTCTCAGCACGTGGATATGATCTATTGTGCTGTAGCCACTCCTGAATCCAGCTTGTTCTCTCGGTTGAGCCATGTCCAGTGTTACCTTCAAGCGGTGTGAAAGAACTTTAGTGAAGATTTTATAAACTACTGATAGGAGGCTGATAGGTCTGTAGTTTCCGAGATCCTCAATGTCACCTTTCTTATGTAGCAGGATCATTGTAGCAGTGTTCCAATCCTCAGGAATCTTTCCTTCATTAAGGCATCGAGTGAAAATTTGGGCGAGTACTGTTTCGATTTCTCCACTTGCTTCTTGTATGATGTCTACAGTAATTCCATCTTCTCCTGGAGCTTTTCCTCGCTTCATGTTCTTGATTGCATGTGCAACTTCTGCTGGAAGGACTGGAGGAACTCTGGTACTGGTATCTTTCATGATGTCTGGAGTGCATATATCATCCCTTTCATATAATTTGGAGTAGAAATCTTTCACTCTTGTCAAAATTTCGCCTCTATTTCTTGTTACAGAACCATCTTCTTTTCTCAGTGCCATAATCTGTTTTCTTCCCTTACTGAGATGTCCCTTTGCTATCTTTAGGCTTTGGTTGTTTTCAATTGCTTTCCTCACTAGTTCACAGTTGAATTTCCTTACGTCTTCAGTGATACTTTTTCTTACTGTCTTGCATAGCTCTATATATTCCACTTTGGAAGTCACATCTTTAGTTGTCCTCATCTCTCTTCTTTTTTGCATCAACATTTTGGTTTTTCCTGATAATTTGTTCACATGCAATTTGTTCTTAGACCCAGCTAATTTTGTTGCTGTTTCCATAAGAGCTTTGGTTACTTTTCTGTTAACTTCAGAGATGTCCACTTCTTCCGATGTTAGGCCTTCTAAAGCAGAGAACCTGTTCTTCAGTTCTAACTTGAAGGTATTATGGTGTTTTTTAAGGTTGGTTATGTCAATAGATTTTGTTTGTCTTATGAGCTTGCCACGTTCAAGTTTAGTGTTGAGGTGCATCTTACATCTCACCAATCTATGGTCACTACCTGTGTTGAACTTGTTTAGCACACTGCAGTCTTCTATGACGAATTTTTTGTTACACATAATAAAATCAATTTCATTTGTCGTCCCATTTGGATGTCTCCATGTCCATTTCCTGTGTGGCTTTTTCTTGAAGAAGGAGTTCAAGATGAAAAACCCTTCTGCCTCTGCAAACTCAACGAGAGTATTTCCACGCTGGTTTCTGTTGCCATGACCGAATTTACCTACTGAAGTTTCATTCTGTTGCCGTTGCCCTATTTTTGCATTGAAATCTCCCATAATTATTTTCAAGTGCTGCTTACCTTTATTATTTAGATGACAAATTTCCTCATAAAATTCTTCAATTTCTTCTTCAGGATGACTTGTGGTGGGTGCATAAGTTTGAATAATCTGAGCCTGGTATCTTTTCGAGAGTTGGATAACAAGTCGTGCAGCTCTGTCAGAGGAACTTTCAACTTCTACAACTTTATCCTTCAGTTTCTTGTTTATTATAAATCCAACACCACTAGTTCTGCCAGTATCTGTCCCACGATAGTAGAAGAGATGTCCACTTTTCAGTTCGATGAGATTTTCTCCTTTTCTCCTTACCTCACTTAGCCCCACGATGTCCCACTTGATCCTTTGTAGTTCCTCTTCCAATTCAAGAAGCCTTGAATCAGAAGATAGGGAGCGCTCCATTGTAAGTAGCCAAGGTCAGCATCAGATGGCAGCCTAGTCCGGTTCTCCGGGGATTCTTAGCACCCTCTGCCTTCATGTCGCACTGGCCGCTGCCTTGGCCAGGTACATTCCAGCTGCCGGAGACTGAGGGCCAAGATTTAAGTTGTGGAATCATTTTGGAGGGGTTTGGCCATAACTCACCACGCTGGCCAAGCGGGTTGGTGAGTGTGGGATAGAATTTCCTCTAATCCTGATGGTATAGTTATACCGCTATGGGCGGTCGTCAGAGCCCCTTTAGTGGGAACAGGATGCACCACGAGAAGGCGGGGTTGACATTTGTCAAGGAGAGGCTGTGATGTTACGCATCACCTGACCTTACATCCCTATATATATATATAATGGATTTTAAATCTGTGGAATTTTTGAGCTCAGATTGATACCCAACATGACAAAATTAAACAAAAGCTGTGGGTTTTGTGAAATTTAAAATGAATTTGGTGTGGTTTTGTAACTTTTCCTCAGGAAATAAATTTGATCTTATGAAACAATGCGGTAGTTAAAAAAATTAGTCCAATGTTTATTTGACTTGGTGCTTTTCCTGCAATGATTTGTTTTGCTGGTCCGTTAGTAAGTTTTATTACGCTTTCCAAATGTAGGCTGAGGAAGTGTAATGTGTTCCACCTTTGTCCGTCCACACAATAATTTACATGATGTCTTAGCTGGATTCGACGAAATTAGTATGTTGGAGTTGTCAAATCCCTATTTAAAATGGTCAAAGGTCAGAACATAAGAGCAGGATTCATTCTTCCTCCCTTTTACGTGATGACTTGCATAAAATCAAAGCATGATTGTGAAGAAATTTCGGCATGCTGTTTAGCACCCATAGTAGATCAATCCTATTGAAAATGGTTATTATCGGCACTCATTGGGACAGTGTGCACATGCATGAGATTGGTTCGTCGGTGTTTTCCCAATCCTCTATCGTTTGTCACCTTCACCAGCTTAGTTTCTCCTCCAGGTTCCATCAAATGGTCCCCCATAAACTGACACCCCAACAGGTGGGACAGCTTGTTGCCCTCTGTTCCACATTGCTGTAAAATGTACAGGATGATAGGTTTTGTGTTGTATTGCCACAGATGATGAAAAGTAGATGTTCCTATGTTATCCTACCACTAAGAACTAGTTGCTGATTCCAAACCAGGAAGCACAGCCAGTGGTGCAAAAAGGGCAGTTCTAGAGGAAAGTCATGTTGTGCATTTGGGGGAATTGTAAGGGATCCTGTGCACTTGGAACTTATGTCAGATGGTTAAGCTGTGGATGGGAACCTCTGTGCTGATCAACTGCAGCGGGTCCGTGATGCTCTGCGCCAATGCTACCAAATGCTCGTCAATAGGAAGCAGGCATTGTGCAAGTGGATAATGCCCCAAGTCACACCTCCAGAGTGGCCCACTGTAAACTACAGGAATTGGAAGGGATTGAGATCCTACCCCATCCTCCGTACAATCTGGACTTTGCACCATCTGATTACCACCTGTTTTGTTACATGACCCACTCTTCCTACAAGGATAGCACTTAGCTTCTATGGTTGATGTGGAATCTGACATCAGATGGTTTCTATCCTTGAAACTTCCAAATGATACTTCTGTGGGGTTGTGGCTCTGGTGGAACTTTGCAAACGACTATAGAAAATGTAGGCCTGTTCTTTGCAGAATGAGGTGAGTGTGTATAGTTTTTTTTTTTTTTTTGCATCATTAAACTTTTTAGCTGCAAAGGAATAAACGTTTGACCCACCCAGGTATAATGTGGCTGGAGTCAGTAGGTCATGTGATTGCCATGGTGGGCCATATACATTTGGCAGCATGGCATCAAGTGGAAAAGTCCTTGGATGGTGTCCTGAGGTATGGTTGACAATGCGTCGTGGATTTGTGACCACAATTCCTTAACAATATGAGGGAGTCGTGCAGAGGCATTAAGTGATCTGCCAATGATGTCCCACATGTTCTGTACTGGGGAGAAATCTTGGGATTGTGCTGGCCACTGCAACACCGGAACACCTTGTAGGCACTGTCTGCTGATGATGGCAGTGTGCAGGCGAACATTATCTTGTTAAAAGTGAGCATTGGGAATCCCACGGAGATGTACCAACAAAACAGCAGCCTCAATAAAATTCACAGTTTTCATAAAATAATTCCTAAGACTATATGATGTCCTTTGGATAAAACTAATTCTATTGTTTTATTGTAAACTAAACATTTTTAATTAAAAAAAACAGTACCTTTATATGATAAACAAAAGAAAATTATCCACATGATAAAAAACTGCACATTGTTCAGTTATTGAGTCCAGCACAGTGTTTTGTCTGCTTTGTGGAGAGGAAGAAAGAAAGGAGTTGTTTAATGTTTTAAGAACCAGTGAGCAACTCTGCACAAAAACACAGTACGCAAATTTCCAAAGATTGGAGGATATGGAGTTGTAAAATTATTCCCAGGGATTATTTGAATATCATTTACTTTGTAGCAATTGTTCTGAACTCATGTGTTGGGAGGATAAATTGCACTGTGCTTCTGCTGCATTGAGCTCAGATCTCCAAGACTTTAATAAGGCTTTTAACCTCTGACCTCGTGGGGAGCCTTTGTGACTTGATAGAGAGCAAACAATTTGATCAAAATTTTTTGTACTTCATTATAACACTTCACACATATGTAACAGACAAGGCAAACAAATTTACATCTCTGTTTTGTGACAGCCCAGAATAAATGAAAGCACAGGAAATAAAAATGAAATCATTTCCTGCATCATTCAGCACTTGGTAAATGGTGCAGAAAATAATTCATTTCATCTGTGAAGTGATATGAATCTGATCTTCCAGAGCAGCAGCTCTCAACATATTATAATCCATAGACCACCTGGCCAATCAAAAAAAAAAAACAAAAAAAAAACACGTTTGTGGACCACCTGTTTTTTTTGACACATTGTTAAAAAGAACAGACAACCAGCATTTTAGTTAATGTATTTCTTATAGACATTTATAATATAATATAATATAATCTGTTAGTAAGTAATGAAAAACATATTGAGTATACATACATACATACACTAGCCACTGAATTAGAAACTTTTATTCAGTACTGGGTTGGACCTTCTTTAGCCCAAATTACAACACACATACAATTTGACATAGTGTTAGAGTACATCTACAGCATGCAAAGGCATTCACCAGACAGTCCTTTAACTGGCTCGGATTTGACGGAAGAAGACTTTGCTCGTGGATCTGTTTTTATAACGTGTCCCATACTTTCTCGGTAAGCTTCAGATCCGGTTTCTATGGTGGCCAGGGAAGACGGTGGAAGTTGCTGAGCCACTGCTGAACACTTCTTGCACAATGGGCAGTAGCATTGTCATCAATGCTACTGCAATGTTGACTTTTTGTTCAGCCATCACCTGCTGAACAAAAAGTCAACATTGCAACATGGACTTAATTGAGAACAATTTTCAGATAATCGTTGGAAGACACCAGACCTTCCAGCAGTATCAGAGGATCTGTTCCGTATCAACAGAATGTGCCCCCACCATGGCACCATCTCCAGAATCTTGAGTTGCATTTACAAGGCAAGCTGGATCCATTGCTTCATGGGGCTCCCTCCAAACTTATCTGCCTACCATCGGTACAAAACAAGGTGCACTGCGACTCGTTGGACCTCATGACTTTTTTTCAGTGTGCAGTCACTGCATTCCTAACACCACTATAGACAAACTTTCTGGTTCTTCGCAGAAATCAGTGGTTTCCATATAGGTGTGCAACTGCCAATACTTATCCTCTTCAATTCTCTGCATATAGTTCGCTGAGATATGGGCCGGGTACAGCCTTCATTGAATGCTTCGGTCAATTGCTGCACACAGAAAGTCCTGTTTCACCATACAAGCCTTCTCGGACACCAACAATCTCATTCCTGACAGATTGTTGTTATTTTCCCACTGATTAAGGATCAGGGATATCTGACCTTTTGAGAAACCAGTTAGCTCTGCTGTTCCCAAAATTTTCGCTCCAGCCAGATGAGTACCCACAATAATCCCCTTATTGAACTCCGAAAGATACTTTGTTTTTCTCTCTCTCCTATTGTGATCAACACTACTGATGAGCAGCAGTATTAAATAGTTGCCTAGATCACATGGTGAAGCACATGACCATGTATTTTGCATATACACTGCAGAAGCAATGCTTACGTAAGTCTGCATAAAGTTCTCTAATTCAGTGGCCGCTGTGTGTACATATTCCTACCATCAATAATAAACATATTGAATATGTGTACAAAATCCCTTTTATATTGTAATTGTTAATTAAAATCAACAATACATTAACTTGTTGATGTTAAACAGAATATATGTACAAAGAAAGAGAGTGACAGGAGTAGGTGGATTGTAGCACACATTCATACTACTGTAGGTTATAAGTACCAAGCATGCTTTAGTTATGTAAAGCAAATTAGAAACACAGTAGCATTTTTAACTCCACTGGGGTCTTCTTCACCCATTGACAGGAGATCAAGACCCCAGGGGGATTGAAAGTGCTACTGTGTTTCTGATTTTCTTTACATAACTAAAGCATACTTAGTACTTATAGCCTGCATTTATTTGTTACATGTGAATTGCATTCCTTGTATTCATGCTACTGTGCCCGCTTACACTATGTACTCAGGCTATTCCATAAGTACGTAGACTTGCATGTAAACGGGTCGCGTGTTTCCGCTGGGGGAAGAGGGGAAGATTTTTCCATCTGTGCTGTGCAAGTTTAAGCGAAGGTGACACGCAGTCTTTCTTTGTGGATGTAGTGTAAAAGTTCACATGAAGTGTGTATTACAATGGCGGATGAGCATGATATACTGCTAATTACCAGACAAAGAATTGCAATTGGATTTTGTGTAAAGTTATGCAAAGGTGGCCAGGAAACATTTCAGATGATTCAAAAAGTGTATTGTGCAGAAGCATTGGGCAGGTCAGCTGTATTCAAGTGGTGGAAGCATTTCAAGGATGGCAAATGCTGTGTGCAGAATAACCTGCAAAATGGGCATCTGTCAACAACAGTGACTGACGAAAACATTGTGAAAGCCGAAAAATTATTGAAAGATGGTAGATGTTTATTGATTTGTGATTTGGCATTGCAGTTGAATATTAGTGTAGCAAGATGTCATGAAATTGTAAAGTCACATCTGAAGATGTCTCGTGTTAGTGCAAGATAGGTGGCATGTGATCGCACTGAAGAACAAAAACAATGCGACATTGAACTTTGTCATGCTTTTCTTCAAAGAGTGGAAACAGATTCTCACTTTTTGAATCAAATAATCATCGTAGATGAGTCTTGGATAAAACATTTGGATTCAGAATCAAAGCAACAGTCAAACATATGGAAACACACTGACTCGCCACCTCCCAAGAAATTCCAAGTGTGTGGTTCTTCAAAGAAATTGTTCTTTATTTTGTTTTTTGACATCCATGGGATAGTATTGCAGCATTGGGTGCCCAAAGAAAACAAACTGCTAATTCACAATATTATGCTCGCGTTTTGCGAGTTCACCTGAAGGAGCAATGTGCAGAAAAAAACTTGAACTGTTTAATCAAGAATTGTTTTTTCTTCAGGAAAATGTGAGACCACATGTGGCCCAAGTAGCAATGGAAGTTTTGGAGAAAATTGGTGGTCAACATCTGTCACACCCTCCATAGAGCCTAGACCTCACACCCTGCGATTTCTGGGCTTTTCCAACACTTAAGAAAGAGTTGAGAGGAAGGAAGTTTAAGACAAATTAGGAAGTGAAGGCTTCATTTCATTTATTTATTCTTTCAGTTGCCACTACAGCAACTAGGAAAAGGAGAGAAAAGGCCGTGAGGCCTGACATAGCCCTCCTCTCCCCAGAATACAAAAAACATAAAGGTTAGCAGAAAAGGCAAGCCAACACATATGTGGTAGGTACACGTACTTGCTCACAACCAACACATATAACAATGTGTTCCATCAACAATCATCATCATCATCATTGTCAACCATTATCAATCCACTGCTGGACGAAGGTCTCCCCAAGTTTCCTCCACAACAGTCTGTCTTGTGCCAGTCTCCTCCATGTCACCCCTGCATACTTTCGAATTTCATCCACCCATCTCCCATGTGGTCTTCTTCTGGGTCTTTTCCTGTCCCTTGGAATCCAATCTAAAATTTCGGCTGTCCATCGATGATCTGTCCTTCTGGCAGTATGTCCAGCCCATTGCCATTTCAGGGATTTAACTCTGATCATGATGTCTTCCACTCTTGTCATTTTTCGGATCCACGAGTTCCTCTTCTTATCTCTCCTGGTTACACCAAGTATGCACCTCTCCATGCTTCTTTGAGTTGTCTGCAGCCTTTGTATGTCTCTTTTAGTTAAGGTCCACGTCTCTGCACCATACGTAAGCACTGGAAGGATGCATTGATCAAACACTTTTCTTTTAAGACATAATGGCATATTGCTCTTGAAAATTATGCTGTTTCTTCCAAAAGCTCTCCAGGCAAGTTTTGTACGCCGATTAATTTCTTCATCAATGTGACCCTCACTAGATATCTGCTGTCCAAGATAAACGTACGTGTTCTGTTATCTCCAGCTTTTCTCCATCAATCGATAAATCTTCATTTCTTGTAAAAGCATTGAACATCACTTTTGTCTTCTGAAAGTTCATTTTTAATCCCACTTCTTTACTCGTGTCAGCAAGTTCCTGGATCATACTCTGCAGCTCTGATGGGGTAGTTGCAAAAATGACTACGTCATCAGCAAAACGAAGGTGGGTTAGATAATCTCCATTAATCTTTATCCCCTTGTTTTCCCAGCTCAGCGACTGAAAAACACCCTCCAATGTGGCATTAAAGAGCTTCGGAGATATGGTGTCACCTTGTCTCACTCCCTTTCCAATTTTTACGTGTGTTGTATTTTCAAACAGCCTAATTTTTGCACTTGCATTTTCATAGATGTTATTAATAATATTAATGTATGCATCTTCAATACCGCAGGTTTTCAGAGCCATTGTAACTGCTGATGGTTTCACCGAATCAAAGGCCTTTTCATAATCGATAAAAGCCATGCACAATGGAAGTTCATATTCCCTCGCTCTTTCAATTAGTTCTCTCAGTACGTGGATATGATCTATTGTGCTGTAGCCACTCCTGAATCCAGCTTGTTCTCTCGGTTGAGCCATGTCCAGTGTTACCTTCAAGCGGTGTGAAAGAACTTTAGTGAAGATTTTATAAACTACTGATAGGAGGCTGATAGGTCTGTAGTTTCCGAGATCCTCAATGTCACCTTTCTTATGTAGCAGGATCATTGTAGCGGTGTTCCAATCCTCAGGAATCTTTCCTTCATTAAGGCATCAGTGAAAATTTGGGCGAGTACTGTTTCGATTTCTCCACTTGCTTCTTGTATGATGTCTACAGTAATTCCATCTTCTCCTGGAGCTTTTCCCCGCTTCATGTTCTTGATTGCATGTGCAACTTCTGCTGGAAGGACTGGAGGAACTCTGGTACTGGTATCTTTTCATGATGTCTGGAGTGCATGTATCATCCCTTTCATATAATTTGGAGTAGAAATCTTTCACTCTTGTCAAAATTTCGCCTCTATTTCTTGTTACAGAACCATCTTCTTTTCTCAGTGCCATAATCTGTTTTCTTCCCTTACTGAGATGTCCCTTTGCTATCTTTAGGCTTTTGGTTGTTTTCAATTGCTTTCCTCACTAGTTCACAGTTGAATTTTCTTACGTCTTCAGTGATACTTTTTCGTACTGTCTTGCATAGCTCTATATATTCCACTTTGGAAGTCACATCTTCTTTAGTTGTCCTCATCTCTCTTCTTTTTTGCATCAACATTTTCGTTTTTCCTGATAATTTATTTACATGCAACTTGTTCTTAGACCCAGCTAATTTTGTTGCTGTTTCCATAAGAGCTTTGGTTACTTTTCTGTTAACTTCAGAGATGTCCACTTCTTCCGATGTTAGGCCTTCTAAAGCAGAGAACCTGTTCTTCAGTTCCAACTTGAAGGTATTATGGTGTTTTTTAAGGTTGGTTATGTCAATAGATTTTGTTTGTCTTATGAGCTTGCCACGTTCAAGTTTAGTGTTGAGGTGCATCTTACATCTCACCAATCTATGGTCACTACCTGTGTTGAACTTGTTTAGCACACTGCAGTCTTCTATGACAGAATTTTTTGTTACACATAATAAAATCAATTTCACTTGTCGTCCCATTTGGATGTCTCCATGTCCATTTCCTGTGTGGCTTTTCTTGAAGAAGGAGTTCAAGATGAAAAACCCTTCTGCCTCTGCAAACTCAACGAGAGTATTTCCACGCTGGTTTCTGTTGCCGTGACTGAATTTACCTACTGAAGTTTCATTCTGTTGCCGTTGCCCTATTTTTGCATTGAAATCTCCCATAATTATTTTCAAGTGCTGCTTACCTTTATTATTTAGATGACAAATTTCCTCATAAAATTCTTCAATTTCTTCTTCAGGATGACTTGTGGTGGGTGCATAAGTTTGAATAATCTGAGCCTGGTATCTTTTCGAGAGTTGGATAACAAGTCGTGCAGCTCTGTCAGAGGAACTTTCAACTTCTACAACTTTATCCTTCAGTTTCTTGTTTATTATAAATCCAACACCACTAGTTCTGCCAGTATCTGTCCCACGATAGTAGAAGAGATGTCCACTTTTCAGTTCAATGAGATCTTCTCCTTTTCTCCTTACCTCACTTAGCCCCACGATGTCCCACTTGATCCTTTGTAGTTTCCTCTTCCAATTCAAGAAGCCTTGAATCAGAAGATAGGGAGCGTCCATTGTACGTAGCCAAGGTCAGCATCAGATGGCAGCCCTCAGTCCGGTCCTCCGGGGATTCTTAGCACCCTCTGCCTTCATGTCGCACTGGCCGCTGCCTTGGCCAGGTACATTCCAGCTGCCGGAGACTGAGGGCCAAGATTTAAGTTGTGGAATCATTTTGGAGGGGTTTGGCCATAACTCACCACGCTGGCCAAGCGGGTTGGTGAGTGTGGGATAGAATTTCCTCTAATCCCGATGGTATAGTTATACCGCTATTGGCGGTCGTCAGAGCCCCTTTAGTGGGAACAGGGATGCACCACGAGAAGGCGGGGTTGACATTTGTCAAGGAGAGGCTGTGATGTTACGCATCCACCTGACCTTACATCCCATCAACAATAGTCTTCATTATATCTAAACAAATAAGTATCATATACACTTCACTACATAATCACATATATATTTATAAATAAACAACAAATAACGTTTGCACCTCACTCTATAATCATACCAACCCACATTTCTTCCATTTAGTCGAAATTGCCTATTGTTTACTAATTATTTCATAAGATATGCCTTTAGTTTTATTTTAAATAAGTTAAAATTATTAATTGATGTTAGTTGTTCTTGGGGCAATGAGTTCCAGAATTTTGGGCCACTATAATTTATATTCATTTTAAGTTTCTCAGTTTGTGGGAACATTGGAATTAGTAGTGACCTATTCCTAGTATTGTGGTAATGAGTATGTATAATTAGTGTTATTATATCATTGTGTATACCATTTTTAATTCTTTTATACATTATTTTTCCCAAGTTATAATCATATAATTGCTTTATCGTTAAAATATTATATATATTGGGGTTCACTTTTGACCGAATATATAAGATTGGTTGAAAATTATTTGATGTTTTAAGATCTATTAGTCTTGTAAATCTATTTTGCAGTACCTGTAGTTTATTAATATTATATTGTGTGGTTTGTCCCCAGGTCAAAATGCAATAATTAATGTGTGTTTGAATTAGAGTATGATATGTAGAAATTAATATTTTTGGTGTTAAGTTTGGCAAAGCACTACTGACCATTCCGATATTTCTAGAAATTTTGTTACTTAAATTTTCAATGTGTTTGTTCCATTTCAAATCATTGTGTATAGTTGTACCTAGATAAGAGTGTGTTGAGACTGTATTAATCCTGACTCCATTCATCAGAATCTGTAAATTGTATAAATGTGAAGCTTGTGAATTAGAGAAAATCATTAATTTAGTTTTATTAATATTAACAACTAATTCATTTGCATTCAGCCAATCTGTTATTAATTTTAGCTGAGTATTAGTTCTTAGTGTAAGCTCATTCATATCAGTTCCCTTTAAAATAATAGTTACTTCATCTGCATATAGGATTGTATCATTATATTTTAATACTGCAAATAAGTCGTTAATATATAAATTAAAAAATAAAGGACCAAGAACTGATCCCTGGGGTACCCCACAGTTTATGATTTGTAATATGGATCGATTCTGATGAATCTGGGTGTATTGCATTCTTTCTGACAAGTAACTTTTGAATAAATTATAGCTAGATCCCCGGAGTCCTATA
This sequence comes from Macrothele yani, assembly GCA_039090855.1. NCBI lineage: Eukaryota > Metazoa > Arthropoda > Arachnida > Araneae > Macrothelidae > Macrothele > Macrothele yani. Next base: position 13,160,632 of record CM076996.1, read on the forward strand.
ATATTTAACTTGTGAAGTAATATATCATGATTTAGGGTATCGAATGCTTTTGATAAATCAAGAAAGACTGCTATTGTTATTTGTTTTTGTAATAGATTTTGTTGAATTATATTTTGTGTATGTAATAATGCTAATTCAGTTGATTTATTTGGTACAAATCCGAATTGTCTGTGATGAAATATATTATGTCTTTGAATGTATGAAAATAGTCTGGTATGAATTAATTTCTCTAGTATTTTTGCGAAAATTGATAAGTTTGCGATTGGACGATAATTATTTATGTCGTTTTTTGACCCATTCTTATATTTCGGAGTGATTTTGGAGATTTTTAAGGCATCTGGAAATATTCCGGTTTCAAGTATAAGGTTATAGATCTGCAACAATGGCTGAACTATGATATCTGCCACAAATTGTATGGCTATTGGAAAAAATTCATCGTAGCCAGGTCCGACATTTGTATTGATTTGGTTTAAAGCATGAGTAAGTTCAGTCCTTGTAATTTTCGACATATGAAAAGTATTTAGTCTTGAAAGATTTTGTAGGTATTTTGTAAAGTGGATTCCTGAGAATATAAGTTGTTGCTTGGTCAATTGTGGGAACAATATAAAGTGACTGTTGATCTCATTAGCTATAGCCTGTTTATCAGTTATTTTATAAGTTGATTTGGTTAAATATTGCGGCGTAACTGGGCTGATATTTTTCCCCAGTAATAGATTCAGATGTTTCCATGTTAATTTAAGGTTATTTTGAGAGAATATATTAGTGTAGTAATTTCTTTTTAACTTCCGAATATCTGAATTCAATTTGTTTCTATATGTTTTAAAATTCTGGAAGTCGACTTGTAGTTTACTTTTAATAAATTTGGAATACAGTCTATTTTTTTTTATTTATTCGATTTAAGAGATTCCTTGTTATCCATGGTTTCCTATTTTTTTTAATTTTATTACTTTTCGTTATTATTGGAAAAGCTTGATCGTATGAGTCTTTTAACAATATTGTAAATAAGTTATATGTTATATTTGGATTTTCCGCTGGTAGGAAATTTAACCAATTTATAGTTTGAAGCAGGTTCCGAAATTTTTCCAGATTATTAGAATTTATTAATCGTATTTGTTTGTTTATTAACTGTTTCTCCACTACATGTGTATAAGTGTAAACTGTGAAGATTGGTAAATGGTCACTGATATCATAATTTATAACTCCTGATAAAACTGACTCTTGTGGAGCATTTGTGAGTGATAAATCAATAATCGTTTCTGTGTTAGGTGTAATTCTCGTTGGATGTAATATTGTATTGATAAATCCAGCAGCAGTTACTATTTGAACAAAGTACTGAGTCTGTGAATTAGTAACAGAAATATTAATATTGAGATCTCCCAATAAAAATCCCCTTTTCCTGGTTAAATTCACATAATTGAATGCCTCTGTTAATTTTTCGAAGAACTGAGTTGTATTTGATCCTGGAGGGCGATAGCACACCATTATAATAGTGTGTTGATCTTCTATTGACAAAATTTCTATGGTAGAGTCAGTAAATGTTAAGTTTTTATTAATTGTGTAATCATGATAGGTATCCTTAACGTAAATGGCCACTCCACCTCCTCTTGAGTGGGTTCTATTTTGATAAAAAATCTTATAGCCATCCAAGCCAACACTATAATTTTCACTAGGAAACCATGTCTCTGTTATACATAAAATATCTATTTGCAAATTAGTAACCTGAATTAGTGCCGCAATAAGAGTTAGTTTATTTAGTAAGGATCTCGCATTAATATGAATAATTTTCAATGAATTTGTGGAACTACAAGAAAAGATATTTATTTGTTGTGTTGTATATAAATTATATTGCATTAAGTTTGTCTATTTGCTTGCTATTTGTTAGTAGGAATTATAATAAGTTGTAAGAGTTCAAAAGCCACTCCCTGCAGCATCTATAAGAACGATATGTGTGATTTCCTCTTTTTTATCAATAATAGGATAGTGTCCGTACTTCTGGGTATACAAATTAAAAATAGTTGTATATAAATTACCTTGCATTAAATTTGTCTATTTGCTTGCTGTCTGTTAGTAGGAATTATAATCTTAAGTTGTAAGAGTTTAAAACAACTCCCTGTAACATCTATAAAATAGATGTGTGATCTCCCTTTGTTTATCAATGATAGGATAGTATATCACAAAGTCAAGCACAAACACTAATCATTCTAACATTTCAGGTAAGTATCATATCTCAATTTGATACACAAAAATATTCATTATATACAAGAAAAAAATAATAATAAAAGAATATGAAAAAAGAAGGATAGTAGAAAACCTATCTACTCTGTTTTATTAAAAAAAAAATAAACATAAATCAAAATTTTGTTGGAGACCCAAGAAAGCTACCCTCATAGCATTTTCAAGGAAAATAAATGCATATTCACAGTGTAATGTTCTGCCAAGATATGTCTAATCAGAAATGAATAGGAAACTCAAAAACCAGTTCTTGAGGCAATTGCCAAAATAGAGCCGTTCCTCTATTGAAGATTGAGTGTAAATCATAGTGTTATAGGCACTATGTTAGATTTGCAGTAGGCATATATATTATTAGCACCCTACAAAAAAGAACACACACACACACACACACACACACACACACAAAGAAACAGTAGGTATATTTCCCTTTTCTGGCAGTATCAAATTACATTAAAAAATCGTACCTAAGTTTTAGTTACAGTACATTATAGACATCCCACGAACCATCACACTATGAACACAATGGAAATTATTCTACCAAATATAAAAAAAAAATAATAATAAATCCTACCATATTCTCAAACACAATATAAGACCTTCCATCAAGGAACCAGACCAAATTCATTCAAATTCTATAATTCTTCCAAGAAATAAATTTTTTTCTTGGGTCATGGTCACTCTTCTTTATAAAAACACTGCCATTTTTCACCCATGCATATTTAATTTTCTCTTGCTGCAGTAATTTTCTTGCACTCCAGAATAAATGTCTGTAAACTGGGATTAAATTCTCATTGATAAATATTTTAGTTGCTGGCAAAGTAGTATTTATTTCAGAGTTCAATATGACAGTCTTTTTCTTAATTAGCCAACTGTCTCTTGCTGTTCGAGATTTGAATTGTATAATTACAATTGCATTTGGCTTTCGAAAAGCATCATATTTGAGTGGGTGAATAACATCAATATCTGTTGGGTGAAAATTTGTAATCCCAAGTTTATCAGCATATTTACCAATGTAAGTCCTCAACTCAGATTCATTATTGATTAGTGTTAAGTCAAGCCCATGTAATTCTAAATTCTTGTTTCGGTAATGTTGACTTAGTTCATTGATTTCAGAGTTTAGTTTCTGAATTTGGTGTTGTTTAATATCATTCTCCTTTAGTAAGAAATCCTGTTTTGCATTTAGTTCCTTATTATCTCTTTCAAGAGACTCACACCTATTACAAATATCTTTATATTTTACTGCAACAAGGTCAACCATTTTTTTATATTCTGCCAAATCTTTTTTGATTTCTGATAATGGTTCCAGTTTCGCATTTATCTCATCTAATGAGTGTCTGAGATCTTGTTTAACTTCAGCATTTGACTGTTGAATTTTTAAATTTATATCACCCAAGGTAACCATTATGAGGTCCATGTTTACAGTTCCAGTACTATCAGGAAATGATGCAGCCGCTGTGGATTTATTCGAAGCCGCATTTCCTTTTCTACCTGCCATTATATTTAGTTATAATAATAATAATAATAATAATTAACCGGATCACAAATAAACCGCAAATAGCTATTTGAACTTAGTCACTCCTCAATATGTCGGCAGGTGTCAGCACATCCTATTATAGCCAAGTTGAAGTCGTGTCAGATTATATGTCACAATTATCAGTCAGGAAATACAAATGTAACCCAAAAGGAGTATTCAAGATAGTAGTAGTGGCATATTAAAACACTTTATACACTGGCACATGCTAACAGTTGGAAATAGTACTTTAGGTCCCTAAGCTTCTGGACGTTCAATTGACATGTACGTAGGTTATAATGACAATTGACTTAACAGAAATTTACCTTGGTTGAGCAACTGCATGTGTTACCTGGTTTATCTTCCACATTTTCAATAGGTATCCTTCACACATGTGTATTCATAATACTCTATTATTGAAATTTGCAGCGAGTAGCACAAACACCTTCTTACCACAACATGCTTGACTACCGATATTATTCCAAAAATGCAATAAAAAATTTTATGGGGGGAGGTATGCCTCGCTCTTGCGGAAAGCAAAATCGTAATGACTTCGAACGACGGGATGGTTACAACTGGGAATGACGTCACCTCTTCCAGGGATGGCAATTCGGCGCCAAAGTGTGCCAAAACAAAAGTCTTGCACCATCTTGCTACAAAAGGCGGGTTTTGTGCCATTGGTCGCCATAACCTCTGTGCCCCGTCGTCATCGTCTAGACTTCGGTACAGTAAATTCTCCGTGCACACTCTTCCGCTTGACGCTGAGTAAGTCCATGTCCTGGGAAGAATGATTCAGCGACTCGAAGTACTAGGCATTTTTCTTAGTTACTATGGAAATCATCGACGGAAAACATCAACAATGCTATGGAAGTCGTCGGTCCGCTACGAACGATGGAAAACGTCTAGTATGCAACGGAAATCGAAAATCTCGGTGAAATAACGTTATTAAACATCTGCGTAAAGTTTATTTTTGTGTTTGCAAGATTCTAACACTTATTAAATATTTTCGAGAATGTTTCTGGGTGTTGAGAATGTCACGTCGTTTTCCGTTTCCTCATATAAAAATTTTTGACCATGCCCTCCTCCCCCCCCCCTCTCTCTCTGCCTGATTATATTTTTATTTTTGATGTTTTCTTGTCATATTCCTTGTTTTGAATATCTTCGGTAATAGTGAAAAAAGCAACTCCGTTGTTGTAGTTTTTTTTTTTTTTTTTTTTTTTTAAGAATTGTTTCTAATGAAATGCATGTTACCTTATTTCTAATACATACTTCTTCAAACCTAATCAATAAAAAGCAATCGTTTTCTCCCTTTTATTAAACGAAATTAAATTTCTAGATCGGTATTTAATCTGCCCGTGGTGGAATCTGCGCCGTTTCCGTGTCCCGTAAAATTGTTCCATGGCAGAGTGGGCAACACAGTATCAATTTTTCACTTTCATTTTCCATAAAATTCGTGCTTTTCCATTTCTAAATTACTTCTTACTCATACATGATATTATTTCGTGGATTCGCGGAATTCCGCTTTTTCTGTCGTCATTTGGGTCATTCTTGAGATCAATGTAAAACTGAAAAGAAGCTTTTTTTGGGGAGGGGGGGGTCTTTCCCGTCTGAGGACAGTATTTCATCTTTCAAAACTTTTGAAAACGGAATTTAGCCGCCCCGATGGCGCAGTGGTCTAAGCGATGGCTTATGACCATTCGTCCGGAAGGGGTCCAGGCTCGAATCCCGGTGAAGCATGGATGTTGTGATTGTTGTACGGTGCTGGCTCCCTCCCTTCCCTGGAATCAGTAGCCCTAAATTAGGGACGGGTGACTGCATATAGCCCATTGAGTTGCTCATAGTAGTCGTTAAACCTTTAATCAAAAAAAAAAAAGTAAGTAAGTTAAACGGAGTGAAGATTTTCCCTCCATAATCCTAATTTATTTTTCTCGCATATTTCTTCTGCCCAGTATTGTTATTAAGTTTCATTTTAAGGCATAAATATTTGTATATTTTAGCTTGAAAAATGGAGAGGAAATGTCCAAAAACGGAAGTCGGATGGAGCAAAGATTTCGCCGCCAATCGTAATCCCCGCTTGTGCAACGTTCCCTCTACCCTGTGTTGTTGTTAAATGTCAGTAATTTTATACTTTGGATGCAGTGATGTGCTCCAGTTTAATATTTACATAAATAAATTTCAGTGAATCCCAAAACAGGCATTTTTTAAGTTAAACAAATTCAGTGCCCTCTCAAAAATAATGAAGGTATTATTGAGTTGTTTTCTTGGCTCTGAAGTGGAAAATTCCTTTAGTATGATGGGGGATGTACTTGATAAAGAATCCAGCAACATGAAAATTGAAACATTTTCACCTGTTCAAACCATGAAATGTAAGCTACTGAATTAGGATAAGTCAGCCTTGAAATTTTTTAAGAAAAACGATTATTTGCATGACCCTGTAAATAGAGATTTATACCAAAATATGAAATCATCATATTCAGAATATAAGAAAGAATTGCAAGATAAGGAAGAAATGAAAAGAAGATGAAAAGAGCTAAATATCTCTAAAAACTTATGCAGCAAATTAAAATCAAATTAGCCGCCCCGGTGGCGCAGTGGTCTAAGGCGATGGCCTCTGATCATTCGTCCGAAAGGGGTCCGGGTTCGAATCCCGGTAAGGCATGAATGTTGTGTTTGTCTTACGGCACTGGCTCTCTCCCTTCCCTGGAACCAGTGACTCTAAATTAGGGACGGGCGACTGCTTATAGCCCATTGAGTTGGTCACGGTGGTCGTTAAACCTCGAATCCAAAAAAAAAAAAAAAAAAAAAATAAAATAAAATAAAATAAAATTAATTGGTTCAAGAGAAAGAAAACTCTAATCATAAAAGGTTAGAACAAATTGTTAGACAGAAACAACTTAAGAAAATGAAATTTCATTAGTTGTGAATGACTTTTATTATTTATCTACGAAATGTCTAACATTTTTACAAGCATTTATCATACACTGACTGGAAAAAAATCCCATCACCAAGAAGGGGTTGTGTTAGATAAACGACAGTTGGTAGGCGGTGAGAGTACATCTGTAAGATGACGTCTATGCAAATTTCGCGCTCGGCGCATACGTGTGGCGCTAGTAGCGCCTCTCGGAACATGCAAAGCAGGTTTACTGTAAATACGCGCTGTAACGTTCGTGAGCATTAGTTATCATTGAGATTCGACGTAGTGTGTTGATGTTAGTCAAGAATGCCTTTAAGAAGACGAAGAAGCCATTATCAACAGCTCACGGAGTTTGAACGAGGTCATGTAATAGGGCTACGAGAAGGTGGATTTTCGTTCCGCAATATTGCAGAACGACTTGGCAGGAATGTAGCCACTGTGCATGATTGTTGGCCGCGGTGGTCAAGGGAAGGTACTGCCTCAAGAAGACCGGGTTCCGGCCTGCCACGTGGCACTACTGAGAGGGAAGACTGCCGTGTACGGCGTATGGCCGTGGCGCATCGTACCGCGTCTGCGGCAGCAATTCGAGCTGCAGTTGCCACCACAGTGACACAACGAGCTGTTACAAATCGGTTACTTGAAGTACAGCTCCGAGCCAGACGCCCTGTAGCGTGCATTCCACTTACTCTAAACCACTGCCGTTTGCGACGTCAGTGGTGTCAAGCTAGAGCTCATTGGAGGACGGAGTGGAGATCTGTTGTGTCTTCTGATGAAAGCCAGTTCTGCCTGGGTGCCAGTGATGGCCGTGTGTTGGTTAGAAGGAGGCCAGGTGAGCGCCTGCAACCAACCTATCTGCGGCAGAGACACACTGGACCTACACCTGGAGTTATGGTCTGGGGAGCAATTTCCTATGACAGCAGGAGCACTCTCGTGGTTATCCCACGCACCCTGACGGCACAGTTGTACGTCGGTCTGGTGATTTAACCTGTTGTGCTGCCATTCATGAACAGCATTCCAGGGGGTGTTTTCCAACAGGATAACGCTCGCCCGCATACCGCTGTTGTAACCCAACATGCTCTACAGAGTGTCGACATGTTGCCGTGGCCTGCTAGATCACCAGATCTTTCACCAATCGAGCACGTATGGGACATCATTGAACAACTCCAGCGTCACCACCCAACCAGCATTAACCGTCCCTGTATTGACCGACTAAGTGCAACAGGCATGGAACTCCATCCCACGAACTGACATCCAGCACCTGTACGACACAATGCATGAACGTTTGCGTGCTTGCATTCAACATTCTGGCGGTTACACCGGTTATTAATGTACCAGCATTTCACATTTAAAATGGCTCTTCTCGCGCTTACATTAAGCTGTGATCTTGAAACCTTAATCGATTAAATATGTTAGTTATACTAATGTATTGCCGCCATTTCATTCCTCTACAACTATTTTTTCGTGGTGTTAGGATTTTTTTTTCCGTCAGTGTATTTCTTCATTAATAATTTTGTGTCAAATCAAGAATAAACATTTATTCTTCATCAAACTTTTATTACTTATCAACAAACATGTCTGAAGTTTTTCAAACCTTAAAGATTTCATTTCCATACAACATTGTTATCTTATTATAAAGACATTTGAATAATTTTCTCATTTGATTAAAGACATCGTTCTGTACTAAGGTGTGTGATTTTCTATGCATATGACCTCATCAGCAATTTTCCCCCTTACATTATATTGTACTATATATTTAATTTTCTTGAAACAAAGTACAGACATTAAATCTATTTAGTTGGCAGGCATGTGACCAATACCTAAATGTCATGGTTGTATACATTAGAGAGTGAAATGCAAGATTCAATCTAGGGGTTTATTGTAAATCTAGGGGTTTATTGAGATCTCTGTCCTTAAGGATGAGTTTGAGAAGATGTGGAAGTGGTTTGACTGAAATCCTGTAGCCAAAAGAGTTGAAAATAGAGCAAACTTTATGAGTGAAGGACAGGCTAAAGGGCAAAGTGCCAACAAACTGATGGGTGGTGGAAGGTTCAGGCAGTAAACTAGATCTATTCTGTGATTCAAAACTCTTGATTAGTCTATGTAATAAGAGGGGTGGAAAGCCATGCAATTTGCCAATGTTGATGATGTTCTGATATTCTAGTTGAAGAGCAGAATGGCTGTTGCAAATAAGGTTGGCCCGGTGAATGTATGACTTAAGAGCAGACAGTTTGTATTTTCCAAAAGTGCGAGAATGGTAAGGGATGATGATATGGGTGGCAGAAGGTTTCCTGTAAACAGAGAGGCCAAGTGAGAAGTCTGGTTTGATGTTAACATCCAGAAAACTAATATTATTGTCGATCTGTTCTTGAGAGGAAGTTATATGGAGTTCACGAGTTCAAACAGAGAGTGTTTTTGGTGTGGCCAAATAATTAAGATGTCATCCACATACCTTAACCAAATGGTGGGTTTTAAGAGGGATGGGGCAACAATTAATGTTTCAATATTCTGCAAATAAATTTCAGCAAGTAAGGGGGAAAGAGGGGATCCCATAGGTACACCTTGTTTTTGTTGGTAATAGATACCATTGTATACAAAACAGGAATACTTTTCCAATGAATCAAAACAGCCATAAAGATCTTTGATCAGTTCTCCAGGAAGTTCTTGGTGCTCCATTAGTTTTTTGACCATGAGCATGTAGGCATCAAAGAAAGGAACAGAAGGAAACAATGAATCCATGTCAATGGTGTACAGGAAATCTTGACGATTGATGGAAGAAGGGAGTTTCTGGATAAAGTCCTTGGTCGATACAACAGAATAAGGATGATTTCTTGTCAGAACTTTGCAACATTTGACCAATTGCCTTTAAAGATTGACTGCTGGAGAAAAGGTGTTTTCAATTAATGGCCTAATGGGATGTCCAACTTTTATGTAGCTTGATCTGTAAGAACAACCTGGGGGTACGGAAATTAGCTGGGGGGGGGGGATGTCCCCTAAGAAAGATTTCAGAGAAGTTTTTTTAGAAAGCTTACTAACAGCTTTACATAGTTTTCCAGTGTTGTCAGCTTTGAGTCTTATGCAATTGTTTTTTTCCAGGAAATCAGCCACTTTGTTGTCCAAAGAATTCTTATGGATGAAGACAGGACATCCTGCTTTGTTTGCTTTGCAAACTGCAAGATTATTACACTGGGTGAAATTTCTAAATTTCTTCAAAAAGGAGGAGGAATATTTGAGCCTTGGGGTTTGAACCTCGGAAATTGCAATAGCCGATTTTGCACGAATGATCGGTTGATGTGCAGGATCCGTGTTTTCGATCACTGCTTCCAGTAATGAAATAGTATGTGGTATTCTAGGATTAGCAATAGGAGAAAATTTGGGTCCATTGGCAAGTAGTTTATTAATTTCAGCAGGAATAGGCACACAAGACAGGTTCACATACCTTGGAAAGTTGGTATCGGCAACCTTCGTGGGAGCCGAACTTCGAGTGTTCTTTTGAGTGGAGGCTAGGTGCTGAAACTTGTTTGCAAGTCTCTTGGTTTCACAACTGTGAGTCCTGGATATAGTTTCATGAATTCAGATAAAAAAATTGTCCAGTAATGCTGGATGGGTGGCAAAAGAAAGAAATTGGTACCTGGTGTAACACTTTCGCCACCCATCCAGCATTACTGGGCAATTTTTTTATCTGAATTCATGAAACTATCACTTTTTGTATTCCAAGACTATGATAATCTGAATTTAAACATTTTGCCAGATTTTTCTTTTCCATCTTTTACAGTTCATTATGAGATTGTATGTTCTTGATAGATTGTTATGTTTATTAGTATTAGCTGTTTTTACACCATCAACGTGTCATATTCCAAGTTTCTGTGTTCGTCTGTGGTCCTGTTACTAGTGTCTAGGAAATGCTACTGTGTAGGCTATCTTCACTCTCAAGCACTTTCTCTGTCATTTAGGATGCACAGCAGGAATCCAAAGGAAGGCTGAAGAATGCCTAGATCCTAATGATAAGAGCATGAAGGGAAGTGCAACCTGTACTCAATAGCATTTCCTTGACACAGGAAGTGAGAAATTAATTATAGATGTTTTCCTTCATTTGTGAAATACTTAGTGTGAATGAATGAAATATCAATGAATGAAATACAGGATTACAGCATTGTACAATACAAATTTGGAAGATATGAATCCGTTATTGGTGTAAATATGACACGGATGTTAAGTCAGATAATATCCAAAATCTTGAAAATTTTGTCGTTCTGGTGTGGGAATCGAACCCATGTCTCCCGGATAGTGCCAGAGTATGCTAACCACTACACCACCCAGAATGACCAAGTTTCCGATTAATTTGAATATAACCATCACAGGATTCACTAGTCGAACCAACCAACATTCATATATAGCGATTCTGGAGGTTTAGAATTCATTCCTCTAGAGCAGTGTTCCACAACCTTTTTCTACTCGCGGCACACCATAAATTATCAGTGACTCAACACGGCACACCAAAATGTTAATCCCTTCAAAAATGTGTGATATGACGCTATTAATATAAATACGTAATGTAATCAACCTATTATTATTATATTATTCTTAAACAGAAATCGACTCGTGCATTTATTAACAATTTATGAACTTTAATTCACTGTAGAAAATACACTTTATTACTATTAAAGTAAATAATTCTACTCATACCTTCAATGTGATACTTGTGCCTGCTTAGCTGCACACAGGCGGCTGATCCATGGCAGAATCGTTGACAATGCAAGTCTCATTTCTTCATCAACGAATTTGAGTCTCTTCCTCTTTGATGTTTTAATTTCAGTCAATGTCGAGAAGCCCAGTTCACACAAATATGTAGTTGAAAATGGCAATAACACATTAACTGCCATCTCAGAGATAGCCGGGTATTCACTCCTTATTGTCAACCAAAATGTGTCTAAATGCACTTCAAGAAGTTTTAATTTCAATGTTCTGTCTGCTTTTAAATCTGCGAGTTCCTTTTGTATATTAATCGGAAGAGGTTTTGAATTCGCAACGAATGGATCACGAACCCAGTCGAAATCTCTCCAAAATACTTCTTGAACTTCTACTGCAAGATTTTTAAATGTTCTTTAATTAAGTCCATCACCACTTTATTACCGTCAGCAAGTGGCCATACAGTCAGGAACATCTCAAACGACCCATTAGTTTAATAGTAATAGAAAATAGCAAGACTCACAATTTTCGGATTACTTCAGAGCACAGCTGTGATAGAACTGAATTAATTGTAAGACGCGGGACCTATACTCTTCAAAGGGAAGGAAAGAGACATATACCGACTTATTTAAGATAAAGTCTAAGAATGGGCGTGTGCATCGGTACAGGAATAAAGTTGAAGAAGCACTAACAAACAGGGACAAATACCAAAACAACGTAATAATATAATAAAAGACAGGGAAAGTTTTGCTAATCCCTGCACTTTTAGGGAAAAGCGTACACAGAGCACGCTGCAAATGTAACAAAGCCGCATAGCACAGCGGTAGAGGCCAAAAATACAAATGTATCAATAAGCAAAACTACGATATAACAACTGTGAGTAAATGATTTACATTTAATTTCTTAGAATACATAAAAATTTGTGGCATGTAATAAAGAATAAACAAGCATCTTATTTAATCAGTGCAGTGACAGAGAATGAAATACAAGCATATAAAACTTGGATAAAATTAAAAAATAAAACTCTACAATTGATTTCTTACAATAGGATAATAGGTAAAAGTTTGCGTCACACCTTTCACCTTGTGGGGGCACACCGATTGCGGAACACTGCTCTAGAGGAATGAATTCTAAACCTCCAGATTCTCTATATATGAAGGCCGGTTGCAAGGAATGAATTCTAAACCTCCAGGTTTGCTATATATGAATGTCAGTTGCTTCGACCAGCAACCAATATTCATATAAATTCATTTAATTCATTCATATGAATTCATTCCTCAGAGGAATGAATTCTAAACCTCCAGATCTGCTGTATATGAATGCCAGTTGCTTCGACTAGTGAATCGCATGATGGTTATGTTCAAATTAATCGGAAACTTGAAACTTGGTCATTCTGAGTGGTGTAGTGGTTAGCATACTCGGGGGTTATCTGGGAAATGCAGGTTCGATTCCAGCTCCAGGAAGACTAAATTTTCAAGTTTTCGGATATTATCTGATTTAACATTCATGCCATATTTACATAGTGTGAATGTTAATTTTTATATGCGTCATGTGCATTACAAGAATTTCTTTGTTCATGAAAGGCAATGCCATAAATTATTTTATATATACCCAAGAGCAGAGTCAAAGAATAGAGTTAGGTTAGAAGATCTGTTTTAATTTCTGCACAGTTAATAAAATGATTCTGGCCAATGAAAGCCTTCTTGGAAGTTGGTCTGGAAGATGCATATTAACTACAAAAAGGAACCTTTAGTGCTATGGACAACAGTCTTATTAAAAATAAAGAAATGAAATAATGCAAAAAAAATCACACAAAAAAAGTTAAAATTTGATTAAAAAATAAATAAAAAGTAAACTAGGTATTCTCTCACTAGAATAACTAACCTAAAAATGGTAAAACTTACGTTAAAAGAATAGGTACTGGTAGTGTCTGTGGAAGTACACTAAGGTAATTAAATACATATAAAAGTTATTAAATACACTACAAGTATATTTGATAATATTTTTCATGTATTCTGGAGAGTTATTCTACTCTATCTGGACAAGCAGGACTTCATTCTTAGTTGTGTAATTCTCTTGGTAGAAATTTAACGGGCAGCGTCTTTTTCTGCGTTTAAGACTTGGGAACCTCCCCCACCACCCCCTGCTTCTAAGGAAATGGTGAGGAGGGTGGTCGGCCATTTTTTTTGGGTCACTAGTGCAATGGAAGGGCATAGTAGGTAAGCTCTAATCTTTGTTCATGTACTTTTTTCTTTCTAGGATTATTTGTGAACATTCAAAGTGGAAATTTTCTATTTTTTTATCATTAGGCATTTGGTGCAAGAAGTTTTACTAACCTTATGAGTTTTCTCTTTCACTTAATTTGGAAATTATGCGTGTTTTTGAGCGCTTAGTTTGGGTAGTTAGCCGTTTTATTGTACTTGTTGTCAACGATGCTTTTTCGTTGTTGGTAAGAACATAAAATCTACATTATTATACACTTACAGCACTCCTGGAATATTTTGTAATTATTGCAACTAATTGTTAACTTCATATAATTTTTCCAAAGCATCATTTTAATTTTTATTATTTTTTTGTTCTTGTGATGTCCGTTTTTGCGGAAGTTGTATGTACAAAAATCCTGTTTACTCTCATGACTCTGTTGAAAAAATTGTTATTCTTTTGTTTTTTATTTTATGGCATTTTAGGTAAAGTTTTTTTTCACCACTAAGAATAAGACTTTGTAGTACTTTTAGTACTGTTTAAATTCTTATGATTTGTTCAGACCCTCTCACAACTTGTGTTTTTTGTAATCGTTTTTCTGTTTTTTGTGGCAGATGACAAGTGTGGGTTGGGCCAGCAAAGTTATAGATGCATGCAAAAACTTTATCTAAATTATTCTTCATGTGACTCTGAGGAGGTTATGCTAATTAAAAATTTTAGTGGGCTTTAAACTTGCATCTATGGCTTTGCAGAAACCCATTTCCAACTAGGTCTTTGTGGAAGTGAGAAAATGCAGAGTTTTGCTGGTCCTTGATAAAGCCAAGGCTCGGCATTCTTGACACTTTCTACATTCAGGTTTGCTATTCCTTTTTTTTTTTTTTTTTTTACTCATGCCTGTTGGGTTTGAAGTTTTCTCTTTTGTTTTAGTACTTGTTAAATAATTTTTTCTTACTGTCTCTACTTAGTAGTGTGTATATATATATATATATTTTTTTTTTTTTTTTTTGAATTTCAGGTTGGAGATGAGTGCCTGATTGCACCTGTTGCACTTTTGCATCCTGAGCTGTTTGCACTCACTGGGCCAAAGGAAGTTAGGACTCTTCAGAGATCTTCTGGTGATGCAGAAGATCCCCATGATGAAATTTATCTAATTCAAACACAGGTTATTCATTCATCATTGCCTAATAATACCACTTTGGAAATTTTATAAACTCTGGTCACATAACTATTTTAATTTTGTATTTCTACTGATGGCAGATTTAATTATATGTAATTCTAGTACTTGTGGTTAGTTTTCATTGTAATTTTAGAAGTATACCTTCTTCAACAATTTGAATTTGCTAAAGCATGAGTTGTTCATTTACAAGTGTTTGTATACCAGTCAATTGTGAAATAAAGGGTGCTTCCGTTATTTCATATAATTACAACCAGTACGGATTCTCCATAATATTACGAATTTTTGGTTGAAATTATGGAAATATAGACACAATGAAATTACGATAAATCATTTGGTTTTTTCTACTTCCGAAACAGCCACGCGATTCAACTGCAGAATTCCGCATTTTTTCGTCATCATTTTTGTTATTCTTAAGATATTTTTTTTTTTTTACTCGCGATGTTTCTGCTGTCCATTATTATTATTTTTTTGCATAAATGTTTGTATTTCAGATTGGAAATATAGCCAACAATTTCCAAAATTAGAAGTTAGATGGAGTGAAAATCTCCTTGTAATTTGCAAATTCTGTTTCTTCTGTCCTCCATTGTTAAATATAATTTTATTTCATGAATATAATTATATTTGTTATTTGTTAAATATAATTTTATTTCATCCAAAAACAAATTTATCCCACGATCGTGCCCCCCCCCCCCCCCGCCGCGATGTTTCCACTCTCCTGTGTTGCTAAATGTGTGCATTACATCTTGATAAGGGAAAAAAAATTCTGGTAATGGAAGTGAAGAAGTTAGAAAATTTGTAAGAATTCATGCATGGTGTTGAAAAGTATTCATATGCTCAAAGTTACACCATTTATTTAAAATTGTGAAAGCTTTTCATTATGCATGGTTCTCAGGCTGAAGGTTCTTTCAGCATGATGGATGAAATTGTAGTTGGTAAAGTCAGGAAGAATAAATGTCAAAACCTATTTGGCTATACAAACTGTGAAACTGCAAACTTAAAACAGATGGTAAGTTTAAAGTTCAGTTTTTCAGCAAGATGGGTTATATAGGAGAAGCTGTTGATTCCAACTCTGCCAAAATCTGAGGACATTAAAAGAGAAAGAAAAGAAAAATTCTAAAAGGTACATACACTGAAGTGCCAGAAAAACTGATACAGACGAGCTTATGCAAAATACATAGCAACGCCACCTATGCGCATACTCGGTTGCGTCTGCCAGTGCATATATGAAGCAATAGACATCCGTGCCAGCTGTCAGAGCTGTTTTCGGCATGAGAATGACAAGTAATAATGATTTAAGCGATTTTCAACGCGGTGTCATAGTTGGCGCTCGTGAGATGGGCCATAGTATTTCGGAGGTAGAAATGAAGTTCGGATTTTCACGGACGACCATTGCAAGGGTGTACCGTGACTACAAGAATTCCGGCAAATCCTCCAACGTACGATACCAGTGTGGCCGCAAAAGACATTGGGTGAATGTGACCATCGTCGTCGGCTGTCAAGAATCGTTTCACGCGATAGGCGTGCAACACTCTTGCAGGTATCATCAGAATTCAATACTGGAGCCTCAACAAGCATCAGCGCCCAGACTGTGCCACATACCCCTTGATGGGTTCAGGACACAGAGCTATGCGCCTCACTTGGGCACGGCAACACCGCCACTGGACACTTGATGACTGGAAACAAGTAGCCTGGTCTGACGAGTCGCGTTTCCAACTGTATCGGGCAGATGGAAGGGTCCGTGTGTGGCGCAAACCCCATGAAGCCATGGATCCCACCTGTCAACAGGGAACTGTACTGACTGGTAGGGGGTCCGTAATGGTATGGGGTGTGTTTTGCTGGACTTCACTGGGACCCCTGGTGCGTCTACAAACGTCTGTGACCAGCCAACGCTGTGTGCGCATCCTTTCTGACGAGGTACACCCATTCATGTCCTGCATTCATACTGATGGGTTGGGCCTGTTCCAGCAGGACAATGCACCTCCACACAAGTGTCGGGATGCCACGTTATGGTTAGAGGAGCATTCATCTGAGTTTGGGGTGTTGCCATTGCCACTCAAGTTCCCAGATCTGAATGTGAGTGAACACATTTGGGATGCCATGCAACGCGCAATCAAACGCAGGAATCCATGACCTCGGAATACACCCGATATGTGGAATGCTCTGCAGGAAGTATGGTGTGCATTGCCTATAGCATATTTCCAAAAGCTAGTGGAGTCCATTCCCCCTGTCGTATTTCTGCAGTCCTGCGCTCCCGTGGGGGACCTACCAAGTATTAGACTGGTGTACCAGCTTTTCTGGCACTTCAGTGTATATACGTATCATGAAGCTGTTCTCTGATATTCGGAGGTTAGTTCCTCACAGAAAGAGCTTAGTTTTACTGTATCAAACGTCTCCATTTACAGCAATCTCGGCACACAGCTCGGGCTTCATTAACATCCATCGCACGCTGCACACAAGACCTTTTATACTCCATACTCATTATCTTTTTCTCATGCAGACATTCCTGAATATGGTTCACCCATAATTTCCTTGGCCTTCCTCTACCTTTCTTTCCTGCCACTTGGGCTGAATAAATTCTCTTAGTAAGCATCTCATCACTCATTCCTTCAACATTGTCAAATCACCTAAGAATATTACTCTCTAGTGCTTTCTCTATATATTTTTTACAGCCAGGTGGCAAGAAATTTTAGCTGGGGGTACTTTTAATGACCCTTTCCCCAATTGAAAAAAAAAATGTTTTGCTTAACATTATTATACTTATTAAACATCTTAAGCAGTGTAGTAGGCATTAACGTAACATAATATGATAAACAAAGTTAGAAAATTGTATGAAAATGGTTAAAAGAATGAGTATTTATTTACTAACAAATAATATTCGACACAGATTTCTTTTTATTTATATATATATATATATATATATAATATATATTCTATAAAGAAGATACCTAAGCAAAAAAATTCATAGATAATTTTGACTCACACCTAATACAACATAGAAAAGGTTATGTATCTACCTGTGTGAGTAAAAGGAGAAAAGATAAAAAAATAAAATAAAACAACTGAATGTAGAAGGTGTCGAGAATACTGAGCCTTGGCTTTATCAAGGACCAGCAAAAACTCTGCATTTTCTCACTTCCACAAAGACCTAGTTGGAAATGGGTTTCTGCAAGGCCATAGATGCAAGTAACATTCCCACCTAAAATAGTTTAAAATATATATATATAAGTCATGTCCTCCGTAGAGTAGCATGACCTAGCACTAGTTAACAGTTTCGCTTGCATCCATTAACCTTCATGGCCCGACCCATGCTCTTCATCTGTTACTATTAAACAGAGAAAGAAGATAAAAGAGAACTCAAGCTGTGAGAGTGACATAATAGATAGAAATGATTTTCAGCTATAACGAAATTCCAAGTTCGTTTGAGAGAGAAATTTAATCCTGAAAAACAATGCAAAAGAAATCAAATTTTACATTGCAATTAAAAAAGGAAATGTTAATTTATAACGAACAGATTTTTGAAAGAAAACTTGAGTCTAAAACCCCCTACTCTACAACTTATGACAGCACGAAAACGAGAATAAGTTAAAGATAATAATTAACTAAAGAAAACTTTGTGAAAGTTATATACCTTAAACAGTTAGTTGTCTTCAGTTTTGCTCTTAAGTATATATATATATATATATATATATATATCATCATCATCATCATCATTGTCAACCATTATCAATCCACTGCTGGACGAAGGTCTCCCCAAGTTTCCTCCACAGCGGTCTGTCTTGTGCCAGTCTCCTCCATGTCACCCCTGCATACTTTCAATTTCATCCACCCATCTCCCATGTGGTCTTCTTCTGGGTCTTTTCCTGTCCCTTGGAATCCAATCTAAAATTTCAGCTGTCCATCGATGATCTGTCCTTCTGGCAGTATGTCCAGCCCATTGCCATTTCAGGGATTTAACTCTGATCATGATGTCTTCCACTCTTGTCATTTTCGGATCCACGAGTTCCTCTTCTTATCTCTCCTGGTTACACCAAGCATGCACCTCTCCATGCTTCTTTTGAGTTGTCTGCAGCCTTTGTATGTCTCTTTTAGTTAAGGTCCACGTCTCTGCACCATACGTAAGCACTGGAAGGATGCATTGATCAAACACTTTTCTTTTAAGACATAATGGCATATTGCTCTTGAAAATTATGCTGTTTCTTCCAAAAGCTCTCCAGGCAAGTTTTGTGCGCCGATTAATTTCTTCATCAATGTGACCCTCACTTGATATCTGCTGTCCAAGATAAACGTACGTGTCTGTTATCTCCAGCTTTTCTCCATCAATCGATAAATCTTCATTTCTTGTAAAAGCATTGAACATCACTTTTGTCTTCTGAAAGTTCATTTTTAATCCCACTTCTTTACTCTTGTCAGCAAGTTCCTGGATCATACTCTGCAGCTCTGATGGGGTAGTTGCAAAAATGACTACGTCATCAGCAAAACGAAGGTGGGTTAGATAATCTCCATTAATCTTTATCCCCTTGTTTTCCCAGCTCAGTGACTGAAAAACACCCTCCAATGTGGCATTAAAGAGCTTCGGAGATATGGTGTCACCTTGTCTCACTCCCTTTCAATTTTTACGTGTGTTGTATTTTCAAACAGCCTAATCTTTGCACTTGCATTTTCATAGATGTTACTAATAATATTAATGTATGCATCTTCAATACACGCAAGTTTTCAGAGCCATTGTAACTGCTGATGGTTTCACCGAATCAAAGGCTTTTTCATAATCGATAAAAGCCATGCACAATGGAAGTTCATATTCCCTCGCTCTTTCAATTAGTTCTCTCAGCACGTGGATATGATCTATTGTGCTGTAGCCACTCCTGAATCCAGCTTGTTCTCTCGGTTGAGCCATGTCCAGTGTTACCTTCAAGCGGTGTGAAAGAACTTTAGTGAAGATTTTATAAACTACTGATAGGAGGCTGATAGGTCTGTAGTTTCCGAGATCCTCAATGTCACCTTTCTTATGTAGCAGGATCATTGTAGCGGTGTTCCAATCCTCAGGAATCTTTCCTTCATTAAGGCATCGAGTGAAAATTTGGGCGAGTACTGTTTCGATTTCTCCACTTGCTTCTTGTATGATGTCTACAGTAATTCCATCTTCTCCTGGAGCTTTTCCTCGCTTCATGTTCTTGATTGCATGTGCAACTTCTGCTGGAAGGACTGGAGGAACTCTGGTACTGGTATCTTTCATGATGTCTGGAGTGCATATATCATCCCTTTCATATAATTTGGAGTAGAAATCTTTCACTCTTGTCAAAATTTCGCCTCTATTTCTTGTTACAGAACCATCTTCTTTTCTCAGTGCCATAATCTGTTTTCTTCCCTTACTGAGATGTCCCTTTGCTATCTTTAGGCTTTGGTTGTTTTCAATTGCTTTCCTCACTAGTTCACAGTTGAATTTCCTTACGTCTTCAGTGATACTTTTTCTTACTGTCTTGCATAGCTCTATATATTCCACTTTGGAAGTCACACCTTCTTTAGTTGTCCTCATCTCTCTTCTTTTTTGCATCAACATTTTGGTTTTTCCTGATAATTTGTTCACATGCAACTTGTTCTTAGACCCAGCTAATTTTGTTGCTGTTTCCATAAGAGCTTTGGTTACTTTTCTGTTAACTTCAGAGATGTCCACTTCTTCCGATGTTAGGCCTTCTAAAGCAGAGAACCTGTTCTTCAGTTCTAACTTGAAGGTATTATGGTGTTTTTTAAGGTTGGTTATGTCAATAGATTTTGTTTGTCCTATGAGCTTGCCACGTTCAAGTTTAGTGTTCAGGTGCATCTTACATCTCACCAATCTATGGTCACTACCTGTGTTGAACTTGTTCAGCACACTGCAGTCTTCTATGACGAATTTTTTGTTACACATAATAAAATCAATTTCACTTGTCGTCCCATTTGGATGTCTCCATGTCCATTTCCTGTGTGGCTTTTTCTTGAAGAAGGAGTTCAAGATGAAAAACCCTTCTGCCTCTGCAAACTCAACGAGAGTATTTCCACGCTGGTTTCTGTTGCCATGACCCGAATTTACCTACCGAAGTTTCATTCTGTTGCCGTTGCCCTATTTTTGCATTGAAATCTCCCATAATTATTTTCAAGTGCTGCTTACCTTTATTATTTAGATGACAAATTTCCTCATAAAATTCTTCAATTTCTTCTTCAGGATGACTTGTGGTGGGTGCATAAGTTTGAATAATCTGAGCCTGGTATCTTTTCGAGAGTTGGATAACAAGTCGTGCAGCTCTGTCAGAGGAACTTTCAACTTCTACAACTTTATCCTTCAGTTTCTTGTTTATTATAAATCCAACACCACTAGTTCTGCCAGTATCTGTCCCACGATAGTAGAAGAGATGTCCACTTTTCAGTTCGATGAGATCTTCTCCTTTTCTCCTTACCTCACTTAGCCCCACGATGTCCCACTTGATCCTTTGTAGTTCCTCTTCCAATTCAAGAAGCCTTGAATCAGAAGATAGGGAGCGTCCATTGTAAGTAGCCAAGGTCAGCATCAGATGGCAGCCTAGTCCGGTCCTCCGGGGATTCTTAGCACCCTCTGCCTTCATGTCGCACTGGCCGCTGCCTTGGCCAGGTACATTCCAGCTGCCGGAGACTGAGGGCCAAGATTTAAGTTGTGGAATCATTTTGGAGGGGTTTGGCCATAACTCACCACGCTGGCCAAGCGGGTTGGTGAGTGTGGGATAGCATTTCCTCTGATCCTGATGGTATAGTTATACCGCTATGGGCGGTCGTCAGAGCCCCTTTAGTGGGAACAGGATGCACCACGAGAAGGCGGGGTTGACATTTGTCAAGGAGAGGCTGTGATGTTACGCATCACCTGACCTTACATCCCTATATATATATATATATATATATATATATATATATATAGATTGAAGGTTTAACGACCACCGTGAGCAACTCAATAGGCTATAAGCAGTCGCTTGTCCCTAATTTAGGGCCACTGGTTTCAGGGAAGAGAGAGAACCAGTGCCTTACCGGGATGCAAACCTGGACCCTTCTTGGACGAATGGTCATAAGCCAGCGCTTAGACCACTGTGCCACCAGGGCGGTGACTCAGATTTCCACCAGTTTTCATCAGTACTGACGGTGTATGTGGGAATAAGTTTTCCGTGCTTACTATGTATTATATGCATTGCGAAAACATTCATTAAAGGAAATATAGCCAGGCAGCAGACAAAATTAAGTGGGCGGGCCGCCCAGTAAAAAAGCTCTAGGGAGAAAACTACTCTTCACCTTGCTAATAACATTTTGCTTCACATTACACAACTGCAACACATCTTCATTCCTCACATGATCAGAACGTGTCTTCCCACAAACACACTGTAGGTAACACATCTCTCCAGCACCCAAACGATTCCTATGTCTCTTCTGTAGTACCCAGGTTTCACTGCCATACATCAGAGTAGGAACAATTACATTTTCGTACACAGCCATTCAAGACTTCCTTGAGAACCCATCATTCTTGTGAAGTCCTCCTAAAGCAGCTATGACTTTCAATGAAAAGTTCACTCGCCTACTAATTTCGCCATTTAATTTGTTCTCTCTGTCGAACATGCTTCCCAGATATACAAATTCATTTACCTGGTCAATTACTGTGCCTTTTAGACTTATATTATATTCAGTAATACCAGTTCCTCTCTCAAAAACCATAACTTTGGGTTTTCCCGTATTTATACTCAGTTTGAAATTAATACAAATTTCGTACATCTAGGCCAGCATACTCTGTTACTCACTTTCGCTCTTTGCCAACAGGAGTGTGTCATCAGCATATAGCAATCTACACACACAGACATTACCAAGACATGTACCAGTATTGTCCATTTTAGCATCACGCATGCACGCATCCATAAATATATTAAACAGCCATAGTGATATTACACAACCTTGTCTGATTCCTGCTCTAATAGAAAACCATTTCAATACGACACCATTTACTCGTACACGTGCTTTACTGCCAGCATACATGGTTTTCACACTATTAAGTAGATTCCCAGTGATACCATATTGATTCAGTACCTTCCACAAGTGTCCTATATTTACTTGATCACAAACTTTCTTTAATCTATGAAGGCAGCAAAAACTGTCTTACTAACAAAAAATCTAGAAGATTACTAAAGGTAATATTTTCAATTTTTGCTGTAAACACCATTTTTAATTTTACCACTAGCAAATTATTGTTTTTTTTTTTTTTGTTATGTAATAATTGTTGTGACAGACTGGAATTCGTTGTCATGCTAGATAACCAAATTTGCTTGCTGCTGTATGCTGGATTACTGAAAATTACTAGACCACTCCTCTCCCCCTAAAAAAAACATGTTTATTACTGAAAACAACTTCCACAGGTTGACATCTATGGGTGCTTCAAAAATTGTAATTTGGTTGGCCCATTTTTTTTTAGCACAAATGACAGATCAGTTCTAGGAGTACTTTCAATGAAGTGATGGTAAAGCAAGAAGTATTTGTTTCTGTTTCACCTCCCCCCCCTCAACCACTTCCATAGTAGAACTTTGTAATAGAACTTAACTTGGTTAATGCCCTAGTTCATATAAAACATGTTCATTGGAATTGAGAGAAAAGCTTTGGAGTGGCCAAATCAACATAAAAACAAGGCTTTCCTCAAACTGTGTATTTTCAACTCCTGCAAATATGAAAAGGAGTATTATCATCATGTAACATGTAGGAGCCAATTTCAAAGAATTACAAAAGTGTAGGTTTCCTGTAGTTTAAAGTTTCATTGTTAATCTCCAAATTTAAGGTTCTTGTAACTGTGACCAAAAATTGAAACTGCTTAAACCATGAAAAATAGCTTCAACCAGGGTTTTAAAAAAAAAAAATCTGATTTCTTTCATTTAAATCAGACTTTTTTTATTTAAATCAGATTTATTTGATTTAAATTACTGTTGTGTTTCAGTTCAACTTTAAAATACCTCTTTATTCTTCAGTGTAAACATGAAACATAACATTCTTCTCCATGATTGACTTGATGGCATATATTTTTAAAATTTAAGGGACACTGTATAACAGATAATGAATGAGAATGTAATACGGAGAGAATGGTATTTCTTAATGCTGAGCATTATCTTTAGTGTACTGATTTGTGTCTACTAAACTTCTTAATAATTGCTAAAATGCAAATCATATTTTATATTCAAAAACATTTATTTTTCATAATTTAAAAATAAATCTGAATCACCAAACAGAGAGAGAGTTTCTCAAGTGAATTCTGTGGAAGGAATATTCTCATAACATGTGGAAATAGGTTTGTGTGGAAGAAATATTCTCATAATATGTGGAAACAGGTCTTCGGGCGAATTAATTTTCAAGTTTTCTGATGTGATTAATATTATGTGACGAACAGTTAGTACAGGCAAATCAGAGATGTCTGATTGCTGTGTTAATAATTCTGATAAATCAGAATGAGCACAATGTGCGTAAAACAGAAAAAGTGTTAGTCATTATATTATTGGTGTAGTTTTAAAAAAAAAATCAACTTACCCATTAAATTTGAATCATAAAAGCTTCAAAATATATTGATTGAAAAACAGCAATTTCTGAGTAAATTTTAATTGAATTAAAAAAAAAAAAAAGCAAGCACGAGTTGAGAGAAACTATTTGTTCAGCAGTTTGAACAAAAATACTACTTTTGGTGCTTTTTGAATTCCTAGCCTATTTCTTAACTTAGAATGCACAATGTTAAATGTTGAGAAAATTCTTTCAATTACAGCTGAAGCAGATGCTGTTAGTAATTGCCAAATACTGTGCTTTGCAGTTGGTCTTTTTTTTTTATTATTATTATTCCTGTTGACTTTTTCACTATGGAAAAGGAATTTCACCAGTCTAAATAATTTACTGCAAGCTGCACTTTTTCTTCCATCATCGTTCCACTGAATGGTGCAGATTTTGTCAGAAGCTTAATGAGAATAGTCAGGAATGTGTCTCCATATTTTTTGCTGGCAAATTGTAAAGCAACTTCTTTTTCTTCAGGCATAATAGTGTCACATCCATGTTTTTTTGCTTGAAAGTTAAGGTAAACGAGAAAGGCCAAAAATGAGCTGAAGATAAAGCTTGGCCATATCTTTTATGAAACAACTCCAATTGCTTTTCATCTAAGATGTCATTTAATACAATTTCCAACTTTTTCCACAGTACAACTGCCTCAAAAATTTTGCAATCATTCCTCTGGACTCTTATCAAGAGCATTGGCTATTGGTTGATATTTTGCCAATATACCCAAATTCATTACCTTTTGTTTGATTTTAGATTCAATATTGCCATCTTTATTGTTAACCATTATTGCCATGAGTATTGGCCAGTTATTGATGTAACTTCTTAAACAGTCACAACAAGAATTCCATCATACATCTTGGGGCAACACAAGAGCTAATCCACCAGCTATACATACTGATCTAACAAAATCATAATTTCTGAAATGCTTCACAATTTGTGTATGCTGCTCTTTGATGTTTGGAATCTATAGATCTTTTGCAAGAAGGTTTAAAATGTGAGCTGTGCAACCATATGTGATAACATCAACATTTTTCTCCATTTCTTTCCTTATCTTCATCATATTTGAAGCATTGTCTGTTACAAAACTCCTAACTTCATAATGGAATTTCTTTTTCTGCCGATTTCAAACTGCATAGAAATTTGTTCCAGGTAATCACCTGTATGGGGGATACCAGAAGTGTTAAAACTGTACACTAAATAGACATCACCATCTGAAGTTGTTACACAAGAACAAACAACTAGTTCATTATGGACATTGGACCAGCCATCTATACTCATGCAGACTATCTTACCTTTTAAAGACTGAGAATATTTCTCTATTTAATTATCCAAACCTCATCTAACAAACAACCTGCTATATCCTGTTCTGTTGGTGGCTTATAGCCAGAATTTAGCATTTCAAAATAAGGTCCTTGAATTCCTTATTTTCAACCATATGAAATGGAGAGTTTGAAGAATAGCTCATTCGAGCAGTTTGCAGATCAAACATTTTTTTCTGTCCAGCTGTGGTTCATGTTACAAATGAATCCATTCTCAACTTTTTAAAATTTTCTGTGTTGTCGCAGATTTAGTGGCTGCTTCAGGTACCAATGACAGTTCTCTTTTATGCTGGGATTCCCTGGCAGGTCAACATATCTTAAAATAGTTTAAGTGCTCAGTTGATGGTCATTAACTTCATTTGTATTTAATGAACACAATGAGTAATGGTTTTTCATGCATGCATATTAAGTCTCTGGATCTCTTTTTCACACAGTTTGCACTTAGCATGTGAACCTTTGCCACTCATTTTTAATTTCTTCAAAATAGTTCCAAATGATATCTTTTTTCCTTCCAGCCAGGCTGACTTCATCCCTTGTAAAACGAGCTAAGCACTGAAATCCTTAGCCACACAGTACAGTGCAACAGGAAACTAACTGAGAATGGTACTTTTAAACTGCCATTGGTTCCTGTTTATTTGTTCTTTATCACCAGGGTTTGAAAAATGTGGTTGTCTGTGACAAGTGAAAAGTTTTAGCTGACAAGTAACAAATTTAGTACAGCAGTTTAAATTCAATAGACAATTATTTAAATATTGTTATGCCTATTGTTGGATACATAAAAATATCAGTTCTTTAACAAGGCTTATTTTAATTCGCAGAATTGATTAGTGACTGCGCGCCAGAATGGGTGACTGGTTTCTCTGCAAAAGAAATTGGACGGCAAATACCGTGAATCAAAACATTCAGGTACGGTGTGCCTGAATGGCTCAGCTGAAGTAATACTTCTGAAGTAATACTTCAGCTGAGCCCATCTTACGAATTTATGATGTCAGATGCTGACTGAAAAAGAAAAACACACATAGCTCCATGAATTGTTGGCCGCTGTGGTATTAAAGCTAACGCTCTCGGCTAGATATCGAGAGACTCGGGATTCAATTCCCCAGCGGCGGCCGAATAACAATTTTTCGGTTGCTGTGTGTTGCTTAACGTGGAAAAAGCGATGGATTTATGTATCAGGGTGCGCACGCGTGCTTGAAAACCTGGAAAGTCCTGGAAAATCATGATTACGTTTTCAAGGCCTGGAATATCCTGGAAAAATGTTTTTTTACTGCTGTCTTGAAAAGCCTTGAAATTTGAAAATAGTGCTTAAAAAATGCCCTTTTAGGAAATCGTGTTTCTGTTACCCCTTCATTTTTTAAAGTTTATTTCCTCTGTTCTCAAAAAAATGTTTCAGACATGCACCAAATCCTAATTTGGCTTGGGGGGGGGGGGGAGCACTACTTCCAGTGCAATAAAATTGGATGATTACTAGTAGGTCTGTTAGGAAGGGGAGCTTGATGTCCGTCGTCGGACAACAGAAGGGGTAAGAAGAAACATTTAGCATTTGCAGGGGGGTTGCATATGTACCAAGTCAGCTGGCATCCACCAGTGAGGAGTATGCCTGAACAACACATTTATCTGCTCGTTGTTTATGGGCATTCCAACCCTCCCCTCAAGAGACATCCGCTACTTATGATAAAAAAAATAAGAAAACTATCTTTGCGAATTTTTCACGAAAGTGGCTGAAATTTTTACATTCACTATAAATGGATTACAGAAGCTTACTCCCAAAATTCCAATTGAATCGGTTTAAAACTTAAAAAGTTAGCATTGGAAATTTTTATTATTGGCAAGTATGTGTGCCTCTTTGGACAGAGTAAGCCTGGAGCAGAAAGTGTGTTACCATAGCAACGGTTGATTGACAGCTGGGAGCACTGATCCAAAGCCCTTGGTTGGGAAGAAAGCAAACACCTGTTTATCACTTCCACTGCTCAAAGGGACTGGGAAAATTTTTTCAGAAATCCATTTTCCCGAATTTTGAAAATAACACAGTAAATTTTTTACAGTGGTTAAGATACATCACAATAAAGTTCTAGTGCAAATTTCGCCAAATTCCGTAAGAAACTTTAGCAGATGCAAAAAAAAAAAATCTTCCGTTGCATAATCGGATTGAAAAAAAGAAACAGTAATTCTAAATTACGGGAAAAGCAAGTGAATTATTGTTTTTAGATGCCATGGTTTATTTAAACAGAGTGATCCTTAATTTTTTTTTTTTTTTTTTTTCTGTGATGATATGGACTCTTATTTGAATTACAAACATACATTTTTATTCAGATGTCTGAGTTATTGTTTTAATAAAAAATCATCTATATTTAAAAATTTAATGGATTTAGGCGAAATTCAGCAGATAAACGTATTTTAGTAAATTGCAACATCATGACGTAAATTTGGTCATTTTGGCAAAAATTGTGGAGCTTTTTGTTTCTTACATTTTCTCCTATAGTTAGGGTGAAGGAGGAAGGGTGCAACTTCACAGTTCAATGAGCAGCAGGTGGTGATTTATGGCGATGTGCCAAGAAGACTCTCCATCAGGACATTCCTAAGGTTGTGCGTGGATGCGTGCTCCTGCTGTTTGATCTTAATCGGAATGTTTTTGTGCAGGGGGGAGAAATATCTGTTTCAGCTTTACAGCTTTCACTGCTTTTTTTTTCTTCGTAATAAATAAAAATCATAGTTGCTGCATTCACCATTGATCCATATTTGCATTTCTTGAATATAAACAGCAGACAATCAGAAACATGGTGTTGGGCGGGTCTTGATGTTCTTCTTTATTTTGCATCTGCTGAATTCAGTTCTGTGGGAATAAGGAATGGGCTTATACTGTGAATATATACAAAACTACATATTTTTGATCTGAGAAAATAGGTCTACTTTACACAGTAGCTAACTTGTGAACTCAGACAAGACAAGCGGACATATGGACATCTAATTCCATAAAAAAAAAAATCAAGTTTTTTTATTATACACTACAGGTAAAAAGCAAAAACATGTTTTTAAACATTATAAAGGAAAACGATGTTTTGAAACGCCATGGCTTGACGATCTTAATTTCTGAAAGTTTCTTTTTTCCACATCTTTCTTTTATTTTCTCAATTACAATACATTGTAACAGTATACCTGTGTGTTGTATCACTTAGTGATATGGCAGATTTTCGGTTGCCGATATTCGCGATCGTAAGTGGTAGTTGCATAGCGATTGTTGATGATGACAAGATAAATACTGGAGTGATGTGAAATGTTGCATAGAGTTTAAAAAAAAAAAATCGCCCCCCCCCTCTTCCAAACTTTTATGCGGTCATCATAGCTGATCAACCATTTCATTCCGTGAACATCAGCACATTTAAATCATTTGGCCATTGGGGGTAGGTGGGGTCTGACGGAATTCAGCAGTACTTAAGCGCCTAGCGCAACAAAAACATGCTAATTTTGGACAGTTCTATTCCCTTCCCCTCTAATCCCTAATAATTAAGAGTGCATACTGTAGTTTCAAATATTCTATTTATGAGCTAGTTTTCGCGCTGTTCGTTATGTTTTTATTTTCGAAATTACTAACCCTTTCGAACTATAGGTTGCAGAAACGTTTATGCTTTGGGTTTGTCCGTACGATAATTCGCATGAAAGTGGTTGGATTTCGGCGAAATTTTAGTATGCCGTTGGGTACAACCTGGGAACCTACCCTATTGAAAATGTTCGAAATTAAATTCAAAGGCCAAGACATAAAAGCAGTATTTGTTCTCCAAGCTTAGGAATGTTAACTCACATAAAATTTGTTTGATTGCAACAAAGTTTTGGTATGTTATCAGGGAGGAGAAACCTACCCTTGTAGAAAATGGTCCAAATTGAATTCAAAGGTCAGGGCATAAGAACAGAATCCGTTCTTTATGATCTTGTGCTTGATAAACTTGACCATTTGCATAAAGCACACTCATCCATTTGCATCTTTATCATTTTTATTACTTAAAACTGAAATTATTTTTTAAAAGTAATTTGAACAGGATACTGTAAAGCATAATAATCATCCTGGAATTTTTTGTATATGTCCTGGAAAAAGCCTGGAAAGTCCTTGAATTTTTTCCCCCCAAAAGTGTACGAACCCTGTGTATTCAACTGACGCCACATATTTCGATGATTTTCACCTTACTTCATCACTACTCTATTGCTTCAAAAATTATCAGAAATATTCTTTTGTTTCATTTTTTTTTTCAAAGTTAATCATATTTTTCTCCCTCCACCCCCTGTTTTCACATCAGAGTGGGGCAGTGGTCTAAGCACTAGTTCTCTCCTTTTCCTGGAACTAGGTACCCAAATCACAGGGTGCGCACGGGTGCTTGAAAACCTGGAAAGTCCTTGAAAATCATAACGTTTTCAAGGTCTAGAAAAACAGTGTTTTTTTTTAAAGCTGTTTTGAAAAGCCTTGAAATTTGAAATTAGTGCTTAAAAATATGTTTGACTTTCTTTCAGAAAATTAGTATTACATCTTTTTTAGCGCGTCTTTTTTGTAAAAAAGTTCGTGCTTATGTTACCGGTCCATCTATCTGTCCGCCTTTCTGTGGGACACCATATCTCTGCAACTATTAGTTAGATTTTTTTTTTTTCCTGCATT
The DNA here is from genome assembly GCA_039090855.1 of Macrothele yani. NCBI lineage: Eukaryota > Metazoa > Arthropoda > Arachnida > Araneae > Macrothelidae > Macrothele > Macrothele yani. Next base: position 13,190,875 of record CM076996.1, read on the forward strand.
GGGAAGCTTGAAATGTGCGAATGATGATCCTTGCACTCAGTTATGTTTTTTACAGTGCACAATTTTGCCGCTAGAGTGTGTAAATGCAGAAGATATCGAATTCAAAATATATTTTATTCCATATATTTGCTTCTAAACATCCGTTTGGAAAAATTCTTTTACCTTTCGATTCCATTTGTGTCGAAGACTATTTTAGGTGTAACTTTTTCTAAGTTATGTAAAGATTTTTTGTTAGGAGGCGTAAAAGTAAATCATGTTTTCCATGATTTCTCTGCTTCTAAAACTCTGATTTGAAAATTTCTTTCTGAACCGGATACAGCTCCTGATATGAAATGTTTGCATATAATTTCTAATTTTTGGTAAAGAATGGTTTGGCCGCCAGGGGGCGTAAATGTTAATTTCTGCTTCTGATGTATTTGCAGCAAAATCTGAACTTCTAAAATCTTGATTGAAAAAAATTCTTTCATGGACCAATACCACTCACGCCGATAAACCTATTCAGAATATTTTCTTCTTAAAATAATGCACTATTTCTCTGCCAGGAGCATACATGTATATCTTATTTTTGTCTATATCTCTGCTTCTAAGAGTCCGATTTGAAAAATTCCTTCATTGTCGGATAGTGTTTTGGGTGCGAAATGTTTCTCACATATCTTCAAAATTTTCAAGTAATTCATTGACTTTCCAATAGGGAGTGTAAAGGCAGATTGCATTTTCCCTGATATCTCTACTTCTAAAACTCCGATTTGAAAAATTCTTCCTGTATCAGATACAGCTCCTGATGGGAAATGTTTTGCATATAATTTTTAGTAGTTGGTAAAGAAAAGTTTGGCCACCAGGGGCATAAGTGTTTATTTCTCCTTCAATATATTTGCAGCAAAATCTGAGCTCTTGAAAACTCGGTAAATGTGTAGTTTAGTGTCCTAAAGTACTATATTTTTGCACCTTTCCCATTATTTTGTATGCTTTAAAAATTGTATGTCGCACTTTTCCCACACAGTTACATTTTTCTGCCAAAATAATTTAGGACGCTAAAGTACACATTTACAAAACTCTATTGATTTTTTTTTTCGTGGACTGATGACGCTCACATCGAACAACCTTTTGAGAATACTTGCTTCTTAAAATAATGCATAGTTTTTCTGCCAGGGGATATGATTCATATCTTATTTTTGTCGATATCTCTGCTTCTAAGAGTCCGCTTTGAAAAATTCTTTCTTTCCTAGAGTGTTTTCGCTGTGAAATGTTTCTCATATAATTTCAAATTTTTCTTAATGCACAAGTCTGCCACCAGAGGGCTTAAGTTCATGTTTCTGTTTGCAGCAATATCTGTGGGACTAAAAATTCGATTGAAAAACTGATTATATGCACACAGAGTTTGCATAGTCTAACTATGCAAACTCTGTGTGCATATTTTCTTCCCAAAATAATGCCCAATTTTGCTGCTAGGGATCGCCAGTTTTTGATCTGTTTTTTCAATATCTCTGTTTCTACATGTGCGATTTAAAAAATTATTTCAACACTAGATGCAGTGATGGAAGAAAGTTTGCGCCAAACTGCTACAAATTACGAAAAAATCTAATATTTGTGCCCAACTGCGCCGAAACAGCAATCCACAGCAAAAACTGCCGAGCATAAAAAAAAAAAAATTCACAGCAAAAAATGACGTTTTAAATGGCAAATTGAATGACGCTTTTTTAAGGTCTACGCATAATTTGGTTAAACGTAGAATGATGCTTAATCAACACGTACCGCCAATTCCAACATTTCAGAATGTTTTTCACCTACCTTCTAATTTGTTGTTTTTGGCATAAGTGACGAATAGGTTTCACGATGTAGGTGGAGCATATGGAGGAGTTTTGTTGTAATCACGTGGTATGTAGGAGAAACGATGCCGAACGTTATCAAATTGTGATGAAGATTGTTTTCAGATGGTTTGGTGGTCTCTCAGAGTGTTGTGCAATTGAGATTGCTTATATGCCGTTCCCTGCTCTTTGGGATGGCGCAGTTATTTTGTTCCGGGCAGGGTGCGTGAATACGTAAGTACAGCGTAAGATCAGTCTTTAGCTATTTCGTTGACACGGAGGACGACTGAAAATGGCTCTCTCGTGGCAGGATACGATGGTTCAGTTTCTAAAGGATTCATAGGTATTCAGAGATGCCAACTTTTACGGATTATCCGTAGTTTGTACAGATTTTCACTCCATCTTACGGTTTTACAGAAGTCACCCAAAAAATTACGGAAATGCCCACGCAAGATCCCTGCGCTCAATTTTCTATTTTTTGCCATCTTTTGGTCGAAAAAAAGGCACTTTACAGATAGTGCCTATACATCTTCGATGTTCTGACTTCCTCCGCCAACGGAGGCGCCGCTTCTTCTCGTACGCTGTTTGTCACGTGATTCCCTGTACAGCCATTTCAGAGTGCCGTGCGCAAAGACGAGAGCGAGTTCAGCTCAGCACCTTTTGCGAACTCTTTACATTGATTACATGTGGCTTTGTGCTTGTGAAAATTTTGGTGCAAACATTTTAACCCTTTCCACTAGACTGTCGGGTGACACCTGACATTACGAAATCGCCGAATAGCTTGCGTGGCGGGTGTCATTCACCGGACTGATTACGCCTCTGTAGCTTGCATGTCGGCGCTCGCGAGACATTTCTTTTTCGTCCAATAGGTCGGGTGTCGTCCGCAATGCCTATATGATGCCTCTATAGCTTGTATGTCAGGGCTTGCGAGACATTTCTGTTTCGCTGAATATGTCGTGTGTCACCCACTCTGCCGATGACGCCTCTGTAGCTCGCATGTCAGCGCTCTCGAGAAATTTCTTTTTCGCCGAATAGCTCAGGTGCTGAGTGTCGTCCGCCACACCTATGACGCCTCTATAGCTCGTATGAAAGGGCTTGCGAGACATTTCTTGTTCACCGAATATCTCGGGTGTCACCCTCCATGTCGAATGACGCCTCTAATAGCTCGCATGTCGGCACTCACGAGGAATTTCTCTTTTGCCGAACAGGTCGGGTGTCATCCACAACGCCTCTAAAGCTTGTATGTTGGGGCTTGCGAGACATTTCTTTTTCGCCGAATATGTCAGATGTTACCCTCCACTCTGATTACACCTCTGTAGCTCACATGTCAATGCTCACGATACATTTCTTTTTCGCCGAATAGGTCGGGTGTCATCTATCACCCCTATGACGCCTCTATAGCTTGTATGTCGAGGCTTGCGAGACATTTCTTTTGCCAAATAGCTTGCGTGTTGGGTGTCAACCGCCATGCTTCTGACGCCTCTATAGCTTGTATGTCGGGGCTTGCGAGACATTTCTTTCTCGCCGCGTAGCTTGCTTGGTGGGTGACACCCGCCACGCCCACGATGCCTCTATAGTTCATATCTCAGGGCTGGCGAGCCGAAGCTGAGCTTTCACTGCTAAGTTGTGACATCTACTGCAGGAAAAAAAAAAAAAAAAAAAAAAAAAAAAACAACGAGTGGTGGGTGGGTGAGTATGTATGAAAAGTTATTTGAGTGGAAAGGGTTAATTTAGATTAAAACGAAATAAACTTAGCAGTGAAACAGCTGTGACAACAAAAAGAATGAAGTCAGATAAAACTTATCGTCAAGTTTAGCGTGATATATATAGTAAAGAATGACCATTTTATGAAGCATCTAAAAGTTTTGCCGAATCACGTTTTGTAAGCTATGTGGCTGCGATTTTAGCATAGCGCATGGCAGCCACAATGTTTGTAGGCGTCTTGCGGAAAGCAAAAAGCACAAAGATCATGTCAAGGGACTAAATAGAGATGTGAGTAAAATTAATGTAACCAAAAAACCTCTGACAGCTTATAAAGAATCCTGGAAAGAATATAAAGAGCGGATTAGTGCTGGAAAAATGCAGCAAAATAAGCGAAAAAGAGAAGAAGAAATTGAATGTTCACAAGGTGATTTGAAACGGGAACAAGCTGAACTTTTGCAGCAGATGGATTCCTCTCAGAGACTGTTAAACAATGCTGAAATGAACATTGAATGTGGCATAAATAAAGAGACATGAGTGCAATAGAAAGTGGAAAGGTACTATTAAAAGAAGCAAAACAAAACATTGCTATAACTATCTTGTAAAATTAGAGAAAAATAGAAGTGAGCAATTAAATATTAAGAAAAGCAGCAAAAAATTAAACATTTTTTGTAAAATAAATGATTAATTATAGAATCTTGCTAGGGTTACAAATTTTTTGATCTATTTGAAAACTAAAATCTTTGCATATCATATGTGTGTGTGTGTATTTCAATGTTTTACATTTGAGTAGGGTGCATCTAGTTCCAAAACATTTTTTGCTTAAGAGTTTGTTTTATCTACTAATATTTACCTGCTCCAAAAAAAGGTTACCAAAAAATGTATTTTATCTGCTCCAAAAATGCATTTTGTTGCTCCAAAAATGTATTTCACCTGCTCCAAAAATGCATTTTGCTGCTCAAATTGTATTTTATCTGCTCCAAAATTATTTTGCAACTTTCCATCACTGCAGATGCCACTTACCTTGTAGAACACTTTAGGCTAGTATATGAGAAATTTTGTAGTTCACAGTTCTGTTGCTAGGTGGTGTCTTTGCACTTCAGTTTGCAGCTGTATTGCCACTACTAAAAACCCAATTGAGAAATTTCTTCTTTACTGTATGCCATTTGCTGCAATAGAGATGTGGAGCATTATCTTCTTTAAATAATTCGAAGATCTCCCACTAGGGGCGTACAGGTTGAAACCTTTTTTCTTTTATATACTATGGAAAATCACCAATCACTTACCCCAAAGATCTTGGTAATTTCCATCCACAAACACTTCAAGCATGTCAATTATCGTAATGTTGCTGGCCTTCAAAGGTTTACAGACACCCTGCCTACGATTCCTTCTTCCAGGGATGAAACGTCGTATTATTATTATTATTTTTTTTATTTGCTAGACAAACAATGCTGGTTTTTTTTTTAGCTATATGAGATGTAACCATAGCTCGTCAATGCCTTAAAAACCACACAAGCATACTACTCATTCATACATTCAATTAAAAAACTATGTACATATTTACATTACGCTACATTCCCAGGTGGTTAAACCTTTGTCAACTGTGAGTAACAAAATGCTCCATCTGTTTCAAAACCCGTTCAAATCCTACTGCAAGTGTCACCCTCATTCAGCCCCTCACACACAATCCTCTAGCGCTTTCAACAGGCTACTGTCATCCTCAGAAGGCAGGTGTGTCTCACCCGCCCACCACAGCTCAAGTGAGCAGAGCCATCGAGGCACGGGCTCTAGTCGCAATCTCTGAATCTTTGTGTCTCTGGCACCATCTATTGTCATTGCTGCTCTTTTCTTTTTTTCTTTTTTTCTTTTTAAGCTGTTCAATTTTTATTAAGGCCTTCCATTGTTCGTTTAAGTTGCTAGGCTCATTAATGTTGCATAATCTTGATCTGTTTTTTTCAATTAACACTGACTCTGCAATTCTCAACTGCCTTTCGTTTTTACAGCTGTTAATAATTTTAATATCCTCAAACCTTGGACCTTGTTGATTTTCCATACAGTATTGGGTTAATGCAGTCTTAGCTTCTTTTTTATTCCAATTATTTATATGCTGGTTCAATCTATACTTTAATTTGTTCTTGGTGCTGCCTATATATGACACAGGTGGTTGCTGGTTTATAGAGATTTCATAAATTCCTGCTCTATCCAATTGGCTGATTTTTTCATTTTTTATCACTAAAGTTTTTACAGTAAGTACCTGATTTCCTACCTGTATGTCATATTTGCCACACACTTTATTAATTTCAGCTGAAACGTTTTCAACATAGGGTATTGCCCCTACATATTTTGCTAGTTTTTTTTATCAATCTTGGCTTTATTGTTAGCTGGAGTTACTTCATAAATCCGTATTTTAAAACCTGTTTAGGGTAACCAAAATCATATGCAATTTTTTCAATATATTCAATTTCTTCTTTTTATATTGTTCCATTGATGAGTGTGTTGAACTTCTTTTAATTAGTGTTTTAACACTATTTCTTTTATGTGTTAATGGATGCGATGACTGAAAAGGTATTAGTACCGGGATATATGAAGATTTTCTATGCACTCTGTATTGCATATTATCATTTGTTTTAATTATCATAATATCCAAAAATGCCAATGTATTGTCATGTTCTTGTTCTACTGTCAATTCAATAGATGGATAAATTTCACTATACTTTTTTGTCAAGTCCTCAAGTTCATCATTTTTTAGCCTGGACAACAGAAAAATGTCATCAACATATCTGCAGTATATCAGTGGTGGAACCTCTAGTTTACTTATTATTTTTGCCTCTATGTCACTCATTATAATTTCAGCAAATAAAGTTGACAATTGGTCACCATTGTCAATTATGGTGACCCCATAGGTCCACCATAATTTTGTTTGTACATCTTGTTGTTAAACTTAAAAATGTTATTTTCATATATGTACAATAAAATTTCTCTTAATTCCTCTATTTGTATTGCATTCATTGTCTGTAACACATATAATTTTTCAATAATTATTTCAATTGTCTGTGGTACTGGTGTGCTAGGAAAAAAAGCTCTCACATCCATACTAGCCATATGATATTTACTTAAATCTTGTTTAATTACTTTAATTTACTCAATGAATTCATATGTATTCTTCACAGTGAACCTTGTCTTCATGAACAAAGGTGCCAAATATTTGTAGATATTTTTTTCCAGCTTTATTAGTGGGGAATTCCTTTTTTGATACTATCACTCTCCTAGGTGTATCAGGCTTATGAGTTTTTATTTTTGCAAACATTTTTGGTATTCCAGTACCCATTGGTGGGTACGCTTTCTTTATTTCTTCAGGCAAGGTGCTGTGATTTCATATTCTAGCTAAGTACCTTATTTGAGATTTGGTTGGGTCTTTTGCCAAAATGCTGCAATTCAGCTCCTCTATAGCTCTAGCACCTTGCCTGAAGAAATAAAGAAAGCATATCCACCAATGGGTACTGGAATACCAAAAATTTTGCAAAAATAAAAACTCATAAGCCTGATACACCTATGAGAGTGATAGTATCAAAAAGGAATTCCCCACTAATAAAGCTGGAAAAAAATATCTACAAATATTTGGCACCTTTGTTCATGAAGACAAGGTTCACTGTGAAGAATACATATGAATTCATTGAGAAAATTAAAGTAATTAAACAAGATTTAAGTGAATATCATATGGCTAGTATGGATGTGAGAGCTCTTTTTCCTAGCACACCAGTACCTCAGGCAATTGAAATAATTATTGAAAAATTATATGTGTTACAGACAATGAATGCAATACAAATAGAGGAATTAAGAGAAATTTTATTGTACATATATGAAAATAACATTTTTAAGTTTAACAACAAGATGTACAAACAAAATTATGGTGGACCTATGGGGTCACCATTGTCAACTTTATTTGCTGAAATTATAATGAATGACATAGAGGCAAAAATAATAAGTAAACTAGAGGATCCACCACTGATATACTGCAGATATGTTGATGACATTTTTCTGTTGTCCAGGCTAAAAAATGATGAACTTTTGAGGACTTGACAAAAAAGTATAGTGAAATTTATCCATCTATTGAATTGACAGTAGAACAAGAACATGACAATACATTGGCATTTTTGGATATTATGATAATTAAAACAAATGATAATATGCAATACAGAGTGCATAGAAAATCTTCATATATCCCGGTACTAATACCTTTTCAGTCATCGCATCCATTAACACGTAAAAGAAATAGTGTTAAAACACTAATTAAAAGAAGTTTAACACACTCATCAATGGAACAATATAAAAAAGAAGAAATTGAATATATTGAAAAAATTGCACATGATTTTGGTTACCCTAAACAGGTGTTAAAAAAATGGATTTATGAAGTAACTCAAGCTAACAATAAAGCTAAGATTGATAAAAAAACTAGTAAAATATGTAAGGGAAATACCATATGTTGAAAACGTTTCAGCTGAAATTAATAAAGTGTGTGGCAAATATGACATACAGGTAGGAAATCAGGTACTTACTGTAAAAACTTTAGTGATAAAAAATGAAAAAATCAGCCAATTGGATAGAACAGGAATTTATGAAATCTCTATAAACCAGCAACCACCTGTGTCATATATTAGGCAGCACCAAGAACAAATTAAAGTATAGATTGAGCCAGCATATAAATAATTGGAATAAAAGAAGCTAAGACTGCATTAACCCAATACTGTATGGAAAATCAACAATGCCCAAGGTTTGAGGATATTAAAATTATTAAGAGCTGTAAAAACGAAAGGCAGTTGAGAATTGCAGAGTCAGTGTTAATTGAAAAAAAAACAGATCAAGATTATGCAACATTAATGAGCCTAGCAACTTAAACGAACAATGGAAGGCCTTAATAAAAATTGAACAACAGCTTAAAAAGAAAAGATAGCAGCAATGACAATAGATGGCGCCAGAGACACAAAGATTCAGAGATTGCGACTTTAGCCCGTGCCTCGATGGCTCTGCTCACTTGAGATGTGGTGGGCGGGTGAGACACACCTGCCTTCTGAGGACGACAGTAGCCTGTTGAAAGCGCTAGAGGATTGTGTGTGAGGGGCTGAATGAGGGTGACACTTGCAGTAAGATTTGAACGGGTTTTGAAACAGATGGAGCATTTTGTTACTCACAGTTGACAAAGGTTTAACAACCTGGGAATGTAGCGTAATGTAAATATTTACATAATTTTTTAATTGAATGTATGAATGAGTAGTATGCTTGTGTGGTTTTTAAGGCATTGACGAGCTATGGTTACATCTCATATAGCTAAAAAAAAACCCAGCGTTGTTTGTCTAGCAAATAAAAAAGAAAAATAATAATAATACGACATTTCTTCCCCGGAAGAAGCAATCGTAGGCAGAGGGTGTCTGTAAACCTTTGAAGGCCAGCAACATTACGATAATTGATGTGCTTGATCGAAGTGTTTGTGGATGGAAATTACCAAGATCTTTAGGGTAAGTGATTGGTGATTTTCAATAGTATATAATTTGTGAATTGCACGTAAACTATGCACACTTTGCAGGGGTTTGTTTGATACCTTGGAAGTGCAAATATAATAACTTTTTCCTTTTTTATTTTGCTATCTCTCTTCCGGGAGACGTATTTGAAAAATTCTTTTTCCTTACCATAGCTTTTTCCATGACGCCGATTTTCAACTTTTCCATTATTCTCAAATCTTCCGCTAACAGGTGTAGACTTATATAATGTTCCCTTCTATATTTCTTATTTTAACTGATTAGACATGTGCTCTCCCCATTCTTAAATTCTCGATCTGCCCTTGCTTTGTTTTATAAGAATTTCAACTTTTATCAATAATAGACTGATTACATGGGAAGATAGTGCAGAATAGTGATGAATTAATCATTTTCAGATTGAGGGAAAGGATTTTCTGAGATAGTCCTTGTGGTAATTCCACCACCATGATTCAGCATTATTGGGTAATTCTCCTATTTTTTTAAAAAAGCATTAAAAAGAAATGTAATGCGTAAAAAAACACACTCGTCCATTTACATCTTTTATCATTTTTATTACTGAAAACCAAAATTGCTTTAAAAAAATAATTTGACCATGATACTGTAAAGCGTAATAATCATCGTGGAATTTTTTTGTATATGTCGCGGAAAGTCCTTGAATTTCTTTTCTCCAAAAGTGTACGAATACTGTATCCTGATGGAACCTCTCCCCTTGTTCCTCACTGAAATCACCAAGATTATCCGGAAATCTGTCTCAAGTGGCTATACAGAAAGTGTACTTTTATGCTCATATTAGTACCCAAATTGTTAAAGTTAGCGAGCATGTTTTTCACCAATTTTTCATATTTGTCTGCTTTTTGGTTACTCAAGAAGTTCTTGACAACTAAGACAGAGTGTATTCACCACAAATGCAGCAGAATGTATTAGGACTGTTTACACAGCTTCTTCGTGAAAAACTCATATTTCTGTGCTAAAGAAGAAAAAAATTTAGTAAATATATTGCATGCAAGGGATAATCTTTCAAAACAATATTAAAGATAAAATCAAAGATTACATTACATAAAAACACAGTTAAAGAGTAAAAAGCCAGATCAAAAGCTGCTTCATATGGCCACAGGTAAGTAGTATTGGGGTACAATAAAAATTTGAGGGGTATGCATTATCTCAAAAACCAATTTGGCAAAACTAATATCATATTTGGATTCAGCATGCCTCAAATATTCTAAATACATTGAAAACTCTTCGGCAATAATAAAAAAAAAATGTTTTTCCTTTTTTTTTTGTTGACCAGTGTAATAAACTGATTACATGGGAAGATAGTGCAGAATAGTGATACAGCTAAACTGACTGATCGAATTAATCATTTTCAGATTGAGGGAAAGGATTTTCTGAGACGGGCCTTGTGGTAATTGCACCACCATGATTCAGTTTTGCATTATTGGGTAATTCTCTAACTAAAAGCATTAAAAAGAAATTTAATGAGTAAGAAAACACACTCGTCCATTTACATCTTTCATCATTTTTAATATTTAAAACTGAAATTACTTTAAAAAAAAACTCTACCATGATACTGTAAAGTGTAATAATCATCCTGGAATTATTATTTTTTTTGTGTATGTTGTGGAAAAGTCCTTAACCCCCCCCCCCTTAAGTGTAAGAATCCTGTAAATTAGGAACAGGAAACTGCTTATATCCCTAAATCTTCTGTTTCACATGTTATAATTTTAGTGTTTTGACCAAAAAAGACAGTGTGCAATCTATTACATCTAAGAAGTGGTATTATTACACTGCCGTCCTCGGACAAAGGGGAAAACGCTAAAATTATAACATGTGAAACAGAAGATTTAGAAAAATAGCATTTATTCTTCAATGATAGTAGTATCAATTACCATGTAATGCAGCAGCAAGCTTAATTTGAGCTTGAGCTACGTGAGTGCTTATGGTCCAATGAGTTGTTCATGGTGGTCATTAAATCCCAAAACCAAAAAAGATACACATGCACACAATCGTAAACAGTTGTGAGTTAAGGTGAAGTGAAACAGCCACCTAATTGGTATTTTCCTAAAACTGTGTTCAAGCTACTATTAGTGACAAAAAGTAAGGGATTGGGGTTGTAAAAGACCTTGAAGCAAAAGTAGGGCTGTGTGAGAAAAATTCCATGAGAATTTCCTCTTGTGATAAACAGGGCCCGATTAGGTCAGTTGATGCCCTGTGCACATCCTATGTCTGGGGCCCCCCTCGTTCAAATATTTTCGGTCAACAGTTGAAAAAAATATTTTCTGGTCAATATTTTTGCAAGCAGTTTTTCTATGAGTAATAGTAAAAACATTAAAACACATCCCACATGCTAGTCAACTTTATAGCCAATGTGGCTTGTAATACACGAGCATTCACACCACTTGCACTTCCCCACACCTGCAGAGCTTACAGCTGCAACATTAATTAGTCTGGAATTTATTTATTTTTTTACAGTATCATTTGCAGAAACAAATAACAATCCTCCCAGAAATATAATGTAAAACCTCTAGTTTACTTTAAATTTAATGGAAATAATGAACTGATAGTAGTTTAAGGTGTAAGAAGTAATCCCTCACAAAGTGTTACAGCTGACCACATACAGTGTGGGATAAATTATTGCAACAGTCCATGTAAATTATTACAACAGCAGTGTTCGTTTGAATTACCTGATGGTCCACTGGCCAGTAAAAATTCCATAAGGCCAGTGAATTATTTATGCTACTGGCCTGGGTGGCTACTATTTTTTTTCTCCAGTTTGTTTTGGAATTTGCAGGTTTATAAAGAACTGGACCAAATTTCAAAATATTGAGGTTTGTTTATGGCAGTTTTCGAATTTTTTTGAGATTCAGATATTAACTACTGAAAATCTGAATATCAGAATTGCAGATATTTCAGTTTTATGAAAATTTTGGACTGTAGGAAACCAAGGTCCGAATAAAATATTTGGATTAAGACAGCACCACTTTTTGCCCAAGTAGTGACCCCAGAGTCTTAGTTGTCAAGAACTTCTTGAGTAACCAAAAAGCAGACAGATATGAAAAATTGGTGAAAAACATGCTTGCTAACTTTAACAATTTGGGTACTAATATGAGCATAAAAGTATACTTTCTGAATAGCCACTTGAGACAGATTACCTGATAATCTTGGTAATTTCAGTGAGGAACAAGGGGAGTGGTTCCATCAGGATACAGCGTTCGTACACTTTTGGAGAAAAGAAATTCAAGGACTTTCCGCGACATATAAAAAAATTCCACGATGATTATTACGCTTGCAGCTGCAATGGAACCCCCCCCCAAGTGTAAGAATCCTGTAAATTAGGAACAGGAAACTGCTAATATCCCTAAATCTTCTGTTTCACATGTTATAATTTTAGTGTTTTGATAAAAAAAAGGCAGTGTGCAATCTATTACATCTAAGAAGTGGTATTATTACACTGCCGTCCTCGGTCAAAGGGGAAAACACTAAAATTATAACATGTGAAACAAGATTTAGAGAAATAGCATTTATTCTTCAATGATAGTAACAATTACCATGTAATGCAGCAGCAAGCTTAATTTGAGCTTGAGCTATGTGAGTGCATATGGCCCAATGAGTTGTTCATGGTGGTCATTAAATCCCAAAACGAAAAAGATGCACACGCATGCACACAATCGTAAACAGTTATGAGTTAAGGTGAAGTGAAACAGCCACCTAATTGGTATTTTCCTAAAACTGTGTTCAAGCTACTATTAGTGACAAAAAGTAAGGGATTGGGGTTGTAAAAGACCTTGAGGCAAAAGTAGGGCTGTGCGAGAAAAATTCCATGAGAATTTCCTCTTGTGATAACTGATAAACCTGTATTCCTGCAAGCATCTCGCCAACGACCGGCTTTCTTATGGCCTCAAAAAAGAATGGGACTGGTGGGCAAGTCTAGTACATGAGAATTCCTTCATTTCAGTACATTTCATAAAGTGTGATGGTAGTTGCATATAGATAGCATTTGGGAGCTGTCCTCCCCCCTCCACTCTCCCAAGTAGTGTATTAGATTTTATCATTACTTTCATTGGAGGTGCACATCATTTTCCTATATGCAGGCTATAAATTTCTTCATTTTTTCTTTCTTTTTAATAGAGGAGAGGTGTTAAGGATACTTCAGAGGGTCCATCGGAGCCCACAATGGCTGATGATAGTCATTTGAATTCTAGTATCCTGGATGAAGATATGGATTCAACTGATCCCCCTTCTAACATCAATGTGCGAGAAAGTGAGCAGGATCCTATGTGCATCCAACTTCTTGGAATTGATCAAGCAATTGTTCAAAGTATTGAATGCTGTGGTAAGTTTTGAAACAAATTTTGGAAAGTGGCCAATTTATGGTTTTTAATTTTAATGAAATTATTATGTTGTTGCACCTGTATTATATTTTTCAGAATTGATTAAGGTGAACATCTAATGATTTTGCTCCCTATACTTCCAATGAAAAAAATTTCAACCCTATTTCCTCAGCAAAGAAAGATCCCTTGCATCAAAATTGGCCCACTAATAAAAAACATCCTAACTTAAATTGTACAGTCAGTGTTTTTTGCAAAAAACTTTCCTGAATTATATTAAAAGTCAATAACTTCACTTCCTTGTAGTTCAGATACTTGCGTACAGGTGGTGCCACTCTTCCTTACCACTAGAGCGAAGTAAAGTTATTGATTTTTAATATTGTTCAGGAATTTTTTTGTACACACTAAGTTAAGATGAAAAATCTCCAGGTTTTAAGTAGCTAGCACTGGTTAGGTTACCTAACCAGTGCTGGCTACTTAAAACCTGGAGTATCCATGGTACGATTTTCAGTGTACACCCATGGGGTCCTGAAAGTTCTTGTGGGGATTTTAATGCTGCTTTTAAATGTAAAGTGCTTTTAAACTGCTCATTAAAGAAAATTATACCATTTTGAGACTACTGATATTGACTGTGTACAAAAAGAACAAAACATTTCTCAAAAAGTGAAGCATAGGAATATTTAATATGAAAACATGTAAATGCATACAAAACTTGCTGAGTATGAAGGCTTGTTTTCATTTTAGTCTTGTATATTCACTGTCATATGGATGACTAAAGTCATAACCCTGATCCACAGTGTTAAAAATCCTTTATTTGCTAATGAAATACCAGCAGTGTAAATTAAACATGTACTTTTCAGTAATACAAAAAAAAATAAAAAAAATAATCTGCCATTCTTCGTAATAGCAAGCATATTTGGTCTTTCTAAAATTAATTGGATCACAAATGTAGGTTATAAATAAATGCTTAATATACCAAACTCAGACAACAAGTTAGAACACAACAAAATCAAAATTCTTTGTTGACTTTTTTTTTTTTTGTTTGCTCATAGTAGAATTAATAGCACTTTATATTATGTAGGTATAGAATATTGTTGAATAGGACGGTTTAGACTTTGCCCATGAAATATTTTTTTCTCACATTGAAATTTGCTTTCATGGCTTTGGAGTGTGGTCATAAAGTACCAGGATTATATTTATAATTCAAATTACAAAACACTAGCCAATCCTCCCCCTCCTAAAATGTATCTTCAAAATACTCTTCTTCTGAGCTAATTCAGTGGTACCAGCATTTCTGCCACTTCATAAAGCATATTTAAAAGTTTTCTTGCGGGGGCCATGTTAACTTCCTGTTTCAAATTATCAATGATGCTGTCTGTACTCTGAAATCTTTGTCCTTTAAAATCTTTTAGATTTAGGAAACAAAAAAGAAGTCACAGGAGGCCAAATCAGGTGTGGTACCCCTAAAATTTGGTGTTTGGTCAAGAATTCACTAATCGATAGTGCTTGAATGTGCAGGTGTATTATCATGATGTAACAGCCAGAATTGAAACACCCATTGTTGTGGCCATTTGCACCGAATTTTTTTCCCTTAGTCTTTTCAAAACTCTTCGTAATAATTCTGGTTCACAGTCTGCTCAAATGGAGCAAGTTCAAAATGCACAACACATTCAACAACCAACATCACCTTCACATTTGATTTGACTTGCCAATATTTTTTGGAATGAGGAAAAATTTTAGTTTTCCATTTGGATGATTGGGATTTTGTTTCAGGTTCATAACCATAGATCCAGGATTAATCACTTTTGATAATGTTTTCTATAAAGTGTGACCATTGCTACATGGTTTTTAATGTCCTTATAAACTGCAAGAATGTACTCCTTTTGATCGTGTGTGAGGTAGGAGTATCATTCTGCAGCCCGACAAAGAAAGGTGAGCCCAAACATTCTTTTGTATACATCTTACATCTATTTCAGAATATATATATACAGTCAAACCCCTATTTAATGGACTGCGATTTAACGAATTCCGCGATTTTACGTACATTTTTTCAATGGTCCAGACGGAACCACATTGAAATTAATGCTTTGCATTTCCCGATTTAACGAACGCATTTCCTCAATTTAGCGAAAAAAATTAGTTTTCTTTTAAACCGCCAAACTATGTTAACCAGCATTTTCACGTTAAAAGTGAGCTAAAAAGAAAGCGTCGCGTAACAGGAAAATTTTGCACATGCAGTTAACCAGCATTTCAAAGAACACCATCTGAGACACAGCTTGATGGAATAAATATTTTCATAAATCAGTCCGCCTTTTCTTCGACTATCAAGTGTAAGCTTCTTACAAGGGAAGCAAATGACCAACAAGCTCCAAAGGAATGCAATGTTTTCTTGCGTGGGTGGGAAGCACGAAAAGAAAGGCAGTGTGGGGGAGGAAATCTAGAGTACCCTGGATATTCTTGTTTTCAGATACAGATAGAACAATAGCATTATGTGAAGTCAGGGGACACACACGTGGTACATACCCATTCCTGAGCCTTTGGAATTCTTTGCCAAATTGCTGTTCTTTTCTTTTCTTCTCAGTGTTAAATCTACAGCTCAAATTAAACAACACAGCTCATTTACGGACAAAGTTTTGATGAAAATAGATAGCACTACAAAAGTTAGAATTGAAATTCACTGATCACTGTAGTTTGCATAAGTGCATTTTGTGAGAGCGTTTAAAAAAAAATGACTGCAGCAAAAAAAAAAAAAAAAAAGGAAAATATTTTCAATGAAAAAGTGGACATTTCGTCGCAGCTTGATGCGAACCCAGGATCACAGACTGGAGAAACTTTGGAATTTCCAAGTCAATGTTGTGTACCATAGCGAAAAACAGAAACAAAAAATCAAAAACAACTGTACATCGAAATGTGTCACTTAGTTACAATAAACACGGGGTTAGTAATTTGCCTGTTAGCGGACCACATCTGAAGGAAAAAGCAGTTCATGTTGCCCAGCAGCTTCAAGTAAAGGAATTCACTGCATCAAATGGATGGACTGATCATTTTAAGCAAAGACATAACATGGTGTATAGAGATCTATCCAGCGAAAGCAAAAGTGTTGATTCTGTGACTGCACAAACGTGGAAAAAATGAACAGCTGCCACAAATGATTGAAGGGTACATGCTGTCTGACATTTTTAATTCTGATGAATCTGGACTGTTTTATAACTTGCAGCCAGATGTGAGACCACAATAGTGGGTGACAACAGAGGTGATGCTTGGTGGAATAGTGAGATTGAAGAGGCAGTAAAGAGAAAGAAAGAAGCCAATTTGGGGATGTTGCAAGGTAGAGTTTCTGTAGATAAATATCACTGTAAGAAACGTGAAGCAGCTAAGCTGGTTCACCACAGTAAGGCAAAATACAGGAAGGAGAAGGTGGAAAGGCGTGAATTGGCTTTTTGGAAAGATAGGAAGGCTTTCTGGAAGTACATGAGACTCAGGAGAAATACGGGAAACAAAGTTGTAAGCTGTGTGTAGAATAGGATCGGGAAAATGATATGGGAGCCCAATGAGTTAAGTGAAAGAAGGGGTGAATACTTCTGTGAGTTATTAGATCCAGAAAGCATAGGTGATGCAGAAGCAGATGATGTCACAGTAAAGGATGGAAGCACAGGAGGGATCTCAAGAGACGAGGTGTGTAAAGCTCTAAAATCTCTTCAGAATGGTAAGGCTCCAGGAGATGATGGCATAACTGCTGAGATGTTCAAATATGGTAGCAACTCTGTAATTGACTGGTTAACTGAAATTTGCCTGTTGTGTTGGGAGTAAGGAATGGTCCCTCAAGATTGGAAGGATGCTATCATTGTTCCGTTGTATAAAGGAAAAGGTAATCAGACTGACTGCAAGAACTATCGTGGTATTAGCCTGCTGAGTGTGCCAGGGAAAGTGTTTAGTAAGGTCGTTATTGAAAAAGTGCGGGATCTTACATCTGAAAAAGTGTGGGATGTTCAGAGTGGTTTTATGCCGGTTAATGGCTGCACTAACCAAATTTTTGCATTACGCATGATGGTTGAAAAGTATCTGGCTGTTTGTAAGAAAGGTTTTGCTGCCTTCATAGATTTACAGAAAGCTTATGACCAAGTAAATGGGACACTTTTGTGGAAGGTATTGAATAAATATGGTAGTGGAAATCTACTTAATAGTGTAAATGCCATGTACGCTGGCAGTAGAGCTGGTGTACGAGTGAATGGTGTGTTACCAAAATGGTTCTCTATTGGTGCAGGAGTCAGACAAGGTTGTGTAATGTCACCATGGCTGTTTAATATTTTTATGGATGCATGCATGCATGCATGCATGATGTTAAAATAGATAATACTGGTTTATGTCTTGGTGATATCTGTGTGTTCAGATTGCTGTATGATGATGACACTATCCTGTTGCCAGAGAGCAAAAGTGAGTTGAAAAGTATGTTGTCCCTGATGTATGCAGTCTACATAAAATTCAAACTGAATATAAATGTCGGAAAAACCAAAGTTATGGTTCTTGAGAGAGGAACTGGTAGTACTGAATGCAATATAAGTCTAAATGGCACAATAATTGACCAGGTGAATGAGTTTGTTTATTTAGGAAGCATAAATGAACAAACTCATTCAGTTGTTTATTTATTAGGAAGCATGTTTGACAAAGGCAAAAGATAGGAAGGAGAAGGTGGAAATGCGTGAACTGGCTTTTTGGAAAGATAGGAATTCTTTCTGGAAGTACACGAGACTCAGGAAAAATAGGGGAAACAAAGTTTTAAGTTGTGTGAAGAATAGGAGTGGGGAAATGATATGGGAGCCCAATGCGTTAAGTGAAAGATGGGATGAATACTTCTGTGAGTTATTAGATCAGGAAAGCAAAGATGATTCTGAGACAGATGCAGATGACGTCACAGTGAAGGATGGAAGCACAGGAGGGATCTCAAGAGAAGTGTGTAAAGCTCTAAAATCTCTTCAGAATGGTAAGGCTCCGGGAGTTGATGGCATAACTGCCGAGATGTTGAAATATGGTGGCGACTCTGTAATTGACTGGTTAACTGAAATTTGCCAGTTGTGCTGGGAGTTAGGAATGGTCCCTCGGGATTGGAAGGATGCTATTGTTCCCTTGTATAAGGGAAAAGGTGATCAGACTGAATGCAAGAACTATTGTGGTATTAGCGTACTAAGTGTGCCAGGGAAAGTGTTTGGTAAGGTTGTTGTTGAAAAAGTACGGGGTCTTACATCAGAGAAAGTGTGGGATGTTCAGAGTGGTTTTATACCTGGTAAAGGCTGCACTAACCAGATTTTTGCATTACACATGATGATTGAAAAGTATCTGGCTGTTGGTAAGAAAGTTTTTGCTGCCTACATAGATTTAGAGAAAGCTTACAACCGAGTAAATAGGACACTTCTGTGGAAGATATTGAATGAATATGGTGTTACTGGGAATCTACTTAATGGTGTAAAAGCCATGTATGCTGGTAGTACAGCTTGTGTACGAGTAAATGGTGTTTTATCAAAATGGTTTTCTATTGGTGCAGGAGTTAGACAAGGTTGTGTAATGTCACCATGGCTGTTTAATATATTTATGGATGTGTGCATGCGTGATGCCAAAATAGATGATAGTGGTTTATGTCTTGGTGACATCCGTGTGTGCAGATTGCTGTATGCTGATGACATTGTCCTTTTGGAAGAGAGCAAAAGTGAGTTGCAGGGTATGTTGTCTCGGATGTACGAAGTTTCCATGAAATTCAAACTGAGCATAAATAAGGGAAAAACCAAAGTTATGGTGTTGGAGAGAGGAACTGGTAGAACTGAATGTAATGTAAGTATAAACAGCACTGTGATTGTGACCAGGTGAGTGAGTTTGTGTATTTAGGAAGCATGTTTGACATAGAGAACAAATTGGATGGTGAAAATTAGTAGGCGAGTGAATTCTTCATTGAAAGTCATGGTTGCTTTGGGAAGTTTTCACATGAATGATGGGTTCTCAAGAGAGTCCCACATGGCTGTGTATGAAAGTGTAATTGCCTCTACTCTGATGTATGGCAGTGAAACCTGGGTGCTGCAGAAGAAACATAGGAGTCGTTTGTGTTCTGGAGAAATGCGTTACTTACGGGGGTTGACACGTTCTGATTGTGTGTAGAATGAAGATGTGTCGCAGTTGTGTGATGTGAAGCAAAATGTTGTTAGCAAGGTGGAGACCAATATGTTTCGGTGGTTTGGTCATGTTGAAAGAATGAGTTATGAGATGCTTACTAAGAAAATATTTTTAGCCCAAGTGGCAGGAAGGAAAGGCAGGAAGGCCAAGGAAGACATGGGTGGATCAGATTCAGGAGTGTCTGCATGAGAAAAAGATTATGAGTATGAAGTATAAAAGATCTTGTGTACAGCATGTAATGGATATCAGTGAAGCCCAAGTTGTAGGTCAAGGTCGCTGTAAATGGAGAAGTTTGATACGACAACAGTAAGTAAAATATCTGGTAGTTTGTGTTTCTTTTTGGAGCTAACCTCTGAATCTCAGAGAACAGCTTAGTGATATGTATGTATGTGTATATGTCTGACAGAGAGAACAAATAGGATGGTGAAATTAGTAGGTGAGTGAATTCTTCATTGGGAGTCATGGCTGCTTTGGGAAGTTTTCACATGAATGATGGGTTCTCAAGAGAGTCCCGCATGGCTGTGTATGAAAGTTTTAATTGTTCCTACTCTGATGTATAGCAGTGAAATCTGGGTATTATGGAAGAAACATAGAAGTTGTTTGTGTGCTGGAGAAATGCGTTACTTATGGGGGGGGGGGTGGCAAGGCATGTTCTGATTGTGTGAGGAATGAAGATGTGTTGCAGTTGTGTAATGTGAAGCAAAATGTTGTTAGCAAGCTGGAAACCAATATGCTTCGGTGGTTTGGCCATGTTGAAAGAATGAGTGATGAGATGCTTACTAAGAAAATATTTTTAGCCCAAGTGGCAGGAAGGAAAGGCAGAGGAAGACCAAATAAGTCATGGGAGGATCAGATTCAGGAGTGTCTGCATGAGAAAAAAATTATAAGTATGAAGTATAGAAGAACTTGTGTATGGCGCGTGATGGGTGGCAGTGAAGCCCGAGTTGTATGTCAAGATCGCTGTAAATGGACAGTAAGTAAAAATTATCTGGTAGTTTGTATTTCTTTCTGGAGCTAATCTGTGAATCTCACAGAACAGCTAAGTGATGATGATAGATATGTTTTTGAATGACACCTGCCATTCAGGAAAGGAATCGAAAGACATAATTACTGTTCTTCTAGCTGCCAATGCAGAGCGGTCAAAAATTGCAGCCATTAGTTATAGGCAAATCTGTTAAACCATGTTCCTGCAAAAATGTGAGATCTTTGCCCACCAAATATGAAGCAAATAAAAAGTAATGGGTTACCACAGCTTTATTAAAAAAATATGTAGAAGCCTTGGATACTCAGGTGCATTCAAAAAAGAGAGATCCTCTTATTCATCAATTGATCAGAGTGCCGTTCATCCTCAGGTAAACAATCTGGAAAAAGGGTTCAAGTCAACCCCCCCCCCCCCTCCTCCCTCGAGAATTGTACTAGTGAATTGCAACCGCTGGATCTGGGTGTCATTGGGTCTTTTAAAGCCCATTATTGAAAGTTCCTCATTCGAAAAGTACTTTCTGTTATCGATGCAAAGGATAGTGCATCTAAAGTTTAAAGTTAACATTCTCGATGCAATGCATTTCGTGCGACACTCATGGAATGCAGTTATGACAGATACCATTAGAAACTGCTTTAACAAAGCAGGCTTCTCAGGTTGTGAACAAGAAGAAAGTGGGTCCAATAGCGAAAATCCTGCTGATAATTTTGCGGGTGGCGATCTTGCAGAATGGAATGAAATTGCGTCATTAGGTATTATGTTTTCCTATTATGTTGATTGTGATGCAAATGTGCATACCTGCCAAATGCAATCTCTTGATGATGTTTTTAATGAACAGATCGGACTAAATGCATCAGATTCTGATGAAGAAGATGAAACAGAACTGAAAGTTCGCTGCTTTAGTGCTGCTGCTGATGCTGCTAACAGTACAGAATTTGCTAAAAACTACATGACATGCTTCAATATAAATAATAGCATTTTTATGCACTTCATAAAATTGAAGCTGCAATTTATAAAGCTAAACATTCAAATTTATGAAGCTAAACATTCAGAAAAAAGTAAGCAATCTTCTGTAAAGCATTTTTTTCTACAGTGCAAAAAGGTGATCAACACATTCTGTTTTTACAAGTTAATTAGTACTAATTGATGTTCTGTTTCATGCAGTTTGTGATATTGAAATCGCTATTTAAGAAGCTAAATGCTCGAAAAAAAAAAGAACCATTATATTTTTCTCACAATTAAAAAGTATGCTTAAAATTTTTTATGCTACATATTGAAGTCTAATATCTATGAATTATGTACATATTTAATATTCAAAGTAATGTGTACGTATTATAAAATTTTTGATAATAAATTTCATAATTAAAAGTACTATACATAATTTAAATGTCACTGAAAGAAATAGAACACAGCTGCTTATGTATTCTATTATCAACACTAGCTTAATTTGAATGTTTCATTCGAAAGGCTTCCTCAGTTTAGCGAATTCTGCGATTTTATGTTTAAGACTGTTAGTTCCTTGAGGTTCGTTAAATTAATGTTCGTTTGACTGTATATACACTATATTGACAATAGTCACCGGACACCCCTTTAAAAACAAATGAGCGGATCTGCTGCGTTGCTAAGATGCGCGGAACACCTGCAAACAGTATAAAAACAAGCCTGCAGCTGACCGCGATCATATCGCACTGTGAGGTTGAAAGTGTCTTGCCGGGAGAGGACTGACTTTGAAAAAGGAAAGTTTGTTGGGTGTTATATTAGTAGGTTGTCTATAAGAGAAACCGAGAGGTGTTTAAACATACCCAAGTCAACTGTTTTGGATGTAATGAATAAGTGGAAGACACATGGCATGCATGAAGCAGCAAAACGTAGTGGCAGACAAAAGAAAATCGGTGGTAGAGGACGTAGAAGCCTCAGGAGAGTCGTTGCAGCTAATCGACAGAGTACTGCACAAGACCTCAATGTACAGGTGAGTACAAATGCTGGAACCCCAGTATGTACATGTACCATTCACAGAAAACTTCATTCCATGGGTTACTGTGGTCGTGCGGCTGCTCATAAGCCTTTCATCTCCACTCGGAATGCTTCTCGTTGTTTAGCATGGTGCAGAGATGCCAACCATTACAGAATCTCCGTAATTATTATGGATTTCCCCCGGGGTTACAGAATTACGGATGGCTAATGACAAATTACGGATATTCAGATTTTCACTGTTAAGAATGCTTTAGTGGTTTTCTAATTAATCGATGTAAGGCCTCTCATCAAAGTTTGTGACGCAGCTCCTTGTTTCTTTTATTTTTTTCGAGGAAGAGAAATTTGTTTTGCTTGTTTGAAAGCTAAGTGGAAAGAAAGCATGGTGCCAGGCCGGGATTAAGTCGGCCTGAAGCTTCTGAACAAAGTTCGTAATGCAGCTCTTTTTCTTTATTTCTGAGGAGGAGAAGGAATGTGTTTGTTTGAAAGTTAACTAAGTGGAAAGAATGCACTGTGCCAGGCCGGGATTACGTCGTCCCGTTATCATTTAGGGCTTTCTCGTGGTCAATGCACAAACTGAGCAGAAATCTTGGGGAGGGGGATCTCCCCCACAAAGAAAACTATTAAAGCAAAAAACCTTTTAGCGTAAATATATGTACAAAATTTTGAGATCAACTTAGCAATTTAAATTATGCGGCTTATGAAGTCATGAAATTATCCAGGTATAAATGTTAATACAACATAGTGTTCCCCTCCTTAATTCTTATGACCGAGTAAATAGGACACTTTTTACTCGGTCGTAAGAATTAAAGAGGGGGACTTTGGTTTATAAGGACATTAAAAAGCTTACGACCGAGTAAATAGGACACTTTTGTGAAGGGTATTAAATGAATATGGTGTTTCCGCCCCGGTGGTGCAGTGGTCTAAGCGATGGCCTCTGATCATTCGTCCGAACGGGGTCCGGGTTCGAATCCCGGTGAGGCATGGATGTTGTGTTTGTCTTACGGCACTGGCTCTCTCCCTTCCCTGGAACCAGTGACCCTAAATTAGGGACGGGCGACTGCTTATAGCCCATTGAGTTGCTCACGGTGGTCGTTAAACCTCCAATCAAAAAAAAAAAAAGAATATGGTGTTACTTGGAATCTACTTAACAGTGTAAAAGCCATGTATGCTGGTAGTAGAGCTTGTGTACGAGTGAATGGTGTTTTATCTAAATGGTTTTCTATTGGTGCAGGAGTCAGACAGGGTTGTGTAATGTCACCATGGCTGTTTAATGTATTTATGGATGCATGCATGCGTGATGCCAAAATAGATGATAGTGGTTTATGTCTTGGTGACATCCGTGTGTGCAGATTGCTGTATGCTGATGACACTGTCCTTTTGGAAGAGAGCAAAAGTGAGTTGCAGGGTATGTTGTCTCGGATGTATGAAGTTTGCATGAAATTCAAACTGAGTATAAATAAGGGAAAAACCAAAGTTATGGTTTTTGAGAGAGGAACTGGTAGTACTGAATGTAATATATGTCTAAATGGCACAGTGATTGACCAGGTGAGTGAGTTTGTGTATTTAGGAAGCATGTTTGGCAGAGAACAAATTGGATGGTGAAATTAGTAGGCAAGTGAATTCTTCATTGAAAGTCATGGCTGCTTTGGGAAGTTTTCACATGAATGATGGGTTCTCAAGAGAGTCCCTCATGGCTGTGTATGAAAGTGTAATTGCCCCTACTCTGATGTATGGCAGTGAAACCTGGGTGCTGCAGAAGAAACATAGGAGTCGTTTGTGTGCTGGAGAAATGCGTTACTTATGGGGGTTGACACATTCTGATTGTGTGTAGAATGAAGATGTGTTGCAGTTGTGTAATGTGAAGCAAAATGTTGTTAGCAAGATGGAGACTAATATGCTTTGGCCATGTTGAAAGAATGAATGATGAGATGCTTACTAAGAAAATCTTTTTAGCCCAAGTGGCAGGAAGGAAAGGCAGGGGAAGGCCAAGAAGTCATGGGAGGATCAGATTCAGGTGTGTCTGCATGAGAAAAAGATTGAGTATGAAGTATAGAAGATCTTGTGTACAGTGTGTGATGGAGGTGAGTGAAGCCCGATTTGTATGCCGAGATCGCTGTAAATGGAGAAGTTTGATACAGCAACAGTAAGTAAAAATTATCTTGTAATTTGTGTTTCTTTGTGGAGCTAACCTCTGAATATCAGAGAACAGCTAAGTGATATGTATATATTTATTTGCAGTTAACCCAAAAGCATTTTGTAATTTTCCTTATGGGCACCCTGGGCCTAGATCTGTGGTTGTTAACCTTTTAACTCCTGTGGGTCTATCCAGATGCACAATAAACATTGTAGGGTAGCAAACAATTAATATGACTGGGAAGAACAGTGGTAAGAATTTTGGGTGTGAAAATTTGTAGTCATTATGAAGCACAGAAATATTTTAAAATTTTAATAAGACATGGGTATGATTCATAATCCTAAAGGTTATAATGTCACAGTAATTAATAGTTCGGCTTTACATATTATTTTCCCACATGATAAGGAATCAACTGAATTAGGTATATCTTGTCTATGATTCTAGTTTGAAGGAGAGACATGTATGTTTCAATTGGCATTGTAGATATTTAGCCAGTTGTAATTTAGTGTGCAGCTGAAATTTCCTATTAAGGCTGCTGTCTAAATTGCAATAATTTGGATCTCAAATGTTTCATGTTGAAATATATGTACTGCATAAAGAGATGTTCATGCTTGCGGGATAATATATCTTTTCAAAGATATATCATGCTTTTGAGATGACAACTTACCTCACTCAACTGGCAAGCAGCAGGTAAATACTGTGGCTCTCTCTCATTGTTTACCACAATCATAAATT
Source organism: Macrothele yani (assembly GCA_039090855.1). Taxonomy (NCBI): domain Eukaryota; kingdom Metazoa; phylum Arthropoda; class Arachnida; order Araneae; family Macrothelidae; genus Macrothele; species Macrothele yani. Next base: position 13,216,221 of record CM076996.1, read on the forward strand.
ATTCCTATGGTTTTAATTATTAGCAATTGCCTTGAAAATGTCTTCTGTTAACTCTATTTTGAGGTCATTTGCTATTAGTATTAGAGTGAGGAAATAAAATATTTATGGAAGCAATTTTTGGCTGTATGATTCATATGTATCATAGCAAGATGGAGACTAATATGCTTTGGCCATGTTGACTTGGCTGCCTCCACATTGCCTGTCACTTGGTTGCCTCCACAGTTTTAAGAGCTTAAAATATCTTGCCTAACAGAAATATGACAATTTTAAGTGAATGTTATTATAGTAGTCTGTGTCAGTTTTAGACCTCAGTGTTATATATGTCTGGCTTCTAGTTGTTAATATTAAATTATTCCCTTGTGTTTTCTTTTCAGCTGTAACTTCAATATTTTAAGATTTGTTGTGTTTTTTCACCTTTTGATGATTATTTAAAGACGTTTAACAGATCCTAACTGCTTCTGTCAGATTACTGCAATGTCACATGCAGCACATAAAACACACAAAGGAAAGAATGCAATTTATTAGCATTATTTAAATCAAATTTCAGATGATCAATCTGTTTTAGTTTTTTTCAGCAGTTTATTGTGCCTCTCCAGTGCATCATCCTCTTATTCTTTGCTGCAGTCCAAACTTGGTGAATGTGTATTGTATTGTATTGACATGATTCATTGGGGCTCAAATTTTCTTGGGTGCTAGTTGTAGAACACCCAATTTTAGAATATGCAATCATATCAGTTATTGAAGTAGGCAGTTCTGATATTGGCATAATTCTGATGACTTCATGCTAGTTACTGAGAGTATAAACAGGATACAGCTTTACCTTCATCAACTGAGCATGACATGAAAAAATGGGTACGAAGATAAATGTTGGTTCTTTGTCAAACTCAAAGAGTTGTTAATTGTGTGTCACATGGAAAGGGACTAGAGCCCGTAACAGTTTTTAAATATTTGAGTGTGATTTTGATGAGACTGGAAAACTTGATAGCTAACTAGCCATCAGAAACAGCAAAGTAAGGAAAATCTCTTAGCCAGGTGTTTAAAAATATTTTAACTAAGAATGAGGTTTGCCAAAGAACTAAATTTGTTGTATACAATGTATAGAGAGACCTACTCACTTTTATGGTGGTGAGAAGTAGGTACAAAATAAAAGTTTTAGTGAAAGATTGAAAGCTACTAACATGAGAGTGTTAAGAGAAATGTCAGGGAGGAGCACACAGATCCAGTGGTAATGCAGAATTAGTACTGCTCACATTAGAACCGAGCTGTATACTTTTTGGAAGTACGGATTAATGAGAACATGTTGAAAGATGGGTTGAATATGTGTGTTGAACAGATGAGAGATTACCTGGATAAATCTTATGTTCAGTGGTCTCAAACCGAAGCATGAACCCTAGAACAAGGTGATTGAAACTGTAAAGTCAGCCATTAGCAGAGGCGCCAACTTTTGAAAATTATTGGATGGGCTCAAAGACTTGAGTTATGATTTTATAAAAAAAAAAAATCTCATAAACCCTCCTTTACATAGATTCTGATATTTACTTTCATACCATCAATATGATTACAGATAGTATATAATATAGAAAGCTAAAAAATAACAAATTGGATATCTAACCCAAAACTTCTGAAATGTTGGTAATAATAATTACCTAAAACATATACAGTTAGTAATTAACCCTACAATGCATACTTTAACTCTACAATTATTTTTCATGTAAATTAAAATAAATAAAATTACTATTTGTATAAAAATATATTTATACTAATAATTAAAAAAAATACAAGAATATAAATACCATACTTTGAAAATAAGTTTTTTGAAAATAAAATTCATGCATTGTAGAGTTAAATCATCACAAAGGTGTTGTTTAGCATAATTAACATAAATTCTTGAAAGTTTATAATTATGTAAACATTTTTTAAACTTGGGGATTTGATGTCATTCTAAAATAAAATAGTGTGGACTCACCAATCACCATTATTTAAAAGTACAGTGTGTTGCAAATGTGTTTCTCCTGACAGCAGTTCTCCCTATAAATTCATTGCAAACATCTTCTAAATCCAACTTTTCAGCGCTGTCCTTATGTACACTTAAAACAGCAATGTGATTAAGTCTTTTCTGGGACATTGTGAAAAGCAAAAAGTCTTTAATCTTTTCAAAGTGGAAAAACATCTTTTGGCTGTGGAAACTGGCATTGTCAGAGTTAGATGTATAAATTTCATGAATTCAGGCACAATGCTATGAATAACATTCAACTTCAGAAATTTTACTGCATCACCAAAAGTTCTTAATTGTTTAATATAAATGGTATTTGTTTAATATAAATGCCCATCAGAACTGTTTTCTCTCTGAGTGCTGCAATCTTAACACCACTGAGTAGCCATCTCCTACAAATTTTTTTGACTGCCGTCTAGACAAAGGAGTTCACATTCTTTTTGTGATAGAATCTTATGATTTGTGAGACACCCGACTGCGTGATCCAACTGTGTTGATCAATCTGCGTAATATTTTTTGTTTGTTTATTTCTGGGTTTAACAACTACCATGTGCAACTGGTATGACTATAAGCAGTTGCCCGTCTTTAATGTTGGGTCACTTGTTCCAGGGAAGAGACAGATCCAGCACCTTTGGCTATGCACACCAGGTCATGTATAATGTTGGACCAGGCGTAGGACACTCCGTGGTAATTGCATATACGGTCCCTTATGCGACGTCTCCCATTTCACCAATGCGAAGCATTGTTAGAAAAGGTGTCTCCTCAGACTGATTTCTTGTACGCGTGACTCCTGTAGTTCGCTTTTTGTTGTCTGTTAGTGCATGCAGGGTTTGTGATTAATTTAGTTCAATTTTGCTATTAAAAATAATAGTTAATGAATTTTGGTTTATGTCATTCTATTACTGATTATTTTGGATACGTTTTTTCATTAGAAGAGGCAAAGAAAGGTAACTTGATCACGCTAGTTACGTTAACTAAAACTTTTACAAAAAGTTCGTAAGTTGGAAGCTTTCGACCTTATCTTAGGTCTTCATCACGCCAATGGAGGACTAAAATTGTTGCCAGATTCTACATTTGAATTTTTCCTATTTTTGTTGCCAAAACTTAGAATTGATCTCCAGATCAACGGAATGTAGAGAGGAGATTCGGAGTTGCAAGTCATTGAGTTGAAAATAATTTCTATGCTTTCACGGTAACGGAGGGCAAAACGATTGTCAAACGAAGCAATTCGTTTTGCTTCGTTCCAGTGGGGAACTGCAGATGTGTCTTCCATTGTCAAAATAGACAAGGCAGTGTTGGGATTGCCTTTCGAAACATCTTTTCTGTGTTCTAAAATTCTATGGCTAATGCTCCTGTATGTGCTTCCAATGTATAAGTTATCCCCAGTAGAAGAAGAGATAGGAATGCAGTAAACTCCTGGGAGGTTCAGGCTTTCAACTTTGTCCCTATCCCTTTGTAGAAGTTTCAAGATGTTTGGGGTAGATTTAATGGCAAGATGGTAACCAAAACTTCTAAAAAGGATCTGTAACTTATAAGCATAGGAAGGATGGTAAGGAACAGAACCACAGAATTTCAGGTCTTCTTTCTTGTGAGGAAGGAGGCATTCGATTTTCGAATGGTTTTCATATTTCTTTATGAGGGAGTTAACTGTAACAGCAGGGAAACCATGAGAGAGGGCTATTGTAGAAATTTTGGAGAGTTCTTCTTGAAGAGAGAGTTGGTTGTTGCAAATGATATGAGCTCTGTGGATGTAGGACTTCAATGCTGCAAGCTTGTAGAGATGCAGGGTGCAAGATTTGTAGGGAATGATGTTAGTGGCTGCAGAAGGTTTTCGATAGACGGAACGAGTAATGGAGAGATCAGCGTTTCTGCAGATAGATACATCCAGGAAATCAATTTTGTGATTTACTTCCTTAGATATAGTGAGCTTAATGGAAGGAAATTTTTCTGTAATGGAGTTGATCAGTATCTGTAGCTCAGACTCGGAATGTGGCCAGCTAATGAAAATGTCGTCTACATATCTTAACCATAGGGAAGGTTGAAAAGGGTGTAGAGGAATTATGGAAACTTCAATATGTTGCATGTAGATTTCAGCAAGCAGAGGGGAAAGAGGTGAGCCCATGGGGAGACCAGATTGTTGCCTATACACAATTTTGTTGAAAACAAAACAACTGTGTTGATGAATAGTGTGGAAACAATCATAAAGATCTTTGATAAGAGGACCGGGGGTTCAAAATGAAGAATCAATTTCTTCATGAGGAGCATGTAGGAATCAAAATATGGTACAGAGGGAAACAAAGATTCTACATCAAGAGTATACAGATTATCACAAGGGGGAAAGGAATTAGGAAGGTTGTGGATGAAGTTTGAAGTAGAGACAACTGTATGAGGATGGTTGGCTGCCAGGGATTTGCATTTGTGGACCAATCTCTTTTCAAGGTTTACAGCTGGAGAAAACGAATATTCCACTAAAGGTCTGATGGGGTTACCAGCTTTATGCAGTTTCACTTGCAGGAAGAGCCTGGGAGTTCTAAAGTAAGGAGGGGGTGATATATCACCAAGGAAGGATTGAAGAGTTTCTTTCTTAGCTAATCTGTCAACTGAGTTTTTGAGTGAGTTGGTGGTGTCTGACTGTAAAGGGATGCAGTTAGCAGATGTAAGAAAAGAAAGCACTTTTTGGTTTAGAGTTTCTTTACCAATGATGACTGGGCAACCAACTTTATCTGCTTTGCATACGGCTAGGTCATTTTCTTGAATAAATGACCTGAATTCTTTTAAACAAGAGGAAGAGTACTTGATTGGCACAGAATTTTGCTTGGATAAGATAACAGCAGCGTTGGCACGAAGGATAGGCTGCTGAACAGTCTCAGTTCTGTGGATGGCTGATTCTATAACAGAAACAGTTTGTGGAAGATTGATAGGAAGAGCAGGTGAAAATTTTGGGCCTAATGATAAGAATTTATCCAAGCTAGGAGGAATAGTGACAGAAGAAAGATTTACATACTTTGGCTTGTCAGTAGAGGCTGATGACGGAGATGTTGCTCGACTTTTTTGCTTGGAGAGTAGAAAATTGAATTTCTTTGTATGGCGAGCATATTCTTTTACTTCTATTGTTGAGAGAGTTTGGTTGATGCGAACCATGAAAATATCAAGCAAAGCAGGATGAGTGGTAGCAGCCAGTGATTGGTAGCTAATGTAGCAGGAAAGTTCAGTTTTAGCAATGGAGGAACGCAGGTCACGGATAGCGGCAGATAGGAGGTTATGGCTGGTTTGCTGTAGTAACGCACGGCACCGTCCCTTTGAAGATGGGTTTGCAGATCTGAAAAGCTTGGGGAAGAATGCCAGAAGTCTTGCAGGAAACAAGAAAACGAAGGCTGCAAAGAGAATTAGTGACTTGAGTCCGAAGTTTCCGGAAGGAAATCCAATCTTTCGTCCAGTCCAAAATAAAATGCCCGGAAGTTGCGTAGCTTTGAAACATGACGATTATGGGCAAAACACGTAACAATATTAACAAAGAAAGGTAACTTGATCACGCTAGTTACGTTAACTAAAACTTTTACAAAAAGTTCGTAAGTTGGAAGCTTTCGACCTTATCTTAGGTCTTCATCACGCCAATGGAGGACTAAAATTGTTGCCAGATTCTACATTTGAATTTTTCCTATTTTTGTTGCCAAAACTTAGAATTGATCTCCAGATCAACGGAATGTAGAGAGGAGATTCGGAGTTGCAAGTCATTGAGTTGAAAATAATTTCTATGCTTTCACGGTAACGGAGGGCAAAACGATTGTCAAACGAAGCAATTCGTTTTGCTTCGTTCCAGTGGGGAACTGCAGATGTGTCTTCCATTGTCAAAATAGACAAGGCAGTGTTGGGATTGCCTTTCGAAACATCTTTTCTGTGTTCTAAAATTCTATGGCTAATGCTCCTGTATGTGCTTCCAATGTATACGTTATCCCCAGTAGAAGAAGAGATAGGAATGCAGTAAACTCCTGGGAGGTTCAGGCTTTCAACTTTGTCCCTATCCCTTTGTAGAAGTTTCAAGATGTTTGGGGTAGATTTAATGGCAAGATGGTAACCAAAACTTCTAAAAAGGATCTGTAACTTATAAGCATAGGAAGGATGGTAAGGAACAGAACCACAGAATTTCAGGTCTTCTTTCTTGTGAGGAAGGAGGCATTCGATTTTCGAATGGTTTTCATATTTCTTTATGAGGGAGTTAACTGTAACAGCAGGGAAACCATGAGAGAGGGCTATTGTAGAAATTTTGGAGAGTTCTTCTTGAAGAGAGAGTTGGTTGTTGCAAATGATATGAGCTCTGTGGATGTAGGACTTCAATGCTGCAAGCTTGTAGAGATGCAGGGTGCAAGATTTGTAGGGAATGATGTTAGTGGCTGCAGAAGGTTTTCGATAGACGGAACGAGTAATGGAGAGATCAGCGTTTCTGCAGATAGATACATCCAGGAAATCAATTTTGTGATTTACTTCCTTAGATATAGTGAGCTTAATGGAAGGAAATTTTTCTGTAATGGAGTTGATCAGTATCTGTAGCTCAGACTCGGAATGTGGCCAGCTAATGAAAATGTCGTCTACATATCTTAACCATAGGGAAGGTTGAAAAGGGTGTAGAGGAATTATGGAAACTTCAATATGTTGCATGTAGATTTCAGCAAGCAGAGGGGAAAGAGGTGAGCCCATGGGGAGACCAGATTGTTGCCTATACACAATTTTGTTGAAAACAAAACAACTGTGTTGATGAATAGTGTGGAAACAATCATAAAGATCTTTGATAAGAGGACCGGGGGTTCAAAATGAAGAATCAATTTCTTCATGAGGAGCATGTAGGAATCAAAATATGGTACAGAGGGAAACAAAGATTCTACATCAAGAGTATACAGATTATCACAAGGGGGAAAGGAATTAGGAAGGTTGTGGATGAAGTTTGAAGTAGAGACAACTGTATGAGGATGGTTGGCTGTCATTTTGAACCCCCCGGTCCTCTTATCAAAGATCTTTATGATTGTTTCCACACTATTCATCAACACAGTTGTTTTGTTTTCAACAAAATTGTGTATAGGCAACAATCTGGTCTCCCCATGGGCTCACCTCTTTCCCCTCTGCTTGCTGAAATCTACATGCAACATATTGAAGTTTCCATAATTCCTCTACACCCTTTTCAACCTTCCCTATGGTTAAGATATGTAGACGACATTTTCATTAGCTGGCCACATTCCGAGTCTGAGCTACAGATACTGATCAACTCCATTACAGAAAAATTTCCTTCCATTAAGCTCACTATATCTAAGGAAGTAAATCACAAAATTGATTTCCTGGATGTATCTATCTGCAGAAACGCTGATCTCTCCATTACTCGTTCCGTCTATCGAAAACCTTCTGCAGCCACTAACATCATTCCCTACAAATCTTGCACCCTGCATCTCTACAAGCTTGCAGCATTGAAGTCCTACATCCACAGAGCTCATATCATTTGCAACAACCAACTCTCTCTTCAAGAAGAACTCTCCAAAATTTCTACAATAGCCCTCTCTCATGGTTTCCCTGCTGTTACAGTTAACTCCCTCATAAAGAAATATGAAAACCATTCGAAAATCGAATGCCTCCTTCCTCACAAGAAAGAAGACCTGAAATTCTGTGGTTCTGTTCCTTACCATCCTTCCTATGCTTATAAGTTACAGATCCTTTTTAGAAGTTTTGGTTACCATCTTGCCATTAAATCTACCCCAAACATCTTGAAACTTCTACAAAGGGATAGGGACAAAGTTGAAAGCCTGAACCTCCCAGGAGTTTACTGCATTCCTATCTCTTCTTCTACTGGGGATAACGTATACATTGGAAGCACATACAGGAGCATTAGCCATAGAATTTTAGAACACAGAAAAGATGTTTCGAAAGGCAATCCCAACACTGCCTTGTCTATTTTGACAATGGAAGACACATCTGCAGTTCCCCACTGGAACGAAGCAAAACGAATTGCTTCGTTTGACAATCGTTTTGCCCTCCGTTACCGTGAAAGCATAGAAATTATTTTCAACTCAATGACTTGCAACTCCGAATCTCCTCTCTACATTCCGTTGATCTGGAGATCAATTCTAAGTTTTGGCAACAAAAATAGGAAAAATTCAAATGTAGAATCTGGCAACAATTTTAGTCCTCCATTGGCGTGATGAAGACCTAAGATAAGGTCGAAAGCTTCCAACTTACGAACTTTTTGTAAAAGTTTTAGTTAACGTAACTAGCGTGATCAAGTTACCTTTCTTTGTTAATATTGTTACGTGTTTTGCCCATAATCGTCATTAGAAGAGGCTTTCGACGTTATCAAGAACTTCGAGATTTCTTCTAATACTCGTTATATTAAAAAACGTGGTGTAGTTCACAATCTTGGACAAGCCCAGTTAAGTTATATTAAAGGTGTGAAGAAGGATGTTATGTTCAAAGGGGGAAAAATTTTCAAGGTTGAAAACAGGATACCATTTGATGGCATGCCATTTGTTTCCGTTGATTACTGTATATTACAGTGTAATCTAGGTCGTTCATTCAACAAAACTAAGTTGAAAGCAGTCCAAGATCATGACTTCTCATGTAGTAAACTGTAGAAGTAAAGTTCAAACAAAAACAACAACAAAAAAAAAAATGAATTGTACAGCAGAAATCCATTTGAAGGAGATTTTAAAGTTTTCTTCATACATGGCTTCTCTCGTGAGAATTCCATTAATAACGATGTCCAAAACCACACACATGCTAGGCACTCATGATAAATTTTATGAATCCATTTTCATACAAACATCTTACTGGTTGAATAAGAAGAAGATATTCAAAGCTGATCTTAAGAAGATATTCAAAGCTGAAACACTGAATTAGCGTACATGAAATTCTTCTGCGGATTCGCGGAATTCCACTTTTTTTTTTTTTGTTATCATTTGGGTCATTCTTGAGATCAATGCAGAATTGAAGAGAAATGGGGGTGGGGTTAGGGATGGATCGTTTTCCACTTGGGATGGTATTTAATCTTTCAAAACTTTCGAAAACTGAAGTTAAACAGGGGTGACTATTTTTTCCCCATAATCGTAATTTCTTTTTTCTCATGATGTTTGCCTGTTCCCAATATTGTTATTAGATAAATGTAATTTTATTGCATAAATGTTTGTATTTCAGCATGAAACTGTGGGCAACGATTTCCAAAAACGGAAGTTAAGACGGCGCGAAGATTTCCCTGTAGTCTTCAGGCAAAGATTCTTCTGTGGATTTGAAGAAGTCCACCATTTCCGTTATCATTTTGGGCATTCTTGAGATCAATGCACAACTGAACAAAAATGGGGGGGGGGGGGGTAATAGTGGGGGGAGGGATTCGTTTTTCATTTGACGATAGGATTCCGTCTTACAAAACTTTTGAAAACGAAAGTTAGATGTAGCGAAGATTTCTCCCGTAATTTTTTTTTTCTCGCGATTTTCCTTCTGCCCACTATTGTTCTTAAGTATCCTTTTATTCCACAAATACTGCATTTTAACGTAAAAATGGAGAAGTTTCCAAAAACGGAAGTCGGTTGGAGCGAAGATTTCTCCTGAAATCACTTTTTTCCCCCGCGATGTTGTCGTTAAGTCCCCCATAAATGTCTGCACTTAAGCTTGATAAGGGAGGGGAAATTTTCCAAAAACAGAAGTGACTGAGTTTGAAAATTTGTTAGAATTGATGCATGGTGTTCAGAAGTATTCATATTCTGAAAGTCACACCATTTATCTAAAGTAGCGAAAGCTTTGATATCATGTATTTGTGGTCCTCAGGCTGAAAGTTCTTTCAGCATGATGAATAAATTGTCATCTGAGGGAATAAAAGGGGAGGAGGAAAGAAAACTGGTGAAGAAATAGGAAGGGAATTATATCAACAGGAAGAAAAACTAAGCAAAGATTGCTGTGCAGCTGCAGAGTCAACAAAAGACAAGTATGGCCATGGAATTTGCTGAGAAGAAAGCAACACAAGAGGAAAATTGAGCTGATGTTCTACCAAGTACAAAAAAAAAAAAAGAGAGAGAGAGAGAGAGAGAGAGAGAGAGAGAGAGAGATATGTGTTTGAAGCAGTGTCTTTTAAAATCACTTTATTTTGTTTTGAATTCAGTAATTTTATATTGTGAATACAGTGAACAATTCCATCTTGCTCGTGCTGCTTTATTTCACACTTTCTTGTCGCATGTTCTGATTTTTTTTCGCTCGATTAAAACGTTCAGCTTTTTTGTTCCTCGGTCAGTCTCATGTATGAATAAGGCTGTAAAATTTTCAACAAACAACCACTTTTTGTCAGCATACAAGAAATCACAGTTGGAGGAGACACCTTTTCGAACAACGCTTCTCATTGGTGGAATGGGAGACTCCACATAAGGGACCGTATATGTGACTACCATGGAATGTCCTACACGTGTCCAACATTATATATGACCGGCACACCACCCATGATTCATCTGGGGTTGGACTCAGTCTTAGCTTGAAAGAATGGTTAGAAGCGTACACCTCAGACCACTGTACCACCAGGGTGGCCATTTCTGTAGTATGAGCATTCGATTAAGATACGAGTATGTTTGCATACAGGACACAAATTTCCCTATTTTTTACATACATGATCATTTAAAAAAGTTCCTTTGCCCAGATTTTCTTGCCATGTAACCACGAAAAAGGCCTTAGGGGTGCTAAGCCTAGTAAAATAGTGCCTTAGTCCCGCTAAAGTGCGCTAAGCCCCTTCTACATCACTGACCTGATATCGTCTACTTCTCCGGTAACAAAATTTCCCTCTCCTGGAAACGTTCTTTAAGGGATACATTCACACAGTCTATAAATTCATTGGATTTGCACTCAAAATACTTTTTCACAACAGTAAATTCATGTAGTGTGTGTTTACGATCATCTAGATGGTGAGACAGCTTCTTTTGCTTGGGGACCCATGGTGTTTTGACAGTTCAAGCTCACATGCTCTTCTTGTAGTTTTCTCCCAGAACATTTCAAAATTATCATGAATGGCTTGGAATGTCTGTATCAAATCCTGAATGAGACAATTTGCTTTATGAAAGTCAAGGTTTACGCTTTGTAGTTTTACATTTGTTGCATTCAGGGGGAAGGGGGTTAAAAATATGTGACCACATATTTAAATAAGCAAAATGTTCAAATGACTGTAGTAGTGATAAGTAACCGGAGGCTTTAGTAGCAGCATCACTTTTATCATTTTCAGAAAAATCTGAAAGAAACAAAAAAACGTTTTGATAGTTGTCCATCAGGGATTTTAAACTAAGGGCCCTGACAGTGAATCGTGTTAGACAAAAGGGTCTTAAATTTTGTTCTGAATCATGTGTGTTGGTAGTCTCTTATAGCATTAAACCAGTTAAACCTTTTCGGGGACTCTCTTATCATGTTGATCAAAACTTTAATTATATTTAACACATTTCTGCAAGTTGTAATGTGCCTCAAATTGTCTTGCACCACTAAATTTAATGAGTGCATAAAACAATGCAAATACCTTGCTTTTTCATTGACTTGTAAAATCCTTGCCCCTCCCCCTTGTATTTCCCGCTTAAATTCGAAGCCATGTCATAGCACTGTACGCAGCAATTCTGGATATTTAGTCCTAGTCCTAATAAAGTGTCACTCACAATATTGAAGAGACCGATTGCATCTGTTGCTGACATTTCGTAGAACCCGATGAAGTGCTCTTGCGTCTCAAGTTCTTTAGAAACGGCACGCAAACATATTGACACTTGTTCGTTCTTTGCCACATCAGTAGTTTCATCCATAAGTAGGCCAAAATAACCCGCTTCTTGGATTTCATTAGCCGACGAATAAAGCAGTTTCATTGCCATGATTTCAAGCATTTCGTTTTCCGTGTCGTGTGACACCCACTTGTAGGATTATCTTTCAATATATCGCTTAAGTTCTAGAGAATCTTTACATCACAGTTTCAGAAGCTGGTGAAAATTACTTGTTTTGTCCTTATGTCCTCAGATTGCCAGTCCCTGCTTTGATAAGTATAACAACGACGAAAATAATCTATATAAAGGGATACGGGAATTTGAAGGTCTTGCAACTTTGAAAAATACAAATTAGATTCAACATTCACTCCACTCTGCACTTACGCAACTTTGGAACACTATTCTTTGTGACACTAGGAGGTTTCATAAGAACAGAATTTCCTTAAAACATATTTCCAGTTGGAAAAGCCAGAAGAAATGAAGCAAGGATCCGCTTTGGTGGAAAAACTTAATAGATTTTTATCATGAGCTTCCTAGCATACTTTACATAATACCACTTTTTTGTTTTTATCATAAAAAATCCATGGATGTTTGCCCTACCATGAATTTTGAAAAGTTCTACTAGCACTCTTGCATTCACTTAATATTATAGAATCACAAACTTTGGAATTATTTGAAGACGAACTTGATAAATCAGTAATTTGCCGGTTTTCGAACTGAAATTAAATCTATAGTATTGGAACTCTAGGCTGTACTGTCCTGTCGCGGCTGCTTGATTACAAATTTATCCATGATCAATCTTATATCTTATAATCTTAACATGATTGACAATCACATTAAGAAATTCACCCTACAACAATGCAATATTAGCACAAACACAATTAACTTCAACTGATTCTTTTCATGTGAATATATGGAAATTATATACCTGGAAAAATACAGATCATTGCAACCCACGAGATGCGAACTGTCTGCACCTGCACTCGCCAGAACTCAGTGTTTCCAAATGACCCTTCGTTCTCTTAAATTCCCACATGTGAATCCCGGCATTGGGACTGAAATTTTATACCCTCAAGCCCCACCACATTCACTGCCAGACGAGACGTCAGACGGCCTGGTAGCTATCTTGCCCAGGGGAGCGATTTGAAGGGGTATTGCAAGTATTTCTCACAACGCTGCAAGAGGATACACAAAAAAAGCACCATGTGAAAATAAGAGATTTTTTTCTAGACTTCGTTTCAGAACTCTGAGAAAGGTTGGGTTTCGAATAAGGAGAACCGACAATGGTTCATGTTGCTTCGAATTGCTTAAGTGTTGTAAATTATATGTAAATTACTATATTTGAACTCAAAAAGGATAAAATATATATTTAAAACTCATTTAGCCTTGTTAATCGAAACATACGTTCTGTTCTTATGTTTTACATAACACAAGATTAAATATTTTCGTAAAGTAATTTCTCTAAAAAATTCTAGTATATTTTTACGTAATGCAGTAGTAATTGTAATAAAACACAGCAAATTATTGTGTGGGCTTGGGCCCCATGGGCCCATATAAGTTGGTGCCCATGGCCTTTAGTGAGGAAGGAAACAGCATTTAAGAGGGAGAAAATTTCTCAGTGGACAAAGAAAGAGATGTAGAAAGTTTGTTGGAAATAAGCATTTATTTTTCTCTCTTGTTTTATTAATGACTTGTTTGAACGAGCATTGCCTTGACATACATGTGTATAGGTGTGAGATCAGGATGTTTGACCACTCATGGACTTGTGAAATCAGTGCATGCATTATTTTGAAGTTGAAAAATTATGAAATATTTCTCGATAAAAGTCTAAAACTCTTGAAAATAATTTGAAATAGTAATTTATGTGATCCTGATTACTGTGCATTGAAAAATATAAGGTTAGTTAATGAATAAAACTTGCCTTGAGTTCTCTGGGGCATAGTGTTTATTTTAAAACAGAATCCTAAAACTCCCGTGGTTTTTTCAATAATAGTGAAATGGAAAATACAATATGAATGCAAATTATTGTTGTATACATGCCCTTCAAGATGGCATGTAGAAAAAGAAAATTTTATGGGTAATTTCTGGAGTTCTAGGATAGCTGCAAAACCTTCAAAATCGACCATTCTCCAAAGAATTTTTTGCAGTAATGTCAATGTTTCATGTGGTATGACAACTGGCCTTGACTGGCTGAAACAATTCCCTCTTCTTGTCGACATCCAGCTAAATGACAAAATGCTTTAAAAATCTCAATAGCATTCTGCTTTTGCAGTGTCCGAAAGAATTTTGGATCAATACTCTAGCATTATGAGAAGATTTACCAAGTGGCAACTTTCTCTGAATGCAGTTGACTTTTGTGATACGCATTTTGGATCCCTGAATTTCACAATTAGTTATTCTGGCTCTTAATGTGGTGATTCAGATGAAGCTGTGTTTAATCAGTAAGAAGTGTTTAGTCCATCACTCAATGGTTGTTACAAAGACCCTAAGTCAATGTCAACAATGGAATTTGTTATCATGATTGATTGCTCACTGCTTGCACATTTATTTCAGAGACATATCCTGCTGAGACAATTTTTGCAATGATTTAGAGAGAGGGGTGGGGGGAAACAGTAAAAACTGAGCCTCACTTCTTCCAGAGTCATTGTTCAGGGTCATATAACTTGTGGTTATTTTCTCATTCATGCAAAGAAACAGTCTCTTGCAACTTCCTGATAAGGTAGTAAATCAATGTTTTGTTTGGCACCATCTCATTTAAGAACACTTATTAGGAAGCTTCTGGGTTAAAAAAAAAAAAATAGTTTAATCCATCATGCTGAAAATAGTTTAAACCAGATTACATCTTTGTAAGTAAAAAATGTATTTGCATATGATACTTCAAACAATTTGTTACCAAAATGATGCTGAGGGTGACTTTTTTTTTTTTCATCTTCTTTGATCAACAAACTGCACTGCTCTGGCACAAAACATTAGTATTAATTTTCTATGATATCAGCTGCATGAAGTGATGTCTTACTGATTAAGGTCAATTGCATACCTGTATTGACGAGTAATAAGCTTCTCACACTTATTGTAAGAGAATTATAGTTGCATTCTAAAATGAATACTTTGCATAAAAATCGTCTTTGTGGTATGCAGTATTCAAAAACCATACTAGAAGATTGGATTTTTTTTGAGGCACAAAGTGAAACAAAAGTACACTCAGACCTTAGCCCAGTTTCTCCACTTTAGCAAAGGTCGCTACGCATTATGCTCTATGTCTGAAAATCTACGCCTTTTGTGCATTTAAGACTTTTTTATCAAAACAAAGCCCCCCCCCCGCATGTTTTTTGTTTTTATCTAAAAAATAAAGATATGGTGTGCCTGTTTTTTTAATCAATCTGTGCAGTTCTTTTCTTACTTTTTTTTTTCAGTGCGAGAAGTTACCATACTTTGTGAAAATATTCTAGCAGAAACATGATTAAAGCTCAATGCTTTACACCTGTTCCTACTATGTGGAAGAGAAATGACCTTCAAGCAGGAAATTTGTTCATCTTGTTGCGGGAGCTCTGTGGAGTGCAATGAGCGGAATGGTGGAGAGGAAGGGGGACTGATTTAGTTTGAAAGATACATTTAAGGACAAGGTCACATCAGTGGGTTGGTATAGTTAACTATTAATTTGTCAGTGCAGTTTGACAGCATTGAAGAACGCAAATCGCCTTTCTTCGTCTGGACTCTGGAGGGAGCATTTAGGTGAAAGGCTCCAGAGATATTTTCGTCCCCGTTAAACTGTGATCTATAAACACTCACAGTCAAATGGCGATTGTTCAATGAGATGTCAGCAAATTGCTTTCAGTCTTTGGAAATAATGTGAATTCTTTTTCTTGTTCTCGCGCACAACTTAGAAAAGAAACTAAAAACAGTTGGTGGCTGTTTTATTCGTAAAAAAACAACAGGCAGGGCATTTTAATTTTCTTGCAAAATCGATGTACCAGAAAAATAATTCGTGGGGGGGGTGCACTATTGTCTCCGGTGCTGCCGAAATGTCCAAATGCTGATTTTGTTTTTGAAATCATAATTCTTTAGTGCGGCCCCTAGGCCGAAAATTACGGTACTCTTGTTTTCAGCATGCTTCGTCTACTTTAGGAAGGGGGGGCGTTATCACCACTGGTTTGCGCTTTTCACACTAAGAGCTGGGGTCTGAGCCTGGGGTACCACATGACGCAGAAGATCTCCTCGATTTTCTTTTTAGCCATGGGTATTACAAACCTTCCTGTCCTGTTGCTGTTTGTTATTGTAAACGGCGTGGAAGTGGGGCCGCCACTGAAACCCACCTGCATCTCACTCTCATCCCAGGGGGAGGAGAACATGCTATATCCTTTGAAACCAGCGAGTCATTGACGTTGAAGTTCAACCGAAATGACAAAAGGGGGTGACTAATGAAAGGTGGGCTCACGTTACGATCATTGTCACATGGATGGTATTACTGCAGCACCTAGCAGGGTGCCTTTAGTAGTCTGTTTAGCTTATTTTGGCACCTTTCGAAGTACTTCAGATGCTTTGCGTATGCTCAGTTCTCCAGTTGAGGCTTTCCACGTCTTTTGACAGAGTGGACAGTGTGTGGAGTTTGCAATGTGCATACTGCTTATATTGGTGGCCTATAATTTTTCATGTATAACTTTTTTAATCAATCAAGATGTCTCCACCTGAAAAATTAGATCGACCACGACCAAAAGAAGAAGATAGCTTCTCAGCGCTTCAGAGCAGAGTATTCTAAAAAGTGGCCATGCTTGCGCACCTCCCAACTTTCAGAGCATCACTCGTTTTGTGCAATGTGTAATTCCGATTTCTCAATTAAACACGACGGGAGGTTCGGCTGTTCTCGTCACATAACATCCATGAAACACAAAGGATACTGCAAAAAAAGGTCAGAAGTGAGGCCGTTGGGTGAATATTTTGCTAAAACGGAGGATTTACAAATATTACATGCTGAAATCTTGTTCACCTCTTTCCTGGCAGAACATAATTTACCTTTCTTTGAATAAAGCTCATGTTGAGAAATGGCTTCCTAGTTTCTTAATTCAATTACTAATCTAAAACAACTATTATGGGAATTTTACTAGGAATTTTTTTCATTTAAATTGCAAATTTTCGGAGAAAATTCTTCTCCTTCTTCAGGCTGTCTTTTTGTTGTCACTTATTCCTGTTACTATCGCGGTTACGGTTAACCTTGAAGGTTTAGGTTATTTTTCATCAAATTCTGCCAGATGTTAGGCAGGAAAAATCCTTTGCAGTCATTGATGATGGAATTTTGATTTTTCTCAATCTCTATTCCTTTTTTCAGCTTTCTTTTTGGAAAATTGCTTTGGAAACTGATGACTTTAAGGGAATTCCAGTCCATGCTGTGACTAGTTTCTCTAACATGCCTATCTAAACCAGTCTTGTTGGAGCAATTCTTTATAGCAGCTTTATGCTCTGCTATACGAGTTTCTAGTCTGCGACCTGTTTCACCTATGTAAGATAGTCCACAACTACATTTTACTTCATAGACTACTCCTTGCATTTTTAAAATATCTTCTTCTCTTTGAACTATTTTAGGGAAAAATTTTTTAACTTTGTTCTCTAAACTTGGAGCTAGCCTAATATTGTATTTCTTACTAATTCTCTTTAAAGACTCAAATAAACCTTTGTGATAAGAAATTTTTCTAGTGAATTTTACTTGTTGCTTTTGCGGTTTCTTCGTACCATTAAAATAGAGGACTGGATGATAGGAATTGAAATCCAATAGTCTATTAGTATTCATTGGTTTTTTATACCAACTAGTGAGGAATTTTTCATCTTCATAATAGATAGTAATATCTAAGAAGTTAATTCTTCTTTCTTTTTGAAGTTCAATAGTGAACTTAAGGGAATCATCTAATTCATTGAATGAGTCTAGAATTCTTTCTGGAACAATTTCTGAGCTATCTATTATAAATAAGATGTCATCCATGTATCTGCTATATAAGCAGAAGTATGTGGGTTGTACTAGTATCTTTTCTTCTAGTTTTCCCACATAATAGTTAGCTAAGAGTGGGTAGCCCATATCTGCCCCAATTTTTGAATGAAAAATGTTTTCCCAAATTGAAAGTAGTTGTTCTAAAGTAGACTTGGCAGACCTAATAGTTTTTTACAACAAAGGTAAAAACATATTAGTTGGAATTTTTGAAATGCTTACCTTCTCTGTGCAGAACTACTTTCAATTTGGGAAAACATTTTTCATTCAAAAATCGGGGCAGCTATGGGCTACCCACTCTCCCCACTCTTAGCTAACTATTATGTGTGAACGGAATTATTCTCATGATGTCGGGACCATCACACCAATGTGTAGCCAAAATCTGTTGAGGTGGAGTACGAGAAAGAACGTGGCATTCTTCATTCTAACTTTCACTGCTGGTTGTACTACAACTAGTAAAAGAATATGTTTCTGTACTTGATGACAGATTATCGACATCATCTCCTATTTTCACGGAAGAATGTGCCCGCCGAGGAACTTTTGGTTGAGAGGGACCGGCGATAACGCGTCCGAATATATCCATTGTTTCCACAAAACTAAGTAATCATCATCATCATCATCCATTGCCGCCCCGGTGGCGCAGTGGTCTAAGGCGCTGGCCTCTGATCATTCGTCCGTAAGGGGTCCGGGTTCGAATCCCGGTCAGGCATGGATGTTGTGTTTGTCTTACGGCACTGGCTCTCTCCCTTCCCTGGAACCAGTGACCCTACATTAGGGACGGGCGACTGCTTATAGCCCATTGAGTTGCTCACGGTGGTCGTTAAACCTCCAAAAAAAAAAAAAAAAAAAAAATTGTCAACCATTATCAATCCACTGCTGGACGAAGGTCTCCCCAAGTTTCCTCCACAACGGTCTGTCTTGTGCCAGTCTCCTCCATGTCACCCCTGCATACTTTCGAATTTCATCCACCAACTAGTATTGAAGTGAATATGGGTTTCTTTAAAATCCCTTGAGCCTCCTCAATAAGCCTCCCTGTGACGTATAAACTCTAAGTAGCAAATGCTTTTTATTGCCACTCAAGCATTTATTTATTGATAGTTGCCTTCACCGCAAAACCAATGATGTTCAAAGGAAAATAAACATTGCCGCCCCGGTGGCGCAGTGGTCTAAGGCGTTGGCCTCTGATCATTCGTCCGAAGGGGTCCGGGTTCGAATCCCGGTGAGGCATGGATGTTGTGTTTGTCTTACGGCACTGGCTCTCTCCCTTCCCTGGAACCAGTGACCCTAAATTAGGGACGGGCGACTGCTTATAGCCCATTGAGTTGCTCACGGTGGTCGTTAAACCTCCAACCAAAAAAAAAAAAAAAAAAGAAAGAAAAGAAAAAAGAAAATAAACATTGCAGTGAAAAGCGCCCGCTGTATTAAGTCTATGGGAAGTCAACTTAGTTTCCCTTCCCTAAACCATGTGGGGGAAAAACCGCTATCCCAAAACCGCGGTCACTTTTAGACAGTTGGAGACTCATTTTCAGTGCCAGTAACAAAATAGATAACTCTCTTCAAGTGCCAAAGGTTTTAGGAAGTGAAATATGAAGCCATGATTACGATGCCATTCAGCGTCGTCGGCACCTGGGCTAAGTATTATATGACGCCGTTCAGCGTTGCGCGGCAGGGAAAGTGTTAAACAACGCTACTGATGTCACCCAATCCAAGTTCACAGAGGTTTAATACCAGAAAGCTGACGAAAATCTTGTTATTGTGTAAAAACAAGATCCTATTTGAAAAAAATAAAAGGAACTTCCAGAATCACAACTGAAACTGTTTTGTTCTTCTGTCAGACGTTTCTACGAAAAGGGATGTGAATATATAATTCAGAAATTTCTATTGGCTGATGTTTTTTGATGCATGCTGAGGTGGCAGATATATCAGTGAGGCAGAAATCCTCCTATGCATCAGTACAGTTCATAGTAACAAGTTTTCCAGGAATTGTTAGTAACATACATACATATCACTAAGCTGTTCTCTGAGATTCAGAGGTTAGCTCTACAAAGAAAAGACAATCTACCAAATAATTTTTATCTGATTATTTACTTACTGTTGCCATATCAAACTCCTCCACTTGTGGCGATCTTGGCACACAATTCGAGCTTCACTGACATCCATCACATGACGCACACAAGATCTTCTATACTTCATACTCATGATCTTTTTCTCATGCAGCCACTCCTGAATCTGATCCTCCCATGACTTCCTTGGCCTTACTCTGCTTTTCCTTCCTTCCACTTGGGCTGAAATTTTTTCTTAGTAAGCATCTCATCACTCATTCTTTCAACATGCCCAAACCACCAAAGCATATTAGTCTCCACCTTGCTAACAACGTTTTGCTTCACATTACAAAACTCCAACACATCTTCATTCCTCACACGATCAGAACGTGTCTTGCCACAAACCCCCCTGTAAGTAATGCCTTTCTCCAGCACACAAACGACTCCTGCATTTCTTCTGTAGTACCCAGGTTTCACTGCCATACATCAGAGTAGGAACAATTACACTTTCATACACAGCCATGCGGGACTCCCTTGAGAACCCATCATTCCTGTGAAAACCTCCCAAGGCAGCTATGACTTTCAATGAAGAATTCACTCTCCTACTAATTTCACAATCCAATTTGTTCTCTTTGTCAAACATGCTTCCTAAATACACAAACTCATTCACCTGGTCAATCACGGTGCCATTTAGACTTATGCTACATTCAATACTACCAGTTCCTTGCTCAAAAACCATAACTTTGGTTTTTCCCTTATTAATACTCGGTTTGAATTTCATGCCAACTTCGTACATCCGGGACAACATACTCTGCAACTCGCTTTTGCTCTCTGCCAACAGGATGTGTCATCAGCATACAGCAATCTGCACACAGATATTACCAAGACATAAACCAGTATTGTCCATCTTAAAAAAAAAAAAATCCCAACACCAAGAAGGGGTTGTGTTAGATAAACGACAGTTGGTAGGCGGTGAGAGTACATCTGTAAGATGACGTCTATACAAATTTGGCGTTGGGCGCATACGTGTGGCGCTAGTTGCGCTCCTCGGAACATGCAAAGCAGGTTTGCTGTAAATACGCGCTGTAACGTTCGTGAGCGTTAGTTATCGTTAAGATTCGACGTATTGTGTAGATGTTAGTCAAAAATGCCTTTAAGAAGACGAAGAAGCCATTATCAACAGCTCACAGAGTTTGAACGAGGTCGTGTAATAAAGCTACGAAAAGGTGGATCTTCGTTCCGCAATATTGCAGAACGACTTGGCAGGAATGTAGCCACTGTGCATGATTGTTGGCAGCGGTGGTCAAGGGAAGGTACTGCCTCAAGAAGACCGGGTTCTGGCCGGCCACGTGGCACTACTGAGAGGGAAGACCGCCGTGTACGGCGTATGGCCGTGACGCATCGTACTGCGTCTGCGGCAGCAATTCGAGCTGCAGTTGCCACCACAGTGAGACAACGAACTGTTACAAATCGGTTACTTGAAGGACAGCTTCGAGCCAGACGCCCTGTAGCGTGCATTCCACTTACTCCAAACCACTGCCGTTTGCGACGTCAGTGGTGTCAAGCTAGAGCTCATTGGAGGACGAAGTGGAGATCTGTTGTGTTTTCTGATGAAAGCCGGTTCTGCCTGGGTGCCAGTGATGGCCGTGTGTTGGTTAGGAGGAGGCCAGGTGAGCGCCTGCAACCAACCTGTCTGCAGCCGAGACACACTGGACCTACACCTGTAGTTATGGTCTGGGGAGCAATTTCCTATGACAGCAGGAGCACTCTCGCAGTTATCCCACGCACCCTGACGGCACAGTTGTACGTCGGTCTGGTGATTCAACCTGTTGTGCTGCCATTCATGAACAGCATTCCAGGGGGTGTTTTCCAACAGGATAACGCTCGCCCACATACCGCTGTTGTAATCCAACATGCTCTACAGAGTGTCAACATGTTGCCTGCTAGAACACCAGATCTTTCATCAATCGAGCACGTGTGGAACATCATTGGACGACAACTCCAGCGTCACCCCTAACCAGCATTAACCGTCCCTGTATTGACCGACCAAGTGCAACAGGCATGGAACTCCATCCCACAAACTGACATCCAGCACCTGTACGACACAATGCATGAACGTTTGCGTGCTTGCATTCAACATTCTGGCGGTTACACCGGTTATTAATGTACCAGCATTTCACATTTAAAATGGCTCTTCTCGCGCTTACATTAAGCTGTGATCTTGAAACCTTAATCGATTAAATATGTTACCTATACAAATGTATTGCCGCCATTTCATTCCTCTACAACTATTTTTTCGTGGTGTTGGGATTTTTTTTTCAGTCAGTGTATATTAAACACCCATGGTGACATTACACAACCTTGTCTGACTCCTGCATCAATAGAAAACCATTTTGATAAAACACCATTCACTTGTACACAAGCTCTACTACCAGCATACATGGCTCTTACACTATTAAGTAGACTCCCAGTAACACCATATTCATTCAAAACCTTCCGCAGAAGTGTCCTAGTTACTCTGTCATAAGCTTTCTCTAAATCTATGAAGGCAGCAAAAACTTTCTTACCAACAGCCAGATACTTTTCAATCATCATGGATAATGCAAAATTTTGGTTAGTGCAGCCTTTACCAGTCATGAAACCACTCTGAACATCCCATACTTTCACTGATGTAAGACTTCGTCCTTTTTGAATAATGACCTTACCAAACACTTTCCCTGGCACACTCAGTAGGCTAATACCATGATAGTTTTTGCAGTCCGTCTGATCACCTTTTCCCTTATACAAGGGAACAATGATAGCATCCTTCCAATCTCGAGGGACCATTCCTAACTCCCAGCATAACTGGCTAATTTCAGTTAACAAGTCAATTAAAGTCACCACCATATTTCAACATCTCAGCAGTTATGTCATCAACTCCCAGAGCCCTACCATTCTGAAGAGATTTCAGAGCTTTAAACACCTCTTCTCTTGAGATCCCTCCTGTGCTTCCCTCCTTCACTGTGACATCATCTGCTTTTGCCTCAGAACCACCTTTGCTTTTTTGATCTAATAACTCACAGAAGTATTCACCCCATCTTTCACTTAGCGCATTGGGCTCCCATATCATTTCCCCGATCCTATTCTTCACACAACTTACAACTTTGTTTCCCTTATTTTTCCTGAGTTTCACATACTTCCAGAAAGTCTTTGTCTTTCCAAAAAGCCAATTCGTGCCTTTCCACCTTCTTCCTTCCTATCTTTTGCCTTACTCTGGCAAACCAGCTTAGCTGCTTCCTGCTTCTAACAGCAGTATTTATCCACAGAAACTCTACTTTGCAACGTCCCCAAATAGGCTTCCTTCTTTCTCTTTACTGCCTCTTTAATCTCACTATTCCACCAACCATCTACCTCTATTGTTACCCACTATTGTGGTACCATGGACCTCTTCAGCAGCAGTAACAACACAGTTCTTAAAACATTCCCACTTCTTTTCTACATCCCTCTCACATGACTTCAACTTCTTCAGTCGTTCTCTGAGTAAGTTAGCATAATGCTAATAATCCTCAGGAAGCCTTTCAATCTTTATTCTTTCCACCCTAGGGCTCTTCCTATTCCGTTTCCTCCAACCAACATTCAGTTTCACTCGCGACACTACCAAGTAATGATCAGAGCCAACATCTGCACCTCTCATCACATGAGTGTCAACAACTAAGTGTTTCAGACGCTGGTCGTAAACAACAAAATCTATCGCACTCTTTTGACCAAGAGTACGATTTTCCCAAGTATATGTGTGGACATACTTGTGGTTGAAAAACGTATTAGATACACACAAACCATTCTGAATGCAAAGTTCAATTAAGCTTTCACCATTATCATTTACACAAGGATCATTAAACTTACCCAGAACATTGTCAGAAATTGCATTCTTCACACCTACTTGAGCATTGAAATCCCCTGCTATTATAACTTTCTCTTTAGCACCAAACTGGCTCAAAACAGCTTTTAGCACATTCTAGAAATCTTCCTTCCTATCAAAAGGTTCCGAGTCACAAGGAGCATACACTACAACAATTACTATTCTCTGAAGTTTCACTTTCAAACGAATCCAAAGAATTCTCTCACTTATGCAACTATAGTGAATCAAGTTGTTCTTCATCTTTTCACTTAGAATCACACCTACACCAGCCTGTCCTCTCATATTATCCAATACTCCAGACCACACACCCACCGTGCCATTCACTTCTTCTACCCCAATTTCCTTCTTTTTGGTTTCACTTACACACAGAACATCCAGTCTATACTTATTCATCTCCTCAATCACCTCACTCATCTTGCCATTTATACCTCTAGTATTCCATACACCAATCTTACACTCACTCAGCCGAGATCTCTTTCTCATACGCTGTTTAGAAAGTCCAGGTCGATTCCGTGGTGGACCGTCCTTCTCAGGTGCGGTAGTTCCACCATATCCCACACTTGAGTCATTTTTAATATATGATATGGATAACCTTGAAATGGAGTTTTTGAGGTACCAAATAAAGAATCTTAAGCAAGAAATTTTGAACTTTTCAAGGCTGGACATTGCATGGGATAAGATTTCCAAATTGATGTCCAATTCAAGGTAGTGCTTAAGATGCCAGGAAGGAATCCTAGGCGAAATGCATCCGCTGAGTGATGGGTCGACACGGAGGAGAATGCGGCGTGGTTCCAAGATGTAATGGGTAGAGTTTCTTGGATTAGTGTGCTGATTAGACAGGTCACAATTGAACTTTGAAAGAATATTATTAGCGTTCTTGGATATTTGGTCTGTAAGGATGCAATTGTATGTTTTTTTCTTCTAGAGAAACCTTCCTTTGTTTGAATTATGTTTTTGCTTAACCTTGGATCGGACGTCGTCGTTTTGTTGTGTGACTTTGCGCTTGAGTGGTTCACATCAGCTTATGCACTTCTGCAAAAAGAGGTGATGAATGCGACAGAGAACTATTGAAGCAGGACAACTTTTAATTTTATACGCAGGGGAACCTGCCCGACCCTTCTTAAAAAAAAGTTTGTCAATTGATGATTTTAGGACTACACAATTCATTTTTAGAAGCTCATTTACTAACAGGCAAATATACTAACAAGCATATATAGCAAATTAAATGTGTGATGTCAACCTTTGAACGCAGTTGTGCCAACAGATAGAATTGGATTGAAATAATGGCAATGCACACGATGTGTGAACTTCATTGCTGAGGAGTAACAGGGGTAAGCCTTATTGATGTTTTATTTTTATATCTAAGGTATGCTATCAAAATTAAACATCAGACCTAGAAGTTGGACCAAGCGGCGTACATCTGAAGTGTAAATAACGTGTAGAACAGAAAATTGGGGTACCAATTAGAATACTACAGTTCAAAATTAAATGCATTGCTGTTTGAAAAAATCAGGATGTCTGCACACAGTTAACGTTGTTTTCATAGAGAATTAACTGAGAACAGCTTGAAATAGCAAAACATGCAGCTGTTAACCAGTTAAAAGCCCATGTGAGTCATGACGAATGCTAGTAGGGGTATGTATGGTAAAACTACGGTCACTTTGTTAAGCTTTGTTACATTGTGGATAAAATAAGACTTTATAGCAGACAGGAGGCATCTAACTTTATTAAATCAGTGGCATACCATCATGTGACTGTGTCATACACTTTTCATGTAGCAAGGTTTGTGTGTTAATTCCACTGTTAAAAATGCTGTTAAGTTCAATCAAATATGGAGCATTTTCCTGACTCCAGCACTGTGAAACCGAATTTTTTGGCTCCAGTGGCCTGGAACTTTCTTCATATAGTAAGTAATTGATTTTTTCTCTTTCTTTTTGAATTTTATTTTGCATAGTCAATTGAAATTCCTGTGTTTAATGCTTCCTCACATTTAAGAAGCCTTTGTATCTCAATGATCCACATTGAATTACGAACAAACAGATAACTTTTTGTTTTGAGAGGAAGTCCTGGTACATAACTAACTGCTAATGTTAGAGAAAGTTCTTTGTTATCAATAATTTTATGTAGGTTAATTGTTAAAAATCTGAAAGAAGTGTGGTCATGTGTAAGCCATGTGATAAGTTATTTAAAATACAAAACAATCTATAACATTTTTATTACAGGGGTGGTGGTGGGGGGGGGGGTTAGAGCATGCAATAATTTGGCAATGCCGTGCAAGACTACACATTGGGGTCATTGAAAGTTGGCAGGTCTGCACGCTAAAATGAATGTTTGCCTTAAGTTTACAAAAATTACTTGCTCTCTGGTACCCCTGATTCAATGAATGATAATGCAAAACTTGGCCTATTTCTTCAAAGCAAAGTATGTCTGTTTTAGATTCTGATGAGCTGAAGAGGAAGATGTACAGCTGCATTTTGGTTGTTGGAGGTGGCATGATGTTTCATGGAATACATACCTACTTAAGAAACCGTTTATCTGTTCAGATACCAATTTCATACAGAGGTGAACCTATTGATATTATCACTAGGCCAAAGGTGAGTAGTAAATTTCATCAGTTAATTTAAAAAGTCCTTTTCTTAATTTTTTAATATGTGCTATGAGAGAGAGCAAAAAATTCCCATTGTAAAATTTTATGCAAAAGTAAAAATTAGTTTAACTACTACCCCCCCCCCAATGTCAGTCTGAAATTAAGCATGGTAGAATTCTTTTCTTTTCAGTTGTTTTTTTAAGATGCATTTTTGGATTTATAAACAATTCAATATCATGCAATTTGTTACATTATATTACTTGTGGTCAATAAGTGACAAAATCAGCAGTGTTCAAGAGAAAGAATAAAATCATTTTTGTAATATTCATTACCCTCTACATTTCAAGTCTGAGACATTATCAAGAGCGCTCTTGTATTAAAGAAGTAACATTAAAGACAATAATAATCTGTTTGTCTCTCGTGTGTGCTTACAGGGAGTTTGATTGCCAGGCACTGCATTGAAGATATTCTAAGACTGATGGCATTGCTGTTCTTAGTATACCATCTTTGATACAAGATGATGTTAGCCGCCCCGGTGGCGCAGTGGTCTAAGGCGCTGGCCTCTGATCATTCGTCCGTAAGGGGTCCGGGTTCGAATCCCGGTCAGGCATGGATGTTGTGTTTGTCTTACGGCACTGGCTCTCTCCCTTCCCTGGAACCAGTGACCCTAAATTAGGGACGGGCGACTGCTTATAGCCCATTGAGTTGCTCACGGTGGTCGTTAAACCTCCAATAAAAAAACAAAAAAAAACAAGATGATGTTATATCATGTACTCCTACAGTCACTAGAAGAAGCCCACATGATGTTTATACCATACCAGTGGTTGCTCTGGCTTTTTTAAAGTTTTTGCCAACCTATTCACTAAATTCAATTTTTTTTCACCAAAGTGTTGTTATTAATAGTACTAAAAGGTAATCACCATAGCATTTCCATTGTCAAAACATTTTTTTTTTCACAAATTGCAAAGAATGAGATTGACAGCACGACCACTACATACATGGCCTAAATTTGGCTCCAACTCAGCACACATTGAGAGATCTTTTTGTTATTTACTTACAAGCCTAACCATAGTGAGTGTAAAAATTAGCAAGCAATGGAGATCCATTGGAAGAGATATGGTACACTACCTTCATTCAACAATGTACATCTTTTTGTAATTCTAATAGTGAGGGTTATGTGATGTTCTGAAGGTGATTGCTACCCTATTTATACATGATAAATTATTCGTGATTTATGTAACAAGCAAGAGTTCATTTATATAACTTTTAGCATGATTGATTTCATGTGATGTAGAAGATGAATTACTTTGTCACTGAATTTTACAGTAGGGTGGGTAAAACAAAGCTAGTTGGTAGATGAGTGTGAAAATATTTTTGTTAGTGATCCAGAGTGTTTATTTGGAACTTTTACTGCTGGTTATGGATGCATTTTTCTCAGTTACAAAGTTTTACTATATTTAAGAGAACATATGCATAATTTTTGTAAACATTTTTATGCATTGTTTTTGGGAAGAGCTGGACATAATTGCCAGCTGCTATTTATTTTCTGGCTTATGTGTTTCTGTTTTATTACCATAATGAGAAAGTGTGCAGATGTTAAAAGATGTATTAATAGTCTAAGAAAACTGTATTTTTACTTGTACAGTCATTTGATCTCAGTTCAGTTAGTATTTAGTCAAAATTACATAATTGATTTTGGAGTTTCAGAAAACTGGGCAGCAGAATATTACTTTTGGAGAAACGTAACCAAGTAAAATGTTGGCATCTTGCTTCTGAAAATATATAGTCCTCACATTTTGGACAAAAATCTGTAGTATCACCATGATATTTTGAAATTCATGTATTACAGAGACAATTATAAAATATACTGCAGTTCTGGAGTACCGTAAACAGATTCCAAAATGTCACACTTTACTCTCTCTCTCTCTCTCTCTCTCTCTCTCTCTCTCTCTCTCTATATATATATATATATATATATATATATATATATATATATATATATATATATTTATTCCGGGCTTGAAAAATGCCCGGGTCATGTAAATTATTGGCATGGGCAGGTAAAAAACAAATCTAGTTACCTGGTTGGGTGACTAGATTTAAAAAAAAATGAAATGGAGAATTTCCTCCTAGTAGAAAAAAGACTGTCATTGCAGATTGTATTTCATTTTACTGCAAATCACAAGTAGTTGCATTATTGTTACTGAATGTCACTTCTTTAATTATATTATGCTCTAGGTCCACAAATTGGAACCATATGTAGTTTTGCTCTAAATGTTGTTTATAGTTAGCAGCAGGATAGGAGTGAATGACAACAGGATATTGCACAGACTCTGGTGAGGTTGGGTTTCTCTCTAGTATAACTTGAGCATGTGAAGCAAGGAACAAAGACATAGAAGCTTCTGCACGTGAGCAAACAGCGGTAATGCTGAAACAAAGGCAAAATGTTGTTTAAAAACGAGCATGGTATTGTGTTCCAGTTAGCCAGAAGAAGAGCAAACACTACCGACGCTGATGTTTAATTTACCTGAAAGAACAGCAGCTTGTCTCTTCAGCTATGGTTGATCAAGTTGTGTTAAGTAATGAATATCCAATTGTTTTATTTATTTATTTATTTATTTTTGGAAAAAATCCAGCATTGAGAGTTTAACTCTTAGTAAATAAATATGTGAAATTCCCAATCGGTCAGCAGTAGTCACAAATTCGTTTTCCGCACTGCTTGAAGGTTGTAATTTCAGAATGGAATGGTAAAATGGAAACTTACACTGGCAGGTACAACAATAAAGTGTACAAAAAAAGTGCTGTTGCAGAGTTCAGGAATCCTGCATGAATAATTTAATTCATAATTGTCGCTACACTGTTTAAACTGCTGTATATTCAAACTATGATTATTTAATTTTTCTGCGAGACACGGGATATATTTTAAAAAATCATGAACATGGCAGCATTACTAGCTTCTCAAATACCAATTTTAGCATCATTCCCTTTCTTAAAACTTGAGATACACGTTTTTGTGCATTGAACAGTTTAGATACAGACACTTAAAATGGCAATGCAAAAGATGAATGGAAAATTTATCATATTTTTTAACTTAAAAGAAATGAGGGTACTGATTTGTTAACTTTATTTAAGATAATTTTTTATGGGCATCTAGCTTTTACTACCTGGGCAGGTAAATAATTTCTTCACATGCCCAGTTGGGCATGTAACTTGCTTTTTGGTGTTGGAAAAATGGTGAGTTTTCAATACCTCTCAAACTTAGCACCTTTTGTACCATTCAGTATTTCATGACTTTGAAACATATATCATTAGGCTGTTCTCTGAGATTTTGGGGTTAGCTCCTCAAGAAAGATAGTCTGCCATTTTTTTATTTTTTTATTATAAGATTTTTATGACTCGAACTTGTAACAAACAAGTGCATGATAAAAATTTAGCATTTTATAGGCATGGTGTTGTTACAGGTAATGTGTAAAAAAAATTTCTAAGCATTTTTTTTGACAAAATTGCTATCACAACATGAAGTGTTGATTATGGATGTATAAATTGGGCTCAAAGGAGCATATATGAATGTTGCATTACTGAGTTTAGTCACCATAGTAAAACAAAGAATGCTACATTTAAATATATTATCCAGTTTATTCAGTACAAAATAACCCCAGTTTTCTAAAAGTAGTTAACATTATGTTTGAAGCATTCCATCTGAAATCAATCAATAAAATAAAATAATGAAGTGACACCCAGGATTCCAGGTGTCTGTCAGATTTTTTTTTTTTGGATTGGAGGTTTAACGACCACCGTGAGCAACTCAATGGGCTATAAGCAGTCGCCCGTCCCTAATTTAGGGTCACTGGTTCCAGGGAAGGGAGAGAGCCAGTGCCGTAAGACAAACAACATCCATGCCTCACCGGGATTCGAACCCGGACCCCGTTGGGACGAATGATCAGAGGCCATCGCTTAGACCACTGCCCCACCGGGGCGGCGTCTGTCAGAGTAACTAAAGCTGTTGTTATATGGAAAGAAATCCTATATTGTAGCCCTGATGAATTATCTCCAGTGACTTGTTCAATAAATTATGATCACAGTTTTTTAAACAAACCATTTGCAGAACAATTATAGCTTAGAGGCAGAAACTGCATCTTTTTTACTTCAGAAGTGCACATACAGAGGCATAGTAATAAGGGGTAGAGAGGGACACATGCCTTCCAGGTGCTGCTAGCTCATGGGGGCCGTTGAAAACATGAATTTATTTTAGCAATTTGGAAAGCAACTTTTTGTTGTAGTTGAATGTTTGCCACCATTTAATTTGTTGAGTCTGCCAGAGAAATAGGTCCTGTCAGTTCATTTTGACTTGAATATCAGCATTTCACATATTTCTTGATGTTAGCTAACATCATGTTTCCTTTTCTCTGTTGTATCCGTGCCATAGATTTGGTCAGTTGTTTGAAGTACATTATACCAGAGTGTCTACAAGGTCATGAAAGTGACAAAAAAGTTATGACTTGGTAAAGAGGTAATGAAAGTCATAAATTTGCTGCTGAAGATCACTTAAATTTTAATTTTAAAGAATGGATGAAGGGGCAGGGGGGGGGGGTTGCCATGTTATTAATGAGAGTGAAATTTCACTTTTTGTGCTAGATGTCATGAGCAAAAACAATCAATCAAGTGAATATTGGGTTTGGTGCCAAAGCTGCAAAGAAGTTTGATGTGATTAAATTCAGACGAGAATGCAGGGTTTTTTTATTAATATTTTATTTTGGATTTTTTAGTCCAATTAGTTTTTAATTATAGTTAAAACTAATTGGACTGAAATCTCCAATACACGAGCCTATAGTGAAAGGTGCATTATCTTTTTTACCAGATGTGAAACTTTACATGTTGTAGCATTCAGAATAGTCATATTCAGTAAAGAAGACATCTAATTTAACTTCAGTAATAAGAGAAATAAACAGAAGCATCCACAGAATTAAAAATATTTCTTTTATTTCATGTTTGAATCAGTTTTCTTTCCTGCAATATCTATCTGTTTTTGTATTACTTAAGCTTCTGCTAGTAGCATTTATTTTTCTTTCCTTTACCCGCAACCTTTTCATTGTATCGAAGGATATGTTATTTTTCTTCTCATCTGATCTGCCTTTTTTTTTTCTTTTCTTCAGTGCTCCTTGATGTTTGGGTGATGCTCATCTTAATGCCATTATCATGCCTTTTATAACCATTAAATTTGTACTTCTCCAGATAAAAAAACACAAATGTGTGTACAATGCTGTGAAAATAATGAACTGTCAGTCATCAAATAGAAATGAATGGAGCTGCACAAAAGTGGGTAGGTACTTCGTCAAGCTAATTTATGATCTGACATTGCTAATATAAAGCAATGTCAGATCATAAATGCAATACCTAGCAAGCATCAGTGTTCTGTTGTCCAGACAACAGCTTCCCCACCCTATATAATTGCAGAGAATTTGCACCTCATGGTGTCCTTTTTTTTTTTTTTTTTTGTCCAATTTGAAGAGGCAGCTGAAGGGAAAACATTTTCGTTGAAGTTGTGGAGACAGTGGAGGTTACCCTAAAATAGTGTTTCTTAAATTATGTGTTCAATAGATATATACAGTAATTAGCTATTTTATGGTAGTTATGAAAAATAATATACATGTGCTATTTGGATATCAACCTCTGGTGGGCTGTGAAGAGAACAAGCAATGAAAAAATATTTTATTTTATAGAAAACATACAGGTGGAGGCTACTTCTCTACATAGTCTCTTCTTTAATTGAGACGCTTATTGTATCGGGGTATGAGCTTTTGTATCCCTGCATCAAACAAGGTTGCCGCCTGGGAACTCGGCCATGATGGAACATCATTCTTCAACTCCTCATTGTCATTGAAGCGCTTCGGTCCCAACCAGGTTTTCATGTGGGTGAGGAGGTGATAATCACTTGGTGCCAGGTATGGGCATTACAGAGGGTGATCAAACACCTCCTACCCAAACTGCTGAAGCAGCGCTTGTGTGCATGCAGCCATGTGTGGCTGCACATTGTTGTGGAAGAGCACGGTGCCTGATGTGACCATTCCTCTCCTTTTATTCTGAATTGCCCTGCACAATTTTCTTAGTGTTACACAGTACCTCCCTGCCATTATTGAGGTTCCTGGTTCCATGAAGTCAGTCAGAAGCACTCTTTTCCAATTCCAGAAAATGGTTGCCATCAGTTGTTTCTGTGAGAATGTTTGTTTGCCCTTTTGGGGCTTGTTTGGTGAATGTGTGTGCATCCACTGCTTTGACAGCTCTTTAGATTTGACATTCATAAACTGAACCCACATTTCATCACCCGTCGTGATGTGGTCAAGAAATGCATCCCCAACTTCACTGTAATGCTGTAAGAATGTCAAAGTTCATCCCATTCTCTTCATTTTATTCACCTTGGTAAACATTTTTTGGCACCCATCTGGCACAGAACTTATGGTATCCTAGCCTACCTATAATGATCTTGTACAGCACAATTCTGGAAATTTGGGAAAAATCACATGACAACTCTGATATTGTGAAGCAACGTCCTCACGCATTTTTAGTCAACACTTTGAACAAGTTCATCAGTCACCATGGATCACTGACCTTGACTCCATCATGCACGTCTATTCGCCCATCTCTAAATTTTCTTCACCACTCTCTCGCACATCCTTCACTCATAAAGTTCGGACCGTACACTCTGCTCATTCTCCAGTAAATTTCTGCAGCACTTTTCCTTTCAGCATGAAAAAAAAAAAAAGAGGATGACAACGCAAATTTCACAGCTGGCGGGAGCATCAATTGTAGCACACGTTTACTCGTCCTTACAACACTAAGAACTAATGCCAGATGACTGATCGTGTGGAGAGGGGCAAGCATCATGTGATGCTACTGTGCTTACATCCTGTGATACATTGCAACAAAGATTGAAATCTGAATAGCCCTCATATATATATATGTCATCAATCATTATACTGCTGGATGAAGGTCTTCCCAAGTCCCTTACAACTTTCTATCTTGAGCCAGTCTCTTCCAAGTTACCCCAGCATGCCTTCAAATTCCATCCACACATCTCCCACATAGTTGTTTTCTGTGTCTTTTCCTTTCTCTTGCAGTCAAGTCTAGTATTTCAGTTGTCCAACAGTGTTCAGTTCTTCTAGCAATATTTGAAGCCCATTGCCATTTCAGGGGTTTTACCTTGATCATAATATTATCAACTCTTGTTGTTTTCTTGTTCCGTGAGTTCCTTTTCCTATCTTTCCAAGGTATACTAAGCATACACCTTTCCATGCTTCTTTCAGTACTTTGCAGCCTCTGAATGTCCCTTTTTTTTTTAAAGGTCCATGTCTCTGATCCATAAATAAAAACTGGAAGGATGCATAGATTAAACACTATTCTTTTAGGACATAATGGTAAATTGCTCTTGAAAATGCACTGTTTATTTTAAATATTCTCCAACCACACAAACTCGCACACAAAAAGATATAACACAGTCGAACTTCTATATAACGAAGTTGCAAGATCAGTCAAAAATATTCGCTAAATAGAAAATTCGCTGTATAGAAACTACACTTATCTTTTATTTTGATACTCAGAAAGAAAGCTAAAATTCTATCTTATTGTTAATTAAAAAGAAAAAAAAATCAATTTTCACTTAAGTGCTTGCCAGGTCAGCATAGATATAAAACAAAAAGGTTTTAGTTTGTTTAGGCCGAGAAGTAGTCTGTAATTTTCTGCTGAATATTATTATTTAAGTTTAAAAAAAAAAAGTAAGTTCATAGAAAGTCTCAGTCCTGGAACCCACGTCAAATGGTTTCAGATACCTTCATCTTTTCACAGGACACTCACTTTCATTTTCCTCATCCTCTTCATCTTCTATGATTCCATGACTTCATCGCACGCTTTCGAGAATATCTTCATCATTTGTTTGGTCAGCTAAAGGTGCTTCTTCATCAACTGAAAGAAAAGCATCAAGAACATGTTCACCTCCAATATTTCCATGCTGTCTTAGTTGTTGCCAGCATTTCTTCAATTCCTCCAATGGCAAATCTCTTCCGGATCAGCATCCTGATCTGATACGAAAGCGTTACGAAATCCAGCTTTGGAAAAGCAGTTATGGATGGTAGTCTGTTACGTCATGCTGCCATGCAAATGCATAATCATAGAACCACAACTTTATCAGCTGGTTGATTATTTTCAATGGCCACAATCATTTTATTCAATATTCTTTTCCAGTAATGAAATTTTAGGTTTATGATGACACCCTGATCTATTTGCTGTAATTTTGAGGTCGTGTTCGGTGGAAAAAAGAGAAGTTACTGCCTATGGGTGGGCAGGACAGTTGTCGATAACCAGAGCTATTTTACGATGTTGCTTAGCCATGTACTTGTCAAATTTTATAACCTATTCTTGAAAAAAATTTTCAGTCACCCATGATTTTTTATTGTGATCATACTAAACTTCTAAAGATTGCGTTCCTTTGAAACATCTTGGATTTTTTCTTTTGCCTGTTACTAATAGCTTCAGCTTTTCTTCTCCCGTCATGTTTGCAGCGATCATCACTGTTATTCTTTCTTTACTATGCCCCCCCCCCCAATTTTTCCTTTTTGAATGTTAAGGTTTTGCTCAGAAGGCACTAAAAAATAAAGCAGTTTCATCCGCATTAAAAATGTCCTTAGGATCGTAGTCCTCCAGTAGCTGTTTGAGAACTGTTTCTTTCCACTGCGCACAGTTTTCATCACCGATGGCTGCACTTTCCCCCAATATAACCTTTTAGACGATTCCATGCCTGTTCTTGAATTTATCAAGCCATCCAGTACTTGCCTGAAATTCTGTATACCCGAGGGATTTCACATACTCAAGGGCTTTTTCTTGAATTAATGGTCCGGAGATAGGCATGCTCTTTCCATGAACCATTTGAACCCATTTATACATAGCTTCATCAACTTTATCACACACACACATACTTTTGCCCGTTTTCTGCTGGAGCTAGCAGTACCTTCATTTTGTTTCAAAATTATCTCGCGATTTTTCAAAATTGTCGACAAACTGTTCGCCGGGATACCAAATTTTAAAGCATATATATTTTTAAAAAACCTTTGTCAACTTCTTCTAACACTCTTACTTTCTCGCTGATGCTCAAACATTTTCTTGTAGACATTTTTTCCTAAACTGGTCGACTACAACACAGAAAGAAATTTGCCCTTTAGTGCGTCAGTTTGACATGGTTAGGTGGCACACTGGTGATAAGCCTAAGGTTATTCTTGAAAGTTTGATAGAAATTAATCCAGTAGATCAGAAGGTTAAGCTGCTGACATTTCGGCTACAACCCCCAATAAGTGAACTAAGGGAGTGTCCACTGTGAGGTCACCTTGCTTCTGTGGAATCGGAAATCTTTTAAGAAAGGGGGGGGGCTGTCCCAGTAGGGAGGCACTACTTATTTCCCCTACTGGGAAAACTCTTCTTGCTGCCCTTTCCTCTGCTAAGAAATTTTGTAATCCTCCTTCAGCAGGTGTCTCATCATGTCTCACCGTTTGACAATGCTACTGTATGTGCGGGGGATAAGATGGGGGTGGCGGCTGCAAACCTTTTTTTCTGCCCTCAGACACCACACGTAGCGTGAATTCCACTGGGAATAAACGGTGAAAGTTCGTGGAGCGGAGAAACCAAGGAGGGAGGCTGTTGTTTGTGAATCCCAGGATAAACCACTTCTGAAAAAAAAAAAAACTAAGTAGTAATTGGCTTTGTTAAATGGAAGTTATTTTGCATGCAAAATACCACAAAAATTCCAAGTTCCCGACGAAAAATCGCTAAATGGAGAAATTCCCTGTGTAGAAGTTCATTATATGGAAGTTCGACTGACACACTTCAAAAGGATTCTATAACAACAATAGATACCTATGACTTCCAAAGCCTGTTTACTAGTGAGGACTTGCATAAAATTGAGGACTTGCATAAAATTGAGGACTTACATAAAATATGTGAAGAGCTCTTTCAGGAGTTCAAGGAGGTAATCAATATGAAGTATGAAGACTGCCAATTTATTCAAACACTGTGTCTTGATAACAACTTTGTGCGCATGGGAGAGGGGATTTTTCGTCAAACATCAGGTATCCCCATGGGCTCCAAGTACTCGAGTGTTTTGGCAAACCTATATTTATATCAATATGAAAGAAAGGCCGCTTTGTATTTTGACACCAACCCTGGTAAGATATTTCGCTATGTTGACAATGTCATAGTTTTTGGACACGAAGACTTTGAAGAACTAGCATTTAAAATATATTTTTTGGACATAGAAATAGATAGTCAGCAAGGTGGCTTATTAACTACAGTTTTTGATAAAAACAACACATTCTTTTGTCATAAATTTCTACATTAACTGGAATTCAAATATTTCTACATCAATATATCAAAATGTTATCATTTCACAGTTCCACAGGATTACGGATATTTGCAATAATTCAAATATGCTGACCGTTGAATTGAGGAATCTTTAGAGAAGACACTGCAAGAATGAACTACCAATTAGGTTTATTACAAGATTATTCAAGCAGCTACTCACCGATTCCAGGTCCAAGAATTTCTTCGAAACTCTTCAACAATTACACTTTTCAGACATCATTAATATAAGCACTACAAATTTAATAACTTAGGTTGCTAAATGCCACTTGGTGGGCTGCTTGTGGCTAATTATTTACTAATCTACTTTATAGGTTT
Organism: Macrothele yani; assembly: GCA_039090855.1. Taxonomy (NCBI): domain Eukaryota; kingdom Metazoa; phylum Arthropoda; class Arachnida; order Araneae; family Macrothelidae; genus Macrothele; species Macrothele yani. The sequence continues at coordinate 13,253,174 of CM076996.1, forward strand.
GTTACACTTATTTGCATACTGTTACGGATTTCCACTCATGATACGGACCATGTGATCGGGTTTTTTTGTTTTTTTTTTCTTTTCACTTTCTGTCAAATGGTTTTTGTATACAAGTCTGTATTTCTGGTGATTTAATACACTGAAGAGCAATTGAATTAGAGACTGCTGGCTTTATGCAAATGTGGCGCTGTGGGCAGCCTTGTAAACGGAAACGACATGACGTATGCAGCGATTCGACAATATAAGGAGTGATGCGACGGGAATCAGTAAAAGTCATACGCAGTATGGGTAAGGCGAAGGATCTAAGCGCATTTGATCGTGGGCAAATTGTCAGGGCCCGAAGAATGGGTCACTCCATCTCCGAAGTCGTGCAGGTACTGGGATTTTCATGTGCCACTGTCACGGGTGCACCGTGAGTACATCGAATCCGGTAAAACCATCCCTGCAAGGGCCAACAGCGTGTGGATGAGTGGGGTCATCGTCGGCTAGCTCGCATTGTAACAGCGGATAGACGGGCCACAGTGCAAGAAATCACTCAGCAATTTAACCCTGGTGCGCAAAAACGTGTAAGCAGCCACACCATCCAGAACCATCTGCTCACTATGGGGTACAGAAGCCATTGTCCCACGAGGGTACCACTGCTGACCGCACATCACAGGGTGCAAAGATTAGCATGGGTGCGGGAACATCGCCACTGGACCCTAGACATGTGGGAAAATGTTGCCTGGACTGATGAGTCGAGATTCACGGTACATGCAGATGGCAGGATACGAGTACGGTGCAAACCACATGAAGCAATGGATCCTTCTTGCAAGCAGGGTACTCTTCAAGCTGGTGGGGGTGGTATTCTCGTCTGGGGACTGTTTACATGGACTGAAATGGAACCTCTGGTACGTGTGACATCGTCCCTCACAGGTCAAAGTTACAGGGATATCCTGGATGACCATTTGCTCTCGTTTCTGCGTCTCCAACATCCCACTGGGGACTTCATCCTGCAACAAGACAATGCACCGTGCCATCGCTCCCAAATTGTATCCGAATGATTGGATGAACATTCCACCGACGTGACCTCGCTTTCTTGGCCAGCTAGGTCACCTGACATCAATCCCATCGAGCACATCTAAGATGCCATCGAGAGAGATGTTCGAGGCTCTGACTCCCTCCATCAAATCTTTGTGAACCGTGGGAGCTTGTTCAGGGGTCGTGGATCCGTGTGGCTTCCTAACGCTTCCGGTGTCTTGTCTAGTCCATGCCGAGACGAATCGCCGCCGTCATCAGGACGAAAGGTGGTGCAACACGTTACTAGACAGGTATCTCTAATTCAATTGCTCTTTGGTGTAGATTGGTCTTTGTCTGCTGTCTCCCATGGCCTCGGGAGCACCTTGGCGGGTCTTGGGTTATTTCGGCTTTTGCTGAGTTTCGAAAGGTATCCATGATTCGGTGTTCCCCTGATGAGATCGGCTTAAGAGATTTGTTCTTGTTATAATGCTTTTTTGAGTCTCTTTTTATCAATACTTTTTTTTTTTTTTTTTTTTTTTTGAAATTGTGGTTTGTAGTGGTATGTTTTTATCGATAGTATTCTGTGATTTATTCCGGATTGCTGCTTTACCGCTTCTGTGCGAATTCTACGTTTGTACATTTATATCGTAACTAGTTCAGCTTGCATCAGTTTTATTAATATATATATATATATTGCTTGGGGATACATTGTTTGAAATAGTTTAAGAAATACTGTCCCAAAAGCTGTGTGTCACATGTAAAGACTTCTCCTTTGTGCTTGAAGTAAAATAAAGGGAAGAAAAAAGGAATGTTAGTACAACTGCATTGTAGTAAATGAAGACTACTTTCAAAGGGCCATCAAGAAATTATAGAAATGCTCAGTAACTTATATTAAAATATAAGTTACTGACCATTTCTATTATGACGATTTGCACCAACCTCTTATTTTTTTTTAAATACTTTAATTTTAATGGTTCTGTAAATTATTTTTTTAGAATCACACAAGTGACAGACAAAAAAAGAAAAATTGCTGGTCTAAGTTACCACATAGTTGTTTTGAGGGCTATATTTCATACACATTTTAAACTTAAACTTAACTATTTTTTAAGTAAAATGGTTAAAAAATAGTTAAGTTTAAAATGTGTATGAAATATAGCCCTCAAAACAACCATGTGGTAACTTAGACCAGCAATTTTTCTTTTTTTGTCTGTCACTTGTGTGATTCTAAAAAATAATTTACAGAACCATTAAAATTAAAGTATTTAAAAAAAATAAGAGGTTGGTGCAAGTCGTCATAATAGAAATGCTCAGTAACTTATATTTTAATTTCAATGGTCCTGTAAGTAAAACATAAACATTCAAAGTTTCAAACTAGTGACATGCAAAAAAAAAAAAAAAAAAAAAAAAAAAAAAACTGAAATGACAACATAATGTTTTGAAGCCTGCTTTTCATATGTATTGTAAAACCAAATTGTAAGTATTCTTTGTAAATCATTTGAAATTTATAGGTATTAGTACTAAAATAATGAAAAATATCAAAGGTTACTAAAAAGATGTTGCTTTGGTAAATGTTATTAATAGGGCACAGATATCTATGACATGTCATATTTTATCCTAGAAAGTCATATTTTGATCTTTTGAAAAAGTTAGGTCATATTTTTCACTAATTTCGTAATAAGCGACATATTTGGTCATATTTTAGCCAATCGTTGGCTAAGCGAATGCGAAATGACGTCATAAGGACTCCACGACTCGTAACAGAAGCATTTCGAACAGCCTGACTTTCCCGTGGGAAAATTTTCCTGAATATTGTTTTACTTAGCCTTGTTTGGATTATTATTATTGCCATCTTGCCAACCAATGAAACGAGCCTAGCGCGTTGGTGTCTTCACGAGAGCTTGTAAACCAGAGCTTAATTCCCTTTTATTTTTGGTTTACTGTACCCAAGCTAAAAGTAAAACTCCCGTCTCAACTTGAGTTTGATCTCAACATGTCTAAAAGCTGGTGTTTGATGAGCGTGAAATTACGGTGTTTTGTTCAAGAGTTTGGGGAGCGGATTTTCAGTAGCGATGGTGATATTTTCTTTTGTAAATTGTGTGAAGTCAGGGTATCAGATCAAAAGCGTTTTAATGTTCAACAGCACTGTGCTACCGCGAAACATCAGAGGTGTTTAGCAAGATTTTCCTCCGCTGAGAACTGCCAGCGTCTTTTTTTCGAGACATATTCTTCAACTGCAGGTTCATCAAATACACTGTCAGAATATTGTAAGGACCTCTGTAAAATGATATTTACTTTGAATATTCCCTTAAGTAAATTAAGTAGTGGTTGTGTCAGAGATTTTTTGGAGAAGTACACCAGTCATCCGATTCCAAATGAATCAACTCTTAGGAAAAACTATATCTTCGCCTGCTATAAAGATGGTTTAGTTAAGACTAGATCTGCTGTTACCAACTGTAAGATAATTGTTTCAATAGATGAAACAAGTGATGTAGATGGAAGATACATAGATAATGTTATTAACGGCACTCTGAAATGTGACAAGCCAGATGAAGTATTTCTTCTAACGTGCGAAAATCTGCAAAAAGTAAACAATTCCACTATTGCTATACTCTTCGACGATTCACTGAAATTACTCAGGCCAGATTGTGTACAAAGAGAAAACATCCTCTTGTTTTTAACAGATGCCGCTCTATACATGACTAAGGCAGCAAAGGGACTTAAACTACTTTATCCGAAAACGGTCCATATGACATGCCTTGCATATGGTTTACACAGAGTGGCCGTAGAGATTCAAAGCAACCATCATGATGTAGATAAGTTAATTTCAAAGGGTAAAAATATCTTCATAGAAGCTCCGCTTCGCGTGCAGAAATTTAAAAAAATTGCCCCTACTTTGGCACTTCCTCCCCAACCTGTCCTAACGCGATGTGGGATCTGGCTGGATGCGGCTTTGTATTATTGCACAAATTATGGTTCTTTAGACAGGACAGTTAAAGAATTTGACTGTTGTGATTTTTCTTCCATCAAAAGTGCGCAAATTTTTTTTCTGATACCTTGGCTGGAAACTTGGCATATACACTATCTACCAACAAGTAATTGGACACCTGTGATAGCAAAGGAAAACAAAGTTTATTCACCTTCAATAGTTGGTGGAGCCTCCACGAGCGGCGATTATAGCTGCGACCCTCCGGGGCATACTCTCAACCAGGCATTGTACGACGGCTAGCGGTATTTTCTTCCACTCGGCTTGGAGAATACAGGTCAGTTCCTTCACCGATTTCGGACGGTGAAGGCACCCCTTAAATCGACGCTCCTTCTCAAACCAGAGATGCTCGATAGGGTTAAGGTCCATTCGATTAACCCCATTGTCACCATACCAAGCCATGGTGGACCTCGCAACATGACAGGTGGTATTGTCATCCTGAAAGTAGCATGGGTCTACCCCGTAAAACTGCCACAGCGTAGGAAGCGCATGGTCATCCAAAATGGTGCAGTAGGTCTCGGCGTTGAGTCTACCAGGAATTGCGACCAAGGGTCTCGTGCCATACCAGGAGAAACACCCCCATAGCATAATTCCACCGCTGCCGAGCTTCACAGTTGGCACACTACATTCCGGCAGGAAGCGTTCTCCAGGCAGACGCCAAACCCAGACCCTGCCATCCGAACGGTAGAGGGTGAACCTTGATTCGTCGCTCCAGAGAACCTGTTTCCACTATTCAACGGTCCACTGTCGACGTTCTTTGCACCACGTTAGCCGAGCAGCACTATTGGACTTAATGATCAAAAGCTTGTGGGCGGCAGCACGTCCATGATAACCAAGCAGAGGGCTTCCTTACGGATGGCATTCATCGGAAGAACACTCCCGGATGCCTGTTGAATCTCCTCGCGGATGTGGCCCATTGATTTAGTGCGGTTCTTCCGAATTTCTCTGGCCAGCGCCCGTCGGTCTCCAACTCCCAGTTTTGTGGGTCTGCCGGGTCGGGGCACATTCCGACAGTCACCTCTCATCTTCCACTTGCCAATCACGTAGGCCACTGTCGATTTTGGGTACTTCAACTCGCTGGATATGTCACGTATGGATCGGCCATTTCTGTGATATCCGGCGATTACACTTTTCTCGAAATTGGAGAGCTCCGAACTACGTGGCATCTTGCATGCGACTGGTTGCGTTGTTGTTTCCCAAACGATATTTAATGGCGGCGGCTGTGACATGTATCAGGACCGCAGATATCGTTGATTGCAGGAGTGTCCAATTACTTGTTGGTAGATAGTATATATAAAATGTAACTTCAGTGGAATATCTAGTGCAATCACTCGCCTTGAAACTGTAGGAATGGAACTTAGTGATGAACTAGAAATTGTGAAACAAACTGGGTGATTTAAAGCAAGCAAAGCTGAAAGTATAGGTGAAAAAGTGACAAACTGCAAAGAGTGTTACAATCTAATCCAGATTATTCAACACTTCGTAAAATAAGTGACATTCTTTGTGGAAGTAAAGCAAAATTTGATGACTTCAAGCCAGAATTTTCTCTAGATAAGTTGGCGTTATTCAAATTTGCCCCTGTAACCTCTTATGATGTCGAGCGGAGTTTCTCTAGGTACAAGAACATACTGACGAGCATTAGAAGGAGTTTTGAGTTTGATAACCTGAAGATGCTCGTAATCATCCAGTGCAATTCTATGATCGACGATTTTACTCTCAAAATGTTAATTTGATTCCTTCAACTCTAGCACTTTTGCACTGATTAGTGCTAATTGTTTAATTAAATAGAAGTCATCAAGTTCTAAGTATGTAGAAGTGATGAAGAATAAATCTTTTAGTTAATAACTATAATCTATATGTGTATAAGCCTTGAGTTTTAAAAATTGTATAATTTCATAAAATTTATGGTCATATTTTCGGTTTAATTGGTCATATTTAAACAACTTTAAGGTCATACATGCTTGCATATTTTTGACATTTTTAGGTCATAAAAATCCGCACCCTAGTTATTAATCATAAAAGACAAGAGTACAAGCAGGAGTGTCTATGTGTGGTTGTTAAAAACATGTTTCTCAACTAGTCTTTTGGAGGGGTACTTCTTTTTTAAGTGATTTTTCCTTTATTATACACTGACGGAAAAAAAAAATTCCAACACCAAGAAGGGGTTGTGTTAGATAAACGACAGTTGGTACGCGGTGAGAGTACATCTGTAAGATGACGTCTATGCAAATTTCGCGCTCGGCGCATACGTGTGGCACTAGTAGAGCCCCTCGGAACATGCAAAGCAGGTTTGCTGTAAATACACGCTGTAACGTTCGTGAGCGTTAGTTATCATTGAGATTCGACGTAGTGTGTTGATGTTAGTCAAGAATGCCTTTAAGAAGACGAAGAAGCCATTATCAACAGCTCACGGAGTTTGAACGAGGTCGTGTAATAGGGCTACGAGAAGGTGGATTTTCTTTCCGCAATATTGCAGAACAACTTGGCAGAAATGTAGCCACTGTGCATGATTGTTGGCAGCGGTGGTCAAGGGAAGGTACTGCCTCAAGAAGACCCCGCTTCGGCCGGCCACGCGGCACTACTGAGAGGGAAGACCGCCGTGTACGGCGTATGGCCGTGGCGCATCGTACCGCGTCTGTGGCAGCAATTCGAGCTGATGTTGCCACCACAGTGACACAAAAAACTGTTACAAATCTGTTACTTGAAGGACAGCTTCGAGCCAGACGCCCTGTAGCATGCATTCCACTTACTCCAAACCACTGCCGTTTGCAACGTCAGTGGTGTCAAGCTAGAGCTCATTGGAGGACGAAGTGGAGATCTGTTGTGTTTTCTGATGAAAGCAGGTTCTGCCTGGGTGCCAGTGATGGCCGTGTGTTGGTTAGAAGGAGTCCAGGTGAGCGCCTGCAGCCAACCTGTCTGCGGCCGAGACACACTGGACCTACACCTGTAGTTATGGTCTGGGGAGCAATTTCCTATGACAGCAGGAGCACTCTCGTGGCTATCCCATGCACCCTGACGGCACAGTTGTACGTCGGTCTGGTGATTCAACCTGTTGTGCTGCCATTCATGAACAGCATTCCAGGGGTGTTTTCCAACAGGATAACGCTCGCCCGCGTGCCGCTGTTGTAACCCAACATGCTCTACAGAGTGTCGACATGTTGCCTGCTAGAACACCAGATCTTTCATCAATCGAGCACGTATAGAACATCATTGGACGACAACTCCAGCGTCACCCCTAACCAGCATTAACCGTCCCTGTATTGACCGACCAAGTGCAACAGGCATGGAACTCCATCCCACAAACTGACATTCAGCACCTGTACAACACAATGCATGAACGTTTGCGTGCTTGCATTCAACATTCTGGCGGTTACACCGGTTATTAATGTAGCAGCATTTCACATTTAAAATGGCTCTTCTCGCGCTTACGATAAGCTGTGATCTTGAAACCTTAATCGATTAAATATGTTACCTATACAAATGTATTGCCGCCATTTCATTCCTCTACAACTATGTTTTTGCGGTGTTGGGATTTTTTTTTCCTTCAGTGTATGAGATTAAAATCACTAATAAAATTTTGATCAGTTTACAGTTTTTTTTGTTGTTGTAATATTTCCAAATACGAGGGCAGATCAAAAAGTTAGTTACACTGTTGAATAAAAGAAACAAATAAAGAGATATACTCAGGGGATTTATGTTAGTTTAAAGGTACAAGATTTATTCATTTTGCAACATAGTCAGCTAAGGACTGTAAACATTTATCAGAACATGTGATTAACTTTTCCATACCTGTACAGAAAAAGTCTCCTTGAGTTTAGTGCAACCAGTTAAGTACCACAGTTTTCACAGCCTCATCGGTTTGGAATCATTGTCTACTAATGTCCTGTTTCATTTAACTGAACAAATGGTAGTCGCACGAGGATAAGTCGGGGCTGTACGATGGACGTTGCCACACCTCCTACTTGAATGACTGCAGCAGTTCCTTTGTTTTCCGTGATGTGTGGGGTGTGGTGTTGTCGTGCAGCAGAATGACTCCTTCGCTCAACTTACCCCGGCGTCTGTTCTTAATTGCCTTTTACAAATTTTGTAGCATTTGGCAATATGAGTCAGCATTGATAGTCATCCCTTTTGGCAGAAATTCTGTCTAGACAACACCTTCACAGTCAAAGAAAATAGTCACTATGACCTTTCTCACAGACAGTTGGACTTTGCACTTCTTCCTTGTTGGAGAGGTGACATGCTTAAATTCCATGGATTATCGTTTGGTTTCAGGGGTGAAATAGTGAAACCATGTTTCATCACCTGTGATGTTTTGATGCAAAAAATTGTGACCCTTAGCAGTATACTGTTGCAGAAGAGCCAAAGACAACAGGAACCGTTGGTTTTTGTGCTGGTCGGTGAGTAAACATTTCACCCATCTCGCACAATTTCTGAAATCCCAGCTGCTCGTGAATGATGGAATGCACAGTCCCATACAAAATGTCTAACATGCTGGCAATTTCCTTGATTTTAATACCCCTCTTTTCCCATATCATGTCTTCCATGGCAGCAACATTCTCCAGAGTGCTGGATATTGATGATCTACCTTCGCGGTATTGGTACGTCAAATTTGTGTGACCCTTTTCAAATTGTTGGCATTACTTAACAATGGCCAGGTGAGACATGGCATTTTACCCGTATAGAGCACAGATTTCACGATGGATGTCAGTGCAATTTTGGCACTTAGCCCACAAAATTGAATGGTTCCTCGCACTTCCAATTTGGAGTAAGATTCCAGTCGACATGCTATTATGAATTGCCTCATGCACACGCCTTACACAGTTACTGAAATAAAACACCTCCTATTGGCAGTTCTGACATACTGTCTACTTCGCTTCCAAGCACACACAGTCTGATTGCAATTCCACTCTAGATGGCGCTAAGTGTAACTTACTTTTTGATTCACCTACATATAATTCATCACATATAAGTGCCGTTTAATAACCCCTACAAATTACCCACTGAAGCTTTTGACTGGCAGTTAAGTAGGCACAACTGTTACTCATCAAGTGATTACTAGAAAATTAGAAAAGCATAACTATCAGTTATTGCTAAAGCATGTTCCATATAATGGCATTTTTAACATTTATGGAAATCTTTTCCTACTTTCAAGAAGGTGATGTTTTAGGATCTTAAGCTTTACTGATGGTATAACAAATGCTGATAACTTTATTTCTGTTATGTAATTATTCTTTTCATTATGAAAGCTCTTTGTATACTTGTTCTTTCTGCCTAGTGATGCAAATTTTATTGTAAAAAATGTGGTTACTTCCCATTCTGCACATGCTATTAACGTTACGGAAATCTTTTCCTACTTTCAAGAAGGTGATGTTTCAGGATCTTAAGCTTTACTGATGGTATAGCAAATGCTGATAACTCTATTTCTGTTATGTAATTATTCTTTTCATAATGAAGGCTATTTGTATGCTTGCTCTTTTTATCTAGTGATGCAAATTTTATTGTAAAAAATGTGGTTACTTCCCATTCTGCACATGCTATTTACTGTTTATGTTGTCAAGGTGCAATGATTTTTGTGAACAAATGAAATTTTTCAAACAGTGCCATATTATAAAACTATATTATAAAAAGTTACGTAATTCTTTTTGCATTGTGTTTGTCCTAATATATATATATTTTTTTTTTTTTTTTTTTTTGTTCCCAGTGTCATTGAAAATGCATCACCAAGAAACAGTGGGTAGAGTCTCCTGAAAATCAGTATGTGTATAACATTACACTGAGTAAGCTTTGCATTAGGAACACCCTTCGTTTTATGTATTCAGAGTGATAACTAAGTACCACGTGACAACAACATCATGTGTGACTACTATGAATTGTGCACACCTATCTTATGTATGTAATCAGTAAATGTGTGCCAGTAATAATAGGGAAACGTGACAAGCCAGTTAGACCGCAGCCAGATAGTTGGGGCTGCCAGTTCATGTGCCAATATATCGGAAACAGCAGCATTTGTTGCCTGCTTCCATGCTACTGTATCAAGGGTGTACCAGGACTGGATTAACCATGCATAAACATCCAGCAGAAGGGCTCATATTGGTCAGCCATGCGTGGTTGATCCTAGAGGTGAGTGTCAGGTGTCACAACTAGTATCTCAGCAAGGACGTGCAACAGTCACCTAGGTCACCCACCTGTATAACAGTGGTGCAGTTCGACCTATTTCCATATGCACCATATTCGGTGTACCATGCTTTGCCTAGGGTTCCACAGCCAAAGACCAATGAAGGGTACCCATGATTATGCCCAGTCATTGCAAACAATGCCCCACATGGGCCAAGGAATGTCTGCAATAAACCCTTGACAGATGGAAGTAGGTCATCTGGAGTGATGAGTTCCAATTCCTGCTGCACCATGCTGATGGCTAGGTTCATATATGGCATAGACAGCATGAAGCCCTGTCCTCTGATTGTGCAGTTGGAGTTCAATAAGTCGGTGAAGGTGGGGTTCTGGTCTGGGGAGCTCTTTCCTGACAAACCCTAGGTCTGTTGGTTATCATTCTGCATACTGAATGGTGGGTGCTACAGGGACCCGTTAGCCGAACACCTCCATTCATATCTGCAAGAAGTTTACCTGGACCACAGTGCCATCTTTCAACAGGATAATGCACCATGTCATAGGGCTCATATAACTACTGAGTGGTTGGAGGAATGTGAAAATGAATTTGCCACCACATTGTCTTGACCCCCAAACTCCCTGACTGTTACCCAATTGAACATTTGTGGCATGTGGTAGAATGGGGTGTGAAAACTGCTGATCCTTCTCCATGGAATGAGCGTGAACTGATGGAGCTGCTGCAGCAGACATGGGTCAAGTTACACGTGGAGGATGTTTGACACCTTTGTAAAATCTGTTCCCAGGCATCTGCGAGCCGTGATTGCACAGAAAGGTGGACCAATGCGTTATTAGGTAGGTGTTCCTAATGCAAAGCTAATTCAGTGTATGTTATGCACTCAGTGCTCACTGAATTATGACCACCCCAATGCAAAGTTAGTTACACCTAATATTGGTATAATGATGGGGGGAGTCAGCCTGTATAAACTACAGGAGTGTGTATAAAAGGTTGTTGGTCCACTTAAGAGCAAAGTTACAGATATAATGGGTAAAACCAAGGATTTATCGGAGTTTGCAAAAGGCTAAATTGCGGGTGCACAAAAGTTTGGTGCATCCATTTTGGAAATGGTAACACTTGTGGGTTGCATGAGGGCCTCTGTAGTTAGTGTACCTTGAGCGGTGCAAAAATGGTGTGACATCTTGTACAGGGCAGTTGGCTCACTACAGTTTTGCAGTTGATGTTCTAATACAATGTGGGTCAACCAAAAACCAATATCCTGTGGGACTATGTGTCACATAGACTATAAGAACAGATGCCCTGTATGCAACCCCCTCTTAACAACAGTCCATTAACATAAACAACTCTCCTAGTACTGACAGCATGCAGATTAGATATTAGAAGATTGGAAGCAGGTTTGCTGGTCTGATGAATCATGATATGTAATGCATTCTTCTGATGGTAGATCCATATTTAGTGTCTGCAGCATAAAGCTTTGGATCCCTCATATATGATGTTGACTATCCTGGCTAATGGGAGTGGTTGTATAATATGGGCCATGTATAACTGGCATGAACTCAAACCTCCAGTGCATATGGACAAAAGTATGGTTGCCAGCTACTACTGGAGACCACTTGTGGACCATGTACACCCCCACACAATGTTGTACCTCCACCCAAGGGATGTGTATTCTTCCTGAATGATAATGGCTCATGCTGGAATGGTTCAACAAACACAGTGCTGCTATGGCCCCCAAAGTTCCCTGATCTCAACCCAATTGAACATTTGTGGGATGTTGTGGAACACCAGCTGACACAGTTGGACACACCACCCTGCCCCATACAGAAACTGGGGAATGCAATATAAATATTTTGTTTTGGTTGCAGATTCCCTCACAACTGTATAGACATCTTGCAGAATTGATGCCACACCAAGTGATGTGGGCAAGAAGAGGGCCATGAAGTATTAAGTAGGTGGTTATAATTCTATGAGTACTCAGTGTATGTATGTAGGGGAATATTTGCCGTTTTATGGCAGCACTGATGAAGAAAAGGTGGGAATGCTTTATCTCATGTAAACTACTTATATGACTATGATGGGCAAAACACGTAACAATATTAACAAATAAAGGTAACTTGATCATGCTAGTTACGTTAAATGAAAACTTTTACAAAAAGTTCGTAAGTTGGAAGCTTTCGACCTTATCTTAGGTCTTCATCACGCCAATGGAGGACTAAGATTGTTGCCAGATTCTACATTTGAATTTTTCCTATTTTTGTTGCCAAAACTTAGAGAAACTTAGAGCAAGTGAAACTGCATAAAGCTGGTAACCCCATCAGACCTTTAGTGGAATATTCTTTTTCTCCAGCAGTAAACCTTGAAAAGAGATTGGTCCTCAAATGCAAATCCCTGTCATCCAACCATCCTCATACTGTTGTCTCTACTTCAAATTTCATCCACAAACTTCCTAATTCCTTTTCTCCTAGTGTTAATCTGTATACTCTTGATGTAGAATCTTTGTTTCCCTCTGTACCATATTTTGATTCCTACATGCTCCTCATGAAGAAATTGATTCTTCATTTTGAACCCCCGGTACTCTTATCAAAGATCTTTATGATTGTTTCCACACTATTCATCAACACAGTTGTTTTGTTTTCAACAAAATTGTGTATAGGCAACAATCTGGTCTCCCCATGGGCTCACCTCTTTTCCCTCTGCTTGCAGAAATCTACATGCAACATATTGAAGTTTCCATCATTCCTCAACACCCTTTTCAACCTTCCCTATGGTTAAGATATGTAGACGACATTTTCATTAGCTGGCCACATTCAGAGTCTGAACTACAGACACTGATCAACTCCATTACGGAAAAATTTCCTTCCATTAATCTCACGATATCTAAGGAAGTAAACCACAAAATTGATTTCCTGGATGTATCTATCTGCAGAAACGCTGATCTCTCCATTACTCATTCCGTCTATCGTAAACCTTCTGCGGCCACTAACATCATTCCCTACAATTCTTTCACCCTGCATCTCTACAAGCTTGCAGCATTGAAGTCCTACATCCACAGGGCTCATAGCATTTGCAACAACCAACTCTCTCTTCAAGAAGAACTCTCCAAAATTTCTACAATAGCCCTCTCCCATGGTTTCCCTGCTCTTACAGTCAACTCCCTCATAAAGAAATATGAAAACCATTCGAAAATCGAATGCCTCCTTCCTCATAAGAAAGAAGACCTGAAATTCTGTGGTTCTGTTCCTTACCATCCTTCCTATGCTTATAAGTTACCGATTCTTTTTAGAAGTTTTGGTTACCATCTTGCCATTTAAATCTACCCCAAACATCTTGAAACTTCTACAAAGGGATAGGGTCAAAGTTGAAAGCCTGAACCTCCCAGGAGTTTACTGCATTCCTATCTCTTCTTCTACTGGGGATAACTTGTACATTGGAAGCACATACAGGAGCATTAGCCATAGAATTTTAGAACATAAAAAAAGATGTTTCGAAAGCCAATCCTAATACTGCCTTGTGTATTTTGACAATGGAAGACACGTCTGCAGTTCCCCACTGGAACGAAGCAAAACGAATTGCTTCTTTTGACAATCGTTTTGCCCTCCGTTACCGTGAAAGCCTGGAAATTATTTTCAGCTCAATGACTTGCAATTCCGAATCTCCTCTCTACATTCCGATGATCTGGAGATCAATTCTAAGTTTTGGCAACGAAAATAGGAAAAATTCAAATGTAGAATCTGGCAACAATCTTAGTCCTCCATTGGCGTGATGAAGACCTAAGATAAGGTCGAAAGCTTCCAACTTACGAACTTTTTGTAAAAGTTTTCATTTAACGTAACTAGCGTGATCAAGTTACCTTTATTTGTTAAACTACTTATAGATGGTTAATTTCCATAGTGTCACTATCTAGTGTATGTTGTATAGTATTGATGGTGGCATGAAGTTGATCACCAGCAAAACTTACAAAATTGTGAATAACTCCATTATTTATGAACAGATTTTAATTATTAAGGTCTCATTTTAAAGAGTGGTTATTGCAACTTATTTACTCTGAAGTCTGGTTTCTCAGACATTTCCATAAAAAAAAAAATTCATTTTTACATTATTTAGATTTTCCACAGGAAATAAAACTTACAAAAATTTCATTTGTGTTATTGCAAATTATTTTAAGTTGTGATATTTGATTATACTCTATGACTGAACTTGTGATAATAATTATGCAGCATCTTTTAAAAGGTAACTAATTGTGATCGACATCATAATTTCTGAAAATATCTTCATTGTCAGTCTGTTAAGAGTGGGAAAATCATTATCGCAGAGTTCGTTTCCTCCATACTTATGCATATCTGTGCAGTCTATGTCACTTGGTAAATATTTACATGGTGGACTGCATCTGTTTTTTATGCACACAAACATGTTAGCAACTGTAGGAGAGAATCTAGAGCACATGTCATTTCATGTGGAATGGAAGCTATCTTTCCATCCTCCAAGCTGCATCTACTGTATGTCCAGTTAGGGATGTAACTGCACGCCATGATAGCAGTGAAAGGTGGAATTGCAAGCCATGCTTGGTCATCTTGGTTCCAGATTACAGGGATCGCATTCCTCCTAAAATTCCTAATATTTTGTGACCCTCCTTAAATTCCTAAAATTAGACCTAAAATTTGCTATTCATCCTAAAATTTTCGTAAGCTTATTTTTATTAAAAACACAACCGTTATTAACGCCAATAAATTTACCATTACGGTAAGGTAAAAAGACCTGTTTTTGTAGAAACACAGCCTATATGCTGTGCTGCTGAAGGGAGGGAAAAATGACGCCATCGAGATGCACTTGCTTCGGGGCGGGCGTTCCATTTTTTGCCTTCGAACAGTTTTCGAGAGTAACAAGAGATCTAAGGGAAAAGGGGAGGGGTCATTTTCACCCCTGGTTTGCGCTTTGCAGACGAACTCCGTGGCACGCAGAAGATCGTACTTTATTTTTGTACATGCCTTGTGGAACCTCCTCTTTCTGCTGATGTTTTGTTATTGTAAACCGCAGGTGGGTGGAAGCAAAAAGGAAACATGTGGTCTCCTTCCGTAACCTCCGGTAATGACGATGGGATGGTAGCTGAGTATTATCTTGGCAGGCAGTAGAGCACGTGATCATTGACCTTCGATCATGCGTCGGCGACAGCGACCTTTGATGCGCAATATATCTCGGCTCCGACTCGCTTTGACTGAACTTGCGTGAGATGCGTATGATAGTTTCTGGTTTTACGTCTTTTATGGTGTTCTCTGTGCTGTGTGCAGGTTCAGTTCTCTAGTGGTGACCTGCTTTTTTTTTTTTTTTTTTTTTTTTCCCATATCTTCTGACATCCTCGCAGCCAAATTTCGGGAAGTTGTCTGGTTTTGCAATATTGGAACGTGTTTTTGTACTTCCCTTTCATTTTCTGGTTAGTAATACAAGTGTTTAAGATGCCTAAATCCAAAACGAAATTTCAAGATGCGTGGCTCGCCAAAGAATTGGACGGAGTGAAGTTGAAAGAATGGTGTTCTGCAACTGAAACAATATTTTCTGCTAAGTGTATATTGTGTTCAGAAATTTTCAACATTTCTAATAGTGGCTTTTCACAAGTAAAAGCGCATCATAAAGGAAAAAAACATTTGCAGAAATTTCAAAGTAAATTTCAAAATAAGTCCATCCTGAAAGCCTTTGGAGGACGGGATCTTCAGCCCAAAACAAATATTAGTGAAGTACTGAGTCATGATTTACAGTTGGCTAAAGCCGAAGCATTATGGGCCATGAAAGTTGCTAAGGACAATATGTCTTTTGTTTCATGCACTGAAACAGTTGAACTTTTCAAAGAAATGTTTCCTGATTCTGCTATTGCAGCCAAAATGCAACTTAAAGAAAAAAGTTGCTTATGTGATATCACATGGATTGTCAAAATATTTTGAAGAGGATTTGAAAAAAGACATTGCATCTAGTAGCCCAGGGAAGGTTACTATAGCATTTGATGAAACTACAAATACACAAGTGAAACGGCAGTTGGATGTGTATCTCAGGTACTGGTCTTCAGAAATAAATTCAGTTTCTTGCCGATACCTAACAAGCGTTTTTCTGGGTCATGCAACAGCAGATATTTTGCTAAAAGAAATTCTTGATGTGTTATCATCCTTCAATATTTCGTTGAACAGAATTATTTGTGTATCCATGGACAGCCCAAATGTAAATAAGTGCTTTTTACGCAAATTCAATGAAGTTGTAAAACAAGAAACAGGCCAGAAATCTTTGGAACTAGGTTTTTGCAACCTGCATGTTGTTAGTAATGCATTTAAAATTTTTTTGACAAGCTTAAATATAGATTTTGACGAATTTGCTACTGATATGCATTACTTTTTAAAGAGTAGTGCTGCAAGACGAGAGGATTATAAATCTGTCGAGGATATAACATTGGTCACTGCCAAATTTCTTTTGCGTCATGTCAGCAACAGATGGTTAACCGTTGGTTCTGTAGCCCAGAGGCTCTTGGATCAATGGCTAAATATTACAGAATATTTTTTAAACTTCTTGCCATCTCAAAAAATATTTGAAAAACAACTGCGCAATTCGGCAAGGTATAAAAGAATTCACTGTTTCCTGAAAAATGAGCTTACTCCTTGCTATTTAGCATTAATTTCATTTTCACACCAAAATTTTGAAAAGTTTTCATTATGTTATCAGAGTGAAGAACCAAAAATACACCAGTTATATTTTGATTTAAATACTTTAATGAGGAATGTTATGGCTCAGTTTATCCAAGATGATGTTATAGCAGGGAAATTTGGAGAAGACCTAAAGAATGTAGATTTTGAAAACAAAAATTCATGGAAAAAACTAGGGGAGTTAGAAGTTGGTATGAAGACAAAAAATCTCCTCAGGAATGTTCAGGAGACCAGGCAGAAATTATTTCTCTTAGATGTAAGATCATCACTAATTGCAACCACAAAATATTTAAAGTCAAATTTGCCATTCTGCAATCAAAAGCTAAGAGACATAGAAGTTTTAAAGGTAAAAGAACCAAAGAAAGAGTCAACTCAACTTTCAGTCACTGAAGGACTTTCGGAAATAACCAGAATTTCAAGTGTTTTGCATCTTTCTGAGGAACAAATTGATAGAGTAAGAGAAGAGTGGAAACTTTTAAATTGCGATAAGCCAACTCTAGATGAACTAGTGAAATTTTCAGAGGAAGGGCATATTCCAGTGCGGATTGATCATTACTGGCGTAATATATTTAGTATTAAAGACTCTAGCGGAAAAGAAAAATACTCAAATCTTGCTAAACTCATAAAGTCAATTTTAGTTTTACCTCATGGTAATGCTGATGCAGAAAGGGGATTTTCGGTTAACACTGCTCTGTTAAGGAAGGACAAGGCTAACTTAAAAGACTCAACTATAACATCATTAAGAATAGTTAAAGGGGCCATTAAACACTATGGATGTGTAAGTAAAGTTCCCATAACAAGAAATTTGTTAAATAGTGTTTGTGATTCACATAAATTTTATAAAGAGTATGTTGATAAGCTGAAGGAAGAAGAATCAAAAAAGGTAAAAGAAAGGAAGCAGAAAGAGAGGGAAAATAAGGAAAAGCAGCTAGAGAAAAAAAGAAAAGCTGAGTTTGATGACAAAATAAAAGAAAATGATGCAGAAATAAATAGACTTAAAAACGATAAAGAAGCCTCCCTAGCAATAATTCAAGAGGGAACAGAAAGAATGAGAAAAGCTGTAGAAAAACAAAATACTGTTGAAATAGCAGTTGCCTCTAACTTGATCATACAAGGTTCAGCTGAAATAAAGAAAACTGAAAGTAAATTAGTTGTGGTAGAAGCAGAAAAAGATAGGCTAATCAGGAAAAGGTTAAAACAATAATATGAAAAAAGTAATTCAGTGAACAATTGTACATAGTTCTTGGTTTTCAATTACCTTTTTAGGATATTATAATTTAATGTGAAACCTGAAAACTTTACTGTGAAAATCGTGAATTGCTTCTGGTTCAACAGCATATTAATGTTCAAAGTGAAACTTGAATGTGGTAAATATACTTGAATATGATAATAACACGTGAAAAGATAAGAACTGAACATTAGAAGTAAATCATACTTAAACTTTAGACATTAGACGTTATGCAAAAAATTTGGGTGTTAACTTCGACCATATATACTAATGGACTGCACATTGGCAATAGCTGCATCAAAGCCGCCATGGCTCAAACATTGGGCACGTCATCATCAGACTCCAAATTTCGTGTAAAAATGCTGTTATGATTACTAATTTACGCTGCAGAACTTCAGTGTTTTCGGTGTATTATGTGAATGCGCCTCATATATAATGAAAACTCTTCAGGTAAGTTTACTTATGAGCTATATACATGCATGATCGGGTTGTTTACATTTTGTGATTTATAATGTGATTAACATTTGCGAAGAATTTGGAACATGCATTCCATTTTTTTTTCTTAAGTTACTATATTTTTATATCAATAGCTGCAAGTTTCTGGTTAAGTAATTGAACTTTATCGACTTAGGTATTTAATTCGTTTCTTACCCATGAAAAATCATAGAACTTTCTTTACTATATCGGTCAGAGCAACCATAAGCACAGCAGGTGTAACCCATCTTTTTGACTGTTGTCATGTGATTTTATGTTGGAGCCAGAAATTTTGATGTCATGCGCAGTCTATCAGTATATATGGTTGAAGGGTGTGAAGCAAACTCTTTACAATGTATACAAAGTTGTTTTACTAGATGTATACAAATATACATCTAGTTTTTATTGAAATACACTCCTAAAATTTTCCTAAAATTTTTCTAAAAATTCCTAAAATTCCTACCTAAAATTTTCCAGAAGTATGCTATGATCCCTGAGATTATGACCTTGGTAGTTAACTATTCGTTACAGGCAAGTAAGCACTTCCTATTGGTGGTAACTCTTCCTAGCTTGTCTGTTTCTTAGTAAATATTGACAAGTGCAGCTTTGCAAGTTTTTATTATACTGTTTCTGTTTGGACAGAGTGTCAAATGAATGCTTTCAGTTTATCCAGTATCAGCTCAGGAATTCTTTCTTGTGTTCTTAAGAATTCCTGAACTGAAGTAAGTTCCGAAAGGATGTCTTTTAGTTGTTGTACTGAATGCTTTACAGTGTGAAATTTTACCTTTCCCGGACAAAGTACCTGTGCAATCAGATCCAGACATGGAATGAAATGCAGAAGCCTTCAAGGAGCTATACTGATAGAAATATCTTTGCAATTGAAATGCTTTTTAAAGTAAGCACAATGTAAGATGCTGGGGAGATTTTGGAAACCTTGTATAGGAAGAGTTGAAACATTTGTGCATACATACATACATACATACATACATATCACTAAGCTGTTCTCTGAGATTCAGAGGTTAGCTCTAAAAAGAAATACAAACTACCAGATATTTTTACTTATTGCTGTCGTATCAAACTTCTCCATTTACAGCGATTTTGGCATACAACTCGTGCTTCACTAATATCTATTACACGCCGTACACAAGATCTTTTATACTTCATACTCATAATCTTTTTCTCATGCAGACACTCCTGAATCTGATCCACCCATGTCTTCCTTGGCCTTCCTCTGCCTTTCCTTCCTGCCACTTGGGCTGAAAAGATTTTCTTAGTAAGCATTTCATCACTCATTCTTTCAACATGGCCAAACCACCGAAGCATATTGGTCTCCACCTTGCTAACAACATTTTGCTTCACATCACACAACTGCAATACATCTTCATTTCTCACACGATCATGTTCTGTGCAAATACAGAATTTTGTAGCTCCTCTTTCAGTGGCATTGATAGCATGAAGGATTTGCTTTGTATATGCCTTTTTTTGTGTGCTATGAAAACAGTCCAAAGAACAATGTACGGCTGTCACTACAAAGTCTTTTTTGGTCATTTGTGCTGTTGTATTATATTTTGAAGTAGGTAGGCAGTTAATTCTAATGTGCAAAAGTAGCTTCTTCATAGCAACATTAATTATGTTTGTGCTATCCATGATTTTGTAATGGGCTAGCACAATCTGCCAAAGCCTTTTTTACTTTGCCATACTCTTGAGTTAATGTTCTTTATATGTATGTGTCTAACACTAAGTGTATTTCACTATACTTTTGTACTCCCAGTACTTCTTTTGATTATTTTTTCTTGTGACTGCTTTTGCCAGATCCTTGCATGTCTTGAATGCCTTTTGACTTATTCAAATCATGTAACTCTGCCATGCCATCACCAATTGCAACAGAGAAGATCCTTTCATGTGGAGTACTGGTAATTGCACTTTAGTGATTTGTCTAAAACAAGTATTAGGGGAAATAATGATCGGCCTGCTCTTAACTCTTTAACAGCCACTTTACAAATTTTATTTTATTCTTTGTGCTTGAACACAAATTTAGTTTGTTCTTTTTAAAAGGAACACATAAATTGTTAGCACTAATCTTTGTGTTTTGAACTTTTACAGTTTACTGTAATATCAAGGGCATGGAGGTAACCAGCATATTTTGTAATACTTTCACTAAAAATTGCATTGATTGCAATGTTCGTAAGTTCAGGTCCATTATATGAAAATGGATTTTCAATTTGTTTAAGTTTAGTATGCAATTTGTGTATTGCATTATACTTCCATTTTTCTGCTTTTTGTCATAATGATGTTTGTATGAATGATGCTGCTAGCTCTGGTATGCTGGCCATGCTTGTGATGTCTTTTTAGGTACATAGTCAAGTACTGGTGCTGTTAAGAAGTAACATGCAAGGCTCTTAGGATGTTGTGTTATGCTTACTAAAACCTCCAGTCACCTTGAAAGTTCTGTTTTCATGTTCAAGGGATTCATTGGTTTCAAAAACACAAAATGAAATAGTTTTCCTCACAAATCCAGTTTCTTCCTTCAAACTTTCCCCATTCTGTATGATTGGACTCTTTTAAAGCACTAATTTCTGCAAGATAAGTATGCCATCATCCCAAAATAATTATGTAAACCCAACACAAAGAAGTACCCAATGATTGTTTCCAGAGATGAAATGTATGCAGTCCTGTCACCACTTCATACAGACCTTAATTAATTTCAACAAAGCTTCCACCATGCTATGTATTTCTGCTTCATTTTAAATATCAGGTTAGACTGCATTTGAATATGAAATTCTTTAATTTCTTCAGAGATACTGCATTTCTTAAAAGTTGCTAGGTCTTGAATATTACAGACCTTCTAGCAACTTTTAAGAAATGCATTGATACATTTGGCTTGTAGAGTTCATCAATCTTATTAAAAAATTTTTTACACATGAATGCTTCTTGAATGAAGCTTTTGGTAGGAGTCATACTGTGCAACAAGTGTGTGTGAACTTCTTCAGCACATAGAGTATGTTTATCCATGATCATTTGGTACGAGAACATCCCACATTTCAGGAATACTTGGTCAATCAATAAATGCACCAATTGCATGAAGTAATGCCATGCCATACATTTGCGCAGTTCATCAGGCTGATGGAACAAGTGATTAAACGAAGATACTGCTGAGGCATTATTATTTGCTGCACAGGATGGTAGATACGCAAATCTAATGTCACAACACATTTTGAATCTAGTTTCACAAATATGTTTTGTTAACTTTTCTAGACATTTCAGGAAAGCTCATTGTGAATTGAACAGTCTGTGATCTTGGTGTAGCTGGTATGATTAGAAGAATGCGTATGCATACTACTTGCTTCAGTACTTTTTCCATTGTTGCATTGAAGATAGTCCTGGTTGGAACACATTCAGCAAAAGAACTTGCTTCCTCTGGTTCATTTTGGGAGTCTAACCATTGCATCGTCATCTGTCCTGTTTGTGGTTTCTGTTCTCTCAACATTCAAGGTAGTAGAATTTGTTGGACTTCTAATTATGCATTGACACCATGCCTAGTTTACTTCTTTAAGTGACTTCAAATTCTTAGTTTTGTTGACATCATATTCCTTCAAAACTAATTTCTTGTAGCTTTTGGAGCTTTGGACCATTTACTGGAGATGAAGTCTGTCATGTAACAGGGTAGTTTTTGTAGTGAATGATTCAGCACGATTGCACCATACAGTGTTACGAACTGTGATTCATCTTTGGTACAGACATTCTTGATAACAAGAAATAGTCAGAGGAAAAAAATGATCTGAACATATATAAAAAGTACACTATTAACACTAGTAATGTGATTGCTTATGTTCAATAAATATGGAAATATTTGAAAAACCATTGACTTCAGAAAAAATGGTTGTAATAACCATTTTTATGCCTGAAATATCTTTAAAATGAGACCATAAAATTAAAATCTATTTATCAACTAACAGAGAGAGATTTTACAATTTCATGAATTTTGTTGGTGGCCATCTTGATGACATCATCAATACTACACACCATGTACCGGAGAGTGACACCATGAAAATTGCTCATGTACAGATAGTTTTCTGATGAGATGAAACCATTCTAACTTTGTCCTCATGAAAGCTGCAGTGGAGCATTATTTTCCTACATATGCACCCCCTACTATATGTAAAAATGGTTATGTTCTGAGGAACACTTGGCATCTGATAGGAATAAAGACCAACATACAGTAGTGTGCAAAAGTATTGCATCACCTGCAAAAATTGTGAATTTTTTTAAAGTTTAACACTTTTTTAAACTAATTTTCATAGTTATTTCATCATTTATATGTCAATTAGATGCAAAAATTTATGAAGATTTCAAAACTGTCTTAGTGTTCCTGTAGCTACTTCTGTTTTTAAGATACATTACAAAAAGCATGACCAGGTTGAAATTATTATGAAAAGGATCATTTATCCAATACTTAGGTTTACAGCAATAAATCGTTTTTGTAATTCATAAGGAATGAGATAATGTTTAAATACAGAAATACAATGAAACAAAATTATAAAATGTATCTAATATTTTGTTGCCCAGCCTTTAGCTTTACTTACAGCTTTGTATCTTGCTGGATTACTGTGAACAAAGTTTTGTAAAAGATTGGGTTAAACAACATGATTCAAACTTTGAATTACATCTTCAGTGAGTTAAGTTTTGGTTGTTGGCTTTTTTATTTTTTTATAGTTCATACGACACTTTGAAACACAAATTTTCGATTGGCTTTAAGTCCGGTGACTGTGGTGGCCAGTCAAGGTGCTGAACAGTTTTCGCCTGAAACCACTTTTCCACTACTTTAGCATGGTGACAGGGAGCCTTGTCATCTTGAAAAATAAAATTCCCTGTCATGTAAAGCCTTCTGGATGATGGTAGCATCTTGTTTTCCAATATCCAGGTGTACACTATATTGACAAAAGTCATCGGACATCTAGAAGAGAAACACAGCATTGCATTTATTGACACACATTAGTACAGTGTTGGTCCACCTTTGGCCTTAATGCATGCACTGACCCTTTGAGACAAGCTTCGAGAAGGTTTTGGAACACCGCGATAGGTTTGCGCTTCCATTCAGTACATAATGCTGCCACTAACTGTTGCTTAGTAGTAGGCCTTGGTTCCAAACTTCTTATGCGGCACTCTAATTCATCCCATAGGTGCTCTATGGGATTAAGATCAGGGGCTCTGTGCTAGCCAGTCCATACACGATACAGAATTATCGTCAAACCATGCAGTAACAGTCCTTGCTTTATGGCTCAGTTCCATAGTATTGCCACACAATTGGTAGGGTATAATTGTCCAGAATATTGAGGTAGATGTGCTGGTTAACAGGTTTGTCCACAATAACCAATGGGCCGGAACCATACCATGAAAAACACCCCCACACGAGTACACTGCCAGCACCAAACTTGACCGTAGGAGCAGTACACTGTAATAAATAGCGTTCCCCTGCTACCGCCATACCCACACACGGTCATCAAACTGATTGATAGTGTATCTGGATTCATCAGTCCATAGGACCTGTTTCCGTTGATCTACGGTCCACGCTGAATGTTCTTTACACCATGCTACGTGACGAGTAGCATTCGGAGTGTAGATGAAAAGCTTATGAGCAGCCGCACGACCACACTAACCCATGGAATGAAGTTCTTTGCAAATTGTATGTGTACATACCAAGGTTCCAGCATTTTTACTCACCTGTACACCGAGGTCTTGTAGAGTACTTCGTCGATTAGCTGTAACGACTCTCCCGAGGCTTCGACGTCCTTTATCACTGATTTTCTTTGGTCTGCCTTTATGTTTTGCTGCTTCAGGCACGCCATGTGTCTTGCACTTATTCAGTACATCCAAAACAGTTGACTTGGGTATGTTTAAACGCCTTTCGGTTTCTCTTGTGGACAATCCACTAATATGACACCCAACAATCTTTCCTTTCTCAAAGTCGGTTCTCTCCCGCCATGACATTTTCACTCAACCTCACAGTGTGATGCGATCACGGTCAGCTGCAGGCTTGTTTTTATATCGTTTGCAGCTATACCGCACATCTTAACAATGCAGCGGATCCGTTCATTTGCTTTTGAAGTGGTGTCCAGTGACTTTTGTCAATATAGTGTATTTCTGGGCCTTTACTGTACCATTAACAATATGAGGTTCTCAATGCCATGTGCACACCTGCATCTCCAAACCATGACCTTCACTGAATGCTTAAGAGTAGTCACTAAGCAACTTAGATGGAATTTGTCATGTTTGAATCTCCTTACATAAGTACTACTCTGATTCCCATTAAGGCAAAATTCTGATTTATCACTGAAAATAACATTTTCCCATTGCTTGGTTGTCCATGAGACATGCTGTTTTGCCCACTAAAGTCTATGCTGTCTTTGATTTGCAGTTAACAGTGGTTTACGCCTGCCTTTGCAGCCATGTAAGTCATAGTAAAGCAGCCTTCTCCTAACATTAGATGTACTAACAGTAACATCAGTCACTTCAGACCATTTTTGAAGCAATTCAGGTGAACTGAGCCTCCTGTCTGCCAAGCTTAGCTTTCTGAGCACTCTGTCCTGCTTGGTTGTGGATCTGGGCCTTCCACTGCGACCCATATTTTTAATATCAGCAGTGTCTTTTACTTTCTTCAGTAGCCTAATAACTGTACATTGATTACAGCCCTCTCTTTCAGCAATTTGCCTTGAAGAATATCCCTCTTCATGTAGAACAACTATTTTTAAAAATAAATATCTTCACTCATGGACCTAAATAACATTACGTACCTTATAATCCATAGTTGATATGAAGCACATTGTTGGTGTGTCAATTTATTTTCTTTGTGGACACACTGATGAAAATTTTAGTGGTGAAATGTTTTTAGACTTCAAGTTTTAACTGGTTGTGCAACAGCTGTATGTGAACATTGATGGAATAAGAAATGTTACCGGCATGTACATAATATGTTCTTAGCATTTAGAGTGTTGGAACCAATATGCAATTATGTACACGAATGAGAATTAATTCAGATGTTTCGCCTACCGATGGATTTGGAAGAATCGTGACATGGCTTGGGATTCATCAGTGTGTCCACAAAGAAAATAAATTGACACACCAACAATGTTCTTCATATCAACTATGGATTATAAAGTACATAATGATATTTAGGTCCATGAGTGAAGATATTTATTTTTAACAATAGAATTTTCTGTGTGAATAATCACTATATGACCAAAAACAAAAATTTTTGGTTTATATAAGATATTTACTACAACTTTTTTTACTCTGTCCGATGTGGACAATTCTGCAGTTTTAACAATTATTAAGAATGTACACAAATTATAACCCTAATAACAAGAAGTGACCACTACAATGCTATAGTTGCTCTGTGTCAACCCTTGTAAAGGCTAGAGTAGGATTGGGATGGCATTAGGAAGCAGCCAATCAGGTAAAAAAATGTATGATTGGCTGTAACAACTGATGCACAGCTAACGTGAATTTCAATGGGTTTGTCAAAGGTAAAAAAATATGATCAAAGGTAACAGAATATTTGTCAAAGGTAAAAAATATATGATCAGGTATCATCAGGTGAAAAATGTATGATTGGCTGTAACAACTGATACACAGCTAATGTGAATTTCAATGTGTTTGTCAAATACCATATTTTATGTTATATCTTTAGAACAGAAGTAGCTACAGGAAAGACATTTTTGAAATCCCCATTAAATTTTGCATCTAATGACATAAACGATGAAATAACTATAAAGATTAGTTAGTTAAAAAAAGAGCTAAACTTAAAAATTCATGGTTTTTGCAGGTGATGCAATACTTTTGCACACCCCTGTATATTAATTATCTTCTTGTGCAGATGTTTCATGTGCTTATTGCAGTAAATAAATCACACAGATCAAAGCTAGCAATAGTGATGCAGTGAGGTGAATGCCAGCAGCAGGGTGATCAACTATACTGTTAGGTGGACAGGTGAGTAAACTCACTGCAAGCTTGCAGTAGCAATTTAGTGAAGTGAATGCCAAGACAAGTTTTAAGGTGAGTAAACCCATTGCAAGCTTGCTGTAGTCATTCAGTGACATGAATAGCTGACTTGACCAAACATATTGCTAGATGAATGAATTTTGAGGTGAGTAAAATCATTGGACTTAGCAATGGTGGGTGACGGTTAGCCCATCAAATTTTGACACATTTGTATTGCAATACTTTGATGGTTTATAATTAAACTCTATTCAGAGCCATCTGTAAGGATAACCAGTAGATGAAACTAAACCAAGCTTGGTAGAAAGAGATCCTGGAAAAAAAAAAGAAAGAAAACAAAACAAAACTAGTTTGAAAATCACCCGTAAGAAATAAAATTAGCACTGCAAATGGGAAAAACAGCAATTTTGTTTTCTATATGGATGTGTGATTGGCAAATGAATGACATGTGAGTTTAATCAGTTATGTTTATTATGTTTCTTCCAAAACAATGTGTAGTGACATAAAGATGGTTCTTTAACACAAAGGGCTTGCAAAGTCAAATTAGGTACTGTTGAGGAGGGATATAGGCATCATTCAGTATGTTTGCCACTCTGATTGAATGTTGAATCCATGAAACAGTGTTCTCAATGGCAGAACACAACTGATGTAGAATTACGCTACTCACATGCTGTGCGACTTCGTCTGCCAGTCTGCTAAGTGAAAAACATTGCTACCATACACCATGCTTTTCAGGTGCCTCCACAGTCAAAAGTCATGGGCATTAATGTCTGGTGAACTAGGTGGTCATACTGTTGGGAATAAGGAACTGAACACTTTATTCTCTGTGAAGCTTTGTTGCAGTAACTTGTGTACAGACTGTCATGTGAGGAGTTGCTCCATCTTTCATAAAAATGGTTGTTTTAAGACATCCTGTTGACTGCAGTTGTGAAATGATAAAATTTCTAACATATCATGCTAACTATGTATGGTTACCAGTTCACTGATTTTTTGGAAAATAAAAAAAGCGGATGATAAGAAATGGCATAAACTATCCATATGGTTATCAACAGTGATTGTAAGGGAATTTGAACTTCGTGAATGGCAGAGTCAGGTGCCTGTGTCAACAGTTTGCAGTTGTTGGTTGTGAGAAAGTTTCTAGGGAGGCTACTTATAACAGAAAAAAGCATTGAAATTATCTTCAATAAAAAGTCTTGCAATTTGGATACACCCTTCAATATTCCAATAATTTGGAAATCTCTACTGGCAACAGCTAAAGAAATGATGTCAACCATGTGAGTGCTTGCTTCTAGTGTGGTCTAAGCGATGGCCTCTGATCATTCGTCCGAACAGGGTCCGGGTTCGAATCCCGGTGAGGCATGGATGTTGTGTTTGTCTTGCGGCACTGGTTCTCTCCCTTCCCTGGAACCAGTGACCCTAAATTAGGGACGGGCGATTGCTTATAGCCCATTGAGTTGCTCACGGTGGTCGTTAAACCTCCAATCAAAAAAAAAAAAGAAAAAGATCTTACTATTCCTAAAGTTTAGTACATAGTAAATCGTGCATGCAAATTTTTGCTTCATTATTGGTTTATTCATATTATGTGAAATGGCCTTTCTACCGATGTGCATTACTTTTTCCATACAGTTGTGTGGGAAAATTCTAACTGCCATGAATACTGCAAGTGGACTGCATAAGGCCACATCATTTTCAAGTGGTTGCTGTATGATTACAGTAGTAGCAATGCCTTCAATCTCTTGTGGATGAATACATGTGTGCTCTCTTCCTGGTCCGAATGTTAAGCATCCTGTCTCCTTATATTAAGAACTGTGCTTCAGTATGCACATGGGATCAGCAGACCTCCTTAGGGTGTTTTACGGAGTTTGTATTCATGAAGCTTTGCAGCAGCATTTTCTCCATTCTAATAACACAGCCTTCCAAGCAAGGCTGTGTTACCAGAGTGGAGAAGTGTGTTTGTAGAAGAATTACAAAGGTTTACACCTTCTTTCTGTACCCGTTACATGCTCTTAGGCAGTGTTTTACCATTAACAGTGCTAAAATATCCCCTGGTGGTGATTTTTTCATTTTTTTTTCCAAAGTATCTTTCCTATGTCCTGAGAAGTATTCCTGCCAAGTTTAGTTCAGTTTCATCCACTTGTATTGTCTCTACGGATGGATAAATTTAATTATAATCACCCTGCATTTCTGAAACAGTGGTTCTGTACTCGTGGCAAAGCAAACCTGATTATGGAGTTGAAGGTACAGAGTGTGTACTTCCACTGCAGAATATAGTTCCAGTCTTAAAGCTTGTATTCAAGCTTGAACTATGACTAAAAAGTACGTAGTTGCTCTAAACGTTGTACATATGCACATTAAAAAAAAACATCTTAGTTTCAGTCATGTTTCTAAAAATACAGATATTCGTGCTTTGGCAGTGTCATTGTCACTTGTATCTGCCAGTCATGTGCATTAGAGAGCTTATACCCAGAAGATATTTACTGTTGGTGGGAGGTAAGCAGTCAAGTGTTTTGGGGGATAAATGTTACTCCTTTTCTCCTGGGGGCAAAATTGCCGATAGCACAATGAGCTTGAAGTTTGCTTTTGTTCTGACTTCCATCATAGTGGCATGGAAGTGCACACTTGAATACAAGCTTTAAGACTGGAACATTAGTGCGGAAAAATACTGAGAAATTATGGCATCTTTTTTGTGAATCTGCCTTTTCAGCTTTCAGTCCATAGTCAGGTTAAGTTTGCCCTGAGTATAGTGTATCTTACATATGGATGATGCACAGCCTTCACTTCTGCACCTCCTGTTCATCATTGTAAGAATTTTAATATCTGTTAAGCAAGTAGCACTATACAAAGGTCAAATAACTAAGTAGCAGAAGGACTTGCCATCATTCATTATTCTATTTTGTATCTGACTGTTCACCATAATCAGGTGCAGATGCACTTGTAGCAGAGTGGAGCTGCAGAGGGGGAGGAATTATCTTATGCTATGTTCAGTGATGAATCTTGTGTTTGCCCAAAGATGCTTAAGATCACATCATCTGTTTGGAGAAGTGGTCACAGGTATGCTTTTATTATCTTTCTATTTTCTGTTTCACATGGTATCAGTAAAAAATGGATGCTCTTTCGTGGAGCATTGTGCAGTGATGTTTTTTTTTTTTTTTTTTTTTGTGCCAAAGGCAACAGTGCAAGAGAATTGGCTTTCATTCTTTTTTTTTTTTTTCCATAGAAAGCAGCACAATAATATTCAGAGAAAAAAGTAGCTAGGATTGTAAAATTTCTTAAAATATACACTGTCTGACAGAGAAAATGCCACATCATGAAGGAATGCTAGAAAACAGACCAAACTGCACACACAGATAGTCAAGTAGGTTCTGAACAAATGATTTAATTGTCACATACAGACTAGACTCCAGTGGCCATATATACAGGATGATGAATAAAGAGTGTGGCTGGCCCCCATTTTGGGCGATACAGTTTTGAATCCAATGTGGCAATGAAAGTCCGAATAGAGTCCTGAGGGATCGTGGACTGTGTGGTGTTGATCCGAGACCACAGTTCATCTTCATTTTGCTGAGGTGAGAGGGTACTCAACCGACGTCCAATCGTGTCCCACAGATGCTTGATGGGTGAGAGGTTGGGGGATCGTACTGGCCACGGAAACATCCACACACAGTGTAAAAAGCATTCGGGCTGATCCGAGTGGTATGCAGCCAGGCGTTATCCTGTTGAAACACAGCGTTTAAGATGCCCTGCAGCAGGGGCATATTTGGAAGGGGCTTTGCCCCCCCCCGAAATATGTTTCATTTTTTATGTTATCTGTCAAAATAAGGTTAAATAATCAAAATTTGTGTTATGAGAAAAGTTTCTGAATCATGAATATTTACTGTTGGAAAAATCCAACTGCTACGTACGGATTCAGTGAAAGATCATTGCGCGAAGGAGACATAGGTCAGAGAAAGAAGGGTGGCTCATATCCGTGGTCATGAAGACGGCTGTAGGTTTTTGCGGCGCCAACTCCTAATTCACCAGACCAATGATGGTGTCACGTGTCACCGCTCTTCTCTGCCTGGTGCCGGTCGTTACTAGGACACGTGCAATGACACTCGACACCTCACTTCACTGCCCAGCCACCTGTTTTGATACTTTACTGATTCCGAGCTGTGCGTTGGCCATGTGGGTGGATTCTTTCATTTTCAAATGGAGTGAGAAAGTGAAACTTCTGTTTCTGTTTTGTCTGTATCCTTGTAATTCAAAATCAGTATGTATTTGCTCTTTCCCGCAGCTGCTTAAAACAGTTTGTTGAGGTTATTTCAAAAATGAAACGATTTCATCAACAAAGTCTGTTGACTTTCTGTAACAAAAAAAGAGCTGTGGAAACTGAAACACTAGCTGAACCCACTGATATTGAAGTTCCAAACCAATGCGTTGAAAGCGGGAGAAATCTGGAAAATTATGAGCTTCAGCCGATACGCACGATGAATGGCGGAGATGCAGATGGTAATGAAAAGTCTGAAAGCATTTCAGATTCGAACGACATAGGATTGTATGCAGGTAACAGTGAGCTAGTTAATTATTTGAGTGATGAGAAAAAAGTGGATTTGTTACATAGCATATGGAAACCTACTGCGAAATATAGATTCCCCCAAAAAAATCAGTTTCAGTTGCAATAAAAATCATATGAGAACATTCCAAATTAAATGGCTAGAAGAGTATAAGTGGCTGTCATATTTACGTCTGACAGAAGGTTCATTTTGTAAATATTGTGTTGTATTTTACGAAAAAGATGTTGCTGGTATAGGCAAACATCGGACTTTGGGTAGCCTCATTACAAAGCCTAGAACCGATTTAAAAGATGCGAGGGAAATATTAAAAAAACATTAAAATAATAAATATCATACGCTGTATTGGCAGCTGAAAATATTGCATCAATAATTCATAAAACACAGGATAGTATAATTTTACAAATGAATAAACAGAAAAAGCAAGAGATAATTGACAACAGGAAAAGGTTGATTCCTTTTGTGCAAACAATTAGATTATGTGAAAGGTAGCAGATACCTCTTAGGGGAAAAGTTGATTCTGGAAGAATTTTGCTTGAGGAACCAGCAAATAATTATGGCAATTTTCACACTTTATTAAGATATCGTGCAAATTCTGGAGATGCCATTTTAAAAGAAAACTTGTATGCATGTTATTACCTCCACTAGTTTCTAAGTTCGGTAATACAGTATGAAATAATAAACATCTTTGGGGAACTTATTCAACTGAAAATTGTAGCAAAGGTAAAACATTCAAAAAATTTTTCAGTATTGGCAGATGAAACAACTGACATTAGTCAAATAGAACAGTTTTCACTGTGCGTCAGGTATTTTGATGAAGAACTGAAATTAAGAGAAAATTTTCTGGCGTTTATACCAGTGAACAATTTAACAGGCTGTTCTCTTGCAACAACAATAATGGAAAATTTAGTGAAATTGAGTTTTGATTTGAACGATATGAGAGGGCAGGGGTATGATGGGGCTGCAGCAATGCAAGGACAGTCACGTGAAGTGCAGGCCTGTATTAGAAAAAAATATCCCAAAGCAATATATACTCATTGCATGTCCTATTCCTTGAACTTATGTTTGTCGGATGCTAGCAAAATGCCTAGCATAAGGAACTGTATGGGAGTTATATCAGAAACATGTTGTTTTTCCACGCTTCTGCTAAACGTACCAGTGTTTTGAAAGAAAGTATCCAGCAACTGCTACCTGATTGCAAGAAAGTTAAGAGGAAAACTCTATGTGAAACTCGATGGATCCAAAGGCATGATGCTGTTCTTATGTTTAAAGAAGGTCTGCATCCTATTATATCGTCCTTAGAAGCGATTGAGCAAGAAGAGTCAGTAGAATCATCTGTCGAAGCACACACTTTGCTCAACTCTGTATGTCAGTTTTCATTTTTAGTGGCAACTTTTGTCCTTAGTAAAATATTGTCCATCACGTACAACCTATCTGAAAACTTCCAAAACAAGCAAATCGACTTAGTCGATGCATTAAAAAAACATCAGAAGTTACAACACTGCTAAACAGCATGAGAACTGAAGCAGAAAAATCCTTCAGCTTAATTTATGATGCTGTAAAAACATTGGCTGTGTAAGCCTCAAAGTAGCTGAAGAAGTTCCACGTAGATGCAGTATACAAAAAAATAGATTCAATGTCCCATATTCAACTCCAGAAGAATATTTCCGCAGAAGTATATTTATACCCTTTGTG
Organism: Macrothele yani; assembly: GCA_039090855.1. Taxonomy (NCBI): domain Eukaryota; kingdom Metazoa; phylum Arthropoda; class Arachnida; order Araneae; family Macrothelidae; genus Macrothele; species Macrothele yani. Next base: position 13,285,902 of record CM076996.1, read on the forward strand.
GATGATATAATTGAATCATTAAATGAAAGGTTTCAATCACAAAAAGAAACACTAACTTCATTGCAAAACATTCCATCAGTTTTTTGCTGTGAAGAATGATTATTCCCAAATATTATCTGCAGTGAAAATGTATGAATCTGATTTGGGATATTCTGATGTAACAGAAAGCGAGTATCAATTATGGTGTCAAAAATGGGAAAGAGAAAAAGCAGACGTGCGCCCCAAAAACGCAGTTGAAAGTTTGGCATCGTGCAATAACTTATTTCCCAACATTTATATTTTGCTTCACATCTTGGCAATTCTTCCTGTAACCACAACATCAGTGGAAAGAAGCTTTTCCAGTCTTCGTCGATTGAAATCTTATTTGAGAAACAGTACATCAGAGTCAAGACTGAATGGACTAGCTTTATTATCTATTCATAGATGCATTCAAGTTGAAGTCATTGACAAATTCGGAAATGTGCCTAGAAGAATAAATCTGTTTTTAAGAATTAGGTAATCAATTTCATTATTTCTCAAGGAGAAATTTGTTTCTGTCACTTTTTTTTTTTTAATATGTACTTATCAGCTTAATTTAGGTATATATGTATGTTATATACCTAAAAAAACTAAAAAGAAATACCTTTTTTTTTTATTAACATGTTTTTTTTTTCGTTTTTTTTTTATTAACTTCCATTTTATTCTGGTGGATTTCAAAGACTTCCAATCCCCCCCCCCAAATTCTGCATACGCCCCTGCCCTGCAGGTACGTTGGCTCCAGCAGCACCTTGTCAACATAGTCCATCAATGTGCCTGTAATGCATATCAGCGGTGAGCGGCTGTTTGTGCTGCTAGCATCCCACACCGTGATTCACATTGCCGGGCCGTGTGGCTCTCCACGATGGCAGAGGAATCCGCCCGTTGGCCACGTCACCTCCAGACTCTCACATGGCGATCATCCGTGGTGAGACGGAACCTTGATTCGTCGCTGAACACCACACTGTTCCATTCGGCACCCCACGCAGCTCTGCGACACCACAGCAAGCGGTGACGACGATGGCTCGCTGTTAAGGGTAGCCTTTGCTACGGACGGCTGGACAGCAAACCAGGCGCAGCCAATCGGCGCGACACTGTCTGTGTTGATATTGAAGCATCCAAGTGCTGCCCCGGTGGCACAGTGGTCTAAGCGCTGGCTTCTGGACATTCGTCCAAAAGGGGGTCCGTGTTCGAATCCCAGTGAGGCATAGATGTTGTGTTTGTCTTATGGCACTGGCTCTCTCACTTCCCTGGAACCAGTGGCCCTAAATTAGGGACAGGCGACAGCTTATATCCCATTGAGTTGCTCATGGGGGTTGTTAAATCTCCAATCAAAAAAAAAAAAAGGCCTCCAAGGCTTCCTGTACACTCCGCAAAATGTCACCCGTTGTGGCCTGTGGTTCCACTGTGGCATAATGTCGGGTGCGATGATCAATGTGCTTGGACGCCCGTCTCTGTGCTCTGGTCCTGCTATGACATTGCAAAGATCCTTCCTGGGACCACTGTCTCCAAATGTGACCGGTTGTGGCATCACGTAGCGTTTCTTCCTCAGTATGACGCAAGGACCATCCGGCAGTACGAAGGCCTATGGCGACACCTCTCGTGAATTCATCCATTTGACGAAACCGCGCACGGCGCCGTCTTAACGACATTGGCACTCCTTGTTCGTTTTCCAGACAAGGTTACAGCAGAACCACTCATTTCTCGCGACCGTGAAGACGTCTCAACTGATGGCCTCGCGGGCTGGTTGTCTGCTTATATCCTGTGCAACCTTCATGCGATTGGCCTGCAAATTCAATCATTTGCATAACTTGTACGTATGCACCCACCCTGCAACTTGCATGGCGCTGCGTTCACATCTTCATGGTGTGGCATTTTCACTGTCAGGCAGTGTATATATACTTCTTTAATTTTTGTTTTATGAATGATTTCTGTGTATTTTAATGCATATATTCTGATTCATCCATTTAAATCTAGTCAGTTAATAGGATTGCCAAAAATGACTGATTAATTTTTTTAATATTATGTTCTGTGTGTTCCATTTCTTTGGGACAGTGGTTAGATAAGTTTACTGGTACTCTATGAATTTCTTTAATGTCCTGCTCCCCCTCCCTCCATTGACAATAAATGCAGACTGATTTAACGCTATTTTTAAATCAACTGTAACAAATCAATTTACCATTTTTGGTTTTTGGGAGATGGGTGGATGAAATTGGTAACACTGAAATTTTTAACGCATTGGCAGTGAAAATGTAACAATGTTTATTTTACTGTTTGCGTTGTCTGCGTTTGCAGAGATGAACCTGAAAGTGCAAAAAGGAATTTTGGTTGCATGTGTAAAGCATGTGTTACACTACTAAGCACAGTAACATTGTACTCGTCCTTTCTTTCCGTCACAATAAGAACCAGGAATGTTTCCACCCTCAGGCTAGGCTGAGGTGGATACAAGTTCTAAGGAAACAGGTAATAGACAACCCCTTACTCAATGAAATTTTTCTGCCACACAAGGAATTTAGGTTTTTTTTTGAAGAACCCACTGGGTTCACCTTTATTTTTTTATCATAAATGGGAAAGATAAGCACCTTTTCAAACTGGTATAAACAGTATACACAAATTTCCATTAGTCATCCTGATGGAAAATTATTCAAGTAGAGGGCTGCTTAGAATAATTGGTTTAGAGTCCAACAAAATAATTTACCATTTTTTTGTTGTTGTTTTTCAGCCCTTACGGGGAAATCACAACCCTGAATATTTTAAATTTCTACACTAAGCAGATAAGAACTTGCTAACTACTTAAATGCTGTCACTGCATTCCACACACAATTTTACAATGAATTTTAACAAGGTGAGCTGATATGGATAATGCTGCATAAATATAAACATGCCAAAATTATTATTGAATTTTGCTGGACATTACTGAAATTTACTACCTTTCTGTGTGTGCACTCATTACAACACTTCTATAATTTATAACAAATTCAGCATGTAAGACTAAGCCAGTGTTAAATAAGATTTTAAACTTTCTATGTACTCATTTTTGCCAATGAATCCAGAAAGCCCTGGGATTCAAAACATAAGGCGAATTTTGCTGAGGCACACTTGTGCAAGCCTATCTATTCCCACATCTTGATTAAAGTATGTACACTTCTCCTACATTTTTATATATATATATATCACGATTCAACACAAAAAAAATCACTTGGTATTGCAACTGTATGTGTACCTGGCCCTTGCTAGTATATCAAACTGATTCAATAAAAGAAAATTTTATATTTACATGTAATTTATTCCGCTTAATCAAAAAAAAAAAAAAAATTAACCTTCTCTCTTTGACTCTCCTTGATGATTATCCCACTGGAGACCTGTCTCACGCTCTCTTGATTACTTTACATTGGTTGAGTATAAATTTTCTATTTTCTCAAAAAGAAACAAAGGATACTGCCTATTTGTCAAACCGACACAAATTCACATATTCAAGAATGCCAAACTTAAAATAACAAATTTATACTTCTTTTTCTTGACTGCTGTATATGGCTGACTACTTAAGCTGAGGCCTGTAGAAAAATTTTGACGCCGAATAAGTTCCTCACTGGAGAGAATTTTTTTTTTTTTTTGAAGAGAGATTACCTTGATTTCCTTCAAACGCTGGTTGGTTCGTCCCATCGGTGCAGAGAATGAAGAGTTCTAAATTCTAGGTTTTTCTAGCCGAAAGTCTTCTAAGGGGTGATATTTCACCACATTAGGGATGTCTTCTACTGGTCATAGGTCCGGCCATCTTGTCCCGGAAGGTGGAGGGAAGATGATTTTTTCAGGAAAGAAACAGGCACAGTAGTTTGCAGCAAAAGTACGTGTTCCTAGAAGCTTGGCATCCTACTTTGGACCAAACCTTGTGGTCTCCGGGAGATTTGGGGCTGCGAAGCTGGTCCTAGCCGGGAAGGAAAAGAGTTCCGCTCTACAGCAGAAATAAGTCCGGGTCAGCTCCATGATAAACCCAGGGTACAGAAGTCATTTGGCCTGAATATCCGATTCGCCGGTCACGTGGCCTGTTGTTAGGCCTCCACTTGTATGACAGAAATACCAAGCATCAAGAAATTTTTGCTGGCGGGTTCCGCTTCATATCACATCAAGCATCAGGAAGCCAAAAACGTCTTATCAGTGGGAAATTCACGAGAGAGAGTGACGAACTCGGCAGCGACACAGTAACCCTTGACCTCACTCCCCCCTGGCAGAAAATCACGTGTCCGACTCATGCAGTGGGGGTGTACAAGTTCTCATTGGCTGAAGGATTCCTACAGCAACAACCTGCTTCTAAGAAAAGATGATGCAACTCCGTTTCCCAAAACTCGGCGGCCTCAAGATCAGAAAATTCTGTTGGCTTGACCTTTCCCTCTTCTTGTGACCCCCCGATGGACGCCGCGTTCCAAGAAAAACTACTTCCGACCAACTTTCTTTCTCACGAGATTTGACAGAGGGAAGAAAGTGAAAAAAAAAAATGGCGTGTTATTCACAATGAACACTTTTTCTTCCCTGATTTGCTTAGCAAAGCGTGGCTTGTCTTACATGCTTTACAAAAATTCTAAAATACATACATAGGCAGGCAGATAAAAATGATTTTACAAAGCTATCATTCCAAGTAGAAATGAATCAGAGCAGAGGCAAAAAAAAAAGTATTTTAAAATTATTTACTTTTTTAATACGTTTCTTTTTCTTCTTTTCTTTAAGCCGCTTATTACTGAAAATCACCCGGGTCACACTTTAAACCTTAATTTACGCCCTTAAATATATACAGATGAGCATTTCCTCTCCTTGAATTCATGCTGAGCTTGTTTTGCATGGAGTATCAAAAGGAAGGGAATAATATATACATGCATACCACCACAAACACAGTTGACAGCGTAAGGACAAAAATGATTATTATAAATTATTTCAGAACTGCAACTCTAAAACCATTTCGAGGCTGATTCTTCCCCAAATGAAACAAATGAATACACGCCGTTTCCACTAGAATTTACAACCTTTGAAACAATATGCTAGGAATTACAACTAAAGCTTTTTTTTTAATCTCGGCACACCAGAAAAGTGTTCGATCCCATCAACACCAAACCAAAAGGGCATACACATACATGGCATTTTCACTCTACTACTCAACATACACACTCATGCCAGAAATATTGAAACACTCAAAAAGGAAGTTGAGAAGGATAAGAAAAAAAGAAGGATTTGAAGAGTGAATGGAAATTAAAGAATTTCATAACTTTTTCTTGACTTCCCTGGGGAAAATGAATCGAAACTTCAGAAGATGTAGAAAATTGATTCGAGTTCCCAACTAAGATTTTCGGGGTCGATGGGGGAAAAAAAAAAGGACAAAAAGAACTGCGCATAATTCTTTTCCCCTTTTCTTTTCATCTTGTCCCGAAGGGAATCAAGATGCATGATGGGAGCCTATTTTCCTTTCTGAAAATGAGATGGCCAGTCTCCTTTTCCAGAAGTTGGAAAATGGCGACACATCAAGACTGAGAAGCTCTTTACTTTTGTTTTTCATTCCCTCTTCAATTTGGTGTTCCTAGGCCAAAATATTTCAAAGTTTGTAAATTTGGAAGATATTCCTGATTTTAAAACTTTTTCATTTTAGTTGCTATCAAAATGATTAAAATAAATTCAACATTAAGGATTTTCAATTTTTGCAATTTTTAAAAATTTATTCATGTATTTGTATTTTGAAACAAATTCACTTTTGTGAGATCCATAGCATTTGTTTTGTTAAAGGCACGGTGTGGTCATAGTTCCTGTTCTTCTTCTTCTTCTTTTTTTTTTTTTTTTTGTTGGTGTATGCATGTGTCTGTTTCCTGCATTGTTATACTGTGACTTCCGTTTTTTCTTTTTTTCTTTTTCTTTTTTGTAAAAATTTTAGGATATTTAGTTCTTTTGCTAATTTTTTTCCATATATATTTTCTTACCTGCTACATTCACAGCCCCTAGTCATTTGCTTGGTTGCCTACCAAATTGTGATGATTTTGAGTGCATGTGATAGTATAAGTTATGATAGCCAATTGCTCCTTGCTGGTGTGTTTTACAAGAAGTTTGATTTTCCTGTATTACACTTCAATGTATGGGCAATGTATCTTTCTGCAGGATATTGCCATGTGACATACATGTACCACCTCCAATAGAATGTTTATGTGATGTAAGCATCATACTGTGACCCTATGTCTGTTTTAAACTGAGCATATTAAAGACATATGGAATTTTTTGCTAGATGGCAAACCACATATTAATAATCCTTAGAGATTTATTGCAAGGTTTTTGATGCACTATGGCATTATGTCATGGTATTACTATGTATATGTTATGCCACCAGTGAGGACTGCACAGTATTCTGAGTGAAAATATTGGCTGTATATCTATATGAACAAATTTTTCTTTTGTTGTGGAATAAGTAAATATTCATACTGATATGATCACTTGTGGTCTTGATGATTTCATAATGAATTCAGCCCATCTTAAGGGGAAAGATATATACACAAGGAATCTCCAGGGTGGGGTCTGCCTGGAGGTCAGCATGAAATTTCTGATTGTTCTGCTGGATAAAGCACGCTGCATCAGCTACAGGGAGCTTGTGGCTGTTTCAAGAATTGCTCAAAAGTGAAAGGAAGAAAAGAAGTTTCCAACAGTTGCCACTGTAGATAACATTTCATATCTCGAAGCACGAAGGAAGGATATTTCTAATTTTAAAACTGGTCTTTCATTTTAGTTGCCATCAGAATGAGTATAATACATTTTCCAATTTAAAAAAAAATATTCATGCATTTATACTTTGTAACAAATTCACTTTTTTGAGATCCCTAGGGTTTGTTCTGTTAAAGGTATAGTGTGGTCATGGTTCCTGTTCCTTTTTTGTGTGTCTGTGTGTGTGTGTGTGTGTGTACATGTGTATCTGTTTCCTGAATTGTTATACTGTAACTTCCCTTTTTGCTTTTTTCTTTCTTTTTTTTTTTTTTTGTAAAAATTTTAGGATATGGACCCTCGCATAACTGCTTGGAAAGGTGCTTCAGTCATGAGTTGTCTGGACACCGCTCAGGAGCTGTGGATAAGGCAGGCAGAATGGATGCGGTATAGTGTAAAGTTGCTTCGAGAAAGAGCACCATTCACTTGGTGAGTGGGAACTATTAATGTATAAGCAGGTGCATGTTCAGAGCCATTGTAATATAGCAGGCAACTTTGGTAAATGCTGAGGGTGCAGAATGTAGTGGGGGACAAAACATCCGTAAAAATTTCAAATTTTTCCTAAAAATTTCTTTTAACATGAATAACTAACCTTAAAAAGATTAATTAAGTAATAGTTCCCACTATTACCTGAAATATTAATTAGGTGTTACATTATTTGCCATTACATATCCAACTAATAGAATATTGACCTTTGCATATAACTGCATAGAACAAATATAAATTTTGTTCAGTTAGGTTACAAAAATGAATTTTGTAGCCTTGATCTCAGCTCCCACTTACCATCACTACCTGCTTTCCCAAACCAGCATTTTCTGTAGTCAAGCTCCAAGGTCCAAAGTTAAACCCTAATGCTTTTCCTTTGGCAGTTCAGTTATGTACCACTGAGATGTTGCACAAAGAAAGCACTGCTCCTTCTTGAAAGTTTGTTTGTGACAGACTTTTCATGTGCCATGATTCTTAACATACAGATGATTAATTTGGAGCTATCAGATGAATCAGCAATGCCTCCTAAATTGTGGAGTACAGCAAGGTAGCAGAACTTTGTGTTCTGAGGTTATAGCTAATTTAATTGAACCTGAAATTTGAAGACATACTTTCCTCCTGGAATAAACTTAATCAAAATGAGCAAAAAGTCTGAAGATGGCAGAATAAAGAAAAAAATTCATATTGTATAGATCAACAAATGTCCAAATTTATGAAGTCCTGGATTAATTTGACTGAGGAACACCAAACTGAAGTGGAATGATATAATAAAGAACTTCCAGAGACAGAGAGAGAGAAAGAAGCATGAAAACAGAGAAGCACAAAAACCAGTGAGAGAAAGAAAAACAGGGTACTGATGAAGTTCAAAGTGAATCAGCCATCATTGATCAAGTGCTACTAAAATAAGCAAAACAGACAGAATAGAACATTAAAGAAAGTGATTTTTTTTTTTAATGTCACCATCAGTAGTTCTATCTAACGCTAAGACTTAAATGGATAAATCAGAGAATATGCATGTTCTGAAATGTAATAAACCACAGTTTTAAATGCTAATAATTTGTACAGCAAAAGAGGATGTATTGTTTTAGTGAAGAATTATGCTTTAAGGGGGTCAAGTGTAGAAACAGCTTGTGAACCTAGCTGATTTATTGTGAGAAGCACAGGTCTACTTTTAACGAAGAAGCCGGAAAACCAGGGCATTTACCAACCTTGAAAGAGGATTCATGTACTGCAAAGCTGTATGTTGCAAAATCACCATTGGAATTTTATTGCTAATATTCTGAACACCTAGTGTTGGAGTAATATCAGCAGGAAAGAAATTGTAATAAGTTAGTTACTAAACTGTCAACAATCTTCAATGCATTATATATGAATTAATCTTTTCTCTTTCATTGTTTGAATACAAAATAACAAAATTAATAGATACTGATAAATTGTTTGACATCTTATTGTAAACATAACAAATGGAAAGAGTCTGGATTTGTCTTAGATGAAAAACACCAGCTTATAAATAACAGAAAAATATTTTGTTTGAAAGTGAGTGTTTAAAATACTATTGTGAGATTTTTTTAGCTTGAGGTGCCAAAAATGTGGTTGCCTTGGGGTGCCAGAAACCATCACTACAGCTCTTTATGCATAAATAAACAGTTGTCTTTTAAAATGTTCATGCATTTATTGTTGTTGCAGCTCAGTTTTCATGTGAAATACAGATAGAAAATAGTTTGTGTGCGCTGGAAGAAGGGTGGAGTTTTTTGCCATTGAGTGAATTTAATACTCAATTTGTGTGTGTGTGTGTGTGTGTGTGTGTGTGTGTGTGTGTGTGACTGCATTTAATTGCTGCATACACTTGTGTTTTATTGAATGAATTGTGAGTAAATGATTGGGCTTTATGGTGCAGTTGAATTGGGTAAAATGTGACAATCTTTCTCTTTGAATGGAGTGTATATTGTTATTGACTGTATATCTATATGTACTTTAATCAAATTTCACCCCAAAGGTGATTAGTTACTGTATCAGTTTACTGGGGAGCAGTGTTCCTATGGTCTGAGCTTGTACTATTTTTCTGTGTGCTGGTGTATTGTTCTGACCATTACATCTTTAAAACATACAAATACATACTAGGGTGGTCCAAAAAACCTTTTTTTTTTTTTTTTTAAATTTTTTAGTCTTAACCTCATATACTTGTACACATGTTAAAAGAAGGCCTCCATGCGAAAAATCACCTGAATTAAGTAATATTTAAAGGTAGCTCAAGATGATTTTATATTTTATACTATAGTAAATAACAAAAACTTTGTAGTATATTTATTGTTTGTTTTAATACCTCTAAAATATATTACAATATGTTTTTAGTTTTGATTTTTACCTTAAAAGACAAGAAAACTGAGCAGTAGTAGTATAACACAATAGAATAACCATATGCAAACAATATTTTTTAAAAATCACATGTTTTGATCAAGTGTATTTTTTTTTTTAGTGTCTCTAATTTTTTTTTTTTTTGTGTGTGTGCTTCTACAACCTGTTATAAAAATTGTTTTTGTTCTTCATCTTTGGTAATAAGTTGGTTGTACTCTGAGATAAGAGCCACACCTCTTTCTGCACAATCATTTATTACCCTTAAACATTTCACAATTTTTTCTGTATCACGATATGATTCAAAGTCTTTCCATTTAACAGGGATGAATGTAAAAATCTTCTTCTATATTCAGTGCTCTGAATATCTGCCAAGAGTTTTTGTTGACAAAATTATGTAGTGACTTTTCATGAACTTTGAATATCCTTTTCACATAGTCTTTTGAAATTGTTGGCTGTATCTACTGTTTTATCCTTTTCCACTTTAAACAACTCATCAACCACTAAAACCTTCATTGCTTACATTTAAACTAAAGCGGCCGAACATTACTAAATTGCCATTTAAGTACCACAGGTGCCTTTTCATTTCTCTACTTGCAGCTTCTGCAATTTCTTTGAATTCATTTTTTACTAAATCTAATTGTTTTAGAAATTCTAAGTCCATGAATAGTGCATCAGTTGCATTCGAGCAGGAAAGCTAAGCTTTCAGATACAACAGACTGCTGAAATCATTAAATCGTTTCAACCCTTTAACTTCTTTTGTAGTGAGCTTGAATTGATTGCAATATATATATATATATATATATATATATATCATCATCATCATCATTGTCAACCATTATCAATCCACTGCTGGACGAAGGTCTCCCCAAGTTTCCTCCACAACGGTCTGTCTTGTGCCAGTCTCCTCCATGTCACTCCCGCATATTTACGAATTTCATCCACCCATCTCCCATGTGGTCTTTTTCTGGGTCTTTTCCTGTCCCTTGGAATCCAATCTAAAATTTCGGCTGTCCATCTATGGTCTGTCCTTCTGGCAGTATGTCCAGCCCATTGCCATTTCAGGAATTTAACTCTGATCATGATGTCTTCCACTCTCGTCATTTTTCGGATCCACGAGTTCCTCTTCTTATCTCTCCTGGTTATACCAAGCATGCACCTCTCCATGCTGCTTTGAGTTGTCTGCAGCCTTTGTATGTCTCTTTTAGTTAAGGTCCACGTCTCTGCACCATACGTAAGCACTGGAAGGATGCATTGATCAAACACTTTTCTTTTAAGACATAATGGCATATTGCTCTTGAAAATTATGCTGTTTCTTCCAAAAGCTCTCCAGGCAAGTTTTGTACGCCGATTAATTTCTTCATCAATGTGACCCTCACTTGATATCTGCTGTCAAGATAAACATACGTATCTGTTATCTCCAGTTTTTCTCCATCAATCGATAAATCTTCATTTCTTGTAAAAGCATTGAACATCACTTTTGTCTTCTGAAAGTTCATTTTTAATCCCACTTCTTTACTCTTGTCAGCAAGTTCCTGGATCATACTCTGCAGCTCTGATGGGGTAGTTGCAAAAATGACTACGTCATCAGCAAAACGAAGGTGGGTTAGATAATCTCCATTAATCTTTATCCCTTTGTTTTCCCAGTTCAGTGATTGAAAAACATTTTCCAATGTGGCATTAAAGAGCTTCGGAGATATGGTGTCACCTTGTCTCACTCCCTTTCCAATTTTTATGTGTGTTGTATTTTCAAACAGCCGAATCTTTGCACTTGCATTTTCATAGATGTTATTAATAATATTAATGTATGCATCTTCAATACCGCAGGATTTCAGAGCCGTGGTAACTGCTGATGGTTTCACCGAATCAAAGGCTTTTTCATAATCGATAAAAGCCATGCACAATGGAAGTTCATATTCCCTCGCTCTTTCAATTAGTTCTCTCAGCACATGGATATGATCTATTGTGCTGTAGCCACTCCCCTGAATCCAGCTTGTTCTCTCGGTTGAGCCATGTCCAGTGTTACCTTCAAGCGGTGTGAAAGAACTTTAGTGAAGATTTTATAAACCACTGATAGGAGGCTGATAGGTCTGTAGTTCCTGAGATCCTCAATGTCACCTTTTTTATGTAGCAGGATCATTGTAGCATTGTTCCAATCCTCAGGAATCTTCCCTTCATTAAGGCATCGAGTGAAAATTTGGGCGAGTACTGTTTCAATTTCTCCACTTGCTTCTTGTATGATGTCTATAGTAATTCCATCTTCTCCTGGAGCTTTCCCCCTGCTTCATGTTCTTGATTGCATGTGCAACTTCTGCTGGGAGGACTGGAAGAACTCTGGTACCTTTCATGATGTCTGGAGTACATGTATCATCCCTTTCATATAATTTGGAGTAGAAATCTTTCACTCTTGTCAAAATTTCGCCTCTATTTCTTGTTATAGAACCATCTTCTTTTCTCAGAGCCATAATCTGTTTTCTTCCCTTACTGAGATGTCCCTTTGCTATCTTTAGGCTTTGGTTGTTTTCAATTGCTTTCCTCACTAGTTCACAGTTGAATTTTCTTACGTCTTCAGTGATACTTTTTCGTACTGTCTTGCATAGCTCTATATATTCCACTTTGGAAGTCACATCTTCTTTAGTTGTCCTCATCTCTCTTCTTTTTTGCATCAACATTTTGGTTTTTCCTGATAATTTGTTTACATGCAACTTGTTCTTAGACCCAGCTAATTTTGTTGCTGTTTCCATAAGAGCTTTGGTTACTTTTCTGTTAACTTCCGAAATATCCACTTCTTCCGATGTTAGGCCTTCTAAAGCAGAGAATATATATATATATATATATATATATATATATAAACAGTAAACAACTTTAACCATCCACCTTGCATGATGAAATGCTCTTAGGGCTGCAAAATATACTCGTGGTGGCACTTCTTCCAGAAAAATCAAAGTCAGTTTTAAGAACTGCCTGTAGTCGGTCGTCCCTTGGTGGTTTTTGTTTTTCCAAGATAAGATAATGGGTTGCAAATTTAATATTTTCAAATTTTCTGAAAGTTCTATGGTTTCTTCTTGACATTTGAAAGAACATTTATCTATAAAGTCCCAATGGCTTTGAAATTTCTTGAACATGAGCACACAAGGTCCACTAGATGGTCCAAATACTACACTGAACACATCAATAATAATCTCATAAATATAGTGCTTGCAAGCCAAACTAGGAAGCTGTCTTCCCATATTCTGTTCTAAAGTTTTACATGCACCCTTGTGATCTCTGGTGTTACTTGACGTAGTGTCAAAACACATTCCTTAAACTTTATGTGTAATCTCCTAATCATTAAGTACACTGGCATGCAAAAATTAAGGACAAGATGGTTTTTCGAATGTAACGTCGTGCAAAAGTGCTCCACATCGACTCAAATCATACCATAAGATCCCCAAGATGTAAGAATATGGGACAAGTGAGCAAAACTGTCCAAACAAGGAATCCAAAGGATACAAAGGGCCTTTATTGAAAAGGTAGCTTTGAGCACAACTGGACAGAAGACGGAAATGTCCATGTGACAGGCGGCTGCTAAGAAAAATCCAGTCTTTAGTAGGGGATATAATCACCCCTGACTGCATTGCAGGATTTACAACGTCTGTCCATGCTGAGGACAAGGTTGTCAAGGAGCTGTTGAGGCATCGCTGCCCATTCCTCTTGTAGCGCCAATCGCAGCTGCAAAATCGTTGCTGGCGGCTGGTGACGTGCTGCCAAGCGTCTCCCGAGAAGGTCCCACGTGTGTTCGATTGGATTTAGGTCCGGGGGACCTTGCAGGCCAATCCATGCATTGGGTATCTTCACTCTCCAAACAGCTCTGCGACAGCCACTGTACGATGAGGTGTTGTGTTGTCGTCCATGAAAAGGAATTCAAGACCCACAGCACCTCTAAACAGATGCATGTGAGGCAGGAGAACCTCTGTACAATAGCGGACACCAGTGACTGAACCTCCTTGGAAGATGTGGAGGTCAGTATGGCTACCAAGCATGATACCGCCCCAAACGAGAACTCCGCCACCTCCAAACTGGTCTCTTTCGATGATGTTGGAGGTGTGATTGCGTGTTCCCTGCTCTCTCCAGATGTGTATACATCCAGAATCGCTCGTCAGACTAAATCGGCTCTCATCCGTAAAGAGAACTCGACCCCATTGCTGATGTGTCAAGTTCTTGTGTTCCTGGCACCACAGAAACCGCTGTCTCCGATGAGCAGGTGTTAATGGCACACACCGTACTGGTCGTTGTGCAAACAGACCACCTTTGTGCAGCCTCTTGGCTACTGTAAAACGCTATGACGGATGTCCAGTTGTCTGTTGCATGTGCCTTGCGATTTCTCCCGCTGTCTGCCACCTGTCTCTTCTCACCTGTAGGACAATATACCAGTCGTCCGCCACCGTGGTTGCTCGTTAACGACCACTGCTAAACTCTCGGACAGCTGTTCTTGTCGTTTGAAATGCTCTCCAAGCTCGTGAAACGAGGCTGTGTGCGATCCCAAACTCCTCAGCCACACTAGTCACACTTCGACCTTCTTCCAACTTCTTCAATGACGCGGCCTCGAGTAAAGTCATCCAGATGTCGTCTACTGGATTGCCTGTTGGCCATATCACACGGTGGCAGCAACTCGACGTCGTTCAAACCGATGTACACCGTGCCATAGCTTTCACCGGATTGCTGAGCGTACACCGCCAATGTGCTTTATACCCTTCCGACCCCCCACCCCCCAACCCCCTCTACTCATGCTGCATATATGCGCATGCCCTACTGTACCGGACCCTAGTCTATCTCCTGAGTGGTCTTTCGGTCCGTTATGCTAATTTCTCCTCTTCGTCCTTAATTTTTCCACACCGTGTATATCGAATACTGCTTTTGCTGTTGCGTGACCTGTACCAACTGGAAGTTTTATTACGTCAAGTACGTAATTTCTGTATATCATCGCCAGCGACAAGAATAGAAAGGCGGTCAACTTCATTTTTGCCTCCAGAACTATCGGCTAACAATTTCCCATCCCAATGGACTACAAGCAGACCATCAGGTTTGAAGCTTTGTTTCAATTCTGTTAACTTGCATTGGAAATCTGCTCTCTGTCTGCGAAGTGTGCTTCTTGAAAGTGTAGTATCACGAACATGTAATCAAAGTCTTTTGGCTGTAGCTGCAATTGAAAATGTAGTATTTCGATCTGACATTTTTGCTCTGTCCAATGCAGCCATCAAATTAGGTGAATGAAGTTTAAGCTTTTTGTGCCCTCTGTTGTCTTAGGTGAAGATTTAATAATAAAACTCTTCATCTTTACTTTCTGTGGATGAGCTTGAACTATCTTCTTCAAAATTGGCACTTGACAAGGAATAAGGCTCAGTTGGGTTCTTGTTCCCACTATGCAATTGTAACTTTTCATATCGCTTCCTTTTATGTGAGTGTTTCTCTTTATTCTCAAAATTTCTGTCAATTGACAACATACAGCCCTGGAGTCCTCTTTGTTGGAGTAAAAATTGCTTGTCTTCTGCAATTTTAATCATCTGAAGAGCATTTTCATGAGAGATATCCCATAACATTTTGCATTCATCCATAAAAGTCTGTTCATTGATTTCTTGAGTATTTTATGCCATTCTCTATTCTTTTTCAATTTCTGGTACCACTCCACTAACTTTTCTAACCGTTAAACTGCATTATGCTCCTCAGTTGTTGGAAGTCTAGCCTTGTTCCAAAAAGTCAACACACTACCAACTGTGTCTTGAACTTTCATGTATTGTTTTTGTTTCATGGTGAAAAAAGAAGTGTATCTAATCCCTTTTCACATTGGATGATAATTTGCAACCATTGATTTCACTTATGGGAAAGCTCAACAGCCAAATTTCTGAGTTTTTGTGTGTATTTTTTCTCTTATCACACATTGTTGAATGTTCACTTATTTTAAAATGTTAACTATTCATCAATGCATTCTGGAATTAGAAAAAAACAAAAAAAAACTATCTGTTGTACAATTTCAAATCAAAACTCAACACCCATCAAATGTAAACAAACAAATGTGTTGCCAAACTAATCATTAGGTGAAAATCCTCCACATACGTGGCGCCAGTAAATAAATAAGTACATCGCTTTCCACGTTCTAGAAACACATACATAGCAACCGAAAAATTGTTTTCCACGGCGGCGGCTGAAAACAATTTTTCGGTTGCTATGTGTTTCTGGAACGTGGAAAGAGCGATGTACTTATTTATTTAATCATTAGGTGTTGCCAAAATGAAAAACAAATTGTTAACTTTAAAACAAGTTAAAACAAAACCATTAAAGGTCAAATCAGAAATAAATTAAACAGCGAAATTAAAGACTATGACAACATAGAAATTATCTTCATAGAATTTCAATAGGAAAACTTCAATGTCTGAGCTACCTTTAAATATCCTCCAAAATACATGAAATTTTGAACACACACATAGTTTTGGGTATGTACAAGAATTAGAGGCTAAGATTTGCACATTTAAAAAAAAAAAAAAAATTCGGACCACCCTAATACATACATATCACTAAGCTGTTCTCTGAGATTCAGAGGTTAGCTCCACAAAGAAATACAAACTACCAAATAATTTTTACTTACTGTTGCTGTATCAAACTTCTCCATTTACAGCAATCTTGACATACAACTCGGGCTTCACTGACATCCATCACACGCCGTACACAAGATACTTCATGCTCATAATCTTTTTCTCACGCAGACACTCCTGAATCTGATCCTCCCATGACTTCCTTGGCCTTTCCGTCCTGTCACTTGGGCTGAAAAGATTTTCTTAGTAAGCTTCTCATCACTCATTCTTCCAACATGGCCAAACCACCTAAGAATGTTAGTCTCCATCATTCTAACAAGATTTTGTTTCACATTACACAACTGCAAAACTGCAACACATCATTCCTCACACAATCGGAACGTGCCCCCCCCCCCCCGTTAAGTAACGCGCTTCTCCAGCACACAAGTGACACCTATGTTTCTTCTGTAGTACCTAAGTTTCACTGCCATATATCGGAGTAGGAACAATTACACTTTCATACACAGTCATGCAAGACTCTCTTGAGAACCCATCATTCCTGTGAAAACCTCCCAAAGCCGCTATGAATTTCAATGAAGAATTCACTTGCCTACTAATTTCACCTTCCAAAATTGTTCTCTCTGCCAAACATGCTTCCTAAATACACAAACTCATTCACCTGGTCAATTAATGTGCCTTTTAGACTTATATTACATTCAGTACTACCAGTTTCTCTCTCAGAAACCATAACTTTGGTTTTTCCCTTATTTATACTCAGTTTGAATTTCATGCAAACTTCGTACATCCGAGACAACATACTCTGCAACTCACTTTTGCTCTCTTCCAACAGGACAGTGTCATCAGCATACAGCAATCTGCACACATGGATATCACCAAGACATAAACCAGTATTATCTATTTTGGCATCACACATGCACACATTCATAAATATATTAAATAGTCATGGTGGCATTACTCAACCTTGTCTGACTCCTGCACCAATAGAAAACCATTTTGATAAAACACCATTGACTCGTACACAAGCTCTGTCAGCATACATGGATTCCCAGTAATACCATATTTATTCAATACCTTCCATAAAAGTGTCCTAATTACTCGGTCATAAGCTTTCTGTAAATCTATGAAGGCAGCAAAAACTTTCTTACCAACAGCCAGGTACATTTCAGTCATGCTTAATGCAAACACTTGGTTAGTGCAGCCTTTACCAAGAATAAAATCAGTCTGAACATCCCACACTTTCTCTGATGTAAGACCCCGTACTTTTTCAATAACGACCTTACCAAACACTTTCCCTGGCACACTCGGTAGGCTAATACCACGATAGTTCTTGCAGTTAGTCTGATCACCTTTTCCCTTATACAGGGATCCTTCCAATCCCGACGGACCATTCTTGACTCCCAGCACAACTGGCAAATTTCAGTTAACCAGTCGATTACAGGGTCACCACCATATTTCAACATCTTGGCAGTTATGCGACAACTCCCGGAGCCTTACCATTCTGAAGAGATTTTAGAGCTTTACACACCTCTTCTCTTGAGATCCCTCTTGTGCTTCCATCCTTCACTGTGCCATCATCTGCTTCTGCCTCAGAATCACCTTTGCTTTCTTGATCTAATAACTCACAGAAGTATTCACCCCATCTTTCACTTAACTCATTGGGCTCCCATATCATTTCCCCGATCCTGTTCTTCACACAACATACAACTTTGTTTCCCCTATTTTTCCTGAGTCTTGTGTACTTCCAGAAACACTTCCTATCTTTCCAAAAAGCCAATTCGTGCCTTTCCACCTTCTCCTTCCTATCTTTTGCCTTACTCTGGCAAATCAGCTTAGCTACTTCCTCCTCTTACAGCGATATTCACCCACAGAAACTCTACCTTGCAACATCCCCAAATAGTTTTCCTTCTTTCTCTTTACTGCCTCTTCAATCTCACTATTCCACCAAGCATCACCTCTATTGTTACTCACTATTGTAGTGCCACAGACCTCTTCAGCAGCAGTGACAACACAGTTCGTAAAACATTCCCATTTATTTTCTACATCCCTCTCACCAGACTTCAGCTCCTTCAGTCGTTCTCTGAGTAAGTCAGAATAACACTGATGATCTTCAGGGAGCTTTTCAACCTTTATCCTTTCCATCCTAGGCCTGTTTCTATTCATTTTCCTCCAACCAACGTTCAGTTTCCCTCATGACACTACTGAGTTATGATCAGAGCCAACATCTGCACCTCTCATTACATGAGTGTCAACAACTAAGTGTTTCAGGTGCTGATCGTAGACAGCAAAATCTATCGCAGTCTTTTGACCAAGAGTGCGATTTTCCCAAGTATATGTGTAGATGTACTTGTGGTTGAAAAATGTATTGGATACATACAAACCATTCTCAATGCAGAGTTCAATTAATCTTTCACCATTATCATTCACACAAAGATCATTAAACTTACCCAGAACATTGTCAAAAATTGCATTCTTTACACCTACTCTACATTGAAATCCCATGCTAATATAACTTTCTCTTTTGCACCAAACTGGCTCAAAACAGATTTTAGCTCATTCCAGAAATCTCCCTATTGGAAGGTTCCGGGTCACAAGTAGTATTCACCACAACAATTATTTTAGTCATTAACATAAGTTGTTAAGGCTTCTATTTAGGCTACAATTTTTACCATTAGTGGCTACTAAAGCAACTATTTTCTTGGGTGTGATAGGCTGGTAGCCCTGTACTTGGTACCTGATCAGCGAAGCTGTATGTTGATGACATCCTGCAATCAGTCATTTTACCATTGCTGTCACATCTTTCAGTGGCATTTACCAGCACAATAACGTCAGGCCACCCACTGTTCACCTCTTCCAGGAATTTCTCCTTGGTTTTGTCACCCTTCCTAGCCCAGCCAGGTCTCCAGTGCTAATCGAGCAGGACATGCTTGTTTTGTGTTGTAGCCATCCTGGAATGTCAACAAACTAGTCCGGCAACTTGAGTACACCTGGCAGAATCTGCCAAAGGACAGTATATGACTGTTGTGTGACTCAATTCCATGCAGGATATTGGCATGCATCACTATCAGAGATTACTGTACTACGTGCTAACCTGTTATGCTTATGGAGTCTATTGTTTTCAATAAAGAGGCCTGTTGTAATGAAACCTAATCACTTTTTCATCGTCACACGTCTCATTGCATGTGCAACATTTCAGCACAATGGGAAACCAATTTTGGGGTGCTTTGATTTTTCTTTTGTCACAGGTGTATGCAGGGTTGCAAGTGGTTAAATAAAGCATCAACACACTAATTGCTTCATTACACCATTTGTAGGTAAAATAAGTTTTCTCACATTTATGGTGAAAGGAAGAAAATTTTTCTCCACATTGCCACAAATGGGTTTCTGGGTTGGGTTTTACCCTTACGCTATGTGATCTTTTAAATTAGCAAATATACAGGGTGTATAATACAAAGGTCGGTCAATAAATAACTCGCAATCACCTGTAACTCCCCAGTTTTCAAAGGTTGAATCATGAAAGTTGGTGGGTAGTAACCTTGGACCTTTGGCTTTAGAGATAAGTCACTCAATGTAGGATCCATTGGCTTCACTGCATTGCAGCCAACGTTGTTTCCATGACAAGAATGCACGTTGGTAAAACTCCGGAGGTTGGTCATCACGCCACTTCCTGACACACGCAATGAGTTCTCATCACTGTGAAATGCTTTCCCACGTAGATGTACCTTCAGATGACCAAACAGATAAAAATCTGATGGCGCCAAGTCTGGGCTGTACGGTGGTTGTGGCACCGGCGTCCAGCCCAGTCGAGTCACTTTCTGCACTGTCATCTGTGCAGTGTGTGGTCTCGCGTTATCGTGATAAAGTTTGATTTCCTCGGCTTGCAAGTGTGTTCTCTTAGTTCTGATGGCATGCCTGAGCTTCTCCAAGGATGAACAACACTCTTTGGTAATGGTGGTCCCACTTTCGAGGAAGTCGATGAAGATGCCCTGATGATTCCAAAAAAATATGGCCTTCAATTTGTTTGATGTCCTTGAAAGTCGTGGTTGCTGCTTCTGCTTTGATTTCGCATGCTTCCACTCCATTGACTGACGTTTGCTCTGTGGGTCATAACGGAACAGCCATGTTTCATCGCCTGTTATCACACCATGAAAACATTTTGGAAAGTTACCAGCGGAATGTTCAAGCAGATAATCGCACACCTCTTTCCGAATTCTCTTAATCTCTTTTGTGAGGAGCCGTGGTACCCAAAAAGCACAGATTTTCCGGTATCCTAAGCATTTTACCACTGTTAAAATACTTCCCTTTGACATGCCCAGGTGGTCCATAAGTTGGAAAGTGGTGGTGCATCTGTTATCCTGAATCAGCTTCTCAATGGCTTCCTCAGTTCCAGTGGCTGTCGCAGTGGTCGATCTGCCACATTGTGGCTTATCCTGAATGCTAAAATCACCTCTCTGAAACCTCTGCAACCATCACTGCAAATTACTGCAATCATTGTTGTCTCACCATACACTGGCAACAATTGTCTGTGGATCGATGCGGCTGAGGTATCCCCAGATTTGTAGAGAAACCCTATTACCGACTGTTGACGTAGTAGGGTGTCCATTTTACCATCCATTATATTTCACCTGCAAAGAGAAGAAACAACTGTTAATGATCATTTGAAAGCTAATAGAATGAAGGTCCTACCCACCAACTTTCATGATTCAACCTTTGAAAACTGGGGAGTTACGGGCAATTGTGTGTTACTTATTGACCGACCTTTGTAAGTTGTGCACTAACTGCTTCACAGGCAAACAGAACCAGATAATGATGCAGATTCTTAAAGCCAGTGGTGAATACATAGGGAGGATCCATCAGGTCCGGATCCTTTCCAAGAATGGCATTGTCCTTCATTCAGCAGATGGAGGAAACAAATTATGTTCTTTTAAAATATATTAGCACTTCAAATATGGTAAAATTAAAAAAAAAATCTTTCTGCGAACAGCTTAATAAATTTAATATTTTTGTTTTGATCAATTATTTTTTGTGCATCTTAGTTCTAGTTTTCGTGACAATAGTTATTTTTCTGTATGCAGTCTTAAAATAATTATCAAATTTGTCTTGCGTATTCAAAAAGTATTTTTTTAAGCCTGCATGCACATTGTCGATTCATGTCAACATTCATTTTAAAAAATTAGTGCACACACACACACGGTTGTTTGTAAAATAATGGCCAATTTTCTGAGGTGCCACATTCAACTCGCCCACAATGTTTCCAGACCAACCTGCTTGCAGCCTCATTCATACGAGTTAAAGGGCGACTCAGACACCACATACACTCCATAATCGGTTGAGTTGCAGTTGTTGCAACTCGTGGGGAGAGTGATCTGTACAATATGTTAGGAAGGAGTGAGTTGCAGGTGATTCTGCTTCATGAGTTCAGATGGGGTCGTAATGGTGCACAAACTTACTGTAATGTGGTCAAGGAGGCAACATCTGAACGTACAGTTTGTCAGTGGTTTGAAAAGTTTCGTTCTGGTGACACGAGCCTACAAGATGAGGAGGGGCGAGAATTACATTTTGTCATTGATAGGGACGTACTGGAGGCAAATATGGAGGCAAATCCTCGCGTCACAGTCCGAGAACTGGCCAAATCGTACAGTGTGTCAGTGTCAACCATTTCTGAACATCACCACATTGGTACGGTTAAGAAGCTCAATACATGGGTCCCACACAAATTGTCGGAGTATCAGAAATTACAACGTTTTGAGATGTGCAGTAACCTTCTGCTTTACAACAGAAAGGAACTCCTGTTTGATCGCATTGTAACTTGTAATGAAAAGTGGGTGCTATACGACAACCAAAAGCAATCTGGACAGTGGCTGGGTGACCCATGGTGCACCACTGAAACAACATCTTAAACCAAGGTTGACTACAAAGAAGGTTATATTATTGATATATTAAAATAACTTAAAATATTATAGCAGAAAATTCAGAATGCTCTTTTACAGCTTTTAGTTTTAAACATAATTTACCTATTCAGTAGGTAAATACTGTACTAATTTTAACGTTAAGAATTATACTAATTTGTACTAATTTTAATGAAGAATTGTGCTAATTTCAACATTCGTAAGTTGGCAGGTATGCAGTGACCCATGGTGAACCACCGAAACAACATCTTAAACCAAGATTGACTACAAAGAAGGTTTTGTTGAAAGTGTGGTGGACTCTTCACGGTGTCATACACTGCAGGTTCTTGAATGCTGGTGAAAACATTACATCAGTCGCATACTGTGTAGAAATTGAACGAATGCACCAGAAATTGTGTTGCAAACAGCAATTTTTGGTGAACAGGAACAATCCTGATATATTATTAAAATAACCAATCACTTACCCGAAAGATCATGGTCACTTTATTCCTTTAACACTTCCAGCACGTCCATCATCATCATGCAAAGCCTCTGGCCTTCAAAGGTTGAAAAGACTCCTTCCCCATGAGAGTCATTCTTTCGGGGATGAAACATCGTATTTTCCTCCTTTTTTTTTTTTTTTACTGGACAAAAAACGCAGGTTTCCCTCTGCCATATGATACGTAACCATAGCTCGTCATCTCCATAAAAACCTCGCAAACATACATACCATACCACTCATTCATACATTCAGTTAAAAACACTATATCCACGTACTGAGAGAACTAATTGAAAGAGCGAGGGAATATGAGCTTCCATTGTGCATTGCTTTTATCGATTATGAAAAAGCCTTTGATTCGGTGAAACCATCAGCAGTTGCAATGGCTCTGAAATCCTGCGGTATTGAAGATGCATACATTAATATTATTAATAACATCTATGAAAATGCAAGTGCAAAGATTCGGCTGTTTGAAAATACAACACACATAAAAATTGGAAAAGGAGTGAGACAAGGTGACACCATATCTCCGAAGCTCTTTAATGCCACATTGGAAAATGTCTTTCAATCACTGAACTGAAAAAACAAAGGGATAAAGATTAATGGAGATTATCTAACCCACCTTCGTTTTGCTGATGACATAGTCATTTTTGCAACTACCCCATCAGAGCTACAGAGTATGATCCAGGAACTTGCTGACAAGAGTAAAGAAGTGGGATTAAAAATGAACTTTCAGAAGACAAAAGTGATGTACAATGCTTTTACAAGAAATGAAGATTTATCGATTGATGGAGAAAAGCTGGAGATAACAGACATGTACGTTTATCTTGGACAGCAGATATCAAGTGAGGGTCACATAGGTGAAGAAATTAATCGGCGTACAAAACTTGCCTGGAGAGCTTTTGGAAGAAACAGCATAATTTTCAAGAGCAATATGCCATTATGTCTTAAAAGAAAAGTGTTTGATCAATGCATCCTTCC
Source organism: Macrothele yani (assembly GCA_039090855.1). Classification (NCBI taxonomy): domain Eukaryota; kingdom Metazoa; phylum Arthropoda; class Arachnida; order Araneae; family Macrothelidae; genus Macrothele; species Macrothele yani. The sequence continues at coordinate 13,309,412 of CM076996.1, forward strand.
AGTGCTTACGTATGGTGCAGAGACGTGGACCTTAGCTATAAGAGACATACAAAGGCTGCAGACAACTCAAAGAAGCATGGAGAGGTGCATGCTTGGTGTAACCAGGAGAGATAAGAAGAGGAACACGTGGATCCGAAAAATGACAAGAGTGGAAGACATCATGATCAGAGTTAAATCCCTGAAATGGCAATGGGCTGGACATACTGCCAGAAGAACAGACCATCGATGGACAGCCGAAATTTTAGATTGGATTCCAAGGGACAGGAAAAGACCCAGAAGAAGACCACATGGAAGATGGGTGGATGAAATTCGAAAGTATGCGGGAGTGACATGGAGGAGACTGGCACAAGACAGACCGTTGTGGAAGAAACTTGGGGAGACCTTCGTCCAGCAGTGGATTGATAATGGTTGACAATGATGATGATGATACAGAATTACACTATTTAGATTCCCAGGCAGTTAAACCTTTGTCAACAGTGATTAAAAAGTGCTCCATCCGTTTCCAAACTCTGTGCTAACCCTACTGCATGTGTCAACCTCATTCAGCCCCGTCATACACGATTCTCTAGCGCTTTCAACAGGCTACTGTCATCCTCAGAAGGCAGGTGTGTCTCACCCGCCCACCACAGCTCAAGTGAGCAGAGCCATCGAGGCACGGGCTCCAGTCGCAATCTCTGCATCTTTGTGTCTCTGGCGCCATCTATTGTCATTGCTGCTCTCTTTTCTTTTTTTCCCTCCTAGCTGTTGTTCAATTTTTATTAAGGCCTTCCATTGTTTGTTTAAGTTGCTAGGTTTATTAATGTTGCATAATCTTGATCTGTTTTTTTTTTTTTTCAATTAACACTGATTCTGCAATTCTCAACTGCCTTTCGTTTTTACAGCTCTTAATAATTTTAATATCTTCAAACCTTGGACATTGATAATTTTCCAGACAGTATTGGGTTAATGCAGTCTTAGCTTCTTTTTATTCCAATTACTTATATGCTGGTTCAATCTATACTTTAATTTGTTCTTGGTGCTGCCTATATATGACAAAGGTGGTTGCTGGTTTATAGGAATTTCATATATTCCTGCTCTATCCAACTGACTGATTTTTTCATTTTTTATTACTAAATTTTTTATAGTAAGTACCTGATTTCCTACCTGTATGTCATATTTGCCACACACTTTATTAATTTCAGCTGAAACGCTTTCAACATATGGGATTGCCTCTACATATTTTAAAAGTTTTTTATCAATCATGGCCTTATTATTTGCTTGAGTTACTTCATAAATCCATTTCTTTAATACCTGTTTAGGGTAACCAAAATCATGTGCAATTTTTTCAATATATTCAATTTCTTCTTTTTTATATTGTTCCATTGATGAGTGTGTTGAACTTCTTTTAATTAGTGTTTTAACACTATTTCTTTTATGTGTTAATGGATGCGATGACTGAAAAGGCATTAACACAGGAATATTTGATGATTTTCTATGCACTCTGTATTGCATATTATCATTTGTTTTTATTATCATAATATCCAAAAATGCCAATGTATTGTTATGTTCCTGTTCTACTGTCAATTCAATAGATGGATAAATATCATTATACTTTTTTGTCAAGTCTTCAAGTTCATCATTTTTTAGCCTGGACAACAGAAAAATGTCATCGACATACCTGCAGTATATCAGTGGTGGATCTTCTAGTTTACTTAATATTTTTGCCTCTATGTCACTCATTATAATTTCAGCAAATAAAGTTGACAATGGTGACCCCATAGGTTCACCATAATTTTGTTTGAACACTTTGTTATTAAACATAAAAATGTTATTTTCATATATGTACAATAAAATTTCTCTTAATTCCTCAATTTGAATTGCATTCATTGTCTTTAACATATATAATTTTTCAATAATTATGTCAATTGCCTGAGGTACTGGTGTGCTAGGAAACAGAGCACGAACATCCATACTAGCCATATGATATTCACTTAAGTCTTGTTTAATTACTTTAATTTTCTCAATGAATTCATATGTATTCCTCACAGTGAACGCTGTCTTCATGAACAATGGTGCCAAATATTTGTAGATATTTTTTTCCAGCTTTATTAATGGGGAATTCCTTTTTGATACTATCACTCTGATAGGTGTATCAGGCTTATGAGTTTTTATTTTTGCAAACATTTTTGGTATTCCTGTACCCATTGGTGGGTACGCTTTCTTAAAGGCAATGAATGCAATTCAAATTGAGGAATTAAGAGAAATTTTATTGTACATATATGAAAATAACATTTTTATGTTTAATAACAAAGTGTACATACAAAATTATGGTGGACCTATGGGGTCACCATTGTCAACTTTATTTGCTGAAACTATAATGAGTGACATAGAGGCAAAAATAATAATTAAACTAGAAGATCCACCACTGATATACTGCAGGTATGTCAATGATATTTTTCTGTTGTCCAGGCTAAAAATGAACTTTTGAAGACTTGACAAAAAAGTATAATATTTATCCATCTATTGAATTGACAGTAGAACAGGAACATAACAATAAATTGGCATTTTTGGATATTATGATAATCAAAACAAATGATAATATGCAATACAGAGTGCATAGAAAATCATCATATATTCCTTTATTAATACCTTTTCAGTCATCACACCCATTAACACACAAAAGAAATAGTGTTAAAACACTAATTAAAAGAAGTTTAACACACTCATCAATGGAACAATATAAAAAAGAAGAAATTGAATATATTGAAAAAATTGCACATGATTTTGGTTACCCTAAACAGGTATTAAAGAAATGGATTTATGAAGTAACTCAAGCAAATAATAAGGCCATGATTGATAAAAAAACTTTTAAAATATGTAGGGGCAATCCCATATGTTGAAAGTGTTTCAGCTGAAATTAATAAAGTGTGTGGCAAATATGACATACAGGTAGGAAATCAGGTAATTACTATAAAAAATTTAGTAATGAAAAATGAAAAAAATCAGCCAAATTAGATAGAGCAGGAATATATGAAATTCCTATAAACCAGCAACCACCTTTGTCATATGTAGGCAGCACCAAGAACAAATTAAAGTATAGATTGAACCAGTATATAAGTAATTGGAATAAGAAAGAAGCTAAGACTGCATTAACCCAATACTGTCTGGAAAATTACCAATGTCCAAGGTTTGAAGATATTAAAATTATTAAGAGCTGTAAAAATGAAAGGCAGTTGAGAATTGCAGAATCAGTGTTAATTGAAAAAACAGATCAAGATTATGCAACATTAATGAGCCTAGCAACCAAAACGAACAATGGAAGGCCTTAATAAAAATTGAACAACAGCTAAGAGGGAATAAAGGAAAATAGAGCAGCAATGACAATAGATGGCGGCAGAGATTGCGACTGAAGCCCGAACCTCAATAGCTCTGCTCACTTGAGCTGTGGTGGGCAGGTGAGACACATCTGCCTCCTGGTGATGACAGTTGACTGTTGAAAGCGCCTGAGGATCGTGTATGACAGGGCTGAATGAGGTTGACACTTGCAGTAGGGTTAGCACAGAGTTTTGAAACGGATGGAGCACTTTTCAATCACTGTTGACAAAGGTTTAACTGCCTGGGAATGTAAATAGTGTAATTATGTACATAGGGTATTTAACTGAATGTATGACTGAGTGGTATGGTGTGTATGTTTGTGAGGTTTTTATGGAGATAACGAGCTATGGTTACATATCATATGGCAGAGGGAAACCTGCATTTTTTGTCCAGTAAATAACAAAAAAAAAAAAAAAAAAAAAAAAAGGAAAATACGATGTTTCATCCCCGAAAGAATGACTCTCATGGGCAAGGAGTCTTTTCAACCTTTGAAGGTTAGAGGCTTTGAATGATGAAGATGGACGTGCTGTGGAAGTGTTAAAGGAATAAAGGGACCATGATCTTTCAGGTAAGTGATTGGTTATTTTAATAATATATCATTAATGAATTGCACATAAATATACGCACGTTGCTGGTGTTTTAATACCTTGAAAGTTCAAATATTACGATAGGAACAATGCTATCTATATTTTGAGGTTACTCGCCTTTATTCCCAAAATATTTTAGGAGGTTCTCTTTCTACACGTTTCCAACACGTATTTTTCGGTTCAAGGCCGCAAAAAAAATAACAAAAAAACAACAACCTCTTTTTCAACTAACGCAAACTTTGTCTTTTCTTTTCCCAATGACCAAATTCGGATTCAAAATAATCTACCACAAGTATACATAATTGAACTCCCTAAAACACTTTTACATCTAATTAAAACTTCAATCAATAAAAACTTATGTTACACATTTCCTAAAATGTCAAAGTTTAAAAAACTGTAACCCATAATTATTTACAATTGCACACCGGTACCCAATTAAAACAAGCCTAAATACCTGACACAACGACTATACTCGACAATCACTGACCTCTCTCCACTCAGAAATAAGTATACTATTCTAGCACTTTCAGCCTCAGCCCAAGCCATTCTCAAGGTGTGGACGCAGCAGATGACCCACCCGGCACCACTCGCAAAACGTAGCGAATGTTTCAGTGTTCGTGCGGCATCGTCTCATTCGCGTTCTTCACGGTTCAAGCGCAGTGGCGCCATCTATCAGATGACCTAATAGCCTTCTTTTCCCTTCTTACTTATAAATATCTGTTCGATAGCTGATCGTATTTGATTCATAAAACTACTTATCCTATATTCTAACATTTTTTTTCTGTTTTTTTTTTTTTTTTTTTTAATATTATGTTACATCATTTTTTTTTTCTTCTTGCCTTTTCCCCTCTGTTCTTCTCTGTGGCTTTCTTTTCTGATCAAATCCTTCCAATGTATGTTTAAGCTATTAGGATCGTTAACATTACATAACCTATGTCTATTTTTTTCAATCAACACTGTCTCCGCCAATCTCAAATGCCTTTCCGTACGACAATTCTTAATAATTTTTATTTCATCAAACTTTGGGTATTGCTTTTGTTCAATACATTACTGGACTAATGCAGTTTTTGCTTCTTTTTTCTGCCAATTCCATAGGTGCTGTTGTAAACAATGTTTTAGTTTATTTTTAGTGCTTCCTATATATGATACTGTGGGATTGTTACTTATAGGAATTTCGTAAGCGCCAGCTCTGTCCAAGCACTTCTTGTTTTCTTTCGTATTGTTTACAAAATTTTTAATGATATGCACTTTATTGGCCAATTGTAAATTATACCTATTACACAATTTATTAATTTCAGCTGAAATTCCTTTTATGAACGGAAACGATCCAATATATTTAATCTGCTTATTACTATTTCTTCTTATGTTTGAAGAATTAATACAATTGTTCTGCACTTCCTTAATCCATTTTTTTACTGGGATACCCATAATTTCTTGCAACATCTGTAATATATTTCAATTCATCCTTTCTGTATTGCATATTTGAAGTGTGTGTAAAAGCTCTTTTTATTAAAGTCTTAATACTGTTGCATTTATGAGCATATGGATGATAAGAATCATATGGTACATATAATCACAGGTACGTATGACGACTTTCTATAAACGGTATAATCTAATGTGTTGGGTTGTTTTATAATCTGTACATCAAGGTAAGCCAGCCAAGGTATCCTGCTGTTCAACTTCAATTGTTACTTCAATGCATGAATACTCTTCTTTAAATTTTTTAGTAGTGTCTTCTAGTTCTGTGGAATTTAATTTTGATAAGATGAAAATATCATCAACATATCTGCAATATATCAATGGTGGTTCATTCAGGTTATTTATCACTTTGGCTTCAATATCTGTCATAACTTCTGCAAGTAATGTAGACAGGGGTGATCCCATAGGTCCTCCTGTATTTTGCTTATAAATAATATCTTCAAATGCAAAAACATTATTTTCATATATATACAACAATACATTTTTTAACTCTTGTACTTGTATTCCTGTTAGAATTTTTTTGTTGCATTAGTTCTTGAGTAATAATCTCTATGGCCTGAGGTACTGGAGTATTTGGATACAAAGCTTTAACATCCATACTAGCCATTTTGTAAAACTGCAAATCTTGATTAATATTTTTAATTAAGTAAATAAAATCATATGTATTCCTTAAACTGTGTTGTTGTTTCATAAATATTGGTGCAACAAAATTATAAATTTTTTTCTAATGAAATCAAGGGTGAGTTGACTTTTGATACAATCAACCTCATTGGTGCATCTTCTTTATGTGCTTTAATCTTTGCAAAAACTTTTGGTATACATGCACCCATTGGTGGGAAGGACTTTGTTATTTCGTCTGGCAATGTACTATGATTTTTTAACTGGATAAAATATTTGGCAGGGGTATCTGTTGGGTCTTTATTGATGATTGCACACTTTAATTCCTCTGTTGCTTTAGGCATTTTATTATTATAATCTACAGTATTAATTAGAACAATCTGCCCTGACTTATCAGCTTCACAGAATTTAATGTTATTATCCTTCAGCATCAGTAATTGCTTCTTTTCGTACTTTAGCTTCTTCAAATGGAATTTTTTTATGCTTTTCATTGAATTCTTTTTATAAAATTCTGTATAATTTGAACATTACATCTTCTTTTTTGGTCTTGGCAAATTTCTTATAACATCCTCCATGCACGGAATCAATTCTTCAGTTCTAGGTAAGTGCTGTGGGAATAACTGAAATCCACAAATGGTTGATTCAAAAACACAGCATAGCTATTATTCCTCTGTCCTGGCACTTGTTTTTCATCAAATAAATCATGTAATTTCTTTGTAACATTCTGCCTTGTATGTTCTCCCTCTGTATTCGCAATTTCATTAATTTCCATGTGTGTAGTATCCAATATTATATTTTTCCATGTTTCAGCAAAGTTTTTGTACTATGTACTTTGTATAGAAAACCATAAGTCTAAACATCTCTTGTGAAGGTTAAATATTATTTTTATTTTCCCAATAATTTCTGCACTCAACCTCTTATTTTGACAAATCTGCATTATTTGTCTGTCTTTCATACTTACAGGTTTATTTTTTAACCTTAGATATTTAGGTACCATATCGAAGTCTCTACATGCCACAAGAAATTCCTCTTGCACCTCAGATTTTGCTAGCTTAATTTTACTTTTTTTGAAATCTCTTATTCGCTGAAATTCTTTTTTTTTTTTTTTTTAAATATGTTCTGTAATACATTTTTTTTTAATTATTGAGACGACACCTCGCTCCTTCTAGAATTCACGACTCTCTTTGCATGTCAACATCTATCATATATTCATACAGCATTGCAAATGTCAAATGCTAGCTGCTTAATTATTCACATGCTATTTAGACATAGCTATATTTTGAGGTTACTCACCTTTATTACCAAAATCTTTTAGGAAGTTTTCGTCTCTACACATTTCCAACACGTATTTTTCTTAGTTACTTCTTGGTTCAAGGCCGCAAAAAAAATAAAAATAAAAATATCTTTATCAACTCGCACAAACTTCGTTCCCTTCTTTTCTTTTCCCAATGACCAAATTCGGATTCAAAATAATCTACCACAAGTATACATAATTGAACTCCCTAAAACACTTTTATATCTAATTAAAAAACTTCAATCAATAAAAACTTAAATTACACATTTCCTAAAACGTCAAAGTTAAAAAACTGTAACCCATAATTATTTACAATTGCACACTGGTACCCAATTAAAACAAGCCTAAATACCTGACACAACCACTATACTTGACAATCACGGACCTCTCTCCACTCAGAAATAAGCATACTATCCTAGCACTTTCAGCCTCAGCCCAGGCCATTCTCAGGGAGTGGACGCAACAGATGAACCACCCGTCTCCACCCACAAAACGTAGCGAATGTTCCAGTGTCCGCGCAGCATCGTCTCATTCCCGTTCTTCACCGTTTTAATTGGGTACCAGTGTGCAATTGTAAATAATTATGGGTTACAGTTTTTTAACTTTGACGTTTTAGGAAATGTGTAATATAAGTTTTCATTGATTGAAGTTTTAATTAGATATAAAAGTGTTTTAGGGAGTTCAATTATGTATACTTGTGGTAGATTATTTTGAATCCGAATTTGGTAATTGGGAAAAGAAAAGAAGGGAACAAAGTTTGCGTGAGTTGATAAAGACGTTTTTTTTTTTTTTTTTTTTTTTTTGCGGCCTTGAACCACAAAGTAACTAAGAAAAATATGTGTTGGAAATGTGTAGAGACGAAAACTTCCTAAAAGATTTTGGTAATAAAGGTGAGTAACCTCAAAATATAGCTATGTCTAAATAGCATGTGAATAATTAAGCAGCTAGCATTTGACATTTGCAATGCTGTATGAATATATGATAGATGTTGACATGCAAAGAGAGTAGTGATTTCTAGAAGGAGCGAGGTGTCGTCTCAATAATTAAAAAAATGTGTTACAGAACATATTTAAAAAAAAAGAATTTCAGCGAATAAGAGATTTCAAAAAAAGTAAAATTAAGCTAGCAAAATCTGAGGTGCAGGAGGAATTTCTTGTGGCATGTAGAGACTTCGATATGGTACCTAAATATCTAAGATAAAAAAATAAACCTGTAAGTATGAAAGACAGAAAAATAATGCAGATTTGTCAAAATAAGAGGTAGAGTGCAGAAATTATTGGGAAAATAAAAATAATATTTAACCTTCACAAGAGATGTTTAGACTTAAGGTTTTCTATACAAAGTACAGAGTACAAAAACTTTGCTGAAACATGGAAAAATATAATATTGGATACTACACTCATGGATTCAGTGAAACCATCAGCAGTAACAATGGCTCTGAAATCCTGCAGTATTGAAGATGCATACATTAATATTATTAATAACATCTATGAAAATGCAAGTGCAAGGATTCGGCTGTTTGAAAATACAACACGCATAAAAATTGGAAAAGGAGTGAGACAAGGTGACACCATATCTCCGAAGCTCTTTAATGCCACATTGGAAAATGTCTTTCAATCACTGAACTGGGAAAACAAAGGGATAAAGATTAATGGAGATTATCTAACCCACCTTCGTTTTGCTGATGACGTAGTCATTTTTGCAACTACCCCACCAGAGCTAGCTGCAGAGTATGATCCAGGAACTTGCCGACAAGAGTAAAGAAGTGGGATTAAAAATGAACTTTCAGAAGACAAAAGTTATGTTCAATGCTTTTACAAGAAATGAAGATTTTTCGATTGATGGAGAAAAACTGGAGATAACAGACATGTACGTTTATCTTGGACAGCAGATATCAAGTGAGGGTCACATTGATGAAGAAATTAATCAGCGTACAAAACTTGCCTGGAGAGCTTTTGGAAGAAACAGCATAATTTTCAAGAGCAATATGCCATTATGTCTTAAAAGAAAAGTGTTTGATCAATGCATCCTTCCAGTGCTTACGTATGGTGCAGAGACGTGGACCTTAACTGAAAGAGACATACAAAGGCTGCAGACAACTCAAAGAAGCATGGAGAGGTGCATGCTTGGTATAACCAGGAGAGATAAGAAGAGGAACTCATGGATACGAAAAATGACAAGAGTGGAAGACATCATGATCAGAGTTAAATCCCTGAAATGGCAATGGGCTGGACATACTGCCAGAAGGACAGACCATCGATGGACAGCCGAAATTTTAGATTGGATTCCAAGGGACAGCAAAAGACCCAGAAGAAGACCACATGGAAGATGGGTGGATGAAATTCGAAAGTATGCGGAGGGACATGGAGGAGACTGGCACAAGACAGACCGTTGTTGAGGAAACTTGGGGAGACCTTTGTCCAGCAGTGGATTGATAATGGTTGACAAAGATGATGATGACACCCATGGAAGTTAATGAAATTGCGAATACAGAGGAAGAAAATACAAGGCAGAATGTTACAAAGAAATTACATAATTTATTTGATGAAAAACAAGTGCCAGGACAGAGGAATAATAGCTATGCTGTGTTTTTGAATCAATCGTCTGTGGATTTAAGTTATTCCCCGCAGCACTTACCTAAAACTGAAGAATTGATTCCGTGCATGGAGGATGTTATAAAAAATTTGCCAAGTCCAAAAAAGATGTAATGTTTAAATTATATAGAATTTCCATTTGAAGAAGCTAAAGTACGAAAAAAAGCAATTACTGATGCTGAAAGATAACAACATTAAATTCTGTGATGTTGATAAGTCAGGGCAGATTGTTTTAATAATACTGTAGATTATAATAATAAAATATCTAAAGCAATAGAGGAATTAAAGTGTACAATCATCAATAAAGACCTAACAGATAACCAGATAAAATATTTGGCAGGGATAAGAAATTATAGTACATTGCCAGACAAAATAAAGAAGTTCTTCCCACCAATGGGTGGCATGTATACCAAAAGTTTTTGCCAAGATTAAAACACATAAAGAAGATGCACCAATGAGGTTGATTGTATCAAAAGTCAACTCACCCTTGATTTCATTAGAAAAAAATATTTATAATTTTGTTGCACCAATATTTATGAAACAACAATACAGTTTAAGGAATACATATGATTTTATTCACTTAATTAAAAATATTATTCAAGATTTGCAGTTTTACAAAATTTCTAGTATGGATGTTAAAGCTTTGTATCTAAATACTCAAGAACTAATGCAACAAAAAATTCTAACAGGAATACAAGTACAAGAGTTAAAAAATGTATTGTTGTATATATACGAAAATGTTTTTTCATTTGAAGATATTATTTATAAGCAAAAAGTACAGGAGGACCTATGGGATCACCCCTGCCTTCATTATTTGCAGAAGTTATTATGACAGATATTGAAGCCAAAGGGATAAATAACCTGAATGAACCACCATTGATGTATTGCAGATATGTTGATGATATTTTCCTCTTATCAAAATTGAATTCCACAGAACTAGAAGACATAGCTAAAAAATTTAAAGAAGAGTATTCATCCATTGAAGTAACGATTGAAGTTGAACAGCAGGATACCTTGGCTTACCTTGATGTACAGATTATAAAACAACCCAACACATTAGATTATACCATATAATTCTTGTCATCCATATGCTCATAAATGTAACAGTATTAAGACTAATAAAAAGAGCTTTTACACACACTTCAAATATGCAATACAGAAAGGATGAATTGAAATATATTACAGATGTTGAAAAAAATCATGGGTATCCCAGTAAAAAAGTAAAAAAATGGATTAAGGAAGTGCAGAACAATTGTATTAATTCTTCAAACATAAGAAGAAATAGTAATAAGCAGATTAAATATATTGGATCGTTTCCGTTCATAAAAGGAATTTCAGCTGAAATTAATAAATTGTGAAAGGTATAATTTACAATTGGGCAATAAAGTGCATACCATTAAAAAAAATTTGTAATCAATACGAAAGAAAACAAGAAGTGCTTTGACAGAGCTGGCGTTTATGAAATTCCTATAAGTAACAATCCCACAGTATCGCATATAGGAAGCACTAAAATAAAACTAAAACATCGTTTATAACAGCACCTACGGAATTGGCAGAAAAAAGAAGCAAAACCTGTATTGGTCCAGTACTGTATTGAACAAAAGCAATACCCAAAGTTTGATGAAATAAAAATTATTAAGAATTGTCGTACGGAAGGCATTTGAGATTGACGGAGACAGTGTTGATGGAAAAAAATAGACACAGGTTATGTAATGTTAACGATCCTAATAGCTTAAACACACATTGGAAAGATTTGATCAGAAAGGAAAGCCGCAGAGAAGAACAGAGGGGAAAAGGCAAGAAGAAGAAAAAATGATGTAATATAATAAAAAAAAAAAAGAAAGAAAAAAAATGTTAGAATATAAGATAATTAGTTTCATTAATCAAATATGATCAGCTATCAAACAGATATTTATAAGTATGAAGGGAAAAGAAGGCTATTAGGTCATCTGATAGATGGCGCCACTGCGCCTGAACGGCGAAGAACGCGAATGAGACGAACCCTCACGAACACTGGAACATTCGCTACGTTTTGTGGGTGGTGCCGGGTAGTTCATCTGTTGTGTCCACTCCTTGAGAATGGCCTGGGCTGAGGCCGAAAGTGATAGGATAGTATGCTTATTTCTGAGTGGAGAGAGGTCTGTATTTGTCGGGTATTTCGGCTTGTCTTAATTGGGTACCGGTGTGCAATTGTAAATAATTATGGGTTACAGTTTTTTAACTTTGACGTTTTAGGAAATGTGTAATATAAGTTTTTATTTATTGAAGTTTTAATTAGATGTAAAAGTGTTTTAGGGAGTTCAATTATGTATACTTGTGGTAGATTATTTTGAATCCGAATTTGGTCATTGGGAAAAGAAAAGAAGGGAACAAAGTTTGAGTGAGTTACAAAAGAGGTTTTTTGTTGTGTTTTTGCGGCCTTGAACCACAAAGTAACTAAGAAAAATACGTGTTGGAAATGTGTAGAGACGAAAACCTCCTAAAAGATTTTGGGAATAAAGGTGAGTAGCCTCAAAATATCATCATCATCATCCATCCACTGCTGGACAAAGGTCTCCTCAAGTTCCCTCCACAACGGTCTGTCTTGTGCCAGTCTTCTCCATGTCACTCCCGCATACTTTCGAATTTCATCCACCCATCTTCCATGTGGTCTTCTTCTGGGTCTTTTCCTGTCCCTTGGAATCCAATGTAAAATTTCGACTGTCCATCGATTGTCTGTCCTTCTGGCAAGTATGTCCAGCCCATTGCCATTTCAGGGATTTAACTCTGATCATGATGTCTTCCACTCTTGTCATTTTTCGGATCCATGAGTTCCTCTTCTTATCTCTCCTGGTTACACCAAGCATGCACCTCTCCATGCTGCTTTGAGTTGTCTGCAGCCTTTGTATATCTCTTTTAGTTAAGGTCCACGTCTCTGCACCATACGTAAGCACTGGAAGGATGCATTGATCAAACACTTTTCTTTTAAGACATAATGGCATATTGCTCTTGAAAATCATGCTGTTTCTTCCAAAAGCTCTCCAGGCAAGTTTTGTATGCCAATGAATTTCTTCATTAATGTGACCCTCACTTGATATCTGCTGCCCAAGATAAAAGTACGTGTCTGTTATCTCCAGCTTTTCTCCATCATTCGATAAATCTTCATTTCGTGTAAAAGCATTGAACATCACTTTTGTCTTCTGAAAGTTCATTTTTAATCCCACTTCTTTACTCTTGTCAGCACGTTCTTGGATCATACTCTGCAGCTCTGATGGGGTAGTTGCAAAAATGACTGTCATCAGCAAAACGAAGGTGGGTTAGATAATCTCCATTAATCTTTTTCTCTTTGTTTTCCCAGTTCAGTAATTGAAAGACATTTTCCAATGTGGCGTTAAAGAGCTTCGGAGATATGGTGTCACCTTGTATCACTTCCTTTCCAATTTTTGTGTGTTTTATTTTCAAACAGCCCAATCTTTGCACTTGCATTTTCATAGATGTTATTAATAATATTAATGTATGCATCTTCAATGCCGCAGGATTTCAGAGCCATTGTAACTGCTGATGGTTTCACTGAATCAAAGGCTTTTTCATAATCGATAAAAGCCATGCCCAATGGAAGTTCGTATTCCCTCGCTCTTTCAATTAGTTCTCTCAGTACGTGGATATGATCTGTTGTGCTGTAGCCACTCCTGAATCCAGCTTGTTCTTTCGGTTGGGCCATGTCCAGTGTTACCTTCAAACGGTGTGAAAGAACTTTAGTGAAGATTTTATAAACCACTGATAGGAGGCTGATAGGTCTGTAGTTCCTGAGATCCTCAATGTCACCTTTTTTATGTAGCAGGATCATTATAGGGTTGTTCCAATTCTCAGGAATCTTCCCTTCATTAAGGCATCGAGTGAAAATTTAGGCGAGTACTATTTCGATTTCTCCACTTGCTTCTTGTACGATGTCTACAGTAATTCCATCTTCTCCTCTAGCTTTTGCCCGCTTCATGTTCTTGATTGCATGTGCAACTTCTACTGGGAGGACTGGAAGAACTCTGGTACCTTCCATGATGTTTGGGGTACATGCATCATCCCTTTCATATAACTTGGAGTAGAAATCTTTCACTCTTGTCAAAATTTCACCTCTATTTCTTGTTACAGAACCATGTTTTTTTTCTCAGTGCCATAATCTGTTTTCTTCCCTTACTGAGATGTCCCTTTGCTATCTTTAGGCTTTGGTTGTTTTCACTTGCTTTCCTCACTAGTTCACAGTTGAATTTCCTTACGTCTTCAGTGATACTTTTTCGTACTGTCTTGCATAGCTCTATATATTTCACTTTGGAAGTCACATCTTCTTTAGTTGTCCTCATCTCTCTTCTTTTTTGCATCAACATTTTGGTTTTTCCTGATAATTTGTTCACATGCAACTTGTTCTTAGACCCAGCTAATTTTGTTGATGTTTCCATAAGAGCTTTGGTTACTTTTCTGTTAACTTCAGAAATATCCACTTCTTCCGATGTTAGGCCTTCTAAAGCAGAGAATCTGTTCTTCAGTTCCAACTTGAAGGTATTATGGTGGTTTTTAAGGTTGGTTATGTCAATACATTTTGTTTAGTGTTGAGCTAAATTTATCCTTCAGTTTCTTGTTTATTATAAATCCAACACCACTAGCTCTGCCAGTATCTGTCCCACGATAGTAGAAGAGATGTCCACTTTTCAGTTCAATAAGATCTTCTCCTTTTCTCCTTACCTCACTTAGCCCGACGATGTCCCACTTGATCCTTTGTAGTTCCTCTTCCAATTTAAGAAGCCTTGAATCAGAAGATAGGGAGCGTCCATTATACGTAGCCAAGGTCAGCATCAGATGGCAGCCTAGTCCGGTCCTCCGGTGATTCTTAGCACCCTCTGCCTTCATGTCTCACTGGCCGCTGCCTTGGCCAGGTACATTCCAGCTGCCTGAGTATGAGGGCCAAGATTTAAGTTGTGGAGCCATTTTGGAGATATAGATATGTCTAAATAGCACATGAATAATTAAGCAGCTAGATGACATTTGACATTTGCAATGCTGTATGAATATAGGAAGGATCCTATCCTCCTCCATGATAACATGAGACCACACGTAACAAATAATCACACAAACTGAGGTTCAAAACCCTCCCACATCCAACCTACTCACATGACTTGACACTTACCGATTTCCACCTGTTCATGCATTTTAGCAATTACTTCAAGGACAAGATCTTCAAAAACTGAGAGGAGGCTAAAATTGCTTCTAGGACTTTCTTGCATACAGGGAGCCAGATTTTTCCGGACTAGCATTGAATCATCACGCCTCACTCACTTGCAGAAGTGTGTTGCTGCTGAAAGCGCTTATTTCGAATAAAACAAAGTTGTATGCTATGAGGTATACCTTTCATTCTTACCCTCCAAATCGGCCATAATTTTTGGAAATACCTGGTATATTTCAATTTAGCAGTAGTCGGAAGAAAGTATATGTATGTATAATATCACACTCACCAACCCGCTTGGCCAGTGTGGTGAGTTATGGCCAAACCCCTCTAAAATGACTCCACAACTTAAATCTTGGCCCTCAGTCTCCAACAGCTGGAATGTACCTGGCCAAGGCAGCGGCCAGTGCGACATGAAGGCAGAGGGTGCTAATCATCCCCGGAGGACCGGACTAGGCTGCCATCTGATGCTGACCTTGGCTACGTATAATGGACGCTCCCTATCGTCTGATTCAAGGCTTCTTGAATTGGAAGAGGAACTACAAAGGATCAAGTGGGACATCGTCGGGCTAAGTGAGGTAAGGAGAAAAGGAGAAGATCTCATTGAACTGAAAAGTGGACATCTCTTCTACTATTGTGGGACTGATGCAGGCAGAACTAGTGGTGTTGGATTTATAATAAACAAGAAACTGAAGGATAAAGTTGTAGAAGTTGAAAGTTCCTCTGACAGAGCTGCACGACTCGTTATCCAACTCTCGAGAAGATACCAGGCTCAGATTATTCAAACTTATGCACCCACCACAAGTCATCCTGAAGAAGAAATTGAAGAATTTTATGAGGAAATTCGTCATCTAAATAATAAAGGTAAGCAGCACTTAAAGATAATTATGGAAGATTTCAATGCAAAAATAGGGCAATAGCAACAGAATGAAACTTTAGTAGGTAAATTCGGTCGCAGCAACAGAAACCAGCGTGGAAATACTCTCGTAGAGTTTGCAGAGGCAGAAGGGGTTTTTTTTATCTTGAACTCCTTTTTCAAGGAAAAGCCACACAGGAAATGGACAATGGAGACATCCAAATGGGACGACAAGTGAAATTGATTTTATTATGTGTAACAAAAAATTTGTCATAGAAGACTGCAGTGTGCTAAACAAGTTCAACACAGGTAGTGACCATAGATTGGTAAGATGTAAGATGCACCTCAACACTAAACTCGAACGTGGCAAGCTCATAAGACTAACAAAATGTATTGACATAACCAACCTTAAAAAACACCATAATACCTTCAAGTTGGAACTGAAGAACAGATTCTCTGCTTTAGAAGGCCTAACATCGGAAGAAGTGGATATTTCTGAAGTTAACAGAAAAGTAACCAAAGCTCTTATGGAAACATCAACAAAATTAGCTGGGTCTAAGAACAAGTTGCATGTGAACAAATTATCAGGAAAAACCAAAATGTTGATGCAAAAAAGAAGAGAGATGAGGACA
Organism: Macrothele yani; assembly: GCA_039090855.1. Classification (NCBI taxonomy): domain Eukaryota; kingdom Metazoa; phylum Arthropoda; class Arachnida; order Araneae; family Macrothelidae; genus Macrothele; species Macrothele yani. The sequence continues at coordinate 13,326,017 of CM076996.1, forward strand.
ACTAAAGAAGATGTGACTTCCAAAGTGGAATATATAGAGCTATGCAAGACAGTACGAAAAAGTATCACTGAAGACGTAAGGAAATTCAACTGTGAACTAGTGAGGAAAGCAATTGAAAACAACCAAAGCCTAATGATAGCAAAGGGACATCTCAGTAAGGGAAGAAAACAGATTATGGTACTGAGAAAAGAAGATGGTTCTGTAACAAGAAATAGAGGTGAAATTTTGACAAGAGTGAAAGATTTCTACTCCAAATTATATGAAAGGGGTGATACATGTACTCCAGACATCATGAAAGGTACCAGTACCAGAGTTCTTCCAGTCCTCCCAGCAGAAGTTGCACATGCAATCAAGGACATGAAGCGGGGAAAAGCTCCAGGAGAAGATGGAATTACTGTAGACATCGTACAAGAAGCAAGTGGAGAAATCGAAACAGTACTGGCCCAAATTTTCACTCGATGCCTTAATGAAGGGAAGATTCCTGAGGATTGGAACAACGCTACGATGATCCTGCTACATAAAAAAGGTGACATTGAGGATCTCAGGAACTACAGACCTATCAGTGGTTTATAAAATCTTCGCTAAAGTTCTTTCACACCATTTGAAGGTGACACTGGACATTGCTCAACCGAGAGAACAAGCTGGATTCAGGAGTGGCTACAGCACAATAGATCATATCCACATACTGAGAGAACTAATTGAAAGAGCGAAGGAATAGGAACTTCCTTTGTGCATGGCTTTTATCGATTATGAAAAAGCCTTTGATTCAGTGAAACCATCAGCAGTTACAATGGCTCTGAAATCCTGCGGTATTGAAGATGCGTACATTAATATTATTAATAACATCTATGAAAATGCAAGTGCAAAGATTCGGCTGTTTGAAAATACAACACACATAAAAATTGGAAAAGGAGTGAGACAAGGTGACACCATATCTCCGAAGCTCTTTAATGCCACATTGGAAAATGTCTTTCAATCACTGAACTGGGAAAACAAAGGGATAAAGATTAATGGAGATTATCTAACCCACCTTCCTTTTGCTGATGACGTAGTCATTTTTGCAACTACCCCATCTTAGCTGCAGAGTATGATCCAGGAACGTGCTGACAAGAGTAGAGAAGTGGGATTAAAAATGAACTTAAAGAAGACAAAAGGGATGTTCAATGCTTTTACAAGAAATGAAGATTTATCGATTGATGGAGAAAAGCTGGAGATAACAAACACGTACGTTTATCTTGGACAGCAGATATCAAGTGAGGGTCACATTGATGAAGAAATTAATCGGCGTATAAAACTTGCCTGGAGAACTTTTGGAAGAAACAGCATGATTTTCAAGAGCAATATGACATTATGTCTTAAAAGAAAAGTGTTTGATCAATGCATCCTTCCAGTGCTTACGTATGGTGCAGAGACGTGGACCTTAACTAAAAGAGATATACAAAGGCTGCAGACAACTCAAAGAGGCATGGAGAGGTGCATGCTTGGTGTAACCAGGAGAGATAAGAAGAGGAACTCGTGGATCCGAAAAAGGACAAGAGTGGAAGACATCATGATCAGAGGTAAATCCCTGAAATGGCAATGGGCTGGACATACTGCCAGAAGCACAGACCATCAATGGACAGCCGAAATTTTAGATTGGATTTCAAGGGACAGGAAAAGACCCAGAAGACCACCACATGGAAGATGGGTGGATGAAATTTGAAAAGTATGCAGGAGTGACATGGAGGAGACTGGCACAAGACAGACCGTTGTGGAGGAAACTTGGGAAGACCTTCGTCCAGCAGTGGATTAATAATGGTTGACAATGATGATGATGTATGATATGACATATTTTGTGTTTGTCCTGTTGATTTCTTGTTGGACTCCTCCCTTGAGGAAATTTTGTGTGCGCTACTGTCAGACGCCCAATCCTTGTCACCTCAAGAGCAGCACTCTTACTGCAAATTCTAGAACTTAACACCCCAAACTCTGAAAATACACTCAATTGATAAAACATTAGAGATACCTACCTAATAGTGTGTTGGTACTCCTCTGGAGTGAATAACAACCTGTACACTCCAAGGCAGCGACTGCATCACATGCCGGAGGGCTTCCACAGGTAATGTCAGCCATGTCTGTTGCAGCATTGTCCACAACTCTGCTTGAGATGTTGGCTCAGGATCCATAGATCTGATGTTCCTCTTCACAGCATTCCAGAGAGCTTCCACAGGTTTTAAATCTGGGGACCTTGGGGGCCACTGGTTGGATCCAAACTCAGATGAGTGTTTCTCATGCCATGCCTGGATGGTTGCAGCCTAGTGGGGTGACGCATTGTCCTGCTGAAACAGACCATCAGCCGCAGGATGTTCGAAGGCCATGAAAGCATGTAGGTGATCAGCCAGCTCATGTTGGTAGCATGCATCGGTTAAGGAACTCTCCAGATACACTGAAAAACCTAATGTGTCCATGAGAGGGGTTCCCAAACCATTGCAAAGCCACCACCACCACCTTAAACATAGCCAACATGTTGTGATGGGGCCAGTGCCACACCTGCACCCTCCTGTCAGCTCAATACAGCTGAAAATTAGATCATGTGACCACACGATGTCGCGCCACTCTGCAGAGATCCAGTTCTTATGTTCCCGGCACCAGGCTGGGAGTAATGTCCAATGACGAGCAGTCAACAGTGGCATACAAAAGTAGGGCTTCAGCACCCATAGCCTAGGGTATGTATGCAGTGCACACCGTACCATTTGCCCGTCGCTCCTTGGGCCTCTGACATTGAACTTGGATGTCATTTGCTCCGCCTTTACCAAGCACTCTGTCTGTACAAGCCTGGAAAGTCTATGTTGACCCTGGTCATCAATGACATGTAGTTTGTCACCGCTTGCTCACTGGGTGCTGGTATGTTCAGTACTGGTATACTTGCTGTACACTCTTAATATCATTGCCCTCAGGAACCCCAGTGTTCTTATTGCTTGGGTGATAGAATGACCCATCTGTTTTGTGCTGACAATGCATCCATGATCAAAGTTGCTGAGATCACCATTTTTACTCATGTTGGTCAATTGTGATACGCTGTTGGGATGCCCTGCTGTCTGCCTTTTTTATTGCCTGTGTTCGGTTTGGGTCTATTCCACTGTGCACAGGGGATACCCATGTCAACTGCCTACCACTCCAATCTCTAATGCTTTGTCTACTGAGTGCATGCTAGATAGAATAGAAAAATCAATTACAAAGTTGGAAAGCATCTCATGTTTACTTCATATCGGTCATAAAAATTGGAGGTCAATAGGAAAATTTAGGCTGTAAACTGATAAAGCAAAAGTATACATGGGTATTTCTAAGCAGTGCAGTATCATTGGATCATTGTTTAGAGGTGGTAGGATGCATAAATGAGGGAAAGTATACAACATGACATTGGAATCTTCCCGTTCTGATTCGTATGAAAATTTCATTAGTATATGCAAGTAAATGGAATTGCAACTGACAAAAACAACCTGCCAATTTTTTGCCAACAGAGAGTGGGATTTTAGTGTCACAATGAATCCTCCCATCTCTACACAGGAATCTAATGATATTGCACTGTTTAGAAATCCCCTTGGATATTTTTCCGTCATTAGTATACAGCCTAAATTTGCTGGTGACCTCCACTTTTGAATACTGATTTGTAGCAAATAAAAGATGCACATCGTTGTAGTTGAATTTTTTTCTCTTTCTGTCATATTTTTGGAGTTCTAAGAGCTAAGTTCACTAGGGGTGCTGATATCAAGCTGATGAGATTGTGTTTCAGGCGTTAACACCAATCCCGTTTGTTCCATGTAGTATCAGCCTCCTTTCTCTTGTGAGGCTGCTGGTGTGCGGCTTGACTGTTCACCCTGTGTATGGTCAGTGGGCAAAAGGGTATGAGTAAAAAAAGTAATCAACAGTTTGTCTGTTTTTCACAAGTACGTAAGTGTTGGCAGGGCATACTCAACACTGTTTCGGCCAATAATGCTTCAGGAAATCTGAGAATGTCCCATGATTTGAAGATTTTTTCACTATTTTTTAAAGTAGCATGATTTGTAGGGTAATTTTCCACTACGAGCTACTTTATTTTGTAGTGTGCTACTACAACTACATTTTTGTATTTGTAGTGATGCTACTAGCAGTGCTACTTCCAATCACTGGCTATGAGTAATACATGTGTAACAAATTAATATAGGTTGTGAGGGAACACACATGTTATGCTCCAAAAGAAACTAATTGTACACAGAAGCTTTCAACCCAGTTTGGGTCTTGATCACCTGTAAACAGTGGAGTTAGATTGGTTGCCAGATTTGGTTTTCAAGTTCTTGATTATGGTTGGTGCCAAACAATGGGAACAAAATAAGGACTATCGGTGTTAATATTTGAAGTGGTGGGGATTTCAATGCTCTGAAAATGTAAACCCCTTTTATTGACGAAAGGAGCAATTTTCTCAGTACTCTTTCAAAGAGGCAATGCGGAAGAGTATTAGTGAGTGAGTAAAGCCAAGGAAGAATTAGATTTACCTTGGGTAATGTCCTTTTTGTGCTCAATTAAATGTTAATGCTACGAAATGTGCTGCCGATGTAAACTGTGGTACCAGTTGACATAGAAATAAGAATTTTGTACACATAAAGAGCATTGAGGTGTTCAACTTTATTTCTGTCCAGGATGATAAGTGTCATGATGGTAGATTGGATTTGATACCAATCAAATATCCATAGGATTTGAGAAATTGTCACAGCTGGTAGGTAGACTGGTCAAGAAATAGGATACATCCAGCTAACTGAAATTGTCTGTTGACCTCAGAAGAACTGTGAGTGGTGGAAAGCTTGACTACAGAGTTTTTTTATTTATGAGTTTGTCCAGCAACTCACTAGGGAATTGGTGGTGAGCAGTAGTTGTTTTGATATCCTTATATTCAAGGGCTAGAGAAGCTGAGGCCGCTCCTGTGGCGTAGTGGTCTGAGCGATGGCATCTGATTATTCGTCCGAGATGGGTCTGGGTTTGAATCCCGGTGAGGCATGGATGTTATGTTTTTTTTATGAACTGGCTCTCTCTCTCCCTTCCCTGGAACCAGTGGCTCAGAATTAGAGACGGAGGACTGCTTATAGCCCACTGAGTTTCTCACAGTAGTCGTTAAACCCCCAATAAAAATAAAAAATAAAAGAGAGAGAAGCTGGGCTATCACATATGATGTTAACATGAGTAATAAAGGAGGTCAGCACGGAAAACTTGTAGGCATCAAAAGTGTGTGAAGTGAAGGGCATAATATTGGTAGAAGCAGTAGGTTTATGGAAAACAGAATTTTCAACCTTGCTACCAACTCTTGCAAGGCAAGCATCCAGGAAGTTAATGGTATTGTTGACCTCTTCGTGGACAGTGAACTTTATGAAAGAGAAAATTGTTCAGTGTCTCCTCAGGTGAGCTCAAGTAAATCCTGAAAAGGATGAAGCCAGACTACAGAAATATCATCTACATATCAAAGCTAGACAGTAAGTTGAAGATGGTGCTTAGAAATGACAGAATTTCCAATATATTGCAAGAAGATTTCTGCGAGAAGTGACAGAAGAGATCTCATAGGGACTCCTTGTTTGTAGGAGATAACAATTTTTTATTGTAGGGAAGTGACAGTTATCCCTTAAAGTGTGCAAGCAGTCACGCAAATCCTTGGTAAGAGTGTCGGGGATATCCACGAGATCCTTGAGTGTATGAACAAGAAGCGCATGGGAATCAAACAGTGGCACAAAAGGAAATGGAGACACAACATCCAGAGTGAATGTGGATTCATTGGGTGCTAATGAATCTGGAAGTCAGTTGATAAATTCTTTCGTAGATGAAATAGCATATTGGTGGTTATCCATCATGAAGGAACACTCTTTAGCCAATTTGTTGTCAAAAGTAGAGGCCAGGGAAAACATGTTTTCAACCAAGGATGTGGTGGGGTAGCTTTCTTTATGAAGCTTGACTTGCAAGAAAAGATGTGAAATACAGTAAAATGATGGAGGAGCAAAATTGTTAAGGAAGGATTATTTTTTTTAATTTAACTTGTCAATGGGATTTTTAAGGGCTTTATAGGATTGGATTTTAGAAGTTTACAGTTTGTTGAGTGAAGGAATTTGGTCACTTAAATCCAGGACACACTTCAGGATGACAGGGCAGCAAATTTTATCTGCATTGCAAGCAGCTAAGTTTTTAGAGGTAACAAATTCTTTAATATTCTTTAGCTGAAAAGAAGAGCAAGGTTTACTGTCACACTGAGAAAAAATAATGGCAGATTTAGCTGTGATGAAAGGTTGATGAACTGGATCAGTTCTTTGTATGGCTGCTTGAAGGAAATAAATAGTATGAGGCAAGTTAAGTTGATGCTTTGTGTAGGGGAAAATTTCAGCCCATTAGACAGGCACTCTGACGTGAGAAGGCACAGTGATTGAAGGGAGATTTACTAGTGAGAACTGTTGGCAGTAGACCCATAAGCCGATCATGTGTGACGAGCTTGAAGTTGCATTGAAAGAAGAAATTTAATTTATGAGACAAGCGTTCAGATGCCGAAGAAAAACAGTAGAAATAATTTCATTAATTCTAACCATGTAGACATCAAGTAAGATGGGATTTGGTATCTGGCGTAGCATGAAATCCTGTTGTTAGCGATACTTCAACAGAGATCACGAATTGCAGCAGAGAGCAGTTTGAAACTCATATTAACTTAAAACTTTATGGCAGCAGCCGGAAAATATTGGTTTTCTGGCCAATGTCATAAAGTTTTAGTCTAGCTTCACTGTTTACAGATGATCAAGACCCAAGTTGGGTTGAAAGCTTCTGTGTATCTTTAGTTTCTTTTGGAACATAATATGCATGTTTCACCACAACCTATATTTAAATGTCTAGAACAGTGTTTCTCAAACTGGTTTCCACTACGGAGAGGATCAGTGAAAGGAAAATGTGTAACAGCAGGAAAAGTTATTGGTGGTCTTTAGTTTGATTGTATGAATTCAAATGCATGTGGCAAAATTTGATGCTAATCATTCTGCCACTGATGAAACATGGACAATCTCCAACTGCTTCACTCCAGAAAATTCTTGATTCTTAGCACCACCCCTTGTGGCTCATCACCAAGTACTGTAAGGACCATTCTATGCATCGCTTCATAAGCTTTGATGATTAATCCTACTGACAGCATAGTGGCAGTACCGTAGAGAGGGTCAGGAGTTGGTGTGTCATGCAGTATGATCAGGTTATACGTCAGTTGTAGGTTAGCTGTTAGTTATACTTGATTTGTTTTTAGTGTCCTTGTTTTTGTGAACGTTTTGCCAGCTTCGTTCATAGTATCACGAAATCAGCATAACATGTGTCTCGTGAGATGGGCACTTCACATCCAACGGTTTGGCGAGTGTTACAAAAACGATTGCACTTAAAACCATGCAGATTTACTGTGGTTGAAGAAATTAGTAACAGAGATTGCATGGCTTGTCAGGAATTGTGTGAAGAAATGTTGCATTGGATAAAGGAAGATGGGACATTTATCTCATTTATTGGTGATAAACCAGCTACAGAGGCATTGAACATCAACTTATAATAATTGACATTTTCCAGACCAGTTACCTAAGAAATCAGTGCTGGTTTTTTCAAGAGCCCATTCCTTGTTAGTTGGTGTTTGGTGTCTGTATGTGCACACTACATCTTTATTGCTGTTACTCTTTGAGTAGTTCCGTGTGAGGTTTCCCTAGATCCACTTCACAAGATCAGTTGTAGTGACATTGGAGTAGACTGACTCGGCCAATCACTGAACCAAATTTCTTCACTTGTGTGTTGCACAGTTTTGCAGTTAACATGCAATCTTCTGATAAGGTTCGATGTGGCCAGAGTTTTTGTTTAGATGTACAGTGGTTTGCAAAGTATTGCATCACCTGCAAAAATCGTGAATTTTTAAGTTTAAGCCTTTTTTTAACTAACTAATTTTATAGTTATTTTGTTGTTTATATGTCATTAGATGCAAAATTTAATGAGGATTTCAAATATGCCTTAGTTTTTCGTGTAGCTGCTTCTGTTCTATATAACATAAAATATGGGATTTGACAAACACATCGAAATTCACGTTAGCTATGTATCAGTTGTTACAGCCAATCATAGACATTCTTTTACCAGATTGGTTGCTTTTTAATGCCATCCTAATCCTACTCCAGCCTTTATAAGGGTTGACACAGAGCAACAAGAGCATTGTAGTGGTCGCTTCTTGTTGTTATTAGGGTACAATTTGTGTGCATTCTCAATAATTGTTAAAACTGCGGAATTGTCCACAGCTGACAGAGTAAAAATGGTTGTTCTACATGAAGAGGGATATTATTCAAGGCAAATTGCTGAAAGAGTGGGCTGTAATCAATCTACAATTATTAGGCTACTGAAGAAAGTAAAAGACACTGCTGATATTAAAAATATGTGTTGCAGTGGAAGGGTCAGATCCACTACAACCAGGCAGGACAGAGTGCTCAGAAAGCTAAGCTTGGCAGACAGGAGGCTCAGTTTACCTGAATTGCTTCAAAGATGACAATCTGAAGTGACTGATGTTACTGTTAGGAGAAGGCTGCTTCACTATGACTTACATTGCTGCAAAGGCAGGCGTAAGCCACTGTTAACTGCAAATCAAAGACAGCATAGACTTCAGTGAGCAAAACAGCGTGTCTCATGGACAGTGTTCTTTTCAGCGATGAATCAAAATTTTGCCTTAATGGGTATCAGAGTAATAGTAAGGAGATTCAAGCATGAAGAATTCCATCCAAGTTGCTTAGTGACTATTGTTAAGCATCCAGTGAAGGTCATGGCTGCATGTGTGCTCATGGCATTGGGAACCTCCATATTGCTGATGGTACAGTAAATGCCCAGAAATACATCTGAATATTAGGAAATGAGATGCTACCATAATCTAGAAGCCTTTATGACAGCAATCTTATTTTTCAAGATGACAATTCACCCTGTTATCATGCTAACGTAGTGTAAAAGTGGTTTCAGGAAAAAAATGTCCAGCATCTTGATTGGCCACCACAGTCACTGGACTTAAACCCGATTGAAAATTTGTGGTTCAAAGTGTCGTATGAATTATCAAAAAAGAAGCCAACAACCAAAATTCAACTCATTGAAGATGTATTGGGTTGGTGCAAATGAAATGTCTGGCAAAGGACCAGCACATGTGGACGGCAAAAACGGAAAAGTAGGACAACTTACGTAGGCAAAATAATCCCCCTCGGCATCGACACATAGTTGCCATCTGTCCAGCAAGGCCATGATCGCGGAACGAAAAAAGTCTTGTGGCTGGGACCCGAAGAAGTCGTCACCTGCATGTTGAACCTAGTCTGTCGTGAACTGTTTCCTGGACAGAAAGTGATCCAAGCAATGAAACAGATGAAATTCTGTCGGAGACAAGTCTGGGGAATAGGCAGGATGAGACAGTGCTTCATAGCCCAAGGCACTTAGTGTCAGCATCGTTCGTTGTGTGACATGAGGGCAAGCGTTGTCCTGGAGCAGAAGAACACCATGTCTGTTGACCAAAGCCAGTTGTTTCTGCAGCAATTTCTGGTGCATCTGGTGCAATTCAGCACAATAACATTCTGCATTGATGGTTTGGCCTCTTGCCAAGAAACTCCAATGAATTATCCAGGCTGTTGACTTACCAGGCAAGGAGCATCATCTTCTTGGTGTGTAGGGTTGGTTGGCGTAGGATGCCGTCCAGCAGGCTGTGCCTTGCTTAACCATTGTGCAGATCATTTCCGATTATTATAAAGGACCCACTTCCTGTTTATTCCTGGCAAGCAGCGACGTGCAGACTTTTAAACGCAGTCTTGTTGGCAGCTGTCAACTCGTGCGGCAGCCACATGTCCAGATTTTTGACCTTACCCAGCACAGCTAGACGCCGAACAACTGTCGTGTGGTGGACACCTACCTCTGCCGCTGTCTCATAACATGTTTTTTTGGGAGTCCATTTCAACCACATGTAACAGAACATCATCAGAAACAACAACAGGTCAGTAACCACGTGCTTTGTTTTGCAAGTCTGCCATATCTCTGCTTCAGTACTTTACAAACCATTTTCGATGGTTCGTTCGTTGACTGTATTCTTCCCAAACGCTTCGTTAACATTTCGAGCGCCAATTCCTGCAGAATGGCCCAGTTTAAATTCACACAGGAAGATAACTCTCAAATCCAGCATCTGCATGTTCCCTTTGCAAGCCACGTTGCGTCCAAACAAACCATGCCTGAACCTTGTTCTTCACACGCATGTTAGCTATTTATAATAACTCTGTGTCATAGTACCCGCAACACCTGTGGATGGTTTCGTTCTGCTGTGGTGGGGGCCTGTCTCCACTGCTCGTTCGCTCCAGACATTTCATTCGCATCAACCCAATAGTTCAAATTTGGAATCTTATTGTTCAACCCAATCTTTTACAAAACCTTTTTCACAGTATTCCAGCAAAATGCAAAGCTGTTATTAAAGCGAATGGCTGGGTAACAAAATATTAGGTACATTTTATAATTTTGCTTTATTATGTTTCTGTATTTAAATGTTATTTCATTCCTTATGAATTACAAAAATGATTTATTGCCTGAAACCTAAGTATTGGATAAATGATCCTTTTCATAATTTCAACTTGGTCATGACTTTTGTAATGTATCTGAAAAACAGAAGTAGCAACAGGGAAAAAAACTAAGACATTTTTTGAAATCTCCATTAATTTTCGCATCTAATGACATATAAATGATAAAATAACTATGAAAATTAGTTAAAAAAAGGAGCTAAACTTAAAAATTAATGGTTTTTGCAGGTAATTGTTTTGCTAATGGTTTTTGCTTTTGCACACCACTATCGTAGTTGTAATGAGCGATGGGTTTGCCTCCTCGGGGCGCTCCGTGGTAACAATGGCATACACAACAGCAACTAGGGCCTCTGAATCTTGGAGAAGTGCCAGCTAGTTCTGTGTGACATTAGCGAAAAGACCCCAACTCACTGGGTTTTGTTCCAGAATCCTGAGGTTGAATGACCAACCGGAACCGTCAGCTGTGGGCTAATCCCCCACACTGATGTACTTACCTGATTAAAAAGACAAAAAGAAATCAATACCCGGACTCAAGTGTGGGATATGGTGGACCTACCACACGTGAGAAGGATAGTCCATCACAGAATCGACCTGGACTTTCAAAACGACGTATGAAAAAGAGAACTCGGCTGAGTGAATATAAGATTGGTGTATGGAATACTAGAGGTGTAAATGGCAAGATGAATGAGGTGATTGAGGAGATAAATAAGTATAGATTGAATGTGCTGTGTGTAAGTGAAACCAAAGAGAAGGAAATTGGGGTAGAAGAAGTGAATGGCACCTTGAGTGTGTGGTCTGGAGTATTGGATAATATGAGAAGACTGGCTGGTGTGGGTGTGATTTTAAGTGAAAAGATGAAGAATAAGTTGATTCACTATAGTTCTGTAAGTGAGAGAATTCTCTGGATTCGTTTGAAAGTGAAACTTCAGAGAATTGTAATTGTTGTAGTGTATGCTCCTTGTGACTCCGAACCTTCTGATAAGAAGCAAATTAGCTGGTCAGTGGTACCCCATCAACTGTACAGCCCAGATCTGGCACCCCTCCAACTTCCACCTGTTTAGTTCAATGAAGGGCAGTCTCCAGGTACAACGATTTGATGACACAGACGAGGTGGGTACAACAGTCCACACCTGAATTTTTTCAGAGAAGATTTGAGAGTTGGGTTCAATGATGGTGCAAATGCATCACTTGTGATGGAGACTATGTTGAGTGGTACCTTTGTATAGAGAAAGAGTTACTCTACCAACATGTGCAATTTGAACAACCTCCATCAGTTAATAAAAAAGTTATGCCCACTTTTGCATTACTTTCAGTACAACCCTCGTATAACATTTGCCGGGACTTATCCTTGTCTTCTTTATAGAGGAATATTTGATGACTTTTCTTGTTATCAAATATTTACCTGTACACTATATAGATATATCTCATTTTCTCAGTGGTGAAAGTAAACGGTTTGTTGTGGGGAAACGCGATGTTTTTAGTGTTTAAAGTCTGGGTGGATTCTCTCTCACACACATTTTATATGTTTGTGTTCTTTTATATGTACATAAATAAATAAAAAATATTACAATGAATAAAAACTAAATCCTAATAAATTTATAATTCAGCTAAAAATGTCTATCACAAAGAGCCGGTTGTGTACATGACAGTTGAAGGAGTTTGTTTCGTTTTTCTTAATTGTGCAGCTTTTATAATTCAACTGAAATAGTGAAAACATTTGGAATTCACTAATTGTTTTCCTACCTAGTTTTACAAAGATAGCAATTATTCTAATAAATGAGCATATTCGGTTCATCGACATTATGCAGTATCAAAAGTACAAAATCTATACTCCCTGGTAATTTAAACTTGAGAGGAACACCTCAGAAAGAGTTCATTTCTTATGTTACCAAAGAAACCGCTGCTGTTAGACACCACTTTAAACAGTTAGAGGATGCAGTCTTGGTCAACTGCTATGTTCCAAATTGTTACTGTGAATGAATTTGAGTTTGGTATTCTAAATCAAGCCCACAACATTGTTATTAGTTCAACATTCCACCCTGTGGGGTAAAGTACTAAATGATATGAAAGCAAAACAGTCGAATGCAGGCATCTAGCTAAGAGTCCGAAGGACAAAATTTATTGTGGGTCAAAATCTTTGAAAACTGCAAAATCAGAGACAAAAGTTTCAAACGTAAAAATCTTACACAAATTATGAATTGAATTCATACATATAAATAGACTGCGAGCCAAAATTTTCTCGGTGTAGTTCTGCGGTACAATTGTTTTTTTTTTTTTTTTTTTTTTTTTTTTGGGCAAGTATTGTGTACTTTTGTTCACCACCATTTAGGGGAAAACTGTTTCCCTTACCAATTTTTTTAGGGAACACGATTCTTGCCCACTTTCACCACTGCATTTTCTTTTACTGATTTTGTGGATTTGCTGCGTGTTCAGCTCTTATTACACTATGTGTCATTAAGACATGTGTAATCTATTCTGTGTGAGTTGACTCTTTGAAGTTGTTTTACTTTCTCAAACCTGTTGTGTGACCTTTAAAATATGGGAAATGATCAAACAGACAGACCTTGCATAAGTTCCCAAGGCTGTATTTTTTAAACACAGGCATTACAGAAATCGTTATGTGAAAATTTTGCAGCCAAATTTTAAAGTAATGCCAGAAAAATATTTGTTTTCAGGCTTCTAGTTTTAGTCAAAACTTTGAAATGCACATGGAAGTTCTGTTTGCAATATTTCAGTGTTTTAGCCAATACTGAATTATCTTTTATTTTGTAATAGAAATTGCAGCACCAAGGAAGAAACAAGCAATTACAATTAATTTTATGGGTGTAATTAGTTTTGGTACAAGCTGCAAACGATCACAATTACATACTAGTTCATGATAAAGACCAAAAAAATAGTAATAAGTAAATCTATGATGTGCAGTGATAACCAACCCCACACGCCATGGGATCGAATGAAACAGAGTTTGGATGGTCGTCTGCAGTATTGCATTCCAATCTGCTCCTATACGCATCCACAATTTGTTGGTTGTGACAGGCGGCGAGGCCATGCTATCCAGTCATTACACGATGACACCCCAGACGCTCTCTATAGGCAATAAATCTGGTGAGCGAGCAGGCCAGGGAAGATGAGCAACTTGATGCGCACAGAGTACGTCTTGGACAGTACAAGCAACATGGGGTCGGACATTGTCTTGTTGGAAGACTGCTCCTGGGATCGTTTGAAGGAAGGGTAGAAGTTCAGCATCCAACGCTTCCATCGTGTAGCAATGGCTATTCAATGTGCCTGTGATGCGTAGTAGGCAAGTGCATGAATGAAACGCAATAGTGCCCCAGACCATCTTGCTCGGTGTGGGATCATTATGGCACTGCACAATGCAGCCTTCCAGATGCCATTCACCATGGTATCTGTGAACAAGGATTCACCTGTTGTCTTGTATTAGATTGAATATGAACTTTTCCGAAAACACAATATGCTGCCATCTATAACTCCAGATTCGACGTTTGCTGCACCACTGCAATTGCTGGCACCTATGGTTCAGAGTCAAGGGAAGTTGCAGCAATGGACAGCGAGAAACGAGGCCTCTCTGCACTGCTTGCAGACATTAGACGATGTGTGACCATCCTCCATTGCTGCGCAAGTGTCTTGGATGGTGTTCTGCGTGACGTCACTGCCATATGGTGCAAGTGCCTGTCTTCCCGCTCGGTCATATGATTTAGAGTGCCAGACCCTGCATGACAATGCGTAGAACCTTCTGCTGTCCATTGACACCATGTACACATAACGATAGTTGCGTTATGCCTAAGCGTGCAGCAAAAACATAGTATGATAAACCACCTTCTCAGAGTCCAACGATTCTACCTCTTTCAAACTCCATTAAGTGTTTGTACTGTTGTCTCATCCTCCTACATGGCATGTTTGTATGTTAACAACTGTGTATGGTCGAGTTTAGCGATAGCAAGTTTAAAAACCTGTTCCCTGTTTGCCTTCTTTTACACCCCCTGGTGTGACGTTTCCGATAGCGTTGCGCATGTCTCACATTTGCATGTGCGCTGCAATTGTAAAAATTTGCATCTCCCATGGTGCTCTATCCACCCTGCAAATTTTGTGCAAATCAGAGCATTTCTTCATGGTGTTGCAATTTCTATTAACAGCAGTGTAAAAAAAAAAAAAAACTTGTCTCTTCTCTTGTATAGCATTTTAGTTGATTTCATGAATAAATGTTCAGTAAATCCTCATTTATTGTATGCCATAAAATTTCAGATTATAATAGCAGTTTGCTAAGTATTTAAGTGTTTATTTCTGTAAACTTGTTACTCACACACTGACAAGTTATTTTTTTTTTCTGGTAAGAGTGGGGTTATGAAATCTGCAGTCACTTTCATTTAAGGATTGCATTCGTGCAGACAAATACTTTTTTTCATTTTATCGTTACCCTATTTAGGAACAAATTTATGAAACAAGCAACTGACTTAGCTTAATTAAATTTTGACATCCTTGAAATGTGATCTGTAAATTTGAGTTTTATGTAGACTGTGTAGTTCAACATTTCTTACAAGCAACTTTTTTTTCCTAATAGGAAACCTAGAAGATACATTTAATGGATCCTGTTTGTCCTTCTGGCTCTGGTTTCCTTCATTGCTAGGAACCAGTGGCTTAGAATAAGGGAGGGCCACTCCTTATAACTTTAGATGCTTGTTGGAAGTCATTCAACTCCTAAATAAGCCATGATGTCAGTTGCATTTATTCAGGCACTATGGCATTCCAAACATGATATGTGTATTCTCAGTTTCTATGCCACAGGAAGAATGTTTTTCATGGTATGGTTGGTAAATGTGTAACACCAAGTGACATTTTTGGCAGGTGTTTCTTGCATGTGAATCCAAACTCCCTCCCTTCCACGTGCCAGCAGGGAGAAATTCTGTACTTGGATCTTCTACAAATAAATGCTAGTCAGTATGGCACTTCATAACTGCAAGAATCCCATGATGTTTTCTTGCTCCACTGCTATGCACAGCAAAAGAAGTTATGCTGTGTTGTCTTGCTCCACTGCTATGCACAGCAAAAGAAGTTATGCTGTGTTGTCTTGTAACAACTGTTTGTTTTTTTCACCTACCTACGAGTAATATCGGAAACACTGTGAAGCTTGTTTTTGTGTGTGTATTCTTAACTGTTGAGTTTATTAAATAATATTGTTGGTAAAGTCTCCTAATTTCACTGAGTGTGGTGGTAAAAATGCAATAGAGTGTAAAGTAAAAACAACAACAAAAAAACTAGCATACTAGTAGTATGTCATTCAGTAACAAAGACACTTTTATCAAATTGATAAAACCTTTTTGATTTAACATGTTCAGAACTTAGAAGTTAAAGAAAACAATTAATATATTCTCTATAGCTTGTGATTTCATTTGTGCAACTCTACACATTGTTCCAAAAAGGTCCCAGAGCATGTGTGTCAATCTCCATCTTCGAATTAACCCTAATGAAGACAGAATGACTGACAGAATTACTCTCTTTAATATACAGTGAAATTCTGTTAAAACATCCTTCAGGGGACTTAAAAATAATAGCCGTTATAGCCACTGGCTGTTATAAACAATCTGAAATAATACAAAAAAAAAAATTATACTTTAATATTTTTTGTATATAGTAAAAATAACGTACCTGCTTTTTGTAGAGCTGTAGTAAGATATTAATTAATCCAATAATTGTACAATGTAGATTTATATTTTTACTTAAGTATTGTATGTAGTAATTAATACACATGCGCACATAATTTGCCAATTTAATCTGAGAGGTTAAAACACTACATGTTGTAATCACTTAAAGAGCCACCCCGGTGGCGCAGTGGTCTAAGGCGCTGGCCTCTGATCATTCGTCCATAAGGGGTCCGGGTTCGAATCCCGGTCAGGCATGGATGGATGTTGTGTTTGTCTTACAGCACTGGCTCTCTCCCTTCCCTGGAACCAGTGACCCTAAATTAGGGACGGGCGACTGCTTATAGCCCATTGAGTTGCTCACGGTGGTCGTTAAACCTCAAATCAAAAAAAAAAAACACTTAAAGAAATTGCGAATTGTCAGTTGCTTCACACTTTTTAGTTACATTTTTTGTACAATTCTGTCTGCTTAATGTACATGAAAGAGAAAGTCTTCATCTACAACATTATATTCAAAAAATTGTTGTAGTATTGCAATTGATTCGAAAGCCCTCACAGAAGAAATGTTTTGCACTTCGTTCTCCTCACCATCCATTTCACTTTCCTCTTCATCATCTGGAATATTCTGAGTGATAATTGAAGCTATGATATCACTAAAGAGCAGAATTCTGTCTACTATTTTAAACTCGTCCAAGACACGTGCACTCTTTTTGGTTAGAGAAATGCAATTTTTTTTTTTTTTCAACCCACTGTGATAGTGGAAAATTATCTTCATCACGTTCTTTTGCTTTAGTTGTTGAAAACCCTACATGTCAAATACAATTTCTAATGGCTTGTTTTGTTATGTGACACCAACTTTTATCCATCATTTCAATTGCATTTAACACAGAAATAGTGTTTGACACATTTTTCTCCATGCAATATTGCATTTAACACAGAAATAATGTTTGATACATTTTTCCCCAAAAAAACTTCTGAAATTACATCCGATTTCAGAAGTTTTTTTTTTAGGCTTGAGATGGCTGTTACAAGCAGGTTCACCTTTTTTCCCCATCTTTGTTACAACAGAATTAATTTATCATCAGATTAAAGGTAATTTCGCCAGGACAAACACTTTTTGGCTGTTACAACCGAATGCTTATTACATCCGAACTTGTTATAAGCGAGTTTTGCAGTATATACACTGATGAGCCATTACATTATGACCACCTACCTAATAAGCTGTAGGACACCCTTTAGCCCGCAAAACAGCGGTCACTCGACAAAGCATTGATTCGATGAAGTGGTAATAGGTATCTGGTACCATAATGTCAACAGCGAGTCCTCCAGTTCTCGTACATTTCGGGGTGTAGTGGAGATACAGTGCGAACCCGCTTTTCCAAGTCGAACCACAAATGTTCAATTGGGTTCGTGTCAGGGGAATTTGGGGGCCAGGGCATTAACAGAAAGTCGCCAGCATGTTCCTCGAACCACTCTTTGACGATTGTGGCGTGGCGCATTATCCTGTTGGTAATGGCCATCACCAGCAGGCGACAGTTGCCACGAATGGGTGAACTTTGTCCGCAACGATGTTCAGATACTTTACAGCTGTCAGGGATTGGGATAATGGGGCGTAAAGTGTCCCAATAAAACATCGCTGCCGCCGGCCTGTTTCAGCCCAACAGTGCATCCAGGTGCCATAGCCTCTGTTGTTAATCAGCGTGTCCGTGCTCAGCCATCTACATGATGCACCAGGAATCTTGATTCGTCAGACCAGAGGCCACTTTCTTCCAATCTCGATCTTGGACCCATTTCATGCGTTGTTGGCGATGACGTGTAGTGAGCATGGGGACCCGGCTGGGTCTTCGGCTACGCAGGCACATGCGCAGAAGGCTGTGATGAACTGTGTGCTGTGACACATTGCCCTGATCACCACTGTTGTAGCTGCGGGTGATTTGTTGAACTGTAGCCCTGCAGTCGCTGTAAACAGTGCGCGGACAGTTCCTATCCCTTCTGGCATCACTGAGCTGCGGACGATGGTTCGTCGCTTGGCCATCTGTGCACCACCTTTGATACGTACTCACTACAGCACATGCACAAGCCACGCCGTTTCCGAGATCGTAATTCCAAGGCGCCATGCCATCACAATTTGTCCTGTATCGAACTCCGATAAATCGGTAGCTTTTCCCGTTTTGACTCCGAACACTCGTTCTAACTGAAAGCCGGTCCTCAGGTTGTATATATATACTGTTCTGTGAACTTCACCCGTGCCACTGTTCGGTCTCTAGGTCGGGGTTGTCATAATGTAATCGCTCATCTGTGTATGTGTGTGTATACTGCTGGTTTGGATAAGGATATACACTGAAGAGCAATTGTATTAGAGACAGCTGGCGTTATGCAAATGTAGCGCTGTGGGCGGCCTTGTAAACGGAAACGACATGACGTATGCAGCGATTCGACAATGTAAGGAGTGATGCGACAGGAATCGGTAAGAGTCGGACGCAGTATGGGTAAGACGAAGGATCTAAGCGCATTTGATCATGGGCAAATTGTCTGGGCCCGACGAATAGGTCACTGGGATTTTCACGAGCCACTGTCACGGATGCACCGTGAGTACATCGAATCCGGTAAAACCATCGTTGCAAGGGCCAACTGCCATGGACAACAGTGTGTGAATAAGCGGGGTCATCGTCGGCTAGCTCGCATTGTAACAGCAGATAGACGGGCCACAGTGCAAGAAATCACTCGGCAATTTAACGCTGGTGCACAAAAACGTGTAAACAGCCACACCATCCAGAACAATCTCGCTATGGGGTACGCAAGCCATCGTCCCACGAGGGTACCGCTGCTGACCGCACATCACAGGGTGCAAAGATTAGCATGGGCGCGGGAACATCGCCACTGGACCCTAGACATGTGGGGAAATGTTGCCTGGACTGATGAGTCGAGATTCACGTTGGTACATGAGGATGGCAGGATACGAGTACGGCGCAAACCACATGAAGCGATGTGTCCTTGCCAGCAGGGCAAGCTGGTGGGGGTGGCATTCTCGTCTGGGAACTGAATTGGGACCCCTGGTACGTGCGACATCGTCCCTCATAGGTCAACGTTACCGAGATATCCTGGATGACCATTTGCTCCCGTTTGTGCGTCTTCAACATCCCACTAGGGACCTCATCCTGCAACAAGACAATGCACTGTGCCATCACTCCCAAATTGTATCCGAATGGTTGGATGAACACTCCACCGATGTGACCTCGCTTCCTTGGCCAGCTAGGTCACCTGACCACAATCCCATCGAGCACATCTGGGATGCCATCGAGAGAGATGTTCGAGGCTCTGACCCCCCCCCACCCCTCCATCAAATCTTCGTGAGCTGTGGGAGCTTGTTTAGGGGTCGTGGATCCGTATGGCTTCCCAACGCTTCTGGTGTCTTGTCGAATTCATGCTGAGACGAATCGCCGCCATCATCAGGGCGAAAGGTGGTGCTACAAGTTACTAGACAGGTATCTCTAATTCAATTGCTCTTCAGTGTATATATAAGAGGATACACGCACACACACACACACATCTCTCTTCATATATAGGGAGAATATGTGTATATACACGCACACAAACACAAGGTCATTTTATCATGAAATTGCATTTCTAAAATTTGGTAGACACCCTGTTCTCTAGTCCAAGGTTCATGGTCATTTAAAAACCCAAAATGAAAAAAATATATAAGAAAGAAACTGAATGCCTTTCAAATTCTGTGGTGGTCCACTGAAATCAAAATGAAGGTATTCCGATGGACCAGTCACTTTTTTCAGGTAATGTCGTTTATTTCAGAAATAGCTACAATTTTCACTAACCAAATTATATTACAACATCCCCCCCCCCCTTGTATAAATTGAAATTAAAAAAATATGTTTTGTTCGTGGTTGATAGTGAATAACTTTTTAGTTATTACTCTCCTCCTCTAAAGTCTAGTGGATAAAAACCGAAAATTCAAACGTCTACTGCAGAAGTTGAGTGGATTTCCTTAAAAAAATCATTGTATTCCTATAATGTAGAGCATTGTGAATTGCCATGGGAAAAGAAAAATTTACTGTATTATATTGGACATGGAAATTTGTTAACTATGATTGATGTTTTGCATTCTGTTCCTTACACCTCAGTGATCCGAAATGACCGAAAACTCGGCAAAAATCAGCGAGTTGTGATTTTGTTATGGAATTTACTCAAATTAATTGTTTCTAACTATTTTATTGTAAACTACATTATTTTTATAGATAATCACATTTTAACATAAAATTATTGCAGATATTAGTTAATTGCTGAAAAGCAGTGTATGCTTTGGTAGCATATTATTAAACACACACAAGGTGCCTATTAATTATTTTAGAAATGAAATAATATAGAGTTATAATGAAGTGCAATCAGGGTAAACAGAATGCAATAAAAGTACAATAAATGCAATACCTTGAAGCCTCGCTTCGTAATCTATTTTCTCATTCGCTGCTATCAGAATCTGATTCTTCGCTATTGTCAGTGTCTGATATTTTAGTTCGTTGTGTCTCTGGATGGGGTAGTGGTTTTTCAAGAGATCTAAAACTTCTCTTGAAAAGGAGGCACAGGTCTTCCGTGGTAGTTTACGGATTGATGAGATCAGAGGATCTGATGACAGCATAAGTCTTCGAAATATGTCCTCGTTTGTAGCGGTGTTTGAACATTTCCTGGTACGATGTAACCTGAAGGACTTCACATCTTTATTTCTTGCCTCCTGCTCCTCTTCGGACATTTGTCCTATGGGCAGCAGAGCAGAAGAAGTGATCCGTGGAGGAGGATTTTGTGAACAGATGGCGGCATATAGTACCATGGATATAATTTGACATATAACTTAGCGGTTTCTAATGCATGTCCTTTAAAGGCTTCCTCAGACATGTCGTATCCGCTCGATACAACTTGAAGAATACCTCCAAAACGATGGATTAGGTTTTCATCCACTCCAGTAAGAGAGGAAGCTAAAGCTGGGTTTCAGAAAAATCTTTGGGAAGTATTCCCATCATTTCTTGTCCCACTTCCTCCAGGTCTTGGATTAGCGACCAGTAATCCCATGTGTGATCGTATCTGTTGTTGTACTTCCTTTTTTTTTTTGGCATGAAACAACTTTTTGTCCTCCGCATCTCGCACTTGCCATTTTTTTTTTACATATAGACGATATGATAAATGAAGAATGCATTCTAAGAAATGAATCCAAGCATGAAGGGTGGATAGCCCGAACTGAAATGTATTGGGATCTACTTTTCTACCAAGCGCTTCATTCATATTGTTCATTTGCTTCGGCGTGGCTCCACAAATGTAACAAATTTGGGATGACGTGTCTGTCACAGCATTACATATTTTGCCATCTATCATTGCCATACAAAGTTGGTGTGTAATGTTGATACTTTGTCCAGTATTTGTTATGAATTTAGTTAGCTGAAGTGTTGCTATTTTTTGCTCAACATATGTTTTTTCTATTGCAAAGTTCTTCATTAATATTGTTCATATATATGATACCAACAGTTACAGTCAACAACAGTCATGATCGCATATATATCGGAAGTACCAAAAGACGTTTTCGTACAAGATTACAGGAGCACATGCATAACTGGAAAATGAAAGACAGCAAAACATCACTGATACAATGCTGTTTACATAACGATGTACAGCCTAATTGGGAAAATGCTAAGATCATTACATCACATAAAACACATAAGCAGATTCTAAATGCAGAGGCTTTAGCTATTGAAAATTTTAAAACAGAAAGCTGTAACAATAATACACCAATAGAAATACCATATGCATGGAAACATCTACTTGAAAAAGAAAAAACGAAGACAATAAAAAGAGAAAGACGAGAGAAAATGAATAATCTATAAGAACAATTAGGAGATAAGGACTGCAATAGATGGCGTTACAAGTCGACGCGGGAATGGCAGAACAAGTAGATACTGCGACTATGACGCAGGCCATGGCCGATAGTGAATCTGCACGATCTTTTGAGCTGTTAAGATCACATATTTCGAACGCCAAAGTACTCCATTGAAGAAGACATAGCCTAATGTCGAAACATATTTGGATTATGGTGGTGATGTTGGAAGAGGATTTCGTTTGTTGGTTCTTTTAGGATTCAGGTTTTAATTTGGTTTTATCCTTCATTGATTTTACATATCTTTCATTGAAAATTTCATTCCTTTTAACAAGACTTTGAATGTTGTTAACCTTATGTTACATTCCCGGCAGTCGATACGTTCCAAGCCTAAATGCTTTTATTGTACATAATTTCGTTTACTACAAGATATTTTTAAAAAGAAGACTTAAATAGTGAAGTCAGAACAACGATATGAACGCTATTCGTAACCTACCCAAGAAATACCGAGCTTCCAAGGCCGTATGGGTAAGTCAGAACTTCTTATCAAATACAAAAATAGCATATACGCGTCCTCGTCCAACAACCACTACGTTTGTAATAAAAACGTGAGTAACTAATTTCCTGCTGCACATTATATGTAGTAAATTAAAATACAATAATATGTTTTTTCTTCAAGTTGTAAATGTTTTGTTTCCTTTTCCCACTGCATTCTAATTGGTCTATAGTATCTCGGGGATGAAGGACGTGGATTTTGCCATATCACTATTTTGTTTGTTAATTCACTGTCTTGTTTGTAATATAATTGAATCGGAACAGGGGAAGACACAAAAATGCTACGGTCACTTAATTTTGGATCAGGAAATCGCTGCTTATATTCACACTGCCCACTACTACCATCGTAACCCCATTTCGAGATCAATGTGAAATTTGCTGGTTTGAAAATATTTGCAGTTATTATAACTGGGTCTTGCAAATGAGCTATGCGACATATAGTGTGATCTAACAAATTCTGTAGCTCAACTTCGGCCTTTGTTTCACTAAAAATCATTGAATCGTTTGTGGGATGACACGGTTCTTTAGCTTTACTTATACACTGAAGAGCAATTGAATTGGAGACGGCTGGCGTTATGCAAATGTGGCGCTGTGGGCGGCCCTGTAAATGGAAACGACATAACGTATGCAGCGATCCAACAATATAAGGAAGGATGCGACGGGAATCAGTAAGAGTCTGACACAGTATGGGTAAGACGAAGGATTTATGCGCATTTGATCGTGGGCAAATTGTCGGGGCCCGACGAATGGGTCACTCCATCTCGGAAGTCGTGTAGGCAAAGGGATTTCCACGAGCCACTGTGTCACGGGTGCACCGTGAGTACATCGAATCCGGTAACACCATCCCTGCAAGGGCCAACTGCCGTGGATGAGCGGGGTTATCGTCGGTTAGCTCGCATTGTAACAGCGGATAGACGGGCCACAGTGCAAGAAATCACTCGGCAATTTAATGCTGGTGCACAAAAACATGTAAACAGCTACACCATCCAGAACCATCTCCTCGCTATGGGGTACACAAGCCATCGTCCCACGAGGGTACCGCTGCTGACCGCACATCACAGGGTGCAAAGATTAGCATGGGCGCGGGAACATCGCCACTGGACCCTAGACATGTGGAAAAATGTTGCCTGGACTGATGAGTCGAGATTCACGTTGGTACATACATGCGGATGGCAGAATACGAGTACGGCGCAAACCACATTAAGCGATAGATCCTTCTTGCCAGCATGGCACTCTTCAAGCTGGTGGAGGTGGCACTCTTGTCTGGGGACTGTTTATGTGGACTGAAATGGGACCCCTGGTACGTGAGACATCGTCCCTCATAGGTAAACGTTACCGGGATATCATGGACGACCATTTGCTCCCGTTTGTGCGTCTTCAACATCCCACTGGGGACCTCATCCTGCAACAAGACAATGCACCGTGCCATTGTTCCCATATTGTATCCGAATGGTTGGATGAACACTCCACCGATGTGACCTCGCTTCCTTGGCCAGCTAGGTCACCTGACCTCAATCCCATCGAGCACATCTGGGATGCCATCAAGAGAGATGTTCGAGGCTCTTACTCCCCTCCATCAAATCTTCGTGAACTGTGGGAGCTTGTTCAGGGGTCGTGGATCCGTATGGCTTCCCAACGCTTCCGGTGTCTTGTCGAGTCCATGCCGAGACGAATCGGCACTGGCATCAGGGCGAAAGTTGGTGCTACACGTTACTAGACAGGTATCTCTAATTCAATTGCTCTTCAGTGTACTGTAGTAGGAGGGATACAAATCTGCATGTTTTTTTTTAGCCTGTTTTAGAATTAGTTTATATTGCCTTTGGCTTAAATTAGTTTCAGTAATTAGTGATATTGCTTCTTCTGTATAGGGTTGAATTTCAGGAAGGGATTTTGAAGATTTCCATGTATGGAAAATTTTTCAGCTCTTGTTGGTGTCGTAAATATTGCTTCATTTATTAATTGAGATGCATTTTCTTCTCCTTCAGCTTTTAGACTTGTTTTGGCAGCAAACGCAAGCTCACTAGACGTATGAGCAAGTTGAAGTTCTTCAGTTTTTCGTTTTTTACTTCTCTGACTTCTCTTGTCGAAACTTAGTCTAGGCCGTCCCTGTGACATTTCGCCAGGGGAACTTGTGTCAGAGCTAAGTGAATCACAAATAGAAAATTCTACATTTTCATCAAGCCAACTAGAATTTCTTTTAATAAACACATCATGTCTTCGATAACACTTTTCTAGCCTTTTAAATATTTTGCTGTAAATGACTTTCATGATACTTTTCACGAATAATTTCATACAGTTCTCTTCGTGTTTTCTGGATTTCCATGCCACAAAACCTATGACATGTAGCCTGTAACAATACGTTTAGCCCTCCTCGTTGTAAAACCCTTAAGCAGGAGTAAAAACGAACGTACACTCATGAGTTGCAGCCAGCAATGCGTTGCAGCAGCTACTAGGAACCAAAGAGAAACCACAAATGCCTTGTTTACACATGGTGTGACCTAGTTCGGTGCATGTGCACTCGACTCGCCGCGCTATATGTTTTCAAAAACATGTGCTGAACTTCTGCATCCGCAAGTTTCCGCAAAACCTTTTTCTTCCACCTTTTTAAGAAGTATTTGTTACAGCAAACCATTCGGTGGCAAGTGACGGCGAGCGTTTTGTAGCTCACATTGAAAATTAAATTTTCACATTCACATATAATGTTGCCTCGTTTTTATTATTAAGCAAGTAGCATTATTTTTTGAGGGTTTATGGGATAGTGTGAGTCTATTTAACACATTAATGTTATGGTTGGTAAAATTGTACATTCATTAATAGTGTTTTAAAACTGACGAAATGTTCACACAAGAATTCGTATTGTTGATAATGCCACTTAACAGTTTTAAAACAATAGTAAAGAAATGTTTTAGAAAAAAATGTGTGGCAGTTTAATCCTACATTCATTTATATTGAAACCTATGAACTCTTTTCTTCCAAAACCGACATTTGAAATTTCGATTTTTGCTGTGTTAATTGGCTTCCCGGATCACTGTGCACCTCAGCGGAGTGTGAACAAAAGTACAGCAGTATGGGGGAACCAAAACAGGCTAGCAAAACAAACTGAACTCTGAAAATCTTTCAGACTTAACAATTTGATCCACTTGGCAATGGCACTGTGGAACTGATAAGATGAAAATACAAGAAAAATGGTTATCAAAAATCTTATGCCCATCAAAATACCAACTGAAGTTAAATGTAACATACATAATCAGTGCAAAAATACTTTGTAATATTTGTACCATACTATTTAGCTTATTTGAAATTAAAATTTATGCTTCATTGTACCCTTTGAAGAGCAATGAAAGTAATGCAGTGTGCACATGAAACGCATTAATATTTGTGTCATTTGTGGACCACGAACTTCTACTATACACTGGTCCGTCCAGTGAATCCCCCAAATCTACCACTGGCTACTAGCACAGCAATACCAAAATTATGTTAGAGTTGAATTAAAAAAAATGGGGGATATTCAAATATTTTAGGAGCACATTTCTTATGCAACTTAAGTTATTCTCATGGCATGGCCTTTTCAATATAGCATAATTTCTTTGTACGCCATAAATTTGTTCGCAAGAAAAATATTTCATGATTGGCAATAACAGTTGCTGAACTTATGTGATGCCTCAGCACTAAGCAGGTGAATTAGGACCCCAATTTTAGATGACAGACTATTTGAAACCATACGACAATTTCTTTGTTTGCGCAGCCCCCCCCCCCCCCCCCCCCGAAAAAAGTCATAGAGCCTAAATTCAAAAAAAAAAAAAAAATAATAATAATAATACAAGATTCCTGTTATTGAACTTGAACAGTATCCATCATTATGCCAAAAACTAAAAACTAGCTGGACAAAACATTTAGCATTTTACTGAGCTCAGAAGCTTACTGCAAAAAATTGTTTTACTTTTACCATTTCTCGTTAGAAAAGAAAACTAGTTATTTGAAAGCACCTCACTCTATCCAAAACATGACTTTTTCTTTAACACATACAACACAATATATGACACATAACAATATTTCAATGCATTACATCCCCCCTCTTTTAATTATCTTTTTCACACAGTAAATTTAGCTATGCCCCTTTTCTTCCTCCTCCTATCATCATCCCTCTTTCTGAATTAAAATGAATCTGGTTTACCATTTTCTCCTAATCTAACTCGACTTCCCATATCTTGGTATCATTTAGCTTATTACATTACTTGATGCAATTTTGAAGTAAACTTTTGTATAACCAAACTCCCTAAAACTTTAGGATTTCACTCTCAGACATCATAAGAACACACTTTACATTCTGATAGTTCGTACAACGAGCTTATCGAACCATTACTACGTGGCTTATGTTACTTTATGATAACTGTCAACAATATAATTGTGACGCACGTGATGAGTGGCGTGAAGTAAATAAAATCTTGAACTGGTTGCCGCCGTGGGCAGCACGAAGCAAACGTGTATTCCACTAACCAATACACGAAAAGACTTCCGTGAAACGAGAAGGTATTCATGAAATGACTATAAAATCGGTGAGCGATGAATTCTCGTGACTGGCAGACAACATTAAAACTAAATCTTTTCGTTAAAAGTAAAAACCTTTATTAAACAAGTTAGTAAAATCATGCAATGCATTGAATATGATACGCTTTCCAACATACCAGAAATTATTACTCAAGTTATGTGGATAATGGCTGTGGCCTGTATGACAAATCTCGCTCCTGTGTCCTGACCTTTGACCCCATTTCGATGATATTCAACAGAACCGGTTCACTATACCTCCGGAACAACATGACAAAGTTTTGTTGCAATAGAAGCAGTTTTATGCAAGTTATGAGAATAATGGCTGTGGAATAAATCTGGCTTTTGTGCAATGACCTTTGACCCCATTTCTTTGATATTCAACAGAACCAGTTCACTATACCTCCGAAAGAACATGATAAAGTTTTGTCGCAATCCAAGCATTTTAGTTAAGTTATGATGCACAAGGGCAATGGAATGGATCACACTCCAGTGTCCTGACCTTCAATAGGGTTCGTCCCCAGTGGCTCCCTACCACATACTAAAATTTCATGAACCATTTTTACGCAAGTTATGACGCATAAGGGCAATGGAATATATCCCGCTCTTATGCCCTGCCTGACCTTTGACCCCATTTCGCCTATTTTCAATAGGGTTCGTGCCCAGGTGGTTCCCTACCACATACTAAAATTTCATCGAACCATATTTACGCATGTTATGACGCATAAACGCAATGGAATTGATCCCGCTATTATGTCCTGACCTTAGACCCCATTCCGCCCATTTTCAATAGGGTTTGTCCCCAGGTGGTTCCCTTCCACATACTAAAATTTCATCGAAATCGAACCATATTTACCCATGTTATGACGCATAAAGGCAATGGAATGGATCCCGCTTTTATGTCCTGACCATTGACCCCATTTCGCCCATTTTCAATAGGATTCGTGCCCAGGTGGTTCCCTATCACATACTAAAATTTCGTCGAAATCGAACCATTTTTACGCAAGTTATGACTCATAAAGCCAATGGAATGGATCGGATCTAGCTCCTGTGTCCTGACTTTTGACCCAATTTCACCCATTTTCAATAGGGATCGTCCCCAGGTGGTTCCCTACCACATACTAAAATTTCATCGAAATCGAACAATTTTTACGCAAGTTATGACGCATAAGAGCGTTGGAATGGATCCCGCTCCTATGTCCTGACCTTTGACATTACTTCGCCCATTTTCAATAGGGTTCGTCCCCAGGTGGTCCCCTACCACATACTAAAATTTCGTCGAAATCGAACCATTTTCACGTGAGTTATCGTGCGGACGGACGGACAAAGCTGGAGCATATACGTTTCTTCAACCTACGGTTGGAAAGCGTAAAAAAGGTGGATGATTTACAGAAAGTACGACTTAACTTCGAAAAGACAAAGAACTAAAACCAAGGAATTAAAATCTTCAATGGAAACAATTCGCACTCCCGCAGGTAATGCGCCCAAAACGTGCATTCCATGAACGAAAAAACTTCTGTGAAAAGAGAAGGCATTCATGAAATGACTATAAAAACGGTGAGCGATGAGTTCTCGTGACTGGCAGCCGACATTAAAACCAACCCTTTTGTTAAAATTAAAAACCTTTACGAAAAAAGGAGGATGATTTACAGAAAGTACGACTTAACTTCGAAAAGACATGGTCGGTTGTGACATGGTCCAGAAGTGAATGCGGTGTCAGTCGGGTTTCTCAACAATGGGCGTTCAACGCGCATTACCCACTATGATGGGATATAGCTGAAACTAGTCTGGGCGCATTACCTGCGGGAGTACGAATTGTTTCCATTGAAGATTTTAATTCCTTGGTTTTGGTTCTTTGTCTTTTCGAAGTTAAGTCGTACTGTCTGTAAATCACCTTCCTTTTTTCGTAAAAGTTTTTAATTTTAACAAAAGGGTTTGGTTTTGATATCGGCTGCCAGCCACGAGAACTCATCGCTCACCGATTTTATAGACATTTCATGAATGCCTTCTCGTTTCACGGGAGGTTTTTTAGTTCGTGGAATACACGTTTTGGGCGCATTACCTGCGGGAGTGCGAATTGTTTCCATTGAAGATTTTAATTCCTTGGTTCTGGTTCTCTGTCTTTTCGAAGTTAAGTCGTACTTTCTGTAAATCATCCGCCTTTTTTACGCTCTTCAACCGTAGGTTGAAGAAGCGTATATGCTCCAGCTTTGTCCGTCCGCACGATAACTCACGTGAAAATGGTTCGATTTCCACGAAATTTTAGTATATAGTAGGAGACCACTGGGGACGAACCCTATTGAAAATGGGCGAAGTAGGGGTCAAAGGTAAGGACATAGGAGTGGAGTCCATTCCGTTGCTCTTATGCGTAATAACTTGCGTAAAAATTGTTCGATTTCGATGAAATTTTAGTATGTGGTAGGGAACCACCTCGGGACGATCCCTATTGAAAATGGGTGAAATTGGGTCAAAGGTCAGGACACAGGAGCTGGATCCATTCCATTGCCTTTATGCGTCATAACATGCGTAAATATGGTTCGATTTCGATGAAATTTTAGTATGTGGTAAGGAACCACCTGGGCACGAACCCTGTTGGAAATGGGGTCAAAGGTCAGGCAGGGCATAAGAGCGGGATTTATTCCATTGCCCGTATGCGTCATAACTTGCGTAAAAATTGTTCGATTTCGATTAAATTTTAGTAACTGGTAAAGAACCACATGGGGACGAACCCTATTGGAAATGGGGTCAAAGGTCAGGACATAAAAGCGGAATCCATTCCATTGCCTTTATGCGTCATAACATGCGTAAATTTCAGTATCGAACGATAATTACGCATGTTAGGATGTGGTAGGGAACCACCTGGGCACAAACACTATTGATAATAGGCGAAATGTGGTCAAAGGTCAGACAGGGCATAAGAGCGGGATATATTTCTTTGCCCTTATGCGTCATAACTTGCGTAAAAAATGGTTCGATTTCGATGAAATTTTACTATGTGGTAGGGAGCCACTGGGGACGAACCCTATTGGAAATGGGGTCAAAGGTCAGGACACTGGAGTGGGATCCATTCCATTGCCCTTGTGCATCATAACTTACCTAAAATGCTTGGATTGCGACAAAACTTTATCATGTTGTTCCGGAGGTATAGTGAACCGGTTCTGTTGAATATCAACGAAATGGTGGCGCGGTGGTCTACGCGATGGCCTCTGATCATTCGTCCGAACGGGGTCCGGGTTCGAATCCCGGTGAGGCATGGATGTTGTGTTTGTCTTACGGCACTGGCTCTCTCCCTTCCCTAGAACCAGTGACCCTAAATTAGGGACGGGCGACTGCTTATAGCCCATTGAGTTGCTCACGGTGGTCGTTAAACCTCCAATCAAAAAAAAAAAAAAAACTTGAGTACATTTTGATAACATTGATTAATTCCTATAATCGAATGCATGCGGTTTTATATATTACGTTACATACGACATGCTCCCACGGGTAATCAACTTGTTCATGAATAACATGTGAAACAGTATTACGTGCGTCACAATTATATTGTTGACAGCTATCATAAAGAATCATAAGGACACTTGTTTTGCCGCCCCGGTGGCGCAGTGGTCTAAGCGATGGTTTCTGATCATTCGCCTGATGGGTCTGGTTTCAAATCCCGTGAGGCATGGATGTTGTGTTTGTCTTACGTCCCTGGTTCTCCCCTTCCCTGGAACTAGTGGCCCTAAATTAGGGACAGGCGCTGCTTGTTGCTCACGGTGGTCGTTAAACCTCTAATAAAAAAAGAACCACTTGTTTTCTGGTTTTTGTTTATTATTATAATAAACAAAAATATAATAATCAATTATATTATAATACTTTTGTTATTGTAATATAATTATTTCTTTTTTTATCCATAAATTCTCATACATCATTTTAAGAGGAAATTTATTCCACAATCAGTCCGTATCTTGTCTGAAATTTCACATACTAATATGCAATTTTCAACCAGGACATTTGCAATGGTTTTTACTTTTAACATCTGGCTAGCAAAGCATATGCCTCTGACCAACAGGTGAAATAATCAGTTCCAACAAAATGAATCTGTTTCATGAATGAAAAGTCTTCAGTGGTCCAACCACATTCATTGCCACCTTTTCAGAAAGTTGGCTAGTTATCTCTGATCTGATAGATGCTGTGTTCTTACTCAGCTTGTGTTGTTATTAACTTAAGCATGAGTGACGGGTATCAGGCTAGTTTCTTGACAATTTTGTAGATGTTACGAAAGTCGAATTGAGTTCTAATTCTTTCTATGGTTTTATGGAACCTTGGATGAGCTACCAAGCCATGGCAAGAGCTTAAAACTTTGGGATTCATACTGCTTGGAATTACGAACTGCTCCAGAGAGTAGTTGGCTCCGGATATTTCCTGATTTTGGTGTGGAGTAATGCTACACCAGTTCATCTAGGTAAATTTTATCTGAAATCTTGCTTTTTTGGGGAGATTAGAGGATCCTTCCAGCACATAATCATTCTATTTAAGTTTTCATCTTTACTCAGGCGTATTGTACAGTCTTGTTAGCAATTTCTTCCTGCACCGCTTCATTGGCCTGAACATGTCTAAACAAATAATTAGCTACCATGGGGATTCTGGAAGAAATATTCTTCACAAAACGTGGAACAACCACAGGATTTTTAAGGTGGCAAACAGAATATCTACCACATTTGACCTACCTAGTCCATGCAAAATTTTGTAATCGAATAGCTGCAATGACACGCACCACTGGACTATTGTAGAGATGGGATCCTTGAGCTATGAAGGCTTAAGACAATCTAGCTTAGTCTATAATTATATTGAACAGTGGCATATAGCTATTGCTTGAAGTAATTCATGGTGAGCATGAAACTCAGCATCACTTTTCACTACAGTATTTCTGCTCCTTTCAACTAATGAAGGGCCGCACAGTGGTCTAAGCGGTGGCCTCTGATCATTTTTCCGAAAGGGGTCCGGGTTCGAATCCCGGTGGAGCATGGATTTGTGTTTGTCTTACGGCACTGGCTCTCTCCCTTCTCTGGAACCAGTGACCCTAAATTAGGGACGGGCGACTGCTTATAGCCCATTGTGGTCGTTAAACCTCTAATAAAAAAAACTAATGAAGGGTACTAAAGGATGTAATTTCCCTCTTTTTTCCGTGCAAGACAGTACCTACTGAATACTGTGGAGCATCACAAGCTGACGTACACTCGTTTTCTAGGTCAGGGAGCTTCAAACAAGGCTCTGAACAATGCCTGCTGTAACTTGTCAAAAGTCAAGCTGTGCTCTGTATCCGTGTGAATGAATGAGTTTTATGGATCAGATCAGTGAAAGGTAAAACTAACTTGGCGTACTTCTCAGTGAACCTATGGTAGAACCCAGGCAATCCCCCAAAAGCTCTGACTTGCTTAAACGTTTGTGAAACTTTGAAGTTTTCAACTGCCTTGGCATTCCTAGGATCTGGTTTCACACCTTCCTTGCCAATAATGAACCCAAGGTAATAAATAGATGGTAGAAGTGATTAGTCTGGAAAAACAATTTCACGTTTCTCAAGATGTTTTTCAAAAAGTCTTTTACTTAACACATCACATACATATAGATGCTTATCTGAAGAGGTTTCAAACCAGACACCACCATTTTCATTAGTCACTGGAAACTTGGGGATATTCCACTCACCAAAGGTACACGTAGTCCCTCGTACAAGCCCTTACCTGTAACAAATGCAGTTTTCTAAGTATCAGGATGAACAGTCATCTAAAAGAATCCCAAAGTTAAATCCAAGAAGCTGAGCTCCTGCCAAGGAGTGCAGCAAGTTGGGTATTTGAGACGAATTTGGCATTGTTTTGCGTTTAGTTAGCGAAAACTTGTACTACCATCTGCCTTACATCCTGGCAGTAAAGAGGATTACAGTAAGGACTATCACTGTGATGGGTAATGCTTGTTTCTAATAACTCATTTACGCACCTGTTAATCTCAGGTCTTAAGGCTTATGGAACCTTGTATGGCCGCTGTCTTACTAGGATGACATCTGTTACTACATGCACATGGTGAAGCAAGGTGTCACATTTTTTCAGCTCGAGTACACTCTTTGTACAATTCTTGCTATGTTTGTGTAAACATACTGGTAATTTCTGTTCGCTGGTGTGGCAGCACAAGTGAAAATGATCAAATTCATTTTTCCAAAATGAGCAATCAAGCTGACTTTCTACCAAATCAAAAAGTTCACTACAACAGGTTCAGCAGTGACAATTTTTGTGGGTTTCCCCCCTCCCCTGTGGATGTTTTGATCTGATGTGTTGACGCTAATGAAGGTAACTTTTTTGCAGAAGCCTACTCAAAGAAAATCAATTCTAAGGTTAGTGATGGGGTGCAAAAGCATAAGGGTTCAGAGAACTGAATAGTTCGGAATATTACCTGAAGTTATTTTTAAAATAACAAAGTTCGTCTTACCCAGAGTAGACAATAAGTAATTTCAGGGTTACCAGCCAACCGGGAAAAATCAGGGAATCCGAAAATAAGGCTAAAAATCAGGGAAAACTCAGGGAGAAATAATTTTTTTGCAAAAACCTGGAAAAGTCAGGGGAAATTAAACTGATAATTTTTTTACGTAATGCGTATGCAGTTACCAGAGGTGGGAATTTTGCGCCAAAACAAAAATCTTGCTACAAAAGACAGATTTTGCGCCATTGTGCGCCGTCGTCATCGTCGGTACTTCGGCATACTACATTCTCCGTGCGCACTGTTTTTTATTTTGATTGGAGGTTTAACGACCACCGTGAGCAACTCAGTGGGCTATAAGCAGTCGCCCGTCCCTAATTTAGGGTCACTGGTTCCAGGGAAGGGAGAGAGCCAGTGCCGTAAGACAAACACAACATCCATGCCTGACCGGGATTCGAACCCGGACCCCTTACGGACGAATGATCAGAGACCAGCGCCTTAGACCACCGCGCCACCGGGGCGGCGCGCACTGTTCCGCTTGACGTTGAGTAAGACCATGCGGTGGAAAGAAAGATTCAGCGATTCCAAGTGCTAAGGGTTTTTTATTGGAGGTTTAACGACCACCGTGAGCAACTCAATGGGCTATAAGCAGTCGCCCGTCCCTAAGTTAGGGTCACTGGTTCCAGGGAAGGGAGAGAGCCAGTGCAGTAAGACAAACACAACATCCATGCCTGACCGGGATTCGAACCCGGACCCCTTACGGACGAATGATCATAGGCCAGCGCCTTAAACCACTGCGCCGCCGGGGCGGCCCTAAAGGTTTACGTAATTACTATGGAAATCGTCGGTCCGCTGCGGACGACGGAAAACATTTAGTATGCTCTGGGAAATCGTCGGTCCGCTACGGACGACGGAAAATATCGAGTATGCTCTGGGAAATCGTCGGTCCGCTGCGGACGACAAAAAACGTCGATCTGCTGTTGACAACGGTAAACATCGAGTATGCTATGGAAATCGTCGGTTCGCTACGGACAACGGAAAACGTCGAAAATCTCAGTGAAATAACGTTATTAAACATCTGTGAAAAGTTTATTTTCAAGATTCTAACACTTGTTAAACATTTTCGGGAATATTTCTTGGGTGTTGAGGTATCGCGTCGTGGCGCAGTGGTCTAAGCGATGGCCTCTGATCATTCGTCCGAAAGGGGTCCGGGTTCGAATCCCGGTGAGGCATGGAGGTTGTGTTTGTCTTACGGCACTGGCTCTCTCCCTTCCCTGGAACCAGTGACCCTAAATTAGGGACGGGCGACTGCTTATAGCCCATTGAGTTGCTCACGGTGGTCGTTAAACCTCCAATCAAAAAAAAAAAAAAAAAAGTTAGACGGAGTGAAGATTTTCCCCATAATCCTAATTTCTTTTTCTCGCAATGCTTCTTCTGCCCAGTATTGTTTTTAAATATCATTTTAGTGCATAGGCGTGCTGATTTTTTTCCATTACTGGAAGTTCTGCATTTCCTCTGAAGTTTTGCCACGTCAGATGGGTGGAAAATGCAGCTGTTCAGGTCTTCCCAGACGTTAAAAAGTACACAGATAGTAGGCGATCGCTACCTTATACCTTTTTTTTTTTTTTTTGGAGGTTTAGCGACCACCGTGAGCAACTCAATGGGCTATAAGCAGTCGCCCGTCCCTAATTTAGGGTCACTGGTTCCAGGGAAGGGAGAGAGCCAGTGCCGTAAGACAAACACAACATCCATGCCTCACCGGGATTCGAACCCGGACCCCTTACGGACGAATGATCAGAGGCCAGTGCCTTAGACCACTGCGCCACCGGGGCGGCCCTTATACCTTTACTTGTGATTAAGTTGAAAAAGCTTGCATGGATAAACTTATTTTAGCAAAGTTGGCATGTTTTTCATTTGTTGCGTCAGTGTTAGAATCATTTAAAAAGCTCCAGACTTTGGAACCTTTCCTCTATGAAGCCTTGTATGACCTGATTTCCCAGTTAATGAAAATATTTGTCAAAAAGGAAGTTCTGGAATGCACTGAAGTTCCAGAAAAGCATTATATGCAAATTTTACCTGAAATTCCCCGCGAAATTATCTTTTGAAAAACCTGGAAAACTCAGGGAATTTTTAAAGCCAATATGAGTGGCAACCCTGAATTTTTTTTTTTTTTTTTTTGATTGGAGGTTCAACGACCACCTCGAGCAACACACAGTTGCCCGTCCCTAATTTAGGGTCACTGGTTCCAGGGAAGGGAGAGAGGCAGTGCCGTAAGACAAACACAACATCCATGCCTCACCAGGATTCGAACCCGGACCCCTTTCGGACGAATGATCAAAGGCCATCGCTTAGACCACTGCGCCATCGGGGCGGCGGACAATAAGTAATTCACACAAGTTATGCCAAAATTGTTAAAAACTTCTGGGCTGTTTGCGTCTATCCACCAACGTTTGGTGTTGCTAGATGACCATTGGGACACACTGTCAATGCTGAACTGCTCTGAAATTCAGTACTGAATTGTTCGAAAAGCGTCTGGGGCCGCCATCGGTAGCGCAGTGGTTTAAGCAATGGCTTCTGGTCATTCGTCCGAGATGGGTCCGGGTTCGAATTCCGGTGAGATGTTTTGATTGTCTTAAGGCGCTGGCTCTCTCCCTTCCCTGGAATCAGTGGCCCTAAATTAGGGACGAGCGACTGCTTATAGCCCACTGAGTTGCTCACGGTGGTCGTTAAACCTCCAATAAAAAAAAAACAAGTTAGTAAAATCATGCAATGCATTGATTATAATACGCTTTCCAACATACCAGAAATCATTACTCAAGTTATGAGGATAATGGTTGTGAATAAATCTCGGTCCTGTGCCCTGACCTTTGATCCCATTTCTATGATATTCAACAGAACCGGTTCAGTATACCTCCGAAATAACATGATAAAGTTTGTTGCAATAGAAGCAGTTTTACGCAAGTTATGAGAATAATGGCTGTGGAATAAATCTGGCTTTTGTGCAATGACCGTCGCATGTTTTGTCGCAATCGAAGCATTTTTACGTAAGTTATGATTCATTAAGGCTATGGAGTAGATCCTGCTCCTGTGTCCTAACCTTTGGCCCCATTTCGCCCATTTTCAACAGGGTTTGTCCTCAGGAAGGTCCCTATAACATACTAAAATTACATCGAAATCGAACCTTTTTTACGTTAGTTGTGACGCATAAGAGCAGTGGAATGGATCACGCTCCTATGTCCTGACCTTTGACCCCATTTCGTTCACTTTCATTCGGGTTCCTTCCCAGGTGTTCCCCTACCACATACTAAAATTTCGTCGAAATCGAACGATTTTTACGCGTGTTATCGTGCGGACGGACATACGCACACAACGCGTGACGTAATGAGGCAGATGGGACTCGCGACCATCGACTCGCAAGAGTGTGACGTCATAAAACCTTAATAGGATCCACACACAACGCGTGACGTAATGAGACAAATGGCGTGACCGCGCGCCAACATTCTCAAACGCTAGATTGTGACGTCATAAGATTTCTAAGCATGGGTAACATTAATGGAACGACGCCATGACACTAAAAACGTTATAATTCGGGGTGGTTATTTAACCCACTAAACGAATTTTCCTAAAGTCGAGATCAAGCTAAATCGATTTCTAGTACTAGAAAACGGTAGGTTAACGACTTTCATCAAAATCCTTAGAGCCGTTTTCAAAATAAAATTTACATACATACACAGTGTGGCAAAGAATTTTTAAGACTGGGTCTGTAAAATGAAATAGAAACAAGAAATTATAATTTGTTTTGGTTTGTTATTCAAAATAAGTCCCTCCGGCTTCAATACACTTGTCACAGCGATTTAATAATGATTCGAATGCCTGTTCCAGTTCACTTTGCGGAATTGCCTCCAAAGCACGCGTCGAAGCTGTTTGTAAGGTCGAAATATCATCAAAATAACACCCTTTTAACGTCATTTTGAGTTTTGGTAATAAAGAAAAGTCGCAGGGTGCTAAATCAGGCAAATACGGTGGGTGATTCAACACACAGACGTTATTTTTCGCCAAAAATCTACGAACAAGAAGTGAGGTGTGACTGGGTGCATTATCGTGCAATAAACACACTGTTTTCATCCCGATATTCTGGATGAATTCTGCCCATCAAACGCCTCAAATAATTTAAATAAAACTCACCAGTAATTGTTTGTCCACTTGGAACAAATTCTTTGTGGATAATACCCTTACTATCGAAGAATGTAATGAGCATTGTTTTGATTTTCGATGGAACTTTTCTTGTTTTTTTGGCTTGTGGTGAGTTTTTTTACTTCCATTCCGCACTTTGTCACTTTGTTTTAGGATCATATTGAAAACACCATGTTTCATCACCTGTAACAATCGATTTTAAGAAGTTTAGATCATTTTCAGCGGCTGAAATGATGTCTCTGCAATGTGCACTTCTCCTTGATTTTTGTTCATTGGTTAACGTGTGTGGAACAAATTTAGCACAGACTTTTGTTTTGCCCAAATCTTCATGCAGGATGGTTCGAATCGTTTCTTTGTTGATGTTTAAAGACTCTTCCATCATTCTTAGTGACGCACATCGATTGTTTGCCACGAAATCACGCACTTTTTCAATAATCTCAGGTGTCCTAGATGAACTTGGTCTTCTGGTATGCTTATCATTTTCTAACGTATCTCTTCCGCCCAAAAAACGTTTGTGCGACAGGAAAACATTTGATCTACTTAAACAAAAATCACCGTAAACTTGTTTCATCATTTGGTACGTTTCCAAGGTACTTTTACCAAGTTTTGCGTTAAATTTAATAACAGCCCTTTGTTCCATCTTAATAGTTCAACGTGAAAATTTTTTTATTTCTCTAATGAACGGCCGTTTCGTTTGAGTTACTTTAACAACTGCGCAGTACTTTTGGCAGAAAGCAAGCAGATGGTCACGGTTTATAACGCATTCGCGATTACACTGGTGGCGCCACCGTAGGCTGAAATCTAGCGCCAGTCTTAAAAATTCTTTGGCGCACTGTGTACAAGAAGTGCTCCTTTAATAGTATGGGATAAGGGCAATGGAATGGATCCCGATCCTATTAACTGACCTTTGACCCCATTTCGTCCATTTTCAATAGGGTTCGTCCCCATGTGGTCCCCTACGACATACTACAATTTCATCGAAATCGAACCATATTTACCCAAGTTATGACGCATAAGAGCAATGGAATGCATCCCGCTCCTATGTCCTGTCCTGACCTTTAACCCCACTTCTCCCATTTTGAATAGGGTTCCTTCCCAGGTGGTCCCCTACCAGATATAAATAATTCATCGACATCGAACCACATTTACGCAAGTTATGATGCATAAGGGAAATGAAATGGATCCCGCTCCTATGTCGTGACCTTTGACCCCATTTCGTCCATATTCAATAGGGTTCGTCCCCAGTGGGCCCCTACCACATACTAAAATTTCATCGAAATCGAACTATTTTTACATGAGTTATCGTGCCGACGGACTGACAAAGCTGGAGCATATACACTTTATTACCGCCCCGGTGGCGCAGTGGTCTAAGCGATGGCCTCTGATCATTCGTTCGAAAGGGGTTCGGGTTCGAATCCTGGTGCAGCATGAATATTGCGTTTGTCTTACGGCCCTGGCTCTCTCCCTTCCCTGGAACCAGTGACCCTAAATTTGGGACGGGTGACTGCTTATAGCCCATTGAGTTGCTCACGGTGGTCGTTAAACCTTCAATAAAAAATATATATATATATATATATATATATATATATACACTTCTTCAACCTACAGTTGGAAAGCGTAAAAAAAAGACGTCTGGGGCAACAAACGTTGGTGGATAGACAGAAACAGGCCAGAGCTGTGGAAACATTTTGTTATAATTTTTGCCACAGTTTAAATTTAGCCTAGAAGGTGATCTTTGTATTTTGACTGGGCCTGTGAATCTGTCGGCTCAAAGATCTGAAATGCGTATTTCCTGACAGCCTGAAAACTTCCCTTTGCCTATATAGCCCTCTGATCATGCTGTCAAGGGTTGTAACTACTGTCCTGGCACTGTTTGCATGTCCTCTCCTATGACATCAGTTGCAGGTGACGTTCGACCCGGGTCTTCAACCTATCTGGAGGGGTACTACCGCCTTGAAACCTGATGTTTTCAGCAAGGTAGTTTCCCCCTACTGGTACTACCTGGGTCTCGGAGGGACACGTTTCTTTGTCTCATTGTCTTTCAATTCCCTTGCCAAATTCAAAATTGTGGCCTTGTTTGTCCTAGCTACCTGCATCAAAGTTACAGTGAGCTGCCCCGGTGGCGCAGTGTTCTAAGCGATGGTTTCTGGTCATTCGTCCAAGATGGGTCCGGCTACGAATCCCAATGAGGCATGGATGTTGTGTTTGTCTTACGGCACTGGCTGTCTCCCTTCCCTGGAACCAGTGGACCTAAATTAGGGACGGGAGACTGCTAATAGCCCATATAGCCCATTGAGTTGCTCACTGTGGTTGGTCGTTAAACTTTCAATAAAAAAAGTTACAGTGACTAAACTTTCACTTTCCGCCCGCGCTCCCACAAAAGTTAAGCTTTGGTGACTTGCCACGCACACGTTATCCTCTTTTAACTGAGCCTGTTCAAAAGTCTGTGGCCGACCCGGTGGCGCAATGATCTAAGCGATGGCTTCTGATCATTCGCCTAACGGAGGGGTCTGGGTTCGTATCACGGTAAGGCATGGTTGTTTGTGTTTGTCTTTCGGAGGTTTATTCGCTGAGTTCCTTGTTCACTTATGCACATTGCTGTCGTTTAAACACAGTCTATACTGTATACGTATATCTGTCAACCAAGTTTTTTTTTATTGGAGGTTTAACGACCACCGTGAGCAACTCAATGGGCTACAAGCAGTCGCCCGTCCCTAATTTAGGGTCACTGGTTCCAGGGAAGGAAGAGAGCCAGTGCCGTAAGACAAACACAACATCCATGCCTCACCGGGATTCGAACCCGGACCCCGTTCGGACGAATGATCAGAGGCAATCGCTTAGACCACTGCGCCACCGGGGCGGCCAAGAAGCACTATAAGAAGGGTGCACAGAAGGTGAAGTGTAAGTAGTGGAAGTGTGTTGTGCTGCCGTACCTGTGCGTGGGAAACTTCCTGATTCCTCGTCGCAGAATACGGCAGTCATTCCAACACGTTTCGGAGTTCGACAGAGGGCGAATAGTGGTTTATCGCGACAGCGGTTTATCGTACCGAGACATCGGCGCCCGTGTGGGACGACATCCTGCCACAGTGAGGCGGGTATGGATTCGGTGAGTGCAGGAGGGACGGACGGACCGACATGAGCGATTGCCGCAGCCGCGGCACGCCACCGAACGAGAGGACCGGCATGTTGTGCGGCGGACATTGACGGCTCGCACCGCCACATCACGAACGTTAGCGCAGGAATTTGGGTGTGTTGCGCAACAACCTGTGTCAGCACGTACCGTTTGACGTCGTCTGCAGAAGCGGGGATTTGTTGCACGGCGCCCATTGCTCCGATTGCCATTGACGTTACACCACCGGCGAGTGCGGCGGCAGTGGGCCTTTGAACGCCGCACCTGGACTACGGAATAGAACATTGTCTTCTCCGACGAATCCCGCTTCTACTTGCAACACCACGATGGTCGGATCCGCGTGTGGCGGCACCGCGGCGAGAGACTGTATGACGCCTGCATTATGCATCGCCATACCGGTCTGTCACCTGGCGTTATGGTTTGGGGCGCAATTGGATATGACACCCGCACCCCTCTGGTACGCATCGCCGGTACACTCAACAGCCACCACTGTATCTCCGACGTTTTGGAGCCTGTAGTCCTCCCTTACCTGCAGGACCTGCCAGCGGCTACGTTTCAACAGAACAATGCGCGCCCGCATGTGGCACGCATCGTGCAACGATTCTTCACGGCCCACCAGGTGTCACTGCTGCCGTGGCCCACCTGTTCTCTCGATGTGTCGCCCATCGAACACGTCTGGTCGGTTATCGGCAACCAAGTGGCCCGGCAAGCACCACTCGCGGCTACGCCTGATGAACTGTGGCAACGTGTGGAAGCAGCCTGGACCGACATACCCCAAGCCCACATCCAAAGCCTCTTTCGGTCGATGCCGAGGCGTGTAGCGGCTGTTATTGCCAG
This sequence comes from Macrothele yani, assembly GCA_039090855.1. Lineage (NCBI taxonomy): Eukaryota > Metazoa > Arthropoda > Arachnida > Araneae > Macrothelidae > Macrothele > Macrothele yani. The sequence continues at coordinate 13,367,825 of CM076996.1, forward strand.
CAATGGGGGCCACACGAACTATTCATGTCTGCGTGTTCCGTAAGTCGCACGGGCCTGTAAGCTCAATCGCTTCATCTTTGTATCTGTTGCTATATGTCCAACATATCTGGCTTTGCTATTTCGTGTCCTTCTTGGTGTTGCATTTTGGGGGCCAGCAGTGTATATTTCTGTTAGCTGTATGGGAAGTTGTATCCTCTGACTATCATACACCGTGTTCAAGAACTGCCACCCTGAAAGCAAATATCTTTATAGTTTTCTTGAATTCTGTTCAGATTAAGTAAACTTATTCATCAACGCTGCCCACGAATTAAAAGAGAATCTATCCATACCAGTAAATGGGGGAATCAAAACAAGTATACTGAGTACTGGCTATCATCATCAATAACCATCGCTATTGATGCAGAATATACGCGGTAGCTATAATAATATTGCTACACCCCGGGCTCTCTTCTTACTTAGTGGTAGCTACTGTGTTCAACTGGAACGCCCCTCGGCGTTATATACAGCATTTAACCAAATCAATTCGTCGAGTTCTTTCGTCGAAGGACAATAGGAGGGTGTGCACTGAACCTATAAATGAAATTGGCTAGCATCCAAAACAATCTGTTAGAATTTTTGGCACTAAGCACAAGCACATTGATTCTGGCAATATTTACAGGATTTTATGTTAATGAGGAAAAAGTAGTCTAATCTGAATTCTCATTCGTCACTGTGACCAACATTACAATTCCAATCAATCTGTTGCCCAATGGTGAGTTCCAAAAACTTAGTTAAATGTTTGGCGTCGATATTAGACATAAATTAGTCCTACCTCTTGTCGGGGAGACAGTTTTTCGAATACGGTCGATGAAAAAGACATATACATACTAATGTTACGTAATACTCGCAACTGCATCGGTGGCGCAGTTTTTTTTATATAATACTCGCAACCGCCTCGGTGGCACCATTTTGTTTTCTCACATGTAGTCAATTTCATTTTCACCCCTTCGGAAATTGTACTTTTTGCCTGATTATTTGACACTGGTTTTAAACGAACGTGCTAAATTCTTGATCATTTACACCTGTCCGTAACGTGCTCGTGCTTGCATCACCGATGACTCACGCACTCGTTAATCGTACGTCTTATCTCAAGTCTGTCTGTTTCATTCTCGCTTCGTTCCCCGGTGTGAAGATCCTGCTTTTTTCAATTACTGCTACATTTTCTTTCGTCTGAAGAAATGTATTCTTCTAAGGCGTATCATAAGGATGGCCTCCATTTTTCCTATGAAAAATTATTTTCTGATTCTGAAGCTACAGATTATCTTAACCACCTCGAAAATGAAGTAGAATATATCAGTGATGATCTCAGCAAAATTAAGATTTATGGGAAAACATATAAAATTCCTAGACAACATGTGGCCTACGGTGATAATCATCTCCATTACTCGTTCAGTGGATTGAGTGTGCTGGCTAAACCTTGGATACCAGTACTTCGTGAAATCAAGTATGCTGTTGAGAATGTATGTGGAGAAATATTCAATTTTGTTTTGATTAATAAGTATAAAAATGGAAATCCCTGTATTGGTTTTCACAGAGATGACGAATGTGAAATTGTAAAAAATTCATGCATTGCCTCAGTTTCTCTAGGCCAAACAAGGGACTTTGTTTTTAAAAGAGATGGTTTTCAGCCTGTCGTCATAGCTTTGGAATGTGGATCCCTTTTACAAATGCTACCCCCACGAATGAGTCATGGTATCATGGACTGCCACGTTGCAAGAATGCTCCCAATATTCATCTAAATCTGACATTTAGAAAGATGATAACAGGGTTACCCTTATCACGAGACTATGCAATAACGTCATCAAGATGCGAACAACACACATGCGTGAACAAGACGAATGAGTCATGGTTTCACGACCTTCCACGTTGCGAAAATGCACCTGATGTTCGATAAAATCTGACCTTTAGAAAGATGTTAACAGAGGCTCCTTTATCACGTGGCTATACAATCACGTCATCACACAGTGAACAACGCGCATGCGTCAACAACAATTTGTTATCAGTTTTGGCCGAGGACAGACCAGCTCCCTCATTCTGTTCTCTGCCTTCGAATTCTGTGCACGTTGTGTTACCTAGCTCCTCGTCGATCTGCGTTAAACATGAAGCGAACTTCTTCGTCTTCAGATGTTTCTGATGCTAAGAAAAAAGTGAGTGATGATCCGCGCTTAATGGAAGCACGATGGAAGCTTTTAAACTATGGATGTCCTGATCCGTTTGCCGAACCTCCTCCTCACGGTATTTCATTAGAAAGCATGCCTCTTCATCATGTGTCCCTCGGGGGAAACAAAGTTGCTAAAGTGACTGATTTTTCTGGAACTGTGAGAGTGCACATTCGCAGTTACACTACCAAGGGAGAAAAACTGTTTCCTACCAAATATGGCGTCACAATGTCTGCTAGAACATTCAAGAAGTTCATGGACCGCTCGCATTGTTATGACGCTCTCAACAAAATCAAAGTGACCAATAAAGAACTGTTGATGAACTGTTCACCTTCATCTGATGGGCCTGTGTACACCTTTCAACAACTGTTCACGTGCTCCAATGATGCCTTGCAATTGAATTGTGCTTCGGTGTCCCTAACCTGGGAACAATTCAACACGCTTCGTGATGCTTCTGAAAAGCTGTGAGACGGTATTCTACAATTACAGTTTGGAACAGTTTTTCGTGACGCAGCGAGATTGGTATGCAGTTAATTCGGACTCGAACATACGATATCTGATCAAGACACCAATGATCTTAAACTTGCTCTGGTCGATGCGGTTGGAAAAAACATTGCGCCGCCCCGGTGGCGCAGTGGTCTAAGGCGTTGGCCTCTGATCATTCGTCCGTAAGGGGTTCGGGTTCGAATCCCGGTCAGGCATGGATGTTGTGTTTGTCTTACGGCACTGGCTCTCTCCCTTCCCTGGAGCCAGTGACCCTAAATTAGGGACGGGCGACTGCTTATAGCCCATTTGAGTTGCTCACGGTGGTCGTTAAACCTCCAATCAAAAAAAAAAAAAAAAAAAAAAAAAAAACCATTGCAAAAGTGTATTACTGCAGAGAATGTCATTTGCATCCTAATCTCATGCCAAACAATCAGCTGGGGCATAGGTGCTTTAACGAAACAGAAGAAGACAAATGGACTCTATGCTTTGACGAAGCATTTGCTCTTGTTGAACCCAAAACTTTGGGGAAATACTTTGGTGAGCGCCTTCAATCGCTAATACGTCCCACCATTACTCACTTTTTCTTCGAGAACATTAATGTGAAGAAAATTCTTGTAGAAGCTCAAGAATGTGGAATACGTTGGAGCAATTTAGAGTCCAGATGAGAGAAAAAAGTTATTTTGCGGAATAAAAAAAGTCCTTTTAGGACTAAACATCAGTCCTTTTCAGGACTACTTTTATTTCATTATTTTTTGTCATTCATTTATATTTTTTTCTGTTTGAATGTGAGTGTATGTGAACGAAGAAGGTCACTGGCGTGGGCTTAATTGCTCCGTAAACCTTAATGTGTTTCTCCAATATTATGGAACCATGTTTGGTGAAGTTCACCACCTCTTTTGCTACAAGAAGGCAACAACGAGGGATTTGGTCATCCTGATACCTCCATCTTTGAATGGGTAATACGAGCATTGGTTGAATAACTCGCTTGGGGGACCTTCAGCCGTAGCAAATTTTTTGCATATGTATAATTTCAGTTTTCTTTCCTTGATGTATATTTCTTCTGTTCGATTAACACTAGACGAAATTTAACTTTCTCGAAACTAACCTTATATAAAATGAAGTTGTAAAAAAATAAAACAAACAAACCAGTCCTTGCCAATTATGAACTTTTTAGAAAACATACCCTGTCACTTTTCAAGTGAAAATATTTCGCTCTTTTAAGATTTCTAACATGTCTGAAAACGCTCCTTTAAGGCAAATGATTTCTCCATGTTATTCTAGGGGATTTTCTCCTGCTTTTCAGATCAACGTTTTCCCAAAACCATTATCTAAGTAAAATGTGAAACATTTTTAACCTAGACGAAATTTAATTTTCTCGAAACGAACCATATCTAAAATGAAGTTGTAAAAACCACAATACTCCTCAATTATGAACTTTTTAAAAACGTACCCCTTAACTTTTCAAGTGAAATATTTTGCTCTCTTAAGATTTCTAACATGTCTGAAAACGCTCCTTTAAGGTAAATGATTTTCTCATGTTATTCTATGGGATTTTTGCGACTATATAAAAAACTAAAATTTAAAAAAATCGCCCTCTCAATGAAAGCAACAAATTGGCGATGTTTTTTTCAGTGTGTGAGACTTCTTGCTGTCTGTTCCTTTATAAGAATCAAGAGAAAACATACTTAGAATACGATTGGCTGTTCTTTATGTTCAAGATTAATATGTTCTTGAAGTAATTAAATAAATGGTGTGTGATCTTGTATCAAAAAAACAGATGCGATGGAGATAACCTATATTTAGAAATGAATGTAAGGGGAAACGAAAGTTAACGTATGAAGGGGAATACCTCCAACACAGATGTTTCACATGTAATGCCTGGTAAGTTAAAAGTGATCATTGCGTGAATGAAGTAAACGCAAAGTTTTGACGCATTTCGACGTAAAGCGAAATAAATTGGGGAAAAAAAAAAGAATGTGGTTAGGTGTGTTCATACTGACTTTGACGAGGTGAATTAGCAATAAATATTTGGATATACATGAAAAAAGTGTAAAAACAACTCATTAAGAAAATTATTTTGGGGGAAAGTATGAAATTTTAGTTTATGTTATGATAGTAAATGTCGGTGAGACTTATTCTAAAGTTAAAAAATATATCTGAAGTTTTTGTTACATTTCTGATATTAGGAAAGTTTGTATAAAAATGTGAGAGTGATCGAGTCGAAAAGAAACAAGTTTGTTGGAATGAAACAGGAAAAAAGTACTACGAAGAAAAAATAATCGAAGTACAGTGTAAAGCAAAGTTAAACAAAATACGTAAACGTAGAACAGTTTTTCGGAGAAATTCGATATTTTAGCTACATGTTGAGAATAGCTGCTTTTCTAGGCAGTTAGGAAATTGCTATGTAGGGGGAAAAATGTTTGCTAAGAATATGATGTTTACTGAAAGTACGGACTTGGTCGCTATGTCTCCAGAAAGAATGTTTTTTCTGTTGATTTAGAAAAAATATACTTAAAATATATTGCAAAGAATATAAATTTTATCGTAAGAAAGAATGCTTTAGAATGAATGTCTTGACAATGAATGCTTTTCCTGTTGGGTCAGTTAAAGAAAAGTATAGCAAATTAGGATAGAATGAAAAAATATGAATATTTCACATACATGCAGGTTTTTAGGAATACTTAAAAGTGAGTTGGAAAGTGAGGGAAACAAAAATTCTGAAGTGTTTGGTACATCTTGTGATATCAAGTTGTTAAGAAACGTTTACTCAAATGAAATGAAAAAATAAAGTCATAGTAAAGAAAATACTAATACAATCGAATTTTAACTGTCATAGATCTGTATATTTCTCGTATACCCACGAAAAGGTAAGATAGAAAAATTTATTAAGTTATACATTAAAAGAAAGAAAGAAAAGTTGCTTACATATGAAAAAGAAATGATAATGAAGAAACGCCTGTTGAAAAGAAATAGAAAAGTAAAGTTGGAATAAAGAAAATACTGTTGCAGTCCAATTTTTACCACTACAGATCTGTATATTTCTCATAAATGTAAGCTTTTAGGAATACTTAAAAGTGAGTTTTGAAAAAATATTACGTTACATGAAGAAACAAAAAAAATATCTGAAGTTTTGCTACATCTTGTGATATCAAGTCGTTAAGAAACGTTGGTTGAAATGAAATGAAAAAATAAAGTCTGAATCGTGAACATAGAATGATATTCAAAAAACACAAAATTAAGTTAAATAGGGGAAAATGCGAAAAAAATGTTTATCAGAAAGAAATGTAAAAATAAAGAAAATACTGTTTCAATCGAATTTTTAACTGCTATAGATCTGTATATTTCTTGTACATACACGAAACAGCGATGTAAAAAATAAATTAAGTCACATTTAAAGCAAGTAAGAAAAAAAATTGTTTAAGAGGAGAAAAAATAAATCTGAAGTTTTGTCATATCCGGAAATTCAAGTCGTTAAGAAACGCTGGTTGAAATGAAAAAAATAAAGTCAGAATATAATAAGTATGAGGCAGTTTGCAAAGTCTGAAATAAAATAATGGACGAATGCGCGAACATAGAATGATATTCAAAACATAGATTAAGTTAGATAGCGGGAATTGAGAAGAAAAAACGTATGTTAGAAAGAAATGTAAAAACGCAGTAAAAATGGAGAAAATATTGTTTCAATCGAATTTTAACTACTGTAAATGAAAGAAATGGAAAAATACAGTAAGAATGAAGAAATCAATTGAATTTTAACTACTATGGATCCGTGTATTTCTTGTACACACATAGAAAAGCGAGATAGAAAAATAGGTTAAACCATACATTAAAAGCAAGTAAGAAAAAAATCAGTTTCAGAGGGGAAAAATTAAAAATCTGAAGTTTCGTCACATCTTGTAGAACAGATATCAAGTCGTTAAAAAACGTTGGTTGAAATGAAATGGAAAAATACAGTAAGAATGAAGTGTAAAGTTAGAAAAAAAGACAATGGACGAATACGTGAACATAGAATGATATTAAAAAACACAAAATTAAGTTAAATATGGGGAAAATGGGAAAAAAATGTTTGTCAGAAAGAAATGTAAAAATAAAGTAAAAATAAAGAAAATACTGTTTCAATCGAATTTTTAACTGCTATAGATCTGTATATTTCTCGTACATACACGAAACAGCGATGTAAAAAAAGAAATTAAGTCACATTTAAAGCAAGTAAGAAAAAAATAGTTTAAGAGGAGAAAAAATAAATCTGAAGTTTTGTCACATCCGGAAATTCAAGTCGTTAAGAAACGCTGGTTGAAATGAAAAAAATAAAGTCAGAATATAATAAGTATGAGGCAGTTAGCAAAGTATGAAATAAAATAATGGACGAATACGCGAACATAGAATAATATTCAAAACATAGATTAAGTTAGATAGCGGGAATTGAGAAGGAAAAACGTCTGTTAGAAAGAAATGTAAAAATACAGTAAGAATGGAGAAAATATTGTTTCAATCGAATTTTAACTACTATAGATGAAAGAAATGGAAAAATACAGTAAGAATGAAGAAAATATTGTTTCAATCGAATTTTAACTACTATAGATCCGTATATTTCTTGTACACGTATAGAAAAGTAAGATAGAAAAATAGATTAAACCATACATTAAAAGCAAGTAAGAAAAAAGAAAACAGTTTCAGAGGGAAAAAATTAAAAATCTGAAGTTTTGTCACATCTTGTGGAATCAAGTCGTTAAGAAACGTATGTTGGGTTAAATCTAAAATAAAAAAGATACTGTTACGAACGAATTTTATGTATATCTGCTATAGATCTGTATATTTCTTGCGCAAACATGAAACAGCTATATAGAAAACATTAAGTCATACATTAAAAGCAAGTAAGAAAAAGATTAAAAGCAAGTAAGTCAGATTAAGTCATACATTAAAAGCAAGTAAGAAAAGTTCTTTGCGTAGGAAAAAGAAATAATAATGAAGAAACGTTTGCTTGTTTAAATCAGAAAAAATAAAGCCTCGATAAAAGTAGTTGTTAGATTAAAAAGTAAGAAAACAAAATAATGATGGTACATCGAGAAGTTTAACGAGTATGCAAGCATTCAGAAAAAAAAAGTAGATTAAGATAATGCATTAAAAGGTACATTTCACTGATTAATCATAAAAGAAAATACGAAAACATAAAAAAAATATTTTAACTATGTATAAAACATTGCGGTTTTGTATGGCGGAAAAAGGTACAATGTTAACAGATGTAACAGAAAATGCCATGAACACGTAAGTACATTAATAAACAATCGTGTTTTAAGATTATGTCTGCAGCACAAAACTTTGGGAAACGTCTTTATGTTGGTACGTCCGTTTAAAAAGCGTGAAATCTCCTCAAAGAAAATAAGAAAAAATCGTTACGTTGAAAAATAATGTATATAAAATGGGAAATTATGGGGAAAAAATAAGGAATAAATTCGTTGCAAAAACGATCAACTTATTGAAAAAAAATCAGTCTTGGAGCTTAATGTGTCTAACAGAATCTCAAATGACGTCAACCGCCGACCCCGCTGAGGAGAAAACGACGTTGGCTGATGTCATGTCTGCTATCACGAATGCGTCACCCATCATAGTGACTCATCCCAAAACACATGGCTCACAAAATGACAACGTGGTGAAACTAAAATGGCGGAACATGAATCAACGGGAACGAAATCTTTTCAAACAAAGCCTTTCCTCGCCTAAATTAAAATTGGAGGGAGGACAAATATAAGAATTAAAAAAATAATGCAACGTCTATAAAAATTCCTAACACCACACGGAAGTTTTTAAAATATAAGTTTAATAAAATAAATTAGAGAGAATAAATAGGACACACAAAAAAAATACGAGTAAAAAAATATTGGAAACGACAAAAAAACTTCCTTCAAAAATTTGACAAAGTCTAATAAATCTCCCGAGAAAATAAAAAATAAATAAATAATGCAACGTCTATAAAAATTCCTAACACCTCACGGAAGTTCTAAAAAATATAAGTTTAATAAAACAACACATATTGGAAAGACTTCCCAAAAATTTGTCAAAGTCCAATAAATCTCCCGAGAAAAGTTAGAAAAAGCACCGCTAGGGGCAACGTACACATCCCCTTTCCCCACTCGGTCGTTACCATCTCTCAAAAACAAAGACCTAACATAATAATAAAGTTCCAAGAAGCACTGCTAGGGGGCAGCACATCGACCCAACACACTAATGTCATCTGCTGCGCCCTTTCCCCCACTCGGTCGTTGCCATCTCTCAGAGGTCCATCGAAAGTTCCAAGAAGCACCGCTAGGGAGCAGCATCGATCCTACACACTAGCGCCAGCTGCCACGCCCCCACACCCTTCTGCGGCACAAGCCACGCCCCCTGCTCTTTCTCTAGAAGGAGCTGCTCCTTGACGCCGGACCCGACATTTTATACTACTCACCCTTCTCTGGAACCAGTGGTCCTAAATTAGGGACTGGCGACTGCTTATAGCCAACTGAGTTGCTCAAGGTGGTAGTTAACCCCCCCCCCAAAAAAAAAGATGTTCTCACTTTGGTAAATGTTCGTTAAGCCTTATTACTAAACTTCTTTTAGTACCTTCTATATATATGCACTTGGTTTATATAATCAATGCCTTCCTTACAGAAAGTGACTGGCGCAGCGTAAAACGTCCGGATGCATGACAACTTGTTCACAAAATACACTCTGACACCAACTTTTTAAAGAAAGGCATGCCAGTGCCTGTAGGTTATTGCATGAGCCTTTCCGAAACTTCAGGATTGCACAGCATAACAGTGGGCTTTTAACACTGCTTATTTCAAAATAAATTCAGCTAGGTTTTTATACAAGTATTGATTTCTTGCGGGGTTTAATGCCCACTATGAACAACTTTGCAGGGTTTAACGACCACTATGAACAACTTTGCAGGGTTTAACGACCACTATGAGCAACTTGGGCTATAAGCAGTCGTCTGTCCTTAATTTTGGGCAACTGATTCCAGGAAAAGGAAAGAGCCAGTGCCGTTAGACAAAAACACCACCCACGCTTAATCCTGGATTTGAGACGGTGCCCATCTAGGACGAATGATCCAACGCCTCAGACAGGTCGGCCAACAGGCTTGCATTTCTTGCTTTGTACCATCAACTGATCTTTTAGCACACGTCCAGAATTTGCTCCAATCTGAAAATCTTCCTTTCTTGCGCTGGTGGATTGTCTGTTTCGGGGTTTAATGATCAAACGTGAGAAACTCTTGAGACAACGTCCAGTCATCCTTCCTTAATTTAGGACCACTAGTTCCAGGAAAGGCAGAGCCAGTGCCGTAAAGCAAACACTCCACCCATGACTCATCGGGGATTTGAGACGGGGCCAACTTCTGACGAATGATCCAATGTCTCAGACAGTTCTGCCACCGGGGCTGCATTTCTTGCTTTGCATCATCAACTGATCTTTCCGCACAAGTCCAGAATTTTGCTTCAATCTGAAAGACTTCCTCTCTTGTTCTGGAGGATTTTTTTAGTTTGTTTCGGGGTTTAACGACCACCATGAGAAACTCTTGGGACTACAAGCAGTCGCACGTCTTTAATTTAGGGCCACTGGTTTCAGGAAAGGGACAGATCCAGTGACGTACGAAAAACACACCACCCGCACCTCATCCGGGGCGCGAATCAGGGTCTACGTCGGAAGAATGGTGAGAAGCCAGCGCCTCAGACCTTTAGGCCAACGGAACAGCCTTGCGCTGGTAGAGATGTAGTGCTTTGATTCCGTATACTCACGCGCGTTCTTACATTACGATATGCATTTCTGAATAGTGATTTGCAAAAATAATGTCACCTGCAAAACCAGCGTGAATCAAATGATGAACAACTTTAAGCAGTCGCTCGACTTTAATTTGTGGCCAGTGGTTTCAGAGAATGGAGAGATCCAGCGTCGTAGAATAAATTCACCGCTAGTACCTCATTCAAGACTCGAACCCTGACCCAGCTCCGAAGCCTATTCAAGAGCCTGCGGCTGTGACCACTTCACCAGGGCGATTCCCTTATGTTTGCCCTGTGTCTTGCTAGATCACTCAAAAATCAGTCGGATCGATAATACTGTCTATGGGTCTGTGCTCGAATTAAAGTAGTCCATTGACTTCTCTTACTGCAAGACCTGGATAAGAGTTCCAATGGCAGCATTATGAAAGCTGTTTCCACATAACTGTCGCACGCTTTTCCTTGAAACCTGCAGCCTATAATTAGGAAGGGCTCTTTTGGTGCAAACAATGTTAAATAAACAATAAAGGCCGTAATTTCCTCTCAACAAAAATGTTTTTAAATGATTGGGAAATTTAATTTCGCGACCCCTTCAGTTTTTGTACTTTTTGTGTTCTTAGTTTATTGCTCTCTTTTTTCATAGATTGTTGTCTATATCCAATGTTTTGTATACGCACAATAAGGCAGCATTTAGAGCTACTAATCCCTGTTTCTTCAGGCACAGTGAATTGCATATGCAGATATTTTCCGATTTCAAAGTATTTTTCGCTCTTTGAGGAACGACGACTCGTGTGCGCCGCTTTTTCTTCCCTTTTCTTTCTTTCTTTCTTTCTTCCTCTCTTCCTTTTTTTTTTTTTTTTTTTTGAATTGGCTTTTACGCTACTATTTTCAAAACAGTTTCCTGTGTGAGTTTAGAAGTGATTGATAGTCTGAAGATTCTTACAAGAAATGTTTCGCAGAGCGCTCGCCATACATTCCATTTCACAGGCGATTCTTTGTGCCTCTGCTCCAACTATAAATATATATATATATATATATCTTCGTCCTAAAATGTTTACTTAAAATGCAGTTCACTCGTCCATTCCAAAATGAATGCGTCAAAGCATTGCCATTGCTAAACAAATGTTGCATTTACGACAACAAACTTGTAGTTTGGCATAACATCGTATTTCTTGAACGTCTCTTGAGGTTTTAGATAGAGTAACGAATTTGCAAAATGTCGTAAACCGACTTAATGTTACAAAATGTGTTGAGACTACTTCTAGATCGTTATTGGGTTGGCAGAAAACAATGCAGTATTACCACCAGACCAGCTATTTTTGCCGCCCGGTGGCCGAGTTCTAAAACGCGCGGGCTTCTGGCTAATTGTCCAAACTTGGCCCTGACACTATGAGTGTGCGGCGTGTTTGTCCAATGGCGCTTACCCTCACACTTACTGGACCTTAATTAGGGACGGGCGACTGTCTTAGGTGCTCGCAGTGGTCATTCAAAGCCGAAATAAACAATAAAAAAACTAACTGTGTCTAGTCAACTTTCAATGTGGGTGCCTAGGCTTTATCAATTTTCTCATTTTTATGGATCGTATGAATGTCGCGCAACGTACTGTGTTTGTGTGTGCGTGTATTTTGAGTTTTTTGTCCCGTTCTTAATTTAGGACCGCTAGTTCCAGCTAAGAGACAGAGAACAGACATACCCCTGCCTCATCGATATAGGACTCGAACCTGGGCCCAACTCGGACGATTAGACAGGCACTCACGCTTCTTTCTGACCACTCGTCCACCGAGGCGGCACAAGCAGCATATAGTGTTTGAAGAATTTTCTCGTATCTCTGATTTGTAAAGCAGACATGATACATTTTAAATTAGGGATGTGCGAATCCTCATATACACTGGTGCGCAAAATTAAAGGATAATTCATAAATTCGTACATAACTCGAAGTATGTATTGGGTTGAAAAGAAAGTAATGTCCGATGACGAGGTACTTGAAGTCGAAGTCCCGGCCACGGCGCACATTGGCTGCTGAGATTGCGCAGCCCACCGGCATGCCACCAGCAAGCAGGTGGCTTTAGTCAGTGGCTGTTAGCTGCCAGAAGGCGAAGAGTGTAAGCGCCAGCCAACATGGAAATGGACAAGGAGCACATCCGCCACTGCATACTACATGAGTTTCGTCGCGGTAGCACACCCGCAAGTTCTGTAAGGAACATTACCAGTGTGTACCCCAATGCCATATCACATCGTCAGTGCTGTCATTGATTCGAACGGTTTCGAGAGGGACATTTCGACGAGTCAGATCGTCCCAAAGTTGGAAGACCCGCAACAAGGGATATGGACATGCTCAAGACCTTTGTGGAGACCGACCCACATGCGACCATGCGGGAGTTGGCCGAACAGCTGGGGACTACCCACAGGAGAATTATCACGCACCTGCATCAACTTTGGAAAGTGCACAAAAGGGGACTTAGAGAAATCCATTACCCCACAGCTGAGAAGAAAGCAAATCGTATGAGTGCATGCGTTTCCGTGCTTGCGCGTGACCAAGTCGAACCGTTCTTAGACCGCATTGTGATAGGTGACGAGAAATAGATTTTGTTTATGTGGGGTGTCGTGTTTTTTGAGCTGCCGCCGGACAACACCACTATCAGTGCTGATGCTTTCTGCAGTCAGCTAGACGATCTACTCGCATTGCTCATGTCGAAACGACCTGCACTGCTGAACCGCAAGGGCGTCCTCCTACAGCAGGATGGAGCGAGACCTCACGCAGCACGGGTGACCTATCACAAGATCAGGGACCTGGGCTGGGAGCTGCTGTAGCACACAGCCTATTCGCTGGACATTTCCCTCAGCGACTACTACCTTTTCCAGTCGTTGCAGCATTTCCTGAACGAACAGCGGTCCACCAACCGGGACGATGTCGAACGCGCACTTACTCCTTTGCATCCAACACGCCACAATTCTACAGGGACGGTATCCAACAGCTGTCCCGATGATGGGAGCAGGTGGCGGCAAACGATGGCGACTACATCGTGGGCTGATCTGTACTTGCATATATGGTAATCAGCACTTTTCTGTTCCCTTGCATTAGCAGACATATTACTTTCTTCCCAACCCAATATGAGGAAATGTAATGAAATTTGGCAAAGATATGTTTATTGCATTACTTACGTAACTCAAGCAGAAGATAATCATAATCTAATAATTTGCACATGTTAATATCTTAATCTTGTAATTTGTACGAAAGAGCATTCCACCGAAAAATATTTAAAGCGTTTGGTATTTTAATATAAAGCATGATCACCTGATAGCAATGAAGCTCATGCAATGACTCATTGAACTGTTTTATGAGGGTACTGATGAAGTCTTTAGGGATTACTGACCGCTCCTCAACAAAAGCTATTCTGAGTTCTTGAAGTGTTCTGGTAGGCAGCTGGCGAGCTCCGATGCATCTCCCTAGAGCATCCTATACACATGCTTAATGAAATTGAGGTCAAGGGATCTGGGTGGCCACTCCATTTGCCGAACATCTTTCTTTTCGAGAAAACAGCCAACCAAATGAGCTCGACGAGGTTGGGCATTAACGTCCATAAGAAGAAAATCTGGACCGACGGTTCCTCTGAATGGCATCGCTTACGGGTTCAGGATCTCGTCTCTGTAACTACGGGCAGTAAGAGAGAGATTATGAAAGACGCACAGGTCTCGAAGTATTCTGGATGGGGCTGGCGAAATCCAGTTGCGTCTCCCTAGGGCAGTGACATGCAGCTCAAGCAATGGCTCTTCATACTGTTTATGAGCATGCTAATGAGGTCTTCAGGAATTTACGACCCCTCCTCAACATGAGCTATTCTGAGTTCTTAAAGTGTTCTGGTAGGCGGCTGACTAACTCCAATGCGTCTCCCTAGAGCATCCTATACACATGCTGAATGAGATTGAGGTCAAGGGATCTGGGTGGCCACTCCATTTGGCAAATATCTTTCTCTTCGAGAAAATCGTGAACCAAATGAGCTGCACGAGGTTGGGAGTTAACGTTACATAAGAATAAAATCTGGACCGACGGTTCCTCTGAATAGCCTGACATATGGGTTTGGGATCTCGTCTCGGCATCTACGGGCAGTAAGAGAGAGATTATGATAGACGCGCAGGTCTCGAAGTCTTCTAGATGGGACTTGCGAAATCCAGTCGCGTTTTCCCAGAGCAGTAACATGCAGCTCAAGCAATGACTCTTCATACTGTTTATGATGGTACTGATGAGGTCTTGAGGGATTAATGACCACTCCTCAACAAGAGCTATTCTGAGTTCTTGAAATGTTCTGGTAGGCGCGGGTGATCTCCAATGCTTCTCCCTAGAGCAGTAACATGCAGCTCAAGCAATGACTCTTCATAGTGTTTATGAGGGCACTGATGAGGTCTTCAGGAATAAATGACCACTCCTCAACAAGAGCTATTCTGAGTTCTTGAAGTGTTCTTGTAGGCGGCTGGCGAGCTCCGATGCGTCCCCCTAGAGCATCCTATGCACATGCTTAATGGGATTGAGGTCAAGGGATCTGGGTGGACACTCCATTTGACGAATATCTTTCTCTTCGAGGAAAACGCCAACCGAATGAGCTCGACAAGGTTGGGCATTAACTTCCATAAGAATAAAATCTGAACCGACGGTTCCTCTGAATGGCCTAACATATGGGTTCAGGATCTCGTCTCTGTACCTAAGGGCAGTAAGAGAGAGATTATGATAAACGCGCAGGTCTGTGCGCCCGTTCGTCATCATTCCTTCGCAGCAACGCAACTGCCTCCAGACTAGTCCCTTTATCTGATATTAGAGAGATTGTTGTGGGTCACTGGTTCTCTCCAAATAAGAATACGTCTCGAATCAGTTCTTAAGCTGAATCGCGATTCATTTGTGAAAAGAACATTCGTCCACTGGTCTGGACTCCAAGAGTGATGTTTCAGTCTCCACACTAAGCGAGCTGTCCTGGCGGCGGAAGTTAGAAAGACACAAAGAACTGGTCTCCTTTAAGAAAGGCATTGTTCGCGAAGTCTTCTACAAACAGTATGCCTTGAAACCCACGTTCTATAATGAATAAAATTCTCCGGCTGGACGTGTAGTGCAGGAAAGCTTACGTTAAGTCACGTTAGGGTTATTGAAAGGTTACTTGACGTAGCTAAAGTGTGCTTAATCTTCAAAGTGCTAGAGTTTGTTTAGGTAAGACACGCACGTGCAATAAATTCCAAGAATATGGAATTTATTTTTACTCAGCGTTCTTCATTATCTTGAATATCAGTAATATAACTTCGGTTTTAGTACATTAGTACCTTGAAGGCTCCTTATTAGAGCGGTAAACACAATATACCCTGAACTTAACGTAAACACTCAATGAAATAGACTTAACGGCCAGACAGAGGTCTGACAATAAAATGAACTAAGAAAACATACTCACTTTTAACCTTTTATTGGGGAGCTCCTGGTATTACTCAAATACACACTCCAAAATAACACAACTACTGATAGCCCGAACTTTCGTACTATCGTAATATCGTAGAAACGTAGGTAAATCGCATATCAATAATCAGGAAGAACCTATCACATATAAAACGAAGCTCTTTATTATAGTTGAGCGCGCCTATATATACTGCATACCACCACGTCATGACTTACACTCGTTGCCACATATAATTCAGCGGGAGAAACAACATGTCGTTAAGTGAGAAGATAATTTGCATAGGAAAATAAAATAACAAGAGATAGTAAAATTAAAAAGAAACTGAATCTAGAGTATACGTTACAGTTCCTGTAGCTATACACTCACAGAGAGATGTTTATTTACAACTAATGATCTGTATCCGGTATAAAATGGAATTTAAAATGAAATAGAGGAAATCTCAACCCCTTATTCCTCAGAAAAATATAACTTAAAGAAATCCCCATAAAAGAATGATACAAAAATTCATTTTAATATAGCGGGCTGGCACTATGCTATCTGCACCAGAAAAAAGAACAATGAGATGGTGAGCACAGAATGTCTCAAATAAATAAAAGTGGAAAGCCTAACAAAATGCAAACAAAAGTACCATGAACCTCCTTAAGAATTTTGTCTAAGAAACACATGCACACACGGTAGCTCACCCGTCAGGAAAAACAACAAGGAAGGGTTGCAACCGTGTCCCCTTCATCTATGTCGACCTCATCTGCATAGTTCTGTGACTCCAAAAAATAAATCGAAAATGAGGGCGAGCAAATTAGCAGAAAAAATAAAAACATTCACCGAAGATCCAAAACATTATGAGCAACACGTCTTTATGCAAATCGAAGCAACTGCAGGTAAACGACGGACGGCGCGTGTAAACGTCATGAAACGGTATAAATAACACCTGGTACTGAACTCTGTTAAGCAGTGTTTTTCTTGTAGTTCAGATGGGAAAATGTAAAAAGTGGTGCGAGGAAGGGAAACCCCTAACCACCGGCAGTGTATGGGCAAACACAGATCATCGATGCTAGAGGTGAGAGAAGGCTATCCCGCATATGGTACAAGTCAACATAAGGGATGTTGTGGCCAGTGCCGTCTTAACCTTTTTGGGGGCCATGGGCCAACACATTTTTCGAGGCCCCTAATCTTTATATATTATTATCATCATCATCGTCAACCATTATCAATCCACAACTGGATGAAGTTCTCCCCATGTTTCTTCCACAACTGATATAGGAATATTTAATATCAAGCAATATCCAGTAACTTTTCAAATACCACTTGAATGAAAAATGGTATATGACAAAAATTGTAGAACTCCATGCACCAAATGCACTCACACTTAGTTGATTAGTAAATTACAA
Organism: Macrothele yani; assembly: GCA_039090855.1. Taxonomy (NCBI): domain Eukaryota; kingdom Metazoa; phylum Arthropoda; class Arachnida; order Araneae; family Macrothelidae; genus Macrothele; species Macrothele yani. The sequence continues at coordinate 13,385,080 of CM076996.1, forward strand.
GAAAATGGTTGATGAAAGATATGTTTCTTCCTTATTCTACAAATTATTCAAGGAAAACTAAATTAAAAACAGAAGATAGAAATAAACGAACCAGCGCCGTTTCCAGTCAATAGGACTCACCTGGACAAAAATACCGATATGCGCCCCCCCCCTCATTGTTACTTATTTAAACAGCGAAGATTGAGTATATATATAAGTCGCTTTCGTGAACAAACCCTAGTCATAAACTTACTGTACAGGCACTTCTTCGTATAGGCAACACAAATGACTGTTTAAAAGGAAAAAGTGATTCGGAAAAAATGCGATTTGTGCGTGGAAGGAGAAAAAAAGAAAAAAAGAAAAGAAAAAAAGTTCTGCCTCACATAAACATGAGCCCATTTTAACGTAATTTTATATTTTATGTGTTGACATGCCACACTGTTTTACTGATACATCATACATGTTTACGAATCACGCATTTTTACTTCCGTTCAGAATTTTCATTTAATTGTTTTATCAAATCACTATCACCCCCACTTGGGACTGGGTTGGAAGTCGGCTTTTTTGTTTCTTATTTCGTCACAAAAGATCCACCCTAATACCTAACTTCCCTCCTGTCTCCTCGGGAAATCGAAGCTGCGAGCAAGGTTTGAAAAAATAAAAAAAATAAAAATGCGGAAGAACTTCCAACTTTCTACTTTAAATAAGTAAAAATAAACCTTCTTATGAGTGGTGAAAGAGTTGGACCTTTTGTAAACGCATAAGACACTTCGGGCGTTGGGGGCCAGAGTTCAGGTGGGGGCCCTGGGCACAGGCCCCGTTGGTCCACCCCTTAGACGGCCATGGCTGTGGCGCAGCTGGCCGGTAATCTGAATGCTAATGACGGGAGTAATGTGTCACAACACACAGTATATCCAACCCGGCTGAAAATAGGGGCTGCTAATATGGAATCACCGTCAAAAAGGCCTAAAATGAGCAAGCGAGCATCGAAACTGGACCTTGAATGATTGAAAAGTCGTCTGGCCTGATGAATATCGTTTCCTGTTGTATGTGTTAGGCTGGGTACACAGTGTGCATTGTAACCGGCTGTCCACATAGGAAAGTGTTGCCACCAGGATACACCGTCAGAGGAAAACAAGCCAGTGGAGTTCTACTGGAAAACCCTGGGTCCAGTCATTCATGTGCAGGAAACCATGATGTCTACCACCTACCTAAACATAATTTCAGACCAGGTACATCCTTCCAGGCAAACAGTATTCCCCTCTAGTAGTGCCTTCTGTTAGCAGTGTAATGTGCCATGCCACACTGCCCGGATTATTCGAGAATGGTTCGCGGAACACGAGGAAGACTTCCAGGTATTGTCCTGGCCTCCAAATTCCCTAGATATCAATCCAATCGAGCATCGGTGGTTTTTGTTAGAACAGATAATCCAATCTTCGGAGGCTCAACCACGTAACTTACAAGAGTTTAAGAATCTGCTGGTAACGTTTGGTACCAGATACCACAAAACATTTTTAGAAATCATGTAGCAGGCATGCCTGACCGGGTAAGGGCCATTTTGGCGTGGAGGACCAACATCATATTATAAAGCAGGTAGTCATGATGTTTTGGCTCTTCGGTGTATCATGCAGAGTTGTATTTGGAGAAAATCCCCGAATACATGGGGGGAAATTCTATAGAGATGAAATTGCTCAAGTCAAAGAGAAATCCATGATAAATCATTAAAAAGAAAACATTTTTATACCTGGCTAGATACCCACCAAGAGACTACCCTTCTATTGCTGCTTAACTTAAGTGATCGGACGAGTGGTTCAAAAAAGGATGGGTATACACATTTTGCCAACGGCATAGAGCAGTTGGTTAAGTCGCTGTGCACTGTGTGGGAGGCGAACGTTTCTGACGGGTGTTCGAACCCCAGTCCCACCGGCCATCTAGTCTGCGGTTTTTTCCGCAGACTCCCTGTGTTTGGGGACACGAATGCGTAGATGGTTCCCTCTGAAGTCCACGCTTGACCCCCTTTCCCAGGATGCCTGGGTTTACCAGATGAGTGTTGATGCGCTGGTTGTAAAACAATGTAAGACGATTGTAATCTGATGCCCCATGGCATCAGGCACCGACGGGATCTGTACCGATGGTTATTGATGATAGTACACATTTTATGAAGTTAAAAATGTGCTAAGAAAAAAAACAGGATCGCCAAAGAATAAAAAAACGGCGGGAATATTATAAGCTCTGATCTCTAAAGGTATATAACTTAATATCAACAAAAATTAAGTAAATAGAAAAGAGTGTTGATACTACTGAAAGGTCTGGAACTATGCAAATGACAATAAAAGGCCAGGAATTACACTGGCGGGAATCATCTCTAAGCACTTTTTGAAACAACAAGAAAACGTGAAAAAATTCCACGTGAAAGTTGAGTTTTCCAATTGTTATGTGAGCAGCACACGCATAAAAACTAAAAAAAAAAAAACAATAAATTTAATATGAATAATACAATATTTCTGCGTATGTTAAAAAAAATGAGATAATTTTATGTGGTGAAGATATAGGACCAAACTATAGAGTCTGTTCTTCTGTTACCAAAATGTGTGAAGGCAAGTTTTGAGAATTCGGGTAAAAGAAAATATTTTGAGAATTCGGGTAAAAGAAAATATTTTTCCCTTCTAAGAGAAAAACTCTCCGATAGCAAAAGTATGTAATCCAAAACAAGAAAACGTCTTTCCATTATCAGATAGGTTTTGGCTACGTCAGTAATTACCAAATGTTGAGAAAGAAATTTCCCTGAAAAGACATAAAACGGTCAAAATTATAACCGTCTCGTGGCCTGCATTTCGCAAGACCGTCGTGGAAGATAACAAACTGTTGCCTGCCGCGGCGCATTGCTTTTATCTGTCTGTGTACGGCAGCGCCACTACCAGCATATCGATTGCAACGGCTCCATCCTCCGAGTCTACGTATCCTTTGAGCGACCGCTGTAGATCTAACATCAGAAGAAGTGGACATCTCTGAAGTTAACAGAAAACTAACCAAAGCTGTTATGTAAACAGCAACGAAAATAGGTGGTACTAAGAACAAGTTGCACATGAAGAAAATATCAGGAAAAACAAAAATGCTCATGAGAAAGAGAAGGAAGATGAGGACAAATAAAGATGTCACTTCCAAAATGGAATACACTGCTGGCCACCCAAAATGCAACACCAAGAAGGAAGCATCCGATTGGCCTGAAATTCGCAGTATGTGTCGCCCGCGAGAGGACATGCAAACGATTAGCATTGCAGGGCATATGCAAATCATGTGCGCCCGGCACACCACCGAGAAGCACTATAAAAAGGGTGCACAGAAGGCGGGGTGTAAGTAGTGGAAGTGTGTTGTACTGCCGGACCTGTGAGTGGGAAGCTTCCTGATGCCTCGTCGCAGAATACGGCAGTCATTCCAGCACGTTTCGGAGTTCGACAGAGGACGAATAGTAGCTTATCGCGACAGCGGTTTATCTTACTGAGACATCGGCGCTCGTGTGGGACGACATCCAGCTACAGTGAGGCGAGTATGTATTCGGTGGGTGCAGAAGGGACGGACGGACCGACGTGAGCGATTGCCGCAGCCGCGGCACACCACCGAACGAGAGGACCGGCATGTTGTGCTGCGGGCATTGACGGCTCGCACCGCCACATCACGAACGTTAGCGCAGGAATTAGGGTGTGTTGCGCAACAACCTGTGTCAGCACGTACCGTTCTACGTCGTCTGCAGAAGCGGGGACTTGTCGTACGGCGCCCATTGCTTCGACACCACCGGCGAGTGCGGCGGCAGTGGGCAGTTGAACGCCGATCGACTACGGAATGGCACGACATTGTCTTCTCCGACGAATCCCGCTTCTGCCAGAAACACCACGATGGTCGGATCCGAGTGCGGCGGCACCGCGGCGAGAGACTGTATGACGCCTTCATTCTGCATTGCCATACCGGTCCGTCGCCTGGCGTTATGGTTTGGAGCGCAATTGGATATGACACCCGCACCCTTGTGGTACACATCGCTGGTACACTCAACAGCCACCGCTACATCTCCGACGTTTTGGAGCCTGTAGTCCTCCCTTACCTGCAGGACCTTCCAGCGGCCACGTTTCAACAGGACAATGCGCGCCCGTACGTGGCACGCATCGTGCAACAATTCTTCACGGCCCACCAGGTGTCACTGCATCCGTGGCCCGCCTGTTTTCCCGATATGTCGCCCATCGAACACGTCTGGTCGCTGATCGGCAACCGAGTGGCCCCGCAAGCACCACCCGCGGCTACGCCTGATCAACTGTGGCAAGGTGTGGAAGCAGCCTGGACCGACATACCCCAAGTCCAAATCAAAAGCCTCTTTCGTTCGATGCCGCGGCGTGTAGCGGCCGTTATTGCCAGCCATGGGGGACCACAAGAACTATTCATGTCTGCGTGTTCCGTAAGTCGCACGGGCCTGTAAGCTCAATCGTTTCGTCTTTGTATCTGTTGTTATGTGCCCAGTAAATCTGGCTTTGCTATCTCGTGTCCTTCTTGGTGTTGCATTTTGTGTGGCCAGCAGTGTATATAGAGCTATGCAAGACAGTATGAAAAAGTGTCACCAATGACGTAAGGAAATTCAACTGTGAACTAGTGAGAAAAGCAATTGAAAACAACCAAAGCCTGAAGACAGTAAAGGGACATCTCAGTAAGGGAAGAAAACAAATTATGGTACTGAGTAAAAAAAGATGGCACTGTAACAAGAAATAGAGGCCAAATTTTGACAAGAGTAAAAGATTTCTACTCAAAACTGTATGAAAGAGATGATACATCTACTCTAGACATTACGAAAGTTAACAGTATCAAAGTCCCTCCAGTCCTCCCCGGCAGAAGTTACTCATGCAATTAAGAACATGAAACAGGGAAGAGCTCCAGGTGGAGATGGAATTACCGTAGACGTTATACAAGAAGCAAGTGGGAAATTGAAACTAGACTCGCTCAAGTTTTCACTAGATGTCTCAATGAAGGGAAGATTCCTGAGGATTGGAACAATCCTACAATGGTCCTGCTACATAAAAAAGGTGACATTGAGGATCTCAGGAACTACAGGCCCATCAGCTTTCTATCAGTGGTTTATAAAATCTTCAGTAAGGTTCTTTCACATCGCTTGAAGGTAACACTGGACATGGTTCAACCAAGAGAACAAGCTGGAATCAGAAGTGGCTGCAGCATTATATATCATATCCATGTGCTGAGAGAACTAATTGAAAGAACGAGAGCATATGAACTCTCTTTATGTATGGCTTTTATGAATTATGAAAAGGCTTTTGATTCCGTGAAACCATCAGCAGTCACAATGGCTTTAAAAACCGGCGGTATTGAAGATGCATACATTACTATTATTAGTAAGATCAATGAAAATGCAAGTGCAAAGGTTCGGTTATTTGAGGATACGGCACCAATAAAAATTGGAAAGGGAGTGAGATAAGGTGACACAATTTCTCCCAAACTCTTTAATGCCCCATTGCAAAATGTCTTTCAATCATTGAACTAGGAAAACAAAGGAATAAATATTAATGCAGATTACTTAACCCACCTTCCCCTTGAAAACTGCAGAGTATGATCTAGGAACTTGCTGACAAGAGTAAAGAAGTGGGATTAAAAATGAACTTTTAGAAGAGAAAAGTGATGTACAATGCTTTTAGTAGAAATGAAGATTTATCTATTGATGAGGAAAAGCTGGAGATAACCGATACCCACATTTACCTTGGACAGCAGATATCAAGCGAAGGTCATATTGATGAAGAAATTAATCGACGTATAAAACTTGGTTTGAGAGCTTTTGAAAGAAACAGTACAATTTTTAAGAGCAGTATGCCATTATGTCTTAAAAGAAAAGTGTTTAATCAGTGAAATCTTCCATTGCTTACGTACGGAGCAGAGACGTGAATCTTAACTAAAAAAGACATACAAAGACTGCAGGCAACTGAAAGAAGCCTGAAGAGATGCATGCTTGGTGTAACCAGGAGAGATAAGAAGAGGAACTCATGTATAAGGAAAATGACAAGAGTGCAAAACATCATGATCAGAATAAAATCCCTGAAATAGCAATGAGCTGGACATGTTGCCAGAAGAACGGACCACCAACGGACAACCGAAATTCTAGACTGGATTCCAAGAGACAGGAAAAAACCGAGAAGACCACATGGGAGATGGGTGGATTAAATTCGAAAGCATGTGACAGGGACATAAAGGAAACTGGCGCAAGACAGACCGTTGTGGAAGAAACTTGGGGAGACCTTCATACAACAGTGGATTGATAATATTTGACAATGATGATGATATATATTGGATGAAATTCGTATGGACATGGATACACTTAGATCCTAATGTTACAGAAGTTCAGTTTGTGTTGAAATATTTTGAAGTAGTGTTGTGGAGTCTACTGAAGTTACCTTGACGCATACTTCTGTTGTTGTTGGAAGACCTAAAAAGGACGATTTATGTGAGTGCTTGAACACTTCTTTTCTCTTCTAGCGGTTAGAAAAAGTAATAGGGCTCATTGTATAATTAAAGATTCTGTGCTAGTTGTCCGGAGCATAAGTTTAATAAGCTCCATTGTTACAAGAACCTCCGATAGATAGTACAAGTAATGTTATAAGTAAATATGTTAAATTAAAAAAAACAACATTACACGTGGTGTTCCGCCAGAAATAAAAAATGCCCTGTATATATATATGAATTTGAATCCACTTTTGCTGCGAGGTATTTGGGCACACAAAAACAGACACCGTCTAGCGGGAAAATTGGGTGTAACGAAAAGCGGAAATTTGATGGATAATATACAGTAGTTGATAACTGGAGTTAGTACCAAGTCAGAAGGTGAAAATGATAATGTAAACATGCCATTTTTTAGCTTACATTTGTATGTCAAAGGACGTCCTAATAATCACACGTATTATTATTTAGTTTAACGATTTGCACTTACGTTTGTTGCACGTGCTTTCGCGAAAGAATGAATAAAATAAGCGGGACATGTCTGCTGTTTCGGTGTTTCTAGTACATGATTTGAAGTTCTGGTTAAGGTCCGCTGTTCGCTTTCCACTTGACACACTTGAACCGATGCATACAGATTTCAAAAAGAACGGCTATTTTCAAGATGTTCTAGAAATGTTTGTTTATTCTCTAATTTGCATAAGAAATAGAAAATTAATCTCGGTCGCAGTGTTCCCAGAAACATCACAAAAATTAGCAGAACCGTTTCCTTCTGCGTTCGGTAAAGCCGGAAGATGACCGAACTGGATCAGCTGTTTTAAGGGAATAGTTTTTTTTCTCTCTCTCTCCTTTTTTATTTATTTGTTATTATCTTTTTGGTGTGTGTGTGACAAGATTCTCGAAAGAAGTTTCTCTTTGAGAACTTTTTCCTTTTGTGTTCTAATTACTTTTGGAAAGAGGTTCCTTACCTTTTTTTTTTTTTTTACTGCATACCGTATTTTTAAAAGACAGGAAAAACTGTACACGGCTTTAACCTCTGTTTTCCTTCTCCACTTCTTGATGTGTTAATATCTCGTGATATTTTTGGATTTTTTTAATCTGACTTTTTTGCCGACCTAGGCACTAAACGGACACCATTTCCATAGCGATTCTTTTTTGAATTTGTTGCCTTCAGAAAGGCCTAAATATTTCCCTCAATTTTTAGGGTGTTTTGTAAAGAAATACTAATGTAATCGTTTTGTGTGTACGTTCGTCTGTCCAGCCATGCACTTTAAACCATTTCGCTTTTTGATATTTTCAATAATTCTTTGTGTGGCAATAGGTAATTAAATTTCATGGTTTACATGCTGAATAATTTTAAGCATTTCATAAATTTCCCGCTAGGGAGCTCTGAACAACGAAATTCTTTATTTCTGAAACGAAATCGCAGACAGCGCCTGATTACCGCACGGGCTGGCAGGGTCTGGGCTATCCTCTTTAACATGGCCCCCTTTTAAAGTTGTTTCTAAAAATGACCGAATCGATATTGAACACTTCTTTCTATTATTATTATTATTATTATTATTATTGTGAAAGTTATATTTTACGTGGAATTTTTTTGCTCCCTCATATCGGTTAATCTCCAATGCTTTCATTAAAGGAATAGTTTGAATTTTCACAACACCCTTTGTTACTGTTATCCAAAATTGCTGCCTGAATTTTAGATCGCAATCAATTTTGCTTTAGAATTTTTTCGAATATCGAAATCGCAATCAGTTTTGGAAATTAGATTATTAAGTTAATTGATTATCACATTATTAAAAATTATTATTACGTATTCGTAGATTTTTAATTAAAGTGTACAACTTTTCACATCATACACAATCGAATTTGCTATGTTGGATGAGATACCAAACAGCTCCCTCATTTGATACAAAGGTTAAGTAGAAAGAAATATGAGTATACACAGAAGATGTTCACACATTTTTAGAAGGTTTTTGATAAGAAATTATAGAAAACAAAAGAAGTTCAAAGAATTGAAACTGGCAATAGCGTGTTAGATGAACACGAAAGAAACGTCTGCTGCAGTTAAATATCGTCATTTGAGAAAATGGCGCACGTAAACAAGCTGAGGGTTTAAAAGGTTATGTTTTTGCTCTTTACAAGGAGAAATATTCGTATTCTGTAATTAAAAAAACGCTGTGAAGATCATGGAATTAGCATTTCTAAATGTAAAATAAGCAGTATAATTAATAATACAGGGGAAAATTGTCAAGCATTGCTTTTAACAGAAAAAGGAACACCAAACGAATATCCAAAGGTACATAGTTTTACGGCTATTTCAAAAGTAAGGTCTCTGGTCTTAAAGGAAAATCCACCGACCCGAAGAGAAATCGCCAAGTCGTTAAAATATCTCTATCAACTGTAAAGAAAGATTTGAATCTGAAAAAAAATGTTTACCGCCTTTTGCCTAGGCACGTGGCTGAGCGGAGAATACGATGTAGACTTCTTTATGAAAATCACTTAGCCGGAGACAGATCGAAATTTATTGTGACTGTTGATGAAGCATGGATCTACCTAAACGACTGTAATAAGAAAAGGTCGATTTACTATTGTAAAAGAGCAGAAAAGGGTTTACAAAATTTGGTTCCAGGAATCCAAAGAAAGTTTCAGTAAAGCATTCACGATCATTGCTGGTTTCTCGTACAGCGGGAAGTTAAAGTTAAGAAAAATTGAAAAAAATGTTAAAATCAATTCTACATATTGCAAAATAATAATGTTTTAACTCTTATATTTAAAGAGGAAATACCATTTTTTTGTCCACAGAGCCTTCAAAGAGTAGAACTCCATGAGGATAAGGCTACCAGTCATACATCCAAATCTACTAATCTGTTTCTTCAAAAATTTAAAAAAGAGACGGGTATCCAATTTACAACCTTTTGCTCATGTTCCTTCAAAGTTCCCTGATATATCACCAATAGACTATTGTGCTTTCAGACTGGTAAAAAGAGAGAGCGCTTTCTAAACACAGACCTGAAGCAATGATTAGACTATGGAAAGCAGTGGAAGAGAAGCGGAATAAAATACCACTACCAATTTGAAGAAATGCCCTGTTATCTTGGAAATCTAGATCGAACATTTAAGAAAAACATAATTTTATTTTAAACATTAATTATATTGCTGGAAAGTCGTTCTAAAAATGTGTGAACGTCTTCGGTATATACCGGGTGTCTCGAAAAAGATTGAAACAAACTTTGACCTCTTCAACGGTTGATCACGGATACATACCTTCAGTTAGAAAAATACTCAGAATGACGTAAAGACTTACAACATGGCAGTTCCACCCCTATGGGTGGTATTTGCATAAAAATAGAAAACAATTTTTTATACAGCCTCCGCAGAAAAAAAAGGTCAATTAAAAAAGTTGCGCAATGTCCTAATTAGTCTAAAAAACAAATCCAGTTGTTCCATTTTGCAAAATTCCCGGTGATATTCGCGATGAAAATTGTAAAAAATGTATCGTCTGAGCCCGTTTAAGGACGAACAGTAGCTTATATCGCTGCGTACCTTTGTTGCACTCAAAGCGAGTAAGGGAAGAGCTCTCACGTGTTCGGGAAATTATCGTTCCAGACAACACATTTTTATGCAATTTTTATCGTACATATCTTTGCGAGTTTTGCAAGCAGAATGACGAGATTTGTTTTTCGACTAATTAGGGCATTGTGCAACTTTTTTTATTGAACTTTCTTCCTGCATAGGATGTATAAAAAATTATGTTTTTTAGTTTTATGCAAATGCCACCCACCCACAGGGATGCAATTGATGTCGCATGTCTTTATATCATTTTGAGTATTTTTCTAATTGAAAGTATGTATGCATGGTTCATACGCATTTTCAATCTAAAAGTTCCAGGACTTTGGGATTTTTTTTTCCAGGACATATGATCCAAACGCTCTGACTTAAAATATAATGACACCATAGGTCTGTTCAACTTGTAACCTACAACAAACAACTTCCTACATGTTTGAGCAAACTTAATGCAGAATGTTAAAAATGATGTCTGCTACAGCGAATCAGAAACTTAGAATCATAGATAAATACTGAAATACCAAAACTGTCATTGAAAATGTGACCAGGTTTAATATCTACTAAACTTTTATATACAATATACTACACTGATTTTGAGAAAATTGCATTTTTCTACTTTGGTGTTAGTTCAATTATTGAAGCAAATTACAGAATTAAACACAACATAAAGTTCAAAAATACATAGGTATGTGGCTTGAAATGCTTTCGTATACCAAAACTGAAATGCTTTCGTATACCACACAACCAATACGTAAAATACTATTTATATTTAATTATTTTGAAATAATGCTTACGTTGGAAGTTCAATGGTAAGGAAAGGTGAAATATTCGGAACTTTTTCAAATGACCAAAGGAATTGTTATTTATTAAATGCATAATCATGGGAGAAAGTATTTGGGTTACATTTTATTTAGGGAAGGAATTTTGAACATAATATTGATGCTGTAGCTATGTTTGAAATTTGTACTCGCCAGCAAGTATGCACAACAATTTTTAACGTGAAATGAAAGAGAATAACAGGAAGAAAAATGGCATAGAGTAAAAAAAGAAATTTCTCAATAGGGTTTTTACGCTGCAAACGGAAGTACTCAAACACCACCGAGCGGCAGAATGGGAACACAAACCTCCTCAAATACAAACCTAAAGTGTTTCATAAGGTAAATGGTATCTGGTGTTAAAAAGAATGGTATCTGTGTTATCTGGTGTTAGGGTTTTTAGAGGCAGAGACACGCTGCAAACGGAAATGCGCAAACACCACCGAGCGGCAGAATGTGAACACAAACCTCTTCAAATACAAACCTGAAATGTTCCATAAGGTAAATGGTATCTGGTGTTAACAGAATTTTTTAAATCGGACATTTAGAAGTAGAGATATTGAGAAAAATAGATAAAATATATACGCCCCCTAGCAGCGAAATTGTGCATTATTTTGGGAAGAAAATACACACAAGGAGTTTTCATAGTGGTATCTGATCAAAAGAGAATATTTTTGAATCGGGTTTTTAGTCCCGCAGATATTGCTGCAAAAGGAAACGTGAACTGACGCCCTCCAGTGGCGCACTTGTGCTTTAAGAAATATTTGAAATGATATGAGAAACATTTCGCACCGAAAATGTTTTCCAACAAACAAAGAATTTTTCAAATCGGACTCCTAGAAACGGAGATATGGACAAAAATAAGATATATGTGTGTACGCCGCGTGGTGGAAAAATTATGCACTATTTTATGCAGGAGGTATTCTCAAAAAGTTTTCCGAGGTGATTGGTATCGGTCCATGGAGTAATTTTTTCAATCGAGTTTCCAGCTCAGATTTTGTTGCAAATACCTCAGAAGCAAAAATAAACACTTATGCCCGCTGGTGGCCAAACCATTCTTTACCAAAAATGAGAAATTATACGCTAAACTTTTCCCTTCAAGAGCTGTATTTGATGCAGGAAGAATTTTTCAGATCAGACTTTTAGAAGCGAAGATATCGGGAAAATCGCGATTTAACTTTGCGCCCCCTAGTGGAAAATGTATGCATTACTTGAAAAAGGGACTGTAATTAAAATAGTCTCCGATATGAATGTCATCGAAAGGAAAAAATAATTTTTTCAATTGGATATTTAGAAGCAAATATATGAAATAAAATGCATTTTAAATTCGATACGATTTCCATCTGCGCCCTTTAGAAGCGAAGTTGTGCATCGAAAAAAAAAAAAAAAAAAAAAAAAAAAAAGCGGAACAAATGGATCATCATTATCACATTATAAGCTTCCCAATACAAAAAGGATTTTACAAATTGAACTAATAATTGCAAAGATATGGTCTCGCCGGTCGGACAGACAAAGTGATAACATAAGCACGACGCAAAAGATGCTAATAATGCAGCTTCAGTCCACCTAACAGACACGAAAACCAACAGCCCCCTCCTGCATTTTGCAGGGGGTGAGGGTGGGGGAAATTTGTGAGACATAAGTTATGTTAGTAGAAAAATCCTCAGCTACAAAACATCCAGCAGGGACAAAAAGGCAGGAATGGATAAAATTCCAGGACATGTAACAGAATTTTAAGACATTTCCAGGACTTTTCCAAGACAAAATGGAATACTAGAACTTTTCCAGAATTTCCAGGACGCGTACGAACCATGTATCTGTGATCAACCGTTGAAGAAATAAAAGCTTGTTTCATATACTGTATATATACTGCCGGACAATTGCTAAGGACGGATGACAATAGCAACGATAGCAACCATAAAATGGAAGGCAGGAAAATGTGGAAATTAGCATAAGTGCGGGATACAGTAAGACGTGTTGTGCGTATGCAAATTTTGGATTGTCGAACTTGTTCGTGACGTCATAGCGCTGATAAGAGATATAAAGGTTTTGACGCGTATTGACCGTTGTTGTTAAAACGCAAAGTTGAAAGGGAAAGAATCAATTGACGAACTTGCAATTTTCAGTATGTCTTCCCGACATCACCTAGAAGATTTTACGCGTCTCCGTATTATTGGCAAGATTGAAGAAGGGCGAAAAATAACAGATGTTGCCAGGGAGTTCGACGTCAGTCACAGTGTTGTTTCAAGGCTTTGGAAATCATTTCAAACAAATGGAGAGTGTAGCAAACGTCACGGGGGAGGTCGTGTTCGCAGTACGACACCTGCAGAAGATCGGTACATAGTGCTATCAACAAAAAGACACCGGCGCAGCACAGCTAGTGAGGTAGAAAATCAGTTTATGGCTGCTACTGGCAAGCGGATCTCCCGAAAAACTGTCGCCAGACGTTTGCATGAAGGAGGACTATACGCCCGCCGTCCTGTTGTGTGCATCCCATTGTCCAGACGTCACCGTACCGCCCATTTGCAATGGTGCCATCAACATCGCAATTGGACTGATAACGACTGGTCTGCTGTCTTCTTCTCAGATGAGAGTAGATACAGTCTATCGTCTGATTGTCGACGACAACTGATCTGGCGTGATAGTGGTACTGCATATTGTCCAGCAAACATACAGGAAAGGGATCGATATCCGACATGTAGTGTCATGGTATGGGCTATCATCATGATCAATGGCCGTACGTCCCTCTATGTGCTTCCAACTGGGACTATGACTGGCCAACGATACATTAATAATGTTCTGCTACCTCGTGTTCGCATGTTTCGTGGTGCTGTCGGTGATAGATTCATTTTCATGGACGACAACGCAACATGTCATCGAACAGTCGCTGTCCAGGAGTGTCTTGAGAGCGAGGATATTCAACGCCTCGTATGGCCAGCACGTTCTCCAGATCTAAATCACATTGAAAATGTGTGGGATGCTTTGGGGAGGAGTCTTGTTGGTCGCCAATGCCCTCCAATAAACAAGGACACCCTCATCCGTGCACTGACAGAGGAATGGGATAAATTACCTTAACAGCTGCTTGATAATGTTGTGCAAAGCATGACACGACGTGTGGAATCTTGCATCGCCTTCCATGATGGCCATATCCCGTATTGAAATCTTACGCCGGAACGCCTGCGGACGATAATTGCATTTTTTTCACGTTTACGTATTCTGCACAAAATGGCCTGTTTGTCCCTTGAACACGTTCCAAAGCCTTCTGGATTTCAGAGCACAATAAATTGTCTTTCTTGTATTGTCCTGGCATTCTGACATTATTTTATTTCACTTGGCATCCAACCACACTTACTTTTTTATGCGCTATATAGCCGTTTATGATCCGTCCTTAGCAATTGTCCAGCAGTGTATATATATATATATATATATATATATATCATCATCATTGTCAACCATTATCAATCCACTGCTGGACGAAGGTCTCCCCAAGTTTCCTCCACAACGGTCTGTCTTGTGCCAGTCTCCTCCATGTCACCCCTGCATACTTTCGAATTTCATCCACCCATCTCCCATGTGGTCTTCTTCTGGGTCTTTTCCTGTCCCTTGGAATCCAATCTAAAATTTCGGCTGTCCATCGATAATCTGTCCTTCTGGCAGTATGTCCAGCCCATTGCCATTTCAGGGATTTAACTCTGATCATGATGTCTTCCACTCTTGTCATTTTTCGGATCCACGAGTTCCTCTTCTTATCTCTCCTGGTTACACCAAGTATGCACCTCTCCATGCTACTTTGAGTTGTCTGCAGCCTTTGTATGTCTCTTTTAGTTAAGGTCCACGTCTCTGCACCATACGTAAGCACTGGAAGGATGCATTGATCAAACACTTTTCTTTTAAGACATAATGGCATATTGCTCTTGAAAATTATGCTGTTTCTTCCAAAAGCTCTCCAGGCAAGTTTTGTACGCCGATTAATTTCTTCATCAATGTGACCCTCACTTGATATCTGCTGTCCAAGATAAACGTACGTGTCTGTTAGCTCCAGCTTTTCTCCATCAATCGATAAATCTTCATTTCTTGTAAAAGCATTGAACATCACTTTTGTCTTCTGAAAGTTCATTTTTAATCCCACTTCTTTACTCTTGTCAGCAAGTTCCTGGATCATACTCTGCAGCTCTGATGGGCTAGTTGCAAAAATGACTACGTCATCAGCAAAACGAAGGTGGGTTAGATAATCTCCATTAATCTTTATCCCCTTGTTTTCCCAGCTCAGTGACTGAAAAACACCCTCCAATGTGGCATTAAAGAGCTTCGGAGATATGGTGTCACCTTGTCTCACTCCCTTTCGAATTTTTATGTGTGTTGTATTTTCAAACAGCCTAATCTTTGCACTTGCATTTTCATAGATGTTATTAATAATATTAATGTATGCATCTTCAATACCGCAGGATTTCAGAGCCATTGTAACTGCTGATGGTTTCACCGAATCAAAGGCTTTTTCATAATCGATAAAAGCCATGCACAATGGAAGTTCATATTCCCTCGCTCTTTCAATTAGTTCTCTCAGCACATGGATATGATCTATTGTGCTGTAGCCACTCCTGAATCCAGCTTGTTCTCTCGGTTGAGCCATGTCCAGTGTTACCTTCAAGCGGTGTGAAAGATCTTTAGTGAAGATTTTATAAACTACTGATAGGAGGCTGATAGGTCTGTAGTTTCCGAGATCCTCAATGTCACCTTTCTTATGTAGCAGGATCATTGTAGCGGTGTTCCAATCCTCAGGAATCTTTCCTTCATTAAGGCATCGAGTGAAAATTTGGGCGAGTACTGTTTCGATTTCTCCACTTGCTTCTTGTATGATGTCTACAGTAATTCCATCTTCTCCTGGAGCTTTTCCCCGCTTCATGTTCTTGATTGCATGTGCAACTTCTGCTGGAAGGACTGGAGGAACTCTGGTACTGGTATCTTTCATGATGTCTGGAGTGCATGTATCATCCCTTTCATATAATTTGGAGTAGAAATCTTTCACTCTTGTCAAACTTTCGCCTCTATTTCTTGTTACAGAACCATCTTCTTTTCTCAGTGCCATAATCTGTTTTCTTCCCTTACTGAGATGTCCCTTTGCTATCTTTAGGCTTTGGTTGTTTTCAATTGCTTTCCTCACTAGTTCACAGTTGAATTTTCTTACGTCTTCAGTGATACTTTTTCGTACTGTCTTGCATAGCTCTATATATTCCACTTTGGAAGTCACATCTTCTTTAGTTGTCCTCATCTCTCTTCTTTTTTGCATCAACATTTTCGTTTTTCCTGATAATTTATTTACATGCAACTTGTTCTTAGACCCAGCTAATTTTGTTGCTGTTTCCATAAGAGCTTTGGTTACTTTTCTGTTAACTTCAGAGATGTCCACTTCTTCCGATGTTAGGCCTTCTAAAGCAGAGAACCTGTTCTTCAGTTCCAACTTGAAGGTATTATGGTGTTTTTTAAGGTTGGTTATGTCAATAGATTTTGTTTGTCTTATGAGCTTGCCACGTTCAAGTTTAGTGTTGAGGTGCATCTTACATCTCACCAATCTATGGTCACTACCTGTGTTGAACTTGTTTAGCACACTGCAGTCTTCAATGACGAATTTTTTGTTACACATAATAAAATCAATTTCACTTGTCGTCCCATTTGGATGTCTCCATGTCCATTTCCTGTGTGGCTTTTTCTTGAAGAAGGAGTTCAAGATGAAAAACCCTTCTGCCTCTGCAAACTCAACGAGAGTATTTCCACGCTGGTTTCTGTTGCCGTGACCGAATTTACCTACTGAAGTTTCATTCTGTTGCCGTTGCCCAATTTTTGCATTGAAATCTCCCATAATTATTTTTAAGTGCTGCTTACCTTTATTATTTAGATGACGAATTTCCTCATAAAATTCTTCAATTTCTTCTTCAGGATGACTTGTGGTGGGTGCATAAGTTTGAATAATCTGAGCCTGGTATCTTTTCGAGAGTTGGATAACAAGCCGTGCAGCTCTGTCAGAGGAACTTTCAACTTCTACAACGTTATCCTTCAGTTTCTTGTTTATTATAAATCCAACACCACTAGTTCTGCCAGTATCTGTCCCACGATAGTAGAAGAGATGTCCACTTTTCAGTTCGATGAGATCTTCTCCTTTTCTCCTTACCTCACTTAGCCCCACGATGTCCCACTTGATCCTTTGTAGTTCCTCTTCCAATTCAAGAAGCCTTGAATCAGAAGATAGGGAGCGTCCATTGTACGTTGCCAAGGTCAGCATCAGATGGCAGCCTAGTCCGGTCCTCCGGAGATTCTTAGCACCCTCTGCCTTCATGTCGCACTGGCCGCTGCCTTGGCCAGGTACATTCCAGCTGCCGGAGACTGAGGGCCAAGATTTAAGTTGTGGAGTCATTTTGGAGGGGTTTGGCCATAACTCACCACGCTGGCCAAGCGGGTTGGTGAGTGTGGGATAGAATTTCCTCTAATCCCGATGGTATAGTTATACCGCTATTGGCGGTCGTCAGAGCCCCTTTAGTAGGAACAGGATGCACCACGAGAAGGCGGGGTTGACATTTGTCAAGGAGAGGCTGTGATGTTACGCATCACCTGACCTTACATCCCATATATATATATATATATATATATGTCCTTGATAAAGCCAAGGCTCAGTATTCTCGACACCTTCTACATTCAGTTGTTTTATTTTATTTTTTTATCTTTTCTCCTTTTACTCACACAGGTAGATACATAACCTTTTCTATGTTGTACTAGGCGTGAGTCAAAATTATATATGTATTTTTTTGCTTAGGTTTCTTTATAGAATGTGAATTCTGAATTTTCAAAACTGCTGCGTTGCGCGTTTTGATCTTCAGGTTATTTTGCAACCTTCGTTTTAAATTCTAAAGTTTTTTCCTTAGTCTTCAGTTTTGCTCTTAAGTATATATATATATATATATATATATATATATTCGAATTTCATCCACCCATCTCCCATGCTGTCTTCTTCTGGGTCTTTTCCTGTCCCTTGGAATCCAATCTACAATGTCGGCTGTCCATCGATGGTACAGTATATAAAACAAGCTTTCATCTCTTCAACGGTTGATCACAGTTACATGGTTCGTACGCGTCCTGGAAATTCTGGAAAAGTTCTGGAATTCCATATATATATATATACAGACCGCCAATAGCGGTATAACTATACCATCGGGATTAGAGGAAATGCTATCCCACACTCACCAATCCGTTTGGCCAGCGTGGTGAGTTATGGCCAAACCCCTCCAAAATGACTCCACAACTTAAATCTTGGACCTCAGTCTCCGGCAGATGGAATGTACCTGGCCAAGGCAGCGGCCAGTGCGACATGAAGACAGAGGGTGCTAAGAATCCATGGAGGACCGGACTAGGCTGCCATCTGATGCTGACCTTGGCTACGTATAATGGACGCTCCCTATCTTCTGATTCAAGGCTTCTTGAATTGGAAGAGGAACTACAAAGGATCAAGCGGGACATCGTCGGGCTAAGTGAGGTAAGGAGAAAAGGAGAAGATTTCATTGAACTGAAAAGTGGACATCTCTTCTACTATCGTGTGACAGATACTGGCAGAACTAGTGGTATTGGATTTATAATAAACAAGAAACTGAAGGATAAAGTTGTAGAAGTTGAAAGTTCCTCTGACAGAGCTGCACGACTCGTTATCCAACTCTCGAGAAGATACCAGGCTCAGATTATTCAAACTTATGCACCCACCACAAGTCATGCTGAAGAAGAAATTGAAGAATTTTATGAGGAAATTCGTGATCTAAATAATAAAGGTAAGCAGCACTTGAAGATAATTATGGGAGATTTCAATGCAAAAATAGGGCAACGGCAACAGAATGAAACTTCAGTAGGTAAATTCGGTCACGGCAACAAAAACCAGCGTGGAAATACTCTCGTAGAGTTTGAAGAGGCAGAAGGGATTTTCATCTTGAACTCCTTTTTCAAGAAAAATCCACACAGGAAATGGACATGGAGACATCCAAATGGGACGACAAGTGAAATTGATTTTATTATGTGTAACAAAAAATTCGTCATAGAAGACTGCAGTGTGCTAAACAAGTTCAACACTGGTAGTGACCATAGATTGGTGAGATGTCAGATGCACCTCAACACTAAACTCGAACGCAGTAAGCTCATAAGACAAACAAAATGTATTGACATAACCAACCTTAAAAAACAACTTAATACCTTCAAGTTGGAACTGAAGAACAGATTCTCTGCTTTAGAAGGCCTAACATCGGAAGAAGTGGATATTTCTGAAGTTAACAGAAAACTAACCAAAGCTCTTATGGAAACAGCAACAAAATTAGCTGGGTCTAAGAACAAGTTGCATGTGAACAAATTATCAGGAAAAACCAAAATGTTGATGCAAAAAAGAAGAGAGATGAGGACAACTAAAGAAGATGTGACTTCCAAAGTGGAATATATAGAGCTATGCAAGACAGTACGAAAAAGTATCACTGAAGACGTAAGGAAATTCAACTGTGAACTAGTGAGGAAAGCAATTGAAAACAACCAAAGCCTAAAGATAGCAAAGGGACATCTCAATAAGGGAAGAAAACAGATTATGGCACTGAGAAAAGAAGATGGTTCTGTAACAAGAAATAGAGGCGAAATTTTGACAAGAGTGAAATATTTCTACTCCAAATTATATGAAAGGGATGATACATGTACTTCAGACATCATGAAAGGTACCAGTACCAGAGTTCTTCCAGTCCTCCCAGCAGAAGTTGCACATGCAATCAAGAACATGAAGCGGGAAAAAGCTCCAGGAGAAGATGGAATTACTGTAGACATCATAAAAGAAGCAACTGGAGAAATCGAAACAGTACTCGCCCAAATTTTCACTCGATGCCTTAATGAAGGGAAGATTCCTGAGGATTGGAGCACCGCTACAATGATCCTGCTACATAAAAAAGGTGACATTGTGAATCTCACGAATTACAGACCTATCAGCCTTCTATCAGTGGTTTACAAAATCTTCACTAAAGTTCTTTCACACCGTTTGAAGGTAACACTGGACATGGCTCAACCGAGAGAACAAGCTGGATTCAGGAATAGCTACAGCACAATAGATCATATCCACGTACTGAAAGAACTAATTGAAAGAGCGAGGGAATATGAACTTCCATTGTGCATGGCTTTTGTCGATTATGAAAAAGCCTTTGATTCGGTGAAACCATCAGCAGTTACAGTTGCTCTGAAATCCTGCGGTATTAAAGATGCATACATTAATATTATTAGTAACATCTATGAAAATGCAAGTGCAAAGATTGGGCTGTTTGAAAATACAACACACATAAAAATTGGAAAAGGAGTGAGACAAGGTGACACCATATCTCCGAAGCTCTTTAATGCCACATTGGAAAATGTCTTTCAATCGCTGAACTGGGAAAACAAAGGGATAAAGATTAATGGAGATTTTCCAACCCACCTTCGTTTTGCTGATGACGTAGTCATTTTTGCAACTACCCCATCAGAGCTGCAGAGTATGATCCAGGAACTTGCTGACAAGAGTGAAGATGTGGGATTAAAAATGAACTTTCAGAAGACAAAAGTGATGTTCAATGCTTTTACAAGAAATGAAGATTTATCGATTGATGGAGAAAAGTTGGAGATAACAGACACGTTCATTTATCTTGGACAGCAGATATCAAGTGAGGGTCACATTGATGAAGAAATTAATCGGCGTACAAAACTTGCCTGGAGAGCTTTTGGAAGAAACAGCATAATTTTCAAGAGCAATATGACATTATGTCTTAAAAGAAAAGTGTTTGATCAATGCCTCCTTCCAGTGCTTACGTATGGTGCAGAGACGTGGACCTTAACTAAAAGAGACATACAAAGGCTGCAGACAACTCAAAGAGGCATGCAGAGATGCATGCTTGGTGTAACCAGGAGAGATAAGAAGAGGAACTCGTGGATCAGAAGAATGACAAGAGTGGAAGGCATCAGGATCAGAGTTAAATCCCTGAAATGGCAATGGGCTGGACATTCTGCCAGAAAGACAGACCATCGATGGACAGGCGAAATTTTAGATTGGATTCCAAGGGACAGGAAAAGACCCAGAAGGAGACCACATGGGAGATGGGTGGATGAAATTCGAAAGTATGCGGGAGTGACATGGAGGAGACTGGCACAAGACAGACCGTTTTGGAGGAAACTTGGGATAGACCTTCGTCCAGCAGTGGATTGATAATGGTTGACAATGATGATGATGATGATGATGATGATGATGATGATGATCATATATATACAACGGCCATTCCATAAGAACTGAGAGCAAAATCACACAAAAAGAAGAAATATAGATACAACAAAATATATCTTATTCTTTCTCAAAGCGTCTTCCCTCTGATGATATGCAACGGTCCCATCGTTCAGTCCACTTTTTAATGAATGTGGCGAAGGCATTTTGTGGAAGCTGCTTTAGCGACCCCTTTGCACCTTGAAAAATGTCAGCATCTGTGTTGAATGCTACGCTACGGAACTTCTCTTTCATTGTTGGAAACAACCAGAAATTGCACGGGACGAGGTCAGAACTGTAGGCAGGCTGGGGTGTGATTTCAATACTGTATTTCGAAAGAAACTGTTGAACACAAGCAGCCACATGTGGGCGGGCGTTATCATGGTGTCCACTTGCCCATCAGTTCCGGTCGCTCAATCGATATGTGTCGTTCCAGACGCTTCAAGACTGAAATGTAATGCTCAGCATTAACAGTAATTTGTGGAGGAATGGCATGCTGGTAGACAACACCTTTACGATAAAAGAAAATTATCACCATTATCTTCCCAGCTGATTTGGTTTGGCGGACTTTTTTCGGAGGAGGCGAGACTGTGTGTTTCCAGACACTCGTTGCGCGCTTCGCGAGGGGGTCGAAATAAGGGACCCATGTTTCATTGGCTGTTATTACTGTGTTTAGAAAGTTTGGATCCTTTGCAATCATTTGTTTCCACTCATGACATATTTGAACTCCGGCTAACAATTGTTCTCTCGTCAGGTGATAAGGTATACCCATCTGGAACACACGCGATGCAGCACTAATTTGCCGCGTAGATTGCGGAATACTGAAGTTTTCGAAATATTAGTTGACGCCGCTATGTCTTCACTCGTCATTCGTCGATTGTTTTGCAGGATTGCCCAAACAGTGTTAACGATACGCTTCGTAACAACACTTTCAGGTCGTAAATAGACAAAGTCATCGCTCTTTAAACGGTTTTCTTTAATTAACACACAGCAACCGAAAAATTGTATTTCGACACCGCTAGGATCGAACCCCAGATCTCTCGATAACTAGCCGACTGCATTAGTCTACGCTACGGTGGCAACAATCCACGGCGTTATGTGTGTTTATCTGTCAGCATCTGAATTCACAAATCCGTAGGGATGGGCTCAGCAACTGAGACGTCTCCATCTTGTGGGGTTCAACGGCACAAGCTATTTAATTACAGCTAATAAATCCAAAGGGCGAGAGAAATGGTGAAAATCTTCCAAATACGTGGAGACAATGTAAATAGACAAAGTAATCGCTCTTTCCACGTTTTTTCTTTAATTAACACACAGCAACCGAAAAATTGTATTTCGACACCGCTAGGATCGAACCCCAGATCTCTCGATAACTAGCCGACTGCATTAGTCTACGCTACGGTGGCAACAATCCACGGCGTTATGTGTGTTTATCTGTCAGCATCTGAATTCACAAATCCGTAGGGATGGGCTCAGCAACTGAGACGTCTCCATCTTGTGGGGTTCAACGGCACAAGCTATTTAATTACAGCTAATAAATCCAAAGGGCGAGAGAAATGGTGAAAATCTTCCAAATACGTGGAATTACAGCTAATAAATCCAAAGGGCGAGAGAAATGGTGAAAATCTTCCAAATACGTGGAGACAATGTAAATAGACAAAGTAATCGCTCTTTCCACGTTTTTTCTTTAATTAACACACAGCAACCGAAAAATTGTATTTCGACACCGCTAGGATCGAACCCCAGATCTCTCGATAACTAGCCGACTGCATTAGTCTACGCTACGGTGGCAACAATCCACGGCGTTATGTGTGTTTATCTGTCAGCATCTGAATTCACAAATCCGTAGGGATGGTCTCAGCAACTGAGACGTCTCCATCTTGTGGGGTTCAACGGCACGAGCTATTTAATTACAGCTAATAAATCCAAAGCGCGAGAGAAATGGTGAAAATCTTCCAAATACGTGGAGACAATGTAAATAGACAAAGTAATCGCTCTTTCCACGTTTTTCTTTAATTAACACACAGCAAACGAAAAATTGTATTTCGACACCGCTGGGATCGGACCCCAGATATCTCGATAACTAGCCAAGCGCGTTCGCCTTACGCTGGATTGTTGGCACCGTAGCGTAAGGTGAACGCACTCTGCTAGTTATCGAGAGATCTGGGATCCGATCCCAGCGGTGTCGAAATACAATTTTTCGGTTGCTGTGTGTTAATTAAAGAAAAACGTGGAAAGAGCGATGACTTTGTCTATTTACGACGTGAAAGTGTTGTTGCGGAGCGTAACAACACTCCCTCGTCGTTGCAGCATAAATATGAGTACCTTGAAATAAATAAACTTTCAGAAAATAACAGAGAGCGTTTAGAGTGTGCTGAAGCGAGGATCCCGGCAAATAGACTAATCGAACAGGGTCCACCTCAACTGCCCTAGCTAGAACAGTGATACAGGACGACTATGTTCCTGACTGGGATAATGTCGTGATTCTCGCTTCAGCACACTCTAAACGCTCTCTGTTATTTTCTGAAAGTTTATTTATTTCTAGGTACACGTATTTATGCTGCAACGACGATTATCGACATACACCCAGCTCTCATGGAGGCTTTTGATTGAAAAGTTTTTTCCATCAAATAATTACGTAACACCTCACGTATAGTGAACACTACCATCGTTCTTTTATTTAATTTACGGTTGGCATCAGTGTGACTAATGCATTCTCGATTATCATACTGTATTTAATGCTTGCACTCTCGGTTTCTTGTGGCCCTTGGCTTGATAATGAGACTATAGTAGTCTTGAAAGATCTTGCCCATCGTTCTTTTTATATGTTTTAATTGTAAATAAACTTCATCTTTTAACTTTGCATTTAAGACATCGTGAATTTGCTTTATCGTACAAAGACAGCCTACATTTATATACTTTTTTACGTATTGTGTTAGATTTGTAACTATACATATTAACTATATTTATTGCAAATAATGAATGCTGAAGAGTTATTATTGAGTAGACTACTCAAAACAGAGGAAAGGGTAATGTGAGAAAAACTCTCACGCGCGACCACTGGCGATGTTCAACGTGTAGCGACCAACAACTGGTTAACGTGGCTCTCTGGCACAAGTGGTAGCACGCGCGTCTTCAGTCGAAGGCTAATCCGGACGAGACTGGTTCGATCCCCACTATACTTCGAGTTACCCTAAAAGTGTACTGTTGTTAAAGACCGGAGAGCCTTATCACGACTCGTCGTGGAACACAAGAACCTTATCCATCCATGTTAATGTGCTCTCCTGCTGTTTCCTTTCTGATATCCCCACCCATCCGCTCATCACACAATAGTAGGGACCGTGAATAGGTGTCTGGTGGAGTCCGGACTTCTTCCCCTACTGCCTGTTTAAGTTACCTACCCTTCGAGTTTCCACGATCGTCAATTTATTGCCTCTGTGTTGTGAATGTTGGGAGGTCTTCCACCCCTCCTCTCTCTCTCTCTAGTTGTATCCCAAATGGACAGAGACAGCCAAGAGTACAAAGCTCTTGATTGAGAAACTTCTCATATCAAATTTATCTCTAAAAGCGCTCTAACGTTTTTCTGAAATTTTCTTAGATAGCAATTTTTTCTGATAAACTGCTGAGCAAACAAAAATGAATTCTGAGCAATAATTCTACTGCTTTTCGCTCTAAACGCTAGGAACTCTTTTTCGTAGCGGATGTAGCTGTTTCGTACCCTTCATAGTGGTACACTCTTAGGTTGACTCGGAGTATAGGAGCAAATGGGAAGCACCTGCAATTCTTTCTTTTTTTTTTTTTTTATTGGAGGTTTAACGACCACCGTGAGCAACTCAATAGGCTATAAGTAGTCGCCCGTCCCTAATTTGGGGTCACTGGTTCCAGGGAAGGGAGAGAACCAGTGCCGTAAGACAAACACAACATTCATGCCTCACCGGGATTCGAACCCAGACCCCTTTCGGACGAATGATCAGAGGCCATCGCTTAGCCCACTACCCCACCGGGGCGGCACCCCTGGAATTGAAAAAAATTCTGTATAAATACAGAAAAACCCGAAACAGGCACTTTCGAAAACGGGAATTTTGTTAAAAGACGGACATGTACCGGCAACTTAGCTACTCGTTATTTTAAGGAACTTTCCGTGAATTCACATCACTTATTTTTTACGGTGTACGGTAGGGCGTGAAAAGCCCAGGCGGACCTCCGTTTTGGGAGATGTTCGAACCGGCTTCAAAAAAAGTCAACTATCATGCCACGTTCAAAGTCGCTCTTAGCACATTCCGTCCCCCAGTCGAACGCTAGCTGACGCTCGAAGAGCTGGTCTGCCTGATTTATACTGCATATCGCTCGCACGTGACTTCTTACCTATTGAAGTGAGTCATGTATGTGACACGGCCCGGTGTATATAATCAACTGGCATTTCAGTGTATTTTAGATATGTCGTTGCAGCATAAATACAGAAAAATTCAAAATCAGGTGGATTTGTCATCAAATCAACTTTTTGCTGCATGCTAATATGTTCGTATACGGGATGAGCCAAAAGTCACTGTGCACCTGGTAAGACAATACACGTACAACAACTACAAGCGTACCTGCTACAATAAATGCTGAAAATGGCCCTTTCCTGTGTGTAGACAAGCATCCACGCGCCAGAACATGCTCTCAAAGACAAGTGACAGGTTAAACGGAGAAATGTTGCTGATTACTGTGATGGTTTCCTGTAGTTCCGGCAGAGAATGGGGATTGTTCTTGTAAACCGAGTTTTTCAGTAAACCCCACAGATAATAATCTGGAGGCGTGAGATCGGGCGACCGTGGCTGCCATAAGCCTTTGGAGATGATCCCGTTTCCGAATACATCAGTTAACCATACCATGGACCCATGAACTGCATGGGATGTAGCGGAATTCTGCTGGAAGTAGCCATTAACAATTTCCTCCTCGGTTAAGTGCCCAATGAATGGGTACAGGATATTGTCACAATACCTGGCCACGTTCATGGTCCGCTCGAAGAATATGGGCCCAATTATGCGTCTTCCAGATATCGCACACCACACACCAATCTTCTGATCATGTAAATGACATATCGTGTATCTTATGCGGATTATTGGAAGACCACATGCGACTGTTTTGGCTGTTCACATATCCCGATAAGTGGAACAGCGCCTCATCAGAGAAAAACGTGACGTCCACAATATCCTCTCCGTTGTCGTTAATGAAGTCCTTGAACCATCTGCAATATTCCAAACGCTTATCGTATAGTCTGTGTGCTTCCGTTTGTGCACTGTTCTGATTTTGTACAGGTAGAGCTGCAGTCGGGTCACAGTGCCCCACGGGTGCTGCTGTATGACACACCAGCTTATTGTGCCAATTTTCTAACCGATTTCTTTGGACTTTTGGTGATGCAAATGGAAATATCGTCCACCTTTTCCTCTGTTAAAACTCGCGGCCTACCGCTTCTCAGAGCATCTGTCACTGATCCAGTTTTACGAAACTTTTCAATTAATCGCCTCACTGCATTGCGATGGGGTGCTTCAGTACCAGGATTTTTTCTCTGTACTTAGGTTTCACTTCGTCCGTAAATTCAGCTCCCTTATGGAACACATGTTCAATCAGAAACACTCGACCCTCAAGCTAAAACACCATGTTCAACCGCCCACTGTGACGCCTCACTGCTGATTGATTCAATCACGGCCAGACGCCGGAAACACCAGCTGCGTCATTCATTGTCAGACGGCAAGATGCGCGCAACCCCGCCCCAAACACACGAGCATTCTCCATTCAAAATATTGCATGTACTGTACGTGCACGTTAACTACACTTTATAGATTTCTCATTATTATTTCTTATCACTGTACTTCAGGTGCACAGGGAATTTTGGCTCACCCTGTACATACATGACTGCTTTTTTTTTTAATTTGAAAGTGTCAAAAAATGTTGGAAGTTTTAGGCATATGCACAAATACCTCCCATGACTGGAAAGTTATGATTCCTCTCTTCCCCTCACTTACTAGTTTTTAGCAACATTTTTATTGTAAATCCTTCGCAAATGTAATACTTATTTATTTCCATACCATATCTAACTAAGCTGAAAAAGAGCTGCAGCCTCTAGTAGTCAGAGGCGCGGGCTTCTGGGTAATCGTCTGAGATGGGCCTGGGTAAGGCTCCCCGATGAGGCATACGTGATGCACTTGTTCAAGGCCACCTAGAAAGTACAAGGCCATCACATTAGAGAGATCATTTCCCTCCGTTTGTGACGTCACTCTCATGCTACACGGCCTGACACGGTGTTTGACAAAATAGTAAAACTACTAGTAATCCGATTTATTGGCGTAGGAATACATAAACAATTGTTTCCAAGCTTTCGCAAATTGTTAAAGCGTTCTATTTTTCATATTGCAGTTTCTGTTTATCTTCCTCGAAAAAGCATATAGTTGATGTGCGAAAGCTTGGAAACGATTGTTTATATATTCTTACGCGAATAAATCGGATTACTAGCATAGTTGTACTATTTTCTAAATAATTGGTGGATAGTTCTCGCTATTAAGTCGTGTCCACTTTGTGTGAAATTTCCTCGTTATTAAGTGTTTGACGTCATACACCTCAGCGTTGGAAGTTAATCGGAAGCTTTAGTTTTCGCGTGACGTCACTAAAAGAGGAAGTTTTGTTTGTTTGTTTGGGGATTTAACGACAACCGTGAGCAACTCATTAGGCTTTAAGCAGTTGCCCTTCCCTAATTTAGGGTCACTGGTTCCAGGAAAGAGAGAAACCCAGTGCCGTAAGACAAACACAACATCCATACCTCACTGGGACTCGAATCCGGACCCATCTCAGACGAATGGTCCTAAGCCTGCGCCACCGGGCGGCAAAGAGGGAATTCATCTCTCTAATGTCGCGGTCTTGTATTTTCTAGACGGCCTTTGCTCGTCTGAAGGCGCTCACAGCCCTACCAGTCCCCTGAAACCAGTAGCCTCGAATTCGGGACGAGCACTTCTACTGTATGATCTCCTACCCATGCATTTTAGATGTCCACAATGGTCGTTAAACAGCGCGGGGGGGGGGAGAAAAAGCGTTGCACGTATTTCGAACTTCAACGCTTACTTTTTATTGGTTTCCCCCACAATTCATCCAATAAAGTCACAGAGTTCAACAATGTATCATAGAAAAATAATATTAAACAAGAAAGAAGACACCGAATTTTCGGGTGTAATAAGCACGTCTTTTGAATCCGTTCTGACGCAAATTAAATTTATCAAAGCTATTCCAAGTCAATGGAACCGGTATGCAAAACAATAGTATCTGACAGAAGAAAGAAGTTTTTCAATCGGGTCTTTAATCCCTCAGATATTGCTGTAAACGGAATCGTGAGCTTACGAACTCTTAGAAACAGAGTTAACGACAAAAATAAGATGTGACTTTACGTCCCATCGTGAGAAAACCATGCATTATTTTAGGAAGAAAGTATTCTCAAAAGGTTTATCCATATGAGCGGTATCGGTCCAAGAAAAAAATTTAGTCGAGTTTTCAGGAGCCCAGATTTTGCTATAAATACATCAGAAGCAGAAAGTAACACTTATGACCCCTGGTGGCCAAACCATTCTTTACCAAACATTAGAAATTATGTGAAAAATGTTTTCCATCAGGTCGTGTATGTGATACAGGAAGAATTTTTCAAATTGGAGTTTTAGGAGCAGAAAACGCAATTTACCTTTGTGCGCCCTAGCGGAAAGTCTATGATTTACTTGAAAATTTTGAATTTATAGGGAAAACATTTCACATCGGAAACACTATCCAACAAAGAAGGAATTTTTTCAGATCGGACTTTTAGAAGTAGAGATATTGACAAAAATAAGATATACATCTACGCCCCCCGGCGTAGAAACCATGCATTATTTCAAGAAGAAAATGTTCCTAAAAGGTTTGTCGACATGAGTAGTATCGGTCAACAAACGGCGTTTTTTTCAATCGCGATTTTAGAAGCTGATATTTTGCTGCAAATACATCAGAAGCGGAAATTTAGGCTTACGCCACCTGGTGGCCAAACCATTTTTTTTTACAAAAATTAGAAATTATGTGCAAACGATTTCCCATCAGTAGCTGTATCCGGTGCAGAAAGAATTTTTCAAATCGGAGATTTAGAAGCAGAGATATAGGGGGAAACGCAATTTACCTTTACGCCTCCTAACGGAAAGTCTATGAATTACTTGAAAATTTTGAATTTATAGGAAAAACGTGTCACACTAGAAACACTATCCAACAGAGAAGGAATGTTTCAAATCGGACTCCTAGAAGTAGAGACATTGACAAAAATAAGATATACATTAACGCCCCCTGACGGAGAAACTGTGGAATATGTTAGGAAGAAAATAATCCGAAAAGGTTTATCGATGTGAGTGGCATGAGTGCACGAAAGAATTTTTTCAATCGATATTTTAGAAGATCAGATTTTATGGCAAATACATCAGAAGAAAAAATTAACACTTACGCCCTCTGGTGGCCAAAGTATTCTTTACCAAAAATTCGAAATCATATGCAAATAATTTTCCATCAGGATATGTATCCGCTGAAAAATATTTTTCATATCTGAGTTTTAGAAGAAGAGTGATCGGAAAAAATGCAATTTACTTTTACGCCCCCTGGCGGAAAATCTATGCGTAATTTGAAAAAAGAAACTATATCTAAAATACTCTTCGACATAAATGGAATCGAAAGATAAAATATTTTTTTCAATCGGTTGTTTAGAAGCAAATATGTGGAATGAAACGTAATTTTGAATTCGACATCATCTGCATTTACGCCCTCTAGCGGCGAAATTGTACATCGTTAAAAAAAAAACGAAATAAAGGATCATCATTCGCATATTTCAAGCTTCCGAACGCAAAAAGAATTTTTCAAATCGGACTAATAGTTGCAGAGATACCGTGGGTACAGACGGACAGACGGACAAACCGATAACATAAGCACGATCTTTTTTTACAAAAGACGTGCTAAAAATGCAGTTGTGAAAATGTAATTGAAACGTGGTGACAGCGAATTTCCTATTTCAGGATATCAGCAGCAGGAAATGTATCACGAAGCCACACTTATATTCAAATGTGGATGAAAGGAAAAGAAAAATATTAACTTCGTGTCTGTCCACTTTGTGTGACCTGTTTCTGTGAGAGTTCAAGCGTTTCTTTGTAGTTTTTCTAATTTAGGGTGACTGGTTGAAGGGAAGGGACAGAACCAGCTGTTATGGAATGGTTGAACGTTTTAGCATGTCAGACCAAGACATATTTCATCACAGCTGCGCTATGCGTTATGTAACATATTGATGCTGTTGAATAAACCACCTCAGGGGGACCTTTGCATGATTAATATTCACGTTTTTCTCTATTTCACTTTTAAATAGCACGGTTGATCAAAAAATTAGTTTAAAAAGTTGATCATTTCACGAGCTTACCTGTAGGAGGTACCACAATCTTGAGAATGGATTATAGTGCCCGAAACGGATACCAAAATGAAATCGTCCGAGAATTCTCTACCACTCATCCTCTATATCTTTAAAAAAATCCCTACACTAAAAATTAAAAAAAAAAAAAGTATTAGGTAACACCTCGAAACCTGTTACGATAAAATCAAAAATCGTACAAACTCATTACTTCAAATTGTAAACAAATACAGCACCGATTTCCTTCAAATTTATAGGACACCCAGAGTTAGGCTCCCATACCTCCCTTGACTCTCAGTAAAAATAAATCTAAACCTCCATACTCTTCCACACACTTCTACTGTATGATCTGCAAGGCAAACAAGATAAAAAAAAAAAAGAAAAAAACCTTTTTAGAGCCTACACTGATTTCTCCAATTGAAACTTCAGTTCATTCCTTAAGATGGACCGTCTAGTGAGTTTGCTCTCACACTTCCAATGGAAGAAATTTCGACCCTATTTCCTCAGCAAAGAAAGATTTCCTATACGTCGAAATTGGCCCACTGACAAAAAACCATCGTAACTTTAGATTGTACAATCAGTGTTTTTTGCAAAAAAACTTTCCTAAACTACAAGGGTTGTGCCGAAAGTAATGCAAAAGTGGGCATAACTTTTTCATTAACTGACAGGGGTCGTTCACAAGCTGCACATGTTGGTAGAGTAACTCTTTCTCTATACAAAGGTACTACTCAACATAGTCTCCATCAAAAGCTATGCTTTTGCGCCATCTTTGAACCCAACTCTCGAATCCTTTTTGAAAAATTCAGGTGTGGACTGTTGTACCCACTTCTATCCAACCACTTTCACCTCGTCTGTGTCATCAAGTCGTTGTCCCTGGAGACCGTTCTTCATTGGACCGAACAGTTGAAGTCGGAGGGCGCCAGATCTCGGCTGTACGGTGGATGGAAGACCACCGACCAGCCTAATTTGCTGATCGACTGATTTGTTGCCAAAGATGTGTGTGGTATCGCATTGCCATGGTGAATGTGGATTCTTTTAATACTCATGTTCGGTCTCTTCCTCCTTATGGCTTTTCTAAGCTTCTTAAGTGTCTCAATGTACCCCTCGCTGGTCACGGTACGGCCACGTTCCAGAAAATCGAGGAGATTGACACGCCTGTCATCCCAGAAAACAGTCACCATGACTTTCTGCGCTGATCGCTGGCTTTTGAACTTCTTAGGCGTTGGTGAAGAGGTGTAACGTCATTCTATGGATTCATTCTTCGTTTCCGGATAGTAAAGCTAGGCCCACGTTTCATCCACTGTCATCAGATCGAAATAAA
The DNA here is from genome assembly GCA_039090855.1 of Macrothele yani. NCBI lineage: Eukaryota > Metazoa > Arthropoda > Arachnida > Araneae > Macrothelidae > Macrothele > Macrothele yani. The sequence goes on from CM076996.1 coordinate 13,416,948, forward strand.
ACGTGTCTTCGTTGGCTACAAACGCTTCCAGCAGATCAGAGCAGGCTTCCACCCTTCTCTCCTTCAAATCGGGTGCCAACTGCTGAGGAACCCACTTTGCACACACTTTCCGATACCCTAAGTCTTCCATCATCTTCTGTATGGTATTATGACCACAGTCCAGTTGTGCAACAAGCTCACGGATCGTGACTAGTCTCTCCGCGCGAATCTATTCATCCACTCGCTGACGTTTCGTATCAGCTGTCGCAGGTGATGGTCTCTCACCGCGTGGTTTGTCTTCAGTGCTGGTTTCCCCTTCTTTAAACTTCTTCATCCATCTGTGCAGTGTGCACATTGCTCTTGTCAATGGTGTCATCTCCGTAAACATTCTGTAGCCTTCTGTGGATGTCGGACAGCCTGCACCATTCCTTCGTCAAGAACTCAATGACGGCACGCTGCTTCTGCTTGGAATCCATTATTTACCTTTAATGAAGAAGAAGGGTTACTACAGAGCAAGAGTTACTCTACCAACATGTGCAATTTGAACGACTTCTGTCAGTAAATAAAAAAGTTATGCTCACTTTTGCATTACTTTTGGTACAACCCTTGTATATTAAAAATCAATAACTTTACATCAATGTAGTTATGATACTTGCTGACAGGTGGCACCACTCTTCCTTATCACGTTATCAAAGCAAAGTTATTAATTTTTAATATAAACTGCTGGCCACCCAAAATGCAACACCAAGAAGGACACGAGATAGCAAAGCCAGATTTACTGGACACATAACAACAGATACAAAGATGAAACGATTTAGCTTACAGGACCGTGCGACTTGCGGAACACGCGGGCATGAATAGTTCGTGTGGCCCCCATGGCTGGCAATAACGGCCGCTACACGCCGCGGCATCGAACGAAAGAGGCTTTGGATGTGGGCTTGGGGTATGTCGGTCCAGGCAGCTTCCACACGTTGCCACAGTTCATCAGGCGTAGCCGCGGGTGGTGCTTGCCAGGCCACTCATTAGCCGATCAGCGACCAGACGTGTTCGATGGGCGACATATCGGGAGAATAAGAGGGCCACGGATGCAGTGACACCTGATGGGCCGTGAAGAATTGTTGCATGATGCGTGCCACGAGCGGGCGCGCATTGCCCTGTTGAAACGTGGCCGCTGGCAGGTCCAGCAGGTAAGGGAAGACTACAGGCTCCAAAAGGTCGGAGATGGTGCGGTGTCCGTTTAGTGTACCGGCGATGCGTACCAGAGGGGTGCGGGTGTCATATCCAATTGCGCCCCAAACTATAACGCCAGGTGACGGACTGGTATGGCGATGCATAATGCAGGCGTCATACAGTGTCTCGTCGCGGTGCTGCCACACGCGGATCCGACCATCGTGGTGTTGCAGGCAGAAGCGGGATTCGTCGGAGAAGACAATGTTGTGCCATTCCGTAGTCCCGGTGCGGCGTTCAACGGCCCACTGCCGCCGCACTAGCCGGTGGTTTAACGAAACTCGTAATCGGAGCAATGGGCGCCGTGCGACAAGTCCCCGCTCCTGCAGACGACGTCGAACGGTACGTGCTGACACAGGTTGTTGCGCAACACACCCTAATTCCTGCGCTAACGTTCGTGATGTGGCGGTGCGAGCCGTCAATGTCCGCCGCACAACATGCCGGTCCTCTCGTTCGGTGGCGTGCCGCGGCTGCGGCAGTCGCTCATGTCGGTCCGTCCGTCCCTCCTGCACCCACCGAATCCATACTCGCCTCACTGTGGCAGGATGTCGTCCCACACGGGCGCCGATGTCTCGGTACGATAAACCGCTGTCGCGATAAACCACTATTCGTCCTCTGTCGAACTCCGAAACGTGCTGGAATGACTGCCGTATTCTGCGATGAGGCATCAGGAAGCTTCCCACACACAGGTCCGGCAGCACAACACACTTCCACTACTTACACCCCGCCTTCTGTGCACCCTTCTTATAGTGCTTCTCGGTGGCGTGCCGGGCGCACATGATTTGCATATGCCCTGCAATGCTAATCGTTTGCACGTCCTCTCGTGGGCGACGCATGCTGCGAATTTCAGGCCAATCGGATGCTTCCTTCTTGGTGTTGCAATTTGGGTGGCCAGCAGTGTAGTTCAGGAACGTTTTTGCAAAAAGCACTGATTGTACAATCTAAAGTTACTAGCCAAGCGCGTTCGCCTTACGCTGGATTGTTGGCACCGTAGCGTAAGGCGAACGCACTCTGCTAGTTAACAAGAGATCTGGGGTTCGATCCCAGCGGTGTCGAAATACAATTTTTCGGTTGATGTGTTTTAATTAAAGAAAAATCGTGGAAAGAGCGATGACTTTGTCTATTTACATTGTCTCCACGTATTTGGAAGATTTTCACGATTTCTCTCGCCCTTTGGATTTATTAGCTGTAATTAAATAGCCTGTGCCGGTAAGCCCCACTAGATGGAGACGTCTCAGTTGTTGAGCCCATCCCTACGGATTTGTGAAGTCAGATGCTGACAGATAAACACACATAGCGTCGTGGATTGTTGGCACCGTAGCCTAAGGCGAACGCACTCGTCCAGTTATCAAGATATATGGGATTCGATCCCAGCGGTGTCGAAATACAATTTTTCGGTTGCTGTGTGTTAATTTAAGAAAACCGTGGAAAGAGCAATGGCTTTGTCTATTTACGACCTGAAAGTATTGTTACGGAGCGTATTGCTAACACTGTTTGGGCAATCCTGCAAGAAGATCGACGAATGACGAGTGAAGACATAGCGGCGTCACCTAATATTTCAAAAAGTCGGCATTCCGCATTCTACGCGACAAATTAGTGCTGCATCGTGTGTGTTCCAGATGGGTACCTCATCACCTGACGAGAGAACAATTGTTAGCCGGAGTTTAAATATGTCATGAGTGGAAACAAATGTTTGCAAAGGATCTAAACTTTCTAAACACAGTAATAACTGCCGATTAAACATGGGTCCACTATTTCGACCCCCTCACAAAGCGCGTAACGAGTGTCTAGAAACACACAGGCTCCCCTCCTCCAAAAAAACTCTGTCAAACCAAATCAGCTGGGAAGGTGATGATGATAATTTTCTTTTATCATAAAGATGTATTCTACCAGCATGCCCTTCCTCCATAAATTACTGTCAATGCTGAGTATTACATTTGAGTCTTGGAGCGTCTGGAACGACACATATCGATTGAGCGACCGGAACTGATGGGCAAGTGGATACCATGATAACGCGAGCACACATGTGGCTGCTTGTGTTCAACAGTTTCTTAACGAAATGGAGTCCTGATCTCGCGCCTGCCTAGAGTCCTGATCTCGCTCAGTGACATTTCTGGTTCTTTCCAACAATGAAGGAGAAGTTCCGTGGCGTTACATTCAACACAGATTCTGACGTTATTCAAACTATACAGGGGTCGCTAAAGCAGCTTCCTCAAAATGCCTTCGCCACATTCATTGAAAAGTGGACTGAACGATGGGACCGTTGCATATCATCTGAGGGAAGATACTTTGAGAAAGAATAACAAATATTTTGTTGTATCTATATTTCTTCATTTTGTGTGATTTTACCCTCAGTTTTTATGGAACGGCCGTTGTACAAGGGTTGTCCCAAAACAACTGAGAATGTTTTTATGAAAAAAAAATATATGCTTACCTTAATTATCAAGGAAGAGGTCATCTTTTTCAAATACTGTCCACTGCATCGAATACAAGTGTCCCAACGTTCCTCCCACTTCTTGAATGTCTTCTCTTCTGAAACGCTGTTTGAGCACCCCTGCGCAGCTGTAACAAGTTGTTGATTAGTCTCAAATTTTCGTCCCTGTTATCTCTTTTTAAAAATGGGGAACAACCAGAAATGACGTAGTGACAAGTCTGGACTATATGCAGGTTGGGACATCAACTTAATATTCATTTTCTCCAAATGAAAAACGACAGAACTGGCCATGTCCGACCTTTGCTTATCGTGGTGTAACACCCAATTCTTTTTCAGGTGTGGTCGTTTTGTTGTCACATGCTTGTGCAGATTCTGTAGCACTGTTTTGTAGTTGTAGGAATTTATCGTAGTTTTCGGAGGAACAATATGTTGATAGATCAAACCATGACAATCAAAGAACTTAACCAATATGACATTTCCCGTTGACTTTGATTGACGAACTTTTTTCTTTTTAGGCGACGACGGCGTTTTCCAAACACAGCTTTCTGCTTTGGTGTGTGGATCAAAATAGTGTAACCAAGTCTCGTCGCCTGTAATAACCCGTTGCCTGACTTCTGGATCGTTGTTCACCATTTGTTTTAGTTGTTGACAAACCTCAACTTGATGATACATTTGTTTCTTTATTAAGAAATGGAAAATCCAAGTTGAAAAAACTCGTTTCATACCCAAACGCTCGGTTAAAATTCTGTGAATTGATGATTTTGAAATGTGAACCATATCCTCGATATTTTTTATTGATACATGTCTGCCTTTTAGTACAATAACACCTATTGTACTGATGTTTATCTCTGTAACAGTCGTTGAAGATCTTCGTCCATGCGCGATTAAAGCCACTGACCCATCGCAATATCTTTATGCCATCTGTAAATTGTTGATTTTCTTAGACATTCATCTTTATAAGACTCTTGCATAAGACGGAGAGTCTCTCCGACAGACTTCTTAAGTCGACAGCAAAATTAAATGGCGCATCTTTGTTCGTCTTTCACATCCACTTTTTCGCAAAAGCACTTCTTAGGAGTTCACGAAACAGCGCTTATTAAACTGCGCACTACCGACGCCGCATGCGTGATAAACATGTGTAGTTGGTTGCTATGGTTACTACAACGACTACCGTTTTTTCGAGTCTTGTACCAAGGTCGAACGCAGTATTGCACATTTTTTAATGAAAACATTCTCAGTTGTTTTGGGACAAGCTATGCATGTATATTGCTTTCCTCATCTAAAATACAGTATGGATCTACCTACCCCTTCCTTCTACTATTACCTGCCCTGCTTCATGGTTAATTTTCTTCGAGGGAGGCTTAGAATATTGAAGGAAGTTGAAAAAATATGTCAAAATATTTTCGCCTCCAAGAACAAATCATGGTAACGTCAGCTTGCCAATAGATGATTACAAACTAATGAAAATCGTTTTCATTTCCCTGAGTATAATCAATTATTTATGCTGTAACGATCATTTCTGGTATAAATACACTGACGGGAAAAAAATCCCAACACCACGAAAAAATAGTTGTAGAGGAATGAAATGGCGGCAATACATTTGTATAGGTAACATATTTAATCGAGTAAGGTTTCAAGATCACAGCTTAATGTAAGCGCGAGAAGAGCCATTTTAAATGTGAAATGCTGGTACATTAATAACCGGTGTAACCGCCAGAATGTTGAATGCAAGCACGCAAACGTTCTTGCATTGTGTCGTACAGGTGCTGGATGTCAGTTTGTGGGATGGAGTTCCATGCCTGTTGCACTTGGTCGGTCAATACAGGGACGGTTAATGCTGGTTGGGGGTGACGCTGGAGTTGTCGTCCAATGATGTCCCATACGTGCTCGATTGGTGAAAGATCTGGTGATATAGCAGGCCACGGCAACATGTCGACACTCTGTAGAGCATGTTGGGTTACAACAGCAGCATGCGGGCGAGCGTTATCCTGTTGGAAAACACCCCCTGGAATGCTGTTCATGAATGGCAGCACAACAGGTTGAATCACCAGACCGACGTACAACTGTGCCGTCAGGGTGCGTGGGATAACCACGAGAGTGCTCCTGCTGTCATAGGAAATTGCTCCCCAGACCATAACTCCAGGTGTAGGTCCAGTGTGTCTCGGCCGCAGACAGGTTGGTGGCAGGCGCTCACCTGGCCTCCTTCTAACCAAACACGACCATCACTGGCACCCAGGCAGAACCGGCTTTCATCAGAAAACACAACAGATCTCCACTCCGTCCTCCAATGAGCTCTAGCTTGACACCACTGACGTCGCAAACGGCAGTGGTTTGGAGTAAGTGGAATGCACGCTACAGGGCGCCTGGCTCGGAGCTGTCCTTCAAGTAACCGATTTGTAACAGTTCGTTGTGTCATGGTGGCAACTGCAGCTCGAATTGCTGCCGCAGACGCAGTACGATGCGCCACTGCCATTTGCCGTACACGGCGGTCTTCCCTCTCAGTAGTGCCACGTGGCCGGCCGGAACCCGGTTTTCTTGAGGCAGTACCTTCCCTTGACCACCGCTGCCAACAATCATGCACAGTGACTACATTCCTGCCAAGTCGTTTTGCAATATTGCGGAAAGAAAATCCACCTCGTAGCCCTATTACACGACCTCGTTCAAACTCCGTGAGCTGTTGATAATGGCTTCTTCGTCTTCTTAAAGGCATTCTTGACTAACATCAACACACTACGTCGAATCTCAACGATAACTAACGCTCACGAACGCTCAGCGATAACTAACGCTCAGCGCGTATTTACAGCAAACCTGCTTTGCATGTTCCGAGGCGCTACTAGCGCCACACGTATGCGCCGAGCGCGAAATTTACATAGACGTCATCTTACTGATGTACTCTCACCGCCTACCAACTGTCGTTTATCTAACACAATCCCTTCTTGGTGTTGGGATTTTTTTTCCGTCAGTGTAATTAACACGCAGACTAATGAATTACCCTTGTACTTTCGTAATTATGAATAAAAGATCGGGTGAATTAACTTGAAGGTCAATATGTATTTTTCTATTATTTTTGACCCTCGTAACAACTTAAAATGTAATTTACCTTTGATTCAGTTTACTGAGCCCACTGAAAAAGGAAGAATTACTGCCGTAGAACAAATACTGGAACCCAATCCCAACCGTCATAGGAAGATAGTAATTTGCTGACCTGCTTATCTACTGGTTGATATAGACTTGTTGTATATCAGTTGTCAAATGAGCGATGCCTCACCTACTTCTTTCCGTACAACTGCTTTCATTCTTCTTAAGACATACAGAGTAATTTAGAAGTTCCCGAACTCTATTTTAAAAATTATTTGCTGTAAAACCAGAAAAGATCTCCGTGTATTGTTGCTTGTGGCATATGTGGGTGACCTTGGAAAACGAGCTGCACCACGTGATAGCACAACGTGACGAGTGGGCAAGAAGTAAAATTCAGTTCGCCGTCTTACACAAGATCAAATAATTTCTTTGTTAGAGCTTATTTTTCGGAAAAATCTTATGAACGTTGCACCCAGATCTTTCAATGGAGGCTCCCTGATGCTCCTATACCATGGAAAACAAGAGTGTATGATCTTATGGAACATTTTCGTGATACGGGTAGTGTTAAGGATAGGCCTAGAAGTGGCCGACCGTCCGTGGTGACGCCCGCGTTTCTGGAGGAAGTTCATCTTACTTTACAGCGCTTTTCCCGGAAGTCACTTAGACAGTTGTCACAGAAGGCAGAAGCATTTTATTCTCCCTGCCACAGGAGACTAGTAAATGTCTGAAGCTAAGGCCATACAGACTTCGTGTAGTGCTTTAGCTATGTCCGTTAGATTTGGAAAAGCGCCTTACCTACTCCCAGTGGTTTAAGAGATTCACGCGCAATAATGCATATAACCAGCTTAACAGCACTTTTCTCAGTGATGAGGCATGGTTTCATTTGAATGGATGTGTCAACAGTCAGAACACTCGATTCTGGGCTGCGGAAAATTCGCACGCATTGCATGAGGTCCCACTTCACTCTCAGAAATTTGGAGTCGGGTGTGTTATTTCCAGATGGCGAACTGTGGAGACAATTTTTATCGATACAACTGTTACTTCAGCTATGAACGCAGGCATCATCCATAAGTTTGTAGCGGTACTTGAAGAAGAGAATCGTCATTGTTGGTTCCAACAGGATGGCGCAACGTGCAACACGCCAAACGAGGCAATGGAGATGCTCCGTGAGTTCTTCCATGATCGACTGATCTCCAAAAACCTGTGGCTGCCTCGCTCACCGGACTTAACCTCTCCACATTTTTATTTGTGGAGCTATCTGAAGACACAGTGTACCACGACAACCCAAGGACGTGGCGAGAGCTACGGAAAAACATCATCAGAGCCGTGAGAGACATTCCAGCCAACACAGCGAAAAGAGTGTCCACCAACATGTGTCTTCGGGGAAATTTCTGTATCCAACAAAATGGTGGACAGTTCCAGCATCTTTTGTAAAGGTTTTCTGATTACACATAAATATGAATTTCATTATAAAAGTATTTAAACTGTGTTGTACATCACTATATGTTCCTGGAACAAATTTTTGAAATCAGAGTTCGGGATTTCTGAATCACTGTACTTTCAGAGGGATGAAGGCCATTCGGACTACTTTAAATGTTTATAAACTCCAGAATGCTTTCGAAGTGTTTGAATGTCAAGATTCAGTTTAAACATCGTAATGTTTAAATTATATTTTAGTTGTACTTAATGTCCTTAACTAATTATTCGTTGAACACATAACATAATCAAGTAAATCTGACAATTTGAAAAATGTCTTCGAAATCCTGCGGCATTGGAAATACATACATCAACATTTTTTATAACATCTATGAAAATGCAAGCGCAAATGATCGGCCGTTTTAGGTCACTGCACTTAAAATAGTTGGGAAGGGAGAGAGACAAGGTGACACCATATCTCCGACACTCTTCAATGCCACATTGCAGAAGGACTTTCAATCATTGAACTGGGAAGATAAAGGAACAAAGAAATTATTTTGGCACGAAAATCGCAGGTTTTGGGTCCGCCGCAAACCATGCTTGAAGTAACTTTCTGTAGAAGCAGGAATTTTAACTAATTCCAGATGATGTGTGGAAGATTCATCACAAATTTTTCGAAGCGAAGAAGGAATTTTATTAATTCCTGACGATGTGTGGAAGGAATATCACACATTTTTCCAAGAACCCAACGGCCAGTGGGTCCATTTCCACAATCGGGAGCTAATGTGAAATTACAATTTTTGCTGGTGACGAAGATAGAATCCACATCCATTTGCTCCGGAGCGAAATGTTTTCCCAATTACGCTACACCGACGGAATTCATCGCTACAACTTTGCCGTCTTGTCATGTGCTATACGCTTTATCTTTATCTTTGCGTAGCTTTCAACGGACCCTATTCACCTCCAATTGCATCCCGGGAGGAAGTACAGTGGTTGTGGACCAACAATTTTTTTTTCACCCATTTTTTTTATTTTTTTGGGCTGCGGTTTAACGACAACCGTGAGCAACACAATGGTGTCTATAAGCAGTCGCCCTTCCCTAATTTAGGGCCACTGGTTGCAGGGAAGGATGAGAGCCAGTGCCGTACGACAAACACAACATCCATACCTCACCGGGATTCGAAGCCGGACCCATCTCGGACGAAGGGTGATAAGCCAGCGCTTAGACCACTGCGCTTTTCAGTCCTCTAGGCTTACTTATTTGTTGGCATTCTCCATGTTGTTCAGATTTTCAAAATTAGTCAGCAGTAAAGGATAATACACTGCTGGCCACCCAAAATGCAACACCAAGAAGGAAGCATCCAATTGGCCTGAAATTCGCAGCATGCGTCGCCCGCGAGAGAACATGCAAACGATTAGAATTGCAGGGCATATGCAAATCGTGTGCGCCCGGAACGCCATCGAGAAGCACTATAAGAAGGGTGCACAGAAGGCGGGGTGTAAGTAGTGGAAGCGTGTTGTGCTGCCGGACCTGTGCGTGGGAAGCTTCCTGATGCCTCGTCGCAGAATACGGCAGTCTTTCCAGCACGTTTCGGAGTTCGACAGAGGACGAATAGTGGCTTATCGCGACAGCGGTTTATCGTACCGAGACATCGGCGCTCGTGTGGTACGACATCCAGCCACAGTGAGGCGAGTATGGATTCGGTGGGTGCAGGAGGGACGGACGGACCGACGTGAGCGATTGCCGCAGCCGCGGCACACAACCGAACGAGAGGACCGGCATGTTGTGCGGCGGGCATTGACGGCTCGCACTGCCACATCACGAACGTTAGCGCAGGAATTAGGGTGTGTTGCGCAACAACCTGTGTCAGCACGTACTGTTCGACGTCGCACGGCGCCCATTGCTCCGACTACCATTGACGTTACACCACCGGCGAGTGCGGCGGCAGTGGGCCGTTGAACGCCGCACCTGTACTACGGAATGACAAGACATTGTTTTCTCCGACGAATCCCACTTCTACCTGCAACACCACGATGGTCGGATCCGCGTGTGGCAGCAAAGCGGCGAGAGACTGTATGACGCCTGCATTATGCATCGCCATACCGGTCCGTCGCCTGGCGTTATGGTTTGGGGCGCAATGGGATATGACACCCGAACTCTCTGGTACGCATTGCCGGTACACTCAACATCCACCATTACATCTCCGACGTTTTGGAGCCTGTAGTCCTCCCTTACCTGCAGGACCTGCCAACGGCGACGTTTCAACAGGACAATGCGCGCCCGCACGTGGCACGCATCGTGCAACAATTCTTCACGGCCCACCAGGTGTCACTGCTGCCGTGGCCCGCCTGATCTCCCTATATGTCACCCATCGAACACGTCTGGTCGGTGATCGGCAACCGAGTGGCCCAGCAAGCACCACCCGCGGCCACGCCTGATGAACTGTGGCAACGTGTGGAAGCAGCCTGGACCGACATACCCCTAGCCTACATCCAAAGCCTCTTTCGTTCGATGCCGCAGCGTGTAGCGGCTGTTATTGCCAGCCATGGGGGCCACACGAACTATTGATGTCTGCGTGTTCCGAAAGTCTAACGGGCCTGTAAGCTCAATCGTTTCATCTTTGTATCTGTTGTTATGTGTCCCGTAAATCTGGCTTTGCTATCTCGTGTCCTTCTTGGTGTTGCATTTTGGGTGGCCAGCAGTGTATATTGTATTAATAATATTAACAACATTAAATCATCAGCCAGGCTGGTCCGCAACCTCCGTCATCACATGAATAAGCTCCATTGACAATCAGGAATCATACACGATGAGGTAATCGTAACAGCAGGCTCATATTCTTTTAGCAAATATAGCAATCTCCACAATATGCACTACTGTTAGTAAAACTCGCAATAACATGAAGGACTGCTGGTATTAGCTTGAAACTTACAGGATATGTACAACAGGTTGGGACATGAAAATGATTAAAATGTCAGTGAAAATGCGCATACGGTTTCGGAGCAACGCTCTCTGAACTGTCCGGTCTCGGGTATAAAGAACTGGCTCAAACGAGATGTTGCGATCAGTGATGAGTCTACATTGCGCCGAAAGGGGGTTTCTCGTGTCTTACTATGCCCCGTCGCCGAAGAAGGTTGAACACCTGACGGACTTTGAGCAAGGAAGGATTGTTGGGATGAGTAGAGCTGGATTTTCCTACCATGAAGTTTCCACTCGTATTTGTACGAAATGCCAGTACAGTGATACAAACGTGACGTCAATAGACACACGAGGCTCGTACGAACACAAATCCGGGAAATGAACCGCAAAAACGCACCACTTCCCGGGATGACAGATATCTCTACCGCATGGCAGTGACCGATCGCACAGCAACATCCACGGTGTTAGCGCATCAGTAGAGCATTGTCACAGCTCAGGCTTTGTCCTCCATCACAGTTCGACGTCGTCTGTTTAACAGAGATGTGGTCGCTAGCAGCCCATTGCTAAGCATTCCTTTCATCCTTAACCACGGACGCCTCAGGCTGCAATGGGGTCTCGAACACAAACATTGGCGCGCTGATTGGCAACAGGTCGTGTGTTCTGACAAGTCACGCCTCAGCTTGGTGAACCATGATGTTTGCATACGTGTTAGAAGATATTGTGGTTAAAGGCACCTTTCAGTGTGCATTTTGCAGCTTCATACCGGCCGAACCCGAAGCTTCATGGTTTGGGGAGCCATTGGGTTCAATTCGCGATCTCGCATGATACGAATTGAAGGAACCCTCAACAGCCAGTGATACATTATGGACGTTTTAGAGACAGAAGTGATCCCCTTCCTTCAGAGTTGTCCTGGTGCTGTATTCCAGCAGGACAATGCTCGGTCACATGTGGCCCGGAATGTCCAAAATTTCGTCCATGCACTGCAGATACCGCTTCTTCACTGGTCTGCACGTTCGTTCCCGATCAAACATGTGTGGGACATGGTAACTGAGCGACTGGCCCGTCAAGCGCCTCCTCCAGTCACCACAAATGAATTCTGGTCTCGCATAGAAGCAGCCTGCCAGGCTATTCCCTACGACGATAGCAAAAACCTCTTCCATTTAATGTCACGCCGTGTAGAGTCTGTTATTGTAGCTCGAGGTAGCTTCACACGATACTGAGTTCTGAAGCGAATAAATATTGCATAGCTCTACAAATGTAATCAGGTATCTCCTTTAACATGGGGAATCTGTGATATAAATTTCATTTGAATAGCGCGATTCTTTCTTGGTGCTGCAATTTTCACTAACAGTAGTGTATCAACAACCTCTGCTCTTCACACGTTTGCCATCTATCCACGCTTTTTTTTTCATTTGACTTACTATCAGCGTTGCCAAAAAGTACAAGTTTCTGGAAGAAGTAGTGTGCCGTTCAGTAGGAAAATCTTACGGAGAAGAAACAAAATTTGCATAACAAACAGATATTCAAAATAAAGGTTAAGTTAGAGATATGCGTAACATCATCAACTGAGGTATCACTTTATGTTTAAAATCGCAGTGAGGCCTTTCGGCAATTTTTCAAGTAGCATTTAAGTTTCTTGCAGGTTTTCTTTTATGTTTGGATGACCTAATGACTCCGTACTTAAATACAGAACATATTTGAGAATCGCCTAGTGAAAATTAATGTATATGTCATCAAAACAAATTAAATTACCAGATCACGTGGTTCAATTTTTAATAATATCGAAATGACGGATATGTGTAGGTCGTTAGTGCATGCAATCAAACCACGAAACATCGTGCTACAGCAAAACAGTAGTGTCGACCTGGGACGAATTAGGCCATCATGAGGCACGGCAGAAATTTCTTTGGGGTGACATAAACATATTTTTGAAGAAACTGTGTTGGGGCAAAGGAAATCCGAGTGTGATGGCACGCAGTTTACACCTTCAGAACATCTCTATCTTAATGAGAATCGTCCGTTGGTTGCTTTGTAACAAATGTGAAATCCACGCACTATAAGCAACATCTGTGAAGGGTAACCTTTCTAATAATTTCTGACATTCATTTGATTGTTTGTTGTCTTCCTCGCGAATATGCGAAGCGCAATTACATGTTCAAAATCTCTGAACTTGAAGAATAGATTTACTTGTTTGTGATTGTGGTAGCTAAAAAGATCTTTATTATATCACTGCTTACACTTTTGAATTTTTGCTGTTAAGAAGAAATAAAATGGGCAACTTGGAATCTGGTAGATTATCGAAGTAAAATATACTCCCCTTAGTTTTGCACAGTTTTCAAGGCTTGCCCGTCGGAATATTTGCGGAGTGGCCAAAGAGACCAAAATAATAAACTTCATGAAAGAAATACGGGATTACGCCATATAATACAAATTTTGAAGATGACAATCCGATTTTTGGCGTAAATGTGACAAGGATGGTAAGTCAGATAATATCTGAAAACTTGAAAAATGTCATCGTCCTGGAGCGGGACTCGAATCCGCGTCTCCCAGAAAACGCCTAGGTATGCTAACCACTACACCACCCAGAACGACCAAGTTTCAAGTTTCCGATCAATTTGAATTTAACCGAATCTGGAGGTTAAATTAAATCAATTTGAATTTAACCTCCAGATTCGCTAAACATGAATGCCGGTTGCTTCGACTAGCGAATCCTGTGATGGTTAAATTCAAATTGATCGGAAACTTGAAACTTGGTCGTTCTGGGTGGTGTAGTGGTTAGCATGCCTAGGCGTTTTCTGGGAGACGCGGATTCGAGTCCCGCTCCAGGACGATGAAATTTTTCAAGTTTTCAGATATTATCTGACTTACCATCCTTGTCACATTTACGCCAAAAATCGGATTGTCATCTTCAAAATTTGTAATAAACTTCAGTTTCGACGACTGTCCAGCTTCCAACAGAAGAACCAACGAAGCTTTAGAAAAAAAATATATATATAAAATATAGAAGTTAATGTGACGCTGCTGAAAAACATGACCTCGAAATGCATGAAATCACCAGCCTTAAAGAGTGGAGGAACGTCCGAATCGGGGCTCGTTCGAGAAGAAAGAGACGAACAGATGTTGATAGAAAGGCTACTGAAATAGGAGCAAAGGTTTCTTCTGGTTCGAAGAAACAAAAAGGTGCTGTCAAGAAGCACTCGATCGGAAGGCATCGAGCTTATGTCGATAAGTTTAGAGGGAAGAGCAAGTTTGCTGACAAGAAGGCCAAGAACAAACGGCGAACTGCTTCCAAGAAGTCAGGTGGCAAGCTTCACACTGCCCTCAAGAGAAAATCTGTCGGCAAGAAGAAAACTGGTGTACGTCGAACTACAACTAAGAAGACCACTGCCAAGCGTCGAATTGCTACCAACAAGGTCTTCTTCAGATTTATGACGTTATTTATTAATCTGCAGTTCTATTCGCGAGCGCCTAGGGTCTGCTATAGTACTTATGTATCCCTACAAACAAATCTGGTGCAGATACTTCGTTGTTGCCTTTCTACGCTACGTTGTTGTATGTGTTGAAGAACTTTTTAAGATGTTGTGTCCTCAAGATGGGAAAACAACTGAACTTGTTTCCGACCAAAGATAATATTCGTTGCTTCAAGTGAAGTCTTTAAAACTATTGCTTAAAACTTGCAATTCACCCGATTCCTTTCAATGTGATTAAGCTTAAACAGCACAATTTTTCATCACCGATAAATGCCGTAGCAATATTTTGGATCCTGTGAAGGTGAACATTTTTTGCCAAATGTCTTCCCGTTGAAAGTAACGATTTCGGCCTGCGAATTCATTTACTGATAATTATTCTAAGGCTAAAAGAAAATCCTCGTGTGCCTATAGATCTCAAGAAACGACTCTCATAGAACAGTACTGAAAAATATCTTTGCATATTTTAAAGTTCTCCGTTACTAAGTGATTTGTATTTCTATTCGCAAAGGAACTTATGTGACATTCCTACCTCAGAGGTGACGCTCATGTCAAGACGGCAAGTAACAGTGATAAGCCCCCTTGCCGGTGTACCTTAATTGGGAAAGCATTTGGCTCCGGAGCAGAAGGATACGGATTCGAGGACCGGCAGAGGTAGGGGAAGGGGTCATACTAGCTTGTCATTCACAACAATTAACTTCAGTGAACTCTATCAACAGCGAGGGGGACTTCAGAAAAACTTGTAAAAATATGATGCCACTGAAACGTGTTTACGAGTTGTAATTTGTCAGAAACTGGGTGAAATTATTAAAGTTTTGAGTCGAACGCTGCAAACTAAGAAATTTCAATTCTCTTACATTTGCTTCATTTAACACACCTAAAACATTCCATCATAATGTGAACTGCTATATATAAATGTGAAAAATTTGAATTCTTTTTCATGACAAAATTGTGTTGCGCTTGCATTGCTGAATGTGTTTCGAATGTAGGTTTTGAAAAAGCGCCAAAATTCAGTCTCGCATTCGCTTTTTAGGTTTAAGGGAAATTGTGACAGATGTTACAGAAATTAACTTTTTCTTTTTTGTTGTTTAATTTTGCTGATGTACAGAAGCAGTTTTGTAAGGAATGAATTAGATTACGAGCATAAATCCAGTTGTTAGCACGCCTTTTGTAAAAAGATCGTGCTTATGTTATCGGTTTGCCCGTCCGTATCATATCTCTGCAACTATTGATCCGATTTGAAAAGTTCTTTTTGCATTTGGAAGCTTGAAATGTGCGAATGATGATCTTTCATTTCGTTTTTTTTTTTTTTTTTCCTGTGTCGAATAAGCTCCTGATGGGAAATGTTTTGTATAAAATTTCTAATTTTTGGTAAAGAATGGTTTGGCCACCAGGGGCGTAAGTGTCTATTTCTGATTCTGATGCATTTGCAGAAAAATCAAAGCTTCTGGAACTCGATTGAAAACATTCTTCCGTGGACAGATACCACTCACCTCGGAAAACCTTTTGAGAATAATTTCTTCTTAAAATAATGCATAGTTTTTGTTGGATGTTAGCGTCCTTTACTCGTTTCTTTTATTTTTCATCGGACACCTACTGCAAGTGCTTACGTTTGCGTTGATGCCAAGCAGCCAGCAAGCGGTGTGTTGCAAAGAATTATGGGATCACGACCCTGGACAATTGTTGAGAAGGATAGAGGATTTGTTGGCGTCCCTTCGCTGTGTGTGTGTGAATATGCTGTATTTGTTGTTCTTACAAAAACTGCTCTAAAAGAGTACATGCTGTATGATCCTAAAAGGATTCTCGCCGGAATAAGCTGTGTGTTGTATGAACTCCTAAAAGGAATATTAATCATGGTAAGACTGTTTAAAACAGACTAAATAGAAAGCAAAGTTCGTTGTTAATAATAACTCATTCGTTCTATGTTTATTATATATCCGTGAACCATCATTAGCGTTTTAGTTGTGTGTTTAGTCAAGAATAAATAACGAAAAACTTAAATCAGGAGTCTGTCGATTATGAACATAGTTACCGTTGCAAATCATTTCTTAGTTTTTAACTTACGCCATCAGTTTTTTCAGCAGATGTGTAGATATATATCTTATTTTTGTTGATATCTCTGATTCTAAGAGTCTAATGTGAAAAATATTTTCTTTGTTGGAGAGTGTTTCCGCTGCGAAATGTTTCTCATATAATTTCAAATTTTTCTTAACGCACAAGTCTGCCACTAGAGGCCATGAGATCACGCTTACAGTAATATTTGCGGGATTAAGAACCCGATTGAAAAACTTCTTTTTCGATCAGATGCTACTAACTATGCAAACCCTGTGCGTGTATTTTCTTCCTACAATAATCCACAAATTCGCCGCTAGGTGGCGCAAATGCTTAATCTGTTTTTCTCAATATCTCTGCTTCTACATGTGCTATTTAAAAAGTTCTTTCAAGACAGGATGCCATTTACCTTGTAGAACACTTTAGGCTAGTATATAAGGAGTTTTATGGTTCACAATTCAGTCGGTAGGTGATGTGTACTTCAGTTTGCAGCTGTGTCTTCGATTCTAAAATCCCTATTGAGAAATTTTTTCTTTGCTGTATGCCATTCGCTACAATAGAGACGCGGAGCATTATCCTCTTTAAGTAATGAACAGATTTCCCGCTGGGGGCGTGAAGGTCGAAAACGTTTTCGCGCTATCTGTGCTTCCGGGAGATGTATTTCAAAAGATCTTTTTCCCTAGCATAGCTTTTCCAGGAAGAATATTTTTCGACTGTTTTCAACTTTTCCATTACTCAAAATTCTTCCGCTAGAAAGCCTAGAGTTATATAATGTGTCCTTCTGTATTTCTTCTAACTGTTCGATTTGAAAATATCTTTTTCCGTGTGCTATGTGAAACTTTTCGTGCGCCATTTGTTAATATTTTGTGACGTATATTCTAAATTAACTTTCCTTTTTAGTTCCTTTCCCTATGTAAATCTTGAGTTTATTCTCAGGTATACTTCACTCTTAACGTGATATTATTTCTCTCAAACGAATACTGTTGGCAACATAATTGAGGTTGAATGAACGTGACGTATGCCTGATATAAGATAAGAACGAGAGATAAAAACGACGACTAAACTGTTGCTTGGCGAGCGTTGTTAAAGAGAGCGTTGCTTGGAGAAGTGTTGCAAGTTGAGCGTTGTGTTGTAGAGCGTTGTGTTAAGAGCTGTGTGGTGTGTGGAGTACTATGTGATGTTATGATTTGTTATGGAAGTGCTACATCCTGAATAAAGCATCTTTTCCGTGAGTTTGACTTCTTTTTTGTTTACATGTTTCGTCTGGCCGTTAAGGTTTAATTTAGGAACTATTTCATCTTATGGTTATGTTTTTAAAATAACGTAGAAGTACGAAAAGTCTTCTACGTCATAATTCGTAACATGCTTTTTAGACGTTGGTGGAAGTAAGTAGCTGTTTCCATTTCTGGATGTTTTATCGATTATAGAAACCGTTTTATTGTTTTTCCAAACTTGGTTCCATTGAAATTCAATAGCCTTGATAAATTTAATTCGCGCCAGAACGGATTCAAAAAATAGAACCGAAAATTCGGTGTCATCTTTCTTGTTTTTAAACTGCAAACGGTGTTTTGTATTTTATTGCATGATAGTGTTATTTTCGCAACGCAAACAGATTTAGTCCAATTTTTATATAATTTTAATGATGCTAATTTATGCTGAAATGGAGTTTCATGTATAACTATTACGTTGTTGCAGATGAAATGTCGCAATATTGATGGAAACTTCAAGCACCCAAAATACGGTACAAAATAAACTTTATTAATCAAAATATTCACTCCCAGAAGCAACGCACTTTTACCATACGAACTTATGCATGCCGTCGGGAAAAAACGTCCAGCTTCGGGATGCGACAAACTCATAAATGCGGATTCAACTGATGTTTGTTTGGGGAAAGATTTACCCCGTAGAAAGGTGTCCAGGTGTTTGAAGAAGTAATAGTCCGTAGGGAGATTGTGACATACTACAGAGGTGACGCACATGTCAAGAGGGCAAGTGGCAGTGATAAGCCCTAGCCGGAGTAGCTTAATTGGGAAAGCATTCGGCTCTGGAGAAGAAGAATGTGACTTCGAGTCTCACCACCGGCAAATTTGGGTTTCACATTGGCGCCCGAATGCAAAAATGGATATATTAGCCGGTGGGTTCTTCGAAAAATGTGTGACGTTCCTCCCACACATCGTCTGGAATTAATGAGAATTCCTTCTTCGCTTCGAAAAATGTGCGATGCTTCTTCCACACATCATCTGGAATTGGTGACCGTTCCTTCTTCTATAGAGAGTTACTTCAAGCATGGTTTGCGGCGGACCCGAAACCTGCGATTTCGTGGCCCCACCTTTCTCAAGGAGGGGGAGAGAGGGATATATGTGACGCTCTACAGAGGTCACGTACATGTCAAGATGGCAAGTGGCAGTGATAAGCCCTTGCCTTCGTAGCTTAATTGGGAATGCATTCGGCTCCGGAACAGAAGGATGTGGGCTCGAGCACCTCCACCGACAAATTTGGGTTTCACAGGATAGATCAGAGGAATAAAGTGGATGAGGTAATATTTCGTACTTCAACTGGTGCAGCTTCTGGATCGTCTGGCGTGCAGCATGGGGTCTTGCGTTGCCATGGAGACGTATGGGCTCATGGCTATTGACTAATGCAGGCTTTTTGGTGGACAGTTTTTCATGCATAATGTACAGTTCTTGACAGTACCTCACCGCAATGATGGTTCGTAGGGGACAGATCAGGTGAAGGATGTGGATGAAGTAAAGAACCTCAACTGGTGCAGCTTCTGGATCGCCTGGTGTGAAACGTTGGGTCTCGCGTTATCATGGAGAAGTATAAGCCCATGGCGATTCACTAACGCGGGCTGTTTGGTGGGCAGTTTTCCCTGAATAATTTCAAGTTCTTGACAGCACCTGTCCGCCGTGATGGTTTGTAAGGAACAGATCAGGTGAATAAGGTGGATGAAGTAAGTAACCTCAACTGGTGCAGCTTCTGTATCGTCTGGTGTACAACGTAGGGTCTCGCGTCATCATGGAGAAGTATGGGCCCATGGCGATTGACTAATGCGAGCTGTTTGGGGGACAATTTCCCATGCATAATTTCAAGTTCCCGGCAATATCTGCCCACCGTGAGGGTTTGGAGGGGGACAGATCAGGTGAATAAGGTGGATGAAGTAATAAACCTCAGCTGGGGCAGTTTCTGGATCGTCTGGTGTGCAACGTTGGGTCTCGCGTTATCACGAAGAAGTATAAGCCCATGGCGATTCACTAATGCCGGCTGATTGGTGAAAAGTTTTCCGTGAATAATTTCAAGTTTTTTACAATACCTGTCCGTCGTGATGGTTTGTAATGGTCAGATCAGGTGAATAAGGTGGATGGCGTAAGGTGTCTCAACTTCAATTTTTTGACAATACCTGTCCTGCGTCTAGATCGTCAGGTGTGCAACGTTGGGTCTCGCGTCATCATGGAGAAGTATGGGCTCATGGCGACTGACTAATGCGAGCTGTTTGGGGGAGAGTTTTCCATGCATGCATAATGTCAAGTTCCCGGCAATATCTGCCCCCCGTGATGGATTGGAGGGGACAGATCAGATGAATAAGGAGGACGAAGTAAGGAATCTCAACTGGTGCAGCTTTTGGATCGTCTGGTTTGCAACGTCCTATTATTCACCTCATCCGACCCGTACAAACCATTACGGCGGACAGGTATTGTCAAAAACCTGTCCATCGTGATGGTTTAACAAGGTCGTAAGAAGGAAGAATGGATCACACCAGCTGCAGACCACCAAACACTGACCATCATCTTCTTGAGACGGAGTACCGGCCTCGGTGTGTGTTTTGAGGCTTCACCTTGTTCGAGCCATTAAACCGAATGTTGGCGATTGCCCTATAGCAGCCATTTCTCATCACACGTGACAAGGCGCTTCAAAATGTTGTTCGTTTGGTTGCAAATAAGCAGAGAAGACATCAAATCGTCATGTTTTGTGCTGTTCTGTCAACTCATGTGAGACCAATTTATCCATCTTCTGCACTCACTTTGCCTATGGCCGTTAAATGTCGGGAAATGGACCAAGTGTGCAGAAAGCTATGGATATACCGACATAGACACAGACTGTGAATTGCAGACCGATTGAGGCAGGTTTCGCTCTCTCCAGCCAGTGCAACGACTGCCACTCACCGCAGCACAGGTCGCGTAAGGTTTCAGTGGTGCGATATCCTACGAGTGGCGGGAAGAATGGAACCATGTGGTATTCAGCGACGAGTCTTACTTCTGTCTCAGCGCCGACGATCGCCGATTGAGGGTCTGAAGACAACGTGGTTAGCGGGCTGATCTTGCAGAGTGTCATGTGACTTCTCAGTTTGATGTCATGGTTTGGGCGTTCACCGGACTACGTTCAGTGGTTACAGTAACAGTACGTAGATGAAGTACTGAAGCCCATTATCTCCGTGGTACCCAGTTTCAACAAGATAATGCCCACCTGCACACTGCCAACATCATCAGACACTGTCCACAAGGTGTCTAGGTGCTGCTCTAGCATCCCCAGACTTATCCCCAAAAGATAATGTGTGTGACGTCATTAGCAGACGGCTTAGCTCTTCTGCACGACTCCCTCGCAGTGTCGATGAATCGTGTACGTAGGTCAACGATGCATGGTAAGCGATTCCTTAGGACACCATCCGGAGATTTTCCCACTTGATGCCTCGCCGTGTTACCTAATCTATAGCTGAGCATGGCAGTCATACGATCTACTGATCAGTGTATATTATTCTGTCTCCTCACCAATAGCCTTCATGTAAACCCTCAGAAATTAAATTACTTCTTTTCCATTTACTTGTCGACATGTATGGTAAGTTTTGTCTCATTTTGTTCTTACCTTCATGTTGTGGCATTTTCTTTGTCGAGCAGTGTGCCTTGAAAAGACTTAATTATATAAGTGGGTTAAGGGCTCTTCGTTGTTACTTGCCGTCTTGGCATGTGCGTCATTTCTGAAGTACGTCACAGAATTTCTAAATAAATAACAAAATATGGATACATCATTTGTCCATTGAGCACGAGTCTTTATTATGCGTCAAGAAAATATCTGCACGATGTTTGGTGCAGGAGGAATGAAAAAAATATTTGGTACCATCTATTGCTTCTAGAAAAAGAAAAATAATCAGAAATTTCCCTTTGTTTCACTTTTCAAAAAACCTACTTCACAGTCATTTTCAAAAGTATAAGACCATCTGTTGGTATTAGGAGATTTCTGCCGATTGTCTCAGCTACTGTTCTGTATTACTCAACTTCCTGTCGGAGTTGCACCATCCTGCAGCAGCAGCTGTTGATAAAGTTGGGTGAAGCGTGCGAGCGTCAGTTTGCTTCTGGTTTTCATGCTGAGAGGTTTTGTACGTATTTTCTATATAGCGAAAAATGGGCAAAAAAACGTTATTAAGTGTTACTCAGAGGGCACAAAGAGTGACTTCATATCATGAAGGATACTCCAAACGTGACATAACTAGAAAGGTGAACGTGAACAAGACTGCTATTCATAATGCGATCATGAAATATCGAGATACAGGTGAATTTAGCGATCGAAAGAGAAGTGGACGTCCAAGGAAAACAAATCCACGTGATGACAATACCGTAAGACGAATAGTTATGCGTTCTCTGAGGAGTTCGTGCAAGAAAATCAAGGCCTTTGTACATTCCAAAGGGTCTGGTATTAGTATCAGCACTATTTCCCGATGTCCTGTAGCAAATATTTTGGATTACAGTCATATAAACCTGCACATAAACCTAGACCAACCTCTGTCATAAAAAAGAAGAGACTCCAGTTTGCGAAGCGTCATCAATCGGGAACTGATGGAAATTGGAGCCAAATTCTTTTTTCCGATGAATCAACTGTGAGGCAATTTGAATCACATGAAGCACATGTTTGACGACCTAAAGGCAAAAGGTTTGATGAAAAATACATCATCAGCACCGTGAGACACCCGCCTAGTCAGTTGATATGGGGTGCTATGTCTGCATCCGGTACTGCTTCATTATCCTTTTTGCCGACAGGCACAACTATGACTTGTCCTTTTTATGTGGAAATGTTACATGAGAAGCTGTTAACTCATATGCAAGTCCACAGATGCACAATCTTTATTCATAATGGTGGTCCATGTCACAGATCAAAGACAGCAAAGGACTACCTGCAGAGGAAAACCAATTCTGTGCTTGACTGGACCGGTAATAGTCCCTTAACCCCATTGAAAATTAATGGGCCATTTTAAAAGACAAGGTAGAAGAAAAACAGCCATCAAATTCCCAAGCTTTGATTGACGCGATAAAGTACGTGTGGTGCAAAAGGCATTTCAAGTGACTACTGCAAATCCCTCATTGAGAGTATGCCACATCGTATTCTGTCCGTTATAAAAAAACAATGGTGGCCACACAAAGTACTGATTTGAGTCTTTTTGTGTTCTAAAGAATGTAAATATTCATCTGTGGTGTAGTTTTTAGCACGTCTTTTATAAAAAAAAGATCGTGCTTATGTTACCAGTTTTTCCGTCCGTCTGTACCCAAGATATCTCTGCAACTATTAGTCCGATTTGAAAAATTCTTTTTGCATTGGGAAGCTTGAAATATGCGAATGATAATCCTTTATTTCGTTTTTTTTTTTACGATGTACAATTTTGCCGCTAGAGGGCGTAAAACAGATGATGTCGAATTCAAAAATACGTTTTATTCCACATATTTGCTCCTAAACATGCGATTGAAAAAAATATTTCATCTTTCGATTCCATTTACGTCGAAGAGTATTTTAGATATAGTTACTTTTTCAAATTACGCATAGATTTTCCGCTAGGGGGCGTAAAAGTAAATTACATTTTCCCCGATAACTCTTCTTCTAAAACTCCGATTTGAAAAAAACTTTTCTTCAGAGGATACACCTCCTGACGGAAAATCTTTTGCATATAATTTCTAATTTTTGTAAAAAAATGGTTTGGCCACCACGGGGCGTAAATCTTAATTTCCGCTTCTGATGTATTTGCAGCAAAATCTGAACTTCTAAAATCTTGATTGAAAAAAAAACCGTTTGTAGACCGATACTACTCATGTCGACAAACATTTTAGAAACATTTTCTTCTTAAAATAATGCATGGTTTCTACTCCAGAGAGCGTAGATGTATATCTTATTTTTGTCAATATCTCTACTTCTAGGAGTCCAATTTGAAAAATTCCTTCTTTGTTGCATAGTGTTTCCAGTGTGATATGTTTCTCATATAATTTCAAAATTTTCAAGTAATTCATAAATTTCACGCAAGGTGGCGTTAGGGTAAATTGCCCCCCCTCCCTATATCTCTGCTTCTAACTCTCCGATTTTAAAAATTCTTTCTGCACCGGATACAGTTCCTGATGGGAAATTCTTTGCACATATTTCTAATTTTTGTAAAAAATTGTTTGACCACCAGGTGGCGTAAGTCTTAATTTCCGCTTCTGATGCATTTGCAGCAAAATATGAGCTTCTAAAATCTCGATTGAAAAAAAAGTCGTTTGTTGACCGATACTACTCATGTCCACAAACCTTTTAGGAACATTTTCTTCTTGAAATAATGCATGGTTTCTACGCCAGGGGGCGTAGATGTATATCTTATTTTTGTCAATATCTCTACTTCTAAGATTCCGATTTGAAAAATTCCTTCTTTGTTGGATAGTGTTTCCGATGCGAAATGTTTTTTCTATAAATTCAAAATTTTCAAGTAAATCATAGACTTGTCGCTAGGGGGAACAAAGGTAAATTGCGTTTTCTTCGTTATTTCTGCTTCTAAAACTCCGATTTTAAAAAATCTTCCTGTATCAAATACAAGACCTGATGGAAAATATTTTCCACATAATTTCTAATGTTTGATAAAGAATGGTTTGGCCACCAGGGGGCATAAGTGTTCATTTCTGCTTCTGATGTATTTGTAGCAAAAGCTGGGCTTCTGAAAACTCGACTAAATTTTTTTTCTTGGACCGATACCGCTCATATGGAAAAACCTTTTGACAATACTTTCTTCCTAAAATAATGCATGGTTTTCCCACCAGGAAACGTAAAGTCACATTTTAATTTTGCCGACATCTCTGTTTCTAAGAGTCCGATTTGAAAAATTATTTCTGTGTTGGAGAGCTTTTCCGGTGCGAAATGTTTCTCATATAAATTCATGTTTTTCTTGACGCAAAAGTCTGCAACCAGAGGGCGTAAGCTCACGATCCCGTTTACAACAATATTTGAGGGATTAAAAACCCGGCTGAAAAACTTCTTTATTTCGTCAGATACGATTGCTTTCCATACCGGTTCCATTGACTTTGAATAGCTTTGATAAATTTAATGTGCGTCAGAACGGATTCAAAAGATGTGCTTATTACACCCGAAAATTCGGTGTCATCTTTCTTGTTTCAAATAGCTCTGACTAGTAATTAGCTCTTTCTTTGGAAATCTTAATTTTCAATAAATTGACAGGTGGTCTTAAACTTTTGCAAATGACTGTACATATTTTCTCACACCTTTAAAATGGAAATCGACTGGACGTGTGCGCACACACTACACTGTTAAAAATTTTGTGGTTGGTACCACCAAAAAGTGATGCTACACCAGCTTTGGGGCAAAAGTAAACCATTGTGTGATGCACGAAACGTGCATAAACATGGTGCAATGGGTGCAGCTTCGCACCATCCAATTTGGATACCATAGCATAGTGCATAATTGCAACATGTTTTCGCGTATTTCCTTCATCACACAATTGCCCTAACCTACTACAAAATGTTTAGCAGTGCGGTAAATTCTATTTAAGATGATATTTTAAGGTTTTCGACAAACCGAAGCTGATAATTTCCCTAAATTAATGTGGAGTGGCACTTAATGGCCTCTTAGAATGTTTTTTTTTTTGGAAGGGGGTGGGGCTTAACGACCACCATGAGATACTCTTGAGGAAGTCATCCGTCCATAATTTGGGGCCGCTGATTCCGGGACGGATCCACGGGACACGCACAGCGCCCATGTTTGATACGGGACTCGATCTTGTGCCTGTCTCGAGCGACAAACCAGAGCCTCTGACCGTTCGGCCGCCGGGGAGGCTTCTTGCGGTATTGTGGAAGGCAAAGAGTCGAGAGGCGCGATTTCGTAAAGGGTGGGTGGCATTGGTGTTGATGTTGAGGGTTTAACGACCACCGTGGGCAACTCAATGGGCTATATATATAGGCAGTCGCCTGACCTTAATTTAGGAACACCGGTTCCAGGGAAAGGAGAGAGCCAGGTCACGGTGGTCGTTAAACCTCCAATCAAAAAAAAAAAAAAAAAAATAAGAGAGCCAGGCCGTAAGACAACCACAACATCCATGCCTCACGGGATTCGAACCCAGACCCATTCGCCAGCGCTTAGACCACATAAAGGGTGAGAAATATTCCTGCAAAACTTTCTCTTGAATATGCTCTGGAAAACTTTCAGTAGGGATCAGCATTCTTGAAGGGCCTTCGAAAAAAAAAATAATAATAATGCGCGTGCTAAGGAAACTAGAGGTTGCAATATATTTTGAAAAAGAATCATATGTACAGCTTTGGCATTTTTATTCTGTCTAAAGAACAAAATACACCTCTAGTATGGGCGTTATACGAATAAGCAAGAGTAAACTTGTTTAGATGAATAGGAACTATACATTAAAACAAACTAAAGAAAATTGATAGAACCTCTGCTAGTGGCGCATTCACTGGCCCGCCCCCTCAGTCTTTCGTCCATTGTTATTGGCTGCTTATTTTTAAATATCTTTTTAAATATATTTTTTATGAATAATTAGAAATGGGCTTTAATAGTGTGGAGATATTTTAATCCCTTCCCAATATTTTGGGAGATATTTTCTCCATGGCATTCTTATTTGCATCTTCTGTACTTTGGGCCAACCTCATAAAGAAATGCTGGGTGCGCAGTTGACTTCTACAATGTAAAAGCAGCATGTGATGGTGGAGCACTTCAATAACTTTGAAGTATTGTCGTGAATTTTTAGGGGATCAGAAAATATGCTCATTTAAAGCATATAACTCTGAAGCATCGATAATTCACTGTCTCGTGGTAAAAATTAGTATTCTATGCACTCGATTTTTGCGAAGCTATCCTCTACACTTCTTGGAAAAACTCGCCGTTGCACTACAAACATACTTAGGAAGTACGCGATATCTTCTTACTTGGCAATAGAGAACGTCGTCTGCGTGTCTCAGCTAATGTATGTCATAAAGAACTAAGATACATAGCGATCGACTTTTTGCTCTAAAACAGTGAGCCAAGTCTGTGGGGAGAAGAAGTCGGACGGATTGGGCTTATGGGTCAGAGGATAAGCATCTCTGAAACAAAGCCGAAAATAAAAGCGAAAGTCGGGCGGGCTACAATTAGGGGGCCAAGAATTTGACGCCACCGAAGCCTACATTTCACTATTTTCTCCTCTTTGATTTGGAAAACGTCCTCATTTCAATACGGAAGTTATTACTAAGGGATTGCTCCAAGAAGAAGAAATTGATTTCATTGGGAAGCAAGGACTGCGACGGGAAAAACCTTTCTAGCTCATGCCGATTATTATCTGACAAACTAGATCTGGTTTGTTGTGTGTATGCTGCTTCCTAGTAGAGACGCCACGTGTTAAAGCTCCTTGGCTTTGATGCAGCCAGCATGCATGGGCATATTTCACACCTTGAGTCAATGAGGCCAGTGTTGCAAACTGCAATGACAAGTCCTTGCAACCCATTTACAATCTCTCACAATTTCTCTCGCATCCGCGTTGCTCTTTTTCTTGCTTACTTTGTTTTGTGGGTCACGACTTTCTTGTCCTGTCTTTTGCAGATGCGTTATCTATATTTAGAATGTCACCAATTTCGTCATCGTTATGTGATTGCCACTGGGCAATGATGACCTTGTTGACATTAGAAATGGACTAAGGTTAATATTAATGTAAATACACTTTTTTTAATTTGCTTTTTGGAGGTCTCCTCCATGAAATGTTCAGTAATGCAGTCAAAATATTTCGGCGGAGAAATTTGTGAAGAATACAGGTTATTAATTACTTTTTGTGTTCCGTTTGGAGTTACGCATTTTCACATTTTAAATGCTCTGTTTTTGTGGATAGCTGCTGCCACAAAAAGTTCCAGAGTGTTTCAAAAAACTACCACAACAACTGTCCCTTTTCGAATTATTATTCATGCTAATACGAAAGTTCCTGTGTTTTAAGATATCGTAAAACACTTGTGTTTTAAGTTTTCGACGATGCCTATATTTTAAACTGTTATTACGTCATCCAGATTGTAAACTACAATGATGATGTTTAGAGCTTGAGTTGTCACTTATGCTCTAAATTCTCATAACGACATTTACACTGTAAGAAACAAGTGGAGTAAATTAGCTGAAAATTCCTGAAAATGATGTGCAGCAGTGTTGTCGGTAGGTCTCCAATTTTTTAACGAAATAAACGGCAACATTCAGTATTTTGATAGATTTTCCGTTGGCACTAATTTCATTTTTTACAGAAATTTCAGTTTTGAAATTTTCCGTTGTTATACAAAAACTACCCCAGTTTCCAAAATCCTGAACTTTTTCAGTCTCAAAACAGGAACAACTCTTCTTCCTAACAATCTCTTTACATAACGTAGCCAGCTGTCGTGCGAATGCACGTGGCGCACTGTAGGAATTACTGCATCGAGAAAGGAATTTTCCCTCGCCGACGTTCTAGCCCGCGAGTAATAAGCACTGCTGACTGAGCTACCACGACATATCCATCTGATTGAATTTAAGGTAGAAACACAGGGCACGGAAGTCGCTCGACGACGAACTGTTTTTCGCAATGAATGTGGGTTAATTGGCAATTTTATTTTCTGTAGGAAATTATTATTTTGCTGAAAAGGTTTATTATGATTTATTTTTTCTTTGGGAGGACATATCACAAATTGTATGATGATTGTTAAAAGCACTCGAGATTTTTTGAACTGGCAATGACTTTCAATTGTGTTTAAGAACATGACATATCACAACATATCACGAATTACATTTACAAATTACAGTTTTTTCATCATTTTTCGAGGAACTAAATTTTTTTGAACTGACAATGACTTTCAATTATGTTTAAGAAAATGCGAAATGCGCTAGTTAATAGCATTATTTCACAAAATCCGTAAATATGAAATTTGCTCTTGACAGCTATAGTAGCGTTCTTGTTAAGGGGTCCATAGACTGATATAAAGGCCGCCCTAGTGGCGTAGTTGTTTAATCACTGGCCGCAGACCATTCATCCAAGATGGGTCCAGGTTCGAATCCCGGTGAGGCCTGGATTTTGTGTTTGTCTTACGCTACTGGCTGTCTTCCTTTCTAGGAACCAGTGACCGTAAATTAGAGACAGGCGATTGCTTACAGCCCCTCGAGGTGCTGACGGTGGTCGTTAAAAGTCCAAATTGATACAGAGACGTCATGAAATCGTCTGTACGCAATATACAATAGCAGGTCCACCAACTGGTGAGTGGGGGATATCCGTGGCCACAATGAACTTAATATCTCATGCGATATGCTATACACAATATCTGGTCTCGCTATGGAACCTCAAAACCAGGTCTACCAACAGACGATTGAAATTTAATAGTTAATCAAATTTCAAGTATCTTAAGTATTCCCTCTCTCGAACCTTTTTTCTTACCAGAAAGTTTCCTTCACATAGAAACGGAAAAAGTGAAAACAGAATTTTTCCGTTAATATACGGGAAAATTCCACAAAACCTACGTTGCTCTGTGAATATATTTGCAGCCCAGCGAGAGTCATCACATTTTGTTTTGTTGGTTTGATTCACAGAATCACACACTTGAAACTGCTGAATCCAGATTTTTCTTTGTAATAGTAACAACAAGTAGTTCTGCTTTATAGAGCACCAGCTAGATTTTACAGCTTTATCTTTATTTTTTCATTCTTACCTTACCTACGTGAAACACCTCCTTGAAAACACCACAGCAATAAGCTCCAACGCCCGGGAAAGAAATAAGACTGTTTAAAGAGTACAACCCTCAAACTAAGTATAAATATATGCTGATAATTTAAAAAAATATATATTGGGATAAATTTTGGGTTGCTCCACTCGGCGTTAAATTTGATAAGTTTTATGAACAGTAGTTTGATCAGTTTTATGAAATAGTGCTTCTGGAGGGGGCCCAAACCCTGTGGGTACCCCTCCCCGTGGCTGCGCCCCTTTGCTGTATGCAAATGACACGCGCGCAATGTAGAAGAACGTGTGTTGTTACATGTGATACCCCTGGAAGGTTGCAACCCGCCGTACTCTCGTGTTCTGCAGATTCCTGCCTTACTCAATACGCTGGCGACGAATACAGTGC
Organism: Macrothele yani; assembly: GCA_039090855.1. Lineage (NCBI taxonomy): Eukaryota > Metazoa > Arthropoda > Arachnida > Araneae > Macrothelidae > Macrothele > Macrothele yani. The sequence goes on from CM076996.1 coordinate 13,446,864, forward strand.
TTTCGACAGCATAAAAAATACTCAGTTGGGCAAAAAAAAAAAAAAAAAAAAAAAAAGATTCATGGTCTAAATAGGAAGTAAAAATATCCTGTGACGGCTTGCCCTCTACGCACCACAGTGGCTTGTGCGACCGAGAAAATATGCCTGTTTTCTGTCTCAAACATTGATAACCTTGAAGATATACACAGTTCCCCTGTTTCTATCCTCCTCTCAGGGATGATCTTGTAGGATCAAAGAGTGGGTATATTGTAAGAAAGCCCCCAGTCCTCTCTCGAAGGCAAACAAGAATTTTTCCAAAATCTGCTTTTAGCGTGGGCCACTAACTTGGGGAATTGAAAAATAATGTTCTGCATGCTTAACCTCTCATAAACTACTGTTTGTGAAAATTGCAACACCATGAAGGAATGATGGTAATCACGTGAAACTTACAGAATATGCAGAGCAGGGTAGGACATGCAAATGATTAGAAGTGCAGAGTCATTGCGCATGTCTGGTCCCGGCAGCGCCCTCTGGACAGTCAAGTGAGGGGTATAAACAGAAGGCTGTTTAGGATACACACCAGTAGTGCATCGCGGACAGCGAGTTGTAAAAGAGTCTCCAGGATTCAATAATGTCTCGGCGACGACGAAAGACGCAATATCAGCATACGACAGAGTTTAAACGGGAACGAATAAATGGGGTGGATTTTCGTACTGCAACATTGAGGCTTGGACAGGACATAACGCCCCTACAGTGATGCGCATGTGGCGGCAGTGGACCGAGGAGAACCAGGTGCATTGAAAATCCGGCAGTGGACCGAGAAATGTGACGACACGGCGGGATGACCGACATCCCGTCCGCATGGCAGTGACGAAAGGTTTTGCATCTTCGCAAGTGTTAGCACAACAGTGAAGCACAGCAACAGGTGTGGCATTTTCTGCCTCCACAGTTCGACGTCGTCTGCTGCACAGAGGACTGGTTACACGCATTTCTTTGACCCTGAACCATGGACGCCTCAGGCTAGAATGAGCTTTTCAATACAAACAATGGCGTGCTGATTGCAAACGTGTCGTGCATTCGGACGAGTCCCGATTCAACTTAGACTACAATGATGCCCGCATACGCATTAGACGGTATTGTGGTGAGTGCCTTCTTCCAGCATGCATTCTTGAGCGTCATACGGGCCGAACTCCAAGTGTGGTGGTGTGGGGTGCCATTGGGTAGCATTCGCAATCTCGGCTGCTACGACTTGAAGGTAATCTCAACAGCGACCGCTACACCAGGAAAGTTTCCAGGCAGAAGTCATACCCTTCCTTCAGAGCACTCCTGACGCTATATTCGAGCAGGAAAATTCCCGACCACGTGTTGCCAGGAATACCGCTTCTTCCCTGGTTTACACGTTCGCCAGACATGTTGGCTATTGAACACGTCTGGGATATGGTCCCTCGGCAACTGGCCCATCGAAGTCCTCCAGCGGTAAGTACCAATGATCTGTGGACTCGCATAGATACCGCCTGGCAAGCAATTATCCAAGACACCATACAACGCCTTTTCGATTCAATGCAACGCCGTCTTAGAAGCTCTTATTGCAGCTCGCGGAGGCTTCACAAGATACTGATTTTTGCAGGTAAAACTGTTGTATTGTTCTGAAAATTAAATCACTTATTTACAGTCATATCACTAATATGTGGTATAAATTTCATTCGGATCGAATGGTTTCTTCTTGGTGCTGCGATTTTCACAAACAGTAGTGTATTTCCAGTGCTTTACTTCATTATTCAATAAATGACCCCACGTACTGAAAGATCAGATTTTATTCCTTTCAGTGAGTGGTGAATCGTCACGATCGATTCGACAGAGAAAAAACTGGGTGCCATCAAACGAGCCTTAAACGGCCAATCGCACCCTCCTATGGCAATCGCACCCTCCTCAATGGCCAATTGCACGCTCCTCAATGAAACGGCCAATCACAGCCTCAATGAGGAAATACCTGAACTGCCATATGAGTGGTCGTTCAGATATTTTTTCATTGGTTTTGTACATGTCTCCTGGAGTATTTCAACCATGGAAAATTCTATGGAAAAGTGAGAACCGTCCAGTGTTGCCGTTCTACTGATTTTGACTGCTGTCAACTGATACATTTTTCTAATCTACTAATATATCTCTGATTTAAGACAACCTACACACTCAGGGACATGCTGTCTAAGAATGTCTGCACTCTTTCAGTACTCACCATCTACTGATCCAATGGACAAGACTCACATCAAAATTGATCTGAAGAGAAAAAGCTGACCAAGACTAAAATTATTCAACCCCTGCTATTTATTATATTTTAAATTGCTACTTGTTGTTATGAAATATTTTTTATTGTAGATAGTTAATTAATCTGTCATACAAAGATCTTCCCTAGCTTTGTTAAAACGCAGAATATCAGGAAAACATCTATAGTATGATGTTTGTATTAATGATACTTTTTGAGTATGGCACTTATTTCACGTACTTTGGGAACATCTGGGCATATCGCTGAGTAAGAAGTGTAAGTATACACCGATGAACTTTTATATTATGACCACCTACCTAATAAGCTGTAGGACCAACTTTAGCCGGCAAAACAGCGGCCAGTCTGTGAAGCACCGATTCATTGAGGTGGCGATAGGTATCCTGGGATATCTGGTACCATAATGTCAACAACAGGTCCTCCAGTTCCCGTACATTTCGGGGTGGTGGTGATTTAGCGCGAACCCGCTTTTCCAAGTGGAACCACAAATGTTCGATTGGTTCATGTCAGGTGAATTTGGAGGCCAGGGCATTAACAGAAAGTCATCAGCATGCTCCTCGAACCACTCCTTGACGATTCTGGTAATGTGGCACGGCGCATTATTCTGTTGGTAATGGCCATCACCAGCAGGGAACACGGTTGCCATGACTGAGTGAACTTTGTCAGCAGCGATGTTCAGATATCTTACAGCTGTCAGAGATTGTGCTATTGGGATAATGGGGCCTAAAGTCTCCCAAGTAAACATCGCCCACAGCATAACATCGCCGCCGCCAGCCTGTTTCCGCCCAGCAGTGCATCCAGGTGCCATAGCCTCCGTTGGTAATCAGCGTATCCGCGCTCGGCCGTCTACGTGATGCACCAGGAATTTTGATTCGTCAGACCAGGTATAACGTAATTTCTTTTCGTATAGAGATCTTGTTGTTCTCACGTATGTTTAAACCACTAGGTAAAAATACGATACAATAGGTCGTAATTGAATTATTACGGCCAGACGAAACATAAAACAGAAGTAAACTTACGGGAATACTTTTTATTCCAGCACTTAGTCATAGAACATCTCACATGGCACTTTCACATTTTACTTAACAATCAAGGCCTATTATATCTACCACATATCCACACCAACAACTGCTATCTCGTCCTTTTATCTATCGTTCTTATCTCATACATTCATACGTCAGCCGCCCCGGTGGCGCAGTGGTCTAAGGCGCTGGCCTCTGATCATTCGTCCGTAAGGGGTCCGGGTTCGAATCCCGGTCAGGCATGGATGTTGTGTTTGTCTTACGGCGCTGGCTCTCTCCCTTCCTTGGAACCAGTGGCCCTAAATTAGGGATAGGCGACTGCTTATAGCCCATTGAGTTGCTCACGGTGGTCGTTAAACCTCCAAACAAAAAAAAAAAAAATTCATACGTCACGTTCACTCTGACCTCATTTGTGTTACCAACAGTATTCTCATGAGAGAGAAAATGTCACGTTAAGTTTGGAAGTATAACGGAGAGCAAACTAAAAATGAAAGTTAATTTAGAATATACGTCACACAGGCCACTTTCTTCCAATCATCGACGGTCCAATCTCGATGATCTTGGGCCCATTTCATGCATTGTTGGCGATGACGTGCAGTGAGCACGGAGACCTGGCTGGGTCTTCAAGTACGCAGGCCCATGCGCAGAACAGTGTGCAGTGACACAGGCCCATGTGGTGAACAGTGTGCAGTGACACAGGCCCATGTGGTGAACAGTGTGCAGTGACACAGGCCCATGTGGTGAACAGTGTGCTATGACACATTGCCCTGATCACAACTGTTGTAGTTGCGGGTGATTTTTCGCACTGTGGCCCTGTGGTCACTGTGAACAATGCGCGACAGTCTCCGCTCCGCTGTGGCATCAGTGAACTGCGGACGACACACGGCTGGAAGTCGGTTCGTCGTGTGGCCATCTGTGCACCACTTTCGATACGTACTCACTACAGCGGCACGCGAACAACCCACAAGCCGCGCCGTTTCCGAGATCGTAGTTCCGAGGCCCCGTGCCATCACAATTTGTCCTTTATCAAGCTGCGATAAATCGGCAGTTTTTCCCATTCTGACTCCGAACACTCTACTAACCGAAAGCAGGTCCTCGGGTTTATATATACACTGCTCTGTGAACTTCGCCGGCGCCCCCGTTCAGTCTGTAGGCACGGTCATTTCTCTAGGCTGGCGCTATTCATAATGTAAGGGTTCATCGATGTAAGTAGTTGCTGTGCATTGTTCCTGTCTTTGTGACAATGGGATTATCTCAAGGGCGCGTTAATGAGTGAAACACATGCTTAAGGGTGTGTGCAGGTAGCTCCACTTAGGTGAGTATTATCTGAGAAATCCGATTAAGGGGTCAGGTGAGCTTTTCTGGAGTTTTAAGAGAGAAGGATCAACTTTTGGAAGTGGAAGTGACACAGACGGGACCTTAGGTTTTGAGAGAGAGAGAGAGGTCGAGTCGTGAAAATTAGGTAGAAAGAGACGTTTTCGAAGAGTGTGGTGAGTTTTGGCGTCGGCATCAGCTGCGTTAGTGTACGGAAAAATGGCGTCCGTCTAGGGTCCATATAGCAGCGGATAAAGACCAAGTCAATGGAGCATTCCTTTAACGATCCCTTCGAGAAGTTCCAAGTCACATAGTTTTAGCGGAATGAACTGTCTGTTTTTGTTATTGTTACAAAGGTTCCGGAATCTACATGTTTTTCTTTCTCAAGCAATGTTTCTTTTGGAAACGAACCGACAAAATTATGTGACGGGTCTCGCGGGATCGTGGCTATGTTGAGTAAGAGCCAGAAAGGAGCGAGGGTCATTACAAGGCCTCGAAAATATTTATTGCTGGGAAGTCCAGAGTTTTTCCGGTACGCGACTGTACTGAAGTACATTCATTTTAAGATCACATGATTTTAGCTTAGACAGCTTTTCCTCTAGAAATCGCATCTTTATTAGATCAGCGAGATATCAGAGACGTGGATTTGAAATAATCATACGTTTGTTTTTCTGCATGTTTTCTGAAATTCTGTCGATGTCTTATCACAGTACTTTCAGAATCATATCATTTGACGCTAGTCTAGAGAACTTTCCTCGTACTTACCCCATAAAATTTTTGAAAGATTAATATTCTAATCCTCTTCCACTTTGTGTCAGAGATGCTCTCGTACCGAGATAGATGGAAAGAACCGTGCAGATGGGAGCTGTGCTTTTGTGAAGGGAAAAGAAATGACAAAACCGAAATTCACATTCAGACCCAGACGCAGTCACTCGGACCGCAGAATCGATACAGAGGATGTTCACACATTTTTAGAACAATTTTCCACCAATATAATTCATGTTTTAAATACAAGTAATTCTTTCTTAAATGTTCGATCTGATGGCCCTTTCTTTGGATGTGTCTACATCTAAATTTCCAAGATAACAGGGCATTTCTTAAAATTCGTATTTTATTCCACCCCTCTTCCACTGCTTCCCGTAGTCCAATCATTGTTTTAGGTCTGCGTTTAGAAATCGCTCTTTTTAGCAGTACAGCAGTCCATTGCTTTGAAGAAATGTGAGCAAAAGGTATAGACTTCATATCCGTCTCTTTTTTCATTTTTTCAAGAAACAGAGTGGTAGATTTGGATGTATCACTGGTAGCTTTATCCTGATGGAATTCAACTCTTTAAAGGCTCTATGGATAAACGAATGCTATTTCCTTTTTAAATATAGCAGTTAAAACATTATTTTGGTAATATGTAGAATTGATTTTAGCATACTTTTCTTAACTTTAATTTCCCGTTATACTAGAAACAAGTTACTGGAACTTTCTTTGGATTCTTGGAACCAAGTTTGTAATATTTTTCTGCTCTTTTGCGATAGTAAATCGACCTCTATAGTTACAGTCGTTTACGTAGATCTCCATCAATAGTCACAATACATTTCCATCTGTCTCCGGCTAAGTGATTTTCATAAAGAAGTCTACATCGTGTTCTGCGCTCAGCCATGTGCCTAAGCAAAAGGCGGTGAACATCATATCTTTTGTTTTTTTCAGATTCAAATCTTTGTTTACTACTTTGCTTGCAGTTGATACAGATATTTTTAACGACTTAGCGATTGCTCTTTTGGTGGGTGGATTTTCTTTTAAGACCAAACGCCGTACTTTTAAAATAGTCGTAAAACTATGTACCTTCTTTCGATATTCGTTTTGTGTTCTTTTTTCTCTTAAAAGTCATACTTGACGATTTTTCACTGTATTATTAATAATGTTGCTCATTTTACATTTAGAAATGCTAATTCCATGATTTTCGCAGCGTTTTTTAAGTTACAGAATACGAATATTTCTCTTCGTTAAGAACAATAACATAACCTTCTATCCACAGCTTGTTTTACTTACGCCATTTTCTTAGCAGACAATATTTAACTGCAGCAGACGTTTCTTTCGTATTCGTCTAACACGCTGTTGCCAGTTTCAATTCTTTGAACTTCTTTTATTTTCTGTAATTTCTAATCAAATACATTCTAAAAACGTGTGAGCTGCTAGTGACCTGCTTGAGTGCGTCGAAAAGGACGAAAACTTTTTAAAAGCTATCATAACTGGTGATGAATCGTGGGTTTATGGGTATGACCTCGAAACTAAGGCCCAGTCTTTACAGTGGAAGATCCCAAACTCTCCGAGACCCAAAAAGCACGACGGAGCCGCAGCAATGTCAAGACGATGCTGACTGCTTTTTTCAATCATGAGGGAATTGTGCATCATGAATACGCTCCATCATACTAGACAATCAACAAGGAGTACTACAGTCCAGTTTTGCGGCGTTTTAGAGACGCAGTTCGTCAGAAGGACAGACAGAGCAAGACATCGAACCTAAATCCAGAAATACAAGAAGATAATAAATAGCCCACGGCCCACGCCCTAGACAGAGAGTATAGTGAAGAAGTAGAAAGTTGCCTTCACAGACGTCGCGTGTCCTTTAATTTATTTAAATCCCAATTTAAATATGCTTTCCAAATTTACGTATTTTAGTAAAATCATCGTGCTCATGAGAATGCGTTATGTTACAGTGAAACCTCGGTTATACGTTTTTCACTCTTACACGTAATTCTGCGCTAGTCCCGATATTTTTACTGCAGTTTCTATCGCTTTTTCAATTCAGTTATACGTAATTCATTTATACGCTTTTTGCGATTATACCCTATGTGGAAAAAAATCTCCGGACATCCCCTCCCGCAACAGAAATGAAACATTCCAATAGATCACGTGCGCCAGATTTCCTTAAAAACGGCGAGTAAGCTCCTCAAACGTCGTATATCGTGTACTCGTGAGATATGGCCACGCGTGTTGAGCTTGCTGACTTCCAACGAGGTGTTATTATAGAATCCCTTATTGGCCGTGCGTACGATTGCAGAAAAATTGCAACACCCACAGTCAACTGTTCAAGACGTTTTCAGTAAATGGAAATGTGAGGGACTTACGACTGCCAATAAACCTTCAGGAAGGTCAAGTACATTGACGGAAAGGGGCAAGAGAGCTCTGAAACGTGTCATCCGTGGGTGCCATCATTCCTCTGCACAAATCATCATAAAATAATTTCAGGATTCAGCAGGTGTGTGTGTGTGCGCACTAAGACAGTTCGTAAGGAACTGTACAAATTAAATTTCCATGGACGAGCTGCTGCATACAAGCTATTCAAAACCCATAAGAATGCGAGTAAGCGACTTGCTTGGTGCAAAGCACATCGGTCATGGATCACAGACCAGTGGAAACGGGTGTTATAGAGTAACGAATCACTCTACATCGTTTTAAAAAGCGATGGTCGTTGTTAAGTGTAGCTTCTGCCAGGTGACGGTATCTGCCAGACTGTGCCATCTCAACTGTTAAATTTGGTAGTGGCAGTGGCATGGTCTGGGGATGTTTCTCGTGTTATGGGGAGGTTTTACGGACACGGGCCATTCTTATTTCAGCAAGACAACGCAGATTTGTTTGGAATAAATGTGCCAGTGGCATGGTCTAGGGATGTTTATCATGATCCGGGAAGTTTTTACGGACACGTGCCATTCTTGTTTCCGCAAGACAACGCACCGTGCCATGAAGCAGCGCTCCATTTCGACTTGGTTTGAGGATATGAGTGTACAGAATAGGGAGTGGCCAGCTCAAAGTCCCGATCTCAATCCTATACCCTTTAGGATGAACTTGAACGTTGGATTCGGGGTAGAACGATACGTCAAATTTCTGTGTCTGAACTGACCATGGCTTTGAGGAAGGGATGGAACAATATTCCTGCAGCTACTTACCAGGATCTCGTTGAAAGTGTGCCACGGAGAATGCACAATGTAATTGTGGCCTAGGGTGGGCCAAGTCCTTTTTGGTTTTGCCATAAGTGCAGTATTGTACAAAAAGCACTGGTGTTCAGAGACTTTTTTTCCACACAGTGTACGTTGCATTTTAAATTTCAGATTATCAAAAATACACGGCTATTTGATTCTTTTATACGTAAGCAGGTATTTTACAACTTCGAGGGAATTGAGACAGACAGAGGTTGTTGTTGCTGTTTTTTTTTTGTTTTTTTTGCCGCCACGAAAAAAATGGTTCAGCTCAAAATTTTCTAAATAACGTCCACAGTTCTCTATTTTCTCAGAATTAAAAAAAAATGAAGCGAGCAAAGATTAATAAATATTTTAGTCGGCACTAAATCAGCTGTTGGACAAGCTGCTTTGAAAAGAGCGATGCTAGTAAGTAAAAAATATGTAACAGGGAAATTGTACAGGGTGTCCAATAAAGGTGTAACCAATTTCAAATAATCATAGTAGTTTTAATATAATGTGTTAATTGACAGAACAGATCATGAAGTTTCATAGACATTGACATGGACACCATTTGTCACCCGGGCAATATCTAAACGGTATTCCAGTTCCAACCATGCTCGTTCGAGAATGTCTGTAGTAATTTTCTGCAGTGCGTGTGTAATTCTCCTCTTTAGGTCGGCAATGTCTGTAACAGGTGTGCTGTAAACCTCACCCTTGATGAATCCCCATAAAAAAAAGTCACAGGATGTTAAGTCCGGCGAATGTGGGGGCCATGCAATGGGACCACCACGCCCAATCCATCGATTGGGAAATTTGGTATACAGAGACCTCCTCATAATCAAAGCCCAATGAGGTGGCGCCCCATCTTGTTGGAAAATGACTGGAATTGCAAGTTCATCCAACTGGGGATACACAAACTGCTCAATCATGTACAGGTAATTAGTAGCTCTCACGGTCGCTTCCTAAAAGAAAAAGGGTCCGATAACACGGTCGACCATTATGCCACACCAAATATTCACTTTTGGGCTAGCATGTTCATGTTCCATTGTGCAATGCGGGTGTTCAGTTCCCCAAATTCTCACGTTATGTTTATTAACATTTCCAGAAACACGGAAAGTGCACTCATCCGAGAAACAGATTTGTCTCAGGAAAGATTCAGCACTTGCAATGTTCTCCAACGTCTCTTCAGCAAACTGTTTACGTTTCACATGATGATCTGGGATTATGTGATGTGTTATCTGCAGTCTATACGGGTGCATTTCCAATCTCTGACGTAACACTCTGTGCACGGACGACTTGGGGATGTCCAGCTGTCGTGCTGCTTGTCTGATTGACTTCCGAGGGTCACAAGTGAATGTTTGTCTCACAACCTCCTCCCTTTCTGGAACCAGCGATAGTCGTCCAGGGCTTTTCTTTGTAAGGACGCTACCAGTTTCCTTGAATGACTTGTACCACTTTCTGATGCTGTTACGTGAGGGAGGGTTGCTCCCATATTTTGTTCTGAAATTCCGCTGAACCTGCGTTTCGGATCGGGTTTCAATAAACCACTCCACAATCCGTGCTTTCGTCGCATGATCCATTGGGTACATTTCTAGAAAACTTAAGGGTATTCCTTACCACCTGCGACAAACAGAATGCTGATATTAGTTTTGTATCCAAAGTTATCATAATTTGAAATTGGTTACACCTTTTTGGGACCCTCTGTATATTAAACAAAATCGTACTTGGATTTGCTACCTAGTATTTCAAAGGTAAGGTTCTTTTTTCACATATTGAAAATATGAAATCGTACAGAATTTCTTAACCAAGTCTCTACAATGAAATTAGAATGAAAAAATTAATACGAAGTCAAAACAGACATAGGTTAAAGTAACAAACAAAGTATTCAGGTATGTACAACGGCCGTTCCATGAAAACAGCAAAATATATGTTATTCTTTCTCAAAGTGTCTTCCCTCGGATGTTATGCAACGGTCCCATCGTTCAGTTCACTTTTCAAAGCATGTGGCGAAGGCATTTTCTGGAAGATGCTTTAGCGACTCCTGTACAGACTGAATGACGTCAGCATCTGTGTCGAATGTTGCGCCACGAAACTTTTCCTTCATTGTTGGAAAGTACCAGAAATCGCACGGAGCAGAAGTCAGAACTGTAGGGAGGCTGTAGCATGATTTCAATACTGCATTTTATAAGAAACTGTTGAATACAAGCAGCCACATGTAGGCGGGCGTTATCATGGTGTAGGGTCCACTTGCCCACCAGTTCCGGTCGCTTAATCGATATGTGTCGCCGCAGATGCATCAAGACTGAAATGTAATACTCAGACGGACAGTAATTTGTGGGAGAATGGCGTGCTGGTAGACTACACCTTTATAATCAAAGAAAATTATCATCATCACCTTCCCAGCTGATTTGGTTTGCCGGACTTTTTTTGGAGGGGAGCCTGTGTGTTTTCAGACACTCGTTGCGCGCTTCATGAGGGGTTGAAATAATGGACCCATGTTTCATCGACAGTTATTACTGTGTTTAGAAAGTTTGGATCCTTTGGAATAATTTTTTCCACTCATGGCACACCTGAACTCTGGCTAACAATTGTTTTCTCGTCAGGTGATGAGGTACCCATCTGGAACACACACGATGCAGGAGTAATTTGTCACGTAGAATGCGGAATGCCAACGTTTTTGAAATATTAGTTAAACCCGCTATGTCTTCACACGTCATTCGTCGATCTTCTTGCAGGATTTCCCGGACAGTGTTAACAATACGCTCCGTAACAACACTTTCAGGTCGATGAGGCCTAAGAGCGAGTTCTGACGACAAACGCCCTTTTTGGGATCATGGTGCCATCTAAAAATCGTTGACTCACCCTAACATTTATCTTTGTAAGCTTTTGCCATTCAATCAACTGTTTCTGGAGCCGTTTTACCCAAACGATAGCAAAATTTTATCGCACAACGCATTTCACTTCTTAACTCTGAATCACTCTGCTTCATAGCTGTATGGCAAAATGCAGATGTACCTTAAACAACTGCGCAATAACAAAACCAGAACCGTCTGCCGCGGCTAATAACTGTTGCCATATACTTCCTTAATTGAATTAGTCGTCTGCGTGGTTATTTTTTTATTTTTCCCCTTCGCACCGCTGCTAACTCAAAAAAAAAAAAATTACTCTCAGTTTTTATAGAACGGCCTTTGTATGTCTTTCATTATAAATTAACGCAATAGGATTTTTTTTTTTTTTTTTGGAGGCACACAAATTTTTAAAATAGCATTTAACGTTTTGAAATTTCATTTATACACTTTTTACATTTGTACGTTCTTTAGGCCATCCCCTAGGTAAACGTATAACCGAGGTTCCACTGTATTATGTACCTATCACGAGTAAAATTTCCGACGAATCATCCAGCCGCAAATTTATGAAAATCAGGTCTTTTCACGAGAACCGTGATGTGGATTGAACACCGAAGTATTGAATCTTCTTAATTCCACTTGTGGAGTGCATTAAAATAAAATCAACGAAGCTGTTTATGAAAATTCAAACAGAAGTCCTTGTGGAAACTACTTTTTTAGTGTTGGTGGGGTAGAAAGAGACATATGTATAGAACATGCTCACCCTGTACAAATCTCAAGGTCTGTTCTTTTTTACAATTAAAATAATATGTGCATGGTGAAAAGTTAAAAGACAGGAACAAAGCTTTGAAATGAAACCAGCAAAAAGAAAGGTTTGTTTGGAGCAAACGCAGACGCTGTTTTTGATTCCATGTTGTCTGTACGTCACAAAAGCCTTGACGGCATTTTCGTCTGCTGCTTTTACAGTTAAGCATCGATGTTAGTGTTTTTCCTTCAGATTTCTTAAAAATCTGACCCAAATGGCATGGGCAATTTGGCCTGTTTTCTGTTAGTCTCATAAAAATGAAATTCAGACTGTCGTCAGCTGAACCCATCGAACCGAAAATAATGGCTTGCCGTTAAAAAAATGAGGTAAAAAAGATAAAAACTCTCCCCTTCAAACTGGTAGAATTACACCTTGCTTTCACCGTGTTTTGTATCCGCGGCTGCTGTGGTCTTGATGACTGTTTTTATCAGAAAGCTTCCTCACAATTTAAGTCTTAACCAACAGATGTTCCCATGTGATGATATTCACTTTTGCCTTAACCTTGGTTCTTCCGATCTTAGGAAATTGTCGACCTATTCGTACCTTCAAAGTGAGGTCAGGGTCTACGATTATATCACTGGGTCAGACTTTTCCTTTTCCTCGAGTTATGATGGCGTACACAATTTGGCCGTAGCATTGATTGATTAAATGGGGTATAAATATTGCCTCACACACTGATAACATCCTTAAAGTCTGTTCAGTGAACTTACCTGCGCCCCCATTTGATTCTCTTTCTTTTGCTTTTCCTCAGTTTTTAGCACGTCTTTTGTAAAAAAAGTCGTGCTTATGTTATCGGTTTGTCCGTCCGTTTGTAGACACCATATCTCTGTAACTATTATTCTGATTTAAAAAATTCTTTTTGCATTGAGAAGCACGAAATATGCGAATGATGATCCTTCGTTTCGTTTTTTCTTACGATGTACAATTTTGCCGCTAAAGGGCGTAAATGCAGATGTTGTAGAATTCAAAATACATTTTTATTCCATACATTTGTTTCTAAACATCAGATTGAAAAAAATATTTTATCTTTCGATTTCGATTCCATTTATGGTGAAGAGTAATTTAGGTATAGTTACTTTTTCAAATTACTCATCGATTTTCCGCTAGGGGGCGTAAAAGTAAATTACGTTTCCCCCGATATCTCTTCTTCTAAAACTCCGATTTGAACATCTTTTTCTTCAGCGGATACAGCTCCTGAGGGAAAATCTTTTGCGTATAATTTCTAATTTTTTCTAAAGAATACTTTGGCCACCAGGGGGCGCAATTGTTAATTTTTGCTTCTGATGTATTTGCCATAAAATCTGAGCTTCTAAAATCTCGATTTAAAAAATTCTTTCGTGCACAGATGCCACTCACGTCGATAAACCTTTTCGGAATATTTTCTTCCTAAAATATTGTATGGTTTCTCCGCCAGGGGGCGTAGATGTATATCTCATTTTTGTGAACATCTCTGCTTCTAATGGTCCGATTTGAAAAATTCTTTCTTTATTGCATAGAGTTTCCGGTGTCACACGTTTTTCATACAATTTCAAAATTTTCAAGTAGTTCATTGACTTTAAGCTAGGGAGCGTAAAGGTAAATTGCGTTTTCCCCGATATCTCTGATTCTAAAACTCCGATTTGAAAAATTCTTTCTGTACCGGATACAGCTCTTGATGGGAAATCCTTTGCATATAATTTCTAATTATGGTAAAAAATGGTTTCCCCACCAGGGGTGTAAGTCTTAATTTCCGCTTCTGATGTATTTGCAGCAAAATCTGAGCTTCTAAAATCTCGAATGAAAATAATTCGCCTGTGGACTTATACTAGGTCAGATCATATATAGAGGATTTTAGGAAGGGAGTGTCTGACCCCAGATCTTAAACAACCCTTAGAAACAGGAAACTAGGAGATTTGGGCTAGAGCGCCCGATAGCAAAGTGACACGGAAGCGAAATAGAAAGGGGGAGGAAGACGCCCTTATTTATTACCGGGGGCCAGTACCCGGGGTCCAACGGCTTAACGTGCCCATCCGACGCACGGCGGATAGATCGAGCGTTCGTACCTGCTGGGATCGAACCTGAGGCCCTTTCCGTGGCAGTAACGAACGTTGCCCACTAGGCCACCCGCGGTCCTGTGAACTTATACTACTCACGTCGACAAACCTTTTAGGGATATTTTTTCTTAAAATACTGCATGGTTTCTACGCCAGGGGGCATAGATGTATATCTTATTTTTGTCAATATCGCTACTTCTAGGAGTCCGATTTGAAAAATTCCTTCTTTGTTGGATAGTGTTTGCAAGGCGAAATGTTTTTTATATAAATTCAAAATTTTCAAGTAAATCATTGACTTTCCGCTAGGAGGCGCAAAGGTAAATTGTGTTTTCTGCGTTATTTCTGCTTCTAAAACTCCGATTGAAAAAATTTTCTCTGTAGTGGATATACCTCCTTATCGGAAATCTTTTACATATCATTTCTAATTTTTGGTTAAAAATGGTTTGGCCACCAGGGGGCATAAGTGTTAATTTCTGCTTCTGATGTATTTGCAGCAAAATCTCAGCTTCTGAAAACTCGACTGAATTTTTTTTTTCTTGGACCGATACCGCTCACATCGAAAAACTTTTGAAAATACTTTCTTCCTAAAATAATGCATGGTTTTCCCGCCAGAGGGTGAAGATGCATATCCTATATTTGTCAATATTTCTGCTTCGAAGATTCCGATTTGAAAAATTCTTTCTTTGTTGGAGAGCGTTTCCGCTGCGAAATGTTTCTCATACTGTATAAATGCAATTTTTTCTTAACGCACAAGTCTGCAACCAGAGGGAGTAAGCTCACGATTCCGTTTACAGTAATATCTGGGGGATTAAAAACCCGATTGAAAAACTTCTTTCTTCGGTCAGATACTATTGTTTTCCATACCGGTTCCATTGACTTTGAATAGCTTTGATAAATTTAATTTGCGTCAGAACGGATTCAAAAGACGTGCTAATTACACCCTAAAATTCGGTGTCATCTTTGTTGTTTTTTTTCATTGTCGTCACGACGCTTTTGTCACACATGCTATGCTCCCACTTAAACATGTAGGTATGAGTGTTTAGTGATACAGGAGGCCCAGAGATCAAATAAAGGTGCGTAACATTTCCTGCTCTGGATTTACCACGCGTATAACATGGTGCTACTGAAAACAAAATGTCCAATCATTACGAAATCTGTTTTTTTCTTTAGTTAGTTTTCCTGTAAGCCGGACAATGATAAGAAATTCAAACTAAAGCGCAGATTTTCTACTTTGCTGTTGTCTCAATCATGAATTCTTGACAAATGAAGGAGAACACAGGGGATTTTTTTGTCTCGCTCTCATAGGTAATAAAACACTTTTCAATAACGTACAGAGTACTTTGAAAAAAATAGCGATTGTATTTTTGTGTGATTAGAGAAGTTTCGAAGATCTCAAGACTCGCAAAAAAAAAAAAAACCAATAACAAAAAAACCCTGTTATTATTCATCATATATCTTAGCTTTTGAAGTTCCAAGGCTTTTTAGAAGCATTTGGAAAACGATAAAACTGTCGTTTTCATTTTTTCAATGCTCTAATGTTTGTTGTGCGTTGATAAATTTCAAAGATCATGAAAAACGCGTTCGTATTCGTAAAGACTAGATATGATTGGTCATTTGCCTTCATTTCCTTTGATGGAAGGTTTTAAACGTTGCATAAATTAAAAAAAAAAGAACAGTAACTATTATTACCAAGTTTCTTTTCATTGTTTTGTATCGAACAGTTTCAGTGATTATGAATTATGCACACATCATAACTAATATTTAATAACGTTTTGTAGTAGAAAGGCTCAGACAGAGAGAGAGAGAGAGAGAGAGAGAGAGAGAGAATATGAACACTTTTGTTTTTGAAAAACAACAACAAAAAAACATGGAGGCGATAAAACTGTCCAGCTTTATTTCAGAATTCTTTTCAGCGTGTCTTTTGAAAGTATCAGCTAACAAGCTAACAGCATCACTTTGTCCGTCAATCTGGCGGTCTGTAGACACAACATCTGGGCAACTGTAAGTCAGATTCAAAATATTATCTTTGTATCTGATGTACTAGAAGGTACAGGCCCGGATATTTGTTCCTGCATTAAAACATATTTTTAGTCTCACAAAACGGAAACTGACTTGTGAAAGAATCAGAGGAAAGGCACTGTGTGAAACCAATTTTCCCCTTCCGCGGATGCATTCATTAATCACAACCGAAGCTGACAAGTCAGGCTGTAAGCTGAGAATCTGAAATGGGACGGTTTATTTCTTTTAAGGTTGAAATCAAATTTCGTTGTCATTTCGTTGGCTTTAGCGACTAAAACACGTGGCTTTTTTTTTAATCTTTTCCAAGAAATGTTTACATAAGTAGAGTTTTCAGCTTCTCGAAACCAAAACTAAAACTAGCTTCTGGTGCCATTCGTTGCTACAGCAGAGATGATGAAGTTTAAAGTATAGACACGGTTAGGATGAGCAGCGGGCTCAATCAAATTCAGCGTAGAGCGTTGCTAGGGATCACGAGGTGTTTCCGCACGACCTCCACACTTGCACTGCAAGTGCTAGCGGGGTGTTAACTGTTAGATCTCGTAGTAGCGAGGGAAGAAACAATTCAATCCCTCCGATTTGGTAAAGATGTGAATCTACTTGAAGATCACTTTCGTTCCTCCGAAGTGGAACTACTTAGAACTGACTGACTTGCCATCCAGCCAAAAAATTTGTTCAACTTGGGACAAGAGCCTTCCCTCAGGGGTGGGAGGAGAGCTGTTCATGGACGGCTCCAAAATCGGTGGGTGAGTAGGTGCATGGTTTTGCGAACTCTCGGATGGCAACGAGACGTACGCAAAACAGTTAAAACTTTCGCCCAACTCCTGTCTTTCAGACAGAGCTGTTGGCAATTAGAGAGGCGTTACAATGGGCTTTGCGCCGTCCCGGTGGAGCAGTGATCTAAGCGATGGCTTTTGACCATTTGTCCAGAAGGGGTTCCGGGTTCGAATCCCGGTGAGGCATGGATGCTGTGTTTGTCTTACGGCACTGGCTCTCTCCCCTCACTGGAACCAGTGGCCCTAAATTAGGGACGGGCGACTGCTTATAGCCCATTGAGGGTTGTTGTTAAACCTTTAATAATAATGAAAAAAGGGCTTTGCATCCTATTAAGGAGACGTTGCGATGGGCTTTGCCAAGCAGCAACGCGAGGGAAATAAAGATCTTCTCTGACAGCCAAGCGGCCTTGAAAAAAAAGCCTTTGGTCAGTTCAGAAGCAAAACTCATCTGGTAGGGAGATAAAGTATCTGGTTGAGACAGCGAGCGATTTCTTTCCAATGAGTCCGAAGCAATGTCGGAACCATTGGAAATGAGCAAGCAGACCAGCTGGCGAAGGAAGCCGCTGGCAAGGTGAATTCTGATTTCCATCTGAGAACGCCGCTGCAAAAAGTTCGAACTCAGTTGAAAACAGCCATGCTGGTGGAGTGGCTGAGAAGGTGGGACGAAGGGGATGCGAAAAGAAAAACGAACCGTATCTTTCCCAGAATCTCTACTAGAAGAATAGAATCAGACCGATTCCTTAACCAGATATTAATCGGTCATAGCGTATCGCCGGAGTATTTCTGCCGTTTTGCGATAAGGAAACGGGCGTGGGGATGCGGTGCCCACATGATTCTTGATTGTGATTCTTTTTCAGGAAGGAGAAAAGTCCTCGCTTTAGAACTGGAAAAGACGAGGGACTTCTCGATCCTGCTCGGTCATCCCAGAGCGAGGCAGGGACTAATCGAGTTGGTCAAAGACCTCTGTGCTAGGCAAGAAGATTTGCTGCTAGAAGAATGAGCAAGAATGTGAAGACGAGAACGATGACTCTGGCCCAGAGTCATCCCCATAGAGCCCACCATGGTGCTACGGATTTTTTAAGATAGTGTAGATAGTGTAAATAATTTCACTTTTTCATCTCTGTGAGAGGGCTCATGAAAATAAAGGATTAATTTCCCAATGCATGAGGCCCTCAGTGTATTAATGTGAATGTATCCTAGCCTAGACACAATAAAGGACTTTGGTCCCAATTTTCATCGCAGTGGCGAAAAAATCTCCCAGCCAGACGCAAAATTCAGAACCCCTGCCCATTAGCACGTCGCACGCGCGGGTTAGGGTTTAAAGGCGGGGAGTGGTGGGTCTGTGGGGGAAGCAGTTTCCAGTCGGTCCCTGGACCGATCCTGTCCGGGTGAAAGATCTGCCGGATCCTGGCCAGATTGCTCGCGCAACGTCTTCACTGTCGCATTTAGAGAGAGTTCCACATATCCCTGCAGAGTCGGCATTTCGACGGAGCAGGTACAGTCATCAGCCTAGCTTACTGCTAAGGTAGTTCTGTTCAGTACAGCACCTTTGATTCTCTATAGCAGCAGAGGGCCTTCAACTTTTCCGAATCGCGGACAACATGGCAAAATGGAGTAGGACTCGCGGGGCCACACGAAAGAAAAGTATAAATGCATGAGTTTATTATGAATATCGATAATTTCTGGGAGGTTTTGAATCCTAAAACTTAAACTTCGTAAAAAGAAACGATTCAGTTAACATGATATCTATGTTACAGAGAATTCTAAAATACACTAACGGAAAATGAAATTTGCGCACCTAGAAGAAAACATGCTAAACCGCGAAACTTTGCAAATAGCTAGAGTGCGTGCTGGTATGCAAATGATCCACGTTTGGTGCGATTGCGCATGACCGCACACTCTGTGATGGCGCTGAAAGCACGAACCAGCAGCCTTATAAACAGGCGTGTAGTCGATGTCCCATGAAAGTGAAAAGCATCGGCCGACGCAAGCAAGAGTACAGAGTGACAAGAATGCCGGGTAGACGCCAGAGACGTCGATTTACGCAACTTACGGACTTTGAGAGAGGCTTGATCATTCGGCTGAAAACCGCAGGGTGGTTGTGCGCCGTATAGCCCGCCACATGGATCGTTCTGACCATACCGTCCGACTGTGTGTGGAGCAGTGGACACGTGACGGCACTGCCACACGGCGGAGCGGCTCCCGACGGACCGGGAGGACCACCAGTAGAGAAGATCGACGGATCGTGCGCCAGGCACGAACGGATCCCACGGGGATCTGGTCCACTATACGGGCAGATGTAACGGCTCCTGTGTGTCCACGAACCATTTCCCGACGCCTCGCGGAAGCGAATCTGCGATCCCATTGGCCCTTACGTGTGCTTCCATTAACACCGGAACATCGCCGGCTCCGTTTGCATTGGTGCCAGGCCAGAGAGACGTGGAACGCCACAGACAGGCAACGTGTAGTGTTTAGCGATGAGTGCCACTTCGTTTTGGGGACAGATAATTATCGTGTCCGGGTGTGGAGGTCCCGGGTCAACGGCACAATCCCAACCTCGCTATCGAGCATCACACCTTTCCACTGCAGGCATTATGGCCTGGAGAGCCATTGCCTACGATAGCCGATCAGCTCTAGTAGTGGTACGTGGATCGTTGACGGGCCAGCGGTATATGGATGAGATCCTACCGCCCCATGTGCTCCCATTCGTGGCCGGGATTCCAGGTGCGCTATACAAGCAGGATAATTCCCGCCCACACACGGCTGGGGTTTCCCAGGACTGCCTACGTCATGTCCAGGCACTTCCATGGCCTGCCCGCTCCCCTGACATGTCCCCTATCGAGCATGTGTGGGACCAGTTGAAACGCCAGCTGCCGCCGTGTCGCACTATCCGGGATTTGGAGCACACCGTCCAACATGTGTGGGCCAGTCTGCCGCAGGACAACATCAGGCGTCTGTTCGCCTCCATGCCGAACCGTATTACAGCATGTATCGACGCACGAGGCGGTGCGACGCGCTATTGAAATTAACCGGACTACGTGCCACATATTCCTCTGTAATTGTCCTGCAGCTGTGTTTTTGCCATCACATGTAGCATTCATTTGCATCATTACTTCCAAAAAATTTTAGTTCAATCCGATGCTTCCTTCTTGGTGCGCAAATTTCATTGTCCGTGAGTGTAGATACCTGGTACGAATACATTTTTCAGTACTCTTCAAAATGTTCAGTTGTAATAATTTATATCGCAGCATAGCTCATAGCAAATTTGGGAATTCAAAGTCCATGTACCCAAGGTACATGGATATTCATTTCTCCATTTCGAAAATGTATTTTTTTTTTCCGTTTTAGAATTTCCTTTGTAGGCAGCGTCTCATGGGCCATTGAAAGATGCTTCGCGGGTAACTGCTCTAAAGGTAGAATTGCGTTATTTGTAATAAATGGCGGAGAACGCTTGATGAAAGTCTGAAACGGGTCGGGTCGGGTCGGGCCGTAAACTGGAAATTCTGCCCCGGGCCAGGCACCTAATAATTCGGGACCGGGCCAGACCGGGCTTTCCAATATAGAGGCATCACCCATTGTTTTTTGATTGGAAGTTTAACGACTACCGTGAGAAAATCGCTGACTCCAGGAAAGGGAGAGAGCCAGTGCCGTAAGATAAACACAACATCCATGCCTCACCGGGATTCGAACACGGACCCATCTCAGATGAATGGTCATAAGCCAGCGCTTGGACCACTGCGCCACCTTTTTGAAGCGTTGAAGAAGGAATTATCATTAATCTCATACGACGTGAGGAAAGAACATCACACAATTTTTCGAAGAACCTAACGGTCTTGGGCTTGAGTCTCTGTTCTGGCTCCAATGTGAAATCCAATTTGCCGATGGCGATACTGGAACCCACATCCTTCTGCCCCTGAGCCGAATGCTTTCCCAGTCAAGCTACACCGGTAAGGGCTTATCACTGCTATTAGCTGTCTTGACATGTGCGTCACCTCTGTAGTACGTCACATGTGTCAAGCGTGAAATATATTACGGCGGCTTTTCATTGGAAGCATTGAACAACTGAATATTACAGGCAAAAGACTGAATGTTGTAGAAAATATAACACGGAACATAGCGGGAAAAAGTTTGCGGCCAACTTATGAAAGATACATTTATTATTGAGGTACAAAGTACGACATGAAATATGCCTGAAATACAGCTTCGCTTTCTTGCATTTTTCAACATGCGAAAACCTACTGAATCGTGTGAAAACATTTGAAGAAAACAATTAATTTTAACGACATTAAACAAAGTAGGCGTTACTGGTAAGACTACTTTTCCGTAAGAGTAGTGTACACTACACATGGAACTACTTTTGCTGAATGTGTTTGATATACGACAAATTTTTAAAAACAGTTCTTAAAATTATTTTGAGTTTAAACACACGCGGATATCCACCCGTTTACACACGCGCGGATATCCACCTGTTTACACACACGCACACACACACACACAACGTTCAAGACACACAAATTTTGAAATCAAAGAGTTTTGTTCGAAATCACAGTCTGGGGTCTAAAATCTATTGATGTTTACTACTGAACTGCTGATGTTAGTGAAACCGGAAACACAAATGACTTACTTATTTCCATGCGATAAATCATATGTTGAAGGATTTAATTTACTAAGTTTTATCTGTCTTATACGTATATAAACGTTTAATAGTGAAGATTGTTTCTGCCTTTAAAAATGAAGCAGCTTTAAATAAAACCCGTACATTTGAAAGTTTTAGATTCATTAAAGAAATATTTTAATCTCTTATAACTAGGATCGAAAGAAAAATTCTAACATATCAAAAAAAATATTGTCTTTTTACGAAATTGTTCCGAACTCTCGTAATACGTTTATTTACTTATTTATTTATTTAACTACAATTTCATGCCACACCACAACAGAACAGAATTTAGTCCATACACACCCAGGACTACATCTACAATCACAATAAGCAACAAAAGTCCAGGAATACAGTAACACCCATAGTAATGTAAATGCGCAAACAAAATGAATGAACTCAGGCTTTTTACATCATAGAAATCAACGGTTGCACGCAGCATGCAATGTAACCAAAGTAACTAAAAATTGCAACACTTCAAAAATATAACTATTACAAAATTTCAGAAGTATAATTATTTCCATACAATTCGATTGTTGCAAATAACATCATATTTTCATTAAGACATACACATGATGAAATATATACTAACTTCGTTAGTATATATTAAGTGTAATTTTCAAAAAGTTACACACTAAAACAAATTATTAAGTCACACAAACTGACAAGAAGAAGGTGCGAACATTTCATAACCAATACATCAAAGTCTCACCACAGGGAGTATAACCAAAGTAAATAATAATTACAAAGCACCGAAGTAACACTATAATCTTTTAGTTTTAAATAAATTGAAGCACTGCAACAGATTCTATATAACAAATCGTTGCGATGTAATGTGGCAAGGGAACCACGAAAAAAGGCTAACATGTAGCCTGACGAGTCTCTAGTCCCCCAAAAAAGAATCTAAATCGTCAAGTCAAGGAACAATTTAACCGTAATACAGTAAATTGAAGTAATAATACATAATGTATGACCAACCGTTAATCAACTATTAATTAAGAAAATCTTAAGCTCTCTTTTAAATACCGA
This sequence comes from Macrothele yani, assembly GCA_039090855.1. NCBI lineage: Eukaryota > Metazoa > Arthropoda > Arachnida > Araneae > Macrothelidae > Macrothele > Macrothele yani. Next base: position 13,469,566 of record CM076996.1, read on the forward strand.
ATAGTGCGTCACCGTCTTGATCCGAAGCGGCAACTTATTGGATCTAGGGCAGGTCACGTAAATATTATTAAATAAAAAATTAGTACGCGCTCTAGGTATTTAAAAAACTAGTATTACCACGAGTTTCGTGAGGTTCTAACAAAACATCTTTAGCTTTTAAATACAATAATTTCACGTGATCTGTTAGGCGCAGTGTTTGCTTAATCTCACAACTAAAACTTACTGAAGGCTTTGTCAAGAAACATTTCGGCAAAATTCCTTTGGGTCTTTGGAAATCTGTGATGAATACTGAATTATTTAGATTTTCCAAGATAGTAATTCTTTATCAGCTCCAGGAACATAACTTTCACACTGGCGGAAAGGGAAAAAAGAACACACACTGGCGGAAAGTGAAAAAAGAACACCAAGAAGGAGACGTCTGATACCAACGAAATTTATACAGCATAATAACGGAATACAGAGGAGGACGTGATCAAAACATTATGGCAAAATACAGCTGTATTTGCTGGTAAACTTTAAAATAACATTTCCATGTAACATGGTTAGTACGAGGTTGAACCACCATGAACTGCGTCACACTGTGCAATTTTGGCATGGAGTCTGTCGTACAGATGTTGGATGTAAGTTTGGGGAATTGACTTCCAAGCATCCTCAACCTGGACGCGTAAATCGGGGATGGTAGTGGCTGGCCGTGGAGACCGGATAAGTCGTTGTCCCATAAAATACTACACGTGCTCAATGGGGGACAAATCCGGTGAACGTGCAGGCCATGGAAGTTCTCTCACACCCTGAAGTGCATGTTGCGTTGCACGTGCCGTGTGTGGGCGTGTGTTATCTTGCTGGAAAACACCACGATGAACCGACCTTACAAATGGCACAACAACGGGCTGAATGATGTTGTTGATGTAGGAGGTGCTGTATAACGTACCCGGTACAAACACTAGTTGTGTACGGGAGTGATAGCTGATCGCTCCCCACACCAGGAGACCAGGTGTAGGCCCTGTGTGTCGCTGGCGGATGCAAGAAGGGTGGAGACGTTCCCCCGTGCGTCTGCGAACACGCATAAGGCCATCTGAGGCTCTCAAGCAGAATCTGCTTTCATCGCTGAACACGACAGATCTCCATTGCGTTCTCCAGTGCAAACGTTGGCGACACCACTGCAGCTGTTCCTGACGATGGGCTGGAGTCAGAGGTACACATGCCAGAGGCATACGTGCACGTAGTCCTGCATCCAGCAGACGGTTGCCGATTGTTTGCACAGTCACCTCAGGTGCAATGACAGCTCGGATTTGCGTCACAGTGGATGTTCTGCTTGACAACGCCGCTCTCCTTATGCCTCGATCGGTCCGCTCATCAGTCCGTCTGTGACTCCCGGTTCCACGTCTTCTCGTGTGGGAATGTTTCTCGGTCCATCTACGCCACCATCGTACCACCACCGATACTTCCCGTCCAATTCGCTCTGCAATACGACGATACGACCACCCGGCCTCGCGGAGTCCGACTAGATGACCTCGCTCAAAGTCCGATAACTTCTGAAATCGTACACATCTTCCATGTCCAGGAATTGCAGCTTTTTCAGGGTCTTCGCACGTGTCCGTACGCCGACGACTGATTACATTCACTTCTTCGTACTCCTTAAATACCACCGACGATAATTTGCATATTATGCCGTGCTGTGGCGTAAGCGCTCACCGGTTGGTCCCGAAATTAACATCACACCTACGTAAACTCGACTCGATTAACATATGTAAATTTCATGATCGTCCGCCAATTCCTTCTTGGTGTTCTTTTTTCACTTTCCGGCAGTGCATATGTTTTTATTTAAATTTCCAGATTTCTTCCAAAGTTTTGTTTTGCTTTCTAACATGCATAATGCCAACAATTACGTGATCGTAATGCATACTGCAGGATTGAATGCTATTCGCCTTGTGCTAAACGGAAAATACATCAAAATCTCTTTCCACACAAACTGCACAATTCTTGTAACGCCATATGAATCAAACTACGTTCTCCTTTCGTTGGTACTATATCTCTGCACCTATTAGTCTGATTTTAAACATTCTTCCATTGGAAAGCTCGAACCATGATTAGCTCGAACAATAGTTAGCTCGAAGCTCGAACAATGATTAGCTCGAAGCTCGAAGAATGATTAGCTAGAACTATGATTAACTCGAAGCTCGAACTATGATTAGCTCGGAGCTCGAACTACAATTATCTTGAACTACTTTTTGGTCTATCACCGATATGTAATATAACCGCTAGGAGGCTTAAAAACAGACGCTATTAACTTCAATGCTTATATTATTCCATTTAATTGCTTGTTCAAAAAATCCGATTGAAAAAATAAATTTTCTCGTCGGATATTTTCGACCAAGCAGATCGTTTTGCGCACATTTTCTACTTCAAATAGTGAAGTTTTCTCGATTGTGTTGCAGAGTTTTAGTGGTAAGTGGATGTATAGTACTACTGTTAATTGTTTATGATATAACTAAAATCCCAACATAACTTCACAATAAAGCACTCTTCTTACTCAAGCGAAGCGTAACCTGTTGTAGGAACTTGCTTCACTAAAAAGCTTACTGAAACGTTCCGGATATCGTATTTCGGATAGCTTAATTACATATGAAAGCAGGCTAGGCACTGAATAAAAATATGCAGCTGAGTAGAAATGTCGTACTTACAATGTCCAATAACTTCCTTATTTGAAGATGTGATTCCGTCTATTGGTGTAAATTATCACGAGAATGGTAAGTCAAATAATATCCGGAAACTTGAAAATTTCATTGTCCTGGAGCGGGAATCGAATCCGCGTCTCTCGGTTTGCGCCCGAGTATGCTAACCACTAAATCCACGCGGATTCGATTCCAGCTCCAGGACGATGACATTTTCAAGTCTCCGGATATTATTTGACTTACCATTCTTCGTCATAATTTACACCAATAGACGGAATCACATCTTCAAATTTGTATGGCATACTGATGCAATCCCGTATTTCATGATATTTCATGAACTTCCTTATTGATCCTTTGTAAGCACACAAGTAATAAACTTGATCAGAACCAACATAAAATGCAAAACATAACTCTAATTCGTAACAAATCACTATCTATTTAACATCAGAAGCTGCCCCGGTGGAGCAATGGTCTAAGCGCTGGGTTATGATCATTCGTCCAAGATGGGTCTGGGTTCGAATCCCGAGATGCATGGACATTTTGTTTGTGTAACAGCATTGGATCTCTCCCTTCCCTGGGAGGAGTCGCCCTAAATTAGGGATGGACGACTGCTTATACGTAGGTCACTTCAAAAATTTTGCACACTGCGCAGGCGCTATCCGTAGGATGATGCAATCGCTCCAATCGTTGCGCCAGTTGTGAGTCAGACTTCTGTACACAAAGTTGTGGGAACGTTTGCTGGCTAATTCGTTTCTGTTCCGAAAAATTCTGCCTAGAAATGGAGGAAGAAAGTGAAAGTGAGCTCGGGTAGCGACCAGCGATCCTAATTTAAAATTGAAACTTTGCGAGGAAAATCCCCTACCGAAATTCATAAAGCTTTGTGTGAAGTTTGTGGGGTTAGTATAGCAAAGTGACACGGTGGGCTACTCGTTTCCGCCAAGGTCGGAAAAGCATCGAAGACGACCCAAGAAGCGGCCAGCCATCAAATGCAACGGACGCCACTTCTGTGGCTATCAACAACAGCATTTTGGAAGAAGATCGACGGAAAAAATGTAAATAGATTGCATATGAAGCAAACATGTCTATCGCTTCGGTTTTCAGAATCTTAACTGAAAAATTACAGAAGAGAAAAGTGTCTGCCAAATGGGTTCCGCATAATCTGAGTGAAGAGCAGCAAGTAGTTCGCAAAGGGATCGCAGAAGAATTGGTTAAGCGGTACGAGACAGATGGCGAGCAGTTTTTGGACACAATTGTTGCTATAGACGAAACCTGGATACGAGATTTTGAACCAGAACTGAAATTTCAGTCCAATCAGTGGAAACACCCAGTATCACCACGCCAGAAAAAATTCCGCCGCCAGCAATCGAAGGTTAAGCTGATGATGATTATGGCCAATGACAAGGTTGGAGTGATAGCAACAGACAGAGTGCCAGAGGGGTCCACTGTAACAGCGGAATACTACAAAACTTGTCCGTAAAATGTTTTGCGCCTAAAGATTCGCCAAAGAAGGCCCAACATGCTCGAAGCTGGAGTCGTCATTTTGCACGACGACGCGAGGACGCATGTTACCCGTACAGTAAGAGATATTCTGGAAATTATGGATAGAAATTCTTCCCCACACGCCATACAGTCCTGACATGAGCCCACCAGACTACGACTTGTTCCCAAAACTACTGAAGAAGCCAGTGCGCGGGAAACGATTCAGGATGTTTCTAATGAGGTGACCCGAGTAATACGACGCCTCAACAATGGAGTTGTTCTGACTGGAATTGAAAACTTGCCCACACGTTGGACCGCTGTCATAAAGAAACATGGAGATTACTTCGAAGGCCTGTAAAGGTAAGTTATGTTGTGAAATAAATTCGTGTTTTAAGAGATAACCCACGGTGTGCAAAACTTTTGAAATGACCCTTGTAGCACATCCAGTTGCTTGCGGTGGTCTTTAAGCCCCAAACAAACAAACAAAAACGACAGAATAATAAAGTTCTCATGGCGCAGAATTATGATAAAGTAACGTCAAAGCTCGACAAAAAAAATTAGACTGACGAACAAGGAAGCGTAAAATTCGGAGTGTGTCTCAGATCAAAGCTCGTACAAAATCAACTCTCTCTGTACAAATCAACCCACTGATACAATGAAAGTAAAATCAGTCTTATCACGTTTGCATACGTCATTCTCACTACCTGTCGTCAGGTTGCCAAAACACATTCACCGAAAGAGAAAATGTAGCGTTAAGATTAGAAAATACTGAACAAGAATAAACAAAAATTCATATAAGATAAAAGAAACCAAAAAAGAAAATTAAATGAGGGTATACGTTATAGTGGGTGTAAATGTATTTTCTATTTCCCTTACCATCTGTGCTTCTAAAAGATCGATTTGAATCTTTTTTTGCATCACATAACTTCTACTAGGAGAAAATACATATGTTTTATATGTTCTCAAAACGAACAGTTTTGCCACTATAGGCGTAAGTGCATATTTTGCTTTCAACGTTATCTCCGCTTTTAAAGATCCGACTGAATTTTTTCCTTCAGTCAGGTAGTACTCGCTACAAAAACCGCTTCGCGCTCACTTTTTTTCTCAAAATACGATTTTCCTCTGAGGGAGGGGCGGGGTGGGGAGGGGTAACTTATAATTTTTCTTCTAGGGGCATAAACTTAGAGAAACTTAAAGATCTCTGTTTCTAAAAGTCCAATTTGAAAAATTCGTTTCATGTCGGATACCTTCCACCGCAAAGAGCATTTTGCATATATTTTTCAATTTTTCGAATTGCGCATTCTTGCCACTTGTAGCGCAGGGGCGTGTTTTCATTTGCAGCTGTACAGCAGCTTCTAAACACCCCTTTGCAAAGCATTCTTTTTGCACCAAATGATATTCACTATGTAGAGCATTTTTTACACCTTGTCTACTTTAAATAAAGTACGGCCGTCCCCCATGGCAGGACGTAACTGTATATTTAATTCCCTGAACACACAGGTCGGTCTACAACACTTTTATTGTTTGATATTTGTTGCTTCATTAAATTCGATGTGCTGATTTCTAAAATGATGCTCAAATTTGTCTATCACGCACAGTTTTTCCACAAAATGAATGTTTTTTAATCATCGGGTGAACCAAAAAATGAAGCTTTTAAAAGTTACCGATTTTGTCCGATAGCCTAAACACTAATTTAGCACTCAAACTTATTGTGTAACAGGTCTGAACATTATGACGTTTGAGTCAAAAGGAAAATGAAGCAGCCGATAAGCCTGCCGGCATAGTTCAACTGGGAGAACAGCCACTACGGAGTACACTGTAAAAAAATTACTGTAGATTTTACGGTTTTAAACCATTTTCCAGGGTGCCAACACAAAACCGTAAAATCTACAGTTTTATGCAGTGTGCATTTAATGAAGAAAACAGCACAGAATTTTGCTGGAGCGAGTCACAGTCCAAATAATCACGAAAACACAAAATTTGGCTGGAACGAATGTGTTGATTGCGTTGGAGCCAAGCTATAGCTTTGCTCTAACACTGCATAAACCTGTAGATTTTACGGTTTTGTGTTCCCAACCTGGAAAACGGTTTAAAACCGTAAAATCTACAGTAATTTTTTTACAGTGTAGGAAAGGTTTAATAAATTAATCAGGACATTTGTACATTTACATAATCTTATATCGTATATTTACATATGTAACGTATACTCTAGATTCACTTTCCTTTTGATTTTTACTATCTCTGGTTATTTTATTTTACTATGTAAATTATCTTCTTACTGAACGAGATGTTATTTCTCCCGCTGAATGAGATCTGGCAGTGAGTGTAAGTCATGACGTGGTGGTAGCCAGTATAAATAGGCGCGTTCAACGATACGTAGGAGAACGTTTGTTGTTGTATAGAGAGAGCGTTTGTTTATGTGAGAGAGCTTTTTGTTGATGTGCGTAGAGTGAGCTGTGGTTTATGTGTCAGAAAGCTGTTGTTGTATAAAGAGATCTTCGTTTATGTGAGAGCCAGAAGTTTCACTAATAAAGAATTTGTTGTAAGTACGTTTTTCTCAGTTCATAGTTTTGTCAGATCTCTGTCTGGCTGTTAGGTTTATTTCATTAGGTGATTATTATGAACAACCAGCATAAGACTTTATTCATCTTAATTACTACTACAACATTACTAGCAGTTAAAAGCTTGTTCATTATTATTACTACACTACTAGCAGGAAAGTTTATTCATGATATAATTAACAAACAACAACCATTACTAGAAGAAACTAGTAGCAGAAGCATTATATTCATTATAAAGCATTAGAAGAAGCTGAATTCATTATAATTAGCTTAGTAGTTAAAAGCTATATTCATTATACATAATCTTGACGGACGGTGCATTGCAGGCTATTTTCGTTCTTTCCCTAACCCTCACGAATTTTTTGACTTTTGCCAAATGGCATGTTAAAAAAATCAGAAACAAAATGTGGGTCCCAAAGGACGCGTAGAATTTGTAATTATGGGTCCTTTTTTTTTTGGGGGGGGGGGTAATTTACGCGCTACAGCGCGTCAGTGGCAGCGCTGACCATGAAACAGTATGACTGTGCTTATTAATATTCTATCAATTTATATTACGTTAAAATTAATTTACCGAAGTAACAATGTTTTTCTAGCCTCTCCTTAAATTTATCACTAACGTACACCTAAACTGTTAACTAAGAATTGCGTTTTATTTAAAACAGGAATGAACTGCTGGAACACGCTATTAGTTCAATGTCTTGTGTTTGTCGATATGCTTACTTACCTACAGTGCGGATATTATAAATCCGCACGTAACTTTAGCTTGTTGTAGAAATCCCTGAGGCTTCCACGGTGCATATCTTTTCACGAGAATCTGTTCATTAAAGTTACGGCGTACGTTACAGAGTTTGAAATTATAAAGCTTAGTTTGTGTAGTGAAGTGAGCGAAGATATAATGTGTTATTTCGAAAATAGAGCACTCATGGGTAGGCACGCCTAAAGCTACGACTCCATTACTTTCTTGCCGAAGCCGGATATCGAGAAACGCATCTCTCCGACAGAACTTGACTTTTTCTGAGCACTTTCTCTTTCTACTAATCATGCAGGAAAACCAGGTCTAAAGATAAACTCCCTGGCTGGTAACCCACGGGAAATGGTCCACTTATCGTGCTCTTTGCAGCTTCTCTCAATCGTACTGCATTATCTTGCCGGAGATAAGTTCGCCGCGACTGGAAATTCAAGGTCGCATTCTTGTCTCGAAATATTTTTCTGTCTCACCTTTCCCCCCCCCCCCCGGAATTTTTCAAAATCTTTCAGAAGATCCACCACGCCAATAAGAAAGGAAAACTAATACACTGCGCTCTGTCTATTGCTTTTATCTACTGATAACAGCTCTCAGAAACACTTTAGTGTTTTCCCCAACCAGGTCAGTAGTGTCGGCGGAAGAAAAATTGTCAACTAGAAGCCAAAGCATAGAACCGATGCTGTTTTAGATTATAAAAAAAAACAAACGAAAACATGTTAAAGATAAAAAAAAAAGTGAAAGGAATTGTTCTTCCCGGAGAAAACAATAAATGTGGCTCGTATATCCCACGAGTGTTATCCATTTCTTTACGTTTTTCACCCTTACTTGTTTACACTACTTAAAACATAGGCCATGTTCTATAATGTTTTTCGTTTAATATGCCACTCCTTAAACAGTACTTACATACGATCAGTCGGTTGTTCTCATATCCCTGGAACTATGTACTGTTAACCCTCGGATATTTAGTTTATAAAAAAATTCTTAATTACACACTGAGCTAAATTGGGCGACCGTTACGGGAGAAGTCGAGTCATGAAAACATTTACGAGCAAATGGTCTTTATTGTCGGAACTTCACGGCACTTCGGGAACCATACATGAGATTCTTCCGCAGATTCGCAGAATTCCGATTTTTTTGTCATCATTTGGGCCATCCTTGAGATCGATGCAAAATTGAAGATTTTTTTTTGGGGGGGGGCGTTTTCCGTCTAGGGACGGTATTTCGTGTCTCAAAACTTCCGAAAACGGAAGTTAAAAGGAGTGAACAATTTTCCCATAATCGTTCTGTTTTTCTCGCGATATTGCCTCTGTCTGGTATTGTTGTTAAATATCATTTTATTGCATAATTGTTTGTATTTCAGCTTGAAACTGTAGGCAGCAATTTGCGAGGTTGGAAGTTGGACGGCACGAAAATTTCCCTGTAATCTTCAGGCATGAGATTCTTCCGCGAATTCCAGGAATTCCGATATCAGTTGAGTTACTCTCGAGATCGATGCACAACTGAACAGAATGTTTCTGGGGGTTGGTTTCTCGCGATGTTCCTTATGCTAAGTATTGTTGTTAAATATCATTTTATTCCATAAATATTTATATTTCAACTTGAAGGGGGGGGGGGGATTTCCAAAAACGGAAGTCGGACGGAGCGAAGATTTCTCCTGTAAGCGCAATTCCTTCCTTCTCGCTCTGTTACCATTCTCCTGTGTTGTTGTTGAATGCCCCCCCCCCTCCTCCCAATAAGTGTTTGCATTTAAGCTTGATTAGGGAAGGGGGACTTTCCAAAAACGGAATTGACGAAGTTGGAAAATTTGTAAGAATTGGTGCACGGTGTTCAATGAAAAGTATTTGTATTATCAAAATTACACTATTTATCTAAAATAGTTAAAGCTTTGATAGCATGCACTCATGGTCCTCAGGCTGAAAATTCTTTCAGTATGACAGTTAAAATTATTTTCATCAGAAGGTATAAAAAAAGAAGTGAAGCAATAAAGAAATCAGGAGAGAAAGATATTAACAGAAAGAAAAATTAAGCGATGGATTGCTGTGCAGCTGCAGAGTCAACATAAGGCGAACGGAAAGTAGCCCGCATTCTTGTCACGCATTATGATTTTTCACCGAGTTAAAAAGTTCAGCTATTTTTTCTTCTTCGTTGGTCTCATGTCTGAGGAACACAACGTGTGAATAAACGATCTCATCAACACAATTCAGAATACTGAACCTCTATCAGCTTAGGTTTAACAGGTTTACATCTTATCTACCTCACAAGTACTTTAACAATAGCACGCCAAAACATCACACCACACCTTTCGCTGCTTGCTCCAACATTATATAGCTCGTTCTTATGTCAACACACACACATTACGCACCCTGACCTCAAGGCTGTTGCCAGAAAACATTCAGCGAGCGAGAAAATACAACGTTGGGATTGAAACGCTAAAAGAAGACTAACTCAAAATTTAAATAAAGACAACTAAAAGTGAAAATTACATTTGAGTATACGTCATAGTTCTCATCATGATGGCCATTTTGCTTAACGGAATAAATTTGCCAGGCATTTTTATGACAAAACAAGTAGGATAGGTTTTCCGTTTTTTCATCAAAAAAAAAATGATAAACTAAAGCAGAGCTTACACGACCATGAACTCTTGTTTTGACCTCGCAACATACACTGTAAACTACTTATAAGTGGTGTGAATTCACGGAAAATTCTGTAAAATAACGTGCAGCAAAGTTGTCAGCAGGAGTCCGTTTTTTTTTACTTCCGTATTTTCACAGACTCTTCGTAGTCAGAAATTACGTTTATTTCGGAAAAATCCTTTTCAGGTTTTTCCGTATTTAAACTGAAATTCCGTAAAACCGACAACGCTGTATTTTTCAGCACTTTTCCCAGATAAGCCTTCCGCTCCAGTTAGGACTGAACCCTCGCCGCTTGAACAGGTAACGCACGTCTTTACCCACTGAGCCACAGACACTCGGGAATTCGAATCATGTACATTGTAAAGACATTTTCCAAGAGCTTCGGAGATATGGTGTCACCTTGCCTCAATGACATAGTCATTTTTGCAACTACCCCATCAGAGCTGCAGAGTATGATCCAGGAACTTGCTGACAAGAGTAAAGAAGTGGGATTAAAAATGAACTTTCAGAAGACAAAAGTGATGTTCAATGCTTTTACAAGAAATGAAGATTTATCGATTGATGGAGAAAAACTGGAAATAACAGATACGTATGTTTATCTTGGACAGCAGATATCAAGTGAGGGTCACATTGATGAAGAAATTAATCGGCGTACAAAACTTGCCTGGAGAGCTTTTGGAAGAAACAGCATAATTTTCAAGAGCAATATGCCATTATGTCTTAAAAGAAAAGTGTTTGATCAATGCATCCTTCCAGTGCTTACGTATGGTGCAGAGACGTGGACCTTAACTAAAAGAGACATACAAAGGCTGCAGACAACTCAAAGAAGCATGGAGAGGTGCATGCTTGGTATAACCAGGAGAGATAAGAAGAGGAACTCGTGGATCCGAAAAATGACGAGAGTGGAAGACATCATGATCAGAGTTAAGTCCCTGAAATGGCAATGGGCTGGACATACTGCCAGAAGGACAGACCATAGATGGACAGCCGAAATTTTAGATTGGATTCCAAGGGACAGGAAAAGACCCAGAAAAAGACCACATGGGAGATGGGTGGATGAAATTCGTAAATATGCGGGAGTGACATGGAGGAGACTGGCACAAGACAGACCGTTGTGGAGGAAACTTGGGGAGACCTTCGTCCAGCAGTGGATTGATAATGGTTGACAATGATGATGATGACATTGTAAAACAAATTGCGCCGCAATGATTTTTTTTGTCATTAATACGAGTGAATTAGTCATTTTATTTTCTGTTGGACCTTATTATTTTTCTGAGTAGGTTTGTAATAATTTTTTTTCTGCAGGAGGACTTTTCACAAATTAAGCAGTTTTCATCCTGATTTTTCGGAGCAACAAAATGCTTTGCAACTTGATTTTTTTAAACTGACAGTGACTTTCAGTTATCTTTAAAAAAGGTGAAATGTACTTTTCTATATTATTATTTCACACACACACACACACACACACACACACACACACACACACACACACACACACACACACACACACAAAAAAAAAACCAACCTCCTAAATATAAAATTTACTCTTGATAGCTATAATAGCTTTGTCTTAAGTTGTCCAAAGACTGATACATAGACACCGTATAACCATCTGTACAATAAGTTAAGTACTTGGTGTGACGTGCCTTCCACACACCAAAATTGTCTGGGATTCCTCAAATGCACGTTCTTCATAATATGACTGCCTATAGTAACACATGGTCCCGGCTGACCCGTGGGCCATGTCCCCGGCCCTCTTCTCGGGAGGGGAGATGTGACGTGCCTGCCCCGCAGGACGCACATGAGATAAAGGCAGATAGCAGTGAGAGCACATGAGATAAAGGCAGATAGCAGTGAGAGCACATCAGATAAAGGCAGATAGCAGTGAGAGCACATGCCAGTGTAGTATAGTGGATAGCACTCGGAGCTCCGGCACCGAGAGTTATGGGTTTGAATCCTGCCCCTGGCATAAAAATGATGGAGAAATTTACTTCGTCATAACTTCTTAAGCTTACCCTCGTATTCTGACAATCCAATGCTCCCTTCTGGTACTCTTCTTTTCAGCTGACACTAACGAGATTCTGCTTGCTTTGCAAAGGGCAGCTCTAGAAGCGTATGGAGTTGTTTCTCGTGGATGAGACTCGTCCCGTTGGTTATTATACCACAAGCCACGAACTTTGAAGTGCACCTCGACGTTCTGGATAACTCTGCCCTACCAACAATGTCGCAATTTTAGGGAAATGAACGTTGTCTGTTCCGACACAATCGAGCTCCCTGTCACACCGCACGGTGTGTGCAGGACTGGTTTCTTGAAAATAAGGTGGAATTGTTAGACTGGCCTCCTCAGAGTCCTAGTCGGAATCCCATAGAACATCTCTGGGATGAACTGGAACGACAGATACGAAATCGACCACAACGACCGTCCTCGCTGTTCACTCTGGCAACAGCTTTGCATGACCAATGGCGAGCCATTCCTGAAGAGACCTACCGGAAATTGGTGGACAGTATGCCTCGACGTGTTGTTACTGTCATACAAGGGAAAGGTAGCCCAACTAATTGCGATAATAAAGCCGTTTGTCCCTAAACATTAAGGTGTCTGAATACAAATAATGTAGTGTATGTTGTACATGGAGATCTGAAACGGACACAAAACCACGGTGATAATTCTTTTAAAAAAGAAAAGTGAGAGAAAAAGAAAAGAAACAACCGCATCTCAGGACGAAAAATCACAACAGACGCTTAAGACAATCACCAGCAAACTGTGAGTGCATTATTGCACTGCAAATTCTTCGGTTTACGCAGAACTTTTGTAGACAAAAGCAAAAATCTAAATCATTCACAGTTAACATAAACACTGTGGAGCCGTAATTTTTGGAAACATCCATTCGTGAAACGCGCCCTTTATCTGGAGGAACCTACTTTTATTTGTAGTTTACGACGAAAGATGCCGCCACATCCGACAGTCACGCTTCCTTGCTGTTTGCCAACAATGTGCAGAGGTTAGCTCTTTCGCTTCTTCGACAATAATTTTTTTCAAACGATTCTTGGCAAATTTATATTGAAAAAAAAATTGCCGTTCCCTGGAATTGTTAGTATGGCACAGAATGCTGAGAGACTTCGACCAAGTCCATTTTACTTTGATAAAAGAGTCATACAACGATGATGACCATCCGAACGAATAAAGAAAGTCATTGCCTGAATGAAGGTGTGACATCTGAAAAATTCTGCAGCGCATGCACGCCATTGGACCGAGTGGCGTTTCTCTATTGGGTTGGAAAGAAAGTAATGTCCGATGACGAGGAACCCGAAATCTCAGCCTCCGCCACTGCGTACATTAGACGCTGGGATTGGAGAGCACACCGGCATGACATCAGCAGTTAGGTGGCTTAAGTCAGTGGCAGTTAGCCGTCAGAAGGCGAAGAATGTAAGCGCAGGCCATCATGGAAGTGGACAAGGAGGACATCCGCTATTGCATGCTGTATGAGTTTCGTCACGGTAGCACCCCCGCATGTGTTGTAAGGAACATTACCAGTGTGTACTGCAGTGTCATATCACATCGTCAGTGCTGTCTTTGGTGCGAACGGTTTTGGGAGGTAAATTTTGACCTGTCAGACCGTCCCAGTGCCGGAAGATCCGCAACAGCGGATATAGACATACAGAAGACCTTAGTTGAGACCGACCAACGTTTGACCTCGCTGGAGTTGGCCGAATAGCTGGATACTACCCACGCGAGCATTATCACGCACTTGTGTCAACTTGGGAAGGTGCACAAGACGGGAGTTTGGGTACCCCATCAACTCACAGTTGGGCAGAAAGCAAATCGCATGAATGCATACGTTTTCCTGCTTGCACGGTACCAAGTTGAACCGTTCTTGGACCGCATTGTGACAGGTGACGAGAAATGGGTCCTGTATGACAATATCAGCACCCGGAAACAGTGGTTGGACCCAAAACAGAAGCCTATGCTGATCCCCAAAGCCGGCTTACACTCATGTAAGGTCCTGGTGTCTGTTTGGTGGGAAATGAGGAGTGTCTTGTTTTTTGAGTTGCTGTCGGACAACACCACAATCACTTCCGACGTGTACTGCCGTCAACTCAACGACCTTCACGCATCACTCACGTCGAAACTACCAGCACTGCTGAACCGTAAGGGGTCCTTCTGCAGCAGGATGGAACAAGACCTCACACAGAACGGATGACCTGTCACAAGATCAAGTACCTGAATTGGGAGATGCTGCAGCACCCAATCTATTTCTTGGATATTGCCCTAAGCGACTACTACCTTTTGCATTTCCTGGACGGACAGCGGTTCACCAGCATGGTCAATGTCGAACGTGCACTTACTCACTTTTTTGCGTCCAAGCCGCCACAATTCTACAGGTACGGTATCCAACAGCTGCCCAGACGATGGGAGCAAGTCGTGGTAAACGACGGCGACTACATTTTGGACTGATTTGTACTTGTATATACTGGCACAAGACAGACCGTTGTGGAAGAAGCTTGAGGAGCCCTTCGTCCAGCAGTGGATTGATAATGTTTGACAATGATGATGATGATGATGATGGTGATGATACGGTAACTAGCACTTCTCTGTTGCCTTGCATTTGGAGACATCACTTTCTTTCCATCTCTAAATTTGGTAACAGGTTAAATGCTGTAACAATCAACTTTTAATAAACTCGAACTTCACAATGAAAGACTCAGAACTTCGAACTATTTGCCCAAAAACATTAACGTAAGACAGTAGACAGCTAACGAAAGTCAGCTAGCTTAACGAAAATTAACTTCACAGCTCGTAAGCCCATCACCAAGCGAACATACATTGAAAACAACCTCTTATCTCATCCCTTTACATACTTCACACTACCTCTGACCTCAATACTTGTTACCAAAAAATATTAGGGCGAGAGAGAAAATGTAGGCAGTAAGTGTGGAAAATGCTTAAAGGAAAATGAACTAAATTTACATAGAGTCAGGAACTAAAAAGGAAAGTTATATTAGAGTATACGCGCTACACTGTAAGGTACATAAAGAAGATAAGCCGTAATATCCGTATGACATTTGTAACATTTAAATATACAGCCGCCTTTTACACAGTGGCAAATTTAACATTTTAAATATACAGCAGCGTTTTACTCAGTGACAAATTGAAAAGTTTAACGTATGCTCGAAGGAACTGGTTGAACTGTTTTTACCTGTTTCATTGTTCAGTTTAAAGCCTGATTTAGACGAGAACATCAAAGTTCATTGCAGCGCTTTTTATTTTAATTGAAATGTTTACGTTACATCCTTGTTTCTGGTATGTGGACACAATATCTCCATTTCTTGAAATCGGACTGGAAAAATTTCTTTTCCTATACGAAAGCACGCCGAAGATACTTCAGTTTGTTAATTTGTCCGTCTGTTTTTCTGCCGAAAGACAATATTTCCGCCTTTTTTTCTTTTATTAAAGGTTTAACGTCCACCGTGAGCAACTCTATGGGCTATAAGCAGTCACCCGTCCCTAATTAAAGGCCAATGGTTCCAGGGAAGGGAGAGAGTCAGTGCCGTAAGACAAACACAAGATCCATGCCTCACCGGGATTCGAACCCGGACTCATCTCGGACGAACGGTCAGAGGTCAGCGCTTACATCACTGCACCACCGGGGCGGCGAAAAAAACTTCATTTTGTTACTGATCCTATTCATTGTGTAGTATATACCGCATTGTGTATTTTAAATAATACGCAGTTTTCCTGCTGGAGAGGTAAATAATTTTCCTTTTTGCGGATTTTCTCATTTTCTAAAAATCCTCTTTAAAAAATGTTCGTGTCGGAAAGGATTTAAAAGATGTGCTCGCAGCACCCTAGAATTCGGTGTTATCTTTCTTGTTTTCTTTTTTTTTTTTTTTATTGGAGGTTTAACGACCACCGTGAGCAACTCAATGGGCTATAAGCAGTCGCCCATCCCTAATGTAGGGTCACTGGTTCCAGGAAACAGAAAGAGCCAGCGCCGTAAGACAAACACAACATCCATGCCTCACCGGGAGTCGAACCCGGGACCAATCTCAGACGAATGATCAGATGCTATCGCTTAGATCACTGCGCCACCAGGGCGGCATTGTTTTCTTTCATGTGTGTTGTTCAGAAGATCAGATGCTAAAAAGTTTTGCTTTCATTTGTGTGGAAAGGAAAATTCAAATTCCTTGTCACTTCCTTTGCGATTCCGGGATCATTCAAAAGTTTTTGTATTTCAGAAATGATAAATTTTTATTAGCATATTTTTTTTTATTTTTAATCAGCTCTTATGGAAACTTTCATACAATTTAAACACATTCAATTCCTTTTTTTTATACTGTTAAGAGAATCTGGTGATCAAGTAAATTGATCCCTTCACATAATTCCTTTAAAGTTCAACACACTTTTGTCATGTTCTTTTCCTGGATGCGCTGACCGCTGCAAGCTTTGTTTGGAACTGTGTTCAGCTATCTTGTTAACATCGTAAGCACCTTTTGATCAGTAACAAAATCTTCCGATCAGCAGAAAAATCAACTGTAAGCCATTTGGTTCTATATCTAGCGAGTATGGTGGATTTGGAATAGTTGGTAAAACAAATTAGCGATTACTAACAGTATTCAAAAATAGTACAGCTAGAGGGAGTGCTCCGATTGAATTTAAGGGTGTACCATCTCCGAGAAAGAGGAGGAACTGGAAAAAACTGCAAAAGCAGCGCCAACATTTTTCACTGGCACTACCATGTGGAAAAAAACAACAACAAAACAATCCAACAAATTTTATAACTTCAGCTCATTTCATAATCTTCCGGATCGTCATTCTTTTCTTATCATTGAAGTTAAGCACTTTCTTGAGTTCATGCCAATGTTCTTTCATTAGTTTCCGTACATAATTCGAAAATTAGCTTGAAGATTATTCTAAGCCATTCTGAGAATCTTTCACAGTTTGTGTGCAAAAAGCCACACGAAAGCAAAAATAGTACTGGGGGACGTTTTTACAGAGAAAATTACGTATGTTTTTCGCGCAACCGCAGATAGCTCCCGAACTGTCTCTGGTATTATGTGGAACATGATAAAAATAGAAAGATATATGTAGAGGATTTTAGGAAGGGAGTGTTTGACATCAGGTCTTAAACAACCCTTAGACGTAGGAGATCTGGACTAGAGTGCCCAACACAAAAGTCACACGGAAGCGACGTAGAAACGGGGAGAAAAATGCCTTTATTTATAACTGGAAGGCCAGTCCCCGGGGTCCGATGGCTTAACACTTTAACGACCATAACGCCTGAAACGCCATTGCATCCAAACTACCACGACCGCCCGATAACGCCCGTCTAGAGTGAGTGGGATTTCCTATCCTCACCGGTTCTTTAAATGTTCATAGCCTCTACGGGATCAGCAGAAGTCACCCTCAGTCACCATTGTTTTCGCTAAAATGGTAAATAAAGTAAGCGTTGGTATCTTCCGAGGTGATATTATTTACTCTCATGACATCGCATGCCTTATCCGTGGAAGAAATCAGTGATCGTCCCAGGGAAACGTCTGTAGGTCAATCCACGTCAAGGCTACAGATCGGAAGTTTCGTGTGGTCATAGCGCACTAATCTTTCTTTTTTTAACTTGTAAAGGGGAGGGGAGAAATTTTGAAAGGGGAAACAGACAGTGTCGGGCGTTACGGTATTCTGAGCGATACAAGATTTCAAGGTCCTGGTCATTAAACGGTTAACGTGTCCATCCGAAGCACCGCGGATATTTGGTGGTTCGAGAGTTCGTACCTGCCTGGGATTAATCCTGAGACTTCTCCGTAGTAGTCACGGACGTTACGCACTAGGCCATCCGCGGCCCGGTACAAATAGAGAGAGTACAGCGAGTAATTGACGAACAAAGCTCACACGCCCAAAGCTTAAGTTCAAATGTTGGTGGAGACTTTGATTCTGGTTTTCGTTTTCCTGGAATCAGTCACTAAAAGTCTGCACCGACCTTAATTTTTTTGGGACCAAAACTTTAGAGGGTCCGGTTTAGACTTTTCAGCTCTCGGCCTGGCCCGTTTTACACTTTCATGAAGCGTACTCCTCTACTTACTGCAAATAAAGCAAGGCTTCTGCTGAAGAAACAAAGCTGTTCTACTGAGCTGAACTATCTCAGTAGTAAGCGGAATGTAACGCAGAGAGACGTGCCTTTTCTAGCAGGAATTCCTCCGGCAGATGCGGTTTAGACAAGGCCTGACGCTACGGGTGCGCTTCAGCCCATCCAGCTTTTTTTTTTTTTTTTGAGCCCACCCTTTAAGCCCACAAAATCTTTAAGCAGTTGGAACATACATCGATGAGCCATTACATTATGACCACTTACCTAATAAGTTGTAGGACCCCCTTTAGCGCGCAAAACAGCGGCCACTCGACGAGGCATCGATATGATGCGGTGGTGATAGGTATCCGGTACCATAATGTCAGCAGCATGTCCTCCAGTTCCCGTACATTTCGGGGTGGTGGTGATTTAGCTCGAACCCGCTTTTCCAAGTCGAACCACAAATGTTCCATTGGGTTCATGTCAGGTGAATTTGGAGGCCAGGGTATTAACAGAAAGTCACCAGCATGTTTCTCCAACCACTCCTTGACGATTTTGGCAGTGTGGTATGGGGCATTCTCCTGTTGGTAATATCCATCACCAGCAGGGTACACTGTTGCCATGAATGGGCGAACTTCTTCCGCAACGATGTTCAAATACCTGACAGCTGTCAGAGATAATGGTCCCTAAAGCGTCCCAAGAAAGCATCGCCCACAACATAACACCGCCGCCGCCGGCCTGTTCCCGCCCAACAGTGCATCCAGGTGCCATTGCCTCCATTGGTAATCGGCATATCCGCGCTCGGCCATCTACGTGATGCATCAGGAATCTTGATTCGTCAGACCAGGCCACTTTCTTCCAATCATCGACGGTCTAATCGCGATGATCTTGGACCCATTTCATGCGCTGCTGGCGATGACGTGTAGTGACCATTGGGACCCGGCTGGGTGTTCGGCTACGCAGGCCCATGCGCAGAAGGCTGCAATGAACTGTGTGCTGTGACACATTGTCCTGATCACCACTGTTGTAGTGCCGGGTGATTTGTCGCACTATTGCATAGCGGTAGCTCTGAACAATGCGCGACAGTCTTCACTCCCCTCTGGCATCAATGAGTTGCGGACGACGCACGGCTGGACGACGGTTCGTCGTTTGGCCATCTGTGCACCTCTTTTGATACGTACTCACTACAGCCACACTTGAACAACCCGCGCCGTATCCGAGATCGTAGTTCCGAGGCGCCGTGTCATCGCAATTTGTCCTTTATCAAACTCCGATAAATCGACAGTTTTTCCCATTCTGACTACGAACACTCTACTAACCGAAAGCCGGTCCTCGGGTCGTATGTATGCTGCTCTGTGAACTTCACCTGCTCCACCGTTTGGACTCCAGGCGCACTCATTTCTTTTTTTTTTTTTTTTTTTTTTTTGATTGGAGGTTTAACGACCACCGTGAGCAACTCAATGGGCTATAAGCAGTCGCCCGTCCCTAATTTAGGGTCACTGGTTCCAGGGAAGGGAGAGAGCCAGTGCCGTAAGACAAACACAACATCCATGCCTCACCGGGATTCGAACCCGGACCCCTTACGGACGAATGATCAGCGGCCAGCGCCTTAGACTCATTTCTTTAGGCTGGGGTTGGTCATAACGTAATGGCTCGGGCTCGTCGGTGTATGGCGGGTACAACCATCTAAGATTCTAGGGAACGTTGAGAAATGCACGTGAATTTCTCGAATTCACTGAAATTTTGTTATATAAAACGAATTCTTTGTTACATTTAGTGTTTGTACTTACGAGAAACGGAGGGTGTTCTCTGAACAAATTTCTAAGATAGTAGTAAAAACACCATTTTTGTAATCATAGTTTAAAACGATGAGAGAGAGAGAGAGTTTCTTTGTCAGGTTACAGACAAAAATTCATAAACAGCTTTTAGAGAATAAAAAAAAAAAAAAGACCTGAGTAACCGCTAAAATTGCGAAGAAATAGTAACTTACCACAGAGATTCGTATCCATGGTTCCCATACTACATAAATTGAATAAATACTACGTACAGTATTCACTTGAAACTTTTCTCTACTAATGATACCATTATCAGCGTCGGATAAAATGCACATGATCGGAATTTTTGTCAAAATTTCTGCAAAACACTTCAAAAATTGTGCCCCTCCCCTCCCATCATGCTTAGCTCCCTGATAGCCCACCCGATTCTGAGCGGCTAGCGTCGTCACTGGTTTAGACCTGACTATCTACTTCTGTTACAAATGTCAACACATGTCCTCTTCCATAAAAATAAACAAGGAAGCCTCGGTCCAAAATGTGCAAATATCTCGAAATTCCTCATCTCCATCATAGCAACGAATCTCTCCAGAATCATAGCTGAAAAGTCTGTTTATGTAAACATTTCTCGGGGGGGGGAGCCACGTGTCGCTAAAGCCAGCGAAATGAAAACGGAATTTGATTTCAGTCTTTAAGGTAGAATAAACCAGCCTATTTCATATCCATCTTATAGCCCGGCTTGTTGATTGCATTGTAATTAATTGAAGCATCCAGTGGCGAATGCGCTTCCATGTCTTTCGTTTCACTCAGTGATTTTTGCCATCTGATTATTATTTAACCAGTCAGTCATCGTTTTGTGAGCGAAAACGTTTTTCTTTAATCCAGGAAGTAAAATGCTAAACCATCCAAGTACAGGCCAGGCCCGAGCCCGGAATTTTTCACTTAACTAATGAAGAAAAAAAAAACCGGAAGAAAATAAAATCGAGAGAGTAACCTGGTACTCTTCGTAGATATTTAAAGCTATGCATCTTTTGCATTCCAAGATCTTTCTGGGTGTGAAATAAAACGAGTGATTCGAGAGTAGACATTTATTTACGTACAACACACTCGCATCACTCACGAACACACCAAGCCACAGTGTTGTACATATTAAGTGAAATTACTGTAAATCATAACAGACAATAAGGTTTACTGATTTCTGAAACTGAGCAGTATTTAGATAGGTGGATTAATGAATGCTATTGTCAAATCAATGAAAGAAGATATGTGAGTCATAAAAGTAAATATTTACGGTAATATTTTTAGTAAGTATTTCGATTGTTTAGTTTTTCAAAAACAATATTTATTTTCATTATTATTATATATTATTCAGGTTTAGGCGAACGTAAAACGACCCTGACATCAATAAAATGTGATGTAGCTACGAAAGTCCATCTGCGCATGCGCAAGCTAAAATCTGACCTCAAGATCGAAAGAAAAGCTTAATCGCAAGTGTGTTAGTGAGGGGGATTGGTAACTTTGGGTCCAGGATATTTACATGTTACACCTCGTCGTGTCATACATCATTTTAAAGCTCTCGCCAATAACAGGTTAACCCCTCATTGGGGGGGGGGGGTTGTCCCGAGGAAGCTAAATTTCGCTACGTTTTATAACATGAAAAATGCATTTTTGTAATGGCTTTTATCACATTTAGCATGAGGTTCTCGTAATTTAAGCAGATTGAAATGAGATATTTTTACGCTTATGTAAAACGTGATGAAATAAAGTTTATACATTTATGTATAAACGTGATGAATGTTTGGCGATAGTTTAGTAAAATATTTTGTTGAACATAATAATAATTAAAAGAACTGCTGTTGCGTCGCTTCATGGGACACCATGCTGCACGAGCAGATTTCAACAATGGTTTTGACAATGACGCACCGGTACCCATTTTCGTTACATCGACGTTTTTTACTTAGGATTTACTTTACTACCATCGGAAAAGATGTATAGTATCAAAACCCGGACTTTTCGATCCGAGCCAGGCCCATGCAAAATAATATCAGTTATCCTAATCAAGGATTTGAGATTCATATAGAAATCACCAAAGCCTATGCAGATCATTAGATCCTTCCCATCCTCAAATAAAAAAAGCCTAATTTTCGGAGTTTGAAGTGGTAGAGATATCAGGTATAATAAAATATTAATCTAAACTAATTCGGCCACTAAAGCGACATTTTATTACTATTATGATGACCAGTGCTCCAAATGGGCCCGTATACGTCGGTATGGCATACCGTCACTTCTTTTTTCCCTAGTATTTCATACCCCCCCGAATTTACATACAGGTACTAATTTTAGTAGTGAGAACTGCAGAAATGAATTTCCCCCTTCCCTGACTAACATTCTTAAACATGGAAACCTTATGTTCCTCGTGCCCTTGAGAAATAGCTGTCTGGGAACCGTTAAAGGGCAGGACAGTGGTGTACACGTGAGCTATAAATTCAATCTTCAAAGGACGGAAATGAATCTACCCATAGAGCATGATCACATGTTGCCCAAGCTCCAGATCATTCCACTAAAGATGTCTGCAAGTTTTATTATATCATTATTTTATTATATTCAATTTGAAGAGCTTCTTCATAGAATGAAGAATCGGTAGTAATACAGTAGATTAAACACAAATTTTAGTTTTGCAACAATGAGTATAAAATTTTCCCACTTTTTTTTTTCTTTTTTTGAGGGTGATGAGATTGCTATTAATTTAAGTGCATTCCGATTGCGGATATTCTAATTGCCAGACTTTCTACTTCATGAAAGTCCCTATTGGAAGGGGGCTGCCTTCTCTGCTCGGGGCCTTAAAGTTCTGTGCGCCGCCCCGGTGGCGCAGTGGTCTAAGCGATGGCCTTTGATCATTCGTCCGAAAGGGGTCCGGGTTCGAATCCCGGTAAGGCATGGATGTTGTGTTTGTCTTACGGCACTGGCTCTCTCCCTTCCCGACCCTAGATTAGGGACGGGCGACTGCTTATAGCCCATTGAGTTGCTCACGGTGGTCATTAAACCTCCAATAAAAAAAAAAAAAGTTCTGTGCTCAAGCCTAGCTGAATCACTAATGATTAGCTGTGGTTTGGAAGTCTCGTTAATCCGTTGGTCCTGGGGTAGAGACTCCTCGTTATGAACAAGTCTAACCCCAGTGCTTGGTGTAGCATAAGTAGAGCTCACTGGGTTCCACAAACCATCCAACTCTAAATCAACCGCCATCGTTCCTGACTTACGGTGCAATAAAATAGTGTTCTACGGAGTTGTCAATTACATTTTCAAACAAAGGATTTTTCTTTTTTCGAGGGATCATTTTTTTTTTTTTTTACTTTTCCAGTTTCGGAGATTTTCTGGCGAAAGTATTTTTTCCGGATAATTTTTAGCTAAATATTAACATACCGCATTTCGAAATTTCCATTTCGAGCACTGGTGATGACGAGCTGTTGAAATTTCAAGAAAAAGCTGACAGTAGCATTTGCATGGATGAGCACAATTTTCATTTCCTTGATTTTTTGATCAAGCCCTTAAATAAATAAATAAATAAATAAATTATCATTCTTTATGATTAGGAAGTTAAAAAATTATCAAGGAACAGAAAGTCCGAGCCTCAGAGATAGATTTGGAAGGATGCAGACAATTAAGAAAAGAAAAAAATTCTGAGGACATGATGGAGAAAGTACCTAGTATCCTGTTTTCTTCCGACTTTGGTGCTGGATCGTTGGAATTCGCAAGGTCGAATCAAGTCCCTTTGACCGGCACGTGTGTCTACGGAATTAGATGGATTATTAGAGCAATCCCCCACAGATTTGGAGAGATAATATGACAACCTTAAAGGTCACAGGTGCTCACATTAATAAAACTAATGTCATTTTTGCTTCTGAGGTCAGGACCTTGACCAACCGTTAAAGACAAAAAAAATGACTTTGACTTCTTTTTTTTTTCTCATGGGTTTTCATCAATTCAATCGATAATCGTGAACAGCCAACGTCTCGACCCGCAACATATCGTCACAGGATAAAACTTCTTGTAGCTGAGGGACGTGAATGGGGAGGACGAGGGGAAGACATTTTAGGCCACGTGTGTTGCTTATGCTATTGGGAAAATCATTGGACAGTCACTTCTTTTTATGGACGTTCAGCGAAAAGCAAAACTTAGAGATGCTTAAACGTGACCTTTACTTTTTTTTTTTTTTTTTCAAGTGAATGTAACTTGTATCTAGATTGGGGAAATCATAATAGTCCTACGGCCTTTCAGACTCTATAGTTAAAAAAAAACATTATCACCCAGATCAATCTGCAAACGTTCTTTATAATTAAAAAAAATCAACCTGCAAAAAGATGTTTCCAGAATAATCGTTTAAACGATTTGTGATTTAATGTAGCTAGAACTAAACACCTTTTGAGCTATAGTCGTTGTCACGCAGGAATACCGACTGAAACGCTCTCGGAGTTTATTAAGGAGACAGTTTAACGTTTGAAACTATATAACGAAGTAAATTTCTCCGTCATTTTTGGTCTACGCCGGGATTCGAACCCGAGGCCGCTTATTCCGGAACAAGTCGCTCTACCAACTGAGCTACGCAGACGTTTATTCTGATTCCTATCTACCTTTATGTCGTGTGCGTCCTGCTGGCAGGTACGTCACATCCCCCCTCGAAAGAGGGCCGGGGGCATGGCCCACGGGTCAGCCGTGACCATGAATCGCTGCAGGCAGCCATCCACTGTAGAACGTGCACTTGAGAACTCCCAGTCAATCTGCTGTGTGGAATGCAACATCACACATTTTTATTTTTCGAAGCGCTGGAGAAGGGATTCTCTGATTTTTCCTGTCTCGCGGTGTGTAAATAACATCACACCAATGCGAGATTTTGAACGGCCGGGTCATCCGGATAGTTCGGGCGCCATTATAACGAAGTAAATTTATCCGTCATTTTTGGTCTACGCCGGGATTCGAACCCGAGGCCGCTTATTCCAGAACAAGTCGCTCTACCAACTGAGCTACGCAGACGTTTATTCTGATTCCTATCTGCCTTTATGTCGTGTGCGTCCTGCTGGCAGGTACGTCACAACTATCATCCCCAACATGACAAAAATTATGCTTAGTTAATATCGTGCTCAACTCTGGGAAAATCGTCTTGTGTATTGTTAAAATTCTGCAGTGGCCACTCGTCGGGTGAAGTGAGTGAAGTCCCACTTCACCTAAAATTTATACAAAAGAAAAAAAAAAAATCCAACTTCGAATGATTTGGCGGATATTTAAAATTAGTTACTTTTTCGTTTACAAGAATGATTTCTGAAAAATGCTGTGTCCTTGAAATGAAAGCTCTCCCGTTTCTAAAAGCAAGCTAGAAGTGTAAGCACGCCGTTTCAAACGGCACTATGAATTGATGAATAGACCACCTTGTAACTGCGCATAGGCCATGTGAAAAGATATTAATACTTGCCGCAGTTCCGAATCACTTTACTCCGGCACCATGAAGAGTGCCGACGTAAGAACCTGGAGTTCATCAAATAAGGGGGTTGCTATGGCAACCAGGGAAGTCAATGATCGAGGCGAATTGAAGTAGTAGTCACCACTTCCCTGCAGAGGGATTTTGAATTTAGACAGTTCTCCTGGTTTCATCCGCTGGGTTTATACGGTAACTGTGAGTGTGAACTACAGTTATTGTTTGTTAATAATCCTTCGTGTGTTCTGCATACATGCATTTGTTTAAAAAATGAACCCAGAAAATGATACAGTGAGCACGTTGTTGCAGACATATCAGGTAACCACAAAAGTATTAGCCGTTTTTCGAGGGAACAAAAGAAACATCTTGTAATGATTGAATTTGCGAAGAGATGGCGTCCCACCCACGGTATATCGTCAGCTGAAATCCCAAGATGCCGTGCGCATATCAATCAGATGAGTAAGCAGTTTGGTAGTGGAAAGGTGCGCGATCACAATGGCGGTATCAGTGGAGATTATTCGTGGGCGATAGTTATATGAATTTAAACTCGGTTCATCTGGTGCAGAAACAACTCGTCACATTTGCTTAGCATTCGGGGCAGATGCTGTGAAGGAACGCACAACTCGGAATTGGTTTCGAAAGTTCAAAGACGGAGATGAACTCCTTCAAGAGAAGTTCCAGACTGGTCGTCCATTCAGCCTTGACACAGAAGCCCTGAAAGTTGCAATTGGCCGCCCCGGTGGCGCAGTGGTCTAAGGCGCTGGCCTGTGATCATTTGTCGGTAAGGGGTCCGGGTTCGAATCCCGGTGAGGCATGGATGTTGTGTTTGTCTTACGGCATTGGCTCTCTCCCTTCCCTGGAACCAGTGACCCTAAATTAGGGACGGGCGACTGCTTATAGCCCATTGAGTTGCTCACGGTGGTCGTTAAACCTCCAATCAAAAAAAAAAAAAAAAGTTGCAATTGAGCAGGACAGTAGCCAAACATGTGTTACAGGGCTTGGTGCTGACTTATATTGCAGCGCCCTGTGTGGAGGGTTCGTTTGATGCTTGCTCTGTATATGGGGTTTAACCCGTATTATTTCTCCCGGAAGATGCAGATAAATCGAATACAAAGTATGAAAAAATCGACTAAAGTTTTGCTCTTGCAGTGAAGAAGACTTTTATTCAGATGTTGCGGGGAATGTCACCAAGATTTTGTCCGTCATTTTCGTGCTCTCGTTGTTTTATTAACACCTCGGATCACCTTCTGTCTCCCTTATCATCGGCCTCATTGCTTCCTAGTTATCTTTGTCCTGACGATACTCGTACCTCCGCTAAAATCCTCCTCCTTCGTCAACTTTCTGCCACCGAGTCCCTTCTCTTCCTGCTCGGAGAAAACCTCCTACAAAAACTGTTCCTTCCCCGAGGAGAGTGAAGACTACGCCTTCCTAGAAAGCGCGGCCACACCCTGGGATGCCTCCTCTCCGAAAAACGCAAAGTTCCTCTAATTGGCTTCTCTGCCACCCCCCCTCTCTTACTCGGTCGCTTTGCTTTGCTTAACATGATTAAACGGAATCAGGATAAGCTTGTAACAATACAATATTAGGCGGGCAATTTTACACGATTTTGAAGTGGTACCTGCATGCTAAGGCTTACATACAGTTATTCTCGTTGATTCCATTGATAAACATATTTCGATACACTTTGCGATGATGACCTAATGGCAGAATAATTTAAAACATAGATGGTGATAAAATTGACGAAATATTTCCAGTAAGCACGTTGAAATATAACTAGCATGATGGGTTCCAGAAAATTTTCTGATATTGCATATATACAAACATGGTTACTAATCACACTTCTCCTGAAAGATACATGTGCGAATACCTACCACATACAATACTTTACACTTGATACTGCGCTTTCATCTCTATCTGCATTCAACTTCATTCCTACATTACAATTTTGCTACTGATCTCTACAAAAAAAATTATTTCACGCTGCAATTAATTCTCAAAATCTTACCACTTTACAACCATTCTTGTCCAGTTTTTTAGTTTTTAACACTGATCTACGCTGAAAATTTTCGAAAAATGTACGACAAAATATGCGTAAATTCTCTATCAGTTGAAATATGAAATACAGAAAAATTTAAGTTTTGACATTGCAGATAAGTTACCGATTAAACACTTGAATAATGTTCGCAAAACCTTATATACACTTACACTGCAATTTTTTACATTTTAAAATTATTTACGCTAATATTATACACTCTAAACAAGTTGAGGTAAAAAACACTGCAAATGATAAATGTGTTTCTTCAGTATTTCGAATGACTCCGATTAAAGTTCAATAAAATCGTGGATGATCATTGTCCATCTAACGGATGAAAAGGAAATAGTGAAAATTAACGTCCATGAAAGCACATAAAAATCATTTTAACGGGAATTGTCAATTTGATGCACAAAAATTTAAACTCTCCTTTGGGAAATGTTCATGTAAACACAAAATGTTCGTGTGTATATATATCACAAATTGAAAATTAATAAGCAATCAAACTGTGGATCTCACGAATGATGGAAAGTATCTCGCCATTTCAAAAATATAATGTCTACGGTGGTGCACGAATTGTTTGATAGCAGATTTATATCGTACAGCGTTCACTAAATGGCATGAACAACATGTGTGATGTGAACGGTTTATCCCTGAAATACAAATAAAAAAATTGCGTTAACCACCTGTGTGATGTGAATAGTTTATCACAAAATATAAATTATCGTGAAACACATTGCAGGCACGTTCTCTGCAGTTGATGACTCAGCAGGTTGAAAAGTTTCAAAAAGCACTGAAGATCACCGTATAATTAAACTTGTTGCCTGTTGACGTGTCGCACCCTGCCGAAGATAACACGCACTATGCACGGTTTGCAGGTTCCACATCGATAACGACATGGTTCGGCTGTATCTCGTTCCACGTTTTGGGGAGTTGATAACCTTTTCCCATGTAAGTCTCCACGGTTGCATCAGATATATTCCCACGCCGGTGAGGAAAATGTTGATCTTGTTCGTTGGATGAATCCCGCAGTGCTGTTTGAGTTTTTGTTGTCATTTCCGTCTGTCTGGGTGTCCCGGTAGGGCATCGGTGTAGCTGATCAAAATGAGCAATTGTCTTCTTTCTCGGATTGCAGACTAATTGCAAATTCGCACTGACGTCGTCCATCATGCTCATGATGCGATGTGGGCCTTCAGACGAATGATCAAATTTCTTACTCTGCCCCATATCTGCCTTCGGAGAGTTAAGAAATACAATTTGATTAACTTTAAAATTGTTTGATACCTCTGCCTTCATCTGATGAGTTTCCTGTTTTTCTGAGGCATTTACAATAAGAAATGGGCTCTGAATATTTTCCGCACTATTAGAATGTTTTTCGGGAGATAATTAAATGACGGAACTGGTGCCGACATGTTCAGTCCTGAGCGGCTGCTCATCCCTGAAGTGCACAGAATTATGCACATAATTTCTCAGCGGGGATTTACCTTTCCGACCGACTTCGACTCTCCAGTTCACTATTTGGGCACTCTGAGTAGTATCCGATGGCGCGACGTTTCCGCTTCCCTGCCACCGCCGCCGGTCACCTTTCCGCGGTGACCTGGGTTGAGGCTTGTAGTAACGCCCGCCGTGGAAATTTGAAGGAGGCCTTTCCCTGCAATGCCGCCGCAGGTGAAAATGTGAACCACAGGTCCAACAACATTTCTTCCTAATACGATACATGCTTTGAAAATTAGTTTCTCGGTATCCCATTGTTTCACGGCGCTTCTCTTCCTGCAATTGCTTTTTTAGCGCGATCACTTCGTCCGTCAGTGCTTTAATTACCTCATCACTAGCCTCAAGCTTTTTCATCAATATTTGAAACATGCTCTCTTCTCGCGCATCTAATTGGGACTGGGCATCCCTGCTATAGGACTCTGTGGCGTTAAAATATTCCGAAGTGAAATTATCAGCATTTGGTTTAATACAATTCATGGTGCTGCAGTAAAAATTAAAAAATGCTTGTTTTATAATTGCTAAAAATGTTTTTTATATCACATTTGTCTCTTACGAGTATCATGTGCACTGTAAAGAATCAACGAAAAATGTTTTTCATGGAAAGCTCTCAGTGTTCACGAATCTTAACGTCCAGCAGTTATGATGCATACAAAAATATTTTGACTACCAGCGACGCGTGGTGTGGCATTTCACCGAAAGAGTAGGTGCACTTCAAGAAAGAAACAAAATATTTTCTACTTACAATACGTCGCTTGACTTCGTTCTCGTATATAGGTAATCCAGGGGTTTTTTTGTTGTTGTTTTTTGTCACACACAGTTTTGGTTGTCCCACTAAGTCGAGTAGCACTACGAATATCACTTGTCAATCCAAAAATGTGCCAATCCGTAGGAAAATTTGAAGAGGTCTCCACGAAGATTACTCGAAGACTCCACGCTGCTGAATGGACGATTCATACTGCTTATCATTTGCGATGCTCGAGTACCACGCTGCTTATTAAAAGATGCTCGGGTTCCACGCTGCTTATTAAAAGATGCTCGGGTTCCACGCTGCTTATTAAAAGATGCTCGTATTCCGTACCGGTGAATGGAAGATCTAGAGCGTCCCTGTTCGAGATGCCAATGTTTTTATGCTTGTCAACTGCGATCTAAAGGTCCCTGTTCGGGCGCCAATTTTGAAAATGTTACAGAGCTTGGTGCTGACTTATATTGCAGCGCCCTGTGTGGAGGTTTCGTCTGATGCTTGCCCTGTATATGGGGTTTAACCCGTATTATTTCTCCCGGCAGATGCAGATAAATCGAATACAAAGTATGAAAAAATCCACTAAAGTTAAGTTTTGCTCTTGCAGTGAGGAAGACTTTTATTCAGATGTTGCGGGGAATGTCACCAAACTTTTGTCCGTCATTTTCGTGCTCTCATTGCTTTATTAAGACCTCGGATCACCTTTTGTCTCTCTAATCATCGGCCTTACTGCTTCCTACTTATCTTTGTCCCGACGATACTCGTACCTCCGCTAAAATCCTCCTCCTTCGTCGACTTTCTGCCACCGAGTCCCTTCTCTTCCTGCTCGGAGAAAAAAACCCACAAAAACTTTTTCTTCCCCGAAGAGATTGAACACCAACGCCTTCCTGGAAAGCGCGGTCACACCCTGGGATGCCTCCTCTCCGAAAAACGCAAAGTTCCTCTAATTGGCTTCGCTGCCCCCTCCCTCTCTTACTCGATCGCTTTGCTTGGTTTGGCTGAAGAGCAATAATGTCCAGTACTACTCTTTTCACATCGACGAAACTATAAATCTAACACCCCCTGTTCGAAGGGTCACGTGAGAAAAGCTCACTTTGGCCGTTCGTTGCCAGCTCATTAAAATGGCGGGAAATGAAGGAAAATTATTCCAATCTTTATCCCTCAAAATGGCTACTGGACTTCACTTCTGATAAACATGGAAGCTCCGGTTACACATGACAGGCACTAGCCCATTCATCTGGTGTTAGTGATGAAACCGTCCGAAGATATCTACATGCAATAGGTAAGGCATAGGAATTGCCTAAGTGGGCCCCCACGACTTGTCTGCAGTGAACAAACAGCAAGGCATTGCTGTCTCGCCATGACAAGGAACAATGTTTGGATAGGGCACTCACATGTGATGAGAAGTGGGTCCAGTACAGCGCCCCAAAACGTTCCAGACATTGGTTGTCCACCAGTGATTCAATTCCTTACACATCGAAGCACTGCGTCCACATAAAATTATCATGTGTGTAGGGTGGACAGCAGGTGGTGTTATTGTGAACTCTTAGAACGCGGCCAAACGATCGCAGCTGCAGTGTACTTCTGTGAACAACTGAAATGTGTGCATGAGGACCTGGAAAAGAAGAACGCAGCACTAGTCAGCAGAAAGGGAGTTCTGCTACTTCAAGATATAGCTCGTTGCCACTCCGCTTCAGACAAGAAACACTATAAAAGAACTTGGGCGGGAGCTTTTATGTGACCCAGCTCACTCCCCAGATATTTCTCCTTCAGACTATCATTTGTTTCTTTCACTCGACAATCATTTTCGTGGACACGACTTATTCAACTTTGATGAGTTGCACGTTGCCCTCCAAAACTTTTTCTCTTCCCATGGCCCGGCAGTTTATCACAGGGGTATATACACTCATCGTCAAAAAAATAGTTGCACCTAGAAGAACGAGTCGGGTTGCAATGCTATACTGGAGGATGGTAAAGGTTACCAGGAAAAATAAATGATTAAACATTGAGACTGATATGGGCAATATTTATTGAACTACACACCAATAAGTAGTGTCTCTCAGTATGGCGTCGGGCCGCCATGTTTACTCCCACAGCATGCCAGACGTCTTGGCATGGTATTGTACAGGTTCCTAATGGTGTCCTGAGATAAGCCATTCCATGCAGCTTGAATCTTCTCATGCAGTTCCTACAGATTGTGCAGTAGGGGTGGAGTGTGGATAGCGCGTCCAATAGCATACCACACATTTTAAATCGGCGATAGGTCTGCCGATGCGGCTGGCCATGGCAGAGTGTCAGTGCCTTGAAGGCAAGCTCTCGAGACAGCATCAGTATGCGGACAAGCATTGTCCTGTTCGAAAATCGCACCGGAGTGAGCGTTCAGGAAGGGTAGGGCCACTGGTTGCAGGACCTCATTAACGTAACGTTGGGCTGTCAAAGTGCCTGTAATGAACACCTAAGGTGATCTGGCATCGTAGGCACTTGCACCCCACACCATGACCCCAGGCTTTCTGGACGTGTGACGTTCGACAACAAACCATTCATTTTGGCGCTACCCACGGTGACTCCACACACGGATTCGGTGGTCGTCTCCGCCAAGACAAAATCGGGACTCGTCACTGAAGATCACCTGTTGCCATTCTTCATGGCTCCGTGACAGTCTGGCACGACACCATTGCAGTCTTTGGCGATGGTGCACTGGTGTTAAGGGCAGTCGCCGTAAAGGTCTGCGTGCATGTAGTCCTACGTCGTGCAGCCGTCTTCCAATGGTGCTGGCACTATTCCGACGATGCATGGAAAGCACCAGTGCTCGCTAAATATCCGCAGTCGTGGCTGTTGGGTCACTCCGCGCATGTCGGACAACCCGTCGGCCCTCTCTCTCTCCGTGGTTCGTCTAGGTCTCCCAGACCCTTCCTATCGTTTCTGCGTGCCTTGTTTTACCCGCTGTCGTCAACAGCGTGCTATGGGGATATCCGCACGACCAGTATAGCGCGCAATACGGTGATAAGACCATTCCGCATCCCGGAGCCCGACGATGCGGCCCCTCTCAAACTCCTCCAACTGCTCAAATTGCTTCCGAACTTTTCTCCGAGGCATACGTCACTTGCAAAGGATGCAACTAAAACCACAGCACTAGTCAGAATGGCAACACGCGCAACGGAACGACCTTATACAGCCGGCAAGATACAGCGCTGCGACCCCTCCTTGCTTGCGTCACATGCGCTGCCGAGCGTGATACTTGAATCATTGCATGTCCCACGATGTTAAACCTACCCCTTAAAGTTTCATTCCTGTCGGTTGCTTCCTTCTGGGTGCAACTAGTTTTTTGACGATGAGTGTACAAGTTGTATTAAGTTATGAGTGTATAAGTTGTATTAACGTTGGCAGAACGTTGTTGATGCCCATGGTAATTATTTTTATGAATAAATTGCTTTTCTACTACGTATGTGTTATACTTTGTCTCAGTTTCCGAAAACGGCAAATACTTTTGTAGTTACCTGATATAATGCGCATAAGGATGTATTCCAAGAAGCGTATAAATTGTTTTCTCTAGTTCCTACTTTACCCTCAACCACTGTGCCAGTAGGAAGAAGTTTTTCCTGTTTGAAATGAATAAAACATCACTTGCGGAACACTATTTCACAGCAAAGACTATCATTATTATCTAATATCGCGATATAAAAAAATTCTCTCCGAGCTTGTAGTAAAACAGCCCTTTTGCGATAACATCATTGACCCACATCTGTGCTTTCTTGAAAGAAAAATGGGCCTTCTTTATAAAAGACAGATGCATTTTTCCCCGTGGATTTTCATTTTGTAACACTTCATCTGTTTCTCTGGTCACGTGCCGCCACCGAAATCCTTATCAACTTTTTTACAGTTAACATCGCTATCAAAACAGTTAAAATCATTATTAAACTGTTCCTATCTAGAATATCGTTACTAACATTATTAAAATCAGGAAGAAAAGCTAAAGTCGTTACCCATGCTAACACTGGGAAAATACTTCTGAAATTCATGAGCCATTTCCCATAATTCCTTTCACAAATTCACAAAGCATGTTCCTGATATACACAGCCTTTTCCGTTAAATGACGGAAACAAAAACCTGAACTTCACGGATTTTTCTTACGCCAGGAAAATTCGGAATTTTCAGAAACCTTCCAGCAATTCCTTTTACATATTAACGGGAAAAATCTGTTCTTACTTTTTCTGTATCCTCATGACCGAAAATTTCCAGAAATAGGCGCGATTCACTGAAATACTTAAGGTTTGATTAACTGTTAGATTTCAATCGTCTTTAGAAGGACCTGACTTTGAAGTTCTATAGCAAGATCAGATATTGTCGATAGCAAATAACATGAAATTTTGATTATTGTGGCACCGGATATTCCTTCCCCGCTCCCTCATTTTGTGCACCATCATTTGTATAGTGTGTTACCGTAAGAAACCTGGTATCTAAATTATTGTAAGGTGAGTGTACGATGTGTATATATCAGTCTCTGAACCCCTTAAGATAAAAGCTACTACAAAAGTAAATTTCACATATCAGGGTGGTTTGTCAAATAATATTATAAAGCAGTACATTTTACATTTTTTTCAAGTTAATTGAAAGTCATTGTCAGTTTAATAAGATCTCAAGTTCCAAAGCATTCTTTTGCTTCGAAAAATTACGATAAAAAAAGATCGTATTTTGTAATAAGTCCACCTACAGCAAAACTAAAAATATTACAAACCTATTCAGAAAAACAATAAGTTTCAACAGAAAATAAAATGACTTATTCACCCACATTAATAGCCAAAAACATTTCGTCGTCGCGTGATCAAAGTTCTGTTTTATACGTCGAAAGTCTACTTACGTGTATTTATAGCTCAGCGGCAGCACGCGCTGTTCATGTTACCTGATCGAAACCCACTGGGCGCAAAAGTAAAGGATTCGTGAAACGGCTACAAACTCAAAATATATGGCTTTGAGAAAAACGGAAAAACTCGAAACGGACTTTTCTGAAGTAAACGGAATTACCAGCTACGGGAAATCTATCGAAATATGGAAGTTAAAACAAACGGGTACTTTTAAAAACGGAAATTTCGTCAAAAGACGGACACCTACCGGCAACTAATTCACGTTATTTTCAGGAATTTTCCATGAATTCACACCACTTATTTTTTTACCGTGTAGCTAATAGCTAAAAAACATTCCAGCTCAAGTGCGATGGAAATTTCAAGTTTTCTGAAGAGTGAATAAGACAGATAGTGACTGACAATATTTAATTATTTGTCTTCTTTCAGGTATACTTCATTGCAAATAGACATTATCATCGTTTTAAATCTTGGATTCTTCCAACATAAATACTTATATAGGACTAGAAACGAGTGTTAATCTTTGAACTTAAAATTCAGCATCAATTACCAAGCAGCCAACAACCAGTAAGCCTAATCTGACTGTTTGAATATGATTTACATGAAACCACCATATCCTCTAGAACTCAAAATCGTAATAGTACAAACTCTTTTTCATATTCTGTTTCAAAGGTTATATATAAACTTGAATTATTTAAAATGTAAAACGAAAGGGTATAAAATGTTATTATAGTATATTTAAATACGTGTCGACTGGTCATTAACAGCTCGGGTTTAACATAACGTGAGTAACAGTATTCTACAACAGAATGTCATTCTGCGGAATATGTATGAAGATTGATGAAACATAAAACATTAGGTTTAGAGAGGAAAATAGAGCTTAAAAACCTTGGGGGCACTATTAATCCTTCAACAGATAAAAAAAGTGAGAGAGGTAAAAAAAAAAAAAATAATTAAAGCTTGTCCCTTAATTTATTGGAGTAATATTTCTTCTTGTTTCAACGAGATATCAGGTCATGTGAAAAGCAGGTCACATCTAATTTTAGTTTGGTGGGGGTTGTGCTAAAGACCAGGAAAAGAAAAATTAGATCATTACCTTTCGGGAGGGTCTAAAATAAGGGGGTAGTTGAATAACCCTGATACTAAAGGTACAGGAAAGTTCTTTTGAAGAGAGGTAATTTCCTTTTCAGTGAGATAAAGATAATGAGTAGAAAGGGTAGAGGAAATTATATTTGAGATAAATAGTGATTAGTTCTCTATCCTATCCTTTCAATGTAAGTGAAGTGCTATAAAGCTTTTTATGCTTCTTGAGTTACTTTTCGGTGACTCAACTGTGTTACGACTTACCTCATCTGTGAATGAGGGTGACGGACGATATGTACACCCTCTTTGACTGGTTCATAGTATTGTGTTGAAACAGAATTACTTTTAAATCCTTTTTCAGAGGGGCTTTGGTCCCTGAATCCATTTGTTTTTAAAAATGGGTAACTCATTTGTAACTTTTTTGATGGCTCCAACTTGACCTGACTTATAAGCTTTAGTTTTTGAGATAGAAATTTTTATTTAAGTCTTTAGACGGCGGTATGGAAACTAAACGCCCATGCATATCGAGGTCTTGCGTCTCAGCTAATCAGACGTTGGGCAAAAGCCCGCTCTTCTGATGAGCCCAGCCTAGAATTTTTGTCTCTGATGAACACGAGCGCAGCCTAGAATTTTTGTCTCTGATGAACACGAGCGCAGCCTAGAATTTTTGTCTCTGATGAACACGAGCGCAGCCTAGAGTTTTTGTTCCTGATGAACACGAGCGCAGCCTAGAATTTTTGTTTCTGATGAACACGAGCGCAGCCTAGAATTTTTGTTTCTGATGAACACGAGCGCAGCCTAGAATTTTTGTTTCTGATGAACACGAGCGCAGCCTAGAATTTTTGTTTCTGATGAACACGAGCGCAGCCTAGAATTTTTGTTTCTGATGAACACGAGCGCAGCCTAGCCGATTTGGATAGAGGTCTACGCCTCTAGCCAGTGTGCCGTGAGACTCGAGCCCTGGCCCAGATCCGACGATTGACTAGAGGCCTCAGACCACTACGTCACCGGGGCGCAATTGTCGATTTTTTTATACAATGTCTCCTCATTTGATAGTTGAAACTAAGGCTAAAGCTTCCATGAGCTTTCTGATTCGCCTTTGCATATTTCCCCTTATGGCGTAAATGTATTAGATGCGTGCAAAAGTTCTACCCGTTCTTTAGTAGAGGAGAAAAAACATTTTTTTAAATAAATAACCTTTTTATTCTTTTACATAGTTGCCATCATTATCTTTGACCTCTAGCCATCTTTCTGTAAGTTACTGAATTCCCGGTCTGTTGAATTCCTCCATTTTGGAGTCAAGAAACTCGTGTAATGCAGTTGCGACATCAAATTTTTTTCTGCGAAGTTGTTCTGAAGAGATCGAAAAAGATGGTAGTTCGTAGGTGCAAGGTCTGGAGAATACAGGGTGTGAGTTAACACTTCCCATCCAATGTCCAGTAATTTTTCTCTGAGTGGCTAAAGCTGTATGAGGTCTTGCGTTGTCATGTTGCAAGATGACGTCTTTGCGATTAACCAGTGCTGGACGCTTAGATTTCAATTTTTCTTTCAGCCCTTTCAACTTTGGCAGTATAGCTCAATATTTATCACTTGGCTAGGTGCAAGCAGCTCCCAGTGGATTACCCCCTTCACATCCCACGATACACTTAACAAGACCATTTTCGGATGCACTCGTTCTGTTGAAGTCGATGGAGCAGACCTTCCAACTCGGCATACAGTCCTTTGACGCTTTACATTTCTGAAAAGAACCCACTTTTCATCACCCGTAACTAATCTCTCCAAGAAAGGTTTCTTTTTGTGACGCGCAGGCAAAGAAAGATAGGTGGTCGTTCTGTCCGATCGACTTCTTGAGGATAGGTCATGTGGTATTCATTGGTCGAACTTTGTGATAAACCCAAGCGCATGCATCCTTCTTTCTGCTATTGTTCTGTGTACAGAAAACCTTTCTGATAATTCGTCAGTGGTTAGATGGTGGTCATTTGATATGGCTTGGTTGAGATCCTCTTCAGAAACCTCTGATGGACGTCCAGAACGTGGTTGACCTCTGCAGCTTCTGTCTACTTCATGGAATTTCCAGAACCAACGGCGACATGTGCTTTTCATCTACAGCATCCTCGCCATACATCTCAGAAATGTTGCTGCAGGCTTTAGCTGCATTGTTGCCTTTGTCGAACTCATAAAGCAAAAAATGCCACATGTGATCCTCATTGCTTGAAATGTTAACACTTGTGTGACTTGTTTACGTGCGAGAAGCACCTGCATACTTGGAACTATTTTATAGCCTATCCTAAAGCATTAGACGCACCATCTGTTATTGCACTTGTTGTTTAAATTCTTTACTTGGAATGTGCGTCAGGAAAACGGGTACAACTTTTGTACACACCTAATACGTTTCTCCGAAATGCTGTAAATATATGGTTGTCAAAGTACCTCGCTTGGAAAAAATTCAGTATTGCAAAATTCTTTTAGAATTGGATAATCTTATTATGAACAAAAATTTTCAAGCAATTTTATTTATTTTTTTCAATTTTTCGCGCTCGCGTTATTTTTTTTACGAGGAGAGGGGGGGGTAATTACAAAGTTCACTAAAGATAGGGTTTTGACCATGCGCACAAGCGATTCAAGTACCCCGCGATTGTGAAGCAAAAAGAATCCGTAATTACCTGTTGACATGAAATTAAATGTATATTGTATAAGCATAAGCTCATATTTTGGATGTATATGTATTTTAAAAGCCAGCATGAATTTCTAGCTACCATTTCTAACCAGTAGACTTAATCCCGTTTCAAAAAAAAATTACGCAAATTTATTAATAAATACTCATTTGGATATTAAAATATGTAAAGAAATGTTGCTCTGTTTATTTCCGGAACCTGGAAGATTTAAAAAAAAAAAAAAAAAAAGTGCTGACCTTTTAACGGAATTCTTCGAAGAACACCGCCAGGAACAAGATCGGGAAGGCTATTGCATCACCATAGCAACAACGCTGTCAAAAAAAACCCTAGGATGAGCAGTGCATAGGGTCACCGTGAAAAACGCCTTCTCCTTTTTTTTTTTTTTCTTTTAATTCCAATGGAAATTTACATTCAACAACATTTTACGAACATCTTTGATAGCGACTCGTTCGGAGTATCACAGTGTTTTTTGGCACGTGAGCCAGATAAGCGAATGACTGGTACTCGACGCCGATGGCTTTGAAAATCACTTTGATACATTTTGGTTTTTATGTTTTCAAAATCGCAGTTTTGTTTCTAATGGTAAATCCGGGAGGAAATAAAAAAAATAGATCATGTAAAGAAGGGAGAGAAAAATCTTTCTTATCTTGGTGCTATGATGGAAATAGCCGTGTGACGTGAATCAAGCCTTGTTGAGTCACAAGGACTTGAATATGGATTAAAGTTTAAACAGAAATACTTTTAAAATACTAGTTTCGTGTTGAAATTTATGTGTGTTCACGTGCCGCCAATGAAGCAATGTATGCGATACGAAGGTTTTCATTTGCATGAATATGCAGCATTTCTCAACTTCGAACTCTGATAAAATTCATTAAAAAAAAAAAAAAGAAAAGAAGAAACTTAAAATTTCTTTGAAAAACTTTACTTAGATTTTAGCTCTTATCGACAGTTATATTTCAGACTGGAAATCTATCTTTCTCCTGAAGGGCAGTAAAAAGAAAACACGTTTTCGTGTTCGACACATGGCATAGGAATGATAAAAATCACTAGAAACTGAATCTGGAAATTTCGCTGTCAAAGGAGTTAAAAATTTTCAGATTTGAGATGAATGGAATTTTATTATTCCGATAGTTAAATTGTGCATAAGTGTATCGTGTTTTCTCGAACCACTGGAACGGTACATATGAAATGGCATAATCACTCGCTACAGAAGGCTACGTGACGCCACAAGCCCTAAACCTGTGAAGTCAGGAAATGCGCCTGAAGGTATGGAACATACACTGAAATGCCAAAAAAGAAACAAAAAAAAAACTGGGATGCCTTCTCTAATACCGCGTTGGCCCTCCCCGCGATCGGATAACGACAGCAACGCCACGGGGCATGGACTCCACGAGCTATCTGTAGTACTGTGGAGGGAAATGCTTTCTAAAGAGCGTCTTACAATTCCGTAATATTCGCCGATGGAGGATTCCTGGCGTTGACGGCACGTTCAACAGCATCCCAAATGTGTTCGATGGCGTTTAAATCCGGCGAACGAGGGGGCCAAGTCAGGATGCCAAACTCCGTGGAATGTTCCTCCAACCATTATCGGGCGAATGTGGGCTTGTGCAGTGGCGCATTATCGTGTTGAAAGAGGTCGTACTCGTCGGAGTTGTTGCATGACATGAGCAGGTGCAAGTGATCCTCAAGGGTGGTTACGTAGCTTCCACCGGTAAGAGCGGTCAGCAAACGTATGAAGGATCCTAATGCGTGCCAGCTGAAAACACCCCACGCCATAATAGAGCCACAGCCGGCCTGCACTTTCCTTTGTAGGCATACGAGATCCACTGTCTCGTGGGGTTGTCACCACACCCGGAGTCGGCCATCTGCCCGAAACGGTTGGTATCGCAATTTATGTCGGACCAGGCTGCAAGTTTCCAGTCATTTTGCGTCCAATGGCGGTGTTCCTGAGCCGAGGAGAGACGCGCAGTCTTGTGCCGTCGAATCATCAAGGACACTCGGGTTGACCGTTGGCTCCGGAACCCCATAGAATACAACAAACGTTGCACTGTCTGAACACTGATGCTACTACTGGACCCAGCATTGAATTGTGCTGTGATTTGCTGCAATGTTGTACACCGGGCGGATGTTACGATGCTTGCCAGACGCCACTATCCACGATCGTCCAGGGCTTTTCTACAGCCACAGTGGTCTCGCACTCTGGATTTCTACCCTGAGTTTATGTAGTTCAGGTACACCTTGAAATTGTTGACCGTGTAAATCCAAAGTTCGTGATGATTTTCGAGATGGAGTGACCCATCTCCCGGGAGCAGACTATCACACCACGTTCGAAATCGCTTAAATCCTGATAAGCTGCCATCTGAACTGCGAATGCTACTACTTGAGCTTGCGGAGATATCTGCCTCTATATATACGTTGTTTGCGGACGATGCCATTTACCGCATGGCTGTGGTGGCATGTAATGGATATGGTAGCGCCTTTCCCAATTTTTTTGGCACTTCAATGTAGTTTCAAACCAGAGGATTCAAAATTGTAGTGTGAAAAGTATTTCTCAAAAATCAGCAAATTTACAGACTCAAAATTTTGTACTTATACAAACAATTCTGGCAGTGTGCACTTCTCTGTTATTATTACAGACTTTTAACCCCGAGTCTTACATTTTCCAAAATTTAAAATTTTATGAAGAAGAATGTTCTGGGAAACCAAGAGATTTACATACATAAAACTCCGTTGATATACTAAGAGAATCCTCGCAGTCGTCACCTTTCTATAATCGTTTTAAAATATTGAAGTTATAGCCCCCTGATCTGATATTTTCCACAATTCAAAATTGTTGGAAAAGGGTATATCTCAGAACTCAAGGAGTCAACGTATCTAAAACCCTCCATACACACATACCTCGTATCAGGGACATACTTAGAGGGGAGAGGGCTCAAGGAGCCTTCTCCCCCGAAAGTGTTTAATATTTTTTATGGTTTTGGTTAAAATGCGACTTAGACTAGAAAAAAAAATACTTTAATTTAATAAGAATGCATCAAGTTGCATTAGAAAAAATTGCTTTCCTTTTTTCTATTTTTCATCAACTTTTATTTTATTCTGGTGGATTTAAAAAACTTCCATTTATCGTCAGTCTCCCAGAAAAATAATTTCTATATGCACTCCTGCCTCGTATTTTAATATAATTATGGCGGTATGCCCTCTGAAGTACTTGTTTAAAACATTTAGCCTCTGAACTTATATTTTTCAATATAAAAAAACCTAGCAGTTTTTATACCTAAAATTCTATGTATACATTAAGATAATCTTAGCTGTGTGCACCTTGGTGCTATTATTGCATAAAATTTTAAGGTGTTAGGCCCAGTTCATATATTTTGGAAGATTCAGAATTTTTGGGAAAAAGGCTTTATTCAAAACCCAAGAAATTTGCATACTTAAAAGTTGATATACATAATAAAATATATCTGATTA
The DNA here is from genome assembly GCA_039090855.1 of Macrothele yani. Classification (NCBI taxonomy): domain Eukaryota; kingdom Metazoa; phylum Arthropoda; class Arachnida; order Araneae; family Macrothelidae; genus Macrothele; species Macrothele yani. The sequence goes on from CM076996.1 coordinate 13,511,299, forward strand.
TGTGCACCTTGTTTTGTTATTTAAAAAAATAAAAAAAATAAAATGAAAATAAAAAAAAAATCAAGAGAAAAAAAAACTTGGAAGGTTTAGCAACTGGTGATATATTTCGTAAAATTCGAAATACAGTTCCGGACCTATTGTCCCGCACTCCGAAATAAACCAAAATCCGGCAAATTTCTGATGTGGTCTTTTTTTTTTTTTCGGAAAGAGAATTCTTTTAATTTCGTCAAACTTTTGAATACTTTTTGGGAAGATAATTTTTTTAGGCAAGATATATACAGGGGCTGTCCAAAATAATGCCTTCACTTGGAACTCATTCCCCCCTCCCCTCTCGGCATCCAATCTTATGTGCATGCATGTATGATTGAGGATGGTCTCAGGAGCCTTACTCTGAGCTTCATGCGGTTTCATTCCGAATCAGTTGGATACCAATTGGCCCCTTAGCAGAATCGTGGCGACGGGCGACGTAAGTCGCAGATTTTATTTTGGTCCTGCAGACAAAAACGATGCACCCCAGAATCTTTTTAAATACTCTCTTACAGACTCCCGATCATGAATGAAAGTTTTCCGTCTTTCAAAACTTTCCGGAAATGGAAGTTAGACGGAGTGAGGATTTCTCCCGTAATCGTATTTTTTTCTCTCTCTCTCTGTTTCTTCTGTCCGGTATAGTTGTTCAACATCATTTTATTGCATAAATGTTTGTGTTTCAGTTTTTTCACGGAGGCAACAATCTCCGAAAACGGAAGTTAGATGTAGCCTCGTAATCTGAAATTCTTTTTTTCGCGATGTTTCCTCTGCCCCGCGTGGTTGCTAAGTATCATTTTTATTACATAAATATTTGTATTTAAGATTCATAATGGAGGATAATTATCCGAAAACGAAAGTTGGACGGAGCGAAAATTTCTTCCATAATCGTAAAATTGAGGGCAATAAAATTTCGACAACGGAAGCTAATGGCAGTGAAGATTTTCCTGAACTCGTTTTCTTTCTCTCGCAGTGTTTTCTCTGCACTGCATTACGGTTTAAACATCATTTAATTACATAAATATTTGTATTTAAGATCGAAAACGGAGAAAATTTTCCCGAAAACGGAAAATTTCTCCGTTTTTGGGAAAATTGATGATTTCTCCCGCAATCGTATTTTTTTTTTTACTAGCAATGTTCTGTTTGTCCTGATTGTTGTTAAATACAATTTTATTCCATAAATCTTTGTATTCAGCTCGAAAATGGTAAAATTTTAGGTACGCAGGGAAAAGTGTTCTTGATTGTAGTCATCATCGCAATTGTAGTGTTTAGCTTAGGCTTTTTTTTTCCAAGTTTCTACCTGTGCAAATTTTTATTCTTTTTCGCATCTAGTAGTTATCTTGACACTCGCAGATTATTTTATGGCACCATAATATCAGTCGCAGACATGAATTTTCTGCTATGAGGCCGATCGGCAGAAAGTGCATATTCCGTGTGGATAGAAATTATCATTTTTAACTTCTTTCAGTGAATGAACTTTGCGAATCAGTTTGATGCAAAGCAAGTAACATATAACTATATTTCGGGGCCCTCTCAAAGTTCGGGGCCCTGGGCACTGGCTCCGAATGCCCTCCCATAAATCAGGCCCTGCCCGCGTCGCTTGCTGGAGCTCCAGCCAATAGAACGCTAGCTGGCTTTTGATTTGGCACGGGCGCTGTTTTTCTAGGAAATCTTGGGTCGCTAACAAGATTATCCACTCACAAGTACGGAGGGTCGCGAATGACCGAGTGGTTAGAGTAACCGCCATCCGACCAAATGGTCGCGGGATCAATCCCAGGTAGGCTGAGCTGTTGTGAAACACCGAGTACTCGCCGTGCGCAGGATGGGAAAGCCCCAGACACCGGTCCTGTGGTAATGTACCCTGCCTCAAACAAGGCCATCCGCTCTTCCCGAAAGCGCCCGCTGGCCATTGCTCTTCCCCAAGCGAAGTTGGGGAGAGGGAGATGCTGGGAGCGGTACTGCGTGATCCGAAGTGAACGTCTCTTTATGTACACCAACTAAACAAGTCGAGGGCTTTATATACAACTAATTATTTAGATCCAGGAAATAAACTTATTTCTTTTTATCTGAAAAAATACTTCCTAAAATAATTATTGGAATAGAGTTTCTGAAACTTGTTTTCCAAGAAGTTCTCAAGAAAACTGTGTGACGTACCTGCACCGCAGGACTCACATGAGATAAAAGAAGATAGCAGTGAGAGCACATGTCCGTGTAGCTCTGTTGGGAGAGTGACTTACTCCGGAGTGAGGGGACACGAGTTCGATGTCGGCGCGGACAAACTTGTACGTTATAACTGCTAATGTACAAATAATTATATTTTTGTAGTTTTTTTTTGTATATCACAAACGCAATTTAACTATTTGTCCGCTAGCTGTTCCTTGAAAGAACTTCAAAGACAAATTTCTAGAAAAATCCGAAATTTGTTCCAAACATTTTTGAGAATCTGACAAACGTACATACAGTTGTTGTACCGAATAAATCGAAACGATTGTTTTGGTACTACAGATATATATATATTTTAAAGATGTCCGTGTCTCATTATAAATTAGCTAACTTGATGTACCTTTTCCTCAGAAACTATAAAATGCAAGGGATGAAATTCTGCGCAAACGTTTTATCATTACTAAAAAGTATTGGAAAGATTGCTTTTTTTTATGCTTTTTTTTTTTTATGGATTTGTGTCCATGAAATTCAAACTGAGTATAAATACGGGAAAAACAAAACTTATGGTTTTTGAGCGAGATACTGTTAACACTGAATGTAATATGTCTAAATGACACAGTGATTGACCAGGTGAATGAGTTTGTGCATTTAGGAAGACAGAGAGAACAAATTGGATTTGTTCTCTCTGTCAAACATGAATTGTTTGACAGATAGAACAAATTGGATTGTGAAATTAGTAGGCGAGGGAATTCTTCACTGAAAGTCATGGCTGCTTTGGGAGATTTTGACAGGAATGATGGGTTCTCGAGAGAATCCCGAATGGCTGTGTATGAAAGTGTGATTGTTCCTACTCTGATGTATGGCAGTAAAACCTGGGTATTACAGAAGAAACATAGCAGTCGTTCGTGTGCTGGAGAAATGCGTTATTTACGGGAGGTTTGTGGCAAGACACGTTCTGATTGTGTGAGGAATGAAGATGTGTTGCAGTTGTGCAATGTGAAGCAAATTGTTGTTAGAAAAGTGCAGACTAATATTTGGCGGTGGTTTGGCCATGTTGAAAAAAATGAGTGATGAGATGCTTACTAAGACATTTTTTTTTAGCCCAAGTGGCAGGAAGGAAAGGCAGAGAAAGGCCAAGGAAGTCCCGGGAGAATCAGATTCAGGACTGTCTACATAAGAAAAAGATTATGAGTATGAAGTATTAAAGGTTTTGTGTACGTCGTGCGATGGATGTCAGTGAAGCACTAGTTGTGTGTAAAGATCGCTGTACATGGTGAAGTTCGATACGGCATCAGTAAGTAAATAATCAGTTAAAAATTCATCTGGTAGTTTGTATTTCTTTGTGGAGCTAACCTCTGAATCTTAGAGAACAGCTTAGTGATATGTATGTATGTATGTATGTATATGTGTATCAGTGGGGTATCTTGGGTCCGAGACCTGGGCTATCTCACCCCCCTCCCTAATACTGTTTTCTAAAAATTGCGCAGTTTATTTTTTTATTGTTAAGTAATAAAAGTAACATTTTTTCTAAATTTTAGGTACATGCTATTTATTGCTAACATGATACCAAATAATTATGAGGATTAGCATATGAAGACTTATTTGTACATGAACTCCATTCTTCTTTCCTTTTGTGTGAACTTGAATGTTACGTTTTCACAAAAATGTTTCTTCCGAGTACTTTTTTCATATTTAAAAATAATGTTTTTCTCTATTAACAAACCAGCCAAGTTGCTCGAATGTGCATGTCCACGTGTGGCTGTAAGATATATCTTGATTCTTTTTAATACGGAAAAACTTCTTTCGGCAATTGCAGTTGTTGATGAAAAATTTGATATTAGATCTGCTAATTTGTACACCTCAATAAACACTATGTCCAATTATTAAACTTTATGTAACAAGTAATGTATCTTACTGATTTGTTTTGTATTCATCAAGGAAATAAAACACCTCCAGTTCATTTTTTAATCGAGCTGTATCAAAATAAACATAGAGTTCTTTAAGCTCTGATAGTAGATGTTCAGGGAAGCTTTCACAAAATTAATCAAAACAGTTCGAATCCAACAAAGCCAAGAATTTAAGATATACTGTAATATCACTGATTTTAATTCATTGACACTTCACACAAACTGAAACAACTCTCGCGAAACACGTGCTGGAAACATGGAGGCACTCAGGTAGTCCGGTGTTCGTTTTTTTTTTAGCGAACCCTTTGCGCCAAGCAATGGTCCACTCACCACCGTAGCTCATTCGTGTTGTCATGGAAACGCTAGCAGGCCATAGTACGGAAGCTCTTCGCATCAGAACAGCGAAGACTCTCGAAGACCTACTGCGTTGTGCCGTTGATCATCGCTCGCCAGACTAATTCTCATAATCGAAAGAAGTGAATCCGCTTGTGTTTTTTTCGCATCGAAAGCATCGACATACCTTAATACGGTTGATAATTGACTTTTATTTGTGCATATTTAATTGACTTTTATTTGTGCATATTTAATTGACTTTTATTTGTGCATATTTAATTGACTTTTATTTGTGCATTCTCTGGGTTTCGCAGCTAGCCCTGCTAGCCTCGAATATACGCCACTTGTACGTATGTATGTATGTGTCCAAAATAAATTTTATGAAAGGTTAGAAAATTTTATCCCCATACAAAGATTTACACCGATCCACATATTTGGAAGCAATTTCCAGTAGTTATCGCGTAACATAAGATATATTAGTTAAAGTTTTTATAGCTATAGTTTTTGAAGTAAAGATGCAGGAAGTTTGGTAACAGATCAGATAAATGAAAAAAATTTCATCCCTTATGTTAAGCAGATATTTTCCATAAAAACTAAAATATTTCTACTTGCATTTTAAAAATCTTGTTTGTTTTAGAACAATCACAATTTCCACAATATATCGATTCATGTACATCCACTAACATGTATCAATATTTCCAAAATAGCATAGATTCCTGCATATCCAAGTATCTCTTTCCTGTTAAGAATAGCAATCTGTAGATTCACAAAATTTTTAAAGCTTAAAAGATAAGTATACATCTTTTGAAAAACTACTGACATTGGGCAGCTGCTTTCACTACACAAAGTATGAAACTACTTACTAATTAAAACAACTATACTTGCACAATTTGAAACTTCTACCCAATTTTCTTCTGTAGCTTTCACAATGACGATTGTACACAGCTAGCCAACTCGCCCACCCACTACGCAACATATCACAGATCTGTGTTGCCAGATTGGGCTACTTTGAAAAGCAATCTGCTACAGTGTGTTTTGGTCTTCAACTGGGATCCTTTTTTTTTTTTTTTTTTTTTGATTGGAGGTTTAACGACCACCGTGAGCAACTCAATGGGCTATAAGCAGTCGCCCGTCCCTAATTTAGGGCCAGTGGTTCCAGGGAAGGGAGAGAGCCAGTGCCGTAAAACAAACACAACATCCATGCCTCACCGGGATTCGAACCCGGATCCCTTCCGTGCGAATGATCAGAAGCCATCGCTTAGACCACTGCGCCACCGGGGCGGCGGATCCTTTTTTGGCTACTTTTTTTCTCTGCTTGTTTTAAGTAGTTTTCTCAGTAGATTATTTAAAAATCTGGAGTACGTAACGTAATATTGAGCCGACCCGGTGGAGCAATGGTCTAAGACCTGGCTTCTGACCATTCGCACGAGATGGGTCCGGGTTCGAATCCCGGCCAGGCATGTATATTGTGTTTGCTTTACGGCACTGGGCCGTCACGGTGGCGCAGTGGTCTGAACACTGGCTTGTGACCATTCGTCCGAGAAGGGTCCGGGTTCGAATCCGGTGAGGCCTGGGTCCCGTGTTTGTCTTACGGCACTGGCTCTCTCCCTTCCCTGAAACCAGTGGCCTTTAATTAGGGACAGGGTACTGCTTATAGCCCATCGAGTCGCTCGCGGTGGTAGTTAAACCTTAAAAAAAATTACGGCACTCGCTATCTCCCTTTCCTGGAACCAGTGACCCTAAATTAGAGATGATTTTTCTCCCAAAGAATTGTATACACTAATCAACATGCTTCAATCTCAATTTGATTTACTTGCCAATCATAAAATAAATTAAATAATTAAAAAATTAATAATAAAAATTATTCGTTTTCTTTTATTTTGAAATAGGTTTTTTTCTTCATTTGTATATTTTTTTCATTTGACACAGATTTTTACTGAATTGTATCCCAAATATATATGGACCTGTTAGTAAATATTTATATTTAGTAGTTGAGTATGGACCTATTAGTAAATATTTATATATAGACAGTTGAGTAAAAATTAGTATTCCACAACAGGTGATTTTTATTATATTTATCCATTTTATTCGCACGCAATCTTTTCAAATCTGACAAATTTTTATTTCTAATGAACTTTCCATTTTCTTTTAATAAGAAACAATAATAAAAATTGAGCTACTTTTCAGAGCTAAGTTCATTGAACTGTCTGGCAACACTCTCACAGATGACCAGACAACTTTCCCCTGCGTCACACGTCTTCCGGTATTTGGTGAACTGGCCTGCAGTTATAAGGGGGTGATGCCACAAACCGGCATCCCCTAGCCCCATCGCCTGTCTCATCTCAAACCCCACAGCCCGGCCTCCTTTGACCCCAACTCCCTTTCGCATCCGAGCCTTTAGGATCAATATAATGTAACTTCCTGATACGCAGCACCAGGGGCGCGTCAAGGGCATTCGCCGGTCGGGTGCAAGCCCAGATTTGCCGCCACCTTGTACGAAAATATTTTTCAGTTTTTATTCATTTTTACATGAAATAAATACCTTTATCAACATTTTTTTCTATTTCCCGTAAATTAAGTTTTCATAAAACGCAATTGTCTCATATAAAACTGAAGAAGAAGAAAAATCTGTTAAACTAGTTCAGATGACGCTGCGAATAATCCAAGAAGTCAGTTTTCTTTCTGTCAATCTACACAAAAAATCCGCTGTACCGGTAAAAAAAGTTTTGTCATGTACAGTGATAAACATATTACAGCTTCCCCCATGGAGGGGGATGGTGGCAATTGTGATATAATGGGCTGGACATATTGCCAGGAGAACGGACCACCGGTGGACATCTGAGATTTTAGACTGGATTCCAACGGACAGGAAAAGATCCAAAAGAAGACCACCTGGGAGATGGGTGGATGAAATTCGAAAGCATGCTGGGGTGACATGAACTTGGAGAGACCTTCATCCAGCAGTGGATTGTTCATCGTTGACAATGATGATGACGATGATATATAACTGCTTTTTTATTAAATAAAAATATTGTTTCCTATAAACTAAACACTGAAGCTTCAAGGAAAACACAAAAATGCGTAGTTTCAGCGGAAATTAACTTTTGTAGCTTTTTTCTGTTACAAACGTTTTAACAATATCCAAATTTTCTAAGTCTGTAGCAATTTTGTTTTCAATACTCACGATACTTTTACTTGAAAGTCGTTCCTGTTTCGTATTTAATCAATAGTAACTTTTCATGATTTTAAGTTTGGATCTTTTCCCGTAAGCCACTGTTATAAGCAGTAAAAATTTGAAAAAGAGATAAGTTTCGTGCACCTTATTACCACTATCAGTTCAATGGAATGGAAAAAGGGGACATTGTAATTTTAAAGACCTTTTTGGATTTCAAGCTTAACAGCAAGAAAAAGAAAGACTTATTTTTAGGCAGTGTAAAAATCCTCAAAATCCAAAAAAATTTTCGTTTAACTTCACATAAGACACGTGCCCCCCCCCCCGCCTCCAGTCATATTTTGCTACAGGCATCATCAAAAATACTCCTAAACCTACTGAATTGTTTGGAAAACATATTAATGAGTCATTTCAAAATATGTATTCTGAAGCACTTTATCGGTTCATGTGATGCTTAACGTAAGTCCAAAGAATTCTGGAGCAATTATATCATATTCTTTTTGTGCAATATCTGACAATTTTATTTAGAAGTCCATACAATATTTTAATTTTATAACTTTGCTTAGTGTCAATAAAAAATAAGTCACTTCAAAATGGAAAAGTCTCGTTATGCGTGTTCAGGTGTTCGAACCAGAGTTGGAAACGGGTCAAAAATTTTGAACCCGGACCCCCATACAAAATTTTCGTAAAATCAACAGTTTTCAATTTAGATCCACCAAATTTGGAATACTACCTCATGATACTTTAACTTAGATGGTAGACGGCTTTTGGAAGGGATCGGTGCCCGGGGTCAAGGGGCCCCCATTCAAAATTTCCGTAAAATCAACAGTTTTCAATTTAGAACCACCAAATTTGGTATGCTACCTCATGGTACTTTAACTTAGACAGTACACGGTTTTTGGAAGGGGTCGGGGCACGGGGTCAAGGGGCCCCCATACAAAATTTTCGTAAAACCAACAGTTTTCAATTTAGAACCACAAAATTTGGTATACTATCTCATGGTACTCCAACTTGGACCGTAAACGGTTATTGGAAGGGTTCGGGGCCCGGGATCAGGAGCCCACACGCTCATACAAAATTTTCGTAAAATCTACAGTTTTCAATTCAGAACCACCAAATTTGGTATTCTATCTCATGGTACTCTAACTTAGACGGTACACGGTTTTTGGAAAGTGTCGTGGCCCGGGGTCAAGGGGCCCCCATACAAAATTTGTTATCTACGGCCTCTAACTTAGACCGTAGGTCGAGGTATTGGTGTGGTAATGGGTATTGGATTTTTTAGAACGTCTTTTGTAAAAAAAGATCGTTTTCAGAAAAGGTATCCTGTCAGGGCCTTTGCTCGTCCGTTCTCTGTATTCAATTTGTCGGAGGTTCGCGCAAGACGCAGAGTTTCCAGCATTATCACTCTTCTTGCAGGGAAGGAAACATTCCAGGTGTGCTTCCCAGATGCAGATATATGAATGCCCCTCTAACTTTATTTGCAAATATTTTCGCTATTAATCATCCGATTTGGACGATATTTAGGGGTTTTTCCATGTGCTAAATAGAACGCGCATAAAATAACATACCCCTTATATGGAAAGAGTCGGAGATGGTGCGCTAATTACCATGTTAATTAGTTTAATTAGCCTTTTTCTTAGCATTACGTGATAGTTCCCTTCGAGTGCTTTCCAACGGTACCTTATTTGTTTATTTGCGGCAAATGGTTCCAAAGTTAAGGGGGACGGGGCGGCGGCTCGGAGTTTATTTTTTAGGTCTGTACCTATGTGATGTCGCGTGCATGCGACTTGACACTGGCATTGATCATCTTTTTCTTACCGTTTTGAATTTTTAATATCTGGAACTCTCTGTTTACAGTTCATTGTATTTTTGCCTGATAAGCTGCCCGTTGGTGGTGAAAGCTAGCGTATATTAATTTGTGTTTTTAAAACACCATGAACCGGATATATTTGCACTTTATTGTTATCTAAGGCCTCTAACTTAGACTGTAGGTCGGATATTGGAGTGCTGAATTGTGTTGCAGTTCTTAAGAGTAACAAATGGAACTTTTTACGAAAATTTTGAATGGGGCCCCTTACCAATCCCTTCCAAAAACCGCGTACCGTCTATGTTAGAGTGCCATGAGATAGTATGTCAAATTTGGTGGTTCTAAATTGAAAACTGTAGATTAAAAAAAAATTTGAATTGGGGCCCCTTGACACCGCACCCTTACCCCTTCCAAAAACCGTCTACAGTCTAAGTTAGATCCCCATAAGATAGTATACCAAATTTGGTGGTTCTAAATTGAAAACTGTAGATTTTACGAAAGCTTTTGTATGGGGACCTCTTGACACCGGGCCCCAACCTCTTTCAAAAACGGCATACGGTGTAAGTTAGAGTCCCGTGAGATAGCATACCAAATTTGGCAGATATCCTGTCGAGAATTTTCATGTTTGTAAATCTTGGGGAAACTGATCACTTCGCTGAGATTTACGGGGAAAAAATAAAGAAATAAAATACATAGATTGAAAATTCTCTACAGTCCCACGTTTCAAAAATTTTGTTTGGAGGAGGCGGTGAAGTGAGGGAATAAATGGCCATGTTCGTTTACTTCTCAGCCCTGATCAGACAAGCAAAATTTCTTGAAGAAAAAAAGGGAAATAATAGAATTAACTTCTTTTTTTTTCTTTTGGCTTGATTTACTTTTTACTTTAGTAAATTAAATAGAAAAGGCGAGCAAGAAGTCATCATCAACCCTTTCAGAAAACAAAATTATTCGCTATTAATCACGGAATGAAGGGAAAGCGTTTCTGTAAATTTGTGAAAAAAACCCAAAATCTTTCTTTTAGAATCCGCCATTTTTGGGAAACTTTAGTTGTCTCCCAAAGCGTGTCACCCAAAAGTTCTCTTAAGCAAGCGTCAAGCTATTTTTAGCTCAACAGCATGCTGAAGGTTACAGCGTTCTCCCCCTTCCGTGGAGGTCAGAGGATTGGATTGGATTGGAGGTTTAACGACCACCGTGAGCAACTCAATGGGCTATAACAGTCGCCCGTCCCTAATTTAGGGTCACTGGTTCCAGGGAAGGGAGAGAGCCATGCCGTAAGACAAACACAACATCCATACCTCACCGGGATTCGAACCCGGACCCCTTACGGACGAATGAACAGAGGCCATCGCTTAGACCACTGCGCCACCGGGGCGGCGGAGGTCAGAGGTCACCCTTGGCTTGCATGGGAGTTGGGCCATGTGGTGTCCTGTAACTGAGTTTTGGCGCGAACTCTTAGCCAATGGCCAGCGTAGCTGTTGGTTACTAGGGGGAGTTTTAGCCAATTGCGGGTCAGCAGTTTCAAGCACCCCAGCTTTTGTTTGAGAAATCGTCACTCTCTCTCTCTCTTTAAATATTAAAACTACTCGTTGTGCTGGCCACGATGTAACATCGTAAGAGAAACTCCGTTAAGGGGCATCCCGCTTGCCGGAACCTTTGGCCTGGCCGGCAGGGAAAATGGCGCCGCTGCTCTTGAGAATGGGTAATAGTGGCATGGGTACGCGCTGTGCTTCGTACCTCGAAGTATGAGAAAAAAAATATTATTTTCAAGATTTCCTGTACCGGAGATGAGGTGTGCCCTGATTCATCCCTCTCATAGTGGGGTACTGCAGTATTGAGCTGCATGGGGAAAATGGCCTCACCAGGAGAATTTCTTCCTACCCACCTGCACGTTGAGTGAGTCTGCAGACCAGAATGCTTTCTCCGCTCTGTTCAACATATCATGTACATGGAGAAACACTTCCAGAGGTATTTTTGAACCCGAAATCACTGGAGGCGTCATCAATGGCCGTCGTTATTTTGGAAGAAGCCAACCCCTCTCCGAAGGAGACTGACGGTGGTGGTGAAAAAGTCATCAAATCATGTCAAGACCCCCTCCTTAAACCAGGGCTACAGAAAGAGGAGAGGCAGTGTTGTCCCCCCCCTTCTATTTGGGAAGTGAGAAAAAAACTTTTTCTTGTTGTGAGTGATGTGAGCAAACGTGAGCAGTGCTGCCTGCGTACAGGGAAAAAGGTAAGGAAACTTTGTTTTGGCATTTCAAAAGAAAAATATATGTTAGGGTTACTCCAAAATATTTAACATGTGAGTTTTTGACAGTGGGCAGGTCAGGTTTCAGTTATAATCCATGCTTGGGTCAGGTTTCAGTTATAATCCATGCTTGGGTCAGGTTTCAGTTATAATCCATGCTTGGGTCAGTAAAACTAAAGTAATAAAAATGCAAATGTTTTTTCATTCAGGTTTATTTTTTGTATGGTAGTGTTATGCTGTGTAAATAAACCTCCATGTCAATGAGAAAGTCTATATTAAAGGGAAAGGCAATGTGTAATTTTTTTCCATGTGTAAGGAGTATCTAATATCAAAATTATGTTATAAGCTATTTTGAAGAACAACCTCTCAAACCAGTAATTATTTTATTTAGGAGCTTTAACCTTTTTGTGCTTGGTAGTTTTAATATTTAAATTGCATTTGTATTTATACACATACAGGGCCATGTAGTTAAAATTTGTGTATTGGAGGCAGGTTATGGTGAATTTTGAGTTTGGCAAGTAATGAGTGTAAAATTGTACCATTTTGTAGTAGTGTGGACTAGTTTCGAATATCAGTTGATGGATCTGGAAAATTAATTTTCATGAGTGGGAGACATTAAAAAAGGCATGCACGCAGACTAGGCTAATAAAGTGTTGGCTGGTATATTACCCTTGTATAATGATGGAATTCTTCAGGAGGTGGTGATTTCTGGAAATAGATAGTTCTTCGATAGGTGTAATTTTCTGGAAATAAATGGTTCGGCGGTATAGTGTATTTTTCTGGGAAATGAGTGATATAGTGTATTTCTCTGGGAAATGAGTTGTTAGTGTATTTCTCTGGGAAATGAGTTGTTAGTGTATTTCTCTGGGAAATGAGTTGTTAGTGTATTTCTCTGGGAAATGAGTTGTTAGTGTATTTTTCTGGAAGGTAGTGTTAATTTTCTAGAAGCTGTGTGCCTAGGGAATGAAAAGAGAGTATTTCTGGAAATAATGTGAGTCTTCGTGTGGTGTTTTTTCTGGAATTTGTGCGTACCAAAGAAAAATAATTTTGGGGCAAGAAAGTCCTTGCAGAGCGCTTTCCTTATGTGGAAAAAGGATTCGCGACTGAAAGGGTATAGATGGAAACAATTGGGGGATTGTTCTTCCACCCCCGGTAAGCCGAAGACCCATCGGAAGCTATCCCGAGCAAGGCGAGTGCAGGTGTGTTGTCCCAAAACAGTAAGAGAAAACAATACAGGGTGATATGTCACACTTATTCTTCCATTTCGGTGCATAGGCCTGATTGGATTCAAGACCCAATCTCACCTTCAGCCGCAATAATACTTCCCCACAGTGAGAATTTTGTTTTTAGTGAAATTGAGTGATTTAACTGAGATGTTTTGCCTACCCGTTACCTCAGTGGCTTACTACATGAGTTGGTAAAATTGCTAAAAGCTTACATGGTACAATTTTGAATTTTTAGATTAATTTGTTTATAAATTGCTGGTCAGAATTAGTGGTGTAATTTTAAATTGTTATGAACAGTGGGAGTGCAGATAAGTATGAATTTGTGTCCAGGAGTGTTAAGAGTTAGTGTTTGCCTTTTATTTACATGGTGGGATATTGAGTACTCAGAGCCAGCTTGTATAGTGAAGTATTTTGAATTTTTCCAGATGATAGGGTGAATTTTAAGTATATTTGTCAGCATTATTGTGTTATGGTAACTTTTGAGGTAATTGAGTAAGGTATTTAAGGCAGTATGTTTAGTAGAGTGTTGAGAGTGATTTTGTATCAAGTAATGCTAGAATGTTGAGTATAATTAATTGTAAGGCAAGTATTCCTGGGGAGTGTGAAACCATTTAGTAACGTAACTTTCATTTGTGAATTTTGGTCGGTGGTTGTGATATATAAAATTAATGTGTTAATAAATCTGGTTTGAGGGGTTGGTCGAAGGTGATTAATCAAAACTATAGTACACATGTTCTTATAGCTTTCCAAACTGAGATGAGAGAGACATTGCACTTCAGCAACAGAACTTGTCAATTTATGTTGAATCAGGTGTTATGCATGTTCTATACTCACAAGGGTTTTTATGTGTTTTGAAACTCAAATGACATGCTTTGTTTTTGTTGTTATTTGGTTAAGTTTTAACAATAAATTCAGGCCAAGGGGCCTTTCAAAAACCCAAACCTTGTGCAGTGAAGAATTAGTTGACTCAGTTAAAGTTCATCGCAGGGTCACATGCTAATCCACCTTAGCTTGCCTAAGGCCGGAAACGATTGGGAACTTTGTTTTTATTTATTTAATGCATTTTGTCCTAACCACTAAATTGATCATCACAGCCTTCAAAAGTTATTACACGTGTACATTGTATACCATCTAATTTTTAGTGTTTACAAATTTGGTACACATGTAAACAAAAATTACTTATTTTACACTTGCAGGTGCCTCAACTCATCGAACATTCAAACAACGCAAACCTTCAATAATAACTTTTGAGAGTTTTCAAACATCTGAGATGCATTTTATCTATATTTTCATTTATCATGGCCTTAAGATAATTGAATTTACTTTTTGTTTCCAAATGCATCCACCCATCTCCCAAATTTTAATTTTCACCTAGATTCAACTTTTACCTCAATTTCATTATTTACATAAATTTAAATAGTAATTACCCAGAATAACTAACCTCTTTTTTCCCGCCATAACACGGATCTAAATTGAAAACTGGATTTTACGAAAATTTTGAATGGGGCCCCTTGACCCCGGGCCCAGAGCCCTTCCAGAGACAGCCTACGGTGTAAGTTAGAGTTCCGTGAGATAGCATACCAAATTTGGCGGATCTAAATTGAAAACTGTGGATTTTACGAAATTTTTGAACCTCTTTTTCCTGTGGATTTTACGAAATTTTCTGGCCCCCTTGGCCCCGGGCCCAGACCCCTTCCAGAGACAGCCTACGGTGTAAGTTAGAGTTCCGTGAGATAGCATACCAAATTTGGTGGTTTTAAATTGAAAACTGTAGATTTTACGAAAATTTTGAATGGGACCCCTAGACCCCGACTTCTTCGAAAAACCGACTACAGTCTAAGTTAGAGTACCATAAGATAGTATATTAAGTTTGGTTGTTCTAAATTGAAAACTGTTGATTTTACGAATATTTTGTAAGGGGTTCCCCTTGACGCCGGGCCCCGACCAGTTCCAAACACCTTCTGCCGTCGAAGTTAGATTACCATGAGATAGTATACCAAATTTGGTGGTTCTAAATTGAAAACTGTAGATTTTACGAAAAATTTGTATGGGGATTCCGACCCCTTCCAAAGACCGTCTATGGTCTAAGTTAGAGTACCATGCGGACATTTTCTGGACCCTGTCGAGATTATGACCGTGTCGACATTTTGACTGTCGAAATTATGACCGCGTCGACAATTTGAACTGTCGACATTTTGTCTGTTGAGATTATGACCCTGTCGACATTACGGTGTACATTTTGATTGTCGACATTTTGACCGTCGACATTATGACCGCCATAGTTATCCACAATAGCCACTTCAAAATCAAATGCTCTGACAGACGATTGAAATTTAAAAGTTAATTAAACCTCAACTATTCCCGGAAATCGCTCCTATTATGGGAAATTTTCTGTCACATGGTTACGGAAAAATTGAGAACAGAATTTCCCCGTTAATATACGAAAGGAAATGCGGAAAGTTTCCGAAAATTCGGAATTTTCTCTCAACACATCTTAAAAGCGGCACGCTACCGTTAATATAGATAGGAAAAGAGTGGTGAAAATCTTCCAAATACGTGGAGACAATGTAAAGAGACAAAGTCATCGCTCTTTCCACGTTTTTCTTTAATTAACACACAGCAACCAAAAGAATTGTATTTCGACACTATAACAAAGTAAATTTCTCCGTCATTTTTGGTCTACGCCGGGAATCGAACCCAAGTCCACTTATTCCGGAACAAGTCGCTCTACCAACTGAGCTACGCAGACGTTCATTCTGACTTCTATCTGCCTTTATGTAGTGTGCGTCCTGCTGGCAGGTACGTCACATATCCCCCCCGAAAGAGGGCCGGGGGCATGGCCCACGGGTCAGCCGTGACCATGAATCGTTGCAGGCAGCCATCCACTGTAGAACGTGCACTTGAGAACTCCCAGTCAATCCGATGTGTGGAATGCAACGTCACACACATTTTTATTTTCCGAAGCGCTGGAGAGGAGATTCTCTGATTTTTCCTATCTCGCGGTGTGGAAATAACATCACACCACTGCGAGATTTTGAACGGTCGGGTCATCCGGATAGTTCGGGCGCCATTATAACGAAGTAAACTTCTCCGTCATTTTTGGTCACGCTGGGAATCGAACCCGAGTCCGCTTATTCCGGAACAAGTCGCTCTACCAACTGAGCTACGCAGACGTTCATTCTGACTCCTATGTGCCTTTATGTCGTGTGCGTCCTGCTGGCAGATACGTCACAACACCGCAGGGATCGAATCCCAGATATCCCGATAGCAAGCCGAGTGCGTTCGCTTTACGCTACGGTGCCAACAATCCACGGCGCTATGTGTGTTTATCTGCCAGCATCTGACTTCACAAATCCGTAGAGATGGGGCTCAGCAACTGAGATGTCTCCATCTGGTGGGGATTAACGGCACAAGCGATTTAATTATAGCTAATAAATAAAATCAGGAAAATGCTCAGTGTGTCCTCTGGTATCACGACACCCGGTCACCAATAACAGTGCAGAGGAACTTTCAAACAACGTATGGAAAGAAGCTGCCCGATGTCAAGAGCATTAAGTCGTGGTACGACAAGTTGAAGACCACAGGATCTGTTGCTGACACACCGAGAACTGGCCGACCATCAACCTCAGCTGAAAGGGTGGAAGCAGTGAGACAGTCTTTTGTGCGAAGTCCCAAGAAATCAGTGCGTAGGGCCTCACGTTAATTACAGATGCCAAAAAGTTATGTTCATGATAAAAAGTTCTGTTCATGATTTGTGAACATTTCCGGTTTCCTGGACACTGACACTGCTACACACAGCCACGTTGCGGAAACCTGCAACAAAAAAAAATTGGTTAGTTTTCCAACATTTTGGCACCAGTTTTCACATCTGTAACGTACACACAGCGGATATGAATGACGTTTGTAATCAGGGAAATACTTTTTGGACACCCTGTATACTTCATGGAAAGAGCTATGCTTAGGAAAAAGAACTTATCAAATACGTCTCCCGGAAGCACAGATAACGAGAAAAAGGTTTCGACTTTTACGCCCCCTGTGGGAAATCTGTGCATTATTTAAAAAGGATAATGCTCCACATTTCTATTGTAGCGAATGGCATACAGTAAAGAAAAAAATTCTCAATAGGGTTTTTAGACGCGGAGATACAGATGAAAACTGAAATACACAAATACCACCTAGCGACAGAACTGTGAACTATAAACTCCTCGTATACTAAAGTAAAGTGTTGAAGTTTTTAAATTGCACATGTAGAAGTAGAAATAATAAGAAAAACAGATTAAGCATTTGCGCCACCTAGCAGCGGAACTGCGCATTAGTTTGGGAAGAAAATACGCACACAGAGTTTACATAGTTAGTAGTATCGGCCCGAAAAAGATTTACAGTCGAGTTTTTAGTGCCGCATATATTGCTGTAAACAGACACGTGAACTTATGCTTTCTAGTGGCACACTTGTGCGTTCAGAAATCTTCAAATTTATATGCGAAACATTTCTCACCGGAAACGCTATCCAACAACGAAATAATTTTTCAAATAGGACTCTTAGAAGCAGAGATATCTACAAAAATAAGATAGACATCTACGCCCCCAGGTGGAGAAACCATGCATTATTTTAAAAAGAAAGTATTTCGAAAAAGTTTATTGACATGAGCGGTATCGGTCCACGACAAAAAGTTTTTCAACCGAGCTTTTAGAAGCTCAGATTTTGCTGCAAATACATCAGAAGCAGAAATTAACACTTACGCCCTTGGTGGTCAAACCATACTTTACCAAAAATTAGAAATTATACGGAAAACATTTCCCATCAGGAGCTGTCTGTATCCGGTGCAGGAAGAATTTTTCAAATCGGAGTTTTAGAAGCAGATATATCGGAGAAAACGAAATTTACTTTTACGCTTCCCTAGCGGAAAATCTACGCGTAACTTGAAAAAGTGACTGTACGTAAAATAATATTTGATATAAATGGAATCGAAAGAAAAAAGAACTTTTCCAATCGGATATTCAGAAGCAAATATATGCAATAAAATCTATTCGATTTCGATACCATCTGCATTTACGCCCTCTATCGGCGAAATTGTGCATCGTAAAGTAAACGGAATGCAAGAAACATCAATCACACATTCCAAGCTTCCCAATGCAGAAATAATTTTTAAAATCTGATTAATAGTTGCAGACATATATGGTGTCCACGGACGGACAAACCAGTAACACAAGCACGATTTTTTTTACAAAAGGCGTGCTAAAAATAAAGGAAACGATTTCACGAGAAAACAAGAAAGATGACACCGACTTTTCCGTTGTAATGAGCACGTCTTTTGAATCCTTTCTAACGCGAATTAAATTTATCAAAGTTATTCAAAGTCAGTGCAACCGGTAAGAAAAAATCAACCGGATTTCTACAATCGATAAAACATCCAGAAATAGAAACAGCTACCTACTTCCATTAGCGTCTGAAAAGTATGTTACCAAGATTAACAAATGGTGCAAAAAATGTTTCTCATAGCAGAATAACGGAGACAAACAGATTTTCAAATCGAACAGTTAAAAGACTAAAGATAAAAGGAAAGATGATATAACTACGCCTTCTAGTGGAATAATTTTTTATAATGGGAAAATTGAAAATAGGCGAAAAACATTCTTCATGGAAAAAGCTGTGTTTAGGAAAATGCACTTTTTAAATACGTCCCGCGGAAGCAGAGATACCTAAAAAAAAAAAAAAAAGAAAAAAGAAAAGATATTGGCCTTTACCCCCACCCCACCCAGCGGGAAATCTGTGCCTTATTTAAAGGGGTTAATGCTCCACATCTCTGTTGTAGCGAATGACATACAGTAAAAAAAATCAATAGGGTTTTCAGAAGCGGAGATACAGCTACAAACAGAAGTAAAAACCCAGCGACAGAACTGTGAACTATAAAACTCCTCGAATACTAACCTAAAGTGTTTCACAAGGTACATGGATCCGGTGTTGAAAGAATTATTTAAATCGCACATTTAGAAGCAGAGATATTAAGAAAAACAGATTAAACATTAGCGCTCCTAGCGGCGAAATTGCGCATTATTTTGTGAAGAAAATACACACAAAGGGTTTTCATCTGAGGGAAAAATAATCTTTTCAATCGGTTTTTATTCCCGCAGATATTGCTGTAAACGGAAATGTGAACTTACACCCTATAGTGGGAAACCTGTGCGTTAAGAAATCTTCAAATTATATGAGAAACATTTCTCACCAGAAACGCTATCCAACAAAGAAAGAATTTTCCAATCGGATATTTACAAGCAAATACAGTTACGGAAAAATTAATAGCAATTCTGGAAATTTGTGACGTTTTTGGGGTTTCCAGTTTTGCTACAAAAGTACATATACAGATAATACTCACAATATATACATATCATTTTAAAGCACATTTCATGCAGAAGCTAACTCAGTTTACAGAATGGGAATATCTTTAACAGAACTCAAGTTGTGACCAGAAATGTGCTGCGAAGGAAGCACACTTCGTTATGTGAAATGTAATCGTCGTTGTTACAAGCCGACGGAGTTTGCTTGTACGTCCGCGTACAGGCGATATAAAGGGCAGGCGATGTGGATGGCTTAGTGGTTAGTGTTTCAGGCTATCGATGCTGGGTCCCCAGGTTCCAGCCTGGGCTGATCTTTCAGAGATGGCGTGATTTACTAACAATCGCTGAATATCCGCCGTGCATCGGACGAGCACGTAAAGTGACGGCCCCCAGGCTGGACCCACTGGTTAAATGGGTGTCCTTTCCTATGTCCTCCCTGAAATTCTCTCACCCATCTATGTGCAATATCGTACTTGTACGGTGGCGCCATCTACTGTACTCTAATCTCACTACAAACTGTTCTGTCAAAAGTCGCTAGACTTGCTCTCATTCCTTCCGTTTCTGTGTCCTGCCCAAAAGGCGATCTCGCTGTAGGTGGCTGGGACCTAAACTCTACTACCTGTGGACGGAAGTCCTACAAGAAAATGATGCTGACCCTTCCCCCTATGGGATTATTCCAGACGTTTTCGCAGTGCACGTAGGTATTTCGTTTGAATTGGTGAGTGTCTAGCCGTTACTCTTGTGGACTGCAGTGCAAATCTGAAGTTTGCAGTGCATTTCGTTTATTCTGTGCAAACTGTGTTGCAGTTATAGAAAGATTAGGTGATATTTCACCACGAAAAGCATCGCTAATGGGGACTTTAAGTGAATTCGGCAAAAGCAATGCAGAAATTGCCCGGATAACAGGGATGCACAAGAGTATAGTTGAACGGCAGCTGGCGAAGATCCGTGATATGGATGGAATCAAGAATAGCAGGCTGGGTAAATATGGACGAAAAATGAAAACAACTCCTAGAAATAACAACGCGTTGAAACGGTTATGTCTGCGAAACAGGTTCGTCTCGTCAAAAGTTCTTGCCAAAGAATTGCGGGAGAGCTGTGGTACTGTTGTTTGTCATCGAACAGTGAGGAACAGGTTACGTTCTATGGGCCTGACGTCTCATAGAGCGGTAAAGACGCCATTGCTAACCAATGTACAATGCAAGAAACATTTAGAATGGGCAAAGGAACATAAGGAGTGGAACACTGATAGGAAGCGTCAAGTGTTATTTAGTGATGAGATAAACTTGAACATCAACGGTAACGACGTGGGGTGCCGAGTATTTCGACGAAATAACGAGGCGTTGCATCCCTCTTGCAGACTGAAGACAAGAAATTATCCATGCAGTGTTGTGATTTGGAGATGTTTTGCTGCTGCTGGAGAGAGCACTGCTAATGCACAGGTGTACAAAAGTATCTTCCAGGACAAGATGGTGTCTTCAGGACGCGATTGGTTCCACGGTCAGCCATACATCTTCCAGGACGATTCGGCCCCATGTCACCGTGCAAAAATCATAAAAGCTTATGTGACGTTTTTAGGCAATGTTGTGCCTCCTCCTTGGCCTGGTAACTCGCCAGACTTGAACCCGATTGAGAATTTGTGGCGCATTCTGAAAATAAAAGTGCACGAACGTCATCCCACAAATAAAGTTGAACTGATTAACGCAATTACTGACGCTTGGCACAACTGTATTTCATCCGATATGTTACGTAAGTTGGTTGACTCCATACCCAACAGGTGGGCAGCCGTTGTTAAATAAAAAGGTCAACCAACGAAATATTAGGTACGTAATTGTATTTGAACATGTTACTTTGCCATGATTTCTGTTTCGCAGCACATTTCTGTTCAAAACTTAGGTTCTGTTAAAGATATTCCCATTCTGTAAACTGATTTGGCTTCTGCATGAAATGTGCTTTGAAATTATATATATATATTGTGAGTACTATATGCATATTTACTTTTGTAGCAAAACTGAAAACCCAAAAACGTCAAAAATTTCCAGAGTTGCTATTTTTTCCCGTAACTGTATATGCAATGAATGAGGAATGCAAGATCAGGTGATGCGCAACATATAGCCTCTCCTTGACAAATGCCAACCCTTCCTTCTCGCGGTGCATCCTGTTCCCACCCAAGGGGCTATGACGACCGACAAATAGCGGTATAACTATACTATTGCGATTAGAAGAAATGCTATCCCACACTCACTAATCACTAACCAGCTTGGACAGCGTGGTGAGTTATGGCCAACAAAAAAAAAAAAAAAAAAAAGATGGTACCACAACTTAAATCTTGGCCCTCAGTCTCCGGAAGTAGAAATGTACCTGGCAAAGGTAGCTGCCAGTGCGACATGAATATATAGGTGCTAAGAATCACCGGAGGACCGGACTTGGACTGACCTTGGCCACGTTTAATGGACGACCTCTATCTTCTGATTCAAGGCTCCTTGAATTGGAGGAGGAACTCCAAAGAATCAAGTGCGACATCGCCGGGTTAAGTGAGGTGAGAAGAAAAGGAGAAGATCTCATTGAACTGAAAAGCGGACATCTCTCCTACTATTGTGGGACAGATACTGGCCGAACTATACTCGGGGCAAGCTTAACCTGTCATTGGAAGGAAGGCTACAGAGTGTATACTTCCACTGCATAAAATAGTTCCGGTCTAAAAGCTCGTACTCCAGCTTCAACTGGCACTTAGAAATGACACAGATGTTCAATACGTTGTGTGTGTCTGCATTAAAAAAATTCAGATCTCAGCTTCAGCGGCATTTCTAAAAAATACATATATTCGTGCTTTGGTGACGTCACTGATGGTTCTCTGTCACAGCATTCTTGTTTGGGTCAGAGTTAAGCTGTCAACCCAGGGGATATTTATTGCTGTGTGTGGGGGGGGGGGGGTGGGGGTCATTAGTGGAAGGATGAGGGCGAAAAAAGTGTTTCCGAGGGCATTTCGCGTTTCTCCTTCTTGATTGTTGTTTTAAAACACTCTTCTGTCTTTTCGGTTTTTTCGAATGGCATCTGCCGGTCACTCGAGTGTATTTCAGCCGCATAAACGTGGGAAATCACTACGAAGCTCTGCTAAGGTGATCGTTATGAATGTTTTCACTAAATTGATGGAAAAACATTCGCCGAATAAATCAAATGAATTAACAGTTCTTACGTCAGAACTCACTGGCGTTTCAAGTCGCACCATTGCGAGAATGAAGGTTGAATTTAGTACTGAAGTACCTCAGATCCATTGGCAATTTATTTCTTCAAATTAAAATACAATTCTCGCTTGGCTTACATAGAACGTTTTCTCGAAATTAGTTTGGAGTTCCCAATTCAGTTCTCAATATAGGCCAAGAAACGGCCATCTTTTCCTTTTGAACTTTTGTGCGCAGTTGCCTTAAACGCGCATGAACCGGCATGAAAATTCAGACAAATGAAAGAGTTCCTTCCCCAGCCACACATAATTCGGAAACTTGGAAAACTGCCACACATTCAAAGTGTTCCTCGGAGGAACAGCAATTTGTGCCCGGCCCATCAATGAAAAACATGTGGCAATTTTCCAATGTGTGGCAATTTTCCAAGTTGCTGAAAGATGTGTGGCAGTTTACAGTGAACCTAAAATATCATTTACCACAGAGACGGGCTCTTGTCCAGTACTTATGGCAACACGGGGTAGTTAAAAATGCATACACATTTAACGGATGTCTGTTATAAAAAAAAAATCTAATCAAGGCAAAATTTTTGAAAGAACGAAATTTTACGCATAACTGATGACATGGTAAAATTACTTTTAATTAAATCCCGCAGTTGGTAATCTTCAAGCAATAAGTATAAATATATGAAATATATAAACAAAAAATGGAAAAATATGTGAAAACAAAATTAGGCCACTTAAAACTGCTTCCCGTGTTTAGCAAAGATAATTTCATTTTAAAAGTAAGAAAGAAAGAAACGTTACACGTTCTGTAACATCTCCAAAAAAAAAAAAAAAAGATAAGAGAGGGAGAAATAAACTGCTTGTCTACCGGTCTGCAAAGCGCGCGGCGGTGGGGAGGGGGTTAAAATAGAGGGGGTTTGGTAAGGGATCACGGTGACAGACAGCCAGCCCTGAGGGCTTGTGGGAGAAGTTTTCCGAGTGAAGGTTAATTACACACCATTAGTGCGGAGTAATACTGGGAGTGAAAAGGTCACCGTAGCTTTGGCCCCATTGCCAGGATAGCTTTGCCCCGAGTATAGTGATGTTAGATTTATAATAAACAAGAAACTAAAGGACAATATTTTAGAAGTTGAAAGTTCCTCGGACAGAGCTGCGCGACTCGTTATCCAACTCTCAAAAACATACCGGGCTCAGATTATTCAAGTTTATGCGCCCACCACAAGTCATCCTGAGAAAAAAGTTGAAGAACTTTCGAAGAAATTCGGCCCCTAAATAATAAAGGCAAGCAGCACTTGAAGATCATTATGAGTGATTTCAATTCGAAAATAGGGCAAGAACAACAGAATGAAACTTCTTTACGCAAATTCGGACATGGGAACCGAAACCAGCGTGAAATACTCCCGTAGAGTTTGCAGTGGCAAAAAGGTTTTTCATCATGAACTCCTTTTTCAAGAAAAAACCACATAGGAAATGGACATGGAAGCACCCCAATCGAATGATAAGTGAAACTGATTTTATTATGCGTAACAAGAAATTTTTCATTGAAGATTGCAGTGTGCTGAAAACTGGTTCAACACAGGGAGTGGTCATAGAATGGCGAGATGTAAGATGCACTTCAACACTAAACTCGAACGTGGCAAGCTCATAAAACAAACAAAACGTATTGAAATGGCCAACCTTAAAAAGCCTTCAGATTGGAACTAAGGAACATATTCTCCGCTCTAGAAGTTCTAACATCAGAAGAAGTAGACATCTCTGAAGTTAAGAGAAAACTAAACAAGGCTCTTACTGAAACAGCAACAAAAATAGATGCTACTAAGAACAAGTTGCATATGAAGGAAATATCAGGAAAAACAAAAATGCTGATGCAAAAGAGAAGGAGATGAGAACAAATAAAAATATTTTGTACTATGCAAGACAGTAGGAAAAAGTATCACTAATGATGTAAGGAAATTCAACTGTAAACAAGTGAGAAAAGGAAATGAAAACCACCAAAGCCTGAAAAAAGCAAAGGAGCATCTCAGTAAGAGAAGAAAACGGATTATGGCACTGTAACAAGAAATAGAGACGAAATTTTGAAAACAGTGAAATATTTCTACTCAAAATTATATGAAAGAGATGATACATCTACTCTAGACATTACGAAAGGTAACAGTACCAAAGTCCCCCCTCCCAAGTCCTCCCGGCAGAAGTTACGCTCGCGATTAAGAACATGAAACAAAAAAAGCTCCAGGAGAAGATGGAATTACCCTGGACAATATACACTGGCGTGCAAAAATTAAGGACGAGACGGTTTTTCGAATGTAACGTCGTGCAGAAGTGCTTCACATCGACTAAAATCATACCATAAGATCCCCAAGATGTAAGAATATAGGACAAGTGAGAAAAACCGTCCAAACAAAGAATCCAAAGGATACAAAGGCACTTTATTGAAAAGGTACCTTCGAGCACAACTGGACAGAAGACATAAATGTCCATGTGACAGGCGGCTGCCAAGAAAAATCCAGTCTTTAGTAGGGATATGATCACCCCTGACTGCGTTGTAGGATTTACAACGTCTGTCCATGCTGAGGACGAGGTTGTCAAGAAGCTGTAGAAGCATCGCGGCCCATTCCTCTTGTAGCGCCAATCGCAGCTGCGGAATCGTTGCTGACGGCTGGTGACGTGCCGCCAAGCGTCACCCGAGAAGGTCCCACACGTGTTTGATTGGATTTAGGTCCGGGTACTTTTCGGGCCAATCCATGCGTTGAATATCTTCACTCTCCAACAGCTCGGCGACATTCACTGTACGATGAGGTGTAGCATTGTCGTCCATGAAGAGAAACTCAGGACCCACAGCACCTCTAAACAGACGCACGTGAGGCAGGATAACCTTGGTACAATAGCGGACACCAGTGACTGAACCTCCTTGGAAGATGTAGAGGTCAGTACGGCTACCAAGCATGATACCGCCCCAAACGAGAACTCCGCCACCTCCAAACCGGTCCCTTTCGATGATGTTGGAGGTGTGATTGCGTGCTCCCTGCTCTCTCTAGATGTGTATACGTCCAGAATCGCTCGTCAGACTAAATCGGCTCTCATCCGTAAAGAGAACTCGACCCCATTGCTGATGTGTCCAATTCTTGTGTTCCTGGCACCACAGAAACCGCCGTCTCCGATGAGCATGCGTTAATGGCACCGTACTGGTCGTCGTGCAAATAGACCACCTTTGTGTAGCCTCCTGGCCACGAAAAAACGCGATAACGGACGTCCAGTTGTCTGTTGCATGTGTCTTGCGATTTCTCCCGCTGTCTGCCGTCTGTCTCTTCTCGCCTGTAGGACTATATACCGGTCGTCCGGCGCCGTGGTTGCTCGCGGACGACCACTTCTAAACTCTCGGACAGCTGTTCCTGTCGTTTGAAATGTTCTCCAAGCTCGTGAAACGATGCTGTGTGCGATCCCAAACTCCTCGGCCACACTAGTCACACTTTGACCTTCTTCCAACTTCCCAATGACGCGACCTCGGGTAAAGTCATCCAGATGTGGTCTACTGGATTGCTTGTTGGACATATCACACGGTGGCAGCAACTCGACGTCGTTCAAACCGATGTACACCGTGCAATAGCTTTCACCGAATTGCTGAGTGTACACTGCCTGTGTGCTTTATACCCTTCCGACACTTCCCCCTTACGTCATGCTGCATATATGCGCATGCCCTACCGTACCGGACCCTAGTCTATCTCCTGAGTGGTCTTTCGGTTCGTTCTGCCTGCTCGTTCCGCTGTTATGCTAAAATCTCCTCTTCGTCCTTAATTTTTGCACACCAGTGTACAAGAAGCAAGTGGAGAAATTGAAACTAGACTCGCCCAAGTTATCACTAGATGTCTCAATGAAGGGAAGATTCCTGAGGATTAGAGCAATGCTACAATGATCCTGCTACATAAGATAGTATGACGTAGAAATATTTTCTTACTTCTACGTTAATTTAAAACATTAACATACTAAGAAATAGTTCCTAAATGACAGAAACCTTAACGGCCAGACGAAACATGTAAACAACAGAAGTCGCACTTACGGAAAAGATGCGTTATTCAGGATGTAGCAAACACATCGTAGCATAGCATATTGCACTAAACTCTCCACACACCACACAACTCTTAACACAACGCTCGTTTCACAACGCTCCTTTCAATAATCAGTTTACAACCCAACGCGCTCGTCAAGCAACAATTTAGTCGTCGCTTTTATCTCTTGTTCTTATCAATATCAGGCATACGTCACGTGCATTGAACCTCAATTGTGTTGCCAAACGTATTCGTTTGAGAGAAAAGATATTACGTTAAGAGTGAAAAATAACAGAATAAACTCAAGATTTACATAGGGAAAGAAACTAAGAAGGAAAGTTAATTTAGAATATACGTCACAATAAGGACATTGAGGATCTCATGAACTACAGGCCCATCAGCCTCCTTTCAGTGGTTTATAAAATCTTCACTAAGGTTCTTTCACGTCGCTTGAAGGTAACACTAGACATTGTTCAACCAACAAAGAAAAGCTGGATTCAGGAGTGGCTACAGACTATAGATCATATCCATGTGCAGAGAAAACTAATTGAAAGAACGAGGGCATATGAATTCCCATTATGTATGGCTTTCATCGATACTAAAAGGTCTTTGATTCCATGAAGCCATCAGCAGTTACAATGTCTTTGAAATCCTGCGGTATTGAAGATGCATACATTAGTATTATTAGTAACATCTATGGAAATGCAAGTGCAAGGGTTCAGTTATTTGAGGATACAGCACCCATAAAAATTGGAAAGGGGGTGAGACAAGGCATCACCATACCTCCCAAACTCGCTAATGCCACATTGCAAATTGTCTTTCAATCATTGAACTGGGAAAACAAAGGTATAAAGATTAATGAAGATTATTCAACTCACCTTCGTTTTGCTGCTGACGCAGTCATTTTTGCAACTGCTCCTTCAGAACTGCAGAGCATGATACAGGAACTTGCTGACAAGAGTAAAGAATTGGGATTAAAAGTGAAATTTCAGAAGACAAGATTTGTGTAAAATGCTTTTATAAGAAATGAAGATTTATCGATTGATGGGGGAAAAGCTGGAGATAACCGATACCTACATTTACCTTGGAAAGCAGATATCAAGCAAGGGTCACATTCATGAGGAAATTAATCGACGTATAAAACTTGGTTGGAGAGCTTGTGGAAGAAACAGTACAATTTTAAAGAGCAATATGCCATTATGTCTTGACAGAAAAGTGTTTAATCAGTGCATTCTTTCAGTGCTTACGTACTGAGCGGAGACATGGACCTTAACTAAAAAAGACATACAAAGACTGTAGACAGCTGAAAGAAGCATGGAGAGATGCATGCTTGGTGTAACCAGGAGAGATAATACGAGGAATTCATGGAAAAGGAAAAGGACAAGAGTGGAAGACATCATGATCAGAGTAAAATCCCTGAAATGTTAATAGGCTATGCAATAAAATCCATTTTCAATTCGATCTCATCTACATTTACGCCTTCTAGCGGCTAAAGTGTGCATAAAAAACCGGAATGTAAGGATCATCATTCTCACATTTCAAGCTTCCCAATGCAAAAAGAATTTTTCAAATCGGACTGAAAGTTCCTGAGACATGGTGACGGACAAACCGATAACATAAGCGCGATCTCTCTTTACAAAAGACGTGCCAAAAATACTTTCCAGTGCTATACTGAATAAAATTAATGAACAGCAATGTTTTAAAAGTTGCAAGTTGTAATGATTGAAGAAAAAAGTACGACACCTTAACCTACATATACCTTAATCTGTTTTTCGACAAAATCCCCGTTTCTTTGGACACGTTTTCCCCATCATTCTAGCAGCTTACAGATACCCTTGCAGAAGAACGCCGTTCCAATTGCATGAAGACACCAACGTACAGTTTTCTATATTGCTTCTGTGCTCTGGTAGTGTTGGCCGTGCATCTCGTCCTTTAGGAATCCAAAAAGATGATATAGGATTAACTGTAAGCAGGGTGAGGTAAAAGTTCCCATCCGAATTTCTGGAATTTTTCGAGGTCAAACGAGCAGAGTGAGGTCTAGCGTTGTCGTCCTGAAGGATGACTTTCTTTCCGGGCCGTTTATCACGCAATACACGGCGGAGCTTCTGTAATGTTTGGACATACGAGCTGTATTTACGGTTTGTACAGGCTCTAAAAAATCAACCAGAATGCACCCATCTACATCCCAAAACACGATTCCCATAACCTTTGCAGTTGGCGGAATTGTTTTGGGCGTCTTCCTGCTTGGTGAATGGAGTTTTATTCCATGCTCTGGCGTTTTGTTTCCTATAGTCACCTGTTACAATACGGTGCAAAAAATCGGCCCCTTCATTTCGATACTGCTCCAGCAGTTGTGACGAGATGTTTTTGCGCTGGCCTTTGTGGTCTTCTGTCAATAAACATGGAACCCAGCGTGCAAAAATTTTCCGATATCCCAAGCTGCTAATCATTTCCTGAACTGCACTGTGTTCTATGTCCAAGTTCGCCGCAATTTCCTCCACCGTCACAGGTATGTCATCACGAATTAAGGCATCAACCCTTTCCTTGTTGTGTTCCGTAGAGGCTGATCGTTAATATCTCTTTCACCCACCTTCTCACACTGTTGGCACCCATACACGCATATCCATACGCACGCTGAAGCCTACGGTGAGTATCTGCAGCAGGAAAGTCCTCTTTCACAAGGAACTGAATCATAGCACTTTGACAGAACGATGTATCAGTGTCGGGCATCTTTTCTTGCATCTGTCTGCCCACATGACTGATGCTGGTGACGTCATTTGGCATTCATGGCCACAACGAAAGAGGGCACTACCTGTCCACGAACTACCATTCTCCCAATGAACAATCTGCCTGTGCAATGCAGCTTTGCTCATTACTTTCAGTATGACCTACGTCTACTGGTCAGGTTGAAAGACGATGATTTGATTAGGCAAAAAAATGTTAAAGGTGGTCATCTTTTAAGGTCCAAACGCTTATAACGTATTATAAATCAGGCTTATTCAATGGCGTAATGCAATAGATATAAGTCGCCAAACTTTCGCTCTCCACTGGAAGGTTTTTTCAAGGCAGTTGTCAGATACAAAATGCAGATAATTAGAACGCGTAAGAAACAAAGATGATGTTTTGAAAATAGCATGGGAAACAACACGAGCGGTGTTACGTGTTATACATCACGTAATCATACGCTGCGTTGCGACGTATTTCAGTTCCTTAATAATGCATTCCAAACCATTGATAGTTTCGTAGAGAATACTACATTTCATGCCAGCTTGCTGTAGAGGATATCAGTTGTCTCCCTGATGGCTATTCCTCTAAAGTTCGTGTAAGCAACAACTCTTCTAATGCTATTTCATGTACGAGCGGCAGAGCAATGTATGACTTCCGTGCCAAGCGCCATATTCTGCATGCCTTGGTTCACATTTCTCATATGTTCTTTACATCCAGTGGCTAAGGATCGCTTTGTCATTCCAATTATTAATTATTTCTTCAACTTCATCATCTATGTGTACAGACCTAATTGTTACATAACCAGCAGAGCATCTACATAGACCCCACTACTTTTGTCAATACAACCACCTGTACTATGTTTGCTGCTGATTGCATTTCAACGCTACAAGCGTTTCCAACTTGTTGACAGGATCTGTTGTTCTGCCATGAATGCACGCTCTATTTCTTCAATAAATCCATCTTTACCATATCGTCGACGCCACGTGTTTCTTCCGTGTTAAAATGTCTTCACCTTCACTGTTATAATCACAAATTAACTTGAATGGGAATCATTTCAGCTATTTTCGGTATCAGTTAGTGAGTACAACTTGCGAATTCTCACTCATGGCGTCGTGTTGGAGCTCGAAAGAAAATGAGCAGATTTCTGAATTTCAGATGAGAGATGAGCATACGCATACAGACTGACTGATTGACTCACTCACTCATTCACACACTCACACACAAATACACAAGCTATCTGTATCGCACACATGCTCTCTCTCTCTCACCCACATGCTCTCTCTCTCTCTCACACACACACACACGCTCTCTCTCTCTCTCTCTCTCTCTCTCTCTCTCTCTCTCTCTCTCTCTCTCTCACGCTCAGTCTCTCACACACACGCTCTCTCTAGTATTACACGAAATTCCTTCGACTGTTTGATGTGTATTCTTGACATTCCACAAGAAAAGACAATAATAACGCCATAATGTTCAGTGGGGGGTCTGTTTACTCCAAGCTCGATCTGCAGAACAGTGTTTTTTCCTCCATACAGAACTAGCAAATCACACCTCCTTGATTAAGGGTCATTAAAGTGCAAATATCGCCAAGCTAGTTTTGATAAAAAAATTATATATGGGATGCACTACAGAAAACAGAGATTGCCTTATTAGTTTGTTAGATGTCATTCTTCGTTTTTAAGAAAGCATGGAGACAAGTGACAGAAAAAACAGTAATGGTTTCCATGACGCAACTTTTGTTTCTTTGGGGCAGATGACACTGACGACGAAGATAACCAGACTTTCAGCAAGTGGCTTAAGAGATTGCTATCAAGTTCTGTTACGCAATATTTTGATGAATTCACTGGGGTAGATCAAGATTTTTAACTGCGGAGCGACAGATTGATTTCGCGATCGTCCTTGAAGGAAATTTAAAATTCTGAGGAAAACATTGCTAGCAAAGATGGTGAGAAAAATAATGAAAATACGGAGGAGGATGCCCCTCGTCCAAAAAATGGCTTTGGGGCTCTAAAGATTGCAATAAAAAAAGTAATCAGCGAAAATTGAGAGAAAAAAAAAACAAAAACAAAAACTCGCTGATATCGAAGACATAGATGCCAACCTCTGGAAGTTGTTTTTAGTCATAAACATCCTTTTTTTCAGTAATTTTCAGTAAACCAGCACACAACGGTAAATTGGGGTACCTAGTATGGCAAAAATTCCGGTCTGTCACAACAATTATTACAGAAGAGAAAAAGGGATAGAAAGGAAAAAATAAATACATTAAAAATTAATTTGCTAGTGGCAAAATTAAAAATACTGCCTACAGAAAAAATCTAAAAGATTACCTTCAATAATGTTTCAGATTTCTTCGTTTCTCTCTGTCTTTTAATACCTTAAGATTTTGACAGATTTGGAATGCACTACTTTTCTATACAACCCATTTTACTGAAGAAATAAGTTGTAGATTTAACGTCTTTTAAGTTGGAAGTTCACAGTTTGTACAGCAAAATAGGTTTCGATGTCCATTCTTCCTGACTTTATGATTACAATTTCATCAATAACAATAGTATATTATTTCATCAATAACAATAGTTCAGTATATATTTGATTACAATATACAGTAAGGACTTTCAGCCTGAGGATCATGAATGCATATAAGCTTTCAAAATTTTAGATAAATGATGTAACTTGAAAAATATAAATACTTTTGAACACCTGCATCAATTCTTACAAATTTTCTAACTTTGTCACCTCCGTTTTCGGAAAATTCCCTTCCCTTATCAAGCTGAAAATCAAACATCTATGGAGAACAAATGATATTTAATATCAAGCTGAAAATCAAACATCTATGGAGAACAAATGATATTTAACAATACAGACAGTGGAATCACCGTGAAAAAAAAATACGAATACGGTAGAAATTTGCGTCCCATCCGACTTCTGTTATCGGAAACTTTTCCTCCATTTTCAAACTGAATTACATACAGTATATTTATGGAATATTCAGTTCACTTTTGAACTTGAAGACCTGGGCTCACTTCCTTTTTTAGACTTCCTGCTTCAGAGCAATCTGCTAAATGGCTCGATTTCGTCGTCTGTTTATCGAAAACCCACCTGTGCACCTGTTTTAATTCCTCAGTCATCTGCTACCCCTCTTGGACACAAGTTGGCATCTTTGAGATTCATGATTCGGCGTGCTTATACACATTCATCGAAGCTTTCTTTACGGCAAGCGGAAATAGCAAAAATTATTGATATCGTACTTAAATCCGGATACTCGCATGAATGTGTATATGGTTTGATACGCAGATCTCAAAAGTTAGCCTTTACTGCTTTACAGCGTGAGATATCACCTGTACGGGTCAATCGACTATGTTCATCAGTGATTGCAGTATACTGCAATACTCACGTAGTATACTGTAATTAGTATACTGATTGCAGTATACTACGAAATACTTGTCATAACCATCATATTGGTTTTGGCATTAAGACAACTAATTTGTTCTTTTTGATCAAAACGGATCGGGACATTGTGAACACCAGCCGGAAACATGGAGTATACAGTATACCCCTAAAGGCCAAGGATCCCTCAACCCAGGACCGAATTCATTTAGGATCGACTCTTTGTACCCTTGGTGTTCGTGTGGCGGAGCATAAATACGACATTAGATCTGGAGCTTCTACTATTGCCCTTGCTAGACTTGTAGCACGGATCCAACATACTTCCGAATGGGATGAGATGCAAATACTTGTGTCTGCACCAAATAAACCTACAATCCTGTTCACTGAAAGCCTATACATTTACCGTTTTGCAAATATTTGTTGCATTGACGATGTACCATATGCACTACCACAACCTTGGAAACTTTATATTAAGAATATTTGTGATCCAAACAATACGGAGCCTGTTGTTGCTGGTACTACGTAAGTCGTTTTCTTTATTAGCATGCTGTGATCTTATTCGCTATTACTTTGTATGTTCACACGTTACGTAATATCTCTTGTTTCATGGGT
The DNA here is from genome assembly GCA_039090855.1 of Macrothele yani. Classification (NCBI taxonomy): domain Eukaryota; kingdom Metazoa; phylum Arthropoda; class Arachnida; order Araneae; family Macrothelidae; genus Macrothele; species Macrothele yani. Next base: position 13,544,458 of record CM076996.1, read on the forward strand.
TTTGTCCTTCCTGCATTTAATTCCCGTGTCGCCCTATTGCTGTTGCACTTGGCCTGAGCAAGCCAGAAAGATCTTGCGTGTATCTTTTAAATTATTCAGTGATTTCCATTGTAAAATAAAACTCGTTTTTTAGCTTGCAATTGAATTCTCATGAAGCTTAAATATCATGCATAGACAGCGGGCACACTGTAAAAAATAAGTGTTGTGAATTCACGGAAAAGTTCTGAAAATAACGTACAGCAAAGTTGCCGGTAGGTATCAGTGTTTTTCAGAAATTTCCGTTTTTAAAAGTGCACGTTTATTTTAACTTCCGTATTTTCACAGATATTCCGCCGACAGAAATTCCGTTTATTTCAGAAAAGTCCATTTTAAGGTTTTCTGTATTTAAACTTAAATTCCGCAAAATCGACAACCCTGTACAGCATTTACCTCCAGATAACTCTTCCGGTGAGGTAAGGATCGAAGCCCCGTCGTTATTGCTGGCTAAAAAGGTAACTTGCGCCTTTACCAACTGATCCACAAACGCTCGGCAACCCGACTCACGTACATCGTAAAACGAATTCCGCGACGATGAATTTTTTTTTTTTTTGTCATTAATGTGAGTGCTTTAGTCAATTTATTTTTTGTTGGAGCTTATTAATTTTTTGAATAGGTTTGTAATTTATTTATTTTTTTTCTGTAGGAGGACTTTTCACAAATTAAGCATTTTTCATCGAGATTTTTCGAAGCAACAAAATGCTTTCCAACATAATTTTTTTAAACTACCAATGACTTTTAGTTACCTTTAAAAAAGGGTGAAATGTACTTTTTATAGTATTATTTCACAAAAAAAAAAAAAAAAACTAAATATAAAATTTACTCTTGATAGCTATAATAATAGCTTCTGTCTTAAGTTGTCCAAAACCTGATACACAGACATCGTATAATCATCTGTACAATAAGTGCCAGGTTTCTTAGAGTAACACAATATACACTGCTGGCCACCCAAAATGCAACACCAAGAAGGAAGCACCCGATTGGCCTGAAATTCGCCGCATGCGTCGCCCGCGAGAGGACATGCAGACGATTAGCATTGCAGGGCATATGCAAATCATGTGCGCCCGGCACGCTACCGAGAAGCACTATAAGAAGGGTGCACATAAGGTGGGGTGTAAGTAGTGGAAGTGTGTTGTGCTGCCGGACCTGTGCGTGGGAAGCCTCCTGATGCCTCGTCGCAGAATATGGCAGTCATTCCAGCACGTTTCGGAGTTCGACAGAGGACGAATAGTGGCTTATCGCGACAGCGATTTATTGTACCGAGACATCGGCGCCCGTGTGGGACGACATTCAACTACAGTGAGGCGAGTATGGATTTGGTGGGTGCAGGAGGGACAGACGGACCGACATGAGCGATTGCCGCAGCCGCGGCACACCACCGAACGAGAGGACCGGCTTGTTGTGCGGCGGGCATTGACGGCTCCCCCCGCCACATCAAAAACGTTAGCGCAGGAATTAAGGTGTGTTCGGCAACAACCTGTGTCAGCACGTACCGTTAGACGTCGTCTGCAGGAGCGGGGACTTGTCGCACGGCGCCTATTGCTCCGATTACCATTGATGTTACACCACCGGCGAGTGCGGCGGCAGTGGGCCGTTGAACGCCGCACCAGGACTACGGAATGGTACGACATTGTCTTCTCCGACGAATCCCGCTTCTGCCTGCAACACTACGATGGTCGGATCCGCGTGTGGCGGCACCGCGGCGAGAGACTGTATGACGCCTTCATTCTGCATCGCCCTACCGGTCCGTCGCTTGGCGTTATGGTTTGGGACGCAATTGGATATGACACCCGCACCCCTCTGGTACGCATCGCCAGTACACTCAACAGCCACCGCACCGTCACCGACGTTTTGGAGCCTGTAGTCCTCCCTTACCTGCTGGACCTGCCAGCGGCCACGTTTCAACAGGACAATGCGCGCCCGCACGTGGCACGCATCGTGCAACAATTCTTCACGGCCCACCAGGTGTCACTGCTGCCGTGTCCGCCTGTTCTCCCGATATGTCGCCCATCGAACACGTCTGGTTGCTGATCGGCAACCGAGTGGCCTGGCAAGCACCACCTGCGGCTACGCCTGATGAACTGTGGCAACGTGTGGAAGCAGCCTGGACCGACATACCCCAAGCCCACATCCAAAGCCTCTTTCGTTCGATGCCGCAGCGTGTAGCGGCCGTTATTGCCAGCCATAGGGGCCACACGAACTATTGATGCATGCGTGTTCCGCAAGTCGCACGGGCCTGTAAGCTCAATCGTTTCATCTTTGTATCTGTTGTTATGTGTCCCGTAAATCTAGCTTTGCTATCTCGTGTCCTTCTTGGTGCTGCATTTTGGGTGGCCAGCAGTGTATAATAAGTAGCTGGTGCACCAAATAGGGGAAAGGAGAAGAAATATACTGTGCCACAATAAACAAAATTCATGCGATATGCTATCCACAGTATCCGATCTCGCTACGTAACTTCAAAATTCGACAGACGATTGAAATTTCAAAGTTAATCAAACCTCAAGTATTCCCACGAATCGCTCCTATTACCGGTAATTTCTCGTCATACGGATACGAAAATGTGAGAACGGAGATTTGCCGTTAATATACTACAAAAGGAATTGAGGAAAGGTTTCTGAAAATTCCGAATTTTCCGTTAACACATCTCTGAAACGGTCATTTACCGTCAATATAAGAAACTGCGGAAAGGTTTCTGTTTGTGTGTTTAGTTAAGAATAAATAATAAGAAAAAACTTAAATCGGGAGTCTGCCGATTATGAACATAGTTACCGTTGCAAATCATTTCTTAGTTTTTAACTTACGCCATCACATGTGTAGGCACAAATCATTCTAAATATTTTGTCGCAACAATACGTGCGAAGAATTGTAAGAAGTGGCATAGTAGTAAAAAAAAAAACCTGCGCAATGCAGGAAATAAAACTACAACATTTTTAACGTGGAGTTAATTTACACATTCGTCCACACCTAATAACTTCTCAGGGAAGACAAAACATTCAAACTAAGTTAACTGAATCGTTAAACATTTTCACACAAAAAACATGGTGTAAATTTAATTTGTTGAAAAAAACTGCACTTGCAGAAAAACATCAACACACAACAAGTGTCAAGCACAAAAAGGTTAGTCATAGAACAACACAAAACCTTTAATTGAACACTTGGTGGCCAGGGCCGACTTCTAACTACTCACATGCATTCACACATCGAGTTTTAGATGGGATAGGGGAAACCCTGGAAAACCCTACCCTGGGAGTGAAACATCTATAGATATCAACAAAAAAGCAATGGCTGATATCAATTTCATGCCGAAAAGGCAACATTTACAATATGAATTGATGAGCATTTTAGTACACTTGAACTTGCTATTCGCAAAAAAAAAAAAAAAAAAAATTCGTGCGGCGTCACTCCAAAAAAACTTTAAACATTACATGTACAATTTAATATTTACACATGTTCCATGACAGTGGGAAAACTTAGCTGACTGACAAGGAGACAAGGTATTTGGTACAACTTTTGCCATGCTGGCAGCAAAAAGCAAGATTTGATGAATGCTATTGAAGTGTAAATAACTTTGAACCCTAGCATAAACAGTTGTCTAATATTAAGGCAAAGTCTGTCGTAAAAAAGTTCTGTGGTACATTTTGAGTACAGAGAAATGTTCAAATAAATAATTTTCTATAGAGCAAGGCTCTGTGCAGCAAAAGTTCTTGAGGCTAACAACGGCATTTGTAACAACAAAAAAAATTGAAATCAAAATCACCTTTTGGTGGCAAAGAAAAATTGTGTCTCGATACGCTTGCTTTGTTGTCGGGGCGACAACGGCACTCTCGAAGCTTCACGCTTCACAGGCTCAGGTCGAAGGTCACTGGATCGCAGGGATGTGCCAGATTTTCTTGTTGACAGGGCAAGTTGACCGGAAGAAGCGGGTCATCAGGCTGGGGTGAAGAGGTTCCAGGCTGAGGAGTATACGAACCAGGAATCGGAGAAGACTGTAGATCAGGCAGTTTCTTTGGCGGGCGAAGAAGCGGCATAAAAGTAGAAGGACGTTTCCGTGGATAACGAAGAATAGTCGAAGGTATTGGTTCCGTCCGTCCCGAGCGGAGATTCCAAGGACGAAATCCAGGCGGATACAAGGGCTGGACTCGTTGTCTGGGTTGCAACGTAACACTTGACGTTGCAGTGTGCTTATATGGAACAGGAGGTAAAAATTCAGGCGGCAGACGCTTACTAGGCTTTGAGGGCACAGTTGGTGAAACAAGACGTTTTTGCCCTGCTGTAGATTGATTAAATGTTCTTAAAGTATGCAACTGCTCAATGGAAACTGAAGCAGGGATTTTCTCACTTGGACACTGAAAAACCGCAACTATATTGTCTGATGATTCAGTATCAACAAGAGGTACGGCTCTTTGGGCCACAGGAGAGATAGGACTACCTGAGGAAGATGAAATGTCAGTTATTCTTTTTAGTGTCTTAGATGTAGGACCAAACGGAGGCACCATGTGTGAAGAAGTAAATGGAACAATTGATTTAGGAGAAGCAGATGAAAATGAACCACGTTGCACATTACTAGAATATCCAGAGGAACTGGAAGTACTTGAAGATGAGCTTCTGCCTCTTGAAAAGGCAGGAGACGGAAGAGTAGAAATAATTGTAGCACCCCGAGTGAATGTGAGAAGGTCAGAATGAGAATCTTGAAAAGAAGTGGAAGGAAAGACCCGCTCAGACGAAGGTAGAGAATCGGACAGGACAGGGGTGTGGTCAATAATTTCATCATCAATAATAGAGGTTTGTGAAGAAGTCCCACCCTCTGTCAGAGGATTCTTACGAGATTTAGAGTCGATAATTGCATCATTATTTCTAACAAACCATTTCCTACATTGCTGCACATGGGCAGAATGTAGGGAGCCATCTGGCTTCTTTAATACTACATTATTATTGTGCAATTCCACCAATTCAAAGGGGCCGTCATGTAAGGGTGCAATTTTTTTTCACAAATGTGCAACGGAGGATTGAAAATTAGTTTCTAACAATACCAGATCCCCAACGGCGAGATCTGGTTCTCTCCTTTTGCATTATAGTGTCAAGCTTGGTTTAACTGAGCTCGACTGATAGCAGCTTGTGCCTTTTCTGCTAGTTGTTTTACAGACTCAGGTGTTGGTCTTTGGTAAATTTCATCCACAATGCCAGTTAAATTTTCAAAGGGGGTGCGGATTTTGCACCCTAGAAAAGTTCAGCGGGCGTAAGCCGCGTTGACTTATGAAAAGACGAGCGAAGGGCGAAGCAAAACATTTCAACATGTTCGTCCCATCACTCATGATTATTGCCAATGAAAGTTGAGATCATCTTTAGTAAAGTTCGATTAACACGCTCAGCCGGATTGGCTTGAGGAAAATATGGGCTGATAAATTTGTGTTTTATCTGGAGCCTCGCTCACATTCGCTCGAATAACTCGGAAATGAACTGAGTCCCGTATTCCGAGACTATGGTACGGGGGCAGCCAAAAGAAGTAAAAATATTATGTATAAGAGTATCACATATTACATCAGCAGTAGCTGCTTTAATGGGAAATGCTTCCACCCATTTAGAAAAGTTTTCTGTGACAACTAAAATATAACGAGACTTAGTTTTAGTTGATAATGGATAAGGGCCCAATAAATCTATAGATATAGTTTCAAAAACCTTTTTACTAGAACTAGAAAAAAGGTGACCGGCCGGTCGTTTGTTATAATAATTGTTCTTCTGACAGTGTTCACAAGAGCGAATTTATACGAGTACACTATCGTACATGCCCAGCCAGTAGGCTACGTCTCGAAGCTTAGTACGAGTCTTTCGTATGTTAAGTGGCCGGCAAGAGGAATGTCATGAAATTCATGTAATAAAGCCATGCGGAGAGACTGAGATCGCAGGGCGGTACTCAGCTCTCGAATTCACAAATGTTTTGTAATACAAAATACCATCGATGATCTCATAATTTTGACTACCACCCGCTAAAGAAGGTTCACTATGAGCAGAATAATCAGCGAGTAAGAAATTATATATTTCCCCAAAATCTGGATCACTCGGCAGCTCAGAAATTATCTGCTCCCTTGAAGTGATTTCCGAGATTAGAAATAGGGAGGGGTTCAGTATCCGCCTGGACACCAGAACTGACCGGACAGCGAAATAGTGCGTCAGGAAGTTGGTTAGATTTTCCAGGGCGATACTGAATCCGTACATTAAACTTTTGAAGTTTAAGTGTCCATTTTAACAGTCTTCGAGAAAGATTCTTAGCAGTATTTAAATATTGTAATGCCAAATGATCCGTGATGACATTGGCAGTTAAGTGATTGAGATAGCATTTAAATTTGGTAACTGCAAACAAAAAAGGTAAGCATTCTCGCTCAGTAGCAGATTAATTACGTTCTGCTTTGTTAAGAGTTCGAGAGGTATATGTAATAGGATGCCCTCGTTGAGATAATACAGCACCTAGACCAACACCTGATGCATCAGTATAAATATCAAACATTTCTGCACGGTTAGGAAAGGCTAACACAGGTGGTGAAACCAAAGCATGTTTAAGACTATTAAAAAGAAGTCCCTTCCTCCGTGGACCAAACAAAGTGTCTATACTTTCGTTTTAATGCGAATAAAGGTTCGCATAGAGTAGCGTACCCCGGAACGAACTGTTGATACCACCCTGTCATGCCCAAGAATCGAGATGACTCCTTTGCTGACTTAGGCCTAGGGAAATCAGAAATTGGCTTGACCTTTGAGTCATCAGTTAGGAGCCCATTGGGGGTAATTTTTAATCCCAGATATACCAGTTCGTCCCGTCCAATTTGATATTTGGCAAGCTTTAATGTCAACCCCGCATTAAGCAAAAGTTCAAAAACTTGGTCCAACAGAGACAGATGTTCATCAAAAGTCTCAGAGGAAATATTATCATCCAGATAGACATGGACATTAGGTCCGAACACAGGACGCAAGACTGAGTCCATAAGACGTTGAAAGGTTGCAGGAGCATATGCCAATCCAAAGGGCATTTTCAGGAACTCATATGCTCCAAACGGGGTAATGAATCCAGTTTTCTTCACTGAATTAGGGTGGACAGCAACCTGCCAATAACCGCTAGCCAAATCTAAAGTTGATAACCAGTTTTTGATGATAAGTCCTGGAGAATATCGCTTATTATGGGTAACGGCTAATTGATAGCTTTTGTCACAAAATTCAATTTCCGATAATCTATTATAAAATGATACTCTCCAGATTGTTTTTAAGGAACAAGAAAAGCAAGTGCTGCCCAAAGGCTAAGTGATTCCTTAATAATTCCCGAATGGAGCATGTCCTGAATTTGTTTTTGGAACTCAGCTTTTTTCTGGCTCGGACATGGATAAAGTTTACATGCCATGAGATTAGCCCCTCCGTATCAATGGTGTGATACACCACCTGTGTGAACCCTGGCTTGTCTGAAAATAACCCTGGTCGGCTGTTTAAAACCTGACCAAGTTGACTTTTGTGCTCAGGTAACAATCTCTCGCTCGCAAGAATTGCAGAAAAATCAATAGGCTCTTCTGGGGTGGATTACTAACCTCAGGCTTTAAGATTAGCCCATGCTCAAAATCAAGCGTAAGTTTAAACATTTTAATAAAGTCCACCCCCAGAAGGCAATCAACGGGTAAATCTTGGATTAAGAAGAAAGTGTGTGAAAGTTGAACTTTGCCAATCTTGACAGGTAAATGCACTGAGACAGAGATTGAAAAGATATTATAGTCGGCACCTCGCAGACATTGCTGGGAGGGCTCGACACAAACATTTGGAAAGGTAGCAGCACAGAAATCAAAATTTAAAGCAGAAATGTCAGACCCCGAGTCTATTTTAGTGGATGCCACAACTTTACCCAAGGTGACAAGAATATCAGGCAACTGCGGCGCTTGAATGGTTAAAAAAGAGGCTTGAGGTCGTTAGAGATACAAGGAGATAGAATCGACCCATCTAGCTCCTGTGGAAGTTTAAATTGGAGTGAAACTGATTTAGCATGTCTTGGTTGACTACAAATATTTGCAGACGCACCAGAACGTGCTGAGTTGTAATAACGTGCAGGAGAGGCAGCATTAGTATCACTAGGCCTGCCTTCCCCACCCCCATCCCCACGGTGTGTTGGATATGCTCGGTCCACTGGGTAATAATTGTCCCGGGGACGATAAACTTGGTTGTTATTCTGGTTCCCATACAAGTCAGGATGTCGCACCTCGGGCACCCGACGATGCAGCGGCACGTATTTAGACTACTGATGAGAATTTTTCACTCTTTACTGATAAGCAGCCTGTCTGGGCTGATTAAAATATTGTCCCTGTTAGGGAAAGTTCTGTTTAGGCTGCTGATACTTATGGCTTTGAAGAGGAGCTTCTTGGATCTGCCTGACTTAGCGGTACTCTTGGACCTGAGGTAATTGCTTTTGTGAAGATTGTCCTTTGCTGTGCCGTTCCTCAAAAACTCGGATGAGTTTGAAGCATTCGTGAACGGAGACAGGACGTCTAACTTCTAAAAAATCCTGTAGGAAGGGGTCCAGGCCTTTTGAGATGGCTCTGGCTTCTTTTCGTACCCCATTTTTTGCTTCTTCTAAATTCTCCGTTTGTGGCTCCCTTCAGGTCCTTGACCGTGTTTAGTCATTTGACTCCCAAGGACGTTCCTTCATCATGGCTTCTTTGGACATCGTTTTTTTGTTTCCAAACGTCCCCCTTGAACAAGCTCGTGAAATTATGGAGAAAAGACTTGCCACCTCTGCTGTTTTCTCCCCTCTTGAAATTACTGCTATTATTTCTGCTTTAAAGCTTATAGCTCATCGCAGTTAATTTTGTTTTGACAAAGTCATCTATCAACAGCGTGAGGGAACGCCTATGGGTTCCCTCTTTTTCCCCCTTCTGGCGGAAGCTGTGTTGCAAACTTTGGAGGACAAGGTAATCCATGATTGTGTTTTGAAACCTTCCCTATGTACATATAAGGTACGTCGACGATGTGTTGTTGTTTTGGCCACACTCGTTGGATCAACTCCTTCAGTTTGCTTTTTCACTCTCTTCACACTTCCCGACAACTAAATTCTTTGTGGAACTCGAGGTTCAAGGCACTCTACCGTTCCTATATTTCTTCCTCCAGCGGGACCCTGTTTGTAACTCAGTTATGTACTCTGTTTATCGCAAGCCAACTAATACTCCAGTTATCCAACCTTATTCCTCTGTCTACCCAACTAGTTACAAATTTGCTGCCTTGCGCGACTTCATACCTCAGGCTTTCACGCATTCTGCTACTGTGCGCCTTAGACATATTGAGCTCAAGAAAATCACTGATATTGCCCTCAACTATGGCTATTCTCGTGAATGTATATTTGGTTTAATATGAAGTTTTCAAAGTTTGACATTCGCCACCTTACAACGTGGCTGGGGAACTGTTTGTTACGTGGTTCTATTACAGTCAAACCCGTATTTAAGGAACTGCGATTTAACGAATTCCGCCATTTTACGTACATTTTCTATGGTCCGGACAGAACTACATTGAAATTAATGCTTGGCGTTTCCTGATTTAACGAACACATTTCCTCAATTTAGCGAACCTTTTTTTTTTTTTTTTAAACCACCAAACTATGTTAACCAGCATTATAGCAGAAGTAATTACAATGATGACATATTGTATACAGTGAGTATAAATCGTGGTATCAATTGCCCAGTTATATAAATTATAACACTTTACATGGTTCATTTATCAAAACAGTTGTAAAATGCAACAGCTTTACTCGGCTTGTTGCGATATTGTTTCCCTTCGTTCACATCCCAACTGCATACACATGCGCAGTTTTTACAAGTGCAAGGCTGAGAAAAAGTCCGAGTCACATACGTTCGTCACAGGTGTTTTTCTCTCGATGCTGATGCGCGTGCAGCCCTTTCTGGGAGAGTGTTACCGTGGGAAAGTTTTTCTTACGAATTTCTTGCGTTGTTGACGTTACACGCGCGGCGTCCATTAAGAGTACGTACCCATTCTTGAGCATACGGAATTCTTCCTAAAATTGCGCTTCTCCTATTCTTCTCAGTGTTAAATCTAGGGGTCACATTAAACAACACAGCTTGTTTATGGATAAAGTTTGGATGAACATAGATAGCACTAGAAAAGTTAGAAGTGAAATTCACTGATCACTGTAGTTTGCAAATGTGCATTTTGTAAGAGCATTTAAAAAAATGAATGACTGCATAAAACAAAAGCGGAAAAGAATTTCAATCAGTGAAAAAATTGACATTTTGTCGCAGTTCGATGCGAACCCAGGATCACAGACTGCTGTAGCAGAGAAACTCGGAATTTACAAGTCAACGTTGTGTACCATAGCGAAAAATAGAAAAAATTGAAAGCTGCGCATCAAATTGTGGGCAATTTTCAAGTAAGAGGAAATTTTGAAAGTATCGCCTCTGAGTGAGTAGGAAAACGCTCTGGTCACTTGGTTCCAACAAACACGGGCTGGTAATTTGCCTCTTAGTGGATCACTTCTGAAGGAAAAAGCAGTTCATCTTGCCCAGAGACTTCAAATAAAGGAATTCACTAGATCAAATGGATGGATTGATTGTTTTAAGCAAGGACATAACATAGTGTATAGAACTCTATCCGGCGAAAGCAAGAGTGTTGAACCCGTAACTGCACAAACGTGGAAAAATGAACAACTGCCACAAATTATTGAAGGGTGCATGCCGTGGGACATTTTTAATGCTGATGAAACTGGACTGTTTTATAACCTGCAGCCAGATAAAACACTGTGTTTTCGAAATGACACCTGCCATGGGGGAAAGAAATCAAAAGACAGAATCACTGTTCTTATAGCTGCCAATGTAGACGTGTCAGAAAAATTAAAGCCATTAGTCATAGGCAAATCTGCTACACCACGTTGCTTCAAAAATGTGAAATATTTGCCCACCAAATACAAAGCAAATAAAAAGTCGTGGATTACCACAACTTTATTCAAAAATTATGTAGAAGCCTTGGATGATCAGATGCAGGCAAAAAAGAGAAAAGTCCTTTTATTCATTGATCAGTGTGCTACGCATCCTTATGTAAACAATCTGAAAAATGTTCAAGTCATTTTTCCCCCAGCAAATTGTACTAGTGAATTGCAACCGCTGGATCTGTGTGTCATGACGGTTTTTAAAGCCAATTATCGAAAGCTTCTCATGCGAAAAGTACTTTCTGTTATCGATGCAAAGGATGGTGCATCTAAAGTTAAAATCAACCTTCTCGATGCAATATATTTCGTGTGACATTCGTGGAATGCAGTTACGACAGATACCATTAAAAACTGCTTTAATAAAGCAGGCTTTTCAGGTTGTGAACAAAGAAGGAAGTGGGTCCAATACCGAAAATACTGCTGATAATTTTGCGGATGACGATCTTGCAGAATGGAATGAAATTGCCTCATCAGGTATTGTGTTTTCCGATTATGTTGATTGTGACGCAAATGTGCATACCTGCCAAATGCAATCCCTTGATATTTTGGATGAACAGATCGGACTAAATGCATCAGATTCTGTTGAAGAAGACTAAGCAGAACTGAAAGATAGCTGCTTTAGTAATGCTGCTAACGGTATAGAATGTGCTAAAAACTACTTAATGCGCTTCGATATTACTGATGACGTTTTTCATGCACTTCATAAAGTTGAAGCTGCAATTTATAAAGCTAAATGTTCAGAAAAAAATAAGCAATCTTCTCTAAAGCATTTCTTTTCCACAGTGTAAAAAGGTAATCAACACACATTCTGTTTTTACAAGTTAATTAGTACTAATTGATGTTCTGTTTCATGCAGTTTATGATACTGAAATCGTTATGAGAAGCTAAATGCTCGGAAAAAGATCAACTATCGTATTTTTCTTTCAATTTTAAAGTACGCTTAAACTTTGATGCTACATATTGAAATCTAATATGTATCTACGAGTTATGTATTTAATATGCAAAGTAAATGCGTACGTACTATAGCATGTTTGATAATCCATTTCATAATTAAAAGTACTATACATAATTTAAATTTCACTAAATGAAAGAGAACTTAGCTGCTTACGTATTCTGTTATGGACGCTAGCTTAAGTTGAATGTTTCATTCGAAGGCTCCTCGATTTAGCGAATTCCGCGATTTTACGTACAAGACTGTTGGCCCCTTGAAGTTCGTTAAATCGAGGTTAAACTGTAATTATATTCCACCCATTAATAACTTGTCGAAAAATTTATGTAGGAAACATAATATTAGTTTTGGAATAAAAACCACAAACATTTTTTCACTCAAAGAAAGACCGAAGCCAGGTTCGTACTATCAATAAACACGGTACATATTCTATTCCACTGGCACCCAATGTGCCTTCTTAAAAGGAACTTGTATATATAGGATCGACACTGAGATATTTGGGTGTCAGAATGTCTGAGCACCAGTACGATATTAGAACTGGGTCAACTTCAACCGCTTTAGCAAGAATTGCGACTCAGCGTCAATACACCCCTAACTGGGACAATATACAACATCTAGCTTTTACTACGAACAAACGTGATACCTTCTTTACTGAGAGTTTATTTATTACCCTGTATGTTGATGTGTGCTGTAATGATGATTTTGCCTATTAATTTCCTCTACCTTGGAAATTGTGCGTCGAGAACTTGGACCTTCCAAATATTATTTAATATTTATGACTATTTTCCTTTTGACTTTTAGGCCGGTATTAATTAGTTATTTGGCCTACTACTTACGTCATAACGAACTGTTGCATCTTGGTCTTGTCTAATTGTACTTAATCGCGTCGCGGCTTGTATCGGTGCCATTTTTCGGTTAGAGAATGGGCTTTGTAGCAAGCCCGAAAGATCTCGCTTCTTTCGTGGCTTTTATCTGTATAGTACTTTTAGTTGAAAATAAATTTCGTATTTTAACTATCGTACTTCATGACAGTTTAAGAGGTTTTTTGATATCGTGCTAAGACAGCGTATATATTACTAGTTTTACGTCATAACGAACTGTTGCATCTTGGTCTTGTCTAATTGTACTTAATCGCGTCGCGGCTTGTATCGGTGCCATTTTTCGGTTAGAGAATGGGCTTTGTAGCAAGCCCGAAAGATCTCGCTTCTTTCGTGGCTTTTATCTGTATAGTACTTTTAGTTGAAAATAAATTTCGTATTTTAACTATCGTACTTCATGACAGTTTAAGAGGTTTTTTGATATCGTGCTAAGACAGCGTATATATTACTAGTTTTACCATTTGGAGCGTCTCTTTGCTTCAGAACAGACTGTGTAAGAAGAGTAAGGCCATTTGACCTACTCGTATTTCATCAAGTCAAAATGGCAATCGGTTGTGGAGGCATGAAAAATTTGTGGGGGAAAATATAGAAGGGCAATTTGGCGGAATTTAAATCATTTGCGATTGAAGATTCTGTGAATCCATTTCGGAAGTAGTGAAGATTTCCTCTCAGTGGAAAAAAAGAAAAAAACCAGCAATGCAACACTAGAATAGTGGACTGAAGGGGACAATCAACGCACAGGGTGATAGGCGAGTGTAACGTAAAGCATTCCGATTCGTGTTAAACGTGAACGTCATAATTGATCAATATAATGAAACCAGCAGACTAATTTCCATCTTAACACTGCGTCGTACTCTATAGCAGGTGAGATGCAGGAATAGACTGCCCATTCGCCTCTTGTTCAGGCTGCCAGACACAAACAACTGCATCTGGATTGGTGCCAAGAACACCGACATATTTTATTCTTAGCTGGGTGTTTAACGAACACCGTGAGCAACGCAATGGGCTATAAGCAGTCGCTTGTCCTTAATTTAGGGCCACTGGTTCCAGGGAAGGGAGAGATCCAGTGCCGTAAGACACAGAGCATCCATCCGGGATTCGAACTCGGAAGAATGGTCAGAAGCCAGCGCTTAGAAAATCGCGCCACCGGGGCGGCAGCACCGACTTGCAAACGGGTTGCTGGTAAGATGTTTCCAGAGACATGCTGCTGCACCGTGAGGACAACAGTGCTGCATTTGTAGAAAATTGGATGGATATGTGCATTGCTTGCACAATGTAAATTTTCCAAGCAGGTGGCGGTCACGATATGCTGGTTGGAGTGTTCTGCTGGGGATCTTTATGCCCTCTGGTGCGTATCAAAGGCCGCTTGAATGGTGAGCATTATCAAGATACTATTAATGCTGATCATTTGCACGCCTAGTTACGCATTGCGTTTCTTATAAGCAATATTGCGTCCCTACCATCGTGTCTGGTTGTAGCCGATGGTGGAAGAAGATTGCTGTGGTTCTCGTGTTCTGCCCTGGCCTCCGAACTCGCCAGATTTAAATCCCCTTGAGAGTCTTAGCTACGACTTGAAATGAAATCTAAGGAGTTGTGGTACTCCACCGTCAGCCAGTGCTGAGTTATAGAATTCGCTACAGTGTACGTGTGTGATCCATCTTGAGATGTATTTAGACATCTCTTATAATACATTTCGTGATAAATGCCACGATTCAGCTGGCTCAACGCATTACTAGGAAGTGAGAACAATGTTTGACGTAGAACTACGTCTTTCTTCGCGCTGGATAGAAGGTAACTTCGGGAGCACGGAAGCAACGAAAACATGTCCCACTTTGAACGCTTATATCTTCCAAACTAATAATCGTAGAGTAATAAATTATAAATCATTAGATAGTTTATAGAGTCCCACTTATAACAAAACAAGTTTCAACTCTTCACCCCTTAACCCTTCGATACAGTACCGTTAGAAATTTAAGCTAAATTTCGCGTGATTTTGTTTCGCCGCACGCCGTTTTAAGGTTGATAACTAGTGAATAGGTAATGATAGCAATGACCTCAGCCCCGTATTCCGTAGCAGACTGTCAGAGCTAACGGACATATGTGATAAACCGAAATAAAGTGGATTTAAAATTTATTTATTTTTAGATTTAAAAAAAAAATGTGGTGACGAAGATTTAGAAATGCCGCGAAAATCCAGGAAAAATTATTATAAGAACCGACGAAAGTTGAAGAAACAGCTAAAAGAGAACGAGAGGAATCCGAAAAGGCCCGCTAAAGCATCAACCAAAAAGTCACGAGAATGTAGGGAGCGTCAAAAGTCCGCGCGCCAGGATGCGTTTCACCAGAGTTCGACTCTAGAGATACAACCTTCCACTTCAACTGCACAAATTGAGCCTGAACAGCAAAAATAGATGGAGATTGATACCATCGATCCAAATTTTCACACCGAGCATCGAATCTCAGGAGCAGAATCTTTTTCAGAAGTCAGCAACGCAGAAAGGAAAACCTAAAATTGTCTGCAAGGTAAAGGGATGTCTAAATGTTCATTTTGCTATAAAATTTATAATTCTGCACTGCGACAAAGCGAAGTTTTAAAAAATGAGTCAATTTGAGATTTTGCTATTAGTGCAAATCAGTATGTATTTAAAGTTGCAATAGTAGTCAAACTAGCTTTTCCCTGATAAGAAATGCAGAAAGACCAGAACTATTTTATTTCATTCAGAACTTAAACATCATTCGTTTGGATGTTTAAAAGTAATGGTCAGAAAGTGTATAACAAATAATAAATAATTTAAAATCTATATCTTTTTTAATTTTACTTATTGTTAATTAATTAAAGTTTAACTCCTTCCTTTGAAGGATGTTTCGTCTAATACACAAAACTGCTCTTATTTCCTGTAGCAATTATGTTGCACCAGGGGCTTCACCAGGTGAATGTTAGGTGATTGTGTTAGAGAGTTGGGATCATATCAATTTTGGAAACAGTTATTTTGCCACATTTAACTTGATTTGTAAAACATTGGTCCATATAAGATCTTTGTTTGAAACCCAATTTGTGAATTGACCACAGTTTACAGAAAAATTTAATGAATTTGTGAAAATGTGACGAGATCATTTTCAGTGATATAATTAAACCCCATAAATTTAAAGTGAGAAAAACGGCAATGTTTCTTGTAAAGATAAAAACTGTTTATCTCATCGATCTGAGATGAAACTATCTGGAAGAAAATAATTAAACAAAAATTGGGACCGTCAGCTTCCGGAAGACTGCGTAATACGGCCTTGGTAACGAAGCAATGGACATTAAAAATACGTAAAAACATGGTTTTAATAAAATAAAATCTGAGATAAAGTTATCTGGAAGTAAAACAAGAATAAATAGAATAAAATAAAATGCGGTCGTCAACTTCCGAAATGTCGCATGGTCGCGGAAAGGGAAGGAAATGTTCCAAACGCTTAACAAATATGGGTTTTGTAAGAAAAAAAAATAAAGAAAGAAAGAAATAAGTTCAGCATTAATCTAACTGAAACGAAGCTATCTGGAAGCCAAAAAAAAAAAAAAAAAGGCAAAATTGCAATCCAGATTGCCTCATAATGCGACCGCGGCAACGGAAGATGGACAATAAAGATGTGTAAAAACAACAAAATGAAAACAGAAAGTTGCGACGTCAACTTACAGAATGCCGGCGGCCGCGGAAACAGAAAGCGCTCTGAAATATGGCTCTTGTAAAAAAAAGATAACCTTACTCTAACTTTTAGTTGGATGAGATTCAAAGCAGAAAAAAAATTATATCTCATCAAGTTGAAGTTATCTCTTTGAAAACTGTGGAAGAATGAAAGCTAAAATAAAATTATGGGAAGGGGGATAATTGCCTGCATGATCCATAGATTACAGCTTTACGTTTGGAACGGGAGCCAACGTTAAAAACGCATGAAAATTTCCCTTCTTTTGTTCAAAATTTAAAGAAATCTTAAAAACAATAAATGTTAAGAAAAATGAAAATCAGTCTGCACACCTTTTCCAGAATCTGCGACGGACGTCGCCGCGTCGCGCTCTTTCTGCTCCCGGGCATGGAATACCAATGTACATCGCCAGTCTTCACAACTTCGCTGGATAATGAATGCATTACGTCTCAAACCTTTACACCGCCGATGCATTCTGAATCTAGACAAGAACAAGAGTAAGGCATTAGGCCCGAGATGTATCGCCAAGTTTATAACAAGGCAACTAAGGAGTTTGAAAAATTATTTCTGAAGAACGACTTCTTCAGAAACAATTTTAGCAATAGCTACTGACGACAATGATACTACGCTTTCTACTTCTACTAACATTAATTTACAATCAGTGTAAGTTACTATGAAATGCATATAGTATAAGTTGTTTTTATGTAAATAAAGTAAAACATTTCGTTCGTTTTATTTCTTAAATCCCTTTGATTTTTGTTGAGTGTAAACATATATTTACTTCAAAGATATAGGTAGCTGCATCAGTATATTTATGCACTTCGACAAACGTTCGCCTTGATCTGTTTCCGTGAAATCCCATGGATTAAAAAACAGAGGTTTCGCTTTACTTTAAAGTGATTGTGATTCTTTTAAAGACATGTAATGTATCATCAGACTCGTAATACAGTATTTGTTGCATGAAAGCTCAAATTTCCCGGTGATGGGATTCTAACCAATTTCATATTTCTGCGGAGTCAGATATTCAATTTCTTATTTCTCCGGAGTCAGTCATTGCCGTACGTTCCAAGGGTCACTAACATTTTGAAAAACAAGTGTAAACCACTAAATATCAATATTGGTCTCAAAACTCGAAACATTTTTAGTTTGATTAGGAAGGACCGGGACCCCGTTGCATTGAAACACAGGTCCGACATATACTCAGTTCCTCTACAGGCTGTCGACCCGGAGGCATAGGATACTGTTTACATCGGCTCCACTAAAAGGTGCTTAAACACCAGAATAAAAGAGCACTAGTGTAACCGCAAAACTGGAAGCCTATCAACTGCTTTGTCTCATTTAGTGGCGTCCGGATCCCACTTCCCTAAGTGGGATGATGTTACTATCCTGAACACTCCAAGTAAACAATCACTCATGCTTTTTTACGGAAAGTTTGTATATTTCCTCATTTGGGCACAGGTGTTGTAATGATTATGTACCAAAAATGATAGCCAAACCATGGACAAATGTGTTAGTTAGTAATTCTTCATGTTGATGGGGTATTTGAAATTGTTTGTTTTCAGTATTGTTCTCTCATAGATGGCGTGATTTATGTGTCTGTGACGTCGCTAAACAGTATTTAAGTCAATGTCCTTCTTGTGATATTACACTTTATCATCTGATGATGATGTCTTCGAAAGATCTAATGAAGCGTATGGTGTGTTTTTATTAGTAAAGTATTTTAACATGTGGTACGTTGTGCACTGCATTTGTTTTTATCGTGTTTAGTCGACATTTTATTCTACTATTGTCAGATACTCTACCACTTGAACTACACCGACGAAGGCTTATCGCTGAAACTTGCAGTTTTGAAATGTGCGTTACCTCTGAGGTAGGTACGTCTCATATATTCCCCCTACAGAAATGCAGGAGTACGAAATCGCAGCTTTCGGGACCGCCGCAAACCATGCTTGAAAAGAGAGCTCACTGTAGAAGAAGGATTTTTTTTATTAATTCCAGACTATGTGTGGAAGAATCATCATACATCTTTCGAAGAATAGAAGAAAGAATTCTCATTAATTCCAGAGGATGTGTGGAAGAAGCACCACACATTTTTTTTTCGAACCTCACCACCATGAGATTCATTTTTACGTTCGGGCGCCAACGTAGACCATAAAAGCCTAAATTTGCCGGTGATTCGAATCCACATCCTCATTCACCGGAGTCGGCTATTGTACTGCTTAAACCACACCGACGAAGGTTTAGTGCTGCAACTTGCCGTTTTGAAATGATCGTCAGCTCTGAGATAGGTACGTCACATATTACAGAAGTCAAAAGATGGAATCGTGAAAATCTTATCACGCACTGTTCCGGCTGAAATGTTCAAGATATTTTGATTTTCCATCTGGTGGTTACGTGGTGGGATGTCTATACACTGAAGTGCCAAAAGTCACGGGATAGCAGTATGCAAATTTTTAACTGGCGCTGCCGTCGTTAAAGGCTTCGACGCACGCTGCGATTTTTATCAGTTGCGAGGTGTAATTTCGTGAGTCAGGCTGAACAACTGCCAGTAGGATTATGGCAAGCCGACGTTAATTATCGGAGTTTTTTTTTTTTTTGAGGTTTAACGACCACCGTGAGCAACTCAATGGGCTATAAGCAGTCGCCCGTCCCTAATTTAGGGTCACTGGTTCCAGGGAAGGGAGAGAGCCAGTGCCGTAAGACAGACAGAACATCCATGCCTCACCGGGATTCGAACCCGGACCCCTTCGGACGAATGATCAGGGGCAAACGCCTTAGACCACTGCGCCACCGGGGCGGCTTATCGGAGTTTGAACGAGGCATTGTAGTGGGAGCCAGACGGATGGGACATTCTATTTTCGAAGTTGTGCGAACATTCCACATTCCTCGATCTACGGTGTGACGTGTGTACCGAGAATACCTCATGGAAGGCATTACCACCCACCGTGGACAGCGCAGTGGCCGACCACGGGTGTTGAATGACCGTGACCAGCGACGTCTGACCAGGATTGTCCATGCTAACAGACAAGCGACACTGGCTCGAATAACATCTACGTTCAATGCAGGATGTACAAGAGACATCCATCAGGTCAGTGCGTCATAATTTAACGTCCATGGGGTATGGGAACAGAATGCCCACCAGAGTGCGCTTGTTAACACCACGACATCAGACGCAGAGCCTCACCTGGGCTTGCAAACACGGTAATTGGACCCTGGAAGGCTGGTAACATATAGCGTGGCCCGATGAGTCACGTTAAAAGAGTGGTATGGTGGGGTGATGTTATAATCGTGAGGGTATGGTGGGGTGATGTTATAATCGTGGAAGCAGCGTTGTTTACTTGAAACATGCGCGGACTGTGCCGCTGGGAGAATTCCCGGTAGGCTGCCGTATTCTGGGCCGGGTAGGCCTTGTGCTAACTCAAGAAAAAAAAAAAAGGGAATATATAGCAGTCCTTCACCATGCTTACAGAAGAGAACCAAGTTATCCTAAAACGGCAAAGTTTATTTACACCAGTTCGACAGCTACTAAAAAAACAAAAAAAAAAAAACTTAGATATCACATGTTCTGTTGAGCCAAACGTTGTTTCTGATGCAATCCCCTCCCGCTCTCAACTTTAAAACTTGTGTTCCATTCCTTTCCGCGGATTTCCTGTAACTCAACTCGCTGTTGCTAATTGCAGTTGAAGTTGAATAATCAATACAATATAATCAAATATACTTTCAATAATCTAGGATAGAAACTTGAAATCCGCTGTACGTTAATGCATTCAAGTTCACCTACGGTAAAATCTTTAGGTTGCTTGGCCGACATATATATGCACATACACTATATTGACAAAAGTCACCGGACACCCCTTCAAAAGCAAATGAGCAAATGAACGGATCCGCTGCGTTGTTAAGATGCGCGGTACAGCTGGAAACGGTACAGAAACAAGCCTGCAGCTGACCACAATCATATCGCACTGTGAGATTGAGTGAAAATGTTTCGGCGGGAGAGAACTGTCTTCGAGAAAGGAAAGATTGTTTAGTGTTATATTGGTGGGTTGTCCGTAAGAGAAACCGAGAGGCGTTTAAACATGCCCAAGTCAACTGTTTTGGATGTACTGAATAAGTGGAAAACACATGGCGCGCCTGAAGCAGCAAAACGTACCGGCGAACCAAAGAAAATCAGTGATAGATGACGTCGAAGTCTCAGGAGAGTCGTCTCAGCTAATCGACGGAGTACTGCACAAGACCTCAGTGTGCAGGTGAGTAAAAATGTTGAAACCTCGGTATGTACACGCATCATTCGCAGAGAACTTCATTCCATGGGTTACCGTGGTCATGCGCCTGCTCATAAGTATTTCATCTCCATTCGGAATGCTACTCGTCGTTTAGCATGGTGTAAAGAACATTTATCGTGGGCCGCAGGTTAATGGAAACGGGTCCTATGGACTGATGAATCCAGATACACGATCCGTCAGTCTGATGGCCCTGTGTGGGTATGGCGGCAGCCGAGGAATGCTATTTACCACAGTGTACTGTTCCTACGGTCAAGTTGTCAAGTTTGGAGCCGGCAGTGTACTCGTGTGGGGGTGTTTTTTGTGGTATGGTCCCGGCCCATTGGTTATCGTGGATAAACCTGTTATCTAGCACGTCTACCTCGATATTCTGGACAGTTATGCCCTACCAACTTTGTGGCAATACTATGGAACCGAGCCTTGTTGGTACCAGCAGGATAATGCACCGAGCGATAAAGCAAGGACTGTTACGGCGTGGTTTGACGATAATTCCGTATCGTGTGCGGACTGGCCAGCACAGAGCCCTGATCTTAATCCCATAGAGCACCTATGGGATGAATTAGAGCGCCGCATAAGAAGTTTGGAACCTAGGCCTACTACTAAACAACAGTTAGAGGCAGCATTTTGTACTGAATGGAAGCGCATACCTATCGCTGTGTTCCAAAACCTTATGGAAAGCCTGTCTCAAAGGGTCAGTGCATGCATTAAGGCCAAAGGTGGACCGACACCGTACTAATGTATGTCAATAAATGCTATGTTGCGCTTCTCTTCTAGATGTCCGGTGACTTTTGTCAATATAGTATATATCCTTTTATTTTTAATGGGATCTGCATCTGATTTACTACCTTTTTGGCCTTACAGTGAATTCTTAAATTACAGTTTTGGAAATTCTGTTTCATCTACTGCAAAAATACTAATTCCATTTGAAAGTAATTAAATAAACACTAATCTTCGCATTCTTTACCTTCTCTCACTTTATAAATTTGTATTGCAATTCCAGAAATTTTTAGTTTTTTAAAGTAATTTTTCGTGACTGTGTTGTTTATGATCGGTAAGTCCTGCAAAAAATAAATAAATAATAATATTGGCACATTTTGGTGCCCTTTCTCATTAAAATCAAAGCAACTATTACAATTCCAATGGCAACAAAATTCGTCAGAGCGGAATAAGTTTTTCAATAGCCTCTCTGTGAGAACGTGCCGTGTCTATTGCTTTGCAACGGAAGAAAATGTTTTCCCACATTAAATTTAACTAGGACTATCTTAAACTGCGGTGAAAAAAATCGGTAAAATGTTAGTTAATTATTTCCGCAATAAAAGACTGCAGTAATTCGTAGACTTGTGCGGAAATGGTGTTGCTGATATACCTTTTATTATAAGGTTCCTTGATCATTTTTTTCCCAAAAGTGGGCACCAGAAACTTCGCTTCCAGGGCCGTTTATGAATCGCCAGTCCTCCACTGACTTGAAGTTGCGTCTATTTCAAGGCTGCGTGTTGAAGTGTGATATACAACGGCCGTTCTATAAAAACTGAGAGTAATTGTTTTTTGAGTTGGCAACAGTGCGAAGGGGGAAAATAAATACGCAGACGACTAACTGAATGAAAGAAGTATCTATGGCAACAGTTATTAGTCGTGGCAGACGATTCTGGTTTTGTTATTGCGCAGTTGTTTAAGGTACATCTGTATTTTGCCATACAGCTATGGAAGTGAGTGATTCAGAGTTAAGAAGTGAAATGCGTTGTGCCATAAAATTTTGCTATCGTTTGGGTTAAACGGCTACAGAAACAGTTGATTTAATGGAAAAAACTTACAAAGATAAATGTTTGGATGAGTCAACGATTTTTATATGGCACCATGATTTCAAAAAAGGGCGTTTGTCGGCAGAACTCGCTCCTAGGCATGGTCAACCTGAAAGTGTTGTTACAGAGCGTATTGTTAAACGCTGTTTGGGCAATCCCCAAAGAAGATCGACGAATGACGTGTGAAGACGTAGCGGCGTCAACTAATATTTCAAAAACGTCGACATTCCGCATTCTACGCGACAAATTACTGCTGAATCGTGTGTGTTCCAGATGGGCACTTCATCACCTGACGAGAGAACAATTGTTAGCCAGAGTTCAGGTGTGTCATGAGTGGAAACAAATGATTGCAAAGGATCCAAACTTTCGAAACACAATAATAACTGCAGATGAAACATGGGCCCACTATTCCGACCCCCTCACGAAGAGCGCAGCGAGTGTATGGAAACACACAGGCTCGTCTCCTCTGGAAAAAGGCCGCCAAACCAAATCAGCTGGTAAGGTGATGATGATAATTTTCTTTTATCATAAAAGTCTAGTCTACCAGCACGCCGTTCCTCCACAAATTGCTGTCAATGCTGAGTATTACGTTTCAGTCATGAAGCGTCTGAGACGACACATATCAATTAAGCGACCGGAACTGGTGGGCAAGTGGACCCTACACCATGATAACGCCAGCCTACATGTGGCTGCTGGTTCTCAACAGTTTCTTACGAAATGCAGTATTGAAATCGTACCACATCCTGCCTACAGTCCTGGCCTTGCCCCGTGCGATTTCTGGTTGTTTCCAACAATGAAAGACAAGTTCCGTGGCGCAACATTCAACACAGATGCTGACGTTATTCAAGCTGTACAGGGGTCACTAAAGCAGCTTCCACAAAATGTCTTCGCCACATGCTTCAATTTGAAAAGTGGACTGAACGATGGGACCGTTGCATATCATCCGAGGGAAGATACTTTGAGAAAGAATAACATATATTTTGCTGTACCTATATTTCTTCATTTTGTGTGATTTTACTCTCAGTTTTTATAGAACGGCCGTTGTATATTTAACGTTCGGACTTAAAGTGTTCCACCTACTAACGTTTTTTATTTAGTTTTGAAGTATAATACCATCGTGATTAGTTCAAGTAATGTTGGAATATATAAATACATCGCTCTTTCCAAGTTCCAGAAACACACAGCAACCGAAAAATTGTTTTTCAGCCGCCGCTGTGGAATTGAACCAACAGAACTCTCGATATCGCGCCGAGTGCGTTACATTTACGCCACGGTGGCCAACAATCCACGGTGCTATGTGTATTTTTAAGTCAGCTTCTGACATCATAAATCCGTAAGATGGGCTCAGCTACTGAGACGTCTCCATCTGGTGGGCATTAACGGCACTAGCTATATATATTATAGCAGATAAATTCAAAGGGCGAGATCCAAGGTGAAAATACTCCAAATACGTGGCGACAGTTAATAAATAAATACATCGCTCTTTCCACGTTCCAGAAACACACAGCAATCGAAAAATTGTTTTTCAGCCGCCGCTGTGGAATTGAACTAACAGATATGTTGGAATATTAACGTTCAGCATGAACAGTATTTATGAGGTGTTGACAGAATAAACAAAAAGACCTGTAAGTAACTATTTCTCTGAACTTTATTCGAGTGACTCCTGTTTCACTTTAATTGAAGTACTTAAGTGATCGTATGTAGTGTTCAATAAGATATATGTATATATATACACACAGTCGAGTCACATTATTGTGACCACCTCCTGCTTTTGACGTCAACAGCACGTAGCCAATGAAAGAAGGCACGTGTCGTGAGCTGGCTTGGAGGGTATATAAGGTGTGTTGTGGGCAATCTGAAAACATATCACTCGTTGCTGTCATGCATAAAAGGGGCGATTTATCAGATTTGCAAAAAGGGATGATTATCGGCTTTCCGGCCAAGGGTGGCAGTATTTCTAAAACAGGGCAGTTTGTGAACTGTTCGCGTGCTGCTGTAGTTAAAATGTATCGTGATTGGAGAAATGACACCATTGCGAATAAGCGAGTGGAAACTGCGGAGCACCACGTGCCATTGATGTGAGAGGTGAACGTCGCGTCGGCTTCGAAAGTGCGTGAGGGCCGATCGACACGCAACAGTGGATCAACTCACTGGCCGAATGAACCAGGGGGCTGCCAGAAGTGTGTCTAAAACGACAGTTCACCGAACCCTGGTGCGTATGAGGCTCCGATGCAGAGAGATGGGCACTGTACCTATGCTAACGAAGGTGCATTGGCAGAAAAGACTTAAATTTGCACGGCAGTATCAGCATTGGACTTCCGTTGATTGGCAAAGTACTGCCTTCTCCCATGAGCCACGTTCACTGCTTCATCGAACGGATGGACGTTGGCGTATAAGGCAAGG
This sequence comes from Macrothele yani, assembly GCA_039090855.1. Classification (NCBI taxonomy): domain Eukaryota; kingdom Metazoa; phylum Arthropoda; class Arachnida; order Araneae; family Macrothelidae; genus Macrothele; species Macrothele yani. The sequence goes on from CM076996.1 coordinate 13,569,441, forward strand.
AACATCGGAGAACAAACACTCTTCAACCATTGCTGGAAGAACACAAGCTGGTGGGGGCAGCGTTATGGTCTGGGGAATGTTTTCTTGTCATTCTCTGGGCCCACTCATACCTGTGGAACGCATTAACCGAATTCGTTATAAATCCATCATTACCGACCACGTACATCCATCCATGCTGCTTGTCTTCCCTGAGGCGGATGGGATGTTCCAGCACGACAGTGCGACGTGTCACACAGCTAAAAATGCCTGAGAGTGGTTGAAAGAGCACGACGAAGACTTCAAAGTACTTCCCTGGCCCCCTAATTGACGAGAGTTAAACCAAATTGAGCATCTATGGGACCACTTCGACCGTGTTGTTCGCTCTATGGATACTCCACCACGCACCCTCCAGCAGCTGTCAGATTCACTGCAGTCAGCATGGCTCCACATACCTGTGAACACCTTCCAGCACCTTATTGAGTCACTCCCAGCCAATCTAGCTGCTGTCCGCTCTGCACACGGCGGTTATTCTGGATGTTAGCTGGGGGTCACAATAATGTGACTCGAGCGTGTATATATATATACACTGAAGAGCAATTGAATTAGAGACAGCTGGCGTTATGCAAATGTGGCGCTGTGGGCGGCCCTGTAAACGGAAACGACATGACGTATGCAGCGATCCGACAATATAAGAAGTGATGCGATGGGAATTAGTAAGAGTCGGACGCAGTATGGGTAAGACGAAGGATCTAAGCGCATTTGATCGTGGGAAAATTGTCGGGGCCGGACGAATGGGTCACTCCATCTCGGAAGTCGTGCAGGCACTGGGATTTTCACGAGCCACTGTGTCACGGGTGCACCGTGAGTACGTCGAATCCGGTAAAACCATCCCTGCAAGGGCCAACTGCCTTGGACAACACCGTGTGGATGAGCGGGGTCATCGTCGGCTAGCTGGTATTGTAACAGCGGATAGACGGGCCACGGTGCAAGAAATCAGTAGGCAATTTAACGCTGGTGCACAAAAACGTGTAAGCAGCCACACAATCCAGAACCATCTCTTCGCTATGGGGTACAGAAGCCATCGTCCCACGAGGGTAGGTACCGCTGCTGACCGCACATCACAGGGTGCAAAGATTAGCATGGGCGCGGGAACATCGCCACTGGACCCTAGACATGTGGAAAAATGTTGCCTGGACTGATGAGTCGAGATTCATGTTGGTACATGCGGATGGCAGGATACGAGAAAGGCGCAAACTGCATGAAGCGATGGATCCTTCTTGCCAGCAGGGTACTCTTCAAGCTGGTGGGGGTGTCATTCTTGTCTGGGGACTGTTTACGTTGACTGAAATGGGACCCCTGGTACGTGTGACATCGTCCCTCACAGGTCAACGTTACCGGGATATCCTGGACGACCATTTGCTCCCGTTTGTGCGTCTTCAACATCCCTACTGGGGACCTCATCCTGCAACAAGACAATGCACCGTGCCATCGCTCCCGAATTGTATCCGAATAGTTGGATGAACACTCCACCGACGTGACCTCGCTTCTTTGGCCAGCTAGGTCACTTGACCTCAATCCCATCGAGCACATCTGCGATGCCACCGAGAGAGATGAGCCCCCCCTCCCCCTTCATCAAATCTTCGTGAACTGCGGGAGCTTGTTCAGGGGTCGTGGATCCGTATGGCTTCCCAACGCTTCCGGTGTCTTGTCGAGTCCATGCCGAGACGAATCGCCGCCGTCATCAGGGCGAAAGGTGGTGCTATACGTTACTAGACAGGTATCTCTAATTCAATTGCTCTTCAGTGTATATATATATATATATACTCTGTGACTTGACCGTATATATATATATATATATATATATATATATATATACACACATTTTAACTAGTAAGGAAAGCTACGACTCGTCTAAAGTGGGGCAAGTTTGGTCTTATTTTGTACATTCCGTACCGTAATAGTGCGGCAATTTTTATGTCAAGCGGTGTAAACAGATTTCTACTGGGAAGTGGAGCAAGAACTTGGAGACCATCATTACGATAAAACGTTATTAAACGTTGACCATAATTACGATAAACATTTTTTACGCTACAGATGTGGCAGTAAACTACGTCACCTCCGATTTTTTTTCTGCCTTCACTGAGAATTATTTGCTTTCAATATTTGCAAACAGCGACTTTTTACACAAAATGAACAATAAAAACAACGAAAAACAAATAAAGGAAGGAAGAAGGCCAGAGAAACCAATTGGAAATGTATGCTTATTTTGGCAGAAGATAAATAAGTCGTAATTTGAAGAAACGTTTACACGTGCAACAGGCAAGAAAAAAGATTGTTTTTAATTTTTTCATCTTGCAAGGTCGTTAGGAAAATTTGGACCTTCTCAAAAGGAGCAATAAAAATTCCACGAAAGGTTTCGTTTCCATGCTTATCTTTAGGAAAGAGGGGAGAGTCAATGAAAGAAAGAGAGGGCATTTCTTTTAAGAAAAGAGCTATGACCTCGGTGATTAATAAGAGTTAAGTGAAAAAACTGTTTCTTTCTTTTGCCGATATGAAATGCAGGTAAAAGGAGGGATGTTTTTCGTAATCGAAAAAGCAGCACGTTCATTGGATTAAGGGTTTTGTTTGGAATAAATTCAAGTCATACCTTGACCCACTGTTTATACAAATATATTTTTTAGGTGATCGGAGCCCTTGGAAGAAAAAAGGTACAGTGTCATCCAAATGCAAAGCTGAGATAAGAAGCCACTTAACGGCAGTAAAAAAAATCTAAACATGTTTGTTTTCGTAAATAATTTTCGTAGCTAGATATTCAACTTATTGCAGGGAGAAAAACATAACACGATGAGCAAAGTTTGCAAGGTTCAAATGCGACGCGATCAAAGAATCTGGGTTCGTTTTATTATTTTTCAGAGTTTTCCTACTTTAAACGGTAAGGTTCTATGTCTTCGAAAAGCTACGTGTCTGAAGTGGACACTATGACATAAAGTTCTTTACATTTCGTCGTACTTGAAGCTTCAGTAAATCAAAAAAAAAAAAGAACAAAATAGCTCAGTCTCATTCAGTACGTGTGTTAGAGAAACAGAAAATAAGAGCCATTCTAAGATATGGGGATTTATATTTTAATAAAGAAAACGGAGATAGAGAAAAAAACGAGACCGAGGGATGAAGATGAAGAAAGAGTGACGAAAAGCAAATGTGAAAGAGGGAGCAAAAAAGACAGGGGAAGAGAGAATTGAGAGACGGTGAGAAAACGGATGAGAGTGAGCTAGACAATAAGAGAAAGAGAGAAGAGTAAAAGAGTATAATGAATAAACTCTTCTATGAGCTAAGCTAATTATAATGAATAAAGCTTTTAACTAAGCTAGTAATGTTTTATAATGCTTCTACTACTGAATTATATGCTTGTACTAAGCTTCTAATAGTGAATTCAAATGGTTGTTGTTACTAGTTAATTAAGATCATGAATAAAGTCTCCTGCTAGTAGTGTAGTAATAGTAATGAACAAACTTATAACTGGTAGTAATGTTGTAGCAGTAATTAGGATGAATAAAGTCTTAACGCTGGTTGTTAATAATAATCAACAAATGACATTAACCTAACAGCCAGACAGAGATCTGACAAAAACTATGAATTGAGAAAGACTTACTTACGAAAAAGCTCTTTCATTAGATAACTCTGAAATCATCCAACGCACACACACTACTCGTATCACAATAATGAAGAATCAACCTAATCACATAGAACGAAGCTCTCAATACAACAACAAACTCTCTCCTTCACATAAACCAACGCTCCCGTACAACAGCAAACGCTCTCCGTACAACAACAAACGCTCTCTGTACAACAACAAACGCTCTCCGTACAACAACAAACGCTCTTCTTACGTATCGTTGAACGCGCCTATTTATACTGGCTACCACCACAAAAACAAACGGATTCCACACGCTATATGCGCCCCACCATCATCCAAATCCGGTGTATAAAATAAAGTTGAAGAAAGAAACTTAACAGGTACAAATTTCTCTCGGGCACTACTGAAGTGGGGACAATCACTATTCTCAACAAGTATTTGGAAAGACCACATGTGAAATTTAAACACATAAATAGTGCTTCCTTTTTGAAGGAATAAAAGCTGTGGAAGTTAACAATGAAACAAGCTCTAAAAGCCTCTTTAAATAGCAGCTCAAAGTGAACAAACATTTCCATTCTGCTCACCAGTATATTCTGAAATATGCAAAACAGATGAAAACAGTACGAAAAAACACGTTACCCTCATGTCACAGTGCAGAAATGTTCACTTACAGTTGACTTTTGACAGATCAACTTTTGGTTATTCCAACCTTTCAAAACCGAACACTACTAAAACAAACTCAACTCCCACACCTGTAAACCAGTTCAATATACTTTCAGTGGTGACACAGGTCTTGATAATCTTGACTGACACCACATTTGCTTTAAATCATTATGTAAATTTTTTTAACTGCTTGAGAAAGGTGGTATTTAATCATGCGAAGGTTCAGCACAACAAATGCACCAAGCATAAATTGAAAAAAAAATGTTCATGTAGAAATGTCTTATTAAACTGCTGCTGTACAGACAGTTCCCCAGAAAATTGGAATGCTGTATCATCGTAGAGCAAGAATCAGACCTGCATATCTGATTTCTATCAGAGCAGGCCATCACCATTACACCACCCAGGACAACATACCTTTTCCTAAGCAACTGATGTTCAGAATATGAGTAAACATCAATGTGTTAGGTGAAGTATCCAATGTTGGGCACAGCAATGACCATTCTTATCTGAGAACGATCCAGGCCAGGATTCAGCAATTCTTCATATACTCTAATATGACAGGAATTAATGAAGAAAAAATCTGTGTCAGAAACCTGAAAACCTATCACTTTACAACAGTTTTGCCATACTAACCAAATCTTAACTACCAGTACAGATCACAAATTATTTAAATGACAGCATGCTCATTATTGGCTATGAATAGTGCATTTCTGACATTTTTGAAAGAATGTGTGCGAGACAGGAAAAATCAGAGAATTCCTTCTCCAGCGCTTCGAAAAAAAAAATGTGTGATGTTGCATTCCACACAGCAGATTGACTGGGAGTTCTACAGTGGATGGCTGCCTGCAACGATTCATGGTCACGGCTGACCCGTGGGCCATGCCCCCGGCCCTCTTTCGGGGGGAGATGTGACGTACCTGCCAGCAGGACGCACACGACATAAAGGCAGATAGGAATCAGAATAATCGTCTGCGTAGCTCAGTTGGTAGAGCGACTTGTTCCGGAATAAGCGGCCTCGGGTTCGAATCCCGGCGTAGACCAAAAATGACGGAGAAATTTACTTCGTTATAAGTGACGGTGAGAAAACGAATGAAAGCGAGAAAGACAGTGGAAAAGAGAATAGAGAGACGGTGAGAAAACGGATCAGAGAGAGCCAGACAATAACAGTAAGAGAGAGAGAGAAAACGAATAAGAGCGAGAAAGACAGTGTAAAAGAGAATGGAGAGACGGTGAGAAAACGGATCAGAGAGAGCCAGACAATAACAAAAAGAGAGAGAAAGCATGAGAAATACGGTGAAAAACGAATGAGAGCGAGAATGATAGCAGAAAAAAGGATGAAGTGAGTAAACGGATCATAGAGAGCCATACAATAAGTGAGAAAGAGAGAGAGACGGCGAAAAAACGATTGAGCTCGAGAAAAACATTGGAAGAAAAATGTAGAGACGGTGAGCAAAAGGATCATGGAGAGCCAGACAGTAAGAGAAAGAGAGAGAGAGAAAGATTGAGAGAGACAGTTAGAAAACTGGCCAGACAATAACAGGGACTTCAACCCTAACTGGCAATTTTCAGTAGTAATCACTCAAAAAGTCCGTAGTTTTTAGGTTTTTCAGCAGTAATGAATAAAACTGCATTACATACTCTCTTACAAACAAATTTTCAGAGCAGCAAAATGACAGTGTGAATTCATAATTTGTTTCTCAGAAACTTGTCAAAAGATTGGAGACTTTTTTTTTGAGAAATACTAAGTGGTCCCAATTTTTTTTTTTTTTCAGTTTTCCTCAAAAATAAATATTTGCTCTAATGGGAATTGCACAGTAAACATAGTATATGCTTACACGTTTGGAAGTTGTTCATAGTTGTCTTCAAATACCAAAACGAATAATAATTAAAGAAAAAAAAAGGGGAGGGGTACAGTTGCAACTGTGCCGCAACATACAACGTAGAACTACGTCAACTGTCACTATTTCATGGGACTATATCACTAGTTCTACGTGCTTAAAGTATTCAGCGAAGGACAGTGGACGTAACCCGACGTTGTAGGTTGCGGCACAGTTGCTACTGTGACCCTTTGAATTTTTTCAGATATAAAAGTTTTAAGAAATAAAACGAAAGAAACGTTTTACTTTATTCAACTTATACTATACTACGTTCAGCTTATACTGTATACAATTCATAGTAACTTATGCTGATTATAAATTAATGTTAGTAGAAGTAGAAGGCGTAATATCATGGTTGTCAGTAGTTATTGCTAAACTTATTTCTGAACAAATTGTTCTTCAGAAACAATTTTTCTCAAACTCCTTAGTTGCCTTGTTATAAATTTGGCGATACGTCTCAGGCCTAATGTCCTCTTCTTGTTGTTGCTCTTGTCTAGATTCAGAATGCATCGGCGGTGTAAAGGTTTGAGGCCCAATACATTAATTATCCAGCGAAGTACATTGGTATTCCATGTTCGGTGTAAAAATTTGTATCGATGACATCAATCTCCATCTGTTCTTGCTGTTCAGGCTCAATTTGTGCAGCTGAAATGGAAGGTTGTTGCTCTATTAGCGTCGATCTCGGGTGAAACGCATCCTGACTCGCGAAATTTTGATGCTCCCTACATTCCCATGACCTTTCGATTGCTGATTTAGCGGGCTTTTTCAGATTCCTCTCGTTCTCCTCTAGCTCTTCAACTTTCGTTGTTTCTTATAGTAATTTTCCCTGGATTTTTGTGGCATTTTAAAATTTTCGTCACCAAATTATTTTTTATCTAAAAAATAAATAAATTTTAAATCCACTTTATTTCGGTTTATCACATATGCCCGTTAGCTCTGACCGTCAGCTACGGAATGCTGGACTGAGGTAATCTCTATCATTATCTGTTCACTAGTTATCAATCTTAAAACGGCGTGCGGCGAAACAAAACGTAAGCGAAATTTAGCTTAGCTTTCTAACGCTACTGTATCGAAGGGTTAAGGGGTGGAGGGTTGAAACTTGTTTTGTTATGAATGGGACTCTAGAAACTATGTAATGATGTGTAATTTATTACTCTACGATCATTAGTTTGGAAGACGTGCTTTCGCTGCATTAGTTTCGTGACATGCTTTCGCTGCATTCGTGCTCCCGATGTTACGCCCCACCCAGCGCAGAGAAATACATAGTATAACGTAGTAAATTTCTCCGTCATTTTTAGTCCACACCGGAGCTCGAACCCGGGTCCCCTCATTTCGGAATAAGTCACTCTACCAATTGAGCTACGCGGACTTTTGTTCTGACTACTATCTGCCTTTATGTCGTGTGCGTCCTGCTGGCAGGTACGTCACATCCCCCCCCCCGAAAGAGGGCCGGGGGCATGGCCCACGGGTCAGCCGTGACCATGAATCGTTGAAGGCAGCCATCCACTGTAGAACGTGCACTTGAGAACTCCCAGTGTATCGAATGCAACGTCACACACATTTATTTTTCGAAGCGCTGGAGAAGGGATCCTCTGATTTTTCCTATCTCGCGGTGTGGAAATAACATCACACCATTGCGAGATTTTGAACGGTCGGGTCATCCGGATAGTTCGGGCGCCATTATAATGAAGTAAATTTCTCCGTCATTTCTATCCACGCCAGGATTCGAACCCGGATCCCCTCATTCCGGAATAAGTCACTCTACCAATTGAGCTACGCGGACGTTCGTTTCGCTGCTATCTGCCTTTATGTCGTGTGCGTCCTGCTGTGCAGGCACGTCATAGTAGTTCTACGTCCAAAAAAACGAGGATTATTATTTGTAAAAAATGGTAACAATGCACAAATGTGACCATATTTTTTTATAAGTTTCCCAGTGAAATGTACCTTTTCTTATTCCTTACAATATCTTTTTTGCATAGAAATCCATAGAAAAAGCACTTTTGCTTTTTATTAAGGCAAGATTTAAACTGAAAATTGTTACTTATTTTGTCCTTGCTGGAAATTGCAATTTTTTTTATGACCTGTACTGTTGTTTTCATGGCAGAGTGCGGGTCGGCTTTTTAAACTATAATTTTGCTGAAAATGCAAGGTTTTCCTTCACTTCTTGCTATATCAAGAAGCAAAAAGGGGCGAACATGTTTTTTTTTCTTTTGTTCAAAAAGAAGTTCAAGTTCAAAATCGGAACTTATCTCCGTCGCAGTCTTTCGCTCCCCGTAAAGTCGTTTTCTCTGCAGAAGGAGAGAGAGAGAGAGTAGTGGCGCTTTTGAACCTTTAATTTCGCTTTAAGCAACAGAAAAAATGCTCTTGCTCTGTCTGTTGATGTAGCAAGAAGTGACTGAAAAATAACAAGGCACCAATTCTAAGAAAAATTAAATGTGAAGAAACGGTATTGCGTTGCTAATTCTGCCGCGAAACAATTTCAGAGATCACAGAAATGATGCAGATTCTACCACGGTAAGTACAAGTTTTGAAATTTACCAGGGTTGTACCAAAAGAAATGCAAAAGTGGGCATAACTTTTTTATTAACTGATGGAGGTTGTTCAAATTGCACATGTTGGTAGAGTAACTCTTTCTCTATACAAAGGTACTATTTAACATAGTCTCCATCACAAGCAATGCATTTGCGCCATCGTTGAACCCAACTCTCGAATCCTCTGAAAAATTCAGGTGTGGACTGTTGTACCCACTTCTTGACAGCCATTTTTACCTAGTCTGTGTCATCAAATCGTTGTCCTCGGAGAATACCCTTCATTGGACTGAACAGGTGGAAGTCGGCCGGCGCCAGATCCGGGCTGTACGGTGGATGGGAGACCACTGACCAGCCTGATTTGTTGTCAAAGATGTGTGTGGTTTCGTATTGTCATGGTGAATGCGGAGCCTTTTCAGATTCTTGTTCGGTCTTTTCCTCCTTATGACTTCTCTAAGCTTTTTGAGTGTCTCAATGTACCGCTCGCTGGTCACGGTACGGCTAAGTTCCAGAAAATCAAGAAGAATGACAGCCTTGTCATCCCAAAAAAACAGTCACCATGACTTTCTGTGCTGATCGCTGGCTCTTGAACTTCTTAGGTCTTGGTGAAGAGGTGTGACGCCATTCCATGGATTGATTCTTCGCTTCCGGATAGTAAAGATACGCCCACGTTTCATCCCCTGTCACTAGATCGAAAACCAAACGTGCCTTCATTGGCTCCAAACGCTTCCAGCAGATCAGAGTAGACTTTCACTCTTCTCTCCTTCAAATCTGCAATGAAGAAGAAGGGTTGCTATAGAGGAAGAGTTACTCTACATACATGTGCAATTTGAACGACCTTTCTCAGTTAATTAAAAAGTTATGCCCACTTTTGCATTACTTTCGGTACAACCCTCGTATTATAGGCACCTTAATCTGACAACTGCCAGGGGTTGTAAGAATTACTAACTTATGTAATAAATCTGAAAGCTGTTTATTCTTCCAAACTGCAGCAGTCTCGCTAACATGCAGCAAGCATCACATATGCGGTTAGTGCTTGCGTAGCTTCCAGTTAACAATCATAATCTGACAACGGTAACAAGTCTTACAGTCCTAATTTTCGTTATTTTAAATACACCAGATCGTGAATACTTAAGGAACGCTTATAGCGTAGTAAATCCGTTTATTTTCGTGGTGTAATATGCATAAAGATCCGCGAAGCTTTCACTCTCCACTGGGAGGCTTTTTCAAGGAAATGTGGACATAAAGTGCAGGGAATTAAAACACGTGAGAAACAAAGATGATTTTTTGAAAATGACGCGGGTGACATCAAGAGTAATAAATATTACGTGAGTTTATATCATACAATTATATGGTGTGCCGCGATATGTTTCTATCTTCAATATTTCATGCACAAGATAAACAACCTACACAATATGTAACGTATACTCTAGATTCAGTTTCTTTTTTATTTTACTATCTCTTGTTATTTTATTTTCCTATGCAAATTATCTTCTCACTTAACGAGATGTTGTTTCTCCCGCTGAATTATATGTGGCAACGAGTGTAAGTCATGACGTGGTGGTATGCAGTATATATAGGCGCGCTCAAGTATACCAAAGAGCTTCGTTTTATATGTGATAGGTTCTTCCTGATTATTGATATGCGATTTACCTACTTTTCTACGATATTACGATAGTACGAAAGTTCGGGCTATCAGTAGTTGTGTTATTTTGGAGTGTGTATTTGAGTAATACCAGGAGCTCCCCAATAAAAGGTTAAAAGTGAGTACGTTTTCTTAGTTCATTTTATTGTCAGACCTCTGTCTGGCCGTTAAGTCTATTTCATTGAGTGTTTACGTTAAGTTCAGGGTATATTGTGTTTACCGCTCTAATAAGGAGCCTTCAAGGTACTAATGTACTAAAACCGAAGTTATATTACTGATATTCAAGATAATGAGGAACGCTGAGTAAAAATAAATTCCATATTCTTGGAATTTATTGCACGTGCGTGTCTTACCTAAACAAACTCTAGCACTTTGAAGATTAAGCACACTTTAGCTACGTCAAGTAACCTTTCAATAACCCTAACGTGACTTAACGTAAGCTTTCCTGCACTACACGTCCAGCCGGAGAATTTTATTCATTATAAATACAGTAAAGTTCACCATGGAGCTTGAAGTGAATGGGACGCTGAATTATCTGGAGGTCGCGCTCAAAAGAAATGGAACATCCAGCTTTGATTTTGACGTTTATTATAAACCAACCGCAGTACCGAACCTTATACCTCCTGATTCACACTGCCCAAAAGAGTCCAAATTTTCTGCGTTTAGAGCATGTTTCTATAGAGCGTATAACGTATGCAAACCCGACCACCTACATAATAAGGAAATTGATCATATTTATAGCAAAGGTCTAAAGGCTGGATATAAGAAGGATGACATAGACAGAATACATAAAATTATAAGAAATCGTATAATGTCTGCTATAACAAAACCAACTAGTAAGACAATGAGATACGCGGGACTCATCACATATGTCCCAGGCTTTACATATTGGTTGAGCAATTTATTGCATAAGTGCATCTCAATAGCAATGAAATCACCAACCCCGTTATTACATAAAATATCAAGCTGCAAGGAGAGACAGTGTGAGAAAGAAAAGGCGGGTGTGTGTACGCTATAGCGTTGGTGTATTGAATAGTATTAGAAGAATTGCCCCTTACACGAATTTTAAAGAGACTGCCATCTCGGATACAACTCGGACAGAGGGAAGGGGTGCAAGGCCTCTCCCAACAGAGATGACTGCCATCTCTGTTGGGAGAGGCCTTGCACCCTTCCCTCTGTCCGAGTTGTATCCCATGTGAGCAGAAACAGCCGAAAGTGCGAAGCTCTTGATTCAGCAACTTCTCCTAACAAATTTATTTCCAAAAGCGCACTAAGTTCTGAAACTTTTTTAGATGGCAATTTTGTCTGATAAACTGCTCAACAAACAAAAACGGATTTTGAGCAATAATTCTACTGGTTTTCGCTCTAAACTCTAGGGATTACTTTTTATAGCGGAGGTAGCTGTTTCTCACCCTACATAGTGGTACACTCTTAGGTTGACTCGGAGTATAGCATGCAATGGCATGGTCTCTATCGAATTACCAATGGTTTGGCATGCGTTATTGAAAGATAGAAACACATCGCGGCACAGTGCATAATCTATAAAGTTGAATGTTTGTATGTCCGCTATGCAAATCCACAGTTTTCAATTTAGAACCACCAAATTTAGTATACTATCTCATGGCACTCTAACTTAGATAGTAGACGGTTTTTTGGAAGAAGTCGGAGCCCGGGGGCCCGGGCTCCCCATGCAAAATTTTCGTAAAAAGTTCCATTTCTTTCTTTTTTCATTTTGAATTGGTATAGTATCTCATGGCACTCAACTTAGACCGTAGACTGTTTTGGGAAGGGATCGGAGCCCGGGATCAAGGGGCCCCCATACAAAATTTTCGTAAAAAGTTCCATGTTTTTCCTTTTTTTATTTTGAAATGGTATACTATCTCATGGTATTCTAACTCAGATCGTAGACGGCGTTTGGAAGGAGTCAAAGCCCGGAGTCAAGAGGCCCCCATACAAAATTTTCGTATAAACATTTCTATTTTTTACTTCTTTATTTTGAATTCGAATCAAATACTTTTTGTTGATCTACAGTTTTCAATTTAGAACCACCAAATTTGGTATACTATCTCATGGTGCTCTAACTTAGACCGTAGACGGTTTTTGGAAGGGGTCGGAGCCCAGGGTTAAGGGGCCCCTATGCAATATTTCCGTAAAAAGTTCCATTTTTTACTTTTTTATTTTGAATCGGTATACTATCTCATGGTAATCTAACTTAGACCGCAGACGGTTTTTGGAAGGAGTCGGAGCCCGGGGTCAAAGGGCTCCCATACAAAATTTCCGTAAAATTTAGATAGTGAATTATCACCAAATTCTTCCGAGAAACGCCGGGCAATTTAGCTAGTTGCGTAATAAAAATCCACGTAATACTACTCTTGATGTCACCCACGTTATTTTCAAAAAATCATCTTTATTTCCTACGTGTTCTAATTCCCTACATTTTATGTCTGCATTGCCTTGAAAAAGCCTCCCAATGGAGAGCGAAAGCTTGGCGAATCTATATGCATATTGCACCACGAAAATAAACGGATTAATTGGGTGTGAGCAAAAATTCTATCCTTTTTTGTAATAGATGCAAATTGTGATAGAAGTAGTTACGTCACAGATGACGCTGCGATGCTGAATTTTCCGCCAATAAAGCGTGGAGTAGTAGGTTTGTTCGAGTAAGTCATTCGTAACGGAAATCACGGACGGTGTAACATGGCATGCGATAAGGAGCACGTTAGACAGTGTATACTGTACGAGTTCGATAAAAGCAGTACTGCAGCCGCGGATTGCCGCAACATCTGTCAAGTGTATGAGGAGGATGCAGTTGATGATAGCACATGTAGTCGTTGGTTTCGGAAATTTCGGGACGAAGCAGTAGCTGTAAAGATCAACCACGTCCTGGACGTCCATCCGCGGTTTATGACGAGGATGTGGACCAAGCCATAGCAAATGACTCACATCCAACCGTTCAGGAATTAGCGGAAACGTTGTCGGTACACAGAACAACAGTTGAAAGACGGATGCATGAGCTTGGGTTCATCACCAAGTTCGATAACTGGGTTCCGCACCAGCTTTCTGCAAAGCAACGAGAGAAGAGAATCCGTACATGTGTTTATTTGCTTTCTCGTCACAGAAATGAACCGTTTTTGGGACAAATTGTAACGGGTGATGAGAAATGGGTACTGTATCGTAATGTAAAGCGTCGACGGACTGTGTGCCAAGGTGCGTAGCCTGCTCCACCGACCTCAAAAGGAGGACTGTATCCCAAAAAGGTTTTGTTGAGTGTTTGATGGGATGTCCACGGAATAATCCACTGGGAGGTGTTGGCACCTAACCAAACGATAAATGCTGAACTGTACTGCCAACAGTTGGACAGATTGCGAGAACAACTGACATCAAAGCGGCTGCCAATCGCAAAGGCGTGATCCTTCATCATGATAACGCTAGACCTCATGCTGCTTTAATCACTCAGCAAAAATTACTGGACTTTGGTTGGAAAGTGTTACCTCACCCGGCGTATTCCCCTGACCTAGCACCTACGGACTAGCACCTTTTTCGATCATCACGGAACGTCTTCGCTCTCCAAACCTTCGATGATGTGGACGATGTGCAAACGGCATTACATGAATTTTCTTACTCTAAAACACAGGAGTTTTTCCGGCGTGGGATTCACCTATACTCATAGACAGATGACAAGAAGTCATACAGAATGATGGCAATTATGTGAAATCCTAGATACCGTATTTGTTATGTTCTCCTCCTTTCTTTGTAGCCTACAAAAACGGGTAGAACTGATGCACACACCCAATACTACGCTATAAGCGTTCCATGAGTACTCTCTATTTTCTTCGTATGCTCCATATTCTACGCACAGTTTGCATTCGACGTAATTTTTTGTTTGCTCACACTCAGCGTTGCCAAAACGCACAAACAAATTCGGGAATCTGATATGCCATTCTGCCGGCAAACCTGAGAAGTATCAAAATTTACGTAACATTTTCTTACATTCTTGGTTACTGTCTTATCGTTATTTTAAGTGTCTCTCGAAAATCTTAAAATTTCTAAAAGTGGTTTAGGAACGAACGAGCACAATGTGATTAACAAATATCGCCGTGGGTTATTTCTACGTTGCTTTAAAGCGGGTTTGGGATGATAGAACACCAACAAAAAATGTTTAGCTCAGAACTCAAGGGACCGATATGGTGTGTCTACTTTTAAGCACGTCTTTTGTAAAAAGATCGTGCTTCTGTTATCGGTTTGTCCGTCCGTCCGTCCGCCTGTACCCACGATATCTCAGCAACTATTAGCTCGATTTGAAAAATTCTTTTTGCATTGGGAAGCTTGAAATATGCAAATAATGATCCTTTATTGCGTTTCTTTTTTTACGATGTACAATTTCGCCGGTAGAGGGCGTAAATGCAGATGATGTTGAATTCAAAAATATGTTTTATCCCACATATTTGCTTCTAAACATCCGATTGAAAAAAAATTATATCTTTCGATTCCATTTATGTGTAAGAGTATTTTAGATATAATTACTTTTTCAAATTACGCATAGATTTCCGCTAGGGGGCGTAAAAGTAAATTACATTTTCCCCGATAATTCTTCTTCTAAAACTCCGATTTGAAAAATGTTTTCTTCATCGGATACATCTCCTGATGGAAAATCTTTTGCATATAATTTCAAATTTTTGGTAAAGAATACTTTAGCCACCAGGGGGTTTAAGTGTTAATTTCTGCTTCTGTTGTATTTGCAGCAAAATATGAGCTACTAAATTCTCGATTGAAAAAAACGTCGTTTGTTGACCTATACTACTCATGTCGACAAACCTTTTAGGAAAATTTTCTTCTTGAAAAAATGCATGGTTTCTACGCCAGGGGGCGTAGATGTATATCTTATTTTTGTCAATATCTCTACTTCTAAGAGTACGATTTGAAAAATTCCTTCTTTGTTGGATAGTGTTTCCGATGCGAAATGTTTTTCCACTTTCCGCTAGGGGACACAAAGGTAAATTGCGTTTTCTGCGTTATTTCTACTCCTAAAGCTCTGATTTGAAAAATTCTTCCTGTATCGCATACAAGACCTGATGGAAAATATTTTTCACAAAATTTCTAATGTTTGGTAAAGAATGCTTTAGCCACCAATGGTCATATGTGTTAATTTCTGCTTCTGAAGTATTTGTTGCAAAATCTGGGCTCCTGAAAACTCGACTAATTTTTTTTTCTTCGACCGATACCGCTTATACGGATAAACCTTTTGAGAATACTTTCTTCCTAAAATAATGCATGGTTTTCCCACCAGGAGACGTAAAGTCACATCTTATTTTTATCGATATCTCTGTTTCTAAAAGTTCGTAAGCTCACGATTCCGTTTACAGCAATATCTGAGGGATTAAAAACCCGATTGAAAATCTTCTTTCTTTGGTCAGATCTATTGTTTTCCATACCAGTTTCATTGACTTTGAATAGCTTTGACAAATTTAATTTGCGTCAGAACGTATTCAAAAGACGTGCTTATTACACCCGAAAATTCGGTGTCAACTTTCTTGTTTTTTAATCCTTCCGTGTACGCGGCGAACACTCTGTCATGGAAAAAGGAGGATCCAACAGGAACATGAATAATCATGATCAAGTATTATCTGAGTTCAAGCCGAAAAGGTCATTAATCAATAAGTTCGCGATTTCAAGTCCAGTGTGGCATGTCCTTAAAGCTTTCAAATCCTTCTCCTCGTGTTCGAACTATGCTAGGGTAACTGTCAAGTGTGTTTCGGGTAGGCGATCACCTCCATCCGTGATGTTTTTCTTTTCTTCTTTTACTTCTTTTTCCCCGTTGTGCTTTTGCAAGTGTCCCTTGTGAAATTCGCTTCCTCATTCGAACAGAGCGGTATTTTTTTTTCTACCTCATTCTTATCAAGATTTTCCTCTTTAGCTCCTCAGAATGAGGAAGTGAAATCAAAATGCGAGAATAACAACTTGGACATTGAAAAGTGAGCGCACATAATTTAGAACGACGAGAGAGCTGTTTGTAAATGTCGAGGGTGATAACCTAATCAATTTTCGCCTGCGGTGCCAAGCGCAAAACAAGAGGACGACACGAACTGACGACGATTACGTAAATGACAGCAAAAAAAATGGAAACGAAACAAACACAAGTATATTTAAACTCCCATAAAAACTTAAGTCACGCACCACACGTCCTTTGATTTCCTTGCATTACAAAATAATTTTACAGTACCAAGGAGCGCTTACCACGAAATTCCATACTCAATAAAAACGATGAAATCGTAAACTCCGCTATAACATTAGACTTATTAAATTAATTATTTCTGAATACAGCAATAATAAAACCTGGATGGGCTATATACGCTCATTAGACAAAACATTACAGATAAGGATGCTTGATGGGCATTTGACATGGGCATACCCAGCGCAGAGTGGAACAAACACAAACCGAACGCAAATAGGCTGACACCAGGACTTCCCAACACTATATCGCAATCAACGAGCATGGGTAAACGTGGCGATCTGAGCGACTTTCATCGTGGACGCGCTGTCGACGCAAGAAAAATGCGGCATTCTATCGTCCAAGTTGTAAGAACCATAGGGCTCCCGAGGGCAACCGTATCTAGGGTATACCACGGGTGTACCATCAACGGAGGCACCAGCGCTCAGAGAGAAAGCGATGGCCGACCACAAGCCATTAACCGTGATCGACTCAGACTATCCAGGCTCGTACAGACGGACGGCTTAGCAACGGTGGCGCAAATCACATCCAGGTTAAAAGTCAGAGGCCCAAGCAGTGTCTGCGAGCAAAATGTACAGCGCAAGCATACTTTGAGCTACGGGAGCCGACGCCCTACTCGTGTGCCACTATTGACTGCTCGTCATCGAAAATTACGCTTCGCATGGTGCCGCGAACGTCAAAATTGGACCTATGCAGAGTGCCCTAGTGTCGTGTGGTCAAATGAATCCCATTTGATGGGAGAGTGCAGGTGTGGATTCGACAGCAAGACGCCAAGGCCCCGTCGTGCCAGTTCGGCTCTGTTCAAGGCGGTGGTGGCTCTGTGATGGATTTGGGGAGACTTTTCATGGAACACATTAGACCCCTTAGTGTGTCTGGAGAGGTCCTTAACCACTGCGCGCTTCCAGCGTGAGCTGGCTGATCACCTACACGCTTTCATGGCCTTCGCGCATCCTGCGGCTGGTGGTCTATTTCAGAAAGACAATGCATCGCACCACCGGGCGGCCACCACCCAGGCATGGCTCAAGGAACACTTATCTGAATGTGTAACCATCTAGTGGCCCCTTAAGGTCCCCGGATTTAAGCCCTGTGGAAGCTCTGGAATGTCGTGGAGTGGAACATCAGATCCATGGATCCTGAACCGACGTCTCGGGCGGAGTTGTGCACAATGCTGCAACAGGCATGGCTGGCACCTACGAAACCCTCCGGCATCTGGTGGAGTCGATGCTTCGGTGTGTACAGGCTGTTATTCGCGCCACATGGAGAACCAACACGCTATTAGGTAGGTATCTCTAATATTTTGTCTATTGAGTAAACACTACATTATGAAAAGTAATGGGACATCCCTTCCTACGAAAAGTATAACCTGGTCTGTCTTTAATATGTTACATGAAAATAAATTATATTTACAGAGTTAGTAATAAAAGTTTTGACTATAACTCCTCTCCAATTAGAATCGATTACGAGGAGAAAATTAAATCCCTTTTCTAGATCGTGTTCCAGAGCGACAATTGATCGCAGCGACGTGACATGTAATTTGACGGAATTGCAAACAGGTTTATTCTCTGGTAGCCTGATCGTCAGTGAATTAATTACATACACAGACAGGAGCGCGGATCCTTGTGCTTACTTCAAAAGCAGCGGTGACTATGGACATGGGAAATATTATTTGTTTGTTTGTTTCTGTGTTATTTAAGTTTCTACTACGGTATTGTCACATCGCTTGAATGAAACAGTGGGCATGGCTCAACCAAGACAACAAGCTGGATTCAGGACTGGCTACAGCACAATAGATAATATCCATGTACTGAGACAACTACGAGGGTTGTACGGAAAGTAATGCAAAAGTGGGCATAACCTTTTTATTAACTGAGAGAGGTCGTTCAAATTGCACGTGTTGGGTGGAATTACGTCCAGCTGGGGCACACAGCTCCATGTCTTTTCTGATGGAACACCCCGAAAAAGCCCCATTAGGGATCCCGAAATTATTGATTCCTACGTGAGGCTTTTTCCGGGTGTTGCTGGCTCAGATTTCCTGTCCATGGACGATAACGTGAGACCTCATAGAGCTGCTATTGTCGATGATTTTGTGGAAAGTGAAGATATACACCGCATGCCACGGCCAGAGCATTCGCTAGACCTCAACTCAATAGAGCATGTGTGGAATGCATTGCAGAGACGCACTGCAGGTCGTCAACCTCATGCCAGAACTCTCGAGGAACTCTGATATTCTTTTGTTTAGGAGTAGGGTTTGCTGCCACAATGTCTTTTTGTTTCCCTTGTCAACAGCATGAGTCATCGGCGTGACACTTGTACCGCTGTAAGAGGTCACCATACGCCTTACTAGACGATTGTGCAAACTCAGAAACGCCTTCTGAAAATTCCTGACGTTTTAACCATTTCTTGGTTCATTATTTTTTCATGTGGTTTGTACTACGCATTGAGTTTCTCACTAAGATATCTATGTATAGTAAACAGCCTATTTCATTGTGCCTTCTCGTTTTTGTAATATACCCCTTTTTGTTGATTATCCATAACTTTTGGACACCAGCGTAATTGAAAAAGCGAATGAATATGAACTCCCTTTATGTATGTCTTTTGTTGATTACGAAAAGGATTTTGATTCCATGAAACCATCAGCAGTTATGATGTCGTTAAAACCCTGTGGTTTTGAAGATGCGTACGTTAATATTATTAATAACATCTATGGAAATGCAAGCGCAACAGTTCGACTGTTCAGGGAAAAAACACGTACAAAAATTGGTGGAAAATGAGTGAGCAGAGATTGAAACGGGTCACGGGTCAGCGGGACAACTGGTAGACAATTTCCTGAGGGTCATACGAGTCGGGTCAAGGCGTTCCTGACCCGATGTCGACCCGGTTTTATTTCTGTTTTATTTTTTAAAAGAAAAAAAAAACATTTCAAAGAAAAATGCAGAATTTTGTGCTAGATACTGGTGCCAGCGGAGTGAACAATGTTTTGTCTGTAAAAAATATTGCCGTCTCTTTCTTAAGGCAACGAGGATTTCCATCGACCGATGATACGGCGCAGACGCTAGACTCACTGATACCATATTGTACAACGATACTTCCTTTGCGACTGTCCGGAGCAAGATACAGGCAAAAGCCTGTTACCTACTACCTGTCTGGCTATCCCCCCCTCCCCCACAATTAAATAAAAGATTTTTAAGTTTCAATCATACTTAAGTATTGCGCTTGACAATTGTTTTCGAAATTTGTGTTTGTATTTCCACGCGTGATTATTATTTATTTTAAAATGAACCTGTGTTTTGCCCTTCTAATCATTCGAGCATCATCACTTGGGTTACTGGTGTGATTTGCTTTCAGGTGTTTATGCAAATATTGTGGCAAACATTTTTTTCTGCTTACATAAACTCTATGAAATTATGAAGCCGTTAACGTGTTTTTGAATCCTTCGATTGCCATTTACACGGTTGCCCCACAGGAGATGTGTGCGTGGTTGCAACCAGTAGATATTTAATATTGCAACCAACGTCCAATAATTTCCAGGACTGATTTCATAACTTACGCAACAGTAGGGGGATAAAAATATCACGTGCATGCCAGAAGACAACAGTTCTTGGCCAATCAGCGAACAGCTGGAACCCGGTTTATGTCGGTACCGACAGGCGGCAATTAAGGGAGTCAAAGCAAGCGTTCCCGTCCCATTTCATTTTACCCATGGAAGAGCAGAGAGTAAGCATCCGTTTTTGTTGGGAGTTTGGTAAATCAGCTATTGAAACTTACAGAATGTTGAAAGAAACCTATGGAGACACAGCATTATCCCGAAGCAGAGTTTGCGAATGATATGCACGGTTTCTAATCTGAAAGTGCCACGGTTTCTAATCTTATCTGGGAGTCGCCCCAGTGTCCAAACAGTGGAAAAAATCGAAGAGGTAAGGAAGCACTTAAAGAAAGATCGCCCAATTACTGTGAGACTTTTGGCTGAGTCGGTGCGCATCAGTAAGTCTACCGGCCATGAAATTCTACAGAAGGATCTGGGAAAACGAAAACTTAATGCCAGATTGGTAGCCCGCATTATGAATGCTGACCAAAAGGAGACTCGTTTATTGATCTGTTCCGATCTGCTGGGCACTGCAGCTGAGGATCCTGATTTTTGCTTCAGAATTATTGCAGGATATGAAACATGGTGCCAGCAGTATGATCCACAAACCAAGCGACAAATCACTGAAGGAAGAGGTACTCACTCACAGTATCATGCAGATATTACAACTATCCAGGGACGAATTTTCGACTAGGCGCGCCACTAGGGCCCCACAGCTTGAGGGGCCCCGAAAACATACACTGGCGGAAAGTTAAAAAATAACACCAAGAAGGAATTGGCGGACGATCATAAAATTTAGATATGTTAATGGGGCCGAGTTTACGTAGGTGTGATGTTAATTTCGGGACCAACCGGTGAGCGCTTACGCCACAGCACGGCATAATATACAAATTATCGTCGGTGGTATTTAAGGAGTACGGCGAAGTGAATGTAATCAGTCGTCGGCGTACGAACACGTGCGAAGATCCTGAAGAAGCTGCAATGCCTGGACATGAAAGACGTGTACGATTTCAGCAGTTACCGGACTTTGAACGAGGTCGTCTAGTCGGACTCCGCGAGGCCGGGTGGTCGTATCGTCGTATTGCGGAGCGAATTGGACGGAAAGTATCGGTGGTGGTACGATGGTGGCGTAGATGGTCCAAGGAACATTCCCACACGAGAAGACGTGAAACCGGGAGTCACAGACGGACTGATGAGCGGACCGATCGACGCATAAGAAGAGCGGCGTTGTCAAGCAGAACATCCACTGCGACGCAAATCCGAGCTGCCGTTGCACCTGAGGTGACTGTGCGAACAATCCGCAACCGTCTACTGGATGCAGGACTACGTGCACGTGTGCCTCTGGCATGTGTACCTCTGACTCCAGCCCACCGTCCGGAACGGCTGCAGTGGTGTCGCCAACGTCTGCACTGGAGAACGCAATGGCGATCTGTTGTGTTCAGCGATGAGAGCATATTCTGCTTGGGAGCCTCCGATGGCCGTATGCGTGTTCGCAGACTCACAGGGGAGCGTCTCCACCCTTCTTGCATCCGCCAGCAATACAAAGGGACTACACCTGGTCTTCTGGTGTGGGGAGTGATCAGCTATCACTCCCGTACACAAGTAGTGTTTGTACCGGGTACGTTAAACAGCACCTCCTACATCAACAACATCATTCAGCCCGTTGTTGTGCAATTTGTAAGGTCGGTCCATCGTGGTGTTTTCCAGCAAGATAACGTACGCCCACACACGGCACGTGCAACGCAACATGCACTTCAGGGTGTGAGACAACTTCCATGGCCTGCACGTTCACCGGATTTGTCCCCCATTAAGCACGTGTGGGATTTTATGGGACAACGACTTATCCGGTCACCACGGCCAGCCACGACCATCCCCGATTCACGCGTCCAGGTTGAGGATGCTTGGAACTCAATACCCCAAACTTACATCCAACATCTGTACGACAGACTCCATGCCAGAATTGCACAGTGTGACGCAGTTCATGGCGGTTCAACCTCGTACTAACCATGTTACATGGAAATGTTATTTTTCAGTTTACCAGCAAATACAGCTGTATTTTGCCATAATGTTTTGATCACGTTATCCTCTGTATTCCGTTATTATGCTGTATAAATTTCGTTGGTATCAGACGTCTCCTTATTGGTGTTCTTTTTTCACTTTCCGCCAGTGTATAATTGGATTTCCAGTTTTGTTTCGGTTTTCGCGGACCGAAACAAATCAATCCTTAAAGCGACTATTTTGTATTTTCAATTGATATTTTACTTTCTCATATTAGTAACGCATATTTTTTCTTGCTGTCGCTGATACTCCGAATTTTCGAGTTCTTAACGATGTTTTTATTTTGAAAGGAACGGTTATATATATACAAAACAATTTTGCCTTCCTTTTAGTAGTTGGTAAAGGAATTATTCAGGCTTCCCACACCTTTCATTGTTTAAGGTGAATTCTTAACTAGCCTGCTGTGCTATAAATTGCTTTCATGCTACGTCGAGCCAAGGGAACACATCTGTGTTGGAACCTTCCCCTCCCCTTCCCCCGAGTTGCGATGAGGAGTGGTTGTAAAAGCTTTCCGGATGATCTGGGAGGTTTCCTGTTAATTGTTTTTTTCCTTCGTGGTAAGATAACCAAGTTCTTCCTCAGCCGTAATCCCTCTAAACCAGCCTAAACCAAAAGAGTTAATATTTAGGCTGAAAAAGTAAAGAAATTCGAGAATATAACACTATCTATCTTTTTCTTATTTAATACTGTTAAAAGTAATTTATAATGTATTGCAACAACAATTTCTTATTACTTTCTCCTCCCCTAGTTTGATACTGATAATTATCAAGTATTCTCACTTTTTTACTCCTTAAATCGACATAAAATTCACTTTTGAAAGAGCAATAGAGAATCCCAATGATTCTCTTACTCAAAAACCTGTGGTTCCTACTTTTCCATTGTCAAACCAGATATTTTGCATTTAATTCTTATACTTCTGTTTCTGATAGCTACAGTGCAGGTATAAAAAAATCGCACGCATCATTTTGACAGAATAAAAAATGTAGACCTTCTCAATTTTCTGACGAAAATAATAAGAAAAAATGCTTTCAAGAAACTCTTCACCTTCTCGTTTTCCTGCACTGACCGATAAAATTCTTACTGTCCAGCTTTCTTGGCCCATGGCGTTCGTCTATAATACCACGGACGACTGAACCTCTTCGATTTAGAGAATTGTTCGCCACAAGAAACCTCCTCCACGAAAAGTCATTAACCTTTTTCAAGTGAAGTACTGTGCACAAATTGCACTTTAACACGAATTTTCTAACGTGGAAGACTTTTCCGGTTTCCAATGTCTTCAAGCAGGGGCGTATACACTGAGTGGCCACTTTATTATGACCACCCCCTCAGTACTTCGTTGGGCCACCTTTTGCCTTTAATACTGCGTTGATTCTTCGTGGCATGGACTCCACGAGATGTTCATAGGTGGTTACACGAATTTTCTAATGTGGAAGACTTTTTCCGGTTGCCAATGTCTTCAAACAGGGGCGTATCCTGTATACAATTTTCTAATGTGGAGGACTTTTCCGGTTGTCAGTGTCTTCAAGCAGGGGCGTATATACAATTTTTTTCGGGGAGGAAGGGCCGACCGAAAATGGAAGTTTTGGAAATCTACCAGGACAAAGTAAAAGTTAATGAAAAATAGAAGAAAAATTAAAGCATTATTTTCAATTGTGAATTGATTCATTCTTCATGAAAGAAATACGGGATTACGCCACATAATACAAATTCCGAAGATGACAATCCGATTTTTGGCGTAAATGTGACAAGGATGGTAAGTCAGATAATATCCGAAAACTTGAAAATTTTCATCGTCCAGGAGCGGGACTCGAATCCGCGTCTCCCAGAAAACGCCCGGGTATGCTCAACTTAAAACTTGGTCGTTCTCGGTTGTGTAGTGGTTAGCATACCCGGGCGTTTTCTGGGAGACGCGGGTTCGAGTCCCGCTCCAGGACGATGAAAATTTTCAAGTTTTCGGGTATTATCTGACTTACCATCCTTGTCACATTTACGCCAAAAATCGGATTGTCATCTTCGGAATTTGATTCATTCTTGCTGAATTAAAGAATTGTTTCTAATGTAAGTCGCAATTTAACAAAGAAATGAAACACTTTCGGCCGGGGGCAAGGCCCACCTTGTTTTTCCCTAAATATGCCCCTGTCTTCAAGTATTTTATTTTTGCTTGATACCATGCTCGTTGCCTAGTAATTTATTCCTAACGTAAAAACAAGATGATTTTGCAAAGCTGAAGCAATAGAAAAAACACGTTTTGTAAGTGAAACGCATTCGAATTTTATTTCAAATACGCAACGTGCTAATAATTTTAGAGAAATCCCATTTTCAGAGCCCTTAGTGTTAAATTTGCGGAGTAGGTAACTTGCAAATAAAAAGCTCCTAAAGTAATCAGTTTTGTCTTACGTATCAAATTCAAAAAGAACTATTGCTATAACTGAAATGGTCTCTTCGTAGCATAAAGCCAAAATTTACTAAATTTCCACTTTGAGAACTCCTAGCGGGAAATTTATGAACTAGTAGTGAAATTTTAAATGGGGAAAATTTAGCGAATGTTAATGTCCTGTCATTCGCAAAAATAATCTGTGAAAACCAAATTCCTTGGATTTAGCTCCTCTAGCTGGAAATTAACGAAATAATTGGGAAACTTAAATATTTGGGAAGGAACAGTTAAGCCTAACCTGAGAGGTACAAAAATATTTTTTTCGTTTAAATTGGATAGTTTCTTCAGAACAGAACTTTAATTTTTGACTTTGACAGCCCTTAGCATTAAATTCATGAAGTACATGGATATTTAAAGTGCCAAACTCAATGTCCTTTGATTTCCTATTAGCCGCAAAAATTATTTTTGAAATATCTCTAAAAACAGAAAGTTCGATGTGCACGGACAGACCAAATGATTTCAATAGCACTGTTTCTTACAGAACGTTCTAAATAATAGGAAGATAGAATGGTATTTTGAAAAGCGCAAAAACCTTTTTCTCGACTTCACTTTTTTTTATTTTTGTTAATCTAACGGATGAACATTTCTGAGGCGATAAAAGGGGGACCTGAACCTCTTAGCGCCTAGGGCCCCAAAAGATCTAAAGTCGCCTCTGCAACTATTCAAGCAGCCGTGATAAAACAACTTGCGGAAATCCCAGAAACTGCCTTCCAGAAACGTTTTCAGGATCTTCAGAAACGCTGAGAATTGTGTGTTGATTCAAGGGGGCGGTATTTTGAAGGTGACCAGCATTAATTATGAGTATAGTACTTTTTTATGTTCTTTACTGCGTCAGTCCTGCAACTTTTCGGAAGTAGGTTGTACAATATTTTGCCCCTTGGCGTTAACTGATATTCGCTGGAACACTAAAACTAGCACTTCAATAAATACCTAATGGTTCAAACGAATAAAGCGACTAAGAAATGGCACTTTCAGATTAATAGATGAATTTACTTTCTTCTGTACTTTGTAATGTATTAAGTGACATGACGTACACTATAAAAACATTTCTGAAATTCCCGAGCCACTTTTCGTGATTCCTTTCGTGAATAAACGAAGCATGTTCCTGATGCAACCTTTTCCGTGAAATGACGGAAAGAAACCCGAACTTCACGTATTTTTCGTACTGCAGGAAACTTCTGAATTTTCAGAAACCTTATCGCAATTCCTTCGTTATATTGACGGCTAATAGCCGTTTTTAAGATTTGTTAACGGAAAATTCTGAATTTTCAGGAACCTTTCCGCGATTCCTTTCTTATATTGAAGGTAAATTACTGTTTTCAAGATGTGTTAACGGAAAATTCTGAATTTTCAGAAACCTTTCCGCGATTCCTTTCTTATATTGAAGGTAAATTACTGTTTTCAAGATGTGTTAACGGAAAATTCTGAATTTTCAGAAACCTTTCAGCATTTCCTTTTGTATATTAACGGAAAAACTCCGTTCCCAGTTTTTCCGTATCCACATGACGAAAAATGTCCGGTAACAAGAGTGATTCGCGGAAATACTTGAGGTTTGATTAACTGTCAAATTTTAATCGTCTGTCGAAGGGTCTGATTTTGAAGCTCTATAGCGAAATAGGATATTGTGGACAGAATATCGCATGAATTCTGGTTATTGTGGCACAGGATATTTCTTCTCCTCTCCCCCGTTATGTGCACAAGCTATTATATATTGTGTCACCCTACGAAACCGGGTACTTAAATTATTGAACAGGTGATTGTACGATGTCTATGTATCAGTCTGTGCAGTCCTTAAGACAAAAGCTACTATAGCTAACAAGAATAATTTTACGTTCAGATGCTTTGTGAAATAATACTCGTACCATAAAACGGTACACTTCACCTTTTCTTAAAGATAATTGAAAGTCATTGTCAGTTTAAAAAGATCTCGAGTACCAAAATATTCTGTTGCTTCGAAAAATCACAATAAAATAATACTTAATTTGTGATAAGTCCTCCTACAGAAAAAACTAAAATTATTACAAACGTAAAACACAATAAAAAATAAAAAGTGAACTCCGTTTATTAGGCGTAGAAAATAAGGGAAACAAAAGATGCTAGCTTTCACTACCTCCGGGTAGCTTCATCAGGCATTTAGTAGTTAAAGATCGCAGAAGCAACTGGAACAAATGTATTTCTGAGAATATAATTAAATTCAAAATAAGTAAAACACTTGCACGATGTCACGGGTTGTTTGATCCCAGGGCCGGGTGGTCACGTGTAACTTCTAGGAGCCGGTGCCATATGAAAGGAAGGCTCGTGGTTACATCTTTGTTACACACATTCCGTCGCGTGATGATCTCGATGGTTTCGCGAAGCGCAGTAGCTCTTGCGCTGACGTACGGTGCTAGTTTCTTAAAATCTCCCCATCTGGGAACTGCCCTTTCAGATGCAACATCACGGGCCAGTGCCGTCGTAAGCTTTCCGGCCTTAACGTCCCTTTGGTGTTCAGAAAAACGGATCTGGAAGGATCTTTTGTCATCCCGATGTAGGACTTAACGGATGCGTCAGGATAATCCAAAGGAATAGCATAGACTCCGGCTTCAGTGAGCGTAGAAGGTGATGCGCGTTGGTCTGCTGAGAGAATATCTGACAAAGGTCTAGGAGCCGTCACGCCGATATCATAACCTAGCCTTCGGAGAGCATTCTTCAGGAAGTACGTTAGCCTAGGAACGTAGGGAACCGAACCCACG
The DNA here is from genome assembly GCA_039090855.1 of Macrothele yani. Taxonomy (NCBI): domain Eukaryota; kingdom Metazoa; phylum Arthropoda; class Arachnida; order Araneae; family Macrothelidae; genus Macrothele; species Macrothele yani. The sequence goes on from CM076996.1 coordinate 13,596,803, forward strand.
AACCGGGCTGGCTGTGCCGTGGGGTTGGCACGAGGCTGTGGGAGAGCAGTTTTTGCAGCCTTTCTGACTATTTGGTCGATTGCGATCATGTCGTATCCCGCTGCAGCTGCTAGGTTTCTAATGCTACGGATCTCCTCCTCGCATTTGGCTTTGTTCGATGAGAGTTCGAAAGCTCGCTTTGCTCTGTACTTAAAAAGGGCATATTTGCGTGCGGCCGGGCCTGCTGAGTCAGGTAGTATGGGGTTGTCCACGTGGGTAGGTTTGTAGTAGACCTCTGTGCTAAGAGCACCAGAGGGTAATCTTCTTACTAGTACATCCAGAAAAGGTAATGCACCTTCGGACTCATAATCTGCTGTGAATTTAATATCCGGGTGCGCATCATTCATTCTGGCGAGAAAATCACTTAGGCTGGCTTGTCCATGCTGCCAAACAAAGAAAATGTGGTCAGCGTACCTTAACCATATTTTAGGAACTGTGGCCGACGATTGCAAAAGTTCATTTTCGAGAGGTCGGAGGACCGCTTCAGCAAGGACCGCCGACATCGAGGACCCCATAGGCACCCCTTTGTTTTGTTTGTAAATTCTGGATCGGAAGCTGAAAAAATTTGAGTCCGTGACTGCATCCAGTAGTTTGGATATAGCTTCCACAGAAGCTACCCGGAGGTAGTGAAAGCTAGCATCTTTTGTTTCCCTTATTTTCTACGCCTAATAAAACGGAGTTCACTTTTTATTTTTATTGTGTTTCACATTAATTGGGCGTACAGAAACCCGTTTTCTTCATCGATCGTATATATATTTGTTATCTCTGCTGTTTCCGGGCAAATACAATGGGTTCTTTTGCAGAGTATCGAAGATGCAGAATCAAGTTGGAAGAGGAGAAGTGCCACTTACTTTTCTTAAGCAATTGCAAATCACTGGGTTTCATCCCGAAGTTCCTCCGTTTCAGATCGTCAGTGGATGATAATTGGTTCCGAAGAAAAAAGTCTTTACTTCAAATGCAGACGCTCAATCATCTTATACGCATGAAAAGGATCGCTGTTATGACTCTGGAGAACCGTGTATTCCGCCTTTATACGAGCCTTGCAGAGGAGGTTACACCGCTGGAGTTTGACGCGCTTCTCCGCAGGGTTAATTTGCTTTCAAGGCGCCAATACAGCTCCCTATCGGCGAAGCACCAGTGCAAACTAGCCAACCTGAGAGATGAACTTGGACCTCCCCGGCACCCGCCAGCTATTCCCATAGTCACGTCTCTTCCCGGTCTTTCTCACCGGAAGAGATGAAAATTCTACAAAAAGGACCAAAATTTGCATTTTACCAACCAGTCGGACTTAAGGCCGTTATTCCCGCCATTGAGAGCGTCCTACAGAGTGTTCCGCTCCAAGAAAGGGACCAGATTAGACTCGGATGTGTTGACAGATTAACTCGTGCTGTTAAACAACACCGAATCGGAAAAGCACCGGGAATACCCAAATATGTCTCCAACCTCAAGAAAGACCACTCCCTGATCTTCACCCTCACAGACAAGTCCGGGCAAATTGCAGTAATGGACGAATCCGACTACTGCAGGAAGCTGGAGGAGTTCATCACCCAGTCTGATTCCATTCTGCAAGCTGTAAATCCGCTTAACAAGTGGGTGGCGAAGATTAAGCGAATAGCAAGAATGAAGACGCTTCCTGAAGTACTTAGAAAGGCTGCCAAGATCCCTCCGGGACCTAAGGTTCCTCTCCTTGCTCGACTTAAACATCACAAGCGCGGCAATCCAATCAGACCTATTGTTAGCAGGAAATGCGCCCCTTCAGCTAATTTGAAAAAAGCATTCTCGTCCTTCTTGCGGCCGTTCCTACCGATAGCCGAAGGTGTCCTACTCTCCTCAGCTGACTTCGTTTCCAGAGTGAGATCCACGACAGTGTCTCCAGACGACATAATTGGAAGCTTTGACATCGAATTCTTTATACCCCTCAGTGCCGGTGCATGAAGCCACCACAAACCTGAAGCGCTCTATCGCTGACTCGAACTTGTACCCTTCGGAAACTGTGGAAGCTATATCCAAACTACTGGATGCAGTCACGGACTCAAATTTTTTCAGCTTCCGATCCAGAATTTACAAACAAAACAAAGGGGTGCCTATGGGGTCCTCGATGTCGGCGGTCCTTGCTGAAGCGGTCCTCCGACCTCTCGAAAAATGAACTTTTGCAATCGTCGGCCACAGTTCCTAAAATATGGTTAAGGTACGCTGACCACATTTTCTTTGTTTGGCAGCATGGACAAGCCAGCCTAAGTGATTTTCTCGCCAGAATGAATGATGCGCACCCGGATATTAAATTCACAGCAGATTATGAGTCCGAAGGTGCATTACCTTTTCTGGATGTACTAGTAAGAAGATTACCCTCTGGTGCTCTTAGCACAGAGGTCTACTACAAACCTACCCACGTGGACAACCCCATACTACCTGACTCAGCAGGCCCGGCCGCACGCAAATATGCCCTTTTTAAGTACAGAGCAAAGCGAGCTTTCGAACTCTCATCGAACAAAGCCAAATGCGAGGAGGAGATCCGTAGCATTAGAAACCTAGCGGCTGCAGCGGGATACGACATGATCGCAATCGACCAAATAGTCAGAAAGGCTGCAAAAACTGCTCTCCCCACAGCCTCGTGCCAACCCCACGGCACAGCCAGCCCGGTTCGTGGGTTCGGTTCCCTTACGTTCCTAGGCTAACGTACTTCCTGAAGAATGCTCTCCGAAGGCTAGGTTATGATATCGGCGTGACGGCTCCTAGACCTTTGTCAGATATTCTCTCAGCAGACCAACGCGCATCACCTTCTACGCTCACTGAAGCCGGAGTCTATGCTATTCCTTTGGATTATCCTGACGCATCCGTTAAGTCCTACATCGGGATGACAAAAAGATCCTTCCAGATCCGTTTTTCTGAACACCAAAGGGACGTTAAGGCCGGAAAGCTTACGACGGCACTAGCCCGTGATGTTGCATCTGAAAGGGCAGTTCCCAGATGGGGAGATTTTAAGAAACTAGCACCGTACGTCAGCGCAAGAGCTAACTGCGCTTCGCGAAACCATCGAGATCATCACGCGACGGAATGTGTAACAAAGATGTAACCACGAGCCTTCCTTTCATATGGCACCGGCTCCTAGAAGTTACACGTGACCACCCGGCCCTGGGATCAAACAACCCGTGACATCGTGCAAGTGTTTTACTTATTTTGAATTTAATTATATTCTCAGAAATACATTTGTTCCAGTTGCTTCTGCGATCTTTAGCTACTAAATGCCTGATGAAGCTACCCGGAGGTAGTGAAAGCTAGCATCTTTTGTTTCCCTTATTTTCTACGCCTAATAAACGGAGTTCACTTTTTATTTTTATTGTGTTTCACATTAATTGGGCGTACAGAAACCCGTTTTCTTCATCGATCGTATATATATTTGTTATTACAAACGTATTCAAAAAATAATAAGCTTCAACAGGAAATTGCTGTGACTTTCTGGCTCAGTGGTTAAGACGCGCGGCTTCAACCTAAACGGCCTTGGCTCAATCTCAACCACCAGCGCAAAAGGATTCCTTCGCGTAAGGGCTGAAATAATCAGCATGTTGGAGTTCGCTGCGAAATATTTGTCTAAATACGGAAGAACTTGAAACGGACATTTCTGAAATCCCCTGCTTTGCAGTCATTCGTATGGGTAAATAAGTCGTAATTATGGAAGTTTTCAGCAACGCATCGCTCTCATAAAATGTCACAGACCTGCATATATTTTAAATCGTAAGACTCTCTCTCTCTCTCTCTCTCTCTCTCTCGTCCGCCCATGGCGGGTTGAGTCCCGCAAAGACGACTACGCGCCGTTGAGGATCACTGGTAAATTAATGCACCCGGCTTGCCGTTCCTCTGCTGCATACGGTAAGGGACAAAGTGCGTCCGGTGCCGACTTCACAGTGAACCATCTACGCTTTCGCGTCCCCAAGCGCAGGGAGTCTGCGGTAAAACCGTAGACTAAGATGGCCGGCAGGACCCAGATTGTAAGACTACACATTCATATAAATATTTTAAGTACAGATAGACCTTCATATATCGAACTTCCGTATATCGAAATTATCTGTATATCGGTGGAACTTGCTGTGAGGAAAGCATAGATTGCTCTCAAGAGGAAACTGGAGCTGATGTCTAAAAATCACAACAACAAAACAAAACGAAAAAGAAGGCACTGAATTTTCGGTTGTAATGACGTCTTTTGAATCTTTTCCAACGCGAATAACATTTATCAAAGTTATTCAAAGTCAATGGAACCGGCTAGGGGAAAAAAATCAGCCTGACTTCTACAATCGATAAAACATCCAGAAACAGAAACATCTACTTACTTCCATCAGCGGCTAAAAAGTGTTTTACGAAACATAACAAATAGCGTACAAAAAGTTCTTCATAGCAGAAGGAAGGTATCAGAGATAAAGAGATTTCAAAAATCGAACAGTTAAAGAAAGAAATATGAAAGGGTACATGATATAACTCTACGCGTCCTAGCGGAAGAATTTTGCATAATGGAAAAATTGAAAACAGGCGAAAAGTATTCTTCATGGCAAAAGCCATGAAAAGGAAAAATAACTTTTCAAGTATGTCTCCTGGAACCAGAGATAGTGGGATAAAGATTTTGACCTTACGCCCCATAGTGGAAAAGCTATGCATTATTTAGAGAGGGTAATGCTCCCATCTTTATTGTGGCGAACGGCACACAGTGAAAACAGAAATTTCCCATTAGTGTAGAAGTGGAGATACAGCTGCAAACAAAAGTATATCAACACCACCTAGCGACAGAACTGTGAACTACAAAACTTAAATACAAACTTCAAGTGTTTCACAAGGTAAATGGTATCCGGAATTAAAGGATTTTTTAAATCGCACGTTTAGAGGCAGAGATGATGAGAAAGACCGATTAAATATAGATTAAATATTAATATTTGTGTCCCTAGCAGCGAAACTGTGCATTATTTTGGGAAGAAAATATACAAAGATTTTTCATCGTTAGTAGTATCTGACCGAAAAAAATTTCTCCAGTCGAGATTTTAGTTCCGCAGATATTGCTGTAAATGAAAACGTGAACTTACGCTCTCTAGTGGCACACTTGGGCGTTAAGAAAATATGAAATTGTATGAGAAACTCTCACCGGGAACGCTCTCCAACAAAGAAAGAACTTTTCAAAGCCGGATTTTTGAAGCAAAGATATTGACAAAAAGAAGATATACACAGAAGAGAAATTACATTATGACCACCTTCAGCCTACAGAAATGAGCGCGCCTGGAGACCGAACGGTGGCGCAGTTGAAGTTTGCACAGCAGTATATATACAACCCGAGGACCGGCTTTCGGTTAGTAAAGTGTTTGGAGTTAGAATGAGAAAAGCAGCTGATTTATCGCAGTTTGATAAAGGACAAATTGTGATGACACGGCGCCTCGGAACTACGATCTCAGAAACGGCGCGGCTTGTGGGTTTTTCACGTGCCGCTGTAGTGAGTACGTATCGAAAGTTGTGCACAGATGGCCAAACGACGGACCATTGCCTAGCCGAGGGTCGTCTGCAGCTCATTGATGCCAGAGGGGAGCGGAGACTGGCGCGCATTGTTTACAGCGATCGCAGGGCAACAGTGCAACAAATCACTCACAGCTACAACAGTGGTGATCAGGTCAATGTGTCACAGCACACAGTTCATCGCCGCCTTCTGCGCATGGGCTTGCATAGCCGAAGACCCAGCCGGGTCCCCATGCTCACTGCATGTCATCGCCAACAACGCATAAAATGGGCCCAAGATCATCAAGATTGGACCGAGGATGATTGGAATAAAGTAGCCAGGTCTGACAAATCAAGATTCCTGGTGCACCACGTAGATGGCCGAGCGCGGATACGCCGATTACCAACGGAGGTTATGACATCTGGATGCACTGTTGGGCGGAAACAGGACGGCGGCGGCGGTGTTATGCTGTGGGCAATATTTTCTTGGGACACTTTAGGCCTCATTATCCCAATAGCACAATCTCTGACAGCTGTCAGGTATCTGAACATCTTTGCGGACCACGTTCACCCATTCATGGAAACTGTGTTCCCTGCTGGTGATGACCATTACCAACAGGATAATGCGCCATGCCACACTGCCAGAATCGTCAAGGAGTGGTTCAAGGAACATGCTGGTGACTTTCTGTTAAAATTCACCTGACATGAACCAATCGAACATTTGTGGTTCGACTTGGAAAAGCGGGTTCGCGCTAAATCACCACCACCCCGAAATGTACGGGAACTGGTGGACCTGCTGTTGACATCATTATGGTACCAGATACCCCAGGATATCTATCGCCACCTCATCGAATCGATGCCTCGACGCGTGGCCGCTGTTTTGCGGGATAAAGGTGGTCCTACAGCTCATTAGGTAGGTATAATGTAATAGCTCTTCGGTGTACATCTACGTCCTTTGGCGGAGAAGCTATACATTATTTTAAGCAGGAGATATTCTCAAAAGGTATTTCGAGGTGAGCGGTATGGGTTCACGGAAGAATTTTTCCAGTCGGGTTTTCAGAAGCTCAGATACATCAAAAACCTATCAAGTGCCGCTCCCTCCATTTCTCTGATCATCACATTTGGCGGATTATGCTTCTTCGTAATAATGTGGTTTTACTTTGCTCAAAAACTGAACTTTTCTCATATGTGCACTTCGATAAACAGCACGCTCATCTGAGAAGAACACTTTACGACGACACTTCCTTTTTGCCCATCGTCATAGGTTAGTGCGTTGCCCAAATAAAGCTTTATAAGATTTCAATTGAAGGTCAGTTTCCATGTGTTTTAGCATTGTGATTTTTGGAATCGCAAGTTCGTTTCTGCAGCGATTTTGTGGGTGATTGATTGGAGCGCTATTGCTTCAACTGCTGCACATCTTTAATAGACTAGTCAACAGTTTCTGAGTGGTGCAAAACAGGGTAAAATTTTGACCCATCTATCGTTATCGCTTTTTCTTTTTTAAATCGCATTTTTAGAAACAGAGATATTAAGAAAAACAGATTAAACATGGGCGCCCCGTAGCGGCGAAACTGTGCATTATTTCGGGAAGAAAATATACAGAAAGAATTTTCATAGTTCGTAATATCTGACTGAAAAACAATTTTTTTATATCGGGTTTTTAGTCCCGCAGATATTGCTGTAAACGGAAATGTGAACTTACGCCATCTAGTGGCAAACTTGTACGTTAAGAAAAATTGAAATTATATGAGAAACATTTCACACCGGAAGTTCTCTCCAACAAAGAAAAAAATTCAAATCGGACCCTTAGAAGCAAAGATATCGACATCTACGCCCTCTGGCGGGAAACTATGCACTATTTTAAGCAGGAGGTATTCTCAAATGATTTCCCGAGGTGAGCGGTATCGGGCTGCAAAACAAATTTTTCTATTGAATTTTCGGGAGCTTAGATTTTGCTGCAAACAGAACAGAAGCAGAAATAGACACTTACGCTCCGTGGTGGTCAAACCATTCTTTACCAAAAACCAGAAATTATATGCAAAACATTTTCCATGAGGAGCTGTTTCCGATGCAGGAAGAATTTTTCAAATCGGAGTTTTAGAAGCAGAGATATCATGGAAAACGCAATTTACCTTTACGCCCCATAGTTTCTTTTTCCTTTTACTTGAAAAAGAAACTGTGACTAAAATGGTATTAGTTGTAAATGGCATTGAAAGGAAGAAAGCATTTTATCAATCGGACGTTTGGAAGCAAAGATATGGAATAAAATGTATTTTGAATTCGATATTATCTGCATTTACGCCCTCTAGCGGCGAAGTTGTGCATAAAAAAACAAAAAACAACAACAACCGTAGTGTAAGGATCATCATTCTCACATTTCAAGCTTCTCAATACAGAAATAATATTTCAAATCGTACTAATAGTTGCACAGACGGACGAACGGAGAAACTGGTAGCATAAGCACGATCTTTTTTCAAAAGATGTAATAAAAACGACAGTTTCATTAAATGCAGAAATAGATAGCTTTTTTCATGAAGATAAGACCAGCTACAGATATTTCAACTGGTAACAATAAGTAGATACAGATTTTTTGCATAATTGTTTCAGTAAAAATAATAACTGATTTACCATTTTAAATGAAAAGCAATATTATCAAGAATTTCATAATTCCCACCGCTATGTTTTTAAAATAAAAAAAAAAGGTGTACTATATATACCAATTGGCAAGTAGTAGAAGCAATTGGATTCGTTTAGTCGCTGTTAGAGTTAACACAAGCATATACCAATTACGCCTTCCGGGCAGCAAGGTGGATGTCTCAAAGAGGCATCTGCAGCTGCTTTTTTAAAAAGGAGGGCAGGGCGTCCAAAATCGAATTATAAAAATATATATATACTATAATAAATTATTTCGTACAGTATGTGGCGGCGCAGCCATGGCGACGAATTATTTTGCTTCAATTGCTAAGTTGTTAAAAGTTCCATACATTTTCAAGCCGACTTTCAGAAAAAGTACACATACATGCATAGCATCAATTTGTTGCTCCGTCGCTCGGCCTGTTTCTGGGTTACATGAACCCGATTTGAAAACTTACATTTCAGTTGGAAAGCTTGAACCATGAGTGCTACGATGCGTACTTCTTAGCATGTCATTTGAAAAACAAATGGACGTGCTTATGTTATCACTATGTCTGCCCCCCAATGGACACCATACCTCTGCACCTATATTAGTCTGATATGAAAAAACTGTTTTTGCATTGGGAAGCCTTAATTGTGGGAACAATGCTCTTAACCTTTTGGTTTCTTTCCGAAGAATGATTTCGCTTCTAGACGGCGAAAATGCAGATGCTATCGAATTCAAAATAAATTTTATTGCATGTATTTGCTTCTAAAAATCCGATTGAATTTTTTTTCTACCATTCGATGTCATTTATAACGAAGACTATACTAGGCACAGTTTCACTTTCAAGTAATGCATAGATGTTCCGCTAAGGGGGCGTAAAGGTAAAAACCGTTTTCTCCGATATCTCTACTTCTAAAAGTCCAATTAAAAAAAAATCCTGCATCAGAAGCAGCCATTCATGGGAAATGTTTTACATATAATTTCTAATTTTTGGTAAAGAATGGTTTGGCCACCAGGGGGGCGTAAGTGTTTATTTCTGCATCTAATGTATTCGTAGCAAAATCTGAGCATCTGAAAACTCGATTGAAAAAATGCTTACCTCGAAAAACCTTTTGAGAATACCTCTTGTTAAAGCAGCGTACAGTTTTTCCGCCAGGGGCGTAGATGCATATCACATTTTTGCCGATGTCTCTGCTCCTAAGAGTCCGATTTGAAAAATTCTTCCTTTGTTGGAGAGAGTTTCGATGCGAAATGTTTCTCATATAGTTTTAAAAATTTCAAGTAGGGCATAGATTTTCCACTAGGGGGCGTAAATTAAATTGCGTTTTCCCCGATATGTCTGTTTCTAAAACTCCGATTTCAAAAAAAATTCCTGCAGCCAATACATTTCTTGATGGAAAATATTTTGATTATAATTTTTAAATTTTGATAAAGAATGGTTTCGCCACCAGGGGCGTAAGAGTTTATTTTTGCTTCTGATGTATTTGCAACAAAACGTAAGCTTCTGAAATCCCGATTGAAAGAATTATTTCGTGGACCGATATACCACTCACCTTGAAAAACCTATTCAGAATACTTTCTTCTTAAACTAGTGCACAGTTTTCCGCCAGGAGGCGTAGACGTTCATCTTATTTTTGTTGATATCTCTGCTGCTAAGAGTCCGATTTGAAAAATTCTTTCCTTGTTGGACAGCGTTCCGCTGCGAATGTTTCTCATATAATTTCATATTTTTCTGAACGGACAAGTTTACCAGTAGAGGGCTTAAGTTCACATTTCCGTGTACGACAATACCTGCAAGACTAAAAATCCGACTGAAAAATCATTTTTCAGTCAGATACAACTAATTATGAAAACTCTTTGTGTGTATTTTCTTCCTAAAATAATGCACAATTTCGCCGCTAGGGGCTCCAATATTCAATCTGTTTTTCTCAATATCTCTGTTTTTACATGTTCGATTTAAAAATGCTTTCAACACAGGATGCCATTTACCTTGTGAAACAATTTGAGTTAGTATTTGAAAAGTTTTGTAGTTCACATTTCTGGCGCTAGGTGGTGTTCATGTACTTTTTACAGCTGTATCGCCGCTTCGGAAAACCCTATCGAGAAATTTCTTTTTTACTGTATGCTTTTGGCTACAATAGAAATGTGGATCGCCATCCTCTTTAAATAATGCTCAGATTTCCTGTTAGGGGCGTAAAGGTCAAAACATTTTTCTCGCTACCTCTGCTTCCGGGAGACGTATTTAAAAAGCTCTTTTTCCTTAGCATAGCTTTTTCCATGAAGAACTTCTCGCTACAAAAAGTTCGCCTATTTTCAACTTTCCCATTATGCAAAACTTTTCCTCTAGAAGGCATAGAGCTATATTATGTCTCCTTGTACATTTGTTCTTTTAACTGTTCGATTTGAAAATCTGTTTGTCTGCGATGCCTTCCTTCTGCTATGAAAAACTTTTTGTGCGCCATTTGTTAACTTTCGTAGCATACTTTTTAGCCACTGGTGAAAGTAAGTAGCTGTTTCTGTTTCTGGATGTTTGATCGATTGTAGAAATCCGGTTGTGTGATTTTTTTCTAACCGGTACCATTGACTTTGAATAACTTTGATAAATTTTACTCGTGGCGGAAAGGGTTCAAAAGACATGCTCATTACAACCGAAAATTCGGTGTCATCTTTCTTATTTTCTTCTGGAAGGACTGTGCAATAACAATTTTGAGCACGCCTTTTGAAAAAAAAAAAAAAAAAAAATACAGACGCGCACTCTGTCCGTCCGGCAGTCCATCCGTCTGCTGCGTGGACATCATATCTCTGCAGCTATTGGTCCGATTTGAAAAATTATTTTTCCATTGGGAAGCTTGGAGTGTGAAAATGCTTATCCTTGCCTTTCGGTCTTTTTCCTATGCATAATTTTGCTTCTATGGGTGTACAAGCAGATGCACCGAAATCAGAAAATATTTTATTCCACATCATTGCTTCTAAAAATCATATTGCTATCCCGCTGGCCAGGCGGTCTGAGGCGTCGATTTCGGACTATTCATCGGAGTTTGGTTCGGGTTCGAAACCAGAAGTTGCAACATTTGACAAAAAAAAAAAAAAAAAAAAAAAAAAAAAGATTTTTTAAATCTGTGTATGCGTAGATATTTCTACAAGTATGCATGATATTGTAGCAAATTGTATGCTACCAAAATTTTAAAAATTTCCGTAACGCATTCTTCACCAGGACCGCTTTCCGACAAATTTACAATTTTGCAAATCATACTGTTAAAAGCAAATATTTAGAGAAACTAGTAAAATCATGCAATGCATTGATTATGATACGCTTTCCAATATACTAGAAATCATTACTCAAGCTATGACTCAAGTTATGAGGAAAATGGCTGTGGAATAAATTTCATCCCTATCCCTGACCTTTGATCCATTTGGATGATATTCAACAGAACTTGTTCAGTATATCTCCGAAATAACATGATAAAGTTTTGTCGCAATCGAAGCAATTTTACGTAAGTTATGATGCATAAGCGCTATGGAATGCATCCCGCTCCTGTGTCCTAACCTTTGACCACATTTCGCCCATTTTCAATAGGATTCGTCCCCAGGAAGGCCCCTACAACATACCAACATTTCATCCAAATCGAAACATTTTTACGTAAGTTATGACTCATAATGGCGACGGAAGTGATTCCGCTCCTATGTCCTGACCTTTGACCCCCATTTCGCCAATTTTCAATAGGGTTTGTCCCCAGGTGGTCCCCTACCACATACTAAATTTAATCGAAATCGAACCTTTTTTACGTTAGTTATGACGCATAGGAGCAGTGGAATGGATATGTCCTGACCTTTGACTCCATTTCGGTCACTTTCAATAGGGTTACTTCCCAGGTGTTCCCCTACCACATACTAAAATTTCATCGAAATCGAACGATTTTTACGCAAGTTATCGTGCGGACGAACATACGCACACAACGCGTGACGTAATGAGGCAGATGGGAATCGCGACCATCTGCTAGCAAGGTGTGACGTCATAAAACTTTAATAGGATCCATAAACAACGCGTGACGTAATGAGATAGATGACATGACCGCGCGCCAATATCTAAAGGGGCGAAGCCATGTCACCACACTGCAAACTTCGTAATTCGGGGTGGTTATTTAACCCACTAAACAAATTTTCTTAAAGTGGAGATCAAGCTCAATCGATTTCTAGTACCAGAAAACGGTAGGTTAACGACTTTCATCAAAATCCTTAGAGCCGTTTTCAAAATAAAATTTACATACATACAAGAATTGCTCCTTTAAGGTGAACGTCAAGTAATTTTGCTTCCTGTACTTCGAATGGAAAAATTTCTGTACACATTTTCTTCCCAATTAATGCGTTCCCAAGGATGAAAATTTGAACATCGATTAACATATCTTCATTTTATAACTTGGAATACTTAATATTTTCTAAAACATAACCATAATTATGCAATCCAACATTTGTTTGTCTACTGACGTCATCAAAGTACAGGTCGCGCCATCCTCTTTCCGGTTTCAACACCACCAAAGCAAAAGATATTGATTTTTAATGTAATTATGGTTATGTTTTAGAAAATATTAAGTATTCCAAGTTGTAATAAAGTTATTTTAATCGATGTTTAAAGTTTCATCCTTGGGAACACATTAATTGTGAAGGAAATGTGTGCAAATGTTTTTCCATTGGACGTATAGTAAGCAAAATTACTTGACGCCCACCTTAATAATATGCGATAAGAGCGATGGAATGGATCGCATTCCTATGTCCTGACCTTTGACCCCATTTCGTCCACATTCAATGGGGTTCGTCCCCAGGTGGTCCCCTACCACATACTGAAATTTCATCGAAATCGAACTATTTTTACGCACGTTATGACGCATAAGGGCAATGGAATGCATCCCGCTCTTATGCCTTAACCTTTGACACCACTTCACCTATTTTGAAGAAGATTCGTCCCCAGGCGGTCCCCTACCACATACTAAAATTTAATTGAAATCGAACCATATTTACACAGTTATGACGCATAAGGGCAATGGAATGATCCCGCTCCTACGTCGTGACCTTTGACCCCATCTATCCCATTTCCAATAGGGTTCGTCCCCAGGTGGTCCCCTACCATATAGTAAACTTTCATTGAAATCGAACCATATTTACGCAAGTTATGACGCATAAGGGCAATGGAAGGATCCCGCTCCTACGTCGTGACCTTTGACCCCATTTGTCCCATTTTCAATAGGGTTCGTTCCATGGTGGTCCCCTACCACATACTAAAATTTCATCAAAATCGAATCATTTTTACGCCAGTTATCGTGCGGACGGACAAAGCTGGAGCATGTACGCTTCTTCAACCTACGGTTGGAAAGCGTAAAGAATGGGACTCACGTCTACGGCCCTTGGCTGGAAAACTGTGCATTGTCATGAGCATAAAATATGCGCAAAATGCTTTACATACTGAGTGGTACCTGACGGAAAACCAATTGTTTTAAATAAAGTTTTCGAGAGCGCAGATATTGCTGCAAATACATCGGAAGCAGAAATATACCCTTAGACGTCACTGGAAAAACTTCTCGCTACAAAAAAAATATTAGAAATTATATGCAAGGTATTCTTCACGTTGAATACTTTAGGGTGCAAAAATAATTTTTCAAATCGGACTTTCAGAAGCAGAGATATTGGAGGACACGCGATTTATATTGGAAAAAAACTGTGCATCATTTGAAAAAGAAACTGCTCGAAACTGGTTACTAAAAATGGTTTTGAAGGAAAGAAAAAAACTCAGTAGGATTTTGGAACAATGGTATGGGCCACCCTCGGTGGCGCAATGATCTAAGCGATGGCTTCTGACCATTCGTCCGAAATGGGTCCGGGTTGGAATCCCGGTGAGGTGAGGATGTTGCGTTTGTTACTGGCTCTCTCCCTTCCTATGGAATTTTTCTGAAGTTTTGAGAGAGAATTGACACTTTTTACTTTGTTAGTGGAAGCGAGACAGACGGGACATCAGTTTCGGAGAGATAAGTCGGGTCGGAAGTTTAGGGGAAACGCGAAGTCCGGGTCTAGTCTTGATAGCACGGGGACGGAACGAAGTCAAATAAGACATGTGACGTGCCTGCCCCGCAGGACGCACATGAGATAAAGGCAGATAAACGTGAGAGCACATGACAGTGTAGTATAGTGGATAGCACTTGGAGCCGAGAGTTGTGGGTCCGAATCCAGGCATAAAAATGATGGAGAAATATTACTTCGTCATATTGGCGCTCGAACTTCCAGGATGGTCTGGCTGATGGGTTTCTTGCACTGGTGTGATGTTCTTTCCACACAGCGAGACAGAAAAAATGAGAATGCGTTCTTCAGTGCTTCGAAAATAAATGTGTGTGACGTTACGTTCCACACACCAAATCTTCTGGGATTTCTCAGATGCACGTTCTTCATCGGATGACTGCCTGCAGCGACATATGGTCCCGGCTGACCCGTGGGCCATGCCCCCGGCCCTCTTTAGAAGGGGGGGGGCAGATGTGACGTGCACATGAGATAAAGGCAGATAACAGTGAAAGCACATGCACTCGGAGCTCCGGAGCCGAGAGTTGTGGCCTCGAATCCTGCCCCTAGCGTAAAAATGGTGGAGAAATTTACTTCGTCATAAACATTCCATTAAACAGCCCTAGAGAAGCCACAGCGGAATAAACTGTTCGTCTTTGTTAGTGTTAAAAAGGGGGCCTGAATTATATTTTTCCTCTAGTGCGTGGTTTTACTACGAAACGAACCAAAACAAAATTATGTGACGCTCTCACTAAATCGCAGTCATATTGAGAAAGAGCTGGAAAGGAGCAGAGGCCGTTACACCATGAATTTTTCTCTATTGGTAGATCAACATTTACGAAAAAAAAAAAAACTTTTCAGAAGGGAGAGAGTAATTCACAATATTCAACAATGCTTTGAGCCACATGGGGGGGGGGGGGGGGTGATGTTATTTTGGAAGTCCTTGCAGTAATATTGGAGGCCGTATTAATTTGAGGATGTATAGTTGTAAGAAAAATTAACGGCACGAGCATTGACGGCACGAGCAGGGTGGGGGTTTGCTCCAGAAAAAATGACTGTTAGAGAAACTTTTTGGTGGAAGGGTCACACATATACAAATTGGCCGAGCTGCGCTTCTCTGACATTGAACGGCTTCTTAAAAAAAAATTCCATCAAAAAATTGTGCTAAATGTTTAAATCACAAAGTGGGAGAAACAACTGTAAAATCATCACAGCACTATTACTGGCATTCAGTTGCGTGCTTTGTGAGGAAACGAGCTCTGTTCTTTGCAGATACACTGCTGGACAACTGCTAAGGGCGGATCATAAACGGCTATATAGCGCATAAAAAAGTAAGTGTGGTTGGATGCCAAGTGAAATAAAATAATGTAAGAATGCCAGGACATTACAAGAAAGACAATTTATTGTGCTCTGAAATCCAGAAGGCTTTGGAACGTGTTCAAGGGACAAACAGGCCATTTTGTGCAGAATACGTAAACGTGAAAAATGCAATTACCGTCCGCAGGCGTTCCGGCGTAAGATGTCAATACGGGATATGGCCACCATGGAGGGCGATGCAAGATTCCACACGTCGTGTCATGCTTTGCACAACATTATCAAGCAGCTGTTGGGGTAATTTATCCCATTCCTCTGTCAGTGCACGGATGAGGGTGTCCTTGTTTATTGGAGGGCATTGGCGACCAGCAAGACTCCTCCCCAAAGCATCCCACACATTTTCAATGGGATTCAGATCTGGAGAACGTGCTGGCCATACAAGGCGTTGAATATCCTCGCTCTCAAGACACTCCTGGACAGCAACTGTTCGATGACATGTTGCGTTGTCGTCCATGAAAATGAATCTATCACCGACAGCACCACGGAACATGGGAACATGAGGTAGCAGAACATTATTAATGTATCGTTGGCCAGCCATAGTCCCAGTTGGAAGCACATAGAGAGACGTGCGGCCATTGATCATGATGCCAGCCCATACCATGACACTACATGTCAGATATCTGTCCCTTTCCTATATGTTTGCTGGACAATATGCAGTACCTTATCACGCCAGATCAGTTGTCGTCGACAATCAGACGATAGACTGTATCTACTCTCATCTGAGAAGAGGAGACAGCAGACCAGTCGTTATCAATCCAATTGCGATGTTGATGGCACCATTGCAAACGGGCGGTACGGTGACGTCTGGACAATGGGATGCACACAACAGGACGGCGGGCGTATAGTCCTCCTTCATGCAAACGTCTGGCGACAGTTTTTCGGGAGATCCGCTTGCCAGTAGCAGCCATAAACTGATTTGCTACTTCACTAGCTGGGCTGCGCCGGTGTCTTTTTGTTGATAGCACTATGTACCGATCTTCTGCAGGTGTCGTACTGCGAACACGACCTCCCCCGTGACGTTTGCTACACTCTCCATTTGTTTGAAATGATTTCCAAAGCCTTGAAACAACAGTGTGGCTGACGTCGAACTCCCTGGCAACATCTGTTATTTTTCGCCCTTCTTCAATCTTGCCAATAATACGGCTACGCGTAAAATCATCTAGGTGATGTCGGGAAGACATACTGAAAATTGCAAGTTCATCAATTGATTCTTTCCCTTTTAACTTTGCGTTTGAACAACAACGGTCAATACGCGTCAAATCCTTTATATCTCTTATCAGCGCTATGACGTCACGAACAAGTTCGGCAATCCAAAATTTGCATACGCACAACACGTCTTACTGTATCCCGCACTTATGCTAATTTCCACATTTTCCTGCCTTCCATTTTATGGTTGCTATCGTTGCTATTGTCATCCGTCCTTAGCAATTGTCCGGCAGTGTATTAAACCTGAATAGAAGCTTTCAAAATAAATTTGAGCTCTTAAATTCGGACGGCTTAATTAAGTAGAAAAAGTTTTGGCTTGACTCATCCAGTCATTCCTCAGCAATATGACCGGTAATTTGTCTTTAAAATATTCGTTTCTTCTTTCGCAATGCATGATTCCCACTTCTTTTGAAAGGATCTTCCATTTAGTTCACTCCATTAAGTCATTGCTGCGCCCTTCATTGTTTTACTGGCGATTTTCTTTTTGATGTTTGTGGAAACACAGAGTGTAACTGTGGGAGTCGAAGGTTTCCCAATATTCGGGTCACTTTATGTCTTCATACGTACCTTTACGACGAAAGCTGATTAGCTTTCAAAGTATAGGCCATCGTGTTGCACCGTCTTTAGCCAGTTCTTCGATTCCGCGGCGGTACCAGTTCTTGTCCTTCGAGGCGAACAACTCTTTCACCCCAGCTGACACCTCATCCTGGTTGTTGAAGTACCGCCCACGAACGAAGTGGTCCATGGATCGGTTCAAGTAATAATCCGACGGAGCAAGGTCCGAACTATATGCTGGGTGTAGCATCAGTTCGATGCCCTCAAGTTCCTGCAGTATTCCCCGGGTCGCTCGCGCGGTATGAGACCGAGCGTTTTCCTGTTGCAGGAGACCGCGCTTTCTGTTCGCCAGTGCCGGGTATTCCTCCTCCAAAACATCATACATCCTCTCCAGATGTTCAGAGTAGAGGTTGGCGTTCATGGTCCGACCGTCTCGAACAAATTCGTAATGGATTATCCCCTCGAAATTCCACCAGACGCAGGGCATCACCTTGTGCTCGAAGCGCCCACGTTTGGCAACAGGTTCAGCAAGCTGGCCGGGGCTCAACCACTGCCGTTGTGTGTTAGGATTACGGAAATAGATCCACGTTTCATCGCACGTAACAATTCTGTTGATGAAACGTACATCGCGCGGGTTTTCTAGGAGTTTCGTGCATACTTCAACTTGGCAGTTTGCTTCAGCTGGCGTCAGTTCGTGGGGGACAATGCGGAAGCTCCTGTAGACCTTGCCGAGATCCTGAAAGTGACGAACCACGGTGGTCTGGGATATGCTTAGCTCGCCTGATAATCTCCGAGTGCTGGTTGTCGGATTTGCCTCTACGGCCTGGCGAACGGCCTCCGAAACCACGGTTCGCGGCCTACCTGACCGTGGCTGATCGTCGAGGTTTCTTCTCATGAGAGAAATTTCTTGAACCATCTGGTTGCGGTGCTGTGGTTCACGGAACCTTCCCCTTTCGCATGACTAATGTTTCGTGTTGCTTTAGTAGCGTTATGACCGAGTTCAAACTCGTAAAGCAAAAGTTTCCTAACCAGCCGGTTGTGGCTGTTCATCTTTTAGGTGTCCCAACAACAGACAGAACGACGACATGCAATGCTGTTCACAGCAACGACTACCACTTTATATCCCTTTCGACTGACCGCAGTGAGCGACTTGAACTAGTTTAAATACACGTTTATGCAAATATTGCAAAACTTTCGACTCGCCGTCTGTGTTAAGTTAAACAAAGCACACCCATTGCTTTTCAGGATCAGTCAAAATCTCTTTTCCCATCCGCTCTCAGCTTCTTCTGTTTCTGAGACTCTAGATTTATTTTCTTTTTCTGTTCTCTCTCTGTCGCTGAAGATAGAGCAGAACGTTTAATCTACAAATTCACCGCAGATTTTAATTGTTATAAAAACTTTTTCAAATATCTCGTACATGAGACTGACCAAAGAACAAAAAAGCTGAACTTCTTAATCGGGTAAAAAATCCCAACATGCGACGAGGAAATGTGAAAGTAACACAGCACAAACAAGATGATTCACTGAAATTCATTTATGTACAATGGCCGTTCCATAAAAACCGAGAGTAAAATCACACAAAACGAAGAAATATACAATTGGCACAGCAAAATATATGTTATTCTTTCTCAAAATATTTTCCCTCGGATGATATCCAACGGTCCCATCGTTCAGTCCACTTTTCAAAACATGTGGCGAAGGCATTTTGTGGAAGCTGCTTCAGCGACCCCTGTACAACTTGAAAAACGTCAGCATCTGCGTTGAATCTTGCGCCACGTAACTTCTCCTTCATTGTTGGAAACAACCTGAAATCGCACGGGGCGAGAGGTTTGGACTGCAGGCAGATTGTGACACAATTTCAATACTGCATTTCGTAAGAAACTATTGAACACAAGCAGCGACATGTGGGCTGGTGTTATCATGGTGTAGGGTCCACTTGCCCACCAGTTCCAGTCGCTTAATCGATATGTGTCGCCACAGACGCTTCAAGAATAAAATGAAATGAAATACTCAGCATTGACAGCAATTTGTGGAGGAACGGCATGCTGGTAGATTACACCTACCTGCATGATCAAAGAAAATTATCATAATCGCCTTCCCAGCTGATTTGGTTTGGTGGACTTTTTTCTGAGGAGGCGAGCCTGGGTGTTTCCAGGCACTCTTTGCGCGCTTCGTGAGGGGGTCTAAATAGTGGACCCATGTTCCAGAGGCAGTTATTACTGTGTTTAGAAAATTTGGATCATTTGCCATCATTTGTTTCCACTCATGACACACCGGAATTCTGGCTAACAATTGTTCTCTCGTCAGGTGATGAGGTACCCATCTGGAACACACACGATGCAGCAGTAAATTGTGGCGTAGAATGCGGAATGCCGACGTTTTTGAAATATTAGTTGACGCCACTATGTCTTCACACGCCATCCGTCGATCTTCTTGCAAGATTGCCCAAACAGTGTTAACAATACGCTCCATAACAACACTTTCAAGTCGACCAGGCCTAGGAGCGAGTTCTGACGAAAAACGCCCTTTTTTGAAATCATGGTGCCATCTAAAAATCGTTGCCTCGCCCAAAGATTTATCTTTATAAGCTTTTTCCATTAAATCAACTGTTTCTGGAGCCATTTTACCCAAACGATAGCAAAATTTTATCGCACAACGCATTTCACTTCTTAACTCTGAATCACTCACCTCCATAGCTGTGTGGCGAAATGCAGACGTACCTTAAACAACTGCACAATAACAAAACCAGAATCGTCTACCACGGCTAATAACTGTGGCCATAGGTACTTCCTGAATTCAGTTAGTTGTCTGCGTGGTTATTTTTCAACTCCGCACTGTTGCCAACTCAAAAAAAAAATATACTCTCAGTTTTTATGGAGCGGCTTTTGTAAATATTAAACTGAGCACATCATTGTATACACAATGCAAAATTACTGAATTCAAATCAAAATAAAATTGTTTTAAAACACATTGCTTCAAACACAGCTTTTTTTTTTTTTTTTTTTTTTTTGTGCTTGCTAGAACATCAGCTCAATTATCTTCCTCTCGTGTTTTTGTTGACTCTGCAGCTGCACAGCAATTTCTGCTTAGTTTTTCTTTCTCTTGATATTATTCCCTTCCCATTTCTTCATTACTTTTTTTCTCTGTTATTCCTTCATGTGACAATAATTTACCCATCAAGCTGAAAGAACAGTCAGCCTGAGAAACATAAATGCATGATATCAAAGCTTTCACTACTTTAGATAAATGGTGTAACTTTCAGAATATGAATACTTTTGAACACCATGCATCAATTCCAACAAATTTTCAAACTTCGTCTCTTCCGTTCCCAGAAAATTTCCCCTGTCTTATCCAGTGCGTATACTTAAAGGGATCTAGGGAATCGGAGATGGACCATTCTTTTTCTTAAATAAATTCTTTATGAAAATTTCTGAGGGACATTTATTTTCATTCATTTAAATATCCACTCAACTCTGCGATGGTGAAATTTGAGGCTGCTGTCTCAATGCGAAGCAAACGAATATCTCTCGCAGTTCGAAGAATTCTATCATTGAGTAGCGGGGAATCTCAGATCAGCCAAGATTCCCTGGCACTTTCCGAAGATGCCAAGGTTTAACCAAAGAATTGTATGTTCGCGTGAAGAACGTCAAATCTCGTTGAGATAACGCAAAACAGGCGACCATAGCGCCCCCACAAGCTGGGAGCTTATGTGCTCTGCCGGAAAGTGAACATTCAGGAGCAAAAGGCGATAGGGGACTACGGCAGTGGAGCTGGTAGCTTTGGCTCTGCCGGAAAGCAAACATTCAGGAGCAAAAGGCGTTAGGGGTCTACGGTAGTGGAGCTTTTCTTTGATCCACGATTGTTTCCTTTGATCTGATGACTATTTACTTAGAGCAGTTTCTTTCCTTTTTTTTTTTTTTTTTTTTCTGATATCCCACCCGTCCTTATTTTGGTGAAACAAATATGCAAGAACAATTAATATTACTATTTAAAATAAATTTTAGCAGATATTATAGTTATGCCTAAGAATCCGTACAAAATGCAGACAATCCGTAGTATTTGGCATTTCTGAAAATGTTTCTGAAAAACTGAAGAGCAAACAAAAGCCTTAACACTAAAGCAATTCGCGCAACAAAACTAACATATCCGATTTGCGAAGTTATTATGCTACCGAGAAGGTAACAATCACCTGCTGTGAGTAGCTCGGCTGACTGTTCTTTGTCAGAATTGAAGTCAACAAAACAACACAAACACGCATGCGCAGTCTGCTCCGGCATCAGCCTGTATGTTGGTTTCTGTGCACTGCATCTTGTATCCCAGGATATGGCGGCGCTAGTTACGTCTCGCCGAGCCTTAACTTCTCAGTTAGATATTCTTTGGTTTAACCTTGGAAACGAGAAACGAGGTTATTGCGCATGCTCGACTCCGAACAAGCCACGGGAAAGCGAAGAACCTAAGACCACCTTTAGATGGGGAGATGGACTAAAGCGGCGGCGAGTGTTTAAAATTTTGCGAATTAAAAACCACACGACATAACTTTACCACCCTTATATTTTTTTTGTTTTGTTTTTTCATCGTTTCACTTAAGTTGAAATTTTGATAAGTTGAGCGTGTATTTTTATATTAAGCATGATGGAATCGCACAAATGTATCATAGATGATTTGAAGGGATGTCATTTCGGAAGAGAAGATTACCTGAAAAAAACTGATTATATATACCAGATCCTGAACTAAGGCTTACTGCAAAATACAAAGATACAAATCGTGAATAACTAGGCACTTTTCCGATTCCGTTTATTCTAAATCTCCATGGTTAGTAAGATGTTCAAATGTAAATAAATTTTGCTGGCCGCGTTGGCTCTGAAAAAACTGTGTGGAAAAAACACTGGAGCCAAGAAAGCCTTGGTGGTTAAGCTCTTCTCAGTATAGAAATGGCCTTACTGGAACAGCTCAGAAATGATCCCCAGTTCAATTTCCATAAAGCTGTAATAGAAAATTTTTGGGCCCAAATGAGGCCTCTAAAATTCATGTTTAAGTTAACTGAATGTCATTATGTAATTAGTTGTTATGTAAACTAGTATGTAAATTAGTTGTTATGTAAACTAGTATGTAAATTAGTTGTTATGTAAACTAGTATGTAAATTAGTTGTTATGTAAACTAGTATGTAAATTAGTTGTTATGTAAACTAGTATGTAAATTAGTTGTTATATATGCTATGATGTACATTGTTTAAAACGCTCTTATACTGTAACTGCAATGCAAATTTATTATTGTGGTAAAACGAATTTTTTAATGTATGTTTGTATTTACATTCCTTCGATTTACAACTAAGAATGGATTACCAACTTCTCGTAATCAGCATGCGCCGCTGCTCTTATCCAGCTTAACAGCAAACATTTATGGGGGGAAGTAGAATTTAACAACAACACAGGGTAGTGAGAACACCGCGGGAAGAAAAAATGCGATTACGGGAGAAATCTTCGCTTCCACCAACTTCCATTTTCGGAAACTTTTCACGCAATTTGTAAGTTGAAATGCAGTAGGATATTTCGAGAACAATACTGGACAGAAGAAACATAGCGAGAAAAAAAAATGCAATTACGGGAGAAATCTTCGCTCCGTCTAACTACCGTTTTCGAAAGTTTCGAAGGACGGAACTCCATTCTTAACGGAAAACGCGAATATCACCCCCCCCCCCCCACACACACACACACACTATCTCCACCAAATTTCTGTTAAGCAGTGCACTGATCTCGAGAATACCCAAAATGTTAACGGAAATGGAAAAATTCTTCAAATCTACGGAAGAATGTCATGCCTGAAAAGATTATAGGGAAATCTTCCCGCGGCCTTAACTTCCGTTTACGGAAACCGTTGCCCACAGTCTCTTGCTGAAATACAAACATGTATGCAATAAAAGGATATTTAATAACAGTACTGGACACAGGCAACATCGTGCGAAAAAAGAAATTACGATTACGGGAAAAATCTTCACTCCGTTTACCTTCCGTTTTCGAAAGTGCTGAAAGACGAAATACCATCCCCTGACGGAAAACGACTCCTCTTAACCCACAAAAAACTTCTCTCCAGTCCTGCATCGATGTCGAGAATGATCCGAATGATAACAAAAAAAAAAAAAAAAACGGAACTCCGCGAATCCGCGGAAGAATCTCGTGTATAAAATCTGTGCATTTATTGCTATGATTTTACAATAATAAATACATTAATTATTTACATGACCATGTAAAGAGGAAATGTCTGCTCTTTGGGGGAGGGGTAATACCACAGTCGCCCCCTTAGGATATCCTACTAGGCTTTGTGATGCATGCATAGACAACAACGCGGCACATATCCCGTTCTGATGGAGTTGGAAACAGCATCCAGGTCAGGGTTTATGATTCTTAACCGTAAGTACTCAGTATCAATCAGTGTGCAAAAGTTGAACCATATACATAGGCAGCAGCATGGTCCTGCATTTTTTTCCATGAGTGTATAATAGTCTTCCGTAACATGCACTACAAAAATAAACATTCGGCAGATGAAATCCGAACCCACATGCGTTATCTCAATAGTTCCGCAGCCTATGAATGTTCCCTAGTACCAAAATAATGTTCCTCTTAGCATTTCTCCTAAACTCTTCACATTAACACTGGAATATATACCAATGAGCCATTACATTATGACCACTTACCTAATAAGCTGTAAGACTCCCTTTAGCCCACAAAACAGCGGCCACTCAGCGAGGCATCGATCCGATGAGGTGGCCATAGGTACCCTGGGGTATCTGGTATCTTATTGTAAACAGAAGACCCTCCAGTTTCCGTACATTTCAGGGTGGTGGTAATTTAGCGCGAACCCACCTTTCCAAGTTGAACCACAAATGTTTCATCGGGTTTATGTCAGGTGAATTTGGAACCACGGCATTACCAGAAAGTCTCCAGCATTTTCCTTGAACCACTCGTTCATGATTCTGGCAGTGTGGCATGGCGCGTTGTCTGTTGGTAATGTCCATCAACAGCAGGGAACACAGTTGCCATAAATGGGTGAACGTGGTCCGCACCGATGTTCAGATACCTGACAGCTGTCAGAGATTGTGCTATTGGGATAATGGGGCCTAAAGTGTCCCAAAAAGCATTGCCCACAGCATAACACCGCCGCCGCCGCCAGCCTGTTTCTGCCCAACAGTGCATCCGGGTGCCATAGCCTTTGTTGATAATCGGCGTGTCCGCCCTCGGTCATCTACGTGATACACCAAGAATCTTGATTCGTCAGACCAAGCCACTTTCTTCCAATAACCCACGGTCCAATCTCAATGATCTTGAGCCCATTTCATGGGTTGTTGGCAATGACGTGTAGTGAGTATGGGGACCCTGCTGGGTCTTCGACTATGCAGGCCCATGCGCAGAAAGCTGCGATGAACTGCGTGCTGTGTGACACATTGCGCTGATCACCACTGTTGTGGCTGCGGGTGATTTGTCGCACTGTGCCCTGCGGTCGCTGTGAACAATGCGCTACAGTTTCCTTTCCCCTCTGGCATCAGTGAGATGTGGACGACACACTGCTGGACGACGGATTGTCGTTTGGCCATCTGTGCACCACTTTTGATACGTACTCACTACAGCGGCACATAGACAACCCACAAGCCGCGCCATTTCTGAGATCGTAGTTCTGAGGCGCCGTGTCATCACAATTTGTCCTTTTATCAAACTCCGATAAATTGACAGCTTTTCCCATTCTGACTCCGAACGCTTTACTAACCGAAAGCTGGTCCTCGAGTTGTATATATACTGCTGTGTGAACTTCACCTGTGCCACCGTTCGGTCCCCAGGCGCGCTCTTTTCTCTAGGCTGTGGGTGGTCATAATGGGCTGGCTCATTGGTGTATGATGCGTAATTTAGAATGGTCCAATAAAGGAGTCAATATTAATGGAGTTAAATTGAATAAGCTACGATTTGCTGATGACATTCTTATTATTGCAAACAATATGGAAGGTTTAAAAGAAATGACAGAAGATTTAATAACTGAATCAACAGAAACTAGATTAAAGATTAACTCTGAGAAAACCAAAATAATGACAAACCGAAAAGGATACGAGGAAAGAGACAATATTATTAAGGTAAACAATAAAGAAATTGAAACAGATGAGTATTTATACTTAGGAAAATTGATAACAATGAAGAAACAGGGAGTCAGGAAAGAAGTGAAAAGAATAGGAGTGAGATGGTCAGCTTTTGGAAAGTTAAGGAGATTTTTAAACAGTAAAATAAGGCCTGAGAATAGAGCAAGACTCTCCAATCAATGTGCATTGCC
This sequence comes from Macrothele yani, assembly GCA_039090855.1. NCBI lineage: Eukaryota > Metazoa > Arthropoda > Arachnida > Araneae > Macrothelidae > Macrothele > Macrothele yani. The sequence goes on from CM076996.1 coordinate 13,622,416, forward strand.
TGCTACGATATATGGAGCAGTCAAAAAAGAAATAGATAAAATGCAAAAAGCAGAAAGAAGAATGGAAAAATGTCTGCTAAACATAAGACTCAAAGTTAAAATCAAAAATGAGGAAATAAAAGCTAAAACAAAATTTTTAGATATTGGAGAAAACATACTGCGAAAGAAAGCGAAATGGGTTGGACACATTGCAAAGCTGAGAGACAATAGATGGACAAAAGTTACACTGGAGTGGCGGCAATATGAATGTAAAAGATCAGCTGGAAGACCTGAAAGAAGATGGTCAGATAATATACGGAAAACAATTGGAATTCTTTGGCAGAAACAAGCTCAGGATAGAAATAGGTGGAAAGAATTGGAAGATACCTGTAGCCAGAAGTGGCTGTAAAAAGAGTTAAAAGAAAGAAAAGAGACCAAAATACGAGTATCTTTGATAAAGAGGATACGCATTTCATTTTAGCGGTACAGCAAGATAGCTCATATAAATAATTTTATTGATACACACAGCCATAAATACACTAACGGAAAAAAAAATCCCAACACCACGAAAAAATAGTTGTAGAGGAATGAAATGGCGGCAATACATTTGTATAGGTAACATATTTAATCGATTAAGGTTTCAAGATCACAGCTTATTGTAAGCGCGAGAAGAGCCATTTTAAATGTGAAATGCTGGTACATTAATAACCGGTGTAACCGCCAGAATGTTGAATGCAAGCACGCAAACGTTCATGCATTGTGTCGTACAGGTGCTGGATGTCAGTTTGTGGGATGGAGTTCCACGTCTGTTGCACTTGGTCGGTCAATACAGGGACGGTTAATGCTGGTTGGGGGTGACGCTGGAGTTGTCGTCCAATGATGTCCCATACGTGCTCGATTGGTGAAAGATCTGGTGATCTAGCAGGCCACGGCAACATGTCGACACTCTGTAGACTATGTTGAGTTACAACAGCGGTATGCGGGCGAGCGTTATCCTGTTGGAAAACACCCCTGGAATGCTGTTCATGAATGGCAGTACAACAGGTTGAATCACCAGACCGACGTACAGCTGTGCCGTCAGGGTGCGTGGGATAACCACGAGAGTGCTCCTGCGGTCATAGGAAATTGCTCCCCAGACCATAACTCCAGGTGTAGGTCCAGTGTGTCTCGGCCACAGACAGGTTGGTTGTAGGCGCTCACCTGGCCTCCTTCTAACCAACACACGGCCATCACTGGCACCCAGGCAGAACCGGCTTTCCTCAGAAAACACAACAGATCTCCACTCCGTCCTCCAATGAGCTCTAGCTTGACACCACTGATGTCGCAAACGGCAGTGGTTTGGAGTAAGTGGAATGCACGCTACAGGGCGTCTGGCTCGGAGCTGTCCTTCAAGTAACCGATTTGTAACAGCTCGTTGTGTCACTGTGGTGGCAACTGCAGCACGAATTGCTGCCGCAGACGCGGTACGATGCGCCACGGCCATACGCCGTACACGGCGGTCTTCCCTCTCAGTAGTGCCGCGTGGCCGGCCGGAACCCGGTCTTCTTGAGGCAGAACCTTCCCTTGACCACCGCTGCCAACAATCATGCACAGTGGCTACATTCCTGCCAAGTCGTTCTGCAATATTGCGGAACGAAAATCCACCTTCTCGTAGCCCTATTACACGACCTCATTCAAACTCCGTGAGCTGTTGATAATGGCTTCTTCGTCTTCTTAAAGGCATTCTTGACTAACATCAACACACTACGTCGAATCTCAACGATAACTAACGCGCCGCCCCGGTGGCGCAGTGGTCTAAGCGATGGCCTCTGATCATTCGTCCGTAAGGGGTCCGGATTCAAATCCCGGTGAGGCATGGATGTTGTGTTTGTCTTACGGCACTGGCTCTTTCCCTTCCCTGGAACCAGTGACCTTTAAATTAGGGACGGACGACTGCTTATAGCCCATTGAGTTGCTCACGGTGGTCGTTAAACCTCCAACCAAAAAAAAAAAAAAAAATAACTAACGCTCACGAACGTTACAGCGCGTATTTACAGCAAACCTGCTTTGCATGTTCCGAGGGGCGCTACTAGCGCCACACGTATGCGCCGAGCGCGAAATTTGCATAGACGTCATCTTACAGATGTACTCTCACCGCCTACCAACTGTCGTTTATCTAACACAACCCCTTCTTGGTGTTGCGATTTTTCTTCCGTCAGTGTATTTTCAACAGTGTCACGAAACGTTTCAAAATGTCGGATATGTGCCGCTATTTATGACAATTTTCTAGCCTTCCATCCACATTTTTTGTATTTCCTCGACGAGGAACAACAAATGTACCACTGAAATCTCCGGCGTAATAAGTACGTTCTTCGATTGAAGAGATATAAATTTTGGATGTTAAAGTTTTTGCATTTAACGTTTCCCGTCATTGCACGAAGTTCGCCTTAAGGCTGAATTTTGGAATGATACTACCGTTCCCAATCCTACTTTCCTCCCAGGGAGCAGAAACAGCGCGACGCCTGTCGCAGATTCTATGAAAGGTGTGCAAACTGTTTTCCTATTTTCTTAAAATTAAGTGTTTTTAACATTTCTATAAATTTTAAAAACAAAGGAAGATAATTTTCACGCGTTTATAACGTTGGCTTCCGTTCCAAACGTAAAGCTGTAATCGGTGGATCACGCAGACAATATCCCCCCCCCATTTTATTTTAGCTTTCATTCTTCTATATTTTCCAAACAGATAACTTCAACTTGAGATATGATTGCTTTTTATTTTAGCTTTTAATCTAGGAAGCGATATTTTTTGTGCCCTTTTAACGTACCATACACGCACGTTTGGAGTGGCATGTTGAAAGCTAATGGTAGCATTTTTTTTTTTTTACGAGAGCCATTTGAAGCGTTTTCTCCGTTTTCGTGGCCGTAGGCATTCCGTAAGTTGACGTCGCAACTCTTTTTTTCTTCCAGATAGCTTTACTTCAGTTAAATTGATAAGGTTTTCTCCCCCCCCCCCTTTTCTTTAAAAATCATGTTTTCACATATTATTATCGTCTGTCTTCAGTTGTCCACGGCCGCATTATGAGGCATTCCGGAAGCTAATGTTCGCAATTTTGCCTTTTTTTTTTTTGGCTTCCAGATAGCCTCGTTTCAGTTAGATTAATGCCGATTTTTTTTAACCCTTTGACCGTTGAATTTGAAACTAGGTGAATGTACACCCAGCTTTGAATATGTTAGAAACACGTTTACCCCGCAGTGCATACAAATATACAGTGTAACGGCAACAAACGGAGGAACAAAAGCGGAATAGATACAACCTATTACAGACCTTTCCATGAGGACGGATACAATTAGAAGTGTCGCATAGTTTGATAAATCCTAAAACAAGGATCCACGTAGAGTCCAACTTGGCAGTTTTTACACCATAAACAAGTTTCCTTCCTAACCTTTAATCCACCAACGACTTTTGAGCAGCATACAGCACATTTTCGCCTTGGTGCTGGCGGCTTTTGTGTGAGTGGAATGTATTCAGGAAAATGCCGTTCGATCAGTCTTAATGGATTTCTGTCACTTGACGGTCCGCCTGGTTTCGTGGAAAATATATCATGTGATTTGTTTCTACTATCCTGTCAATAAGACCCACTCGAAACGCCAGATGATCCATTGTACCACTTTGCTGCCGATACAGAATGAAGGCGTTGAAGACCGATATATGAAGAAGGTGACGAAAAATTTTCACGTAATGTCTCTGCTGATGTCGGACTCCAGGGTAGTATGACAGCATATCGTCTATTCGGTCGTCTCCTCCCATTGTGCTATTATAATCCAGAATTGCTACAGGTTTAGTAGCAGTAACTGCGTTGTTTGTACTTCTGTAATCTCATTGTCATGTAGGCTACTGAGAAGAGACAGTTTTTTTGTCCTTCCACGCGAGAGCCACAATTTTTCGTCTCTGATAAGCTATGACGTCCCCATTCTTTAGGTTTGCTGACTTCATGTCCTTTGGCATATCTTTTTGTGTCAACTTTATTGTCCCATAAACATCAGTCTGCCGTTGAACAAGAATGTCAGCAAGCTCAGGACTAGTGTAAAAATTGTCTATGGTAAGACAATAATCCTTGTCGAGAAGAGGTGCAACTAAACTCAGCACAACCTTTGTTCCTAAAGCCACGTCTGGTGGACAATTGGATAGTTTCATGCATTTTCCAGTGTAAATGATCATATCCCACACATATCCTGTGGAATTTTCGCATAGTTCAAAACATTTGATTCCAAACAGAGATCTTTTCATTTGCAAATACTATTTCCAGCTGAGACGTCCTTTGAAGAGAAGGCTTTCATCAACGCAGATATCTCTGGAAGAAATATATGCTTGAGAAAACCTCTGTCTAATGTAATCGAATACAGCACCAATCTTTTTTAGCTTTGGGTTTGGATGCACGCAGGGCCATTCATTATCACTAAAATGCAGAAATCTCACTAGCAGTGAAAACCTGCATTCAGAGATGATTTGTGAGAAGAATGGTGCTTCAATAATTTTTTGTCTGGACCAGTAAGTTTTTACATCTGGCTTCTGAACAATTTCTTGCAAAATTAACACGGCAAAGAAAGTTCTTAGCTCTGAAATATTTGTCTCTTCCCACTTTGTAACTCTTGAATGTGGTTTCAGCTGGCCAGTTCTCCTAATTTATTCTGCCCTTTCGTTGGTTTCATCAACAATGAGTTGTAACAATTCGTCGTCAAAAAATACTTCAAAGTAGTTTACGGACGTTGCATTCGCAGGCAAAACACCTGCAGTAATTCCAGAGGTGTCACTAAAAGCTAACCGAGATCGGCCGTGGCAAACTTTCCCTGTCGGAACTCTGTACCACTGACGGGCATCGGGAACACATGTATCAACTTCATTCTCAGACGAACTACACACAGTAAATCGATTTCGCTCTCACCTGTGCAACTGGCGAACTATTCTTCATAACATTCCTCAGTGACATCACTGTCATCACTGCTATCGTCTTCCACTAAAACACCAGAACTCTTTCTCTTGTGAAGGCTGGACGTCGACGCCATGCTCCACTGATCATGCACACACAAAACCAACACAAACGTTGCTGCTTCTTATTGCTTTTCCACCAAGATAAACTATTGTAATCTATAGAATAACTTTTATCAACTCAGTCCATGTACTCGTATTGGATTACGCTGGTCACAAAAATTTCGGGATAGTGAGGTTTCGAAGTGCAAACGTGGCGTTATGCATATTTAGCGACTACTGGAGCTGGGTTATCAGCGTGGGTAGCAACGTCATACGTAATTTGCATCATTACCACGTAGAAATTTGCTGAATTTATAGCCGTCCATGTAGGATTATTCTGAAATTATGCCTGCACAACGCTTCAACATTGACAACAGCAATAGGATTGTCGAAATGTTAGAGGCAAAGAAACAGGGTTTGAATACATGTCTTCTGTTCAGGGCTATATAATGAAAGACAGGTCATACATACAACGATTGGATGGTCCGAAGATACAATCATTTCTTCCGTATCAGTTTGTGGTATGCCTTTCTGTAATTGTTGTACGTTGTGCAGGTAACAGCTATGTACAGGTATCAACCCCATCACGTAAAGGAAAGCTTTGCGCGCGCTAGACGCGTCGTTAACACTAGGCAAAGGAAATCTTTGCAAGCGCTAGACGCGTCGTTAATGCTCAAAGGGTTAACCAAATCTATATTTGCTAGGCGTTTACATTTCCTTCCGTTTCCGCGGCCATGCGGTATTAGGGAAGTTGACGGTCACAGTTTATTTTATTTATTTTTTACTTCCAGATAGCTTTATCTCAGATTTTCTTTTACTAAACCCATACTTTTACGTATTTTTAATGCCCCCTGCTTCATTTCCAAGGCCGTATTACGCAGTATTCCGGAAGCTGAAGGTCGCATTTTTATAAGTATTACTTTCTTCCATATATCGTCATTTCAGATTGATTAGGTAAAGAGTTTTTGCTTTACAAAAACCATTGCCGTTTTTCTCACTTTAAATTTATGGGGTTTAATTATATCAATGAAAATGTTCCCATAGCATTTTTAAAAATTCACTAAATTTTTCTTAAAACTATGGTTAATTCACAAATTGGGTTTCAAATAAAAATCTTATATGGACCAATGTTTTACAAATCAAGTTAAATGTGGCAAAATTGCTGTATCCAAAGTTGACATGATCCTTGCCTCCCTAACACAGAATCACCAGTTGAGGTCCCTAGTACAGCTTAATTTCTGAAGGAAATAGTAAGAGCAGAATGTCTATCAGGCAAAACATCCTTGAAAGGAGGGAGTTAAGGTTTCACTAAATGCAAAAAAAAAAAAAAAAAAAAAAAAAAAAAATATGGATTTCAAATTATTTTCTATTCCTTGTACACTTTCTGACCATTATTTTTCAAAATCCAAAAGTATTTAAAGAATGATGTTTAAGTTCTGAATGAAATAAAATAGTCTTAGTTTCTTCTGCATTTCTTACCAGGGAAAGCTAGTTTGACTACTATTGCAACTAAATACGTACTAATTTGCACTACTAGCAAAATCTCAAATTGACTCATTTTTTAAAACTTCGCTTTGTCGCAGCGCAGAACAATAAATTTTATGGCAAATTTAACACATCCCTTCACCTTGCAGACAGTTTTTAGGCTTTCCTTTCTACGTTGTAGACTTCTGAAGAAGATTCTGCTCTTGGGCTTTCCGCCCTCACTGTAAAAAAGTAAGTGTGTGAATTCACGAAAAATTTCTGTAAAACAACGTGCAGCAAAGTTGCCGGCAAGTGTCCGTTTTTTAACGAAATTTTCGTTTTTCAAAGTGCCCGTATTCTCTAACTTTCGTATTTGCACAGATTTTCCGTAATCAGAAACTCCGTTTACTTCAGAAAAGTCCGTTTCAAGTTTTTCCGCACTTATACAGAAATTTCGCTTAATCGAAGATGGCGGATTTTTCAGCCTTTTCGACAGAGAATCTTTTTGCGCCCGTAGCGGTGTTCGAACTGAGGCCGTTTGGGTTTGAAACTGCTCGTCTTAACCACTGAGCCAGAATGTCTTGGGAATTGCACTCACGTTCAAAGTAAACCTAATCTCGCGATGATGAATTTCTTTTTCTTTTTTCTTTTTTTTATTCATTAATGCGAGTGATTTAGTCATTTTATTTTCTGTTGGAGCTTATTTTTTGAATACCTTTGTAATAATTTTATATTTTTTGTACGAGGATTTATCACAAATTATTTTTGTTCACCGTGATATTTCGAAGCAACAGAATGCTTTGGAACTTGAGATATCTTTTCTTAACTAATAATAACTTTCAGTTATCTTTAAGAAATGGCGAAATGTTTTGTTTCATAGTATTATTTCATGAAACTTCTGAATATAAAATTTACTCTTCATAGCCATAATAGCTTTTGTCTTAAGCACTCCACAGACTGATACATAGACAACGTAAATTAACATGTATAGTAATTTAAATACCCGTTTTCTTACGGTAACACAATATATATAACAGCTGGTGCACAAAATGAGGAATAGGAGAAGAAATATCCTGCCCTACAAATAACCAAAATTTATGCGATATGCTATCTACAATATCCGATCTCAAAATCAGTTCTTTGACATGCGATTAAAATTTAACAGTTAATCAAACCTCAAGTATTCTCGCCAATCTCTCCTATTACCAGAATGTTTTCGTCATATAGATACGGAAAAGGTGAGAACGGAGTTTCCCCGTTAATATACGAAAGGAACTGCGGAAAGATTGCTGAAATTTCAGAATTTTCCGTTAACACGTCTTAAAAACGGCAATTTACCGTCAATATAAGAAAGAAATTGCGGAAAGGTTTCTGAAAATTCAGAATTTTTCTGTAGTACGAAAAATCCTTGAAATTCAGATTTCTTTCCGTCATTTCACGGAAAAGGCTAGTGAATTTTATAAAAAATTTTACAGTGTTCATTCAACGTTCAAGAAGTTTCCTCATTTGCCGTTCCGAATACTACGTTCAGCTTTTACAAAGAACGCTCTAGACCAGCATTGTTCAACCGGCGGTACGTAAGATGTCGTCTAGCGGTACCCTTGGGCTCGAGGAGAGGAGGGTGAGTACGATCTCAAAACATGAATGGAGTTTAAAAATGATTTCCCCCTGATAGCCTTGAAAAGTGGATACATCAAGAGAAAAACGTTGAAAAACGCTGCTCTGGACGTCAGACTACCCATATTTAACTTTGGTTTTTACTTAAAAGTTTAGCTTATACCTTTGTGAAGCACGGGCACTATGTCTTCTTCTTGGTTACTCAGTCCAAGGACTGGTTGTTCAGTAGAAGTACTGTCTCTCCATTCCTCTCTGTTTTCCGCCGTTTTCTTCAAGTCATAGTATGTCCTAATATTAGTGTCTTAGAGTAGCTGTGCCACAAAACTATTCCTTGGCCGTCCTCTTCCTTCCCTTGCCATGAATTTTCCCTTCCAAAACTTTCAGAATTGGGCCTCCATGGAACAATGTGTGTCCTATCCATAACATTCTTCTTCTATTTAACATGCTGATCATATTCCTGGGTTCTCCTATTTCCTCCAGGACCTCCTCATTAGTCTTCCTATCGAGCCAACTTATTCTCTCCATTCTTCTACAGCTGCACATCTCAAATGCCCTTCGCCTTTTCACTTCCCTCTTGGTCAATGCCCATGTCTCAGAACCGTAGAGAGCTACTGGCCAAACATAAGCCTTTAAAATTATTTTCCTCAGTTTTAGATCTATATTTTTGGCTGTCAGTACTCTTTGATTCTCTCTAAAAGCCGTTTTTGCCATCCCCAGTCTCATTCTAATTTCCGTTTCACATCTCGCATCTTCAGTAATAATTTGACCCAAATAGCGAAGTGATTTAACTTGTTCGATGTTTTGTCCTTCAATTTTAAGGAAAGCATGTTTTGGAACCTTCCCTGTTACCATTAGTTTTGTCTTATTTTTATTTATCTTCATTCCATAGATATCTGTATTTTTGACATCACTATGTAAACGAACGTTAACAATTACTTTAATACATCTCTGGTAAAACAGAACATGAAAACGTACTACAGCAGTGGAAACTAAACGAAACATATTACATTACACAGGGTAAAATCTTATGAATTCTATGGGAATAAATAATCTATCCTCCACACGGGAGGTCAGGCGTTCGACCAGTGTTTATAGAGAACCTGCAGGACATTTCCAGACGTGAGCTTAGTAGCTCAGTCTTGTCTGAACCATTGGAAATCCATATGTTTGTTATTCGGATTTACTGTTCCAGTCTTTCGGAATGTCTTCACCAGTAATAATATCCTTGGCTTACTTTTTGGGTGGCGTTTAAAACTTTTTCTCAAAACGCGCACCCGTCATTTTTACATTTAGTCCTCTGAGACCTTGCCTGTATAAATGAAAATAATTCAGCACAGCAAAAGCGATTTATCATAATATTGAGCGCCATCACCACGCAGCATTTAGCTTTCTGTTCGGAGTTTAAGGACAAACTACTTCACCAGCAGGACGTGTTCCTGCTTGCCGAATTTTGATCGACTGTATTCTTCCCCATGCTGTATATTATATTTTATTAAAATCTTTTAACGTCTGGAATAATTTCGGTTGCTTATGTCAACTAAATTTTAGACTCAATGAATACAACAGTAGAGATACCTACCTCATAGCGTGTTGGTCCTCCTGTAGCGCGAATAACAGCCTGTACACGTTGAGGCATCGACTCCACCACATGCCGAAGGGTTTCCGGAGGTAATTCCAGCCATGCCTCTTGCAACATTGTCCACAACTCCACCCGAGACGTTGGTCCAGGATCCATGGATGCGATGTTCCGCTCCCCGGAATCCCAGATAGCTTCTACAGGGTTTAAATCCGGAGAACTATGGCCACCGGATGGTTCCAAACTCAGAAGAGTGTTCCACGAGCCATGCTTAGATGGTTACGGCTCGGTAGGGCGGCGCATTGTTCTGTTAAAGTGGATCATCGGCCGCAGGATGCACGAAGTCCACGAAAGCGTGTAGTTGATGTCAACAGTCGTACACGAGTAGGGCGTCGGCTCCCGCAGGCCAGGGTATGCAGCATACGCCGTACCGTTCGCTAAATGACGCTGTTGGGGCCTCCGACATTTAACCTGGATGCGATTTGCGCCGCCGTTGCCAAGCGGTTGGTCTGTACGAGCCTGGATAGTCTGCGTCAATCCCGGTCATCAATGGCGTGTGGTCAACCACCGCTTGATCTCTGGGCGCTGGTACGTCCGTCGATGGTCTACTCCCAATACACCATTGATACTATTGCCTTCGGGAACCCTAGGATTCTTACCACTGCTAATTTTTCTGTATTTAAAATGAATTATCGTTTTCCTCCACCGAAAAAAAGCATAATCAGTGTAATTATTTTTATGAATAATTGTGTCGTGGGATCATAAGTGTCAGCATTTTTAAAAAGAAGTGCACTCAATGGACAAAACATTAGAGATACCTACCTAATGGCGTCATGGTCCTCCTCTAGCAAGAATAACAGCCTGTACACGCCGAGGCATTGACACCACTTAGTACCGGAGGGTTCACGGAGGTAATGCCAGCCATGCCTGTTGCAGCATTGTCCACAACTCCGCCCGAGTCGTCGATCCATGGATCGATGTTCCACTCAACGGCATTCCAGAAAGCTTCTAAAAAGTTTAAATCCGGGGATATTGGGGGTCACTGGATGGTTCCAAACTCGGATGAGTGTTCCTCCCACAGTGCCTGGGTTGTTGCGGCTCGGTGTGATGGCGCACTGCTCTTCTGAAGCAGACCATAGGCCGCAGGATGCGTGAAGCACATGAAAGCATGTAGGTGGTCAGCCAGCACGTGCTGGTAGAGGTTAAGTACATCTCCGGACACACTAAGGGACCTAATGTGCCCCATGAGAAGGCTACCCAAATTATCACAGAGCCAGCACCGCCTTCAACAGAGCCAGCACCGCCTTCAACAGAGCCAGCACCACCTTCAACAGAGCCAGCACTGCCTTGAACAGAGCCAGCACCGTCTTGAACAAAGCCAGCACCACCTTGAAAAGAGCCGACCTGGCACGAGAGGGCCGTTGTCTCATGCTATCGACGCCACACCCGCACCCTCCCATCAGTTCGATACAGCTGAAAATTGGATTCATTCGACCACACGACGCGGCGTCGCTCTGCAGAGGTCTAGTTTTGATGTTCCTGGCACCATGCGAGGCGTAATTGTACCGTGAGCACACGAGTAGGACGTTAGCTCCGGATCCAGGGTACGCAGCGTGCACCATATCGTTCGCTCGCTGACGGTGCTTGGGCCTCCGACATTTAACCTGGATGTGATTTCGGTACAATGTCCGATGACGAGCAGTCAACAGTTGCACATGAGTAGGGCGTCGGCTTTCGTAGCCATGGTATGCATTGTGCGCCATACCGTTCACTTCATGACACTGCTTGGGCCTCCGACATTTAACCTGGATGTGATTTGCGCCGCCGTTGCCAAGTGGTCGGGGTCTACGAGCCTGGATATTTCACGTTAATCCCGGTCATCAGTGGCTTGTGGTCGGCCACCGCTTGCTGTCTGTACGTCCGTCGATGGTATACCCGCGGTACGCTCTTGATACGGTTGCCCTCGCAAACCCTATGGTTCTTGCCACTTGGGCTATAGAATGACCCATCTGTCTTGCGCCGACAAGCGACCACGAACGAAGTGGCTCAGATCACCACGTTTACTTATGTTCGTCGATTGCTGCACACTGTTGAGAAGCCCTGCTATCAGCTTATTTATTGCCTGCGTTTGGTTTGGGTCTGTTCCACTCTGCGTGGGGGATACCCATGTCAACTGCCCATTACCTATCTTTAATGTTTTGTCTAATTAGTGTGTATGTTAATGTGGAAGGCGAACTTGAAACGAGTAGAAAATGCTGGGACTGCTTCAGTCGCAACTGCACCATTTCAAAAATCTGATTCTACTTCTAGGCTGCAGATGCCGAAAATGATGGAATATCACAATTATTTGCGATCGGAAGAAAGCGAATATTACGGAGATTTATGTGATGTGGCAAAAATTTAGAGTTCCTTTCAGTCAGCAGGCATTCACACGAAATTACGAAAAACTATAAATTGAAATCTGACACCAATCTTCGACGAAGGATGCGAGTACTGAGAAACGGTACGCGCAGCTGAGGTTCCCAGGTTTCATGGCACAATGAAAATTTTGTGGCCCGAATAAACTGGAATCTTTATCACAGTAATCAGTAAGATATTAGAAGTATCATTCCAATTCATCTTTTACATATAGGTATGCTGACAAATGCGAAGGAAACTTCACACCAACTATTAGGGGTATGCAAAAGTTTCCGCCGTCCCCTGTAGGGGTCTAACTGGCCGGCGACCGGGCTGTCAGTTCGTACATGAAACCAAGCATGGCCTCCGATAAAGTTAATTTGTGGCACTGTTTGTTATTCATGTTTAATTTAGGGAAAAGTGCGAGGGAAGAATACGGTTCAATATGTCAAGCATATGGAGAAACGGTTATGGGTGAGCGGACGTGTCGAGAATGGCTTGCCAGGTTTAAGGAAAGTGATCTAATCTTGGAAGACAAGCCACGTGCAGGTAGACCGCAGGAACTCGCAGACGAGGAACTGGAATCACTATTGCAAGAGGATGCCACATAATAGACCGCGCAACTGGCGAAACGTTTGAAAGTGACTCAATTGACGGTGGTACGGGGAAGATCCAGACGATTGGTAAGTGGGTTCCGCATACTTTAACGGAGCGTAATATTGGTCAACGATTGGGCATCTGCGTGTCGTTGCTGAAGAGGTTTCAAGGGAAGACTTTCTTGACGAAGGTTGTCACCGGGGATGAAAAATGGGTCTATTGCGACAACCCCGTAAGCAAGCAATCCTGGGTGGACCTAGGCCAGCCGTCAACATCCACTGCAAAACAGGATATCCACGGGGAAAAGGCGCTGTTGTTTATGTGTGGTGGGATACGCATGGAGTGCTGTATTTCGAACTGTTGAAACCGGGCGAAACAATCGTTAAACAACGATATAGCGATCAGTTGGTGAAACTGAAAGCCGTAATCGAGCAAAAACGCTCATGGACAGGTAAAGGACGCCGCCCAGTCATCCTGTTACGACGATAATGCCAGACCACATGTCGGTGCCACCACGTAATCAAGCCTTGAACAGTTACACCAGGAGATTTTAGCTAACCCGGCTTACTGCCCGGACATTGCATCATCAGACGTTCATCTGTTTCGCTCTATGCGACATGCCCTAGTCCAACAGCGGTTCACCACAGTTCCAGAGGTGGAAAATTTCGTCACTGCGTTCTTCAGCTCAAAACCCGAGTCCTATCACAGGGGCATTCATTTGTAGCCTACAAAATGGCAAAAGGCAATTGATGCTAACAACCAATATTTCGTTGAATAGATGTGTACTGGCTTCCTGATCGTTCCTGTCTCCTTTCTCCTTAAAACGGCGGAAACTTTTGCATACCTTTAATACATTGGAAACTCATCGCTCAGAAAGCAGAAAATTTAGGGCATTTTTATTTCACACAGTATGATTTTTGTAATCGGTTTTTAAGATCCGAGGTATCAATATCAACAGTTATCATTCCACTGCTGGATGAAAGTCTTTCCAGGTTTCTTCCACAACTGTCCGTTTTGAGCTAGTCTCCTCCATGTTACTCCGCCATGCTTTCAAAGTTTCATCCACCCGTCTCCCACGTGGTCTTCTGGGTCTTTAATTTGTCTCTTGGTACTCAGTCTAGTATTTCAGTTGTCCATCGGTGGTCAGTTCTTCTACCAATATGTCCAGCCCATTGCCATTTCAGGGATTTTACTTTGATCATGATGATTTCCACGCTTTTCATTTTCCTGACAAACGAGATCATCTTCTTATCTTTACTGGTTACACCGAGAATCAGCCTCTTCATGCCCCTGTCAGTTATCTGCAGTCTTTCATGCCTTTTTCAATTAAGCTCCATTTCTCTAATCCGTTAAGTAAGAACAGGAAGAATGCATTGATCAAACACTTTTCGTTTAAGACATAATGGTAAATTGATCTTGAAACTTGCACTGCTTCTTCCAAATGCTCTCCAACCAAGTTTTATGTGCCGACAAATTTCCTCTATTATAACAAACAGAAATATACATTTAAGCCGCTTAACAAGAAAATCTGGTTCCTGGAAAAGTGGAAAATATACAGAACCTAAAAGCTGAGATATCGTGACATGCAGGCACACATGCAAGCGTTCACGTACATACACTCTCACGCGCACGCACGCGCCTCATCTAGAGAGAAATTTATGGATCAAGAAGATCGTATAACTCGTAGACCATGATGAAACTAATGTTATTAGATCCAAAACGAATTTGACCAATTAATCTTTTCAACAAGACTTGTTCGTTTTTATGTTTAACTCATCCAAAAACAATTTTCCATTTCGTCTACTAGAAAAGTTTTGTCAGGGATGCTTATTAAGTACTAAAAGAATTTCTTCAACTCTTTTTATAGAAATGTCTTCTCAGAACTGTGTTTGTTATATCGAGAAAAAAATTCCAATTCGTCTTCTAAGAATGACTTGTCGGACATTTTTATTACATCCAAAAGGAATTTTTCCACAATTTTTCTAGAAAAGTTTCTTTACTTCTGTGTATTTTCCAGTTCACCTTCTAGAAAGGTCATGTCGGACTAGTTCATTACAAAAAATATATATTTTCCAAGTCGTCTTCAGAAAAGTATCAATATAATTATGTCTATTAAATTAGAAAATTTATTTTCCATTTGGTCTCAAAGAAAAGTCTTGTCGGACTTTTTTATTACATCCAAAAGAGAATGTTTTCTGTATCTCTTCTACAAAAGTGTTTAACTTCTGTGGATTTGAGCTAAAAAAGATTTTCCCTGATATAGAAAGGTCTAGGAAGACTAGTATTTATAAGATAAAGAATGGCACATTTCCCAAGCATCTTAGGAAAAGTATTGTTAAACTTATATTATATATCATCATTACTGTCAGCCATTATCATTCCACTCCTGAATGAAGGTCTCCCCAAGTTTCCCAGAACTGTCTGTCTTGAGCCTGTCTCCTCCATATTACTCCGGCATGGTTTCGAATTTCATCCATCCATCTCCCATGTGGTCATCTGGGTCTTTTTCTGTTCCTTGGAATCCAGTCTAAAATCTCATTTGTCCATCTGTGGTCCGTTCTTTAGGCAACGTCTCCAGCAAATTGGCATTTCAGGGATTTTACTCTGATCATGATGTCTACCACTCTTTTCAAATGTCTTTCACTATTTCAAAGCCATTTTCATATACAGTATGGCACAGAAGTCCCAAAAAACTCCATTTAAATTTTTATTGGTTGCTTTTCCTCAGAAACCAAGATAGCCATTTCTCTTTATGGCAAGGGGGACTCTTTTAGGGCACAGAACCGGAGGGGAGGGGGTCTGTTGACCACGTAGGGGGCGGGGCTGGGGGTTACTGGAAATTTTCAGTCGGAAAGAGGGGTTGGGTGATATATCGATGGAAAGATCTCCGAAAATGTAGTAAGTTTGTTTTTAAATTTTAGCCCACAATAGCGACACTAAAGTGCACTATGAGTGATAGCAAAAATTGCATTACTTCCGACACATCTGTGTTCATTCTTTATTTTGTATGAATGTACCGTAGTTATTGTGTTTTACGGCAAGAATCAAGAGGTCCTGTGACCCTGTTGGGGGCGAGAAACAGGGTCATTCAATAATTGCAGATCTAAAGAGGGGGGGGAGTGTAGTACATCACTAAAAACATCTTTGAATTTGACGTAACATGGTTATTACGTTTTTCCATATCTTTATTAGGTGAACTGTTGTAAACCAAGGCCGTGATATTATTTTACTAAGAAATACACTATCTATCAACAAGTAATTGGACACCCCTGCAATCGACGATATCTGCGGTCCTGATACACGTCACGGCCACCGCCGTTAAATATCGTGTGGGAAACAACAACGCAACCAGTCGCATGCAAGATGCCACGCAGTTCGGAGCTCTCTGATTTCGAGAAAGGTGTAATCGTCGGGGATCACAGAAATGGCCGATCCATACGTGACATATCCAGAGAGTTCAAGTACCCAAAATCGGCAGTGGCCTACGTGATTGGCAAGTGGAAGATGAGAGGTGACTGTCGGAATGAGCCCCGACCCGGCAGAGCCACAAAACTGGGAGTTAGAGACCGACGGGTGCTGGCCAGAGAAATTCGGAAGAACCACACCAAATCCATGGGCCACATCCGCGAGGAATTTCAACAGGCATCCGGGAGTGTTCTTTCGATGAATACCATCCGTAAGGAAGCCCATAGCGCTGCTCGGCTAACGTGGTGCAAAGAAAGTCGACAGTGGACCGTTGAACAGTGGAAACAGGTTCTCTGGAGCGACGAATCAAGGTTCACCCTCTACCGTTAGGATGGCAGGGTCTGGGTTTGGCGTCTGCCTGGAGAACGCCTCCAGCCGGAATGTATTGTGCCAACTGTGAAGTTCGGTGGCGGTGGAATTATGCTATAAGGGTGTTTCTCCTGGTATGGCACGGGACCCTTGGTCGCAATTCCTGGTAGACTCAACGCCGAAACCTACTGCACCATTTTGGATGACCATGCACTTCCTACGTTGTGGCAGTTTTACGAGGTGGACCCATGTTACTTTCAGGATGAAAATGCCACCTGTCATGTTGCGAGGTCCACCATGGCTTGGTATGGTGACAATGGGGTTAATCGAATGAACTGGCCTGCGCAGAGCCCGGACCTTAACCCTATCGAGCACCTCTGGGACGAGTTGGCGCGTCGACTTAAGGGGTGCCCCCACCGTTCGAAATCGGTGAAGGAACTGACCTGTCTTCTCCAAGCCGAGTGGAAGAAAATACCGCTAGCCATCGTACAACGTCTGGTTGAGAGTATGCCCCGGAGGGTCGCAGCTGTAATCGCCGCTTGTGGAGGCTCCACCAACTATTGAAGGTGAATAAACTTCGTTTTCCTTTGCTATCACAGTTGTCCAATTACTTGTTGGTAGATAGTGTATATCGCAAATTTATTTTCTTGCACCTTTTAGTTCTGAAAAATTACCATAGTCGTTTTATGGCCAAGGTGACACTCTGTGGGAATAAAACCAAATTTGCATGTGCTTAAAAAACGTGATGTTACCTTGATAGTCTGTAATGAAGTCTGCAATCGTCTTTGCAGGCCATCAGCCAACATCGCGTTGTGACATTATGCAAATAGCGGGATGTGTCAATTATGCAGATTTCTGCGTGCTGTGTTTTTGTCTTCGGACAGTAGCGAAATGTTAGTGGCATTTAAAGTTTTCTCTGGCATTCAAAGGTCCGTAAAACTTATGTTCTATGTTAGTTTGAGAAGATGACCCACATATATTCCTCTTAGGATTATGTTCAGCTATTGGTTTTGTACTTTAAGAATGGTGAAAATGCTTCTCAAGCAGCTCGACAATTTCACCAGCAAAATGTTGATAGGCCACAACCTTCTGTGAAAGAAGTCTGTAATTTTATACACCGTTTCATGAAAACTAGAAACGTCGTAGAGCGAAACAGAACGGGAAGATTAAAATCAGTTACCAATGCGGACAAGGAAATCGACGTTTTTAGCTAGTGTCGAAACAAATCCGACGTTATTACTATGGCATCGTGCCCAAGAGGCCGGTATGTCTCATACTTCCGCTCACAGAATACTGAAGACAAACACATGTCGTCCTTATAAGACAAAATTCGTACGGCAGTTGCTAGCAACCGACTATAATAGGCGACTACAGTTTTGTCTATGGACACTGTAACAAATGCAAAGCAATGAAATTTTTAAGCGAAACCTCATCTTCATGGATGAAGCAACGTTCATCAGCATGGGCAAGTCAGTCGAAATTGGACTTACCACTGGTCATCTACTAATCCGCACGTTCTTTCTGAGAGGTATTAACAGTACAGAGAAAAACTTAACGTATGGTGTGGTATCTGGGAGGATGTAATTATAGGTCCATTTTTTATTGAAGGAAATTTTAATGGCATCCTATCGAAATTTGTTGGAAAATGAAATATGGGCCCCTCCTGGAGCCATTTGTGGAGGCGAATGTAGACTTACAGCCGTACTTCAAGCAAGATGGAGCACCGGCTCATCATTTCCATCTAACAAAAGAATGACTGAATGAGTAGTTTCCAAATAGATGAATTGGAAATAACGGACCTGTCCGATGGCCTGCTGCTCGATCTCCAGATCTCACACCGTGTGACTTTGGGGGGGGGATATCTCAAAAACTGCGTTTATCCTGCGAATCCCATTGCAAAACTCCGAGAGGAAATACACCGGAATGTCAATGAAACATCCCGGGATGCACTTCGTGCTTTACAAGGTGTATGGTGTGACAAGATTGAGCTGTGCATTGCTGCCAATGGTGGTCACTTCGAACGCATGTAATCGGTAGGTATCGTGTTACAATATCTAATATTGTGATACTTGACCAATTTGTACTGTTAGTCGCTTCAGATGTAGGAATGTCTACAGGTATTGATTTGACTTGGAAAACGTGCTATTTTACGGTAATCTCCAAAAATGTAAAACCGGATGTATCTTTTGCAGTATTTTATATCCCCCGATTACACGTTAACCTCAACAGTTTGGCATAACACATTTGATAAAATAAAAATATGACAAATGTCAAAAGCAGGTATTCCCATTTCTGACATCTTTACGGTGATATGGCGTGACCCGACTTTACCATGCAATATTTCGTGAAACTCCCAGCCCGGATCCTCACAAGGCCGCAAAACCTCTTGGTTCCTATCTTATATGGTATCCCCTTTGCCATAAAACATAACGACTATTGTATGTTTTTTGAACTACAGAGCGCAATAAATTGAATTTGCGAAATATCTTATCGTAACACTGATGTATTACACTACCCTCCACTTCTTTTCCATCTGCAATTATTGAATGGCCCTGTTCCCCGCCCACAATAGGATCACCGGACCCCTCGATTCGTGGCAGAAAACGTGCTTCCTTGCCATAAAGCACAATAAGTACGGTACATCCACACAAACCAAAGAAAGAACACAAATGTGTCAGAACTAACGCAATTTTTCCTATCACTCATAGCGCACTTTAGTGATGCTATTGTGAGCTACCGGGTGCGCCCCGTGGTCAGACTTTGTTAGGCGGGCCGCGGGTGGCCTAGTGGTCAGCATTTGTGACTGCCATGGAGATAACCTCAGGTTCTATCCTGGGCAGGTACGAACTTTCGAACCACTAAATATCCGCCGTGCGTCGGATGGGCACGTTAAGCCGTCAGATCCCGGGTACTGCCCCCCCCCGGTAATAAATAAGGGCGTCTTCCTCCCCTTTTCTACCTCGGTTCCGTGTCACTTTCCAATCGGGCACTCTAGCCCAAATCTCCTAGCTTCCTATTTCTAAGGGTTGTTAAGACCTGCGGTCAGACACTCCCTTCCTATAATCCTTTACATATGATCTGATCTGATGTTGTTAGGCCGATTATAGTTGTTTGGCGGGTTTCCAGTTAAAACCGCTTTGTTCCTCTTCTAACCGGTTTCTGCTTGTACCGCTGCAAAGGAATTCTCCGGAGTGGTTAGTCATAGCCAGAGCAGTGTAGGTACGCGGTCATAAGTGTAAGTGAAGAGAGAACAAAGGCAACGGAAATGGTTTTAAGTACGGAACAGCGGATTTTTATTGTGGAACAATATTTCAGAAATAACTCATACAAGGTTTTAAATGAGTTCTTCACAAAAAAATTCCACATTGCTCAGCACCAACGAAATCAGTGGTGCAGAAGTTAGTGCGGAAATTTCGTGAAACCGGCACGGTGTGCAACAGGAAAAGAAACAAACCCAAGACAATTCGTACTGAAGACAATATCAAGGATGTGCGCCCAATGATGTTACAAAGCCCTCGGAAGTCAATTCGCCGATTATCGTCTGCAACGGGAATATATGCCACGTCATGCCGACGCATACTTAAGGTGAATTTGCATTTTCGGTCGTACAAAGTTAAGGTGCTCCAAGAATTTAAAACTCCTGATTATGCAAAACGGATGCAATATTGTAAGTGGTTTCAGGAGACCATTGTCAGCGGTGAAATGGACCCAACACTTTATTACATGACAGATGAAGCATGGTTTCATCTGTCCGGGTATGTCAATCCGCAAAACAGCAGGATTTGGACCGACACGAATCCCAGACGGACAATGGAGACTCTTCTGTACGACTAAAAGATAAGCGTGTGGTGTGCTGTGTCTGCGAAAAGGATAGTCGGCCCATTCGTTTTCACTGCCACCATCAACTAAGAGCGCTATGTTCAGAACTGTTCAACCCATTTGTTGCCACACTTACAGAAGAAGAGCGAACATATGCTTTCTTTCAGCAGGATGGTGCAACGGCGGATACTGCGCGGAACAGTCTACGTGCTGTGCATGAAGTGTTTGGGGAGGGCAGAACTGTATCGAACGGACTATGGCCACCCAGTTCACCCGATCTCTCCACCTGTGACTTTTATCTGTGGGGAGCATTGAAAGAGGAAGTGTACGCAACTAATCCGCATAGCCTTGATGAATTAAAAGTGAACATTACGGATGCCATAGCCCAGATTACTGCCGATGAGTTGCGGCGCGTTACGAACAACATGTTCCGTCGTGTGCAGCTGTATCTTGATGTCGGACGACAGAACTTTCAGCAATTGTTGTAAACGCAGGTAAATTACTCCTGTTTTCTGTCATTTCAACTATTCTTTACCATGTATAGTAACATTGCCTGACTGTTGTCGTTCATTATACTCGGGCCTTTTTTATATGGCACACCCATATAAAAGAGGCCCGAGTATAATGAACGACAACAGTCAACCAACTTTCATTGGAAAGATCTCCAAAAATGGAAAGTTGTTTTTTAAAAACCAACTTTCCATTTTCGGAGATCTTTCCAATGATATGTCACACGACCTCTCTTTCCATTGGAAAATTTCGAGTAACCCCCAGCCCAGCCCAGCTCCGTCCCCGTAGGTGGAGGGTGCTGGTGGTTACTGGAAATATTCAGAGCTGAAGAGTATGATCCAGTAACTTGCTGATAAGAGTAAAGAAGTGGGATTAAATATGAGTTTTCATAAGACAAAAATGATGTACAATGCATTTACAAGAAATGAAGATTTTGCGATTGATGGGAGAAATGCTCGAGGTAAGCAGTACCTGCATTTACCTTGGACAACAGATATCTAGCAAAGGTCACATGGATGAGGAAATTAATTGGCGTATAAAACTTGGCTGGAGAGCTTTTGGAAGAAACAGCGCAATTTTCAAAAACAATACGCCATTATGTCGTAGAAGTAAAGCGTTTAATCCATGCACATCCTTCCAGTTTTTACATATGGAGCGCAGACATGGACCTTAACCAAAACAATACATACAAAGGCTGCAGACAACTAAAAGAAGCATGGAGAGATGCATGCTTGGTGTAACCAGGGAAGATAAGATGGGGAACTCGTGGATAAGGAAAATGACAAAAGTGAAAGATATCCTGATCAGAGTAAAATCCCTGAAATCGCAATGGGCTGGACATATTGCCAGAAAAACGGACCACCGATGGACAACCGAAAATTTAGACTGGATACCAAGGAACAGAAGAAGACCCAGAAAAGGACCACATGGGAGATGAATGGATGAAATTCGAAAACATTGCTGGAGCAACATGGAGGAGAGTGGCTCAAGACAGACAGTTATGGAGGAAACTTGGGGAGATTTTCATCCAGCAGTGGATTGATGATGGTTGATGATAATGATGATGATGATATATGAAATAATATAATTCATATATGTTAAACCCAAAACTTTTATTCAAATTCTTCTCTTAAAAAGTCTTGTCCAGCCTAGTGCTTATTAGATTCAGAGGGATTTTTTCAAGTCATTCCCCAGCAAACTTTTGTCAGACTTATTTATTGGATCCAAAAGTAATTTTTCCGTTTAATTTTCAGAAAAGTCGCTTTCTACACTCATATGAGCACAATGAGACTTTTCTGATGAGACTTGCATTCATATAAGCCCAATGAGACTTTTCTGAGAATGACATATGAAAATGTGTGATACCGAAAAAATTTTCTATGTCATCCTCAGAAAAGTCTCATTAGGCTTATTCATAGACCGCAAAGCATATATTTTTGGTTCGTTCTCTAGAAGAGTGTTATTCAGAGTTATGCTTATTGGAACCGAAAATAAATTTTCAATTCGCCTTCGGGACAAGTGTAAAGTCTTAATAGATCCAAAAACATTTTTTTTTTATTCGTCTTTGAATAAAAATTTTATTTTGAGTTACACTTATCAGATACAAAAGTATTTTTCCAAATCGTCTTCGAAAAAAGTGTTAACCAGGGGTTATTCTTGTAAGAATCGAAAAAGAATTTTCCTCGTTCGTCTCATAGAAACATAGATATCGCGACAAATAAGCCACATAAGACCACCTAACGGGGAAAACTGTACTTTAGGAAAAACCAAACACACGCACGCACGCACACACACACACACACACAGAAAATCGTAAAAATCTATCTGATGTAAAAATAATATATATATATTCCGATACGAACTTCAAAAAATCGAAGGCACCATACATAGACGGGAGAATAGACAAAACGATAACATAAACACGTCTTTTAATAAGGCACATTTGTATGGCAAATGACATTCTAAGAAGAAACCTAATAGCGTTTTTCTTTGTAAGGATGATAACAAGATAATTGTTTCACTTGTGAAACGGTACTGGGGGCGCATCAGGGATTAAACATCTCAAGCTTGCCGTCCGTAAATATGCAGTTCATTAACCGACATATAAAAGCACGTAAGCAAGAGGCTGTTGCACGAATAATATGTTTATTCCGTCGGGCTGGAAGCAGTTTTTGCCATCCAGTTGGGGCAGCTAGTTGCTCAGATGGCGTCTTTTCCCATGATAGGATGTTGCTGACGCACACCACAAACACCTAAGCCTGTGACAACCATTTTAGAGGTGTGTTTGTAATCTCTGCCCCGCGGAGACGAAAAGGGGGAACGGCTCTGACATAGCTGATACTCTTTAACCAGGGCTGTTTGATAGGCGCTGAATAAAGAAGAGCTTGAAGAACAAAATGATGACAGTGATGACCGAGATAAAGGGCTGAACTCACGTGAATGGAATCATGCACGGACTTTTATGGAAATAAAAGTAAAATGTTGATGACACTTGGAAATGTTGATAGCGGTTTCCGAGAATTTCAGTTAAATATGCTCGGAAAAGGCGGGAATTGTTAGTTGAGTTTGCGTAAACATCAGAGAGCGACACAGATATTAGAATGCGACGCTGCTTTTAGTAGATAACTACAATGGATTAATATTACCAGTGTTTCAGAATTTCTAGTCTTGAGGGACCTTCTGTGAGTAATTCCAAAACAAAGGAGCTATAACGTCAACCATCAAAAACTACTATATCTTTCTAGCACCTAAAGGCACAACTGCAATACGTTTTCTAGAAACCGACCTATCTTACAAAATGAAAATATACCGAGATGGGTTTAACAGTAATGCATGTACGTTAATAAAAATATGCTAATGGCAGCCATAAACCTGGAATTATGAATAAATAAACTATAAACAAGCTGGCACGTATCCAGATTTTCTGTTTTAGTGTGGGTTTCAGAAAAATTTAACATACATGCGAGCGTATGTGTGTGTACTCAGTAGACAAAACATTAGAGACAGGGGTGATAGGAAGTTGCACAAGCATCCCTCGCGTAGAGTGGAACAGATCCAAACCGAACGCAGGCAGTAAATAGGCGGACAGCAGGGCTTCCCAACAGTGTATCGCAATCGAAGAACGTGGGTAAACGTGATGATCTGAACGCCTTTGATCGTGGACACATTGTCGGTGCAAGACAGATTAGTCATTCTATCGCCCAAGTGGTAAGACATCTAGTGTTCCCGAGGGCAACAGTGTCAAGGGTATACCGCGAGTATACCATCAACGGACGTACCAGCGCCCAGAGAGAAAGCGGTGGCCGACCATAAGCCATCGATGACCGGGGTCGACGTAGACTACCCAGGTTTATACAGATTCACCGCTTGGCAGCGGCGGCGCAAACCACATCCAGGTTAAATTGCGGAGGCCCAAGCAGTGTCAGCAGACGAACGGTCCAGTTTTGATGCCGGGAGCATCAAAACTGGACCTCTGCAGGGCGGTGCTGCGTTGTGATGTCAGATGAATCCCGTTTTCATCTGTACCGAGCTGACGGGAGGGTGCGGGTGTGGCGTCGACAGCATCAGGCCATGACCCCGTTGTGCCAGATCGGCAATGTACAAGGCGGTGGTGGCTCTGTGATGGCTTGCGGAGCGCTTTCATGGTACACATTAGGTCCCTTAGTATATCTGGAGAGGTCCTAAACTGCTGCCCGCTACCAGCATGTACTGATTGATCACCTACATGCTTTCATGGCCTTCGCGCATCCTGGGGCCGTTGATCTGTTTCAGCAGGAAAATGCGCCTCCCCATTGGGCTGCAACCACACTGGCATGGCTCGAGGAACACTCATCTCAGTTTGGAACCATCTGGTGGCCCATAAGGTCCCCAGATTTAAACCCTGTGGAAGCTCTATGGGGTGCCGTGGAGAGAAACATCAGATCCATGGATCTTGGACTGACGCCTCAGGCGGAGTTGCGGACAATGCTGCAACAGGTATGGCTGACATTACCTCCAGAAAGCCTCCAGGATCTGGTAGAGTCGAAGACTCGGCATTTTGACACGTTTTAGAACGCTTCATTTTGGAAAAGTGGATTAGTTTGTACCGGAATTTTGTATGAAAACCTTTGAAGATGTCAGGTCCGACATCTTCAAAGGTTTTCATAACGAACTGCAGGATTTTTATACTTTAACCGTAATATCTTAACCGCAAATTTAACCGCAATATCTTTTTTGCGCATTCCACTGTCCATGTTGTTAAACAACTCCATCTTTTCCACAACACTGAGAGATTTTCTTTTTGACATCACGAACACACACCGTCGGTTAGAGAGACTGAAACAAACTGAACCAGTTTTACAGAAGTGGAAGGTTACTTGAGCAGAAGGGTGAATGGAGAGTGGTGACAATATCCCTCCTCCACTAGGGTCCACGGGTCGCCTTCGAGGCGGGGGCTATTGTTTCCACACTCTTGGCGTCGACTGGTCGCTTATTGGGGGGCTTGACAACTCTTTCTTCTTCCTCTCGTGACATCTATTTTTTCACACTTGACTTTTCTTATAACATCGTCATTACGGGATGGAGGAATTACGATTTGTCTTGGGAAAAAATCGGTATATAGAAATTTTTTCGATGTACAGAAACAGTTTTCCTATGTGATGATCAAGGGAATTCACAAAACTTCGATATACACTGCTGGCCACCCAAAATGCAACACCAAGAAGGATGCATCCGATTGGCCTGAAATTCGCAGCATGCGTCGCCTGCGAGAGGACATGCAAACGATTAGCATTGCAGGGCATATGCAAATCATATGCGCGCCCGGCACGTCACCGAGAAGCACTATAAGAAGGGTGCACAGAAGGCGGTGTCTAAGTAGTGGAATTGTGTTGTGCTGCCGGACCTGTGCGTGGGAAGATTCCTGATGCCTCGTCGTAAAATACGGCAGTCATTCCAGCACGCTTCAGAGTTCGACAGAGGGCGAATAGTGGCTTATCGCGACAGCGGTTTATCGTACCGAGACATCGGCGCCCGTGTGCGACGACATCCATCCATGGTGAGGCGAGAATGCATTCGGTGGGTGCAGGAGGGACGGACGGACCGACGTGAGCGTTTGCCGCAGCCGCGGCACACCACTGAACGAGAGGACCGGCATGTTGTGCGGCGGGAATTGACGGCTCGCACTGCCACATCACGAACGTTAGCGCAGGAATTAGGGTGTGTTGCGCAACAACCTGTGTCAGCACGTACCGTTCGACGTCGTCTGCAGGAGCGGGTACTTGTCACACGGCACCCATTACTCCAATCACCATTGACGCTACACCAACGCCGCACCTGAACTACGGAATGGCACGACATTGTCTTCTCCGACGAATCCCGCTTTTGCCTGCAACACTACGATTGTCGGATCCGCGTGTGGCGGCACCACGTCGAGAGACTGTATGACGCCTGCATTATGCATCGCCATACCGGTCCGTCGCCTGGCGTTATGGTTTGATGGCAATTGGATATTACACCCGCACCCCTCTGGTACGCATCGCCGGTACACTGAACAGCCACCGCTGCATCTCCGACGTTTTGGAGCCTGTAATCCTCCATTACCTACAGGCTGTCACCGGCCACGTTTCAACAGGACAATGCGCGCCCGCATGTGGCACGCATCGTGCAACAATTCTTCACGGCCCACGAGGTGTTACTGCTGACGTGGCCCGCCTGTTCTCCCGCTATGTCGCCCATCGAACACTTCTGGTCGCTGATCGGCAACCGAGTGACCCGGCAAGCACCACCCGCGGCTACGCCTGATGAACTGTTGCAACGTGTGGAAGCAGCCTGGTCCGACATACCCCAAGCCCACAACCAAAGCCTCTTTCGTTCGATGCCGCGGCGTGTAGCGGCCGTTATTGCCAGCCATGGGGGCCACACGAACTATTGATGTGTGCGTTTTCCGCAAATCGCACGGGCCTGTAAGCTCAATCGTACCCCAGATCTCTCGAAAACTAGCCGAGGGAGTTCAATTTGATAACAATTTTTCGGTTGCTGTGTGTTAATTAAAGAAAACGTTGAGAGAGCGATGACTTTGTCTATTCACATTGTCTCCACGTATTTGGAAGATTTTCACTATCACTCTCGCCATTTGGATTTATTTGCTATAGTTTAATAGCTTGTGCCGTTGGGCCCCACCAGATGGAGACGTCTCAGTTGTGGAGCCCATCTCTACGGATTTGTAAAGTCAGATGCTGACAGATAAGCACACGTAGCGCCGTGGATTGTTGTTGGCCACCGTAGCGTAAGGCGAACGAACTTAGCTAGTTACCGAGAGATCTGTGGTACGATCCCAGCGGTGTCCGGATAACAATTTTTTGGTTGCTGGGTGTTAATTAAAGAAAACGTGGAAAGAGCGATGACTTTGTCTATATTCTTTCAGCATAATTTCAACCATTATGCTGAAAGAACTTTCAGCCTGAGCACCATGAATGCATTATATTTTAGATAAATGGTATAACTTTGAGAATATGAATGCTTTTGAACATCATGCATCATGAATGGCTTACCATCCTTGTCCAATTTACACCAAAAAACGGATTGCCATCTTCAAAATTTATCATACATCAATTCTTACAAATTTTCCAAATTCGTCACTTTCGGTAAATTTTTCCTCCTTTATCAAACTGAAATGCAAACACTTATAGGGGAGGGGGGATAACGTTTAGCAGGAACATAGAAGAGTGGGAATATCGTGGGGAGAAAAATTACTATTACGAGAGAAATCTTCGCTCCGTCAGACTTCCCTTTACGGAAATTTTCCGCCCATTTACAAGCTGAAATGCAAATTTTTATGAAATAAAGTGATATTTAACAACAATACTGGTCAGAAAACACATCGCGAAGGCAAAAAAATAAACGATTACTAGAGAAATCTTCGCTCCGTCTACCTTCAGTTCTGGAAATTTTTCAAAGATGTAATTCCACCTTCCGACGACCCCCCCCTACACACACACATACACACCGCCACTCCCTCCGAAATACTTTTATGTTCAGTTGTGCATCAGTCACGTAAATTACCCAAATAATAACGGAAAAGGAGGAATTCCTCGGAAGAATTTTATGCCAGAAGATTACAAGGAAAATTTTGCGCCTTTTAACATCCGTTTTCGGAAACTGTTGCCTACACTTTCAAGCTGAAATGGAAACATTTTCTCAAAAAAATGATATTTAACAACAATGCTTGACGCATGCAACACTGCGAGAAAAAATTACGTTTACGGGAAAAATCTTCACTCCGGTTAACTTCCTTTTTCTACGGTTTCGAAAGGGGAAATACTGTCCGCAGACTGGAGTGGAGACCCCACACATATATACACACGCTCTCTAATCTCTCAAAATTAAAAAAAAAACTGTCTTCAGTTTTGCATCGATCTCGAGGATAACCCGAATGATAGCAAAAAAAAAAAAAAAAAAAAAAAAAATAATAATAATAAAGAAAAAAAGAAAAAGACGGAAGAATCTCATGTATGAGAAATACACCACCAGCAGGTAATTTTTACTTTACATATATACTCTACCATTCCTTAACAAGAAAAAAAAAAAAAAAGAAAGAGGGAGAAAAAAAAAAAAAGGTTCAACTCAACCCCAACCTTGAATTTGGCGCCCGGTGCTGCGGTACCGCCCTCACCGCCGTAAACACGGCCCTGTGTCCCCATTCCTTTTATCTAAATCAGAGATATCGTGTTAAATGGAAGTGCGCATTAACTTAGCGATAAAATTTTGCCCAAGAAAAGGCAGTAAGTTCATGGTAAATCTTAATGTGGTTAATGCTTACTTACCTACAAGAAATTTTCACCGTCCCTCTCCTCGGAGCAGAGATGTGACAAATACAAATGTGCATTTGCCCCCAGGCGAAGCTGTTCACCAGGTGTAAAGGGAGGCAAGGGGACCATCTAACTTTTTCTCTCTGTAAAATTTTCAGGTAGCGTATGGTATTTCTATTTGTTACGATATCTTTGTTTCTAGAACAC
The DNA here is from genome assembly GCA_039090855.1 of Macrothele yani. NCBI lineage: Eukaryota > Metazoa > Arthropoda > Arachnida > Araneae > Macrothelidae > Macrothele > Macrothele yani. The sequence goes on from CM076996.1 coordinate 13,651,151, forward strand.
GCACTGGAAAAGAATAGTTTTAGTTCATATGAAAGTAAGGATCCTCAAAATTTTCTTAGATAAGCATCCCAGCTTTTTCTAGCGTACAGTTTTCTTCCCAGGTGGCCTAAATGACGTTCGCGTTTTTCTCCATATCGGTGTCTATAGGAAACAGACAGAATAAAATTGCTTTTTTTTTGAAATGCACGGAATTACACATCAGATTTTTCCAATTTTAGAATTTCTCACCAAGTGGATGCAATGCATAATACAGTTCAAACAAGAATTCATTATTTTCTCTCCGGGGAGACATCTTCGTTAGCCAACGCCCCCTTAATATTTACGGAGTTTCATGGAACATTCTACATTTAAGTGTGTGTGTGTGTGTGAAATTTCATGCTCATTGAAATCCAACAGGGGTTGGACAGAATAATCTGAACACCACGCTCGACTTTTAATACAGCTGTGTACGTCGCAATACGCAAAGGTATCCACCACTTTTTGGTTGTAATGGCTTTGTTTAGAACCTCAAGTTTCTGTTTAAGTGCATTTAAAATGTCTTGTTGCAAAATTTCTTTCATGGTGACGACGAAATGAGCTACCTAACGGACTTCGAAGGAGGGCTAATTGTTAGTGGCCAGCTAGTTGGTGCCTCCGTGACAACCGTCGCCAGGGTAGTGGGTGTATCGAGAACTACTCTCTCTAGCGTCATACCAGCATACCGTATTCGTGGCAAAACCTCGTCTACGAAACACAAGAGCAGCCGGAAAACGGCCCTGGCTGATAGAGATATGACAGCATTAAAGATACTGTTACCCGCAATAAGAAGACCACGGCGCCGAAAATTAGTGCGGAGATCAATCTGCATCCCCAGACCCCAGTATCAATGAAAATAGTGCGCAGGGAACTGCATAAACAAGGTATTCATGACAGAGCTGCTATTGCAAAACCTCTGGTGACCCAGGTGAATGCACAAAGGCGACGCCGTGGTGCCAGAAACATACAACGTGGACTGCCGATGCATGGAAGCGTGTAATGTGGTCGAATGAATCCACATTTACACTATTCCCCACCGCAGGACGTGTTTACGTGTGGAGAACACCGTCAGATGCGTACAACCCAGAATGTCCGCTCCCAACAGTACAGCATGGTGGTGGTTTTGTCATGCTCTGGGCGATCATATCGTGGTTTTAAGAAGGTTCCCTGATCATTTTGAAAGGACGAATGACTGGCAAGGCGTATGAAACCATTTTGGCCGACCAAGTCCATCCAATGGCTCAGGCATTGTTTCCTGCAGGTATTGTTTCCTGCAGGGGATGCCATCCATCAAGATGATAACGTCCGAATTCGCAGAGCTCGGAATGTCCAATCATGGTTTGAGGAACATGAGGACGAATTTCACACCTTCCTTGACCTCCCCAATCACCAGACTTAAACATCATCGAGCCACTGTGGTCTGTGTCGGAAAAGAGAGTAAGATCCCGTTATCCTCCTCCTGCATCTCTCAAGGACCTGGAGTAGTTTCTGCAAGAAGAATGGTGTAACATCCCACTAACCACCATCCAGGATTTGTATGCGTCCATTGCAAGGAAGATTCAGACGGTTTTGAATGCCAAAGGTGGTTCCACACCCTATTAGGTACATAACACCTTCTTTTCCTAGGTGTTCACATTATTCTGTCCAACCCCTGTAGTCTTCAGTGTCGCCACCCTTTTTAGTTTGTAACTAAATTTAATTTTCTCCTAGGTAGTGCATAAAGCCACACTAAATAGGAGTTGCTATGCTTGCGTCGTGACAAGAAACGTATTGTCACGACCAGGACTTTGAATTGGTCGCACTCCTCCGGGTTCTTTTATGGATAGTGCAGCAGGTGAGAGGACTGAATAAACAAGACTTAAGCCAGTCCAAAGAATCCATGGCAGCGTTTAAGAGGCAAGCCCAGACTTTTAATGTAGATGATTATTAACATAAACTAATTGATAGATGGTAATTAACATAATCTATGACACTTTGTGATTGGATAAAAATTTAGGTAAAGTTGGGCTGGATTTTGGCTATTTAACATTCCTAGTCGGACTCATTAGCAATCGTTATATCATGCAAATTAGAGTTCCTGAACTTCAGCTTCTGCTTCCAGAAAGTTCAGGATGACGAAGAGAACTTACTCACTTGGAGTCTTTGATCCACAGTTCTTCTTCGTCATTTAGTTACATCCTTCGATGCCGCTCGCCCAAGTAAAAAACACTATGACACTGTGAACACAACACTGATAACCATCAGTCATAAACAGTTCTTCCGCACGTCGAAATCACTGCGGACACTTCACCGTGACCCAAGTAGGTTAGAATAAGATATCTGGAGATGCCCTAGTTAAAGGAGCAGTACCACTTTGGGTGAAGCCTATAACAGCGAGCGACGGCCGTCAAAGTGTAGGAAAGCTGATTGTTTTCAAGGCTATTGCAGTGCATCTTGTGTTGGCCGAATCGCCTTCGTTCGTCGCAAATTTTTCCAATTTCGCGTCGTAACTTGCTGCCAATGTGTGAGAAAATGTTGAATTTATAAGATTCTTAATTATTTTGAAGCTCCTTTCCATTTTTATTTTAAATTGAAATACAGGAGCGTTAGAGCGAATTCAAAACAAAACATAACGTTGAATTGAAAACTCCACTCGTGTAAGAAGTATAATTCATTCCGGTTTCATATTAATACGATTTCTGCAACCAAAAACCACGCAATTCCAGAATACACACAGTTGAAACTACATTGGTATCATGTAAACAACGTCAAATTCCCACACCTTGCGGCTTTACGGTTAAGAAACTCAGGACATCTCCAGAAGTATTATTCTAACCTCCTTGCCGTGACCAGGTTTCTCACTCTCAGCACCGCTCCTCTGTCGGGTGGTGGGAGTTGCGCCCCCACTAACAAGATGCCATCGGTGACTCCCAAAGGCACTAGAGGGACAGAATCAGCCGAAATCGAGCAGCCAAGTTGGGGTCAGTCAACAGCTACTCTCTTGGCGATGCCGGAGGGGAGGGGTGACCCTTCTCCCTTGGATTCTCCTTCCTCCACAGCAGCGATGTCCAGCCAGGTCACTTGTTGGTTTTCCTGGAGCGCGTGAGAAGAAGTTGGGAGGCTCCAGTACGGTTTGTGCGACATCTTTTTATGGATGAAATCTCCAAGATTCGCATGTAGCAACCTCCCCCCCCCTTTCGGGCGGCCTATTCGCTTATTGCTCAGCTTCCTCGTAGGAACCAATTGTTCCTTCTGTTTTCTCAATTCGTCACCATCAGCTCAATGCGACTATCGGAATGTTTTCAGTTATGCAGGGTAACCAACTCTCATCCGAGTGGTTGCAATAATCGAGGATCAGCAGGATTCTTCTTTTTTGGACGCCTCGCTTCTTCGACGGTACCTAGCAACTCTCCCTATTTCCTTCTCTGCTCTCTCCCTCGACTGACTGATTTGCCAATAACAAAAACAAACCACTTAAGAATTAGTTTATTGCCGTCTAGCCATATCCAGTGACGTACCTGGAAAACTCCCCCCCCCTTTCGCAAAAAATATCTTCGAGGCCTTTTTGTAAAAATCTATTTGCTTTCAATTACTGAAATTTTTAAATTCCATATCATTCACTAAGTTTCACGGACGTTTTAATAATTCAAATTCTTTGAAACCTATAGGTATTTTTCGTAAAACAATTTTTTTACAGTTTATTGTGTGTAACACAGATATACACTTTGTAATTAAAACGATTGCCCTAATTTAATACCAATACAAAGTATTACAAAACACTTACGCCAAAGTTAATAAAATCATGCAAATTTTATTCTTTTAGAAAACTAAGGCCTGCCTTTTTGAAATGCCTCACGATCAAACACCCAAAACACGTAATGGCCGTGTGACAGTGTCTAACGATATTTTCCGATTGATACAATACAGAACACAAGTAAGGAAATAAAAAAAAGTAACAATTAGGAATTGTGGCACAAAAAGAGTAAAATTATTACTTAAATTATTTACTCTTGAATATAAAAAAAAAACACTGTCACAATGTTTAGCACATAGTAAAAGTTTTTTTTTTTTGACTCTGTTATTAAATAAAATGACATAGGTCTCTGTTTTTTTCATTCCCGCAAAGAACACTTTTTAGCTTATTATATTATGAAGGATGCGCAGATATGTGCAAAAAATATGTTGTAATACACTGCTGGCCACCCAAAATGCAACACCAAGAAGGAAGCATCCGATTGGCCTGAAATTCGCAGCATGCGTCGCCCGCGAGAGGACATGCAAACGATTATCATTGCAGGGCATATGCAAATCATGTGAGCCCGGCACGCCACCGAGAAGCACTATGGCGCACAGAAGGCGGGGTGTAAGTAGTGGAAGTGTGTTGTGCTGCCGGACCTGTGCGCGGGAAGCTTCCGGATGCCTCGTCGCAGAATACGGCAGTCATTCCAGCACGTTTCGGAGTTCGACAGAGGACGACTAGTGGCTTATCGTGACAGCGGTTTATCGTACCGAGACATCGGCGCCCGTGTGGGACGACATCCAGCCACAGTGAGGCGAGTATGAATTCGGTGGGTGCAGGAGGGACGGACGGACCGACGTGAGCGATTGCCGCAGCACACCACCGAACGAGAGGACCAGCATGTTGTACGGCGGGCATTGACGGCTCGCATCGCCACTACACGAACGTTAGCACAGGAATTAAGGGTGTGTTGCGCAACAACCTGTGGCAGCACGTACCGTTCGACGTCGTCTGCAGAAGCGAGGACTTGTCGCACGGCGCCCATTGCTCTGATTACTATTGACGTTACACCACAGGCGAGTGCGGCGGCAGTGGGCCGTTGAACGCCGTACCTGGACTACGGAATGGCACGACATTGTCTTCTCTGACGAATCCCGCTTCTGCCTGCAACACCACGATGGTTGGATCTGCGTGTGGCGGCACCGTGGCGAGAGACTGTATGACGCCTGCATTATGGATTGCCATACCGGTCCGTCGCCTGGCGTTATGGTTTGGGGCACAATTGGATATGACACCTGCACCCCTCTGGTACGCATCGCCGGCCACCGCTACATATCCGACGTTTTAGAGCCTGTAGTCCTCCCTTACCTGCAGGACCTGCCAGGGGTAACGTTTCAACAGGGTAATGCGCGCCCACACGTGGCACGCGTCGTTCAGCAATTCTTCACGGCCCACCATGTGTCACTGCTGCCGTGGCCCGCCTGTTCTCCCGATATGTCGCCCATCGAACACGTCTGGTCGCTGATCGGCAACCGAGTGACCCGGCAAGCACCACCCGCGACTACGCCTGATGAACTGTTGCAACGAGTGGAAGCAGCCTGGACCGAAATACCCCAAGCTCACATCCAAAGCCTCTTTCGTTCGATGCCGCGGCGTGTAGCGGCCGTTATTGCCAGCCATGGGGGCCACACGAACTACTGATGGCTGCGTGTTCCGCAAGTCGTGCGGGCCTGTAAGCCCAATCGTTTCATCTTTGTATCTGTTGTTATGTGTCCAGTAAATCTGGCTTTGCTATCTCGTGTCCTTCTTGGTGTTGCATTTTGGGTGGCCAGCAGTGTATATAACGCCTTATCCTCATTAATACAAAAATTCCATTTTTGTAAATGACATTTCATTCACATTTTCTTGTTGGTATACACGCAGAGGAAGTATTGCTATGGCTGAAAAGAGTCTCAAGTCCTCTGGAATAGCTACTTTCCGTCACCCAGTTTTTATAAATTAAAGGGAGAATGATTTCCTGAAGATTTTACTTATTTCCTGAAAAAAAGTGCATTTCTTTTTAATACCTCATTCAAAGCTACCGTCAAAACTTAATGACTATTTCTTTAACCAGTTTAATATATGAAGTTTCCGCAAAAACTTTGAGAAATCCTTTTGATGAGACTAGTGGCCCTCTTAAAGAGACGTGAGGTCCCCCGCACTGCGGGGATTGCGGGGGCTATCAGTACGCCCATGACCACATCACGTGCCGTCTGCGACGCTGCGGACAGAATTCCAGACGCACTCTGTCTGGGTGAAGGGGAGAAAACTGGGGGCTTCGATCGCAGGATGTGTTTCATTGCGTTAACTAAACACCCAAAAATCGCCCCAAAAATACGAAGGTTGTACGGAAAGTAATGCCAAAAGTGGGCATAACGTTTTTATTAACTGACACAGGTCATTCAAATCGCACATGTTGGTAGAGTAGCTCTTTCTCTATACAAAGGTACTACTCAACATAGTCTCCATCACAAGCTATGCATTTGCGCTATCGTTGAACCCAACTCTCGAATCCGCTTTGAAAAAATTCAGGTGTGGTCTGGTGTACCCACTTCTTCACAATCACTTTCACCTCGTCTGTGTCATCAAGTCGTTGTACCTGGAGACTGCCCTTCATTGGATTGATCAGGTGGAAGTCGGAGGACGCTCTAGATCTGGGATGTACGGTGGATGGGGAACCACCAATCAGCATAATTTGCTGATTGCCTGATTTGTTGACAAAGATGTTTGTGGTCTTTCATTGTCAGGGTGAATGTGGATCCTTTTCAGGTTCTCGTTCGGTCTCTTCCTCTCATATCTTCTCTAAGTTTCTTGAGTGTCTCAATGTGCCGCTCGCTGGTTACGGTACGAGCCTGTTCTAGAAAATCAAGGAAAATGACACCCCTGTCAGCCCAAGAAAAGGTCACCATGTCTTCCGTACTGATCGCTGACTCTTGAACTTCTTACGCCTTAGTAAAGTGGTGTGACGCCATTCTTTGGATTGATCCTTCGTTTCCGGATCGTAAAGGTACACCCACGTTTCATTCCTTGTCACCAGATCGAAAAAAAAACGTGTCTTCATTGGTTTCAAGAGCTTCCAGCAGATCAAAGCAGACTTCCACCCTTCTCTCCTTCAAATCGGGTGTCAATTGCCACTTTGCACACACTTTCCGATACCCCAAGTCTTCCACAATCTTCCGTATGGCATTGTGACCATAGTCCAGTTGTGCAACAAGCTCAGGGATTGTGACTCGTCTCTCCGCGAGAATCAATTCATCCACTTGCTGACAATTCGCGTCAGTAGTCGCAGATGATGGTCTCCCACTGCGTAGCTGACAATTTGTGTCAGTAGTCGCAGATGATGGTCTCCCACATTGCTCTTGTCAATGGTTTCATCTCCGTAAACATTCTGTAGCCTTCTGTGGATGTCGGACAGCCGGCACCATTCCTTCGTCAAGAACTCAATGACGGCACGTTGCTTCTGCTTGGAATTCATTATTTACCTGCAATGAAGAAGAATGGTCACTATAGAGAAAGAGTTACTCTACCAGCAAATACAATTTGAACGACCTCTTTCTGTTAATAAAAAGTTATGCCCACTTTTGCATTACTTTCGGCACAACTCTCGTACAACTTTGGCCAATAATTTTCGAAATTGATTTACGAAATTGCAATTGACATCAGTCTCTTTTTAATACAATTGACTTTTAGCCACCCCGTTGTTGGCAAAGTGGTCAGACGCGCGGGCATCGAATCACTGTCACCACAGGTAAATTCTCCCACCAGAAAATTCCTACGCATTCGGTAAATTCCTCCACATATGAAAACTCCCACACAGAAAAATTTCCTCCCGGAAATCTTCCCCACCTTTTTCAGTCAAGGACCGTGCACAAATAGAATTTTACACAAAATATCGAATGTGTGGGAGATTTCCGGGATCACCATTTCCATTTTCAAGCAGTTTAAAACAAACTGCAGCCTTTACAAGTACGTGGTATAAATATGTAGGAAATTTCCGGTGCTGGCATTTACATTTTTACGGCAATTTACAGATGTGTTATGAGTACAATTAAAATATAGGTGAAATTTCCGGGGTCAGCATTTCGATTTTCACCGCAATTTACAAATGTTCTGCAAGTACCAGTAAAATGTAGGGTAAATTTCCGGGCTCGGCATTTCGACTTCCACCGCAGTTTATAGTGACAGGCGTCTTAGAAGTAGCGGGCTGGCAGGGTGGAGGAAGTTTCCTTGTAGGCATGAGACCGTCTGTTGCTATAAACTGCGGTAAAAGTCGAAATGGCGAGCCCGGAAATTTCCCCCACATTTCACTGGTACTTGCAGAACATCTGTAAATTGCGGTGAAAATCGAAATGCTGACCCGCGAAATTTCACCAGTATTTTACTTGTACTTATAACACATCTGTAAATCGCCGTAAGAATGGAAATGCAAAACCCCGGTAACTTTCCCCACCTATTTGTGCTACTTTTAAGGCTGCAGTTTGTTTTAAATTGCTTGAAAATGGAAATGGTGACTCCGAAAATCTCCCACACGTTCGGTATTTTGTGTAAAATTTTATTTGTGCACGCTCCCTGACTAAGAAAGGTGGAGGAGATTTCCGTGAGGGAATTTTCCTATGAGGGAGTTTTCCGGAGGGGAAATTTACCTGTGGGGGACTTTACCGGTCACCCGGGCACCAAGCTAATCCCTCGAGGTGTACCCGAGTTCAAATCCCTGATAATGTACGGATGGTGTATTTGTCCTACGACTCTCCGTTCCTTGGAACCAGGGGCCCTAAATTAAGAATTTGCGACTCCTTATCAGTGGCGACGCCAGCAGCTGATAACTAGGGAGGCTATAGGGTAGCGGGGGGGGGTTTACAAGATTTACATTAAAAGGGGAGTACAAAATTTGAAGTGCTTGGCAGAAATTTAGCCAAAAAATTCTGTTCATCTAGATTTTACCCGACGCTGATGACGTTATCCCGAAGTAAAAAAAAAAGCGTTTAAAAAAGCATACTGTATGTAGTATTTTATGAACCTTCATGGCCTTAAACATGTTACTATTTCTTCGCAATTTCAGTTTACTTCTTTTTTTTTCTTTTCTTTTTTTTTCGTCTTTTTAATATTTGTTGTCATAAGACTTTATTCATTTTAGTTTAGAACCTGAAAAAAACCTTTCTCTCTCCCTCTCTCATCTTTTTAAACTATAATTAGGAAAGTAGTACCTTTCTATTACTCTCTTAGATATTCACTCAGGGGAATTCATCCATTTTATAGAATGGTTAAACATTACATTTAACAGAAAATTCGTTTAGTATAACAAAACTTTGTGGATTCGAAAAATCCACATACGTTTATCCCAGTTCCCAAAATCTTAGATGGCTGAACTCGCATGATGTTCTAACTGCTTAAGTATTTAGGGGGTGGGGTGGCTAAAGGCTGGGCTTAAATAAAAGTAGCCTACCCCCGTAGCGGGGCGCCTGCTCCTTATACAGGGTGTTTCAAAAAGTACCCAACAGTGTTATGGACAATATGAAGTTTAATCGATCTGCTATGCAAAGGCACAAATCAAACAAAAGAGAAGCAAGTTATACCTTTACAATAAGTGTTGGAAATGGTTTCCTCTCGCTTGGATGCAGATTGGTACTCTTTTCATGACATCTGCAGCCACCTTCCGTAATGTTTGTTGAGTTATGTCTGCAATCCCTCTTTCAATGTTTGCCTTCGATTCTTGAAGGTCATGCGGATTGTTGTGAAACACTTGAGCTTTTAAATGTACCCAAAGAAAAAAATCTGGAGCAGTAAGCTCTGGAGATTTTGGGGGCCACAAGTTTTTCCATATCAAGCGACGCCCGAAAACTTCCTGTAATATGGCCATCGTTTCATTTGCTGTATGACAGGTCGCACTATCCTGTTGAAACCAACATTTTTGTTAATTCATCACCAACAATGCGGTAAACTGTTGGATTATGTTACGATAAACTTCAGCATCTACAGTTTTCCAAAAAATATAGGGCCAATAACACGACGTCGCGAAATGGCACACCAAACCCCCAATTTTCAGGGTATGTAATGATCGTTCGTGATACGCACGAGGTTATTACTGCTCTATATTCGCCTGTTCTGACTGTTCACATAGCCATCAAAGTGAAACCAAGCCTCGCCACAAAATTAAACATGATCCAATATCTCAATTCCATTTTCATTAACAAACGAACGAAATCAATGACAATTCCGTAAACTCTTTTCATGGTCTGGTTCTTTCAGTTCCTGAACGACACCAATATGGTAAGCATGCAATTTTAACTTCTTTGTAGACCTGAGAATAGTAGCTGGTGACAAGTCAGTTTGAGAAAACAACTTTGGAAGCGATTTTCTTGGTGAGCAAGTTAAATGTTTATTCAGATTAACCTCTGCAGTTAAGTAATGGCCAGGCTGGGTTCTTTTTTTTTTTTTTTTTGTCCTCCACTCTCTCAGTCTCACGAAATTTCAATTTCCCAGTTAAACGCCATTTGGTTAACTTGTCGGGGACTAGAGACCGAGGAAATTGCAGCTGAAATTCGTCTTGCACAAGTTTATAAGATTTACACGCTAAGTAAAACTCCACAATAAACACGTTCTTTCTTGGAAAAGGACACACACAACACAAGGGAATGGAACCCTGAACGAGCCTAGTGCGTGTCAAGGTCGTTCAGCTGCTTACCTCGGGTAACTCCGGGTGTCGTGCTGCCACCTAGACTGAAAACTTGACATTATGTTTGCATGCCCGTAAGTTCCTCATTTTAGGACTACGTCCTTTTTGAAGCACCTAGATCCTTCTCTGGAGTCATTAATCCCCAAGACAAGCAAACAAAAATCTCAATTTTAAGGCCTCACATAAAAATTGATTCCGGGGGTGGTCATATTATTCTGACACGACCGTGTATAGCTTTTGTCTTAAAGATTCCACAGACTGATACATACACATTGTACAATTACTTGTACAATAAATTCAGTACCAGGTTTCTTACGGTAACACAATATACAGAGTATAATAGCTGATGCACAAAATGGGAAAGAGGAGAAGAAGTATCCTATGCCACAGTAACTAAAATTCATGCGATATATTATATCATCATCATCATCATTGTCAACCATTATCAATGCACTGCTGGACGAAGGTCTCCCCAAGTTTCCTCCACAACGGTCTGTCTTGTGCCAGTCTCCTCCATGCCACTCCCGCATACTTTCGAATTTCATCCACCCATCTTCCATGTGGTCTTCTTCTGGGTCTTTTCTGTCCCTTGGAATCCAATCTAAAATTTCGGCTGTCCACCGATGGTCTGTTCTTCTGGCAGTATGTCCAGCCCATTGCCATTTCAGGGATTTAACTCTGATCATGATGTCTTCCACTCTTGTCATTTTTCGGATCCACGTGTTCCTCTTCTTATCTCTCCTGGTTACACCAAGCATGCACCTCTCCATGCTGCTTTGAGTTGTCTGCAGCCTTTGTATGTCTCTTTTAGCTAAGGTCCACGTCTCTGCACCATACGTAAGCACTGGAAGGATGCATTGATCAAACACTTTTCTTTTAAGACATAATGGCATATTGCTCTTGAAAATTATGCTGTTTCTTCCAAAAGCTCTCCAGGCAAGTTTTGTACGCCGATTAATTTCTTCACCAATGTGACCCTCACTTGATATCTGCTGTCCAAGATAAACGTACGTGTCTGTTATCTCCAGCGTTTCTCCATCAATCGATAAATCTTCATTTCTTGTAAAAGCATTGTACATCACTTTTGTCTTCTGAAAGTTCATTTTTAATCCCACATCTTCACTCTTGTCAGCAAGTTCCTGGATCATACTCTGCAGCTCTGATGGGGTAGTTGCAAAAATGACTATGTCATCAGCAAAAGGAAGGTGGGTTAGATAATCTCCATTAATTTTTATCCCTTTGTTTTCCCAGTTCAGTGATTGAAAGACATTTTCCAATGTGGCATTAAAGAGCTTCGGAGATATGGTGTCACCTTGTCTCACTCCTTTTCCAATTTTTATGTGTGTTGTATTTTCAAACAGCCGAATCTTTGCACTTGCATTTTCATAGATGTTATTAATAATATTAATGCATGCATTTTCAATACCGCAGGATTTCAGAGCCATTGCAACTGCTGATGGTTTCACCGAATCAAAGGCTTTTTCATAATCGATAAAAGCCATGCACAATGGAAGTTCATATTCCCTCGCTCTTTCAATTAGTTCTCTCAGTACGTGGATATGATCTATTGTGCTGTAGCCACTCCTGAATCCAGCTTGTTCTCTCGGTTGAGTCATGTCCAGTGTCACCTTCAAGCGGTGTGAAAGAACTTTAGTGAAGATTTTATAAACCACTGATAGGAGGCTGATAGTTCTGTAGTTCCTGAGATCCTCAATGTCATCTTTTTTATGTAGCAAGATCATTGTAGCGTTGTTCCAATCCTCAGGAATTTTCCCTTCATTAAGGCATCGAGTGAAAATTTGGGTGAGTACTGTTTCGATTTCTCCACTTGCTTCTTGTATGATGTCTACAGTAATTCCATCTTCTCCTGGAGCTTTTCCCCGCTTCATGTTCTTGATTGCATGTGCAACTTCTGCTGGAAGGACTGGAAGAACTCTGGTACTGGTACCTTTCATGATGTCTGGAGTACATGTATCATCCCTTTCATATAATTTGGAGTAGAAATCTTTCACTTTTGTCAAAATTTCACCTCTATTTCATGTTACAGAACCATCTTCTTTCCTCAGTGCCATAATCTGTTTTTCCCCTTACTGAGATATCCCTTTGCTATCTTTAGGCTTTGGTTGTTTTCAATTGCTTTACTTACTAGTTCACAGTTGAATTTCCTTACGTCTTCAGTGATACTTTTTCGTACTGTCTTGCATAGCTCTATATATTCCACTTTGGAAGTCACATCTTCTTTAGTTGTCCTCATCACTCTTCTTTTTTGCATCAACATTTTGGTTTTTCCTGATAATTTGTTCACATGCAATTTGTTCTTAGACCCAGCTAATTTTGTTGCTGTTTCCATAAGAGCTTTGGTTATTTTTCTGTTAACTTCAGAAATATCCACTTCTTCCGATATTAGGCCTTCTAAAGCAGAGAATCTGTTCTTTAGTTCCAATTTGAAGGTATTATGGTGTTTTTTAAGGTTGGTTATGTCAATACATTTTGTTTGTCTTATGAGCTTGCTACGTTCGAGTTTAGGGTTGAGGTGCATCTTACATCTCACCAATCTATGGTCACTGCCTGTGTTGAACTTGTTTAGCACACTGCAGTCTTCTATGACGAATTTTTTGTTACACATAATAAAATCAATTTCACTTGTCGTCCCATTTGGATGTCTCCATGTCCATTTCCTGTGTGGCTTTTTCTTGAAAAAGGAGTTCAAGATGAAAAACCCTTCTGCCTCTGCAAACTCTACGAGAGTATTTCCACGCTGGTTTCTGTTGCCGTGACCGAATTTACCTACTGAAGTTTCATTCTGTTGCCGTTGCCCTATTTTTGCATTGAAATCTCTCATAATTATCTTCAAGTGTTGCTTACCTTTATTATTTAGATCACGAATTTCCTCATAAAATTCTTCAATTTCTTCTTCAGCATGACTTGTGGTGGGTGCATAAGTTTGAATAATCTGAGCCTGGTATCTTCTCGAGAGTTGGATAACGAGTCGTGCAGCTCTGTCAGAGGAACTTTCAACTTCTACAACTTTATCCTTCAGTTTCTTGTTTATTATAAATCCAACACCACTAGTTCTGCCAGTATCTGTCCCACGATAGTAGAAGAGATGTCCACTTTTCAGTTCAATGAGATCTTCTCCTTTTCTCCTTACCTCACTTAGCCCGACGATGTCCCACTTGATCCTTTGTAGTTCCTCTTCCAATTCAAGAAGCCTTGAATCAGAAGATAGGGAGCGTCCGTTATACGTAGCCAAGGTCAGCATCAGATGGCAGCCTAGTCCGGTCCTCCGGGGATTCTTAGCACCCTCTGCCTTCATGTCGCACTGGCCGCTGCCTTGGCCAGGTACATTCCAGCTGCCGGAGACTGAGGTCCAAGATTTAAGTTGTGGAGTCATTTTGGAGGGGTTTTGGCCATAACTCACCACGCTGGCCAAGCGGGTTGGTGAGTGTGGGATAGCATTTCCTCTAATCCCGATGGTATAGTTATACCGCTATTGGCGGTCATATATTATATACAATATCTGATCTCGCTACAGAACTTCAAAATCAAATACTTTGACAGACTATTGAACTTTAACAGTTAACCAATCCCCCAAGTATATTCGTGAATATCTCTTATTACCGGGAATTTTTCTTCATATATGATAAGGAAAAAGTGAAACCGGAATTTTTTTGTTAATATAAGAAAGGGATTCCGGAAAGGTTTCTGAAAATTCGGAATTTTCCATTAATACATCTTGAAAACGGTAAGTTACCGTGAATACAGGAAAAGAATTGCGGAAAGGTTTCTCAAAATTCAGAATTTTTCTGGCGTATGAAAATTTCGTGAAATTCAGTGTTTTTCGTCATTTCACGGAAAAGGTTGTATCAGAAATATGCTTCATTAATTCACGAAAGAAATCACGGGAAGTGGCTCGTGAATTTCAGAAAATTTTTATAGTTTAGAAAGTAAAAGGATTTTATTCTTCGTTTACTTTATCCTTTTCCAAAAATTCGCTTTGAAAAATTATTTTTGGGGCAGCGCATTACACCGAGAATTCGTTGTTCTCTTTCTTGGTTTATACCTAGCACGACAACGAAAGTACTTAACAGTCGAAAAATATTCAAATAACTGGGGAAAAAATTTGAAAAATTGGAGGGAAACTGCCTTAAAAAATGAAAATATATGTAACCAATTTCAAATAACTAGAACAGTTTTAATATAAATGATCTCAATACAGAACTTGTGTTGATTGACAGAACAGATCCTGAAGTTTTATAGACATTCGACATGGGCACCATTTGTCATCCGAACAATGTCTAAACGGTATTTCAGTTCCAATCATGTTCGTTCGAGAATGTCCGTATTAACTTTCTGCAGTGCGTGTGTAAACCTCCTTACGTCGGCAATGTCTGCAACAGGAGTGCTGTAAACTTCATCCTTGATGAATCCTCATAAATAAAAAAAGTCACAGGGTGTTAAGTCCGGCAAATATGGAAGCCATACAATGAGACCACCGCACGCAATCCATCGATTGGGAAATTTGGTATCCACAGACCTCCTCACAATCAAAGCCCAATGAGGTGGCGCCCCATCTTGTTGGGAAATGACCGGAGTTGCAAGTTCATCCAACTGGGGATACACAAACTGCTTAATCATGTCCAGTTGCTTCCTGAAAAGAAAAGAGTTGCTTCCTGAAAGAAAAAGGCGCTTCCTGAAAGAAAAAGGTGCTTCCTGAAAGAAAAAGGGTCCAATAATACGGTCGACCATCATGCCACACCAGACATTCACTTTTGGGCTAGCATATTCATGTTCCATAGTGCAATGCGGGTGTTAAATTCTCCAAATTCTCACATTATGTTTATTAACTTTTCCAGAAACACGGAAAGTGCACTCATCCGAGAAACAGATTTGTCTCAGGAAAATTCAGCACTTGCAATGTTCTCCAACGTCTCTTCAGCAAACTGTTTACGTTTCACATGATGATCTGGGATTATGTGATGTGTTATCTGCAGTCTATACGGGTGCATTTCCAATCTCTGACGTAACACTCTGTGCACGGACGACTTGGGGATGGCCAGCTGTCGTGCTGCTTGTCTGATTGACTTCCGAGGGTCACAAGTGAATGTTTGTCTCACAACCTCCTCCCTTTCTGGAACCAGCGATAGTCGTCCAGGACTTTTCTTTGTAAGGACGCTACCAGTTTCCTTGAGTGACTTGTACCACTTTCTGATGCTGTTACGTGAGGGAGGGTTGCTGCCATATTTTGTTCTGAAATTCCGCTGAACCTGCGTTTCGGATCGGGTTTCAATAAACCAATCCACAATCCGTGCTTTCGTCGCATGATCCATTGGGTACATTTCTAGAAAACTTGAGGTTATTCCTTACCACCTGCGACAAACAGAATGCTGATATTAGTTTTGTATCCAAAGTTATCATCATTTGAAAGTGGTTACACCTTTTTGGGACACCCTGTATTTGAATAAGACACAGAAAAGACAAACAGCGTCAGTTCATACCAAGCTAGGTGCAGCTTAGCTTGTCTAACGAAAGAATGCGATAGATCTGACTGATAAGAAAAGGAAGTAAAAAACGTACCCAAAATATAGCTCTTGGATTTTTGCTTTAGCTTCGATGCTATTAACATTTTGGAACTTCAAGCTTTGAAATTGAGGTCGTTAATTTAGAAAACTCGGATATAATTCCGTTTCACAGAGCATGCTTTTTAATAGAAAACTTATAAGTATTTCTTAGTCGCGACATGAATCACAGTGTTACATTCAACAATAGTAATTTCAATACGCCAGCAGATGTACGCTTATGACCCATAGCATCATGACCATCATCCTAATAGTCTTTTGGGGTACTTTTCGCTTTAATAACTGTTTGCACCAGCCGTGGTAACGACTCTACTAAACTGCCCCGGTGGCGCAGGCTTCTGGCCATTCGTCCGAGATGTACTCGAGTTCGAGTCTGGGATGAGGAATGGGTGGTGTCCTGCAATGGTTCTCTCCGCTCCTTTGAACCAATACACTGTAACAGCCGTTTGCTTTAATCGAACCTGCATCTTTTTGCTCCGTAACTGAATGCTTTTCCAATTAAGTTACACCGACGAAGTTAGTCGCAGTAGCATTGACGTCTTGGCATGTGCGTCAGTGAATGTTTGTCTCACAACCTCTTCCCTTTCTGGAATCAGCGATGGTCGTCCATGGCTTTCACAACCTCCTCCCTTTCTGGAACCAGGGATGGTTGTCTTCTGAGGGTAGGTACGTCATATACATTACATTTTCAAAAATATTCGGACACCACAATGTTTTGGGACAAATGGCTTTATTACCACATTTGGTAGTTAGTCAGTCCACCTTTCGCTTGTATGACAGCGGCAACACCTCGAGGCGTACCATCAACCGATTTCCGATAATTTTCGACAGGAATAGCTCACCATTCGTCCTGCAAAGCTGCTGCCCGAGTGGAGAGCAAAGACGGACGTTGCAGCAGATTTCGTATCCGTCGCTCTAGTTCATTCCGGAGGTGTTCTTCCGGATTAAAATCAGGAATCTGAGCAGGACAGGCTAACAATTTCACCTCATTTTCAAGAAACCAGTCCTGCACCCGCCATGTAGTCTAGTGTAGCAGGGAGCTCGATCGTGTTGGAAGAGACAACGGTCATTTCCATAAGACAGCCACATTGTTGGTACGGCAGAATTATCCAGAACGTCGAGGTACACTTCAGAGTTCATGGTTTGTGGTATAATAACCAACGGGCCTAGTCCTATCCACAAAAAACAACTCTATACCATGATGGAGCCTCCGCCGAACTTAAAAGAACCAGTCTGACGAAAATCGTTCGTCGGGCTCCTGGAAAATCCAAACACGCCCATCAAATTGGAAGAGTGAAAAGCGTGATTCATTACTAAAAAAAAAACGTTTTCCAATCGCCCACAGTCCAAGAACGACGGGAGACACGCCACTCCAACCGGCGCTTCGCATTCACGATAGTGATTTGTGGCTTGTGTGCCGCTGCTCTACCAAAATAACCCACGCTGTGCAACTCGCTGCAGACTGTTATGGTACTAACCGAGCCATTACAAGCATTTCCTACTTCAGAGGCGAAGGAAACGGCAGAGGAAGGATGGTATTTCTTAAGATTTCTTACCACGACTCTTCTTTCACGTTCCGTCAGTTTGCGATGTCTTCCTGAACGCTTTTTTGCTGTAGTTGCTTCATCCTGCTTCCATCTCGTCACGACATCACTTACAGTCGATTTTTGTATGTTTAGTTTAGCTGCAATGCTCCTTATGAAAGCATTACTCAAATGACATCCTATGACCAGCCCATGCTGGAATTCGGAAAGTTCACGTCCACGCCGCATATCCGCTTCAAAGTTACTGATAACACGACAGAACATCTCAGCATTATACACGTACCACCTCATTCACAGCGCACCTTCTTGCGCAACCACGCTTTACACTTATGCAAATATTTGATACTCTCCAAATGCTTTTGATAAAATAGTGTGTATCCCCTCCCCCTTTAAGAAAGGGCTGGGACGGAATCGTAGGTTTTCGGATCAGCCAGCAAACCACGCTTGAAAGAGACCACTGCAGAAGAAGGAATTCCCATTAATCCAAGATGATGTGTGGAACGAACATCACACCGAAGAACCCAACGGCCAGTGGATTCCTTTTTACGTTCGGGCGCCAATAGTGTAAAATCCATTTACCCGTTGCAGAAAACGAATACGCACCCTTCTGCTCCGGAGCAGAATGCTTTCCCAGCTAAGCTACAACATGTGCCTGAGAATGCTTTCCCAGTTAAGTCTAGTTAAGCTACAACATGTGCCGGAGCAGAATGCCTTCCCAGTTAAGTCTTGACATGTGCCTGAGGTAGGTACGTCGCATGTGAAGTATATAAAATTACTAACTCATAGCCTGTGCCATCCGCAGGTGAAAAAGTTGTGACTGAAATTTTTATAACACGAATCGTAAAATACATACATATACATAAAACCTATATAATAGGCTACGTCTGTAATATGTCTGACTTGTGTTTCTTCAAAAGTTTCCTAGGTTTTACTGGTTTGCACGCCATCGCCGTTCTCTATTTAAGCGACGTCAGGGCTGCCAACCTATCACACCCAAGAAAATAGTTGCTTTAGTAGCCACTAATGGTAAAAATAGTAGCTTAAATAGTGGCCTTAACAACTTATGTTAATGACTACACGATTATCTGGGACAATATTGCACCGAATCAACGAAGTGAGCACTTCCCTGCAAACTTCCATGGGCAATTTGTCATTAATTCTACCAATTATATCAGTCAATTATTGATTTCATGCTGAATTTTGTGAGAAAAAATTTCGGAATGTTTGAAAAAGAATCCAAGCAGTTACTAGGGAGTGAAATGCATTATGAATCCTCAAGAAGGAAGTAAATACCAAAAAGCCGACTTCTAGATGATTCATCAACTCCAGATGTTGTTTTTAATAATCGAGATTCCTTCATCACTCAAACGGTTTACGTAATATGTGACAATCTTGTTTCACAGTTGCAAACCAGAAAGAAGTCATATGAGGAACTGGACTCTAGATTTGGATTTATCTACAAGAATGACCTAAGTGATTTGATGGAAGCAGCTGAATTGTTGCAAAAGCAGTATTCAAATCAAGATACTAAAAAAGCCGTCTTTGTACGATTTAAAATCAATATTACCTTGATGCAAAAGATGATGCTAAAATACGATAAAAACATTAGAAGCACAAGATCTTTCAAGCCACATTGGCTATAAAGTTGACTAGCATGTGGAATGTGTTTTAATGTTTTACTACTAGAAAAACTGCTTGCAAAAATAAAATTACCAGCAAATATTCTTTTCAACTGTTGACTGAAAATTTTAATTGAGGGGACCCCACACATAGGATGTGCACAGGGCCTCGACTGAGCAAAGTCGTGCCCTGGATATGAGGTATATCAAGAATCTCATTCAAATAGATAATCAATCTCTGCCGTATTCCAAACAGAAAAAGGGACACTTTTCAGCGGAATATCTTGATTTGTGTAGGTCGTTCCTCTAATCACACGTGGATCTAGTCTATACTTGCCATTGTCTTTCCCCCATGATACTTGCAGTAGAGCAGAAAGCAATGAACTGAACAAGACATATTGATATCGATCCGACATGTACATATTGATATCAAAGTTGATATCCACGTGTATCGATATTAAAACTGATGTCATAGAAGCACATCGATATATGCAACACAAATTATGTTTTTTTTTTTAAATAGTAGCCTTACAATTAAAATAGTTCAGGGTTTTTCTGAAAATAGTTGCTTTTGGCTGTTTTTTGTAGGAAATAGTAGCCATAGTCGCCTGTCATCAAAAATAGTAGCAATAGTCGCCTATTAGTTGCCACTGGCAGCCCTGCGACGTATTCTTTCAGCTTTATCTTCTTCCATATTGTACTACAAAGAAAAAATTCCACAGAACCAATATTTTTTTTAAAATTCCATCACAGTGAATCAAAACTACGTCTGCAGTTACTTTCTTACGATTTTACTTGTTCCTTCTTATGAAATAAAATACCGCTGATTTCTTTTTATGAAATTACTCTGCAATTTTATTCCTTTTTATGAAATTACTCTGCAATGCGAATAAAATTAAATAAAACACGTCATAACACCTACGTAACAGAATAAACGTCGCAGACAGTTGTTTCGAGCACGTGCGTGTTGCCTCAGATGAAGTCGTTTGTCTTACTAACTTTATTTTATTTTCTGGTATTCCTCCTTGATTTTACGGATCGTGCGATAGCGGTGAGCTTAGTTCCGATATCGGCCACCGGATAAAAGCAGATGGCGTTGCAAGTACTGAATGACGTCAGAGACAGACGTTGCCTATTATATAGGCTTTATTAATATATCAATTTTCATCACGTGTGCTTCACCTGCTTGCTAAACCACGAGAGCCACTGCAACACTTAAACACTAAACACTTGGGCAAGTAATTAAACGACCAGAGTTGAATCGTCTAAGAAACTACCTATAATAAGAATACAATTTGTCCTTTATTCTCCTTTAACATATCGAAATATAGCTTGTAGACAAAATCCACGATGACATTAGTAACATATCTATTACCATGAGATATCACTTTAAGCCTTATTCGACGTACAGAACGTCTTTTGATTCTAGTGATATCGTGGGCAAACACACCACCCTTACACTGGGCGTGACCTCTCATTTACGTATGACACACTGTCAGGCGTTGACAAAAGGTATAAGGAGACTTGCAGGTTTTGATGTGCCGTTCAGAAAGAAATATAACGAATTGATAACATAATTTACATAAGAATAGAAACTCAAAAAGGAAGTTTAATTTAGAGATATATACACGTCACACATGACTTAACGAAATTTACAACCAGGGTTACCTACTATTCGAAAATCTCGGTTTATCACCAAGATTCGATAATGTTACCTACCATTCGAAAATCTCGGTTTATTCGAACCAGGAATACAAACTGTCCGTAAATCTCAGTCGATGAGGCTATTTTGTCGCGATCTGAAGAAGAGTAACACAAAGTATCCATAAATATTCAACTATTACTGGAAATTTGACGAAGACTACTAAACTTCCTTACGTCTCGATCTATGAGCAAGATTTACAAGAAACATGATCCAGGGCTACCAACGGTCTGCAAACCATGGTCTTTGAGCACGATTTCATTGAAATTCAAAGTAGGTTTTCCTCGTGGCAGTAAATCGTATTCTTTCAGCACGATAATGGAAATCCAAACCAGGGACTTCAACCATCCGTAAGAATTCACTGAAACTTTGACGCAATTGAATGTTCCATCAGTCTGGCTCCCACTACCATGCCTCATTCAATCTCCGGTAATTCACGTCGGCTTGCCATAATTCTACTGGCGGTTGTTCAACCTCAATGATGAGATTACACCTCGCAACTGATAAAAATCATGGCGTGCGTCGAAGCCTTTATACGACAGTAGCGCCAGTTAAAAAGTTCCATACTGGTATCCCATGATTTTTGGCACTTCAGTGTATTATGCATTTATACTTACAACAAGGGCATTTAGGACTGATTTCCATTTCATTACCACCCCTACTGAAGCAAGCTGTGACAGAGGTATGAGGCGCGTAGTCCATTTTGGATGGCTGGGCCAAGGTGGGGCACGAACAAGGAATTTCAGGGATAGGCTTCACAGGGAACCGTTCACGCTGTAACGTATACTCTAGATTCACTTTCCTTTTGATTTTTACTATCTCTGGTTATTTTATTTTACTATGTAAATTATCTTCTTACTGAACGAGATGTTATTTCTCCCGCTGAATGAGATCTGGCAATGAGTGTAAGTCATGACGTGGTGGTAGCCAGTATAAATAGGCGCGTTCAACGATACGTAGGAGAGCGTTTGTTGTTGTATAGAGAGAGCGTTTGTTGTTGTAGAGAGAGAGAGCTGTTGTTGTACGGAGAGAGCGTTTGTTGTAGAGAGAGAGAGCCTTTGTTGTAGTATAGAGAGAGCGTTTGTTTATGTGAAAGAGAGCTTTTTGTTGATGTGCGTAGAGTGAGCTGTTGTTGTACGAAGTGAGCTGTGGTTTATGTGTCAGAAAGCTGTTGTTGTATAAAGAGATCTTCGTTTATGTGAGAGCCAGAAGTTTCACTAATAAAGAATTTGTTGTAAGTACGTTTTTCTCAGTTCATAGTTTTGTCAGATCTCTGTCTGGCTGTTAGGTTTATTTCATTAGGTGATTATTATTAACAACCAGCATAAGACTGTATTCATCTTAATTACTACTACAACATTACTAGCAGTTAAAAGCTTGTTCATTATTATTACTACACTACTAGCAGGAAAGTTTATTCATGATATAATTAACAAACAACAACCATTACTAGAAGAAACTAGTAGCAGAAGCATTATATTCATTATAAAGCATTAGAAGAAGCTGAATTCATTATAATTAGCTTAGTAGTTAAAAGCTATATTCATTATAACACGTTCAGTTTCTTTCAGCCCCGGAAGTTAGTCGACAGAAAACCCAAGAAAAACCTCAAACTGGGTGGCTGGCAGGTCGGGGTTCGAACTCTAGCCAGGAACGTAAGCTTCACACACTGCGTGTTAGCCAACCGCATTTACGTCTTGAAAATATACATTTTTATGCTTTTCAATATCATATTTCAGGCAAAATATTGAAAAATCTTAAATAGCAACACTCCAAAACTCACGAAGAAAAACTTCGGAGGGGACGACTGCATAGATGTCGCCAGACTTCCAAATCAGGGTGGGCGACTGATGGGCCTGTATTATTTTTGCTGGGGAACTTTGAAAACTTTATTTGCGAAACACTGAAAGAATTTTAATACTTTTTATCACACGCTGCAAAGGAATTCGTACAGCTCCTGGATAAATACGAACACAAACGAGCCATTTCATTACGATCACCCTCAGCCTCGAGAAATGAGCGAGCCTGGAAACCGAACCGTGGCGTAGGTGAAGTTCACAGAGCACAGTATATATGCAACCCGAGAACCGGCTTTCGGTTAGTAGAGTGTTCGGTGTCAGAATGGGAAAAGCTGCCGATTTATCGGAGTTAGATAAAAGGGCAAATTGTGATGGCACGGCGACTCGGAACTACGATCTCGGAAACGGCGCGACTTGTGGGTTGTTCACGTGCCGCTGTAGTGAGAACGTATCAAAAGTGTTGCACAGATGGCCAAACGATGAACCGTCGTCCAGCAGTGTGTCGAACCGTAGTCCACCAGTGTGTCAGTATGCCAGAGGGGAGAGGAGACTGTCGCGCATTGTTCACAGCGACCGCAGGGCCGCAGTGCGACAAATCACCGCGGCTACAACAGTGCTGATCAGGGCAATGTGTAACAGCACACAGTTCATCGCAGCCTTCTGCGCATGGGCCTGCGTAACCGAAGAACCAGCCGGGTCCCCATGCTCACAGCGCGTCATCGCCAACAACGTATGAAATGGGCTCAAGATCATCGAGATCGGACCATGGATGCTTGGAAGAAAATGGCCTTGTCTGACGAATCAAGATTCCTGGTGCATCACGTACACTGTACAAAATAAGTGGTGTGAATTCGCGGAAAATTTCTGAAAATAACGTGCAGCAAAGTTGCCGGTAGGTATCCGTCTTTTTCAGAAATTTCCGATTTTAAAAGTACCCGTTTATTTTATCTTCCGTATTTTGACACATTTTCCGTAGTCAGAAATTCCGTTTATTTCAGAAAAGTTCGTTATACGTTTCTCCGTATTTAAACTGAAATTCCGCACAATCGATGACCCTGTACTTTCAGCCAAACCAGATAATCCTTCCACTGAGGTCAGGATATAACCCCAGACGTTTTAGCTGGCTGAACAAGTAACTGGCGCCTTTAACCACCGAACCACAAACGCTCGGCAATCCGACTCACGTACATCGTAAAACGAATTACGGGACGATGAAATTTTGCTTTTTGTCATTAATGCGAGTAATTTAGTAATTTTATTTTCTGTTGGAACTTATTATTTTTCTGAATAGCTTTGTAATATTTTTTTTTCCTGTAGGAGGACTTTTCACAAATTAAGCATTTTTCATCGTGATTTTTCGAAGCAACAAAATGTTTTGCAACTTGATTTTTTTAAACTGACAATGACTTTCACTTATCTTTAAGAAAAGTGAAATGTACTTTTTTATAGTATTATTTCACACACACGCATACACATATTACAAAACTAAATATAAAATTTATTCTTGATAGCTATAATACCTTTTGTCTTAAGCAGTCCAAAGACATACACAGACATCGTATAATCATCTGTACAGTAAGTATACCTGGTTTCTTGCAATAACACAATATATAATAAGTAGCTGGTGCACCAAATAGGGGAAAGGAAAAGAAATACCCTGTGCCACAATAAAAAAAAATCCATGCGATGTGCTATCCACAATATCCGATCTCGCTACCTAACTTCAAAATTCGACAGACGATTGAAATTTAAACTTTAATCAAATCTCAAGTATTCTCCCGAATCTCTTCTACTGCCGGTAATTTTTCGTCATACGGATACGGAAAAAGTGAGAACGGAGATTTTCTGTTAATATACGAAAGGAATTGCGGAAAGGTTTCTGAAAATTCAGAATTTTTTGCTAACACATCTCTAAAACGGTTATTTACCGTTAATATAAAAAAGAAACTGCGGAAAGATTTCTGAAAATTCAAAAATTTCCCGTGGTACAAAGAATCCGTGAAATTCAGGTTTCTTTCCGTCAATTCACGGAAAAGGTTGTATCAGAAATATGTTTCGTTAATTCACGAAAGAAATGACGGAAAGTTGTACGTGAATTTCAGAAATTCTTTTACAGTGCTGACGGCCGGGCGGGGTACGCCGATTACCAACGGAGGCTATGGCACCTGGATGCACTGTTGGGCGGAAACAGGCAGCCGGTGGCTGCGGTTTGCTGTGGACGATGTTTTCTTGGGACACCTTAGGCTCCATTATCCCAATAGCGTAATCCCTAACAGCTGTAAGGTATCTGAACATCGTTGCGGACCAAGTTCACCTATTCATGGCAACTGTGTTCCCTGCTGGTGATGGCAATTACCAACAGGATGATAATGAGTCATGCCACACTGTCAGAATCGTCAAGGAGTGGTTCAATGAACACGCTGGCGACTTTTCGTTAATGCCGTGATCTCCAAATTCACCTGACATGAACCCAATCGAACATTTGTGGTTCGACTTGGAAAAGCGAGTTAGCGCTAAATCACCACCACCCCGAAATATACGGGAACTGGAAGAGCCGCTGTTGATATTATGGTACCAGATACCCCAGGATACCTATCGCCTCCTCACCGAATCGATGCCTCGTCGAGTGGCAGCTGTATTGCGGGCTAAAGGGGATCTTACAGCTTATTTGGTAGGTGGTCATAATGTAATGGCTTATCGGTGTACTCATTAATTCTGAAACTGCCTTGAAGTTTTTAGACTTTTTGGACTACAAAACTTAGGGCCCTGTTTCGTCCATCCATTTTTAATAAAATCAGTAAAATCTGAATATTTACACACCCGTGCAATAAACATGACACACTAGCACCAGCAGGACGCATACTGATTAAAAAGAAATTTTCTGCCCAGAAGAAGAATCTGAAAGCGAATATTTTCTTAGATTAGGGTTGAGGGAAAGACACGTAGGCACAATACGCCCCTTCTCCTTAACTCCCTTCCTTCAAGCCATTGACCTTGTCTAGCCCTCATCTCTTACAAAGCAGTCGTCAGCCACGTCCTGCTCCCTCACTGTCATGGAACTGGCTTTACAGCGTTGTTATAGCTTTAGACTTCACTTTTCGTGTTGAAATCCCCTACTTTGTAGCACAAGCAAACAGCAGAATAATTAGTAATGACCTCTGTCAGGGAATTCTTATCCACCCTCCTAATTTGCCCTTGGCCATACTAAAATTAAACACAGCTAGAAATAAGGTTCCGGAAAAGCCGGGCACAATTGAATTTTCATAGCCCTGCGGATGCTACAGTGGTTTGCAAAATTATTGCCTCACCTGCAAAAACCGCGAATTTTTAAGTTTAAATCTTTTTTTAACTAACTAATTTTCATAGTTATTTCATCGTTTATATGTCATTAGATGCGAAATTTAATGGACATTTCATAAATGCCTTAATTTTTCCTCTAGCTACTTCTGTTCTTAAGATACATTACGAAGTCGAAATTATTATGAAAAGGATCATTTAACACTTAGGTTTACAGCAATAAATCGTTTTTGTAATTTCATCATCATCATCATCATCATCATCATCATTGTCAACCATTATCAATCCACTGCTGGACGAAGGTCTCCCCAAGTTTCCTCCACAACGGTCTGTTTTGTGCCAGTCTCCTCCATGTCACTCCCGCATACTTTCGAATTTCATCCACCCATCTTCCATGTGGTCTTCTTCTGGGTCTTTTCCTGTCCCTTGGAATCCAATCTAAAATTTCGGCTGTCCATCGATGGTCTGTTCTTCTGGCAGTATGTCCAGCCCATTGCCATTTCAGGGATTTAACTCTGATCATGATGTCTTCCACTCTTGTCATTTTTCGGATCCACGAATTCCTCTTCTTATCTCTCCTGGTTACACCAAGCATGCACCTCTCCATGCAGTTTTGAGTTGTCTGCAGCCTTTGTATGTCTCTTTTAGCTAAGGTCCACGTCTCTGCACCATACGTAAGCACTAAAAGGATGCATTGATCAAACACTTTTCTTTTAAGACATAATGGCATATTGCTCTTGAAAATTATGCTGTTTCTTCCAAAAGCTCTCCAGGCAAGTTTTGTACGCCGATTAATTTCTTCACCAATGTGACCCTCACTTGATATCTGCTGTCCAAGATAAACGTACGTGTCTGTTATCTCCAGCTTTTCTCCATCAATCGATAAATCTTCATTTCTTGTAAAAGCATTGTACATCACTTTTGTCTTCTGAAAGTTCATTTTTAATCCCACTTCTTTACTCTTGTCAGCAAGTTCCTGGATCATACTCTGCAGCTCTGATGGGGTAGTTGCAAAAATGACTATGTCATCAGCAAAACGAAGGTGGGTTAGATAATCTCCATTAATCTTTATCCCTTTGTTTTCCCAGTTCAGTGATTGAAAGACATTTTCCAATGTGGCATTAAAGAGCTTCGGAGATATGGTGTCACCTTGTCTCACTCCTTTTCCAATTTTTATGTGTGTTGTATTTTCAAACAGCCGAATCTTCGCACTTGCATTTTCATAGATGTTATTAATAATATTAATGTATGCATCTTTAATACCGCAGGATTTCAGAGCCATTGCAACTGCTGATGATTTCACCGAATCAAAGGCTTTTCATAATCAATGAAAGCCATGCACAATGGAAGTTCATATTCCCTCGCTCTTTCAATTAGTTCTCTCAGTACGTGGATATGATCTATTGTGCTGTAGCCACTCCTGAATCCAGCTTGTTCTCTCGGTTGAGCCATGTCCAGTGTCACCTTCAAGCGGTGTGAAAGAACTTTAGTGAAGATTTTATAAACCACTGATAGGAGGCTGATAGGTCTGTAGTTCCTGAGATCCTCAATGTCACCTTTTTTATGTAGCAAGATCATTGTAGCATTGTTCCAATCCTCAGGAATTTTCCCTTCATTAAGGCATCGAGTGAAAATTTGGGCGAGTACTGTTTCGATTTCTCCACTTGCTTCTTGTATGATGTCTACAGTAATTCCATCTTCTCCTGGAGCTTTTCCCCGCTTCATGTTCTTGATTGCATGTGCAACTTCTGCTGGAAGGACTGGAAGAACTCTGGTACTGGTACCTTTCATGATGTCTGGAGTACATGTATCATCCCTTTCATATAATTCGGAGTAGAAATCTTTCACTCTTGTCAAAATTTCGCCTCTATTTCTTGTTACAGAACCATCTTCTTTTCTCAGTGCCATAATCTGTTTTTTCCCCTTACTGAGATGTCCCTTTGCTATCTTTAGGCTTTGGTTGTTTTCAATTGCTTTCCTTACTAGTTCACAGTTGAATTTCCTTACGTCTTCAGTGATACTTTTTCGTACTGTCTTGCATAGCTCTATATATTCCACTTTGGAAGTCACATCTTCTTTAGTTGTCCTCATCACTCTTCTTTTTTGCATCAACATTTTGGTTTTTCCTGATAATTTGTTCACATGCAATTTGTTCTTAGACCCAGCTAATTTTGTTGCTGTTTCCATAAGAGCTTTGGTTACTTTTCTGTTAACTTCAGAAATATCCACTTCTTCCGATGTTAGGCCTTCTAAAGCAGAGAATCTGTTCTTCAGTTTCAATTTGAAGGTATTATGGTGTTTTTTAAGGTTGGTTATGTCAATACATTTTGCTTGTCTTATGAGCTTGCTACGTTCGAGTTTAGTGTTGAGGTGCATCTTATATCTCACCAATCTATGGTCACTGCCTGTGTTGAATTTGTTTAGCACACTGCAGTCTTCTATGACGAATTTTTTGTTACACATAATAAAATCAATTTCACTTGTCGTCCCATTTGGATGTCTCCATGTCCATTTCCTGTGTGGCTTTTTCTTGAAAAAGGAGTTCAAGATGAAAAACCCTTCTGCCTCTGCAAACTCTACGAGAGTATTTCCACGCTGGTTTCTGTTGCCGTGACCGAATTTACCTACTGAAGTTTCATTCTGTTGCCGTTGCCCTATTTTTGCATTGAAATCTCCCATAATTATCTTCAAGTGCTGCTTACCTTTATTATTTAGATCACGAATTTCCTCATAAAATTCTTCAATTTCTTCTTCAGGATGACTTGTGGTGGGTGCATAAGTTTGAATAATCTGAGCCTGGTATCTTCTCGAGAGTTGGATAACGAGTCGTGCAGCTCTGTCAGAGGAACTTTCAACTTCTACAACTTTATCCTTCAGTTTCTTCTTTATTATAAATCCAACACCACTAGTTCTGCCAGTATCTGTCCCACGATAGCAGAAGAGATGTCCACTTTTCAGTTCAATGAGATCTTCTCCTTTTCTCCTTACCTTACTTAGCCCGACGATGTCCCACTTGATCCTTTGTAGTTCCTCTTCCAATTCAAGAAGCCTTGAATCAGAAGATAGCGAGCGTCCGTAATTTAGATAGCGAGCGTCTGTAATTGTAATTTATAAGGAATGAAATAACATTTAAATACAAAAATATAATCAAGCAAAATTATTAAATGTACCTAATATTTTGTGCCCAGCCTTTAACTTTAATCACAGCTTGGCGTTTTACTGGAATACTGTGAACAAGGTTTTGTAAAAGATCGGGTTGAACAATAAGATTCCAAATTTGAATTAAATCTTCAATGAGTGGAATTTTGGTGGTTGGCTTCTTTTTCGATAGGTCATACGATACTTTGAGCCGCAAATTTTTGATCGGGTTTAGGTCCGGTGACTGTGGTGGCCAATCAAGATGCTGAACATTTTTTTCCTGAAACCACTTTTTCACTACTTTAGCACCATGACAGGAAGCATTGTCATCTTGAAAAATAAAATTGCCGTCATAAAGTTCTTTAGATTATGGTAGCATCTTGTTTTCTAATATCCAGATGTATTTCTGGACATTTACTGTACCATCGACAATATGGTGGTTCCATGTGTAAACATGCAGCTCCAAACCATGGCCTTCACCAAATGCTTGACAATAGTCACTAAGCAACATGGATGGAATTCTTCATGCTTGAATCTCCTTACATAGGCACTACTCTGATTAACATTAAGGAAAAATTCTGATTCATCACTGAAAAGAACATTTTTCCATTGCTTGGTTGTCCATGAGACAAGCTGTTTTGATCAACTGAACTCTATGCCGTCTTTGATTTGCAGTTAACAGTGGTTTACGTCTGTCTTAGCAGCCACTTAAATCATAGTGAAGCAGCCACCTCATAACAGTAGATGTACTACTAACAGTAACATCAGTCACTTCAGACTGTCATCTTTGAAGCAGTTCAGGTGAATTGAGCCTCCTGTCTGCCAAGCTTAGCTTTCTGAGCAGTGTGTCCTGCCTTGTTGTAGTGGATCTGGGCCTTCCACTGCGACGTATATTTTTAATATCATCAGTGTTTTTTACTTTCTTCAGTAGCCTAATAACTGTAGATTGATTACAGCCCACTCTTTCAGCGATTTGCCTTGAAGGATATCCCTCTTCATGCAGAACAACTATTTTTACTCTGTCCGCTGTGGAGAATTCCGCAGTTTTAACGTTACATTATTGAGAAATAATGTACACAAATTACTTTCTAATAACAACAAGAAGCAACCACTAGAATGCTCTAGTAGCTCTGTTTCAACCCTTATAAAGGTTGGAGTAGGATCAGCATAGCATCCGGAAGCACCTAATCAGGTAAAAGAATGTCTACGATTGGCTGTAACAACTGATAAGCAACTAACGTGAATTTCAATGTGTTTGTCAAACCTCATATTTTATGTCATATCTTAAGAACAAAAGTAGCTACAGGAAAAACTAAGACATTTTTGAAATCTCCAATAAATTTCGCACCAAATGACATATAAACGATGAAATAACTATGAAAATTAGTTAGTTAAAAAAAAGAGTTGAACTTGAAAAATCACGGTTTTTGCAGGTGTTACAATACTTTTGCACACCACTGTATTTTAAACACCTCTCTGCGGAGAAGAAAGCAACGAACTTCCTATGGGAAAATACGTACGGCTACAAGACGAAAACATCACGATATTCATTATTACATGACAAAGTCCAAATTATATTTTAAATTAAAAAAATGAAAAGTGGCACATCTTGAACTGGGTGGGCAAGAAAAATGTCAAAAACCCAGCTTGGCGACGTCCCCGGAAGTCAGTAAATAAGCAACAAACACTTATGGGATAGCTGATAATGGTTGTTATTAGTTTCTAAGGATGTCATTAGGTGGCAGCACTGTCCAGCGTGTTCGTAGTTCAACGTAGCAGAAGCTAGATAACGCATGCGCATGCCCAGTCCACCTTGGAGGCAAACGTTTCGCGGATGACGAAGAGGTTGAACATGAAAGGCAAAGATCAGATCATGTGTAGAGGATTTTAGGAATGGAGTGTCTGACCCAAGGTCTTAAACAACCCTTAGAAATTGGAAGCTAGGAGATTTGGGCTAGAGTGCCCGATAGGAAGATCACACGGAAGCGAGGTAGTAAGGAAAGGAAGACGCCCTTATTTATTACCAGGGGCCAGTTCCCGGGGTCCGACGGCTTAACGTGCCTATCCGACGCACGGCGGATATTTAGTGGTTAGAGCGTTCGTGCCTGCTGGGATCGAACCTGAGGCCGTCTCCGTAGCCGTCAGGAACGTTGACCACTAGGCCATCGAAGACAGAAGACCCAAGACTTTCATATTGCACGTTTCGACGCACTGATAAGGCGATGGGATAAGTATAACACTGTTGGTGGAAATTATGTTTTTTTCAAGTTCGTACCTCACTTAATATTTTTTAAATAACTGTTTGTGACTTATCTGATGATTTCCCCTCGTATTTTGGAGCTACAATTCGCATTTTTCATACACCATACAGCAAAAAATAAGTGGAGAAAGTTCACGAAAATTTCCTAAAAATAATATGCAGCCAAGTTGCCGGTAGGTCTTCGACATTGAACGAAATTTCAGTTTTGAAAAGTTTTCTTTTCAAGAAGTGTCAGTTTTGGGTTTTAGCATTTTTATGCAGAAATATCCCAAGTTTCGATTTTTTAAGTTCCTATACAGAAGAGACTTACCCCCCCCCTTTTTTTTTTACCCGTATGCATTTCAGAAATTTTTTTTACCGTGCGAAGTTAATGAATCCTTGCTCGCGGCGGGAACGCGCCAGCGATAGCTTGAACGCCGATAACTAGCAATACCGATTGAGATACCAAGACATCTGCTACCAACACACGCTTAAGGTAGAAACGAAGGGGACTCGATTAGCTAAATGATGAAATATTTTTCGCTATAAATACGGGCTAATTAGTTATTTAATTTTATGCTGAAGCTTATTTTTCTGAATAGGTTCATAATATGTTTTTTTCCTTATGCAAAAGGACTTGTTACGAATTACATTTTATTTCCATCATGAATTTTTTCAAAAACACTATGTTTTGAAACTCGAGGTTTTTTAAAACTGACAAATGACTTTCAATTACGTTTAAGAAAAGGTGAAATGTACTATTTCATACACAGTCGAGTCTCATTATTGTGACCACCTCCTAGTTTTGACGTCAACAGCGCGTCGCCAATGAAAAAGGCACGTGTCGTGATCTGGCTTGGAGGGTATATAAGGTGTGCATTCTGAAAACATATTTCTCGTTGCTGTCATGGATAAAAGGAGCGATTTATCAGATTTGCAAAAAAGGATGATTATTAGCTTTCGGGGTGGCAGTATTTCTGAAACAGCGCAGATTGTGAACTCTTCGCGTGCTGCTGTGGTTAAAGTGTATCGTGATTGGAGAAATGGCACCATTACGAATAAGCGAAGTGAAAACTGCGGAGCACCACGTGCCATTGATGAGAGAGGTGAACGTCGGCTGCGAAGGTGCGTGAAGTCTGATCGATACGCTGTAGTGGAGCAACTCATTGGCCGAATGAACCAGGGGTCTACCAGAAGTGTTTCTGAAACGACAGTTCAGCAAACTCTGCTGCGTATGGGGCTCCGATGCAGACGGATGGTCACTGCATCTATGCTAACGAAGGTGCATCGGCAGGAAATACTTACATTTGCACGGCAGTATCGGAATTGGACCTCCGCTGATTGACAAAGGATTGCCTTCTCCGATGAGTCATGTTTCCTGCATCATCGAACGGATGGACGTTGGCGTATAAGGCGAGAAACATCAGAGAACAAACACTCTTCAACCACTGTTAAAAGAATACAAGCTGGTGGGGGCTG
Source organism: Macrothele yani (assembly GCA_039090855.1). Lineage (NCBI taxonomy): Eukaryota > Metazoa > Arthropoda > Arachnida > Araneae > Macrothelidae > Macrothele > Macrothele yani. The sequence continues at coordinate 13,683,992 of CM076996.1, forward strand.
AGTTATGGTCTGGGGAATGTTCTCGTGGCATTTCCTGGGTCCAATCATACCTAAGGAAGGCACTATGAACCGAATTCGTTATGAATTCATTTTTGCAGACCATGTACACCCATACATGCTGAACACTTTTTAGCACCTTAGTGAGCCACTCCCAGCAAGTCCAGCTGCTGTCCGCGCTGCACACGGCGGTTACTCTGGATATTAGTTGGTGGTCACAATAATGTGACTCGACCGTGTATATTTCCGTAAAATATACGAACGGAATCACGTAAAATTCCCTAAGAATCAAGAATTTTCCGTTCACACGTCTTAAAAACCTTATCAACACAAGAAAGACTAACAATTAAAGAAAGTCCGTCAATTCACGAAAGACAAATCCGTGAAATTCGGGTATTTTTCCGTCATTTCACGGAAAACTTTTAATCAGGAATATGCTTCGTTAGTTTATGAAAGGAATCACGAAAAATAGCTGGTGAATTTATGAAAAAATTTTACAATGTAGAGCAGGATCTCTGTTAGGAATGGCTTTTGCAATCTCATCCCAGGCATGTTCAACTGCCTTAAGATTTGAGAACTATGCATCAGGCGAGTCTTTTGAAACAATGAACTGTGGTTAGGAGAGGATGTCGTCGGGTCGTCTTCTGTTAATGCCCATACGTGCTAGAGTGCGACGCATGATCATGACAGATACGTAATACAGACATTTAACGTGGACCAGGAAATTCAAACAAAGGTTTTTGCTCTTTCCACGTTCATAAGTGAGTCACGGAAAAATTCTCATTGGCCGCCACCGGGAGTCAAACCCAACGTGGAGAGAGCGAAGAGCTTTGTTTGAATGACAGATACTGTTCCTTGTTGACCGCTGTTGTATTCTGTAGTCAACTACACTGCCGGACAATTGCTAAGGACGGATGACAATAGCAACGATAGCAACCATAAAATGGAAGGCAGGAAAATGTGGAAATTAGCATAAGTGCGGGGTACAGTAAGACGTGTTGTGCGTATGCAAATTTTGGATTGCCGAACTTGTTCGTGACGTCATAGCGCTGATAAGAGATATAAAGGATTTGACTCGTATTGACCGTTGTTGTTCAACCGCAAAGTTGAAAGGGAAAGAATCAATTGACGAACTTGAATTTTTCAGTATGTCTTCCCGACATCACCTAGATGATTTTACGCGTGGCCGTATTATTGGCAAGATTGAAGAAGGGCGAAAAATAACAGATGTTGCCAGAGAGTTCGACGTCAGCCAAAGTGTTGTTTCAAGGCTTTGTAAATCATTTCGAACAAATGGACAGTGTAGCAAACGTCACGGGGGAGGTCGTGTTCGTAGTACGACACCTGCAGAAGATCGGTACATAGTGCTATCAACAAAAAGACACCGGCGCAGCACAGCTAGTGAGGTAGCAAATCAGTTTATGGCTGCTGCTGGCAAGCGGATCTCCCGAAAAACTGTCACCAGACGTTTGCATGAAGGAGGACTGTACGCCCGCCGTCCTGTTGTGTGCATCCCATTGTCCAGACGTCACCGTACCGCCCGTTTGCAATGGTGCCATCAACATCGCAATTGGACTGATAACGACTGGTCTGCTGTCCTCTTCTCAGATGAGAGTAGATACAGTTTATCGTCTGATTGTCGACGACAACTGATCTGGCGTGATAGTGGTACTGCATATTGCCCAGCAAACATACAGGAAAGGGACAGATATCCGACATGTAGTGTCATGGTATGGGCTGGCATCATGATCAATGGCCGTACGTCCCTCTATGTGCTTCCAACTGGGACTATGACTGGCCAACGATACATTAATGATATTCTGCTACCTCATGTTCGCATGTTCCGTGGTGCTGTCGGTGATAGATTCATTTTCATGGACGACAACGCAACATGTCATCGAACAGTCGCTGTCCAGGAGTGTCTTGAGAGCGAGGATATTCAACGCCTCGTATGGCCAGCACGTTCTCCAGATCTGAATCCCATTGAAAATGTGTGGGATGCTTTGGGGAGGAGTCTTGCTGGTCGCCAATGCCCTCCAATAAACAAGGACACCCTCATCCGTGCACTGACAGAGGAATGGGATAAATTACCCCAACAGCTGCTTGATAATGTTGTGCAAAGCATGACACGACGTGTGGAATCTTGCATCGCCCTCCATGATGGCCATATCCCGTATTGACATCTTACGCCGGAACGCCTGCGGACGGTAATTGCATTTTTTTCACGTTTACGTATTCTGCACAAAATGGCCTGTTTGTCCCTTGAACACGTTCCAAAGCCTTCTGGATTTCAGAGCACAATAAATTGTCTTTCTTGTAATGTCCTGGCATTCTGACATTATTTTATTTTACTTGGCATCCAACCACACTTTCTTTTTATGCGCTATATAGCCGTTTACGATCCGTCCTTAGCAATTGTCCAGCAGTGTATTAAACAGTGCTGCGTTTGTTGGACTGTACGAGTCGTCGTACGCGGCGGTCACCTCTCGCATCATCCTTCCTCTGTCCGGTGCAGTTTTGCCTCCGGGTCGTTGTTTAACCATTTTCTCGCCAGTCCCGATACACTTACACTTTAACTACGACGGCTCGCGAACAACCCACCAGTTCAGCCGTTTGGGAAATTGAGGTATCCACTCTCCGAGCTTCCACAATCTGTTATTTCCATTTACCCACCACGCTCAAAATTTTAATACTTACTGCTCCATTCACACCTTATATATGCTACGTCGGTCGATTAATCGCGCACACTCGGAAATCACGTGGCCAACGGGCCAAATCCACTTTTGATAGGGGTGGCCATAATTCAGTGATCACTAGGTGCACATCTCTATACATGCATTTCCTATAAACATCAATTTTCGCATTTGACGATTTTCCGGATTCAGCGTTAATTTTTGGTGTTCCCACCAAAAACGTTAGATTACGATTCACCTGTACATCGGAAACAGAAACACACTTACTCATTCTAGTGGGAAAATTGTTCGTTACGAAAACTTTGGAATTACATGCGGACCCTTTCGCGAACTCTCTCCGACGAGGAAAGAAGTTTTCATACCGGACTTTTAGAAACAGAGATAACAGTAAAATCGCAATCTACTCCCTCACGCCTACCTGGAAATTCATGTATTACCTAGAAAGCAAATATTACCCGAAGTGAACTTCGTCGACAAGAAAGATGACACGGAATTTTCAGTTGTAATGAGCACGTCTTTTGAATCCGTTCTGACGTGAATCAAATTTATCAATGCTATTAAAGTCAATGGAACCGGTTAGGAAAGCAATCAACCGGTTTCGATAATCGATAAAACCTCCAGAAATAGAAACGTTTACTTAGTTCCACCAGCGGTTAAAAAGCATGTCACGAAAAATTAGCAAATGGCACACAGAAAGTTTCTCATAGCACGAGGAAGGTATCAGAGACAAAGAGATTTTCAAATCTGACAGTTAAAAGAAGAAATATAGAAGTAAACATGATATAAATCTACGTCTGCCAGCGGAAAAATTTCGCATAATGGAAAGTTGAAAATAGGCAAAAAATATTCTGCATATAAAAACCTATGCTAAAGAAAAATAACTTTTCAAATACGTCTCCCGGAAGTAGAAATTGAGAGAAAATGGTTTTGACATTTACGCCCCCAGCGAGAAATCTGTGCAATATTTAAACAGGTTAATGGCTCCACATCAATATTGTAGCGAATGGCATGCAGTAAAAAAGAAATTCCTCAATAGTGTTTTTAGAAGCGGCGATACAGCTGCAAACTAAAGTATAGCCGCCCCGGTGGCGCAGTGGTCTAAGCGATGGCCTCTGATCATTCGTCCGAACGGGGTCCGGGTTCGAATCCCGTGAGGCATGGATGTTGTGTTTGTCTTACGGCACTGGCTCTCTCCCTTCCCTGGAACCAGTGACCCTAAATTAGGGACGGGCGATTGCTTATAGCCCATTGAGTTGCTCACGGTGGTCGTTAAACCTCCAATAAAAAAAAAAAAAAAGTATTTGAACACCACCTACCGACAGAACTGTGAACTACAAAATTCCTCAAAATTCCTCCACTAGCCTAAAGTATTCTACAAGGTAAATGGCATTCGATGTTGAATTTTTTTTTTTATATCGCGCATGTAGAAGCAGAGATATTGAGAAAAACAGATTAAGCATTTGTGCCACTAGCGGCGAAATGTTACATTATTTTGGGAAGACAATCCGCACACAGGGTTGCTTAGTTAGTAGCATCTGTCCAAAGAGAGAAGTTTTTCAATCGAGATTTTAGTCCCGCAGATATTGCTGCAAACGGAAGCGCGAACTTACGCCCTCTGGTGGAAGACTTGTGCGTTAAGAAATATTTGAAATTATATAAGAAACATTTCGCAGCGGAAACGTTTTCGAACAAAGAAATAATTTTTCAAATCGGACTCTTAGAAGCAGAGATATCGACAAAAATAAGATATGCATCTAGGCTCCTGCCGGAAAAACCATGCATTATTTTAATAAGAAAGTATTTTCAAAAGGCTTTTCGATGTGAGTGGTATTAGTCCACAAAAGAGTCTTTTCAATAGAGTTCCAGAAGCTTTGATTTTGCTGCAGATTCATCAGAAGCAGAAATAGGCACTTACACTCCCTAGCAGTTAAACCATTCTTCACAAAACATTAGTAATTATTTGCAAAGCGTTTTCCGTCACGAACTGTATCGGGTGGAGAAAGAATTTTTCAAGTCAGAGTTTTAGAAGCAGAGATATCGGGAAAAACGCCATTTACCTTTACGCCCCCTAGTGGAAAGTCTACCTATTACTTGAAAATGTTGAAATTATATGAGAAACATTTTACAGCGGAAACTCTATCCAACAAAGAAGGAATTTTTCAAATCGGATTTTTGGAAGCAGTAATATCAGCAAAAATAAGATACACATCGACGCCCACTGGGGAAGACACCGTGCATTATTTAAAGAAGAAAATAGTCCTAAAAGGTTTATCGACGTGAATGGTATCGATCCACGAATTAATTTTTTCAGTCGAGATTTTAGAAGCTCAGATTTTGCTGCAAATGCAGCAGAAGCAGAGATTAACCATTACGCCCCTGGTGGCCAAACCATTTTTTACCAAAAAGTTAGAAATTATATGCAAAAGGTTTTCTATCAGGAGCTGTATCAGCTCAAGAAAGAATTTTTCAAATCGCACTTTTAGAAGTAGAGATGTCGGGGGAAACGCAATTTACTTACGTCCCCTAGCAGAAAATCTATGCGTAACTTGAAAAAGTGAGTATACCTAAAGTAGTCTTCGACATAAATGGAATCAAAAGGTAAAAGAATTTTTCCAATCGGATGTTTAGAAGCAAATATACAGAACAAAATGTATTTTGAATTCGATATCACCTACATTTACGCTCTATAGCGGCAAAATTGTGCATCGGAAAAAAAAAGCGAAATGAAAGATCATCCTTTTCACATTGCAAGCTTCCCAATGTAAAAAGAATTTTTCATATCGGACTAATATTTGTAGAGATATGGTGTCCATAGGTGGACGGACGGACAAACCGGTAACATAAGAACGATCTTTTTACAAAAGACGTGGTAAAAATGCATTTTGAATTCGATAGTATATGTCGTTACGCCGTCTAGCGGGGAAGTTATGCATTAGATGTAAACCAAAAAGTAAGGATCATGCTTCCTAGGTTTTAAGTTTCTTCTCAATGCAAAAGGAATTCTTCAAATCGGACTAGCAAGTGCAAAGATATGGTGTCCACAGACGGAAGGACATATTGGTAATACATAAAAGACAGCATTCATTTTTTTTACAAAGGAGGTGCTGAAAAGGGATTAAAACCTACAAAAAACGATTTAAGAAATAACCGAAGTTGAAAGGAAGGGCGCAAGGTGATGGAGAAGTCCCAATTCATGTTGCTGAGGCTTAGTTGAAGATCAAGAGTTATGTATGGTACCAGCCTCGAAAATAAGCCTCGGTCGGGACGTCCAGTATTGGCAGATTGCAACATTATGTATCATTATTCCAGTAAGAAAATGCCTTCATAAGAAGATAATATTTTTTATTATAAATGCCTGTACTAAGAAAATAAACATTTTATGTAGCACATTAACGTACGAGATCTTTCAAAGTACCGAGTGCTTCATCGTCAGGTACATCAAAAAATACATAACCAAACAAAAATAAACACAACGGATAAAAACAAGAAACTTTTTCAAATTACTCGAACCCGTGATAACAATAACAAGGTATACAATAAATATATTGGAGACCTGGGCTTTTGTTAAAGGATTCAACTAAATAATACTAAGAAAACATTACTCAATAGAATAAGAAATATTTGCACATAGAGAAACACCGGGCTACATATCGTGGACTAAAGTTTGCATATATGTTCTCTATATGCAAATATTAAGTACCGGGCTCTAAATCGAGGACTAAAGTTTGCTTACCCAACAAATAAAGTCAATAAATATCGCCTTATAATGCAGATTGAAAGCATCGTTGAAACTATTCCTGAATCCGAAAGGGAGCATGTACGATACAAACAGGACAAAACTATACAAAGGATTGCTACTAAGCCTCTAACACCATAACATCTAAATTTATTGAAGTCTAATAAAAATATGTCTATTTTAAAAGCTGAAAAAAGGCAGAAAATTGTAATCTTAAACAAGGTAGATTATTTTAATAAGATGAATGATACTATTGCTAGTATTCCGCACTAGATCCTGTCTTCGGATCCAATCTCATCTACTGTGGCAGCAGTGGCAAAACTCAGAAAACATGGTGGATTACCTGCAACGGTCACCATGGATATGTCTCCTACACAAAGGAGGTGCTACACAAAGGAGGTGCTTGCTGGCCCTCGCATACCAGAACTCTTTGGACAAATAAAGACTCACAAGGAGGGTCTTCCTGTACGCCCTCTTCTATCAGGATATGCAAGCCCAACCCGCCAGCTTGAAAGTGCTCTAGCGAAATTCCTCAAAGCGCTAACTTCTGGTTCCTCTTACTCGGTTAGTAGCTTTGTTAAGGCTATTAACACCATTAAACCATTCTTACATAAGGAAAAGCCTTTCGTTATGGCATCACTCGATGTTGTTTCTTTATTACCCAATGTGCCGGGTGGAGATGTACACTCCATTATTGAGAACCGCCTATTGACTTTGAATTCTGTAACGTACCAGGAGATGTGACGTACCTGCCAGAAGGACGCACACGACATAAAGGCAGATAGGAATCAGAATAAAACGTCCGCGTAGCTCAATTGGTAGAGCAACTTATTCCGGAATGAGGGGACCCGGGTGCGAATCCTGGCGCGGATAAAAATGACGGAGAAATTTACTTCGTTATAATGGCGCCCGAACTATCCGGATGACCCGACCGTTCAAAATCTCGCATTGGTGTGATGTTATTTCCACACCGCGAGATAGGAAAAATAAGAGAATCCCTTCTCCAGCACTTCGACAAAAAAAAAAAAAAAAAAAAATAAGGGGGAGATGATATAACGTACCAGGAGATGTGACGTACCTGCCAGAAGGACGCACACGACATAAAGGCAGATAGGAATCAGAATAAAACGTCCGCGTAGCTCAATTGGTAGAGCAACTTATTCCGGAATGAGGGGACACGGGTTCGAATCCTGGCGCGGATAAAAATGACGGAGAAATTTACTTCGTTATAATTCTTATACTGCAAGTGAAATCCAAGCAATTATCAACGCTCTACGTTTCGTGCAAAGACACACATTCTTTCGGTATGAAGGAATCATTTACCGCCAGACTGGAGGTGCCCCGATGGGTTCCCCACTTTCGGGGATACTCGCTGAATTGTAATGCAAGAACTGGAAAACAAGGTTTTTACACTCTTTCCACCTCAATCCTGACCTCTACATTATATATGTAGACGACATACTTATTTTCTGGCCACATCATAAAGACAAGATTGTAGAGTTTGCTAATGAACTCTCAAGCCATTACAATTCCATTAATTTCACTATTAAATATGAAGATGATGATACGCTTCCATTCTTGGATATCTTACTAAAGAGACACCCTGCTATCAATTGGTTATCCTATTCAGTGTTCCGAAAGCCTACAGCAAACTCTGCTGTTATTGCGTTCAATTCATCGCAAAGGAAGAATAAAAAACTTTCAGCTATAGAGTACCTGGTCCGAAGAGCTTTCTCCCACTCATCCAGTAATCTTGCTAGAAGAAAGGAGTTACGTCACATCTAGATGATTGCGATGACACATGGATATCATAAAGAGGTTGTTGACAAGCATGCTCGATCATTGGAATATCCAGTACAAAGTACACTGCAAAGGGAAGCCAGAGTTATAAAATATGTTGGAACTGTTGACTATGTATCTGAAATCACTTCAGTACTAAGAAATGCATGTAAAAAACACCACATTTCCTTTGGAGAGAGTACAAAAAGTATTCGAGCAATCGTACAAAGCGACCGTGACCAATTTTCCATACTTAACAGGCATGGGGTTTATAAAATCCCCTTAAATTCTGTTGACCCTGAAGATCCAGTATTAGCGTACATAGGGTCTACTGCACGCCCATTGCACACTAGACTGTATGAGCACAAGTACTCCATTACAAATAACTCTGTTGCTACCTCTCTTGCACGGTTGGTTAATAGAGGTACCCACCTGCAAGACTGGACCAATACCGGCGTGCTGATTTCAAATCGTACAAGGCGATCTCTCCGGTTCTCTGAAAGTTTGTGTATTCTGTCTCACAGCACTGACTGCTGTAACGAAATAACTCCACGTTTTGTTTCCGTGCCTTGGGCCATGGTAATCCAGCCAAGAAGACATGAACATCTCCACCAGCACTCCACTCCTACTTCTTCATTTACAGTTTAAATTTTTATGTATACCTATTAATTCCCTATGTGCAAATATTTCTTCCTCTATTCAGCGATGTTTTCTTAATATTATTTAGTTGAATCCTTTAACAAGAGCCCACGTTTATAATATATTTATTGTACACCTTGTTATTGTTATCACGTGCTCGAGTAATTTGAAAAAGTTTCTTGTTTTTATCCGTTGTGTTTATTTTTGTTTGGTTATGTATTTTTTGATGTACCTGACGATGAAGCACTTGGTGTTTTGAAAGAACTCGTAGGTTGCTGTGCTATATAAAATGTTTATTTTCTTAGTACAGGCATTTATAATAAAAATAGTATCGTGTTATAAAGGCTTTTTCTCACTGGAATAATGTTTAGCGCACGATGAATTAATATTTAAATTCTGTATCATATTATCGAATCTGATCCATCGCAATCCCTCGCTGGCTCTGGTTTGGGCTTGTTTTCTGATAAACAGCTCTATTCATGCATGGGTAAAGCAGCCAAGAGTTGCCGAAATGTTCTACGTGAAATGATTTTTAAAGAAGTCAACCCTCGTATCATGGTCCTCAGTAAACTCTTCACAAATCCACGCGAATACGGTTTGATCAACCCAGTTATTTTGTACGATGACATGTGGATGTGCTACAACAATCCGTACAGCCAGAAAGCACTCGCTTTACCCAGATCTGCCCACATTTCCTGTCTCACAGACAAGACGATTCGAAAAGAAGACGCAAGAGGGTGATTGGTGGATAATGTACTTCGAAGTGGTTCCCTACGGACTTACAATCAACACTGATTTTTCCGCATCATAACCAGAGCGTGTGGGTTATACGTTAATTCGCCGTGCCCAATTCATCGGGCATCTATTCGTCGCGCGTCAGTTTGTCGAGTACAAATTCATCGCGCGTCAATTCGTCGCAGTTACCAGTTCATCGCAGGCTCAATTAGTCGCAGGAAAATTCATCGCGAGCAAATTCGTCGACTACTCAATTTGTCGTGGACGAATTCGTCGCATTTCGAACCCCTCAGTGAAATACTTTGGAGTTTGTAAAAGGTCTTTGAGCTCTCCAACCTGAAAAAGTCTTTCGGCAGGATTGTTGGGGGCTGGGCTTCCTTTACGATTTTGAATGTTGTATAACTTGTGGATATTTCATTTTCCATGTGACATGTCCCCTCCTTCCCGGGCCCCCGGTGAAGTCTTTTTGAGGGATACGGTGGTTCAGGAGGGTGGGGGCCCCTATCCCTCTGTTGCTCTTGCAGTATTAAATTTAACTCTTGTACATTGCATTGATTTATTCTTAGTGTACTTTACATTGTTCTGCAGATCCATGGCCCATTGGGGAACCTCGGTGTCTTCGGGCCCCTCGGGGATCGCAGGACGGAGATTTGTGTAAGCCTAACGAAAGTGATTTGTCCGCATTTTTCGTATTTACTGTTGTATCGAGTAGCAGACTCTACTTGTGGGTATGCTCTTCCCTCAGAAATTTGGTGAAGTCTGTAAAATGGATTCGAGGTGCTTCTTTTGGTTGGGGGTTGCCACCAACTTCCGTAATTTTATATTCTAGACCGCTAGAGTTGGTCAGTGTATCCGGGATGTTTCCCCTGAAGCGTCCGAGGTTTGCGAGCTTTGGGAGGGGGGATTCCCTCCAAAATGTTAAAATGGATGTAGATCTGTAAACATTGGCACCATGCTTTATATGATGGTTCTGTACACGACCACGAATTTTCAGGAGGGTGGGGTGGATTCAGCCCCCCCCCCCCCCAAGTTTCTAATAGCGGAGACAAAATGTTCAAGGTAAGTTATTTGCTCGCAATTTCCATGCTTCATGTTTCGTTGAGGGCAGATTCAACACAACATGAAGCATGGAAATTGCGAGTGCCACCCCGGTGGCGCAGTGGTCTAAGGCGATGGCTTCTGATAATTCGTCCGAAAGGGGTCCGGGTTCGAATCCTGGTGAGGCATGGATGTTGTGTTTGTCTTACGGCACTGGTTCTCTTCCTTCCCTGGTTGGTTGGTTGTTTGATTTTTATGGCGCAAGGGCCATGTTTGGCCAAAGAGCGCCAGACACAAGACAAACAAACAGTATTAAAAACGTGCTATGAAGCTTAAAATATGGCTGATCAAATAAAACTGAAGAATGAGAACGATGGAACGGCTAAAAAAGACAATGAAACAAACAGTATTAAAAACATGATACAATGATTAAAATCTAGCTGATTCAGTGAAACTGAGAAATGAGGTTGATGATAAGCCTAAAATCTAGATACGTTTAATAATAGTCAATTTCTTTAAAAAATGAAAACACGACAACAGTATCACAGTGGTCATTGAGGAGCCGCTGCAGTGTAGCGGCGTCCTCGGTCAACAAATGAGAATCAAAGAAATGAAAACGTACATCACGAAAATGAACACAGGTACACAGAAGATGAGTGACGGTGAGTCGGCAATTGCACGTCTCACACATCGGCGCAGTGTCGCCACACAGCAAAAAGCGGTGAGTGAAACGACAATGCCCAATGCGGAGACGAGCAAGCACCACTTCCTCCCTACGGTTCCGACGATATGAGGATTTCCAAATTTCAAGAATAGGTTTAATACGATGCAGTTTATTTTCCACCTCTTGGTCCCACAGACCTTGCCACGTTTGCTGGATATGGTCGCGAACAAGAAAGCGGAAATCCCGGTGAAACAGTGGCAAGGGTGTGACAACCAAAGAGGAAGCAGATCTAGCAGCCGCATCAGCACACTCGTTACCCGAGATTCCAACATGTCCAGGAATCCAGAAAAACTGAACCTGAAAACCGGCCTCGAGCAAACAACGAAGCAACCGTCTCACATCCAACAGAAAAGGATGGTCACGGCAATCCGCCGATGATAAGGACTGCAAGACACTTAAAGAATCCGTATAGACCATAGCACAATGATGATAACTCGACTGAACATGGAGATGGGCGAGATACACAGCATGCATCTCCGCCGAAGACACCGTGGCCTCAGCTGGGATCCGCGATACTGAAACGTCATCTACACAGACAGCCGCGAATCCAACGACTCCATGCATCTTGGAGCCATCAGTAAAAATAGGAGTGTAGTCATAATTGAGGTCACGGTGCTCAGCGAAGAGCTGCTGGTACACTGACGCAGGGGTTGAGGATTTCTCGAAAGATGTAAAGGTGGTATCAACCATGACACCAAGTGGGTGCCATGGAGGATCCCCAAAGCCCCTGGTCTCTCCAACAAGTGACAGGTCGAGCCCTACATCACGGGCTACGACCGCCATACGAAGACCAAAGGTTGAAATGCACGAGGGCCGGCTCCCGAATAAACGATCATGCTGGGGATGAAAAACTGCATCGTATAAAGGATGGTCTGGAAGAGATCGAAGTTTCAGGTAGAATTGAATAGACAGCTGCGGACGGCGTAATTCAAGCAGTGGTTCGTTCACGTCAGCGTAAAGGCTGGGAATTGGAGATGTTCGAAATGCTCCCAAACAAAGACGCAGCGCTTGATGGTGAATAGTGTCCAAAGGCCGGAGAACGGAACGACGAGCAGAGCCAAACACGATACAACCATAATCCAGTTTCGACCGTATTAAGGAATGGTAAATGCGAATTAAAGACATCGTGCCTTCGCCCCACGATACCATCGAAAGGATCTTAAGAATAAATAGAGCCCGCAGACAGGAAATCTTGAGCCGCCGAACGTGCGCACGGAACGTAAGCGCAAGGTCGACGGTCAGTCCAAGGAACTTGGTCTCCGGCAAAACTGGTATGGCTGCACGGTCTAAAAACAGCTCTGGGTCAGGATGGAGGCCGCGCCTCCGGCAGAAATGGACACACCATGTCTTGTCAGGAGAAAGAACGAAACCATTGCTATTCGCCGCTTTAAAGATCTGGTTAATCGCAGACTGCAACTGCCTTTCAATAAAATTCATGCTTGAGGACGAGCAGAAAATGTGTAAATCATCAACATAAACAGTAGCCGAAACCGCAGGAGGAAGATTTGTGAAGAGACAATTAATGCGAAGGATGAACAATGTGTCAGATAAAATGCAACCTTGAGGAACACCTTGTTCTTGATGGAACGGTGCCGAAAGCGTCGTACCCAGGCGCACTTGGAACACCCGATTGCGAAGAAAATTAACGATGAAAGTCGGAAGATTTCCTCGCAATCCGCATGCGTGGAGGTCACGGATAATACCGTGCCGCCACGCTCGATCATAGGCTTTTTCAATATCAAAGAAAACAGACACCAGGTGCTGCCTACGCACGAACGCCTCGCGCACAGATGTCTCAAGGTGCAGGAGATGACCGTGAGGTGAACGATGACGGCGAAAGCCGCTTTGTTATGGTGAAAGTACTTGATGATATTCTAAAAAATGAATTAACCGGGAATTAACCATGCGCTCAAGAACTTTACACAGACAGCTAGTGAGAGTAATTGGACGATAACTAGAGGGAGACTTGGGATCCTTGCCAGGTTTGGGAAAAGGCAGAACAAAAGCTTTTCGCCAAGATTCCGGGAAACTGTGCTCCGACCAAATACGATTATACAAGATTAAGAGATTCTCGAGAGACGACTGCGAGAGATGACGGAGCATGTCATAGTGGATTCCATCGGGACCGACAGATGTAGCGCCGTACCGATGTAGAGCCACCCTGAGTTCAACCATGCTGAAGGGGAGTTATATCCAGTGTCGAGAAAAGGCGCAAAGGAGATTCTCTGGCGTTCCACAGTGGATTTTATTCTTTGAAAAGAAGTAGGATACGCCAGGTCACTCGACACGGAGGCAAACGCCTCCCCCAAACAATCAGCAATCTCCCCGACTTCAGCATATGTGCAGCCGTTACTCTCCAGAATGGAGATCTGGTGAGAGCTGTAGTTACCCCGGATCTCACGAATCTTGTCCCACACACTTTTCGAACTGGCACGTGAAGTGAGAGATGAAACATACTGGATCCAAGAGTCCCTCTTGCTACGTCGACGCACCAACCGAGCATAGGATTTTGCTCGTTTGAATGTCACGAGATTAGCATCGGTCGGATAACGCCGAAACGTAGACCAGGCCTTATGTTGAGCTATCCTAGCCGCTGCGCATTCAGGGGTCCACCAAGACTTCGGACTTCTGGAGAGTATCGTAGATGTTTCGGGTATAGAAAAATCAGCTGCCTGAAGAATGCAATTCGTGACTTGAAGAACAGCTGCGTCGATTGACTCTTGGGTCACCATTGCAGAAGATGTCACTGTGGACGATGTGATGACCTCCCATCTCGCACGCTCCATCCTCCACCGAGGAGGACGGGAGGCAGAAGATGGCATGTTCGCATGATGCGAGAGGACAATTGGAAAGTGGTCGCTCCCGTGGAGATCGTTACACACCGTCCACGACCAATTGGCATTAATCGATGGTGATCCCAATGTCAAATCGATCGCACTGAAAGATCTTGTCGGCTCATGGAAGTACGTGTCAGCACCGGTGTTAAAAAGGCACAGAAAGGCCGAGGACAGAAGAGACTATGCGACGACCTCTCGTGCTGATGCTGACACTACCCCACAAATGATGATGAGCATTGAAGTCACCCAAAAGAAGAAAGGGTGAAGGCAGCTGATCAACCAAGCTCTCCAGAACAGAGACGCTCACGTTCTCGTCCGGCGGCAGATAGACACTGCAGACAGTAAGAGGCAAAGACACGGATATTCGAACCGCCACGGCCTGCAAAGTTGTGGATATCGCAACGGAAGACACCGGAACACTGTGAGGGACAAAAATAGCGACTCCCTAACAGGCGATGTCTCCCAGTGCATTATCTGTCCGATACGCACTGTAGCCTCGAACTGAAAGCAGGTCTGATGGTTTAAGTTTTGTTTCCTGTAAACAAAAGCACACCGGAGAGTACAACGAAAGCAGATGCTTCAGTTCATCAAAACTCGTCCGAAAACCTCGACAGTTCCACTGAATGATTGAAGCCATGGTTATAAGTGAAATGAAAATGAAAATGATCAAACGAAGTCAGGCTCCATCACCTCTGATGGGGGTTCCCCCAGATCTGGAGGCGTGTGACCAGGGGCCAAGATGGGAGCATGCTTTGTCCCAAGTGTCTTAACGGGAGGCGCACGACGTTGAGTCATGTGCTCAGATTTTGGAGGAGAAGAAATGCTTTTCTTATCCTGGGCTTTGGTCTTTTTGTTAGAAGAAGTGGCCTGAGTTCCCTTGTTGGTGGTGGGATGAGTCTGCTTCGGCGAAGTGGTAGGTGGCGCTTTCAGACCCCTAGCTCGAGACTGGAGTGCCTCCAGTCCGGCTGCGATGATTTCGTTTACATTGTATGGACATTTAGGGGGATCTGAATATCGGTCTGAATGGCAACCGTAGATTTGGTAACCACCACTGAAGCGTATGATCGCCGATCAGATATAACAGGAACTACTCTTCTTGTGGCCTCAGGATAGGAAATATTTTCCACCGTTTTGAGCCTTTGGATTTCCTTCTCCTCCTTCCACTTGGGACAATCTTTGGCTGATGCTGCGTGTGAACCCTTACAGTTCACACAAAACTCAGCCTCGGCCACACATTCTGACAAAAGATGCTCTGTGGCACTACAGCGTCCACACCTAGGATTGCTCCTGCACGACTGCTGAGAATGGCCGTACGACTGACACCTAAAACATCTCAACGGGTTAGGAATGTACGGGCGTACTTCTAGGTGGAGATACATTGCCTTGATGGACGTAGGCAGGGAAGGGCTATCAAAAGTTAAAATGATGTTCCGGGATGGGACGGACCGCCCGTTCCGCCTGAATAGAATACGCCGCACACCCGTAACGTGTTGACTCCTCAGTTCTTCAAGTAATTCTTCCTCAGCACACTCAACGAGGTCCTGAGAGGAGACAACACCTCGAGATGAATTTAGGTATCCATGGGGTGTTATTTTGACCGGAGTATCAAGCAGCGTGGTGGTGTTAATAAGTGTGGAACAGTAGGCCACAGTGGACATTTCTACCAGAAGATCTCCAGATTGGAGCTTCTTTACGCTCTTAGGAGAGCTTGCAATGGATTGAAGAGCTTTATTTATCTAAAATGGACTTTTGGCACTCAAAGGCTTTGAAGGGTCCAATGAGTGCACAAAAAAGAAACGAGCATTCGAACAATCAGGGACATGTTTTTTTGCAGAAGGGGATGAGCCTTACTCCCTACCTCTTTTGCTTTTTGGTTCTTGGGAAATTTTATTTTCATCCATGAAAAAAGTTAATAATTCGTCCGCCGACTTTCCCACCCACAATCGAGCCGAACGAGGGAGAGCCGGAGGTCCGCAAGCCCAAGTGGACGCAGGACACGGCTCTAGGGATAGCATGCGGATATAGCAAGTTGATAGGGCAGACATGCGCTCGGCGTGCACCCAGACTTTCCCATGCCTGGGGAACACCCCTTTGGCATGCCCACCCTATCCCCAGACTCATCCTGTCGTGCGAAACGACAAGCCGTTAGAGGTCTGGGCTCCACTCAGCCACAGACCTCATTGACTAGGAGTGGGTTAGTTCCCAGCCGCCCGTTTAGGGTGAAGCAGGGGGCAAAGAGGAGTGTTGGCAACTGGCGACAACAACACCCAGGTGACCAGAAACCTCAGCCTCTAGCATCCCCTTTTCCACCTTACGGGTCACCGCACACGGCAAACGTGCAGGTAGGTCTAGCTAACCAGCTCGGAAAAACAAAAGGAACATAAAATGGAGAAGACAGGATAGAAAACGAGAAAGTATAATCCAGAGCTGGCGCATAATCACAACCTCAGCAGCCTACAACTGAGTCGGGAGCGTGTCAAGTGAAAAAAACAAAAACATAAAAAATGTGAAAATCATCACATATAGCACATGTCGGCTCGGACCGTGGGGACGCCATCCCCCAGCAGCTGGATGAATAGCTGTCCCTTCGGTGATGTAATCGCACAAGACGAAAAAGAAAGATGTTCCGTCACAAGGTCAGCTCGGGCCGTGGGGGCGCCGCTCCCCAAATAACTGGAAAACCAGTTATCCCCGTGTGGGGTCCCTTCCCTGGAACCAGTGACCCTAAATTAGGGACGGGCGACTGCTTATAGCCCATTGAGTTGCTCACGGTGGTTGTTAAACCTCCAATAAAAAAAAAAAAAAAAATTGCGAGCAAATAACTTACCTTGAACACGTTGTCTCCGCTCTTAGAAACCTGGGGAGGGGGTGAATTCCTCCCACAATCCTGAAAATTCGTGGTCGTGTACAGAATCATCATATAAAGCATGGTGCCAATGTTTACAGCTCTACGTGCATTTTAACATTTTGTACAGAAGCTCTCCCAAAGCTCGCGAACCTCGCGAACCCTTCAGGGGAAACGTCTCGGATACACTGACCGACTCTAGCGGTCCAGAATATAAAATTACGGAAGTTGGTGGCAGCCCCCAACCAAAAGAAGCACCTCGAATCCCTTTTACAAACTTCACCAAATTTCTGAGGGAAGAGCATACCCACAAGTAAAGTCTGCTACTCGATACAACAGTAAACACGAAAAATGCAGACAAATCTTTTTCATTAGGCTTATACAAATCTCCGTCCTGCGATCCCGGAGGGGCCCGAAGACACCAAGGTCCCCCAAAGTACCATGTACCTGCAGAACAATGTAAAGTACACTAAGAATAAATCAATGCAATGTACAAGAGTTAAATTTAACACTGCAAAAGCAACCGAGGGACAGGGGCCCCCACCCTCCTGAAACACTGGATCCCTCGAAAAGACATCACCGGAGCCCCGAGAAGGAGGAAACATGTCACATGGAACATGAAAGATCCACAAGTTATACAACACTCAAAATCGTAAAGCCCCCCCCCCTACCATCCACCCGAAGGACTTTTTCAGGTTGGAGAGCTCAAAGATCTCTTACAAACTCCAAAGTATTTCACTGAGGTGGGTCGAAATATGACGTATTCGTTCACGACAAATTGAGTAGTGGACGAATTGAGCCTGCGATGAATTGGTAACTGCGACGAATTGACGCGCGATGAATTTGCACTTGACGAACTGAGTCGGCGACGAATTGACGGGACACCGTGAGTGTACACTCTGGGACTCTTGAATGTTACCCAGGATTGGTAAACATACAACAGGTACTCCTTCATGCAGGCATCGCCAAACCTCTCACCGTGTTTCGGACCAAAGAAAAACAAAGAACTAGCAGAAGCAGCCTGGCAGGCTATTCTCCAGAATGATATCAAAAACCTCTCCATTGAATGCCACGTCGTGTAGAGGTTGTTATTGTTGCTCGAGGTGGCTTTACACGATACTCAGTTTTGAAGCCGAAAAATCCTGTATAGCTCTACAAATGTAATCAGTTATCTCCTGTAACATGAGGTATCTGTGATAGAAATTTCATTTGAATAGCGCGGTTCGCTCTTGTGGTTGCAAATTTCAAAAACAGTAGGGTACATAACTTGTCTCCGGATGACAGTCACCTTCGCTATACTGTGGAAATAAACTCTTTTCCAGATGGTGATATACCGGCTTACGTCTCTCCGCTCCGGAGCTGACTATTCTTCCGACTGAACTACACTGACCTTGGCTTATCGCTGTAACTTTGCCATGTTGACATGTACGTCACATCTGAGATATAAAGTATACCTCCCCCCTCCCTTCCGTTTGAGAAAGGGCTGGGACTATGTCGTAGTTCTACGGGTTGCCGACAAACCATTCGTGAAGTAGCTCGCTGTAGAAGAAAGAATTCTTGTTAATTCCAGACAATGTGTGGAAGAATCATCACACACAATTTTCTCGAACCTCACGGCCAAAAAAATCATTTTTACGAACGGCAGCCAATATGAAAATAAAGCCCCATTTTGCCGGTGGTGGATTCAAACCCACATCTGCCATCTCCCGAGTCGACTGTTCTACCGATTAAATTACACCGACGAAGCTTCCCGCACGGGGATAAGTTGTTTCCCCATTATTTGGGGAGTAGCGTCCCCACAGACCGAGCTGATTTCGTGACGGAAAATCTTATCTTCTCGTCTTTGAACGATTACATTACCGCGGGGACTCCCGCACGGGGATAACTGGTTTTCCGGGTATTTGGTGAGTAGCGCCCCCAGGGTCCGAGCTGACCTTGTGTCGGAAGATCTAGTCTTTGGACGATACATCACCGCAGGGGAAGATGTTCATCATCCAGCTGATGGGGAGTGGCGACCCCACGGGACGAGCCGACTTATACTGTTTGATATTACCTTTTTTAGCACGTCTTTTGTAAAAAAAGATCGTGCTTCTGTTATCGGTTTGTCCGTCCGTCCGTCTGTACCCACGGTATCTCTGAAACTATTAGTCCGATTTGAAAAATTCTTTTTGCATTCGGAAGCTTAAAATATACGAATGATGATCCTTTATTTCGTTTTTTTTTTTTACGATGTACAATTTTGCCGCTTAGGATGTACAATTTTCCGCTAAATGCAGATGATGTCGAATTCAAAATTACGTTTTATTCCACATATTTGCTTCTAAACATCCGATTGAAAAATTTTTTTATCTTTCGATTCCATTTATGTCGAAGAGTGCTTTAGATATAGTTTCCTTTTCAAATTACGCATAGATTTTCCGCTAGGGGCGTAAACGTAAATTACATTTTTTCCGATAACTCTTCTCTAAAACTCCGATTTGAAAAATCTTTTTTTCAGCGGATACATCTCCTAGTGGAAAATCTTTTGCATATAATTTCGAATTTTTGGTAAAGAATGATTTGGCCTCCAGGGGGCGTAAGTATTGATTTTTGCTTCTGATGTATTTGCCATAAAATATGAGCTTCTAAATTCTCGATTGAAAAAAACGTCGTTTGTTGACTGATACTACTCATGTCGCTAAGCTTTTAGAAACATTTTCTTCTTAAAATAGTGTATGGTTTCTACGCCAGGGGGCGTAGACGTACATCTTATTTTTGTCAATATCTCGACTTCTAGGAGTCCGGTTTGAAAAATTCCTTCTTTGTTGGATAGTGTTTTTCGTGTGACATGTTTTTCATATAGTTTCAAAATTTTCAAGTAATTCATAGACTTTCCGCTAGGGGGCGTAAAGGTAAATTGCGTTCCCCCCTATATCTCTGCTTCTAAATCTCCGATTTGAAAAATTCTTTCTGCACCGGATACAGGTCCTGATGGGAAATCGTTTGCATATTTCTAATTTTTGTAAAAAAATGGTTTGGCCACCAGGGGGGGGGGGTAAATCTTAATTTCCGCTTCTGATGTATTTGCAGCAAAATATGAGCTTCTAAATTCTTGATTAAAAAAAAACGTCGTTTGTAGACTGATACTACTCATGTCGGCAAACCTTTTAGGAACATTTTCTTCTTAAAATAGTGCATGGTTTCTGCGCCAGGGGCGTAGACGTATATCTTATTTTTGCCAATATCTCGACTTCTAGGAGTCCGATTTTAAAAATTCCTTCTTTGTTGGATAGTGTTTCTAGTGTGACATGTTTTTCCTATAAATTCAAAATTTTCAAGTAATTCATAGACTTTCCGTTTGGGGGCGTAAAGGTAAATTGCGTTTTCCACTATTTCTCTGCTTCTAAACCTCCCATTTGAAAAATTCCTTCTGCACCGGATACAGCTCCTGATGCGAAATCGTTTGCACATAATTTCTAATTTTTGTAAAAAATGGTATGGCCACCAGGGGGCGTAAGTCTTAATTTCCGCTTCTGATGTATTTGCAGCAAAATATGAGCTTCTAAAATCTCGATTGAAAAAAGTCTTTTGTTGACTGATGCTACTCATGTCGACAAACCTTTTAGGAACACTTTCTTCTTGAAATAATGCATGGTTTCTACGCCGGGGGGCGTAGATGTATATCTTATTTTTGTCAATATCTCCTCTTCTAAAAGTCCAATTTGAAAAATTCCTTCGTTGTTGGATATTGTTTTCGATGCGAAATGTTTTTCTTATAAATTCAAAATTTTCACGTAAATCATTTAAGACTTTCCGCTAGGGCGCATAAAGGTAAATTGCGTTTTCTGCTCCTAAAACTCCGATTTGAAAAATTCTTCCTGTATCGCATACAAGACCTGATGGAAAATATTTTTCACATAATTTCTAATGTTTTGTAAAGAATGGTTTTTCCACCAGGGGTCATAAGTGTTAATTTCTGCTTCTGATGTATTTGTAGCTAAACGTGGGCTCCTGAAAACTCGACTAAATTTTTTTTTCTTGGACCGATACCGCTCATATGGATAAACCTTTTGAGAATACTTTCTTCCTAAAATAATGCATGGTTTTCCCACCAGAGGACGTAAAGTCACGTCTTATTTTTTGTCGATATCTCTGTTTCTAAGAGTTCGGAAGCTCACGATTCTGTTTACAGCAATATCTGAGGGATTAAAAACCCGATTGAAAATCTTCTTTCTTTCGTCAGATCTATAGTTTTCCATACCGGTTCCATTGCCTTTGAATAGCTTTGATAAATTTAATTTGCGTCAGAACGGATTCAAAAGACGTGCTTATTACACCCGAAAATTCGGTGTCATTTTTCTTGTTTCCTCTTGTGTTGTAATATTGACACGCATCCGTATTGGAAAAAATTCTTTGAATAGTTCTCTCCTTAGAAGTTTCTACATTGAGTTGTTAGACTTGGCGCTCTTTGGCCCTTTGAGCCACTAAACAGTAACCAACTAACCAACCAACAGACGAAGCTTATCGGTGTAACATTGCCGTCTTGACATGTGCGTCACCACTGAGGTAGATACGTCACAATGACACTGTTTACCTGGAGCTCATGTCTTGTCATTGTCCCCAAGATTCATTCCAAAGTATGCATAGTAAGTTTTTTTTTACAGTCTGTAATGTTGCCATGTTGCTTTTTAATGAAAAACTCCCCACAAACATAACATCTGTTCGGATAGTTGGCCCATCTTCGTGTAGCACTCACTACTTTAAAGTCAAACAGAAATATATATAACCTGCTACACAGTAAGTTTGAATGGTAACTTTAGTGTATATTGCGATCGGATAGAATCAGTAACATAAAATCTTTACTTTTTGTTTAAGCCTGTGATTAAAAAATTTCCTTTTGTGGAAAAACTGTGCGTGATACACAAATTTGATGATACAGTATATCGAAATTAATAAGAGACAAGCAACAAATCCGGAACAATAAAATTATTGTAGACCTGTGTAGTTAGCCAGACATTAAAATTATAGAGGTCTGCACGGGCCTTATTTGGTGAGCCAGGCCCTGCTCAAGCCAGTGCGTTTCAGGCTCAACCCGGTCTGTTTCAGATATTAGACACTCAGCCCGGCCTGTCAACTGCAGCTATTATTTAGGTTCGGCCTGTTATGTGCCATTCTGTATTATTTTGTCTTTCTATTGTACAGTCATTTGCAAAAGTTTAAAACCATCTGTCAATTTATTGAAAATTAAGATTTTCAAAGGAACCACTAATTACTACACTATCTACCAACAAGTAATTGGACACCCCTGCAATCGACGATATCTGCGATCCTGATACACGTCACGGCCGCCGCCGTTAAATATCGTGTGGGAAACAACAACGCAACCAGTCGCATGCAAGATGCCACGCAGTTCGGAGATCTCTGATTTCGAGAAAGGTGTAATCGTCGGGTATCACAGAAATGGCCGATCCATACGTGACATATCCAGCGAGTTGAAGTACCCAAAATCAACAGTGGCCTACGTGATTGGCAAGTGGAAGATGAGAGGTGACTGTCAAAATGTGCCCCGACCCGGCAGACCCACAAAACTGGGAGTTAGAGACCGACGGGTGCTGGCCAGAGAAATTCGGAAGAACCGCACCAAATCGATGGGCCACATCCGCAAGGAGTTTCAACGAGCATCTGGGAGTGTTCTTTCAATGAAAACCATCCGTAAGGAAGCCCATCTGCTCGGTTATCATGGATGTGCTGCCGCTCACAAGCATTTGATCACCAAGTCCAATAGCACTGCTCGGCTAACGTGGTGCAAAGAGCGTCGACAGTGAACCGTTGAACAGTGGAAACAGGTTCTCTGGAGCGACGAATCAAAGTTCACCCTCTACCGTTCGGATGGCAGAGTCTGGGTTTGGCGTCTGCCTGGAGAACGCCTCCTGCCGGAATGTATTGTGCCAACTGTGAAGTTCGGAGGCGGTGGAGTTATGCTATGGGGGTGTTTCTCCTGGTATGGCACGGGACCCTTGGTCGCAATTCCTGGTAGACTCAACGCCGATACCTACTGCACCATTTTGGATGACCATGCGCTTCTTACGTTGTGGCAGTTTTACGGGGTGGACCCATGTTACTTTCAGGATGACAATGCCACCTGTCATGTTGCGAGGTCCACCATGGCTTGGTATAGTGACAATGGGGTTAATCGAATGGACTGGCCTGCGCAGAGCCCGGACCTTAACCCTATCGAGCACCTCTGGGACGAGTTGGAGCGTCGACTTAACGGGTGCTCCCACCGTCCGAAATCGGTGAAAGAACTGACCTGTCTTCTCCAAGCCGAGTGGAAGAAAATACCGCTATCCGTCGTACAACGCCTGGTTGAGAGTATTCCCCGGAGGGTCGCAGCTGTAATCGCCGTTTGTGCAGGCTCCACCAACTATTGAAGGTGAATAAACTTCGTTTTCCTTTGCTATCACAGGTGTCCAATTACTTGTTGGTAGATAGTGTAGTCAGAGATATTTGAAAGACACCACAGATGAATACTTACATTCTTTAGAACACAAAAAGACCGAAATCAGTACTTTGTGTGGCCAACTTTATTTTTATATAACGGACAGAATACGATGTGGCATATTCTCAATGAGGAATTTGCAGTAGTCACTTGAAATGTCTTTGCACCACACGTACTTTATTGCGTCAATCAAAGCTTGGGAATTTGATGGCTGTTTTTCTGATACCTTGTCTTTTAAAATGGTCCACAAATTTTTGATGGGGTTAAGGTCAGGACTATTACCGGGCCAGTCAAGCACAGTTATGTTTTTCCTCTGCAGGTATTCCTTTGCTGTCTTTGATCTGTGGCATGGAGCACCATCATGCATAAAGAGTGTGCATCTGTGCACTTGCATATGAGTTAACAGCTTCTCACGTAACATTTCCACACAAAAAGGACCAGTCATGGTAGTGCACGTCGGCAAAAAGGATAATGAAGTAGTACTGGATGCTGACATTGCACCCCGTATCATCCGACTAGGTGGATGTCTCACGGTGCTAACGGTGTATTTTTCATCAAACCTTCTGCGTTTTGGTCATTGAACATGTGCTTCACGTGATTCAAATTGACGCACAGTTGATTCATCGGAAAAGAACTTGGCTCCAATTTTCAGCAATCCACAACTGATGACGCTTCGCAAACTGGAGTCTTTTCTTTTTCATGACAGAGGTTAATGTAGGTTTATGTACAGGTTTATAAGACTTTTATCCAAAGTTTTTGCTAAGACGTCGGGAAACAGTGCTGATAATAATATCAAACCCTTTTGAATGAAGAAAGGCTTTGATTTTCTTGCACGAACTTCTCGAAGAAAGCATAACTATTCACCTTATGGTATTGTCATCAAGTAAGGTGGTTTTCCTTGGACGTCCACTTCTCTTTCGGTTGCTAAATTCACCTGTATCTCGATATTTCATGATCGTATTATGAATAGCAGTCCTGCTCACATTCACCTTCCTGCTTATGTCACATTCGGAGTATCCTTCATGATATAAAGTCACTCTTTGTGCCCTCTGAGTAACACTTAATGACGCTTTTTTGCCCATTTTTCGCCATATAGAAAGTACGTACTTTCTATATAGCATGAAAGCATGAAAACCAGAAGCAAACTGACGCTGGCACGCTTCCCCCAACTGTATCAACAGCTGCAGCTGTAGGATGATGCAACACCGACAGGACGTTGAGTTATACAGACAGTAAGCTGACGCAATAGGCAGAAATCTCCTAATACCAACAGGTGGCCTTAAACTTTTGCAAATGACTGTATTTCATTAAATTGTGAAAATTAAATAATGAAATGAGATGTTATTGAAAATATTTAGTTGAATACAAGCCTAAACATATTAACTAAACTTTGGCGATCGAAGAATATAACCTTTAAAGAAAGAGAAAAAAGAAGACTAAGCGCTTTCAAAATCTCCGTTTCTCTTAACTAGCAAGCGGTAGCACTACAAAAGTCAATCCCTACAAAGATTAGGGATAGGAGAAACAATCGATGTCGTCCCACTCTGTCATATAAACACACACACACACACACACACACACACACATCCCACCCCACTGCATACACCTCCGTCCCTCTCACCACCCAACACACATACTCGCTAGGGGTCCAATCTTTTTGTTGTCAACAAGCCCCAAAGTGGTTTTACCATCTTAATACCAGCAGATAGTAAAAACCCTGTAAGTGCCTCTCCTGGCCTCTGTGATTACGCCCTGGGCTATGTCATGAAAGCAAGTAAAGCTAAGAAAACAGTTAAACAGACCAGGAAATCGGGAATCACGACTTTTTTCTTTCTTTAGTATAAATAATGGGCCTACTTGGCTCGGCCGTAAGTGTCTGGGAAAAAAGCCCGGTCCAGCCCGTTACTTTGTTCTCTAAACTAAAAAAACCCGACCAGGTCCGTGCAGACATATGTTGTAGGTGAAATGAAACTACGCAGTAAAATTTATTAAGACAGAATAGCAACTTTCGAAGTAAGGGGTAATGTAAGAGAATTACGTAATAATGTTTAGCGGCGAAATTTAAGAGAAAAAAATGGAAGAAGAAAAGAAATGTCCGTTGTTCCTGAGATTAAGTATTTTAGGTTTCAAGATTTTAGTTGCCGTATCCTATTATAATTCCGTCATCCAATTCGCTCAACAGTGCATGGCAACAAAGACGATGGCATGCCGTAAGAATACCAAGGAGCTGCACTGGAGGAGCATCCTGCTAGATTTGCATCAATATCGTGATTAGCCCACGGGGTTCCCCCAAATATGAGAGAAAGAACCAGGTCCAAAACCACTTCCGTCACACGCATTTCCGCGGGGGAAAGCCATTATTATGCAATTTGATCTGTCGCGCAGGGCGAGTGACGCAATTCCTATCGGCCTCTTTCTTCTTTTTCTTTTCCCCCTTTTTTTTTTTCCTGCTTTATTTTTAGATGCCAGGATCTGTCACGTCTATGTATCGCACGTCAATCTGAACCGCTCTTGGTGATTTCAGAATTATTTTTTTTCTATTTCTTCGCCTACGTAAATCTGCGGATAAATTAACTACTTCTGGTCTTTAATATTGTCACTTCCAAGAAAGATAAACGACCGTTGAAGTCACCTCCTTAAGGCACATCCAGGCAAAGTGAAGGGAAAAAAATGCGATAAAATTACCTGTAATCAATTACGTTATGACATTTCCAAGAGGGGGCAAACAGAAATTGTTACTACAATTAACCACATGAAGATTCCTACTGTATCTTTAATTTTTTACGACACTCACAACATATAAATTTAATTGAACTCCAGAAGACCCAAAAGCTGCGGCGTAAAAGAAGTGGACAAATGAAATTAGACAGCTTTTTAAGACGATAAGGAAATTTCTTTGATATGCTTTTGAGACTTGCGCTTTTTGCTCACTAGTGTCCCATGAGCTACGAGACCCCACCGATCACTCAACCGTTCATCAAGAAATTAAAAATGTAATTTAATTTTCGTTATTGGGTTACATTTGACCATATTGCATGGCAATAATAAATCTATAACATAATATTAAGAAGAAAACATATAATATATATACACTGAAGAGCAATTGAATTAGAGACGTTATGCAAATGTGGCGCTGTGAGAGACACTGTAAACGGAAACGACATGACGTATGCACCGATCCGACAATATAAGAAGTGATGCGATGGGAATCAGTAAGAGTCGGACGCAGTATGGGTAAGACGAAGGATCTAAGCGCATTTGATCGTAGGCAAATTGTCGGAGCCCGACGAATGGGTCACTCCATCTCGGAAGTCGTGCAGGCACTGGGATTTTCACGAGCCACTGTGTCACGGGTGCACCGTGAGTACATCGAATCCGGTAAAACCATCCCTGCAAGGGCCAACTTCTGTGGACAACAGCGTGTGGATGAGCGGTTTGGTTTGGTTTGATTTGATGTTTAACGACCACCGTGAGCAACTCAATGGGCTATAAGCAGTCGCTCGTCCCTAATTTAGGGTCACTGGTTCCAGGGAAGGGAGAGAGCCAGTGCCGTAAGACAAACACAACATCCATGCCTCACCGGGATTCGAACCCGGACCCCGTTCGGACGAATGACCAGAGGCCATCGCCTTAGACCACTGCGCCACCGGGGCGGCGTGGATGAGCGGGGTCATCGTTGGCTAGCTCGCATTGTAACAGCGGATAGACGGGCTACAGTGCAAGAAATCCCTCGGCAATTTAACGCTGGTGCACAAAAGCGTGTAAGCAGCCACACCATCCAGAACCATCTCCTCGCTATGGGGTACAAAATCCATCATCCCACGAGGGTACCGCTGCTGACCGCACATCACAGAGTGCAAAGATTAGCATGGGCGCGGGAACATTGCCACTGGCCCTAGACATGTGGAAAAATGTTGCCTGGACTGATGAATCGAGATTCACGTTGGTACATGCGGATGGCAGGATACGAGTGCGGCGCAAACCACATGAAGCGATGGATCCTTCTTGCCAGCAGGGTACGCTTCAAGCTGGTGGGGGTGGCATTCTTGTCTGGGGACTGTTTACGTGGACTGAAATGGGACCCATGGTACGTGTGACATCGTCCCTCACAGGTCAACGTTACCGGGATATCCTGGACGACCATTTGCTCCCGTTTGTGCGTCTTCAACATCCTACTGGGGACCTCATCCTGCAACAAGACAATGCACCGTGCCATCGCTCCCGAATTGTATCCGAATGGTTGGATCAACACTCCACCGAAGTCACTTCGCTTCCTTGGCCAGCTAGGTCACCTGACCTCAATCCCATCGAGCACACCTGGGATGCCATCGAGAGAGAGGTTCGAGGCTCTGACCCCCTCCATCAAATCTTCGTGGCCTGTGGGAACTTGTTCAGGGGTCGCGGATCCGTATGGCTTCCCAACGCTTCCGTCGAGTCCATACCGAGACGAATCGCCGCCGTCATCAGGGCGAAGGGTGGTGCTACACGTTACTAGACAGGTATCTCTAATTTAATTGCTCTTCAGTGTATACTTATGTACAGGGTAACCACAAGCAGAAAATTAAGTAAAAAGCTATATATATACAGTCATGTGCAAAAGTTTAAGACCACCTGTTGAAATTCGATTTCTGCAGATTGTTTCAGCTACTGTTTATATTACTCAACTTCTTGTCGGTGTTGCATCATCCTACAGCGGCAGCTGTTGATAGAGTTGGGGGAAGCGTGCGATCGTCAGTTTGCTTCTGGTCTTCATGCTGAGAGGTTTTGTGCGTATTTTTTTAACTGGTTTTCACGCTGAGAGGTTTTGCGCCTTTTTTAAAGATAACTGAAAGTCACTGTCAGTTAAAAAAAATTAAGTTGCAAAGCATTTTGTTACTTCGAAAAATCGCGATGAAAAATGCTTAATTTGTGAAGAGTCCTCCTACAGAAAAAAAAATTAATAACCTATTCAGAAAATAATAAGCTCCAACAGAAAATAAAATGACTAAATCACTCACATTAATGACAAAAAATAAAATTTCATTGTCGCGTAATTCGTTTTACGATGTACGTGACTCCGATTGCCGAGCGTTTGTGGTTCATTTGTTAAAAGCGTGAGTTAACTGTAGAGCCGCAGCTCTAACGACGGGGGTTCGATCCTCATCTCAGAGGGCAGATTATCTGGACTACGTGCTGTACAGGGTCATCGATTTTGCGGAATTCCAATTTAAATGCGGAAAAACCTGAAATGGACTTTTCTGAAATAAGCAGAATTTCTGTCTACGGAAGTTAAAATGAACGGGCATTTGCAAAAACTTAAATTTCTGAAAAACACGGATACCTACCGGTAACTTTGCAGCACGTTATTTTCAGAAATTTTCCGTGAATTCACACCACTTATTTTCTACAGTGTGGGTTATAGGTTAGCAATGCAACTCCACTGCTTTGGTACAAAAGAAGAAGAATTGCACAAAGTTTACGCACGAAAAATAAAAAAAAGAGCATTCTCCAAAGGTAGAATGCTGAATGAAACTCAATATAGCAATTTAAAATATAATCATGGTATATACACTGACGGAAAAAAAATCCCAACACCACGAAAAAATAGTTGTAGAGGAATGAAATGGTGGCAATACATTTGTATAGGTAACATATTTAATCGATTAAAGTTTCAAGATCACAGCTTATTGTAAGCGCGAGAAGAGCCATTTTAAATGTGAAATGCTGGTACATTAATAACCGGTGTAACCACCAGAATGTTGAATGCAAACACGCAAACGTTCATGCATTGTGTCGTACAGGTGCTGGATGTCAGTTTGTGGGATGGAGTTCCATGCCTGTTGCACTTGGTCGGTCAATACAGGGACGGTTAATGCTGGTTGGGGGTGACGCTGGAGTTGTCGTCCAATGATGTCCCATACGTGCTCGATTGGTGAAAGATCTGGTGATCTAGCAGGCCACGGCAACATGTCGACACTCTGTAGAGCACGTTGGGTTACAACAGCGGTATGCGGGCGAGCGTTATCCAGTTGGAAAACACCCCCTGGAATGTTGTTCATGAATGGCAGCACAACAGGTTGAATCACCAGACCGACGTACAACTGTGCCGTCAGGGTGCGTGGGATAACCACAAGAGTGCTCCTGCTGTCATAGGAAATTGCTCCCCAGACCATAACTCCAGGTGTAGGTCCAGGGTGTCTCGGCCGCAGACAGGTTGGTTGTAGGCGCTCACCTGGCCTCCTTCTAACCAACGCATGGCCATCACTGACACCCAGGCAGAACCGGCTTTCATCAGAAAACAGAACAGATCTGCACTCCGTCCTCCAATGAGCTGTAGCTAGACACCACTGACGTCGCAAACGGCAGTGGTTTGGAGTAAGTGGAATGCACGCTACAGGGCGTCTGTCTCGGAGCTGTCCTTCAAGTAACCGATTTGTAACAGTTCGTTGTGTCACTGTGGTGGGAACTGCAGCTCGACTTGCTGCTGCAGACGCGGTACGATGCGCCACGGCCATACGCCGTACACGGCGGTCTTCCCTCTCAGTAGTGCCACGTGGCCGGCCGGCCGGAACCCGGTCTTCTTGAGGCAGTACCTTCCCTTGACCACCGCTGCCAACAATCATGCACAGTGACTACATTCCTGCCAAGTCGTTCTGCAAAATTGCGGAACGAAAATCCACCTTCTCGTAGCTCTATTGCACGACCTCGTTCAAACTCCGTGAGCTGTTGATAATGGCTTCTTCGTCTTCTTAAAGGCATTCTTAACTAACATCAACACCCTACGTCGAATCTCAACGATAACTAACGCTCACGAACGTTACAGCGCGTATTTACAGCAAACCTGCTTTGCATGTTCCGAGGGGCGCTACTAGCGCCACACGTATGCGCCGAGCGCAAAATTTGCATAGACGTCATCTTACAGATGTACTCTCACCGCCTACCAACTGTCGTTTATCTAACACAACCCCTTCTTGGTGTTGGGATTTTTTTTCCCGTCAGTGTAAGATTTTGGGAAAATGGTGTCTGACCCGTTGTTTCAAACTTGCCTTTAGAAAAACAGTATTAAGCTAGAAGGTTAAGTTTAGGGCACGCTAAGGGAAAGAAAAAAATGCTAGACAGTGAAGTGGAGCTGTGCAATTAGCTAGCCGCCCGCTGAAAATTAGGAACAGAACCAACAGGGACCAATCAAATATATACCGCCGCCCTTGACGCTCCAGCAATCACCCCCCTCCCCAAGGCTGTAAATTAAAAGTACACAGGAGCTGGAGTTTGCCTCATTTACAACAAAACTCTAATTCCTTTCTTTTCACTTAAGCACACCACTGTACTCACCGTAATCCAACCCATCGAGTTCGAGGCACAGTAGCATTCTTTATTCCTATCGTATCTCTTTCGCCGAGGTACCGAACAAACTGCGTGAAATCCTAACGGACAAGGTGTCCGCTGGATCTCTTTCGAGACTGGCAGGGGTGTCCGTTAGCCGCTGTTAAGAGGTTTCGCTGTTTGGAGGTTATCGTTGATGTTAATCCTACGGCAGCTGTTCTGTACCAATCAAAACTTATCGTTGCTCGGAGGTTACCGTTGTTCGGAGGCGTCGGTTAATGGAGGTTTCACTGTATCTGTATAAAACGTTATTGTCTTTAAAAAAACCAGTAACTGGCGTTTGTCGTTGCTCGGAGGTTACCGTTGTTCGGGGGCGTCGATTAATGGAGGTTTCACTGTATCTGTATAAAATGTTATTGTCTTAAAAAAAAAAATGGCGTTTCATTTTATCAATATACAATATGTTGGACGTTTACTCTAAAATGACAGAGCAAAATTCTTTCTACTTCATCTAAATATTTACTGCCGGTCCAAGCACACTGTTATAAATAAATTAAGCTGTTTACAGTTAAGCGTACATTGTTGGACTTGGAGCCAATGCGACATTGGTAGGCCCTACTAGTAAAGGCGGGATAGGTTTTTTACTGGAATTAATTTAAACAAAAACTATTTTTGGTTTATATTCTTCACCATACCGTGTAGATTACCATACTAAAAATCTACATTCATACCTTTGCGCCAACGGCCGCCATATTGGTAAATGGCGGCCAAAAATAGTTGTTTTTAAATATCTTATGAACGAGTGATCGTATCAAAAAAGTTTCAAATGAAAAATATTCCTTATAAAATTCTCTAAAAAAAAGTTATCAAAATTTGTCAGAACCGTGAATCGTTTCGTGAAATCACGTGGTGACGTCACGGCAGGTAGTTTCGTGAAATCACGTAGTGACGTCACGGCAGGTAGTTTCGTGAAATCACGTGGCGACACCGTTCTGGTGGCATAACATGTTGTAAAAAAAGGGCTTAATGAGAGCAGAACATTGAAAACATATATTTATTTAAACTGGAAATGATTTTTAAAAATAATTGCCAATTAAACAGTTACCAATTAAATGTCACTTGATTCTAAATATGTTAGCACAAATTTTAAAAATAATTATTCTCCTGTGTTTATTTGGAATGCAAGGTTATTTAAATGCTATCTTCATAATGAATTTCACAGTCCACATTTTCTGTTATATTTGTACAATTTTTACCACTGCAATTCGTGCAAATCTCACTGCACAGGATTCCATACCGTCTGCATTTACAGTTCCTGGAACATGGATCAACTGTGGAGGTCTTACAAGTACACTTCATCAGTTTAAGTAAGGCTTCTGGAGCTGGTGGCAGGTCTGTTGTTATAGCGTGGAGTTTCCCACGAACAAATTATCATCCAAAGTTTGCTGGGTTAAGAATATCAATATTATTAAGTGTTTTCCATATTGTACATTGATAATGAACTCGGCCGCCCCGGTGCACAGTGGTCTAAGCTATGGCCGCTGATCATTTGTCTGAAAGGGGTACGGGTTCGAATCCCGGTGAGGCATGGATGTTGTGTTTGTCTTACGGCACGGGCTCTCTCCCTTCCCTGGAACCAGTGGCCCTAAATTAGGGACGGGCGACTGCTTATTGCCCATTGAGTTGTTCACGGTGGTCGTTAAACCTCCAATCGAAAAAAAAAATGATGAACTCGAAGCAGGTGATACTTTGTTGCATTTTCAGTTGATGGTAGACGACTTATTTCAAATTCGTTCTCTGCTACACAGATTTTCTTCAAATATGTTGCATAATGCAGGGATCCTATTGAGTTTTTCAGGATCCCTCCATACACTGATACTTTCAAACCTCCGGATACAACATCTTCTGTAAGGATATCTGCCCGGCCAAATTTGCAGCTCCATTCATATAGTGATTCTTCTGTATAGAATTTACGGAAAACTGCCGTTTTACCTTTTCCAAAGAGAGAGTTTATTGAATCACATCCTGCTAGGGCTTGCGTAAAAAGGAGAATAGCACAGATTTTTTCACCGAGATGGGACTTCATGTCAATAACATTACGTTTTTTACCTCCACTTTTGAATGACTGCATGACAATATTTTTCTTTGCATGGTGTAGAGGCATCATCAGAATATCTGCGTCATCTGCCACAACCGTCACGTTTTTTCTCTGAATGTTCTAGAGCTGCTTTGACTATCTTTGTATTAGCATCGGAATCTTCGAAGATGACATTATGGTTAACTTTTTGAAGTTCACTTCCTAGCATATCTATAAAATGTATTTGTTCTCCTTGTTCCCCAAAAATAGTTCCTTTTTTGCTACTATTGGCGTATTTTGGTCAAAACAAATGGTAACAGAAGATTGCTTTGTGCGCCTTTTCTGTTCCATGTCTTTTGTGCTAGAGGCCCCGTGTACCCGTCAGACACAACTGTAACCTTGCAGTAGCGCTTTTCCATGTGGGGTTTGTAATTCTGAATGATGTCACCAAAAGTTCCAGTTGAAGGCCAATTTAAATTTTGAATAAGTGCTCCACCATCAAGTACATAGTATGTTTCATTGCAGTTACTGCTGAGGGTATCATTATTCGGTATCATGCCATCCAAATGGCTTGCAGAACAGATTTGTCACTTTTTCTCATTCTCACTTTCAGAGGATCAAACAAAGATGTAGGCCATGTGAAAAGTTCATATTTGAAGTTATCACTAGCATTTTTAGGGTCTGGATTCAAGGATAAGCAAACTAGCATTCTTTCAGTTATCTAGCGTGGATCGATATGAACTTCCTTTCCCACATCGCAATACCTTTTCTTAGCACCTTCATAGTTACAGCTTAGGCATTTTTCTTCAACTTCACTTCACTGAGATATCTTCCATCCAGTCCTACCTGAATTTCCCAGCCAATGTGTTCTGCTTCGTCTGCAGTCACCTTACCTTCACTATTCATTTGATCATTTACAAAGATGTAGGCCATTATGTATTCCTTAGGTAAGGAAGGCTTATTTCAAATGGCTTTTGCATCTTTAGAAACTGTATTACCTTCATAGTATGTTTCAAATCTCGTGACATTCTTGCAAAGAAAGTTCCAGATGTTTCTGTTCATCAAATCGCTGACTGTCTGTCAAATGTCAAAGTGTTTATTGCCATGATGACAGCACTGCAAGAAGGCTGACTTAGAATCCGTGAAGCCCTTTCACTATCCGTCATTCCTCTTCCACGTGTCATCCCAGATCGACCTTTTGCTGACTTCATAAGTGTCTGTTCAATACCCATGTCACTCCATATACCAGCCCATCGTCTATCATATCGCCGTATCGTGAAATATTGTTCATGGAACCTTGCATATACTTTTGGATGAATGGTTTTCAAATCTCTCATTTGCTAATGATAAATACACAGTTGACGAGGACCAGGAACATCAAATAGAAGTCATCGCTCTTTCCACGTTTATAAGTGAGTCACCGAAAAATTTCTCATCGGCCGCCACCGGAATCGAACCCAGGGACTTCCAGTTACGCGCCGGATATGCTTCCACTGTACCACAGCGGCCTCGAAATTCTCCAGACTCACAAACGACAAACTGCCAAACCACATGGCAGGGTGGCTTCTTTGGAGCCCCACATAATGCTGGGGATTCACAACAGATGAACAGCAGCAATTGAACAAATAACTAGAGGGAGAATGAATCCGGCGCGTAACTGGAAGACCCTGGGCTCGATTCCCGGTGGTGGCCGATGAGACATTTCTCCATGATTCACTTATAAACGTGGAAAGAGCGATGACTTCTATTTGATGCTCTCATTTACTGTAGATATACCCGTGCATATTTTGCATAGTTATTACGTCCAGAGCTTGCAAAAAAGGGCAGCATATGTTTAATCTCAGTAAGATGCATTTCGAAATTCCCTGTTCTTTCTGCCCAGCTGAATATTTTTGCAATATCCATCATTTTAAAAAAATACGTTAGCCATTATTTTGCAGTCCGGCTTTGACTACTGAGTTCATTCTCCTTCTTGTTCAGGTTTTCACTAAGATTTTTCAGGACAGGTGAGTTCACTGCAACATCAGCTGTTATCTTTTTTCAAGCACATCACCAAACAGTTGCACCAGTTCAACAACATTTTGTTGACTCATATCAGTGGTTTCCATTGTTTTATCACTTTCATTTAACATTTGGGTTGAATATGATTCACAGTTTAGGTCATAATCCAAAACATCAGCACTGATCAGTGCTTGAAGTACAGCAGATACTATCATATGGCCACGTAGTGCCCTTGAGTATGCTTTTCCTGACAGTAGGTGTGGTACTGTGTTATCTGCATACACAAGCTGTAACACCTCTTCCAGGCCAGAACCAGTCATTAATACTCCTACTGAGCCTAAGAAAGACATTATAGTGTGGAAGCCTCCTAAATGGATGACAATGTTAGCAAATTCATGAGGTACAGAAGTAACAACTTCCAGAGCTTTGATGTAAAGGTACTGATCAAAGGACATTATAGGAACATCTATTTTTAGTTGTTTCGCTTCAGCACAAACAAAATGCAAAGTAGTATAAATACAGCTGTAATTTGTGGGATTCATTTCAATCATAGGAAGAAAGTTAACTGATGCTGGTCCTGTGTGATCTCCAATTACAACACTGTGCATGCAACCAGACAATCCAGGACGAGGGTTTTTCAATAATCTGCTTGTATTCCATAAAAGATCGATTAGGTTGTCACTGAAAGTACTAGTCACAACCTTTTTAAAACAAATGTTTCTCAAACCTTTATTTTCAGACTGATAGAAATGGAATGGTATCTGTGCTCTAGCAACGATATCAGCGGCTTTAACCCGTAATTGTAAACGCTAAACTTTTAATTCTTCTATGAGCAGATTTTGTTTTCGTTTTGTGGAACACATTATTACTCCCATTCCATGAAATGTATCATATCCATCTATAGTAGCAATGTTGTGATCAACATTATCTGCTATCCACTGACAAAAACTTCCAGGTTCAACAGAAACAGTCACATTCTCGCTCATTACAGAAGACTTCAAATAACGTTGAACTTCCTCATATGATACACTGAAACCAAATTTATGCAGTTCATCAACGAATGTTCGAGAACCAAAATCATTATGTATTTTGAGAATTTTATAAGAAATATTTTTCGTTGGAAATTTTTTTGATACAGTCACTCGTTCATGAGATATTTGGGAAAAACTTTTTCTTGGCCGCCATTTTCCAATATGGCGGCCGTTGGCGCAAAGGTATGAATGTAGATTTTTAGTATGTTAATCTACAGGGTATGCGGATGAATATAAACCAAAAATAGTTTTTGTTTAAATTAATTCCAGCAAAAGGCAAATTTTTTTCCTATTCCGTCTGTACTATACCCTTCTTTTGTAATCTTGAAGGAAACACGAGCAACAATTTTTATGTCCATCATCTCCACACCCTTCTCCAGGTACACGTAAAGAACAAAGCGATTCTTCGGCAGAGATGTTCCGAAAATTTGCGGATTTGTCGTTTTGACACGTGCTTTACCTCTGTAGTATGTGACATTATCTTAAAAGAAACAACGATTTACCGGTATTGGTGCATGGATCACAATAGTAGTTCATGAGTCAAAATACATAATTGGTAGACTTAAAAAAGGCGTTATTTCAAGAAGGTGGTACAACTACTGCTGCGCAATAGACGATTAATGACCAAATGAAAATGTAATTTGGTACAACATCCCGTTTTAAGCATGGTTTCATATGCTACATTCAATCATGAGTTGATTTTTGAAATGCTTGCACCATTAAATTGCTGCTAAAATTTGTTCACGACTTAATTAGTTCTACAATGCATATTTCAACAGTTCTATTACATCTAGAAGTTAATAAAATAATTTTATGAGGGAAGGAATTTATGAGGAACCACAAAGCCTAGTGGACCACAAGACTAAAATTCCAGACCTGGTTTCGTTGAACCAATCAGTCCCTGTACACACACCCTACCGTATTCAAAAAAATATAACACGCAAGGGTACATATATAAAACGCCTAATTTTTTTTGAGAAAATTTTAAGAACAAAATTAAAATGGCATTTAAAAATTTTTATTGCAAAAAAATTAAACTTTATGTATAAAAGCAGCAGCTTATGCATCATAGAGTCCTTGCGATTTGCCAAATTAGCGAAGTGCGATACCACTGATGAAAACAATGTATAGAAATGCCATTCAATCCATCAGCCAATGGCGTACATGCGTTGCAGGATTTGTCCGTGATGTCACACCTTTGTACAGCCAATGGCCTTCGTTATTGGTTCAGATGGACATCCTCGACGGGTAGCTGATGTGTCAAAGTAAGACAGCTTTGGTCGAAAACTTTCGAAATTCTGTGGTATACAAACCATTCTTGGGAACAGTAATTGTCTTTTCTTAATCTAAAGCTTTACCAAGAACCGTTCGAAATAAAAAAAATTCTCGTCAGAGAAGCGAACGGGGTAACCTCTGCCAGTTGTTGTCGAACAGCAAGGAAACGAGAGACAGGATCCTAGCGAAAGATCGTCAAGTGCCGCAACACGACTGACAGATGTAGCGACATCTTCCATCTTTGACTGAAAATAAAAGTACTTTCCGCCAGTTAAAGCTCAAACAAAATTTGCACTTTTTTCGAATGGAATTTTCCGAAAATTACGATTCCTCAGTATTTATGTTACTGCGAATGAATACGATTTTTGCATTTTGTCTACAAAAGTTCTGCGTAAATAGAAGAATTTGCAGAAGAAATAATGCCTCCAGCACAAATGTATCTGCACTCTCAGTTTGCTGGTGAATATCTTAAACGGCTGTTACGATGTTTTATCCTGAAATGCCGCTCTTTCCCTTCCTCTTAAATCACTTTGCTTTTTAAAGGAATTATGATAGTCGTAAGTCAGTTTTAGATCGCTATGTGCAACATTGGAGTTGTATCCTTAAACTGTGTTTTCTATCATTACCTGACAAACGCACAGGTATGACATCACCATTGTCAACCATTATCGCTCCACTGCTGGATGAAGGTCTCCTCAAGTTTCTTCCACAACAGTCTGTCTTGTGCCAGTCTTCTCCATGTTACTCCCGCATACTCTCGAATTTCATCCATTTCCTATGAGGTCTTCTTCTGGGTCTTTTCCTGTCCCTTGGAATCCAATCTAAAATTTCGGCTGTCCATCGATGGTCCGTCCTTCTGGTAATATGTCCAGCCCATTGCCATTTCAGGAATTTTACTCTGATCATGATGTCTTCCACTCTTGTCCTTTTCCTGATCCACGAGTTCCACTTCTTATTTCTCTTGGTTACACCAAGCATGCACCCCTCCATGCTGCTTTCAGTTGTCTGCAGTCTTTGCATGTCTTTTTTAGTTAAAGTCCACGTCTCTGCACCATGCGTAAGCACTGGAAGGAGGCATTGATCAAACACTTTTCTTTTAAGACATAATGGCATATTGCTCTTAAAAATTGTACTGCTTCTTCCAAAAGCTCTCCATCCAAGTTTTATGCGCAAATTAATTTCTTCGTCAATGTGATCCTCACTTGATATCTGCTGTCCAAGGTAAATGTAGGTATGGGTTATCTCGAGCTTTTCCCCATCAATCGATAAATCTTCATTTCTTGTAAAAGCACTGTACATCACTTTTGTTTTCTGAAAATTCACTTTTAATCCCACTTCTTTACTCTTGTCCGCAAGTTCCTGTCACAGGTATGTACATGGACAAAAATACGCGTCTAGCACGATACGGAGGCAGTGCCGAAAGATTTTAGCAGCTGCTGAACGCGCTGTCTACCGAAAATGAAACAGATGTAGTTAGGAAGCACGTGTTTGTTTTGGCCACCTGCTCAAACCAGATTTTATTCACGTGGCAGGAGAATGAAACACAGTTGACCTCATTTGGCGTGCTAAAATGGAGCTGTCGAGACATGATTTTCGTGCAATGATTTTCTATGATTTTAAAAAAGGTTTAGATGCACAGCTGTGTTTTGAATCGCTATCAAATATTTTTCCAGGGTCGGCTCCTTTCCTTGCCACAGTTTGAAACTGGTTTTGTGAATTTAAGAAGGGAAAAAATTCTTTGGAAGATGACCTTCGCTGTGGTCGGCCCCATACCGCCATAACGACTAAAAACATCAACGCTGTGAGAAAACTTATCAGAAAAGATCATCGTGTGACATATCATGAAATACCGACGGCACTCGGCATTGGATCAACTGCTGCACAATCATTCATGATCATTTGCATGTCAGGAAGCTATGTGCCCGTTGGGTACCTCATTCACTCACAGACCAGCGAAAGACAAGCCGAGTTAAATGGAGCCAATTTATGAAGTCTAAATTCAGAGGAGGACGTAGTAAAGACACCGACAACATCGTAAGTGGTGATGAATCATTGATTTATCACTGTGATCGAGTTTTGGCTCATCCAGCCTATTCTCCTGACTTGGCACCTTGTGACTTCTTGTTTCCAAAAGCCAAGAAAACCTTGCGTGGACATCAATTTCCGTCTGATGGAGTGGCCCTATAGCTGCTGGAAAGAGGGATTTGCAAAGTGGTTTTATCAAATGCAAAAGTGTATAGATGTTCATGGAGATATCTTTTGATAAGTTGTAAGTAATCATTCGTAAACTAATATATATTTCTTTTAACAGCTAAAAACTTCCGGAACGCCCCTTGTAGCAGGCACGGTTTTTAAAAAGCACGTGTGTGTAGTTAACCATCGATAAACATAAGAGTATGGTACATACAATCATATATATATATATACACTGAAGTGCCAGAAAAACTGGTACACCACTCTAATACTTGGTAGGTCCGCCACGGGAGCGCAGGACTGCAGAAATACGACGGGGCATGGACTCCACTAGCTTCTGGAAATATGCTGTAGGCAATGCACACCATACTTCCTGTAAAGCGTTCCACAATTCGGGTGCATTCCGAGGTCTCGAATTCCTGTGCTCGATAGCGCGTCCCATGGCATCCCAAATGTGTTATATCACGTTAAGATCTGGGGACTTGGTTGGGATGGCAACACCCCAAACCCAGATGAATGCTCCTCTAACCATAATTTGGCGTCCAGACACTTGTGTGAAGGTGCATTGTTCTGTTGGAACAGGCCCAACCCATCAGCAGGAATGCAGGACATGAGCGGGTGTACCTCACCAGAAAGGATGCGCACATAGCGTTGGCTGGTCACAGACGTTTGTAGAGGTGACAGGGGTCCCAGTGAAGTCCAGCGAAACACACCCCTTACCATTACGGACCCCTAACCAGCCGGTACAGTTCCCTGTTGACAGGCGGGATCCATGGCTTCATGGGGTTTGCGCCACACACGAATCCTTCGATCTGCCGATACAGTTAGAAACGCGACTCGCCAGACCCGGCTACTTGTTTCCAGTCATAAAGTGTCCAGTGGCGGTGTTGCCGTGTTCAAGCGAGGCGCATAGCTCTGTGTCGTGCACCCATCAAGGGGACTCGAGTTGGGCGTCGGCTCCCAAAGCTCATATCGTGCAGGGCACGTTGCACAGTCCGTACGCTGATGCTTGTTGAGGCTCCAGCATTGAATTCCGATGATATCTGCGGAGTGTTGCACGCCTACCGCGTGGAAGATTCTTGACAGCCGACGATGGTCACGTTCACCCAATGTCTTTTTACAGCCACACTGGTATCGTAGGTTGGTGGTTTTGCCAGAATTCTTGTAGTCACGGTACACTCTTGCAATGGTCGTCCGTGAAAATCAAAACTTCGTTTCTACCTCCGAAATATTATGGCTCATCTCACGAGCGCCAACTATGACACCGCTTTGCAAATCGCTTAAATCGTTCTTACTTGTCATTCTCATGCCGAAAACAGCACTGACAGCTGGCAAGGATGTCTATCGCTTTATATACGCACTGGCAGACGCTACCGAGTACGCACATAGGTGACGTTGCTATGTATTTTGCACAAGCTCGTCTGTGCCAGTTTTTCTGGCACTTCAGTGTATATACACACTGAAGAGCAATTGAATTAGAGATACCTGTCTAGTAACGTGTAGTACCACCTTTCGTCCTGATGACGGCGGCGATTCGTCTTGGCATGGACTCGACAAGACACCGGAAGCGTTGGGAAGCCATACGGTTCCAAGATCCCTGAACAAGCTCCCACAGTTCACGAAGATTTGATGGAGGGGGGTCAGAGCCTCGAACATCTCTCTCGTCGGCATTCCAGATCTGCCCGATGGGATTGAGATCAGGTGACCTGGCTGGCCAATGAAGCGAGGTCACGTCGGTGGAGTGTTCATCCTACCATTCGGATACGATTCGGGAGAGATGGCACGGTTCATTGTCTTGTTGCAGGATGAGGTCCCCAGTGGGATGTTGAAGACGCGCAAACGGGAGCAAATGGTCGTCCATGATATCCCGGTAACGTTGACCTGTGAGGGACGATGTCACACGTACCAGGTGTCTCATTTCAGTCCACGTACATAGTCCCCAGACGAGATTGCCACCCCCACCAGCTTGAAGAGTACCCTGCTGGCAAGAAGGATCCATCGCTTCATGTGGTTTGCGCCATACTCGTATCCTGCCATTCGCATGTACCAACGTGAATCTCGACTCATCAGTCCAAGCAGCATTTTTTCACCTGTCTAGATTCCAGTGGCAATGTTCCCGCGCCCATGCTAATCTTTGCACCCTGTGATGTGCAGTCCGCAGCGGTACCCTCGTGGGACGATGGCTTCTGTACCTCATAGCGAGGAGATGGTTCTGGATGGTGTGGCTGCTTACACGTTTTAGTGCACCAGCGTTAAATTGCCGAGTGATTTCTTGCACTGTGGCCCGTCTATCCGCTGCTGCAATGCGAGCTAGCCGACGATGACGCCGCTCGTCCACACGCTGTTGTCCACGGCAGTTGGTCCTTGCAGTGATGGTTTTACCGGATTCGATATACTCACGGTGCGCCCGTGACACAGTAGCTCGTGAAAATCCCAGTGCCTGCACAACTTCCGAGATGGAGTGACCCATTCGTCGGGCCCCGACAATTCGCCCACGATCAAATGCGCTTAAATCCTTCGTCTTACCCATACTGCGTTTGACTCTTACTGATTCCCGTTGCATCACTCCATATGCTGTCAGATCGCTGCATACGTCATGTCGTTTCCGTTTACAGGGCTACATTTGCATATCGCCAGCTGTCTCTAATTCAATTGCCCTTCAGTGTATATACAGTATATCATCATCATCATCATTGTCAACCATTATCAATCCACTGCTGGACGAAGGTCTCCCCAAGTTTCCTCCACAACAGTCTGTCTTGTGCCAG
The DNA here is from genome assembly GCA_039090855.1 of Macrothele yani. Lineage (NCBI taxonomy): Eukaryota > Metazoa > Arthropoda > Arachnida > Araneae > Macrothelidae > Macrothele > Macrothele yani. Next base: position 13,726,140 of record CM076996.1, read on the forward strand.
TCTCCTCCATGTCACCCCTGCATACTTTCGAATTTCATCCACCCATCTCCCATGTGGTCTTCTTCTGGGTCTTTTCCTGTCCCTTGGAATCCAATCTAAAATTTCGGCTGTCCATCGATGATCTGTCCTTCTGGCAGTATGTCCAGCCCATTGCCATTTCAGGGATTTAACTCTGATCATGATGTCTTCCACTCTTGTCATTTTTCGGATCCACGAGTTCCTCTTCTTATCTCTCCTGGTTACACCAAGTATGCACCTCTCCATGCTTCTTTGAGTTGTCTGCAGCCTTTGTATGTCTCTTTTAGTTAAGGTCCACGTCTCTGCACCATACGTAAGCACTGGAAGGATGCATTGATTAAACACTTTTCTTTTAAGACATAATGGCATATTGCTCTTGAAAATTATGCTGTTTCTTCCAAAAGCTCTCCAGGCAAGTTTTGTACGCCGATTAATTTCTTCATCAATGTGACCCTCACTAGATATCTGCTGTCCAAGATAAACGCACGTGTCTGTTATCTCCAGCTTTTCTCCATCAATCGATAAATCTTCATTTCTTGTAAAAGCATTGAACATCACTTTTGTCTTCTGAAAGTTCATTTTTAATCCCACTTCTTTACTCTTGTCAGCAAGTTCCTGGATCATACTCTGCAGCTCTGATGGGGTAGTTGCAAAAATGACTACGTCATCAGCAAAACGAAGGTGGGTTAGATAATCTCCATTAATCTTTATCCCCTTGTTTTCCCAGCTCAGCGACTGAAAAACACCCTCCAATGTGGCATTAAAGAGCTTCGGAGATATGGTGTCACCTTGTCTCACTCCCTTTCCAATTTTTACGTGTGTTGTATTTTCAAACAGCCTAATCTTTGCACTTGCATTTTCATAGATGTTATTAATGATATTAATGTATGCATCTTCAATACCGCAGGTTTTCAGAGCCATTGTAACTGCTGATGGTTTCACCGAATCAAAGGCTTTTTCATAATCGATAAAAGCCATGCACAATGGAAGTTCATATTCCCTCGCTCTTTCAATTAGTTCTCTCAGTACGTGGATATGATCTATTGTGCTGTAGCCACTCCTGAATCCAGCTTGTTCTCTCGGTTGAGCCATGTCCAGTGTTACCTTCAAGCGGTGTGAAAGAACTTTAGTGAAGATTTTATAAACTACTGATAGGAGGCTGATAGGTCTGTAGTTTCCGAGATCCTCAATGTCACCTTTCTTATGTAGCAGGATCATTGTAGCGGTGTTCCAATCCTCAGGAATCTTTCCTTCATTAAGGCATCGAGTGAAAATTTGGGCGAGTACTGTTTCGATTTCTCCACTTGCTTCTTGTATGATGTCTACAGTAATTCCATCTTCTCCTGGAGCTTTTCCCCGCTTCATGTTCTTGATTGCATGTGCAACTTCTGCTGGAAGGACTGGAGGAACTCTGGTACTGGTATCTTTCATGATGTCTGGAGTGCATGTATCATCCCTTTCATATAATTTGGAGTAGAAATCTTTCACTCTTGTCAAAATTTCGCCTCTATTTCTTGTTACAGAGCCATCTTCTTTTCTCAGTGCCATAATCTGTTTTCTTCCCTTACTGAGATGTCCCTTTGCTATCTTTAGGCTTTGGTTGTTTTCAATTGCTTTCCTCACTAGTTCACAGTTGAATTTTCTTACGTCTTCAGTGATACTTTTTCGTACTGTCTTGCATAGCTCTATATATTCCACTTTGGAAGTCACATCTTCTTTAGTTGTCCTCATCTCTCTTCTTTTTTGCATCAACATTTTCGTTTTTCCTGATAATTTATTTACATGCAACTTGTTCTTAGACCCAGCTAATTTTGTTGCTGTTTCCATAAGAGCTTTGGTTACTTTTCTGTTAACTTCAGAGATGTCCACTTCTTCCGATGTTAGGCCTTCTAAAGCAGAGAACCTGTTCTTCAGTTCCAACTTGAAGGTATTATGGTGTTTTTTAAGGTTGGTTATGTCAATAGATTTTGTTTGTCTTATGAGCTTGCCACGTTCAAGTTTAGTGTTGAGGTGCATCTTACATCTCACCAATCTATGGTCACTACCTGTGTTGAACTTGTTTAGCACACTGCAGTCTTCTATGACGAATTTTTTGTTACATATAATAAAATCAATTTCACTTGTTGTCCCATTTGGATGTCTCCATGTCCATTTCCTGTGTGGCTTTTTCTTGAAGAAGGAGTTCAAGATGAAAAACCCTTCTGCCTCTGCAAACTCAACGAGAGTATTTCCACGCTGGTTTCTGTTGCCGTGACCGAATTTACCTACTGAAGTTTCATTCTGTTGCCGTTGCCCTATTTTTGCATTGAAATCTCCCATAATTATTTTCAAGTGCTGCTTACCTTTATTATTTAGATGACAAATTTCCTCATAAAATTCTTCAATTTCTTCTTCAGGATGACTTGTGGTGGGTGCATAAGTTTGAATAATCTGAGCCTGGTATCTTTTCGAGAGTTGGATAACAAGTCGTGCAGCTCTGTCAGAGGAACTTTCAACTTCTACAACTTTATCCTTCAGTTTCTTGTTTATTATAAATCCAACACCACTAGTTCTGCCAGTATCTGTCCCACGATAGTAGAAGAGATGTCCACTTTTCAGTTCAATGAGATCTTCTCCTTTTCTCCTTACCTCACTTAGCCCCACGATGTCCCACTTGATCCTTTGTAGTTCCTCTTCCAATTCAAGAAGCCTTGAATCAGAAGATAGGGAGCGTCCATTGTATGTAGCCAAGGTCAGCATCAGATGGCAGCCTAGTCCGGTCCTCCGGGGATTCTTAGCACCCTCTGCCTTCATGTCGCACTGGCCGCTGCCTTGGCCAGGTACATTCCAGCTGCCGGAGACTGAGGGCCAAGATTTAAGTTGTGGAATCATTTTGGAGGGGTTTGGCCATAACTCACCACGCTGGCCAAGCGGGTTGGTGAGTGTGGGATAGAATTTCCTCTAATCCCGATGGTATAGTTATACCGCTATTGGCGGTCGTCAGAGCCCCTTTAGTGGGAACAGGATGCACCACGAGAAGGCGGGGTTGACATTTGTCAAGGAGAGGCTGTGATGTTACGCATCACCTGACCTTACATCCGATACAGTATATATATATATATATATATATATATATTCTATAAAGAAGATACCTAAGCAAAAAAATACATATATAATTTTGACTCACACCTAGTACAACATAGAAAAGGTTATGTATCTACCTGTGTGAGTAAAAAGGAGAAAAGATAAAAAAATAAAATAAAACAACTGAATGTAGAAGGTGTCGAGAATACTGAGCCTTGGCTTTATCAAGGACCGGCAAAAACTCTGCATTTTCTCACTTCCACAAAGACCTAGTTGGAAATGGGTTTCTGCAAGGCCATAGATGCAAGTAACCTTCCCACCTAAAATAGTTTAACAAATATATATATGTCATGTCCTCCGTAGAGTTGCATGACCTAGCACTAGTTAACAATTTCGCTTGCATCCATTAACCTTAGTGCTATGGATATGACGGTCCTATTAAAACAAAAAATTAAATAATATAAACAAAATCACAAAAAAAGCTTAAAAATCTGTTTATAAAAGAAAATAAAAACAAATAAAAAAGAAAACTAGTTATTCATCACTAGGATAGCTATACTAAAAATAGTAAAACCAACTTTAAAATTAATAAGATTCTGATTAATCTATAGAAGCTCACTAAGGTGATTTAATACATGCAAAGATTATTAAATACACTGCTCGTCGTATTTTATAATATTTCTCATGTATTCTGGAGAGTTAATTCTGCTCTTTCTGATCATACAGATCCACAGTCTTAAGTTTATATATTTTTTTCTCTGGTTAAAATCTCCGCGCGTTGGTTTCTTGCTGCATGAGGAGGCCATCAGCCCCACCCTCACTGCCTCCCAGCGTCTAGGGAGTGGCGGAAGAGGTCAGCCATGCTCTTCTCTTGTGAGGAGAAATGTTTTTGTCACACAAGAGGTAAGCTCTCTTCCCTGTTTTTGGGTTCTAGGTTTTATAAGTTCAATGTTTGTACTTCATGTACTTTTTCTCTGTCGTTTTTTAGCTTTTCAGCTTTTAGGCATTGGTTTGTCTGTTAACATTTTTGCGGGTTTTAACTCTTTCTTTTCTCTGTAACTTTGAGCGTCTTTTGGGGTACCTAGGAACAGAAGATGGATAAGCTTGTTCCTTTTCTATGCGCTGTCTATGCGCTGTTTTTTCAAAGTAGTTAAGTTCTTAATAACCAATTAATTATGCACTTAAAGCACTGCTGAAATACTTTGTACATATTGCAACTAACTGTTTAAGGTATATAACTTTCACAAAGTTTTCTTTAGTTAATTATTATCTTTAACTTATTCTCGTTTTCGTGCTGTCATAAGTTGTAGAGTAGGGGTTTTAGACTCAAGTTTTCTTTCAAAAATCTGTTTGTTAAAAATTAATATTTCCTTTTTTAATTGCAATTTAAAAATTTGGATTTCTTTTGCATCGATTTTCAGGTTTAAATTCTCTCTCAAACGAACTTGGAATTTCGTTATGGCTGAAAATCATTTCTAATTATTATGTCACTCTCACAGCTTGAGTTCTCTTTAATCTTCTTCTCTCTGTTTAATAGTAACAGATGAAGAGCATGGGTCGGGCCAGGAAGGTTAATGGATGCAAGCGAAATTGTTAACTAGTGCTAGGTCATGCAACTCTACGGAGGACATGACATATATATATTTGTTAAACTATTTTAGGTGGGAAGGTTACTTGCATCTATGGCCTTGCAGAAACCCATTTCCAACTAGGTCTTTGTGGAAGTGAGAAAATGCAGAGTTTTTGCCGGTCCTTGATAAAGCCAAGGCTCAGTATTCTCGACACCTTCTACATTCAGTTGTTTTATTTTATTTTTTTATCTTTTCTCCTTTTACTCACACAGGTAGATACATAACCTTTTCTATGTTGTACTAGGTGTGAGTCAAAATTATATATGTATTTTTTTGCTTAGGTATCTTCTTTATAGAATGTGAATTCTGAATTTTCAAAACTGCTGCGTTGCGCGTTTTGATTTTCAGGTTATTTTGCAACCTTCGTTTTAAATTCTAAAGTTTTTCCTTAGTCTTCAGTTTTGCTCTTAAGTATATATATCATCATCATCATCATCATTGTCAACCATTATCAATCCACTGCTGGACGAAGGTCTCCCCAAGTTTCCTCCACAACGGTCTGTCTTGTGCCAGTCTCCTCCATGTCACCCCTGCATACTTTCGAATTTCATCCACCCATCTCCCATGTGGTCTTCTTCTGGGTCTTTTCCTGTCCCTTGGAATCCAATCTAAAATTTCGGCTGTCCATCGATGATCTGTCCTTCTGGCAGTATGTCCAGCCCATTGCCATTTCAGGGATTTAACTCTGATCATGATGTCTTCCACTCTTGTCATTTTTCGGATCCACGAGTTCCTCTTCTTATCCCTCCTGGTTACACCAAGCATGCACCTCTCCATGCTTCTTTGAGTTGTCTGCAGCCTTTGTATGTCTCTTTTAGTTAAGGTCCACGTCTCTGCACCATACGTAAGCACTGGAAGGATGCATTGATCAAACACTTTTCTTTTAAGACATAATGGCATATTGCTCTTGAAAATTATGCTGTTTCTTCCAAAAGCTCTCCAGGCAAGTTTTGTACGCCGATTAATTTCTTCATCAATGTGACCCTCACTTGATATCTGCTGTCCAAGATAAACGTACGTGTCTGTTATCTCCAGCTTTTCTCCATCAATCGATAAATCTTCATTTCTTGTAAAAGCATTGAACATCACTTTTGTCTTCTGAAAGTTCATTTTTAATCCCACTTCTTTACTCTTGTCAGCAAGTTCCTGGATCATACTCTGCAGCTCTGATGGGGTAGTTGCAAAAATGACTACGTCATCAGCAAAGCGAAGGTGGGTTAGATAATCTCCATTAATCTTTATCCCCTTGTTTTCCCAGCTCAGCGACTGAAAAACACCCTCCAATGTGGCATTAAAGAGCTTCGGAGATATGGTGTCCCCTTGTCTCACTCCCTTTCCAATTTTTACGTGTGTTGTATTTTCAAACAGCCTAATCTTTGCACTTGCATTTTCATAGATGTTATTAATAATATTAATGTATGCATCTTCAATACCGCAGGTTTTCAGAGCCATTGTAACTGCTGATGGTTTCACCGAATCAAAGGCTTTTTCATAATAGATAAAAGCCATGCACAATGGAAGTTCATATTCCCTCGCTCTTTCAATTAGTTCTCTCAGCACGTGGATATGATCTATTGTGCTGTAGCCACTCCTGAATCCAGCTTGTTCTCTCGGTTGAGCCATGTCCAGTGTTACCTTCAAGCGGTGTGAAAGAACTTTAGTGAAGATTTTATAAACTACTGATAGGAGGCTGATAGGTCTGTAGTTTCCGAGATCCTCAATGTCACCTTTCTTATGTAGCAGGATCATTGTAGCGGTGTTCCAATCCTCAGGAATCTTTCCTTCATTAAGGCATCGAGTGAAAATTTGGGCGAGTACTGTTTCGATTTCTCCACTTGCTTCTTGTATGATGTCTACAGTAATTCCATCTTCTCCTGGAGCTTTTCCTCGCTTCATGTTCTTGATTGCATGTGCAACTTCTGCTGGAAGGACTGGAGGAACTCTGGTACTGGTATCTTTCATGATGTCAGGAGTGCATATATCATCCCTTTCATATAATTTGGAGTAGAAATCTTTCACTCTTGTCAAAATTTCGCCTCTATTTCTTGTTACAGAACCATCTTCTTTTCTCAGTGCCATAATCTGTTTTCTTCCCTTACTGAGATGTCCCTTTGCTATCTTTAGGCTTTGGTTGTTTTCAATTGCTTTCCTCACTAGTTCACAGTTGAATTTCCTTACGTCTTCAGTGATACTTTTTCTTACTGTCTTGCATAGCTCTATATATTCCACTTTGGAAGTCACATCTTCTTTAGTTGTTCTCATCTCTCTTCTTTTTTGCATCAACATTTTGGTTTTTCCTGATAATTTGTTCACATGCAACTTGTTCTTAGACCCAGCCAATTTTGTTGCTGTTTCCATAAGAGCTTTGGTTACTTTTCTGTTAACTTCAGAGATGTCCACTTCTTCCGATGTTAGGCCTTCTAAAGCAGAGAACCTGTTCTTCAGTTCTAACTTGAAGGTATTATGGTGTTTTTTAAGGTTGGTTATGTCAATAGATTTTGTTTGTCTTATGAGCTTGCCACGTTCAAGTTTAGTGTTGAGGTGCATCTTACATCTCACCAATCTATGGTCACTACCTGTGTTGAACTTGTTTAGCACACTGCAGTCTTCTATGACGAATTTTTTGTTACACATAATAAAATCAATTTCACTTGTCGTCCCATTTGGATGTCTCCATGTCCATTTCCTGTGTGGCTTTTTCTTGAAAAAGGAGTTCAAGATGAAAAACCCTTCTGCCTCTGCAAACTCAACGAGAGTATTTCCACGCTGGTTTCTGTTGCCATGACCGAATTTACCTACTGAAGTTTCATTCTGTTGCCGTTGCCCTATTTTTGCATTGAAATCTCCCATAATTATTTTCAAGTGCTGCTTACCTTTATTATTTAGATGACAAATTTCCTCATAAAATTCTTCAATTTCTTCTTCAGGATGACTTGTGGTGGGTGCATAAGTTTGAATAATCTGAGCCTGGTATCTTTTCGAGAGTTGGATAACAAGTCGTGCAGCTCTGTCAGAGGAACTTTCAACTTCTACAACTTTATCCTTCAGTTTCTTGTTTATTATAAATCCAACACCACTAGTTCTGCCAGTATCTGTCCCACGATAGTAGAAGAGATGTCCACTTTTCAGTTCGATGAGATCTTCTCCTTTTCTCCTTACTTCACTTAGCCCCACGATGTCCCACTTGATCCTTTGCAGTTCCTCTTCCAATTCAAGAAGCCTTGAATCAGAAGATAGAGAGCGTCCATTGTAAGTAGCCAAGGTCAGCATCAGATGGCAGCCTAGTCCGGTTCTCCGGGGATTCTTAGCACCCTCTGCCTTCATGTCGCACTGGCCGCTGCCTTGGCCAGGTACATTCCAGCTGCCGGAGACTGAGGGCCAAGATTTAAGTTGTGGAATCATTTTGGAGGGGTTTGGCCATAACTCACCACGCTGGCCAAGCGGGTTGGTGAGTGTGGGATAGAATTTCCTCTAATCCCGATGGTATAGTTATACCGCTATGGGCGGTCGTCAGAGCCCTTTAGTGGGAACAGGATGCACCACGAGAAGGCGGGGTTGACATTTGTCAAGGAGAGGCTGTGATGTTACGCATCACCTGACCTTACATCCCAGTATATATATATATATATATATATATATATGATGGATGTCAGGTCAGGTGAGGCGTAACATCACAGCCTCTCCTTGACAAATGTCAACCCCGCCTTTTCGTGGTATATCCTGTTCGCACTAAAGGGGCTCTGACGACCGCCCATAGCGGTATAACTATACCATCGGGATTAGAGGAAATTCTATCCCACACTCACCAACCCGCTTGGCCAGCGTGGTGAGTTATGGCCAAACCCCCTCCAAAATGATTCCACAACTTAAATCTTGGCCCTCAGTCTCCGGCAGCTGGAATGTACCTGGCCAAGGCAGCGGCCAGTGCGACATGAAGGCAGAGGGTGCTAAGAATCCCCGGAGGACCGGACTAGGCTGCCATCTGATGCTGACCTTGGCTACGTACAACGGACGCTCCCTATTTTCTGATTCAAGGCTTCTTGAATTGGAAGAGGAACTACAAAGGATTAAGTGGGACATCGTGGGGCTAAGTGAGGTAAGGAGAAAAGGAGAAGATCTCATCGAACTGAAAAGTGGACATCTCTTCTACTATCGTGGGACAGATACTGGCAGAACTAGTGGTGTTGGATTTATAATAAACAAGAAACTGAAGGATAAAGTTGTAGAAGTTGAAAGTTCCTCTGACAGAGCTGCACGACTTGTTATCCAACTCTCGAAAAGATACCAGGCTCAGATTATTCAAACTTATGCACCCACCACAAGTCATCCTGAAGAAGAAATTGAAGAATTTTATGAGGAAATTTGTCATCTAAATAATAAAGATAAGCAGCACTTGAAAATAATTATGGGAGATTTCAATGCAAAAATAGGGCAACGGCAACAGAATGAAACTTCAGTAGGTAAATTCGGTCACGGCAACAGAAACCAGCGTGGAAATACTCTCGTTGAGTTTGCAGAGGCAGAAGGGTTTTTCATCATGAACTCCTTCTTCAAGAAAAAGCCACACAGGAAATGAACATGGAGACATCCAAATAAGACGACAAGTGAAATTGATTTTATTATGTGTAACAAAAATTCGTCATAGAAGACTGCAGTGTGCTAAACGAGTTCAACACAGGTAGTGACCATAGATTGGTGAGATGTAAGATGCACCTCAACACTAAACTCAAACGTAGCAAGCTCATAAGACAAACAAAATGTATCGACATAACCAACCTTAAAAACACCATAATACCTTGAAGTTGGAACTGAAGAACAGATTCTCTGCTTTAGAAGGCCTAACATCGGAAGAAGTGGATATTTCTGAAGTTAACAGAAAAGTAACCAAAGCTCTTATGGAAACAGCAACAAAATTAGCTGGGTCTAAGAACAAGTTGCGCGTAAACAAATTATCAGGAAAAACCAAAATGTTGATGCAAAAAAGAAGAGAGATGAGGACAACTAAAGAAGATGTGACTTCCAAAGTGGAATATATAGAGCTATGCAAGACAGTACGAAAAAGTATCACTGAAGACGTAAGGAAATTCAACTGTGAACTAGTAAGGAAAGCAATTGAAAACACCCAAAGCCTAAAGATAGCAAAGGGACATCTCAGTAAGGGAAGAAAACAGATTATGGCACTGAGAAAAGAAGATGGTTCTGTAACAAGAAATAGAGGCGAAATTTTGACAAGAGTGAAAGATTTCTACTCCAAATTATATGAAAGGGATGATACATGTACTCCAGACATCATGAAAGGTACCAGTACCAGAGTTCTTCCAGTCCTTCCAGCAGAAGGTGCACATGCAGTCAAGAACATGAAGCGGGGAAAAGCTCCAGGAGAAGATGGAATTACTGTAGACATCATACAAGAAGCAAGTGGAGAAATCGAAACAGTACTCGCCCAAATTTTCACTCGATGCCTTAATGAAGGGAAGATTCCTGAGGATTGGAACAACGCTACAATGATCTTGCTACATAAAAAGGTGACATTGAGGATCTCAGGAACTACAGACCTATCAGCCTCCTATCAGTGGTTTATAAAATCTTCATTAAAGTTCTTTCACACCGCTTAAAGGTGACACTGGACATGGCTCAACCGAGAGAACAAGCTGGATTCAGGAGTGGCTGCAGCACAATAGATCATATCCACGTACTGAGAGAACTAATTGAAAGAGCGAGGGAATATGAACTTCCATTGTGCATGGCTTTTATCGATTATGAAAAAGCCTTTGATTTGGTGAAACCATCAGCAGTTACAATGGCTCTGAAAACCTGCGGTATTGAAGATGCATACATTAATATTATTAATAACATCTATGAAAATGCAAGTGCAAAGATTTGGCTGTTTGAAAAATACAACACACATAAAAATTGGAAAAGGTGTGAGACAAAGGTGAAACCATATCTCCGAAGCTCTTTAATGCCACATTGGAAAATGTATTTCAATCACTGAACTGGAAAAACAAAGGAATAAAGATTAATAGAGATTATCTAACCCACCTTCGTTTTGCTGATGACATAGTCATTTTTGCAACTCCCCCATCAGAGCTGCAGAGTATGATACAAGAACTTGCTGACAAGTGTAAAGAAGTGGGATTAAAAATGAACTTTCAGAAGACAAAAGTGATGTTCAATGCTTTTACAAGAAATGAAGATTTATCGATTGATGTAGAAAAGCTGGAGATAACAGACACGTACATTTATCTAGGACAGCAGATATCAAGTGAGGGTCACATTGATGAAGAAATTGATCGGCGTACTAAACTTGCCTGGAGAGCTTTTGGAAGAAACAGCATAATTTTCAAGAGCAATATGCCATTATGTCTTAAAAGAAAAGTGTTTGATCAATGCATCCTTCCAGTGCTTATGTACGGTGCAGAGACGTGGACCTTAACTAAAAGAGACATACAAAGGCTGCAGACAACTCAAAGAAGCATGGAGAGGTGCATACTTGGTGTAACCAGGACAGATAAAAAGAGGAGCTCGTGGATCCGAAAAATGACAAGAGTGGAAGACATCATGATCAGAGTTAAATCCCTGAAATGGCAATGGGCTGGACATACTGCCAGAAGGACAGACCATCGATGGACATCCGGAATTTTAGATTGGATTCCAAGGGACAGGAAAAGACCCAGAAGACGACCACATGGGAGATGGGTGGATGAAATTCGAAAGTATGCGGGAGTGATATGGAGGCGACTGGCACAAGACAGACCGTTGTGGAGGAAACTTGGGGAGGCCTTCGTCCAGCAGTGGATTGATAATGGTTGACAATGCTGCTGCTGCTGATGATGATGATGATGATGATGATACACTGGCGGAAAGGGAAAAAGAATACCAAGAAGGAATTGACGGACGATCATGAAATTTACATATGTTAATGGGGTCGAGTTTACGTAGATGGGATGTTAATTTCGGGACCAACCGGTGAGCGCTTACGCAACAGCACGGCATAATATGCAAATTATCGTCGGTGGTATTTAAGGAGTACGGTGAAGTGAATGTAATCAGTCGTCGGCGTACGGACACGTGCGAAGACCCTGAAGAAGCTGCAATGCCTGGACATGGAAGACGTGTACGATTTCAGCCGTTATCGGACTTTGAGCGAGGTCGTATAGTCGGACTCCGCGAGGTCGGGTGGTCGTATCGTCGTATTGCGGAGCTAATTGGACGGGAAGTATCGGTGGTGATACGATGGCGGCGTAGATGGTGCGAGGAACATTCTCACACGAGAAGACGTGGAACCGGGAGTCACAGACGAACTGATGAGCGGAACGATCGACGCATAAGAAGAGCGGCGTTGTGAAGCAGAACATTCACTGCGACGCAAATCCGAGCTGCCGTTGCACCTGAGGCGACTGTGCGTACAATCCGCAACCGTCTACTGGATGCAGGACTACGTGCACGTGTGCCTCTGGCATGTGTACCTCTGACTCCAGCCCACCGTCAGGAACGGCTGCAGTGGTGTCGCCAACGTCTGCACTGGAGAACGCAATGGCGATCTGTCGTGTTCAGCGATGAAAGCAGATTCTGCTTGAGAGCCTCCGATGGCCGTATGCGCGTTCGCAGACGCACAGGGAGCGTCTCCACCCTTCTTGCATACGCCAGCGACACACAGTGCCTACACCTGGTCTCCTGGTTTGGGGAGCGATCAGCTATCACTCCCGTACACAACTAGTGTTTGTACCGGGTACGTTAAACAGCACCTCCTACATCAACAACATCATTCAGCCCGTTGTTGTGCCATTTGTAAGGTCGGTCCATCATGGTGTTTTCCAGCAAGATAACGTACGCCCACACACGGCACGTGCAACGCAACGTGCACTTCAGGGTGTGAGACAATTCCATGGCCTGCATGTTCACCGAATTTGTCCCCCATTGGGCACGTGTGGGATTTTGTGGGACGACGACTTATCCGGTCTCCACGGCCAGCCACGACCATCCCCGATTTACGCGTCCAGGTTGAGGATGCTTGGAACTGAATACCCCAAACTTACATCCAACATCTGTACGACAGACTCCATGCCAGAATTGCACAGTGTGACGCAGTTCATTGAGGTTCAACCTCGTACTAACCATGTTACATGGAAATGTTATTTTTCAGTTTACCAGCAAATACAGCTGTATTTTGCCGTAATGTTTTGATCACGTTATCCTCTGTATTCCGTTTATATGCTGTATAAATTTCGTTGGTATCAGACGTCTCCTTCTTGGTGTTCTTTTTTCACTTTCCGCCAGTATATATATATCATCATCATCATCATTGTCAACCATTATCAATCCACTGCTGGATGAAGGTCTCCCCAAGTTTCCTCCACAACGGTCTGTCTTGTGCCAGTCTCCTCCATGTCACCCCTGCATACTTTCGAATTTCATCCACCCATCTCCCATGTGGTCTTCTTCTGGGTCTTTTCCTGTCCCTTGGAATCCAATCTAAAATTTCGGCTGTCCATCGATGATCTGTCCTTCTGGCAGTATGTCCAGCCCATTGCCATTTCAGGGATTTAACTCTGATCATGATGTCTTCCACTCCTGTCATTTTTCGGATCCACGAGTTCCTCTTCTTATCTCTCCTATTTACACCAAGTATGCACCTCTCCATGCTGCTTTGAGTTGTCTGCAGCCTTTGTATGTCTCTTTTAGCTAAGGTCCACGTCTCTGCACCATACGTAAGCACTGGAAGGATGCATTGATCAAACACTTTTCTTTTAAGACATAATGGCATATTGCTCTTGAAAATTATGCTGTTTCTTCCAAAAGCTCTCCAGGCAAGTTTTGTACGCCGATCAATTTCTTCATCAATGTGACCCTCACTTGATATCTGCTGTCCAAGATAAACGTACGTGTCTGTTATCTCCAGCTTTTCTCCATCAATCGATAAATCTTCATTTCTTGTAAAAGCATTGAACATCGCTTTTGTCTTCTGAAAGTTCATTTTTAATCCCACTTCTTTACTCTTGTCAGCAAGTTCCTGGATCATACTCTGCAGCTCTGATGGGCTAGTTGCAAAAATGACTACGTCATCAGCAAAACGAAGGTGGGTTAGATAATCTCCTTTAATCTTTATCCCCTTGTTTTCCCAGCTCAGTGACTGAAAAACACCCTCCAATGTGGAATTAAAGAGCTTCGGAGATATGGTGTCACCTTGTCTCACTCCCTTTCCAATTTTTATGTGTGTTGTATTTTCAAACAGCCTAATCTTTGCACTTGCATTTTCATCGATATTATTAATAATATTAATGTATGCATCTTTAATACCGCAGGTTTTCAGAGCCATTGTAACTGCTGATGGTTTCACCGAATCAAAGGCTTTTTCATAATCGATAAAAGCCATGCACAATGGAAGTTCATATTCCCTCGCTCTTTCAATTAGTTCTCTCAGCACATGGATATGATCTATTGTGCTGTAGCCACTCCCTGAATCCAGCTTGTTCTCTCGGTTGAGCCATGTCCAGTGTTACCTTCAAGCGGTGTGAAAGAACTTTAGTGAAGATTTTAAAAACTACTGATAGGAGGCTGATAGGTCTGTAGTTTCCGAGATCCTCAATGTCACCTTTCTTATGTAGCAGGATCATTGTAGCGGTGTTCCAATCCTCAGGAATCTTTCCTTCAATAAGGCATCGAGTGAAAATTTGGGCGAGTATTGTTTCGATTTCTCCACTTGCTTCTTGTATGATGTCTACAGTAATTCCATCTTCTCCTGGAGCTTTTACTCGCTTCATGTTCTTGATTGCATGTGCAACTTCTGCTGGAAGGACTGGAGGAACTCTGGTACTGGTATCTTTCATGATGTCTGGAGTGCATGTATCATCCCTTTCATATAATTTGGAGTAGAAATCTTTCACTCTTGTCAAAATTTCACCTCTATTTCTTGTTACAGAACCATCTTCTTTTCTCAGTGCCATAATCTGTTTTCTTCCCTTACTGAGATGTCCCTTTGCTATCTTTAGGCTTTGGTTGTTTTCAATTGCTTTCCTCACTAGTTCACAGTTGAATTTCCTTACGTCTTCAGTGATACTTTTTCGTACTGTCTTGCATAGCTCTATATATTCCACTTTGGAAGTCACATCTTCTTTAGTTGTCCTCATCTCTCTTCTTTTTTGCATCAACATTTTCGTTTTTCCTGATAATTTATTTACATGCAACTTGTTCTTAGACCCAGCTAATTTTGTTGCTGTTTCCATAAGAGCTTTGGTTACTTTTATGTTAACTTCAGGGATGTCCACTTCTTCCGATGTTAGGCCTTCTAAAGCAGAGAACCAGTTCTTCAGTTCCAACTTGAAGGTATTATGGTGTTTTTTAAGGTTGGTTATGTCAATAGATTTTGTTTGTCTTATGAGCTTGCCACGTTCAAGTTTAGTGTTGAGGTGCATCTTACATCTCACCAATCTATGGTCACTACCTGTGTTGAACTTGTTTAGCACACTGCAGTCTTCTATGACGAATTTTTTGTTACACATAATAAAATCAATTTCACTTGTCGTCCCAATTGGATGTCTCCATGTCCATTTCCTGTGTGGCTTTTTCTTGAAGAAGGAGTTCAAGATGAAAAACCCTTCTGCCTCTGCAAACTCAACGAGAGTATTTCCACGCTGGTTTCTGTTGCCGTGACCGAATTTACCTACTGAAGTTTCATTCTGTTGCCGTTGCCCTATTTTTGCATTGAAATCTCCCATAATTATTTTCAAGTGCTGCTTACCTTTATTATTTAGATGACAAATTTCCTCATAAAATTCTTCAATTTCTTCTTCAGGATGACTTGTGGTGGGTGCATAAGTTTGAATAATCTGAGCCTGGTATCTTCTCGATAGTTGGATAACGAGTCGTGCAGCTCTGTCCGAGGAACTTTCAACTTCTACAACTTTATCCTTCAGTTTTTTGTTTATTATAAATCCAACACCACTAGTTCTGCCAGTATCTGTCCCACGATAGTAGAAGAGATGTCCACTTTTCAGTTCGATGAGATCTTCTCCTTTTCTCCTTACCTCACTTAGCCCCACGATGTCCCACTTGATCCTTTGTAGTTCCTCTTCCAATTCAAGAAGCCTTGAATCAGAAGATAGGGAGCGTCCATTGTACGTTGCCAAGGTCAGCATCAGATGGCAGCCTAGTCCGGTCCTCCGGGGATTCTTAGCACCCTCTGCCTTCATGTCGCACTGGCCGCTGCCTTGGCCAGGTACATTCCAGCTGCCGGAGACTGAGGGCCAAGATTTAAGTTGTGGAGTCATTTTGGAGGGGTTTGGCCATAACTCACCACGCTGGCCAAGCGGGTTGGTGAGTGTGGGATAGCATTTCCTCTAATCCCGATGGTATAGTAATACCGCTATTGGCGGTCGTCAGAGCCCCTTTAGTGGGAACAGGATGCACCACGAGAAGGCGGGGTTATATATATATATATAAACTCTCCCACAATGCTTGCATATATATACACCACATTTTTGGAAAAGAAGTGCGCCTTTTTTACGAACATTACGGTCGTTAGTGTACTTAGTTGGCGAGTTGATGAATGAATAAACTAATGTTCTTAATTATTTCGTTGAACAAACAGCATATCAGGTCGTTCGGAAAGTAATGGCCGATTTTCTGAGGTGCCACATTCAACTCTCCCATGATGCTTGCAGACCAACCAGCTCACAGCGCCATTCCTACGAGTTGAAAGGCGACTCAGACGCCACATACACGCCATAATCGGCTGAGCTGCAGTCGTTGCTATTCATGTGAGAGTGGTCTGTAGAACATGTTAGGAAGGAGTGACTTGCGAGTGATTCTGCTTCATGAGTTTAAATTGGGTCTTAATGTGGCACAAAGCTACCATAATGTGGTCGAGGCATTGGGCGAGGAGGCAACACCTGAACGTACTATTCGCCGGTGGTTGAAAAGTTTCATTTCGGTGACATGAGCTTACAAGTTGAGGAGGGCCGATGACGATATTCGGTCATTAATAACGGCTTTCTGATGGCAAATGTGGAGGCAAATCCTCGCGTCACAGCCAGAGAACTCGCCAAACAGTACAATGTGTCGGTGTGTGTCAGCCATTTCCAAACATCTCCACCAAATCAGTATGGTCAAGACGCTCGATACGTAAGTCCCACAAGAACTGGTGGAGCATCAGAAACAACAACGGTTTGAGATGTTCTGCTTCGCAACAAAAAGGAGCCCGTACTTGATCGCATTGCAACTTCTGATGAAAAGTGGGTGCTTTACGAAAACAGAAAGCTATCTGGACAGTGCGTGTGAACCATGGTGTACCACCGAAACAACATCCTAAACCAAGGTTGACACCAAAGAAGGTTTTGTACACAGTGTAGTGGACTGTTCACAGTGTCATACACTACGGGTTCTTGAATGCTATTGAAAGCCTTACCTTATTCACATACTGCGAAGAAATTCATCGAATGCACCAGAAGTTGTGTTCCAAAGAGCCATCATTGGTGAACCGGAAGTGTCCTATTCTCCTCCATGATAAGGAGAGACCACACGTGTGACAAATGACGAAACAAAAGCTACACGAACTAAGGTTCTAAGCCCTCCCACATCCAGCCTACTCGCCTGACTTGGCACCTACCGATTTCCACCTGTTCATGCATATTAGCAATTACCTTAAAGACAGGAACTACAAAAACCGAGAGGAGGCCGAAATTGCATTCCGGAACTTTCTTGCATCCAGGGAGCCAGGTTTCTTCCGGACTGGCATTGAAGCACTTGTCACTCGCTGGCACAGGTGTGTAGCTGCTGAAGGCGCCTATTTCGTATAAAAAAAGTTGTGTGCTATGAGGTATGTCTCTTTCATTTTTACCCTTCCAATCGGCCATTATTTTCCGAACGACCTGGCATTTCACACTCTAAAAATGACTACACGGATTTAAAATGGAAAGAGTGAAAAATATCGGCAAAAAACTACGTTATATATCAACTGTTTACTCTCTACGCACAAGATGTTAGGTCACCAATGCACAATTATCATCAAGTCGTACCGCTGACACGTAATTAAAAGTGCCAGTACTAACATATAAATCTCAGTCAGATAGCTACAACACTTACTCGTAGATTCACATAAAACTAAAACTCTTTCGCTGTTCCAAGCCAACATATCCACTATATTCACTACCTCCCCACGTTTTCATTCACCGTTGTCTATTTATTTTTCTGACTCATTGTAAGCGCAGCCAAAATGCACAAGCTGTTCGAGGAAGTAGTGTATCGTTCAGTGAAAAAAAAACTTCAACAGGAAGTAACGAAATTTACATACGAAACCAAAATCTCAAAAGGAAGGTTAAGTAGAGGCATAGCCGCCCCGGTGGCGCAGTGGTCTGAGGCGCTGGCCTCTGATCATTCGTCCGTAAGGGGTCCGGGTTCGAATCCCGTCAGGCATGGATGTTGTGTTTGTCTTACGGCACTGGCTCTCTCCCTTCCCTGGAACCAGTGACCCTAAATTAGGGACGGGCGACTGCTTATAGCCCATTGAGTTGCTCACGGTGGTCGTTAAATCTCCACAAAAAAAAAAAAAAAAAAAGTAGAGGCATACGTCACAGAGAAATGGAGTAGTTAGATTTCTAAGAGAAGGCAAGTGGCCCCCTTTTTCGCTGCCATATGAACGCTTATATTCGCAATACAACATTTAGCTTATTACAAAATAGTCGCTCGTGGTGCAATTACGCCGCCCCGATTCTCGAGAGGCCAGAGGCGTAGACTTCTTGATAATCGTCCTAGAAAGGTCCGGATTTGAACCTCAGATGGAGCGCACCTGTCTTACGGCGCTGACTCGAAGAGGCGACTTCTTACAGATCTTAGAGTTGCACATGATGGTCACACTTCATGGTTAACTTTGAATTAAAGTTAAGCATAATGCACCGCCCAGGGGCAATGTGGTCAACGCTTTAAAATCGAGCCGCCCTGATGGCGCAGTGGTCTAAGCTCTGGCTTCTGACCATTTTTCCCACTTATGTACGAATCCGGGTGAAGCGTAAACGTTGTGTTTGTCTTACGGCACAAACCTTCTCCCTTCCATGGAACCAGTGGCCCTAATTAGGGACGGGACAGCCCATCGAGTTGCTAACGGTGGTTGGGTTTGTTTGGGGGGGGGGGTAACGGCCATCGTAAGGCAACTCAATGGGCTATAAGCAGGCGTCAGTTCCTAATTTAGGGCCACTGGTTTCAGGGAAGGGATAGAGCCAGTGCCGTAAGACAAGCACAACATCCATGCTTCACTGGGATTGGAACCCAAACCCATCTCGGACGAATGGTCAGAAACTAACGCTTAGACCACTACGCCACTGGGGCAACAACGGTGGTCGTTAAACATTTGTTCAAAGATGTTAAGCATGATGAACCACCCAGTACGAGGTTAAGGCTCGAAAATTGAGCCACCCGGTGGCGCAGTGGTCTAAGCCAGTGTTCCGCAACTGGTGTGCCCCACAAGGTGAAAGGTGTTACGCGAACTTTTACCTGGAAGGATTGCGTTAGTGTTTTTACAGACGGAGCAGCTTCTATGACGGGCCGAGTAAACCGAGTAAAAGGATTTGTAGCTAAAGTACGCGAAGTAAATCCTGACATACAATGCGATAATTGTCTCTTTCATCGCGAAGCCATTGTTTCTAAGTCTTTGCTATCTTTTCTGAAAGTTGTACTGGACGAAGTAGTAAAAGTCGTGGACCTCTTCAAATCGCGGCCCCTAAATTCGCGGCTTTTTTTTTCGTTTTGTGTCAGGAAATGGGATCAGAAGACACTACACCCCTGCTACATACAGAAGTACGGTGGTTATCATGAGAAAAAGTGTTAACGCGAATATTTTAACTTAAAGAGGAGGTACATGCATTTTTGACTGTTGAGGGGCATGAGTACGCGAATTTATTTGCAGATGATGAATGGGTATGTACACTGAAGAGAAATTGTATTAGAGATACCTGTCTAGTAACCTGTAGCACCACCTTTCGCCCTGATGACAGCGGCGATTCGTCTCGGCATGGAGTCGACAAGACATCGGAAGCGTTGGGAAGCCATACGGATCCACGACCCCTGAACAAGCTCCAACAGTTCACGAAGATTTGATGGAGGGGGTCAGAGCCTCGAACATCTCTCTCAATGGCATCCCAGATGTGTTCGATGGGATCGAGGTCAGGGGACCTAGCTGGCCAAGGAAGCGAGGCCACGTCGGTGGAGTGTTCATCCAACCATTCGGATACAATTCGGGAGCGATGGCACGGTGCATTGTCTTGTTGCAGGATGAGGTCCCCAGTGGGATGTTGAAGACGCACAAACGGGAGCAAATTGTCGTCCAGGATATCCCGGTAACATTGACCTGTGAGGTACGATGTCACACGTACCAGGGGTCCCATTTCAGTCCACGTAAACAGTCCCCAGACAAGAATGCCACCTCCACCAGCTTGAAGAGTACCCTGCTGGCAAGAAGGATCCATCGCTTCATGTGGTTTGCGCCGTACTCGTATCCTGCCATCCTCATGTACCAACGTGAATCTCGATTCATCAGTCCAGGCAACATTTTTCCACATGTCTAGGGTCCAGTGGCGATAATCTTTGCACCCTGTGATGTGCGGTCAGCAGCGGTACCCTCGTGGGACGATGTCTTCTGTACTACATAGCGAGGAGATGGTTCTGGATGGTGTGGCTGCTTACACGTTTTTGTGCACCAGCGTTCAATTGCCGAGTGATTTCTTGCACTGTGGCCCGTCTATTCGCTGTTACAATGCGAGCTAGCCGACGATGACCCCGCTCGTCCACACGCTGTTGTCCACGGCAGTTGGTCCTTGCAGGGATGGTTTTACCGGATTCGATGTACTCACGGTGCACCCGTGACACAGTGGCTCGTGAAAATCCCAGTGTCTGCACGACTTCCGATATGGAGTGACCTATTCGTCGGGCCCCGACAATTTGTCCACGGTCAAATGCACTTAAATACTTCCTCTTACCCATACTGCGTCCGACTCTTACTGATTCACGTCGCATCACTCCTTATATTGTCGGATCGCTGCATACGTAATGTCGTTTCCGTTTACAGGGCCGCCCACAGCGCCACATTTGCATAATGCCAGCTGTCTCTAATTCAATTGCTCTTCAGTGTAAGTTGACATATCTTTCCGATATTTTTGTACACTTGAAGGAGCTAAATATAAAAATACAAGGTAGGAACGAAAATATTCGGACTAGTATGGATACGATTCAAGGATTTGTGAATAAGCTGAATTTGTGGATACAGAGAATTGAACATGGGTCGTTTGAGATGTTCCCGAATGTGTGGCCACTTGCTGACAGTAATAAAGTGGTGATGGGCTTCATTAAAGAACATTTAGAAATCTTGCAGAAGAAGTTCAATCGTTATTTTGAAGAGAGTGTTCAATATTTTGACTGGGTTCATGATCCATTCGTTGCGAATTCAAACCCTCTTCCGATCAAAATACAAGAGGAACTCGCAGATTCAAAAGCAGACAGTACATTGAAATTAAAACTTCTCGAAGTGCCTTCGGACACATTTTGGTTAGCAATAAGGAGTGAATTCCCGGCTATCTCCGAGATGGCAGTTAATGTGTTATTGCGATTTTCAACTCCATATTTATGTGAACTGGGCTTCCCGACGTTGACTGAAATTAAAACATCAAAGAGGGGGAGACTCAAATCCGTCGATGAAGAAATGTGACTTGCATTGTCAACAATTCCGCCACGGATCAGTCGCCTGTGTGCAGCTAAGCAGGCGCAAGTGTCACATTGAAGATATAAGTAGAATTATTTACTTTAATTGTAACAGAAAAGGGCATTTTCTTGTATTTTCTACAGTGAATTAAAGTTCAGAAATATTTAATAAATGCACGAGTCGATTTTTTAATGATCATAATATAATAATAATAATAATAATAATAATATCCTAATGATATAATAATAATAATAATAATAATAATATCATAATAATAATAATAATAATAATAATAATAATAATAATATCATAATAATAATAATAATAATAATAATAGGTTGATTACATTACGTATTTATATTAAAAGTGTCATATCATACGTTTTTGAGGGGATTAACATTTTGGTGTGCCGTGTTGAGTCATGGATAATTTATGGTGTGCCGCGAGTAGAAATAGGTTGCGGAACACTGGTTGAAGCGATGGCTTCTGACCATTTGTCCAAGATAAATTCTAATCCCTGGTGTAGCATGGATGTTGTGTTTATCTTATGGAACTGGCTCTCTCTCTTCCCTGAAACTAGTGGCCCTAAATTAGGGATGGGCGACTGCTTACAGCCCATCGAGTTGGTCAAGATGGTCGTTAAACCCTCAAACAAGACAAAAAAATCGAATTATGTGTTAGAATGCAGTAAACTTTACTATCGTAGCTGCATGTTCTTCTGTTGTAATGGGAGAAGGGTAGCATTATGCAATTATTTTTCTCCAACCACGATACCTGACTCACAGGCAACCTTACTTGCATGTTGCGCTTCCGCTTTGGCACACAGAGGTGGAAGCCCGGCCGGAAGTTCAAAGATCATCGTTAATCCGATGCCGCAGCTCAGGTATGAGGAAAGAATGCCCACGGGAAAAATGCCCACAGAAAAACGCCCGCGGAAAGAACGCCCACTTCTCGAAAATAGGAAACTTTCATACAACCGTTTTTGCACGTATTGTGCGTGATACATAAAAGTGAGATATTTCTCCCCAAACAAAACTTTGAAATAACATGTCCGCACAACGATCAATCCATGATTTTTTTCGAACAAGTGTTAATCAGAAGAAGAAAAGTAAATTAAGCGATAATGTCTGCAAAGCGGATAAGATTATCAGGCGGCTTCAATTTCATCAACAGCGCGGGGTGAATCATTAGGTATCAACGAGGATTCTTTAAGTGCTTGTAATGATTCAGTGTGATTTTTTTATGAACGTAATGCTTGCGATATAACGAAGTAAATTTCTCCGTCATTTATAGTCTACGCCGGGATTCGAACCCGAGTACGCTTATTCCGGAACAAGTCGCTCTACCAACTGAGCTACGCAGACATGTATTCTGATTCCTATCTGCCTTTATGTCATGTGCGTCCTGCTGGCAGGTACGTCACATCTCCCCCCGAAAGAGGGCCGGGGGCATGCCCCACGGATCAGCCGTGACCATGAATCGTTGCAGGCAGCCATCCACTGTAGAACGTGCACTTGAGAACTCCCAGTCAATCTGCTGTGTGGAATGCAACATCACACATTTTTAATTTTCGAAGCGCTGGAGAAGGAATTCTCTGATTTTTCCTGTCTCGCGGTGTGGAAATAACATCACACCAATGCGAGATTTTGAACGGCCGGGTCATCCGGGTAGTTCGGGCGCCATTATAACGAAGTAAATTTCTCCGTCATTTTTTGTCTACGCCGGGATTCGAACCCGAGTACGCTTATTCCGGAACAAGTCGCTCTACCAACTGAACTACGCAGACATGTATTCTGATTCCTATCTGCCTTTATGTCATGTGCGTCCTGCTGGCAGGTACGTCACAGCGAAAATAAAACACTGGAAGGACTGCAACGTACCAGGAGATGTGACGTACCTGCCAGAAGGACGCACACGACATAAAGGCATATAGGAATCAGAATAAAACGTCCGCGTAGCTCAATTGGTAGAGCAACTTGTTCCGGAATAAGCGGACTCGGGTTCGAATCTCGGCGTAGACCATAAAAATTGACGGAGAAATTTACTTCGTTATAGGACCACATGGTCGCAAGACATAAAATGTTGAACTCGGAGAGCTTGATACAGCAACTTCCCTTTCGGATCAACCCAAACAAACAGCCTATATTAAAACAGCTCCCACAAAAAAAAAAAAAAGAAATTGTAAAGAACAGAGAAGCTTCCAGACATATTGGTATAACATTCCATGTCTTGAACATAGTATAAAGAGAGATTCCGCCTTTTGTTTTCCGTGTAGAATGTTTTCATCGGACGACAAAAAACATGAAGTCACCTTCACTCAGCGAGGCTACAACAATTGGGGAAAAGCAGGTTTAAAAAAACACCAGAACAGCTTGTCCCACAAAACTTGATTGGTGTCGTGGACCTCTTTTAAGAAAATGAAATCAAGAAGCGCAGAGTTGCCACACATCAAGGTGCTCCAAATGCTGCGAAAGTGAAGGAAAATAGAGAGTATATAAAAAAAAAAATAGCGGATGCATTAAGATATACAGCTGTCAAGGGATAGCGCAATATGAGGATGTCGAAACTTCGAATAGCACTGATAAAGGAAATTTTGTAGAACTTCTAGAACTCATGGCGAAAAATGACCCCATCCTGAAACGAAAGTTGCATATTCGCCCCAGAAATGCAAAGTACACTCACCACTCAGTTCAAAATGAAATACTTAGTGTATTTGCAGAAATCTCGTTAGAAACCATAAAAAGAGAAGTCGATACTGTCAAGTATTTTGCTTTTATAGTCGACGAGTTGAAGGACATTAGTAAAGTTGAACAAATTTCTGTGGTGGTTAGGTATTATATGCGTGGCACACTTTATGAAAGATTTTTGGGCTTTCATAATGCTGACGAACTTGATGCAAAATCTCTATTTAAACACATAAGAGAACTTTTGAGAAGATGGGGCATCAATCGACATGACTGCATAGCGCAGACATACGATTGTGCAAATGTCATGAGTGAGCGGTTGAATGAAGTTCAAGCTCTCTTTCGGGAAGAAGTACCGCAAGCGGTGTATGTTCATTGTATGAATCATAGACTGAATTTGGTTATTGTAGATTCATGCAAAAACATTAAAGCAGCTAGAGTTTTCTTTGCGGTATTAGAAAAGTTGTATGTTTTCCTCTCTGGTTCTGCAACACATGCTTAATTTGTTTCAGTGCAGCGTGAAATGTGTTTGACTGTTGTGGAATTGCAACGCCTTAGTGATACCAGATGGACATGCCATTTCTCAGCCTGTTTAGCAGTTAAAAAAACATTTCCGGCAATTATCGTTTTGTTTTCATCGCTGTCGGGAGATTGTACTGATCGGGCAGCTGAAGCTCGCAGTCTTTTGGGCAACTGGGTAGATATTTTGTTATCCAACTTTGTGTTTTCTCGTGCATTTTGAATAAACTGGCATCAGTTTCGAATCATCTGCAAAACAAAGCCAGTGAAATAAACAAAGCCTTTGAGACAATTGAAACAACAGTGCATCTTTTCTCTACCATGCGTGATTCGGACGCAGAGTTTGTTACACTTTTTGATGAGGCAACAGATATCGCAGACGCAAACGGTTTGGAAGAGTTCAGTGAACAGAAATCAAGGAGAAGAAAACTCCCACCACACCTGGCAAAGCATGTTACCCAAGTTTCGACTAAGGATATCCTGTTAACTGAAGAAGATTTTCGATTGCACTTTTATATCCATGCTTTGGACACAATCAATGAAGAACTCAAACGACGTTTCACAACTCATACACTGCTGGACAATTGCTAAGGACGGATCATAAACGGCTATATAGCGCGAAAAAATGAAGTGTGGTTGGATGCCAAGTGAAATAAAATAATGTCAGAATGCCAGGACTATACAAGAAAGACAATTTATTGTGCTCTGAAATCCAGAAGGCTTTGGAACGTGTTCAAGAGACAAACAGGCCATTTTGTGCAGAATACGTGAACGTGAAAAAAATGCAATTACCGTCCGCAGGCGTTCCGGCGTAAGATGTCAATACGGGATATGGCCATCATTGAGGGCGATGCAATATTCCACACATCGTGTCATGCTTTGCACAACATTATCAAGCAGTTGTTGGGGTAATTTATCCCATTCCTCTGTCAGTGCACGGATGAGGGTGTCCTTGTTTATTGGAAAGCATTGGCGACCAGCAAGACTCCTCCCCAAAGCATCCAACACATTTTCAATGGGATTCAGATCTGGAGAACGTGCTGGCCATACGAGGCGTTGAATATCCTCGCTCTCAAGACACTCCTGGACAGCGACTGTTCGATGACATGTTGCGTTGTCGTCCATGAAAATGAATCTATCACTGACAGCACCGCGGAATATGCGAGCATGAGGTAGCTGAGCATCATTAATGTATCGTTGGCCAGTCATAGTCCCAGTTGAAAGCACATAGAGGGACGTACGGCAATTGATCATGATGCCAGCTCATACCATGACACTACATGTCGGATATCGGCCCCTTTCCTGTATCTTTGCTGGACAATATGCAGTACCACTATCACGCCAGATCAGTTGTCTTCGACAATCAGACGATAGACTGTATCTACTCTCATCTGAAAGAGGACAGCAGACCAATCGTTATCAGTCCAATTGCGATGTTGATGGCGCCATTGCAAGCGGGCGGTACGGTGACGTCTGGACAATGGGATGCACACAACAGGACGGCGGGCGTATAGTCTTCCTTCATGCAAACGTCTGGCGACAGTTTTTCGGGAGATCCTCTTGCCAGTAGCAGCCATAAACTGATTTGCTACCTCACTAGCTGTGCTGCGCAGGTGTCTTTTGTTGATAGCACTATGTACCGATCTTCTGTAGGTGTCGTACTGCGAACACGACCCCCCCCCCCCCCGTGACGTTTGCTACACTCTCCATTTGTTTGAAATGATTTCCAAAGCCTTGAAATAACACTGTGGCTGACGTTGAACTCCCTGGCAACATCTGTTATTTTTCGCCCTTTTTCAATCTTGCCAGTAATACGGCCACGCGTAAAATCATCTAGGTGATGTCGGAAAGACATACAGAAAATTGCAAGTTCGTCAATTGATTCTTTCCCTTTCAACTTTGCGTTTGAACAACAACGGTCAATACGCGTCAAATCCTTTATATCTCTTATCAGCGCTATGACGTCACGAACAAGTTCGGCAATCCAAAATTTGCATACGCATAACACGTCTTACTGTATCCCGCACTTATGCTAATTTCCACATTTTCGTGCCTTCCATTTTATGGTTGCTATCGTTGCTATTGTTATCCGTCCTTAGCAATTGTCCGGCAGTGTACTACACTCATTCGTATCTTCAGTTATTTGGACCCCAGAAATGAGAAATTGTTATTTATCGATGATATAAGGCCTCCTGTCGAGCATTATAAATGTTACATAGATAGTGTGGAATCGGAGATCACCTTGTTACCCAGAATGATAGAGCTTTATGAAAAAGAAAGAAAATGCATTGTGGGAGCTCTCAGTAAGTTAGCTGAAGTTTTGGGCGAATACAAATTAGCTGAAGTTTTGGACGAATACAAATTAGCTGTTTATGAGCTGTATAAGCTTGCAGTTATTACACTAACCATACCAGTGACTAGTGCATCCTGCGAAAGAACATTCTTATTCGTGAGACTGAAAACCTAACTCAGAAATCGAATGGCTAACGATCGTCTACATAATCTCGCTGTCTTAGCTATAGAGTCGACAATTGCAAAACGAATTGATTTAAGCAAAGTCGTTAATCGATTTGACGCAACCCATAAAAATCTACGTATTAATCTGCACTGAAAGAAAATTCTTATATTCATTTCACCTTGGCATGAAATAATATTAGTTGATTTGGTTATCAGATTTCAGTCACATTTTGTTGCGCGATGTGGATACCCGGCCGTGGACTTTACAAATGAGATTCCCTGCCTTTGTTATCCTTTATCATTGCTGTTAGATATGCCAATGCACTGAGACATTTCGAAAATAAATTATAAATGAAATCGGATGCTCAGTTGTTGAAGGTAAATATTTTATATTACACATCATTTCAGAAATCCTCCCTTAATATTAATAGAGAACGAAAAGGCTGACTATATGTATTCCAATCAAAACCTTAGTAGTTTTAGAGGACATATTTTATTATCAGGGGTAATTCAAAAACAATTTTCTTGTAATTTACGAATGCTTTTATTTATAGTCTTTATTGCCAGAGAAATGTATTTACTAAAGAACTAAGTAATGTTAGTACACACACACCGATTGTATGAAAGACGTTTTTTCTGTGGGCAATTTTTCCGTGGGCATTCTTTCCTCACCACACGATTGTATGAAAGAATGAATGCCCACGGAAAAAACGCTCACAGAATTTTTTCGTGGGCATTCTTTCCTCATACCCACACACCATATATGCTTCACTGTAAACCGCCACACAGGAAAACTGCCGCACAGGAAAATTGCCACACAAGAAAACTGCCCCACCGGAAGATTGCCACACTGGAAAACTGCCACACCGGAAGATTGCCACACAGGAAAACTGCCGCACCGGAAGATTGCCACACAGGAAAACTGCCACACGCTTTTTATTAAGGGGCAGGGTACAAATTGCTATTCCTCCGAAGAACACTTTGAGTGTGGAAGTTCTCTGGTGTGGCAGTTTTCCAAGTTTCCGAATTATGTGTGGCAGTTTCCCAAGGTGCCTAACGATGGGAAGGAGCTCTTTTATTTGTCGGAATGTTCATGTCGGTTCATACTTAGGGCAACTGGCCACAGAAGTTCGAGGGGGGGGGTATAAAGATTGCGCCGTTTCTTAGCCTATATTGAGAATCGAATTGGGAACTCCAAACAAATTTCGAGAAAACGTTCTATGTAAGCATAGCGAAAATTGCTGTGTTCAGGAACGGACAATAAGGTGGGATTTTTTTAATAACGCTGCATTTTTACTTAGGCACTAAATATTTACATAACATGTCAAATTTGTAATATTTTTCTTTTACTTAATTAATTCACAGGTCCAACACCTAGGCTTTTTCTAGTGCCCAAGTAACAAGCCAAATATTTGCCCAAATAAAAGCGCGATTTGATATATAAACGTTGGGAATATTACATCATTTGAATAAAAACTGAGGCATAGTAATTAATATTTAGTGATAAATATTCCTACGCATGAGACATT
Source organism: Macrothele yani (assembly GCA_039090855.1). Lineage (NCBI taxonomy): Eukaryota > Metazoa > Arthropoda > Arachnida > Araneae > Macrothelidae > Macrothele > Macrothele yani. The sequence continues at coordinate 13,754,728 of CM076996.1, forward strand.
GTAATTAATACTAATATTTCTACGCATGATGTATAGTAATTAGTATTTAGTGCCTAGGTAATCAAAAGAGAAATATTAATAACTTGACATGAAAACATTCGACCTCATGCAATTAGAGTACATGTGGGAAGAACTTGTCTCTTCCAACGGAGGAAAATTAAAAAAACCGGGCAAAAAGATAAACTACAAGATTCGAAGTATATTTTAAAACGCAATTGTTATTTCTCATCCGCAAATGAACTAGGAAACAGAAATATTCTTTTGATGAATATTAATATCTTTACAAATGAAATTCAGCCTGGGATTTTATAAGAACATCCGCAGAGATTTATTTCCAAATGTCGGAAAACTCCCAACATCGGAAAACTCATCCACCGGTAAATTCCCCCACCTTTTTGAGTCGTATTTTGAGTAAAATTCATTTGTGCACGGTCCCTGACTGAAAAAGGTGGTGGAATTTTCCGGTGGGGGAGTTTACCGGGATTCCTTTTAAACGGTAAACTCCCCCACCGGAAAATTCCCCCACGCTCAGTCAATTCCCCCACCTCGGAAAACTCCCCCACTGGAAAATTCTCCCACCTTTTTCAATCAGGGGCCGTGCACAAATGAATTTTACCCAAAATGCGACTCAAAAAGGTAGGGGAATTTTCCGATGGGGGAGTTTTCCGACCGGTAAATTCTCCCACCTTTTTCAGTCAGGGACCGCGCACAAATGAATTTTACTCAAAATACGACTCAAAAAGGTGGGAAAATTTTCAGGAAAGGACAATAAGGTGGGATTTTTTTAATAACGCTGCATTTTTACTTAGGCACTAAATATTTACATAACATGTCAAATTTGTAATATTTCGCTTTTACTTAATTAATTCATAGGCCCTACACCTCGGCCTTTTTAACAGCTTTTAATCCTCCGACTTCATATTCATAAAGCTTACGTATCAAATCAAGTCAATACCATTGCGCTTTTACTTAGGCACTAAATATTAATTCATAGGCCCTAGGCCTAGGTCTTTTAAACAGTGTTTATTCTACCGATGTCATATTCATAAAGTTTACATCCCATGTCAGGTTAAGAGTATTGCGCTTTTACTTAGGCACTGACTAAATATTAATTCGTAGGCCCTAGGCCTAGCCCTCTTTACCAGTTTTATCTTTGCCATATTCATAAAGTTTGCATACCCCGTCAGGTTAATAATATTGCGCTTCTACTTATGCACCATACATTAATTAATAGGCCGTAGGCCTAAGCTTTTTTAACACTTTTTTCTTTGCCTATGTGATGCTCACAAAGTTTACAAAAAAAAATCAAGTTAATAGCATTGCGCTTTTACTTAGGCATTCAATATTAATTACTAGGCCTATGGCCAATGAATTAATAACTAGTACCTAAGTAAAAGTGCAATGTGATTAACTTCAGTTCATACAAAAACGTTATGAATATGACATCGTTAGAATAAAAACTTAAAGAGGCTTAAGCCAAGGGCCAGTGAAACAACATTTAGTACTTAAGTAAAAGCGGAATATTTATAAACTTGAATTGATATGTAAACGTTATGAATACGGCATTCGTAGAATAAAAACTTCGAAAAAGGCCTATGACCTATGAATTAATATTTAGTGCCTTATAAAAAGCGCAATGCTATTACCTTGATTTAATACGTAAATGTTATGAATATGACAGGGTTAGAATAAAAACTGTAAAAAGGCCTAGGCCTAGGGTCGATGAATTAATATTTAGTGCCTAAGTAAAAAAGCATTATTATTGCCTTGATTTAATACGTAAACGTTGTGAATATGGCATCGCTTGAATAAAAACTGTTAAAAAGGCTTTGGCCTAGGGCCTGTGGAATAATATTTAGTGCCCAAATAAAAGCGCGATTTGATATATATATAAACGTTGGGAATATTACATCATTAGAATAAAAACTGAGGCATAGTAATTAATATTTAGTGATAAATATTCCTACGCATAAGACATTGTAATTAATATTACTATTTCTATGCATGATGCATAGTAATTAGTATTTAGTGCCTAGGTAATCAAAAGAGAAATGTTAATAACTTGACATGAAAACATTCGACCTCATGCAATTAGAGTACATGTGGGAAGAACTTGTCTCTTCCAACGGAGGAAAATTAAAAAAACCGGGCAAAAAGATAAACTACAAGATTCGAAGTATATTTTAAAACGCAATTGTTATTTCTCATCAGCAAATGAACTAGGAAACAGAAATATTCTTTTGATGAATATTAATATCTTTACCAATAAAATTCAGCCTGGGATTTTATAAAAACATCCGCAGAGAGTTATTTCCAAATGTCGGAAAACTCCCCAACATCGGAAAATCTTGTCCATCGGAAAATTCCCCCACCGGTAAATTCCCCCACCTTTTTGAGTCGTATTTTGATTAAAATTCATTTGTGCACGGTCCCTGCCTGAAAAAGGTGGGGGAATTTACCGGTGGGGTAGTTTTCCGAGGTGGGGGAGTTTACCGGGATTCGCTTCTTTCATGTTGGTTAACCAGTAAGAAACTTAGGGGGTCATATAAAAATTTACATAAAAAAAATTCTCACTTCTCAAAGAATACAAGGACACCATAATTTGTTTCCATGGACGTTCGAGTAATTGGGGGGCTGGGTATAAAAATTGCATTTTTGTTTTTTTTTTGTTTTTTGTGTCCACTTCCATGTTGGTTGACCTTGTAAGAAATGTAGGGGTCGTACAAAAATTGCACTTTTGATTTTCTTGTGTCCACTTCCATGTTGGGTGACCTTGTAGGAAATTTAGGGGTCGTATAAAAATTGCATTTCTGATTTCTTTGTGTCACTTCTATGTAGGGAGCTTAAGGGATCGTATAAAAATTCATTTTCCGATTTCTTTGCGTCACTTCTGTGTAAGAAGCCTAGAGGGCCGTATAAAACTTGTCATTGGATTTTTTCCCTAGCTCTCTGGTTTTTTCCTGTGGATCTTTTTTCCTAGATTGACGCCACAGGGGCAGCAGAGTTTGATTAATTTATAACCTACGAATTAATAATAATAAATATTTATAATCTTACAATTGGTAAAGCAAAACTGATTGCGATTTCGAAGTTTGGTAGTAATTTAATAGAAGATTAACACAGGGGTTTTGTGAATATTGAAACTGCTCCTTTTATGAATGCTTTGCATATTGGCCAATAAGAAGGGTTCAATAAAACCCAACATAAATTAATACCTTCACAGTAATAATAATAATGAAAATAATTTCAATAATGATTAGGTCATTTCTAAAAAAAAAAAAAAATCAAAAAAGGAGGCCCGGGCCCAGCGGTTACCGGAAAACTGCCACACACTTTTCATTGAGGGGTCCGGCACAAATTGCTGTTCCTCCGAAGAACACTTTGAATGTGTGACAATTTTTTCAGTGGGGCAGTTTTCCAAATTTTCGAATTATGTGTAGCAGTTTTCCGAGGTGCCTTACGAGGGAAAGGAACTCTCTTGTTTGTCTGAATTTCATGCCGGTTCATTTGAGTTTAGGGCAACTGGCCACAAAAGTTCAAGGGGGGGGGGGGGGGCTATAAAGATTACCGTTTCTGGGCCTATATTAAGAACTCAATTGGGAACTCCAAACAAACGAATTTCGAGAAAATGTTCCATGTAAGCCAAGTGAGAATTGTATTTTAATTTGAAGAAATAAATTGACGAGGATCCGAAGTACACTTGGTTTGGGAGGTCTACCCCTAACTTCCGTAATATTATATTCTGGGCCACTGGAGTCTATCAGTGATGTTCCCCTTGAAGTGTCCGCGAGGTTCATGAGCTTGGGAGGGGCTTTCCCCCAAAATATTAAACTGGACGCAGAGCTGTTAACATTAGAACCATGCTTTATATAATGATTTTGTACACGACCACGAATTTTCAGGAGGGTGGGATGAATTCACCCTCTCCCAAGTTTCTAAGAGCGCAGACAAGTGCTCAAGGTAAGAGATTTGCTCGCAATTTCTGTGCTTCATGTTGTGTTTAGTGACATACTATGTATGCTCTTCTCCCGTCCCCCAGAAATTTAGTGAAGTCTGTAAAAGGCATACGAGGTGCTTCGTTTCGAGGGTTTTGGCTCTACTCCCAACTTCCGTAATTTTATATTCTGGAACTCTAGAGTCTGTCAATGTATCCTCGATGTTACCCTTGAAGAGCTCTTAGAAACCACGAATTTTCCGGAGGGTGAATTCACCCCACCCTACTGAAAATTCGCGGTTGTGTACATAATCATTATATAAAGCATGGTACTAATGTTTACAGCTCTACGTCCATTTTAACATTATGGGGGAAGCCCCCAAGCTCACGGACTTCGCGAACGCTTCGAAAGGAACATCCTGGATACACTGACTAATATTATGGAAGTTGGAAGTAGTGCCCCCCCTCCCCCAACCAAGTGTACCTCAGATCCTCGGCAATTTATTTCTTCAAATTAAAGTACAATTCTTGCTTGGCTTACATGGAACGTTTTCTCGAAATTCGTTTGTTTGGAGTTCCCAATTCAGTTCTCAATATAGACCCAGAAACGGCAATCTTTATAGACCCCCCTCCCCCACACACACACCTCCTTGAACTTTTGTGGCCAGTTGCCCTAAACTCAAATGAACCGGCATGAAAATTCAGACAAACAAAAGAGTTCTTTCCCCTCGTTAGGCACCTTGGAAAACTGCCCTACTGGAAAAATTGTCACACATTCAAAGTGTTCTTTGGAGGAACAGCGATTTGTGCCCGGCCCCTTAATGAAAACCACGTGGCTAGACTCCCCCCGCTCCTCCTTAATCCGGCCCTATGTCGATCGGGGTTCGGACATTTGGGCACCGGACATTTGGGCACCCTGACATTTGGGCACATTCCCTTTTAAAGCAATCCGATCGGGGTTCGAACATTTGGGCACCAGACTTTTGGGCACCCTGACATTTGGGCACATTCCCTTTTAAAGCAATCCGATCGGGGTTCGGACATTTGGGCACCGGACATTTGGGCACCCGGACATTTGGGCTCATTCCCTTTTAAAGCAATGAAATTGCGCTGCGTTAAAAACTATAGTGTTCCTATATTTCTCCCTACTTGAGCAAGTGGTGTGCACAAAAAAGTTTTCACTTATATCTCATAATCATTAAGAAATTGAGACATATTTACGATTTTCTGTCTGAAAGACGGGGCGAACATTTGGGCACCCGGACATTTGGGCACAAATGTTTAAGGGGCCGTATAACAATTGCCGTTTCTTGGCCCAATAGTAAGATTTTAACCGAGAAAATGTTCGCCGTAAGTTACTTAGGCACTAAATATTTACGGGCACGTGCCTACTCAGCAAATCTGTCGGGGGGGGGGGTTAATACCAAAACTGTAAAATTTGAAAAATGTATCGTCCAATCAGATTTTCAGCATTTCCAAGCTACAACTCGAGACATTAACTAGGGGCATGTACTTACTCAGTAAACCCAAGGGGGGGGGGGGGGGGGGATCAATACCAAAAGTGTAAAATTTGAAAATTTTCTCGTTCAATCGGGAGATTTTCAGCACTACAACTCGACACATTATTTGAAGGCATGGGCTTACTCAGCAAACCTGTCGAGGGGGGGGGGGATTGCCAAAAGTGTAAAATATGAAGAATTTCTCTTCCTTCCCGGAGATTTTCATCATTCACATGCTTTCAGATAATGTGTCGAGCTCCTTCGCCCTTCGGGGCGAAATAATTTTATGATTTTAACAATATTTTGCTTTACGTTTCACTGGAACTTTCCAGTTGATGTATATACCACTGTATTTATTGGCAGAATTCTACTATCATGTACATAGAAATGCTATTTTTATTTGAAGAATAAAGACAATTTTGAAATGTAGCTGCTAAATGCTGAAAATCTCCCTATCGGACGAGAAATTCATCATATTTTACACTTTTGGTATGCCCCCCCCCATACACACAGGTTTGCCGAGTAGGCACATACCCTCAAATAATGTGTCCAGTTGTAAATGCCAAAAATCTGCCGATCGGACGAGAAAGACTTTATATTTTTCACTTTTGGTAACCCCCCCCCCCTTCCTTTACATACACGGGATTGCTGAGTAGGCACACGCCTTCAAATAATGTGTCAAGTTGTAGCTTGTAATTGCCAAAAAATTTCCCGATCGGACGAGGAATTTTTCATATATTAGACTTTTGGTATTAACCCCCCCCCCCCCCATCGCCGACAGGTTTCCAGAAAGTGCACACGCGCTGAGAAAATTTGTCGAGTTTCAGCTTGTAAATGCTGAAGATCTACCGATCGGAAGAGAAATGAGAAACTTTACGCTTTTATATCCCCCCACTAGTTTCCTGAGGCAGCAGACGCCCTCAGGCAATTCGATGACTTGTAGCTTGTAATGGCTGAAACTCTCCCGATCGGACCAGAAAAATTCTTTATATTTCATATTCTAGGTTTTAAGCCTCCCCCCCCCCCGACAAGTTTCCTGGGTTTGCTCATACACGCAGAGAATTTGTTTAGTTATTATAGTTTATAGAAAACTATCCTAAATAAGAAAATACGAAATTACGGACATTTTATGTGTGCGGCGGGGGGGGGGGGGGGGCTAAGAAAATCCTTACCTCCTTCAAGGCTGTCAAACATTTAAAAAAAGGTTTCGTCTATTTTACTGTTTTAAATTTATCAAAAATTTGGCTATATTAACGGGGGGCTCCCCCCATGGGCGCCCTTGGTGCTACGTAATCATTTTTTTTTTTTGATTGGAGGTTTAACGACCACCGTGAGCAATATGTAATCATGAATATGATGTAATCAATATTCATGATCATGAGCTATGTAATCCCGATCCAGGACGACGAAATTGTCAAGTTTTCGGATATTATGCTTGTCATATTTACACCCAAAAAAACGTATTGTCATCTTCAAAATTTGTGCATTGTAATATTTTTTTAAATTCAATTATCATTGTCGTTTGTCTTACTGGAAACTTTTTCTCCATTCAATTACCCTCACAGCGAAAAAAAAAACGGCAATTTTTGTACGGCCACCTCAATATTTGTGCCAAAATGTCCGGTGCCCAAAAGTCCGGTGCCCAAATGTCCTAAACTCGTGCCGATCATGTAAATGGATAACAGTTCCGTTGGAATGGTATGAGGAAAGAATGCCCACGGAAAAAACGCCCACTTCTCGAAAATAGGAAAAAACGCCCACGGAAAAATCGTCCACAGACAAAATGCTCACGGGAAAAATATATGATCGACTGATAAGTTCTTATGTCTGTTATAAACGGTGTTCGGACAACTGGTCACAGACTGCTGGGAAAAAAACCGTTAGGGGTCATATAAAAATTGCGGTTTCTTGGCCACCTCACTTACATAACGAAAATGTATGTAGGAGAATTGGCCACCGGACAACTGGCCACAAAAGTTCAAGGGTGTGTGTGGGGGGGGGATGTAAGTATTATCGATTTTTGGCCTACATTGAGAATTGAATTGGGAACTCCAAAAAAATTTCGAGAAAACGTTCTATGTAAGCCAAGCGAGAATTACAGCATAATTTATGTATGTTCGGAAAAGGACCCTAAGGTGGGATTTTTTAATAACGCTGCACTTTTACGCAGGTACTAAATATTTACATAACATGTCAAGTTTGCAATAGTTTTCTTTTACTTAATTAATTCGCAGGCAAAGAAAAAAGTGTTGAATAGGCTTAGGCCTACGGCATATTAATTAATGTATCGATTGAATGTATGGTGCATAAGTAGAAACGCAATATTATTAACAATTAATACAGACATTTGACGTGGAATAGGAATAGCTGTGGTGCAGTGGACGCATATCAGGCGCGTAACTGGAAGACCCTGAGTTCGATTCCTGTGGCGGCCACTGAGAATTTTTCCGTGACTCACTTATAAACGTGGAAAGAGCGATGACTTCTATTTGATTATTGACAATACTTGTTATGTAAATTTTACGAATATGGGAATGACATAATGAAAACTTTTAGAAGGGCCTAAACATTAGTCCTAATATTATTTTCTGCCTGAGTAATACCGCAATATTAATAATCTGATGTGCTACGTAAACGTTATGAATATAACATCGTTAGAACAAAAACTGTTAAATAGGCCAAGGCCTAGGACTTATGACTTAATATTTACTGCTTAAGTAAAAGCGCAATGCTATTGACTTGATTTGATATGCAAACATTATGAATATGAAGTCGGCGGATTAAAAGCTGTTAAAAAGGCGAAGCCTGTGAATTAATTAAGTAAAAGAAAAATATTACAAACATTTATGTAAATATTTAGTGCCAATCGTAAAAAAGCAGTGTTATTATTAGAATCATTCTTTCATACAATCATTATTAGAATACAGCAGCTGTTGAACAATCAGATACTAATCTAGCTAAATACTCTGCAGAGAGGGAAATGTATATTATACCAGTGAGAATGTGTGTTAGTGCGTATTTTTCTGGAAAAAAAGAAGTATTCGCGTAACTTGATACTCCTCACGGGGGAGGACCCGCCCTGACCGCTGGCCAACCGATAAATTTCGATGACATATATGGCTTGTTACTTCAGCCCTGTTGTTACTTGGGGTGTTCGCTTGCAGGTCTCCCGATTGACGAAAGGCAGATGTCTCTGCCCTTCCCCTCGCCCCGCCAATTGCTGTAGAAAGAGAGAGAGACAAGGGAGCCACACAAATAGTTTGATGATCGCACATTCAAAATATTTAGCCTTCAAATAAGTGACTCTATTTTCATATCTTAAAATTAAATGCATTATACTTTACAAGTATTTATAAATAAAATAATTTGACTTTTAATGATTTTCCTTTTAATTGATACAGTTAAATAATAACCATGCATAGTTTTATAAAAATTAAGACCTTACTTTAAAAAATAAGAATAGTCAAAAATTTATTACAGTAAAGCTGAACTGGAAATTTAGGAAAGTAGCTACTCTACAGTAGGAAGCTGAAAGTTAACAATCTTATTTGGCTCTTCATTAATATATATATATATATATATATATATATATATATAGGATGTAAGGTCAGGTGATGCGTAACATCACAGCCTCTCCTTGACAAATGTCAACCCCGTCTTCTCGTGGTACATCCTGTTCCCACTAAAGGGGCTCTGACGACGCCAATAGCGGTATAACTATACCATCGGGATTAGAGGAAATGCTATCCCACACTCACCAACCCGCTTGGCCAGCGTGGTGAGTTATGGCCAAACCCCTCCAAAATGACTCCACAACTTAAATCTTGGCCCTCAGTCTCCGGCAGCTGGAATGTACCTGGCCAAGGCAGCGGCCAGTGCGACATGAAGGCAGAGGGTGCTAAGAATCCCCGGAGGACCGGACTAGGCTGCCATCTGATGCTGACCTTGGCTACATATAACGGACGCTCCATATCTTCTGATTCAAGGCTTCTTGAATTGGAAGAGGAACTACAAAGGATCAAGTGGGACATCGTCGGGCTAAGTGAGGTAAGGAGAAAAGGAGAAGATCTCATCGAACTGAAAAGTGGACATCTCTTCTACTATCGTGGGACAGATACTGGCAGAACTAGTGGTGTTGGATTTATAATAAACAAGAAACTGAAGGATAAAGTTGTAGAAGTTGAAAGTTCCTCTGACAGGGCTGCACGACTCGTTATCCAACTCTCGAGAAGATACCAGGCTCAGATTATTCAAACTTATGCACCCACCACAAGTCATGCTGAAGAAGAAATTGAAGAATTTTATGAGGAAATTCGTTATCTAAATAATAAAGGTAAGCAGCACTTGAAGATAATTATGGGAGATTTCAATGCAAAAGTAGGGCAACGGCAACAGAATGAAACTTCAGTAGGTAAATTAGGTCACGGCAACAGAAACCAGCGTGGAAATACTCTCGTAGAGTTTGCAGAGGCAGAAGGTTTTTTCATCTTGAACCCCTTTTTCAAGAAAAAGCCACACAGGAAATGGACATGGAGACATCCAAATGGGACGACAAGTGAAATTGATTTTATTATGTGTAACAAAAATATCGTCATAGAAGACTGCAGTGTGCTAAACAAGTTCAACACAGGCAGTGACCATAGATTGGTGAGATGTAAGATGCACCTCAACACTAAACTCGAACGTAGCAAGCTCATAAGACAAACAAAATGTATTGACATAACCAACCTTAAAAAACACCATAATACCTTCAAATTGGAACTGAAGAACAGGTTCTCTGCTTTAGAAGGCCTAACATCGGAAGAAGTGGATATTTCGGAAGTTACCAGAAAAGTAACCAAAGCTCTTATGGAAACAGCAACAAAATTAGCTGGGTCTAAGAACAAATTGCATGTGAACAAATTATCAGGAAAAACCAAAATGTTGATGCAAAAAAGAAGAGTGATGAGGACAACTAAAGAAGATGTGACTTCCAAAGTGGAATATGTAGAGCTATGCAAGACAGTACGAAAAAGTATCACTGAAGACGTAAGGAAATTCAACTGTGAACTAGTAAGGAAAGCAATTGAAAACAACCAAAGCCTAAAGATAGCAAAGGGACATCTCAGTAAGGGAAAAAAACAGATTATGGCACTGAGAAAAGAAGATGGTTCTGTAACAAGAAATAGAGGCGAAATTTTGACAAGAGTGAAAGATTTCTACTCCAAATTATATGAAAGGGATGATACATGTACTCCAGACATCATGAAAGGTACCAGTACCAGAGTTCTTCCAGTCCTTCCAGCAGAAGTTGCACATGCAGTCAAGAACATGAAGCGGGGAAAAGCTCCAGGAGAAGATGGAATTACTGTAGACATCATACAAGAAGCAAGTGGAGAAATCGAAACAGTATTCGCCCAAATTTTCACTCGATGCCTTAATGAAGGGAAAATTCCTGAGGATTGGAACAACGCTACAATGATCTTGCTACATAAAAAAGGTGACATTGAGGATCTCAGGAACTACAGACCTATCAGCCTCCTCTCAGTGGTTTATAAAATCTTCACTAAAGTACTTTCACACCACTTGAAGGTGACACTGGACATGGCTCAACCGAGAGAACAAGCTGGATTCAGGAGTGGCTACAGCACAATAGATCATATCCACGTACTGAGAGAACTAATTGAAAGAGCAAGGGAATATGAACTTCCATTGTGCATGGCTTTTATCGATTATGAAAAAGCCTTTGATTCGGTGAAACCATCAGCAGTTGCAATGGCTCTGAAATCCTGCGGTATTGAAGATGCATATATTAACATTATTAATAACATCTATGGAAATGCAAGTGCAAAGATTCGACTGTTTGAAAATACAACACACATAAAAATTGGAAAAGGAGTGAGACAAGGTGACACCATATCTCCGAAGCTCTTTAATGCCACATTGGAAAATGTCTTTCAATCACTGAACTGGGAAAACAAAGGGACAAAGATTAATGGAGATTATCTAACCCACCTTCGTTTTGCTGATGACATAGTCATTTTTGCAACTACCCCATCAGAGCTACAGAGTATGATCCAGAAACTTGCTGACAAGAGTAAAGAAGTGGGATTAAAAATGAACTTTCAGAAGACAAAAGTGATGTACAATGCTTTTACAAGAAATGAAGATTTATCGATTGATGGAAAAAAGCTGGAGATAACAGACACGTACGTTTATCTTGGACAGCAGATATCAAGTGAGGGTCACATTGATGAAGAAATTAATCGGCGTACAAAACTTGCCTGGAGAGTTTTTGGAAGAAACAGCATAATTTTCAAGAGCAATATGCCATTATGTCTTAAAAGAAAAGTGTTTGATCAATGCATCCTTCCAGTGCTTACGTATGGTGCAGAGACGTGGACCTTAGCTAAAAGAGACATACAAAGGCTGCAGACAACTCAAAGCAGCATGGAGAGGTGCATGCTTGGTGTAACCAGGAGAGATAAGAAGAGGAACACGTGGATCCGAAAAATGACAAGAGTGGAAGACATCATGATCAGAGTTAAATCCCTGAAATGGCAATGGGCTGGACATACTGCCAGAAGGACTGACCATCGATGGACAGCCGAAATTTTAGATTGGATTCCAAGGGACAGGAAAAGACCCAAAAGAAGACCACATGGAAGATGGGTGGATGAAATTCGAAAGTATGCGGGAGTGGCATGGAGGAGACTGGCACAAGACAGACCGTTGTGGAGGAAACTTGGGGAGACCTTCATATATATATATATATATCAATTAAAAGTAAGATTATTTATTTATAAATACTCCGATTGGCTCTTCATGAATTTTTATATGGTTAGAATTAACTAAATGGGCCTCACGTGCCTACTCAGCAAACCTGGGGGGAGTAGGTGTATGATAATTGTGAAATATATAGAATTTCTTGTCCGATCGGGAGATTTTCAGCATTTACGAACTACAACTGGAGACATTATCTCAGGGCATGAACCTACTGAGAAAACCTGTCGAGGGGGGGGGGGGTAAATACCAAAAGTATAAAATATGAAGAGTTTCTCTTCCTACCCGGAGATTTTCATCGTTCACATGCCTTCAGATAATGTGTCGAGTTGTAGCTGCTAATTGCTAAGAATCTCCCAATCGGACGAAATTGTTCGTATTTTACACTTTTGGTATTACCCCCACCCCCTCCCTCCCTCTCCCCCTCCTCGCCGACAGGTTTCCAGAGAGTGGATATGCGCTAAGAAAATTTGTCGAGTTGGAGTTTGTAAATGCTGAAGATCTCCCGATCGGAAGAGAAATATTGATATTTTATGATTTTGGTATTACCCCCTCCCCCAGACTAGTTTCCTGAGGCAGCAGATACCCTCAGATAATTCGACGAGTTGTAGCTTGTAAACGCTGGAAATCTCCCGATCGGACCAGAAATTCTTTATATTTTAGGTTTTAAGCACCCACTCCCCTCCACCGACAAGTTTCCTGGCTTTGCACATACTCGCAGAGAATTTTAGTTGTAGTTTCTAGAAAAATATCGTATAGCAGTTGGCTTGAAGACAACGGTGAATCATTAGTATGTTTTTAAATAAATGTTGGATAAGACTACCACTGCTTTCAGGCCAACACCATACAACCTCTACAGTCCATCAGTGCAATCCGAACTTTCCTCTCGCGTTTGTAAGGTTTGCAGAAAATATTTTACACATCAAATTATTAATATTACGGTATTACTCAGGCAGAAAATAATATTAGGACTAACGTTTAGGCCCTACTAAAAGTTTCCATTCCGTCATTCCCATATTCGCGTTATGTAGGTGAGGTGGCCAAGAAAACCGCAATTTTTATATGACCCCTAACGCTTTTTTGGCCAGCAGTCTGCGACCAGTTGTCCGAACACCGTTTATAACAGACATAAAAACTTATCAGTCGACCACATATTTTTCCCGTGAGCATTTTTTCTGTGGGCATATTTTCCGTGGGCGTTTTTTCCTATTTTCGAAAAGTGGGCGCTTTTTCCGTGGGCGTTTTTCCCGTGGGCATTCTTTCATACAATCGAAGAAATACCTCCAGAACAAACGGTTCACTGTAAACTGCCACACAGGAACACTGATGTGTGGCAGTGTTCCGGTGTGGCAATTTACCGGCAACCCTGCCACACATCTTTCAGCAACTTGGCTACAAAACTTAAAAGGGGGGGGGTATAAAGATTGCCGTTTTTGGTCCTACATTGATAACTGAACTGGGAAACGAATTTCGCGAAAACTTTCCATGTAAGCCAAGCGAGAATTGTTCTTTAATTTGAAGAAATAAATTGCCGAGGATCCGAGGTACACTTCGGGGGAGGGGCGCTCAACCCCCAACTTCCGTAATATTAGATTCTGGGCCGCTGGAGTCTGTCAGTGTATCCAGGCTGTTCCCCTTGAAGCGCCCGCGAGGTCCGTGAGCTTGGGGGGGATTCCCCAAAATGTTGTAATGGCCGTAGAGCTGTAAACATTAGAAGCATGCTTTACATAATGATTCTCTACAAGCCCACGAATTTTCAGGAGGGTGGGGTGCAAGTGCTCGCAATTTCTATGCTTCATGTTGTGTTTAATGGTAAATTATGTATGCCCTTCCCCCTCCCCCAGAAATTTGGTGAAGCCTGTGACAGGGATACGAGATGCTTGGTTTGGAGGGCTCTACCCCCAACTTCCGTAATTTTATATTCTGGACCTCTAGAGTCGGTCAGTGAATTCTCGATGTTACTCCTGAATAGCTCTTAGAAACGGGGGTTACCCCACCCTCCTGAAAATTCGTGGTCGTGTACAGAATCATTATATAAAGCATGGTAATAATGTTTACAGCTCTACGTGCATTTTGACATTTTGGGGGAAAGCCACCCCCCAAGCTCATGGACCTCGCGGACACTTCAAGGGAAACTTCCTGGATACACTGACAGACACCAGCGGCCCAGAATATAATATTACGGAAGTTCGGGGTAGAGCCCCCCCCCCCCGTGTACCTCGGATCCTCGGCAATTTATTTCTTCAAATTAAAGTACAATTCTCGCTTGGCTTACATGGAACGTTTTCGCAAAATTCGTTTCCCAATTCAGTCATCAATGTAGGCCCAGAAACAGCAATCTTTATAGCCCCCCCTCCTTTTGAACTTTTGTAGCCAAGTTGCTGAAAGATGTGTGGCAGGGCTGCCGGTAAATTGCCACACCGGAACACTGCCACACATCAGTGTTCCTGTGTGGCAATTTACAGTGAACCGTTTGTTCTGGGGGTATTTCTTCCGGGGGTATTTTTTCCGGGGGCATTTTTTCCGCTTTTCAATTTTCGGGGGTATTTTCTCCGGGGGTATTTTTTCCTGGGGGTGTTTTCCCCTACCTACATCCGTTGAATTTAAACATCAGCTGTCTGCTTGAGGTATTTCAGAGCATTTTCTAATTAAGAAAGAATTTACAAACCTGCAGGGCAATCGATGTAAAATTACCTTCCAACCATCAAAGCAGAGCAGGCAAGAAGCGAAAATACCAAAAGAGAGGGCGAGAAAAAATAAATAAATACACAAGAAGCTTCGAACCCTTTTAATTATTGAAGTTCTCAATAATAAAACTAGATGTGAAATAATTGCCCAAAATAATAGATATGAAATAAATGTCAAAAATATTTACATGTTATAACCGAAGAGATGAGATTGAACTGTTAAATATGGTATGAGGAAAGAATGCCCACCAAAAAAACGCCCACTTTTCGAAAAAAGGGGAAACGCCCACTTTTCGAAAATAGGAAAAAACGCCCCCGGATAATATGCCCACAGAAGAAATGTTGACGGGAAAAATAGATTGTATGAAAGAGTGGTCGACTGATAAGTTCTTATGTCTGTTATAAACGGTGTCCGGACAACTGGTCACAGACTGCTGCCCAAAAAAGCGTAAGGGGTCATATAAAAATTGCGGTTTCTTGGCCACCTCACCTACATAACTAAAATGTATGTAGGAGAATTGGCCACCGGACAACTGGCCACAAAAGTTCATGGGTGTGTGTGGGGGGGTTGGGGTTGTAAGTATTATCGATTTTTGGCCTACATTGAGAATTGAATTGGGAACTCCAAACAAATTTCGAGAAAACGTTCTATGTAAGCCAAGCGAGAATTACAGCATAATTCATGTATGTTCGGAAAAGGACCCTAAGGTGGGATTTTTTAATAACGTTGCACTTTTACATAGGTACTAAATATTTACATAACATGTCAAGTTTGCAATATTTTTCTTTTACTTAATTATTTCACAGGCGAAGAAAAAAAGTGTTGAAAAGGCTTAGGCATCATAAGGCATTCATAAGCGAAGAAAAAAGTGTTGAAAAGGCTTAGGCTTACGGCTTATTAATTAATGTATGGATTGAATGTATGGTGCACAAGTAGAAGCGCAATATTATTGACAATTAATACAGACATTTGACGTGGAATAGGAATAGCTGTGGTGCAGTGGAAGCATATCCGGCGCGTAACTGGAAGGCCCTGAGTTCGATTCCTGGTGGCGGCCACTGAGAATTTTTCCGTGACACACTTATAAACGTGGAAAGAGCGATGACTTATGTTTGATTACTGACAATACTTGTTATGTAAATTTTACGAATATGGGAATGACGGAATGAAAACTTTTAGAAGGGCCTAAACGTTAGTCCTAATATTATTTTCTGCCTGAGTAATACCGCAATATTAATAATTTGATGTGTTACGTAAACGTTATGAATATAACATCGTTAGAATAAAAACTGTTAAATAGGCCAAGGCCTAGGACTTATGACTTAAGAGCCGCGGGTGGCCTAGTGGGCAACGTTCGTGACTGCCACGGAAAGGACCTCGGGTTCGATCCCAGCAGGAACGAACGCTCGATCCACTAAATATCCGCCGCGCGTCGGATGGGCACGTTAAGGCGTCGGACCCCGGGTACTGGCCCCCCGATAATAAATAAGGGCGTCTTCCTCCCTCTTTCTACTTCGCTTCCGTGTCACTTTCCTATCGGGCACTCTAGCCCAAATCTCCTGGCTTCCTATTTCTAAGGGTTGTTTAAGACCTGGGGTCAGACACTCCCTTCCTAAAATCCTCTACATATGATCATGATCATGATCATTTTTTTGTTTGCTACTTAAGACTTAATATTTACTGCCTAAATAAAAGCGCAATGCTATTGACTTGATTTGATACGCAAACATTATGAATATGAAGTCGGCGGATTAAAAGCTGTTAAAAAGGCGAAGCCTGTGAATTAATTAAGTAAAAGAAAAATATTACAAACATTTATGTAAATAATTAGTGCCTAAAAAAGCTGCGAACAAGCTGATACTAATCGAGCTAAATACTTTGTAGTGAGGGAAATGTATATTATACCAGCGAGAATGTGTGTTGTGCTTATTTCTTCTTTAAATTCTGGAAGAAAAGAAGTGAGCACGTAACGATGTAACTTGATACCGCCACAAGTTCACACTGACCGCTGGCCAATCAATAAATTTAGATGAAATGGTGTGGGTCGCGTCGCTGGCAGGCCGTTCCCTTCTCCAGCTGCGATGCACAACTTTGACGAAAGGCAGATGTCTCTTCCCCGTGACGTCACCGCTGTACGTAGCCACGGAGCAGCCCAGAACGAAATCTTTATACGGCCCCTTAAAATTTTTGTGGCCAGTTCTCCGCTTAGTCTTACCTCCAAAAATCATGGAAATGTCTAAATTTCTTACTGAAAACGAAATATTAAAAAAAAATATGAACAATAGTTGCTGAAGTGGGGAATATAACCACACGAAATTTGTTTATGCAGAACAATTTTATGGTACTGAAATTGCAATGTGTCCAGTTCTCCGGAGGCCAGTTCTCCGTACCCGCTACATGACAACACAAAATGGCACCACATTTTTAATTTTTTGGTCCCTACAAAATACACAACTTCTGCTGTGAGAACCGCAGTTCATTTTGGGTGTTCGTCGTAAGGAGTTGTTGATCCAAGTCGTAAGGAGTTGTTGATCCAAAGTGCATGTTGTTCGCAAATATAACAAACAGATGTCAGAACTACAGAGATATTTATGTATAGCAGTTGGCTTGAAGACAACGGTGAATCATTAGTATGTTTTTAAATAAATGTTGCATAAGACTACCACTGCTTTCAGGCCAACACCATACAACCTCTACAGTCCATCAGTGCAATCTGAACTTTCCTCTCGTATTTGTAAGGCTTGCAGAAATTATTTTACACATCAAATTATTAATATTGCGGTATTACTCAGGCAGAAAATAATATTAGGACTAATGTTTAGGCCCTTCTAAAAGTTTTCATTCCGTCACTCCCATATTCGCGTTATGTAGGTGAGGTGGCCAAGAAACCGCAATTTTTATATGACCCCTAACGGTTTTTTGGCCAGCAGTCTGTGACCAGTTGTCCGAACACCGTTTATAACAGACAAAAACTTATCAGTCGACCACATATTTTTCCCGTGAGCATTTTTTCCGTGGGCGTTTTTTCCTATTTTCGAAAAGTGGGCGTTTTTTCCGTGGGCGTTTTTTCCGTGGGCATTCTTTCATACAATCATTTCTTCCGGGGGTATTTTTTCCGGGGGCATTTTTTCCGCTTTTCAGTTTTCGGGGGTATTTTCTCCGGGGTATTTTTTCCCGGGGATATTTTTATCGTTTACCAAATTCAACGAAACCATCCCAGCTTCACAGGTGTATTGCTATTTGGCAAAAAGCCTCTCCTGATGATTTATTTTGCTTTAATTTTCTAAAGAATATTAATCTTTTTGGGTTCGTGTTTATATATACGGTATAAATATATACATATGAAGCAAAAATAATTGGCCCCCCATCAGATTTTGGAGCGCCCCCAACAGCCCACTCCCCCTGAAAATTTTCTGGCGCCGTTCCTGGTTACCAGGCTTTTAACAGGAGATAAAATTTCATGAAATATTGTAACGCGGGGTATTTGTGCTAAAATTGGCAAAAGGGAGTTTAGGGTCTAAAGTGCGATGAGGGAAGAAGCAACTTTTGCTTGCAGGCAAGTAAGATATTTTGAAGGTCTTATTTCCCCATTCGGGCCTCTCAGAAGCGACCTTCGCCAAATTGGCGAAAACAAGGCAATAAATTACCTTGTCTTCGGTCTCTCGGACCCAAATGAATTCCCCTGTAGTATTTGCTCGGTAAGTAACTTCAGAGAACGCTTTTTTGGGGTGAGAAGCTGCTCAACACAGATAAGGTAGTGCGTTTGTTAAGGGGCCAGCCCATGACCCGCAGTTGGCCTGGAGGGAACCATCATGACCTCATGATGTGCTCCTCACAAGGGTCACGAGCAGGGTGACCAGATGACCTTTTGGAATGGGAGGACATTTTCGTTAAAAAAGCAGGATATTTCGAGGAAAGGGAAGACACAAATTTGTACAAAAATAAATATGAATGCACATACTCTGTATTTAAATTTTACAGTTTGAGAGTTTATACGGGTAAAACTTTAAAAAAGAAAGAAAAATTTTAGTCTGCTTTTTAAATTCAATAATAATTGTCGTTTGTCTTACTGTTTACACGCACACCGGGTACGGAGAACTGGCCAATTGCAATTTCAGTACCATAAAATTGTTCTGCATGAACAAATTTCATGTGGCTATATTCCCCACTACTTGAGCAACTATTGTTCATTTTTTTTTATTAATATTTCATTTTCAGTAAGAAATTTAGACATTTCCATGATTTTTGAATCTAGGTAAAAAAGTCCGAGCAAAAAAGTCCAGGAGAAAAAGTCCAGGTAAAAAGTCCGAGGTAAAAAAGTCCAGGAAAAAAGTCCGAGACTGTTGATAAACGCGGAAAAAAAGTCCAGGAAAATAAGTCTAGGAAAAAAAGTCCGAGGAAATAAAGTCTGAGGAAAAAAAGGCCAGGAAAAAAGTCTGAGATGGGCGTTTTGATCGTCATCATGGGCTAACTAATAAGTCGATTTGACATACTGTTTGAATGTTGGGGGCGGGGATGTGGGTGGGGGACGGACATACTTTCATTATTTACCTAGTTGGTGGGGTTGCCGGAACACCGCGACACAGGCAAACTGCCACACGTTTTTCATTAAGGGGCCGGACACAAAGTGCTATTCCTTCGAGGAACACTTTGAATGTGTGGCAGTTTTCCAAGTTTCCTAATTATGTTTTAGTTTTCCAAGGCGTCTAACGACAGGAAGGAGCTCCTTTGTTTGCCTGAATTTTCACGCCGGTTCATACCAGTTTAGGGTGACTGGCCACAAAAGTTCAAAAGGAGGGAGGGGGTATAAAGATCGCCGTACATTTCTTAAAACTACAGTGTTCGACGAAACAACAGAATTACACATGACTCATGCTGTGTTTAGAAAAGGACGATAAGGTGGGATATTTTAATAACGCTGCACTTGTACTTAGGCACAAAATATTTACATAACATATCAAGTTTGTAATACTTTTCTTTTACTTAATTAATTCATAGGGCCTATACCTTGGCCCTTTTAACAGCTTTTAATCTGCAAACTTCATATTCATAACGTTTAAGTATCAAATAAAATCAATAGCATTGCGCTTTTGCTTAGGCACTAAATATTAATTTATAAGCCCTATGCCTAGGCCTTTTTAACAGTTTATATTCTACCAATGTAATATTGACAGTGTTTACACGTCAAATCAAGTTAATAATAATGCGTCTTTACTTAGGCACGAAATATTAATTCAAGAGCCTAGGCCCTTTTACTAGTTTTTTATTTAACCAATGTCATATTCACAATGTTTACACAGCAAATCAAGTTAATAAAATTGGGCGTGTACTTAGGCACGAAATTTTAATTTATAGGCCCTAGGCCTAGGTCTTTTAGTGGTTTTTTATTCTACGGATGCCATATTCATAACGTTTACATATCAAATAAAGTTACTAATATTGCGCTTTTACTTGGGCACAAAGTATTAGTTTATAAGCCCTACGCCTAGGCCTTTTTGACGGTTTTTAATCCGTCGACTCCATATTCATAACATTTATTTATCAACTTCAGTTAATAGCATTGCGCTTTTACTTAGGTACTAAGTATTAATTCATAGGCCCTAGGCCTTGACCTCTTTAATACTTTTTATTCTACCGATGTCGTATTCATAAAGTTTATGTATCAAGTCAGGCTAATAGCATTCGCTTTTACTTAGGCATTCAATATTAATTACTAGGCATAGGGCCAATAAATTAATAACTAGTGCCTAAGTAAGTGCAGTATGGTTAACTTCAGTTCATACATAAACGTTATGAATATGACATCGTTAGAATAAAACTGTTAAAAAGGGCCTAAGTCAAGGGCCAATGAAACAATATTTAGTGCTTAAGTAAAAGCGGAATATTATTAACTTGAGTTGATATGTAAACGTTATGAATGTGGCATCCGTAGAATAAAAAACCACTAAAAGGCCTAGGCCTAGGGCCTATAAATTAATATTTCGTGCCTAAGTACACGCCCAATTTTATTAACTTGATTTGCTGTGTAAACATTGTGAATATGACATTGGTTAAATAAAAAACTAGTAAAAGGGCCTAGGCTCTTGAATTAATATTTCGTGCCTAAGTAAAGACGCATTGTTATTAACTTGATTTGACGTGTAAACGCTGTCAATATTACATTGGTAGAATATAAACTGTTAAAAAGGCCTAGGCATACGGCCTATAAATTAATATTTAGTGCCTAAGCAAAAGCGCAATGCTATTGATTTTATTTGATACTTAAACGTTATGAATATGAAGTTTGCAGATTAAAAGCTGTTAAAAAGGCCAAGGTATAGGCCCTATGAATTAATTAAGTGAAAGAAAAGTATTGCAAACTTGATATGTTATGTAAATATTTTGTGCCTAAGTACAAGTGCAGCGTTATTAAAAATCCCACCTTATCGTCCTTTTCTAAACACAGCATGAGTCATGTGTAATTCTGTTGTTTCGTCGAACACTGTAGTTTCAAGAAATGTACGGCGATCTTTATACCCCCTCAATCCTTTTGAACTTTTGTGGCCAGTCACCCTAAACTGGTATCAACCGGCGTGAAAATTCAGGCAAACAAAGGAGCTCCTTCCTGTCGTTAGGCGCCTTGGAAAACTAAAACATAATTAGGAAACTTGGAAAACTGCCACACATTCAAAGTGTTCGTCGAAGAAATAGCACTTTGTGCCCGGCCCCTTATTGAAAAACGTGTGGTAGTTTTCCTGTGTGGCGGCTTTCCAGCAACCCCATCACACTACGTAAATAATAAAAGTATGTCCCATCCACCTCCACCCCCACCCCCAACATTCAAACAGTATGTCAAATCGATTTATTAGTTAGCCCATGATGACAATCAAAACGCCCATCTCGGACTTTTTCCTGGCCTTTTTTTCTTCGCACTTTATTTCCTCGGACTTTTTTTCCTAGACTTTTTTTCCTGGACTTTTTTCCGCGTTTATCAACAGTCTCGGACTTTTTTTCCTCGGACTTTTTTTCCTGGACTTTTTTTCCTGGACTTTTTTTCCTCGAACTTTTTTACCGATTACCATGATTTTCGGAGCTAAGACTAAGCGGAGAACTGGCCACCGGAGAACTGGCCGCAAAAAATTTAAGGGGCCGTATAAAAATTTCGTTCTGGGCTGCTCCGTGGCTACGTCTCCCCGATATTGGTTATCTGACACATATAAAATGTCCGTAATTTCGTATTTTCTTATTTACGATATTTTTCTATAAACTATAACTAAACAAATTATCTGCGAGTATGAGCAAACCCAGGAAACTTGTCGGGTGTGTGTGTGGGGGGGGGGGATCTTAAAACCTAAAATATGAAATACACTGACGGAAAAAAAATCCCAACACCACGAAAAAATAGTTGTAGAGGAATGAAATGGCGGCAATACATTTGTATAGGTAACATATTTAATCGATTAAGGTTTCAAGATCACAGCTTAATGTTGCGCGAGAAGAGCCATTTTAAATGTGAAATGATGGTACATTAATAACCGGTGTAACCTCCAGAATGTTGAATGCAAGCACGCAAACGTTCATGCATTGTGTCGTGCAGGTGCTGGAAGTCAGTTTGTGGGATGGAGTTCCATGCCTGTTGCACTTGGTCGGTCAATACAGGGACGGTTAATGCTGGTTGGGGGTGACGCTGGAGTTGGCGTCCAATGATGTCCCATACGTGCCCGATTGGTGAAAGATCTGGTGATCTAGCAGGCCACGGCAACATGTCGACACTCTGTAGAGTATGTTGGGTTACAACAGCATTATGCGGGCGAGCGTTATCTGTTGGAAAACATCCCCTGGAATGCTGTTCATGAATGGCAGCACAACAGGTTGAATCACCAGACCGACGTACAACTGTGCCGTCAGGGTGCGTGGGATAACCACGAGAGTGCTCCTGCTGTCATAGGAAATTGCTCCCCAGACCATAACTCCAGGTGTAGGTCCAGTGTGTCTCGGCCGCAGACAGGTTGGTTGCAGGCGCACACCTGGCCTCCTTCTAACTAACACACGGCCATCACTGGCACCCAGGCAGAACCGGCTTTCATCAAAAAACACAACAGATCTCCACTCCGTCCTCCAATGAGCTCAAGCTTGACACCACTGACGTCGCAAACGGCAGTGGTTTGGAGTAAGTGGAATGCACGCTACAGGGCGTCTGGCTCGGAGCTGTCCTTCAAGTAACCGATTTGTAACAGTTCGTTGTGTCACTGTGGTGGCAACTGCAGTTCGAATTGCTGCCGCAGACGCGGTACGATGCGCCACGGCCATACGCCGTACACGGCGGTCTTCCCTCTCAGTAGTGCCACGTGGCCGGCCGACCGGAACCCGGTCTTCTTGAGGCAGTACCTTCCCTTGACCACCGTTGCCAACAATCATGCACAGGGGCTGCATTCCTGCCAAGTCGTTCTGCAATATTGCGGAACGAAAATCCACCTTCTCGTAGCCCTATTACACGACCTCGTTCAAACTCCGTGAGCTGTTGATCATGGCTTTTTCGTCTTCTTAAAGGCATTCTTGACTAACATCAACACCCTACGTCGAATCTCAACGATAACTAACGCTCACGAACGTTACAGCGCGTATTTGCAGCAAACCTGCTTTGCATGTTCCGAGGGGCGCTACTAGCGCCACACGTATGCGCTGAGTGCGAAATTTGCATAGACGTCATATTTCAGATGTACTCTCACCGCCTACCAACTGTCGTTTATCTAACACAACCCCTTCTTGGTGTTGGGATTTTTTTTCCGTCAGTGTATGAAGAATTTCTCGTCCGATCGGAAGATTTTCAGTATTTACAGGCTGCAACTCGACAAATTTTCTGAGCGCATGTGCCTACTCAGCAAACACGTCCGGGGGGGGGGGGGGGGGGGTAATTTTTCAAAAGTGTAACATATGAAGAATTTCTCGTCCGATCGGCAGATTTTTGGCATTTACAAGCTACAACTCGACCCATTATTTGAGGGTATGTGCCTACTCAGCAAACCTGTGTGTGGGGGGGGGCATTCCAAAAGTGTAAAATATGAAAAATTTCTCGTCCGATAGGGAGATTTTCTGCATTTAGCACCTACATCTCGACACATTATCTGAAGGCATGTGCCTACTCAGGAAACCTGTCCGGGGGGGGGTTACTACCAAAAGTGTAAAATATTAGCAATTTCATCCGATCGGCAGATTATCAGCAGCTACAACTCGACACATTATCTGAAGGCATGTGAATGACGAAAATCTCCGGGTCGGAAGAGAAATTCTTCATATTTTACACTTTTTGCAACCCCCCCCCCCCCCCGGACAGGTTTGCTGAGTAAGCACAGGCCTTCAAGTAATGTGTCGAGTTATAGTGCTGAAAATCTCCCGATTGAACAAACAAAATTTTATATTTTACACTTTTGGTATTGACCCCCCCCCCCCCCCCCTACGGTTTACTGAGTAAGCACATGCCCTGAGTTAATGTCTAGAGTTGTAGTTTGTAAATGATTAAAATCTCCCGGTCGGAAGAGAAATTCTTCATATTTTATACTCTTTTGGCAGTACCCCCCCCGCGACAGGTTTGCCGAGTAGGCACATGCCATCAGATAATGTGTCGAGTTGTAGCTTGTAAATGCTGAAAACCTCCCGATCGGACCAGTAACGCTTTATATCTTACACTTTTGGTATCCTTCCTCCCCCTCCGACAGGTTTCCTGAGTCAGCACATGCGCTTAGATAATTGGCAGACTTGTAATTTGAAAACCCTTAAATCTTTTGCTGAGATGTAGATCATAAACATTTGTTATAAAGAATTACATTAATTATCGCAATAAAGAAAAGACGAAATTACGGAAACTTTATATGACTCAAATTACCAACCTCTGGGGATCGTGGGCACGAAGCGGTCAAAAACGCTATTTTTATACGGCCCCTTAAAATTTTTGTGGCCAATTCTCCTACACCCCACGCACACGGGGGTTCGGACGAGTTTGGGACATTTGGGCACCGGACTTTGGGGCACCCGGACTTTTGGGCACCCGGACATTTGCCAGAAATCTTTAGGGGCCGTCAAAAAATTGCCGTTTCTTGGAGCTCTGAGGGGTATTGAATTGAGAAAACGTTCCCAGTAAGATAAACGACAATTACAATTGAATTTAAAAAAAATTACAAACGCCTAACTTTTACAAAGGCACTAAATATTTACATAACATGTCAAGTTATTAATATTTCTCTTTTTCTTAATTAGGCACTAAATTACTATATCTTATTCGCATGCCCTTTTGACAGCCTTTATTTCTACCGATGCCATATTCATAACGTTTACGTATCAACTCAAGGTAATAACATTACGCTTTTACTTAAGCACTAAATATTATTTCACAGGCCCTAGGCCTAGGCCTTTTTAACAGTTTTTGTTCTACCGATGTCACATTCATAACAATTACGTATCAACTCAAGTTAATAATACTGCGCTTCTACTTAAGCACTAGATATTATTTCACAGGCCCTAGGCCTGGGCCATTTTAACAGTTTTTATTCTAACGATGTTATATTCATAACGTTTATGCATGAACTGAAGTCAATCATATTGTGCTTTTAATCATACACTAATTATTAATTCATTGGCCCTAGGCCTAAAGTCTAGTAATTAATATTGAATGCCTAAGTAAAAGCGCAATGCAATTAACTTGAGTTGATAAGTAAACGTTATAAATATGGAGTCGACAAATTAAAAACCGTGAAAAAGGCCTAGGCCTAGGCCTATGAATTAATAGTTTGTGCCTAAGTAAAAGCGCAATATTATTAATTTATTTGATGTGTAAACGTTGTGAATATGACATCGGTGGAGTAAAAACTAATAAAAAGGGCCTAGGCTAGGGTCTAGAAATTAATATTTTGTGCCCAATATTATTAACTTTATTTGATTAGTAATTGTCATGAATGTGACATCGATAGAACAAAAGCTGTTAAAAATCCCTAGGCCTAGGTCCTGTGAAAT
Source organism: Macrothele yani (assembly GCA_039090855.1). Lineage (NCBI taxonomy): Eukaryota > Metazoa > Arthropoda > Arachnida > Araneae > Macrothelidae > Macrothele > Macrothele yani. The sequence goes on from CM076996.1 coordinate 13,780,597, forward strand.
TATATTTACTGCTTAAGTAAAAGAGAAATATTATTCAGTTGGTACGTAATTGTTATGCATGTGACATCGATAGAACAAAAACTGTTAAAAAGGCCTAGGCCGTGGGCCTGTGAAATAATATTTAGTGTCGAAGTAAAAGCGCGATGCTACTAACTTGATTTGAATCATAAACGTTGCGAATATGACGTTGGTTGAGTAAAAACTATTTAAAAGGCCTAGGCCTAGGGTCTGCGAATGAATATTTCGTGCTTCAGTAAAAGCCTAATATTATTAACTTGAGTTAATACGTAATTGTTATGAATGTGACATCGATAGAACAAAAACTGTTAAAAAGGCCTAGGTCTAGGACCTGTGAAATAATATTTAGTGCTTAAGTAAAAGCGCAATATTATTAACTTGAATTGATACGTAATTGTTATGAATGTGACATCGGTAGAACAAAAACTGTTAAAAAGGCCTAGGCCTAGGGCCTATGAATTAATATTTGGTGCTGAAGTAAAAGCGCAATGCTATTAACTTGATTTGATACGTAAACGTTATGAATACGATATCGGTAGGAAAAAGACTGTCAAAAGGGCATACTAATGAGGCATAGTAATTTAATGCCTAGTTAAGTAAAAGAGAAATATTAATAACTTGACATGTTATGTAAATATTTAGTGCGTAAGTAAAAGTGTAGCATTATTAAAAAATCCTTCCTTGTCGTCCTTTTCCAAACATAGTGTTAGTTCTAATGTAATTACTTTGTTTCGTTGAAGGTTTAAGAAATGTTCAATGTAATTTTTTAAAATTCACGAATGTACTTTTGTTTCCTCATATTCAAGTGTATTGTCACTTGCCTTACGGCGAACATTTTCTCGGTAAACTCTCTTACGATTGGGCCAAAAAACGGCAATTTTTATACGGCCCCTTAAATATTTGTGCCCAAATGTCCGAACCCCGACATTTGGGCACCCGGACATTTTGGCACATTCCCTTTTAGAGCAATGAAATTGCGCTGCGTAAAAAATTATAGTGTTCCTATATTTCTCCCTACTTGAGCAAGTGCTATGAACAAAAAATTTTTCACTCATATCTCATAATCATTAAGAAATTGAGACATATTTACGATTTTTTGTCTGAAAAACGGGGCGGACATTTGGGCACCCGAACTTTTGGGCACAAATGTTTAAGGGGCCGTATAACAATTGCCCTTTCTTTTCCCAATAGTAAGAGTTTGACCGAGAAAATGTTCAACTTAAGGCAAGTGACAATTACACTTGAATATGGGGAAACAAAAGTACATTCGTGAATTAAAAAAAATTACATTGCACATTTCTTAAGCCTTCAACGAAACAAAGTAATTACATTAGAACTCATACTATGTTTGGAAAAGGACGACAAAGAGGGATTTTTTAATAATGCTACACTTTTACTTACGCACTAAATATTTACATAACATGTCAAGTTATTAATATTTCTCTTTTACTTAACTAGGCATTAAATTACTATGCCTCATTTGTAGACCCTTTTGACAGTCTTCTTTCTACCGATGTCATATGCATAACGTTTACGTATCAAATCAAGTTAATAGCATTGCGCTTTTACTTCAGCACTAAATATTAATTCGTAGGCCCTAGGCCTAGGCCTTTTAAACAGTTTTTGTTCTACCGATGTCACATTCATAACAATTACGTATCAAGTCAAGATAAAAATATTACGCTTTTACTTAAGCACTAAATATTATTTCACAGGCCTTAGGCCTAGGCCTTTTTAACAGTTGTTGTTCTATCGATGCCACATTCATAACAATTACGTATCAATTCCAGTTAATAATATTGCGCTTTTAATTAAGCACTAAATATTATTTGATAGGCCCTAGGCCTAGGCTTTTTCAACAGTTTTTGTTCTATCGATGTCACATTCATAACAATTACGTATCAACTCAAGTTAATAATATCCCGCTTTTACTTTTTCACTAAAAAAATTCTCACAGGTCCTAGGCCTAGGCCTTTTTATTAGTTCTTATTGAACTAATGTCATATTCACAACTATTGCGTATCAAGTGAAGTTAAAAATATTCTACTTTTACTTAAGCAGTAAATATCATTTCACAGGCCCTAGACCTAGGCCTTTTTAACAGTTTTTGTTCTATCGATGTCATGCTCATAACTTTACGTATCAAGTCAAGGTAATAATGTTGCGTTTTTAGTTAGGCACGAAATATTAATTCACAGGTCCTAGGCCTAGGCCGTTTTGACGGTTTTTAATCCGTTGACTCCATATTCATAACGTTTACTTATCAACTCAAGTTAATAGCATTACGCTTTTACTTAGGCAGTAAATATTAAGTCATAGGCCCTAGGCCTTGGCCTTTTTAACAGATTTTATTCTAACGATCTTATATTCATAACTTTTATGCATGAACTGAAGTCAATCATATTGTGCTTTTAATCAGACACTAATTATTAATTCATTTTGCCCTATGCTTAAAGTCTAGTAATTAATATTGAATGCCTAAGTAAAAGCGCAATGCTAACTTCAGTTAATATGTAAACGTTATGAATATGGAGTCGACAGATTAAAAACCGTCAAAAAGACCTAGGGCCTATGAATTAATATTTTGTGCCTAAGTAAAAGCGCAATATTATTAACTTTATTTAACGTGTAAACGTTGCGAATGTGACATCGGTGGAGTAAAAACTACTAAAAAGGGTCTAGGCCTAGAACCTAGAAATTAATATTTCGTGCCTAAGTAAACGCCCAATATTATTAAGTTGATTTGCTCTGTAAACGTTGTGAATATGACATTGATAGAATAAAAACCGGTAAAAGGGCCTAAGCCAGGGCCTGTGAATTAGTATTTCGTGCCTAAGTAAGAGCGCAATGCTGTTAACTTGACTTGATACGTAAATGTTATGAATATGGAGTCGGCGGATTAAAAACCGTCAAAAAGGCATAGGCCTAGGGCCTGTGCAATAATATTTAGTGTTTACGTAAAAGCGCAATATTCTTAACTTGAGTTGATACGTAATTGTTATGAATTGTCATGGTTTGATTAAAAAATGTTAGAAAGGCCTAGGCCTAGGGTCTGTTAAATAATATTTAGTGCTTGAGTAAAAGCGGAATATTATTAACTTGAGTTGATACGTAATTGTTATGAATGTGACATCGATACAAAAAAAAACTGTTAAAAAGGCCAAGGCCTAGGCCTAGGGCATGTGAGAAAATGTTTAGTGAAAAAGTAAAGGCGGGATATTATTAACTTGAGTTGATACGTAATTGCTGTTAATGTGACATCGATAGAACAAAAACTGTTAAAAAGGCCTAGGCCTAGGGCCTGTGAGATAATATTTAGTCCTTAAGTAAAAGCGTAATGTTATTACCTTGAGTTGATACGTAAACGTTATGAATATGGCATCGGTAGAAAAAAAGACTGTCAAAAGGTCCTGCGAACGAGGCATAGTAATTTAGTGCCTGATTAAGTAAAAGAGAAATATTAGTAACTTGACATGTGTAAATATTTAGTGCCTAAGTAAAAGTGGGACGCTATCAAAAAATCCCTCCTTGTCGTCCGTTTCCGAACATAGTATGAGTTCTGGTGTAATTGCTTTGTTTCGTTGAAACCTAAAAAATGTGCTATATAATTATGAATATGATGTTATCCATATCCACGATTATATGTTATGTAATCCCGTTCCAGGACGACGAAATTTTTAAGTTTTCGGATATTATCCTTGTCATATTTGCACCAAAAAACGGATTGTCATCTTCAAAATCTGTGCTATGTAATTTTTTTTTAAACCAATTGTAATTGTCGTTTGTCTTAGCGGGAACGTTTTCTCCATTCAATTCCTCTCAGAGCGCCAAGAAATGGCAATTGTTTGACGGCCCCTAAAGATCTGTGCCCAAAAATCCGGGTGCCCAAATGTCCAAGTGCCAAAATATCCGGTGCCCAAAAGTCCGGGTGCTATGAACGACAGACATACTAACGCGCACTGGCGCGTTTTCTCACAGAGCAGCAGGCAATTGCAGGATTGCAGGAATAAACTAACTGGGAAGGAGGGAGGTAGGGCGCGGCCGAGTATGCAGAGATGAATGAATACAATTTAGGATATATGATCACAATAGAAGAATTTGATCAAAATGTATTTGAATTAGAGTCCTGGGGTAATAATTCAAATATATGAAAAAGCCGGACATCTGTGCTATTTCCCGTAATTCCTGCAGGACAGGAGGACATGGTAAGAAAAGGAGGACATGTCCTCCAAAAGCAGGACGTCTAGTCACCCTGCTCACGAGTGCTCTTGCCGAAATTGTTGTCTTATTTCTGGACATAGCAGGTGTGTTTTATCTTGTGTATACTCGTTTATTGGACTTTGGCAAATGTTTGTGAAATTTTATAGAGGCGGAATGCATTCATAGATTTTGGTTTGCTTTATGCATTATAACTTTTTTCGGACACTATCGCCACACCAATTTAGGATATTTTTTTTCACCGTTCGGGGATATGTAAATCGCTTAAACGAATGTTTACTCATAATTTGTTCGTGTATTATATTCTATGTAATTTATGCTAATTCTTCATGTATTTTTTTTCAATTTAATTTTATCATCGGTCCAGGACTTTTGTTTAAAGTGGTTTAACGAATGTTTATCTATAATTTGGGCGTGTATTGTTTCTTCTTTTCTGATGTTTTTTTCTAAATTTCGTTATTTCTTCATGTACTCAAACTTTCATGTCGAAGTTATTTCTTTCCCTTTCCCTCACGAAGTTATTTAGTTCATCGTTTATTTAAAGATTAAGGTAACCCCCCTTCCCCTTCTAATTTATTTTTCGATGTAATTTTTGCTAATTCTTAGTGTACTCAACCTTTCATACGGAAGTTATTTCTTTCTTCGAACGAAGTTATTTAGTTCAGCGTTCATAATACTTGAACGAATCGTAAAACGATTCGTTCAAATATTATTTATAGAGTCCTGGGGTAATAAGTTTTTTTTCACAAATAATGCTTTAGTTTTTTTTCACAAATAATTCTTCCATGTCCCCAACTCAAGAAATGTTATTATATGTTATAAGTCATTTTGTTCTAAATTGGTTCTTTATTGCTGAAATTTTCTTTCTCACTTATAGATTTTTTACCAACGCTCGAGGATCTTTAAAACGGTTTAACGAATGATTATTCATAATTAAATCGAGTATTATTTCTTCATCCCTGATTTTTTTCCTGTAGAATTTTTGCTAATTCTTAGTGTACTCGACCTTCCTTAAGGAAATTATTCTTTTTCCAAACGAATTGTTTATTATGGAATCATGCTTGGTGAAGTTCACCACTTTCTTTGTCACAATTGGGCTATAACGAGTGTCTGGCAAAACCTGAAACCCCCATCTCTGAATGTATAGTACAAGCACTGGTTTAATAACTCACTCGGGGGGCCCAAATGCCAGTGACAATGTCTTTGTGGGACTTCAGTTTTCTTTCTTTGATGCGTATTTTAAATTTAGACGAGAACTAACTTTCCCAACATTAACTTTTTCTAAAATGAAGTTGCAAAAAAACAGTCCTTGTCAATAATAAACTTTCAAAAAACGTACCCTGTTGCTTTTCAAATGAAATATTTTGCTGTTTTTAGAATTCTGTCATGTTTCAAAACTGCATTTTTAGTAAAAAGATTTGCCCATGTTATTTTATGGAAATTTCACCGTTTTTCAAATTCGTGTTTTCCCAAAACCGCCCTTTAAGTAAAATAAAGTGCAACAAATTTAGCCCTAGGCGTTGTACAGGTTCTTTTAACATTTTTTAAAATGAACTTTGGTGTGAAATTAATGTCCTTTAATAGTTTTATACATTCAAGAGGTATTTGCTGGAGACTTCAGTATTCATTCTGAAGTCCCTCAAATCGAAACAATGATTACATAAGATCTACGGTATTCAAATTTTTCTTTTATGAGGTCAGCTCTCACATTCGAAGTGATTACGAACAAAGGAAGAAATTAAAAGAAAACAGGCGTAGTAATCTTTTGCTCATGGAAACGCTTAAGATATAGAATTGAAAAAAAAATGCACACACACAGTACGAATATGGTAAATTCATTTAAAAAAAATTGTTTGGCCCTTAAAAGGACCGTTTTGTTTGATTTTTTAATAGTAATAAAACTCGTCTAATTCTCATAATATTTTTCCAACGTGAAGGGCTATATCAAGATCAAGTGAGTCCAGAAATACAGTACTTCTACTTTGTGGCGTAGATTCCAGACAGGGAGTTCTTTCAGATAACGTACAGCTACACTGCCTGACAGAGAAAATGCCATGCCACCCGGTGGCGCAGTGGTCTAAGCGATGGCTTCTGATCATTCGTCCGGAAAGGGGTCAGGGTTCAAATCCCGTGAGGCATGGATGTTGTGTTTATCTTACGGCACTTGCTCTCTCCCTTCCCTGGAACCAGTGACCCTAAATTAGGGACGGGCGACTGCTTATTATCCATTGAGTTGCTCACGGTGGTCGTTAAACCTCCATTCAAAAAACAAATGCCACACCACGAAGACGTGAAAGCAGCGTCATGCACACTGCAGGGTGGATGCACACGCACAAGTTATGCAAATGATTGCATTTGCAGGTCAATTGCACGAACGGCGAGCGGGGCGTAAGTGGACAACCAGCTCGTGAGGCCATCAGTCGAGACGTCGTCACGGCTGCGAGAAGTGAGTGATTCTACTGTAACCGTGTCTGGAGAACGAACAAGGGGTGCCAATGTCGTTAAGCGCCGCCGTCGTACGCGATTTCGTCAAACGGATGAGTTCACGAGAGGTGTCATCGTACACCTTCGTACCACCGGATGGTCCTTGCGTCATATTGCAGAAGAACCGCAACATGATGCCACAACCGTCGGTAGCATTTGGAGACAGTGGCCCCAGAAAGGATCTGTGCGACGTCGTAGGGGGACCGCAGCACGGACACTGACGTCCGAGAGCACCGATCGTCGCATCCGACGTCATGCCGTAGCGGACCCACAGGCCACAACGGGCGACATTTTGCGGAGTGTACCACGGCTTGAGTGCGCCGATATCGATGCGGACAGTGTCACACCGATTGGCTGCGCCTGGTTTGCTGTCCAGCCGTCCGTTGTGAAGGCTACCCTTAATAGCGAAACATCGTCGTCACTGCTTGGCGTGGTGTTGCTCCAGAGCTACGTAGGGTGCCGAACGTAACAGTGTGGTGTACAGCAACAAATCGCGGTTCTGTCTCACCACGGATGATCGCCGTGTGAAATTCTGGAGGCGACATAGGCAACGGGAGGATTCCTCCGCCATTGTGGAGCGCGACACGGCCCGGCAAAGTAGAATCGTGGTGTGGGGTGCTATCAGCGCCAACAGCCGCTCACCGCTGGTAGGCATTACGGGAACATTGACGGCACGCCGCTATGTTGACGAAGTGCTGCGGCCCGTGGCACGACCATATCTGCAGGGCATCCCAAACGCCGTTCTTTAACAGGATAACATCCGGCCGCTTAGCGCCCGGATCAGCCTGAATGCTTTACACGGTGTGTGGATGCTTCAGTGGCCAGCACGATCCCCTGACCTCTCTCCCATCGAGCATATGTGGGACACGATTGGACGTCGGTTGAGTACCCTCCCACCTACGCAAAATGAAGAAGAGTTGTGGACTCGGATCAACACCACATGGTCCACGATACCCCAGGACTCTATTCGGACTCTCATTGCCTCAATGCCACGTCGGATTCAACGCTGTATCGCCCAAAATGGGGGCCGCACTCCTTATTGATCATATTGTATATTCGGCCACTGGAGCCTAGTCTGTCTGTGACAATTAAATCATTTGTTCAGAACCTACTTGGCTATCGGTGTGTGCAGTTTGGTCTGTTTTCGAGCATTCCTTCACGGCGCGGCATTTTCTCTGACAGGTAGCGTATTTTCTGGAAATCCAAAGCTAATATAATTTTGGTCATATTTATATGATTGTCACTGTTATATGAGAATTCCCATCCAGCCATGCCAGCCTTTTCTTTCATTGCGTTATAGTTTCCTCAAGCAGATCATCAGCATCAATCCAATGATTTCCTTCTTTTGAGACTTGTAATGCCTCCAAAGGCAATTTTTTTTTGCATTGTTTTCTTAAATACACTGCTGGCCACCCAAAATGCAACACCAAGAAGGAAGTATCCGATTGGCCTGAAATTCGCAGCATGCGTCGCCCGCGAGAGGACATGCAAACGATTAGCATTGCAGGGCATATGTAAATCATGTGCGCCCGGCACGCCACCGAGAAGCACTATAAGAAGGGGAAAGATAAGGCGGGGTGTAAGTAGTGGAAGTGTGTTGTGCTGCCGGACCTGTGCGTGGGAAGTTTCCTGATGCATCGTCGCAGAATACGGCAGTGATTCCAGCACGTTTCGGAGTTCGACAGATGACGAATAGTGGCTTATCGCGACAGTGGTTTATCGCACCGAGACATTGGCGCCCGTGTGGGACGACATCCAGCCACAGTGAGGCGAGTATGGATTCGGTGGGTGCAGGATGGACGGACGGACCGACGTGAGCGATTGTTGCAGCCGCGGCACACCACCGAACGAGAGGACCGGCATGTTGTGCAGAGGGAATTGACGGCTCGCACCGCCAACGCAGGAATTAGGGTGTGTTGCGCAACAACCTGTGTCAGCACGTACCGTTCGACGTCGTCTGCAGGAGCGAGGACTTGTCGCACGGCGCCCATTGCTCCGATTACCATTGACGTTACACTACCGGCGAGTGCGGCGGTAGTGGGCCGTTGAACGCCGCACCTGGACTATGGAATGGCACTACAGTTTCTTCTCCGACGAATCCCGCTTCTGCCTGCAACACCACGATGGTCGGATCCGCGGCGAGAGACTGTATGACGCCTGCATTACGCATCGCCATGCCGGTCCGTCGCCTGGCGTTATGGTTTGGAGCGCATTTGGATATGACACCCGAACCCCTCTTGTACGCATCGCCGGTACACTTAACAGCCACCGCTACATCTCCGACGTTTTGGAACCTGTGGTCCTCCCTTTCCTGCAGGACCTGCCAGCGGCCACGTTTCAACAGGACATTGCGCGCCCGCACGTGGCACGCATCGTGCAACAATTCTTCACGGCCCACCAGGTGTCACTGCTGCCGTGGCCCGCCTGTTCTCCATATATGTCGCCCATCGAACACGTCTGGTCGCTGATCGGCAACCGAGTGGCCCGGCAAGCACCACCCGCGGCTACGCCTGATGAACTGTGGCAACGTGTGGAAGCAGCCTTAACCGACATACCCCAAGCCCACATCCAAAGCCTCTTTCTTTCCATGCCGCGACGTGTAGCGGCCGTTATTGCCAGCCATGAGGACAACACGAACTACTGATGCCTGCGTGTTCCGCAAGTCGCACGGGCCTGTAAGCTCAATCGTTTCATCTTTGTATCTGTTGTTATGTGTCCAGTAAATCTGGCTTTGCTATCTCGTGTCCTTCTTGGTGTTGCATTTTGGGTGGCCAGCAGTGTACATTGAAAAAAGAAATGGATCGAAGAAACGCATATTGTATGACTCTTAACATAGCAGATTCCTCAAAAACCACTTTACACCATTGCTCTAAACACAGTGAAGTTTCATATTTCAAAATCTCTGCATCCTGTCCCCCTTTTTCCTGAGTGAAATGTAATATGTGGTAGAAAACTCGACTTTATACATTGCATCGAGTGGGGATTCTCTGTCATAAATGTTTTCAGTGGTTCTAAACGATGAGCAACTATAATATTTTCCTCCGAAAACATAATCATATTCCGCAGGCTCACGATTCTTAACATCATACAAAAAGACATGGTTTTTCACAAGTTCAAGCTATTCATGACCGTTCAAAATGATTCCGGTAGTTGTAAGAACATGTATGTCACCGATGCATATATATTTTCGGATATGCTTACTTAATTCACTATCAAAACAAAATATCCGAACGAATCGGTCGTCTTCTAACGGAAAGCAATTTTCTGGTATTTCATTCTTCCTAAAGAAGACGCGATTTCCATCGTACGTTGCCATGACAGATTCCATTAGTAATTCTCGAGGAAGCACAAAAGGCGAGCTCTCTCCTTGACGGATCGATTTAAACTAAAAGCAAAGATAAACTCAAACCCCTACGGCAAACATCCACCTCGCTTAAGGTAGGATCGTGATGTTCATGTGACCTGGTGATGAAAACCAATGTTGTTAATCCTTTGAATAGGGGAAAATCCCACGCAGAAGAAGTATTAACAGGATATAACTCGTTTTCTTAAGAAATAGTACTGCTGCACAAGTCGGTCGTCAGGCCAGTGCTTACCTACGCCTCCACCCCTCTGGACAGGCCATTAGTAGAAATCAGCGAGAAAAAATCAAGAGGGTGCAGAACAGAGCACTTCGTATGATCACTAGGGCTCCCCCTTGAACCCCGATTCGGAACCAGAGGAACAGACTTGAAATTGAAAAGATACATGAGTTTTTCACCAGACTCCCGAAGAAGTTCTTCAAGAAAGCGGAAGCCCACCCTAATGGACTTGTTGGCGGTGCCGTTGACTACGATCCCAGTGAATTCCTTAGGTATCCTGGAACTAAGGCGGCGATCGTTGTTCCCTCCTGACATGGACTTGGGGAGACGGGCAGCACTGTTGAGCACTGTTTTCTGAGCTGGAGGCCTTGGATCAGATGGAGGACTGGATCGGATGGAGAGTAAGTGTGTGAACATAGGTGGGTGTTAAACAGACCAGCACCCGCTTCTTTTTCAGGTTGGCGTTGAGATGGTGAGTATTGATTGCTGCTCCGGCATCCAGATGTGGTTTCTGCAAGTTTCAGTCCCCCGGGGGCGTCGGCGTCTAAGTGGTGTTGTGGTTCTCTGTGATGGGTGGTGTGGTGCTTGGTTCCCCCTACCCTTCCCCTAACTTCCTTTCCGCCCCGGACTGATGTCGCGGTTCATGGTTCGAATGATATGCCCTCCTCTCTTTTTACTAATTTTTCTGTTTATCTTTCCTATTGAGTTCACTTACTCAGATCTCCTAGATTCCTATTTCTAAGGGTAGTAGTTTTAGACATGGGGTCAGACACTCCCTTCTGTGACGTATATTCTAAATTAACTTTCCTTTTTAGTTTCTTTCCTTATGTAAATCTTGAGTTTATTCTCAGTTATACTTCACACTTAACGTGATATCTTTTCTCTCAAACGAATACGTTTGACAACATAATTGAGGTTGAATGAACGTGACGTATGCCTGTTATTTGATAAGAACGAGAGATATAAACTACGAGTAAACTGTTGCTTGTGGAGAGTTGTGTTGAGGAGCTGTGTGGAGCTGTGTGGTGTGTGGAGCGCTTAATGCGAAGTGCTATGTTATGTTACGATGTGTTGGAGAAAACCTTGAATAAAGCATCTTTTCCGTAAGTTTGACTTCTGTTGTTTACATGTTTCGTCTGGCCGTTAAGGTTTAATTTAGGAACTATTTCATCTTATGGTTATGTTTTTAAAATAACGTAGAAGTACGAAAAAACTTCTACGTTGTACTTCCTAAAGCTTCTTCAAACGTAGCGTAGTGTCTTAGGAAATATTTCCCAGCAAATTAAAGTCATTGGCATCTATCTCCCAAACAATTCGATTACAATGGAAGTTAAACTTGACGAAAATAACATGGAATCTTAACTTCATGGAAGGAGTGTTACATGAATGCAGAGAAGAAACGTCAAATATCACGTGTTTTTTTACAATCAACATCCAGAAGGAAATCCAGGGTTGTTTCCCTAAAATCAACAAGTCTCCGATATGCCGATAGGAAACTTTAATCTCACAAACAATGCGATTACAATCGAAAACGGAAATTAAATAATAACAAGTGTTGGGTACACAATCTTACCTTCCTGAGAAGAAACATCTTTTTAAAGGTCAAGACTTATCTACAATGACAAACGTCTTTCTGAGGGCTAACACTTTTACAAATAAATTCGTTAAGAAACAATCCAACATTTAACTTCCCTATTAGAAATGAAACACAACTGAGCAAAACTTACTTCCATCACCCTTTAACATGAATTCCATGCAGACACAAAACTAAGTAATTTCGTTAGGACAAAAAATAATTCCCTTAAGGAAGGTCGAGTACACTAAGAATTAGCAAAAATTATATATAAAAAAAATAACGGGTGAAGAAATAATACTTGATCCAATTACGACAATCATTCGTTAAACGTTTTAAACATCCCCGAACGTTGTTAAAAATCGATAAGTGAGAAAGAAAACTTCAGAAATCAAGAACCAATTTAAAACAAAATCAGTAATAACACATAACAAAATTTCTTGAGTGGGGGACATGGAGGAATTATTTGCGAGAAGGAAAAATAAAGCAAAGAATGAATAACACTTGAACAATTCGTAAAACGAACTTTGAACTAAATAACTTTGTTAGGAGAAATAAATAAATTCCATATGAAAGGTTGAGTACACCAAGGATTAGCAAAAATTACATCGAAAAATAAATCAGAGTAAAAAAAAACGTTAATCTTTAACATAAACGATGAACTAAATAACTTCGTAGAGGGAAGAAAAAACTTCCATATGGAAGGTTCAGTATACGAAGAAATAACGAAAATTACATAGAGAATTTATCAGAGAAGAAATAATACACAAAGAAATTATAAATAAACATTCGTTAAACCACTTTAAACAAAAGTCCCCGAACAATGATGAAATTAAATTGAAAAAAATATGCATGAAGAATTAGCGTAACTGACATAGAAAAAAATAATAATAATAAGAGAAGAAGAAATAATACACGAACAAATTACGAGTAATCATTCGTTAAACCACTTTAAACAAAAGTCTCCAAACGTTATTAAAAGTAAGTTGGAAAGAAATGCGTGAAGAATTAGCATAAATTAATCGAAAAATGAATTAGAGGGGGAAATAATACACGAACAAATTATGAGTAAACATTCGTTTTACATATCCCCGAAAGGTGAAAAAAAACTCCTATTCTTCGATTCACCCTAAAATGACACTGAAGGGAAAGGTATATACGTGAAACCTACCTCCGCAACTAAAAGTAGTTCCCAACATTTTCCGTAAAAACCACCGCATTTATTGCCCGAACCATACTTTATATTAGCCTAGCTGTTTACTCATAAGTATATATAGTAAATTTAGACATAAATTTAGTAAAAATGATCTATTTACTGAAATTAAGTTTTAAAATTAGGCCAACGTACGCATGTGTAGATATGCAGAGTTTGGGGTGAACACCCGTTTCCCCTAATTCTCGTTTGCCCTAAACACGTTCACCCCAGTCGAGTTTCCCAGAAATCACTTTTACCTGAATTCCCATTTCCCCTAATTTCACTTGCCCTCATCTGGGTTCCCCAAAATTCACTTGCACTAATCTCGTTTCCCCTTATTCACGTTTGCGCTAAACACGTTTGTCCGTATCAAAGTTTCGCCTAAAAACGTTTCCTGTATCAAGTTTGCTCTAATTCGTCTTTGCCTTGATTCGCATTTTCCCTAAATTTATGTTTTCCCTAATTCATGTTTGTCCTGATACTCGTTAAGCGAAATAAAATGTCTCTTTTATCGTCAAAATTCAGGGAAACAATGGTTGTATAATTTTTTTATCGTCAAATTCAGGAAAATATATGTACACTTTATCATCATCATTAACAATTATCAATCCACTGCTGGATGAAGATGTCACCATGTTACTTCCACAACGGTATGTCTTGCCCCAGTCTCCTCCATGTCATTCCCGCATGCTTTCGAATTTCATCCACCCATCTCCCATGTGGTCTTCTTTTGAGTCTTTTCCCGTCCCTTAGAATCCAGTCCAGAATTTCGGTTGTCCATCGGTGGTCCGTTCTTCTGGCAACATGTCCAGCACATTGCCATTTCATTCAGGGATTTTATTCTGATCATGATGCCTTCCACTCTTGTCATTTTCTTTATCCATGAGTTCCTCTTCTCACTTCTCCTGGCTACACCAAACATGCATCTTTCCATGCTTCTTTCAGTTATCTGCAGTCTTTGTATGCCTTTTTTAATTAAGGTCCACGTCTCTGCTCCGTACGTAATCACTGGAAGGATGCATTGATTAAACACATTCTTTTTTTGAGACATAACGGCATATTGCTTTTGAAAATTGTATTGTTTCTTCCAAAAGCTCTCCATCCAAACAGGGGCCCAAGGATATTTGCCGCCCCTTGTACCAGAATATTTTCCAATTTTTACTCATTTTTACATGAAATAAAATAAATACCTTTAGCAACATAATTTTCTCTTTCTCGTAAATTAAGGTTTTCTTAAAGCACAAGTCTCATATAAAACTAAAAGAAAAAAAAATCTGTAAAACACTAGTTCAGTTGACGCTACGAATAATCCAAGAAGTCAGCTTCCTCTCTGTCGATTTACACAAGTCCGCTTTACCGGTAAAAAAAAAGTTTTGTCATGTACGATTATAGACACATTACAGCTTCTTTCTCGGAGGGGTTAATTGTTATACATACACTATATTGACAAAAGTCACCTGACACATCTTCAAAAGCAAATGAACGGATCCGCTGCGTTGTTAAGATGCGCGGTGCAGCTGCAAACGGTACAAAAATAAGCCTGCAGCTAACAGCGATCATATCGCAGTGTGAGGTTGAGTGAAAATGTAGTGGCGGGAGAGAACTGACTTTGAGAAATGAAAGATTGTTGGGTGTTATATTAGTGGGTTGTCCATAAGAGAAACCGAGAAGCGTTTAAACATACCCAAGTCAACTGTTTTGCATGTACTGAGTAAGTGGAAGACACATGAGTAGTAGAAAAGGACCGATTCTGGCTAAAACCGCAGCCCATAGACTTAACATTAGGCTGCGGCCGGGCGGACGCAGCCAGCCGCAACCAGCCGCAGCCGGGTGGATGGAGGGGGGCGTGGTCAGTAGCAGTCTCCAATTCCCCGATGCAATTTTTCCCCCTCGACCGAAGTGTGTGCTTATCTCCGAAGATAGTAGTATTTATTGGACTTTGTCGAATTTTGGGGGGAAATCAATGAAGGCTTATTCCTTATTTTTTTAAATTTAATGAAGGTTTATTCATTATTTATTTTCCCCTCTCTCGACCCCATCCCCTTAGGTTATTGTTATGTAAAACGTTTTTTCCCTCGTAATTTGTTGATTTTTCAATTAATTTTCATGAATTCCTCATGTGTCTTCCCTAATGAAAATTATGTAGGGTAAGTATTATTTCTCTTTTATTTTCTCGAATAATACGTTCATGTCCTCATCTCAAGAAATGTTAGTATCTTATTTTTGTTCATAAATGTTTGATTTTGAGGGATGGCAACGCCCGAGTGGAAAAGGGGTTGGATATAGGGGGATGGCAACTCGATGTGTTGCCCCCTAGCGGTGCTTCTTGGAACTTTCGATTGATCTTTGATTTTGAGGGATGGCAACGCCCGAGTGGGAAAGGGGTTGGATATAGGGGGATGTCAACTCGATGTGCTGCCCCCTAGCGGTGCTTCTTGGAACTTTCGATTGATCTTTGATTTTGAGGGATGGCAACGCCCGAGTGGGAAAGGGGTTGGATATAGGGGGATGTCAACTCGATGTGCTGTCCCCTAGCGGTGCTTCTTGGAACTTTCGATTGATCTTTGATTTTGAGGGATGGCAACGCCCGAGTGGGAAAGGGGTTGGATATAGGGGGATGCCAACTCGATGTACTACCCCCTAGCGATGCTTCTTGGAACTTTCGATGGATCTTTGATTTTGGGGGATGGCAACGACCGAGTGGGGAAAGGGCACTGCGTAGGTGTTAGATATGATGATGCTTCTTGGAACTTTATTATTTCGATGGATCTTTGATTTTGTGGGATGGCAACGACTGAGTGGGGTCCGTTGGGAATTTTTGCATTTATTCCTGTGGTTTGCAAGCAAGATTTCCCCCCTCTTCAATACTATTTTTCCCCCGGAGGAAATTTTTACGTAACGATGCTGGGGAATTTTCTTTCCAAGGGAATAAAAATGCTCCTAAGGTCTTAGCGAGGTTCTAACTCACGATGATTTGGTTTCCAAAAATAGTCAGGGGGTCAAATGGTTTTCGTGTACTACGTATTCCCTATATATATATTTTTTTTTAAATTACTTTTACGTTATTTCTTCATGTGTTTTTATATATTTTTCGTATGTTTTGAGGAGTTTTTTCGTGTAGATGTAATGAATTTTCTGGGGAACTTTTCTTTTTCCTCCATTCAATTTTATTTCAGACCATGAGACGAGGAAATGCTTCTTTAGAAATTATTTCGTTCTTGTTCGCAGTAATTACTGGACATAGACTTCATGTTAATTCTGAGTCTTTCACCCCTGCAATAATATTTTCTCGTAATTTTTTCGTATGTTCAAGAACTCTACAGATCTTTCCCAGTTAAAATTCTGCTCAAACAATATTTTCGGTCTTTATTTCCTTATAGCTTCCCAATTTCCGATATTTTTCTTCCTCTATCTTTGAAATTTCATTAAACTTCTCAATAGGTCAGGATTCTTTTTTTTTCTTGGACAAACTTATGAGTCCTTTTATTTACACTATCTTTTTTTTTTTCCGTTTCATTTCAGCAAACGATTATTTTAGATGCAACAAATCGTCAGATTTTGGTTTCCTTATATAGTATATTTTCCAACTTGCTTAAAAATATTCCTCAAAGCTTGCATGTATGTCAAATATACATTTTTTTTATTCTTTCGTAGTTAGCCATACTTTTCGTGGACTGCCTCGACAGGAAAGCATTCAATGTCAAGACATACAATCTAAAACCTTTTTCTTTCGATAAAATTTGTATTCTTTGGGCTGAATATTTTCCCGTCTCGTCCGAAAAAACATTCATTCTAGAGACAAAGCGACTAATTCCGTTCTTCCCATAAACATTATTTTTTTATTTATTTGATATTCAGAGTTGTATACATTTTCTATCCAAAAAAGAGATATATTTAATGTAAAGGTATATTCTTCCAAGCTGGGGAAATATATGTATATATTAGTTCATTTCCAGTTAAAGGAAATGCATCTTTATATTTCAATATGAAAAAAGAAGCCCTATAAGTGAAAGCTCAACCTAAAGACGGATAGATTGTTCCCACTCTCTCTACTCTATGACATTTCTTTACTGAATGAACCATGGCCTTTTTTTCATGAACTGCTTTAAAATCTTCGTTCTCACTTTACTATTGTCAAATTCCATGTCCCTTCAGTTCTTTACTGAGAAACAGAAGCATTTATTCAATTTTAATTTATTAAGAGAGTAGAACTCTTTTAGGCTTTCGAAGTACTTTCAAGTCTTTCATTACGAAAATTTTCATTGTCATGAAAGAAGCCATAATCGAGATGATTTACTATCGTTTCAATGAAAGTGTTTACGCATTCATTGCTATGATGTCAGATTTCATTTTCTTATACTTCGAACAGAAATGAGTTTGAATCATTCGTCGAGAAAACATTTCTTTCATATCATCATCATCATTGTCAACCATTATCAATCCACTGCTGGACGAAGGTCTCCCCAAGTTTCCTCCACAACGGTCTGTCTTGTGCCAGTCTCCTCCATGTCACCCCTGCATACTTTCGAATTTCATCCACCCATCTCCCATGTGGTCTTCTTCTGGGTCTTTTCCTGTCCCTTGGAATCCAATCTAAAATTTCGGCTGTCCATCGATGATCTGTCCTTCTGGCAGTATGTCCAGCCCATTGCCATTTCAGGGATTTAACTCTGATCATGATGTCTTCCACTCTTGTCATTTTTCGGATCCACGAGTTCCTCTTCTTATCTCTCCTGGTTACACCAAGTATGCACCTCTCCATGCTTCTTTGAGTTGTCTGCAGCCTTTGTATGTCTCTTTTAGTTAAGGTCCACGTCTCTGCACCATACGTAAGCACTGGAAGGATGCATTGATCAAACACTTTTCTTTTAAGACATAATGGCATATTGCTCTTGAAAATTATGCTGTTTCTTCCAAAAGCTCTCCAGGCAAGTTTTGTACGCCGATTAATTTCTTCATCAATGTGACCCTCACTTGATATCTGCTGTCCAAGATAAACGTACGTGTCTGTTATCTCCAGCTTTTCTCCATCAATCGATAAATCTTCATTTCTTGTAAAAGCATTGAACATCACTTTTGTTTTCTGAAAGTTCATTTTTAATCCCACTTCTTTACTCTTGTCAGCAAGTTCCTGGATCATACTCTGCAGCTCTGATGGGCTAGTTGCAAAAATGACTACGTCATCAGCAAAACGAAGGTGGGTTAGATAATCTCCATTAATCTTTATCCCCTTGTTTTCCCAGCTCAGTGACTGAAAAACACCCTCCAATGTGGCATTAAAGAGCTTCGGAGATATGGTGTCACCTTGTCTCACTCCCTTTCCAATTTTTATGTGTGTTGTATTTTCAAACAGCCTAATCTTTGCACTTGCATTTTCATAGATGTTATTAATAATATTAATGTATGCATCTTCAATACCGCAGGTTTTCAGAGCCATTGTAACTGCTGATGGTTTCACCGAATCAAAGGCTTTTTCATAATCGATAAAAGCCATGCACAATGGAAGTTCATATTCCCTCGCTCTTTCAATTAGTTCTCTCAGCACATGGATATGATCTATTGTGCTGTAGCCACTCCTGAATCCAGCTTGTTCTCTCGGTTGAGCCATGTCCAGTGTTACCTTCAAGCGGTGTGAAAGAACTTTAGTGAAGATTTTATAGACTACTGATAGGAGGCTGATAGGTCTGTAGTTTCCGAGATCCTCAATGTCACCTTTCTTATGTAGCAGGATCATTGTAGCGTTGTTCCAATCCTCAGGAATCTTTCCTTCATTAAGGCATCGAGTGAAAATTTGGGCGAGTACTGTTTCGATTTCTCCACTTGCTTCTTGTATGATGTCTACAGTAATTCCATCTTCTCCTGGAGCTTTTCCCCGCTTCATGTTCTTGATTGCATGTGCAACTTCTGCTGGAAGGACTGGAGGAACTCTGGTACTGGTATCTTTCATGATGTCTGGAGTGCATGTATCATCCCTTTCATATAATTTGGAGTAGAAATCTTTCACTCTTGTCAAAATTTCGCCTCTATTTCTTGTTACAGAACCATCTTCTTTTCTCAGTGCCATAATCTGTTTTCTTCCCTTACTGAGATGTCCCTTTGCTATCTTTAGGCTTTGGTTGTTTTCAATTGCTTTCCTCACTAGTTCACAGTTGAATTTTCTTACGTCTTCAGTGATACTTTTTCGTACTGTCTTGCATAGCTCTATATATTCCACTTTGGAAGTCACATCTTCTTTAGTTGTCCTCATCTCTCTTCTTTTTTGCATCAACATTTTCGTTTTTCCTGATAATTTATTTACATGCAACTTGTTCTTAGACCCAGCTAATTTTGTTGCTGTTTCCATAAGAGCTTTGGTTACTTTTCTGTTAACTTCAGAGATGTCCACTTCTTCCGATGTTAGGCCTTCTAAAGCAGAGAACCTGTTCTTCAGTTCCAACTTGAAGGTATTATGGTGTTTTTTAAGGTTGGTTATGTCAATAGATTTTGTTTGTCTTATGAGCTTGCCACGTTCAAGTTTAGTGTTGAGGTGCATCTTACATCTCACCAATCTATGGTCACTACCTGTGTTGAACTTGTTTAGCACACTGCAGTCTTCTATGACGAATTTTTTGTTACACATAATAAAATCAATTTCACTTGTCGTCCCATTTGGATGTCTCCATGTCCATTTCCTGTGTGGTTTTTTCTTGAAGAAGGAGTTCAAGATGAAAAACCCTTCTGCCTCTGCAAACTCAACGAGAGTATTTCCACGCTGGTTTCTGTTGCCGTGACCGAATTTACCTACTGAAGTTTCATTTTGTTGCCGTTGCCCTATTTTTGCATTGAAATCTCCCATAATTATTTTCAAGTGCTGCTTACCTTTATTATTTAGATGACAAATTTCCTCATAAAATTCTTCAATTTCTTCTTCAGGATGACTTGTGGTGGGTGCATAAGTTTGAATAATCTGAGCCTGGTATCTTTTCGAGAGTTGGATAACAAGCCGTGCAGCTCTGTCAGAGGAACTTTCAACTTCTACAACTTTATCCTTCAGTTTCTTGTTTATTATAAATCCAACACCACTAGTTCTGACAGTATCTGTCCCACGATAGTAGAAGAGATGTCCACTTTTCAGTTCGATGAGATCTTCTCCTTTTCTCCTTACCTCACTTAGCCCCACGATGTCCCACTTGATCCTTTGTAGTTCCTCTTCCAATTCAAGAAGCCTTGAATCAGAAGATAGGGAGCGTCCATTGTACGTTGCCAAGGTCAGCATCAGATGGCAGCCTAGTCCGGTCCTCCGGGGATTCTTAGCACCCTCTGCCTTCATGTCGCACTGGCCGCTGCCTTGGCCAGGTACATTCCAGCTGCCGGAGACTGAGGGCCAAGATTTAAGTTGTGGAGTCATTTTGGAGGGGTTTGGCCATAACTCACCACGCTGGCCAAGCGGGTTGGTGAGTGTGGGATAGAATTTCCTCTAATCCCGATGGTATAGTTATACCGCTATGAGCGGTCGTCAGAGCCCCTTTAGTGGGAACAGGATGCACCACGAGAAAGCGGGGTTGACATTTGTCAAGGAGAGGCTGTGATGTTACGCATCACCTGACCTTACATCCCATTTCTTTCATATATATATATATATATATATATAGATATATATTTTGCCTCCGAATCAAACGAACTCAAAAAATAAGAGACGCACTTTAATATTTTTTTCCTCTTATGAGAGGAATACGGGAATATGATACCAAAATTAAAGAATAAAGAATATCGACTTTCCTCTCAACACCTTACATCTACGTTTTTTTTTATTTTTTATTTTCAATAAGCTATTTCTATATTTTTACAACTGAATAGAATTATTTATTGAAAAATTCTAAGTAAGACGAAAAATGGTTTTGTTGATTTCCTAAGAGGATGATTTTGGAAATTTTCGTTTTCTGATAATTGTAAAAATCTCATAGAATAACATGGGAAAACTAGCATGCATAAAAGACTGTTTTGGATCGAGTAAATTGAAAGAATTTTACAAAGTTCATTTCAGAAAAGTACATTCCTTCCTAGTGTCAAAAACGAATCACTTCGTTTTTTCTAAGATACACTTTGGAATCTTATAAAAGTGCATAGGGTCAAAAACGATTTTGATGATTTTACTAAGATGACAGATTTCGGATTTCTTATGATAGAAAATACAGTGAATTTCCCATTGAATAACATGGGAAACTGCGAAATTTAAGAAGCACGTTTTCGTTCAAGTAAAATATTTTAAAAGTCTTTTTCGAATCAGTTGAAAACAGACAGGGTGTGTTTCTGAACAGATCATTATTTCCTAAAATCAAAACGAATTACTTCGTTTTTTTTTTTCTGACGTGCGTTTCTGAAAGAAGTAAAAATAGTTTAGGTAGAAAATTGGAAAGATATTTTTATGAATCCTAGACTGTTTATTTACGTATAGCTAGAGGGGTCTTCAGTGAGAGCACTTATTCTCTTTTCAAACTAAGAGAATGAAGTGTAGTCAGTTTGAAAAAAAAAAATTCAAACTCCCCTAAATTTAGCCTTTTGTCCTGGTTTCGACTCAATACTGTAAAGCATTGCTCTCAGACCAGTTGAATTCCTGGCCCTTAATTAAATACATTAAGCCTTTCCCTTAAAAATAATCAATCTCTTCTTCAATACCAGATCCCCAATAAATTTCTTTAAGAGTTATTCATTCACCCTTTTACTTTTAAAAACTTGAAATTCATTATTATTTAACTCATTACAAAAAATGAAACTCATTCATACAGAAAAAATATAAATGAATAAAAATAAATAAAGTAGTCCTAAAAAAGGACTGTTTTTCTGGGTCCCCTTCATACAGCTGCTCCATGGTCGGTATAAGGATTTTTTTTTTTTTTTGCCTGCTAATATCTCAGCACATTGACTTCACAGTCTCTAGCAAGTTCTTTACAATTATGCTTTCCAAGAACGCTTTGGACGGGACATGGTCTCCAGTGACTGCAACAAAAGATTCTGCTAGAATCTTGGGGTTAAGCAATGCAACGGCATCATCGAAATACTTTTGCCACTTGGATTCGGGGGTGGCATATGCACAGCTGTGGGCCGTGATGTTTGCGAATATGCGATTTGGGGGTTGGTGGCACTCCATACAATAATATAAGTTATTGACATGTTCCTGAAGGCGATCCCTTACCATGTCAGCAAGCATGATGAAAAACTCTTCATCTGAGATGGAAGCAACAGGGGAAGAAGTCCTTGGATGGTGCAAAACAGCCTTTCTAAAGACAGGTCCAAATAGTAGTTGAGTAATGCTGTCCCATATTTTTCCACATTGATCAATAAGAGTTCCAAATTGTTGACAAGTCAGCTTTATCGGAACAGGATTCAATCGACGAAAACCATGAATTCTGGGGAAAGCACTTCTAACGTGTAACTGCCAGAAGCATCTAAGAGGGAAGGACAGCAGGAAACGATAAGTTCACGATTAATTAAGATGTCACAATTCATGCCTTGAATCCAGTGTGATTTTCCCATGAATTTTCGGAACGTTGAAGCTGACATTGTTATTCCATTCTTAGAAGGGTAGAAAGATTCTCCATCTTTCCTATAACTTCGAATATGAACTCGGACCGTGTTGTTAAAATCGCATACTTTTGCAAACGTGTTTTCACCTAAATAAAAATGATGAGGTGCAAGATTTTTCATAGAAATTCTTGGGAGGATAACTTCTCCACACGATTTGGGCTTTAAAGGAACGGATTCACATACCTTCTTAGCGAGAGTAGCAGAAATTTCACCACTTTGCTTCATCGTGGAAATGGAATCGGTAGCGCTCAAAGCAACAGACAAAAATGAAGTGACTCGTTTGAAGACTAAAGACAAACTGAAGGAACAGCTCTTATTCTAAGTCAAAACTGAGAAGAGGTTGGAGTTCGTCACTTGTTTACTGCTTGAGAGGGACAGAGCAGAGTCATGGGGTAAAGAACACTCGGTTATCTTCTTTCTAAAGGTCAAATTCAATCTAATGTTTGGAGCATTCTTTTGTCGAGGCAGACCATGACTCCAATACGAATTAGTTGGTGGCAGGATCTGTAGTAAAGTTCCAGATCTCAAAGATAAGGAAACTGGTTTAAACCCGTTTCGCTTGAAAACAAGAGTCTCTTTCCTGTCCGAGAGATACTGATGTAATACAAGACAAAGGATCTAATTCAGCTTCGTCATCATGGTTATCACCGATTTGGTTATCACCATTTCTTATAAAAGTGCATGGGGATCAAAAAACGATTTTGATGATTTTACTAAGATGACAGATTTCGGATTTCTTATGATAGAAAATACAGTGAATTTCCCATTGAATAACATGGGAAACTGCGAAATTTAAGAAGCACGTTTTCGTTCAAGTAAAATATTTTAAAAGTCTTTTTTCGAATCAGTTGAAAACAGACAGGGTGTGTTTCTGAACAGATCATTATTTCCTAAAATAAAAACGAATCACTTCGTTTTTTTCTGACGTGCGTTTCTGAAAGAAGTAAAAATAGTTTAGCTAGAAAATTGGAAAGATATTTTTATGAATCCTAGACTGTTTATTTACGTATAGCTAGAGGGGTCTTCAGTGAGAGCACTTATTCTCTTTTCAAACTAAGAGAATGAAGTGTAGTCAGTTTGAAAAAAAAATTCAAACTCCCTAAATTTAGCCTTTTGTCCTGGTTTCGACTCAATACTGTAAAGCATTGCTCTCAGACCAGTTGAATTCCTGGCCCTTAATGAAATACATTAAGCCTTTCCCTTAAAAATAAGCAATCTCTTCTTCAATACCAGATCCCCAATAAATTTCTTTAAGAGTTATTCATTCATCCTTTTACTTTTAAAACTTGAAGTTCATTATTATTTAACTCCTTACAAAAATGAAACACATTCACTCTTTTACTTTTAAAACTTGAAATTCATTATTATTTAACTCCTTACAAAAATGAAACACATTCACA
Source organism: Macrothele yani (assembly GCA_039090855.1). Lineage (NCBI taxonomy): Eukaryota > Metazoa > Arthropoda > Arachnida > Araneae > Macrothelidae > Macrothele > Macrothele yani. The sequence goes on from CM076996.1 coordinate 13,804,630, forward strand.
CTTTTACTTTTAAAATTATAGAAAAATAGATGCATTCTCCCACTATAAATTTTTCCCTACCTCCTTCCCCGTTCCTTAAACCAAAAATTTAAGATAGTTCTAAAAAGAACTTTTTAGTTCTAAAAATAACTTTTTTAGTTCTAAAAGAACTTTTTTTCTCTGCTGTCTCCTCAATACATGTTTTTCACAGAACGCAGCAAGTCCTTTCCATATATTCCTTCCAAGAAGGCTTTGGATGGGATATTCTCACCAACGGTTTCAGCAGAAGGAATCCGCTAAAGTCTTGGGGTCTAGCATTGCTACGGTCTCCTTGAAGTGTTCTTTAAACTTCGATTGGGGGTGGCATCAGTACATCTGTGGCCCATGAGGCTTTCAAGCATGCGATCCGGATTAAGGTGGCACTGAATACAATAGAATAATTTTTCAGCATGCCCCTGAACGAGATCCGACACCACTTCAATAAGCATGAAGTAATACTCTTCGTTCGTTAGTGGAGAGGAAGGAACGGGGGTGGAATCCTCTGATGAAGCAAAACGCCTTTTGCAAAAACTGGACCAAATAGTAGAATAGTAATGCTGGTCCATATCTTCTCACATTGATCAGCGAGAGCTTCAAATTGTTCCCCATTCAGTTTGATGGAATTAGGGTTCAGTCGACGAAATCCATTGATCCGAGGGGAAAGCACCTCAAATATATAAGTGTGAGGTCCGTCCAAAGAAGGAGAGGCAGAAATAATTAGTTCTCTGTTGATTAGCATATCTTCATTTTCTCCATGCAACCAACGGACTTTTCTCATAAACTGAGGGAAGGTCAGAGCTGTCATGGTGATTCCATTCTTGGTGGGGAAAAAGATTCCTGTTCATTCCTGTATCTTCTTACATGAACTCTGATTTGAATTGGGAATTTCTTTGAATGATATCCCCCTCATCATTTCCATTTAGGGGTAACGCATTCGTGAAAGTGTCTGATTTCCATAATACAATCAGAGTTCATGTAAGAAGATACAGGAATGAGCAGGAATCTTTTTTCCCCACCAAGAATGGAATCACCATGACAGCTCTGACCTTCCCTCAGTTTATGAGAAAAGTCCGTTGGTTGCATGGAGAAAATGAAGATATGCTAATCAACAGAGAACTAATTATTTCTGCCTCTCCTTCTTTGGACGGACCTCACACTTATATATTTGAGGTGCTTTCCCTCGGATCAATGGATTTCGTCGACTGAACCCTAATTCCATCAAACTGAATGGGGAACAATTTGAAGCTCTCGCTGATCAATGTGAGAAGATATGGACCAGCATTACTATTCTACTATTTGGTCCAGTTTTGCAAAAGGCGTTTTGCTTCATCAGAGGATTCCACCCCCGTTCCTTCCTCTCCACTAACGAACGAAGAGTATTACTTCATGCTTATTGAAGTGGTGTCGGATCTCGTTCAGGGGCATGCTGAAAAATTATTCTATTGTATTCAGTGCCACCTTAATCCGGATCGCATGCTTGAAAGCCTCATGGGCCACAGATGTACTGATGCCACCCCCAATCGAAGTTTAAAGAACACTTCAAGGAGACCGTAGCAATGCTAGACCCCAAGACTTTAGCGGATTCCTTCGCTGAAACCGTTGGTGAGAATATCCCATCCAAAGCCTTCTTGGAAGGAATATATGGAAAGGACTTGCTGCGTTCTGTGAAAAACATGTATTGAGGAGACAGCAGAGAAAAAAAAAGTTCTTTTTAGAACTAAAAAGTTCTTTTTAGAACTAAAAAGTTCTTTTTAACTATCTTAAATTTTTGGTTTAAGGAACGGGGAAGGAGGTAGGGAAAAAATTTATAGTGGGAGAATGCATCTATTTTTCTATAATTTTAAAAGTAAAAGTGTGAATGTGTTTCATTTTTGTAAGGAGTTAAATAATAATGAATTTCAAGTTTTAAAAGTAAAAGAGTGAATGTGTTTCATTTTTGTAAGGAGTTAAATAATAATGAACTTCAAGTTTTAAAAGTAAAAGGATGAATGAATAACTCTTAAAGAAATTTATTGGGGATCTGGTATTGAAGAAGAGATTGCTTATTTTTAAGGGAAAGGCTTAATGTATTTCATTAAGGGCCAGGAATTCAACTGGTCTGAGAGCAATGCTTTACAGTATTGAGTCGAAACCAGGACAAAAGGCTAAATTTAGGGGAGTTTGAATTTTTTTCAAACTGACTACACTTCATTCTCTTAGTTTGAAAAGAGAATAAGTGCTCTCACTGAAGACCCTCTAGCTATACGTAAATAAACAGTCTAGGATTCATAAAAATATCTTTCCAATTTTCTAGCTAAACTATTTTTACTTCTTTCAGAAACGCACGTCAGAAAAAACGAAGTGATTCGTTTTGATTTTAGGAAATAATGATCTGTTCAGAAACACACCCTGTCTGTTTTCAACTGATTCGAAAAAGACTTTTAAAATATTTTACTTGAACGAAAACGTGCTTCTTAAATTTCGCAGTTTCCCATGTTATTCAATGGGAAATTCACTGTATTTTCTATCATAAGAAATCCGAAATCTGTCATCTTAGTAAAATCATCAAAATCGTTTTTTGATCCCCATGCACTTTTATAAGAAATGGTGATAACCAAATCGGTGATAACCATGATGACGAAGCTGAATTAGATCCTTTGTCTTGTATTACATCAGTATCTCTCGGACAGGAAAGAGACTCTTGTTTTCAAGCGAAACGGGTTTAAACCAGTTTCCTTATCTTTGAGATCTGGAACTTTACTACAGATCCTGCCACCAACTAATTCGTATTGGAGTCATGGTCTGCCTCGACAAAAGAATGCTCCAAACATTAGATTGAATTTGACCTTTAGAAAGAAGATAACCGAGTGTTCTTTACCCCATGACTCTGCTCTGTCCCTCTCAAGCAGTAAACAAGTGACGAACTCCAACCTCTTCTCAGTTTTGACTTAGAATAAGAGCTGTTCCTTCAGTTTGTCTTTAGTCTTCAAACGAGTCACTTCATTTTTGTCTGTTGCTTTGAGCGCTACCGATTCCATTTCCACGATGAAGCAAAGTGGTGAAATTTCTGCTACTCTCGCTAAGAAGGTATGTGAATCCGTTCCTTTAAAGCCCAAATCGTGTGGAGAAGTTATCCTCCCAAGAATTTCTATGAAAAATCTTGCACCTCATCATTTTTATTTAGGTGAAAACACGTTTGCAAAAGTATGCGATTTTAACAACACGGTCCGAGTTCATATTCGAAGTTATAGGAAAGATGGAGAATCTTTCTACCCTTCTAAGAATGGAATAACAATGTCAGCTTCAACGTTCCGAAAATTCATGGGAAAATCACACTGGATTCAAGGCATGAATTGTGACATCTTAATTAATCGTGAACTTATCGTTTCCTGCTGTCCTTCCCTCTTAGATGCTTCTGGCAGTTACACGTTAGAAGTGCTTTCCCCAGAATTCATGGTTTTCGTCGATTGAATCCTGTTCCGATAAAGCTGACTTGTCAACAATTTGGAACTCTTATTGATCAATGTGGAAAAATATGGGACAGCATTACTCAACTACTATTTGGACCTGTCTTTAGAAAGGCTGTTTTGCACCATCCAAGGACTTCTTCCCCTGTTGCTTCCATCTCAGATGAAGAGTTTTTCATCATGCTTGCTGACATGGTAAGGGATCGCCTTCAGGAACATGTCAATAACTTATATTATTGTATAGAGTGCCACCAACCCCCAAATCGCATATTCGCAAACATCACGGCCCACAGCTGTGCATATGCCACCCCCGAATCCAAGTGGCAAAAGTATTTCGATGATGCCGTTGCATTGCTTAACCCCAAGATTCTAGCAGAATCTTTTGTTGCAGTCACTGGAGACCATGTCCCGTCCAAAGCGTTCTTGGAAAGCATAATTGTAAAGAACTTGCTAGAGACTGTGAAGTCAATGTGCTGAGATATTAGCAGGCAAAAAAAAAAAAAATTCCTTATACCGACCATGGAGCAGCTGTATGAAGGGGACCCAGAAAAACAGTCCTTTTTAGGACTACTTTATTTATTTTTATTCATTTATATTTTTTCTGTATGAATGAGTTTCATTTTTTGTAATGAGTTAAATAATAATGAATTTCAAGTTTTTAAAAGTAAAAGGGTGAATGAATAACTCTTAAAGAAATTTATTGGGGATCTGGTATTGAAGAAGAGATTGATTATTTTTAAGGGAAAGGCTTAATGTATTTCATTAAGGGCCAGGAATTCAACTGGTCTGAGAGCAATGCTTTACAGTATTGAGTCGAAACCAGGACAAAAGGCTAAATTTAGGGGAGTTTGAATTTTTTTTTCAAACTGACTACACTTCATTCTCTTAGTTTGAAAAGAGAATAAGTGCTCTCACTGAAGACCCCTCTAGCTATACGTAAATAAACAGTCTAGGATTCATAAAAATATCTTTCCAATTTTCTACCTAAACTATTTTTACTTCTTTCAGAAACGCACGTCAGAAAAAAACGAAGTAATTCGTTTTGATTTTAGGAAATAATGATCTGTTCAGAAACACACCCTGTCTGTTTTCAACTGATTCGAAAAAGACTTTTAAAATATTTTACTTGAACGAAAACGTGCTTCTTAAATTTCGCAGTTTCCCATGTTATTCAATGGGAAATTCACTGTATTTTCTATCATAAGAAATCCGAAATCTGTCATCTTAGTAAAATCATCAAAATCGTTTTTGACCCTATGCACTTTTATAAGATTCCAAAGTGTATCTTAGAAAAAACGAAGTGATTCGTTTTTGACACTAGGAAGGAATGTACTTTTCTGAAATGAACTTTGTAAAATTCTTTCAATTTACTCGATCCAAAACAGTCTTTTATGCATGCTAGTTTTCCCATGTTATTCTATGAGATTTTTACAATTATCAGAAAACGAAAATTTCCAAAATCATCCTCTTAGGAAATCAACAAAACCATTTTTCGTCTTACTTAGAATTTTTCAATAAATAATTCTATTCAGTTGTAAAAATATAGAAATAGCTTATTGAAAATAAAAAAAATAAAAAAAAACGTAGATGTAAGGTGTTGAGAGGAAAGTCGATATTCTTTATTCTTTTAATTTTGGTATCATATTCCCGTATTCCTCTCATAAGAGGAAAAAAAAATATTAAAGTGCGTCTCTTATTTTTTGAGTTCGTTTGATTCGGAGGCAAAAAATATATATATATATATATATATATGAAAGAAATGTTTTCTCGACGAATGATTCAAACTCATTTCTGTTCGAAGTATAAGAAAATGAAATCTGACATCATAGCAATGAATGCGTAAACACTTTCATTGAAACGATAGTAAATCATCTCGATTATGGCTTCTTTCATGACAATGAAAATTTTCGTAATGAAAGACTTGAAAGTACTTCGAAAGCCTAAAAGAGTTCTACTCTCTTAATAAATTAAAATTGAATAAATGCTTCTGTTTCTCAGTAAAGAACTGAAGGGACATGGAATTTGACAATAGTAAAGTGAGAACGAAGATTTTAAAGCAGTTCATGAAAAAAAAGGCCATGGTTCATTCAGTAAAGAAATGTCATAGAGTAGAGAGAGTGGGAACAATCTATCCGTCTTTAGGTTGAGCTTTCACTTATAGGGCTTCTTTTTTCATATTGAAATATAAAGATGCATTTCCTTTAACTGGAAATGAACTAATATATACATATATTTCCCCAGCTTGGAAGAATATACCTTTACATTAAATATATCTCTTTTTTGGATAGAAAATGTATACAACTCTGAATATCAAATAAATAAAAAAATAATGTTTATGGGAAGAACGGAATTAGTCGCTTTGTCTCTAGAATGAATGTTTTTCGGACGAGACGGGAAAATATTCAGCCCAAAGAATACAAATTTTATCGAAAGAAAAAGGTTTTAGATTGTATGTCTTGACATTGAATGCTTTCCTGTCGAGGCAGTCCACGAAAAGTATGGCTAACTACGAAAGAATAAAAAAAATGTATATTTGACATACATGCAAGCTTTGAGGAATATTTTTAAGCAAGTTGGAAAATATACTATATAAGGAAACCAAAATCTGACGATTTGTTGCATCTAAAATAATCGTTTGCTGAAATGAAATGGAAAAAAAAGATAGTGTAAATAAAAGGACTCATAAGTTTGTCCAAGAAAAAAAGAATCCTGACCTATTGAGAAGTTTAATGAAATTTCAAAGATAGAGGAAGAAAAATATCGGAAATTGGGAAGCTATAAGGAAATAAAGACCGAAAATATTGTTTGAGCAGAATTTTAACTGGGAAAGATCTGTAGAGTTCTTGAACATACGAAAAAATTACGAGAAAATATTATTGCAGGGGTGAAAGACTCAGAATTAACATGAAGTCTATGTCCAGTAATTACTGCGAACAAGAACGAAATAATTTCTAAAGAAGCATTTCCTCGTCTCATGGTCTGAAATAAAATTGAATGGAGGAAAAAGAAAAGTTCCCCAGAAAATTCATTACATCTACACGAAAAACTCCCTCAAAACATACGAAAAATATATAAAAACACATGAAGAAATAACGTAAAAGTAATTTAAAAAAATATATATATATAGGGAATACGTAGTACACGAAAACCATTTGACCCCCTGACTATTTTTGGAAACCAAATCATCGTGAGTTAGAACCTCGCTAAGACCTTAGGAGCATTTTTATTCCCTTGGAAAGAAAATTCCCCAGCATCGTTACGTAAAAATTTCCTCCGGGGGAAAAATAGTATTGAAGAGGGGGGAAATCTTGCTTGCAAACCACAGGAATAAATGCAAAAATTCCCAACGGACCCCACTCAGTCGTTGCCATCCCACAAAATCAAAGATCCATCGAAATAATAAAGTTCCAAGAAGCATCATCATATCTAACACCTACGCAGTGCCCTTTCCCCACTCGGTCGTTGCCATCCCCCAAAATCAAAGATCCATCGAAAGTTCCAAGAAGCATCGCTAGGGGGTAGTACATCGAGTTGGCATCCCCCTATATCCAACCCCTTTCCCACTCGGGCGTTGCCATCCCTCAAAATCAAAGATCAATCGAAAGTTCCAAGAAGCACCGCTAGGGGACAGCACATCGAGTTGACATCCCCCTATATCCAACCCCTTTCCCACTCGGGCGTTGCCATCCCTCAAAATCAAAGATCAATCGAAAGTTCCAAGAAGCACCGCTAGGGGCAGCACATCGAGTTGACATCCCCCTATATCCAACCCCTTTCCCACTCGGGCGTTGCCATCCCTCAAAATCAAAGATCAATCGAAAGTTCCAAGAAGCACCGCTAGGGGGCAACACATCGAGTTGCCATCCCCCTATATCCAACCCCTTTTCCACTCGGGCGTTGCCATCCCTCAAAATCAAACATTTATGAACAAAAATAAGATAATAACATTTCTTGAGATGAGGACATGAACGTATTATTCGAGAAAATAAAAGAGAAATAATCGATGATCCAGGAACTTGCTGACAAGAGTAAAGAAGTGGGATTAAAAATGAACTTTCAGAAGACAAAAGTGATGTTCAATGCTTTTACAAGAAATGAAGATTTATCGATTGATGGAGAAAAACTGGAGATAACAGATACGTATGTTTATCTTGGACAGCAGATATCAAGTGAGGGTCACATTGATGAAGAAATTAATCGGCGTACAAAACTTGCCTGGAGAGCTTTTGGAAGAAACAGCATAATTTTCAAGAGCAATATGCCATTATGTCTTAAAAGAAAAGTGTTTGATCAATGCATCCTTCCAGTGCTTACGTATGGTGCAGAGACGTGGACCTTAACTAAAAGAGACATACAAAGGCTGCAGACAACTCAAAGAAGCATGGAGAGGTGCATACTTGGTGTAACCAGGAGAGATAAGAAGAGGAACTCGTGGATCCGAAAAATGACGAGAGTGGAAGACATCATGATCAGAGTTAAATCCCTGAAATGGCAATGGGCTGGACATACTGCCAGAAGGACAGACCTTAGATGGACAGCCGAAATTTTAGATTGGATTCCAAGGGACAGGAAAAGACCCAGAAAAAGACCACATGGGAGATGGGTGGATGAAATTCGTAAATATGCGGGAGTGACATGGAGGAGACTGGCACAAGACAGACCGTTGTGGAGGAAACTTGGGGAGACCTTCGTCCAGCAGTGGATTGATAATGGTTGACAATGATGATGATGATGACTTACCCTACATAATTTTCATTAGGGAAGACACATGAGGAATTCATGAAAATTAATTGAAAAATCAACAAATTACGAGGGAAAAAACGTTTTACATAACAATAACCTAAGGGGATGGGGTCGAGAGAGGGGAAAATAAATAATGAATAAACCTTCATTAAATTTAAAAAAATAAGGAATAAGCCTTCATTGATTTCCCCCAAAATTCGACAAAGTCCAATAAATACTACTATCTTCGGAGATAAGCACACACTTCGGTCGAGGGGGAAAAATTGCATCGGGGAATTGGAGACTGCTACTGACCACGCCCCCTCCATCCACCCGGCTGCGGCTGGTTGCGGCTGGCTGCGTCCGCCCGGCCGCAGCCTAATGTTAAGTCTATGGGCTGCGGTTTTAGCCAGAATCGGTCCTCACATGGCGTGCCTGAAGCAGTAAAACGTACCGGCAGACCGAAGAAAATCAGTGATAGAGGATGTCGAAGCCTCAGGAGAGTCGTTACAGCTAATCGACGGAGTACTGCACAAGACCTCAGTGTACAGCTGAGTAAAAAATGCTGGAACCTCGGTACGTACACGTACCATTTGCAGAAAACTTCATTCCATGGGTTACCGTAGTCGTGCGGCTGCTCATAAGCCTTTTATCTCCACTCGGAATGCTACTCGTCGTTTAGCATGGTGTAAAAAACATTTATCGTGGACGGTAGATCAATGAAAACGGGTCCTATGGACTGATGAATCCAGATACAGGATCCACCAGTCTGATGGCCGTGTGTGGGTATGGCGGCAGCCGGGGGAACGCTGCTAACCACAGTGTACTGTTCCTACGAGTTTGGAGCTGGCAATGTACTCGTGTGGGGGTGTTTTTCGTGGTATTGTCCCAGCCCGATGGTTATCGTGGACAAACCTGTTAACCAGCACGTCTACCTCGATATTCTGGACAATTATGCCCTTCTAACTCTGTGGCAATACTATGGAACCTATACTTTTGGCTACCAGTAGGATAAAGCAAGGATTGTTGCGGCGTGGTATGATGATAATTCCGTATCGCGTGTGGACTCGCCAGCACAGAGCCCTGATCTTAATCCCATGGAGCACATATGAAAAGAATTAGAGCGCCGCATAAGAAATTTGGAACCAAGGCCTACTACTAAGCAACAGTTAGCGGCAACATTATGTACTGAATGGAAACGCATACCTATCGCTGTGTTCCAAAACCTTGTCGAAAGCCTGTCTCGAAGGGTCAGTGCATGCATTAAGGCCAAAGGTGGACTGACAACGTACTAATGTATGTCAATAAATGCTATGTTGTGTTTCTCTTCTAGGTGTCCGGTGACTTTTGTCAAAATAGTGTATATGCTAGCTGTGGCCACGGCTTCGCTGGCGGTGAAGATATCACTGAAAAACAGGGCTATGATACCGCGTGTAATCCGATCCATCCATAAGAACTGTAGTTGAATTTCATAGCAACCGATGGAGGAAATTGGCCGATAGATTAAATGGTCGACAGTTAGTTTTTCACGTGAAAGAAAATTATAATTAATTTTTACATAAATTTAAGTACAATGCATAATTTTTATTTTATTTTTTGAAAATAATTCATAATGCCTCTGCTGCATGATAACATTCTTTGTCTCGTTTCCTGTCGTTATCACAATAAATTGATCGTCTGAACCGCCGGTTCTCGATATGCCGACGTATAACTGTACGTGCGAGAAACATTCTGTGGGTATATGTGCCAAGGCAGGAAAACTGTCGGGGGAAAGGGGGGGCTGAAAATGTAAAAAAAATTCTGGTCAGATGTGGAGATACCTGTCGGGTGGCCTGCTCCCTCACCCACCCACCCCCTTCCCGACAGGTTTCTTGCGTTAGCACATGCCCGGAGAGAATTTGTTGAGCTGTTCTGTGTAAATGCCTAAAATATTTCAATTGGGCTGCAAATTCTTTATATTTTATATTTTTGGTATTAAGCCGCCCTATGTTTCCTGCGTCAGCGCATGGCCGCCAAGAATTTGTTGACTTGTAACAAATTCTTTGCATTTAATTTTTTCGGTACTAAGCCTCCCCCTTCCTCCCCTCCGACAGGTTTCCTGCGTTCGGACGTGTCCTCTGATAATTTGTAGAGTTGTAGTTTGCAAGCGCTGAGGATCGCCGGATCGGACAGAAATCTTTATATTTTGTATGATTGGTATTAAGCCCCCTCCCCTCTGGACATGCTTCCTGCGTTAGCAGAGAATTCATTGAGCTGTGGTTTTTAAACCGTGAAATTCTTTTGTTGAGTTGTAGATCATAAACATTTTTTATAAGGAATTACATTAAATAACGCAGTTAAGAAAATACGACATTACGGAAACTTTATTTGATTCCGATAACCAACCTCTGGGGACGTGGCCACGAAGCTGTCGAAAACGCATTTGTACGGCCCCTTAAAATTTGTGTTGCCAGTTCGCCTACACCCAATCAGTGATGGTGGTAAGTGGGAAAACATTCAAGCAGGACAGACTGACGTCTGAGGACTGAGGTGAAACTGAATTAGCAAAAAGCATTTCCACGGCTCATGTTTAGTCTTATACGGAGGGAGGGTCTGGTACACTAAGAACTTTTGAAAAGTGGGCCTTCTTCGTTGCCTATTCTAGCGAATTCATTACAATACTATTTCTTGCTTTAATAAAAGTTTAGCGCGATGTAGTACTTTATCTGTAAGGGAGGGGAGGGGTGACGGATACAATGGCTGCGTTAAAGGCTATCCGCATAATGGTACTAACCATGTGCACTTCTTTACACTTTTGCTGGCATGGTGGTCGGCATCATCAACAGGAAAGGAAAGACTAATTCTCTTGATATATCAAGACCCAACGTTTAATTTCGGCTAACAAAAAATTAGGCAAACGCGAATTAGGGAAAACTTGATACGGGCAAATGCGTTTATGGCAAACGTGAATTAGGGGAAATGAGATTTAGGGGAAACGAGATTTAGGGGAAACGAAATTAGAGCAAACAAAATTAGGGTAAACGAAATTAGAGCAAACAAAATTAGGGTAAACGAAATTAGATGAATGGGAATTCGGGTAAAAGCGATTTCGGGGAAACGCGATTGGGGTAAACATGTTTAGGGTAAACGCGAATTAAGGGAAACGAGATTAGGGCAAATGGAAATCCCGGTAAAAGGGATTTCGGGGAAACGCGATTGGGGTAAACGTGATTAGGGCAAACGGAGATTAGGGAAAATTGATTAGGGAAGTAAGGCTATACGAAGTGTTTGAAAGACAAGGCTCCACCCCATCCCACTCCCCTCTTCCTCCACCACCACTACTAATCCTTCCTGGGCAGGAAAAGGAATGCCTTGAAGGGGCTGCTGCAACGTGGTAGTGATAATCGTTCCTTACCCATTATTCGCAGCCGAAAACAAGCTGGTGTTATGTTGAGGCGGCTGTGTTTAAGGGCGGTTGGTGGTGGGAGGTTTGGAGACAGGAGCGACTTTTGCGCCGAAACAGTTTGTCCAAGCAGGGGTTGTACATGTCATTTCAGTAACTCACTCATTCTTTTTCCGACTTTCTCATCGCTGTTCGCATTTACTCGTATTTTTGCCTCATATTCTTTGATTTTTCGATTGGAAGGAAACAGTAGCTTGTATTTTATAATATTTTAAATTTTACAAGTGAAACGCAGTTCATTGTTTCACTGCGTCTTTCAGTCATTTCTGTAATTATTGTCCTATCTTTTTATTTTGTGATCAAAGCGATGGCGTCAACGAGCGCCGATTCTCCTGAATGATTATCTTTGTCAAGTGTCAAAGGAAAGCCATTGCAGAGTTCCGCGAGAAAAAGTATTTTAAATGTCTATTCGAAGTTGAGATAAGAAAATCCACTCGAAAGTACCAGAATCATTGCCGATAAAACTGCAAAGTTGACTGGAGTGTCATGTTCGACGATCTTCAGAATAAAGTCCGTTGAAGCGACCGGAAGACATCCTTCCACACTCGGTAAAAAAAGACCAGGTGCCGTCCATAAAACCCGGCTATCGCGATATGATAATTTTACACTCTCATGCATTCGCCGGAAAGTACATTCCTTTTACATAAGAAATGAAATTCCTACCCTCAACAACCTTTTGCTGGACCTAAACAACGAGCGAGATATTTTCCCAGAGAAAATTAGTAAATCAACGTTGAATCGACTGCTTCAAGACTTGGGATTTTCCTTCAAAAAGCGTGCCAGACAGGCAGCGCTAATTGAAAGAGAAGATACACCGAGGAAAACGTTTTGTTAATTCAGCAAAAAAATTGTTTAATCAACCAAAAAATTTGTCGATATTCAGTCAACAAAAATGTTTGTTGAATTTACAAATGTATTTTGCTGAAAATTATTGTTGATTCAACAAAATTTATTGTTATCATGACAAAACGTTTTGTTCATTTAACAAAATGCCTAGGTCGAATTTTTGGAATTTGTTTGATCCAACAATATGTATTGTTATCGTGATAAAACGTTCAGTTGAATTAACAAAATATATCGAACGAAATAATTTTGTGTTGCCAGCAAAACAATTCCGATGGGGTTTGGCTAAAGCAACAAAATAAATCGTTAAAACAGCTCAACAAAACTATTTTAAAGAAACCTGTTTTCGCAGTTTATTGTTTTGTGGAGGGAAACTATCTTCGAGACATAAAAAAATATAGAGAACTGAAGAAAAATATTTATTATTTGGATGAAACTTGGGTGAATGCGATACACACAAGGACCAAAGCGTGGGTTGATACAACAAATAAGAGCAGCCAGCAAGCGAAAAGAAACAATTTAACGACTAGTCTTAAAAGTTCCAACGGAAAAGGCAGCCAAAAAAAAAAAAAAAAAAATAGAGAGAACTGAAGAAAAATCAGCTGCATCTTTGACAAAACCATCTTCACACACGCCGGGAGTGAAGATGGTTTTGTCAAAGATGCAGCTGATGTCAACAAGTCCGGCGGCTACCATGAAAGAAATGGATGGTAACCATTTTGAAAAATGGTTTCAAACCAAACTTTTGCCAAATTTGAAACCTAACAGCGTTATAGTAATGGACAATGCTCCGTACCATTCGGTAAAAGTGGAAAAGTTACCCACAAAATAATGGACGAAAACAAAAATTCAGCGGTGGTTAAAAAGTAAAAATATTATCTGGGAACAAGACATGCTGAAAATTGAACTAATGAACAAAGCTGACGTCGTAAAGAGCAATTCTGATGCCTTTTGAATTGACACCATCGCCCGCCTTGCGGGTCCCACAGTTTTACGCTTGTCTCCGTATCACTGCGAATTGAATCCGATTGAACTTATATGGAGCCAAGTGAAAGATCATGTTTCAGGGGAAAACAACAGCTTCAAAATTAAAGACGTTGAAGAACTTCTTCGAGAAGCAATTAACCAAGTGACTGCGGAAAGATGGCAAGCCTGCATTACCCACGTGGTGAAAAAAGAAAGCGAACTGTGGAAGATGGATGGCATCTTTGAAGAAATAATGGAAAGCCAAAATTTAATTATTAATATTGGAAATTCAGATGACAGTGATTCCGATGACTTGGAGTATATGAGCGGTATTGAGGAAATGAACTAAAATGACCGCTAAAATAGAGAAAACCTTTTACAGAAATTGGGAAAAAATGTAATTCAGATTATTGTTTTGAAAAACATTGTGCAATCATTGTCAGAATTTTTATGTGCAAATAAATGAGAAAAATTAAAAATGATAAAAAAAGAATCAATTTAAAAAATAAAGATACATAAAAAAAAAAGAAAAAAGAACAACAAAAAATCATGAAGCACACACAAATCCCCCCCCCATATCGGTGCGTATTGAAATTGCAAAATTATAAATTAAATTTATACTTTTGAGATCAGGATGAAAAGTATTTTCATATGCCCGCAAATTACTGGGTGGCATATGAATGGAATGAAATTATCAGCTTTTCCCGTAATTTCCCCAATTTGATTCCTTCTAATAAAAAAAATAAAATTAAATTAATAGTTACCATAAGAGCGGCATCGAAAGAATCGCCCATAAAAGTTTAAAAGATGGAAAAAAAATTAACTCGGGAAGTTCTGAACATATTCCGGCGAAATTTAAAAGACAGGCTCAGACTGTTGCTGAACATCAGACGATTATATATCAACGAATTTGAAGCATTATTGAGAAAAAAAAATTCGCCCCTTAAAACGCCCTCATCAGCAACAATTAAACCAGAGAGAGTGTGAGTGACGGTGCCAATGAGTTGTTGGGAGAAGTGATTGACAGCTGCAAACAGCAGGTGAGCACCCGTTTCCCCTAATTCCCGTTTCCCCTAATCACGTTTACCCCAATGGTGTCTCCCCGAAATCGCTTTTACCCGAATTCCCATTTCCCCTCATTTCGTTTCCCCTAAAACTCGTTTCCCCCAATGGCGTTTCCCCGAAATCGCTTTTACCCGAATTCCCATTTCCCCTAATTTCGTTTGCCCTAATCTCGTTTCCCCTAAATCTCATTTCCCCTAATTCGCATTTGCCCTAAACACGTTTACCCCAATGGCGTTTCCCCGAAATCGCTTTTACCAGAATTCCCATTTCCCCTAATTTCGTTTCCCCTAATCTCGGTTCCCCCTAAATCTCGTTTCCCCTAATTCGCATTTGCCCTAAACACGTTTACCCCAATGGCGTTTCCCCGAAATCGCTTTTACCCGAATTCCCATTTCCCCTAATTTCGTTTGCCCTAATCTCGTTTCCCCTAAATCTCATTTCCCCTAATTCGCATTTGCCCTAAACACGTTTACCCCAATGGCGTTTCCCCGAAATCGCTTTTACCCGAATTCCCATTTCCCCTAATTTCGTTTCCCCTAATCTCGTTTCCCCTAAATCTCATTTCCCCTAATTCGCATTTGCCCTAAACACGTTTACCCCAATGGCGTTTCCCCGAAATCGCTTTTACCCGAATTCCCATTTCCCCTAAATCTCATTTCCCCTAATTCACGTTTGCCCTAAACACGTTTGTCCGTATCAAAGTTTCCCCTAAAAACGTTTACTGTATCAAGTTTGTTCTAATTTTCCTTTGCCTTGATTCGCGTTTTCCTCAATTCATGTTTGTCCTGATTTTCGTTGAGTGAAATAAAACGTTTCTTTTATCGCCAAAATTCAGGGGAAAAAATCGGATTCATCGTGAAATTCAGGAAAAAAATCGTTGTATGTAGTTTTTTATCGTCAAATTCAGGAAAATATATGAATATTTAATCATCATCATCAACCATTTTCAATCTACTGCTAGATGAATAAAGATCTCACCAAGTTTCTTCCACTACGGTATGTTTTGCCCCAGTCTCCACCATCTCATTCCCGCATGCTTTCGAATTTCATCCACCCATCTCACTCCCGCATGCTTTTGAATTTCATCCACCCATCTCACTCCCGCATGCTTTCGAATTTCACCCACTCATCTTCAATATGGCCTTCTTCTGGGTCTTTTCCTGTCTCTTGGAGTCAAATCTAAAATTTCGGCTGTCCATCGATGGTCCGTTCTTCTGGCAACATGTCCAGCCGATTGCCGTTTCAGGGATTTAACTCTGCTCATGATGTCTTCCACTCTTGTCATTTTTCGGATCCACGAGTTCCTCTTCTTATCTGTCCTGGTTACACCAAGCATGCACCTCTCCATGCTGCTTTGAGTTGTCTGCAGCCTTTGTATATCTCTTTTAGTTAAGGTCCACGTCTCTGCACCATACGTAAGCACTGGAAGGATGCATTGATCAAACACTTTTCTTTTAAGACATAATGGCATATTGCTCTTGAAAATTATACTACTTCTTCCAAAAGATATCCAGGCAAGTTTTGTACGCCGATTAATTTCTTCATCAATGTGACCCTCACTTGATATCTGCTGTCCAAGATAAATGTAGGTATTGGTTATCTCCAGATTTTCCCCATCAATCGATAAATTTTCATTTTTTGTAAAAGCATTGTACATCACTTTTGTCTTCTGAAAGTTCGTTTTTAATCTCACTTCTTTACTCTTGTCAGCAAGTTCCTGGGTCTGACCCAGGGTATATATATATATATATATATATATAAACCCAAAAGCAGAGTTAAGGACAAAATTTAAAACCGAATTTTAAAACAAAATTTTTAACACACATTCTGAAGATCATGACGCGCAACGCAGCAGTGATCCAGAAATTAAGTTTGTATATATATAACATTGAACATGACGGGCGTCTCTTGAACTATTCTAACCAAAAAATATCTTCTATTGGTACATATTCAAATAAATTATATAAAACTGAAAGTAGAATTCGAAATAATTGGTTTTCGTATTAAATGAAATTATAAATGAAATTATTTTTCCTATAAATTAAAAACTAAAGCTTTAAGAAAGCACACAAACAAACGTAGTTTCAGGTAAAATTAACTTTTGTAGCTTTTGTTTTTCTTTTTGTTACAAACTTTATAACAATGTCCAAATTGTGTAAGTCTGTAGCAATTTTGTTTTAATTACTAACGAAAAAAACAGTTGCTGTTTCACATTTAATCAGAAGTAACTTTTCATATTTCTAAGTTTGGAAAACGATCTATCGGCGTAAGCCACTGCTACAGACAGTAAAAATTTGAAAAGAGGATTTTGTGTACCTTATTGCCGCTATCAATTCTCAGGAACAAAAAAGGGGGCATTGTAATTTTTTTTTTAAATTAAAAAAATTGTTCTTTATCCTTTTTGGATTTCAAGTTCAACAGAAAGAAAAGGAAAGATGTTTATTTTCAGGCAGTTTAAAAATCCATAAAATCCAAAACAAATTTCGTTTAACTTAACATTGTACACGTGCCCCCCCCCCCCGACAGTTTTCTTGAAGCAGCACATGCCCTTAGATAATTTGTTGACTTGTAGGTTGCAAATGCTGAAAATCTCCCGATCAGACCAGAAATACTTTATATTTTATACTTTTGGTGTACCCCCCCCCCCCCGAAAGGTTTCGTGAGGCAGCACATGCCCTCAGATAATTAATTGCAGACTTGCAGTTTGTAAATCCTGAAATCTTTTGTTCAGTTGTAGAACATAAACATTTTTTTAAGAATTACATTAATAATCGCAATTAAGAAAAGACGAAATTACGGAAACTATGTGATTCAGATAATCAACTTCCAAGAACGTGGCCACGAAGCGGTCGAAAACGCAATTTTTATACGGTCTGTTAAAATTTTTGTGGCCAGTTCACCGATGGCCAGTTCTCCTACACCCAATCAGTGATGGTGCGAACTGAGAAAACATTCAAACAGGACAAACTGACGTCTACTGTTAAGGGGGAACTCAATTAGCAAAAGGCATTTCCACGGCTCATGCTTAGGGTCTCGTACGGTGGGGAGAAGGAAGGGGTCTAGTACGCTAAGAACTCTTAAAAAGTGGGCCTTCTGCGTTCACAATCCTAGCGAATGCCTTTCAATAGTATCTCTTGCTTTAATAAAAGTTTAATGCGATGTAGTACTTTATCTGTGAGGAAGGGTAGCGGAGGGGGGGTCATGACAGATACAATGGCTGCGTTAAGGACTAACCGTATAATGGTCCTCACCATGTGCACTTCTTTACACTTTTGTTGGCATGGTTATCGACATCATCAACAAGAAAGGAAAGAATAATTCTCTTGGGATATCAAGACCCACCGTTTTATTTCGGTTAATAAAAACCAAACATGAATTAGAGCAAACGCGAAATAAGGAAAACGCGAATTAGGAAAAACTTGATACGGCTAAACGTGAAATAGGGGAAACGATATTAGGGGAAACGCGATTTCGGGGAAACGCCATTGGGGTAAACGTGTTTAGGGCAAACGTGAATTAGGGGAAATGAGATTTAGGGGAAACGAGATTAGGGGAAACGAAATTAGGGAAATGGGAATTCGGGTAAAAGCGATTTCGGGGAAACGCCATTGGGGTAAACTTGTTTAGGGCAAATGCGAATTAGGGGAAACGAGATTTAGGGGAACCGAGATTAGGGAAACGAAATTAGGGGAAATGGGAATTCGGGTAAAAGCGATTTCGGGGAAACGCCATTGGGGTAAACGTGTTTAGGGCAAATGCGAATTAGGGGGAAACGAGATTTAGGGGAAACGAGATTAGGGCAAACGAAATTAGGGGAAATGGGAATTCGGGTAAAAGCGATTTCGGGGAAACGCCATTGGGGTAAACGCGTTTAGGGCAAACGGGAATTAGGGGAAACGAGGTTTAGGGGAAACGAGATAAGGGCAAACGAAATTAGGGGAAATGGGAATTCGGGTAAAAGCGATTTCGGGGAAACGCCATTGGGGTAAACGTGATTAGGGTAAACGGGAATTAGGGGAAATGGATTAGGGAAGTGAGGCTACGCGAAACAGCAGGACACAGTGGGGAGTGACACGGATGAGCAAAACTTTCGGCCGTCCCCGGAGGCTCAGTGAGTGCGAGGGCGATAGAGTCCGAAAAAAAGTTATAATGAGTAAAGCAAACCAAAAGCTATGTATACATTTCCGCTTCCTTAAGTCCAATAAACGAGTACACACAAGATAAAACACATATGTTATCTCCGGAGATAAGACAACACTTCCGGCAAGAGCACTCGTGAGCAGCACATCATGAGGTGCACTCGTTAGGAGCTCCGCCCCCCTTCCTGTGACGGCCTCCCGTGATAAGAAGCCGTGATGTGGCACAATGTTAAGTCTATCTAGATCAAACATAGCATTTCCCCCTACTGGTAACTTTGCGCGGAGACAACTTTACGAGTCATATAGTCCTGGACTAAGGAAGGAAATGCACCTAGCAACAGGGCAGTCTTGGTTAACACGTTGGAGCGGAGAGACCCGATCTGTAATGACAGGTATCAAAAACTAAAGTGGAATAGCAGCAGGTACAGGCTGCGATAATCCGTGAACGATTCCTCTCTGAAAAGAGAAACTCAGCAGTGGCGCAATAACTGAAAGCAGTTGTCCGATACCAGTGCGGAGACGAGCGGGTTTAATCTGCGTACTTCTTCAAGCCGGAAAGTGTGAACAGCGCCGGGAATAGCCACTCACGGGAGGTTAGCTGCCTGCCACAGGTTCAACAGTGTCCGTTCCTTTGCTTCTTCATCCTTCCCCCTCGCAATCAGCTGAGAAGAGCGAAGAGGAAAAAATCTACGCTAACTCCCTGTGTGAAAGAGTCATGGAACGCCAAAAGGAGGACACTGACACAGGTGCTAAACAGGACACTGTGCCATCGCACCCCCGGGTCCACCGTGTATCTGTGTGTGTGTCCAAAGTGTTAAATTGTGCTGAGCGCTAAATTTAAGAACGGATTGTCACGATGTCATATAAGCACATTTTTTTGATACCGTAAGCATTCAGTGAAATCAGATTAGATCAGATGTACAGGATTTTAGGAAGGAAGTATCTGACCCTAGGTCTTAAACAACCCTTAGAAATAGGAAGCTAGGAGATTTGGGCTAGAGTGCTCGACAGGAAAGTGACACGGAAGCGAAGTAGAAAAGAGGAAGAAGACGCCCTTATTTTTACCCGGGGGACCAGTACCCGGGGCCCAACGGCTTAACGTGTCCATCCGACGCGCGGCGGATATTTAGTGGTTCGAGTTCGAGCGTTCGTCTTTCCTGCTTGGAATCAAACCTGAGATTCCCCCATAGCAGTCACGAACGTTGACCACTAGGCCACCCGCGGCCCAGCATTCAGTGAGGAATCTAAGGAAGCCACACAAGGTGATTGAAATTAATGCCGGACAGATTATGTGTTACTCTTGTGCAGAATGATTCATCTCGTCGAAATGATGGAGGTTTACATTAGTTCATTCTAGTTAATCCTGTTTAAATTATTTTCTTTAGATTAAGACCTATATAAGGAAAATAATTTAAACATAAGCTTTAAACGAATAATTAAATGTGTTCGTGCTAAGTCTTTCTACTGTTTTTGGTGAGTGTGTGTTGCCTTGTTTCAGGCCACAATCAACCGAATCCAAATTGCATTATTTTAATTCTCGCTGTATCAAAATAATCCATTCTCAGGGACGCAACCCTGGTATGGGGAGGGGGGGGACGTTATCTTAAACAAGCGTTCCCTTTAAATTTTGTCCTTCAGGAATAAATCTTTTTTTATGCATGGTCTCAAAAGCTGCTACCTAGATTGAGTGACCACTATACTAGATACTCCGTCAAACTATGTCTATGAAAAAAAAACAAAAAAAAACGATTATAGCCTCTTCCGTGATCGATTATAGGATATTCCGTGCGTTGATTTTAACTGAATAACACGTCAGTTAAAATTAACGCACGAAAGACAAACTTCACTTCATATGACTTATTTAAGGCGTGGATATCTGTGATTGTGGATCGTCTGTTGTCTCGCACACGTACCAAACAACGTTCATCTTGACAGCCAACAAGCGGATGTCTCCTCTTTCCAATATAAGAGGATGTGCGACCATCTTCAGACCATTCCGGAAACATCTTCACTACGGCGGCCCTACAAGAACCAACGGTGTCTTCGATTAGTGAGACGCTGGCCTCACCTACCTCACTCCGATCACCATTCCCCGTTCCAACTCCGACATGACCTCGGATAGTTGAAAGAGTGGTTTCCTTTGTCTACAAAATGATGCATCGTTACAAACATGGACATACATTCACACACAGGCACTCTACGTACGTGCCTAGGGCAGGAGATTTTTTTGTATTTTCGTGTTTAGCGACAACCGTAAGCAGGCGCCCGTCCCTTGATTTGGGGCCACTGATTCCAAGGAAGAGGCCGAACCAGCACATCGAAACCCGAACCAGCACATCTGCCTCATCCGAGACTTGAACCCGGGCCCATCTCGGAAGAATATTCAGGTGCCAGCGCCTCACACCACTTGGCTACCGGTGCGGAGACTTTTTTTTTCAACAGTTTGGAAAACAAGCACGCAGAGATGCATAAAGAACAGCAAGTAAAAATTAATTTTGCAAACATACCTTCGTTTTCTTAATATTTTTGCATTATTTCCAGACAAAACTATTAGCATCGTAAGTGATGTGACGATGTATACTGCTTTTTTAACTTTCCTTCTTTTTGTTATGTCTTCATTTACGCCAATTTTGGTTGCATGTCGTTATGCTTTCTATACCGAACGTTGCATCTGAACTCCCACGAGGTTTGTTCCTTTGTTTGAGGGTTTAACGACCACGGTTAGCAACTCAATGGGCTATAAGCAGTCGCCCGTCCATAATTTAGGGCCACTGGTTTCAGGGAAGGGAGAGAGCCAGTGGCGTAACACAAGCACAACACCCATGCCTCACCGGGATTCGAACTCATCTCGAACGAATGGTCAATTGCGCCACCGGGAAAGCCCCACGAGGTTTACTCCTTTTTCTTTATGACTAGCAGTCAGTAACGTCAAGATAACTGATACAAATACAAGGGGGCGCAGTGGTCTAAGTGCTGGCTTATGTCCATTCGTCCGAGAAGGGTCTGGGTTTGTAACGTACAAGGAGATGTGACGTACCTGCCAGAAGGACGCACACGACATAAAGGCAGATAGGAATCAGAATAAAATGTCCGCGTAGCTTAATTGGTAGAGCAACTTATTCCGGAATGAGGGGACCCGGGTTCGAACCCAGGCGCGGATAAAAATGACGGAGAAATTTACTTCGTTATAGGTTCGAATCCCGTGAGGCATGGATGTTGTGTTTGCCTTACGGCACTGGCTCTCTCCCTTCCCTGGAACCAGTGACCCTAAATTAGGGACACGCGACTGTTTATAGCCAATTGAGTTGCTCACGGTGGTCGATAAACCTTCGATAAAAAAAAAAAAAATACTGGGGATGTGATACAGGGGGCTCTGTGTTCCAGGCATTCCTCCTGTCAGACTCAATATGTTCGGTTCGTTAATCCTTTCAAAATGAATGGAGCAGGCCCTTATGAAAAATACTAGGTGAGATTGGAAACATTTATTGAATTTTGGGAAACAATTCTATTTACAGGGTTTATTTACATTTTGACGTTTACGCAGGTGACCATCCGCAGAACATTAAAAAACTCCTGCTCATAGCAACTTCGAAAGTCCTTGTTCTCTTTCCTCTCCTCACGAGCCCCTTAACCGTTTCGGGGTCGCATTCTCAACACCTGGTAACGAATGTTACTTCAGTTCCATCTCCAAGCATGTAACAAGGCCTACAACAGAACACCACATCATTGTAATCTTAACAGTTCGAACAAACATGGCGTCTTTTAGGAAAGTCTCTCACAACACGGCATTCAGAAAAGAGGTTCATAAGAGCAAACTGTCCGTTACTTGAACACACACACACACACACACACACACACACAAATTCATATTCATCACTGCAAGGCAAATTTGAACAATACATCAACTGAATACATAAATCATTTTTTTTTTTTTTTTTTTTTTTTGGATTGGAGGTTTAACGACCACCGTGAGCAACTCAATGGGCTATAAGCAGTCGCCCGTCCCTAATTTAGGGTCACTGGTTCCAGGGAAGGAGAGAGCCAGTGCCGTAAGACAAACACAACATCCATGCCTCACCGGGATTCGAACCCGGACCCCTTACGGACGAATGATCAGAGGCCAACGCCTTAGACCACTGCGCCACCGGGGCGGCCATAAATCATTGCATGGTCCCTGTTCTAGTTGCATGGACCCTGCGAGGATCTCCCGTCCGTGGAGATCCTCACAGGGACCATGCAACTAAAAGGTCTGACTGATTAGGCTCCCTACTTACGTCAGTGTTCACGAATTCTACGAGTATGTTAGATTTTATGCTGTCAAATCTTTGCCAGTGGATTTGCTATATGTTATTAGGTCTAAGATTATACGTCTAGTTGTAGTGGTGTTTAACTTGTGTAACGAAGTAAATTTCTCCGTCATTTTTGGTCTACGCCGGGATTCGAACCAGAGTCCGCTTATTCCGGAACAAGTCGCTCTACCAACTGAGCTACGCAGACGTTCATTCTGATTGCTATCTGCCTTTATGTCGTGTGCGTCCTGCTGGCAGGTACGTCACACCTGCGATTTACCTAATGAATAAACCCCTTATTCTGAGAATTTGGTAGTAAGTGAAATCCCTCTGTAGATACTATTCAAATCGGACCACATCATTGTAACCTATCAAACAAAATAATTTTTAACTCTAACTGCATTGACCTCTTCACAGCACATCACTTCAAAAATTTCAGAATTCAGACTTTCACAGCTCTTACCGGGAAAACTATGAACTACACGCGACGAACTTTTTAATGCATTTAAACTAGGATTATTTTATTTCTTATCAAATACACACAAAAAAAGTTTTGAAACTCTCTAAAAAAAGAAATGTTCATTGTACGTGAACAGGCTGAGGAACGGATGAACACTGTGACGTATGCAACTTCTTTAATGTTCCATTTTTGTTAGATTTTACTTATGAACATTTTGGTTGCCTCTCATTATATTTTCTACAATGAACGTTACGTCTGAACACCAAAAAGTGTCGTCCTGTCAGCCAGTTAAGTCAAGACTGAAACAAATACAGGGATCCAGCAGCTTGATTAAGAACTGATTTGACTCCAGTGTTGTTCTCGTCTATTAAGCCTGATTGCTCGCGTTCGAAAGCGTTGCTGCTGTCTACGCACACGGCCTATTACGTGTTGTGAAGTTTTTAACTACAGAGGGGGTGTGGCAAAAAATTTGCAATATTTGCATAAACTCATGTGCTGCGGCGGGTATGTCGCGGGTTTAAACTAGTTCAAGTCCCGCACTGCAGTCAATCCAAAGGGATATAAAGTGGTAGTCGTTGCTGTGAACAGCATTGCATATCGTCGTTCTGTCTGTGGTTGGGACGCCTGAAAGATGAACAGTCACAACCGGCTACTTAGGGAACTTTTGCTTTACGAGTTGGAATTCGGCCATAACGCTGCTCAAGCAACATGAAACATTTGTTATGCGAAAGGGGAAAGTTCCGTGAAACACAGCACCGCAACTAGATGGTTCAAGAAATTCCGCTCAGGTGACAGAAACCTCGACGATCAGCCAAGGTCAGGTAGGCAGCGAACCGTGGATTCGGAGGCCGTGTGCCAGGCTGCAGAGGCAAATCCGAAAACCAGCACTCGGAGATTATCAAATGAGCTGGGAATATCATAGAACACCGTGGTTCGTCTACAAGAGCTGCCGCATTGTCCCTCATGAATTGACGCCAACTAAAGCAAACCGACGACTGGAAGTGTGCGCACGAAACTTCTAGAAAATCTGCGCGATGTACGTTTCATCAAGAGAATTGTTACATGCGATGAAAAGTGGGTCCATTTCCGTAATCCTAACACATAGCGGCAGTGGTTGAGCCCGGGCCAGCTTCTAGGACCATTTGCCAAACGTGGGCGCTTCGAACACAAGATGATGCTCTGCGTCTGGTGGAATTTCGAGGGGATAATCCATTACGAATTTGTTCCAGACGGTCGGACCACCAACGCCAACCTCTACTCTGAACAGCTGGAGCGGATGCATGCCATTTTGGAGGAGAGGTACCCGGCATGGTGAGCAGAAAGTGCGCTCTCCTACAGCAGGACAACGCTCGGACTCATACCACGCGAACAACCAGGGCAAAACTCCAGGAACTTGATGGCATCGAACTGGTGCCACACCCAGCATATAGTCCAGACCATGCCCCGTCAGATTATTGCTTGTTCCGGTCCATGGCCCACTTCCTCCGCAGGCGGCACTTCAACAACCAGGAGGAGGTAGCAACTGGGGTGAAGGAGTTCTTCGCCTCGAAGGGCAAGAACAGGTACCGCCGCGGAATTGAAGAACTGGCAGACAGATGGCTAAAGACGGTGCAACACGATGGCCTATACTTTGAATGCTAGTCAGCTTTCGTCGTAAAGGTGCGTATGAAGACTGTGACGTACCTGCCAGCAGGACGCTCATGACATAAAGTCAGATAGGAATCAGAATATATGTCTGCGTAGCTCAGTTGGTAGAGCGACTTGTTCCGGAATAAGCGTACTCGGGTTCGAATCCCGGCGTAGACCAAAAATGACGGAGAAATTTACTTCGTTATAATGGCGCCCGAACTACCCGGGTGACCGACCGTTCAAAATCTCGCATTGGTGTGATGTTATTTCCACACCGCGAGATAGGAAAAAACAGAGAATCCCTTCTCCTGTGCTTCGAAAAATAAATGTGCACTGTTAAAAATTCCCGTAAAAAAAGTCTTGTTGCCCGTGTATTTTTACGATCAAGGCTCGTTTCTGCAGTTTCAAGGCGGTGCCCGTATTTTAACGGGCATGGATATGTAGGAAAACGGTTCCTATCCGTAATTTTATGGGCGTTGCTAAGAGGCACGGGTTAGCCAATGAACGATAATGACAGAAAAGGAATGCGGCATGCGTCGCTTTCTGCTATTGGTCAGCGAGTCGTCACGTGATTTTACGGGGATTGCTCGTTTTTTACCAAGACGAAGGGATGGGCGATATTTTCAAAAGTATGATGATATCTTTTAATATTTCTGAGACCGATATATTGAATCGAAAATATCTGTATTTAAAGATCAATATATCAGATTGATTTTTCGATATTTTTCAATACTTCTGATCTCAATAAGACTGATATTTCGGTTTATTCACTGCGTACTGCATCAGGGTTATCACTGAATCCGATCCAATGTTGTGCTAAGTATTGGCTATTGGGAACTTGGGACTAATTGGCTGTTGGCTTGTTCGCACAAATCTCAGCCATTACTAAATTACCCTGCAGCTTGAAAATATAGCTGCAATCAAGTTTTTGTTAATACCATTAAAATAGTGATATCTCAGAAAAGTACTGTATATTACTAACTTCGTACCTTTACAAGACAGTCGCTGTACTTGGAAATAAACGTAGTGCGTTTATTTTGCCATTTCAGTCGTTTTGTTGTGTAAATAATTATTTCCGATAGCGGAATTGATATTTAACGTTTTTTTACAAGACCGACGCCATGGGTTAGTGCTTTTATTTTGCCCTTTTACGTTGTTTTGTTACGTAAATAAATATTTTCGACAGCGGAATTAACATTTTACGTTTTTATAATTCATAAAAATTCGCTAAAAATATATCTTGTATGCTGAGCTGGAAAGCCAACATCAGGGTTGTTTACATCGTAGCCAAGGTAATGTAAGGGCGTATTTATATTATATATTTTATACATTTATGTAATGAAAGGTGGCATATATTTATGCCCACTTCCCCCCCCCCCCGAAAGTGTTTAAATGTGTTTTATTTATTGTTAAAATGTGCCTTACATTGGAAACAAAAATGCTTAATTTAATAAAAAAATTCATTAATTTACATTACAATTTTTTTTTTTTTCTATTCTCATTGTTTTATTTTGTCCTGGTGGATTTAATTTTTTCATTTCATTGGCACGCCCTCAGAAAAAATCTATATATGCCCCTTGTTGTATTTCTTAATGAAGGGCAGAGCACAGATGGGATGAAAGTGGCCAAAGGGCAGGAAGTTGTCACATAAATTTACAGAACATAAATGCAGAAACTGTTTTTTTTTAACAAAACATGTTATCATGATTCTCTGTACTTAACATTGCTACCTATGCAAGATTGTTGATACAGCGAGACAAAATTAGTCAAAAAAGCAATCATAAAAGTGTTGTGCACTTTTGTGTTTATATAACATCTGCACTCCCCTTCCACTAATGGGGGGGGGGGGGCTGTGGTTGTGGATAGTATCAACTGTCACCAACAATATTTGAAGGTTTTGGTTATCATTTAAAAGTAAACAAATTAGATGTCAACTTTCCTGTTAAGCACACTCAACATCTTTTTAAAGAATATATATGAATAAAAAAACACACTTGAAATGGAATTTGTGGCAGAAATATTTTGCTACATAGAAGACCAGTAAACCACAGGCAATTGGGTAAATAAGTCTCATTGATTTGATTATTCTACACATGTTAAGGTTTTTCCATTATTCGAAATGTTTATTTAAGTACAAAAGTGGAGTAAAATGCCTAAAACAAAATCACTGGGTTACTTCTGTCTGAAACATTACCCCCTTAGCCTGTAATCACAGCATATTATTGCAATTTCTAATGCAGAATGTTCTGCAAAGTCATAATATTGTTGAGAAGTAAATGGCTAGAGCTTTTTAATGCAATTTTGAAGAAGTTTGCACACATACATGAAAATATATTATTTCAAAGTTAGTGTGCATATACACTGTAGATACATATATAATTTATTTTTTTTGTAAAAAAATAACAAAAAAAAAAACTGAAAATACAACAAACCTTGTTAACAGGTTTCGGCCTAATTTGCCCAGTGTTATCCATTTTGTCATTATGTCTCTTTCTCTCTTGATAAAAACTGTGAACATATTTTTTTTTGTGAAAACTGTTATTCTTAAACGGAATGGCATTAACAAAATTCTGTTGTCCAGAAAAGTTTTAACGTGCAGTGCTCTTCCTCATTTGATTTCTCTAGTGTTTCTTTACAGTATACAAGGTTACTTTTTTCAAAATTCTTTTCCTGCTAAAATCTAATAAATGTGCAATGTAAAAATTGCATTTGTACTCATAAATATGGGTTCTTGGTTTGATTAAAAGGCAATACATTGTGCCAAATGTTTGACACTAGCTGTAGGAAGGAGTTCTTAGACTACCATTAAAGACTATATTAATATATTAGCTGAAACAATGCTCGGATTATATGAATACCTTGCATTGCGCCCATCAGGTTTTACATTTGATCAAGTTTGCAAAAATTGTATGGGATTTTATACCTGCTACAACTGATTCAGCATCAATATCAGGAAAATTCTCATACAAAAAGATTACTTCTTCCTCAGAAACTGCTAGAAAACAGTCAAATTTTCAAAATAAGAAGCACTGTTCATTAAATGTGAAAATCCTCCAAATATGTGGCGTTAGTGAATAAACAAAGATGTCGCTCTTTCCAGGTTTTAGCAATTAAATGTCATGAAATCTATTCAGTCAAGAAATCTATTTATTAAATGTCATGAATAAAATCTATTCAGTCATGAAATGTTCATTAAATGTCATGGAAACTATTCAGTATCTAAATAATCATGGAAAATGTGCCTACCAAGTGGTAAAATACATAAAGAAGTTGTTCCTGTCTTGTCTTTCCTGGAACCACTCGCCCTAAATTAGGGACATGTGTCTGCTTATGGTGAATCAAGCTTCTACACATTCGGGAACAACTTTAGATGCTCATGGAGATCAACACACACACCACTTCACTTCAAGCATTTTTTTCCAGTTCTCAGTCCATTTCTTTGGATTTCTCATCTCCATTAAAAACTTGTACACAATAAATATCTGAAGTATTCTTTATCAAGTCTAAAACACCTGAGGAGCTATCTTCGATATCATATCATTTTTTTTTTTTACATTTTAAATGCTCATTGGTGGAGTCTATCCTTAAAATTAAGGAAGTCAGCAGATTTAAAAAAAAAAAATTTACAGTTTTGAACTCAAATGGGATATAGCATTTAATGTTTCACTTATTAACACCAAAACAACACAAAAATTAGTACTGATTCCTCACCTTTAGTTATATTTAACTTGCTGTAGATGAGGATTTTCTCTTTACATGCATATATATCACTAAGCTGTTCTCTAAGATCATAGGTTAGTTTCTTGATGAGAGCTTATCTGCTGGATTAAAGTTTAAAACTGATGGAAATACATTTTATTTACTCTTGATGTATCAAACATCTGCATTTACAGTGATCTCAGCTCACAACTTGAGCTTCACTGACATCCATCACACACAAGACCATTTGTACTTCACATTTATTCTCTTTTTCTCATGCAGGAATTCCTGAATCTGGTCCTCCCTTGATCTTCTACATTTTCTTTCTGTCACTTGTGCAGAATAAATTATCCTAGTAATCATCTCACCACTCATTCTCCAAACCACCCAAGAATATTTGTCCCCACCTTACAAACAATATTTTGCTTCACACTACTCATCTACAAAACCTCTTCATTCCTCACATGATCAAAACATATCTTGCCCCCACCCCCATAAGTAACACATCTCTACAGCTCGCAAATCACTCCTATGTTTCGTCTGCAGTACTCCACCTTCACTGCTGCACATCAGAGTAGGAACAATTACTGTACTTTTTCACACACAACTATTAGGAACCTTTTTGAGAACCTATCATTCATCATTTATTCAAAATCCTCCTGAAGCAGCTGTGACTTTCCAAAGATTAATTTACTAGCCTACTAATTTCACCACCTAATTTGTTTTCTCTGTCAAACATGCTTCCTAAATATGTAAATTGATTTACCTGGTCAATCTCTTTGCCATTTAGACTGATCTGTTTGATTTAATACTAACAATTCATCTGTCAAAATCATAACTTTGGGTTTTTCCTTTCATATACTAAGTTTGAAATTCATACAAACTTCATACATGTGGGACAACATACGCTGCAACTCACTTTTGCTCTCTGCCAACAGGATTGTTTCATCAGCATGAGCAAACATAATTGAGTAACTACTCTCCACAGATAGCATTTACATAGTCTAATGACGACTCAACCATATGTGTCTCTTAAGACATAAAAATATTCTTTACCTTAAAAAATTGTTTTGGTAATAAGTAATAACTAATTATAATACACAAGCTTGGCAGTGAATGTGGGGAATAAATATCCTACCAGTTGTCTCAGATAATTTCTTAGAAACATCAGCTGAATTTTTTTTTTTTCAAGAGCTGCTTTCTCCTGCTAAAAAGGGAGCAATTTTATTTGTCCTTTATTATTACATTTTATAGCTTAAAACTATCTTTATGCAAGATTGCAGCTCTCAAGCTGTATTTTTAGTGATATGAAAAACACATAAAATATTGTTTTTCAGATCCTAAAATAAAAAAATATATAGAAGAAAGTTTTGATGCAAAAATAAATAAAAAAATCATGCAACAGAAGTGAGCTTGTAATTTGCAGAAATGCTGAATATACTTTCCAAAACCCAAAAGGTGATTTTCTTGTTTCATGTGTGGGCATTGCTCGACGAGCAGGGATATGGTTTCTGCCAAGAAGTTTCCAAAAATCCCAGTTGCAAAGGAATGTTTTCATGAGTTTTTCATCAATGTGAGATTATGAGAAATATGTATTTCCAACATTTCGAGGAAAGGTAAGTTGAAGCTTCAGTATGGCATAAATGACAAAAAAACAAAAGTACTTATTAATCCCAGCAGACTGGAATCTTAACCATCAATTAACTTGGGAATAACTGAATTATAGAAAGAATAACTATTTTTATTGGGATGCAAATGTCAAAGTTAACAACATTATATCAGCTTGCAAGGAAATGTTATGGAAAAAAATCTTTAAAAAAACTTTGTTATTGTAATTTTTAGAGCATTTTGTATACATTTGTATTTTTCAGAAGGTGTGAACAATGTTTGCTATTTTTTTTTATCGTTTAAGACAGAACACAATGTTAATGGAGTATACAGATATAATTACTTCTATGGTGTAAGCAAAAATAGTTCCCATGGCATAAGCAAAAAAATTAAAGTGCTTATAATATGTTTACAAGTGACATTTTTGTTAAAAACAGTAATTAGAGTACGAATAATTTGTGATGGCCTTTTCATAGAAAGCAATTATTTTTCCAGAAAGATATTTTAAAAAATGCTAATGATTATTAGTCCTCCATTAAAATATGATTATAAAAATAAAAACATAAAAAATATCGTAATCCAAATTAATCAAGTATATATATTTACTAATTAATTAATAGAAAGCCATACTAATTAATGTATGAAAACATAAAAAAATATCATAATCCAAATTCATCAAGTATATATTTACTAATTAATGTATGAAAGCCTGTCTCTCCTAGATAACAAAAAAACGAATGGACAATCAGAGGAAATTACCTGCTGTAAGTGTGGAAAAATCAGCAGATCAAGACGAAAGTTGTTATGCTCATATTTTTACCAGATTATATAATTACTTCAGGAAGTTTCACTATGTATTTACAAGATAATTATCAAAGGATGACAAAAAAAATTACGTCTGATATATACATAGCCTGAATTACAACAAACTTTATACTACATAACTTGTAAGACATCAAGAAAACTCTCGAAAAGCTGTTTTGCATTTCCTTACCCAGCTGTTAAGATCTACATAATTTATCACTAACAAAAAAAAAAAAAAAAAATGCTTAACTTCAAATTGTGTGTCATTGGTATGTATTTAATTTTGGTTAAAGTGCCAGTTTACTTCAAACATAATGCTCATAGGCAAAAGAACAATCTGCTATCAACCGTTCCTTAAATTTGTTTTCTGGGTGCCTATACTGTCAACTAATAGTTAAAATTTTCAACACAGCAGATATTTTTCCTTGTAAAGTTCTAGAAATCGGAAGGTGACATAATATCATGTGAATCTCGATAATGAGATCGCAGTTTGATAGTCCTCAAGCAACATAATTTTCGTGACATGCCAGAGGAAAGAACACAGATTTCATTCCACAAGTTAAATCACATCAGCCATAAGCTGATATATTGAATATCGCACCGATATAGTGATTTTCTGATATATCGTAACTTGGATATCAATACTATATATCGAAATATCGGACAAAAATATCGATATTTCGAGATATTGATAAATATCGCCCATCCCTAACTGACGATGACGAACACGAAGTCACGAACATGTACTGGAAAGACGCCAGCAACCCAGCATGTTGAAGAAACAAAACATGTGAGTAGACACTTTTAAAATTAAGTTTATTATGATATGTAAAAGTAACGAAATCAATTACACACATTTTTGTTTGATAGTAAGCTCACGAACTGTGTACATATATATATATAATTTTAAAAGTTTCACCACCAAACGAGGGTGGCTGAAGCATTGTCACACAGGAAAATCTATGTAGTAGCTAAGATTTCATTTGACTGGGGTAGGGGCATAAATCTCACATCCATATATGTTTTACTATCTGTGCAAGTCTTTATCGTCAGGTATATACCTAGCGTTGTCTAGGATGTCAGATAAATTCGATCTGTACATGCTGATTTGGGAATTACGTAGGGCAGCATTGTTTTCGTATGTTTGTAGTCTGAAATGAATGCCATTTTGCAATATAACACGCATAAATATTGTCTTACCGTTTTGTGCTTTTTTTTTTTTTTTTTACGGCATAGTGTTCAACTCCTGAAGTTAGACAGAATTATTTCTAAAGCACAAACTGGCTGAACAATACTTTGGTTTTTTTTTTAAGACTCCTTTTCATTTGCTCATGTACTTAAGAACTTGTGAAGTATTATATTTGCACCAATAAATACAAAGATTAGCTATGGAGTACAGATATGTACAGGCATATTCTTTAATGAAAAATTTATTCCAGTGTGTTTATGTGGGTATAAAATATATAAAAAATACAAATACACACTTATATTTGCTAAAATTACATACACTGATGTCACAGAAATTGCACAAATGGCTAAATAAAAAAATCAAATAAAACTGGTCAAGTCATTTGTTTAGTATCAGTAAGATGTATGAGCTCATTTACTCTTGCAAAGTTCATCAATATTTTGAGTTTTCTTGCTTATGTACAAACAAGTTATCTTCAACATCCAGCTTATTTCAATATTTAGTTTTCTTGGTGGTTAAGGATAAAACACTAGTTTCACATAAATATGTAGTTGTAAAAGGCAACAAATACTTAATTAAGGCAGTGCTCGACAATGTTGGAAATTCTTTTTCCATTGGAATCCAAAAACTAGTCAGTGATTTCAAAGAACAAATGCTTTTCAAACCAACCAGAGTTAAAAGATGTCTCATAAGTTTTTTATTTGGCAATAGAAGATTACACATTTCTGCATTGTATGTGAATGAGTAACTAGTTCATTCAGTGGGAATGGGAAATACTGCCTTGTAAATGTTTGGAGAGTGCAGAGATGGACGATTATTAGCTGTTTAACATCAAGTTTCCAATTGTTTGCTCATTTTCTAATGATAATGAATTCAGTTATGAAAATTGGTCAGAGCTGTTCCCTGTAATTTGGTTTTCTCATAGTTTTTTGGTCATTGCTTGTGTTTTGTTTTTCAACATAGAACAGATTGTTTTCGCCCTGTAATGAGAAGTTCCACTAGTTCATTTTCAGAAATTTCAGCTAAATATGCTAAACTTCACCACACATCCTACCATCACTAGCCATAAATTCAGATTAATTTTGTTTTGAAAATTGGTTCACTATGTGACAAATCTGCATATACCCCCCCCCCCTATTATTTTAGTGTAACCCACTTTGAGAACTATTGGTCTAGAGGATGTTCAAGCCGTACTGGTATCAGAGTTGGTTGTACATCAAGGTTTTTGGCAAGCAGTCACAATTTAACATATGGTTTGAGTCCCATATGAGGCATTAGTTTTGCCACCCTGGTGGTGCAGTGGTCTAAGCACCATCTTATGATTGTTTGTCCAAGTGGGTCGGGTTTGAATCCCGGTATGGCATGGATGTTGTGTTTGTCTTACAGCACTGGCGTTCTCTCTTCCCTGGAACCAGTGACTTTTAAATTAGGGACGGGGACTGCTTATATCCCATTTAGTTCCTCACATTAGCCGTTAAAACCTTTAAAAAAGAAATTTGTTTTTTACATAACATAACAGCTTTGGCTTTCTCCTTCCCTAGAACCAATGGCCTCAATTTAGAGGTGGAAAAAAAGTTTCATGTGATGAAATGTCACATTTTCGTTCAGGAAACACATTTGTGATTCTCCCTGACTGCTACATGGTTTTGATTGCTTTTAGGAATACCATTTCACTCACATTCCTTAGTATATAATTATCAATCATTTTGTGACTATGGTATATTCAGTTAACTCATAGGCACCCCTAAGCTTAGTTTTCAGCAGGAAGAAGCAAACAATGGAAATCTGCATATATACAAACCCCATATGCCTCTAATTGAAAACAGCTTTTTACCACTCAACACATAAATTACATAAATTTAATTGGAAACCAGAAGAGCCAAAATATATATTTTTTTAATTATATCTATAATCACCTCATTATCACATGTATACAGTAATATTTCACATATATGTCAGCGCAAACCAAAGCACGCATAAATAAGAGCGCAGCATAAGTAAAAATTAGTGTAATTCCAGCCAAAATTAAGTTTAAAATGTAATTAACATGAGAATAACATGCAAAATAAGAAAAATATCAATGATTGAATTTACTTAGTTAAATTTAACACCTTAAAAGCTTAGATTACTCAAAAATGTAAATTACTTGATCTCAAAATTTTAATTACATACCTTGTTTATATTTATGGCTTTTTAAAGTTATGTAAAACTGAAGACTGTTTCTGCTGTTGCCTCTCATTGAAAACAGCTTTTACAAGTTTGTTTAAACAGGAATGTGTGGCAATTAGATGTATCGGTGAGTTGTATGTAGTGACAGTGTTTCCAAAGCTTCTACACTGCTTTCGTGACAGTCTGGGGATCTTTTGTTAATTCTTCGTTATGTCTCTTCATCATCATCCTGAATTTCATTGGCTATTTCTTGAATATCCCTCAATTCCCCGATAATGCATTTTCATTGATTTCTACAAACTCTTTAAAACTACTGAATCCACCTGAAATGGCACTCCAATCTTCATCATTGGCAGATTAGCGTCCTAAATTATTTTGTCGGAAACTTGTAATATTGACTTGTGAGTGCGACGCTGTGGTAGGCCTAACACATCACTACGGCAACGATGTGAAGATTTGCTTTGTTGAAAGGAAGATTCGCTTAGCCGTGCAATTCACGTGCGGATGACTACAAGTCCAAGCAAGTACCTTCTTGCCAAGAGAGCGAACCATTTTATACTCATATGCTACACAATATAGTTTGTTCATGTTTTGTAATTGTTTTTAAAGCAGACGTGAAAATTTTCATTCTTTCGCATATGATTCCCTGATCCGAAATAGAAAGTTTGGTAAATGTGTACTTTAGCGTCTAAATTATTTCGTCGGAAAAATGTAACTGTGTGGGAAAAGTGTGACATACAATATTTTAAGCATGCAAAATAATGGGAAAAGGTGCAAGAATATAGTATTTTTAGATAAAAGGAAAGTTTTCCAGTATTTACCTGAGAGTGCGATGGTTTGGAAGAGTACATGCGGTAGGCATAGGGACGAGAGAGCGGCAACGGCATCAAGGTGAAGTCCGGTGAATGGAAGCTTCGTTGAGAAGGGCATGTAACGGGCGGAAGAATTAAGAAGGAAGCGGTTTAGCAGTACGTAGTCATCGAAAAGTCTTGTAGGCATACGCAGAAAAGAAAGAGGTTGAATTTGCGCAGCATTGTAAGTTTTGTTTTTTTGAAGGGTAATTTTGAGAAAGCGGAAGTACAAAATCGTCAGTCATTTTCGGATTTCGTCAGGGCTTAAAATTTCATTATTCGCCACAATACAAGAAGCTGTCTCCCTGCCATAGTGCGATATATGAATTGAAGAAAATTGCTTATTTTGAAAAATATCCATGTCACGAGGAAAAAAATGTGAGCTACGATGTACTGAATAACAGCAGAACTGCAAATGAAGTGCTTGAAGAAATCACCTACCTGTGCACATCTTCCAAACCAAAACTAAAACTTTGGGTTCAACTGGAACCAAAACGTCTTCCTCAAAACTTCTGTCGTACATAAATTATTTTACATTCCTTAATTTCTTTCCATTCGGAGACACTGTGAAACCACTAATAACGACATTCTGCACATATCTTTCTCAAAAATGAATAAAACAGGTTTGAACTACTTCTGCGCACGATTACACGACACTCTTCCGAAAAATATACCCTACTGCTGTCGTATTCTTCCACGCATTTGCTACCAACTCGTACTCCGCTCCGTCGCACAGCACCTTCACGTGGTGGCCGTTAGCATCGCTTCAGCCTCCCGCACCACCTGCTACAAACCATCGTACTCGCAGGTTAATACTTCGGAAAAATTATTTCCTTTTTATCTAAAAATAATATAATTTTTCACCTTTCCCTATTATTTTGCATGCTTAAAAAATTGTGTGCATCGAACTTTTCACCCACAGTTAAATTTTTCCAACGAAATAGTTTAGGACGCTGAAGTACACATTTACTGAAAGTACTAATATGCTTTTCTATGTTGTACAGAAAACTGGGGAACTATAAATTTCGGTTTTGGTTTGAACACATTTACTGTGTCTCTGCACTTTTGGTTCTTCTGTTAATAGCTTGTTCGCACGCGATTTCTATCTTACTCATATGTATCTTTTGCAAATCGAAGAGGTTTTATCCGGTTTTCCTGCCAACAACGTACAGGATACAACAAAATAAAGGGTAGCTGCTATGGACCTATTTTCTGTAGCGTATCACTACAACATTTATTGCTCTTCTGCCAATAACGTAAGTCCTCTTTCTCTTGTACCCGTCATTTCCACACAGCAACAAACCTTCCTTTTAACGGATCAAAGCTTCACATCTTCACTGGAGCGATGCATTATTCCTATCGCAGCTTCTCTTCACAGTGTCAGACTCACAGGTCCATATTACAATAAAAATCTTTAAAACACGTTTAAAATATGAAATATCTGAAAAAATGTGAAATACATTAAAATATGAAGTTTTAACCCTTTGTCAATAAACACAGGAGGCTAGTTCCATCAGAGGCATGCATTCAGTAGCTGACTTTAAACATTTGGAGCAAAATTACATATGCTTCCAATTTATGGACCTAAAGCATAATATAATTAAAGAAGTGATATTCTTCTGTCCTTGGCACTGCGTAACAATAATACAACTTCCAGTGATTAGCAGTGAAAAGCAACATGACATGCGATGACTGTCTTTTTTTCTTGTAGTAGAAAATTATATTCTGAACTTCATTTTTAGATTTAATTGCCCAGTCTGGCACCTAGGGCAACTAGATTATTTATTTGCCTGCCCAGGTCAATGATTCACACAACCCAGGCATGGTATTTTTCAAACCCTGATATGTATAAGTAAAAATATATACAGTACATAATTTCATACATACATATTAATTAAAGCTTTATATTTCATTATTACTACTTTAGCAAAAACTTCCCATTACAAAAAAATTACCTTTGCTTGTCTCTGTGGGCACTATTTCACTTTTACAGCATTGCAATCTTATGCGTAATGAAAATTTCTGTAGTACATACTAACTTTTTAATGAAAAATTTGTAATGTTTTAAGAACAAAACGTTGCTACAAATTTTTTTTTTGTCCCCCTTGAATTTCATTATAACGAGTTTTCGACTGTTATTCTTTTTTTTACTGAATCTGGTAAATGCTGGCCAAGAAAATGACAGTGAAAATATATCATGAACAGTTTCTTTGCTTTGCAAATGTAGTAATTAAAGTTAAATGTAAAAAAAAATTGATTTCATTCTAAATTTCTGCGAAGTGAAATCTTTCACCTGTGTCACTTTAAGCAGAGCTTGGAAAATATCTGAAATGTTACATGCGCAGCTGGGTATATACATAAATTATTTACCTACCCAGGTAGTAAAACCTGGATGCCAAGGAAAATTTATATTTTAAGATAAATCAGAAGCCACTTTTTTTTCAAGTTAAAAAATACAGAAATTTTTTACACATTTTGTAATTCCTATTTTAAAGGTCTATTCAAGATGTTCAATATGCAAAGCATGTATTTCATGTTTTAAGATGATAGTGCTGAAATTGGTACAAAATGATACGATGAAATTGTTTTTGAGAAATTTAAAGATTCTGCCGTGTTCTTTTCCTTTGTCACTAAACACCTGATTTGTACATCAATAAAAATTGTTTCAGTATCTTCAGGTATTGCCAAGATATTATAAATACAACTATTTAATAGCTTTCCAAAAAAAAATTTTGTGCCCTCAAATGGTTTCCTTGTGGCAACACAACAATGAAAGAACAGGTTTAATCACTGAAGTCATTTCTAAAACATTCCAAACAGGAAAATTTAATATTTTAGAAATATTGATATGCATTAATGTTCTACAATGACTCAGTTAGAATCAGGGTCTAAACAAGTGTTTCTTCTTTGGGTGGGGGTCTGAGATTTGAAATTATGCCCTATCAAGTTCAAAAGCTCTCATTTCCATTCAAGTATTTTTCTTTTCTTTCTGATACCTTAATTATGGGGAAGCAATGTGATCTTTCAAAAGCAGTACTTCCAGTTTTTGACATAATTTTACTAAACATGTGAAAAGTAGGTAAATATCCAAAAATTAGAGATAGGAAACAAGACAGTAAAAGTTCTGGGAACACTGACAACACAGTGCTCAGTAGAATGTAAAATAAACCAGCACACAAGGCAGTGAATGTGAAAACAAAAAAAGCATGATTCAACCCTATGTCAAATGTAATACTGGCAAAACCTACATGAAAAACCAACTTTGACACCATTGTGGATTGAATACCCTTATAGA
Source organism: Macrothele yani (assembly GCA_039090855.1). NCBI lineage: Eukaryota > Metazoa > Arthropoda > Arachnida > Araneae > Macrothelidae > Macrothele > Macrothele yani. The sequence continues at coordinate 13,843,264 of CM076996.1, forward strand.
CGCAATGTACTCGGATGCCAGTTTGTAGTTCTGTTTGTCATTGATATAACATATAAATACAAGAATATGCCTGTACATATCTTTACTACATAACTGCCCTTTGTATTCATTCATACAAATACTACATAAGTACGTATGTGCAAATTAAAATGTCTAAAAGAAACTAAGTATTGTTCAACCAACTGTGCTTTAGAAATAATTCTCCAATTAAAACATGTCTAAAGAAACGTAAGTATTGTTCAACCAACTGTGTGTACAGAGTTCGTAAAGCCTAATGTTAAACAAATCTGTGTGTAACTGATGTCATTATTTATCATATTGTAATAAACCTGATTTTAAGATATGAAAATATCATTACTCACATTTAGAACTGAATTGATTCAGTTATAATGTAAGTAACAATTTCACACTCACACACTGTTCCACAAAAAACATGCATTTACTTGCACACTCTTCCACAAAAAATGCATTTATGTAAAAGTCGGTGACTACTTGCCGTGAGGCTTAACTGAATATGGTCAAACTTCATATTTACAGGGATTGCCTTTCAAATTACAGCTTAAGTTAATACGGTCAAACTTATTTTTTCGGGTATAGCCCTTCAAATTATGGCATAGCTCAATACGGTCAAACTTATTTTTTATGGGCAATGCCCTTCAAATTATGGCGTTGCTCAATACGGTCAAACTTATTTTTTTATGGGCAATGCCCTTCAAATTATGGGGTTGCTCAGTACGGTCAAACTTATTTTTTTATGGGCGTTGCTCTTCAGATTATGGGCTTAGTATTTGGGGTTCAGACCGTAATTTCATGGGCTTTCACAAAAACGGGCCAAGCCATAGTTTTATGGGCAACGGCCGGGCCCCCAGTTGCCGGCCGTTGCCCGTAATCTAACTGTGAAATTTTTAACAGTGTGTGTGACGTTGCATTCCACACACCAGATTGACGGGGAGTTCTCAAGTGCACGTTCTACAGTGGTTGTCTGCCTGCAACGATTCATGGTCACGGCTGATCCGTGGGCCATGCCCCCGGCCCTCTTTCGGGGGGAGATGTGACGTACCTGCCAGCAGGACGCACATGACATAAAGGCAGATAGGAATCAGAATATATGTCTGTGTAGCTCAGTTGGTAGAGCGACTTGTTCCGGAATAAGCGTGCTCAGGTTCGAATCCCGGCGTAGACCAAAAATGACGGAGAAATTTACTTCGTTATAAGACATAAAGTGATCCCAATATTGCAAAAATTTCGACTCACCCTCTGTATATTTAGCCTGTATGAAACCATTGTTCCAACTTCAAGTTTACTGGAGAGAAAAGTTCGAATATTTTATTGTTACATCACCTTTAAGTTACAGTGGTGTAAGACGTAAGCTCAGTGAGAAGGAACAAATAATTGATCAGAGGTTTTGATTGTGACTTTTTTCTTTACTGCTTGTTCTACTGGAAATTACGTGAACCTTAGAAATCATCATCACAAAAAAAAAAAATTTTTTTTCGTTTCGGGATTTAACGATCGTCGTGAGCAACGAAAGGGGATATAAGTACTAGCCCGTCTCTAATTTAGGGCCATTGGTTGTAGAGAGAAAGCCAGAGACGTAAGACAAACACGCAAGCCATGCCTTATCCGAGACTCGAAACCGGTCCTAGCGCGGACGACTAGTCAGAAGCCTTCGCCCCTGACCACTCGGCCACCGGGACGGAATAAAATGTTTAAATTAGCAAGAATACGCTAAAAATGTATTATATCACTCAAATTGCCGGTCCGGTGGCAATGGTCTAAGCCCTGACTTTCGATCGTTCATCTGAGTGAGCCCGGGTGGGGCGCCTGTCCCTTTCGGTTCCCTATCACTTTGTCCGGGTTCATTTCGTCCATGTTCATTTAGTCCAGTTCATTTCGTACACCGTTCACTTTGTCCACATTCATTACGTCCTCAGAATGGATGGAATAGCATGGAAATTTTCTGTTTTGATCGACTTTTTATTGCTTTTACTCAAGCACAAAGTATTAATTTTAGGCCCAGACACTTTTTTCAGTTCATAAACAGCCACGCTCATATTCTTAATGTTTATACAACCAGTCAAGTTAATAATGTTGCACTTTTACGTGGTTAGAAAACATGAAAAAAGCTGCGTGCCTTGTGATACCCTAATTATAGTAAATTTAATTATAATCATAAGTGTAATAACAAAATGTGTTAAGTATTAATTGAGCAATATTATGTTATATTCGCAAAATCAGATTTGTAAAAATCTTATTCGAATGGTTATTAATGTATAGGATTGCAGAGGAAAATTTTAGTCTCCCTTTCTGCTTTGTGTAAAAAGTCTCTATTTTCCTTCTCTCAAGCCGCAAATTCTCAGTAAATATCAATCTAAACTTTTTTCACCATTATACTTTTAAGGATTTTTTTCTTACGTTAAATAGCTATGACACAAATAGTAAGCATTATAGTTCATTCGTATGAAAACCAGTAATACGGAAATTATAAACAATCAATAATCAAAATCTGTATATTTGAAACACAAGGCCGCTTCTTTCTTCAATCCGCCAGCGCTACCACTGGAGCGATTTTCATGATTTTTTTTTAATGAAAGTTACTGACCCACAGATTTTTCATCGCTATTTTTTTATTTTCATAAGTAATTTTTGTAATGTTACCATGGCATTTTCTTTGTACAATCAGCCGTAAGCGGAACGATACACGGGAAATCGGGAACTACTTGAAAGCGTTCTGATTCGGTAGCACGGCCGACAATAATAAAAAAATAAACGAAGTAGCCTATGTCCACCGGAAAGAAGTAAGCTTCCCAACGGTGAAAGAATAATCCGAATCTATTCAGTAGTTTTCAAGATTAGTAAAAAAAAATTCCGTATATTATGGTGAACTACTTTCTTTCACGTTGGGTGTAATCAGGTGGTATTTAAACAAAGCAGAACGATACACGGGAAATCGGGAACTACTTGAAAGCGATCTGATTCGGTAATACAACCAAAAATAATAATAAAAAAAAATAGATAAATAAATAAACGAAATAGCCTATTGCTTATAGCCCATTGAGTCGCTCACGGTGGTCGTTAAACATCCAATCCAATCCAAATAGCCTATGTCCACCGGAAAGAAATAAGCTTCCCAACGGTGAAAAATTACCCAAATTGGTTCAGTAATTTTCGAGATTACCTCAAACACACAAACAAAGTTTCACTCTTTATATATTAGTATTGATTATATAATAACACCAAAAAAATTGTTAAAACCAAACCGGCAAAATAAAACACATTTTTAACTCCATTGTGTGGTTATCTAAACACGATATCATTTCGGGTCACTGAAAGAATGTCTCAATACTCCAATGCACGCCCGTCAACGACGGGTAAGCACATGTTTATATAATAATGAGGAACGTCATCGTTAAATTCGTATATGAGTAGTTGGAAAAATTAATGGGAATATTAGGAAAATTTTGTTGTTGGTGACCCATCTTATACACTGCCCATTAATAATTCAACATGTTTATCATAGTTATGCATTTTATTACAATTCTTGTTATATGACAAGAAAAAATTTCAGTCACAGCATTTTCAACCGTGCATGGCGCGGGTTACGGACTAGTAAAAAATAAATAACTGAAAAGCTAAGAACTATATGAGAACAATATACAAGATGTATTTCAAAACATTAAGATTTTTGTAAAACTTTGATTAACGTCATAGTGATTGACATCGTACCACACGAAAGAGTTAAAAACCTCTTCAAAGCTCAGTTCCTCGTTTTACTTTAAATAACATTTAAAATCGTTATATTTTAATTGAAAAACTTAAACAGGAAAAAAAATCGCGTGTAAGCAATGTCTACTGACCTTTTTTGTTTTTCTGCCTAGTACCGAAAATCCTATCAAACAGAAAATTTAAACGTTATTCCATTCATTCTGAGGACGAAATGAATGTGGACAAAGTGAACGACTGACAAAGGGGACGAATGAACAATGGACTAAATGAACGGAGGACAGAGCCCATTTCAGGAGGGCTGGGCAGTATCATGGGGACCCAGTATTAGTGGCACATCTAGGATTTGACCAAGGGCGGCCGAATAAACATACCCAGGAGAAAACATTCCCCAAATACGATGAAGCCGTAAAACTATCTCCGCCATATTGAAGTGTGTATCCCATGATCCATGGTCGGATCAGTGTTAGCAAGAAAATGTATGGTTGAAAAATGGATACCAGTTCAATTCTGCTTCAACCCCCCCCCCCCCAGCTCCCCCGGTTCAGCTAGTTGAAATTATATCGAAGTAGTGGACAAAACAATATGATCTGAATATCATGATTCAAACGAATTCTTAATGTATCAAAATTTCCGCCAATTATAGATGTGTACTAAAACATCTGTAATGCTTTCGAAAGATTTGAGGATGAACTGGGAATCACTGTACTTTTCGCGGACTCCTTCTAAGAAAGAGCAAAGAAATAGATTTTTTTTTTTTTTCCACCAGGAAGTTTCTTATAGTTTTCGCTGTGCTATCTGCAAAAAAATAAAGTAAAAAGAAATAAAAAAAGAAAAGAAAATAAGAAAAGAAAAAAGAAAAGAAAACCTGCCGAACTCGGTCAATTTTTCAAGCAACCTGGATAATTCTGGGCCCCTTTGAAAATGCGGGGCCCGGGGCTACACCCTCCCCCCCTCCTCCTCCTCCTCCATGGCTCTGACAGAGGACAAAGTGAACTGGACCGAGTGAACGTGGATGAAATGAATACGGACAAAGTGATCGGTCACCGTCCCCTTCCTGGAACCAATGGCCTCAAATTAGGGACTGGAGACTACTTAGATCCCTTAGAGCTGCTCATGGGTGTGGTCTTTAAAACAAAAAACATCTTGAATCATCTGAGCATTTTTTTTTTCTTAAATGAAGGACGACATATAAGTAGGTACCTAGATTAACAAAAAAGCAAAAACAAATTCGTCTTTGCGTTTGATGAAAGAATTGAGCACCCGATAAGCCGTAAATTACATAAAACATCAATTAGTCTTTCTATATCCATTTAAGGAAGAGGTTTTCAGATTTTGCAGGCAGCCAAAACTTTGCTATGCTCATATTCTCACGCACGTTAATGCCGAATGACATATTTAAAAAGGCCTCACGTCTGAAAGAAAAGCATTAATGTTATTTATCTATGCATTAGCAAGACATTTTCCACATCCTGCAAAAAAGCCGATAGGTGTCAAAATAAATAGTAAAAAAACGAGAGAAAAATAAACGAATAAAAACAATCTGATTTACAAGTATGAGCTTACTTTTTTAATCGAAACTAAAGGAAGTTCTGGAAGATGTGGAAATTTCGCGAATATTATTCTAAATCTTTCTTTTTAAAGGAAAATTCAAGAGATTTCTGAAGAAATTTTCAGGTTTCATTTACCGTCGATATCAACAGACATGCCTTTTTCAACGGACTGCTCTTAAAATACTCCTGACAGAAATTTTCAGGGACACAAAAGTTGTTTTAAAGTCATTCAGCTACTTCAGGGACGTCACAGCAATAGAATAGATAAGCTATCAGCAGAGTCAGCATTACTACATTCGACCTTTTGGTTGAACCATTTACAGAGAAAACCAAAGAGGTATTTTGACATAAATCAGATATTGAGATGAAAGACCATTTTGAAAGCGAAGAAGATTCCAGAAGATCGTTTCACGACATAAGAATTCGCACGAATTGCGAAATACCGGAAGAGTGCTTTCATAAATTTTCCCAACAAGACGTGCGCAAAACGTTTTCGATGACTCATAATTCAGGCCTCACGTCTCTTGACTATCCACTAAGATTTATTCCCAACGGAATTTTTTTAATTTTCGTATTTTCGTTTTAAGCTTCTTAGCAGAAAATTACCGGATAAAGGAAAACAGTTCAAGATTAGCTTTTCTTATTTTTTGTTTTTAACGAACTCTACCTGAGGTTTTTTTTAAAATAGTTTCACAAAATTTAGTACACTACTGTTTGTGAAAATCGCAACATCAAAAATTAATTGCGCTATTCAAATGAAATTTATATCATAAATTCCTCGTGTTGGAAACTGATTACATTTGTAATCAGTTTTCTCATACAATATTTTTTCGCTTCAAAACTCAGTATCGTGTGAAGCCACCTCGACGAACAATAATAGCCTCTACATGGCATGGCATTGAATGGAAGAGGTTTTTCATATCGTCCTGCCTAGCAAAAACAGTCTTGCTCGGCCACCACTGCCAGCGGTGGCCCGGCACTATGTTGCCGCCGCCCAACCGTCAATAAATGTCTGGGTATAGCATGTCTGGGCCAGCCGCCCAACCGTCAATAGATAAACATGGGCCAGCAGTTCGGGTGAACAGTGGTACCCCCATCAGTTGTCATATGCCAGAATAGGTCCATTGGTTATCCATCACATGCAGTAGCTGCCACAAGTGGCCCTTCAGCGGCCCTGCAAGCACGTGCCGTAAATGATGGCTAGCCTAATGTGGTCCACTAGTTTCCCGGCAGTGGCAGCCAGCAATCACGTGACGTAACTGATTTCTTGCCGAATCTTGTCCGCCAATTTCCCAGTAGTACCATAAAAAAAAAAAATAAATAAATAAAGGATAACCACTGTTTCCCAAAGCTACAACTACTTTTTGTTTCGCCTTACGAAACTCCTGCATTACAGCACTGCGCTGGGGAAAATTTCTCAACAGGTTCTGAAAAACGCCCGTTTAGATATGGGTGGAAACGAGCCAAGGACGCGGGCGCTCTACCAACTGGACTGATTTGCCATGCACCATCGTTTGCTTGAAGCTGAGACACTTTTCTGCGGAATGTGTAACGCATGGTTTTCTTTTTTAATTTTACAATATTGCGAGGTATTTTTCATGTCAGTTTCATATAATTCATAAATTTATTTTTCCAACGCACCGATTGTTTTTTTTTTTTTTTTTTTTTTTACCTTAAGGGAACTTCACTCATGTTCAACGAGTGTACCAACTTCAAGACGCTTTCCAAAGTTTCGTGCTGTTCTTGTCATCTTGAAAAGCGATTGTTGAATTAATATATTTACCAGTTCATGCCACATTCTGTTACATTTTTAACGCTGTATCTTTCCTTTCCGTTGTCCGAAGCTACATTTGTTTTAAAGAGGAAAAATATTTTATTTTACTTCTCGTTTTTTATTTTATTTTATTCAACCCATGAATGAGTACATTATATCCACATACCGGTGGTTTTTTTGTTTTTGTTTTTTAAATAATTGATAAATTTTGTACGCGTATAATTCTTCTTCTTCTTTATTATTTTTTTTTTTGTTTGTTTCTCTCCCAGCATAACGTTTTTTCAATGTTTTTCCAGGACTGTTGTTTCAAGCGGTTTAGTGTATGTTAAAACAAGATATTACACAGAAATTATTTCTTGTTATTCATGGGAATGGAGTGGGAGTATTTTATGGCTGTAATCTGATATCTTCGTCGACGTGGCGTTTCATTATAAGAAATTAATTCGCCTCTCTGCATATGTTTTTTTTCTTAACATCCGCTAAAATAACACAGTGGCGATAGCGTCGTCCTCAACTATAACTGGTACCACGAGAGACAGAGCACGAGTTGATTATGCGCACGCGCATTCCCGTTGCTTCCACCTGGTGTTGGGGTTGCATCGGTTGCCAGCTACTGGCCGCTAGTGCTTGGAGGCCCGCAATTCACGACGATGCTGCAGGGAAATCCGTGACTGCCAACTGATAGGGCTGCCACCAACGGACCGCTACCGGACCGTAAGCGGCACATTTCAGCCAGCAGTGACCGATCACTGCCAGCTGGTGGCCAGCAGTTTCCCAACACTTGAGTTTTTGCTGGGTGGGGAAACAGCCTGCTTCTATGCGAGACCAGAGTTCATTTGTGGTGACTGGCTGAGGAGCTTAACGGGCTAGTCGCTTAGCTGCCATGTCTCAGACATGTTTGATCGGAGACATCCGGCGAACGTGCAGGCCAGAGAAGAAACGGTATCTGCCGTGCATGGAAGAGGTCTTGGACATTCTGGGCCCTATATGGGCGAGCATTGTCCTGCTGGAGTATAGCGCTAGGACAACTGTGAAAGAAGGGTATCACCTGTGCCTCTAAAACATCCCCGACGTATCGCTGGCTGTTGAGGGTTCCCTCAATTCGTATCAGGCAAGATTGTGAATTGAACCCAATGGCGCCCCACACCATGACGCTTGGCATTGAGCCGGTATGAGACTGCAAGGTGCCAGTTCCTCACTGTGTCTTCGAACGCGTATATGCGACCATCATGGTGAATCAAGTTGAATCGTGGCTCGTCAGAAAACACCACCTGTTGCCAATAAGCGCGCCAATGTCTGTGTTCGAGACCTCATTGCAGCCTAATGCGTGTGTGGCTGGGGTTAAAGGAATGCGCAGCAATGGGCTGCTAGCGACCACTCCTCTGTTAAGCAGACGGATTCACTGTAAACCGCCACACAGGAAAACTGCCACACAGGAAAACTGCCACACGCTTTTCATTAAGGGGCAGGGTACAAATTGCTATTCCTCCGAAGAACACTTTGAATGTGTGGCAGTTTTCCAAGCTTTCGAATTATGTGTTATAACGAAGTAAACTTCTCCGTCATTTTTTGGTCTACGCCGGGATTCGAACCCGAGTCCGCTTATTCCGGAACAAGTCGCTCTACCAACTGAGCTACGCAGACGTTTATTCTGACTGCAATCTGCCTATATGTCGTGTGCGTCCTGCTGGCAGGAACGTCACATCTCCTGGTACGTTACATCATCTCCCCTTATTTTTTTATTTTTTTCGGAGTGCTGGAGAAGGGATTCTCTTATTTTTCCTATCTTGCGGTGTGGAAAGACATCACACCAATGCGAGATTTTGAACGGTCGGGTCATCCGGATAGTTTGGGCGCCATTATAACGAAGTGAATTTCTTCGTCATTTTTATCCGCGCCAGGATTCGAACCCGGGTCCGCTCATTCCGGAATAAGTTGCTCTACCAATTGAGCTACGCGGACGTTTTATTCTGATTCCTATCTGCCTTTATGTCGTGTGCGTCCTTCTGGCAGGTACGTCACATCTCCTAGTACGTTACAGTGTGGCAGTTTTCCAAGTTTCCGAATTATGTGTGGCAGTTTTCCAAGGTGCCTAACGATGGGAAGGAGCTCTTTCGTTTGTCGGAATTTTCATGTCGGTTCACACTTAGGGCAACTGGCCACAGAAGTTCGAGGAGGGAGGGGGGAGGCGGGTATAAAGATTGCCGTTTCTTGGCCTATATTGAGAATTGAATTGGGAACTCCAAACGAATTTGGAGAAAACGTTCTATGTAAGCCAAGCAAAAATTGTTTTGTTCAGGAAAGACCAATGAGGTGGGAATTTTTTAATAACGCTGCACTTTTACTTAGACACTAAATATTTACATAAGATGTCAAATTTGTAGTATTTTTCTTTTACCTAATTAATTCATAGGCCCTACACCTCGGTCTTTTTAACAGCTTTTAATTCACTGACTTTATATTCATAACGCTTACGTATCAAATCAAGTCAATAGCATTGTGCTTTTACTTAGGCACTAAATATTAAAGTAATAGGCCACAGCCATAAGCCTTTTTAACAGTTTGTATTCTACCAGTGTCATATTCACAACGTTTACACATCAAATCAAGTTAATAATATTGCGCTTTTATATAGGCACGAAATATTTATTCACAGGCCCTAGGCCTAGGCTTAGGCCCTTTTCCCAGTTTTTATTCTACCAATGCCATATTCACAACGTTTACACAGCAAATCAAGTTAATAATATTGGGGTTTACTTAGGCACGAAATATTAGTTCACAGCCCCTAGGCCTTTTTAGTAGTTTTTACTTTATCAATGCCATTGTCACAACGTTTACACAACAAATAACGTAATAATATTGAGCTTTTACTTAGGCACAAAGTATTAATTCCTTGGCCCTAGGCCTAGGCCTAGTTAATAGTTTTTACTCTATCAATGCCAGTTCACAACGTTCACACACAAAAAAAAATTAATGTGATAATATTGCTCTATTATTTAGGCACGAAATATTCGTTATATGAATTAATATTTCGTGCCCAAGTTAAAGCGCAATATTATTAAATTGATTTGCTGTGTAAACGTTCTGAATATGGCATTGATAGAATCAAAACTATTAGAAAGGCCTAAGGTCTATGAATTAATATTTCGTGCTTAAGTAAACACCCAATATTATTAACATGGTTCGCTGTGTAAACGTTGTAAATATGACATTGGTAAAATAAAAACTGGTAAAGGGCCTAAACCTAGGCCTAGGGCCTGTGAATAAATATTTCGTGCCTAAATAAAAGCGCAATATCATTAACTTGATTTGATGTGTAAACGTTATGAATATGACCCTGGTAGAATAAAAACTGTTAAAAAGGCCTATGCCTGTGGCCTATGACTATTTAGTGCCTAAGTAAAAGAGCAATGCTATTTGACTTGATTTGATACATAAGCGTTATGAATATAAAGTCGGCGGATTAAAAGCTGTTAAAAAGGCCGATGTGTAGGGCCTATGAATTAATTAAGTAAAAGAAAAATATTACAAATTTGACATGTTATGTAAATATTTAGTGCCTAAGTAAAGGTGCAGCGTTATTAAAAAAATCCCACCTTATTGTCCTTTCCTGAACACAGCAATTTTCGCTTGGCTTACATAGAACGTTTTCTCGAAATTTGTTTGGAGTTCCCAATTCAATTCTCAATATAGGCCAGGAAATGGCAATCTTTATACCACCCCCGCCCCCTCGAACATCTGTGGCCAGTTGCCCTAAGTATGAACCGACATGAAAATTCTGACAAACAAAAGAGCTCCTTCCCATCGTTAGGCACCTTGGGAAACTGCCACACATAATTTGGAAACTTGGAAAACTGCCACACATTCAAAGTGTTCCTCGAAGGAAAAGCAATTTGTGCCCGGCCCCTTAATTAAAAGCGTGTGGCAGTTTTCCTGTGTGGCTGTTTTCTTGTGTGGCGGTTTTCCGATGTGTGGCAGTTTTCTAAGTTGCTAAAAGATGTGTGGCAGTTTTCCTGTGTGGCGGTCTTCCGCCAACCAAGCAGACGACGTCGAACTGTGCTGGAGGATAAAGCCTGACCTGCGACAGTGATCCACTGCTGCGTTAACATCGTGGTTGTCGCTGTGCGATCGGTCACTGCCGTGCGATGTCTGTCATCCCGCGTAGTGGTGGGATTTTGCGGTCGTCCATTTCCCGGATTTTTGTACGCCCGAGTCTTATCTGTCCAGTGACGCCACGTCTGCATCACTGTACTGGGGTTTTGTTCCATACGAGTGACAATTTTGCGGTAGGAAAATCCAGCTTCTCTCATTCCAACAATCCTTCTACTCTGAAAGTCCGACAAGTCTTCATATTGCGACTTCCTTCGGCGACGGGGCATAGTGAGACACAAGCATCCTTTCGACTCAATGTCGCTGTTCACTAATTGCAGCAGCTTGTTTGAGCCCAGCTCTTTATAATCAGGACCGGACAGTTCAGACGGTGCTGCTCCGAAACTGGATGCGCATTTTCACTGATATTTAAACCATTTTCATGTCCCAACCTGTTGTACATATCCTGTAAGTTTCAAGCTAATACCAGCAGTCATTCATGGTGTTGCAATTTTCACAAGCAGTAGTGTATTATGCTGAGTTTAAGCACGTGGAGACGGGTATTAATCGATGCTAAAATGTCAGATACACGTGATCAGAATAGCAGCACGCCGTTTTTCGTTACTTCAATATCACAACGAAACTTCTGGGAACAACTGTCTTTCTTTGCCTAGAGAACAATATTTCGAAACAGCCGTTTAAGGTTCAGCATTTCTCCCATTTTAAAAATCCATGGTAGAAACGATACAGTTAGTATATTTGCCCAATGGGTTGTTTAAAACTACACCCAATTTAAAACATAAACTGCTTGAAAAATTAGGTATAGTACAGGAAAAAGGATATCGACACACAGCACGTAACGCAGAGCGTTTAATATGGACAGCATATTAAACTCAAGGGTTTTTATGGACAACATAGCATGAAAAACACGAAACAAACGTAAAATGGTCAGAGAAAAGGTGCAGAATGGCACTTTAGGAGTTTCAAATAGAGAACACCTCATTGACTCAGAAGAAATGAGAAGCACACGAGGTTTACCTTAGTCATTCAATAAGTTGTGACATTTGCTCGATGTTTACAACACGTTGGCACCTCCGTGGCATACTGTAGAGGACGCTGCAGCCGCTGCAGCTGATCTTGGGAGGTGACACTCACAAACAAGGCAAAAGGCCACAAAGTTCTGAAAATGACGTTGACGTAGGTGTCGTGTGATGCCCGTCTAAGCTCATCCGCAATACATCCCAGACGGGCTCAATAGAATTAATGTCGGGGAGCTTTGGAGATAGAGGTGAACGTGGAGCATAGCGATCTTCTAGCTAGCAAACCATGATGTGCCCCAGGCAAGCATACAGATCTGTGCACCCACCAGCACAGATCCTTCCCTCACACCATAAATAAATCGCAACAGAACGGATGCACAGTTTGGCACAAATGTCGACTACAGCATATTTCTGAGGTTCCAGACACGAAGTCGCGACTGTCGAAATGAACTCCAAACCTGAATACACCTGAGAACAGTACGCGCTGCAATTCTTCCTGCCACGATGGATGTTGTCGCGCACATTCACATCTTTCTTGCTGGGTAACCGCAGACAGTGGTTTCCGTGACTCACTTATTAACGTGGAAAGAGCGATGACTTCTGTTTGGTATTCGACCCAATGGAGATCTCTAATATAGACCTTCCCAATACTGCTGATTACGTACCGCTTAACCACTCAGCGCGATGCAGGTGTCTGTTCATAGCGGCAGAACACTGTGCGGTTCTGCGAGCGTATGTTGTGAGATACCGACATTGCCGGGCTGTAGTTACTCACAGAGAACCACTTCGATGAAAATCCTCCAAATACGTGGCGTCAGTAAATAAGTAAATACATCGCTCTTTCCACGTTCCAGAAACACATAGCAACCGAAAAATTGTTTTCGGCCGCCGCCGGGGAACATCGCTCTTTCCACGTTCCAGAAACACATAGCAACCGAAAAATTGTTTTCGGCCGCCGCCAGGAAACCCACGGATCTCTCGATATCTATCCGAGAGCGTTAGATTTACATAACGGTGGCCAACAATCCACGGTGCTATGTGTATTTTTAAGTCAGCTTCTGACATTCCCCGGCGGCGGCCAAAAACAATTTTTCGGCTGCTATGTGTTTCTGGAACGTGGAAAGAGCGATGCATTTATTTATTTACTGACGCCACGCATTTGGAGGATTTTCACCTTGGATCTCGCCCTTTGGATTTAACTGAGCAGCGTGTTGTTGCTCCGCGATTTTCTTGTGATTTGGGTGTCTTATTGGACTCTTCGCTCCTTAATTTCACGTTCACCTTAAGTATAAAGGTATCGTCTTTCATTTTGCTTCGTTTCGAGCGCGGTGAGTGCCTATTTTGTCGTATTTCACCTTATTTACTTTTGGCCGAGCTGGCCAAGCTCGCTACTGGGCGCCGCCATTAAAGATGGCGACTTCCGGTAGGGATAGTGATAGCCCTAATCTCTCTTCCTTTTCTGATGCCGCAGATGGGGGTGTTGCCACTCAAGCGTCCGCTCGTGGCGTTGCCAATTTGCCTTCTCCAGCTACGTCACATCTCCCGGCTTCCGCTATCGATGATGACGCAATGGACATTACTGGAAATGCAGTCTCTTCTAGTACTGCCGAGCCCAACGTGTCATTACCTTCGTTTTCTTCTGTTGCAGCCTCCAAAGTCTCTCGTCCAGCATCCAAGAATAATTATGTTGGCGCTGAAAAGCTGAAATCTTTCATTTCCCAAGCTGGCAATAATATCGTGCTTAATATCCCAGCCAGCTCTCCAGCTGGCACAGCTTTTACTGAGAATCTTGCAAAAGGCGTCCATTTTGAAGCCATTCCGGACACTCCTTTGCGAGTATATGCAGATGCCATTGCACAGCGGTTCCCATCTGAATCTATTCCGCAAACGTATCGAAGAGGACGACTTGTGGTCGTTTATCTGGCTACGGCTGAAATGGCGAAATCTCTCCTAACATCTGGCCTCACAATTGGTGATAGACATCTTTCTGCAGAATCGGTGGGCCAAAGACCCATTAACGTTTCTTGCTACCCGGTCCCGTTGGAAGTGACAGATCTCATGCTGTATGCTGTCTTATCTTCGGTTGGTCGGGTAGTTGGAGGCATACAAACGCATCTTGCCTCCCCGAAATGACCCATTACGTGATCCACGACATGCGTCAATCCAAGGTGCTCGCCGTGTTGCGAGGGTCATATTTCCATCACAAGAAGCAATCGAACGGCTTCCAACACACTTCACTGTTCGGTGCGAGGATCAGGTCAGGCAAATAAACTTCCTGACGGAATTCCATTGTAGTCAATGTCACCAGGTTGGTCACTACTATAAGCAGTGTCCAGTTGCTCCACCAAAGCCTGTTTCGCCCGTCTATCAAGATCCGACGCCTTCTCATCAAGATTTTTTTTTGATTGGAGGTTTAACGACCACCGTGAGCAACTCAACGGGCTATAAGCAGTCGCCCGTCCCTAATTTAGGGTCACTGGTTCCAGGGAAGGGAGAGAGCCAGTGCCGTAAGACAAACACAACATCCATGCCTCACCGGGATTCGAACCCGGACCCCTTACGGACGAATCATCAGAGGCCATCGCTTAGACCACTGCGCCACCAGGGCGGCTCTCATCAAGATCCTAGTAGCGCTCCGTCACCGACGGTGGTTCCTGCGAACAACCTACCTTCGGTGGCAATCTCTACGCCAATTGTTGTCCCACCTTCTCTCTCCGAGGAACACTACCCAGTTTTACAATCTTCAACATCTTTTCGTGTTCCTGCGGACCCTACAGCAGTTGCTGAGTCCGTTGCGACTGACCAGTCTGATACCGAGACCTCGACCGCTGATGACACAACCTATCAAAGCGTCAGCGACCAAGCGATGAGTAATGGGACGGGGGCTATCTCCGGACCCGTCCTGACAAAAGGGATGCCAAACCTCCTCGCGGCTCTACGAAACGACGGCGACAATCTGGCCACTCTACTCAAACCTCTCCGACCAAGGCTGTTAGATCACCTGCTTCGGGTCGCCCTGTCAAGTCTTCCAAGCCAGTTATCTACCACCTGCCTCTTGAGGAATTTTTCGCACGCCTACACATGAATATGTTTCCGGACACTCCTCTCCCTTATAACGAATTGCACGACTTTGCTTGTGCCAAGACTCTTCTTCCTAATTTACCCACCTATGTCAACCGATTTGAAGGTCGCTACCCAGCAGTTGAGAATCAACTGGCACAACTGTTAACTCTTTACAATACTATCAAGAGTCCATCTGCCGAGGATGCTGCCACTCAGAAGTGCATCCAACGGCGGTACAACAACTTCCGTTCCCATTTGGAAAAGATTGTCACTGCCACTAGAGACATGGCACTTTCACTGTGGCTTCCTTGAATTGTCTCGGGTTCGCAACACCAGTGTTTAACTCCCTCGTTTATGAGGACATTTCTGCCGCTGGTGGAGATGTTCTCCTTCTCCAGGAAACTCACTGCTCTGCTGACACTCCCACTCACCTATGGAGACGCTGGCCGTACACCTTTTACCACTCGTATCGCCTCTCGCGGTATGGTGGTATAGCTGTAGGTGTGCGCCAGCGGTTTTTGACTCAGCTGACTTCTATTTCTGTGACAAATTTACACCTTGATTTTCTTCAGTGTTTTACCTTTTGTGTGCATAATGTTAGTTTTCATATCTTTAATGTATATATTCCCACTGATGAAATATATGTTGCTCATCTTTTCAGTAATATTCGTGCAGCTATTGCAGCGATTCCTCCCTGGGATTTTTTCGTTCTTGGGGGTGGGGGGTTAAATGCACGCTGCAGCCTTCTCTTGACAGAAATTCGTCTTTTGGCGAATACCGCATGAATTTAGTTTCACAGCTGACTCAGCTCCTTGATGATTTTCATCTTGTCGATTCCTTCAGACGGCTAAATCCTGATTCCATTTCCTTTACGTGGTGTAATCCGCCGACGTTCGGTTCTACTGCTGCGCTGTTGGACCGAATATATGTTTCTGCTTCCTTACTCCCTGCTATCACTGCTGCTCGACATTCACCTACTGTTTCTTCCGACCATTCTGCCGTTTCACTATCAATTTGCGTCTCTCCTGCACCTTCGTCTACGCGTCGTCATTGGACGTTTGATGACACTCTCTTGCAAGACCATTCCTTTTGTGAGGAAGTTGAGAAGTTCCTTTCTGATCGAAAGCTGCTGCTCACAACGACCCCAAGCGCCTTTCGTTTGTGGCTTGATATCAAACGGGACCTTCTCTTGCTCGTTCGTCAACTCTCCTTTACTATTTCCACCACTCGCTCGATGGAGGTGAGTAACCTACGAGGACTCCTCTCCGCGACGCCAATGTCTGACCCGCACTATGCCTCCGTCCGTGATGAACTTCATGCCTGCCTCGAACCGTTTGCTCAGCAAGCAGTCCGTCGTCTTCGGCTCCTACGTGTTTCACCATCGACGCATTCTTTCGAAGTCCTTTCGAAGATGGAATCCATGCGACGCACGTCATCTTCCATCAGACATCTCCGATTGCCTGATGGCACTGTTACTGGCAATACAACTCTCATCTGCTCTCATGTCCGTCACTTCTTTCAGGAGAAGTTCCGAGCGGTTGCGCAGGGTTCTTCTTTTTCTTCCTCCTCTTTTCTTTCTTCTCTCCCTCAGGTCCCGTCTTCTCTCTGCGCCCCTCTCATTGCTGATTTTTCTTTGCCTGAATTGAGAGAGGCTTTTGCCTCCCTCAATCTTCACTCTTCCCCGGGACCTGATGGCCTCCCGCTCTCGTTCTATCGGGCCTTTCTTCCGTCACTCCTGCCTTTTCTCTCTGCCGCTTTTTCGTGTGCTCTTTCTTCTCCTGCGCTTCCGCCGGAACTTACAGTTGCACATGTCATCCTCCTGCCGAAGACCTTCTGGACTTGTCGAATTGGCGCCCCATCTCCATTCTCAACCTGGATTAAAAATTCTTCACTAAACTCCTTTCTCTCCGCCTAAATTTTGTTCTTCCATTCCTCATATCCCCCGACCAGACATATACCGTGCCTGGTCGTTCTATTTCTAACAATATCTCCTTTCTTCATAACCTTTCCTTTCTTGTACTAAAACATTCCGAACCCCTAGCTTTGTTTAATCTTGACCAGAAATGCGCTTTTGATAACGTCTCTCACACTTACCTTTCTGCCGTATTAACTCACTTTGGTTTTCCTCCCGCTTTTGTTTCTCTCATTCTTAGCCTCTACCGGAGCGCCCATTTGCACTTTCGGATGGCCACATTTTTGACGGCCCCGATTCCTTTTCGATCTGGCATCAGACAAGGTTGTCCATTATCAGGACAACTCTTTGCTCTCGCCTTTGAGCCCTTTTTGATTGCAAGTCGAGCGTCTCTCTTACCTGCGGTAGGACCGATTGTCTCTAATACTCGGCACCACCGTTTTCTTGTCTCTGCTTACGCAGATGATGTTACCTTTTGTCTTCGCCGCGATGACCAATTTGATACTCTTCTTGCCACTTATGAACAGTATGCTGCTCTCTCTGGTGCTGACCTGAATATTCAGAAAAGTGCTGGCCTGTGGTGTGGTTCTTGGAGAGGCCGCACTGACTTACCGTGGGGAGCAGTGTGGTTCTCCTCGACCCAAAAATTTCTTGGAGCTCATTTTGGACACTCCTTTACCGCAAGCAACGTCACTTGGCAAGCTCTCCGCCCACGACTTCATCGCACGGCTGGTTTTTGGCGATTTACGTTTTCCTTTTCCTCTTACTTTCAACGTGCTCAAATTGTTCATCGATATCTTCTCTCACAATGCTTCTATCCTTGGGATTCCTGTGTGTTTAAATCGCATCATTTTTTTGCCATCAATAGTATTTTCACTTCAGTGATATGGTCATCTAGACATTGGATTTCTGCTGCCACGCTTTCTCTGCCAACATCATTTGGTGGTCTTCATTTCCCGGATGTCAGAACATATTATCGAGCTCACCGAATCGTCTCCTTCATTCGTCTTCTCCTTTCGCCTTCCCCTGCACTTTCTTCTACCCTGGATACTCTTACTTCTCTTCATGATCCATCCTTCACTTTCCTCCTTTTTCTTCGGATGGATTCATCTCCTTCTACTTCTAAACGACTCCCACCACTTCTTATCGACGCTCTAGCGGTATTTCATGCTCTCCCGCTACTCCGCGCTCCTCCCTCTACCACCCTGGACCTGCTTGCAGAACCTCTTTTTTTCCACTCAGATTCATCCACCCGATCAACCATACTTTCTTTTCCCCCTTGGTTCCGCTCAGGAATTCTCACTGTCGAAGCTTTATTAAATTCCGATTTGACCTGGAAACCCCTCTCTTCTCTTTTCCCTGACCCTTCTTCCACCTTGGAAGAGGAGTATGACCTTCTTCGCTCCGCTCTCCGTACCCTCTTCCCACTTCTGGTTTCTGACACTGGCCTTGTTTCTGTCTCTGGGCCGAGCCTCTCTCTTCCTTTCTTCCTTCCTTTTCGGGACTCTGTTGCTCCCATTTCTTCTTTTTCCACTGCCTCTATCTATGAGCTCCTCCGTGCGCCCCTCACTTCTCCGCATGGTCTTCCTGATGCTTCTCCTTCTCTTCTGCTGCATATCTGGTCTGCCTCTTTCTCTCCCCTTTCTACCCCGTTAGAGCGAAACATCCACTGGCGGTTTCTTCACCGCCGCCTTCCTGTTCCTTCTTCTCTCTTTCACATGTCTATTTCTTCTACTTCTCTCTGCTGCTTTTGTGGTGTTGAAGGTGATGTTCCTCATGTCTACTGTCAGTGTCCCGTTCTCCTTCCACTTCTCAATACTGCCTTTCGTCTTGTAGGCACCATTTGCTCCAGAGACATCCCTTTTCAAGCGTACGAGTGGCTATTGCTTACCAAACATCCCCCGGCTATTTTGCCAGATGCCTGTGCCTATCTCTTCGTACTTGTCAAACATGTCGTTTTTCTTTATCATCAATCTCTCCGCTCTCCTGCTACCACACCTAGTATTCTCTCTGCTGGCGCGGCCTTACGGTCGATTTTTTGGAATCGCATCGTGTCTCGACTACGCCTGGAGAACTTCGCTGCTTCCACCCCTCAATCTCAAGCCTCTTTCCGTTCTACCTGGGCGCAGGGGACCGGTTGGTTCGAAATCACTGGATCTTCCATTCATCTTTCTTTCTGATTTTTTTTGTTTGTTTTTTACAGCTTCGAAGATCTGAATGCATCAGTTGAGATTTTTTGTTCTCTCTTCCTGGTGCTTCGCCACAGCGTCTATTAAGTGTTTGTCATGTAACTGCTTATGATTTGTATTGTAGGGGTTTTCTGCAATTTTTGTGTAATTCGTGTGCATTTACCGTCCTGTATTTGTTTCTTCGTTGCACCTGTCCTTACTACTTGTTCTTCACTCATGTGTCTGCTTTTGCTGCCTGTACCTTCATTGAGTTGCGCACCGTGTATTTGTTCTCTAGGAGCAATACGAGAGGTATTGCCCTGCGAGACTTTGTTCTTTCTGTTTTTTCTTGCTGCATTATGTTGTATCTTTTAATTTATACCTTATTTCTGTCTTGCATTTTCACATTCTTTGACGTCATGTATTTCTTGCTCGTCCCATGTCATTGTTTTTTTGGACCGATGCAATACTGCACGGCTTGCTGTTTGTATTCTGTGTATCCTCCTTGTGTTTCACTTGGGGAGTTTGCCCAAGTTTCCACTATGTTCTGTAATACTTATCATGTTTTTGTCACATATCGTGTGGTTTCCTCGATTGTGGGAACTTCTGTACCTTTATCGTAGTATATGCTTTTGTTGTGTTTTACATGTTCCCTTCTTTTTGTGCACTGCGTTGTACAACTATATTCTTGTAAATATATTTACCTGTTGTTTTGTGCTCTGCTCTCACTGTGCACGTCATCACATGCTTTATTAATTAATCATTACTTTTGCTTGTGCATCATCTTCCTCAAGCATGTATTGTTCCTTATTAATGATTTTAACATTTTGTCATCCAATTCAAATTCCAATTCGATTGGAGGTTTAACGACCACCGTGAGCAACTCAATGGGCTATAAGCAGTCGCCCGTCCCTAATTTAGGGTCACTGGTTCCAGGGAAGGGAGAGAGCCAGTGACGTAAGACAAACACAACATCCATGCCTGACCGGGATTCGAACCCGGACCCCTTACGGACGAATGATCAGAGGCCAGCGCCTTAGACCACTGCGCCACCGGGCGGCACATTTTGTCATCCTTAGTTGACTGCCGTATCACATTCACCTGTAATTTTTCATCAGTATCGCTCATTGTTTTGTTGTTTATTTTGCCATATGTGGTACGCCTGTATTCCCTATGTTTTTGCCAATAAAGTATATTTTGAAATAACTGCTATAATATATATAGCCAGTGCCGTTAATGTCCACCAGATGGAGACGACTCAGTAGCTGAGCTCCATCTTACGGATTTATGTCAGAAGCTGACTTAAAAATACACATAGCACCGTGGATTGTTGGCCACCGTGGTGCCAAGCTAACGCTCTCGGCTAGATATGGAGAGATCCGTGGGTTCCCCGGCGACGGCCGAAAACAAATTTTCGGCTGCTATGTGTTTCTGGAACGTGGAAAGAGCGATGTATTTATTTATTTGAGAACCATTTCTTTTTTCGTTTTGTTGGTGCACGTACTTTTCTCAGCTGCTACTTATTCAAAGCTTTTCTATGGGGGTTATTTCGCGAGTTTTGTTTATTTTTGTATTGGGTATTTTAGTTAAATTTCTGGAGTTTAGTTTTATGTGGTTATATTTAGGTATTACTTGTTGATTTGTGTAGACTACGAGTAACCTTATTTTTGTTGTTTGAGCGTTGGTTTCCTAATGTTGTTCTTCTAACGTGGCCGCCGTGGCAAACGCTCAAGCCGGGTCTGCACGTCACCGATTTGTGTGACTTCTGATACAACATCGACTTCCTGCCTATATATACTGTATTTGCCGTCTCGGATTCGTTCCCTGCTTCACGTCATCACCAGGTCTTGAAGTAGGTGTGCTGTAATTTATCTTGGATTCGATTGCAACCTCAACTTCAGTGCACTTTAAAAGCTGTAGCACGTTAGTCGTGAGTCAGCAGTCAGTAGCAGCAGGGTACGCTTTTAGCACATCTCTGGAAAAGTGTGTTTCTATCTCGATGTTTGCGTCATTATTCTTTGGAACTGGACCATGCTCAAAGCCATTAAACAACCAGTCGCTGGCAGCGACAGTTGTTTAAAGGCTACAGTGTATGCTGTGTTATCAGCAGTTCCAGGATTTATCTCCCCACTCCTCGCTGGCCAAGATGCATTACAGAATTTGATCTCACTGATGTCCTCCTCGCTCTCAATGACGTTCGGACTGCCGGTCATTTTCATTCACTCCAACTTGAATTCGGACAAACTTCGATGGTATATCTGCCCAGCTCTACACCTGATCAACCAGTTTTTTTAGTAACGAAGTGCACCAACAGAACTCCAATTTGTAGTGCGTCATTGCAGTGGTAACTA
The DNA here is from genome assembly GCA_039090855.1 of Macrothele yani. NCBI lineage: Eukaryota > Metazoa > Arthropoda > Arachnida > Araneae > Macrothelidae > Macrothele > Macrothele yani. Next base: position 13,864,937 of record CM076996.1, read on the forward strand.
GTGTCATCTGAATCATCTGCTGCTGGGGCCACTACAATAACTGTTGTAGATCGCTCCTTCACTTGCATCAGCATTTTCTGTGGGCAAAGCAACAGGTAAGAGGTTATTCTACTGTTAAAACTGATCCCTTATTAGAGCAGTTCAAACCACAGATCAATGACTGTGGAGGATAGAGGCTTATTTCCTCCTCCTCCTTACCTAACACTTTGCTATTCTTGTATCTCAATATGAGGTTGTTGCACCAAATGAAATTGAAATGCTGGGAAGCCGGAGAAAGATTTTTTTAATGTAAAATCTATTAGTGCAAAGTCAACACGGCTTAACAATGGTATAAAGCATAGGATCACAACATCTACGTCCTTCTTCGCTTATGCATGTTTCATCCTTCTTTGCTTACTGCCCACCACGGTGTTACCTCCAGAAATCCAATACACTCATGTACCTCTAAAAATTCCCATCGAATTGTTGAAGGAAACGCTTAGTCGTTAAAGCACCTTGCAAATGGCCATTGTTCGTATTTCCAAAGCAAAAAGAGACTGTCGCCCAGATGGCTGAGTGTTCTTAGGCGCATGCTTCTGATCATTCATCCGAGATGGGTCACGGTTTGTGCCCTGGATAAGGCGTGGGTTGGTTCGTTTGTCTGATGGCGTTGGTTTTCTCCCTTCCCTGTCCTAAGTGGCCTTAAATTAGGCATGGGAGACGACTCATAGCCTTTCGAGTTGCTTATGGTGGTCGTTTAACTACGAAAAAAAGAGTTTAAACATGTAACTAGTTTCCACAGAAAAATACGAATGATTTCTGCTGATAAAATTAAAAAATCTGCCTTCACGGGATCTTTTTTTTTTTTTTTTTTTTGTGATTGGAGGTTTAACGACCACCGTGAGCAACTCAATGGGCTATAAGCAGTCGCCCGTCCCTAATTTAGGGTCACTGGTTCCAGGGAAGGGAGAGAGCCAGCGCCGTAAGACAAACACAACATCCATGCCCGACCGGGATTCGAACCCGGACCCCTTACGGACGAATGATCAGAGGCCAGCGCCTTAGACCACTGCGCCACCGGGGCGGCCTTCACGGGATCGAATGACAACTCACGTTTGTGTATTTCTTGACAACTAATGAAGTATGTTTAAAGTGTATCACTTCTGGCCATATTCATTGGAAATGTACCAATGCTAACTAGACTTTTCTGTAACACCAGGTGTGTTGAATCGGACAGAGGCTCCTGATTTTGGTCGCACTGAGAGTCTTGTTGTGGCTCCTCATCCCAGTAGTGGAGACGGTCAGTTAGAAAACTTGAAAATTACATTGCATTGAAGCGGTAACCGAACCCAAATCTCCCTATTTCCGTTTGAGCATGCTATCTGTTGCACAACTCAGGATAGCATGCTCGAACGGAAACAGGGAGATACGGGTTCGGTTCCCGCTCCGAGGCCATGTAATTTTTCAGTTTTCTGATGCGATGATAGCACGTATTGAACAGTAAAAAAATTGCGATTCAGGCATATCTGATTGTTAAAATCCTGACCTTGTTCTATTCAATTAGTAAAGAAAATTTCTTTCACGGTATCTAAATCTTATTCTGTTGGCATTGTCCTAGTGAAGAAATCACAGCAGCAATTCCTTTCGGCCGCCCCGGTGGCGCAGTGGTCTAAGCGCTGGCTTTGGACCATTCGTCTGAGACGGTTCCGGGTTTGAATCCAGTGAGGCATGGATGTTGTGCTTGTCTTTCGGCACTGGCTGTCTTCTTTCCCTGAAACCAATGGCCCTAAATTAGGGACGGACGACTACTTATAGCCCATCGAGTTGCTTACGGTGGTCGTTAAACCCCAAAACAAAAACAAAATTACTTTCCTTTGTACTGTGGAATCCAACAGGCTGCCCCTTACAGGAGCAGTTTTTTTTTTTTTTGGTTTGCGAGCCATTCCTGCGTTTACCCCGACGTCGTCTGTTATTGTATCCCCTAAAGCAATCATTAAACCCTCAACAAAAAATGATTATGTCTGCTTATGCAGATGATACTTTGATATTTATTCAGAAATCGAATGATTATTGTTGATGAAGTCGCCTATCAACCACACGCTTAGGCTTCAGGTTCATATCTCAATCAGAATAAAAATGTTGGATTGTGGTGAGGTGTATGGCAAGGACGATCTGACTCTCCGTACAGAAACGGTGTAATAATCGGAAGTCCACTAGTTCCAAGGCGTTGTCCTCCGTTCATCCGGCTATTGTGGCTTCATATACCTGGTGGCCACTTTACGACAAAATGAAATCTCGACTAAATGCTTAAGCTGCGATTAAGAAGTCGTTATTCCTCAGATCAAGGGTGACTACTGTCAAAAACTTTGTGCCCTCAATTTTATGATGCATTCTCCAGATTCACCCCCTCTACTCCGGTTAATTTATACAGTCAAAAGTCTGTTTATGGACTTTGTGTGGGAAAATGTTACTGGATGAAGGCTCCCACGCTCAGACTACCACTTCACAATAGTGGTCTTTGCCTTGTCTCAACTGATGTGAAAATTAGAGCATTCCAGATAACTTCATTTCACAGACAACTGCTTCAGATCCATCCTGATACTTCTCTTACTATAGCAGCATTGCTATGATCAGTTTAAAAACAACTGTATTCTATCACACTTACTGTAAATGCAACCAAATACTTTCCGTCACTCAGGCGTCTCCCGTTATCTCATCAAGAAGCGATAAGTGCGTGGAAGGCTATGCCTGGAATTTACAGGGCGACACTCTGCCCAGCGATTTTCCTTGACACGCTTCTCGTTGAGAATCGTCTAATCCATGCTCAGAATGGACTACATTTCGATTTTCCATCTTGGATTCGAGCGGGAATGAACAAAGTAGGACACATGTTTAAAGAAAATCGACAGTGGAAAATTATTGACGATTAGCTCTCCAGAATTCAACGACCACCACAGAACGTCGCGAAGTTACAGCAGTGCCAGACAGAGATTCTTCTGCAATTTCAGATTTGTTGGATGAGACAGGTTGCAAGAACATCCATTCAGCGTCTGCAGCACCTACTTTTTTTGTGAGGCCTCCTCCCAGAATATTGTTTTGGCTGCTATGCCAACCATCAAGACTTATCGTCATCTACTGTTAAACGATGTTACGTCATCGGTTCCGGTACTCGTACCTACGATCTTTCGCCAGAGGCAGAGCTCCCACAAAAGTACCCTACGAGAAGTGAAAAACGGGTCTTTTCCCCGCTTGTTCTTAAAGTTTGTTGAATGTATTGCCTTCAGTGTGAGATTAACCTGAAATGATGTCCAGACGACGTTTAAGCAGTGACAACAGAAATGCGGCTGTTGGCAGTTTTCAGACAAGTATACGGCAAATCGATGTGACTGGAATTGAATCTTCAAAGCTGCCTCCGAAGTCTCCTGACCTTAATCAAAGTGAGAACATTTAAAACACTGTACAGCGACGTCTGGATAACCGCGTTCTACACCCCAGTACACTGAAAAATTTCCGTAACGTGTTACCTGTAATATGGGACGAGCTGCCCCAAACACTCATCAATAATGCCATTGCAAGTATGCCTCGTAGATGTCAAGACGTTCTTCGATACAGAGGTGGCGCTACCGAGTGCTGAAATCCAGAGGTATGAACATAATTTATGTCCATATTTATGTGCCATAATTATGGACATAGTTTATGTCCCATCAGAAGTATGTACATAATTTGTGACCCATCAGAAGTGTGGACATAATTTATGTTCTCCGAATCACCATTTTGTCTATATTGCAGTGCTACTTTGTTGTGTGCAGAAACTGCACAATAAAGTGTTTTTGTAAATGCACTCTTTATCGTTTGTGTTACGCAGCCTCATTGATGTCATTTGAATGCGTGTTACTTGAGTCAAATACATACATTCTTCATTTCATTTAATATTCCTAATTTTTGTGACCAGTGTATCGATTATTTAGACATAAAATTAATCCACTTATCTGTTAAGTAGATACAAAAATAAATTGACGAACTTATTTATTTACCTATCAAACTATCTATCTAGATATTAAAAGGGCTGATGTATATAGCTAAGTAGATACGAAATAATTGTATGTATCTTTATTTATTAAACTATATATTCACTCATATGTAACATCAATCAATCTATCTATGCGAAACAATTTGGTTTCTTTATTTATTAAACTATATGTATATTCATTCGCATGTAACATCCATCAATCAATCTATCTGTCTATCTATGCGAAACAATTTGATGTCTCTTTATTAAACTGTATATTCACTCGCATGTAACATCTATCTATCTGCTAGGTAGACATTAAATAACACCATCCGTCTCTCTAATTATCTATCAAACTATCCATCTTCTAGGTTGACACAAAATAATTTTATCCATATATCAACTTATCAGTCAAATTATCTACCTTCTAGACAAATACGAAATATGTTGATCTATTTATTTACTTATCAAAAACTCACTCTAGAGACAAAATGAATTGATCAATCTCTCTATCCATCCCTGGATGCTTTGTCGGTGCCCAAGCAGTTTGTTTTCTGCTGCTTGTCGTTTCTGAAACAGCACGTTCACATTTTCTTTACTCCTACATCGTTTGTAAAGGTTATCTTCTGTACGGATAAACATAATTCCATATCCGATGATTTGTTAATCGATTTTCTATGATGTGCTCAGCTATTGTGAGGGGAAAATATTCATTCAATGTTCAGTTTTATCTGTCTGTAAAAGATTCCGAAATAATCCATTGAGATGAAGTAAATGAGCTCGAATTACTTAATCAGCATTCTGATTTTGACCCATGACCCATTTTAATGTTCTTCAAACGACAGTCATCCAACAGATGTAGGTAAAGGTCAAATCATAAGGAAGAGATTTCTGCATCCCGACTGACCTTGAAATAGACTCTTACAGTAAGAGAAGTAATTGAAATTATGCTATGTGCGTCATGTTAAGATAAATCACTTCACCTCCACTTAGCACTCGCTTTCTTTCTCTCTTTCCTTTTTTGCACTCGTTTTCTTTCTGTCTTCATTTCTTATTTATTAAATAGACTTCTAGACACCTCATTTGCACGACGTCGATGTGGGTGGATGGTCAGCCAAACCTAAATAAGGATTCGTTCAAGGAGATGTGTAAAGCGATTAATCACTTCCAGGGAAATGCAAACTCTTTCAGTTTGTACGAAATAAATCGGTCGTAATGCAGTTGCATTATGGGATCACCAAAGCAATTCTGTGATGAATCTCTCTTTTTCCTGCTTAAATTCTTCACCAAACAATGCAAACCAGAAAAAAAAACACAAAAAGAAAAAAACAAAGAAAAAGAGATATGCAGGTCGTTTAGAGGTAATGAATAATGCTTTTTTCTGAAGACTAAAAATATCTGGCCACAGTTAGATATGTTGAACAAAACAGAACATGTAAATATTTCAAGAAATGAAAAAGCAATTGCTATACACAGGGGAGGGCTTAACATTACAGCGCCCTGGGCCAAAAAAAAAAAATCAGACGCCCCTAAGTAAACTTATTGTAAGAAATTTGAGACCGATTAGAATTTCATATGTAAATTACTTATCAGGCAAAGAATCAGCATATTCTCAAGAACAACCCAAACCTGCAAAATTTTTAGCACATGTATTATTTAAAACTGGGCATGGAAATAAAAAATACATAAATGGTGTTTTCTCACATGTTTAATTCTCATAATTTTAAAACATCATTTCCCCGTAAATTTTTGTATTTACAAATGAAATTGTTTTTTTAACACACTTCTGAAACATTTGCCTGCAAAATTTTGGATTTAAATTTACAACCTATGCAATATTAATTTTAGAATTTTTTAAAAATACCTGAGCGATGAGAGTGCTGCTGCCAATGTTTATTGTATATCGATTAAGTGACTGAGAGATAGAAGAAATAAATGAACATAACTTACACTGCTGGCCACCCAAAATGCAAAACCAAGAAGGAAGCATCCGACTGGCCTGAAATTCGCAGTATGCGTGGCCCGCGAGAGCACATGCAAACGATTAGCATTGCAGGGCATATGCAAATCATGTACGCCCGGCACGCCACCGAGAAGCACTATAAGAAGGGGGAAGAGAAGGCGGGGTGTAAGTAGTGGAAGTGTATTGTGCTGCCAGACCTGTGCGTGGGAAGCTTCCTGATTCATCGTCGCAGAATACGGCAGTCATTCCAATACGTTTCGGAGTTCGACAGAGGACGAATAGTGGCTTATCGCGACAGCGTGTTATCGTACCGAGACATTGGCGCCCGTGTGGGACGACATCCAGCTACAGTGAGGCGAGGGAGGGATGGACGGACGGACCGACGTGAGCGATTGCCGCAGCCGCGGCACACCACCGAACGAGAGGAACGGCATGTCGTGCGGCGAGCATCGACGGCTCGCACCGCCACATCACGAACGTTAGCGCAGGAATTAGGGTGTGTTGCGCAACAACCTGTGTCAGCACGTACCGTTCGACGACCTCTGCAGGAGCGGGGACTTGTCGCACGGCGCCCATTGCTCCGATTACCATTGACGTTACACCGCCGGCGAGTGCGGCGGCAGTGGGCCGTTGAACGCCGCACCTGGACAACGGAATGGCACGACATTGTCTTCTCCGACGAATCCCGCTTTTGCCTGCAACACTACGATGGTCGGATCCGCATGTGGCGGCACCGCGTCGAGAGACTGTATGACGTCTGCATTACGCATCGCCATACCGGTCTTTCGCCTGGCGTTATGGTTAGGGGCGCAATTGGATATGACACCCGCACCCCTCTGGTACGCATCGCCGGTACACTCAACAGCCACAGCTACATCGCCGATGTTTTGGAGCCTTTAGGCCTCCCTTACCTGCAGGACCTGCCAGCGGCCACGTTTCAACAGGACAATGCGCGCCCGCACGTGACGCGCATCGTGCAACAATTCTTCACGGCCCACCAGGTGTCACTGCTGCCGTGGCCCGCCTGTTCTCCCGATATGTCGCCCATCGAACACGTCCGGTCGCTGATCGGCAACCGAGCGGCCCGGCAAGCACCATCCGCGGCTACGCCTGATGAACTTTGGCAACGTGTGGAAGCAGCCTGGACCGACATACCCCAAGCACACATCCAAAGCCTCTTTCGTTCGATGCCGCGGCGTGAAGCGGCCGTTATTGCCAGCCATGGGGGCCACACGAACTATTGATGTCGCGTATTTCCGCAAGTCGCACGGGCCTGTAAGCTCAATCGTTTTATCTTTGTATCTGTTGTTATGTATCCAGTAAATCTGGCTTTGCTATCTCGTGTCCTTCTTGGTGTTGCATTTTGGGTGGCCAGCAGTGTATATATAGTAAAATTACGCACCGCTAAAATGTTTTTTTTTCTCGATTTCTTTGTGGCAAAATCCTCTACTATATCATCAAATGTTAATGTTTCTACAATGTTCGAATTAAGTGATAAAGTTGCCAATGCACTCGTTCTTTCTTCAGAACTAGATGTCCTCAAATAATTGTGGATGGTTTTCAAAAGAGAAAAACTTCTTTCTCCAGAGGCATTAGTGATGGGTATACATAGGTAAATCCTTAGGATAACATCAATGTTCGGAAAAGTTGAATCAATTCTTTTTTCCCTAATCAGTTTCAGCATATCCTCAACAGGAACACTAACACTTGAATCTGTCACTGCTTGTCTATTTAAATCATTCCAAAATTTCTGGAAATGAAGACATTCTTGTTCAAATTCTGGGCCTGAATCCTGTGAGTAAACCGTCAGTAGGTTTCTTGTCTTTTGAGATACTATTGTCTTATCAACATCTGATAATTGCGTCAGAAACCCAAACATGCTCTATACACCGGAATACGCATCTCGTTGACGTTTCAACTGCTGCACCAAATTATGAATGATCGTATGGAAAACGCATATTCGCATATGTTCCTTTCCAGTGAAAACAGTTTCTTTATTGCCATTCATCTCTTGAAATTGTAGTTTTCTCCGACGGGTTCTAGCAACATTTTTCTTATATTCGTTGCACTGAGACAAAAGTTTTCCATCTTCCTCATACTTATCAAATTTATTCCGGAGATTACTTAAATATTTAATAAGTGAATCGTGCAGTTCTACAGCAACTGAAAGGTCAATATTCACTTTCTGCAGTGTTTTATTGCAACTATCAATTCTTTGTAAAATATCACTCCAAAGCTCTAAGAGAATGCCCATTTCTGACAAATTCGTCTTATTTAATAATCCCTCTGCTTCTACTCTTGCTTCTAATTTTTCACCGGTGTTTTCTGCGAAGTCTTGAAGTGCATCTCTAATGCAGGAATAACTAAAGCCTAAGGCATTGCATGCATCAACCCTTGCTGACCATCGGGTTTCACATAACGTTTTGGGTACAAGAAGTGGCGATTGCTTTCCAGATTCGCTGTGGAGCTTAGAACTATCTTCAAGATTTGCCACCTATGTGATGAAGATGACCAAAAGTTGTATATTTCCTGTACGAACATAAAAAAAGATGTAGCTTCAAGCCAGCATCCCGCTGCGGATTTCCCAACCAAATTAAGAGAGTGTGCTGCGCATGGAATATAGTAGGCTAAACTGTTATGACTTTTTAATAGAGCTTGAAGACCTGAATATTCACCAGACATATTTCTCACATTGTCATAACTTTGGCCTCTGCAATCTTTAACGTCTATTTTTAAATCTTGTAACAGCTTCAATAAAGCCCTCTCCATGTCTTCTGCTTTATGACCAGTGTTGGGCAAGAAACAAATAAATCGTTCCACTGGTTGTCCATTTTTCAGAACATAACGAAAAATAACAGTCAACTGGTCAACTTTTGACAAATCTGGAGTGGAGTCTATAATAATAGAATAATATTTACTCGACTTGAACTCTTTAACTATTGCGTCAGTGACTGATAAGGCCATTAATGAAATTAATTCTTCACATACATCCTTCGAAAGGTATGAATCATTTCCACTTCCCTTATTTCCAAAAATTTTCAAATGTTGCTCCAGAAAAGGGCCAAATGTTCCTATCAGTTCAAGGTTACCTAGATAATTGCCGTTATTATTATTCCCTAATTTGTCGTTCGCTCCATTTCCACGAAATGCTAATCCACGGGAAGACAGAAATTTAATGACTTCGATAATCCGTAAAAGTACTGCTTTCCAATAATTTTTCTCATTCATCAGTTTCTTAATTACAGCAGAATCAATTTTTCCACTATTCTCTGCACGTGTTATGAAACACTTTACAGAATCTACATGCTCAAATGAAGCACTATGTGCTCTTATAAGGTTTTCGTGTTTCCAATCATTGAAACCTATACTTGAGAAAGAACTCTCTCACTTTGCAAACAATTTACATGGTAAACAAAAAACACGTCCAGTTGACTCAGAATACAATAGCCATTCTCTTCTTTTAATTTCACCATTTTGAAGACGGTTATAAAATAAGCCTTTTGAGACAGATCTAAATCGATCACTATAAGATCTTTTTGAAACTATAAAATCTATTTCGTTTAAATTTTGATTCGGAGGATTTTTTTGTAATATGAACAACAAATGAATCGTCTATTTTCCATTTAGCAGGCTCTAATATCATATGATGCAACAAAAGTCCATTTCCTTCAACATCTTAAAAATTTCCTCCAAGATTTATGTTAGACTTATTTTTCGTAACTTATATTCTTCATGGTTACCAATAATTTTTCTCATTCATCAGTCCTCATAGTTACCAGAAAAAAAAAATCCAAGGAAAAAGGATCCACGGAAAAAAAAGCCAGGAAAAAAGTCCATGGAAATGAAATCCAACGGCTACCTCATGTGGGCTAACCAGTAAAAAACTTAGGGGTCATATAAAAATTTACATAAAAAAAAAAGTTATCACTTCTCAAAGATTACAAGGACACCATAATTTGTTTCCATGGAGGTTCGAGCAACTGGGGGCCGTATAAAAATTGAATTTTTTTTCTTGTGTCCACTTTCATGTTGGTTGACCTTGTAAGAAATGTAGGGGGTTGTACAAAAATTGTACTTTTGATTTTCTTGTGTCCACTTCCATGTTAGGTGACCTTGTAGGAAATTTGGGGGTCGTATAAAATTTCTTTTCTGATTCCTTTGCGTCACTTCTATGTAGGAAGCTCAGAGGGTCGTATAAAAATCTTCATTGGATTTTTTTCCTGTGGATCTTTTTTCCTAGATTGACGCCACAGGGACAGCAGAGTTTGATTAATTAATAACCTACGAATTAATAATAATAAATATTTATAATCTTACAATTGGTAAAGCAAAATTGATTGCGATTTTGAAGTTTGGTAGCAATTTAATAGAAGAGTAACACAGGGTTTTGTGAATTTGAAACTGCTCCTTTTATGAATGCCCTGAAGATTGGCCAATAAGAAGGGTGCAATAAAGCCCTACATAAATTAATACCTTCACAGTATTAATAATATTGAAAATAATTTCAATAATGACTAAGCCATTTCTAAAAAAAAAAAATTAAAAAAGGAGGCCCTGTTAAACTATGGGCCGAAGGCCCGGGCCTTGCGGTTGCCGGAAAACCGCCACACAGGAAAACTGCCACACACTTGCATTAAGGGGTCCCGCACAAGTTGCTGTTCTTCCGAAGAACACTTAGAATGTGTGACAAGTTTTCCAGTGGGGCAGTTTTCCAAATTTCCGAATTATGTGTGACAGTTTTCCAAGGTGCCTAACGAAGGGAAGGAACTCTTTTGTTTGTCTGAATTTTCATGCTGGTTTATTCGAGTTTAGGGCAACTGGCCACAAAAGTTCAAGGGGGTGGGAGCTATAAAGATTGCCGTTTTTGGGCCTATATTGAGAACTGAATTAGGACCTCCAAACGAATTTCGAGAAAGCGTTCCATGTAAGCCAAGTGAGAATTGTACTTTAATTTGAAGAAATAAATTGCCGAGGATCCGAGGTACACTTGGTTTGGGCGGCTCTACCCCCAACTTCGGTAATATTATATTCTGGGAAGCTGGAGTCTGTCAGTGTATCCAGGATGTTCCCCTTGAAGCGTCCACGAGGTCCGTGAGCTTGGGGGGGGGGGGGATTTCCCCCAAAATAATGTTAAAATGGACGTAGAGCTGTAAACATTAGAACCATGCTTTATATAATGATTCTGTACACGACCACGAATTTTTAGGAGGGTGGGGTAAATTCACCCTCCCTCAAGTTTCTAAGAGCGCAGGTAAGGGATTTTTAGGAGGGTGGGGTAAATTCACCCTCCCTCAAGTTTCTAAGAGCGCAGGTAAGGGATTTTTAGGAGGGTGGGGTAAATTCACCCTCCCTCAAGTTTCTAAGAGCGCAGGTAAGGGATTTTTAGGAGGGTGGGGTAAATTCACCCTCCCTCAAGTTTCTAAGAGCGCAGGTAAGGGATTTGCTCGCAATTTCTATGCTTCATGTTGTGTTTAGTGGCACACTAGGTATGCCCTTCCCCCTCCCCCAGAAATTTGGTGAAGTCTGTAAAAGGGATACGAGGTACTTGGTTTGGACCCCTAACTTCCGTAATTTTATATTCTGGACCTCTAGAGTCGGTCAATATATCCTCGATGGTACCCCTGAAGAGCTCTTAGAAATATGGGGGGAGGGTGAACTCACCCCACCCTCCTGAAAATTCGTGGTTGTGTACAGAATCATTATACATAAAGCATGGTACTAATGTTTAAAGCTCTACGTCCATTTTAACATTTTGGGGGAAAGCCCCTCAAAGCTCACGGACCTCGCGGACGCTTCAAGGGGAACATCCTTTATACACTGACAGACTCCAGCGGCCCATAATATGATATTACGGAAGTTGGGGATACCCCCCCCCCAAAACCAAGTGTACCTCGGATCCTCGGCAATTTATTTCTTCAAATTAAAGTACAATTCTCGCTTGGCTTACATGGAACGTTTGCTCGAAATTCGTTTGGAGTTCCCAATTCAGTTCTCAGTATATTCCCAGAAACGGCAATCTTTATAACCCTAGAGTTCAGGGCAACTGTGGCCAGTTGCCCTGAACTCGAATGAACCGGCATGAAAATTCAGACAAACAAGAGTTCCTTCCCCTCGTCAGCCACTTTGGAAAACTGCCACACATAATTCGGAAAACTGTCCCACTGGAAAAAATGGCACACATTCAAAGTGTTCATCGGATGAACAGCAATTTGGGGGTTGTACGTCCATTCGTCGCGTGCGTCAATTCGTCTACTGCGACGATTCGTCGCGCGTCAATTCGTCGCCTACGTCAATTCGTCGCGGACAAATTCGTCGCTACCTCAATTCGTCGACTACGTCAATTCGTCGCGTTTACAGATTTTGGTTACATACAAAACGAATGCAGGAAAACGTACGATTTCGAACGTCTTCCTCCCTGATCAAATTTATAAAGTTTGGACACTCAGACAGGATAGAAATATTACGCTTTTTCTTTGGCACTAAAAATATTAGACGGTAGACGGTTTTTGGAAGGGGTCAGGGCCCGGTTGGTCAGAGCCCCCATATACAAATTTTTTGTAAAATCTACAGTTTTCAATTCAGAACCACCAAATCAGGTATCCTATCTCATGGTACCCTAACTTAGACGCTAGACGGTTTTTAGAAGGGGTTGGAGCCCGGGGGTCAGACCCCCCCCCCCCTCATAAAAATTCCGTAAAATCTACAGTTTTCATTTTAGAACCACAAAATTTGGTATACTATCTCATGGTACTCTAACTTAGACGGTACACCGTTTTTGGAACGGGTAAAGGCCCGGGGGTCAGAGCCCCCACATAATTTTTTTTTAAACTACAGTTTTCAATTCAGAACCACCAATTCTGGTATACTATCTCATGGTACTCTAACTTAGACGGCAGACGATTTTTTTAAGGGGTTGCAGCCCGGAGGGTAAGGGCCCCCCTCATAAAAAAATTCGTAAAATCTACAGTTTTCAATTTAGAACCACCTAATTTGGTATACTATCTCATGGTACTCTAACTTAGACGGTAGAACGTTTTTGGAACGGGTCAAGGCCCGGGGGTCAGAGCCCCCCCCCATAATTTTTTTGTAAAATCTACAGTTTTCAATTCAGAACCATTAAGTATGGTATCATGAAACTCTAACTTTGACGCTAGACGCTTTTTGGAAGGGGTTAGAGCCCGGGAGTGAAAGCCCCCCTCATAAAAATTTCGTAAAATCTACAGTTTACAATTTAGAACCACCAAATTTGGCATACTATTTCATGGTACTCTAACTTAGACGGTAGACCGTTTTTGGAAGGGGTTGCAGCCCGGGGGGTAAAGGCCCCTTTCATAAAAAAATCGCAAAATCTAGTTTTCAATTTAGAACCACCAAATTTGGTATACTATCTCATGGTATTCTAACTTAGACGGTAGACTGTTTTTGGAACGGGTCAAAGCCCGGGGATCAGAGCTCCCCTCATAAAAAAATTCGTAAAATCTACGGTTTTCACTTTAGAACCACCAAATTTGGTATACTATCTCATGGTACTCTAACTTAGACAGTAGACCGTTTTTGGATCGGGTCAAGGCCCGGGGGTCAGAGCGCCCACCCCCATAATTTTGTTTTTCGTAAAATCTACAGTTTCAATTCAGAACCATCAAATGTGGTATCATGAAACTCTAACTTAGAAGCTAGACGGTTTTTGGAAGGGGTTGGAGCCCGGGAGTGAGAGCCCCCCTCCCCCATAAAAATTTCGTAAAATCTACGGTTTTCAATTTAGAACTACCAAATTTGGTATACTATCTCATGGTTATCTAACTTAGACGGTAGACGGTTTTTGGAAGGGGTCGGGGCCCTGGTCAAGGGAGCCCCAAACAAAATTTTCATAAAAAGCTCCGTTTTTTACTCTTAAGAACACCCTATCTACGTTCTAAGGCGCTCTTTGGCCCTTTGAGGGCCTTGCACCATAAACCATTAACCAACCAACTAACCAACCTACGGTCTAAGTTAGAAACTGTAGATAACAATAAAGTGCAAAAATATGCGTTTAATGGTGTATTAAAAACACAAATCAATATAGTTTAGCTTTCACTACCAACGAACGGCTTATCAGGAAGAAATATAATGTAATGTAAATAGAGAGTTCCAGGTATTCAAAATTCAAAACGGTAAGAGAAAGATGATCAATGCCAATGTGAAGTCGAACGCAATCGACATCACATAGGTACATTGCATTTCTTTGTTGCGGGATTCACAGAAGCACACGTCAGTAGTATAAAAGGACGGGGACTGCCGGAGGATGCATCCTTCTAGAGAAGGATGGGGGGCGTGGTTGCTGCAGAAGGATGGGGGCGTGGCGTGTGACCGAAGGGTGTGGGGGCGTGGCAGATGACGCTAGTGCGTTGGGTCGATGTGCTGCCCCTAGCGGTGCTTCTTGGAACTTCATTATTATGTTAGATCTTTGTTTTTGAGTGATGGCAACGACCGAGTGGGGGAAAGGAAATGTGCTGCCCCTAGCGGTGCTTCTTGGAACTTTATTATTATGTTAGATCTTTGTTTTTGAGTGATGGCAACGACCGAGTGGGGGAAAGGAAATGTGCTGCCCCTAGCGGTGCTTCTTGGAACTTTTAATGGACCTTTGAGAGATGGCAACGACCGAGAGGGAAAGGGGGTGGATATAGGGGGATGTCAACTCAATGTGCTGCCCCTAGCGGTGCTTCTTGGAACTTTTAATGGACCTTTGAGAGATGGCAACGACCGAGTGGGAGAAAGGGGGTGGATATAGGGGGATGTCAACTCGATGTGCTGCCCCCTAGCGGTGCTTTTTGGAACTTTCGATGGATCTTTGAGAGATGGCAACGACCGAGTGGGGGAAAGGGGATGTGTACGTTGCCCCCTAGCGGTGCTTTTTCGAACTTTCCTCGGGAGATTTATTGGACGTTGACAAATTTTTAAGAAGTCTTTCCAATATTTATTTTTTTTATTTTCTCGGGAGATTTACTGGACTTTGTCAAATTTTTGAAGGAAGTTTTTTTGTCGTTTCCAATTTTTTTACTCGTATTTTTTTTTGTCCTATTTTTTCTCTCTAATTTATCTTATTAAATTTATATTTTCAGGAATTCCCTGAGGTATTATAATTTTTATAGACGTTGCATTATTTTTTTAATTTTCTCGGGAGATTTATTGGACGCTGACAAATTTTTGAAGGAAGTTTTTTCAATCGAAGCATTTCCTCAAATTTGTTTTATTAAATTTATATTTTTAGAACTCCGTGAAGTGTTATAATTTTTATAGACGTTGCATTATTTTTCTCATTCTTATATTTTTCTTCCCTACAATTTTAATTTAGACGAGGAAAGGCTTTGTTTGAAAAGATTTCGTTCCTGTTGATTCATGTTCCGCTATCTTTTGTCCGACATGTGTTTTGGGATGACTCACCATTTTCTCTTTGACTCAGAAAACTTTGTATGACACGTGTTTTGGGAAGAGTGACTATGATGTGTGACGCATGTCGTGATAGCAGATATGACATCAGCCAACGCCATTTCCTCCGCGGGGTCGGCGGTTGACGTCATTTGAGATTCTGTAGCCACATTAAGTTCCAAGACTGATTTTTTTTTCAATAACTTGCTCATTTTGCAACGAATTTATTCCTTATTTTTTCCTCATAATTTCTCATTTTATATTCATAATTTTTCAACGTAACGATTTTTTTATTTTCTTTGAGGAGACTTCACGCATTTTCAACGGACGTTCCAACATAAAAACGTTTTCAAAGTTTTGTGCTGCAGACATAATCTTAAAACACGGTTGTTTAGTAACGTATTTACGTGTTCATGACATTTTCTGTTACATTTTTTTAACGTTGTACATTTTTCCAACGTACAAAGCCACAATTTTTTATGCATAGTTAAAATATTTTATTTTTTTACAAACAACTTTTCTTACTTGCTTTTAATGTATGACTTAATCTGGTTTTCTATATAGCTGTTTCATGTTTGTGCAAGAAATATACAGATCTATAGCAGTTATACATAACATTCGTTCGTAACAGTATTTTTTTTTTCCAGATTTAAACCAACACACGCTTCTTAACGACTTGATATCGGTTTTCTGGGGTACTTTTCTTTTTCCTTCATTCAATTTTATTCCAGATCATGAGACGAGGAAATGCTTCTTTAGAAGCGATTTCGTTCCTGTTCGCAGTAATTATTGGATTTTGACAAATTTTTTGTGAAACGACTTCATGCTAATTCTGAGTCTTTCGCCTTTACAATATTATTTTCATGTAATTTTTTCGTGTGTTCAAGAACTCTACAGGTCTTTCACAGTTAAAATTCTGGTAAAACTATATTTTCTTACTTTATTTAGCATATCATTATAGCTTCCCAATTTTCGCTATTTTACTTCATCTTTTTTGAAATTTAGTAAAACTTTTCAGTATGTCAATAGTTTATTTCTTACTTGACCAAACTTAAGACTCCTTTTATTTAGACTATTTTTTTTTCATTTCATTTCAGCAAAATGATTATTTTAGATGTTGCAAATCATCAGGTTTTTTTGTTTCCTTATATATCATATTTTCCAACTTGCTTTTAAAGTATTTCTCAAAGCTTACATGTATGTCAAATACGCATTTTTTTAATCCTTCCCTAGTTTGCTATACTTTTTCGTGGACTGCCATAACAGGAAAGCATTCATTGTCAAGGCATGAAATCTAAAACCTTTTTTCTTACGATAAAATTTGTATTCTTTGGGACATATTTTCTGTATATTGTTCTGTCTCGTCCGAAAAAAACATTCATTCTGGAGGCAAAGCGAGTAATTCCGTTCTTCCACTAAACATCATTTTTTTACGTTTTACTAACTCACCACCTCCATAGCGAAAATAAAGAAATACTTACTCTGTTCTCTACATATCGACTCAATCTATTTCTTTTCGAAATGCTGATCATGACATTTCAACTAAAATTTCATACTTTCACCAAAAATCATATTCTTAAACTAGCTGTTTTTTACACAATTATTTCATGTATAACTAAATTTTTGTTGTTTACTCACCTCATAAAAGTCAATAAGAACACCCCTAATCTCATTCCTTTCCCTCATTTAGTTCGCTTAAATTGAGATGTTTCAAAATTTCGCGTATATTTCATTCCCTTAATGTCCAGTTCTCCCGTGTCTGCCCCTTCATTTTCAACTTCTGTGCATACTGCATTTTATCTTTAGACGTTTAGTTTCATTGACCTTTTCTTTCGTTTTAATTAAGTTTTCATTATCGTATTTTTTATTCATTGTCTCAGCAGAAAAATCTTTCATTCTGGAGACATAGCGACTTACTTCCTCTAAACATTTTTTTCACATTTTACTAATTGTTCAGAAAAGCAGTTGTTTCCAAACTCCCATAGTGAAAATATCGTATTCCCCTTATAGTACTTATTATATTTTTCCTTCTGTTCAGTGTTGTATGATTCTTCAAACTTTGGTTTATTTTTATGAAACTTCTTTTTTTCTTAGTTTTTTTTTCTGATTCAAACGTTCAATCTTTTCCTATCGATTTAATTACTCTTATTTTCCCATTCGACTTTACTTTTGAACAGAAATGTATCTAAAATCTTCAGATGTATTTTAGTCTACAAGGCCGATTCTTCCCTGTTTCAAATAAAGTCATTGTAGGATTTTAGTGTAAATGCTGCTAAATCTTTAGAACTTACTTTTCATAGTTAGATACAAATTCCTCGAGGTTTACATTAAAACATGAAAGAAGAGTGTTTTTACGCTCTCTCCAGTGTGTGAGCTTTCTCCAAGAAATTAACTTTGTCAGTTTCCGACAGAAATAGGGGGAATTCAATCTCCTGCGACTGTTTTCACGCGTCTCTTGCTTACAGGAAAACCTCATATGGCATGAAATCACTTTGCTTGGCAGATTAAACTAAATTCTGGTTTTGAACTTTGAATGCAAACTCAAGCTCGCAAAAGCATAGTTTTCTGAGCAAACTTAAACTGTCTAAGATGACAAAAATCTAAAACTACTGACTCAATGGGACAGAGCGTTTGAACTTTGCCGTTAATTCACCATTTAAGAGATCCGTCGTGAACCACTAGAAGGGAAGTAAGCAGACCCTGATTTAGTCCACTGTTTCCAAGGAAGGTAGAAAGCTAGTGTCGTAATTCAAAAGCTCTTAACTCAAGCCTCCCCAGGATTCAGTTTCGGACGAACGAATACTCAGATGTCCATGCTTAGACATTGAAAAATTGCTTCAGACAAATATTTTCTTACTTAAAGTGCTTCAATTCAGAATTTGTACTATTTAAGATTTTCCTTAGTCAATATTTTTTCTATCTTAAAAACTTCTAAAGGGTTGATTTTGAAAAAAACGAGTTCTCACAAAAATGTAAAATTTCCTCAGATTGTATGAGGAACCCCAAAAAATTGATGAAGCTTGGACGTTAACCGTTCCAACCATTTCTTTCTCTTCATGTTTCATTCCATAAACTTTCTTCAAATTCCTATATGTCCAAGAATTTTGTTAAATGTCCAAGTTCGACACCCCCAGAAATTTTCTGAAAATGATATTCTGGAATTTTTTTAAAAGAGAAACTAAGAATCCCTTCACTGAAACAAGAAATTCATATTCAAAGCATTACATCCCTCTTTCTACTTCAAATACTCTCTTTGTAAATCTAAGGAAGTTTTTTTTTTTTAATATTCATATATTTTCCCCTCTAACTTTAGAAGATATTGTCCCAAAATGTATGTACATATTACGATAGTAAAATATCTTACTACTTACTGCTTGATGTTCAATTCACTTCACACCGTCTTAAGGAAATTCGTTCATTTTTCTCATAACACATAGACATGTTATTTTTCTTTCCATTCACTTCAAAGACTCAATTGAGATCAACCTAATGGAGTCCTTTGAGAAAAACTTTCATGGGAAAGCATAAATTTGCCTAAAAACTACATTAAAAATAAACAAATGTTGAAAGTTCCTGTACAAGAAGGAAATTCTGTTGTAACTTCTAAACGAAAAAAGACAAATTCTAAGAATATATGTAAAAATGTTCGTTGGATTCCATATTAAAAAAAATTAGTTGAAGAAAAGTGTCATTCTTTTTTTTTTTTTCGGAACAGTTCATTCTTTCCTAGGGTTAAAAATGGAACACTTCATTTTTCTTAGTAGACAATTTTGAGAAAACACATTTCATTAAAAGCAGGGAAATTCCCATAGAATAACATGGGAAAACTAGTATGCATAAAAAGACTGTTTCGAAACGAGTAAAAATCTGTTGAAGTTCGTTTTCGAAAAAGTTGGAAATGGAATAAAGTAAAAACAGTCACAGCAAGTTCCTGAAAGTTGAAAATTGGATGTACTAAAAATGTCTAAGGAAAGAAATTTTTATAAAACACAGACTGTTTAGTTTTTCCAGGCTAGGGGGTCTTCAGTGAGAGCGCTTCTTTTTTTCAACTCAAAGAATAAAACGAGTCAGTTTGAAACATTTCAAACTCCCCGAAATTAAGCTGTGTACTCTGGTTTCGACTCAATACTGTAAAGCATTGCTCTCAGACCAGTCGGAATTCCGCCCCGATTGGTTGCCTAATGGAAAACGTCAGACCCCTTTCCAATAACAATCCCCAAATATCCTTAAGAAAAGTCTAGTAAAAAAGCACTATTTCACCATTAAAACAATTTGATTCATTCTGTTACTGTTTTAAACATTTCAAAAAAGAAGTTTACATTCTCACTTTTACTTTAAAAATCTTGAAAGCTTAAATTTTGACCCATTTAAAAAAAAATTCACCTAAAATTTAATTAAAAAAATAATTACTCTTTAAATTTATGTCTTAAAACTAAAAAATATTTACGCTTAATATTTCAATAAATAATAAATATTCACAAACTCACCTTCTACCTTGCCCATTTAAAAAAATAATTCTGTATTTATATAATCGAAATCATTACTTCTCCAAATAGTTCTTTTCCCCTGATTGTAGAGAAGAACTCTTCTGAAATCTTCACTTTTCCACATGTGTTCATAAAAGCTTGAGCTACTTCCTTAGGATTCAACAAGGCCACAGCGTTCTGGAAACTTGAAATCGCTTTCCTGTTCCACTCAGTGGTTAGGCATGGAGGATGCATCTCAATAGGTGGAAGTACTTCCGAAATGCATTCGCGACATCTACATACCTTCAGGATGCTCTCCCCGATTAAATTTTTTAAACATTTAATTAAATTGTGTCTAAGTTCACACTCCTCAATCGATGTACTTTGAAACTTTCGGGATTCTCCGAGTACGATTTTCTGGAATTCTGAACCCATTAACAATTCCTGGATGCTGTCCCACACGCCATCCAAATTAATTTGGAGTTTCTTAAACTGCTTTCTGGTTAATGCAACTCCTGTTGTTAAGTGAAAAATCCGGAACCAGAATTTGAAAGACTTGAAGACTTCTTACTTTATTCAAACTTAGAACAGAACTAAAATTCGCTCAGCGTTTCCTTTGCATACTGTAACCAACACATGACCCTTATCACCACGTGGTGATTGATGTGTCACGATGCGTCAGCACACTAACTACACGGTGACTGTTTCCTTATCTGGTCATCTCGCAACGAACATGCTATTGATTCTAATCAGGCAAAGCTAACTTCAGCTTGAGAGATAAACGAAAGGATTTCATTATAACTTTCATATCTTGAGAGAATAAACTAAAAAATAGAGTGCATAATAAGCGTAAAGAAATTCTTCAAGGCTGAATTTCCACTAAAATGATGGTGGTATACGGAAAGCGTGAGAATTTAATCAGAGACCTTCAAAGAATTCATCTTGGAATTAACGCTGCTTTTGAAAAACGAGTGAACTATGAAATTCTTTGTTCTCCACACAAGAAAATTTCAGATTTCGAAATCTCGCCGTTCTGACCCACTTTTTCCTGAGTGAAATTTAAAACAGGGTGGAAATCTCCACTTACGCATTCCTTTGAGTGGGGAATAGCTCTCATGAAAGGGGTCAACGGTTCCAAACAACATTGATTAAAACTGGAGAGAGGAAAAATATATGAATTAAAAAAATAATGCATAAGCAGGATTCCCAAAAACATAAAAATATAAGTTTTATATAAAAAAGAAATTCCAGGAAAAATATTGGTAGGGCGAAAGATTTCCCATTCTTCCATTCCCACAAAAAATTTAACGAAGTCTAATAAATCTCTCGAAAAAAAAATTAAACAAATACTTGGACTGACAAAAGAGAGAACGACACGTGACGTCAACCTATCCCACGGCTAGTAGTAGGAGATACACTGTTCCCCCTCTGACATCAATTTTTTTTCTATGCGAACAGAAATTTACTTGAACAACCGTCTTAGAAAATGCCCCTTCCACGTTTTTTCTTCCCAGCCATGCAAAAACAATCAGATTGCCTTTTCCCACCAAAAGTTCTAGCAAGAAGGAGCAGGAGACGCCGGAACGAAACCCGAAGGAGCTCCCTCCCTGTCTCGCCCCCTTGTTATTCGGCTCCTTCGGGCTACGTTCCGGCGTCTCCTGCTCCTTCTTGCTAGAACTTTTGGTGGGAAAAGGCAATCTGATTGTTTTTGCATGGCTGGGAAGAAAAAACGTGGAAGGGGCATTTTCTAAGACGGTTGTTCAAGTAAATTTCTGTTCGCATAGAAAAAAAAATTGATGTCAGAGCGGGGAACAGTGTATCTCCTACTACTAGCCGTGGGATAGGTTGACGTCACGTGTCGTTCTCTCTTTTGTCAGTCCAAGTATTTGTTTAATTTTTTTTTCGAGAGATTTATTAGACTTCGTTAAATTTTTTGTGGGAATGGAAGAATGGGAAATCTTTCGCCCCACCAATATTTTTCCTGGAATTTCTTTTTTATATAAAACTTATATTTTTTTATGTTTTTGGGAATCCTGCTTATGCATTATTTTTTTAATTCATATATTTTTCCTCTCTCCAGTTTTAATCAATGTTGTTTGGAACCGTTGACCCCTTTCATGAGAGCTATTCCCCACTCAAAGGAATGCGTAAGTGGAGATTTCCACCCTGTTTTAAATTTCACTCAGGAAAAAGTGGGTCAGAACGGCGAGATTTCGAAATCTGAAATTTTCTTGTGTGGAGAACAAAGAATTTCATAGTTCACTCGTTTTTCAAAAGCAGCGTTAATTCCAAGATGAATTCTTTGAAGGTCTCTGATTAAATTCTCACGCTTTCCGTATACCACCATCATTTTAGTGGAAATTCAGCCTTGAAGAATTTCTTTACGCTTATTATGCACTTTATTTTTTTAGTTTATTCTCTCAAGATATGAAAGTTATAATGAAATCCTTTCGTTTATCTCTCAAGCTGAAGTTAGCTTTGCCTGATTAGAATCAATAGCATGTTCGTTGCGAGATGACCAGATAAGGAAACAGTCACCGTGTAGTTAGTGTGCTGACGCATCGTGACACATCAATCACCACGTGGTGATAAGGCTCATGTGTTGGTTACAGTATGCAAAGGAAACGCTGAGCGAATTTTAGTTCTGTTCTAAGTTTGAATAAAGTAAGAAGTCTTCAAGTCTTTCAAATTCTGGTTCCGGATTTTTCACTTAACAACAGGAGTTGCATTAACCAGAAAGCAGTTTAAGAAACTCCAAATTATTTTGGATGGCGTGTGGGACAGCATCCAGGAATTGTTAATGGGTTCAGAATTCCAGAAAATCGTACTCGGAGAATCCCGAAAGTTTCAAAGTACATCGATTGAGGAGTGTGAACTTAGACACAATTTAATTGAATGTTTAAAAAATTTAATCGGGGAGAGCATCCTGAAGGTATGTAGATGTCGCGAATGCATTTCGGAAGTACTTCCACCTATTGAGATGCATCCTCCATGCCTAACCACTGAGTGGAACAGGAAAGCGATTTCAAGTTTCCAGAACGCTGTGGCCTTGTTGAATCCTAAGGAAGTAGCTCAAGCTTTTATGAACACATGTGGAAAAGTGAAGATTTCAGAAGAGTTCTTCTCTACAATCAGGGGAAAAGAACTATTTGGAGAAGTAATGATTTCGATTATATAAATTCAGAATTATTTTTTTAAATGGGCAAGGTAGAAGGTGAGTTTGTGAATATTTATTATTTATTGAAATATTAAGCGTAAATATTTTTTTAGTTTTAAGACATAAATTTAAAGAGTAATTATTTTTTTTTTAATTAAATTTCAGGTGAATTTTTTTTTAAATGGGTCAAAATTTAAGCTTTCAAGATTTTTAAAGTAAAAGGGAGAATGTAAACTTCTTTTTTGAAATGTTTAAAACAGTAACAGAATGAATCAAATTGTTTTAATGGTGAAATAGTGCTTTTTTGCTAGACTTTTCTTAAGGATATTTGGGGATTGTTATTGGAAAGGGGTCTGATGTTTTCCATTAGGCAACCAATCGGGGCGGAATTCCGACTGGTCTGAGAGCAATGCTTTACAGTATTGAGTCGAAACCAGAGTACACAGCTTAATTTCGGGGAGTTTGAAATGTTTCAAACTGACTCGCTTTATTCTTTGAGTTGAAAAAAGAAGCGCTCTCACTGAAGACCCCTAGCCTGGAAAAACTAAACAGTCTGTGTTTTATAAAAATTTCTTTCCTTAGACATTTTTAGAACATCCAATTTTCAACTTTCAGGAACTTGCTGTGACTGTTTTTACTTTATTCCATTTCCAACTTTTTCGAAAACGAACTTCAACAGATTTTTACTCGTTTCGAAACAGTCTTTTTATGCATACTAGTTTTCCCATGTTATTCTATGGGAATTTCCCTGCTTTTAATGAAATGTGTTTTCTCAAAATTGTCTACTAAGAAAAATGAAGTGTTCCATTTTTAACCCTAGGAAAGAATGAACTGTTCCGAAAAAAAAAGAATGACACTTTTCTTCAACTAATTATTTTATTCAATATGGAATCCAACGAACATTTTTACATATTTTCTTAGAATTTGTCTTTTTTCGTTTAGAAGTTACAACAGAATTTCCTTCTTGTACAGGAACTTTCAACATTTGTTTATTTTTAATGTTGTTTTTAGGCAAATTTATGCTTTCCTATGAAAGTTTTTCTCAAAGGACTCCATTAGGTTGATCTCAATTGAGTCTTTGAAGTGAATGGAAAGAAAAATAACATGTCTATGTGTTATGAGAAAAATGAACGAATTTCCTTAAGACGGTGTGAAGTGAATTGAACATCAAGCAGTAAGTAGTAAGATATTTTACTATCGTAATATGTACATACATTTTGGGACAATATCTTCTAAAGTTAGAGGGGAAAATATATGAATATTAAAAAAAAAAACTTCCTTAGATTTACAAAGAGAGTATTTGAAGTAGAAAGAGGGATGTAATGCTTTGAATATGAATTTCTTGTTTCAGTGAAGGGATTCTTAGTTTCTCTTTTAAAAAAATTCCAGAATATCATTTTCAGAAAATTTCTGGGGGTGTCGAACTTGGACATTTAACAAAATTCTTGGACATATAGGAATTTGAAGAAAGTTTATGGAATGAAACATGAAGAGAAAGAAATGGTTGGAACGGTTAACGTCCAAGCTTCATCAATTTTTTTTTGGGTTCCTCATACAAGCTGAGGAAATTTTACGTTTTTGTGAGAACTCGTTTTTTTCAAAATCAACCCTTTAGAAGTTTTTAAGATAGAAAAAATATTGACTAAGGAAAATCTTAAATAGTACAAATTCTGAATTGAAGCACTTTAAGTAAGAAAATATTTGTCTGAAGTAATTTTTCAATGTCTAAGCATGGACATCTGAGTATTCGCTCGTCCGAAACTGAATCCTGGGGAGGCTTGAGTTAAGAGCTTTTGAATTACGACACTAGCTTTCTACCTTCCTTGGAAACAGTGGACTAAATCAGGGTCTGCTTACTTCCCTTCTAGTGGTTCACGACGGATCTCTTAAATGGTGAATTAACGGCAAAGTTCAAACGCTCTGTCCCATTGAGTCAGTAGTTTTAGATTTTTGTCATCTTAGACAGTTTAAGTTTGCTCAGAAAACTATGCTTTTGCGAGCTTGAGTTTGCATTCAAAGTTCAAAACCAGAATTTAGTTTAATCTGCCAAGCAAAGTGATTTCATGCCATATGAGGTTTTCCTGTAAGCAAGAGACGCGTGAAAACAGTCGCAGGAGATTGAATTCCCCCCTGTTTCTGTCGGAAACTGACAAAGTTAATTTCTTGGAGAAAGCTCACACACTGGAAAGAGCGTAAAAACACTCTTCTTTCATGTTTTAATGTAAACCTCGAGGAATTTGTATCTAACTATGAAAAGTAAGTTCTAAAGATTTAGCAGCATTTACACTAAAATCCTACAATGACTTTATTTGAAACAGGGAAGAATCGGACTTGTAGACTAAAATACATCTGAAGATTTTAGATACATTTCTGTTCAAAAGTAAAGTCGAATGGGAAAATAAGAGTAATTAAATCGATAGGAAAAGATTGAAAGTTTGAATCAGAAAAAAAACTAAGAAAAAAAGAAGTTTCATAAAAATAAACCAAAGTTTGAAGAATCATACAACACTGAACAGAAGGAAAAATATAATAAGTACTATAAGGGGAATACGATATTTTCACTATGGGAGTTTGGAAACAACTGCTTTTCTGAACAATTAGTAAAATGTGAAAAAAAAATGTTTAGAGGAAGTAAGTCGCTATGTCTCCAGAATGAAAGATTTTTCTGCTAAGACAATGAATAAAAAATACGATAATGAAAACCTAATTAAAACGAAAGAAAAGGTCAATGAAACTAAACGTCTAAAGATAAAATGCAGTATGCACAGAAGTTGAAAATGAAGGGGCAGACACGGGAGAACTGGACATTAAGGGAATGAAATATACGCGAAATTTTGAAACATCTCAATTTAAGCGAACTAAATGAGGGAAAGGAATGAGATTAGGGGTGTTCTTATTGACTTTTATGAGGTGAGTAAACAACAAAAATTTAGTTATACATGAAATAATTGTGTAAAAAATAGCTCGTTTAAGAATATGATTTTTGGTGAAAGTATGAAATTTTAGTTGAAATGTCATGATCAGCATTTCGAAAAGAAATAGATTGAGTCGATATGTAGAGAACAGAGTAAGTATTTCTTTATTTTCGCTATGGGGGTGGTGAGTTAGTAAAACGTAAAAAAATGATGTTTAGTGGAAGAACGGAATTACTCGCTTTGCCTCCAGAATGAATGTTTTTTTCGGACGAGACAGAACAATATACAGAAAATATGTCCCAAAGAATACAAATTTTATCGTAAGAAAAAAGGTTTTAGATTTCATGCCTTGACAATGAATGCTTTCCTGTTGGGGCAGTCCACGAAAAAGTATAGCAAACTAGGGAAGGATTAAAAAAATGCGTATTTGACATACATGTAAGCTTTGAGAAATACTTTAAAAGCAAGTTGGAAAATATGATATATAAGGAAACAAAAAACCTGATGATTTGCAACATCTAAAATAATCATTTTGCTGAAATGAAATGAAAAAAAAAATAGTCTAAATAAAAGGAGTCTTAAGTTTGGTCAAGTAAGAAATAAATTATTGACATACTGAAAAGTTTTACTAAATTTCAAAAAAGATGAAGTAAAATAGCGAAAATTGGGAAGCTATAATGATATGCTAAATAAAGTAAGAAAATATAGTTTTACCAGAATTTTAACTGTGAAAGACCTGTAGAATTCTTGAACACACGAAAAAATTACGAGAAAATAATATTGTAAAGGCGAAAGACTCAGAATTAGCATGAAGTCGTTTCACAAAAAATTTGTCAAAATCCAATAATTACTGCGAACAGGAACGAAATCGTTTCTAAAGAAGCATTTCCTCGTCTCATGATCTGGAATAAAATTGAATGAAGGAAAAAGAAAAGTACCCCAGAAAACCGATATCAAGTCGTTAAGAAGCGTGTGTTGGTTTAAATCTGGAAAAAAAATACTGTTACGAACGAATGTTATGTATAGCTGCTATAGATCTGTATATTTCTTGCACAAACATGAAACAGCTATATAGAAAACCAGATTAAGTCATACATTAAAAGCAAGTAAGAAAAGTTGTTTGTATAGGTAACGGAAATAATAATAAAGAAACGTTTGCTTGTTTGAAACAGAAAAAATAAAGCCTCGATAAAAGTAGTTCTTAGTTTGAAAAGTTAGAAAATAAAATAATGTTGGTACATCAAAAAGTTTAAGGAGTAAGCAAGCATTTAGAACAAAAAGATTAAGATAATGCGTTAAAAGGTACATTTCACTGATTAATCATGAAGAAATACGAAAAAATAAAATATTTTAACTATGCATAAAAAATTGTGGCTTTGTACATTGGAAAAAGGTACAACGTTAAAAAAATGTAACAGAAAATGTCATGAACACGTAAATACGTTAATAAACAACCGTGTTTTAAGATTATGTCTGCAGCACAAAACTTTGAAAACGTTTTTATGTTGGAACGTCCGTTGAAAATGCGTGAAGTCTCCTCAAAGAAAATAAAAAAATCGTTACGTTGAAAAATTATGAATATAAAATGAGAAATTATGAGGAAAAAATAAGGAATAAATTCGTTGCAAAATGATCAAGTTATTGAAAAAAAATCAGTCTTGGAACTTAATGTGGCTACAGAATCTCAAATGACGTCAACCGCCGACCCCGCGGAGGAAATGGCGTTGGCTGATGTCATATCTGCTATCACGACATGCGTCACACATCATAGTCACTCTTCCCAAAACACGTGTCATACAAAGTTTTCTGAGTCAAAGAGAAAATGGTGAGTCATCCCAAAACACATGTCGGACAAAAGATAGCGGAACATGAATCAACAGGAACGAAATCTTTTCAAACAAAGCCTTTCCTCGTCTAAATTAAAATTGTAGGGAAGAAAAATATAAGAATGAGAAAAATAATGCAACGTCTATAAAAATTATAACACCTCACGGAGTTCTAAAAATATAAATTTAATAAAACAAATTTGAGGAAATGCTTCGATTGAAAAAACTTCCTTCAAAAATTTGTCAGCGTCCAATAAATCTCCCGAGAAAATTAAAAAAATAATGCAACGTCTATAAAAATTATAATACCTCAGGGAATTCCTGAAAATATAAATTTAATAAGATAAATTAGAGAGAAAAAATAGGACAAAAAAAAATACGAGTAAAAAAAATTGGAAACGACAAAAAAACTTCCTTCAAAAAATTTGACAAAGTCCAGTAAATCTCCCGAGAAAATAAAAAAAATAAATATTGGAAAGACTTCTTAAAAATTTGTCAACGTCCAATAAATCTCCCGAGGAAAGTTCGAAAAACCACCGCTAGGGGGGCAACGTACACATCCCCTTTCCCCCACTCGGTCGTTGCCATCTCTCAAAGATCCATCGAAAGTTCCAAAAAGCACCACTAGGGGGCAGCACATCGAGTTGACATCCCCCTATATCCACCCCCTTTCTCCCACTCGGTCGTTGCCATCTCTCAAAGGTCCATTAAAAGTTCCAAGAAGCACCGCTAGGGGGCAGCACATCGAGTTGACATCCCCCTATAGCCACCCCCTTTCTCCCACTCGGTCGTTGCCATCTCTCAAAGGTCCAATAAAAGTTCCAAGAAGCACCGCTAGGGGGCAGCACATTGAGTTGACATCCCCCTATATCCACCCCCTTTCCCTCTCGGTCGTTGCCATCTCTCAAAGGTCCATTAAAAGTTCCAAGAAGCACCGCTAGGGGCAGCACATTTCCTTTCCCCCATTCGGTCGTTGCCATCACTCAAAAACAAAGATCTAACATAATAATAAAGTTCCAAGAAGCACCGCTAGGGGCAGCACATCGACCCAACGCACTAGCGTCATCTGCCACGCCCCCACACCCTTCGGTCACACGACACGCCCCCATCCTTCTGCAGCAACCACGCCCCCATCCTTCTCTAGAAGGATGCATCCTCCGGCAGTCCCCGTCCTTTTATACTACTCACGTCAGATGTACTGCAGTTCTATAGATGTCTCCTAGAAGGAAAGTATTCCCATTCCTTTTTCTTTCATTTTTGTTTCGCAAAACTAAATTAACTAAATCAAAAAATTTAAAATAAGTTTACTGGAAAATTGCAGGAATATCTTTTTCAGTCCTTACCTTTCACCCGCTGAACTTGGTGATTCCACAAATAGTAATATGTACCAACCTGGCAAATAACTAGTATCCCTGCTAGTACAAATTATATTAATGATTTATTTGCGTCCAGTTCAATCTAGTATGTCCATAAGAGCGTTTGGGGCCGTATGAAAAATATATTTCAACGTGTGCCGCTACGGCGGCGGAGTGATCTAGGGGCTGGCTTCTGACCACTTGTCAAGAAGAATTTTGTATGTGGAGGCACTTACCCCCGGGACTTGACCCGTTCCAAAAAACCGTCTACCGTTTAAGTTAGAGCACCATGAGATAGTATACCAAATTTGGTGGTTCTAAATTGAAAACTGTAGATTTTACAAAAAATGTTATGAGGTGGGCTCTGACCCAGTGCCCGTCCTGTTCCAAAAACCGTCTGCCGTCTAAGTTAGACTACCATGAGATAGTATACCAAATTTGGTGGTTCTAAATTGAAAATTGTAGATTTCACGAAAAAAATTTTGGGGGGGGGGGTGAAACCCACCGTGCCGCGACCCGTTCCGAAAACCGTCTAAGTTAGATTACCATGATATAGTATACCAAATTTGGTGGTTCTAAATTGAAAACTATAGATTTTACGAAATTTGTGTGGGGGGAGGGGGGTTCTAAACACCCGTGCCCGACCCGTTCTGAAAACCGTCTACCGTCTAAGTTAGAGTACCATGATGTAGTATACCAAATTTGGTGGTTCTAAATTGAAAACTGTAGATTTCACGAAATTTTTATGGGGGGGGGGGGGGGGGGGCTCTGAACCCCGGGCTCCAACCCTTTCCAAAAAACCATCTACAGTCGAAGTTAAAATACCATGAGATAGTATCCCAAGTTTGGTGGTTCTAAACTGAAAACTGTAGATTTTACGATAATTTTGTACGGGGAGGGGAGTTCTGACCTATTGGCCCCCGATCCGTTCCAAACACGGTCTTCCGCTAAGTTAGAGTTTCATGACACCAAATTTGGTGGTTCTAAATTGAAAACTAGATTTTACGGCAACTTTGTAGGGGGGGGGATCTAACCCCCGGGCTCCAACCGCTTCCAAAAACCATCTACAGTCTAAGTTAGAATACCACGACATAGTATACCAGATTTGGTGGTTCTGAATTGAAAACACACGCAATGTCCCCTACATTATGTTGAATATATTTTGAAATTTTGTTGTCCCTGTGTATATAATTTAATGTAAGAAGATGCTCTTCTGAGTACTTTTAGCGATTCTCCCCCTTGTCACTGAATACTTCTGTACATATGATGCAAATTTTGAGTGCAGCACCACTGTTACATTTCTGTTTTATGAGAAGCTGCCCTTCTGGGTATGCTTAGCGGCTTTCTTTTTTGTCACTGTATTGTTCTGTACATATGATATGACACTTATGAATTGCATTACTGTTCGATTTCTGTTTTTTTTTTTTTTTTGTAAAGTTGCCCTCCTGGGTCCGTTTAGCGTATTTCTCTCTTGTCACTGCATAATTCTGTGCATATAATAAGTATTTGTGCTTAATTGTTTTTACCATTTCTGTCATATTTCTAAATACTGTTGCACCTGTTAGTTCCCTCTCACCCATGGTCTTTTATGTGAATTAGTACCTTGTGCATATTTAATCTTGAGTATGGTGTAATACTTAATTGGAATTTGTGAATAGTATAGCATCATGTCTTTTCTTGTCTACAATACTGTAGTATACATTTTCATTTGCATCGCTCGTGCTTTATTGTCTGCCTCTCCATCGCCCTTCGGGGCGAATTAATTTTATGATTTTAACAATATTTTGTTTTACGTTTCACTGGAACTTTCCAGTTGTTGTATATACCACTGTATTTATTGGCAGAATTCTACTGTCATGTACATAGAAATGCTATTTTTATTTGAAGAATAAAGACAATTTTGAAATGTAGATTTTACTAAATTTTTATGAGGGGGGTTTAACCCCCGGACTCTAACCCCTTCCAAAAAGCGTCTAGCGTCTAAGTTAGAGTTTCATGAGATAGTATACCATACTTAATGGTTCTGAATTGAAAACTGTAGATTTTACAAAAAAAAATTATGGGGGGGGCTCTAACATCCGGGCCTTGACCCGTCCCAAAAGCGGTCTACCGTCTAAGTTAGAGTACCATGAGATAGTATACCAAATTTGGTGGGTCTGAATGGAAAACTGTAGTTTTTAAGAAAATTTTGTATGTGGGGGGGGCTGTGACCCCCGGGCCTTGACCCGTTCCAAAAACCGGTCTACCGTCTAAGTTAGAGTACCATGAGATAGTATACCAAATTTGGTGGTTCTAAATTGATTACTGTAGATTTTACGGCATTTTTTATGAAGGGGGCCCCTTACCCCCCGGGCTCCAACCCCTTCCAAAAACCGTCTAGCGTCTAAGTTAGAGTACTATGAGATAGTGTACCAAATTTGGTGGTTATAAATTGAAAACTGTAGATTTTGCGAATTGTTTTATGAGGGGGGGCTTACCCCCGGGCTGCAACTCCTTCAAAATATCGTCTAGCGTCTAAGTTAAAGTACCATGAGATAGTATACCAGAATTGGTGGTTCTGAATTGAAAACTCTAGTTTTTAAGAAAATTTTGTATGTGGGGGACTGTGACCCCCTGGCCTTGACCCGTTCCAGAAACGGTGTACCGTCTAAGTTAGAGTACCATGAGATAGTATACCAAATTTTGTTTTTCTAAAATGAAAACTGTAAACATTTTCATTTGTATCGCTCGTGCTTTATTGTTTGCCTCTCCTTCGCCCTACGTGGCGAAATAATTTTATGATTTTAACAATATTTTGTTTTACGTTTCACTGGAACTTTCCAGCTGATGTACATACCACTGTATTTATTGGCAGAATTCCATTGTCATGTACATAGAAATGTTATTTTACTGAAGAATAAAGGCAATTTTGAAGTGTAGATGTTACGAAATGTTTTATGAGGGGGGGGGGCTCTGACCCCCGGGCTCCAATCCCTTCCAAAAACCGTCTAGCGTCTAAGTTAGAGTTTCATGATACCAAACTTGATGGTTCTGAAATGAAAACTAGATTTCACGAAAATTTTAAATCGTACGTTTTCCTGCATTCGTTTTGTATGTAACCAAAATCTGTACGAATTTGTCCGCGACGAATTGACGCTCGACGAATCGTCGTGGTCGACGAATTGACGCGCGACGAACTGACGCAGGCGACGAATTGTCGCAGTCGACGAATTGACGCGCGACGAATTGACGTAACACCCAATTTGGGCCTGCCTCCTTAAGGAAAAACATGTGGCAATTTTCCAAGTTGCTGAAAGAGTTGCCGGTAAATTGCCGCACATTGCTGCACTGGAACACAGTGAACCGTTTGTTCTGGGGGTATTTTTTCCGTTTACCCCCTATAGACCCCCTCCCTCCTTAATCCGGCCCTGTGTCGATTATGTAAATGGATAACTCTTTTGTTGGAGTTGGATTTTATTTCCCTGGCTTTTTTTCCGTTGGCTTTTCTTTCCGTGGATTTTTTTTTCCATGTTTTTTTTTTCCGTGGATCTTTTTTCCTTGGATCTTTCCCCTCTAGATTCCTTCCTCATCCTGACCATCGGAAGACTCACAAATTTGATCTTCGCCCAGAGCCCTTAGTTCTTGTTCAGTTGGCTCCCTCACTTCTTCATCGGTAGATCTTGCAACCAAACACTGCACTTTTTTTTAACTAACTGTGTCATTTTCTGCCGGTTTAAAAAAGTTTTTCAGTTTTGGTATTTTTTTTAACAGTTGCCCTTCTTTTTCAATTTTTTTAAGCTTTCGTTTTCTATTTTCGCATCCAAAAGATTGTATGAAAGAATGCCCACGGGAAAAACGCCCACGCAAAAATCGCCCACGGAAAAAACGCACACTTTTCGAAAATACGAAAAAACGCCCACGGAAAAAATGCTCACGGGAAAAATATGTGGTCGACTGATAAGTTTTTATGTCTGTTATAAACGGTGTTCGGACAACTGGTCTCAGACTGCTGGCCAAAAAACCGTTAGGGGTCATATAAAAATTGCGGTTTCTTGGCCACCTCACCTACATAACGCGAATATGGAAGTGACGGAATGAAAACTTTTAGAAGGGCCTAAACGTTAGTCCTAATATTATTTTCTGCCTGAGTAATACCGCAATATTAATAATTTGATGTGTAAAATATTTTCTGCAAACCTTACAAATACGAGAGGAAAGTTCAGATTGCACTGATGGACTGTAGAGGTTGTATGGTGTTGGCCTGAAAGCAGTGGTATTTATGGTGTTGGCCTAAAAGCAGTGCAACATTTATTTAAAAACATACTAATGATTCACCGTTGTCTTCAAGCCAACTGCTATACATCAATATCTCTGTAGTTCTGACATCTGTTTGTTATATTTGCGAACAACATGCACTTTGGATCAACAACTCCTTACGACTTAAACACCCAAAATGAACTGCGATTCTCACAGCAGAACTTATGTATTTTATAGGGACCAAAAAATTAAAAATGTGGTGTCATTTTGTGTTTTCATGTAGCGGGTACGAAGAACTGGCCTCCGGAGAACTGGACACATTGCAATTTCAGGGCCATAAAATTGTTCTGCATAAACAAATTTCGTTTGGTTATATTCCCCACTTCAGCAACTATTGTTCATAATTTTTTTTTAATATTTCGTTTTCAGTAAGAAATTTAGACATTTCCATGATTTTCGGAGCTAAGACTAGCGGAGAACTGGCCACAAAAATTTTAAGGGGCCGTATAAAAATTTCGTTCTGGGCTGCTCTGTGGCTACGTCTCCCCGAGATTGGTTATCTGTCTGACACACATAAAATGTCCGTAATTTCGTATTTTCTTATTTACGATATTTTTCTATAAACTACAAGTAAACAAATTCTCTGCGAGTATGTGCCAACCCAGGAAACTTGTCGGGGGAGGGGCGTGCTTAAAACCTAAAATATGAAATATAAAGAATTTCTGGTCCGATCGGGAGATTTCCAGCGTTTACAAGCTGCAACTCGTCGAATTATCTGAGAGTATCTGCTGATATTCTTACTTTTAATTGATATATGTATATATTAATGAAGAGCCAAATAAGATTGTTAACTTTCAACTTCCTACTGTAGAGTAACTTCTTTCCTAAAAAATTCCAGTTCGGCTTTACTGTAATAAATTTGTGACTATTCTTATTTTTTAAAGTAAGGTCTTAATTTTTGTAAAACTATGCATGTTTATTATTTAACTATATCAATTAAAAGGAAAATCATTAAAAGTCAGATTATTTTATTTATAAATACTTGTAAAGTATAATGCATTTAATTTTAAGATATGAAAATAGTCACTTGAAGGCTAAATATTTTGAATGTGCGAACATCAAACACATGGTTTATACTGTGATTGTGTCTTATGACTTCACACGGTGGCTTCCCCTTCTGTCTCTTTCCTACAGCGGTGGCGTGACGGGGAGAGACATCTGCCTTTTGTTAAAGTTGTGCTTCGCAGCTGGGAGAAGGGAACGGCCTGCGAGCGACGCGACCCCACCCCATTTCATCTAAATTTATTGGTTGGCCAGCGGTCAGTGTGAACTTGTGGCGGTATCAAGTTACATCGTTACAGGCTCACTTCTTTTCTTCCAGAATTTAAAGAAAAAATAAGCACTAACACACATTCTCACTGGTATAATATGCATTTCCCTCACTGCAAAGTATTTAGCTCGATTAGTATCTGCTTGTTCACCAGTTGCCGTATTCTAATAATAACACTGCTTTTTTAGGCATTAAATATTTACATAAATGTTTGTAATATTTTTCTTTTACTTAATTATTTCACAGGCTTCGCCTTTTTAACAGCTTTTAATACGCCGACTTCATATTCATGATGTTTGCGTATCAAATCAAGTCAATAGCATTGCGCTTTTATTTAGGCAGTAAATATTAAGTCTTAAGTCGCAAACAAAAAAATGATCATGATAACGATCATATGTAGAGGATTTTAGGAAGGGAGTGTCTGACCCCAGGTCTTAAACAACCCTTAGAAATAAGAAGCCAGGAGATTTGGGCTAGAGTGCCCGATAGGAAAGTGACACGGAAGCGAAGTAGAAAGAGGGAGGAAGACGCCTTTATTTATTACCGGGGGGCCAGTACCCGGGGTCCGACGGCTTAACGTGCCCATCCGACGCACGGCGGATATTTAGTGGATCGAGCGTTCGTACCTGCCTGGGATCGAACCCGAGGTCCTTTCCGTGGCAGTCACGAACGTTGCCCACTAGGCCACCCGCGGCCCTTAAGTCATAAGTCCTGGGCCTTGGCCTGTTTAACAGTTTTTATTCTAACGATGTTATATTCATAACGTTTACGTAACACATCAAATTATTAATATTGCGGTATTACTCAGGCAGAAAATAATATTAGGACTAACGTTTAGGCCCTTCTAAAAGTTTTCATTCCGTTATTCCCATATTCGTAAAATTTACATAACAAGTATTGTCAATAATCAAACAGAAGTTATCGCTCTTTCCACGTTTATAAGTGAGTCACGGAAAAATTCTCAGTAGCCGCCACTAGGAATCGAACTCAGGGTCTTTCAGTTACGCGCCGGATATGCTTCCACTGCACCACAGCTATTCCTATTCCACGTCAAATGTGTGTATTAATTGTCAATAATATTGCGCTTCTACTTATGCACCATACATTCAATCCATACATTAATTAATAGGCCGTAGGCCTAAGCCTTTTCAACATTTTTTTCTTCGCTTATGAATGCCTTATGATGCCTAAGCCTTTTCAACACTTTTTTCTTCGCCTGTGAATTAATTAAGTAGAAGAAAAATATTGCAAACTTGACATGTTATGTAAATATTTAGTACTTAAGTAAAAGTGCAGCGTTATTAAAAAATCCCAACCTAGGGTCCTTTTCTGAACTCTGTCCTCTCTTGTCACCCACAATACCCTGGGGCCTTGACCTTGAATTCATGGAGTCCGATTTCGATCTTTCAACTCACATCACAAGGCTGTCTCACGCTCAGATTTTATAATGCCTTGTAAACACCAGTGCAATGCCCCTCCTCCTAGCCCCCTACTTTTGTCCCCCGTTGTCTGCGAGCTCTGTAAAAGAATTGGTCCCCCTCTTCGCCCTCTTCTGAGTTTCGACCTTGCCAGGAAGCAGGAAGAAATAACTTCCTCGGGGGCTCCTGAGTCTTGAACTCACTTTCAGAATGAATCAGGGGCGGCGGAAAGTGAAGTTCGTTGACCGGGACCGAAATTTCGAATCGTAGTGTACCTTCTCCCTTCCTGCTTCCCGGAACAAACAGAAGAAAAGCAATGCCTAAGGAGCTTTGTTGGTAATTATAGCCCAGTAAATAAAGGCCTTGACCCGGAACAAATTAGCTAAAAGTTGAATTTTTGCAGCCTGATAGAACTCATTGGGCTTAGCATTTTCACAAATGTCCCCACCCCTCCTCCGCTTGCTTCTCCCCCCCCCAACCCCCATAAAAGGGGGAAATTAGGTCTGATACTAATCCACTCTTAACTCCTGAAATAATTGGCGTACAGGGATAATTTTTTTTTAATTTATTCCTCTTGATATGATCTATAAATTTTGTTCTATTCATTTTTACTATATGGTTGGAGGAAGACCGCCACACAGGAAGACTGCCACACAGGAAAACTGCCACACATCGGAAAACCGCCACACAGGAAAACCGTCACACGATTTTCATTAAGGGCCCGTGCACAAATTGCTATTCTTCCGAGGAACATTTTGAATGTGTGGCATTTTTCTGGTGTGGCAGTTTTCCAAGTTTCCGAATTATGTGTGGCAGTTTCATAAGGTGCCTAACGATGGGAAGCAGCTCTTTTGTTTGTCTGAATTTTCATGTCGGTTCATACTTAGGGCAACTGGCCACAGAAGTTCGAGGGGGGGTATAAAGATTGAATCTAGGAAAAAAAAATCCAAGGAAAAAAGATCCACGGAAGAAAGATCCAGGAAAAAAAAGACACCGAAAAAAAAGCCACGGAAAAAAAAGCCAACGGAAAAAAAGCCAGGGAAATAAAATCCAATTCTAACGAAACAGTTATCCATTTACATGATCGACACAGGGCCGGATTAAGGGGGGTGGGGAGTCTAGCCACATGGTTTTCATTAAGGGGCCGGGCACAAATTGCGGTTCCTTCGAAGAACACTTGGAATGTGTGACAATTTTTCCAGTAGGGCAGTTTTCCACGGTGCTGAACGAGGGGAAAGAACTCTTTTGTTTGTCTGAATTTTCATGCCGGTTCATTTGAGTTTAGGGCAACTGGCCACAAAAGTTCAAGGAGGGGGGGGGCTATAAAGACTGCCGTTTCTGGGTCTATGTTGAGAACTGAATTGGGAACTCCAAACAAACGAATTTCGAGAAAACGTTCCACGTAAGCCAAGCGAGAATTGTACTTTAATTTGAAGAAATAAATTGCCGAGGATCCGAGGTACACTTGGTTGGGGGGGGGGGGCTTTCTCCCAAATTTTTAAAATGGACGTAGAGCTGTAAAAATTAGTACCATGCTTTATATAATAATTCTGTACACAACCACGAATTTTCAGTAGGATGGGGTGAATTCACCCCTCCTGAAAATTCGTGGTTTCTAAGAGCTCTTCAAGGGTAACATCGAGGATACACTGACCGACTCTAGAAGTCCAGAATATAAAATTACGGAAGTTGGGGGTAGACCCCCCAAACCAAGTGTACCTCGGATCCTCGTCAGTTTATTTCTTCAAATTAAAACACAATTCTCGCTTGGCTTACATGGAACGTTTTCTCGAAATTCGTTTGTTTGGAGTTCCCAATTCAGTTCTCAATATAGGCCCAGAAACGGTAATCTTTATAGCCGCCCCCCCCCTGAACTTTTGTGGCCAGTTGCCCTAAACTCAAATGAACCGGCATGAAAATTCAGACAAACAAGAGAGTTCCTTTCCCTCGTTAGGCACCTTGGAAAACTGCCACACATAATTCGGAAATTTGGAAAACTGCCCAACTGGAAAAATTGTCACACATTCAAAGTGTTCTTCGGAGGAACAGCAATTTGTGCCGGACCCCATAGTGAAAAGTGTGAGGCCGATTTCTGGCAACCGCAAGGCCCGGGCCTCCTTTTTTGATTATTTTTTTTAGAAACGACCTAATCATTATTGAAGGTATTGTTGGAAATAAAATTATTTAAAATAAATTTAGTCCAACATGCACGTGCATAGATAGCCCCAGGGGATAGCGGGAGGCAATCTCAAGCCTTGTGACGATACTTAGGCCCCAGGGGATATAGGGGGGTCGGAAAAGTTGAAGGGTCAGTTCCCAAGGAGGGAGCGAAGTAACGTTCCCCGGACGGATTAGATGAATTCCAGACTGGTCAAGTGACCTTGGCATCCGCGGACAAGGTGAAGCTCAGAAGGTCTTCACTGGTCAACAGTGTGGAGTGCGTGTAGCGACAAGGGACAGACGTGGATAGCGGATCGTCGAGCGATGTGACGAGAGATAGATGAAGTACTGCCAGCGCTGACAATTGGAAAAAGATTTGGATTGAAAACCTGAAGGACATATGGAAATACCAGTTAAGTGATTTTTCCTTTTCCCTGTTATTGCATGTACTTGCTTAAATTTATTCATAAACCTACTTAGAGCACGTGGCGTGTGTATTGGTCATGATAAAACAATGAAAACCCAGTTAGCTAGGTAAAACATTTAGGTAAAGCATAGGAGAAAAGGAACTGGAAGAAAAATGAATCACTAAGCTTTGCACTTATATATATATAGATAGATGTATGCAGAAATAATCGGAGACGTTATAGAGAAAAATCGTAATAAGAGTAAATTTTATGTGTAAGGTATTGTTAACGGCTGCACCCACGCACGTGGTACCTTAGTGTTCCTAATTCTCTCGTATTAAACTATTTTGATTACTTCCACATAAGATTCCTGTTTGTTTTCCTTATAACCACACAAGACATAAGTTAAGGTATGTGTAAACTAAGATATGTGTTTATGTTTCTGATTTCTTTCACGAGCGGCACCTTTACTCCCCCACCATTCCAGTGACGGGATAAAGGTGAATCACAACGCCGTGCTTTATTATATGCCAGTACATATAAGGAGCACGTTTTTGTCCATATACGATCACTGTAGAACAAAAGTCCCATAGTTATAAAAAGGCACAATAAAGTAAAGTTAATCGGTAAATGATCTGTAATTGATGCACCTATAATTTGTTCATAATAATAAATATAACAATAAAATTAACACCTTGTATTTAACATTGATGACAGTAACACGTGTTCCAATGAATAGCATCAACACGTGTTCCATTGTTCATAACTTTAACACGTGTTTTGTATTAGAATGTAACGTTGGTACAGATTAACGTTTGAAGATTTATGGTGAATTGTTTCATAAAGTATATAACTATGGTGAATTGGTATGAGCTAAATATTTGTTTATAACATATGATTATTCTTATAATAAATTTGTTCAAAATAAAAGATATAACATTGGTGCCGTGACTTTTGAGCCATTCGTGCTGTCACGTATTTTTCCCCGTCGCAGTACGGATTGAATGGGTTTTCTTTTCTTCATGTGTAGCAGTTCATTATTTTCTTTTGTTGTATGCATCATGCAATTGTTTTCTTAAGGTGTTATTTTGACAACTTCATTACTAAGAGTTAGGTAAAAAAGCAATTGCATGTTGTAGGGAT
Organism: Macrothele yani; assembly: GCA_039090855.1. Taxonomy (NCBI): domain Eukaryota; kingdom Metazoa; phylum Arthropoda; class Arachnida; order Araneae; family Macrothelidae; genus Macrothele; species Macrothele yani. The sequence continues at coordinate 13,904,706 of CM076996.1, forward strand.
AAAGGTATTATTTTAATTGGTATTAGTGTATAACTTAGGTATTAAACTTCTATTAAAAATGCCAGGCTCCTCCGTTCAAGATTCCATGCAGGAGTTGCAATTTATTGCATCAGTACTTCCCCTGATTCCCGAATTCTCTGGAAACGATAAGCTTATTCCAGCTTGTTTCTTGTTCGAAGCAATAGAGGGATTAGAATCAGTCACTAATTGGTCAGAAAAAGTAAAAATTTTTGTAGCAAAAGCTCGCATGACGCAAGCAGCTTTAGGATTTTTGAGTGAATCTCCCCATGTTAGACAGCTTGATGATTACAAGATGTTTAAATCAGCAGTGATAAAAAGGTTTGCCAATAACCAACCTCTAGTAGTGGCAATACAAAATTTTAATTCTTGCAATCAAAGACCAGAAGAGTCGGTCGCCCAGTATGAATCACGTCTAAGAGGATCAGCGCATCCTTATCTTGGCGCACCGGTCTCAGGGGATGAGCAGGTTAAGGCACTGGTTGATTCAATTATGTTATCACAATTTTTAGCAGGTGTGGAAAGAAGTATTCAAACAGAGGTACTTTCGAAAGGGCCTGCAAATTTCGATCAAGCAGTACAAGATGCACTGCTTGCTGAGGCAAATCGACATATCATCACAAAGAGTGTCAATTCTGCCGATGATGCAGATCAAATCCCTCGAGAAAGCGCCCCAGGCGATGCTAATGGTATTTCAGAACTTTGTCCCATGTTTCAGCAATACATCGTGCAGCAAAATGCACTTATCAGTACCTTACGAGAAGAATCACGACAAATGAGTGAAAGATTAATGAAAGCCGAGAATGAGCTATCAAAATTGCAATCAAAAATTAATGAAAGTCAAAATTATGAGAATTCCAGATATAAGGCTAGGCGAAATTTTGTTAATGTCAGATGTTTCAAATGTGGTGCATTAGGACACCCAGTTAGCAGATGTAATCAGCAATCAAATAATCTTGGAAACCAAAGACAGGGAGATAGAGCCTCGTTTCGTGTCCCCCAATCTTCAGGTTACGGAGCGCGGGACACAAATGGCGCGGGTCATTTTAATCCTCGCGGAAATTTGTACCAGAGACAAAACAGGAATAACAACCAGGGAAATGTAAACACTGCAGTTGTCAATACGTTCCACATCCAGAGACATAGAAGTTTTCCGTTAGAGCAGAATAAGCATTTTGATCAAACAAATAGGAATGCTAGACCACATTACGTAACAAATCAGAAACAACGTCAGGCTTATGACAACATCCGTTGTTTTGGATGTGGAGCTGTAGGCCACAAAGTGAGATTTTGCAGAGGGAAAAATAATTACAGAAATCCATTTCCCTCAAGACCTAGTCAGGGTAGGTATTTTTACAATAAGTATAATAAACACCAGCGTGCTCAAAGTTCCCCAAAGCCACGTGTTACTCAAAATGAAGAGGCTCAAGAGAAGGTCCAGATTTTGACAATAGTTGATTCCCGAAGTAAGAGCAAAGCATGCGTAGATAAAATCTCAACAGCTGAATCCACTACAGAAATTGTACATAAGCAACGTAAAAATGAAAAAGACAACTTAGAATCCCCTCAGATGGTGAAGAACAGTAAAGAGAAGAAGTCAGTAACGAATCCAGTTCGTTCTTCCTCACAGTCGTTCGCAAATCCTCATAATCCACTTAACGAAAAATGTGAAGAACAAACTGCAGAATCGCCATTTGATCTTTCACAGTTATTAGGAGTACAGGACGATAAAGATCCTTTTAAGTTAAAGCAGCCAAGCAAATCTTGTTCGAGACAGAAAGGTGCAAAGCAATAGAAGAGCTGCAGTTTATTTCATTTACCACCACCCCCTTCCCGCAGCCCCAATTCCAGTAGCAAATCTAATTCGGATCTTTATTACATTTATTTGATAGATTTAGTAATTCATTATTGTAGTTAGAAGGCATTTTAAACGGAAGTTAGTAAGTCAGAATGTTTTATTATAGGATTAGCATATATCTCTTAATATTAAAGCAAAAGGTGGAAAATTCACTAGTATTTTGTGTAATATATATGTATAAAATTTTCTCGAGTTCGGGTATTATTATTTTCCATTCCGTATTTCAAGTATGTTTCAAGTCTGTGTGTGGTTAGTGCATAGAAAGGTGTGTAAAAAGAAAAAAAAAAGAAATTTCTTAACTGGTTAACTAACGTTATGTTCTATCAGAATATTCCCCCAGGAACACTTGGTTATCTCTTGTGGAGGTGTATGCACGAAAACTTCGTCAAATAAAAATTTAATAGTGATATTGGCAAGTGTAACTTTAGATATTAATGTTAATAATGTTTAGGTGCAGCGTGAAGGTAATGATTTATTGGGTTGAGCGGATCTATCTTTGCTTGGGAAGGAAAGAATAGTGTAAATCTAAGATATTAGATATACAACTATTCTGAAAAAAAAAATAATGATAATGAATGTAGATAAGGGTAAATGAAAATTAAACCACTGGGTAATTGACTTTGTTTCGATTGACGGATCACACTGCCGCGTCTAGTCTGGGTAATGACAGAGCGGTACAGTGCGTAATCAGGGGAAGAGAGAAGGTTATAGAAGAAAAGAAAAATAAATCAAAGTGTGAGTAAAGTCAGTGTGTTCCATGTGGTGGTGAACAAAGAGAATCACGTGTTGGTGAACAAAAAGAATCACGTGTTGGTGAACAAAAAGAGCCACGTGTTGGTGAACAAAAAGAACCATGCGTTGGTGAACAAAAGAACTATGCTTCCTACGGGAACTAGAGTGCAGCAGTGATTGAAACACCGTTTTCTTTTCCCAAACTCAAACAACAGGAGGATATTCAAGTAATGATGCAAGCTTTTGAAAATAATGAACGGATCGCACGTGGCATACGTAATGTAAGCGTGCTGGTGTATCCAAGGACGGTCGTAATTACTGTGAATGCAACGCATGTTTTTCATGTGGATGACCTACAGACTAAATAAAGTGCTACATTGACAGCGAAGACTTTGTTGTGCTGTGTGGTCAACAGGTAGTGAAAACGGTATGGTCGATGAACGGTGTGGTGAAAACGGTATGGCCGATGAACGGTGTGGTGAAAACGGTATGGCCGATGAGCGGTGTGGTGTTTAAAAGCACAAAGGACAGTGTCCATGAGGGCGCACGCCGAGATGAATAAAACACAGGTGAAATGATTTTGCTGTTATTGTGTTCCAGGGTCAAAGAGACCTTGGTGAATAACCCATGCTATAGGTGACTGTGGACGAATAATACTAGATAAACATATACGTACAGAGCAAAGTGTTCTACAGCTAATTTTATTACCAGCATATAAAAAGCACAAATCAGGTGACAATGTTCTCCAAATATTGCGAACTGCCAGTGATATTGGTTTGATGTCTGATAACTTTTTGTGTGAATTGTGTGTGAATCGCAGAACTGAACGTAAATCGAACAATTTCACCTTGTCTTACTTTCCACCAGGAAAAAAAAATTAAGTCAGACAATAAAACTCAAGAATCGGTGGACGTGGACAATGACAATAAAAAAAAAAAAAAAAAAAAAATTGAATATAAAAGCAAACAAACAAACGGAAAAGCGTTTGGCAGTTAAATGTGTTACTGATACTTGGTCAGCAACAGCTCAAAGTGTACTAAACGACACGTGCATGTAAGCTTCAGATGCCAGCAGTATCACTGAATTGATATTTTTTAGATATGTATTGTGGGTGCAGGACCGTAACAGTTAATTAATTTTTGTGTTTGAAAAGTGTATTGTGTATATGTGTGATTATGAATATTTTATATAATTTCATTGCTATATGTATATATAAGTGCACATGAGGAAAAAGATAGAGGATTACTAGGTAAGGATGGAGTAGTCTATCCGTGCGTGTAGTTTTTCCCCCCAGCATTCCTTTTGGCCCCCCATAAAGATTACATCTGGTAAGGGAGGAATGTTGGAAATAAAATTATTTAAAATAAATTTAGTCCAACATGCACGTGCATAGATAGCCCCAGGGGATAGCGGGAGGCAATCTCAAGCCTTGTGACGATACTTAGGCCCCAGGGGATATAGGGGGGTCGGAAAAGTTGAAGGGTCAGTTCCCAAGGAGGGAGCGAAGTAACGTTCCCCGGACGGATTAGATGAATTCCAGACTGGTCAAGTGACCTTGGCATCCGCGGACAAGGTGAAGCTCAGAAGGTCTTCACTGGTCAACAGTGTGGAGTGCGTGTAGCGACAAGGGACAGACGTGGATAGCGGATCGTCGAGCGATGTGACGAGAGATAGATGAAGTACTGCCAGCGCTGACAATTGGAAAAAGATTTGGATTGAAAACCTGAAGGACATATGGAAATACCAGTTAAGTGATTTTTCCTTTTCCCTGTTATTGCATGTACTTGCTTAAATTTATTCATAAACCTACTTAGAGCACGTGGCGTGTGTATTGGTCATGATAAAACAATGAAAACCCAGTTAGCTAGGTAAAACATTTAGGTAAAGCATAGGAGAAAAGGAACTGGAAGAAAAATGAATCACTAAGCTTTGCACTTATATATATAGATAGATGTATGCAGAAATGATCGGAGACGTTATAGAGAAAAATCGTAATAAGAGTAAATTTTATGTGTAAGGTATTGTTAACGGCTGCACCCACGCACGTGGTACCTTAGTGTTCCTAATTCTCTCGTATTAAACTATTTTGATTACTTCCACATAAGATTCCTGTTTGTTTTCCTTATAACCACACAAGACATAAGTTAAGGTATGTGTAAACTAAGATATGTGTTTATGTTTCTGATTTCTTTCACGAGCGGCACCTTTACTCCCCCACCATTCCAGTGACGGGATAAAGGTGAATCACAACGCCGTGCTTTATTATATGCCAGTACATATAAGGAGCACGTTTTTGTCCATATACGATCACTGTAGAACAAAAGTCCCATAGTTATAAAAAGGCACAATAAAGTAAAGTTAATCGGTAAATGATCTGTAATTGATGCACCTATAATTTGTTCATAATAATAAATATAACAATAAAATTAACACCTTGTATTTAACATTGATGACAGTAACACGTGTTCCAATGAATAGCATCAACACGTGTTCCATTGTTCATAACTTTAACACGTGTTTTGTATTAGAATGTAACGTTGGTACAGATTAACGTTTGAAGATTTATGGTGAATTGTTTCATAAAGTATATAACTATGGTGAATTGGTATGAGCTAAATATTTGTTTATAACATATGATTATTCTTATAATAAATTTGTTCAAAATAAAAGATATAACAGTATTTCCATTATTATTATTACTGTGAAGGTATTAATTTATGTTGGGTTTTATTGCACCCTTCTTATTGGCCAATCTGCAATGCATTCATAAAAGGAGCAGTTTCAATATATTCACAAAACCCCTGTGTTAATCTTCTATCAAATTGCTACCAAACTTCAAAATCGCAATCAGTTTTGCTTTACCAATTGTAAGATTATAAATATTTATTATTATTAATTCGTAGGTTATTAATTTGTCAAACTCTGCTACCTCTGTGGCGTCAATATAGGAAAAAAGATCCACAGGAAAAAAACAGAGAGCCAGGGAAAAAATCCAATGACAAGTTTTATACGACCCTCTAAGCTTCTTACACAGAAGTGACGCAAAGAAATCAGAAAAGAAATTTTTATACGACCCCTTAAGCTTCCTACATAGAAGTGACACAAAGAAATCAGAAATGCAATTTTTATACGACCCCTAAATTTCCTACAAGGTCATCCAACATGGAAGTGGACACAAGAAAATCAAAAGTGCAATTTTTGTACGACCCCTACATTTCTTACAAGGTCAACCAACATGGAAGTGGACACAAGAAGCAAAAATGCAATTTTTATACCCCCCCCATTGCTCGAACGTCCATGGAAACAATTTATGGTGTCCTTGTAATCTTTGAGAAGTGAGAACTTTTTTTTAATGTAAATTTTTATATGACCCCCTAAGTTTCTTACTGGTTAACCTACATGAAAGAAGCCGTTGGATTTTATTTCCATGGACTTTTTTCCCTTGGCTTTTCTTTCTTTTGGATTTTTTTTCCCTGTATCATTTTTCCGTTGGATTTTTTTTCCTGGCTTTTTTTTCCGTGGATCTCTTTTTTCTTGGATTTTTTTTCCGGTAACCATAACGATTACCGTTTCTTGGCCTATATTGAGAATTGAATTGGGAGCTCCAAACAAATTTCGAGAAAACGTTCTATGTAAGCCAAGCAAAAATTGTTTTGTTCAGGAAAGACCAATGAGGTGGGAATTTTTTAATAACGCTGCACTTTTACTTAGGCACTAAATATTTACATCAGATGTCAAATTTGTAGTATTTTTCTTTTACCTAATTAATTCATAGGCCTCGGCCTTTTTAACAGCTTTTAACTCACCGACATTATATTCATAACGCTTACGTATCAAATCAAGTCAATAGCATTGCTCTTTTACTTAGGCACTAAATAGTCGTAATAGGCCACAGGCATAGGGCCTTTTTAACAGGTTACATTCTACCAGTGTCATATTCACAACGTTTACACATCAAATCAAGTTAATAATATTGCGGTTTTACTTAGGCAGGGAATACTAATTCATAGGCCCTAGGCCTGGGCCTTTTTGACAGTTTTTATTCTACCAATGCCATATTCACAACGTTTACACATCAAATTAAGTTAATAATATTACGCTTTTATTTACGCACGAAATATTTATTCACAGGCCCTAGGCCTTGGCCATTTTACCAGCTTTTATTTTACCAATGTCATATTCACAACGATTACACAGCGAATCATGTTAATAATATTGAGCGTTTACTGAGGCTCGAAATATAAATTCATAGGCCGTAGGCCTTTTTAATAGTTTTGACTCTATCAATACCATATTCACTACGTTTACACAACAAATCAATTTAATAATATCACGCTTTTACTTGGGCACGAAATATTAATTCATAGGCCCAGACCTAGGGCCTATGAACGAATATTTCGCACCTAAGTAAAAGAGCAATATTATTACATTTGTTTTTGTGTGTAAACGGTGTGAATATGTCATTGATAGAGTAAAAACTATTAACAAGGCCTAGGCCTAGGGCCAGTGAATTAATATTTCGTGCCTAAGTAAAAGCGCAATATTATTACATTTATTCGTTGTGTAAACATTGTGAATATGGCATTGATAAAGTAAAAACTATTAAAAAGGCCTAGACCTAGGGCATAAGAATTAATATTTCGTTCCTAAGAAAACGCCCAATATTATTAACATGATTTTCTGTGTAAACGTTGTGAATATGGCATTGGTAGAATAAAAATTGGTAAAAGGGCCTAAGACTGGGCCTAGGGCCTGTGAATAAATATTTCGTGCGTAAATAAAAGCGCAATATTATTAACTTGATTTGATGTGTAAACGTTGTGAGTATGGCACTAGTAGAATAAAAGCTGTTAAAAAGGCCTATGCCTGTGGCCTATGACTATTTAGTGCCTAAGTAAAAGAGCAATGCTATTGACTTGATTTGATACGTAAGCGTTATGAATATAAAGTCGGCGAATTAAAAGCTGTTAAAAAGGCCGAGGTGTAGGGCCTATGAATTAATTAAGTAAAAGAAAAATATTACAAATTTGACATGTCATGCAAATATTTAGTGCCTAAGTAAAAGTGCAGCGTTATTAGAAAAATCCCACCTTATTGTTCCTTCCTGAACGCTTGGCGCATAAATGGAACGTTTTCTTGAAATGTGTTTGGAGTTCCCAATTCAATTCTCAATATAGTCCAAGAAACGGCAATCTTTAAACTCCCCCCCCCCTCGAACTTCTGTGGCCAGTTGCCGTAAGTAAACTTGGAAAACTGCCACACATTCAAAGTGTTCCTCGAAGTAATAGCAATTTGTGCCCGGCCCCCGAATGAAAAGCGTGTGGCAGTTTTTCTGTGTGGCATTCTTCCGGTGTGGCAGTTTTCTTGTGTGGCAATCTTCCGGTGTGGCAGTTTTCTTGTGTGGCAATTTTCCTGTGTGGCAGTTTTCCTGTGTGGCGGTTTACAGTGAACCTTACTATATCCCTATAGTTTCGCTGCAATTTTCGAAAACCGCAAAATAGCACCTTTTTTTCCTCGACATTTTACCGATTAATTGCAATTACCGCTTTACAGAGCCCAAAATTTCGGGAAAAGACTGAACAAAATTGTAGCAAATTTTATAACCTTTACAACGATGTATTATTTGTCTTAATATACTTTACAGTTTGCCTCCTATTGTACCGAAACTGCGAATGCATTGTAGTCCTAAAATGACAAAAACATCGGGTAAAACATGCAATAATTTTGCGGGGAGAATAATTTTCAATGATAGGTTAAAAAAAGAAAGGAAAACTCAGCTTCGCACCTGCAAAAAATGCACCGACTCTTGCATGTATGCTTCACACCGAACCCCCAACCCCTCGGAGGGGTTGGGACTAATGTTTATTATGCGCAAACGTATTGCTGATTTGAAATATGACAATGTCATTGTTTTCCTTTATACATTTGTTATAAAGTATGAATTTAGTTATATGGACTGCTGCTGTTTCTACAATTTCAAAATACTTAAAAAACACACACACACACACACATTTCCATTTTCAAATGTTCTAAATGAACTGAGATTAAAATTGCACAAAACTGTAATTAAAAAAGAAAAGGCTGAAAACGAAAGCGGTAATGATCAACTTTATAACTTTTAAAATGATATACATTTTGTCTTACATTGGCTCCTGTGGTTCTGAATATCACACAGTAATGTCAGAATTATCGGATGTAGGTAAAAATACCCCCGGAGAAAGTACCCCTGAAAACTGAAAAGCGGAAAAAATGCCCTCGGAAGAAATGCCCCCAGAACAAACGGCTCACTGTAAACTGCCACACAGGAACACTGATGTGTGGCAGTGTTCCGGTGTGGCAATTTACCGCCAACCCTGCCACACATCTTCAGCAATTTGGCTACAAAAGTTCAAGGGGAAGGGGGGGGGGGTCTATAAAGCTTGACGTTTCTGGGCCTATATTAAGAACTGAATTGGGAACTCCAAACGAATTTCGCGAAAACGTTCCATGTAAGCCAAGCGAGAATTGTACTTTAATTTGAAGAAATAAATTGCCGAGGTACATTTGGTTGGGGAGGGTGGACTCTACCCTGAACTTCCGTAATACACTGCCGGACAATTGCTAAGGACGGATGACAGTAGCAACGATGGCAACCATAAAATGGAAGGCAGGAAATAGTGGAAATTAGCATAAGTGCGGGATACAGTAAGACGTGTTGTGCGTATGCAAATTTTGGATTGCCGAACTTGTTCGTGACGTCATAGCGCTGATAAGAGATATAAAGGATTTGACGCCTATTGACCGTTGTTGTTCAAACGCAAAGTTGAAAGGGAAAGAATCAATTGACGAACTTGCAATTTTCAGTATGTCTTCCCGACATCACCTAGATGATTGTACGCGTGGCCGTATTATTGGCAAGATTGAAGAAGGGCGAAAAATAACAGATGTTGCCAGGGAGTTCGACGTCAGTCACAGTGTTGTTTCAAGGCTTTGGAAATCATTTCAAACAAATGGAGAGTGTAGCAAACGTCACGGGGGAGGTCGTGTTCGCAGTACGACACCTGCAGAAGATCGGTACATAGTGCTATCAACAAAAAGACACCGGCGCAGCACAGCTAGTGAGGTAGCAAATCAGTTTATGGCTGCTACTGGCAAGCGGATCTCCCGAAAAACTGTCGCCAGACGTTTGCATGAAGGAGGACTATACGCCCGCTGTCCTGTTGTGTGCATCCCATTGTCCAGACGTCACCGTACCACCCGTTTGCAATGGTGCCATCAACATCGCAATTGGACTGATAACGACTGGTCTGTTGTCCTCTTCTCAGATGAGAGTAGATACAGTCTATCGTCTGATTGTCGACGACAACTGATCTGGCGCGATAGTGGTACTGCATATTGTCCAGCAAACATACAGGAAAGGGACCGATATCCGACATGTAGTGTCATGGTATGGGCTGGCATCATGATCAATGGCCGTACGTCCCTCTATGTGCTTCCAACTGGGACTATGACTGGCCAACCATACATTAATGGTGTTCTGCTACCTCATGTTCGCATGTTTCGTGGTGCTGTCGGTGTTAGATTCATTTTCATGGACGACAACGCAACATGTCATCGAACAGTCGCTGTCCAGCAGTGTCTTGAGAGCGAGGATATTCAACGCCTCGTATGGCCAGCACGTTCTCCAGATCTTGCTGGTCCCCAATGCCCTCCAATAAACAAGGACACCCTCATCCGTGCACTGACAGAGGAATGGGATAAATTACCCCAACAGCTGCTTGATAATGTTGTGCAAAGCATGACACGACGTGTGGAATCTTGCATCGCCCTCCATGGTGGCCATATCCCGTATTGACATCTTACGCCGGAACGCCTGCGGACGGTAATTGCATTTTTTCACGTTTGTGTATTCTGCACAAAATGGCCTGTTTGTCCCTTGAACACGTTCCAAAGCCTTCTGGATTTCAGAGCACAATAAATTGTCTTTCTTGTAATGTCCTGGCATTCTGACATTATTTTATTTCACTTGGCATCCAACCACACTTACTTTTTTATGCGCTATATAGCCGTTTATGATCCGTCCTTAGCAATTGTCCAGCAGTGTATTATATTCTGGGCCGCTGGAGGCTGTCAGTGTATCCAGGAAGTTCCCCTTGAAGTGTCCGCGAGGTCCATGAGCAGGGGGGATTCCCCCAAAATGTTAAAATGGACGTAGATTAGTACCATGCTTTATGTAATGATTCTGCGACCACGAATTTTCAGGAGGGTGGGGTAACCCCCCCTTAGTTTCTAAGAGATATTCAGGGGTAACATCGAGGATACACTGACCGACTCTAGAGGTCCAGAATATAAAATTACGGAAGTTGGAGGTAGAGCCCTCCAAACCAAGCAGCTCGTATCCCTTTCACAGGCTTCACCAAATTTCTGGGGGAGGGGAAGGGCATACATAGTTTGCCATTAAACACAACATGAAGCATTGAGATTGCGAGCAAATCCTTTACCTTGAACACTTGTCTGCGCTCTTAGAAACTTGGGGAAGGGTGAATTCACCTCCCCCCTCCTGGAAATTCGTGGTCGTGTACAGAATCACTATGTAAAGCATGGTTCTAATGTTTACAGTTCTACGTCCATTTTACATTTTGGGGGAATCCCCCAAGCTCAAGGACTTCGCGGGCGCTTCAATGGGAACAGCCTGGATACACTGACAGACTCCAGCGGCCCAGAATCTAATATTACGAAAGTTGGGGGTTGAGCCCCCCCCCTCCCACCATCAAGTGTACCTCGGATCCTCGGCAATTTATTTCTTCAAATGAAAGTACAATTCTCGCTTGGCTAAGACAATAAATTGGGATTTTTTAATAACGCTGCACTTTTACTTAGGCACTAAATATGTACATAACATGTCAAATTTGTAATACTTTTCTTTTACTTAATTCATAGGCCCTACACCTCTGCCTTTTTAAAAGCTTTTAATCCGCCGACTTCATATTCATAACGCTTACGTATCAAATCAAGTCAATAGCATTTCGCTTTTACTTAGGCATTAAATATTAAAATCATAGGCCATAGGCATAAGCCTTTTTCACAGTTTTTATTCTACCAGTGTCATATTCACAACGTTTACATATCAAATCAAGTTAATAATATTGCGTTTTTATTTAGGCACGAAATATTTATTCACAGGCCCTAGGCCCAGGCTTAGGCCCTTTTACCAGTTTTTATTCTACTAATGCCATAAGGTTTACACAGAAAATAAAGTTAATAATATTGGGCGTTTTCTTAGGCACGAAATATTAATTCATAGGCCCGAGGCCTAGGCCTTTTTAATAGTTTTTACTTTATCATTGTCATATTCCCAACCTAGCAAAAACACAAGTGCTGGGAAACTGCTGGTCATCAGCTAGCCGTGATGGGTCACTGCTGGCTGAAATCTGCCGCTCACGGCCCGGTAGTGGTCCGTTGGTGGCAGCGCTATCAGTTGGCGAGCTATTGATGGCCTTGCAGCATCGCCGTGAATTGTGGGCCTCCAAGCAAGTGCCACTAGTGGCCCGTTGCTGGCAACCAATGCAACCCCAACAGCAGGTGAAAGCAACAGGACTGCGCATGCGCAGAAGCAACACTTGCTGTGTTTCTCATGGTACCAGTTAGTTGAAGACGACTCTATCGCCATCGTGTTATTTTAGTGGATGTTAAGAAAATAAATCCAGATGTAGAGAGGCGAATTAATTTCCTAATGAAATTTTACGTCGACGAAAATATTAGATTAAGCCGCGAAATATTAGATTACAGCCATGAAATACACCCACTCCATTCCCATGAATGACAATTCATGGAATGGAGTGGATAAATAACAAGAAAAAATTTGAAACCGTTTGAAACAAGTGTCGTGGAAAGTCATTAAAACAACGTTTGTTGGGGAAAAAAAAGAATTATGCGCGTACTAAATTTATTAATTATTTGAAAGAAAAAAAAGCAACGTTATGTTTTGTACTCATCCATGGGTTGAATACACAAGACTGGGAGGAATTTGCTTCTAAAAATAACGAGAAGTAAAATAAAATATCTTTCCTCTTTAAAACAAATGTAGCTTCGGACAACGGAAAGGAAAGACACAACGTTAAAAATGTAACAGAATGTGACATGAACCTGGGTTAATATATATTTATTCAACAATCTCTTTTCAAGACGACAAGGACAGTACAAAACTTTGGAAAGCAACTCCAAGTATGTACACTCCTTGGAAATGAGTGAAGTTCCCTTAAGGTAAAAAAAAAAACTATCGTTACGTTGAAAAAATAAATTTATGAATTATATGAAACTGACTTTTATGAAAAATACCTCGCAATATTGTAAAATGAAAGAGGGAAGCATTCGATTACACATTGCATACGAAACAGACAGCTTCAAGCATACGCTCTAGCGTGGCGAAGTAGTCCGGTCGGTAGAGTGCTCAGCTGCCCTGGTTCAAATCCACTCAGATGCAAGCGGGCGTTTTTCCTGTCTGTTGAGAAATTTTCCCCAGCGCAGTGCGGTAATTCCCAAGTTCCGTAAGAGTAGAAAAAACTGTAGCTTTGAGAAACTGCGGTTATCCTGGATTTTTTTTTTATTATTATTATGGCTACTTCTGGGAAATTGGCGGACAAGATTCGGCAAGCCACCAGTTACGTCACGTGGTTGCCGGCTGCCAATACCGGCAAACTAGCGGACCACATTAGGCTAGCCATCATTTCTGGCACGTGCTTCCAGGGCCACTGAAGGGCCACTTGTGGCAGCTACTGCCTGTGATGGGCAACTGATGGCCCTGTTGTGGCATATGACAACTAATGGGGTGCTAACTGTTGGCCTGAACTGCTGGCCCTTCTGTTGGCCGCCCGGACATTTCATTGACGGTTCGGCAGCAGCAACATAGTGCTGGGCCAGCAAAACTGTTTTTGCTGGGAACGTTTACACAACAAATAAATGTAATAATATTGCGCTTTTACTTAGGCAGGAAATATTAATTCATAGGCCCTAAGCCTTTTTGACAGTTTTTATTCTACCAATGCCATATTCACAGCGTTTACACAGCAAATCAAGTTAATAATATTGGGGTTCACTTTGGCACGAAATATTAATTCATAGGCTCTTGGCCTTTTTAGTAGTTTTTACTTTATCAATGCCATATTCACAACGTTTGCACAACAAATAAAATGTTATAATATTCCGCTTTTATTTAGGCACGAAATATTAATAGGCCAAGGCCTTGTTAATAGTTTTTTCTCTATCATGCCATATTCACAACGCTTACACACACACACAAAAATAAATGTAATAATATTGCTCTTTTACTTAGGCACGAAATATTCGTTCATAGGCTTTAGGTCTGGGCCTATGAATTAATATTTCGTGCTAATGTAAAAGCGTAATGTTATTAACTTGATTCGCTGTGTAAACGTTGTGAATATGACATTGGTAGAATAAAAACTGGTAAAAGGGCTTATGCCTGTGGCCTATGACTTTAATATTTCGTGCCTAAGTAAAAGCGCAATGCTATTGATTTGATTTGATAGGTAAGCGTTATGAATATAAAGTCGGTGGATTAAAAGCTGTTAAAAAGGCCGATGTGTAGGGCCTATTAATTAATTAAGTAAAAGAAAAATATTACAAATTTGACATGTTATGTAAATATTTAGAGCCTAAGTAAAAGTGCAGCGTTATTAAAAAAATTTCACCTTACTGTCCTTTCCTGAATACAGCAATTTTCGCTTGGCTTAAAAAGGACGTTTTCTGGAAATTTGTTTGGAGTTCCCAATTCAATTCTCAATATAGGTCAGGAAACGGCAATCTTTATATCTTTATCCCCCCCCTCCTTGAACTTCTGTGGCCAGTTGCCCTAAGTATGAACCGACATGAAGATTCAGACAAACAAAAGAGCTCCTTCCCATCGTTAGGCACACCATGGGAAACTGCCACACATAATTCGGAAACCTGCCACACTAGAAAACTGCCACACACTCAAAGTGTTCCTCGGAGGAATAGCAATTTGTGCCCGGCCCCTTAATGAAAGGCGTGTGGCAGTTTCCCTGTGTGGCAGTTTTCCTGTGTGGCGGTCTTCCGCCAAACAGGAAGACTAGGCCTATTTAACAGCTATTAATCCGCCGACTTCATATTCATAACGGTTAGGTATCAAATCAAGGTAATAGCATTGCGCTTTTACTTAGGAACTAAATATTAGTTCATAGGCCTTATGGCTAGGCCTTTTAAACAGTTTTTGTTCTACCAATGTCATTATTCATGACGTTTACACAACAAATCAAGTTAAAATACTGGACGTTTGCTTAGGCTCGAAATATTAATTCACAAATCCTCCTAGGCCTAAGCTTTTTTGACAGTTTTTAATTCGTCGACTTCATATTCATAACGTTTTACGTATCAACTCAAGTTAATATCATTGCGCTTTTACTGAGGCAGTAAATATTAAGTCATAAACCCTAGGTTTAGGGCCTATGAATTAATATTTCGTGCCTAAGTAAAAGCGCAATATTATTAATTTGACTTGATGTGTAAGCGTTGTGAATATGACATTGGTAGAATAAAAACTGTTAAAAAGGCCTAGGCCTGGGGCCTATGGCTTTAATATTTAGTGCCTGTGTAAAAGCGCAATGCTATTGGCTTGATTTGATGCGTAAACGTTATAAAGCTGTTAAAAAGGCCAAGGTGTTGGGCCTATGAATTAATTAAGTAAAAGAGAAGTAGTACAAATTTGACATGTTATGTAAATATTTAGTGCCTAAGTAAATTTGCAGCGTTACTAAAAAATCCCACCTTATCGTCCTTTTCTGAACACAGCATGAGTCATGATGTAATTCCGTTGTTTCGTCAAACACTGTAGTTTTAAGAAATGTACTAAGTCACTACAATTTATTTCTTCAAATTAAAGTACAGTTCTCGCTTCGGTTACATAGAACGTGTTCTCGAAATTTGTTTGGAGTTCCCAATTCAATTCTCAATATAGGCCAAGAAACGGCAATCTTTATAGCCCCCCGTTGAACTTTTGTGGCCAGTTACCCTAAGTATGAACCGGCACGGAAATTCTGACAAACAAAAGTTCCCGTCGTTAGGCACCTTCGAAAACTGGCACACATAAGTCGGAAACTTGGAGAATTGCCGCACTGGATAACTGCCACACATTCGAAGTGTTCTTCAGTTTTCCTGAGTGGCTGTTTTCCAAGTTGCTGAAAGACATGTGGAAGTTATCCTGTGAGGCGGTTTTCCGGCAACCAAAGGATCAGCACCTGAAGATCGATTCGTTGGGCCCCTGTTAAATTAGCCTTTATGGCTTGTTATCACATGGGAGATATTAAAATCATAACTCAAGATTTAAGGAGTCAGAAAGGTTCTACATAAACTTGTGCCATTTTGATCTGACATACCTATTGAGATCCCTAGGAAAACTGGTACATTCCGTTTTGTTCAGCTAGGAAAACTCGTACACTTTGACAAGATCTCGGAACGAAACTCAATTTGTGTAGATCGCCTTACTTGAGAAGGTACGAGTTTTCCGCCCTTTGCACTTTGCTCAGCGGTATGAGAAAGTGTACGAGTTTTCCGCCACACATTTATGATAGACAAAAAGAGCGCCGTTGAGAACTCCGTGAAGAAACTTTGAGAACTCCGTGGAAAAACTTGTATAAGCAGTTGACGAAAATCTCGCAAAGGATTCAGACCCCTCTTGTTGTGGAAACGGCTGCCGGGCGCCGTCGATGTTATATCGTTGTGCGGACAGCCTACGAGCGTGCCATCCGCCCCCCCCCCTTCCCGAGAAAGAGAAGTTTCCTATCTCCGTAATATTACGAAAGATGTATGGATTATTACGCTGTGTTGTGACTAATTTATTTTTCCTTCTTTTCGGTACAATTCCCTCCCAGGACGACTGAATGTAAGTCAGACTTTCACTTATTCTTATTCCCGGGCAGGAGAAACTTTGATAGCTGATGGGCGCATATAAGGCCCTCCATGCGTATGCAAATACCCATTCATGCTCAGAAATCGCTTCCTATTAGCTTTGTAAATAAACGCTGTAAATAGAATTCGCATCCCTTTTCTGCATGTTTACAGCTGGCTGCGGGGTTGCCTGAAATAAGGAGCGATGCTCTAATCCAGAAATACGTTCTCAGCCCGTATATTTCATCCGATAAAATGCATGGTGTCAGAAGTTCGGATGGTTCCGGACGTTTAAGTAGTTCGGCCATACTAGTAACAGAATTGTTAAAAAAAGCCCGCTTTCATCAGATTTTTTGCAGCCAAAACTTGGTGGCTGGTTTAATTAAATAATGACGGGTAAGTAAGTGCATTTTAAAATTCACGGTACAACATGTTTATTGTAAATGAAACAAAACCACTACACGATATTAAACATTACACAATACGTTCATGATAGTTAAAATTTAATCACTAAAAATATATAATGAAGGTTAAAAATACATAAGATCTTTCGAGCCTGCTCCAGGACCCATCATCAGATTTAATGACTACGTCGAGTTGCTGCCACCGTGTGATATTATAGCCAACAGGCAATCCAGTAGACGACATCTGGATGACTTATCCAAGGTTGTGTCATTGGGAAGTTGGAAGAAATTCGAAGTGTGATTAGTGTGGCCAAGGAGTTCGGGATCGCTCACAGCATCGTTTCACGAGCTTGGAGAGCATTTCAAACGACAGGAACAGCTGTCCGAGAGTTTAGCAGTGGTCGTTCACGAGCAACCACGACGGCGGACGATCGGAATATTGTCCTACAGGCGAGAAGAGACAGACGGCAGACAGCGGGAGAAATCGCAAGTCACATTCACAGACAACTGGACGTCAGTTATTGAGTTTTACCGTGGCCAGGAGGCTACACAAAGGTGGTCTATTTGCACGACGACCAGTACGGTAGGTGCCATTAACGCCTGCTCATCGGAGACGGCGGTTTCTGTGGTGCCAGGAACATACGAACGGGACACATCAGCAATGGGGTCGAGTTCTCTTTACGGATGAGAACCGTTTTAGTCTGACGAGCGATTCTGGACGTATACACATCTGGAGAGAGCAGGGAACACGCAATCACGCCTCCAACATCATCGAAAGAGACCGGTTTGGGGTTGGCGGAGTTCTCGTTTGGGGCGGTATCATGCTTGGTAGCCGTACTGACCTCCACATCTTCCAAGAAGTTTCAGTCACTGTTGTCCGCTACTGTACCGAGGTTCTCCTGCCTCCCGTGCGTCTGTTTAAAGGTGCTGTGGGTCCTGAGTTTCTCTTCATGGACGACAACGCTACACTTCATCGTACAGTGGCTGTCGCAGAGCTGTTGGAGAGTGAAGATATTCAACGCATGGATTGGCTTGGCCCGCAAGGTCCCCGGACTTAAATCCAATCGAACACGTGTGGGACCTTCTCTGGAGACGCTTGGCAGCAAGTCACCAGCTGCCAGCATCGATTCCGCAGCTGCGATTGGCGCTTGAAGAGGAATGGGCCGCGATGCCTCAACAGCTCCTTGACAACCTCGTCCTCAGCATGGACAGACGTTGTGAATCCTGCAACGCAGTCAGGGGTGATTATATCCCCTACTAAAGACTGGATTTTACTGGGCAGCCGCCTGTCACATGAACGTTTCTGTCTTCTGTCCAGCTGTCACATGGACGTTTCTGTCTTCTGTCCAGCTGTCACATGGACGTTTCTGTCTTCTGTCCAGCTGTCACATGGACGTTTCTGTCTTCTGTCCAGTTGTGCTTTTCAATAAAGTGCCTTTGTGTCCTTTGGATTCCTTGTTTGGACAGTTTTGCTCACTTGTCCCATATTCTTACATCTTGGGGATCTTATGGTATGATTTGAGTCGATGTGGAGCACTTCTGCACGACGTTACATTCAAAAAACCGTCTCGTCCTTAATTTTTGAACGCCAGTGTACTATGGTTTTTCCTGTACATGCATACCTATGATAAAGTTTAATTTATAAATTAGGCACAGTAAGAGATTTACAACAATAACTAATAATGAAGTAGAACAATTATAACAATATTGTGTAATAAAACTTAAAATATACACGGTCGTATCAGAATAATATGACCACCTACTTAATAATGTGAATAACCACCCTTGGCTTGGATGACAGCGGCGAGACGGCGTGGCATGCACGCAATAATGCCTTGGAAGGTTACCCGAGGCACACGTGCCCATTCGGTCTGCAGCAGAGCCTGGGATGTCCCGGAGATGACGTGGTTGCGGATCGGCACGTCGAACCTGTCGATCCAAATAGTCACACAAGTGCTCTATGGGATTGACGTCGGGCGAATTCGCCGGCCAACGGAGAACGGAGACATGGCTGTCGTGCTCCTGGAACCAGTCGCGCATCCCCTTAGCCACGTAGCACGGCGCATTGTGCTGTTGGTAGACACTATCACGACCCGGGTAAACGTCCAACATGAAGGGATGCATGTGGTCAGCGAGGATGATCAGGTACCCATTGGCGTTTAGCGAGCCATCCAGTGGTACCAGCGGTCACAGGTGAAACTAGGAAAACCTCCCGCAGACCAGCGCACTGCCAACACCGGCATGTACTTCACCGACAAGCGTGTCCGGGTGTTGGTTCTCGTGCGTCTGACGCCGTATCCACAACCGCCTGTCACTTCTGTAGAGTAGAAACCTCGATTCATCGAAAATACAACCTTTTCTCACTCTTCCACTGTCTAATGACGGTAGTCCTATGCGATCTAGGCGTCGTTGCCGATGGACCTGGGTTAACATGGGCGCCTTGACACGGCGTCGATTCTGGAGAAGCATGCATAAAGGGACTCGTTCTACTGCTATCGGGGACATGTACTTGGGTGCCCCAGCGTTCATTTGCATGGTCAATTGCTGCACTGTTGCGCATCAATTGCCCTTTACCAGTCGACTGAGGTGACGTTCTCTTCTGGGGTCAATGGACTTTGGGGCTCCACAGTTATGACGTCGGGAGGTACTCGGTGTGCCAGCGGTCCATTCTTGGTACACCCTTACTACAGCACTTCGCGAACAGCCGACGAAATCTGCTGTTTCTGAGATGCTTCCACCCTCGGCCCAGTAGCCGATGGTCATTCCTTTTTTAACATCCGTCAAATCACTACCTCTGCCCATTGTGCTCACGTGACGCATTGTGGCTCATCTGTCCTAGCCGACCACTTATATCTCCGTGTGGTCGACCTTGTCACGTGCACTCTGTAACGCACCTGTGGGCGGGTACACTGTTATTCCGGGAGTGGTCATATTATTCTGATACGACTGTGTACTGTAACACAATTATGACAATATACTGTTATAAAAGTTATGTGAACGTGAAATCAGCAAGAATTTATCTTTCCTCCTTCAAAATTTCACGGATAGAAGATCCGTTGTCACCGTAGATTTTAGGAACCTCAGCATGCGATTTTTTCCCTTATTAAGTCGGAAACCTTTTATCTTTTCACTTAAAGGAAGCATTTTAAGACTTCTCTTTGGCATATCTGAATTGCCAGCATCATTACTCTTAAGCTGTGGGGCCATCATTAAGTAAAATAAGAGGATTACTTGAACACATGCACTGCTATACCGCGACAGTCGATCTAATAAACGAGACGGCTACTAAGTGACCAGCGGGCGGATAGCGTATACAGCGTGGATACCCTGGGAAAAGGAGTGATTCACGTCCCTGGGAGACAGAGCGAGACGGCGCGAGATTTCATCACGCTACTCAAAACGGCCTGCAATTTAAAGCTTACGAATTCTTAATTTCTGGAATATTCCATTTAATATTTTCGGACCGCGGATAAGGGGGACTACTGCGCTACACTCAGCAAACAAAACATTAGAGATAGAAGTGATGGGCAGTTGACATGGCCATCTCCCGCGCAGAGTGGAACAGACCTGAACCGAACTCAGGCGATAAATATGCGGAAAGCAGGGCTTCCCAACAGTGTGGGCCGCGGGTGGCCTAGTGGGCAACGTTCGTGACTGCCACGGAAAGGGCCCCAGGTTCGATCCCCGGCAGGTACGAACGCTCGACCCACTAAATATCCGCCGTGCGTCGGATGGGCACGTTAAGCCGTCGGACCACGGGTACTGGCCCCCCCGGTAATAAATAAGGGCGTCTTCCTCTTTCTTTCTACTTTGCTTCCGTGTAACTTTCCTATCGGGCGCTCTAGCCCAAATCTTCTAGTTTCCTATTTCTAAGGGTTGTTTAAGACCTGGGGTCAGACACTCCCTTCCTAAAATCCTTTACATATGGTCATATGATCATTTATGATCATTTTTCCCAACAGTGTATGTATCGCAATCCACGAACATGGGGAAACGTGGTGATTTGAGCAACTTTGATCGTGGACGCTTTGTTGGGGCAAAACAGATGGGCCCCAAGTGGTAAGAGCGCTAAGGTTCCCGTGGGAAACCAGTCAAGGGTGTACCTCGAGTCTACCATCGACGGACGAACCAGCGCCCAGAAAGCAAGAAGCGGTGGACGACCACACGCCATTGATAACCGGGGTCGACACAGACTGACCACTTGGCAACGGCAGCGCAAATCACATCCAGGTTAAACGTCGGAGGCCCAGACAGCGTCAGCGAGCGAGCGGTAAGCGCACGCTGCATACACTGGACTACGATAGCCGACGCCTTACTCGTGTGACACTTTTGATTGCTCATCATCGGGCATTACGCCTAGCTGAGCAGAGAATATCAAAACTAGAACTTTGCAGAGGGTCGCCGTGTCCTGTGGTCAGATGAGTCTCGTTTTCAGCTGTACTGAGCAGACGGGAGGGTGCAGGTGTGGCATCGACAACATAAGGCCATGGCCCTGTCGTGCCATGTCGGCTCTGTTCAAGGCGGGGTGCCTTCACATGGACACATTAGGTCCCTTAATATCTCTGGGAGACCCTTAACTCCTGCACGCTACCTGCATGTACTGGCTGATCACCTACACGCTTTGATTTTGATTTGATTTATTTTATTTAACTGTCACATCCAATACACACAGAACATCACAGACATGTGACAACTGGGATAGTAAAGAGGAAAAAGGCCGAATGGCCTAGCATTTTTTCAAAACAAGCAAAAAAAGAAATACAAGTCAGAACTGTTCAAACATTATATTTTAAACTCAAATCAATGGATGTAAGTTAAAAAAAAATCATGATTGTTAATAATCAGAAAAAAAAAATTAGTTAATAGTTAAAAAAACAATAAAACGGGAAAATTTCAAGAAAAATAAAGCAGTAGCATCATAAGACCCTAAGAAATGCCCATAATAAATGAAAGCCGTGTATAGGCATAACCGCATAACTAATGTTCACCAAAATATTGGTTTACAGTTTTACAAATTTGGCAGTTGAATTAAATATTTCTTGAGCCGTGATTTAAATAATTTTAAACTATTGATTGGCTATAGGCAAGGTGTTCCAAACCGTTGGACCAGCAAAATTTATGTGAGATTTCAATCGTTCAGTTTTTATTGACATAGGGACCAATAAATGAGCATTGCGAGTAGACTGTGGATGAGTACGAATATTTAACTGAATTAAATCTTGAAAAAGATTAAGTTTCACCCTTTTAAACATTATTATGCTTAAGTTATATTTGATTAGTTGATCAACTGTTAGTAGATTTAAAATCGTTAGAATGAACACGCCTAACATTGAGCAGTGTCCGGCAGAGCTGAGTTCGGGCTCAATTTTAAGAGTCCGAGCCCGAAGTATGTCAGCCCGAGCCCGCATTTTATATTACAAGATGGAGCCCGGTTCGGGCCCGGGCTCGAATTTGGGCTTTCGGGCACGGGCTCGGCCCGTCTCAGCACTGGTGTCCGGTATTGAGAAAATTGACTTTTCAGTTGCAATAGTTTGATAAATTCGTTTTGAAGCCTTTGCAGTCTATCGATATTATATTGAGTAGTAAATCCCCAAGATAATATACAATAATTTAAATGAGATTGTACCAGTGTAAAATAAATCTGAATCATCAGATTTGGGGTTAAGAAGGGAAGGACATTAGTAATTATTCCAATACCCTGTGAAGTCCTTTTAGTAAAATCATCAATGTGACTATTAGACCGAAGATCACTCTGAATAGAAGTTTCTAAGTACTCAAAATAGTATAACTATATACTAAAAATACGAAAATTTCTTGGCGTAGAATAAAAATCAAAATTTCCAAGCTTTCACACATCAACTAGATGGCTTTCTCAAGGAAGGTAGACAGCTAACTGCAGACTGGATAATAGAACGTTTCAACCACAGAGAATGGAGAGACAGAGCGTGCACAAGCCAGAGTTATGGAAATTGGTGGGCGGGGAAAAAGAACGATAGCAGAGCACCGTCGGCGCTTTATGGAACTAAACCCCGCGTGCTCTCTGACGTAACGTCCTACTGTAACGCTCATAATTCGAAATTGGTTACTTTGCTTGTTATTACTACCGTTACCACTGTGTGATTCTGTGATTATAACAACGCTTTTCGTTATTTCGTAGAAGTTATTTTCGGCGGATAATTATTTCATCTTTTATATGTAGGAAATCTTTGTCGATTTTTTAACTGTTAAAAATCGATATAAGTATAATTTATATCAGAGTAGAGCCCTTACTGTATTTTGTTTTTCGTAATTCCATTTGATCCTTCGGGCAGATGTTTACAGATGTTTGATTCGTGATACAATTATGTCAGTTTGTTACTTTTTATTTGCCATTGCTTTGATATTTTTCCGTTGTTTATTTTCAAATTCCGGCAGTAGTATGTTGCGTTGACGAAGGTCTGCATTTTGAGAACGAAAGCTGCTACAGATTTATTAGTTTCTTTTAAGTCAGAGTTAGTACTTTATTTCTCAGTATAATTCCCGACTGCAAAGTGCTGTTCTTACGATTAAGAATATACGCCTAATTCCGTTACACCTACCGCAAAATTCCTCGGTCAATCACGCTACAGTGAACCTAACCAACTCGGGAAGTAAGGAAAATGGCGGCTCTCGCAGGGAAGGAAAGTCGAGAGAGACATTTGTAAATAAGTGGGAGGAGCGTAGTTGTGACGTCACTTTTAGTTCTCATTAACAGGCCGTGGGGCCGCCAACGTCTATGTGAGTTTAACATTATGCTGTTGCCATCGGACAAAGTGGAGAATTTCCTTTACGATCTTCTAGAGTGCACACTCTGTACCTCTCTTCTCTGTGGTTTCAACACTTTAAACGCGGTGACTTGACTAAACAATAAATAATTAGGAGCAAACGTGATATTTCGAAGAAACGAGGTCACGTTGGTTGGGCACGCGGTACTATGGTAGAAAACTCAGCATTATTTGAAGAATTGATTCCAAATACGTGGCAATTCCAGAGAGACGCTATCGTTGCAAGCCTCGCAGCTCGTCAAGATTTTCAAGGTTTCGCGAATGGAGAAGTCAAGTTCAAGTCCGCCGATCTTATATGGAGTGATGTAAAGAAATTAGCTTCATACTCCACACCCAAATCTACCGCCATTCGCGAAACCTTGGAAATCTTGACCATAGCTGCGAGACTTGCAACGATAGCGTCTCTCTGGAGTTGCCACGTATTTGGAATCAATTCTTCAAATAATGCTGAGCTTTCTACCATAGTACCACGTGCCCAACCAACGTGACCTCGTTTCTTCGAAATATCACGTTTGCTCCTAATCATTTATTGTCTAGTCAAGTCACCGCGTTTAAAGTGTTGAAACGTTCTATTATCCAGTTTGCTGTCTACCTTCCTTGAGAAAGCCATCTGGTTGATATGCGAAAGCTTGGAAATTTTGATATTTATTCTACGCCAAGAAATTTTCGTATTTTTAGTATATAGTTATACTATTTTGAGTATAATTTGGTGCACAGTTTCTACTTTTTGAAGTTTCTAAGTAAGTATGACGCTTCACAACCTCAGAGTATGCAAGTATGTGTATTGTTGTTGGCAGAGGAGGGAAAGGTATATGATGTGAAAAATACATGATTTTGGTTTTACGAGGATTCAGGACACGATCATTACGAGATAACCAATTTTTTAAAGATATACAGTAATCATCCAATTTGTGACTGATCGTTCTTTGTCTGGCGCTCTTTGGCCAAACCTGGCCCTTGCGCCACTAAAATCCACTAACCAACCAACCAACCAATCATCCAATTTATGAGTAAGATCCATTGCGTTCGCGCATCCTGCGGCCGATAATCTGTTTCAGAAGGACATTGCGCCGTCCCACCTAGCCGCAACTACCCAGGCATGGCTCGAGGAACACTCATCTGAGTTTGGAACCATCTAGTGGTCCCCAAGGCCCCCGGATCTAAACCTATGGAAGCTTTGTTTGATGCCGTGAAACAGAAAATCAGTTCCATGGATCTTGGACAGACGTCTCGGGAGGAGTTGTGGACAATGCTGCAACTGGCATGGCTGGTATAACCTCCTGACACCCTCTGGCATCTGGTGGAGTCGATTCCTCGGCGTGTACAGTCTGTTATTCGCTCTAAAGGAGGACGCTGTTAGCTAGGTATCTCTAATGTTTTGTCCATGGAATGTATTTATAATCAATTATTTAAGCTATGACGAAGTTGAAATTATCTGGGTTTTAAAGTGAAGCATGTTTAGTAAGCTAAACTTCGAGTTAAACTTACGCCTTGCCAGCGTTAAGATTTAAGCTGAAGTTAACCTTAAAGTTAAACGCAACGTAATAATTCAAATCTGCAACCCAGTAAAGTAACTTTTTTTATACCTGTTCTGTCTTATACTGTAAAGCTTAATTTGAGCAGAACACGAGCAATTCATTGATTTCGAAAGAAAGCAAAAATACCCTTTTACCCTCTGAATGTAGCAGGGGCGGGTTTACCATTGGGCCAACCTGAGCCATGGCCCAGGGTGCTGCACATAAAGGGGCGCCAAAATTTTGAGAATACATGTGGCACAAGACGTTTTATCTCCCCCCCATCTTCAAAAAAAGAATGAAATGGGATTTTTCATTTCTACAAATTATAAACTGAGTAGTATAATACCTTTAATACTTAAGAAAATATTAAATGGTGTTAATACATTCGACGTGTTTAACTATTAAAAATATTAATTCTTTCCAGTGGCGGCGGAACCGCCCGAGCCACCAGGGCCCGTGCCCGGTGAATAATTTCAGCCCAAATTTATTTTTTTCATAATTTTTTTTTTTTTTCGTAATTTTTTTATTTGGCATATGTGCAATTGTTGTGATGTGCCTTAGAAAGTTCCTCTGGGTAAGTGGTTGGGTGGTCTTAATAGCCTAGTAAATAGAGACCAAAATTGGGTCAAACCCGGAACAAATTAGCTAAAAGCTGAATTTTTGCAGGCTGGTAGAACTCATAGGGCTTAGCATTTTCACAAAAGTCCCCCTCCCCCGCTTTCTCCCCCTATACCCTCATAAAGGGGGAAAATTAGGTCTAATACTAAACCACTCGTAACTCCCGAAATAATTGGCGTACAGCGATTTTTTTTAAATTTATTCCTCTTGATATGATCTATAAATTTTGTTCGATTCATTTTTACTATACGTATCTCCTATAGTTTTGCTGCAATTTTCGAAAACCCGCAAATAGCACCTTTTTTTCCCGACATTTTACCGATTAATTGCAATTACCGTTTCACAGAGCCAAAATTTCCGAAAAAGGCTCCGAATAAAAGTTGTAGAAAATTTTATAACCTTTACAACGATATATTATTTGTCTTACAGCAACATATAGTTTCGCTTACACTGTATCTAAACCATGTCTGCCTTAAGCACTTCTGTTGCGAAGAATTTGCGTCACGGGAAGACCCTGGTACTGATAGAGAGAGAGATAAGAGGCGCTGACTCACGCAATTGGTTTATTTATTTGACACATAGCAAAAATAAAATGCATTCCTAAAACTCCCCCACAGTCCACACTTATGCCACAAAGCATATGGAATTAAGTTATCGGATAGGTAAGGACTCCGCACGGGAGATTCTCTGGAGTCAAAGAACGAAATGTTAGTTGATCGTTTTTTTAGCCTCTAAAAAGTAAAGCAAATTCTGAATGCATTCCCGTACTGGTTTACCTAACAATAAAAATGAACAAATGCATGATTTGCCATAACCATCTCTGTGAGGGAGAATCGGTAGTTGTCCCCAAAGGTTTAAAAATGATAACGGATTCTAGCCTGAAAAGAAATTACAGTTTGCATGAAACATTAGAGAATGTTACTTCTATTATGGTTCACCAGATTTACAAGCGGAATTACACGCGAGAAAGTAGTATTAAGGCTTCACATGTTGCATGTATTTCTTCATCATCAACGTCTTCAAATCCACTTTTACGGAATTTTCAACAAACTTTTGACATTAAAAATGATTGCTTATTCTGGGAAAAAGAAGCCACTGTGAATATTAAACTTCCCCTCAAATACAGAATAGCGGTCAAAACAGGATAGTGATAACAAATATTTTTTTTATTATTGAAGGTTTAACGACCACCGTGAGCTACTCAATGGGCATAGCCATCTCTGTGAGGAAGAATGCAGTCGCCCGTCCCTAATTTAGGGTCACTCGTTCCAGGGAAGGGAGAGAACCAGTGCCGTAAGACAAACATAACATCCATGCCTCACCGGGATTCGAACCCGGACTCTTT
Organism: Macrothele yani; assembly: GCA_039090855.1. Lineage (NCBI taxonomy): Eukaryota > Metazoa > Arthropoda > Arachnida > Araneae > Macrothelidae > Macrothele > Macrothele yani. Next base: position 13,931,903 of record CM076996.1, read on the forward strand.
TCGGACGAATGGTCATAAGCCAGTGCTTAGACCACTGCGCCACCGGGGCGGCACGAATATTTCTGGGAAGAAGAATATTGTATGCTGTATGACAGATGTTAATCATAAATTGCTGACTGATCAATGGTACAATGAGAGAAAGAAAGATAAAGTTTGTGAACGAAGAAGAGTTGTTGAAGCAGCAGCAGCAGAAATTATTGAACAGGACATACAGAAAATAATTTACAACAGTAGCAAATATCTGAATAGAAAAGATATCAAGGAGAATTGATTAAATGTTGTTCCCGAAATGCTACAAATATTTACAGACATGGTTACAAAAAAGACGGGGTGATGGCAGCACATCCGGGATTATTCGCAAACGAACTGTAATAAACCATGCTATAATATCTGCTGTAAGACCTACAGTAGCGAACAAAAGTATTTTGCGAAACACTTTTTCGACCATAATTTTTTTTCTGCTGGACCAAATCGGGTCATTTTGGGATATGATATGTGTTGATTCGTGGGTTACAATGCCGCGTAGTTTGTATTTCGCTCAGAGCGAATTTGTCGTTCGAAATGGGCCATATTCAAGAGTCGCCAATTATTACCCATTTGTTTGCTGCATGTATTAATGTTTTTCTTGTGATTTTTGTGGGTTTTGTGATGTGTAGTGTGATAATAAGTCAATCTTAGGTTTTCAGAAATGGGTAAAAAGGCGGAGATCCCTGTTGAAGCTCGCCAGGCGGCCGTGGACATGATGGAATCCGGAATGCGCGCCACCGACATTGCGAGGGCCCTGAAGATCCGACATCAGTCCATTTCAGCTATCCTGCAACGTTATAAGAAGACTGGGACAGTCGAGAACAGTCCGCGATATGGTAGGCCTCGTTCCACTACGTTGCGTCAGGATAGACGCATCCTCCGTTGATCTCGTGCTGATCCCACCTTCACTGCTGTGGACATCGCCACCGAATTCCGCGACAGCGACGACCTAAACGTCAGCCGAATGACCATCTCCCGTCGTCTCATTGCTGGTGGATTGAATGGAAAACGGCCCGCCAAGAAACCACTCATCGGAGTCAAGAATCGGCGAGCCAGAGTCGCGTTCGCGCGCCGTCATTGACACTGGACCGCGGTGGACTGGAGTAAGGTGCTTTTCACCGACGAGAGCAAGTTCAACTTGTTCGGAAGTGATGACATCCGATACGTACGACGTCCGTGTGGCCAGAGATTCAACCCCAGTTCATTCAGCCGACTGTCAAGCACGGAGGAGGATCGTTAATGGTTTACGGCGCCTTCTCTCGCAGTGGAATGGGCCCCATCATCAAGATTGACGGAATAATGACCGACCAGAGCTACACGAGCATGCTCATCAACGATGTATTCCCATGGGCAAACCAGAACATGCCACCCGGATGGATCATGCAGCAAGACAACGACCCGAAGCACACCTCCAGAGTAGCGAAGGCGGCCTTCCAGCAGCAACAGGTCACACTTCTAGACTGGCCAAACCAATCTCCAGACCTCAACCCAATCGAGCACATGTGGGAGGAGCCGGAGAGACGATGTGCGAAGAAAACCTGCCGGAATAGGGTCCAGAAGTTCGACCAGCTGTCTGCAGAATGGGCGCGAATTCCGCAGGTCACCGTCGAGAAGCTAGTGGACTCGATGCCGGCCCGTTGTGCAGCTGTTATCAAGTCTCGTGGTTATCCCACTAAGTATTAGTTACTGTTTTGTCGTCTTCTCGTACTTGTTATCTGTTATCGTTGCATTAAATGAATGTGATACACACCTACTTTGTTGGTCAATTTGTATGATCTTTGCGATTAAGCTCAGTACCTGATCTGTGTTAAGGTTTCCGATCCATCTGCATATGGGTCATGTTTACAACTGAATAACTTATATCATATCCCAAAATGACCCGATTTGGTCCAGCAGAAAAAATAGTATAGTCGAAAAAGTGTTTTGCCAGATACTTTTGTTCGCTACTGTAGGTCATTTCTGTCACCTGTTCAAGTCAGCATTGCGTTGTATTAAGTCGTAGATATGGTTCTAAACATTTAGTTCAATTGTTATCATCGATGGGTATGTGTTCTTCATACTACGAAGCAGAGCAATATCACAAAATTACTTTCTGTGAGTAATGAAGCCTTTATTCAGTACGTGTTTGGTAATGCAGAAGTGAACGTACGTACTCGTACTTTAGATGGATTAAAGACTTTTCATGCAATGGAAGGAATTCAATGCATTACACCAGCCATCTGTGTTGACAAGAAGGTTGATGTTTCACGACTACAGTCTGGAAACATTTCTAAACCTCAAGTAAGCATAAGGCATCACGCTTATCCTGAGAAAAGGCTATTCGGCTTACAGGACACAACAGTTCAAGACCTCAGTAGCATAAAGATGACAGATAGTACGCAATAGTTGTTCTTTCTTAAACCGGGCGCTCCTGCAATCCTCCAATATTTTACAGCATTGAAAGCTGTTATCTATTTACAGCCATGTAAAGCAAATCCTTTTTATTTACGTATGCCGTTAGAGGGTGATACAACGTCCGCACTTTACGGACTTGGGAAACAAAAGGAAGTTAACCTAAAAAAATTATCAGGTGGCTCAGTCGCAAGCAACGGTTTCAACCGCATTAATGCTTCAAAAGAAGAAATCTTCCAAATGGAGAAAGCTTTAATTTAGATTTATATGGTTTGAGGAAACACGATAATTTAGATGATGCCAGATACTTTTATTACAAAAAAATCAATTGCGAAACTATCACTGAGATCAAACTTTGACTTAAGAAAATTTCCACCTACAGTAGCAGCAGCTCGACAGCTTTTATTGCAGGCATACCTTCAAGTCCAAACGTGGTCAGAAAACAAACTTGACCCCACCAACTGGGTTGAAGTTAGAGGGTGGAAGACTAAAGCTAATTACGACTACTTTACCAGGGGCACCAGATGAACTTTTATGTTTAATTTCATGCAACTTGTGACGTACCTGCCAGCAGGACGCACACGACATAAAGGCAGATAGCAGTTAGAACAAACGTCCGCGTAGCTCAATTGGTAGAGTGACTTATTCCGGAATGAGGGGATCCGGGTTCGAATCCTGGCGTGGACAGAAATGACGGAGAAATTTACTTCGTTATAACGGCACCCGAATCTTCCGGATGACCCGGCCGATCAAAATCTCGCATTGGTGTGATGTTCTTTCCACACCGCGAGATAGGAAAAATCAGAGAATCCCTTCTCCAGCGCTTCGAAAAATAAAAATGTGTGATGTTTCATTCCACACCCTAGATTGACTGGGAGTTCTCGAGTGCACTTTCTACAGCGGATGGCTGCCTGCAACGATTCATGGTCACGGCTGACCGTGGGCCATGCCCCCGGCCCTCTTTCGGGGGGAGGGGGGAGATGTGACGTACCTGCCAGCACGACGCACACGACATAAAGGCAGATAGCAGTCAGAACAAACGTCCGCGTAGCTCAATTGGTAGAGTGGCTTATTCCGGAATGAGGGGATCCGGGTTCGAATCCTGGCGTGGACAGAAATGACGGAGAAATTTACTTCGTTATAAACTGTAAGAAAGAATGTGGGATTTCCTGCAGTTGCCGAAAAGCCGGATTCTCATGTTCTCCTATGTGTGGACGTTGCAGTGGACTGTCATGCACAAACAACCTGATATGAGCGACGAGGTTGGCGTAAGACCGCCCCTCATCTTTCAGAAACTTAGAAAACTGCCACACATCGGAAAACCGCCACACAGGAATACTGCCACACGCCTTTCATTAAGGGGCCGGGCGCAAATTGCTATTCTTCCGAGGAACACTTTGAATGTGTGGCAGTTTTCCAAATTTCCGAATTATGTGTGGCAGTTTCACAAGGTGCCTAACAATGAGAAGGACCTCTTTTGTGTATTTGAATTTTCATGTCGGTTCATACTTAGGGCAACTGGCCACATAAGTTCGAGTGGAGAGGGGGTACGAAGATTGCCGTTTCCTGGCCAATATTGAGAATTAAATTAGGAATCCAAACAAATTTCGAGAAAACGTTCTTTGTAATACAAGCGAACATTGCTGTGTTCAGGAAAGGACAATAAGGTGGGATTTTTTTAATAACGCTGCACTTTTACTTGGGCACTAAATATTTACATAACATGTCAAATTTGTAATATTTTTCTTCTACTTAATTAATTCATAGGCCCTACACCTCTGTTTTTTTCACAGCTTTTAATCCGCCGACTTCATATTCATAACGCTTACCTATCAAATCAAGTCAATAGTATTGCGCTTTTACTTACGCACTAAATATTAAAGTCACAGGACACAGGCATAAGCCTTTTTAACAGTTTTTATTCTACCAGGGTCATATCCACAACTTTTACACATAAAATCAAGTTAATAATATTGCGCTTTTATTTAGGCACAAAATATTTATTCACAGGCCCTAGGCCTAGGCTTAGGCCCTTTTACCAGTTTTTATTCTACCAATGCCATATTCACAATGTTTACACAGCAAATCAAGTTAATAATATTGGGCGTTTACTCAGGCACGAAATATTAATTCAAAAGCCCTAGGCCTAGGCCATTTTAATAGTTTTTACTTTACCATTGCCATATTCACAACGTTTACACAACAAATAAATACAATAATATTGCGCTTTTTCTTATGCAGGAAATATTAATTCATACGCCCTAGGCCTAGGCTTTTTGACAGTTTTTATTCTACCAATGCCATATTCACAACGTTTGCACATCAAATTAAGTTAGTAACATTGCGCTTTTATTTAGGCACGAAATATTTATTCCCAGGCCCTAAGCCTAGGCTCAGGCCCTTTTACCAGTTTTTATTCTACCAATGTCATATTCACAACGTTTACACAGCGAATCATGTTAATAATATTGGAGTTTACTCAGGCACTAAATATTAATTCATAGGCCCCAGGCCAATGCCTTTTTAATAGTTTTTACTCTATCAATGCCATATTCACAACGTTTACACAGCAAATTAAGTTAATAATATTACGCTTTTACTTGGGCACGAAATATTAATTCATAGGCCTAGACCTAGGGCCCATGAACGAATATTTCGTGGCTAAGTAAAAGAGCAATATTATTACAATTTTTTTGTGTAAACGTTGTGAATATGGCATTGATAGAGTACAAATTATTAACAATGCCTAGGCCTAGGGCCAATGATTTAATATTTCGTGCCTAAGTAGAAGCGCAATATTAGGACATTTATTTGTTGTGTAAACGTTGTGAAATGGCATTGATAAAGTAAAAACTACATGAAAGGCCTAAGGCCTATGAATTAATATTTCGTGCCTAATCGATATTATTAACTTGATTTGCTGTGTAAACGTTGTGAATATGGCATTGGTAGAATAAAAACTGTCAAAAAGGTCTACGCATAGGGCCTTTTTGACAGTGAATATTTCCTGCCTAAGTAAAAGCGCAATATTATTACATATTTTTGTTGTGTAAACGTTGTGAATATGAGAATGGTATAGTAAGAACTATAAAAAGGCCTAGGCCTAGGGCCTATCAATTAATATTTTTTCGTGCAATATTATTAACTTGATTTGCTGTGTAAACCTTGTAAATATGGCATTGGTAGAATAAAAACTGGTAAAAAGGCCTGAGCCTAGGCCTAGCGCCTGTGAATAAATATTTCGTACCTAAATAAAAGCGCAATATTATTAAGTTGATTTGATGTGTAAACGTTGCGAATATGACACTGGTAGAATAAAAACTGTTAAAAAGCCCAGCAAAAACAGTTTTGCTGGCCCAGCACTATGTTGCCGCTGCCGAACCGTCAATAAAATGTCCGGGCGGCCAACAGAATGGCCAGCAGTTCAGGCCAACAGCTGGCCAACAGTTGGCACCCCATCAGTTGTCATATGCCAGAACAGGGCCATCAGTTGTCCATCGCAGGCAGTAGCTGCCACAAGTGGCCCTTCAGCAGCCCTGCAAGCAAGTGCCAGAAATGATGGCTAGCCTAATGTGGTCCGCTAGTGGCAGCCGGCAACCACGTGACGTAACTGGTGGCTTGCGGAATCTTGTCCGCCAATTTCCCAGTAGTAGCCATAAAAAATGAAAAAAAAATCAAGGACATCCGCAGTGCCCCAAAGCTACAACTTCTTTTTCCTACCCTTACGGAACTTGTGCACTGCGCTGGGGAAATTTTCTCAACAGACCAGAAAAGCGCCTGTTTTAATCTGAACCAGGGCCGTTTGCGTGGTAGCTGAGCTCTCTAACGACCAGACTAATTTCTCACGCTCGCGCGTGTGCTTGAAGCTATTTGTTTCGTACGAAATATGTAATGAAGTGGTTCCCTCTTTCATTTTACAATATTGCGAGGTATTTTTCATAAAAGTCATTTTCATATAATTCATAAATTTATTTTTTCAACGTAACGATAGTTTTTTTTTTTTTTTTTACCTTAAGGGAACTTCACTCATTTTCAAGGAGTGTACATGCTTAGAGTTGCTTTCCAAAGTTTTGTGCTGTCCTTGTCGTCTTGAAAGGAGTTGTTGAATTAATATATATTTACCCGGGTTCATGTCACATTCTGTTACATTTTTAACGTTGTATCTTTCCTTTCCGTTGTCCGAAGCTACATTTATTTTAAAGAGGAAAGATATTTTATTTTACTTCTCGTAATTTCTAGAAGCGAATTGCTCCCAGTCTTGTGTATTCAACCCATGGATGAGTAGGCTTACATTATATTCACATAGCGTTGCTTTTTTTTTTCTTTCAAATAATTAATAAATTTTGTACGCGTATAGTTCTTTTTTTCTTTTCTTTTCCAACAAACGTTTTTTTTAATGGTTTTCCAGGACATTTGTTTCAAACGGTTTCAAATTTGTTTCTTTTTATTCTCCCACTCCATTCCATGAATTGTTAATCATGGAAATAAAGTGGGTGTATTTCATGGCTTAATCTGATATCTTCGTCGACGTGGAATTTCATTAGGAAATTACTTCTCCTCTTTACATGTGCATTTTTTCCCTTAACATCCACTAAAATAACACGATGGCGATAGCGTCGTCTTCAACTAACTGGTAAAATGAGAGACACAGCAAGTGTTGCTTCTTCGCATGCACAGTCCCGTTGCTTCCACCTGCTGTTGGGGTTGCATTGGTTGCCAGCAACGGTCCACTAGTGGCACTTGCTGGGAGGCCCACAATTCACGGCGATGCTGCAGGGCCATCAATGGCTCGCCAACTGATAGCTTTGCCACCAACGGACCGCGACCTGGCCGTGAGCGGCAGATTTCAGCCAGCAGTGACCCATCACTGATAGCTGGTGGCCAGCAGTTTCCCAGCACTTGTGTTTTTGCTGGGAGGCTTGTGCCTGTGGCCTATGACTTTAATATTTAGTGCCTAAGTAAAAGCGCAATGCTATTGACTTGATTTGATACGTAAGCGTTATGAATATGAGTTCGGCGGATTAAAACCTGTTAAAAAGGCCGAGGTGTAGGGCCTATGAATTAATTAAGTAAAAGAAAAATATTGCAAATTAGACATGTTATGTAAATATTCAGTGCCTAAGTAAAAGTGCAGCGCTATTAAAAAAATTTCACCTTATTGTCCTTTCCTGAACACTGCAATTTTCGCTTGGCTTACAAAGGACGTTTTCTTGAAATTTGTTTGAAGTTCGCAATTCAATTCTTAATATAGGCCAGGAAACGGCAATCTTTATACCCCCTCCCCTGCCCCTCGAGCTTCTGTGGCCAGTTGCCCTAAGTTATGAACCGACATGAAAATTCAGACAAACAAAAGAGCTCTTTCCCATCGTTAGGCACCTCGGGAAACTGCCACACATAATTCAGAATCTTGGAAAACTGCCACACCAGAAAACTGCCACACATTCAAAGTGTTCCTCGGAGGAATAGCAATTTGTACCCTGCCCCTTAATGAAAAGCGTGTGGCAGTTTTCCTCTGTGGCAATCTTCAGGTATGGCAGTTTTCCTGTGTGGCAATCTTCCGGTGTGGCAGTTTTTTTCTGTGGCAGGTTTCCTCTGTGGCGGTTTACAGTGAACCCAATCTTTATACCCCCTCGAAGTTCTGTGACCAGTTGCCCTAAGTATGAACCGACATGAAAATTCAGACAAACAAAAGAGCTCCTTCCCATCGTGAGGCACCTTGGGAAACTGCCACACATTCAAAGTGTTCCTCGGAGGAATAGTAATTTATACCCTGCCCCTTAATGAAAAGCGTGTGGCAGTTTTCCTGTGTGACAATCTTCTGGTGTGGCAGTTTTCTTGTGTGACAGTTTTCCTGTGTGGCAATTTTCCTGTGTGGCGGTTTACAGTGAACCCCTCCTGCCTGCATTCCAGAGAAAGCGTTCTGCTTCACTTTTAGTACCCAAAAAGCCGCAACAATTCGTAGCACGTTTTTCAAAATGTATTTTTAAATTCCCGAGCAGTACTAACTGTTCCCCCACCCCCTTTTTTATTTTGTTTGGACGTTTAACGACCACCGTGAGCACCTCCATAGACTATAAGCAGTCGCTCGTCCCTAATTTAGAGTCACTAGTTCCGGGGAAGGAAGAGAGCCAGTGCCGTAAGACAAACACAACATCCATGCCTCACGGGATTCAAACCCGGTCCCCTTTCGGACGAATGATCAGAGACCATCGCTTAGACCACTGCGCCACCGGGGCGGACCGCTATCTATGTTTACGAAAAACTTTTGTAACTCTTCACTACACTTAACAGCATCTTAAAAAATCGTACACCGCTCCTGCGACTGCATCAGATGCTTCTTCAATCAAATAATAATTTTCTTACGATGTTTTCAAAGCAGTGAATTCGCGTACCTTGTTTGTTGTCTCTTCGATACACAGATCTTCATCGACCGTAATGAAATCCTCCTTCACTGCTTTAACACGTAATTAGTTCAAAAATGGCGTCTAAATCCTCTTCTTCTGGACTGCCAACAAATACCCCATTTTGTTTGAAAGAACTGTTTTGCCCACTTCTAAGATAAGATCGCCAGTCTTCCTGTGAGATAAGATAAGTGGATAGTCTTCCTGTGAGATAAGATAAGTGGATAGTCTTCCTGTGAGATAAGATAAGTGGATAGTCTTCCTGTGTGGCAGAAGACCGCCACACAGGAAAATTGTCACACATCGGAAAACCGCCCCACAAGAAAACTGCCACACAGGAAAATTGCCACACATCGGAAAACCGCCCCACAAGAAAACTGCCACACAGGAAAATTGCCACACATCGGAAAACCGCCCCACAAGAAAACTGCCACACAGAAAAACTGCCACACGCTTTTCATTAAGGGGCCGGGCACAAATTGCTATTCATCCGAGGAACACTTTGAATCTGTGGCAGTTTTCTGGTGTGACAGTTTTCCAAGTTTCCGAATTATGTACGGCAGTTTCCCAAGGTGCCTAACGATGGGAAGGAGCTCTTTTGTTTGTCGGAATTTTTATGTCGGTTCATACTTACGGCAACTGGCCACAGAACTTTGAGGGGGAAGGGGGTATAAATATTGCCGTTTCCTGGCCTATATTGAGAATTGAATTGGGGATACACTGTAAACCGCCACACAGGAAAATTGCCACACAGGAAAACTGCCACCCAAGAAAACTGTCTCACCGGAAGATTGCCACAGAAGAAAACTGCCACACCGGAAGATTGCCACAAAAGAAAACTGCCACACCGAAAAATTGCCACACAGGAAAACTGCCACACGCTTTTCATGAAGAGGCCGGGCACGAATTGCTATTCCTTCGAGGAACACTTTGAATGTGTGGCAGTTTTCCTAGTTTACTTACGGCAACTAGCCACAGAAGTTCGAGGGGGAGGGGGTATAAAGATTGCCGTTTCTTGGACTATATTGAGAATTGAATTGGGAACTCCAAACAAATTTCGAGAAAACGTTCTATTTAAGCGCCAAGCGTTCAGGAAAGAACAATGAGGGGGATTTTTTTAATAACGCTGCACTTTTACTTAGGCACTAAATATTTACATAACATGTCAAATTTGTAATACTTTTCTTTTACTTAATTAATTCATAAGCCCTACGCCTCGGCCTTTTTACAGCTTTTAATTCGCCGACTTTATATTCATAACGCTTACGTATCAAATCAAGTCAATAGCATTGCTCTTTTACTTAGGCACTAAATAGTCATAGGCCACAGGCATAGGCCCTTTTAACAGGTTTTATTCTACCAGTGTCATATTCACAACGTTTACACATCAAATCAAGTTAATAATATTGCGCTTTTATTTAGGCACGAAATATTTATTCACAGGCCCTAGGCCTAGGCTTAGGCCCTTTTACCAGTTTTTATTCTACCAATGCCATATTCGCAACGTTTAACAGAAAATCATGTTAATAATATTGGGCGTTTTCTTAGGCACGAAATATTAATTCATATGCCCTAGGTCTAGGCCTTTTTAATAGTTTTTACTTTATCAATGCCATATTCACAACGTTTACGCAACGAATAAATGTAATAATATTGCGCTTCTACTTAGGCACGAAATATTAATTCACTGGCCCTAGGCCTAGGCCTTGTTAATAGTTTTTACTCTATCAATGACCTATTCACACCGTTTACACACACACACACACAAAAATGTAATAATATTGCTCTTTTACTTAGGCACGAAACATTCGTTTATAGGCCCTAGGTCTGGGCCTATGAATTAATATTTCGTGCCCAAATAAAAGCGTAATATTGTTAAATTGATTTGTCGTGTAAACGTAGTGAATATGGTATTGATAAAGTCAAAACTATTAAAAAGACCTATGAATTTATATTTCGTGCCTCAGTAAACGCCAAATATTATTAACACGATTCGCTGTGTAAACGTTGTGAATATGACACTGGTAGAATAACACCTGTTAAAAAGGCCCTATGCCTGTGGCCTATTATGACTATTTAGTGCCTAAGTGAAAGAGCAATGCTATTGACTTGATTTGATACGTAAGCGTTATGAATATAAAGTCGCTGAATTAAAAGCTGTTAAAAAGGCCGAGGTGTAGGGCCTATGAATTAATTAGGTAAAAGAAAAATACTACAAATTTGACATCTTATGTAAATATTTAGTGCCTAAGTAAAAGTGCAGCGTTAATAAAAAATTCCCACCTCATTGGTCATCTCCTGAACAAAACAATTTTTGCTTGGCTTACATAGAACGTTTTCTCCAAATTTGTTTGGAGTTCCCAATTCAATTCTCAATATAGGCCAAGAAACGGCAATCTTTATACCCCCCCTCCTCGAACTTCTGTGGCCAGTTGCCCTAAGTATGAACCGACATGAAAATTCAGACAAACAAAAGAGCTCCTTCCCATCGTTAGTCACCTTGGGAAACTGCCACACCAGAAAACTGCCACACATTAAAAGTGTTCCTCGGAGGAATAGCAATTTGTGCACGGCCCCTTAATGAAAATCGTGTTGCAGTTTTCCTGTGTGGCTGTCTTCATGTTTGGCGGTTTTCCGATGTGTGGAAGCTTTCTAAGTTGCTGAAAAATGTATGGCAGTTTTCCTGTGTGGCAGTCTTCCTGTGTGGCAGTCCTCCTCCAACCAAATTGGGAACTCCAAACAAATTTCGAGAAAACGTTCTATGTAAGCCAAGCGAAAATTGCTGTGTTCAGGAAAGGACAATAAGGTGGGATTTTTTAATAACGCTGCACTTTTACGTAGGCACTAAATATTTACATAACATGTCAAATTTGTAATATTTTCTTTCACTTAATTAATTCATAGGCCCTACACCTCGGCCTTTTTAACAGCTTTTAATCCGCCAACTTTGTATTCATAACGCTTACGTATCAAATCAAGTCAATAGCATTGCTCTTTTACTTAGGCACTAAATAGTCATAGGCCACAGGCATAGGCATTTTTTACAGGTTATATTCTACCAGTGTCATATTCACAACGTTTACACACAAATCAAGTTAATAATATTGCGTTTTTATTTAGGCACGAAGTATTTATTCACAGGCCCTAGGCCTAGGCTTAGGCCCTTTTTACCAGTTTTTATTCTACCAATGCCATATTCACAACGTTTACACAGAAAATCAAGTTAATAATATTGTACGAAAAAATATTAATTGATAGGCCCTAGGCCTAGGCCTTTTTATAGTTCTTACTATATCATTCTCATATTCACAACGTTTACACAACAAAAATATGTAATAATATTGCGCTTTTACTTAGGCAGGAAATATTTATTCATAGGCCCTAGGCCTAATTCTTTTTAATAGTTTTTGCTTTATCACTGCCATATTCACAACGTTTACACAACAAATAAATTCAATTACATTGCGCTTTCACTTAGGCAGGAAATATTAATTCATACGCCCTAGGCCTAGGCTTTTTGACAGTTTTTATTCTACCAATGCTATATATTCACAACGTTTGCACATCAAATTAAGTTAATAACATTGCGCTTTTATTTAGGTACGAAATATTTATGAACAGGCCCTAGGCTTAGGCTTAGGCCCTTTTACCAGTTTTTATTCTACCAATGTCATATTCACAACGTTTACACAGCGAATCATGTTAATAATATTGGGTGTTTACTAAGGCACGAAAAATTCATTCATAGGCCCTAGGCCTTTTTAATAGTTTTGACTCTGTCAATGCCATATTCACAACGTTTACACAGCAAATCAATTTAATAATATTACGCTTTTACTTGGGCACGAAATATTAATTCATAGGCCCAGACCTAGGGCTTATAAACGAATATTTTGTGCCAAAGTAAAAGAGCAATATTATTAAATTAATTTTGTGTGTGTAAACGTTGTGAATATGGCATTGATAGAGTAAAAGCTATTAACAAGGCCTAGGCCTAGGACCTATGAATTAATATTTCGTGCTTACGTAAAAGCGCAACATTATTACATTAATATTTTTGTGTGTAGTCGTTGTGAATATGGCATTGATAGAGTAAAAGCTATTAACAAGGCCTAGGCCTAGAGCCAATGAAATAATATTTCGTAATATTATCACATTTATTTGTTGTGTAAACGTTGTGAATATGGCATTGATAAAGTAAAAACTACTAAAAAGGGCTAGAGTCTATGAATTAATATTTCGTGCCCAAGTAAACATCCAATATTATTAACTTGATTTTCTGTGTAAACGTTGTTAATATGGTATTGGTAGAATAAAAACTGGTAAAAGGGTCTAAGCCTAGGCCTAGGGCTTGTGAATAAATATTTCGTGCCTAAATAAAAGTGCAATATTATTAATTTGATTTGATATTTAAACGTTGTGAATATGACACTGGTAGAATAAAAACTGTTAAAAAGGCCCTATGCCTGTGGCCTATTATGACTATTTAATACCTAAGTAAAAGAGCAATGCTATTGACTTGATTTGATACGTAAGCGTTATGAATATGAAGTCGGCGGATTAAAAGATGTTAAAAAAACCGAGGTGTAGGGCCTATGAATTAATTAAGTAAAAGAAAATTATTACAAATTTGAGATGTTATGTAAATATTTAGTGCCTAAGTAAAAGTGCAGCGTTATTAAAAAATTCCACCTTTATGTCCTCTCCTGAACACAACAATTTTCGCTTGGCTTACATAGAACGTTTTCTCGAAATTTGTTTGGAGTTCGCAATTCAATTCTCAATATAGGCCAGGAAACGGCAATCTTTAAACCCCTTCCCCCTCGAAGTTCTGTGGCCAGTTGCCCTAAAAGTATGAACCAACATGAAAATTCCGACAAACAAAAGAGCTCCTTTCCATCCTTAGGCACCTTGGAAAACTGCGACACATAATTCGGTAACTTGTAAAACTGCCACACCAGAAAACTGCCAGACATTCAAAGTGTTCCTCTGAGGAATTGTAATTTGCACCCTGCCCCTTAATGAAAAGCGTGTGGCAGTTTTTCTGAGTGACAATCTTCCGGTGAGTCAGTTTTCCTGTGTGGCAGTTTTCTTGGGTGGCTGTTTACAGTGAACCGAAACCATAGACCAGTAGTTTTTGGAATGGGGATCTGTAGGACAAAAAGTACTCTATTTCCATCCAAAGGAGCTGAGCAGAATCTTTGCGGCAAGAATTCACCGATGTTTTCATCTTGAACGTTCGTGTTTTTAACTGTCTCAGATCAGTATCCGTTATTCCGATGTTTTCATCTTGAACGTTCGTATTTTTAACTGTCTCAGATCACTATCGTTATTCCGATGTTTTCATCTTGAACGTTCGTATTTTTAACTGTCTCAGATCACTATCGTTATTCCGATGTTTTCATCTTGAAAGTTCGTGTTTTTAACCAAGATCACTATGCGTTATTCCGAGGGTTCGCTATTTGGAGGTAAATATCATCATCATCATCATCATTGTCAACCATTATCAATCCACTGCTGGACGAAGGTCTCCCCAAGTTTCCTCCACAACGGTCTGTCTTGTGCCAGTCTCCTCCATGTCACTCCCGCATACTTTCGAATTTCATCCACCCATCTTCCATGTGGTCTTCTTCTGGGTCTTTTCCTGTCCCTTGGAATCCAATCTAAAATTTCGGCTGTCCATCGATGGTCTGTTCTTCTGGCAGTATGTCCAGCCCATTGCCATTTCAGGGATTTAACTCTGCTCATGATGTCTTCCACTCTTGTCATTTTTCGGATCCACGTGTTCCTCTTCTTATCTCTCCTGGTTACACCAAGCATGCACCTCTCCATGCTGCTTTGAGTTGTCTGCAGCCTTTGTATGTCTCTTTTAGCTAAGGTCCACGTCTCTGCACCATACGTAAGCACTGGAAGGATGCATTGTTCAAACACTTTTCTTTTAAGACATAATGGCATATTGCTCTTGAAAATTATGCTGTTTCTTCCAAAAGCTCTCCAGGCAAGTTTTGTACGCCGATTAATTTCTTCACCAATGTGACCCTCACTTGATATCTGCTGTCCAAGATAAACGTACGTGTCTGTTATCTCCAGCTTTTCTCCATCAATCGATAAATCTTCATTTCTTGTAAAAGCATTGAACATCACTTTTGTCTTCTGAAAGTTCATTTTTAATCCCACTTCTTTACTCTTGTCAGCAAGTTCCTGGATCATACTCTGTAGCTCTGATGGGGTAGTTGCAAAAATGACTATGTCATCAGCAAAACAAAGGTGGGTTAGCTAATCTCCATTAATCTTTATCCCTTTGTTTTCCCAGTTCAGTGATTGAAAGACATTTTCCAATGTGGCATTAAAGAGCTTCGGAGATATGGTGTCACCTTGTCTCACTCCTTTTCCAATTTTTATGTGTGTTGTATTTTCAAACAGCCGAATCTTTGCACTTGCATTTTCATAGATGTTATTAATAATATTAATGTATGCATCTTCAATACCGCAGGATTTCAGAGCCATTGCAACTGCTGATGGTTTCACCGAATCAAAGGCTTTTTCATAATCGATAAAAGCCATGCACAATGGAAGCTCATATTCCCTCGCTCTTTCAATTAGTTCTCTCAGTACGTGGATATGATCTATTGTGCTGTAGCCACTCCTGAATCCAGCTTGTTCTCTCGGTTGAGCCATGTCCAGTGTTACCTTCAAGCGGTGTGAAAGAACTTTAGTGAAGATTTTATAAACTACTGATAGGAGGCTGATAGGTCTGTAGTTTCCGAGATCCTCAATGTCACCTTTCTTATGTAGCAGGATCATTGTAGCGGTGTTCCAATCCTCAGGAATCTTTCCTTCATTAAGGCATCGAGTGAAAATTTGGGCGAGTACTATTTCGATTTCTCCACTTGCTTCTTGTATGATGTCTACAGTAATTCCATCTTCTCCTGGAGCTTTTCCCCGCTTCATGTTCTTGATTGTATGTGCAACTTCTGCTGGAAGGACTGGAGGAACTCTGGTACTGGTATCTTTCATGATGTCTGGAGTGCATGTATCATCCCTTTCATATAATTTGGAGTAGAACAACGGTATATACTTCGGGACTGGGGCTTACAAAACTGTCCGCTAAGTGGAGGTGTCCGCTATTCGGGAGTGTCCGTTAAAGAGGTTTTACTCTATAAAGTTAATATTTTTTCCAATATCGGCTTTTATTTCCAAAGAAACTTGAGCCTGTAGCTAGTAAGTCGTCAATATTTGCTACTTGAAGTGTGACGTACTACAGAGGTGAGACATATTTCAAAATGGCAAAACTGCAGCGGTAAACGCCGTTATTGTAGCTTAATGGGTAAACCAATAAATAGGCTCCGGAGCAGACTGTTGCGGATCGATAGCTGCACCAGCAAATCTGCGAATTTCACAGAAGTTAGGAATCATGCTATAAATATAATATTCGCCAACATCCGCTTTCATCTGGAAAGCTGATAATGGCAAAAAAACGCGCAATTGCAAATATAAATAAACTACTAACATGCGAAACGTCGATATTAATATTTGCCCATTCAGGCTATGAATTACTTCATAAATTTAATATGTTCCCAAAACTGTTTTGTTCTGAAATAATCCTGAGACACTAAACCCGTGAAGCGTCAATATTTTCTATGTTCAGGCTAAGAATTGCCACGCAAAGTGAGTATTTGACCAAAATCGACTTTCATTTATTTTATTGGAGATTTAACGACCCCCGTGAGCAACTCAGTGGGCTATTAGCAGTTGCCCGTCCCTAATTTGACACCACTGGTTCCAGGGAAGGGAGAGAGGCAGCGCCGTAAGACAAACACAACATCCATGCCTCACGGGATCCGAACCCGGACCCATCTCGGACAAATGATCAGAAGCCATCGCTTAGACCACTGCACCACCGAGGCGGCGACTTTCGTTTGGAAAGCTGATATTGGTAAAATATTTCTTTCCAGCTGTGAGCCGATATTGAAAAAATAGGAGCAATATAAATATAACCTGAGCCATTAACTAGTAAAGCGTCAATATTAATACTTGCTAGTTTAAGTTGAGAATTACTACATAAATTCAATAATTTACTACCACCGCTTTCGTCTGAAAGAATCGTGAACCACTAACTCGTGAAACATCAATTTTAAAAATATTTTTCACTTCATGCTACGAATTGCTAAATAAAGTCAGTATTTGACCAATGTCGGCTTTCACTTGAAAAGCCGACATTGGTAAAATATTTCTTTTCAGATGAAAACCCATGTCAATAAAATATTTCTTTCCAGATGAAAGCCGATATTGGTAAAATATGGGCAATCATAAATATGATAAATATGAATGTCAATCTGAACAACGAACTAGGGAAGGGTCAATATTTTCCAGTTTCAAATATTGACTTAATGGTGCAAATCTTAAATTGTGGCATTAAGTCAATATTTTACTTATCATCTACAAAAATACCTAACCAACAAAATATCTAAATGTCAGTATTTTTCAAGTTCATAATACCTGCATTAATCTAATGTCGTCTCTTATGTAGAAAATATCCTGAACAAAATTTAATGCCAATATTTTTCATTTTAAGTTAAAACCACATGCATTAGGACAATGTCAGACCAATATCGTCTCCCAGAAGAGTGAAAAGCGTACCTTGGAATTTAGCGTTTTTTGATTATTTTGTCACATTCATTCATTCGCTGATATGGGATGTGTGTATACTAGGTAAAAAATAGTAACTTCTGCCAGTTCTCTCAGAAGATGTATCTGAGTTGAGGGTAGCAACATCCCTCCCTTACCTTCCCCTTCGGAACTGATCTTGACCTCCGACTTTGACGACCACCACCAAGGTCAAAATCGAACTCGCATTTCTCGTTTTCCGAACGTTCATTTGGTTTTATTCCCAAAGCATGAGGTGACTTAAAACTGCCAAAATTACCTTGGACCTCAGTGGACAAGGACAGAGAATTTTGTTTTTGGCGTTTCCCTTCTTTTTTGAGTGAAAAAGCATTCTGTTGTACGCTGATACGCTTGGTTTGCAATTCAAAAGTAGCAGCAAGAATCCCTGCACCAAGAAAATGGATGCAAGAATTTCTTCGTATTTGAGGGAGTTCTTCGCATGTAGTCATAAACAGCTGACCAGAATCTTATCATAAGTGCTTGTCTTTTCGGTGCGTCTGTTGGAGAACGTCAACATCGGCACATGAAAATCGAGACCTTCACATGACAAGGATAAACAAGACAACAAAAGCACACAATCTTGAAAATCCACGACTAATCCACTTTAAAGGTGTTACTAAACAAACAAATAAAACATACGTTACCTATCTATCGAGATGTACTTCCGAATGTGATATCACCCCGCGTAAACAACATCAAACCCGAAAAAAAAACCGGGTAAATTATGTACAATGTCTATTAAATATGCAAAAGACAAGAAGAAAGAGATAACTCACCGCTGTACTTCAAGTGATGTAAATTTCAGCGTATGATTTTTTTCCTTTTAACAGAAATTATTTTGGTCCGTTATATATATTTATCATATGAAATAACCTTTGGCAGCAAACAGTAGGTTTGGTTTTACCCTTGATCTGAATATCGCTCCTACTTTTCCACAATATACCCACATTGCTCTCTCTATTTTCGCACATTTGCCAATTCTTAGTTTGAATTGCAGATCGATAACACCAAAACAATTCTGTAGCTATCACAAAACCTGCGTCATCCCAACAAAAGTTTCCCTTAGATGATGTATTTCAAAATCGTTTCTCAATAACTACAACCTTTCACACACCCCGAATATTTTCACTAATTTGTCTGTTCTTGATTTAAGTTTTGTTTTCTAATTTGTCAAGACAAACCCATAAGATCTGCATTGTAAAATATGTCTCATTGAAGCGAAGATTTCTCTATGGACCTAAACGTTTTTTCTCTATACAGCTTTCACCATTTACGCTGATCGCAAAAGTCAGGGATATTGCATGAAATGAAGGATGTAGGTAACTGACTCAAATAACACACATTAAAAAAACATCAGTGAGCTAGGCTCCGTAACACAAACGATAAAGAGTGCGCTTAAAAAAAACTATTGTGCAATTTCTGCACACAAGAATGTAGCACTGCAATATAGACAAAATGGCAAATTCGGAGAATGTCCATAACTTTGGATCTCAATGCCCGGTAACACCACCTCCGTGTCAAAGAACGTCTTGACACCTACGAGACATACTTGCAATCACATTAATGACGAGTGTCTGGTGCAGATCGTCCGACATTACAGGCAACATGTTACAGAAGATATGCCAGTGTATGGGGTATGGAAGGTCGTTATCCAGACGTCGCTGTACAGCGTTCCAAATGTTCTCAATAGGATTAAAAAAGGTCAGGTGACCTCACAGGCAGCTGTAACGATTCAATCCCATGATTTTCCAGCTCCTGAAGAGCGCTCTAGGTATGGTGACTGGTTGCATTGTCATCGAGAAGACAGAATGCATGTCCAATAGCGCCATAAAACAATGTCCCAATTGGCACAATGATCTCGTTTCGGTACACCGAGGCATTCATGTTGCCATGACAAACATACAAGGAAGTACAGCCATTAAAACACACTCCTGCCCAGACCATAACTGGCTGCCGCTGGTTAGGGTGGGTAAACTGCACATAGTGTGGTTGTATTCGTGTGCCGGATCTCCTCCACGCGTGCCCTCGTCAAGTATCAAGATAAAGAGTCAAATGGGATTCGTCAATGAAAAGCACATGGCACAACTTTGTATTCCATGGAATGTACTGTTGGACCCAGGTACATGTTAGATGACGGTGAGTTGATGCCAATGCTATACATCTCAGTGGCGTCCTTACTATGAGTCTGTACTCGTGAAGACGGTTTCGTACAGTTTATGTACATACTGTGACACCAGAAGCAGCTCGAAGTGATTCCCGGAGTTGGCTACTGGTGATGCTAGGCCTTCTCCGAGCACTTACTCTCAGGTAGCGAACTTGCCTTCTAATGGTTATCTTCGGGCGACCACTCTGAAAAATTTCCATGCAGTAGAAATCTTGTGTGCAGCCGACTTACTACACTTTGCGAAACTCCTAAAGCAGCAGCCACATCGATCTGCCGTACACCTGCCTGTAACATGTTAACAGTCCTATTTCTATAGTCAATGCTTAAACGTCGTCTGGACGTCATTTCAGATTAATCCCACACTGAAGGCAATGCATTCAGCAAACTTTTAGACCGACCGGTGAAACCAGGGGCGTATGCAGAATTTTTTTTCGTTGGAGGTTTCTGAAATCCACCAGGATAAAATGGAAGTTAATAAAAAAAGAAAAAAATCATGTTAATAATAAAAAAAAAAGGTATTTCTTTTTAGTTTCTTTAAGTATATAACATACCTAACTTAAGCTGATGAGTGCATATTAAAAAAAAGAGAGTGACAGAAACAAATTTCTCCTTGAGAAAAAATGAAATTGATTGGACTCACCTAATTTATAAAAACTGAGATTTATTCTTCTAGGCACATTTCCGAATTTGTCAATGACTTCTTCATCTTCAACTTTGAATAGATAATAAAGCTAGCTCATTCAGTCTGGACTCTGATGTACTGTTTCTCAAATAAGATTTCAATCAACGAAGACTGGAAAAGCTTCTTTCCACTGATGCTGTGGTTACAGGAAGAATTGCCAAGATGTGAAGTAAAATATAAATGTTGGGAAATAAGTTCTTATTGCATGATGCTAAACTTTCAATTGCGTTTTTGGGGCGCACGTCTGCTTCTTTTTCCCTTTCCCATTTTTGACACCATAATTGATGCTCGCTTTCTGTTACATCAGAATATCCCAAGTCAGATTCATACATTTTCACTGCAGATAATATTTGGGAATAATCATTCTTCACAGCAAAAACTGGTAGAATGTTTTGCAATGAAGTTAGTGTTTCTTTTTGTGATTGAAACCTTTCATTTAATGATTCAATTATATCATCCACAAAGGGTATAAATATACTTCTGCGGAAATATTCTTCTGGAGTTGAATATGGGACATTGAATCTATTTTTTTTTTTTTTTTTGTATACTGCATCTACGTGGAACTTCTTCTGCTACTTTGAGGCCTACAGCCAATGTTTTTACAGCATCATAAATTAAGCTGAAGGATATTTCTGCTTCAGTTCTCATGCTGTTTAGCAGTGTTGTAACTTCTGATATTTTTTCTAATTCATCGACTAAGTCGATTTGCTTGTTTTGGAAGTTTTCAGATAGGTTGTATGTGATGGACAATATTTTACTAAGGACAAAAGTTGCCACTAGAAATGAAAACTGACATACAGAGTTGAGCAAAGTGTGTGCTTTGACAGATGATTCTACTGACTCTTCTTGCTCAATCGCTTCTAAGGATGATATAATAGGATGCAGACCTTCTTTAAACATAAGAAGGGCATCATGCCTTTGGATCCATAGAGTTTCACATAGAGTTTTCATCTTAACTTTGTTGCAATCAGGTAGCAGTCGCTGGATACTTTCTTTCAAAACACTGGTACGTTTAGCAGAAGCGTGGAAAAACGAACATGTTTCTGATATAACTCCCATACAGTTCCTTATGCTAGGCATTTTGCTAGCATCCGACAAACATAAGTTTAATGAATGGGACATGCAATGAGTATATATTGCTTTGGGATATTTTTTTCTAATACAGGCCTGCACTCCACGAAACTGTCCTCGCATTGCAGCAGCCCCATCATACCCCTGCCCTCTCATATCGTTCAAATAAAAAAAAAAAAACAATTTCACAAAAATTTCCATTATTGTTGTTGCAAGAGAACACCTTGTTAAATTTTTCACTGGTATAAAAGCCAGAAAATCTTCTCTTAATTTCAGTTCTTCTTCATCAAAATACTTGACGCACAGTGAAAACTGTTCTATTTGACTAATGTCAGTTGTTTGATCTGCCAATACTGAAAAAAATTTTGAATGCTTTACCTTTGCTACAATTTTCTGTTGAGTAAGTTCCCCAAAGATTTTTGTTATTTCATTCTGTATTACTGAACTTGCATACATGCTATTACTTCCACTAGTTTCTAAGTTTTCTTTTAAAATGTCATCTCCAGAATTTGCACGATATTTTAATAAAGTGCGAAAATTGCCATCATTATTTGCTCGTTCCTCAAGCGAAATTCTCCCAGAATCAACTTTTCCCCTGAGAGGTATCTGCTGCCTTCCACATGATCTAATTGTTTGCACAAAAGGAATCAACCTTTTCCTGTTGTCAATTATCTCTTGCTTTTTCTCTTTATTCATTTGTAAAATTTTACTATCCTGTTTTTTATGAATTATTGATGCAATATTTTCAGCTGCCAATACAGCGTCTTTGTGATATTTATTCTTTTCATGTTTTTTTAATATTTCCCTCGCATCTTTTAAAACGGTACTAGGCTACTCAAAGTCTGATGTTTGTCTTTACCAGCAACATCTTTTTCGTAAAATACAACACAATATTTACAAAATGAACCTTCTTTCAGACGTGAATATGACAGCCACTTATACTCTTCTAGCCATTTAATTTGGAATGTTCTCATATGATTTTTATTGCGACTGGAACTGATTTTTTTAGGGAATCTATATTTCGCAGTAGGTTTCCATATGCTATGTAACAAATCCACTTTTTTCTCGTCGCTCAAATAATTAACTAGCTCACTGTTATCTGCATACAATCCTATGTCGTTCGAATCTGAAATGCTTTCAGACTTTTCATTACCATCTGTATCTCCGTCATTCGTCATGCGTACTGGTTGAAGCTCATAATTTTCCGGATTACTCCCGCTTTCAATGCATTATTTTGGAACTTCAGTATCAGTGGGTTCAGCTAGCGTTTCAGTTTCCACAGCTCTTTTTTTGTTACAAAAAGTCAATAGACTTTGTTGATGAAATCGTTTCATTTTTGAAATAACCTCAAGAAACTGTTTTAAGCAGCTGCGGGAAAGAGCGAATAAATACTGATTTTGAATTACAAGGATACAGACAAAACAGAAACAGAAGTTTCACTTTCTCACTCCGTTTGAAAAGGAAAGAATCCACCCACATGGCCAACGCACAGCTCGGAATCAGTAAAGTATCAAAACAGGTGGCTGGGCAGTGAAGTGAGGTGTCGAGTGTCATTGCACGTGTCCTAGTAACGACCGGCGCCAGGCAGAGAAGAGCGGTGACACGTGACACCATCCCTGGTCTGGTGAATTAGGAGTTGGCGCCGCAAAAACCTACAGCCGTCTTCATGACCACGGATATGAGCCACCCTTCTTTCTCTGACCTATGCCTCCTTCGCGCAATGATCTTTCACTGAATCCGTACGTAGCAGTTTGATTTTTCCAGGAGTAAATATTCATGATTCAGAAACTTTTCTCATAACACAAATTTTAATTTAACATACATATATAAAAATTATATCCGAAAGCACAGTTCGATTATTAAACCTTATTTTGACAGATAGCATAAAAAATGAAACATATTTCGGGGGGGGGGGGCTTTGGCTCCACCTCTAAATACGCCCCTGGGTGAAACGACCAGTTTTCCACTTCTCGCAGTTCCTTTCATCGGAGCTCGTATGCCACGTGCTGTGTTCCCATGATGCTAATTTACATATGACGTAGCTACCTACTTTGATAACAGATCTCGAGTAGTCGCTAAACTTGCATATACCCACGTTTTCCCTTCGAAATTGCAATAACCCTAACTTTTGTGACCAATGTATAAATTTGCAGTCATTGTACACGAAATGAAACTATATGAAAACTTTGATGATGAAGGATAGTTTATGAAGTTAACACCATTGCACTCGTAAATTATACTGAATGCGTTTTACATAAATGACCACTCGTAGCCGTGTTTATCTTTTACTGATGGCTTACAGGCAGATGAACTGAACTGTCGCGCAGAACTGTTTTCAATGTCTTGTACATGTCCTGTTCTCATACACACGGTTTGCTGATAGAGCGATTGGTTGAGACATTAACTGCAGTAAAACGAATTCCAGTTAAAACAGCATACGCATCATATGATTACTAAAGTTTTTATGCCTAGCAGTTCTTGAATACGGGAACTTTCCTACCGTTCCACTGTAAGATTTAGATGGAGCGTCCGTTTGCTACGGAAGGTAGCGAATTCTTTTTTTTTTCCTGAATAATTTGAAAATAGTGTTGGCTATCTTCGTTTCTTGATGAAAATTCCCTAATCGTAAAGTATATCGAATGTTTTTCAGTAATTATGAGAAACAAACTAATTTAACAATATTCACTTGAAACAATACTCCATCTTATGTGTTAACAACATTACAGTAAGCTGGAGTATTGTTTCAAGTGAAAATTAAAATACATAGTTCATTAATTAAGCTTTGAAAAAAAAAACATTTCTTGTTGAAAAACCCGAAAATACTTTTCTTCCAACCCAATATCTATGATGTTAAACGACAGTTTCCCAGGCAAGATTCCTTCGGCCTCCATGTAATTAAAATAGGGTCTGGTTCATTTGCCCGACGTTTACTTCACCGAAGGGTCACTTGACCGAAAATCACTTCACCGAAAAAATTGTTTCACCGAAAGATCACTTGATCGAAGCGTTCATTTCACCGAAGGGTCACTTGATCGAAAGGTACATTTCACCGAAGGGTCACTTGATCGAAAAGTTCATTTCACCGAAAGGTCTCTTTACCTAAAAGTTCATTTCATCGAAAGGTCATTTCACCGAAGGGTCAGTTTATCGAAAACGCTAGATTTCATTACAGGATCTGTTGAAGCATGGTGCAAGTTTGACAGACAGACCACCGAAACGTTAGGGGATCATACTCAAATTGCACTTTTGATTTCTCCGTGTCACAGAGAACGCAAAGATTTAGTTTTAAGGCAAAAATAATTAATTTTAAGTCCCTATGACTCGGCCTAGGCCTTTTTAGCAAGTTTTATCATGTTCATACGTTTTTCATAAAAATCATGTTCAGTGCTCATGTTCATAAATAGTTTACATGAAAAGTCAAGTTAATAGCGTTGCACATTTATTCAGGCAAAAAGAATCAATATTAGGGCCGTAGGCCTCGCTTAGGCCTTTTTAGCAAATTTTAACCGTGCGTGCTCATGTTCATAAGGTTTACATAACAACTCAAGTTAATGATGTTGTACACTTATTTAGGCCAAAAGAATCAGTCATAAAGCCCACGGCCTCGGCTTAGGCCCTTTTAGAAAATTTTAATCCTGCATGCTCATATTTATAAGGTTTACATAAAATGTCAAGTTAATAATGTCGCACATTTATTCAGGCAAAAAGAATCAATATTAGTGCCGTAGGCCTCGCTTAGGCCTTTTTAGCAAATTTTAACGGTGCGTGCTCATGTTCATAAGGTTTACATAAAAAATCAAGTTAATGATGTTACACATTTTTTCAGGCAAAAAGACGTAGGCCTCGCTTAGGCCTTTTTAGCAAATTTTAACCGTGCGTGCTCATGTTCATAAGGTTTACATAAAAAATCAAGTTAATGATGTTGTACACTTATTCAGACCAAAAGAATCAGTCTTTAAAGCCCTAGGCCTCGGCTTAGGCCTTTTTAGAAAATTTTAATCCTGCTTGCTCATATTTATAAGGTTTACATAAAATGTCAACTTAATAATGTCGCACATTTATTCAGGCAAAAAGAATAAATTTTAGGGCCCTAGGCCTCCGCATAGGCCTTTTTAGCAAATTTTAATCGTGCGTGCTCATATTTATAAGGTTTATGCAAAAAGTCAAGTTAATAATGTTGCACATTTATTGAGACAAAAAAGATTCAATTTTAGGGCCCTAAGCCTCGGCTTAGGCCTTTTTAGGAACTCTAAACGAATTTCGCGAAAACGTTCCATGTAAGCCAAGCGAGAATTGTGCTTTAATTTGAAGAAATTAATTGCCGATGATCCGAGGTACACTTGGTTTGAGGGAACTGTACCCCGAACTTCCGTAGTATTTATTATATTCTGTGCCGCTGGAGTCTGTCAGTGTATCCAGGATGTTCCCCTTGAAGTGTCTGCGAAGTCCGTGAGCTTTGGGAGGGGGCTTTCCCCCAAAATGTTAAAATGGACGTAGAGCTGTAAACATTAGAACCTTGCTTTATATAATGATTCTGTACACGATCACGAATTTTCAGGAGGGTGGGACGAATTCACCCTCCCCAAGTTTCTAAGAGCGCAGACAGGTGTTCAAGGTAAGGGATTTGCTCGCAATTTCTATGCTTCATGTTGTGTTTAGTGCCAAACTATGTATGCCCTTCCCCCTCCCCCAGAAATTTGGTGAAGTCTGTAAAAGGGATACGAGGTGCTTGGTTTTGAGGGCTCTACCCCCAACTTCCGTAATTTTATATTCTGGACCTCTGGAGTCGGTCATCAGTGTATCCTCGATGTTACCCCTGAAGAGCTCTTGGAAACGGGAGGGGGGTTCAGTTTCACTCCACATTCCTGAAAATTCGTGGTCGTGTACAGAATCATTATATAAAGCATGGGTCTAATGTTTACAGCTCTACGTCCATTTTAACATTTTGGGGGAAAGCCAACCCCCCCCAAGATGACGGACCTCGCGGACGCTTCAAGGGGAACATCCTGGATACACTGACAGACTCCAGCGGCCCCGAACATAATATTACGGAAGTTGGGGGTACACCCTCCCAAAACTATAGGTGTACCTCGGATCCTCGGCAATTTTTTCTTCAAATTAAAGTGCAATTCTCGCCTCGCTTGGCTTACATGGACCGTTTTCGCGAAATGCGTTTGGAGTTCCCAATTCAGTTCTCAATATATGCCCAGAAACGGCAATCTGTAACCCCCCCCCTCTTGATTTTTTTAACTTGACATTTTATGTAAACTTATGAACAAGCAAGATTAGAATTTTCTAAAAACGCCTAAGCTAAAAAAAAAAAAAAAGGCCTAAGGGCAATAAAATTGATTCTTTTTTGCCTTGCCTGAATAAATGTGCAACATTATTAACTTGACATTTTATGTAAACCTTATGAATATGAGCACGCTCGATTAAAATGTTCTAAAAAGGCCTAAGCTGACCTTGGGCCCTAAAATTGATTCTTTTTTGCCTGAATACATGTGCAACATTATTAACTTGACTTTTTACGTAAACCTTATGAATATGAGCACGCACGATTAAAATTTGCGATAAAGGCCTAAGCCGAGGTCTAGGGCCCTAAAATTGATTATTTTTGCCAGAAAAATGTGTAACATCATTAACTTTACTTTTTATGTAAAGCTTATGAACATGAGCAAGCACGATTAAAATTTGCTAAAAAGGCCTAAGCGAGGCCTACGGCCCTAATATTGATTCTTTTTTGCCTGAATAAATGGGCGACATTATTAACTTGACATTTTATGTAAACCTTATAAATATGAGCACGCACGATTACAATTTTCTAAAAAGGCCTAAGCCGAGACCTAGGGCTTTAAGACTGATTCTTTTGGCCTGAATAAGTGTACAACATCATTAACTTGAGTTGTTATGTAAACCTTATGAATATGAGCACGCACGATTAAAATCTGCTAAAAAGGCCTAAGCCGAGGCCTAGAGCCCTAAACTTGATTCTTTTAGCCTGAAAAGTGTGCAACATCATTAACTTGAGTTTTTAGGTTAACCTATGAACATGAGCACGTACCGTTATTATTTTCTAAAAAGGCCTAAGCTGAGGCCTAGGACCTTAAAATTAATTCTTTTTGCCTGAAAAAAATTGCAACATTATTAACTTGACTTTTTATGTAAAGCTTATGAACATGAGCAAGCACAATTAAAATTTTCTAAAAAGGCCTAAGCGAGGCCTATGGCCCTAATATTGATTCTTTTTTGCCTCAATAAATGTGTGACATTATTAACTTGACATTTTATGTAAACCTTATAAATATGAGCACGCAGGATTAAAATTTTCTAAAAAGGCCTAAAACGAGGCCAAGGGCTTTAAGACTGATTCTTTTGGCCTGAATAAGAGTACAACATCATTAACTTTAGTTTTTATGTAAACCTTATAAACATGAGCACGCACGGTTAATATTTTCTAAAAAGGCCTAAGCCGAGGCCTAGGGCCCAAAAATTGATTCTTTTTTGCCTGAATAAATGTGCAACATTATTAGCTGGACATTTTACGTAAACCTTATGAATATGAGCACGCACGATTAAAATGTTCTAAAAAGGCCTAAACCGAGGCCAAGGGCCCTAAAACTGATTTTTTTTTTTTTTGTCTGAATAAGTGTGTTTACATAACAACTCATTAACTTGAGTTGTTATGTAAACTTCATGAATATGAGCTCGGGGGATTAAAATTTGGCAAAAAGGCACAGGTCTATCTATGACTTATAATTAATGTTATATTTCGAAAAACCTACTTATGGGGAGGTGTTTAAAAGAAATTAAAAGTGTATTTTTTATACAATCCAATAATGTTTAGGTGACCAGTTTTTTAAAAACCAGCACCATACTCCAACAGATCTATAACAACAAAATTCTAAGTTTTCGATAAACTGACCATTCGGTGAAATGATCTTTCGATATAATGAACTTTTAGGTAAAGTAATCTTTCGGTGAAATGAACTTTTCGATCAAGTGTCCTTTCGATGAAATGAACTTTTAGGTGAAGTGATCTTTCGGTGAAATGAACTTTTCGGTCAAGTGACCCTTCGGTGAAATGTACCTTTCGATCAAATGATTTTCGGCGAAGTGATTTTCGGTCAAGTGACCTTTCGGTCAAGTGAACGATACCCATTAAAATAGTGCTTCAGCTCTACACTTCGTTGAAATGAGGAAGAGCTCTGGTTGATAGGCCAGGTCGGTTGCATACACCTGTTTTCAAACTTCAGCGCGGCAAGTTTCTTCCAGTTGCAGTGCATATCTCTTTTCAGAGAGTTTATCGAGTACGGGTTTGCAAATTTCTCTTGTCAGTCTAACAGAGCTGAGTGTACTGAACTTGATAACGTTACGTGGTGTAGATTTCATGCGCAAATGAACCTCGATGACATGCAGCCAACTTTGAATACGCTGTAGTCGACGTGTTTGTTGCTCAGTAGTACACGCGTACCGTTTTCTAAATTACAAGCGCGCGATTTAATACTGAGAATCGACAGGTTTTGGAAAGGATACACCATCGTCCTATCCGGAGATCAGTACTATGAGTTGTGACGTACTACAGAAGTAAAGCACGTGTCAAGACGACAAATCTGCAGCGATACATTCCGTCGGTGAAGCTTAGTTAGGAGAGCAACTTACTCCGGAGTAAGGGGGCACAGCTTTGATCCTCGTGACAGACAAACTTGTGTTTTCACATTGGCGCCCGAACGTCAAAATGGATTTACTGGCCGTTGGGTTCTTAGAAAAATGTGTGCTGTTTGTTCCACACATCGTCTGGAATTAATAAGACAGTCGTTCTTCGCTTCGGAAAGAAAAAATAATTAAGAGAGAGATGATGTGACGTACTACAGAGGTAAAGCATGGGTCAAGACGACAAATCTGCCGTGATACATTCCGTCCGTGTAGTTTAATTAGGAGAGCAACTTACTCCGGAGAAAGAGGGCGCGGACAAATTTGTGTTTTCACAGAGTTACAAATCGCCGCCCCGGTGGCGCAGTGGTCTAAGGCGCTGGCCTCTGATCATTCGTCCGTTAGGGGTCCGGGTTCGAATCCCGGTGAGGCATGGATGTTGTGTTTGTCTTACGGCACTGGCTCTCTCCCTTCCCTGGAACCAGTGACCCTAAATTAGGGACGGGCGACTGCTTATAGCCCATTGAGTTGCTCACGGTGGTCGTTAAACCTCCAATAGAAAAAAAAAAAAGAGTTACAAATCATAAAAAGATTCGAAGCCAAAGGATTTAGCATTTCTCGAAATGGCATCTCTGTAGTCAAACAGCTCATAAGACACAGGCCTTTGGATGTGATTTCGCTTGTGTAAAAAACAGCGTACAGTACTCAGATGTTATCGAGAAGATCTTCTAGATGTTATCAAGAAGATCAGCACTATGGCCATTTGACAACACCCCTGAAACCCAGGAAACAGTCGTTATATCCACGAACGTGTCCCAGCGACTGTCCACAATACGATTGCAGACAGACTGTGTTACAGCACAGGTATAACCTCCGTGCCCATAAGTTGCTACGTTGCTACCTTTCTATGCAACCGAGCGACGTACCAATTGCCGCCAGCTGTGTGAGTGTTACCAGGAGGCAAGTGAAAAAATGTGGCGTCACTAGACGAGAGTTACAGCTTGAATAAGTGCAACAAGTCTCGGTCATTATATGACAGACCAATCGAACTCAGGCAGCCTATCACACGTGGCTCAAGGCAATTAGCTTAAAGTTTACTCAAAGGTTCAGGGCTTGAAAAATACTATGCCCACCTCGGGCATAGTATGTTTCTACTTGCCTTGGACATCTCGTCCAAGGCAAGTAAATTGTTGGCCTGAGCAGGAATCTAGTTGCCTGATCCGGGCAACTTAAAAAAAAAACAAAAAACGTTTGGAATAGAATTTCCTACTACAAAACAAAACAACAACAAAAAAAAAAACAGACAGTCGCCGCATGTCTTGTTTCATTTCACTGCTAATCACAGGAAATTGTATTATTGTTACGGAATGCCAAGGACAGGAGAATATATTACTTTAATTATATTATGCCCTAGGTCCTGAAATTGGAACCACATGTAGTTTTACTACAAATGTTGTTTACTGTCAGTGACAGGATGCATACCTCAGATGGAACTAACTTCCAATGTTTAGTGACAAACGACGGCGAAAACCTGAACAAAAGAAATAGGGCAGAATCACTAAATTTCCCAAACACCAATTTCAGCATCATCATCTTAAAACTTGAGATACACACCTTTGTGCATTGAACATTTTGAATACAGCCTTAAAACGGGAACGCAAAGCACGTAAAAAAAGTTCATTATAGTTTTTAACTTAAAAAAAAAAAAAGGAGCGTTCTGATTTGTTATCTTAAAATATAAATTTTCCTCTGAGCATCCACCTTCTGGGCAGGTAAATATATATATATTTGATTGAAGGTTTAACGACGACCGTGAGCTACTCAATGGGCTATAAGCAGTCGCCCGTCCCTAGTTTAGGGTCACTTGTTCCACGGAAGGGAGAGATCCAATGCCGTAAGACAAACACAACATGCATGCCTCATCGGGATTCGAACCCGGACCCCTTTCACGGAAGAATTGATATAAGTCAGCACTTAGACCACTGCGCCACCGTGACGGCAAATAAGTTTTGCACATGTCCAGCTGGGCATGTAACTTTTCAGATATTTTTCAAGTGCTGAAGGTTTCATATTCATTACTGCGTACAGTTATAACACGAAGTTGCAAATCCTTAGGGCCGCCCGGGTGTGGCAGTGGTATAAGCGATGGCTTCTGATCATTCGTCCGAAAGGGGTCTGGGTTTGAATCCCGGTGAGGCATGGATGTTGTGTTTGTCTTACGGCACTGGCTCTCTCCTTCCCTGGAACCAGTGACCCTAAATTAGGAACGGGCACTGCTTATAGCCCATTGAGTTGCTCACGGTGGTCGTTAAACCTCAGTAAAAAAAATCCTTAGGGCAGAAAAGACTCCAAAATGAACTCCATCTACACAGACAACCCTATTTAAGCCAATACAGAAGGGGAAATGAATTACCTGCCTCTTTTGATACGGACGTCAGCATCGTATGAATTCATCAAGGTAAAGGTTCAAGTCATATATCAACGTCTACGCGAAGAAATCGTCAAATGACAGCAGAGAACTGGAAGCCACGCTATACCATTCGAAAACAATCCTTGTGTCATCGGACGTTTTTCTGATGGAGCTTTGCGCAACTGTATTCTTGAAATAGACCCTGAGTATAGACCGACGTCTGTCTCTTGGTGGATTATGGAAGAAATGTAAAGAGAAGTAAAATATATTGGACCGGACTTCCCAGAATCCTACTACAGTATAAGGTACTCTGTAGGACAAATGTTTCACAACAAGAACACACGTATGTTTGACCGTAGTGTAAACGTATGCGACATTGTTCAGGCCTCTGAAACCACAGCACAACCAGCGCTTTTAAGTTATTCGTAGTGTAGAGTTTGACCTCCAGGAAAAATGAAGTCATAAAGAACCCACGAGATTTCCGCCATTGGAAATGCCACCACCGTTGCCTTGGAATTTTCTAGAAGATCCGACATGTTTGAGTAACGCTACTGAACGTTTAAAATTTGAGTCTTTTTTTTTTTTTTTTTTTTTTTACATGTTCAAAAAGCGTGGTAGTGGCATCGAAGACTTCGATGGTATCACTCTTCTTATACACTGGTCACAAAAAAGCTGGGATGTTGCGGTAACAAAATGAAAACGTGATAATATGCAAATTTAGCGACTACTGGAGATACGTCATATGTTAATTAGCATCACCACAACACAGCATATAACGTGCGAGCTCCGATAAAAGTACACCGGGAGAAGTGGAAAACGGGTCGTTTAACTGCTTGCTCTAGAGATTTGCTGAATGACAGTTAGCCACATGGATTTCAGTTCAGTGTGGGACTAACCGGAAATGATGTCCAGACGACGTTTAAGCATTGACAACAGAAATAAAGCTGTAGGCATTGTACAGGCAGGTGTACGGCAGATCAATGTGGCTGCTGCTTCAGAAGTTTCGCAAAGTGTAGTAAGTCGGCTATATACACAAGATTTCTACGGCATGGAAATGTTGCAGATCGACCCAGGTATGGTCGCCCGAGAATAGCCATCACGTGGCAAGATTGCTACCTGACAGTGAGTGTACGGAGAAGGCCTAGTATCACCAGTAGCCATTTCCAGGAATCGAGAGTCACTTCGAGCTACTTCTGGGGTAACAATATGTACCCAAGTGGTACGAAACCGTCTTCATGAGTACGGACTCAGAGCAATAAATATATATAGCACTGGCATCAACTCACCGTCATCTAACATGTACCTGGGTCCAACAGTACATGCCATGGAATACAGAGTGGCACCATGTACTTGTCACTGACGAATCTCGTTTCGCTCTTTATCCTGATACTCGACGAGGACACGTGTGGAGGAGAACATCCGGCATAGGAATGCCACCACACTATATGCGATCCGTTTACCCTTACCAGCGGCAGTCAGTTCTGGTCTAGGAAGGAGTGTGTTTTAATGGCCGTACATTCTTGCATATTTGTCAAGGCAATATGAATGCCGCAGTGTACCGAAATGAGATCATTGTGACACTGTTTCACGCTTCTATTGAACATGCATTTCGTTTTCTCGATGACAATGGAACCAGTCATCGTCAGCGTGCTTCAGGAGATGGAAAATCATGGAATTGAACCGTTACAGCTTCCTCTGAAGTCTCCTGACCTTAATCCTGTTAAGAACGTTTGGGATATACTACAGTGACGTCTGGATAACAACGTTCCATACCCCAGTGCAGTGGCATATCATCCGTAACGTGTTGTTTGTAATATCGGACGATCTGCCCCAGACACTCGTCATTAATGTGATTGCAAGTATGTCTCGTAGGTGTCAAGACGTTCTCTGACACGGAGGTGGTGTTACCTGGTACTGAAATCCAAAGTTATGGACATTCTCCGAATTTGACATTTTGTCTATATTGCAGTGCTACTTTGTTGTGTGCAGAAATTTCACAATAAATTGTTTTTTTAAACCCACTCTTTGTCGTTTGTGTTATGTTGCCTCACTGATATTATTTCAATGCCCGTTACTTGAGTCAGATACCTATATTCTTCATTTCATGCAATATCTCAACCTTGTTGCGACCAGTACATATTACGCTTATAAACTAGTACGGCAGCTTTCGTTTAATGAAGCTAAGTCGGTGTTGATATTTGCTGGCCGTAGCTATTTCAACGTTCTGAAGCAAATCATTTGCGAGAAATCATTGTATAATTAGCATTAATAACGCCACAGCCGGCCCTCATCTGTTGGAGGATTTGGAATGAATTTTAAATACAATACAACGTTTAGATATCTATGTAGTTGAGCTATTTAGGGGAACACAGCTTTTATGTTGCTTATTGAATTAGCTTTTAACTTATTCCAGATCACAAAAATATTACAGAATATGCGAGAGCCACGCCGAAGATGTCTATTTTTAGAGTATTCTTACTGGACTTATATTGTGCAGTCGTGCAGTTACTGATGCCCATGAAAACAGGTGAAATTTCCATGCACCGTAAATAATAATACATCATTTTCGTTTTCTAAAATCGTTTCTAGGAGGAGCCATTGTTGTAGAGCCATAACACTAACCGCTTTCGTACGACCTTGACTAAAACTACCCGGGGGTAACTTCGTAAAACGATTAAGCTGAAGGAAATGCAGATATAATATCGCGTTGCCATTATTTTCTATTTTTTATTCCTGAAACTTATTTTTACGCAGAAAGTTTAAAATGCCCTCAATTAGAAGCAGACTGGAAGATCTAGAAACTAGCTGGTCTGACAAGTTTTAAGCATCTTCACCTGCACTCTGGTGTAACTGTGCTTATAGTGTAATATCCCACCGAGTTTTGAAACCTGTTTACTCATTTATCTGCAGTTCGGTTTTCAAATAAGAAAATATAGAAATAAATAAAAGCAGTCCATATTTTCGTGAAGCAAAACTCCAAGAAACAAGAAACTTTGAAAACCAAAGCGAAGTAAACACACCTGACAAAAAATTACGGAATGTAAACTTCATAACTTCATTCCTCAATACGGAGTTATATCACGACCTCCTTTGACTACAGCATTAATTTTGTTTGTCGTGCTATCAGTATGACTCAGTATCACATGTATATCAAGTTTATCCCACTCCATGTGCTCAAAATATACCTTATTTCCGCCAACTTTGCAGGATGTTTTTTTCTTCTTCACGGTCCTTTCTAACACGTTCCGCATTTAGATCGGGTGAATTTGCAGGCCAACTGAGATGTGGAACATCTCTCTCATGTTCTTCAAACCAATGCAGCACAATTTTAGCTCGATGGACACGAGAATTATCATCTTGAAACACAGGATCCACTGTGTCCTTCTTGTTCCAAAAACCGGACAAATGGCAATAATGCATTATTTAAAAGTGACACATAATCCATAGATTTCATGAGATTGGACGCCTCAACGAATGGCCCAACTCCAGTGTTTGATATACAGCCCCAAAACATGGCACTTCCACCTCCATTTTGCACAGTTCTTTGGATACATTCTGGGTTAAAAGCTTCTCCAGCCTTCCGCATGACCCTGGAGCGACTATTATTGGAATACAAGCAGAATCTTGTTTCGTCGGACTATATTATTATTCGTCGCCACTGTTCAATGGTCCAGTGACGATGCTGTTTTGCCCAAGCAAGGCGATTTTTCTTCTGGATAGTTGTTTTCTTCGGACGTATTCAATTCTGTCTGTAGCGTTCGTTCTGAGACTGGCCAGTTCTTGACGAGTCTGGAAACGTGCAGCAGTTGTCCCCAACGTCTGAGATCCCGATTTGTCATCATAGAGCTTCTATCACAGTTGTTCCGCCTGCAGTAATAGCTTCCATACGTCTTTCACTGGAAAAGGACACTACTGACTGTTGACTCGGACAATCCAACAAACTTCGCCACCTCTTACAAGGAATGACCATGTTCTTGCCCAAAAACAATTGCCCCCTATTGCCATTCAGTATCGTCACATTTACGCCCCGTAGTTGTACCTGTAAAAGGAAATACAGAATGCTAAGATACGTTAAACACACACCTCAGACATCCACAATCATAATCCAGTAGTTTCATTCTCCATATTTATACAACTCGTTACGTTCATCAACTTTATACTTATGTACACGTTTCAATCGGCATTCCGTAATTTTTTTGTCCGGTGTGCTTATTTCTAAGGTTATTTAAGTGTCTCCATGGGCCGAAAGCTCGGTAGAAAGAATCGATAATACATAATTAAGGTTACTGACTCCAAGGATACGGGAGAATCACATCCTAAGAATAGACGTAAAGACAAAATTTAAGGTTTTCGAGGAACTCAGTCTAGGTCCCTTCAGAACGAGAAATAAGCTTCCTAGCCGCTAGGCCGTCAGGCAGTTGAGATTTGAAGATTTACATAGAGGATTTAAGAAAGGGAGTGCCTGACCCCAGGTCTTAAACAACCCTTAGAATTAGTAAGCTAGGAGATTTGGGCTAGAGTGTCTGACAGGGAAGTCACAGGGAAGCGAGGTACAAAGTCAGTATGCTAGACGACATTATTTGTAAGGAGGGGGTGTAATCCAATACCCCGGGACAGCCATTAGGGTGTTCTCCGAGGCACAGCGAATATTTAGTGGTTAGGCAAAGTCAGTCTGGGATCGAAACCCCAAGCATAGTGTTGGAAACCGGCTACACTAACCACAGGGACACCGTGGCCTATCAGGCAGTTGATGATGATCAGGGTTATATATATACTCATCGTCAAAAAAATGATATAATCGCATACCGGTCGTGATATCCGCCCGACCTGTATGCACGCTGTATTGCGCCCATGCCGGTCATGCAGATATCACTATAGCACGCTGTTGGTGGCAGTGGACAGAACAAGGCACGCAGCACCCAGAAGGAAGCAACCGACAGGAATGAAGCTTGGTGGGTAGCTTTGACATTGTGAGACATGCAAATAAAATGATTCAAGTATCACGCTCGGCCGCGCATGTGACGCCAACAAGGAGGTGGCGTAACGCTGTGCCTGACAGGCTATATAAGGTCATCCCGTTGCGCGTGCTAGCCATTCTGCCTCGAGCTTTTGTGTTGGTTTCATCCTTTGCAAGTGAAGTATGCCTCGGAGA
Organism: Macrothele yani; assembly: GCA_039090855.1. Classification (NCBI taxonomy): domain Eukaryota; kingdom Metazoa; phylum Arthropoda; class Arachnida; order Araneae; family Macrothelidae; genus Macrothele; species Macrothele yani. The sequence continues at coordinate 13,968,518 of CM076996.1, forward strand.
AAAGTTCGGAAGCAGTTCGAGCTGTTGGAGGAGTTCGAGAGGGGCCGCATCGTCAAGTTCCAGGAAGTGGGATGTTCTTATCGCTGTATTGCGCGCCATACCGGTCGTGCGGATATCACTATAGCACGCTGTTGGTGGCAGTGGATAGAACAAAGCACGCAGCAGCGACAGGAAGGATCTGGGAGACCCAGACGAACCAGAGAGGGAGAGAACCGACGGGTTGTCCGACATGCGCGGAGTGACCCAACAGCCACGATTGCGGATACTCAGCGAGTAGTGGTGCCCTCCATGCATTGTCCGATTAGTTCCAGCACCATTGGCAGACGGCTGCACGGCGCAGAACTACACGCACGCAGGCTGTTACGACGACTGCCCTTAACACCATTGCATCGTCGACAAAGACAGCAATGGTTCGTGCCAGATGTCAAGGAGCCACTCAGAATGGCAACGGGTGATCTTCAGTGACGAGTCCCGCTTTTGTCTTGGAGGAGACGACCAACAAATCCGTGTGTGGTGGCCCAGTGGTCAACGCCAAGATGAACGGTTTATTGCCGAGCGTCACACATCCAGATGGCCTGGTGTCATGGTGTGTGGTGCATTGCCTACAATGCCAGATCACTTTTGGTGTTCATTACAGACACTTTGACTGCCCAGTGTTACGTTATAATGAGGTCCTGCAACCAGTGGCATTGCCTTTTCTGAACGCTCACTCCGGTGCGATTTTCCAACAGGACAACGCTCGTCCGCATACTGTTGTTGTCTCGAGAGCTTGCCTTCAAGGCACTGACACTCTGCCATGGCCGGCTGCATCGTCAGACCTATCGCCTATTGAAAATGTGTGGGATGATATTGGTCGCGCTATTCACACTCCATCCCTCCCGCACAATCTTCAAGAACTGCGTGAGAAGATTCAAGCTGCATGGGATGGCTTATAGCAGGACACCATTAGGAACCTGTACAACTCCATGCCGAGACGTCTGGCATGCTGTGTGAGCAAACCTGGCGGCCAGACGCCATACTCAGAGACACTGCTTATTGGCGTGTAGCTCAAGAAATATTGCCCATATCAGTCTCAATGTTTAATCATTTATTGTTCCTGGTAACCTTTACCTTCCCTCCGAACAGCATTGCAATCCAACACGTCTTTCTGGATGCAACTATTTTTTTGACGATGAGTGTATATATACACAGAGTGTTTCTAAAATTCTAAAACGTTTGGCAGAACTTTGGGAATTTGTTCTACCGCCGATTTTGATGAAAAAAATCTTATGAACATCGGGTCGAAAACACTTTTAACAGAGGTATAGCACGTTGTCGGAGTGCAAAATGTGGCGCGAGGCTGAACGCCTTCCATGTGTACTGAAGATTATATTGTAGGTACGCTGCTGTGGAAATGAATATCATTGCATATAACTTGGCGTTTGACATGAATGAAAATGTGTTGCACAATCACGGAACTCCAGTGTGCGGTAAGGCTACTTATAGTGAACAGGCAGTCTTTTCGCTAAGCACTCGTATTAGACGACGTTACGTGCAAGTGGAAGAGTAGCGTGGTTTTTATTGTCCATTAAGCTTGTGCAACTGTAAACATGGCGACTCCATTTCCAACGCCAAATGGACTAACATTCATTTCACGTAAGGATGTGCAAATAGATATAGCGGAGGAGCGCAGCGCCTCTAAGGGATGGCTTTTAGACACAGATGCCCTGCTAAAGATACGTTTGCCGCCGTCCATCAGCGTCTGCGAGAGACAGAATCGACGGTGTCGTCCCAGATCCGTACGTGCCATTTCCGTACAAATGATTTTTTGTCCCATTTCCGTACACATCCAGATCGTCTATACTCGGTGCAAAGCTATCTTAGCAATGAGGCCGAAACTACGGTGACCTTTTCACTCCCAGTATTACTCCGCACTAATGGTGGGTAATTAACCTTCACTCGGAAAACTTCTCCCACAAGCCCTCAAGGCTGGCTGTCTGTTACCGTGATCGGATACCGAACCCTGTATTTTAACACCATGTCCCCAGTAATTCCCCCCACCCCCATCCCCCGCGCGCGTTGCAGACCGGTAGACAAGCAGTTCATTTTTCTCTCTCTATTTATCTTTTTTTTTTTTTTTGAAATGTTACAGAACGTGTAACTTTTTTTTCTTTTAAAATGAAATTATCTTTTCTAAACACGGGAAGAAGTCTTAAGTGGCCTAATTTTGTTTTCACATATTTTCCTATTTTTTTTATATATATATTTCATTTATTTATACTTACTGCTTGAAGATTACCAACTGTGGGATTTAATTAAAAGTATTCTTACCATCTCATCAGTTATGCGTAAAATTTCGTTCTTCTCAACATTTTGCATTGATTAGATCTTTTTTTATAACAGATACCCGTTAAATGTGTAAGCATTTTTAACTACCCTGTGTTGTCATAAGTACTGGACAAGAGCCGGTCTCTGTGATTAATATATTTTAGGGTTCACTGTAAACTGCCACACATCTTTCAGCAACTTGGAAAATTGCCACATGTTTTTCATTGATGGGCCGGGGACAAATCGCTGTTCCTCCGAGGAACACTTTGAATGCGTGGCAGTTTTCCAAGTTTCGGAATTATGTGTGGCAGTTTTCCTAAGTGCCTAACGACGGGAAGGAACTCTTTTATTTGTCTGAATTTTCATGCCGGTTCATACGCGTTTAAAGCAACTGCGCACAAAAGTTCAAAAGGAAAAGATAGCTGTTTCTTGGCCTATATTGAGAACTGAATTGGGAACTCCAAACTAATTTCGAGAAAACGTTCTATTGGAAGCCAAGCGAGAATTGTATTTTAATTTGAAGAAATAAATTTCCGAGGGATCTGAGGTACTTGAATACTAAATTCAACCTTCACTCTCGCAATGGTGCGACTTGAAACACTGGTGAGTTCTGCCGTAAGAACTGTTATTTCATTTTCCGATTTATTCGGCGAATGTTTTTCCATCAATTTAGTGAAAACATTCATAACGATCACCTTAGCAGAGCTTCGTAATGGTTTCCCAGCTTTATGCAGCTGAAATACACTCGAGTAACCGGCAGATGCTAATCGAAAAAACCGAAAAGACAGAAGAGTGTTTTAAAACAACAATCAAGAAGGAGAAACCAGGGGAAGAAACGAGAAATGCCCTCGGAAACCCTTTTCTCGCCCTCATCCTTCAGCTAATGACCCCCCCACCCCACCCCCACAGCAATAAATATCCCCTGGGTTGCAACAAGAATGCTGTGGGCCGCTGGTAGCCTAGTGGGCAACGTTCGTGACTGTCACGGAAAGGACCTCAGGTTCGATCCCAGGCAGGTACGAACGCTCGATCCACTAAATATCCGCCGTGCGTCGGATGGGCACGTTAAGCCGTCGTACCCTGGGTACTGGCTCCCCGGTAATAAATAAGGGCGTCCTCCTTTCTACTTCGCTTCCATGCCACTTTCCTATCGGGCACTCTAGCACAAATCTCCTAGCTTCCTATGGGTTGTTTAAGACCTGGGGTCAGACACTCCCTTCCTAAAATCCTCTACATATCATCATCACAAGAATGCTGTGACAGAGAACCATCAGTATCGTCACTAAAACACGAATATCTGTATTTTTTAGAAATGCCGCTGAAACTGAGATCTGAATTTTCTAAATGCACACACACACACAACGTATTGAACATCTGTGTCCTTTTTAAGTGCCAGTTGAAGCTGGAGTACGAGCTTTTAGACCGGAACTATTTTATGCAGTGGAAGTATACACTCTGTAGCCTTTCTTCCAATGACAGGTTAGGTTTGCCCCGAGTATAGTGCCATTTCCGTACACAGATGTGAGTGAGATATGCGTGGAGAAAGACAGAGGATCAGGGTTGTACTGATAACCCCCGAAACCTCCCACCGTTCACCTCTCCAGTGCGGGAGGGTTCACGGCTGTAGGTGTCTTGGGTGCATGAACTCTAGCCTCAGGAAGAAGATTTTACAAAATCTCTTATGGAAACTTCATACGAAACTAGTAAAGAAATAGTCAGGAATTTTTGAGGCAGGTTTGAACGAAATATTAAAAGGAAAAGCATTTTTTTTTTTTTTTTTTTTGCGAGGACTATTCACAGTCATGGCATTTTTATTTTATTTTTCTTCTCTTGCCTTAAAATTGTTAGGAGAATAGATTTCGTGTTTGCATTTTTTCGGCTTTTACGCTTTTATATTTTTGAGACTTTTGACTCTGAGCTCACAATCTAAATTTCATCTTCAGTGCACAGAGCAAATTCACTGGCACAACGCAACTGTTGAGCCCGTTTATTTAAATTCAATTGTTTATAATTTTTTATGGGATTTTCTTTCAATGGGCAAAACGTTGCGGCATTACGTTAAGCACATTTTTTTTAATATTCAAGAGTATACAATTTAAGTATTTCTACTTTTTTGTGCTACAATTCTTAATTGTTATTTATTTGCTTATGAGCGCTCTGTATTTTCGTACAAATTGCTAAATGTCATTAGACAAGTGTTTCGTGTGTGTGACCGTGAGGCATTTTAAAAGAGGCTGGTCTTATTTCTTTAAGAATAAAAGTTGCGTGGTATGATTTACTCTGGTCTAACTGTTTGCAGTACTTTCTAATTTCTATTGATATACAACAAAGGCAGTCATTTTAATTACCACGTAAACATTTGTTTACACGCAATAAAGTGCAGTGATTTTGGGTTTACGAAACATGCCTGTAGGTACCAAAGAATTTCAATTATTAAAACGCCCATAAAACCTATTATTAAATGCCCATTAAACCTAATATGCCTTTTTAAAATTTCAGTAATTGAAAGCTAATAGATTTTCACGGAAGAGTGTCGAAGATATTTTTTTTGCGGGAGAATCCCGAGTTTTTCTGCTACGCCACTGCAAGGGGTTAAGCCAAAGATCTTATCTTTCTTTTTCATTTGAACTGCTACCATGCATGGAAAAGTCCCCCCACATTTGAAAATTCCCCATAGGAAAATTCTCGCCTTCTTGAGTCAAGGGCCGTGTACAAATTGCATTTTACACGAAATACCAAATGTGGGGGAGATTTCCGGAGTCCGCATTTCCATTTTTACCGCAACTTCCAGATATTTCATAAGTATATTGACATTCTCTGCAGTTGGTGGTTTCCTTGTTTCGCCAGTCGCTTTTCTTCTGATTCTGTATTAAGAGGATTTCAGTAAAGGTAACAGTGGAATTTCTGTTACGAATTTGTAACCTTGCCTTAAAAGGGGATCCATTTCTTCCAGGTATATTTGTGAAATAAGCTCCTCATTCTTTCTCGTCCCTTTTCTTGCGTGAAAAACGCTTTTCTTTACCTCTGTCAACGCTATGTCTGGCTTGCAGACGTGTGGAGACACATTTACGACGATACCATCTTTATTTTTCAATGTTTCACTGCAATTCTCATTTCTTTCTTTTATACACAACCAACTAATGACGCCCTTTTCGGTTTTTCTGTGCGGCCGGTACTGATGCCCTTCGTATATGGCACCGGGTTTATTTTTAGTCGTCTGAATGATTTCCATTCAAAATAAAAAGTGCAAAAATCACACATGAAATTAAACATCTCCGACCAATGCTGAAGACTGTAAAGATGGCATTAGTTAGTGTTCAACCTGCTGTTTGCCCTTCAGTTTTTATTGATGATCCCGCTTACCCCACCATGAGCGCCAATTGGTTGACGAAAACAATGAATGATGACCTCTCTCTCTGTTACGTCGGAGGAATTCAGACAGTGGATCGGCATTTACTTTCTCCCTTATTATAAATTTGCATGAAATTCAAACTGAGTATAAATAAGGGAAAAACCAAAGTTATGATCTTTGAGAAAGGAACTGGTAGCACTGAATGTAATGTAAGTTTAAATGGCACTGTGATTGACCAGGTGAGTGAGTTTGTGTATTTAGGAAGCATGTTTGACAGAGAGAATAAGTTGGATGGTGAAATCAGTAGGCGAGTGAATTCTTCATTGAAAGTCATAGCTGCTCTGGGAGGTTTTCCCAAGAATGATGGGTTCTCTAGAAAGTCCCGCATGGCTGTGCATGAAAGTGTAATTGTTTCTACTCTGATGTATGGTAGTGAAACCTGGGTACTACAGAAGAAACATAGAAGTCGTTTGTGTGCTGGAGAAATGCGTTACTTATGGGGGATTTGTGGCAAGACAGTGTCTGATTGTGCGAGGAATGAAGATGTGTTGCAGTTGTGTGATGTGAAGCAAAATGTTGTTAGCAAGTTGGAGACCAATATGCTTCGGTGGTTTGGCCATGTTGAAAGAATGAGTGATGAGATGCTTACTAAGAAAATCTTTTTAGCCCAAGTGGCAGGAAGGAAAGGCAGAGGAAGTCCAAGGAAGACATGGGTCGATCAGATTCAGGAGTGTCTGCATGAGAAAAACTATGAGTATGAAGTATAAAAGATCCTGTGTACGGCGTGTAATGGATATCAGTGAAGCCCGAGTTGTATGTCAACATCGCTGTAAATGGAGAAGTTTGATATGACAACAATAAGTAAAAATATCTGGTAGTTTGTATTTTTTTTTTTCTTTGGAGCTAACCTCTGAATCTCAGAGAACAGCTTAGTGATATGTATGTGACACGGAGAAATCAAAAGTGCCGTTTGAATATGATCCACTAACGTTTCGGCGGTCTCTCTTCTGAATTCGCGCCATACTTCAACAGATTCTATACAAGGAATCCAAAGTTTTCGGTAAACTGACCTTTCGGTGAAACGACCTTTCGATGAAATGAACTTTTAGGTGAAGTGACCCTTCGGTGAAATAAACGTTTTGATCAAGTGATCTTTGGGTGAAGCAATACTTTCGGTCGAGTAACCCTTCGATGAAGTAAACGTCGGGCAATTGAACCAGACCCGTTTTATTTCTCACGTTACTTATCGTAGTCCTTTTTCAGGAGCGCAACCGAGATAGGGATTTAAGGATTAAAACCCCCTTGAGAGTCCAGAATTTCCTTTTTCTGTTTTTAGGATTCGACATTTGCCGTGACATTTTATTTCATATATGACTCAGTTTAATTCAATTTTACTCTCCAACACAAAATTGTAAATGTTTTGCGTTCCCACCTTGACAGGATTTCTATCTGTACCCTGTCCTTAGAGCACAAAATAGATGTCTGCACAGGCCTTATTTGGTGATCACTGCCAAGCTCAAGCCCGTGTGTTTAAGGCCCGGCCGTGATGTGCCAATTTTGCATAAGTTTGGTTTTCTACTGAATTTTATTAAATTGCGAAAATATGATAATGAAATGAGATATTATTGGAAATATTATAGTTAATATGTAAGCCTAAAATATTAACTAAACTTTGGAAATTGTCGAAGAATATAACCTTAAAAATGAAAAAAAAGACAAAGCTCCTTCAAAATAGATTTTCAAAGTATAGCGCACTTAAAAAAAAAGAGAAGAAAAGAAGATCTTACAGTTTACTTTGCATGCACAATGAGAGAAAATTAAAAAAAGAAAGGCTCTTCTTTGAAATGCTTACAGTTTACTTTGCATGCACAATGAGAGAAAATTAAAAAAAGAAAGGCTCTTCTTTGAAATGCTTCCAATTCCTAGTCTAAACGCTAGTAAATTCATAAACTTAAAGTTTCAATAAGATTAAACGATTCAATTTTTATACAAACTCTGAATAACCTAAGTACATTAACATACCTGATTGCTATGGGAAACATTTCATCTTACGCAGTCTACAAACAAGAAATTTGGGCGAAGAACTTATAGCAGCAGAAGGCATTTATGTTTCTTAAGATTAGATGTTCCAGATTTTAAACTGTCACAGCGGAAACAAGAAAGATAACACCGAATTTTCGGTTGCAATGAGCACGTCTTTTGAAACCGTTCGGACGCGAATTAAATTTATCAAAGCTATTCAAAGGCAATGGAACCAGTAGGAAAACAATCAACCAGTTTCAACAAGCGATAAAACATCCAGAAATAGAAACATCTGCTTAGTTCCACCAGCGGCTAAAAAGCACCCTAGTTGCTAAAAGATTCAGGGCCCCCTCCCTTTCTTATCGCCTCAGAAATTTTTATCCCTCAGATCAACAAAAAAAAAAAAAAAAAGTAAAGTCAAGAAAAGGTTTTTGCGCGCTTTTTAAAATGCCATTTTGTCTTTCTATTATTAGAACGTTTTCTAAGAAGCAGTGCTAGTGTAATCACTTTGTCTGTCCGTGCACATCGAACTTTGTGTTTGTGTGCACGGACGGACAAAAATTATTTTTTCGGCTAATAGGAAATCAAAGGACATTCAGTTTGGCAATTTAAATACCTCATATACTTCATGAATTTATCGCTAAGACTGTCAAAGTCGGAAATTATATTAAAGAAATTTATTTCTATTGTGAAGAAACTACTCAACTTAGAGGGAAAAATATTTCTGTGCATCTTAGATTAGGCTTAACTGTTCCTTCTCAAATATTTAAATTTTCCAGTTAGTTCGTTGATTTCCTGCTAGAGGCGCAAACTCCAAAGAATTGGTTTTCACAGATTTTTGAAACATTATTTCTGCGAATGGCAGGATATTAACATTCATTAAATTTTGCCCATTTTAAATTTCACTACTAGTTCATAAATTTCCCGCTAGGAGTTCTCAAAGTGGAAATTTAGTAAATTTATTTTTACCCTATCATTTGAGTTACAGCAAAAGTTCTTTTTCGCACGTCTTTTGCGAAAGAAAAGATCATGCTTATGTTATCGATTTGTCCGTCCGTCTGTCTGTAGACACCATATCTCACTAACTATTAGTACGATTTGAAAAATCCTTTTCGCATTGGGAAGCTTCAAATATGCGAATGATGATCCTTTATTTCGGTTTTTTACGATGTACAGTTTCGCCGCTACAGGGCGTAAATGCAGATGATAACGAATTCAAAATATATTTTATTCCATATATTTGCTTCTACACATCCGATTGAAAAAATGCTTTTATCTTTCGATTCCATTTATGTAAAAGAATATTTTAGGTATAGTTACTTTTTCAAGTTGCGCATAGATTTTCCGCTAGGGGGCGTAAAAGTAAATTGCGTTTCCCCCGATATCTCTTCTTCTAAAACTCCGATTTGAAAACTTTTTTCTTCAGCGGATACACCTCCTGATGCAAAATCGTTTGCATATAATTTCTAATATTTGGTAAAGAATACTTTGGCCACCAGGGGGCGTAAGTGTTAATTTTTGCTTCTGACGCATTTGCCATAAAATCTGAGATTCTAAATCTCGATTGAAAAATTCGTCCGTGGACCGATGCCACTTACGTCAATAAACCTTTTCGGAATAATTTCTTCTTAAAATATTGCATGGTTTCTCCGCCATGGGGCGTAGATGTATATCTCATTTTTGTCAATATCTCTGCTTCTAATGGTCCAATTTGAAAAATTCTTTCTTTATTTGGATAAAGTTTCAAGTGTGACATGTTTTTCATATAATTTCAAAATTTTCAAGTAATTCATACACTTTGCGCAAGGGGGCGGGGCGTAAGGGTAAATTGCGTTTCTCCTGATATCTCTGCTTCTAAAACTCCGATTTGAAAAATTCTTTCTGCACCGGGTACAGCTACTGATGCGAAATCATTTGCATATAATTTCTTATTTTCGGTAAAAAAATGGTTTGGCCATTAGGGGACGTAAGCCTTAATTTTCGCTTCTGATGTATTTGTAGCAAAATTTGAGCTCCTAAAATCTCGATTGAAAAAATTCGTTTGTAGACCGATACTACTCACGTCGACAAACCTTTTAGGAATAATTTCTTTTTAAAATACTGCATGGTTTCTACGCCAGGGGCGTAGATGTATATCGTATTTTTCTCAATATCTCTACTGCTAGGAGTCCAATTTGAAAAATTCCTTCTTTGTTGGATAGTGTTTCCGATACGAAATGTTTTTCATGTAAATTCAAAACTTTCAATTAAATCAGAGACTTTCCGCCATGGGGCGCAAAGCCAAATTGCATTTTTCCTGATATTTCTGCTTCTAAATCTCCGATTTGAAAAATTCTTCCTGTATCGCATACAGCTCCGGATGGAAAATGTTTTCCATATAATTTCTAACATTTGGTAAAGAATAGTTTGGCCACCATGGAGCATAAGTGTTAATTTCTGCTTCTGATGTATTTGCAGCAAAATCTGAGATCCTGTAACTCCACAAGAAATTTTTTTCTTGGACCCATACCGCTCATATCGAAAAACCTTTTGAGAATACTTTCTTCCTAATATAATGCATGGTTTTCCCGCCAGGGGCGTAGATGCATATCTTATATTTGTCCATGTCTCTGCTTCGAAGAGTCCGATTTGAAAAATTCTTCCTTTGCTGGAGAGCGCTTCCGCTGCGAAATGTTTCTCATGTAATTTCAAATTTTTCTTAAAGCACAAGTCTGCAAATAGAGGGCGTAAGCTCACGATTCCGTTTACAGCACTATATCCGGGATTGAAAACCCAATTGAAAAACTTCTTTCTTCGGTCAGATACTATTGTTTTCCATACCGGTTCCATTGACTTCGAACAGCTTTGATAAATTTATTTCTCGTCAGAACGGATTCAAAAGACGGGATCATTACACCCGAAATCGGTGTCATCTTTCTTGTTGAATTTGATACGTCAGGCAAAAATTATTACTTTAGCACCTTTCCACTTGCAAGTTACTTGACAAATATAACGCTAAGGGCGCTGAAAATGGAATTTCTCTAAATTTATCAGTACGTTGTGTATAAATTAACTGTCATAAAATTGGAATGTGCTTCAATTACAAAACGTGCTTTTTTCTTTAATGCTTCAGATTTGGAAAAATCATGTTGTTTTTACGTTATGAGCAAATTAGTAGGCAACGCGAGCATGGTATGAAGCAAAAATAAAATACTCGAAGGCTCTGGAAACCGGAAAAGTCTTCCACATTAGAAAATTCGGGTAAAATGCAATTTGTGCACAGTACCTGACTTGAAAAAGGAGGATGACTTTTCGTGGAAGAGTTTTTCTGTGGAAAACAATTCTCTAAATCGAAGAGATTCAGTCGTCCAAGGCATAGACGCATGCCATGGACCGAGAAAGCTGGTTAGTAAGAATTTCATCAGTCAGCGCAGAAAAGCGAGAATGTGAAGAGTTTCTTTAAAGCATTTCTTATTATTATTTTCATCGGAAAATTGAGGTCTGCATTTTTTTTATTCTGGCAAAAAGATGAGTGAGATTGTTTTTATACCTGCTCTGCAGTTATCGGAAACAGAAGCATTAGAAAGAAATGCAAAAGATCCGGTTTGAAAATGGAAAAGTTGAAACCACAGCTTTTTGCGCCAGAGTATCAGAGTGTGAAACTTTATTTTGTAACGTACCAGGAGATGTGACGTACCTGCCAGAAGGACGCACACGACATAAAGGCAGATAGCAATTAGACTCAATGTCCGCGTAGCTTAATTGGTAGAGCAACTTATTCCGGAATGAGTGGACCCGGGTTCGAACCCCGGCGCGGATAAAAATGACGGAGAAATTCACTTCGTTATAATTTCTTTTTCAAAAGTTGGCTTTAGGTCGATTTAAGGAATAGAAAAGGTGAGAATACTTGACAATTATCAATATTAAACCAGGGGAGAAAAAGTAATAAGAAAATGTTGTTGCAATACTATAAAAATTTATTTTAACACTATTAAATAAGAAAATGATAGTTAGTGTGATATTCTCGAATTTCTTTATTTTTTCAGCTATTAACCCTTTGGGTTTAGGATGGCTTAGGAGGATTAGGGCTGAGAAAGAACTTGATTATCCTACCACCATGGAAAAAATAATTAACAGCAAACACCCCCGATCACCAGGAAAATTTCTGCAAGAACTCTTCATCGCAACTGAAATGAGAAAGGTTCTAACACACAAGGGTGAAAGGTTCCAAGAGCACAGGAGGCCAGTTTAGAATTCGCCTTAAACAGTGAAAAGTGTGGAAAGCGTGAATACTTCACTAAAAGGAAGGCTAAATTATTTTAACCATTACTTTCAAAATAAGTTCATCGATAAGAACTCGAAAATTCAGGGTATCAGCTACAGCAAGAAAAAAATGTGTTACTAATATGAGAAAGTGAAATATCAATTGACAATACAAACAAAATGGTCGCTTTAAGGATTGATTTGTTTCGGTCCGTGAAAACCAAAACAAAACTGGCAATACAATTATACATTTTTGAGGCCCCTCAAGCTCTGGGGCCCTAGGCGCGCGTCGTCCGAAATCCTCCCCTGTGTATCAGAGACAAAAAGATTTTCAAATCGAAAAGTTAAAAGAAGAAATATACGAGAGAAGAAAACATTATATAACTCTATGTCTTCTAGCAGAAGAGTTTTGCATAATGGAAAAGTTGAAAATATGCCAAAAATACTCTGCATGGAAAAAGCTATGCTAAGGAAAGAACTTTCAAATACGTCTCCCGGAAGCAGAAATAGCGAGAAAAAGGTTTCGACCTCTACGCGCCCAAGCGGGAAATCTGTGCATTATTTAAAGAGGATAATGCTCCACATCTCTATTGTAGCGAATAGCATACAGTAAAGAAGAAATTTCTCAATAGTATTTTTAGAAGCGGAAATATAGCTGTAAACTGAAGTACACAAAACCACCAACCGACAGAGCTGTGAGCAACAGAGTTTTTCATATACTAGCCTAAAGTATTCTACAAGGTAAATGGCATCTGGTGTTGAAAGAATTATTTAAATCTCACTGGCAGAAGCAGAGATATTGAGTAAAACAGATTAAGCATTTGCGCCCCCTAGCGGCGAAATTGCGCATTATTTTGTGAAGGAATAGTTAGTAGTATCTGACCGAAAAAAAGTTTTTTAATCGGGTTTTTAGTTCAACTGATATTGCTGTAAACGGAAACGTGAACGTACGCCCTTTGGTGGCAGACTTGTGAGTTAAGAAATATTTGAAATTATATGAGAAACATTTCGCAGCGGGAATGCTCCAACGAAGAAAGATTTTTTGAAATCGGGCTCTTAGAAGCAGAAATATTGACAAAAATATGATATGCATCTACGCCCCCTGGCGGAAAAGCCATGCATTACTTTAAGAAGAAAGTATTTTCAAAAGGTTTTTCGATGTGTCCAGGGAAGAATTTTTTCAATCGAGTTTTCAGGAGCTCAGGTTTTGCTGCAAATACGACAAAGCAGAAATAAACGGTTACGCCCCCTGGTGGATAAACCATTCTTTACCCAATATTAGAAATTATATGCAAAGCATTTTCCGAAGCATTTCAGAAGCTGTATCCGGTGCAGAAATTTTTCAAATCGGAGTTTTAGAAGCAGAGATATCGGGAAAAACGCAATTTACCTTTACACCCACCCCCTAACCGAAGATCTATGAATTAGTTGAAAATTTTGAAATTATACCAAAACATGTAGCACTGGAAACTCTATCCAACAAAGAGGAAACTTTTCAAATCGGTCTCTTAGAAGCAGAGATGTTGACAAAAATAAGATATACATCCACGTCCCCTGGAGGAGAAACCATGTGTTATTTTAAGAGGAAAATATTCTGAAAAGGTTTACCGACGTGAGTGCTATCGGTCCAGGAGCGAATTTTTTCATTCGAGATTTTAGAAGCTCAGATTTTGCTGCATGTGCAACAGAAGCAGAAATTGACACTTACGCCTCCTGGTGGCCAAACCGCTTTTTACCAAAAATTAGAAAATACATGAAAAAGAGATCCCGTGAAGAGCTGTATCCGCTGCAGAAAGAATTCTTCAAATCGGAGTTTTAGAAGCAGAGATATCGGAAAAACGCAGTTTGCTTTTACACTCCCTAGCGGAAAATCTATGAGTAACTTGAAAAAATGACTATATCTAAAATAGTCTACGACATAAATGGAATCGAGAGGTAAAATAATTTTTTCAGTCGGAAGTTCAGAAGCAAATATATGGAATAAAATGTATTTTGAATTCGATATAATCTACATTTACGATCTCTGCTGCAAAATTGTGCACACACACCAAAAAAAAAAAAAAAAATAAATGAAACGAAATAAAGGATCATCGTTCTCACATTTCAAGCTTCCCAATGCAAAAAGAATTTTTCAAATCGGACTATTAGTTGCAGAGATATGGGGTCCACAGACGGACGAACGGACGGGCAAACAGATAGCATACGCACGGTCTTTTTTACGAAAGACGCTAAAAATTACACTGGTCTACAAGGTTTTCATAACATGAACAAATGTTTTTAATTAATTTTTGGGTGTTGATTTCAAAAAATGGCCACCACGTTACGTTTTTTTTTTTTTTTTTTATGTGGCATTAAATATGTACTATTGTTCCACTTTAGCGCTTGTAGACATGTAAAAGGGAACTAGATCTTTTTGTTGCCATATTTCCCCACCGGATATGTGATGGGTGGCAACACTTACTTTTTCACAGGTAGAGAATATTTAACCGCAACTGAATCGCCATTGCTGTTTTTCGCATTGAAGGAGAAACACGTGCTGCATGTTTATGCGCAAAAGTTGGCGAAATGGAAAAAAGGGATGTGTGCGGACAGTATATTATAAACTCGCAGAGTCGTCCATTGACAAAGACTGTGAGGAAAGCCTACTATTTGTACTTTGGATGTCATGTTGGAGATCAAAATATATCGTGGGCTCCACATGTCTGCTGCATTTCCTGCTTTGTTGGCCTGAGTGAATGGTTGAAAAGTAAGCTGAAATCCAAGCCTTTCGCAGTTCCGATGATTTGGCCTGAGCCAACTGATCACGTAGATGATTGTTATTTTGTTTAACCAAAATGAGTAGCTTTTTAAAGAAGAATAAAAGTAAAATACAGTATCCAAATTTGCCATCAGCTTTGAGGGCCTGTTCCGCGTGGGGAAGATCTTCGTATACCAAAACCTCCATTGAACTGTGAAGAGATAGATTCATATTCATCCAATGAAGATATGAACGCACATGAAGATCCGTATCCAACATATACTCCTAAACACTTAGACGAGCCCCACTTGATTGAGCAAAATGAACTGAATGATCTCACTCGAGACCTACTGTAGATCTTTCGAAACAACAAGCTGAACTTTTAGGTTCCCGACTGCAAGAGTGGAATCTGCTAGCGCAGAAAACACGTGTCTGTGTTCAGAAATAGAAATTTTGGTCTATGTTCTTTCCAGTGGCGGCTCGTGGTGTAAAATGCTGGTGAGGCGAACGGTCTTGATGTAAATGTAAAACAGTAACACATATGTTATTGAAAAATATATAAATTCGTATAACGTTATAGGAACATATATATATATCAGTGGCGTAGCCGGGGGTCGTGGTTTGCACCCCCTAAGTAGGCGAGACAGTTAGCTTTTTCTAAGCACGTTTTATAGATAATTTCCCTATTTAAATTCATTGATTTTTACATAACTTACAATGTAATACAAATAAATTACATTGATACATAATATCAATGCAATTTCTTGATAATAGAACAGAAAGTAAAGCAAAGCAGCCAAAGAAGTTGCTTTATTAACTTTTTATTAAAACAACTATAATTTATTGCATTTTCTTCATTTTATTAAATTAGCTTCGTTTTGTATTAATGTCCAAGATGTGCGTACGTACAATAGAGAAATATTTGTCGAAGCGCCCCCCCCCCCCCAAATTGTTACATGTACTTATACACAGTTATACAGCATAAATGCAGAACCCCCGCCCCACCCTCAAAAAGTTTCATGTCAAAGGCAGTATCACCCATCGGATATCTTTGAAGTCCTGGGTTCGAGTCGGCTGAATCATTAAAATCTACTGAGATTCGGAAGTCTCGTTAAGCCATTGGTCTCGGTTAGGCGCCTTGTTATAAACAGCTGTAAACCCCATCACTTAGGGCTTCAGCCCATGCCATTTAGCCCTTATATACAAATATTATTCAACAGTAATGGAATAAAATTATAGAAATATATGAAACACGACGTGGGGAGTCTTTCTTCACGAAAAAATCCAAAACTTTTAGAGGAAAAATGTGCATATACCACTATATATATATATGTGGGGATGTAAGGTCAGGTGATGCGTAACATCACAGCCTCTCCTTGACAAATGTCAACCCCGCCTTCTCGTGGTGCATCCTGTTCCCACTAAAGGGGCTCTGACGACCGCCCATAGCGGTATAACTATACCATCGGGATCAGAGGAAATGCTATCCCACACTCACCAACCCGCTTGGCCAGCGTGGTGAGTTATGGCCAAACCCCTCCAAAATGATTCCACAACTTAAATCTTGGCCCTCAGTCTCCGGCAGCTGGAATGTACCTGGCCAAGGCAGCGGCCAGTGCGACATGAAGGCAGAGGGTGCTAAGAATCCCCGGAGGACCGGACTAGGCTGCCATCTGATGCTGACCTTGGCTACTTACAATGGACGCTCCTATCTTCTGATTCAAGGCTTCTTGAATTGGAAGAGGAACTACAAAGGATCAAGTGGGACATCGTGGGGCTAAGTGAGGTAAGGAGAAAAGGAGAAGATCTCATCGAACTGAAAAGTGGACATCTCTTCTACTATCGTGGGACAGATACTGGCAGAACTAGTGGTGTTGGATTTATAATAAACAAGAAACTGAAGGATAAAGTTGTAGAAGTTGAAAGTTCCTCTGACAGAGCTGCACGACTTGTTATCCAACTCTCGAAAAGATACCAGGCTCAGATTATTCAAACTTATGCACCCACCACAAGTCATCCTGAAGAAGAAATTGAAGAATTTTATGAGGAAATTTGTCATCTAAATAATAAAGGTAAGCAGCACTTGAAAATAATTATGGGAGATTTCAATGCAAAAATAGGGCAACGGCAACAGAATGAAACTTCGGTAGGTAAATTCGGTCATGGCAACAGAAACCAGCGTGGAAATACTCTCGTTGAGTTTGCAGAGGCAGAAGGGTTTTTCATCTTGAACTCCTTCTTCAAGAAAAAGCCACACAGGAAATGGACATGGAGACATCCAAATGGGACGACAAGTGAAATTGATTTTATTATGTGTAACAAAAAATTCGTCATAGAAGACTGCAGTGTGCTAAACAAGTTCAACACAGGTAGTGACCATAGATTGGTGAGATGTAAGATGCACCTCAACACTAAACTTGAACGTGGCAAGCTCATAGGACAAACAAAATCTATTGACATAACCAACCTTAAAAAACACCATAATACCTTCAAGTTAGAACTGAAGAACAGATTCTCTGCTTTAGAAGGCCTAACATCGGAAGAAGTGGACATCTCTGAAGTTAACAGAAAAGTAACCAAAGCTCTTATGGAAACAGCAACAAAATTAGCTGGGTCTAAGAACAAGTTGCATGTGAACAAATTATCAGGAAAAACCAAAATGTTGATGCAAAAAGAAGAGAGATGAGGACAACTAAAGAAGATGTGACTTCCAAAGTGGAATATATAGAGCTATGCAAGACAGTAAGAAAAAGTATCACTGAAGACGTAAGGAAATTCAACTGTGAACTAGTGAGGAAAGCAATTGAAAACAACCAAAGCCTAAAGATAGCAAAGGGACATCTCAGTAAGGGAAGAAAACAGATTATGGCACTGAGAAAAGAAGATGGTTCTGTAACAAGAAATAGAGGCGAAATTTTGACAAGAGTGAAAGATTTCTACTCCAAATTATATGAAAGGGATGATATATGCACTCCAGACATCATGAAAGATACCAGTACCAGAGTTCCTCCAGTCCTTCCAGCAGAAGTTGCACATGCAATCAAGAACATGAAGCGAGGAAAAGCTCCAGGAGAAGATGGAATTACTGTAGACATCATACAAGAAGCAAGTGGAGAAATCGAAACAGTACTGCCCAAATTTTCACTCGATGCCTTAATGAAGGAAAGATTCCTGAGGATTGGAACACCGCTACAATGATCCTGCTACATAAGAAAGGTGACATTGAGGATCTCGGAAACTACAGACCTATCAGCCTCCTATCAGTAGTTTATAAAATCTTCACTAAAGTTCTTTCACACCGCTTGAAGGTAACACTGGACATGGCTCAACCGAGAGAACAAGCTGGATTCAGGAGTGGCTACAGCACAATAGATCATATCCACGTGCTGAGAGAACTAATTGAAAGAGCGAGGGAATATGAACTTCCATTGTGCATGGCTTTTATCGATTATGAAAAAGCCTTTGATTCGGTGAAACCATCAGCAGTTACAATGGCTCTGAAAACCTGCGGTATTGAAGATGCATACATTAATATTATTAATAACATCTATGAAAATGCAAGTGCAAAGATTAGGCTGTTTGAAAATACAACACACGTAAAAATTGGAAAGGGAGTGAGACAAGGTGACACCATATCTCCGAAGCTCTTTAATGCCACATTGGAGGGTGTTTTTCAGTCACTGAGCTGGGAAAACAAGGGGATAAAGATTAATGGAGATTATCTAACCCACCTTCGTTTTGCTGATGACGTAGTCATTTTTGCAACTACCCCATCAGAGCTGCAGAGTATGATCCAGGAACTTGCTGACAAGAGTAAAGAAGTGGGATTAAAAATGAACTTTCAGAAGACAAAAGTGATGTTCAATGCTTTTACAAGAAATGAAGATTTATCGATTGATGGAGAAAAGCTGGAGATAACAGCCACGTACGTTTATCTTGGACAGCAGATATCAAGTGAGGGTCACATTGATGAAGAAATTAATCGGCGTACAAAACTTGCCTGGAGAGCTTTTGGAAGAAACAGCATAATTTTCAAGAGCAATATGCCATTATGTCTTAAAAGAAAAGTGTTTGATCAATGCATCCTTCCAGTGCTTACGTATGGTGCGGAGACGTGGACCTTAACTAAAAGAGACGTACAAAGGCTGCAGACAACTCAAAGAAGCATGGAGAGGTGCATGCTTGGTGTAACCAGGAGAGATAAGAAGAGGAACTCGTGGATCCGAAAAATGACAAGAGTGGAAGACATCATGATCAGAGTTAAATCCCTGAAATGGCAATGGGCTGGACATACTGCCAGAAGGACAGATCATCGATGGACAGCTGAAATTTTAGATTGGATTCCAAGGGACAGGAAAAGACCCAGAAGAAGACCACATGGGAGATGGGTGGATGAAATTCGAAAGTATGCAGGGGTGACATGGAGGAGACTGGCACAAGACAGACCGTTGTGGAGGAAACTTGGGGAGACCTTCGTCCAGCAGTGGATTGATAATGGTTGACAATGATGATGATGATGATGATATATATGTGTGTGTGTGTGTGTAATATACGCTACTTTTGCAACAATATTTTTATGAAAACAATTATTCAATAATTTTACAACAAAGAAAGAAATATTTCACCTGTATTCTTTTATGTAATACACTTGAGCGAAAATACGCAATTTGTGCGGTTTCTTTAGCTAGTCAATGCGTCACTCACATCCCAACGCCAGTCGGAGATCCACTTCTTAAAAAATTCAAAGTAAATCATTTGAATAGAAATTGTTTTCTTACGAAATGTTTCTTGAGCTTGAATAAAAGTCACAGTTCGATTGGCATATTAGTGAAGGTGCATTTAGCACGGGTCATAGACTGAAGTCCAGGCTCGTGATAATTATTAGCTTCGTTTTGTATTAATGTCCAGGAGAAGTCAAGGAAGCACATTTCTATATAAAAAAAGTATTAGGTAATTTAAACCTGGAATTAAAAACAGAGGAATGCGATATTAATTTGCTTTGGTCTCGAACAGAATGCTTTCAGTTTATGTTTTATAAATAAGTTCAATTCTGCGATCCTTTTTGGCTGCAAATTTGTCTATGATCAGATCATAAAATGGTTGAGTGGACATTAGATGGTTCAGCAATTCTTTCTCGATTGAAATTTTAGCGAGTGAAGACAAACGATCTTGTGCCGTTGTATTACGGAGGTAAGTCTTAATTCTCTTCAAACAAGAAAAACTCCTTTCAGCAGAAGAACTTGTTGATGCCAGTGTCAATACAAGAGAAAATAATTTGTAGGCTTCTGGTAACACATCTTTCAGCTCGTTTTCTTTCATTGTTTTCAAGGTTTTCTGAACACCGAGTTCCCTGAAGTTGTGATCATTATATAAAAAATCTAATTCGTTTTTAGTCGTTGTGTGTCTGTAAAAATGTTTGGATAAATTTTTTTGAGAGTGTTAAGGGCAATTCGATGGAAATGACTCTGAATAACTATGGTATTTTGAGCTGTCAACTAGCTGCAGAAACTCGAGCTTTCCCATATCTTCAAATCTGGTATTTATTTGGACTATTATGCTGTCAACGATTTCGTAAAACAAAATTTTGTAATAGTTTTCCACTTCTTCTTCAGTCAAATGTTTCTTTTGGCGACATTTAGGACCTCCACTCAAACTAATTGATTCACTGAAATGTTTCAAGTAAGTGGTTACATTCCTTTTCTTATTTATTCGTTCGCAACATTGTTTAATTTGTTTTTGGCAATAACTGATATCTAAAGTCTTTTTTTGTAAAACATCAAATAATACATCCGTAATTCCAAAAATGTCATCAAAAATCAGTGATAAAAAAGCAAATTCAAAATTAGTGAAATTTTTCAAATATCCTATGGCTCCGTTGATTGATTCTGCCGTTGATTCCGGGTCATTCATTATGTTTTCAAACACATTCTTTAGTTTGTCCCATTCGCTTACAATTAAACGCAAAATGTGTGAAAGTGATGCCCAACGTGTTTCCGCTATTTGAGGAATCCGTTTCCCAACAACTGAATCTGCTACGTGGGTTCTCTTGGCAGATTTATGAAAAAATGAGGGCATGCTGGATACAGTTGCGAAATATATGCGACAATTTACAATACTTTTGCACCCCTGTTGTAGGACAAGGTTAAGGCGGTGGGCGAAACAGTGGGTAAACAAAGCTTGCGGGGCTTCTACCTTGACTCTTTTCTGCAGACCGCTCAACTCTCCAGCCATAACGCTTGCACCATCATAACACTGGCCTACTAACTTTGATTTAAAATCAAACTCCTCCAAAACCGATGCTAGCAGATCATACAGTGCCACAGCAGTCCTGTCAGTGCTGATATCATAAAAACCAAGGAAGCGCTCAACTACTTCACAATTTGAGTCCAATATGTATCTGACAATTATTGAACACTGTGATTTTTGAGTAATATCAGTTGTATCATCAACTTGCACTGAAAAAATTTTGACTCATTAATTTCGCTTTAACACATTCGTTTATATATTCATGAATACACTCCATTAAATCATTCTGTATCGTTTTAGATTGTCCAGAAAATAAGCTTCGTATTTCTTCAAAATGTGCTTTTAATTCTGGGGTGCTCCTACGAAGTAACAAATGGAACATCTCCTTGAAATTACCTTTATTTAATGAGGAAATAGATTCATCATGTCCTCGAAAAGGCAGTTCTTGCTTGCTTAGAACGACAACTAAATCGATTATATGTTCCATAAAAAGCCTATTTAGTCTGACCTTTTCATTAAACTTAGCTTTATGAAGAGCAGCATTTTCTTTGAGCATATCAGAAATAGTGTTTATATTTTTTTCCATCCGTTTCAGACCTACGTGATTAGTTATATGCTCTTTAGAGCTTTCGTGCAATTTTGCACTACGAGAAAAGTTTTTCAGATCAAAAATAACCCGTTGTATTCCACACATTTTTCTTATTGCTCAAAAGTAAACATGGCCAGCAAAAGAGAGTTTGCTTGTAATAGCTACCAGAAAGCCAGGGGAAAATCTCGTACCATGATTTATTGAAAGACCTAAGAAACGATTTGCCGCACTTCTTATCTTTAGATATTGAACTTATTACAGGTGTCGGTCTTCCAGATATGAGAACATCCCTTTTATTATAATCTTTCCAATGTTTAAAAGGAATTTCTTCCAGAACACAAATCACGTCGTTTATTGGGCCATTCATATTTTCCAACCCAAATCAAAATATGCTGTTTAGTAACAATAACAAAATAAAAAAGAAGAAAAACTCAACATTACTATGAACTAGCCAACACCCGCAAAAGAGAGGATTGAAAACACACTACAAAAAGTTAGACTCAAATATACTCTGACGAATAGTTAAAGCTACGTAGAAATCATCCTACTTCAAAGCATAGAGAGGCGAACGGCGTCATCGCCTGTAAAACCACTTTTTACCAAGGTCATCTGCTCATTTTCCCGCGCCCATTGGATACACAATCCTTGGGTTCTCCAATAACAGCAGAGATGCGATTCCAGTTTAAGCGAAATGGAGGGTCGCCTCAGAAATTTCCTTTCTCTTACTGGAAGTCCGGCACCTCCTTAGGTAGACCTCGGACCGTGGGGGTGGGGGGTTCACTCTGTAGGGCTCTTCTCTGATCCCCAGTTCCCAAAACCGGCTTCTCATCGAGACGATTCAGCCGGTCGCCTCTAAGCGCTTAAAACATGCAGCTGCTTTGCAAAAATAATGATTCATTCCTCTTCTTGAAAGCCTTTTTTTAACCTAATTCATGAATCACAATGTAAATTTCAGTGTTTCATTTATCCTGCAAAGTTCTTATATCTTCGTTACTGACCGAAGTTTTTTTTTTTTCACTTCTCATTCTGCGGAATTTCAGGTGAGGCGGCGCCTCACTTGCCTCATCTGACGGGCCGCCACTGGTTCTTTCCTATGAAATGCAAGATGGTATGTGCTTTTGTTCAGATATTACCGGGCTAATGACAGAATTAAGAATATCTCACGATCCTACGGAATGGCGTCTATTTATCGACTCATCCAAGGTTAGTTTAAAAGCTGTCCTTTTGTCCAACGGAAACCAGAAGCCTTCCATTCCAGTAACACATGCTGTAGGAATGAAGGAAATGTATGAAAGCATGGACAAAATTCTCACTATAATACAATATGACCAGTTTAGGTGGACAGTAATGTGGTGATCTGAAAGTGATATCACACTTGCTCGGGCTTCAAAGTAGCTTCACCAAATTTTGTTGTTTTCTTTGTGTGTGGGACAGTAGGGCCACAGCAGAACACTACGAACGGACAGACTGGCCTAAACGAGGTGTTTTCATTACTGGAGAGAGTAACGTTCGTCACGAGCCCCGAGTTAATTCCTCTGATGTGCTGCTTCCACCACTTCATATCTAACTGGGGCTGAAGAAAAACCTTTGCAAAGGCTATGAACAAATCTGGCCCAAGTTTCTAGCACTTAAAAACAAACATTTCTGCAATTAAGTGATGCAAAATTCAATGAAGGCATCTTCGTTGGTCCTCAGATACGGAAACTACTGCATTATTCTGTTTTTACCGAAAAGCTAAACAGCACGGAGCTCGCCGCATGGCAGTTTTTTCACATATGTGGTCAAGTGATTTCTGGGTAATCACAAAGAGGGCAACTACAAACAGCTGATTCACAACCTTCTCAAGATCTATAAACACCTTAAGTGTTGGCGTCCTTAAAAATATATTTCCTCCATTCGCATCTAGACTTCTTTCCTGACAGCCTAGGAGCAGTCGGCGATGAACAAGAAGAAAGGTTCCACCAAGATATCCGAAAAATGGAGAAGAGGTATCAAGGCAGGTGGAATCCCTCAATGATTAGTGATTACTGCTGGTTTTTGCAGGAGGAGGATAACACGACACATAAGAGAAGAAAATTAACTACTTGTACGGGTATACGTGTATGTGTGTGTATATTTACATTTGTGTTAATATTTTTTAGTTTATTTCTTTTTTCTTTTGCTGTCCGATATGCAGTGATATATAAATATGGCATTTATATTATACTTTGTACCATTAATTCTATAGTTACCAAGACACATATATGTTTTAATACATTACAATGCAAAGCTGTAATACATTACAATGTGAAGCTGTAATACATTACAATTTGAAGCTGTAATACATTACAATGTGAAGCGGTAATGTGTACATCTTGCACTGTACTGTGGCGTGCAAAAATTAAGGACGAGACGGTTTTTCAAATGTAACGTCGTGCAGAAATGCTCCACATCGACTCAAATCATACCATAACATCCCCAAGATGTAAGAATATGGGACAAGTGAGCAAAACCGTCCAAACAAGGAATCCAAAGGATACAAAGGCACTTTATTGAAAAGGTAGCTTCCAGCACAACTGGACAGAAGACAGAAACTTCCATGTGACAGGCGGCTGCCAAGAAAAATCCAGTCTTTAGTAGGGGATATGATCACCCCTGACTGCGTTGCAGGATTTATAACGTCTGTCCATGCTGAGGACGAGGTTGTCAAGGAGTTGTTGAAGCATCGCGCCCCATTCCTCTTGTAGCGCCAATCGCAGCTGCGGAATCGTTGCTGGCGGCTGGTGACGTTCTGCCAAGCGTCTCCAGAGAAGGTCCCACACGTGTTCGATTGGATTTAGGTCCGGGAACCTTGCGGGCCAATCCATGCGTTGAATATCTTCACTCCCCAACAGCTTTGCGACAGCCACTGTACGATGAGGTGTAGCGTTGTCGTCCATGAAGAGGAACTCAGGACCCACAGCACCTATAAACAGACGCACGTGAGGCAGGAGAACCTCGGTACAATAGCGGACACCAGTGACTGAACCTCCTTGGAAGATGTGGAGGTCAGTACGGCTACCAAGCATGATACCGCCCCAAACGAAAACTCCTCCACCTCCAAACCGATCCCTTTCGATGATGTTGGAGGTGTGATTGCGTGTTCCCTGCTCTCTCCAGATGTGTATACGTCCAGAATCGCTGGTCAGACTAAATCGGCTCTCATCCGTAAAAAGAACTCGACCCCATTGCTGATGTG
Source organism: Macrothele yani (assembly GCA_039090855.1). NCBI lineage: Eukaryota > Metazoa > Arthropoda > Arachnida > Araneae > Macrothelidae > Macrothele > Macrothele yani. The sequence goes on from CM076996.1 coordinate 13,993,230, forward strand.
TCCAGTTCTTGTGTTACTGGCACCACAGAAACCGCCGTCTCCGATGAGCAGGCGTTAATGGCACACACCGCACTGGTCGTCGTGCAAATGGACCACCTTCGTGCAGTCTCCTGGCCACGGTAAAACGTGATAACGGACGTCCAGTTGTCTGTTGCATGTGCCTTGCGATTTATCCCGCTGTCTTCCGGCTGTCTCTTCTCGCCTGTAGGACAATATACCGGTCGTCCGCCGCCGTGGTTGTTCGTGGACGACCACTTCTAAACTCTCGGACAGCTGTTCCTGTCGTTTGAAATGCTCCCCAAGCTCGTGAAACGATACTGTGAGCGATCCCGAACTCCTCGGCCACACTAGTCACACTTCGACCTTCTTCCAGATGACGCGACCTTGGGTAAAGTCATCCAGATGTCGTTTACTGGATTGCCTGTTGGCCATATCACATGGTGTCAGCAGCTCGACGTCGTTAAAACCGATGTACACCGTGCAATAGCTTTCACCGAATTGCTGAGCGTACACCGCCCTTGTGCTTTATACCCTTCCGACCCCCCCCCCCATGTCATGCTGCATTTATGCGCATGCCCTACCGTACTGGACCCTAGTCTATCACCTGAGTGGTCTTTTTTGGTCCGTTCTGCCTGCTCGTTCCGCTGTTATGCTAATTTCTCCTCTCCGTCCTTAATTTTTGCACACCAGTGTATATATGTATCTGGAAATATAGTAAACGTTCATACACAAAAAATTGTACGTGATGCAGAGTTTTTCGTATTTGAATTCAGCACCTCGAAATTAGTTAAAAACACCTTATTTCACCCATGTTATGAAAACAAAGTTTAAAAATGTTGACTAGTGTTATTACACTTAATGCACTGCACAAAGGTTTTTGGCTGAAGGGTTTCTGCATTGGCAAGCAGTTCAAAATGCGCTTAAATATCACTTTTCCCGCTTACATTATCTATTAGTATGTATTTTCCTGTGATAATTTTTTCGCGCAATTCTTTCGATTTCTTAAATTCCATTGTAAAAGAATTAACATTTGTAACTACACTGACGGAAAGTGAAAAAAGAACACCAAGAAGGAATTGGCGGACGATCATGAAATTTACATATGTTAATGGGGTCGAGTTTACGTAGGTGTGATGTTAATTTCGGGACCAACCGGTGAGCGCTTACGCCACAGCACGGCATATTATGCAAATTATCGTCGGTAGTATTTAAGGAGTACGGCGAAATGAATGTAATCAGTCGTCGTCGTACGGACACGTGCAAAGACTCTGAAGAAGCTGCAATGCCTGGACATGGAAGACGTGTACGATTTTAGCAGTTATAGGACTTTGAGCGAGGTCGTCTAGTCGGACTGCGCGAGGCGGGGTGGTCGTATCGTCGTATTGCGGAGCGAATTAGACGGGAAGTATCGGTGGTGATACGATGGTGGCGTAGATGGTCCGAGGAACATTCCCACACGAGAAGACGTGGAACCGGGAGTCACAGATGGACTGATGAGCGGACCGATAGACGCATAAGAAGAGCGGCGTTGTCAAGCAGAACATCCACTGCGACGCAAATCCGAGCTGCCGTTGCACCTGAGGTGACTGTGCGAACAATCCGCAACCGTCTACTGGATGCAGGACTACGTGCATGTGGGCCTCTGACTCCAGCCCACAGTCAGGAACGGCTGCAGTTGTGTCGCCAACGTCTGCACCGGAGAACGCAATGGCGATCTGTCGTGTTCAGCGATGAAAGCAGATTCTGCTTGGGAGCCTCCGATGGCCGTATGCGTGTTCGCAGACGCACAGGGGAGCGTCTCCACCCTTCTTGCACCCGCTAGCGACACACAAGGCCTACACCTGGTCTCCTGGTGTGGGGAGCGATCAGCTATCACTCCCGTACACAACTAGTGTTTGTACCGGGTACGTTAAACAGCACCTCCTACATCAACAACATCATTTAACCCGTTGTTGTGCCATTTGTAAGGTCGGTCCATCGTGGTGTTTTCCAGCAAGATAACGCACGCCCACACACGGCACGTGCTACGCAACATGCACTTCAGGGTGTGAGACAACTTCCATGGCCTGCACGTTCACCGGATTTTTCCCCCATTGAGCACGTGTGGGATTTTATGGGACAACGACTTATCCGGTCTCCACGGCCAGCCACGACCATCCCAGATTTACGCGTCCAGGTTGTGGATGCTTGGAACTCAATACCCCAAACTTACATCCAACATCTGCGCGACAGACTCCATGCCATAATTGCACAGTGTGACGCAGTTCATGGCGGTTCAACCTCGTACTAACCATGTTACATGGAAATGATATTTTTCAGTTTACCAGCAAATACAGCTGTATTTTGCCATAATGTTTTGATCACGTTATCCTCTGTATTCCGTTATTATGCTGTATAAATTTGGTTGGTATCAGACGTCTCCTTCTTGGTGTTCTTTTTTCACTTTCCGCCAGTGTATGAGTACATGAAGACATCGACAGAGGTCTGCTGCCGATAAGTTATCCGAGTGAAATGCCGCAGGAGGGTAATGAAATATCCCTTTGGCCGAACTAGCAAGCGGTAAAACAACAAAAGTCAGTCCCTATGGGTATTTGGGATAGGATAAACATTCGACGTCGTCCCACTCACTCTCCTCTGTCACACACACACACACACACACACACACGTCCCCCACTTCACACAACTGGTCGAATCTTTTTGTTGTCAACAAGCGCCAAAGTGTTTTTACCATCTTAATAACTACAGATGGTAAAAACACTGTGGATGCCTTTCCTCGCGTCTGTGATTACGCCCTGGACTATGTCATGGAAGTAAGGAAAATCATCAAAACAGTTAAACAAACTAGAAAATCGGGAAACACGATTTTTTTCTTTACTTACCATTGCGATAAAAAAAAAAAAATGGGTAGACTAGGCACGGCCGTAGGTGATTGGAGAAAAACCCAGCCTGGTGCTTTGTTTTCTAAACTAAAATAGCCCGAGACGGTTCGTGCAGAATTCTAGCACAAACAGCACAATTACTAGACTTTTTTCACCGCCTATATACACTGACGGAAAAAAACCCAACACCAAGAAGGGTTTGTGTTAGATAAACGACAGTTGGTAGGCGGTGGGAGTACATCTGTAAGATGACGTCTATGCAAATTTCGCGCTCGGCGCATACGTGTGGCGCTAGTAGCGCAACTCGGAACATGCAAAGCAGGTTTGCTGTAAATACGCGATGTAACGTTCGTGAGCGTTAGTTATCGTTGAGATTCGACGGAGGGTGTTGATGTTAGTCAAGAATGCCTTTAAGAAGATGAAGAAGCCATTATCAACAGCTCACGGAGTTTGAACGAGGTCGTGTAATAGGGCTACGAGAAGGTGGATTTTCTTTCTGAATATTGCAGAACGACTTGGCAGGAATGTAGCCACTGTGCATGATTGTTGGCAGCGGTGGTCAAGGGAAGGTACTGCCTCAAGAAGACCGGGTTTCGGCTGGCCACGTGGCACTACTGAGAGGGAAGACCGCCGTGTACGGCGTATGGCCGTGGCGCATCGTACCGCGTCTGCGGCAGCAATTCGAGCTGCAGTTGCCACCACAGTGACACAACGAACTTTTACAAATCGGTTACTTGAAGGACAGCTCCGAGCCAGACGCTCTATAGCGTGCATTCCACTTACTCCAAACCACTGCCGTTTGCGACGTCAGTGGTGTCAAGCTAGAGCTCATTGGAGGACGGAGTGGAGATCTGTTGTCTTTTCTGATGAAAGCCGGTTCTGCCTGGGTGCCAGTGATGGCCGTGTGTTGGTTAGAAGGAGGCCAGGTGTGCGCCTGCAACCAACCTGTCTGCGGCCGAGACAACTGGACCTACACCTGGAGTTATGGTCTGGGGAGCAATTTCCTATGACCGCAGTAGCACTCTCGTGGTTATCCCGCGCACCCTGACGGCACAGTTGTACGTCGGTCTGGTGATTCAACCTGTTGTGCTGCCATTCATGAACAGCATTCCATAGGGTGTTTTTCAACTGGATAACGCTCGCCCGCATACCGCTGTTGTAACCCAACATGCTCTACAGAGTGTCGACATGTTGCCGTGGCCTGCTAGATCCCCAGATCTTTCACCAATCGAGCACGTATGGGACATCATTGGACGAAAACTCCAGCGTCCCCCCCAAACAACATTAACCGTCCCTGTATTGACCGACCAAGTGCAACAGGCATGGAACTCCATCCCACAAACTGACATCCAGCAACTGCACGACACAATGCATGAACGTTTGCGTGCCTGCATTCAACATTCTGGCGGTTACACTGGTTATTAATGTACCAGCATTTCACATTTAAAATGGCTCTTCTCGCGCTTACATTAAGCTGTGATCTTGAAACCTTAATCGATTAAATATGTTTCCTATACAAATGTATTGCCGCCAGGTTATTCCTCTACAACTATTTTTTCGTCGTGTTGGGGTTTTTTGTTCCGTCAATGTATTTCATTGAGAGAAAAAGGGGGATTTGTCCTTGTGGAGCCATCTGACTAGGGTCAGCGTTGGTATAATCCTCTACAGTATGACCTCCTACCCCTAGCGGTCCTGCCCCACTAGGTTCTGAAGTCCAAGGGTAGGGTAGAGATTCTAAGATTTTCCCTTATCTGTCGTACTGCACTAAAATTCGTCCGCCAAAGTGGATGTCTGTCGTCCAGCTTCTAGGTCCATGACCAGAATTACCCACTTTTCTGGAAGTAATTGAGCTTTCAATGAAACATAACAACTGAACAATAAACACAAAACGCAGTCGGCGTTGATCACCTGACAGGAGATATCCCAGGTGGTAGAGACATTTCTTCAGCGTATCGTCTTTATATTACAGTTATGTTTATGATAAAGTGCTTGCATTGTTTTTATCTGGTTTCTAACATAATTTATTATTTTATTACAAATTACTTTAAAGTCTGTACCTCAGTTCACTCAATAGTGATACTTATTTTGATGATACCAATTAAATATCCAGTGATACTAATTGGGGTGCAAATATTCCTCTTCCTCCAAAGATATCAATAATACACTGCCGGAAAGTGAAAAAAGAACACCCAGAAGGAATGCCGGTAGTAACGTCATATTATAATATGTTAACTGCAGCAGAAACTATGATCCAAGTTGGAATGTCATTGGATGAAATAATGACGCCACTGCGGATGACAACATGCAAATGCACGCAGCGCGTTTTTAAGGACTAGAGCGTACAGAACGAAATCATTCGTCTGGTGTCGTGTTGTTCAGTGCTCGTTGAAAAAGCTACCATGCCTGGACGACGCAGGCGCACAACATTTGTTCAGTTATTGGTGTTCGACGTATAGTGGGTCTGCGGGAAGGAGGTTCGTCCTTCCGTCAAATTGTGAACCGAGTGAAACGAGCGGTATCGGCCGTGGTAAGATGGTAACGTCTGTCGTCAGAGGAGCATTCGCATACTCACAGACGTGGTTTCGGGCAACACAGAGTTACGGACGCACGAGAGGATCAGCGTATCAGGAGGGCTGCGTTTGCAGAGCGGACGGCAACGACGTCACAAATTCCGTCCTCTGTCATGCCAAGGGTGTCTTCCAGAACAACACGGAATCGTTTGTTCGAAGCAGGACTACGGGCACACGTGCCGCTGGCATGGTTACCACTGACCCCTGGTCACCGTCGAGCGCGTTAGTGGTGGTGTCAAGAATGAGTTCATTGGAGAGAAGAATGGCAGTCTGTGGTCTTCAGTGATGAAAGCCGATTCTGCTTGGGAGCGTCTGACGCTCGTGTACTCATCCGAAGGCAACAAGACGAAAGGCTTCTGCCATCGTGCATCCGCCAACGACACACAGACCCCACGCCAGGTATCATAGTATGGGGAACGATTGGCTATCACTCTCGTACGAGTCTGGTGTTTGTACGGGGTACACTGAATAGGAGTACGTACGTCAGCGACATCATGCAGCCGGTCGTCCTGTCATTTTTGAGTGCGATCCTAAATGCGATATTCTAGCAGAATAACGCCCGCCCACACTCCGCCGGGGCAACTCTACATGCTCTCCAGGCTATGCATCAACTCCCTTGGCCAGCACGCTCTCCAGATTTGTCTCCAATCGAGCATGTCAGGGACTGGATCAGACATAGACTCTTCCGCGGGTCCCGGTAGTTAGCGACCATCTGAATTACGCGTCCAAGTTGAAAGCGCATGGAATGCTATCCCCCAGCGTGGTATCCAGAATTTGTACGATCGATTGCATGCCATATTGGAAGCATGTATTGCTGCTGGAGGAGGCGCAACACCTTATTAAAATGTGCCTTCTGTACACTGTAATGCGCATTGAAAGGTAAGATAAACATTGAATCAATTCACACGTGTGATCACTTTCCTTTCTTAACAAGTTGTTGCTACGACATAAATCTCATAGATGCAGCTGCAGTTTTTAATGAAGTTCTTTTTTCACTTTCCGGCAGTGTATATCGATATTACATATAAATTATCGGCGTACTTTCCGTATATATTTCATCGATATCACAATAATCCTCAGGAAAAATTCGTAGCTGCGCGCCTCTCTAGTTTTGTACTGAGGTAAAAAAAAAAAGGAGTCGCACGGCTTCCATTTGGTTCATGCGCACGCCAAAGTTGGAAACCGGTCAACAATTTCGGACCCGGACGTCACATAATTCACCGACCTGGACCTGACCCGGACAAATCTGCTTTGAATTATAAATTTGAAAATCAAAAAGCAACGAGACTGATTTTACATAGGGCAGAAGTGTAATGCAATAAACATACTTACACTTACATAATTTCCAAGTATTCTCCCTCTACCTGAATGTACTGGTCCCATCTTTCTATCCACTTCCGGAAGGTGTATTCGAAGGCCTTCCTCGACATGCTGTTCAGGGTACCCATCACGGCGTCGTTTTGTTCAGTATTTGATGCAAACGGACGCCCACGAAGTTGTTTTTTTCACTTGAGGGAATAGGTGAAAGTCACACGGCGCCAGATCAGGTGAACACGGAGGGTGCGTCATCATTTCGATACCTAGATCTTGGATAATCTATTGGGTGAGCACAGCACGATGTGCAGGGGCATTACCTTTAAGCAAATCCAACCAGTTTGTTCATATTATAGGCATTTGGGGGAATTTTTTTTCTTTAAAGAACCTTTGAGAACTTCAGGAAAATATGCACCAGTAACAGTTTTCCCTTGTGGAACAACATGGTCATACCCAATATCCTTTTTATCGAAGAAAACCAGGTGCATGACCTTCCCTGCATTTGCTTGAACCTTTGCTCTCTTGGATCGGAGACTCTGTGTGTGTTTCCATAGGATGCTCTGTTGTTTTGTTTTTGGATCGACATGATGAAAAAACGTTTCATCACATGTGGCGACTCGATCCCCAAAGTGTGGCTCATATCGTAGCCGGCACTTCCTTTGGCGACAAGTGTTAACACGATTTGCCTTGTGTTCATCCGTGAGCAAGTGCATGGGGAATCCACTTTGCAGCGACTTTTCGGTACCCCAACTGGTTTTTCATAATGCAATCAACGAAACCAATGGACATCTACATCACATTAACAACCTCTTCGCCGCCTCGGTGGCGCAGTGGTCTAAGCGATGGCCTCTGATCATTCGTCCGAACGGGGTCCGGGTTCGAATCCCGGTGAGGCATGGGTGTTGTGTTTGTCTTACGGCACTGGCTCTCTCCCTTCCCTGGAACCAGTGACCCTAAATTAGGGACGGGCGACTGCTTATAGCCCATTGAGTTGCTCACGGTGGTCGTTAAACCTCCAATCAAAAAAAAAAAAAAAAAAAAAAAAAAAACCTCTTCAATGGTCATTTGGCGGTCTTCGCGTAGGAGTGCCTTGATGCTATTGACATCAACTTCCGTAGTCGATGTCGAATGTCTACCGAAGCGTGACGCATTTTCTAGACACTTTTCACTTTTCGCGAATTTCTTGTTCCACTCAAAAACTCCTTCACGGGACAAACCATCCTCCTTATAAAATAAAAATACCAACGTTTATCACAATCAAAGATTTATTATACATCGACCATAGTTTCGCAGAGCGTTCGGCTCGGCATCATCAAGACGAAATGAAAAATTCGTAGTTGCAGAGTTGTTTTCAGTAGTTGTAGTTGTTTTCGTCCTGATGATGCCGATCCGAACGCTCTGCGAAACTATAAACCTTTGATTGTGGTAAACGTTGGTATTTTTATTTTATCTCAACGCCACCAAGTTCTGTAGTCATAAATTATATACATCTTCCTTATAGACTGTTTTAATCATTTTGTGCGTTTCTGTGGCGGCTTTATTCAAACGCGCGCTAAATGTTAAAGCTGTTCTTTGCTCCAGTTTTAAATCCCTACCGGGTTACAGAAACACGTCTGAATTCTACGCCGTCTACTACAAGAATGAACTAGCGGAGCGCTGTAACGACGCGTCGCCACGTGACTGACCTTGCACTTCTTCCGACACAGGCAGTTGCATTTTTCTGCGTGGGTTTGTTTTAGCGTTATGACGTCAGTCTCGTTACTTTTTGAACGACCTACATGTAATGGCCCGTCGAGAACGTCTTGATGATTTTCCTCGTGGTCGAATAATTAGGAGGCTTGAAGATGGGATAACTGTGATGAGTGTGGCCCACGAGTCCGGTATCGCCCATAACATCGTATCGCGTGCGTATTCAGCATTCGGGATTACAAGTACAGCTATACGAAGACCGGAGGTTGTCATTCACCAAAAACAACCCCCAATGAGGACCGCTAGCTCTTCCTACAGGCCAAGAGAGATCGACACCAGACAGCAAGCAATCTTCCAAAACAACTGAACATGAGCACAGGGCGCACAATATTGCGGTTTACAGTGGCCATGAGGCTGTAGAAACGTGGATTGTTTGCCTGACGACCAGTACGTTGTGTTTCATTAACAACTGCGCACCGGAGACACCGTTTACGGTGGTCCATAGAACACAAAGACTGGACAGCAGAACGATGGGGTACAGTACTCTTTACCGATGAGAGTAGAATTAGTCTATCTAGCGATTTCGGACGTCGGCTAATATTTTTTTTATGTATCAGCATCATTGTAGCATTGTTGCAGTAACCAGGAATCTTCTCTTCTGTGACGTGCCTGTCCCGCAGGGCGCACACGACATAAAGGCAGATAGCAGCAAAACGAACGACTGCGTCGCTCAGTTGGTAGAGCGACTTGTAGCGACTTGTTCCGGAATAAGAGGACTCCGGTTCGATCCCAGCGTGGACCAAAATGACGGAGAAATTTACTTCGTTATAATGGCGCCCGAACTTCCCGGACCCGGCCGTTAAAGATCTCGCAATGGTGTGATGTTCTTTACACACCGCGAGATAGGAAAAATAATAGAATCCCTTCTTCAGCGCTTCGAAAAATAAATGTGTGTGATGTTACATTCCACACACCAGATTGACTGGGAGTTCTCAAGTGCGTGTTCTTCAGCGGATGACTGCCTACGGTAATACATAGTCACGGCTGACCCGTGGGCCATGCCCTCGGCCCTCTTTCGGGGGGAGGATGTGACGTGCCTACCCCGCAGGACGCACACGACATGAAGGCAGATAGCAGTAAGAACGAAAGTCTGCGTAGCTCAGTTGGTAGAGCAACTTGTTCCGGAATAAGAAGACTCGGGTTCGATCCCCGGCGTGGACCAAAGTAACGGAGAAATTTACTTCGTTATACTTCATTGAGACATCTAAGGAAAACTTGAGACAGTGTAGTTTCTATTTTTTTCCACTGACTTCTCTTGTATGAAAAAAGCCCGCCGTAATTCCATCGTTACTCGGAGCTCTTCCCCGTTTCATGTCTCTAATTTCATGCACAACGTCTGACGGGAGGAACTTTTGTGCTGCTACATTTATTTATGTCTGGAATAAACGTATCATCCGTTTTCGTATAATTTTCTGTAGAACTCTTTAAATCTCTTCAAAACTTGGCTTCAATTTCTTGTACATACACGGTTGTATCAGAATAATGTGACCACCCCCGGAATCACATTGTACCCACCCAGGCGGTTCCCATGGTGCAAGTGACAAGGTCGACCACTCGGAGATATAAGTGGCTAGTCAGGACAGATGAGCCATAGTGCTCCACATGAGCACAATGGACAGAGGTACTGATTTGACTGACGTTCAAAAAGGAATGATCATCGGCAACCGCGCCAAGAGTGGAAGCATCTCAGAAACAGCAAACTCCGTGGGCTGTTCGCGAGGAGCTGTAGTAAGGGTATATACCAAGAATGGATGGCTGGCACACCGAGTACCTCCCGACATCATAACTATGGAGTCCCAAAGGTCATCGATCCCAGAAGAGAACGTCACCTCCGTCGACTGGTAAAGGGCATTCGACGCGCAACAGAGCAGCAATTGATCACGCAAATGAAAGCTGGGGCACCGAGGTACGTGTCCTCGATAACAGTAGAGTGAACCCTGTTACGCCCGGGTTTCCGGAATCAACGCTGTGTAAAGGCGGCCGTATTAACCCAGGTCCATCGGCAGCGACGCCTGCAGTTCTCATGGGACTACGTCATTGGACAGTGGAACAGTGGGAAAAGGTTGCCTTCTCCGACGAATCGAGGTTTCTACTCCACAGTAGTGGCGGGCCACGGTGGATGCGGCGTCAGACACACGAGAACCAACACCCGGACACGCTTGTCAGTCAAGTACAGGCCGGCGGTGGCAGTGTGCTGGTCTGGGGGATGTTTTCCTGGTATAACCTGGGATCACTGGTACCACTGGATGGGTCTCTGAACGCCAATGGCTACCCATCCATCCTCGCTGCATGCATCCCTTCATGTTCGACGTTCATCGTGGTGATCATGGTGTCTACCAACAGGACAATGCGCCGTGCCACGTTGCTATGGGGTGGCGTTACTGGTTCCAGGAACATGACAGCGATTTCGCCGGCCAAGGAACCACGGAGCGACGTCTTCGAGCTCCCATGGCCGGCTAAATCGCCCGACCTCAATCCCATAGAGCACTTGTGGGACTATTTGTTTCGACACGTTCGACGTGCAGACCCACAACCACGTCATCCGGGACCTCCGTGCTCTGCTGCAGTACGAAAGGGCACGTATGCCTCAAGCAACCTACCAGGACCTCATCCATGCCAAGCCGTCTCGCCGCTGTCATCTGGGCCAAGGGTGGTTATTCCCATTATTAGGTAGGTGGCTTCGACCATATGTTGTGATAGACCGCGCACTGGTAGGTCCCAACATGAGAGCCGCCAGATCACGTGACATTAGGCTGAAGTGATTTCGTGCTATCCCTTTTCAATGCTTTCTTATGACCTGACAGGCTACTTGTAGATATCCCGATTTAGCAAATCATGTAGGTAACAAGTGCGGTTTTAGGAATAATAAACCTAAGGATATATTTCTTAAGAAATTGTCATTTAATTGCAACCATTTCAGAGTTACAAGATGAGCCGTTATGACGAAGGAGGTCATTTGTTTAGTGTGTATTCTTGTATGAATCGGCTACGTTTGTATTTAATAATACTTTATGTAAAGTGATGTTCTCATTAATAATTTATGATGCAGAGCTACAATATCTCCAGTGTATTATAATGTGAAAAATCCTGAAGCATACAGTTAAATATTACGTAAAATATACAGAAATGACGTTCCCGTACTCAGAGTAAGTTTACTTAAAATATGTACCTACTGTATGTGCATAGGTAGACTTGGTTGTAGACCATGATTAGAATATTGCGATGAATATTTGTGAAAAAGTTAAAACACTTAGATTAATTTCTTAACGTGAATCTCTATATTACACTAGTGTGCAAAAATTAAGGACGAAGAGGAGAAATTAGCATAACAGCGGAGCGAGCAAGCAGAACGGACCGAAAGATCACTCAGGTGATAGACTAGGGTCCGGTACGGTAGGGCATGCGCATATATGCAGCATGACGAGGGGGAGTGTCGGAAGGGTAAAAAGCACACAGGCGGTGTACGCTCAGCAATTCGGTGAAAGCTATTGCACGGTGTACATCGGTTTGAACGACGTCGAGTTGCTGCCACCGTGTGATATGGCCAATAGGCAATCCAGTAGACGACATCTGGATGACTTTACCCGAGGTCACGTCATTAGGAAGTTGGAAGAAGGTCGAAGTGTGACTAGTGTGGCCGAGGAGTTCGGGATCGCTTACAGTATCGTTTCACGAGCTTGGAGAGCATTTCAAACGACAGGAACAGCTGTCCGAGAGTTTAGAAGTGGTCGCCCACGAGCAACCAGGCGGACGACCGGTATATTGTCCTACAGGCGAGAAGAGACAGACGGCAGACAGCGAGAGAAATCGTAAGGCACATGCAACAGACAACTGGACGTCCGTTATCGCGTTTTACCGTGGCCAGGAGGCTGCACAAAGGTGTTCTATTTGCATGACGACCAGTACGGTGTGTGCCATTAACGCCTGCTCATCGGAGACGGCGGTTTCTGTGGTGCCAGGAACACAAGAACTGGACACATCAGCAATGGGGTCGAGTTCTCTTCACGGAAGAGAGCCGATTTAGTCTGACGAGCGATTCTGGACGTATACACATCTGGAGAGAGCAGGGAACACGCAATCACACCTCCAACATCATCGAAAGGGACCGGTTTGGAGGTGGCGGAGTTCTCGTTTGGGGCGGTATCATGCTTGGTAGCCGTACTGACCTCCACATCTTCCAAGGAGGTTCAGTCACTGGTGTCCGCTATTGTACCGAGGTTCTCCTGCCTCACGCGCGTCTGTTTAGAGGTGCTGTGGGTCCTGAGTTCCTCTTCATGGACGACAACGCTACACCTCATCGTACAGTGGCTGTCGCAGCGCGGAGAGTGAAGATATTCAACGCATGGATGGGCCCGCAAGGTCCCCGTACCTAAATCCAATCGAACACGTGTGGGACCTTCTCGGGAGACGCTTGGCAGCACGTCACCAGCCGCCAGCAACGATTCCGCAGCTGCGATTGGCGCTACAAGAGGAATGGGCCGTGATGCCTCTACAGCTCCTTGACAACCTCGTCCTCATCATGGACAGACGTCGTTAATCCAGCAACGCAGTCAGGGGTGATCATATCCCCTACTAAAGACTGGATTTTTCTTGGCAGCCGCCTGTCACATGGACGTTTGTCTCTTCTGTCCAGTTGTGCTCGAAGCTACCTTTTCAATAAAGTGCCGCTGTATCCTTTGGATTCCTTGTTTGGACGGTTTTGCTCACTTGTCCCATATTCTTACATCTTGGGGATCTTATGGTATGATTTGAGTCGATGTGGAGCACTTCTGCACGACGTTACATTCGAAAAACCGTCTCGTCCTTAATTTTGCATGCCAGTGTATTACTTTAAGGCACATGTTTTCTAGATTGGGAATTGTACCTCAATACTGATTATTTCTTCCCGTATATGATAATCATTAGTGCAAACATGGAAAACTCAGGTGGAATGGTGGCCCATACCAACCGTAATTGAAATTTACTGCAGATTGGAATCACCTTATTACCATAGAGACATAGATTCTGCTTAATAATTTAATTCGTTTCTAACTGGCTACAAGTTGTCGAATTTTCTTTTAACATTTATGACTGAGATCACATGACATTTCCCTTTCTGATGGTGGAGCCACGAAATGTGACGTCATTCGCAGTCTACCTGTATGTAAGGTCGATGGTAGGTGGCCATATTCTGATATGACTGTGCACACACACAATGGAACTTCAGTTATACGTTTTCCTAGGGGATGGCTTTAAAAAACGTATAAATGAAATTTCAAAATGTTAAACACAATTGTAAAATTTTGAATGGCTCCAAAGAGAAAAGAGGGGCAGAAAACTTGTAATTTTTGATTACACTAATTTATAATGTAAGACATACGTGCGTTCATGCATGAAAACGTTTGCCTACGTCTATTTTTTGCCCTTTGTACTAATTTTTTAATCTAATTTCATTATGTAAACTAGGCTAAGAAATTCTGTACAATTTCATATTTTCAATTCATGAAAATAAAATCCCTTACCTTTGAAATACACTCTTGCAAAAAAAAAAAAAAAAAAAAACGAAGTACGCCAAAAAAGTCGTTCGATCCTGATGAAACTTCACATGCAAGTACGTACCTCAGGGCCGAATACGCAAATGATTAAAAAATAACGACCAATGACAAAATATAGAGTCTCGCCACAACGCATGGAAAGAGTGCACCGAATTGGGTACATGAAGATCCAAGCTCGTTCGTAGGGACAATTGTGACAGCGGATTGCGTATCGCGGTATGCGAACGTCAGTCCTTCATGGACTGACGTCCGCATACCGAGAAAAGTATTAAAAAAAAAAAATCAAAATGGCGGTTTTGGAACTCGCGAATTTTTTGACTACTTCTAAATGACCTAGAAATCTAAAAATTGTTGTGCTGACAGGTCTTTAACGTCCGGATACCTGAAAAAATCCGAAAGCCAAAAAATCAAACTGGCTGCTTTGGAACATTGTTTGCTTGAAGATTTTGCAAATTGTTCGACCACTTCTAAATGACCTAGAGATCTGAAAATTAGCATGCTGATAGGTCTTAAGGTCCAGATACCTAAAAACGTCCGAAAACCAAAAAAGTCAAATTGGCGGCTTTGGGATATTGTTTGCTTGCATTTTTCTACCACTTCTGCACCTAGAAAAGTCTGAAACCAAAAAATTCAAAAGGGGGTGGCTTAGATCTACTGTTCAAAATGCTGATATGTCTTAAGGTCCGCATACCTGGAAAAGTCCGAAAACCGAAAAAATCAAAATAACGGTTTTGGAATATCGTCTCCTTGAACTTTTTCTGCCACCTCTACACCTAAAAAAAGTCTGAAAACCAAAAAATTCCAAAAGGTGGCTTAACTTTGCAATTCAAAATATTGATAGGTCTTAAGGCCAGATACTTACAAAAGTTTGAAAACCAAAAAACAAAAAAAAAAACAAAACAAAAAAAAAGGCAAAATAGCGGCCTTAGAATATAGTCTGCTTAAATATTTCTTCTACCACTTATACACCTAGAAAAGTCTGAAAACCAAAAAAACTCAAAAGGGTGGCTTAGCTTTATTGTTCAAATGCTGATAGATTTAAAGATAATTATGCCAGAAAAGCTGAAATGCTGTAAAAATTAAATGAAAGTTTAATTTAAAAATAAGGGGTGCCAAAGCCTGCTACCGTTTTTCGTCAAATCGTGTGCATTGACGTCACGACCCTGTTCTAAATCGTCAAACAGTTACGTATCTTAAATTACTTTTTTCCGTTAGTTACTTTTCCCTTTCATTTTGTGTTCAAAATAATGATTTTATAGATTCACCGTTCGGAGAACGGGCATGGCTGCTAGTGATTTACTAAAGTCAAGTGCTCCTTGCCGATCTGTAAAACAAAAACATTAAAGAGTTTTAATAGTTAATAACCCTCTTTTAATGGTTATTATCGCTGTTCCAGGAAGATAGTCTGGAAAATAGAACATAGATAATAACAATCAAATTATCCAAGACTTGCTGCTTACTTAAAGCTGTTAGGCTTAATTTTTCCTTTACTGAGAAAAATGTATAAATAATTCCTGTGTGTTTATTGTCTACAAACCTATTTTAGTTTTAACGGACAGTGATAGAAAAAGTCTTGATTGAGAAGAAAAAAAAGGTCTCTGAAAAAACGAAATTGTATTTTTTTTTTATTTTTGTTTCTTCAAAGACGTGCCTGTCAGTGCTTTAGTTTCCCCCATTTCAAGCTGCCGCCCTCTTCAAGGTCTTTTTACTCTTTTTTTTTTTTTTTAACCGTTGTTTGCTTTTGTGACCATCTGCCTGTAATCAACTGTTGGGATTTTAGAGTCGTTAATAGAAGAGCGGAAGAGTGTTCCAGACGGAGTGCCTGCGATCCATGCGATTAACTGGCAAGGTCAACAAATTGCATCACCAGAGCACGATGGCAGGGTCAGAGGTCAGGGTCTTCTTTTAGGGGATGATTGCGGCATTCATTCAGTATTGTTAACAGGCTGAAGTGAACGGCGGTTTCATTTACAACTGTCTTTTAAGAATTTTAGTAAGCTCGCTGTACATTCACTTTTTGACCTACAATTGATTTAACGCGCTCGTGGCGTTTCTTATTGGATTATTAAGAACTGCAACATCTCTGTCTCATTCCTGCTCCAACATACTCGTCACAACTTACTCATAATAAATACACCCAGTTTAAGAGGGAACTATAAAAACCGAGGTCTTCGTAGGACGGAGCACAGATTTTCCCAAGGAGCAGAGAAAACGGCTAATGTGTTCTGATACTTACAGATCTCAGAAAGCCCTGTACAGATCTGCACTTTTTGCTGAGTCAAGACTTAACAAATTCCTGTGACATTCGAAGGTATGAGTCACTAGGATATTAGATACTGTCTCCTGTGGATTCAATATGAAACCCCAACTCCATTGTAATTCCCATCCATGGATTTAAGCACACACACACACACACACCAAAATTCCTCAGCCACCATCATAAAACATTTATAATATATGTATATACAGTCAGTGGCGGATTAGGTCGACGAAACCAGGCCAGGAATTTCAGTCATGTGGCCCATTACAGAGAAACACACGTGCCTACAGGGGAACACCTCATAACAGGCACGTATCCAGGAATTTTGTTGGGGGGGGGGGTCCAAGTCCGAGCAAAAGCTAAGAATAATTTATATACAGCAGATGTAGGTGACAAGTTGTATTCACCATATGCTGTACTAACCTGCCGCATGCATAATGTACATTTTACTATGTCACGTCTCCTGCCCAGCAAAAACAGTCTGGCTGGCCCAGCACTATGTTGCCACTGTCGAACCATCAATAAAATGTCCGGGCGGCCAACAGAAGGGCCAACAGTTGGCACCCCATCAGTTGTCATATGCCACAACAGGGCCATCAGTTGTCCATCACAGGCAGTAGCTGCCACAAGTGGCCCTTCAGTGGCCCTGTCCTGCAAGCACGTGCTAGAAATGATGGCTAGCCTAATGTGGTCCGCTAGTTTGCCGGTAGTGGCAGCCGGCAACCACGTGACGTAGCTGGTGGCTTGCCAAATCTTGTCCGCCAATTTCCCAGTAGTAGCCACAAAAAAAAAAAAAAAAAAAAAAGAATCAAGGATGACCGCAGTTTCCCAAAGCTACAACTTTTTTTTTCTCCCCATACGAAACTTGGGAATTAAAGCACTGAGCTGGGGAAATTTTCTCAACACACCGGAAAAACCACGTATGGAATTGGGTAGATACGAACCAGGGCCGCGGCGTGATAGCTGAGCTCTCTACCGACCGGACTAATTTGCCAAGCCCGACGGTGTGCGTGAAGCCGACTCTTTCCTTCGGAATGTGTATTCGAATGTTTCTGTCTTTCGTTTTACAATATTGTGAGGTATTTTTCATAAAAGTCAGTTTCATATAAATCATAAATTTATTTTCTCAAAGTAACGATAGTTTGTTTTTTTTACCTTAAGGGAACTTCACTCATTTTCAAGGAGTGTACATACTTAGAGTCGCTTTCCAAAGTTTTGTACTGTCCTTGTCGTCTTAAAAAGAGATTATTGAATTAATATATATTTACCCGGGTTCATGTCACATTCTGTTACATTTTCAAAGTTGTATCTTTCCTTTCCGTTGTCCGAAGCTACATTTGTTTTAAAGAGGAAATATATTTTATTTTACTTCTCGTTATTTTTAGAAGCGAATTCCTCCCAGTCTTGTGTATTCAACCCATGGATGAGTACATTATATCCACATAGAGTTGCTTTTTTTTTTTTTTCAAATAATTAATAAATTTAGTACGCGTATAATTCTTTTTTTTTTTTCAACAAACGTTTTTCTAATGGTTTTCCAGGACATTTGTTTCAAGCGGTTTAAAATTTTTTCTTGTTATTCACCCACTCCAGTCCATGAATTGTTATTCATGGGAATGGAGTGGGTGTATTGCATGGCTGTAATCTAGTATTTCATGGCTCAATCTAATATCTTCGTCAACGGGGAATTTCATTAGGAAATTAATTCGCCTCTCTACATATGGATTTTTTTTCTTAACATCCACTAAAATAACACGATGGCGATAGCGTCGTCTTCAACTAACTGGTACCATGAGAGACACAGCAACTGTTGCTTCTGCGCATGCGCAGACCCGTTGCTTCCACCTGCTGTTGGGGTTGCATTGGCTGCCAGCAACGTGACACTAGTGGCACTTGCTTGGAGGCCCACAGTTCACGGCGATGCTGCAGGGACATCAATGGCTCACCAACTGATAGCGCTGCCACCAACGGACCGCTACTGGGCCGTGAGCGGCAGATTTCAGCCAGCAGTGATCTATCACTGCCTGCTGGTGGCCAGCAGTTTCACAGCACTTGTGTTTTTGCTGGGTGGGAGAGGGAGGGGAAATCCTGAGGTTACAGAGACAAATTTTCAAACTGATGTAATAGAAATAAAATAATAAATTAGGGTTGCTACTAAAAATAAATGAAAAGACCAAATCCGAAATTTATAGAAATATGCCAATTTAAATTGCATAGAAACTTTCCTTGAAGATCATTCATAAACAAACCGTTCTATATTCATTCATTAAATTTAATAGACTACATAAAGAAGTTTAAGAAGTTCTTTACTGCCTTTATTTAATGCTTAGGTAGCCGTAGGCCCAGGCATGGGTTTAGGGTAGGGGCATGCGGAGGGCGCAGGTACCGCTGCCCAGTTACAGATTTGTTTATCACTTCCTCTAAAATAATTTTGTGGGCAATTATTAAAAATAAATATTAAAACAATAAAAAAATCCACATTTTTTGTTGGACACTCTGGGCCGTCTCCTTGGATACGTGCCTGCCTCATAATCCCCTCACGAAAAAAATTGTGTTAACTCCTGAATGAAAGAGAACTGCTAAAATTTGCATTGTAAAACTAATTCAACCGTGAAAATTTTTAACAGCAATTTAAGAGAGAAGGGATTTTAAAAATCCACTCATGACTGAATGTAGCATATCAGACCATGCTCAAAACGGGGTGTTGTACCAGATAATTATATTTATTTGATCACTGATCGTCTACTGCCAAAACTATTCGTACCACCTCCTTGAATAGACGTCTGTTTTTAAGTCTGCCCCATTATTTTGACTCATGAACTACCATTTTGATCCATGAACTAGTACCGGTAAATCATTGTTCCGTTTAAGATAAATATGGTTTGTACACGGATTTCGGAACACCTATGCCGAAGGGTTGAGCGAACAACCCGATCGAGGTGGTCCCACAGATGCTCAATTTGGTTTAAGTCTGGGAAATCAGGGAGGCAGGGAAGTACTTTGAAGCCTTCATCGTGCTCTCCCAACTACTCTCGAACATTTCTAGCTGTGTGACACGTCGCATCGTTGTTCTGGAAAATCCCACCCGCCCCTGGGAAGACAATCAGCATGTATGGGTGTACGTGGTCTGCAAGGATGGATTCATAAAGACTTCTGTCAATAGTGCCTTCCACAGGTATGAGGGGGCACACGGAATGTCACGAAAACATTCCACAGACCATAACGCTGCCTCCACCTACTTGTGTTCTGCCAGCAGTGGTTGAAGAGTGTTTGTTCTCCGATGTTTCTCGCCTTATACGCCAAAGTCCATCCGTTCAATGAAGCAGAAAACGTAACTCATCGGAGAAGACAATCCTTTGCCAATCAGCGGAATTCCAATTCCGATACTGCCGTGCAAATGTAAGCCTTTTCTGCCGATGCACCTTCGTTAGCATAGATGCAATGACTATCCGTCTGCATCGGAGCCCCAAACGCAGCAGGATTCGCTGAACTGTCGGTTTAGACACACTTCCGGTAGCACCGTGGTTCAATCAGCCAGTGAGTTACTCCACTGCAGTGTCGATCGGCCCTCACGCACCTTCGAAGTCGACGTTCACCTCTCGCATCAATACCACGTGGTGCTCAGCAATTTTCACGTCACTTATTCGCAATGGTGCCATTTCTCCAATCACGATACACTTTAACCACAGCAGCACGCAAACAGTTTACAAACTGCGCTGTTTCAGAAATACTGCAACCCTTGGTCCGAAAGCCGATAGTCATACCTTTTTGCAAATCTGATAAATCGCTCCTTTTATCCATGACAGCAACGAGCGATATGTTTTCAGATCAGATCACATGTAGATGATTTCAGGACGGGAGTGTCTGACCCCAGGTCTTAAACAACCCTTAGAAAATAGGAAGCTAGCAGATTTGGGCTAGAGTGCCCGATAGGAAAGTGACACGGAAGCGAGGTAGAAAGGGGGAGGAAGACGCCCTTATTTATTACCGGTGTGTCAGCACCCAGGGTCCAACGGCTTAACGTGCACATCCGACGCACGGCGGGTATTTAGTGGTTCGAACGTTCGTACCTGCCCAGGATCGAACCTGAGGTTATCTCCATGGCAGTCACGAACGCTGACCACTAGGTCACCCGCGGCCCGATATGTTTTCAGAATGCATACAGCACACCTTACATACCCTCCAAGCCAGCTCACGCCACGTACCTTCTTTCATTGGCTACGTGCTGTTGACGTCAAAAGTAGGAGGTGGTCACAATAATGTGACTCGACTGTGCATATATATACAATGAAGTGCCACAAAAACTGGTACGCCAGTCTAATACCTGGTAGGTCCCCCACGGGAGCGCAGGACTACAGAAATACGACGGATCATGGACTCCACTAGCTTCTGGAAATATGCTGTAGGCAATTTACACCATACTTTCTGCAAAGCGTTCCACAATTCGGTGTATTCCGAGGTCTCGGATTCCTGTGTTCGATAGCGCGTTGCATAGCATCCCAAATGCGTTCTATTACGTTCAGATCTGGAGAGTTGGGTGGAAATGGCAACACCCCAAACTCAGATGAATGCTCCTCTAACCATAATGTGGCGTCCAGACACTTGTGTGGAGGTGCATTGTCCTGTTGGAACAGGCCCAACCCATCAGCATGAATGCAGGACATGAACGGGTGTACCTTGTCAGAAAGGATGCGCACATAGCATTGGCCGGTCACAGACGTTTGTAAACGTACCAGGGGTCGCAGTGAAGTCCAGCTAAAGACACCCGATACCATTACGGACGCTAACCAGACGGTACAGTTCCCTGTTGATAGGCGGGATTTCATGGCTTCATGGGGTTTGCGCCACACACGAATTCTTCCATCTACCCGATACAGTTGGAAACGCAACTCGTCAGACCAGGTCACTTGTTTTCAGTCATCAAGTGTCCAGTGGCGGTGTTGCTGTGTCCAAGCGAGGCGCATAGCTCTGTGTCGTGCACCCATCAAGGGGACTCGAGTTTGGCGTCGGCTCCCAAAGCCCATATCGTGCAGGGTACGTTGCACAGTCCGGACGCTGATGCTTGTTGAGGCTCCAGGATTGAATTCCGATGATTCACGCCTGTCGCGTGAAACGAGTCTTGACAGCCAACGATGGTCACGTTCAGCCAATGTCTTTTTACGGCCACACTGGTATCGTAGGTTGGAGGTTTTGCCGGAAATTCTTGTAGTCACGGTACACCCTTGCAATGGTCGTCCGTGAAAATCCGAACTCCGTTTCTACCTCCGAAATACTATGTCCCATTTCACGAGAACCAACTATGACACCGCGTTGAAAATCGCTTAAATCGTTATTACTTGTCATTCTCATGCGGAAAACAGCTCTGACAGCAGGCAAGGATGTCTATCGCTTTATATACGCATTGGCGGACGCAGCCGAGTACGCGCATAAGTGACGTCGCTATGTATTTTGCATAAGCTCGTCTGCACCAGTTTTTCTGGCACTTCAGTGTATATATATATATACATATACACTGCTGGCCATCCAAAATGCAACACCACGAAGGACACGAGATAGCAAAGCCAGATTTACTGGACACATAACAACAGATACAAAGATGAAACGATTGAGCTTACAGGCCCGTCCGACTTGCTGAACACGCAGGCATCAATAGTTCGTGTGGCCCCCATGGCTGGCAGTAAAGGACGCTCCACGCCGCGGCATCGAACGAAAGAGGCTTTGGATGTGGGCTTGGGGTATGTCGGTCCAGGCTGCTTCCACACGCTGCCACAGTTCATCAGGCGTAACCGCGGGTGGTGCTTGCCGGGCCACTCGGTTGCCGATCAGCGACCAGACGTGTTCGATGGGCGACATATTGGGAGAACAGGCGGGCCACGGCAGCAGCGACACCTAGTGGGCCGTGAAGTATTGTTGCACGATGCGTACCACGTGCGGGCGCGCATTGTCCTGTTGAAACGTGGCCGCTTGCAGGTACTGCAGGCAAGGGAGGGTTACAGGCTCCAAAACGTCGGAGATGTAGCGTCGGCTATTGAGTGTGCCGGCGATGCGTACCAGAGGGGTGCGGGTGTCATATCCAATTGCGCCCCAAACCATAACGCCAGGCGACGGATCGGTATGGCGATGCATAATACACGCGTCATACAGTCTTTCGTCGCGGTGCCGCCACACGCAGATCCGACCCTTGTGGTGTTGCAGGCAGAAGTGGGATTTGTCGGAGAAGACAATGTTGTACCATTCCCTATAGTCCAGGTGCTGCATTCAACGGCCCACTACCGCCGCACTCGCCGGTGGTGTAACGTCAACGGTAATCGGAGCAATGGGCGCCGTGCGATGAGTCCCCGCTCCTGCAGACGACGTCGAAGGTACGTGCTGACGCAGGTTGTTGCGCAACACGCCCTAATTCCTGCGCTAACGTTCGTGATGTTGCGGTGCAAGCCGTCAATGCCAGCTGCACAACATGCTGGTCCTCTCGTTCGGTTGTGTGCCGAGGCTGCGGCAATCGCTCACGTCTGTCCGTCCGTCCCTCCTGCACCCACCGAATCCATACTCGCCTCACTGTGGCTGGATGTCGTCCCACACGGGCGCCGATGTCTCGGTACATTAAACCGCTGTCGCGATAAGCCACTATTCGTCCTCTGTCGAACTCCGAAACGTGCTGGAATGACTGCCGTATTCTGCGACGAGGCATCAGGAAGCTTCCCACGCATACGTCCGGCAGCACAGCACAGTTCTACTACTTACAACCCGCCTTCTGTGCACCCTTCTTATAGTGCTTCTCGGCGGCGTGCCGGGCGCATATGATTTGCATATGCCCTGCAATGCTAATCGTTTTCATGTCCTCTCGCGGGCGATGCATGCTGCGAATATCAGGCCAATCGGATGCTTCCTACTTGGTGTTGCATTTTGGGTGGCCAGCAGTGTAGATAGATAGAAGGTAATGCCAATTCTGTGAGAGAGAGTCTCTACAGTCTCCTTCGTAAGGTTCCTTTTGCGAAGGTGTGCGACTCAACAATATCCTTGATGTCGCTCCATAGCGGGGCTGCTTCATAATTTGATGCTTCCCTTGACAGTGCAGTCGTGAGCTGACCAAACTTGACATCCTTCTTCAAGCCTTGTGTCAAAGGACCTTTTCGTTATTCCTATGTAGATGTTCTTTTTGGATCCATCAGGGTTACAGTATGAGGATGTCCAGCACGCTCAGACGTGATAGGATGAAGATCATAGCGTATTATTATATCGGAGATGCATCTACATGATTTTATCCCTGCATGATAGTTAAACATCTTTTGAACTCTTCTGAACCAGAATGAAAATCCCGGTATGTTTCATACTCAAACACCGAAAATAATTGCTAATCTAGGATAATCAATTAATAATTAAGTGTTAATTATCAATAATTCATTATTTAGAATAATTATATAAATTCATTAGTAAATTAACAATTTTATTGATAATTAAAATACTGATTTACTGAATTTTGATACAAAGCTTTATATAATGTGGAGGGCTATATATTTATTAAATGTGTTTAATATAAAATAGAGTACTTCTCTCTCAACATTCAATTTCTCGGAGTTATTCATGAAGGCACAGTTTTATGATTAGTTATCTTATGAAATAAATAATAATGCAGAATATTTAAAATGTAAAGTTTTGCTAGTACTTTAATAAAATTGTACTTACATATCGTAGCATCATTGTACCGGGTGCGCCATATAAAAGAGGCCCCGTGGCCAGACGTTGTTAGGCGGGTTAAAGTTGTTTGGCGGGTTTCCAGTTAAAACCGCTTTGTCCCACTTCTAACCGGTTTCTGCGTGTACAGCTGCAAATGAATTCTCCGGAGTGGTTAGTCACAGCCAGAGCAGTGTAGGTATGCGGTCATAAGTGTAAGTGAAAAGAGAACAAAGGCAACGGAAATGGTTTTAAGTACGGAACAGTGGATTTTTATTGTGGAACAGTGTTTCAGAAATAACTCATACAAGGCTTTAAATGAGTTCTTTACAGAAAAATGTCCACATTGTGCAGCACCTGCGAAATCAGTGGTACAGAAATTAGTGCGGAAATTTCGTGAAACCGGCTCGGTGTGCAACAGGAAAAGAAACAAACCCAAGACAATTCGTACTAAAGACAATATCAAGGATGTGTGCACAGTGACGTTACAAAGCCCTCGGAAGTCGATTCGCCGATTATCGTCTGCAACTGGAATATCTGCCACGTCATGCCGACGCATACTTAAGGTGGATTTGCATTTTCGGCCGTACAAAGTTATGCCGCTCCAAGAACTTAAAACTCCTGATTATGCAAAACGGATGCAATATTGTAAGTGGTTTCAGGAGACCATTGTCAGCGGTGAAATGGACCCAACACTTTATTACATGACAGATGAAGCATGGTTTCATCTGTCCGGGTATGTCAATCCGCAAAACAGCAGGATTTGGACCGACACGAATCCCAGACGGACAATGGAGACTCCTCTCTAAGACCAAAAGATAGGCGTTTGGTGTGCTGTGTCTGCGAAGATGATAGTCGGCCCATTCTTTTTCACTGACACCATTAACTCGGAGTGCTATGTTCTGCAACTGTTCAACCCATTTGTTGCCGCACTTACAGAAGATGAGCGAACATATGCTTACTTTCAGCAGGATGGCGCAACGGGGCATGCTACGCGGGACAGTCTACTTGCTGTGCATGAAGTGTTTGGGGAGGACAGTACTGTATCGAAGGGACTAAGCCCACCCAGATCACCCGATCTCTCCACCTGTGACTTTTATCTGTGGGGAGCATTGAAAGGGAAAGTGTACGCAACTAATCCGCACACCCTTGATGAATTAAAAGTGAACATTATGGATGTCATAGCCTAGATTACTGCTCATGAGTTGTGGCGCTTCCGTCGTGTGCAGCTGTGTCTTGGTGTCGGAGGACAGAACTTTCAGCAATTGTTGTAAACGCAGGTAAATTAATCCTGTTTTCTGTCATTTCAACTATTCTTTACCATGTATAGTAACATTGCCTGACTATTGTCGTTCATTATACTCGGGCCTCTTTTATATGGCACACCCTGTATAAGGTAACTGCGCTTCGCCGCCATTGACTTCAAAATGTGGATCCTGCATTTACTTCTACTTCTCGATGAATGTTCAGCAAAGTCGAGAATGAAACATTGTGTTTCGAAAATACATTTTCTGGCGCCTGAGAGTAGAAAATGTACTTTCCGGAGTGGCTGATGAGACAGGTAGCGTCGATAGAATTTTTAGTGATTTCTTGATATTGAGGTAAATAAGTAAAAAAAAAAAAAACTCTAGCAGCTTTACAACTTGATAAGGATTCTATCGCAGTGGTTGGTCTTTCCTCTTGTCTTATTGTTATAAAGGCATCTTCCAGGAATGTGAGCGACAGTGAGTGAACCCGGCGGGTGTGTTGCTTGCACGTGGGAAAATGCGCCAATGAAACGATTTCAAAGGAATTCGAAAAAATCCGCGACTTCTTTGGAAAAAAATGTGATTTGAGTCAGTTTTTTTATCGCTTTTTCAGATTCATCTTGATATTCTTAATGAACAAGATTTAAAATTTGGCTTTAAAAGAGAAGAACGTTTTTTTCTAGAAACAAATGTGCGTTGATATCCAATGGGGGGGGCTTGAGCCCCTGAGCCCCTTCCTTTCCTACGCCAATGACATGTGGTGACAGAAGAATTAAAAGAAAGTTTAAGTGACAGAAGAAAATCGTCTGAGTCAAAGAAAAATGAATTGTCTCAATGTGGTTTGAAGGACTGTTAGGCACAGACTCAAAGATTTTGGTTTAAATTCTAGACTTCCAAAGGAAACGTCATTCTGTCTCCCAAACAAAGAAGGGAGAGATTAGAATGGACCAGAAACTATGTTAATTGGTTTGAGGAACAATGGAACAAAGTCATTTGGAGTGATGATACCAGGATATCTATGTTTGGTAGTGATGAAAAGAAGTATGTATGTAAGAAAAAGAAATGGAGAAGATTCGCTGCCCGAATGCATTACAGCTACCATGAAGCATCCAGTTAGTGTAATGATGTAGGGTTTTATGACAGCAAAAGCGGTGGGCAGAGTTTGTGTGATTAGTCTACTTAAAATGGCAAACAATTCATCGATGGTATACTTGAGCCAATATTGAAGCCTTCGGCACGTGCTTTTTTCAATATACTGAAGCATATATAATTCAACAGGATTCAACTCCTTGTCATGTTGCTGCTGTGTGCAGAAAATGGTTTCAGGAAAATAATATTGCACTGCTAGAATAGCCAAGTAATAGCCCTGACCTGAATCCAATAGAAAATCTGTGGAGCCGATTAAAGAAACTTGTTAGTCAGAAACAACGAAGGAATAAAAAGTACAACTGATAGAAACGATCATACAACCTTGGTTTCACATTATAACACCTGATGAACTAAACTCTCCTTTTAAAATACGATTCTGTAATAAAGTGTGCTGCTGCATTACATTTCCATTAAATTATCTTTCTAATGATATATACACTGCTTGCTATTAAAAGTGCAACACCAGGAAGATCGCATTCTAGGGGCTCGAAAGGTGGCAAAAGGGCAGAACACAGCCGCACATGTAAATGATTAACCGGACAGCAAATATGGAAATCATGTTGGACAGTAACGCTCATTGGAAGCTGCATAAGAGGGGTGAACAAGGAGCCAGTGTTAAGCACTCGAAGTGTGTTTGCTCGCCGTTCCTGGCCAAGGACAGTTGCAGTATGCCCCGTCGAAAACAACGGCAGCCCTACCAGCAGGTTTCCAACTTCGATCACGGGAGAATTGGGATTATCACTTAGAGAAATGGGTGCTCGTGCGGGACGGCATGCGGCCACGGTAGGGAAAATATGGCGTCAGTAGGTAGCGGAGAAACAAACACACCGACAAGCGGGATCCCAACGGCCTCTCGTCCGCATAACCGTTACGTTGAACAGCCATCGTTACATCACTGAGGTGTTGGAGCCTGTTGTTCTACCATATCTTCAGGGGCTATCTGGTGCCATTTACCAACAAGATAATGCGCGACCGCATGTGGCACGCAACGTCCAAGAATTCCTGGATCGCCAAAATGTGCCACGTCTTCCTTGTCCCGCGCGGTTCCCTGATATGTCACCTATTGAACACATGTGGTCCATGATCACCGGACAATTGGCACGCCAGCGACCATCCCCGGCTACAACGCAAGAACTGTGGCATCGTATCGAAGCTGCGTGGACGGACATTCCCTAAACACACATCCAACGTCTCTTCCTCTCGATGCCTGGCTGTATAGTAGCTGTAATTGCCGCCCATGGTGGCTACACCAAATATTGATTGTTATGTGTTCTCCTCGTCTCACCGTGCTATATCTGTAATCGATTTCCCTTGTATCATCTGCTTTCTGTACAATTAATATGGCTTTGATATATCTCGTCTTTCGTGATGTTGAACTTTTAATGGCCAGCAGTATAATTTTATGGTATTATTCTAAAAATGACTGATGTTGTGAGACATCAAACCTCAGAAATACAAATTTTCCAAAAGGTTTCCACAATTTTGCCCACTAGTGTATGGGATGGATCCGATGAATCTTGACGCAAGGTTGTTAATACGTCAGTTACTTTTGTTACCTACGTTTCTCGCTTTTGCCGTTATCCTGCAGCCCCCATGTTGTCCGTATGCAGGAAACAGCGAGGTTTACGGGGACTTTCGATCTCAGTTTTCACACTCTCACCATCTGAGCATACGGAGAATGCCCGGGCAGCACCACGTGCTCTGTTGAAAGCCTCCTTGTAACCGTCAAGCAGAAAAGATGTTGGGTTTTGATGTTGTTGAAATGTTTTTTAAAGCTTTGTATTTATTTACTTCTTGTTAACTGGTGTGTCCACAGTATCCACACTATTTTATGAAAATGTGTACATATTTTTTAATTAAAGCAGCGTTTTGAACCTCCGCTGAATAGAACGGGCGTTAAATTGCTAAAACAAAGAATAAATTCATCCCGAATGCAAGTACCTCCGGGCTGGATATGCAAAATGATTAAAAAATAACAACAAATGACGAAATAGTGGCCCGCCAGAGCGCATGGGAACTGTGCATCGAAGAGGGTATATCAAGAGCAAAGCTCGCACGCAGGGACAATTGAAGCCGCGAATGGCTGAGTGGTTAGCAATTCAGACTACCAATGCAAGGTCCTCAGATTCGATCCTGGGCTGATCTTGCGGAGGTGGTGTGATTTGCTAACAATCACAGAATATTCGCCGTGCATCGGACGAGCACGTTAAGTGACGGCCCCCAGGCTGGACCTACTGGTTAAATGGGTATCCTTTCCTATGCCCCCCCCCCTGAAATTCTCTCACCCCTCTATGTGTAATATCGTACTTGTACGGTGGCGCCATCTACTGTACTCTAATCTCACTACAAACTGCTCTGTCAAAGTCGCTAGACTTGCTCTCGTTTCTTCCATTTCTGTGTCCTGCCCAAAAGGCGAACTAGCTGTAGGTGGCTGGGACCTAAAACCTACCCACTGTGGACAGAAGTCCTACAAGAAAATGACGCAATACTTACTTGCTTGAGCAGGGACAATTGTGACAGCGGATTGGGGTTGCATTAACTTCGACGGACTATGAGGGATGCTTCGACGTCGGATCCGTGCCCAAAACGAAGAGGTGAGCGAGTTTGAGAGAGGACGTATAATTAGGCTGAGAGAGGCTGGTTAGTCAAGTCGCCGTATCGTCAGGCATTTGGATCAGTGCGACGCCGCAACCGGAAAATTTTTGCGCCAGTAGGTCGAGGAGGGCACAACCCAGAGGTACGCGGGCAGTGAACGGCCGAAGGCAACGACAGAACGAGAGGATCGAGTGAAACCGAATTCATCGCTCTCAACTATCCGTGACCATGTTGCGTCGTCTACAGGTACCGAAGTGGACATCCGGACCGTTGCCAGACAACTTACGGCACTGGAACTACATTCGAGGAGGCCACTCCACCGCCTATAACTGACCAGCGAGCATTGCCGGCCCCAGGTGTATTGGTGTCGGGGCCGATCAACGTGGTATAGTGTCCAGTGGCATCGTGTTGTCTTCAGTGATGAGTCACAGTTTTTGCCCTTAGCGCCGATGACCAGCGCATACGTGTCTGGAGACGAGCCGGCCAGTGTACGGATCCTTCCTTTACCGTGGAACGGCACACGGCTCTCACACCGGGACTGACTCTTTGAGAAGCCATGTCCTACGATGGCCGGACACCCTTGGTAGTCCTCCGTACCACTCTCACGGCTCAACGATATTCTACGACCTGTTGCGTTGCCATTCCCGTCGCAGCATCACCGATCAATTTTCAACAGGATAATGCTCGGCCACACACGGCACGGCCGTCCTAGGTTTGCCTCCATAATGTCGTCTTCTTTCCATAGCCAAACCGATCGCCCGATCTCTCACCCATCGAACATATTTGGGGCAAGATGGGACGCCAACTACGCCTATTCCGGAAAGTCGGCGAACTGGACCGCATTTTGGACACCATCTGGCATGCTATACCTCAGGACAGTATCCGTGAGCTGCATGCGTCTATGCCACGCCAAGTAACCGTTTATATCCGAAGCTGAGGTGGCGCTACAACGTACTGACTTGTTCCACTGCTCTAGCTGTTTTATCTGAATAAATGGCCCAACTGCTCTGGGTTTGCAATCATTTCCTTTCCTATACATGTACATTACACATATAAATTTTTATCTCGATTGATTCCTTTTTGGGTGCTTAGTTTTTTTTTTTTTTTTTTTTTTTTGTAAAGAGTGTATTTAATTTGTGAGGGAAATTGGGCAAAATGACCAGGGATGTTTAAAGCATCCTATAACAATTTAATGCAACGTAGTAATATGTATAGAATATAGGGTTTTGTGTTGGCCAAAATACTTCAATGAGAAAAAAGAACGCATGTAACATGGCGCACAATCAGCTGTCCGTCATCTTATAAAAAGTGACAAATGTGGTGACAAACGAAGGGTAGTTTGCGAAAGAACTGAATATGAACATAGGAAGCGTTAGGTCAATTTCAACAAAAATACGAAGTTATGTAAAAAAATCTTTCGGAAAGTGTTCAGAGAAATCATGACAATGCCGCATACATTTAATTCGGTAGGGCAATGTTTACCCAGAAAGCAAATATTAGGATTCGAACATTCATCTTATTCTTTTGAGCTCGTCTCCATGGAATTCTTTTGTGTTGGCAGAACTGAAAAGTCCCTTCAAAGGATTTCATTTGGACTTGGCCGAAGATATCCAGAGGCTGTGTCAACCGTTGTGAAAGGATTTACAGAAAATGATTTCTAGTAATGTTTCCAAGCATTGGAAGAGATGCTCAAATGTTTGTGTTGAATCAGAAGAGGAGGCAATACTTCGAAGTCACTGCATCAACTGTATAATACGGCATTTTATTTTAATTTATTATAATGTTCTTTGCCACACTACACCATTCACCACACAATCAAATCACAGATACAATTTCTGTACAAAAAAACATGCAAATACAAATATTATACAATAATATTATACATATATTGAAAAGTATAAATGAAGTAATAGGAAATACAAAAACACGTATGATAACATAAATAATTTTGTTTTTAGTTTGAGTAAATTGAAGCACCACTAGAGGTTCTTAAACAAATCAGTGCTGTGCTCTGTGATTGTGGCAAGGGAACCAGGGAAAAAGGCTAACAATAGCCTGACGGGCCCCTAGTCCCCCCCCCCAAAGAATCTAAATAGTCAAGCCAAAAAACAATTTAACCATTATGCAGTAAATTAAAGTTATAATACGTAATATACAACCAATCGTTAATCAACCATCAATTTTGAAGGTCTTTAGTTGTTTTTTAAATACCGAAAAGTGTGTAATCGTCTTGATTCGAAGCGGCAACCCATTCCAGGCCCTAGGGCAGGTCAAGTTAATATTATTAAATAATAAATTAGTACACGCTCTAGGTATTAAAAAAACTAGTATTTCCACGAGTGTCACGATAATGGGAACGGAAATGCAAGGTGATTAGATCTGAATATTTATTAGCGTATATACGTTCATGCATAAACAGTAATAATCGAAAACTGTATAATTTATCAAATGACATTATTTGATAACTGAGAAAAAGAGAATGTACCTGTAAAGACGGATTCACCAAACGTAAAAAATTTTTTCTGTAAAACATAAATTCTATTAATATTCCCAATAGTTGTGCGACCCCAAGCCAAGAGACAATAAGATAGAAATGGATAAATAAATGGAAAATACAATAGCAACTTAACCCTGGCAGGCAACAAAATTTGAAATCCTATAAATTACCCCAATGCGGGATCTGAGCCCAACCGCAATTTCACTAACATGTGCATCCTATCTCTAATTATCTTGTAAATATACACCCAAAAACTTTACAACAGCCTGAAAGTCAAGGGGCACTCCATTAAATAATATCCCATTTGCAATATCCACTCTTCGCCTACATCGCGAAAATAGTACGCTAGTAGTTTTGGAAAAATTTATTGTTAAGGGATTACGGCAAAACCAACGAAAGTAATCCTGAAGTTCCAGATTCACACGTGGGATCAACTCAGATAGAGTGTCCCCGGGAAAAAATAGGCTTGTGTCATCAACATATAAAATAGGAGTAGCACTTGAAGTAATAGTAAATAAATCATTAACATAAATTAAAAATAATAATGGGCCCAAAACCGATCCCTGAGGAACACCATGACGAACCATAAGAGCAAAAGATCGAACACCCTGTATTTGTACAAATTGGTTCCGGCCTGTTAAATAATTTTGGAATAAAGTCTTAACAACCCCCCTGATTCCAATATTTTCTAACTTAGATAACAATGTGTCGTGACAAATGGTATCAAAAGCGAGGGAAAGATCACAAAAGACCCCCACCGCACTAGTGCCATTATCAAGACTAAAATGTAAATAGTTTAATACATCCAAAATAGCAGTTTCTGTCGAAAACCCCTTACGAAACCCATGTTGGTTTTTATTTAAAATATTTTTTTATCAATATAAGATAACAACTGTATCAGTATTAATCTCTCCATAATTTTAGCAAACACAGGAATTACAGATACTGGTCGATAATTTGCAACATTTGTTACTGATCCCTTTTTATGTATAACAGTAACACGGCTTAATTTCAATGGCAACGGGATACACCCTGTATACAAAATAAGATTAAAAATATGGGTCAATGGAACAAGTAGCTCCCCTGAAACAAACTTTATAACCCTAGGATGTACGTTATCAGGCTCCGCACTTTTGGACTGGTCCAATTCACTCATTACCCTCAAGAGGTCATCATCCACTGGTTTAATAAAAAAGAATGAGGAATGAGACGACGGAGGTAGGTAATCAGAGAAATGGTTAGTATAATGAGGAATTTTAGACAACAGAATGTCCGGCAACTCCAAAAAATATTTATTAAAAATATCAACAACCACTCTTAATTAGACGTCCTAATTCAATTATATTCAATTATAGTTGATGATTGGGCATCCCTCGAGGTTGCCAACAGTTCATTAATTGAACGCCAGATTTTCCTAACATCAGTAGTAGTACCGAAATAATTAAAATAATAGTTTTTTTTAGCCAGTCTTAATTTTCTGATGAAAGCCGGTTCTGCCAGTGATGGCCGTGTGTTGGTTAGAAGGAGGCCAGGTGAGCGCCTGCAACCAACCTGTCTGCGGCCGAGACACACTGGACCTACACCTGGAGTTATGGTCTGGGGAGCAATTTCCTATGACAGCAGGAGCACTCTCGTGGTTATCCCACGCACCCTGACGGCACAGTTGTACGTCGGTCTGGTGATTCAACCTGTTGTGCTGCCATTCATGAACAGCATTCCAGGGGGTGTTTTCCAACAGGATAACGCTCGCCCGCATACCGCTGTTGTAACCCAACATGCTCTACAGAGTGTCGACATGTTGCCGTGGCCTGCTAGATCACCACATCTTTCTCCAATCGAGCACGTATGGGACATCATTGGACGACAACTCCAGCGTCACCCCAACCAGCATTAACCGTCCCTGTATTGACCGACCAAGTGCAACAGGCATGGAACTCCATCCCACAAACTGACATCCAGCACCTGTACGACACAATGCATGAACGTTTGCATGCTTGCATTCAACATTCTGGCGGTTACACCGGTTATTAATGTACCAGCATTTCACATTTAAAATGGCTATTCTCGCGCTTACATTAAGCTGTGATCTTGAAACCTTAATCGATTAAATATGTTACCTATACAAATGTATTGCCGCCATTTCATTCTTCTACAACTATTTTTTCGTGGTGTTGGGATTTTTTTTTCCGTCAGTGTATATTGTTCAGTAACAATGAATTTTCAATTGTTGCGTCACTTCAGGCACAGTATTCGAAAATTATTTGATTCCAACATTGAACGAGAGAAACACCTCACTGACTCAGATGGAATGAGAATCAGCATCTCACGCGCTAGTGTGGTATCTTCAGTTTTCTAAATAACATAAGAGACGTTTAAAGAATTCCACAAAACCAGTTTTTTTTTTTTTTTTGTACTATTTTGCCATTCGCTTGAACGATCTGAAAAAATGCTAAAACACCGGCATTATTAAATTATTTTTTTGGAAGGACGGGACTGCTATCTACCACCATGAGCAATTCTGAGGGCTATAAGCAGTCGCCCGTCCATAATTTCGGGCCACTGGGTCCAGGGAAGGGAGAGAGCCAGCGCCAGAAAAGAAGGGTACTACCCGTGCCTCATTTTCCTTACGTTCTGAAAGCAAACAGTCAAATCTGGATATTGATGGTGTGCAGGTAAGTCAGTGAGACAAGCCAAATGGTTCTCATATTCTCGACACAGTTGAAGAAAATTGGGATAAACACTTTAAGATATCATCCTTTTTAAGCATGTCAACAAGAACAGTAAGTGCAATCCGTCACGTGATGTATACATATCAAATGACAGAAGCAAGCAGAAAAATTGCCAAAGGAAACCTCTTTGATATCGGAAGTGAAGGTTTTGCTTTCGAACGCCAAGGGATGTAATGCAAAGAAAGGGAAAAAATATTCAGGCCGCTCCACTTCAGTTATTTTTGTTATACAGTACATACACTGCCGGACAATTGCTAAGGACGGATGACAATAGCAACGATAGCAACCATAAAATGGAAGGCAGGAAAATGTGGAAATTAGCATAAGTGCGGGATACAGTAAGACGTGTTGTGCGTATGCAAATTTTGGATTGCCGAACTTGTTCGTGACGTCATAGCGCTGATAAGAGATATAAAGGATTTGACGCGTATTGACCGTTGTTGTTCAAACGCAAAGGTGAAAGGGAAGGAATCAATTGACGAACTCGCAATTTTCAGTATGTCTTCCCGACATCACCTAGATGATTTTACGCGTGTCCGTATTATTGGCAAGATTGAAGAAGGGCGAAAAATAACAGATGCTGCCAGGGAGTTCGACGTCAGCCACAGTATTGTTTCAAGGCTTTGGAAATCATTTCAAACAAATGGAGAGTGTAGCAAACGTCACGGGGGAGGTCGTGTTCGCAGTACGACACCTGCAGAAGATCGGTACATAGTGTTATCAACAAAAAGACACCGGCACAGCACAGCTACTGAGGTAGCAAATCAGTCTATGGCTGCTACTGGCAAGCGGATCTCCCGAAAAACTGTCGCCAGACGTTTGCATGAAGGAGAACTATACGCCCGCCGTCCTGTTGTGTGCATCCCATTGTCCAGACGTCACCGTACCGCCCGTTTGCAATGATGCCATCAACAACGCAATTGGACTGATAACGACTGGTCTGCTGTCCTCTTCTCAGATGAGAGTAGATACAGTCTATCGTCTGATTGTCGACGACAACTGATCTAGCGTGATAGTGGTACTGCATATTGTCCAGCAAACATACAGGAAAGGGACCGATATCCGACATGTAGTGTCATGGTATGGGCTGGCATCATGATCAATGGCCGTACGTCCTTCTATGTGCTTCCAACTGGGACTATGACTGGCCAACGATACATTAATGATGTTCTGCTACCTCATGTTCGCATGTTCCGTGGTGCTGTCGGTGATAGATTCATTTTCATGGACGACAACGCAACATGTCATCGAATAGTCGCTGTCCAGGAGTGTCTTGAGAGCGAGGATATTCAACGCCTCGTATGGCCAGCACGTTCTCCAGATCTGAATCCCATTGAAAATGTGTGGGATGCTTTGGGGAGGAGTCTTGCTGGTCGCCGATGCCCTCCAATAAACACGGACACCCTCATCCGTGCACTGACAGAGGAACGGGATAAATTACCCCAACAGCTGGTTGATAATGTTGTGCGAAGCATGACGCGACGTGTGGAATCTTGCATCACCCTCCATGGTGGCCATATCCCGTATTGTTATCTTACACCAGAACGCCTGCAGACGGTATTTGCATTTTTTTCACGTTTACGTATTCTGCACAAAATGGCCTGTTTGTCCCTTGAACACGTTCCAAAGCCTTCTGGATTTCAGAGCACAATAAATTGTCTTTCTTGTAATGTCCTGGCATTCAGACATTATTTTATTTCACTTGGCATCCAACCACACTTACTTTTTTATGCGCTATATAGCCGTTTATGATCCGTCCTTAGCAATTGTCCAGCAGTGTATATATACAGTATATATAAATATTCAATTCATATATATACACTGCTGTTTGTAAATATTGCAACAACAAGTAATCAAGAGTATATCTATCAACACTATATTGGCAAAAGTCACCGGACACCCCTTCAAAAGCAAATGAACGGAACCGCTGCGTTGTTAAGATGCGCGGTACAGCTGCAAACGGTACAAAAAGAAGCTGCAGCTGACCGCGATCATATCGCACAGTGGGGTTGAGTGAAAATGTCACTGCGGGAGAGAACTGACTTTGAGAAAGGAAAGATTGTTGGGTGCTATATTAGTGGGCTGTCCATAAGAGAAACCGAGAGGTGTTTAAACATACCCAGATCAACTGTTTTGGATGTACTAAATAAGTAGAAGACACATGGCGTTCCTGAAGCAGCAAAACGTACCGGCAGACCAAAGAAAATCAGTGATAGAGGACGTCGAAGCATCAGGAGAGTCGTTACAGCTAATCAACGGAGTACTGCACGAGACCTCAGTGTACAGCTGAGTAAAAATGCTTGAACCTCGGTAGGTACACGTACCATTCGCAGAGAACTTCATTCCATGGGTTATCGTGGTCGTGCGGCTGCTCATAAGCCTTTTATCTCCACTCGGAATGCTACTCGTCGTTTAACATGGTGTAAAGAACATTTATCGTGGACCGTAGATCAATGGAAACGGGTCCTATGGACTGATAAATCCAGATACACGATCCATCAGTCTGATGGCCGTGTGTCGGTATGTCGGCAGCCGGGGGAACGCTATTTACCACAGTGTACTGTATAACGAAGTAAATTTCTCCGTCATTTTTGGTCTACGCCGGGAATCGAACCCGAGTCCGCTTATTCCGGAACAAGTCGCTCTACCAACTGAGCTACGCAGACGTTCATTTTGACTGCTATCTGCCTTTATGTCATGTACGTCCTGCTGGCAGGTACGTCACAACTGTTCCTACGGTCAAGTTTGGGGCTTGCAGTGTACTCGTGTGGGGGTGATTTTCGTGGTATGGTCCCTTCCATACCTGTTAACCAGCGCTTCTACCTCGATATTCTGGACAATTATGCCCTACCAACTCTGTGGCAATACTATGGAATCGAGTCTTGTTGGTACCAGAAAGATGATGCACCCAGCCATAAAGCAAGGACTGTTACGGCGTGGTTTGACGATAATTCCGTATCGTGTGTGGACTGGCCAGCACAGAGCCCTGATCTTAATCCCATAGAGCACCTATGGGATGAATTAGAGCGCCGCATAAGAAGTTTGGAACCAAGGCCTACTACTAAGCAACAGTTAGCGGCAGCATTATGTACTGAATGAAAGCGCATATCTATCGCTGTGTTCCAAAACTTTGTCGAAAGCATGTCTCGAAGGTTCAGTGCATGCATTAAGGCCAAAGTGGACCGGAACCGTACTAATGTATGTCAATAAATACTATGTTGTGTTTCTCTTCTAGGTGTCCGGTGACTTTTGTCAATATAGTGTATGTGTAGTCTGTGCTTTTCCAATCCTGCGCTACGCTGCAAAAATTAGAGACAGAGCATATAAATATGATTCAATCCATTCAAGATATATAACTCCTCACGAACACAAACGAAAAAACACCAATAAATATTTCGTAGGTCAGTAGCCGGGAACCACCCTTCAGGGAAAGACATCCCCGACTACTGACCACACCCTCAATTTTTATATTTCATGTGGGTGCACTTTAATCCTGAAGGGCCGAAAAGTAACGTCTTTAACAATTTAGCAATTTAGAAATTTGGGCAACCAAATTCTAAATGGAGGATTCGAGCCGGAGTAATATAATGATTACACATCTGCCAGATTGACTAAAACAGACTTAGACTCGGCCGGATATCATTACGTAATCTTGATATATATTGGGTCATCCCATGCGTAATGGAATATTTTAGATGTGGTAAAAATGAATGCCGCCAGATAGCGCAATCGTGGCAGATCTGTAAGAGTATATATACAGCAGGACAGTGCGATATTGTATAGTATCTTAGTAAACTTTAAGCGGTGTAGACGTCCATTTAATATACACTGACAGAAAAAAAAATCCCAACACCAAGAAGGGGTTGCGTTAGATAAACGACAGTTGGTAGGCGGTGAGAGTACATCTGTAAGATGACGTCTATGCAAATTTCGCACTCGGCGCATACGTGTGGCGCTAGTAGCGCCCGTCGGAACATGCAAAGCAGGTTTGCTGTAAATACGCGCTGTAACGTTCGTGAGCGTTAGTTATCGTTGAGATTCGACGTAGTGTGTTGATGTTAGTCAAGAATGCCTTTAAGAAGACGAAGAAGCAATTATCAACAGCTCACGGAGTTTGAACGAGGTCGTGTAATAGGGCTACGAGAAGGTGGATTTTCTTTCCATAATATTGCAGAACGACTTGGCAGGAATGTAGCCACTATGTATGATTGTTGGCAACGGTGGTCAAGGGAAGGTACTGCCTCAAGAAGACCGGGTTCCGGCCGGCCGGCCACGTGGCACTACTGAGAGGGAAGACCGCCGTGTACGGCGTATGGCCGTGGCGCACCGTACCGCGTCTGCGGCAGCAATTCGAGCTGCAGTTGCCACCACAGTGACACAACGAACTGCTACAAATCGGTTACTTGAAGGACAGCTCCGAGCCAGACGCTCTGTAGTGTGTATTCCACTTACTCCAAACCACTGCCGTTTGCGACGTCAGTGGTGTCAAGCTGGAGCTCATTGGAGGACGGAGTGGAGATCTGTTGTGTTTTCTGATGAAAGCCGGTTCTGCCTGGGTTCCAGTGATGGACGTGTGTTGGTTAGAAAGAGGCCAGGTGAGCGCCTGCAACCAACCTGTCTGCGGCCGAGACAACTGGACCTACACCTGGAGTTATGGTCTGGGGAGCAATTTCCTATGACAGCAGGAGCACTCTCGTGGTTATCCCACGCACCCTGACGGCACAGTTGTACGTCGGTCTGGTTATTCAACCTGTTGTGCAGCCATTCATGAAGAGCATTCCAGGGGTGTTTTCCAACAGGATAACGCTCGCCCGCATACCGCTGTTGTAACCCAATATGCTCTACAGAGTTTCGACATGTTGCCGTGGCCTGCTAGATCACCAGATCTTTCTCCAATCGAGCACGTATGGGACATCATTGGACGACAACTCCAGCGTCACCCCCAACCAGCATTAACCGTCCCTGTATTGACCGACCAAGTGCAACAGGCATGGAACTCCATCTCACAAACTGACATTCAGCACCTGTACGACACAATGCATGAAGTTTGCGTGCTTGCATTCAACATTCTGGCGGTTACACCGGTTATTAATGTACCAGCATTTCACATTTAAAATGGCTCTTCTCGCGCTTACATTAAGCTGTGATCTTAAAACCTTAATCGACTAAATATGTTACCTATACAAATATATTGCCGCCATTTCATTCCTCTACAACTATTTTTTCGTGGTGTTGGGATTTTTTTCCGTCAGTGTATTTCTTAATCCCTCGTCATGGAAGTGTCGAAACTTCATATAAGGCATGTTTTGCTTTGGGAGTATCGTCAGGGCAACAATACCAAGGTAGCAGTATTGAAACTGTGCGAAAATATGGTTCAGACATTATAAGTGTGAGTAAAAGACAAAGATGGTTCCAGCGTTTTTTGTCTGAGAACTATAGCCTTAACGATGAGGCCTCAGGAGTTGGATGATGATCTGTTACGAACGATCGTCGAGCGAATTCCTCGTGCAACGGTTGAAGAATTAGCCGAGCAGCTCCAGTCAACCCATTGCATGGTCCATCGTCATCTGCAAAAGATTGGTAATGTTTCTAAGCTGAATCAATGGGTTCCTCACGAATTATCGGACCGCAATCTGAAATAACAATTGAAGATCTGAACGTCTCACCTCTGTTGATTAAAAAAGGAAACTTTTTTGAATCGAATTGCAACTGGTGATAAGAAATGGGTTGTGTAAAACAATATTATGCATCGAAGACAATGGGTTGTGTAAAACAATATTAAGCATCGAAGACAATGGGTTGTGTAAAACAATATTAAGCATCGAAGACAATGGGTTGTGTAAAACAATATTAAGCATCGAAGACAATGGGTTGTGTAAAACAATATTAAGCATCGAAGACAATGGGTAGACCATAACAAGACACCAGCTCCACAGCTCAAGGGAGTAAGTCCATTCGAGGAAGATTATGTTGTCCGTTTGGTGGGATATGGATAGGTTCATCCGTTACGAGTTGCTACCAGCCAACGAAATCATCACGAAGGAGCTGTATTGTCGACAACTGGACCGGCTAAAGCAATCCATTGAAGAAAAAAGGCCAGCCCTGGCCAACAGAAGAGGTGTCATCTTTCATCATGATAACTCCAAATCTCATACGGAGAAGGACACGCTCCAAAAACTGACAGTTTTAATTGGGAATTATTACGCAGCCGCCATAGTCTCCTGACCTGGCACCATCGGATAATCACCTTTTCCGTGGTCTCCAACACCACGTTAGTGGGAAACGGTTTCATACAGAGGATGATGTCTGATGGGAGATTGATGTATTCTTCAGCTAAACACAGTAAGACTTTTATCGCCACGGAATTGAAAAGCTAAGATTACGATGGGAAGAAGTCGTAAATAATGATGGTAAATGTATTCTGGATTCAAAGTAACTTGTCACATTGTTTGTTGCCTTTCAAAACTACCTCTGAAAAACTACATTACTTATGGGATGACCCAATATTATTACAATCAGGTATCAGAGACTGCATTGATGAAGAAAACAACTACGAGTACTTCCAGTAATGTAGTTGCATTTAGCGTCTTCTTCCTTAACCAAGATCAGTCCACTGCTGAATCAAAGACTACGCCCATAGTTTTGCATCGTGATCTTACCTCAGCCCTTATCATCTACACTGCTGGCCACCCAAAATGCAACACCAAGAAGGACGCGAGATACCAAAGCCAAATTTACTGGACACATAACAACAGATACAAAGATGAAACGACTGAGCTTACAGGCCCGTGCGACTTGCGGAACACGCAAACATCAATAGATCGTGTGGCCCCCATGGCTGTCAATAACGGCCACTACACGCCGCGGCATCGAACGTAAGAGGCTTTGGATGTGGGCTTGGGGTATGTCGGTCCAGGCTGCTTCCACACGTTGCCACAGTTCATCAGGCGTAGCCGCGGGTGGTGCTTGCCGGGCCACTCGGTTGCCGATCAGCGACCAGGCGTGTTTGATGGGCGACATATCGGGAGAACAGGCGGGCCACGGCAGCAGTGACACCTGGTTGGCCGTGAAGAATTGTTGCACGATGCGTGCCATGTGCGGGCGCGCATTGCCCAGTTGAAACGTGGCCGCTGGCAGGTCCTGCAGGTAAGGGAGGACTACAGGCTCCAAAACGTCGGAGATATAGCGGTGGCTGTTGAGTGTACCGGCGATGCGTACCAGAGGGGTGCGGGTGTCATATCCAATTGCGCTCCAAACCATAATGCCAGGCGACGGCCCGGTATGGCGATGCATAATGCAGGCGTCATACAGTCTCTCGCAGCGGTGCCGCCACACGCGGATCCGACCATCGTGGTGTTGCAGGCAGAAGCGGGTTTCGTCGAAGATGACAATGTCGTGCCATTTCGTAGTCCAGGTGCGGCGTTCAACGGCCCACTGCCGCCGCACTCGCCGGTGGTGTAACGTCAATACTAATCGGAGCAATGGGCGCCGTGCCACAAGTCCCCGCTCCTGCAGACGACGTCGAACGGTAAGTGATGACACAGGTTGTTGCGCAACACACCCTAATTTCTGCGCTAACGTTCGTGATGTGGCGGTGCGAGCCGTCAATGCCCGCCGCACAACATGCCGGTCCTCTCGTTCGGTGGTGTGCCGCGTTTGCGGCAATCGCTCACGTCGGTCCGTTCGTCCCTCCTGCACCCACCGAATCCATACTCGCCTCACTGTGGCTGGATGTCGTCCCACACGGGCGCCGATGTCTCGGTATGCTAAACCGCTGTCGCGATAAGCCACTATTCGTCCTCTGTCGAACTCCGAAACGTGCTGGAATGACTGCCGTATTCTGCGACGAGGCATCAGGAAGCTTCCCACGTACAGGTCCGGCAGCACAACACACTTCCACTACTTACACCCCGCCTTCTGTGCACCCTTCTTATAGTGCTTCTCTGTGGCGTGCCGGGCGCACATGATTTGCATATGTCTTGCAATGCTAATCGTTTGCATGTCCTCTCGCGGGCGATGCATGCTGCGAATTTGAGGCCAATCGGATGCTTCCTTCTTGGTGTTGCATTTTGGGTGGTCAGCAGTGTATAACACACTCTTCATTATCGCTACATCGTCCTTCCATCTGCTTGTCGGTCTTCCTCTCCATCTTTTGTCGTCAAGTGGCAACAATCCGGTTTCTTTGTCCAGGTATCGGAAGAGGTAGGTTTTGAATGCCTGTTACGATGAATAACATTAGTGTCACGTACTCTTGATCTAATCAATTCATTTGTGTTTCGGTCTTTCAGTGTAATACCACATACTAATCTTCCTCATTCTTAGAGTAACTTAGAACTTATTCATCATTTCTTCAGTAGCACTCCAACACTTGCTTCTATAAGCCATCATAGGCAGCACATTTTGATCAAATGTTTCCGTTTCAAACACAGTGCAAAGAAAACCTCGTAATTTGGTGTGTAGCAAATGGATCCCAACGCATTTTCACGTTATTCAAATACTTGATATATTTTCACCTGGAATTTCACAGTACACAGTCGTGCTCTTCTACAAGAGTAAACTGGAGCCTTTTTTTTTATTGGAGATTTAACGACCACCGTGGGCTATAAGTAGTCGCCCGTCCATAATTTAGGGCCACTGATTCCAGGGAAGGGAGAGAGGCAGTGCGTAAGACAAACACAACATCCATGCCTCACCGGGAATCGAACCCGGACCCCTTGTGACGTACCTGCCAGCAGGACGCACACGACATAAAGGCAGATAGGAATCAGAATAAAACGTCTGCGTAGCTCAGTTGGTAGAGCGACTTGTTCCGGAATAAGCGGCCTCGGGTTCGAATCCCGGCGTAGACTAAAAGTGACGGAGAAATTTACTTCGTTATAATGGCGCCCGAACTATCCGGATGACCCGACCGTTCAAAATCTCGCATTGGTGTGATGTTATTTCCACACCGCGAGACAGGAAAAATCAGATAATTCCTTCTCCAGCGCTTCGAAAAATAAAAAAAATGTGTGATGTTGCATTCCACACAGCAGATTGACTGGGAGTTCTCAAGTGCACGTTCTACAGTGGATGGCTGCCTGCAACGATTCATGGTCACGGCTGACCCGTGGACCATGCCCACGGCCCTCTTTCGGGGGGGGAGATGTGACGTACCTGCCAGCAGGACGCACACGACATAAAGGCAGATAGGAATCAGAATAAAACGTCTGCGTAGCTCAGTTGGTAGAGCGACTTGTTCCGGAATAAGCGGCCTCGGGTTCGAATCCCGGCGTAGACCAAAAATGACGGAGAAATTTACTTCGTTATAATGGCGCCCGAACTATCCGGATGACCCGGCCGTTCAAAATCTCGCATTGGTGTGATGTTATTTCCGCACCGCGAGACAGGAAAAATCAGAGAATTCCTTCTCCAGCGCTTCAAGTGCACGTTCTACAGTGGATGGCTGCCTGCAACGATTCATGGTCACGGCTGACCCGTGGGCCATGCCCCCGGCCCTCTTTCGGGGGGGGGGAGATGTGACGTGCCTGCCAGCAGGACGCACACGACATAAAGGCAGATAGGAATCAGAATAAAACGTCTGCGTAGCTCAGTTGGTAGAGCGACTTGTTCCGGAATAAGCGGCCTCGGGTTCGAATCCCGGCGTACACCAAAAATGACGGAGAAATTTACTTCGTTATAATGGCGCCCGAACTATCCGGATGACCCGGCCGTTCAAAATCTCGCATTGGTGTGATGTTATTTCCGCACCGCGGGGACAGGAAAAATCAGAGAATTCCTTCTCCAGCGCTTCAAGTGCACGTTCTACAGTGGATGGCTGCCTGCAACGATTCATGGTCACGGCTGACCCGTGGGCCATGCCCCCGGCCCTCTTTCGGGGAGGGGGGAGATGTGACGTACCTGCCAGCAGGACGCACACGACATAAAGGCAGATAGGAATCAGAATAAAACGTCTGCGTAGCTCAGTTGGTAGAGCGACTTGTTCCGGAATTAGCGGCCTCGGGTTCGAATCCCGGCGTAGACCAAAAATGACGGAGAAATTTACTTCGTTATACCCTTTCAGACGAATGATCAGAAGCCACCGCTGCGCCACCGGGGCGGCCCTGTGTCCTTTCAAAAACATGCTAACCATTTAATCTGATATTGAAGGAAAACAATTGAATGCTATATTGGACATGTTGTTTCACAATTTAAATGCTTATGAACACGAATTTTGCAAAATGTATACTCAGTGCGCTTTCATACTGAAAGCAAAACAATTTTTGGGATTTAGACTCTTTATGGCAACCGTGTAAAATAAGACTTGGTCGTTCAGGAATTTTTTATGGACTTTTGATAGA
Source organism: Macrothele yani (assembly GCA_039090855.1). Taxonomy (NCBI): domain Eukaryota; kingdom Metazoa; phylum Arthropoda; class Arachnida; order Araneae; family Macrothelidae; genus Macrothele; species Macrothele yani. Next base: position 14,037,761 of record CM076996.1, read on the forward strand.
GGGACAGTCAGTTTTTTGCTTCGCGTGCTTAAATTTTATCCTCACTCCTCTTTAAAATGTCATGGTCGAGAGTCTTATTTAGTTACAATGCCTCAAATATCAGAAGGTAAATCTCTAGTAGTTAGTATTCGCGTCTCCTTTTCGAGCTTAGTTCTCCTTTCATTTTATCACGAGAAAATTCCTCTTTGGTTACATCATTTACTTTCTCTCCTTACCACTTCCTATTTTTACCCATCTCGCTTACCTTATCGCATCCTATATTTTTTCATTTTACCTACCTTAAAAGATAAATGTTCCACTCAGTTCCTCTCTCGTGCATTTTTATTTCATTTCTTTGTTGATGCATGCAAACAAAACAGCAAAGTCAAAGCGAATGGTAGAAGATTCTCCTGCGATCTTAAGATCGTGTATCAGCAACACTCTAGGAGTTGACGGTTCTCTTCGTGAAAAATGCTCAAAACCTTTTTACCTATGAAACTTGGGAATTAGGACTCGAACTATCTTCTGGAAAAAGAAAGGATGTTAATGAAATGGAAAAGAAGCATGTGCAACGGTAAATTTTTTTTTTTTTTGCATCACCTTCGCCGATTAAACTCCAGCATCAAGAGTGTCCGAAGTGCGCAATAAATCAGATAAAATCTCGACAATTTCTCAGGACAAGTTACCTACTTACAGGTTTATCTTATCCTTAAATATTGCAGGGGAACTCCTCTTCTACCCGTTTACATATGAAAGGGGATACGGTTTCAGAGAACTGCGAAACATCTTTAGCATGGGAATGAGCTGAAATCGGCAAAGAACACAGGTGTGATGAGTGATGAGGTTACTCCAGGGCGGGTTAAATTGATCGAAATCCAAACTTCACGGTGGGAAAAACGGAAAACCTCTCCGACGCATAAGTAAAGAGAGGGCAGCACGTGGAACTAAATTTTCGTCACCAGCCATTAAGTTTTCAAGGTCATATAAATTAATGGATTACAGATTTCATGCATTTTTTCTAAGTAAAACGTTAAAGAAATAATTATGCAACTGTTGATAGTTTCACCTAATTCGATTTAACGTTGCTTACTTATCAAAGCAACAAGTGAAAGTCAAAAGCCAGAGTTTTCTCATTACCGTTTCCATAACGGTACCAATGTGTGCTAGCCGCTTTTGTCCACAGTTACCCTAAACAACTCTTCAGCACATTAACGGCGCAGGTGGATGTTAATCTTCTGCGCACAGTTGCCTCATGAAGAACACTTCCCCAGATAAGCGGTATCAGTACTTACTGGTTCTTTATGTTTTTGTATGGGAGTTTAACGACCACCGTGAGCAACTCGATGGGCTATAAGCGGTAGCCCATCCCTAATTTAGAGCCACTGGTTCCGGGGAAGTGAGAGAGAGCAACTGCAAGACGATGTTCTGAATGTCCATAGATTTTCTGTCCATAGCTATCGTAAAAACCTTGTTCCGTATATTAACAGTACTATCTAACCAACTATTCGGTACATTAACTGTAGTAATGGGTACTAACTAATCTTCTGCTTGTAGTAACTGTGATTATCCAACGTCTTACTGCGCTAATGGATGCTAGCCTTCTATTCATGTTTGCCCTGACCAACTGTGGATGCATTAGTGGTTTCAACGGATACCATTTTTTTCTCCATAGCCACTCTAATAAACTATTCGGTGTAGTTAAGGTACCAATTAATACCAGTGTTATTTCCTCAGCTAGCCTAACCAATTGTTCGATACGTTAACAGCGCCGATGGATATCAGTGTTCTCTCAGCAACTACCTTAATCAAATACTTGGAATAATAACGGTGCCGATAGATTCTAGCTCCCCGTACGTAATTGCCCTAATCAAATAGTTGGCACAGTAACATACCGTCGTATGCTAGTCGCCTGTCCATAGCTGCTCAAATCAACTAGTTGGCTCATTAGTGTACCAATGGATACTAGTCGTCTATCCATAGTTGCCCTAATAAAGTATTCACTACCTTAACGGTGTCAATGGATCCATATAAAGAGAATTGCTGCGCAGTTTAACCCTTTAACAACCATACCGCCCAAAATGTCCTCACATGCAGACGGCCACGGCTGCCCGAATTGTCCATATAGAGGGAGTAGAATATCCTACTCCTCATATGTTCTTTGAATTTGTATGGCCTCTACAGGATTAGCAGAAGTCAACATTGTTGTCATTAAACAAAGTAGTGAACCAGGAGTTAGTTCCTCCCTGGGCAATATCATTCACTCTCATGACATTGCATCTATTCTCACTGGAAGAATGCAGTTATTGCCTCCGGGAAACATTTGAAGGTCAATGCATATGAAGCCGGAAATTTCGTATGGTTTGATCTAATTCTTCCTTTGTTAACCTGTAAAAAGGGGGACAGAAATTCGAAAAATTGCAACAGACAATATCGATCGTTATGGCATTCTAGGCGAGACAAGAGTTTAGTATCCTAGTCGTTAAAGGGTTAAAGCTGAAGCTGTTATAACAGCGTGAATCCGTGAGTCATAGATCGATGTATTTTTTTGAATAACATTTCCACAAACTGTTAAAAAAAGGGGCTCCTGGAGGAAAACTATCATGCCGGGAACCGGTCCGCGTCACGATTTTCATACACTAACGAAAGTAGGAAGAGGACGCATTATTGGCCTGCATGAAGCTGGCTGGCTGGCTGACTCGGCATATTACGTCTCATGCTGGCTTCCACAATAACACAGTCCATCGTTGCTGTATACGACGCATTAGATAAGGTATGCAATGCCTTCGTTTTGGATGTGGTCTGCGTACAGCGACTACAGGAAATGAAGACCCTTTGGCCTGGCGACAGGCCCTCACAGAACGACAGTCTCTCAGCCATGGGAAGAGCGGTGATACGGAGCATCAGCCACCAATAAAACGGCAAATCAATTAAAACAGTCTACAGGGAGCAGACTTGCACACACGGTTTCCGTCTCGTCACCTACGACTGATCCTTACCCACCGTTGTCAGAACTTGGAGTGATCCAGCTTCCGAGCAAACTGTGTTGAACCATGGCATCGTGTAGCTTACAGCGACGAGTCCTTCTTCCCCCTTCAACCACATATTCGTCCGATACACGGATGGTGATGTGTATCCAACGAATATGTCAGCACCCAGCGAATGTCATCAATCGACACACCGCCCGAACAACAAGCATCATGGTATAAGAAGTAATCGAGAATGATTCGCACTCCAGTTTAGCACAAAAACTACAACGGCACGTCGTCATGTCGAAGAAATACTCAAACCCGTTGCGATACCCTTGGTGACAAAGTTAAACAACGCATTCCTTGAGCAACACGATGCCCGCCCATTTGAACATATTGGTAGAGGCGAGTTTCAGTTTCAGTTAAAATAATGCTGAATATAAAATTATTGCAAAAAACGATCAAAGTTTGGCAGCTAACAGATGGACGGATGGAAACAGTGCCGTGCTGAAAACGAGAGCTACTGATGGCCCACGTAAAGCACGAAATTACGGAGATTAGGGTAGTATTGTCATAACAACATCTGTTCTTCAAGTAGCTAACTTACAGAAGAAGAATGTCTTCCGTTTTACTTGTGTCGTTATCAGATAATAATCAGCTCCAACAAGGTCTTGTCATCAAAATATAAATATAATAACAGCTCAAAATGGGACGAACGTATGAATATAATATACGTACATGCACACTCAATGGACAAAACATCAGATATACCTACCTAATAGCATGCTGGCTAACCTCTAGCGCGAATAACAGCCTGTACTCGTCGAGGCATTGACTCCTCCATCAAATTCCGGAGAGTTTCCAGAGGTAATGCCAGCCATGTGTGTTGTAGCATTGTTCACAACTCTGCCCGAGACATCGGTCCAGAATCCGTGGATCTGATGTTCCGCTCCACGCAGAGCCGTAACTAGGGCGGGGCAAACGGGGCGGCTGCCCCGGGCGCAACTCAAGAGAGGGCGCCGAAATCACTGTTTGGAATGCGATTACAATTGGAACTGAAACTTTTACACAAGTTTTTGGCGCAATTAAAATTAAAATTTCCTCCTCAACATGTTCAGGAGTTGTTAGTTGCTCACATTCAGTCATGAAGGCGTGGTTGTATAGTCCGTCCAATTGAAGAAGAACCATGGCTTCCGTCTACAGCAATGGGGCCCCCAGTATATCTTCAGTTGGATGGACTACATATGTGCGTTGCAAGATAAGGATGTTGTTCACATTTTTGAAGATTCTCTGGATGCTATTCAATCTTTATTGTGGCTGCATGCCACGACTTTCAGCTACATTAGGGCCGCTTGATGCGGTGCTGAAGGTCCGAACTCGGAAGCAATTGCGAAAAGCTGTAAAAACAGTCACATTTTGATTGCGCCTTTTTTACGCCTAGTTTCGTTAGAACTTACATTTTTACGCCTAGTTTCATTAGAAAGTCTTTGTAGTACGGTTATATTTTTGAAATTGTATCTGATTTTTGCTGTCTTTAATTTAAAGCTATTTTTCTTGAACATTATTTTCTGTAGCTTGTGCTCGCTTAGATTTTCAATGCTGTTTTTTGTTCTTTTGGTGTGTGTGTATGTATGTGAGAGAGAGAGAGAGAGAGAGAGAGAGAGAGAGAGAGAGAGAAGAAGAAGAAGTGGAAGAGAGGGAGAGGGAACGAGAGAGATGGAGATATATATATATATAAAGAGAGAGAGAGAGAGAGAGAGAGAGAGAGAGAGAGAGAGAGAGAGAGAGCATTACTATGGATGACCCCAACAACGATGGGATTTTCCAGGCTGACAATGCACCATGTCATCGGGCCTAAGTTGTCCAAAATTGGCTCTAGGAGCATCATGGGCAGTTTCGTCGGATGATGTGGCCACCACGTTAGCCCGACGTGAACCCAATGGAGCACTTATGGGACGTGGTGGAAAGGTTCATTCGAACCCAAGATCCTGCACCTACAAATAAATACCAGGAAACAGTGAGCGGCTGTTCAAACGGCATGGCTCAACATCTCTCCAGAAGTCTTCCGGTCACTTGTGGAATTGATGCCACGTCAAGCTGCTTCACTTCGCCGGGCTAGAGGCGGTCTTACACGATACCGATCTCATTACTGTTGGCACTTCAGTGTATATTCTATATTAAGGAACAAAATAAAATAAACAGATCAATACAATGCGAAGAGTAAACCGAAGCGCTTCACATGTGATTTGCGCAAAGCAGATACCGAACAACCAAGCTATGTAACCAACATACAGAACCACCTTTATCAAGGGAGCTCAGTTCTATATATGGAGTGGACTTTCTGGTGTCAGAAACAACAGGAAGAACTCCAATGTTATCTGACCAAATTCTTGACGCCACAAGACATCTTGAATTATAAGGCTGGAACCAATAAATACACAATGAAATAACGAATACAGCATACCTTGAAACACATAGCTCCATTCCAAGAACACCACCAACAGCACAAACCACAAGATCCATACGCCATGTACCATGCAATTGTACCACTGAAACAAAACCAAACAAATCAACCACGCCCTGTGCAACATGCCAAGATAAATGATAAAAAGATAGTGAGGGTTAGGTACCACTGAGTTACGGAAAATTGAGGAATCTAATCAAAGTGTAGTAGGAGGCATCTAGGAGTCCACTGTGAGTGAAAATGTCTGACCACTATATAGAGACCCACCGCGTGGTATTTGGTGTAAGCTTACAATTTTAACTCTTTGTGTTCCTAGGTTAGCTTAGTGTGTTAATGTCAATTAAATCAAGAGATTTCTCTTGATTTAATTGACATTATCGCAAAAGCAAAAAATCCAGGCATTTTCAAGGGTAGTGAAAGACCATCGGTCGATAACAGTGCCAATAAGAAATCATGAATGGCATCGGAGGTTTTTTGCGTAATGAATTAAAGTAATCTTCGATGAAATGCGCATGAAAAGGCAAAATATTCTGCTTACTATACGCACAGTTTAAAACTGCTGGAAACACGCCGGTTTTGCAAAAGTCTTGTGAGCGCTGAAGACGTATCTGCAGATGAAATCAAAAATCGAGAAAATGAAAGTGATAAAGATAATAAAAACTCGAGTCATCTCTGATGGTATTTTTAGGATTATATGGACACTGATGAGGATCTCCAGGTACTGTACAATCGCTAAACAAAGATGTGGACATAGTGGAGCACATTCTAGGCAAGTATGATGATCCATCACGGGACGAAGAAGAAATCACGGTAGAAAAAAAAAGGGGAAGGGGGATCAACAGATTTTCTATTGAAAATTTAGGAAATCTGACATTTTATTTTGCGTCAGAGACATCCCGACCATTGCATTAAAGGAAGTTCAAAAATGTTAGCATAACAAGCATAAAGCAAGCAACAATTGACTCACATTTCCGAGGTAAAAAGAAAACAATAAAACAAGGCTGACAGGTGAGATTTCAAATTTTTGTAGTTACTGTAATTTTTACATTAAATGAACATTTGACTTTTAGCAGATCTCATTCGTTATCTACTGGTTCGACTGTACATACACTATGAAAACAAAAGTATTTGGACATCTAGGTCGAACAGAAATAAGGGTGTTCAGAAAGTAATAGCTCCATATTTACATACAAGCCTAGTGGCAAGGTATCAAACTGATACGAAACAAGAACAATACTCAGAATTTCTGCCTTAATGCACATATTTTATTTTTCTACATAGTCTCCCTCACGCAGAATACAGATACGCCAACGTTTCTAACAAGTTTTTCAAACCCGTCTCTATAAAAATCTTCAGGTTGTTCTTGGAACCATTTCCTCGTAATGGCTTGAACATCTTCGTCACAGGTGAACTGAATTCCTGTCTCTTGAGAGTTAAAACCACCGGACGCCGGACGGCGCCAAATCTGGGCTGTAGGTAGGGTGCTCAAGAACTTCAAACCCGATTTTCTGTATAGCCTCTGAAATGAAAGCATTGGCGTTGGGTTTGGCGTTGTCGTGTTGCAGAATCATTGGCTCCCCCCCCCGCGCACGAGGTATATTCTTTGCTTTAAATTTTTAAAGATATGCACGTAGCTCTCAGAGTTGATAGTCGTACCTTTGACCATGTACTCGTGATAAATAATGCCTCTGTAGTCCCAGAACACAGTGAGTATGCACTACCCGGCAGAAAGTTGATATTTGAATTTTTTCGCTGGGGAGGAAGGATGGTGTCGGTATTCTGGCGATTGATTTTCTACTTCTGGGTCATAATGGTGAACCCAACTCTCATCACCAGACACAATGTTTTGGTGAAAATCACTTCCGTATTTTTCTTGGCGAGCAAGCAACTTTCGGGATGTTTCATGTCTTGATTTCTTCATTTCAGTCGTTAGGTGATGCGGTACCCAACAAACACACACCTTGTTGTATCCAAAAAACGCTAACAATGTCGTTGGCACTAGCTAAACAAATGTTCAGCTTATCTGCTATGATTCTCTGAGTTATTCTTCAATTTTGCCTGATGAGCTCATCGAACTTTTTGCCTGTTCAAATCGCAAGTTGTCATTACGGGCTTCCCACTCCACGCCTGATCCTTCGCGATCAACATTCCTCTACTGTCCTTTGATTCCCTTACTCAACGACGAACATTGCTTATGTCCAAAGTTCCAGAACCATAAACTGCCACTAATCTAACGTGAATTTCTTCGCGAGGTACATTTTCATGAGTTAAAATCTCCATAAGTTATATAACTCATCGTTGTTTGACACCCGTCGATACAGTTGAAAAAGAATCATCCATTTTATACACAATTAAATAGGAACTAATAGATGCACGGAATTCCATTACGCAGTAAAATGAAGCTAATGGCACAAAGTATCGTTTGCTGTCTGACTGATTGCTAGGCAACAAGCCATGCGCGAAACACTTGCGAGCAGGCGTTACTCATTGAACACACCTTGCAGTATTATCCGAAATGAATATATAGTCGGACCACCTGTGGCTGGTATGCCTGCAGCGACCATTGAAGGCATGCTTTGCCCACAATGCCCGTAGGTCTGCATCGCAATTTTTCTCCATTTCCCATGCAAAGCTTAGTAAGACCTTCCTTTTTCAGAAGAGGAAGGTCTTACCGACCGAGATCAGATATAGTGTCCCAGCTTGTCCCACAGGTGTTCTGTATTTAGATCGGGATTTTGGGCCTGCCAAATCAACGCTAGAATGCCCTGTGTTGGTTTTCAGAAGTGTAATTAAAGAAGTATGACAGTACGTTTAAATTCAGACTTCGCTAAGAACATTAGCTAATTAATTAAAGACTTAAACAACTTCTACAAAGTTTAAAAACTCTCCGGTATAACGCGATAGAAAACAACACAGTGCTTGCTCTGTTATCTGAGGTCCAGCTGGCGTGAAGGAGTTTGAACGCCCGGGGGCCGTTGCTATGACGGGCATTCTTGTAGGTTTTTAACATTCATTTCAATAATAGTGCCGTAGTTATTCTAAAAACAAAGAATTATGCTAGCTTCTTGTACAACATACACCTTTACTAATCGATTGAGAAAAGACTCTGAAATAACATTGCACCAGTTGTGACATACCTGCCAGCAGGACGCACACGACATAAAGGCAGATAGGAATCAGAATAATCGTCCGCGTAGCTCAATTGGTAGAGTGACTTATTCCGAAATGAGGGGACCCGGGTTCGAATCCCGGCGTAGACCAAAAATGACGGAGAAATTTACTTCGTTATAATGGCGCCCGAACTATCCGGATGACCCGGCCGTTCAAAATCTCGCATTGGTGTGATGTTATTTCCACACCGCGAGACAGGAAAAATCAGAGAATCCCTTCTCCAGCGCTTCGAAAAATAAAAATGTGTGATGTTACATTCCACACAGCAGATTGACTGGGAGTTCTCAAGTGCACGTTCTACAGTGGATGGCTGCCTGCAACGATTCATGGTCACGGCTGACCCGTGGACTATGCCCACGGCCCTCTTTCGGGGGGGGGGAGATGTGACGTACCTGCCAGCAGGACGCACACGACATAAAGGCAGATAGGAATCAGAATAATCGTCTGCGTAGCTCAGTTGGTAGAGCGACTTGTTCCGGAATAAGCGGCCTCGGGTTCGAATCCCGGCGTAGACCAAAAATGACGGAGAAATTTACTTCGTTATACAGTTTATGGGCTCAATTTATTGAAATAAAGTAGCAACAAATATTTTGTTAACCTCCTGTTTGTAGTAGGTATCACATAAACCACGGTTCAACAGGTTTGTTTGCAATTTACCTTGCATATGATATTAATACGCAAAAAGTTAAAGAATAAAATGCAACTAAGAAGAAATATTTTCTAGAAACGTTTTTAGAACGTCTTTTGAAAACAAGAACCTGCTTTTGTTTCCATTACGCACGTTCAGCAGTCCGCCCGCCCCTGTAGACGGACTGATGAACGGGCGTAATGGTTACACGCCCCTGTGGACGGACTGATGAACGGGCGTAATGGTTACACGCCCCTGTGGACGGACCGACTAAAGAAAGGAATTTTTGCCATGAGAAACTTGAAATGTGAAAACGATAATCCTTGCTTTCGGTCTTCTTCCGACGCGTAAATCTGAGGCCATAGGGCGTAAATGCAGATGCTTTACTACTATATCATTGCTTAAACATCTGATTGATTTTTTCTTTCCTTCAATGCAATTTATAATTAAGGCCATTTTTTGAATAGTTTCTTTTAATAAATAATGCATAGATTTCCCGCCAGGGGCGTAAATGTTAATCGCTTTTCCTCCAATATCTTTGCTTCTGAAAGTCTGATTTGAAAAATTATTTTTGCTTCGGATATTTTTTCTAATGAATAGTTTACATATAGTTTCTAATTTTATGTAAGGAACAGTTTTTCCACTGGGCGGGGGAGCGCATGGGCATATTTCTCTTCCCGATGCATTTGCAGTAATATCTGCGTTCCCAAAAACCTTCTCGAAAAAAATTATTTTTCTGTCAAATACCACTCACTAAAGAAAACATTTTGCAAATATTTTATGCTTATAAAAATGCAGAGATTTTCCAGCAGGGGAGTAGAGGTAAGAAGTATTTTCCCTCTATACCTCGTCTTTTAACAGACCGATTTGAGAATTCTTGCTTTGTCGGACAATGCTTCTGGTGAGGAATCTTTTGCCCATAATATTGAATTTTCGGTAAGGTACAATTTGCTTCTAGAGATCGTAAGCTCATAATTCTATTGAACACTTATCTGCAGCAATATTATCGAGTCCAAACAAAAACTGGTTTGAAAAATTTCCTTTTCAGTCAAATTCCGCTATTCTGGGTCTCGAATTCGGCTCAACTCCGATGAGTAATCCTAAGTCAACCTTTCAAAGGGCTCGTCCAGCAGTGAGACAATATGGTTTTTAGGAGCAGTGATGCGAAATAAAATATTTCTTGAATTCGAGAGCACCTGAATTTACTCCCATAGAGGCAAAATTATGCATCGGAAAAAAAAAAGACAAGAATCATCATTCTCACATTCCAAGCTTCCCAGCGCAAAAAATAATTTTTCACATCGGACTAAAAGGTGCAGAGACTGACGGACGGACATTTTGATGACATAAGCACAACGGTTTTTCCATTTTTTTTCAAAAGATGTGCTGAAAATCAATATTGCACAATCTTCTCAGAATAAAACAATACTTATAACTCTGCCTAACACCGCTAAAAATTGGTATAACCGCTGTTTCACGTTGCATACGAGCACAACTCCTTTCTCGAAATGCTACTAATAGCATATGTTTTTAGATATTTATTTTTAGCTTAAACTGTCGCACATGTTTACATTAGTTTCACTACCCCAGTGGCGCAGTGGTCTAAGCATTTGCTTTTGACTATTCGTTCGAGGTGGGTCGGGGTTCGAATCCCATGAGGCATCGATGTTGTGTTTGTCTTACGGCACTGACTCTCTCCCTTCTCTGGAACCACTGATTCTAAATTAATGTCGGGTGAAAGCTTATTGCCCATCGAGTTGCTCACTGTGGTCGTTAAATATAAAGAACAAAAAATTGCATTAGTTTTCACACTGGCACAGATCTTACTCAGATGTCCGGTTCTCTATTTCCTGCAGCCATAGCGATTGCTGCCCGCGATTCTCAATTTCTTTCAAACATGGCGTCGGGTCGAGCACTCTATCTACACTGTTGGCCACCCAAAATGCAACACCAAGAAGGAAGCATCCAATTGGCCTGAAACTCGCAGCATGCGTCGCCCGCGAGAGGACGTGCAAACGATTAGCATTGCAGGGCATATGCAAATCATGTGCGCCCGGCACGCCACCGAGAAGCACTATAAGAAGGGTGCACAGATGGTGGGGTGTAAGTAGTGGAAGTGTGCTCTGCTGCCGGACCTGTGCGTGGGAAGCTTCCTGATGCCTCGTCGTAGAATACGGCAGTCATTCCAGCACGTTTCGGAGTTCGACAGAGGACATATAGTGGCTTATCGCGACAGCGGTTTAGCATACCGAGACATCGGCGCCCGTGTGGGACGACATCCAGCCACAGTGAGGCGAGTATGGATTCGGTGGGTGCAGAAGGGACGGACGGACCGACGTGAGCGATTGCCGCAGCCGTGGCACACCACCAAACCAGAGGACCGGCAGGTTGTGCGGCGGGCATTGACAGCTCGCACCGCCACATCACGAACGTTAGCGCAGGAATTAGGGTGTGTTGCGCAACAACCTGTGTCAGCACGTACCGTTCGACGTCGTTTGCAGGAGCGGGGCCTTGTCGCACGGCGCCCATTGCTCCGATTACCATTGACGTTACACCACAGGCTAGTGCGGCGGCAGTGGACTGTTGAACGCCGCACCTGGACTACGGAATATTACGACATTGTATTCTCCGACGAATCCCGCTTCTGCTTGCAACACCACGATTGTCGGATCCGCGTGTGGCGGCACCGCGGCGAGAGACTGTATGACGCCTGCATTATGCATCGCCATAACGGTCCGTCGCCTGGCGTTATGGTTTGGGGCGCAATTGGATATGACACCCGCACCTCTCTGGTACGCATCGCCGGTACACTCAACAGCCACCGCTACATCTCCGACATCTTGAAGCCTGTAGTCCTCCCTTACCTGCAGGACCTGCCAGCGGCCACGTTTCAACATAGCAATGCGCGCCCGCACGTGGCACGCATCGTGCAACCATTCTTCACGGCCCACCAGGTGTCACTGTTGCCCTGGCCCGCCTTTTCTCCCGATATGTCGCCCATCGAACACGTCTGGTTGTTGATCGGCAACCGAGTGGCCCGGCAAGCACCACTCGCGGCTACGCCTGATGAACTGTGGCAATGTGTGGAAGCAGCTTGGACCAACATACCCCAAGCCCACATCCAAAGCCTCTTACGTTCGATGCCGCGGCGTGTAGTGGCCGTTATTGCCAGCCATGGGGGCCACACGAACTATTGATGTCTGCGTGTTCCGCAAGTCGCACGGGCCTGTAAGCTCAATCGCTTCATCTTTGTATCTGTTGTTATGTGTCCAGTAAATCTGGCTTTGCTTTTGCTATCTCGTGTCATTCTTGGTGTTGCATTTTGGGTGGCCAGCAGTGTATTTCTATCTCGTTCCTCCAGTACATAAAGAAAGCACCAAAGTTTAAAAAATTAAAGTTCTCCAAATTTTGATGCTAGGTATCTCTCCTGAAAAGAGTAAAGTAAATCCCTAGTAAGGAATTTCGATGTAACGAAAATGGGCAACGGAAGCAGTCAAAACCATTGTTGAAATCTGATTTTTGAATGTTGTTCCATGAAGTGACAAAACAGTGGTTAACTTAATTATTACTCTACAATGTATTTTACTAAACTATCGGCGAACATTATTTCATCGCGTTTTACATAAACGCAACAATATCTCATTGCAATCTGTGTAAATTACGAGAACCTCATGGTAAATGTGATATAAGCCATTACAAAATTACATTTTTGATGCTATGAAAACCGTGCGTCGTAGCGAAATTTTGCTTCCTCTCGACTCCCCACCTTACAAGGGGGATTACCTGCTATCGACGAGAGCTTTAAAATGAAGTATAACACAAAGGGGTGTAACCTGTAGATATCCTAGGCCAAAAGTTGCCAATCCCCCTAACTAACACACTTGCGATTCAGCATATTATTCTATCTTGAGGTCAGACTTTAGCTTGCGCATATGGACATTCGTAGCCAGATCACATTTCATCGGTGTCAGGGTCGTTTCTCACATTCGCCTAAATCTGAATAATATACACTGAGTGGCCACTTTGTTATGACCACCTGATAGTTTTAAGCAAATGAGCTATGGCTGCACGCTGTTGCCGCCACAGGGCGAGGCTAGTATAAAAAGGGAAAGCTTAGTGCTTGCGACAGTAGTAGAAGTCATTTTTGGGTGACGAGATGGGTAAAAAATGCGATTTGACAGACGTTCAACGTGGGGTGATTGTAGGAGCTCGGAGCCATGGAGCGAGTATCACCGAAACCGCCGCATTCATGAAATGTTCCAGACCAGCTGTTGTTAAAGTGTTTAAAGACTGGACTGTCAGCCAAAAAACTAGATCTCTACGTGCAACGTGTGGTCGTCATCGACTAGTGACTGCTCGGGCGGAAGGGGAGTGTTCAGACTGGTAACAGACAACAGAAGGGCAACAGTGCAGCAAATTACAGACCATACAAATCAAGGATCACCTCAAACGATCTCTGCACGCACTGTGCGCCATACCCTGCATCGGATGAGATATGGCAGCCGAAGGCCTGTTCGAACACCTTTGCTGTCTGCAGTTAAATAGAGAAAACGTCTCCAGTTCGCATAGGAGCACAAGGATTGGACAGTTGATAATTGAAGACAAATTATGTGGTCCGATGAATCACGTTTTCAGTTGCACCATGTCGATGACCGAGTGAGAATTTGCCGGAAACAGCTCGAAAGCATGGACCCCAAATGCATTGCTACAACCCTTCAAGCTGGTGGAGGCAACGTTATGGTTTGGGGAATGCTTTCCTGGCATGCTTTGGGCCCTTTAATTCGTCTTGATCAACGTCTGACTGGCACATCATACCTAAACATCGTTGCGGACCAAGTGCATCCTATCATATGGATGGTTTATCCCAATGGCGATGGCTACATTCAACAAGATAATGCGTCCTGCCATAGTGCTCGTATTGTACAGATTTGGTTTCAGGACCATGCCGGTGAGTTTACTTTGCTTAGGTGGCCCCCAAATCTCCAGATCTCAACCCCATTGAGAATTTGTGGGATGAAGTTGAACGAGCCATCAGACAGCTGGATCCACAATCCTGCAATCTCATATTCCTGGAAAGTGCTATTCATCAAGCATGGTCTCAGTTTCCACAAACCACCTATCAACATCTCGTGGAGTCCATGCCACGAAGAATCGACGCAGTATTAAAGGCAAAAGGTGGCCCAACAATGTACTGAGGGAGTGGTCATAATAAAGTGGCCACTCAGTGTATAATAATAAAAGTTAATATTGTTTTTGAAAAAGTAAGCAGTTCAAATACGTACCATTGCCGCCTTCATAGTTTAGTAAACATTTTCTTTTATGACTCACAATCTTCTTTCATTGTTTTTACGACAATAAAATTTATTAATCCACCTATCTAAGAACCGCTCAATGTCAGGAATTAGTAAACCTTATTGTTTGTTGTTATAGTTTAATTCCACTTAGTATGTACCGGACTGTGGCTTCGTGTGGTCGGGAGTGACCCGATAAATGTAATATACGTAAATAAAAGTATACTCTCGAATCACTCGTTTTATTTCATACCCACAAAGATTTTGGCATGCGAAAAATATGCAGCACAAATTTTCTACAAAGAGTACCAGGGTGCTTACTCTCTCGACGCTATTTTTAAATTCCGCGTGTTCTAAATTCCGTGAGCAGTCTAGTGCGTTTTAAGTTCCAGTTTTGTATGTGTGTGTTGTTGTTTTTGTTGATTTACCTTGCGTATGCTACATAAACTTATGTCTTGATTTGAAATTCCATTCACAAGTTGCTTCCATCATTTGTACAAACTCGGTCAATTTTTAGAAGTTTACAAGAAGAGCTTTATAAATATCTTGTGTGTACATAAAAAATTCACGTCGTAGCTTAAAGTCTTGGATTTCTTAAAACTTCCGCGTGATTCCCGAGTGATCTGGAAACTTCTAAGTCCCGTCCCTTTTCTTTTCTTTTCTTCCACTTCAATGCCACATTTTTTAGGGTTGCTATTTACTTTGTTTTTTTTTTACGTAAATTTATGAGTCATAACTGGATATTCCGTGTACTGGTTAATTCTCTCTTTCGTACCAAATTATTTTTATTATTATTTTTTTTTTGGATGTGCTCAAGAGCTTTATAAATATCCTGTATACACTGAAGTGCCAGAAGAACTGGTACACCAGTCTAATACTTGGTAGGTCCCCACGGGAGCGCAGGACTGCAGAAATACGACGGGGCATGGACTCCACTAGCTTTTGGAAATATGCTGTAGGCAATGCACACTATACTTCCTGCAGAGCGTTCCACAATTCGGGTGTATTCCGAGGTCTCGGATTCTTGTGTTCTATAACGCGTTGTATGGCATCCCAAACGTGTTCTATCACGTTCAGATCTGGGGACTTGGGTGGAAATGGCAACACCACGAACTCAGATGAATGCTCCTCTAACCATAATGTGGCGTCCCGACACCTGTGCGGAGGTGCATGGTCCTGTTGGAACAGGCCCAACCCATCAGCATGAATGTAGGACATGAACGGATGTACCTCGTCAGAAAGGATGCCCACATAGAGTTGGCCGGTCACAGAAGTTTGTAGACGTACCAGGGGTCCCAGTGAAGTCCAGCTAAACACACCCCAAACCATTACGGGCCCCCCACTAGCCGGTACAGTTCCCTGTTGACAGGCGGGATCCATGGCTTCATGGGGTTTGCACCACACACGAATCCTTCCATCTGCCCGATATAGTTGGAAACGCGACTCGTCAGACCAGGCTACTTGTTTCCAGTCATCAAGTGTCCAGTGGCGGTGTTGCCGTGCCCAAGCGAGGCGCATAGCTCTGTGTCGTGCACCCATAAGGGGACTCGAGTTGGGCGTCGGCTGCCAAAACCCATATCGTGCAGGGTACGTTGCACAGTCCGGACGCTGATGCTTGTTGAGGCTCCAGCATTGAATTCCGATGATACCTGCGAGAGTGTTGCACGCCTATCGCGTGAAACGATTCTTTACAGCCGACGATGGTCACGTTCAACCAATGTCTTTTTACGGCCACGCTGGTATCGTAGGTTGGAGGTTTTGCCGGAATTCTTGTAGTCACGGTACACCCTTGCAATGGTCGTCCGTGAAAATCCGAACTTCTTTTCTACCTCCGAAATACTATGGCCCATCTCACGAGCGCCAACTATGACACCGCGTTGAAAATCGCTTAAATCATTATTACTTGTCATTCTCATGCCGAAAACAGCTCTGACACCAGGCAAGGATGTCTATCGCTTTATATACGCACTGGCGGACGCAACGGAGTACGCGCATAGGTGACGTTGCTATGTATTTTGCATAAGCTCGTCTGTATCAGTTTTTCTGGCACTTCAGTGTACATAAAAAATACACATCGAAGTTTAAAGATTTAACTTTTTTACTTTTTTTACATCAAAAAATAGAAGAAAAAGAAGTGTAAATAGTATTCATACTTCAGAATTTTATCATGCCATTGCATTGTACATGTTCTTTCTGTTATCTCGTTTTCTTCATCTAAAGGACAATTTTTATGAGAAGTTTCTATGGCACAATTTGTTTCTTTCTTTACGTACGAAAACTAAAACAGAAATATTGCATTTGGCTTCGTTGAACAAGTCGGGGATATAATGGGGCCATAAGTAAGCAAAGAAGCAGAAGAAGAAAAGAAATGAAAATAAAAACGCATGGCTAAACTTTACATCCGTTTCAGACAAGGTAATTTTGCTTCCTTCCATAATTTCTTCGTTCATGCGTGGCCTTCTGTTTCGTTTCAGATATTATCTACCGACCTGGGCGAAGATCACTTTTGCTGTTTTGTGACCCAAGAAATGATACCTCTTGGCGCTGAAATAGGTATTTGGTTTCAAAGGATCATTTCCATTTCATTTGAACGATGGTCTGAAAGCTGTTTCTCATTTGTATACTTCTAGACATGTAGCTAAGACGTTTTACAACTCTTTTCACTGTCATTTTTTAGTAAATTGCTAGCAAGCCTTGTAAGTTATTTTTCTTTTTAGCACTGTTATTCCTTGAAACTCCTTGCCAACGAAATGAAATACAGTACTGGAAGTTTTATCCGGGAAGCTTCGGACCAAAGCTTTGCCGCCTTTGAGGTTTTCCGAGATTTTGGGTCTGTATAATCTAGTATGTGGCACGATGAGTAAATACTTGGCCCAAGCTAAATCAAAATCAATTTTCGAGGTGACAGGAAGGAATAATAATACGTGAATACATTCAATATACTTTCAATAAGTTCTACCTCTGACCTTGAAAGTAGTGGTTGGCGGCTGACGCAAGTATTGAAAATTATTGCATCATCCTTCAGTTATATAACATCCACGCCACGTCACATTGTCAGCATTTGAGACGGCGCCACAGTGCATTGAAGTTTATAAGGTGACAATGGATGAGCGAAAGATGAAATTGCGGAATCTAGCGGTGATTGAATTTTTTGACGAAGGAAAGTGAAACACCACACAGTATCCATGAACGGATGTTCCGTGTGTACGTCGATGGTGCACTGTCATATGCCACAGTCAAAAGGTGAGCTCCTCTCTTTAAAAGAGGAAGAGACTCGCTAGAAGACGACCCTCGCGAGGGACGCTCAGTGGAAGCGACCACAGATGAAATGTGCCAGAAAGTGGAGGACCTGGTGATGTCAAACAGGCGAGTCCGTGTCGTACAAATTGCTGAGGAACTGAAGTTAAGTACCTGCAGTGTTTGGACCAATTCACTTGTGATGCTAGAGATTTCAAAGGTCTGTGTCCTATTGGTTTCTCGAATATTGACACCTGAGATGAAGAATGATCGTGTTGAAGCAATTCGAGCTCAAGCTGACCTCATTAACAGCGATCCAGAAGACTTCTGTTCCTGCATTGTGATTGGTGATGAGACGAGGCTACACCATTGGGACTCTGATGCTAAACAAGAGAGCATGCAGTGGTAACATAATGGATCACCACCACCCAAAATGTTCAAAACACAACCATCTGCAGGGAAGACTATGGCCCCCCATTTTTTGGAACTCAGAAGGGTTGCTGTTATATGATTTCTTGCCTCATAAAATGACTATGAATGCTGCCTATTACGACGCGTTGTTTCGACAACGGCATGAAGCCATCAAGAGTAAACGGTGAGGAAAATTGCGATGGTGTGTTCTGCTTCTCCATGACACTGCTCCAATCTACACCGCCGATGTTTCCATGCAATCTGTGACAGAATGTGGCTTCCAACTGCTTCCCCACTCACAATACTCACCAGAGGCCCCTAATGACTTCTTCCTCTTCAAAAATCTGAAAATCATCAAGGGCTCGAACCTAATCCAAACTCGGACGATTGTGGCTAAAGGCCCACTCAGCTGCTGGAGTAGTCCTGCGTCTTTTGTGCCATTTATTTCTTATGGGATAAATGACACAAATTGGAAAATATTTGTTCGCAAAACAAATCAGCTTCATTATTTTTGGGTCAGACCGAGTATTTAATATCATGTATTTAGATTATACGACGGAGAATTAAAAAGAAAAGGCAACATGCCCTTTAATAACGCTAATTATGAGCAAATGAACATAGCACTTCTCCACATAGTCCCCATGCAGGTCGATGCACTTCTTCTATCGTTCCGTTAGCTTCTTCATTCCTTGGGAGAAGAAGCTTTTCGGCTGCTCCAGAATCCAGGTCTGTACCGCTTGTTTAATCACATCATCAGAGGTGAACCTGTGACCGCGTAAAGCCTTTTTAAGTGTACTGAAGACGTGATAATCGCATGAACACGTTTAAACCGCAGTTGTTGCATTGCCTCCACCGTTGCGGCCGCTACATGAGGACGTGCATTTTCATGGTGCAGCAAAACTGTTTTTGATTGCATTCCTCTATCTTTTGCTACGAATTGCAGGTTTCAGTTACTCTCTAAGCATAGCACAGTACGTTGCACTGATCACTGTTTGTCCGTATTCCTGAACATGAGCCAGAATAGAACATTCATGTCCCAAAAGAAGCTCAGTACGATTTTTTTGGTGGGATGTCGTTTGATTTTCTTCTTTACTGGAGCAGACGGAATTTTCCACTGCGAAATCTCTTGCTTTCCGGTTCATAGCGATGAACCCATTTCTTGTCGCCGGTGAAACTCCGCTCCAAAACACTCGGACCTTCTTCATAACGTTTCAGGAATTGGATCGCAACCTCCACACCCTGATGCTTGTGTAGATCAATAAGCTGTATGGGTACCCATCTTGCGCTAACTTTACGGTGCCTCAAGTCATCATGCACTATGGAATGTGAGGATCCATAGTTGATATCCAAATGTGCAGCAACAGCGGACAACGTAATCGATTGATCTTCTCTGGTCAAGCCATTAGCCCCCGCACGGGGATAACTGGTTGTCCAGTTATTTGGGGAGTAGCGCCCCCACGGCCCGAGCCCACCTTGTGACGGAACATCTTGATAACTCGTCTTGTACGATAACATCACTGAAGAGGCAGCTGTTCATCCAGCTGCTGGGTAATGGCGACCCCACGGCCCGAGCCGACATGTACTTTATGATGATTCCCCCCGCCCCTTTTTTTCTTTTGACACGCACCCGCCTCAGTTGTAGGCTGCAGAGGTTGTGATTATGCGCCAGCTCTGGATTTTAGTTTCTCTTTTTCTTTTCTGTCATCTCCATTTTATGTTCCTTTCTTTGTTTTTCCGAGCTGGTTAGCTAGACCTACCTGCACGTTTGCTGTGTGCGGTGACCCGTAAGGTGGAAAAGAGGATGCTGGAGCCTGAAGTTTCTGGAGACCAGGGTGTTGTTGTCGTCAGTTGCCAACACTCCTCTTTGCCTCATACTTCAACTTAAACGGGCGGCTAGGAACTAACCCACTCCTAGTCAATGAGGTCTGTGGCCGAGTAGAGCCCAGACCTCTAACGGCTTGTCGTTTCTTACGACAGGGTGAGTCTGGGGATAAGGTGGGCATGCCAAAGGAGTGTTCCCCAGGCACGGGAAAGTCTGTGTGCACGCCGAGCGCATGTCTGCCCTATCAACTTGCTATATCCGCTTCCTATCCCTGAAGCCGAGTCCTGCGTCCACTTGGGCTTGCGGACCTCCGGCTCTCCCTCGTTGGGCTCGATTGTGGGTGGGGAAGTCGGCGGACGAAAACTTTCTTTTTTTCATGGCACTCAATGATATTTCTCACTAACCTAAAACCGAAAGAGGTAATGAGGAAAGCTCATCTCCTTCCGCAAAAAAACATTTTCCTGATTGTTCAAATGCACGTTTCCTTTTTTGTGCACTCATTGACCCTTCAAAGCCTTTGAGTGCCAAAAGTCCATTTTGGATAAATAAAGCACTTCAATCTATAGCAAGCTCTCATAAGAGCGTAAAGAAACTTCAGTCTGGAGATCTACTGTTAGCAATACCCATTGTGGCCTACAGTTCCACACTTATTAACACTACCACGCTGCTTGAGACTCCGGTCAAAATAACACTTCATGAATGCCTAAATTAATCTCGAGGTGTTGTCTCCTCGCAGGACCTCATTGAGTGTACTGAGGATGAACTACTTGAAGAACTGAGAAGTCAACACGTTACGGGTGTGTGGCGTATTCTCTTTAGGCGGAATGGGCAATCCGTCCCATCCCGCAACATCATTTTAACATTTGACAGCCCTTCCCTGCCTACGTCCATCAAGGCAGGGTATCTTCACCTTGAGGTACGTCCGTACATCCCTAACCCTTTGATGTGTTTTAGATGTCAGTCGTACGGCCATTCTCAGCAGTCGTGTAGGAGCAATCCTAGGTGTGAACGCGGTGGTGCCACAGATCATCTTTTACCGTTATGTGTGGCCCAGGCCGAGTTTTGTGTAAAGTGAAAGGGTTCACACCCATCATCAGCCAAAGATTTTCCCAAGTGGAAGAAGGAGAAAGAAATTCAAAGGCTGAAAACGGTGGAGAATATTTCTTATCCTGAGGCCAGAAGGAGAGTAGTTCCTATTTCTTCTGATCGGAGATCATATGCATCAGTGGTGGTTGCCAAATCTACGGTTGGCATTCAAACCGACATTGAGATCCCCCCTAAATGTCCCTACAAGCTCGACGATATCATCGCAGCTGGGCTGGAGGCACTCCAGTCCCGAGCTAGGGGTCTGAAAGCGGCACGCACCACTTTGCATAAGCATACTCACCCCACCACCAGCAAGGGAATTCAGGCCACTTCTTCTGGCAAAAACACCAAAGCCAAGAACAACAAGAACGTTTCTTCTCCTCAAAAATCTCAGCAAACGACTCAACGGAGAACGCATCCCGTTAAAACACTTGGGAAAAAGCATGCTCCCATCTTGGCCCCTGGTCACACGCCCCAAATCTGGGGGAACCCTCATCAGAGGAGATGGAGTCTGACCTCGTTTGAGCATTTCCTTTTTCATCTCACTTTTAATCATTCAGTGGAACTGTCAATCATTCAGTGGAACTGTCGAGGTTTTCGGACGAGTTTTTATGACGTGAAACATCTGCTTTCGTTGTACTCTCCAGTGTGCCTTTGTTTACAGAAAACAAAACTCAAACCATCATTCCTGCTTTCAGTTCGAGGCTACAGTGCGTATCGGACAGATAATGTATCGAGAAACATCGCCTGTGGGCGAGTCGCTATTCTTGTCCCTCACCGTGTTCCGGTGTCTTCCGCTGCGATATCCACAAATTTGCAGGTCGTGGCGGTTCGAATATCTGTGCCTGTGCCTTTTACTGTCTGCAGTGTCTATCTGCCGCCGGACTAGAACGTAAGCATCTCTGTTCTGGAGAGCTTGGTTGATCAGCTGCCTTCACCCTTTCTTCTACTGGGGGACTTCAATTCCCATCATCATTTATGGGATAGTGTCAGCATCAGCACGAGAGGTCGTCGCATAGAGTCTCTTCTGTCCTCGGCCTCTTTGTGCCTTTTAACACCGGTGCTGACACGTACTTCCACGAGCCGACAAGATCCTTCAGTGCGATCGATTTGACCTTGGGATCACCATCGATTATTGCTGATTGGTCGTGGACCGTGTGTAATGACCTCCACAGGAACGACCATTTTCCAATTGTGCCCTCGCATCATGCTAACATGCCATCTTCTGCCTCCCGCCCTCCTCGGTGGAGGATGGAGCGTGCGATATGGGAGGTTTTCACATCGTCAGCAGTGATATCTTCTGCCATGGTGACCCAAGAGTCAATCGACGCAGCTGTTCTTGACGTCACAAATTGCATTCTTCAGGCAGCTGATCTTTCTATACCAAAAACATCTACGACGCTCTCCAGAAGTCCGAAGCCTTGGTGGAACCCTGAATGCGCAGCGGCTAGGAGAGCTCAACATAAGGCCTGGTCTACGTTTCGGCGTTATCCAACCGATGCTAATCTCGTTACATTTAAACGAGCAAAATACTATGCTCGGTTGATACGTCGACGTAGCAAGAGGGAGTCTTGGATCCAGTATGTTTCATCTTTCACTTCAGGTGCCAGTTCGAAAAATGTGTGAGACAAGATTCGTAAGATCCGGGGTAACTACAGCTCTCACCAGATCTCCATTCTCGAGAATAACGGCTGCACATATGCTGAAGTCGGGGAGATTGCTGATTGTTTGGGGGAGGCGTTTACCTCCGTGTCGACTGACCTGGCGTATCCTTCTTCTTTTCAAAGAATGAAATCCACTGTGGAACGCCAGAGAATCTCCTTTGCGCCTTTTCTCGACACTGGATATAATTCCCGCTTCAGCATGGTTGAGCTCAGGGTGGCTCTGCATCGGTCCGGCGCTACATCTGTCGGTCCCGATGGCATCCACTATGACATCATCCGTCATCTCTCGCAGTCGTCTCTCGAGAATCTTTTAATCCTGTACAATCGCATTTGGTTGGAACACAGTTTCCCGGAATTTTGGCGAAAAGCTTTTGTTCTGCCTTTTCCAAAACCTGGCAAGGATCCTAAGTCTCCCTCTAGTTATCGTCCAATTGCTCTCACTAGCTGTCTGTGCATAGTTCTCGAGCGCATGATTAATTCCCGGTTAGTTCATTTTTTAGAACATCATCAAATACTTTCACCATGTAACGTATACTCTAGATTCAGTTTCTTTTTGATTTTACTATCTCTTGTTATTTTATTTTCCTATGCAAATTATCTTCTCACTTAACGAGATGTTGTTTCTCCCGCTGAATTATATGTGGCAACGAGTGTAAGTCATGACGTGGTGGTATGCAGTATATATAGGCGCGCTCAACTATACCAAGCAGCTTCGTTTTATATGTGATAGGTTCTTCCTAATTATTGTTATGCGATTCTACGATAGTACGAAAGATCGGTCTAACAGTAGTTGTGTTATTTTGGAGTGTGTATTTGAGTAATACCAGGAGCTCCCCAATAAAAGGTTAAAAGTGAGTACGTTTTCTTAGTTCATTTTATTGTCAGACCTCTGTCTGGCCGTTAAGTCTATTTCATTGAGTGTTTACGTTAAGTTCAGGGGATATTGTGTTTACCGCTCTAATAAGGAGCCTTCAAGGTACTAATGTACTAAAACCGAAGTTATATTACTGATATTCAAGATAATGAGGAACGTTGAGTAAAAATAATTCCATATTCTTGGAATTTATTGCACGTGAGTATCTTACCTAAACAAACTCTAGCACATTGAAGATTAAGCACACTTTAGCTTCGTCAAGTAACCTTTCAATAACCCTAACGTGACTTAACGTAAGCTTTCCTGCACTACACGTCCAGGCGGAGAATTTTATTCATTATAACCATCACAAAGCGGCTTTCGCCGTCATCGTTCACCTCACGATCATCTACTGCACCTTTAGACATCTGTGCGTGAGGCGTTTGTGCGTAGGCAGCACCTTGTTTCTGTATTTTTTAATATTGAGAAGGCCTATGATCGAGTGAGGCTGCACGGTATTATCCGTGACCTCCACGCATGCGGGTTGCGAGGAAGTCTTCCAACCTTCATTGTAAATTTTCTTCGCAATCGGGTGTTCCAGGTGCGCCTGGGTACGACGGTCTCTGCACCGTTCCATCAAGAACAAGGGGTTCCTCAAGGTTGCATTTTATGTCACATTGTTCATCCTTCGCATCAATTGTCTTTTCACGAATCTTCCTCCTGCGGTTTCGGCTACTGTTTATGTCGATGACTTGCAGATCTTCTGCTCGTCATCAAGCATGAATTTTATTGAAAGGCAGTTGCAGTCTGCGATTAACCAGATCTTTAAAGCGGCGAATAGCTATGGCTTTGTTCTTTCTCCCAACAAGACAGCATGTGTCCATTTCTGCCGGAGGCGTGGCCTCCATCCTGAGCCCGAGCTGTATTTAAACCGTGCAGCCATACAAGTTTTGCCCGAGACCAAGTTCCTTGGATTGACCGTTGACCGTGCACTTACATTCCGTGCGCACGTTCAGCGGCTAAAGACTTCCTGTCTGCGGGCTCTATCTATTCTTAA
The DNA here is from genome assembly GCA_039090855.1 of Macrothele yani. NCBI lineage: Eukaryota > Metazoa > Arthropoda > Arachnida > Araneae > Macrothelidae > Macrothele > Macrothele yani. The sequence continues at coordinate 14,062,390 of CM076996.1, forward strand.
GATCCTTTCGAGAGTCTCGTGGGGTGCAGACAGAGTGTCTTTGTTTCGCATTTAGCATTGTTTAATACTGTCGAAACTGGATTATAGTTGTATTGTGTATGGCTCTGCTCGTTGTTCCGTTCTCCGGCCTTTGGATACCATTCACCATCAAGCGCTGCGTCTTTGTTCGGGAGCATTTCGAACATCTCCGATTCCCAGCCTTTACGCTGTTGCAAACGAACCCTCTCTCGAATTACGCCGTCTGCAGCTGTCTGTTCAATTTTATTTGAAACTTCGATCTCTTCCAGACCATCCTTTATAAGATGCAGTTTTTCATCCCCAGCATGCTCGTTTATTTGAGAACCGGCCCTGGTGCATTCCAACCTTTGGTCTTCGTATGGCGGCCGTAGCTCGTGATGCAGGGCTCGATTTGTCTCTTGTTGGAGCGTCCAGGGTCGTTGGGGACCCGCCGCGGCAGCCTTTTGAGGTTGTCCCTGATCTGAACTTTACCTCTTTTGATAAGTCCTCAACCCCAGCTTCCGTGTACCAGCAGCTCTTCGCTGAGCACCGTGCCCTTAATTCTGACTGCACTCCTATTTTCACTGATGGCTCCAAGATGCATGGAGGCGTTGGATCCGCGGCTGTCTGTGTAGATGACGTTTCTGTAGCGCGGATCCCAGCTGAGGCCACGGTGTTTTCGGCGGAGATGCATGCTGTGTATCTCGCCCTTTTCCATGTTCAGTCGAGTTCTCATCATCGTGCTATGGTCTATACGGATTCCTTAAGTGTCTTGCAGTCTTTGTCATCGGCAGATTGCCGTGGCCATCCTGTTCTCTTGGATGTGAGACAGTTGCTTCGTCGTTTGCTCGAGGCCGGTTTTCATGTTCAGTTTTGCTGGATTCCTGGGCATGTTGGAATCTCGGGTAACAAGTGTGCTGATGCGGCTGCTAGATCTGCTTCCTCTTTGGTCGTTACACCCTTGCCACTGTTTCACCGAGATTTCCTCTTTATTGTTTACGACCATATCAAGCGAACGTCGCAGGTGCTGTCGGACCAGGAGGTGGAAAATAAGCTGCATCGTATTAAACCTAATCTTGGAATTTGGAAATCCTCATATCGTCGGAACCATAGGGAGGAAGTGGTGATTGCGCGTCTCCGCATTGGGCATTGTCGTTCCACTCACCGCTTTTTGCTGTGTGGCGACACTGCGCCGATGTGTGAGACGTGCAAATGCCGACTCACCGTCACGCATCTTCTGTGTAGCTGTGTTCGTTTTCGTAATGTACGTTTTCATTTCTTTCATTCTCATTTGATGACCGAGGACGCCGTTGCGCTGCAGCGGCTACTAGGTGGCCACTGCGATACTGTCGCTGTCTTCTCATTTTTAAAACAAATTGACTTTTTTAAACATATCTAGATTTTAGCCCTATTATCATTCTCTTTTTTCAGTTTTATTGAATCAGCTAGATTTTAACCATTGTACCATGTTTTTAATACTGTTTGTTTCATTGTCTTTTTAGCCCTTCCATCGTTCTAATTTTTCAGTTTTACTTGATCAGCCAGATTTTAAGCTTTATACCACGTTTTTAATACTGTTTGTTTGTCTTGTGTCTGGCTCTCTTTGCCCAAACATGGCCCTTGCGCCATAAAAATCAACCAACCAACCAACCAAGCCATTAGCCCTGTCAATTTGGGTTTGCGTGCGCGATGTTGATGGCCGACCAGATCGAGCTTTTTCGGTTAAACTTCTTTCCGCTTTAAACCTTTCTATCCTATTCCTAAACTTTTCGTTGAGTCATGCTGTTTTCACTTCAATGCTCAGCCAATATCTTTCAGTGAATTTCAACAGGTTTCACTCTCTCTGCCCAAAGAAATCTCACTACGGTGCGCTGTTCAACAATGGTGCAATCCCGCAGCGGAGCGTCCATGATTATTTTACCTTGGCTTCAACTAGACTAACGGCAGAGCGCTGCGTTGTGCGTGTTCGAGCCATTACGAACGTCTTGTATTGCGACAGCTTCTATCCGTTGCGGTTACCGAATAATTTTCAAATTGCCTTTGCTTTTTATTTACCTACGTACTTCTAGAAATAAAACTAACGAACGTTCTCTGTGCTGGCGTCATCCCAAGTCTAGAACTCGTAAAATAACACCCCTTGAAGAAACCACGGTGAACACGAGATGTATATGTGTGTGAAATCAGTTTTGAGTCCCTAAATTCACAATCACTCTTATAACATGTCACTTGATATACTTAGAAAAATATATCTATTCCTATCCCTCTACCTACCTCCCCAACTGTTCCTTTTGTGAAATTAACATATTCTTGGTACAATGACACCTGTCTAAGACTGAATCCAAGGGACTGGAACTATTTTCCGTTTTAGACAGTTTTCCGTTTAGGTGCATCCATGGTAACATTGAAATGGAACATTTGAATTTTTGTCACACTTTAGTAATTAAGAGAATGTATTGTACATACTGCAGTACTTTAATCGACTACAAACCACACACATCTATTTTTATTAAATAATCCAAAGTTAATTTCTGCACAGTAACATTTATAATATGACGCTAAATAAAAGCACGTGCGATGCTCATTAAATGTAACATCCAGAGTCATCTTCCAGGCTTTTGAAGCACATAGCTCTTTTTCAAGTTTTTTTTTGTTGTTTTTTGCTACATGTCTTGCTTATGTTTGCAGAATAGGACATTGCAAATTTCACGATCTTGTACACTGTTAAAAATTTTGTGGTAGGTTACACCAAAGAGTGGTGCTACTCCAACTACACCACTTTCTGAGAAAAGATACACCATTGTATGCAGCAAACAAAACCCAACAACATGGTGCAACTTTGCGCGATGATGTGATGCAATCTTGCGCGATAACGTGATGCAAAGTTGTACCATGTTGTTAGGGTTTTTTGCACCACACAGTGGCGTATCTTTTCTAAGAAAGTGCTGCAGTTGGAGATTTTACCAGTGTACTAACAAACCATTCTCAGACAATTTTATTCAATCGACTTTTCTGGCCTCTTCATTTCCGACTTTCCGCATTTTTCTCTTCGTTGAGCTAATTACTTTTACACCACTGCTTTGTTATCTCATGTTTTCGCCTTAAAATGTCATACATTTGTATTTTTCTGACACTGAAATTCTCTGTCACATGCTTGATACCCATATTTTCTTTTTCCTGCATTTCAATAAATTTAACTTTTCTATCCAAATGGAGAACGTTATTCTTTGGCGCTATGGTAAAGGCAAGAGAACGAACGCAAATCACAAGCAAAAGTTGTGAATGATGATGACCTCAATGAATAAATGTAAAAAGAATTAAAGCGAAACGTCTCGTTGAAATCCATACGAAACATCCATCTGTAAAGATTTTGGACTTTGCAACCAGCAAAGAGAGCAACGCTGGTAATATTAACTAAACCTGAGTGGCGCCCGTGCTTAAGAAGCCAAACAGTGGATGTGCTGCAGTGTGTATTTCTATGAACAATCCAAAAGCAATCTTTCTCTGTTTAACTATGTTATCTTCAACCTCAAGCAAATTTGTTCAGTGTGATTTTAATCGAATATTTCGTATTCATTTAAAATACTTGACGGCACGGGAACATCTGGAACTTTACGTTGTTACCAGGTTCGTTTACTCTCTGCCATTGCCTTTAGCGGTATCCTTCAACTGTGTTTCTTCACGCATCCTCTGTGTACTAATTTGTACCAGAGTAACAGATTTGTTCCTCCCCTACGTATTACGTTTCAATGAAAAATTTGCGACACTAGCGACCGACTTTTCTTTCCCTTCTCATCTGTTTCACTGCTACGTTTCCTTCTGAAAATTGAGATCGTTCCCTTTGATGTGTCCGAAGGCACTTTTACCTAGTGTGACGTATATTCTAAATTAACTTTCCTTTTTAGTTTCTTTCTCTATGTAAATCTTGAGTTTATTCTCAGTTATACTTCACTCTTAACGTAATATCTTTTCTCTCAATCGAATACTGTTGGCAACATAATTGAGTAATTGAGGTTGAATGAACGTGACGTATGCCTGAGATAAGATAAGAACGAGAGATAAAAACAACGACTAAACTGTTGCTTGGCCATCGTTGTTAAAGAGAGCGTTGCTTGAAGAAGTGTTGCAAGTTGAGCGTTGTGTTGTAGAGCGTTGTGTTAAGAGCTGTGTAGTGTGTGGAGAGTTTAATGCAATATGCTATGCTATGTTACGATGTGTTGGCTACATGCTGAATAAAGCATCTTTTTCGTAAGTTTGACTTCTGTTGTTTACATGTTTCGTCTGGCCGTTAAGGTTTAATTTAGGAACTATTTCATCTTATGGTTATGTTTTTTTAAAATAACGTAGAAGTACGAAAAGACTTCTACGTCATACCAGCCACAACTTGGAGGACAATTACCATGCCACAACTTGAAGCTACAATTGACCATTCTAGTGCGATTGTGAAGATGGGTATCCCCTTATCTTTCTCCTCTGACTCAACCCTACTTCCCTCTGGCTAATAACTCTCCTAAAAAGGACTTAAACCACCACAAAATGGCACACCGATTCCCCTTTTCATGCAATCAGTATTCACGGAAACGCTGCAGGAACAAAACGAACTGACCCCTCTTCCAAAAACTCAGAAAAAAAAAAGCAAGGCTCTCAGTATTTTAAGAAAAAAAGAAGCCCGCCCGAAATGTAGCTGATGTTGCTATTCGTAGCCCGCCCGAGATGAAACGGATGATGCTATTCGTAGCCCGCCCGAGATGAAACGGATGATGCTATTCGTAGCCCGCCAGAGCCCTACTCGAGCCCAGCCGTTCTCATCTCTAGCAAGTATTTATTTACTGTTTTTTTTTTCATCTTGAGTTAGTACAAGGCCTACGGGCCCAGAATATGGTGGTTCACTTGGAATTCTGCCAGCATCTCAGCGGCCCAGTCCGCGCCTGCTAACAAGCAATGCTCCTGTGTGGTTAAGAATCATTGTCGCAACTGTTTCTATAGATTCACCCCAAGAAATAATTTTTTGAGTCATCGTACGTGCTGTATCATTTTACCTTTTCTTTTTTTTTCTTTTTTTTTTTTTTTTTTTTTGAAAAAAAAGTTCAATACACGAATAAATAAGATATTTATGCCTATCATGAAATACCAGAGTTACTTTTATGAAACAATGAAAATACTCATACCAGTTACAACAACACCCATCTTCCACGGGGCCTTGCTTGGCTTTCACGGGGGCTGAGCCCCTTCCAGCCCCCTGCTAGCTACGGGCCTGCCTAGAAGCCAGCGCTCCATAGCACTCGGCCATGGGGCGGCACTGTTTGATTGTGCTTCTCCCATAGAGATGCCATTGGATTATGCCGTTGGTTTTTTTTTTCTAGGTTTTCGTCTGAGTGGGCGCGGGTCCGAATCCCGGATGTGGCATGCATGGGTGGTGTGTTTGTCTTACGACACTGGCAGTGGATCTTCCGTGGAATTGTTTTTTTTTTTTTTTTGATTGGAGGTTTAACGACCACCGTGAGCAACTCAACGGGCTATAAGCAGTCGCCCGTCCCTAATTTAGGGTCACAGGTTCCAGGGAAGGGAGAGAGCCAATGCCGAAAGACAAACACAACATCCATGCCTGACCGGGATTCGAACCAGGACCCCTTACAGACGAATGATCAGAGGCCAGCGCCTTAGACCACTGCGCCACCGGGGCGGCCTTCCGTGAAATCATAGGCCCTAAATAAGAGACGGGCGAGTGCTTATACCGCTTGGGGTTGCCCGCGGTGGTCGTTGAATTTCGTAAAAAAAAAAAAAAAAACAGCAGATAGGGGTGCAGTATTTTGTGGTTTTCCCCGGGCACAGAAATATCTAATTACGCCTTTGGACCTATGCATCCACATCGCGAACAGAAAGAAGCTGAATCTGCAGCAACGGGGGTGGAATTATTACATAATACTTGTAGAAGGCAGTGAAGAAAACAAATTGGATTACCAAAGAGAAAATGTAGAAACAATTTGTTCCTCGAATGCATCTGGAAATCCAAGGAAAATGAAAACCAAAGTAAGCCCTAATCTAAGCATCGAATTCGATACTGCGAGTACTGGCGCATTATAACGAAGTTAATTTCTCCGTCATTTTTATCCGCGCCAGGATTCGAACCCGGGCCCCCTCATTCCGGAATAAAGTGCTCTACCAATTGAGCTACGCGGACATTGATTCTAATTGCTATCTGCCTTTATGTCGTGTGCGTCCTTCTGGCAGGTACGTCACATCTCCTGGTACGTTACATCATCTCCCCCTTATTTTATTTTTCTTTTCTTTCGAAGTGCTGCTCATATTTTTCCTATCTCGCGGTGTGGAAATAACATCACCCCAATGCGAGATTTTGAACGGTCGGGTCATCTGGATAGTTCGGGCGCCATTATAACGAAGTGAATTTCTCCGTCATTTTTAGTCTACGCCGGGATTCGAACCCGAGGCCGCTTATTCCGGAACAAGTTGCTCTACCAATTAAGCTACGCGGACATTTTATTCTGATTCCTATCTGCCTTTATGTCGTGTGCGTCCTTCTGGCAGGTACGTCACATCTCCTGGTACGTTACATCATCTCCCCCTTATTTTTTCATTTTTTTTTTTTCGAAGTGCTGGATACTCTTATCTTTCCTATCTCGCGGTGTGGAAATAACATCACACCATTGCGAGATTTTGAACGGTCGGGTCATCCGGATAGTTCGGGCGCCATTATAACGAAGTGAATTTCTCCGTTATTTTTATCCGCGCCGGGGTTCGAACCCGGGTCCACTCATTCCGGAATAAGTTGCTCTACCAATTAAGCTACGCGGACATTTTATTCTGATTCCTATTTGCCTTTATGTCGTGTGCGACCTTCTGGCAGGTACGTCACATCTCCTGGTACGTTACATCATCTCCCCTTATTTTTCTTTTTTCTTTCGAAGTGCTGCTCATATTTTTCCTATCTCGCGGTGTGGAAACAACATCACACCAATGCGAGATTTTGAACGGTCGGGTCATCCGGATAGTTCGGGCGCCATTATAACGAAGTTAATTTCTCCGTCATTTTTATCCGCGCCAGGATTCGAACCCGGGCCCCCTCATTCCGGAATAAAGTGCTCTACCAATTGAGCTACGCGGACATTGATTCTAATTGCTATCTGCCTTTATGTCGTGTGCGTCCTTCTGGCAGGTACGTTACATCATCTCCCCTTATTTTATTTTTCTTTTCTTTCGAAGTGCTGCTCATATTTTTCCTATCTCGCGGTGTGGAAATAACATCATCCCAATGCGAGATTTTGAACGGTCGGGTCATCTGGATAGTTCGGGCGCCATTATAACGAAGTTAATTTCTCCGTCATTTTTATCCGCGCCTGGATTCGAACCCGGGCCCCCTCATTCCGGAATAAAGTGCTCTACCAATTGAGCTACGCGGACATTGATTCTAATTGCTATCTGCCTTTATGTCGTGTGCGTCCTTCTGGCAGGTACGTTACATCATCTCCCCCTTATTTTATTTTTCTTTTCTTTCGAAGTGCTGCTCATATTTTTCCTATCTCGCGGTGTGGAAATAACATCACCCCAATGCGAGATTTTGAACGGTCGGGTCATCTGGATAGTTCGGGCGCCATTATAACGAAGTTAATTTCTCCGTCATTTTTATCCGCGCCAGGATTCGAACCCGGGCCCCCTCATTCCGGAATAAAGTGCTCTACCAATTGAGCTACGCGGACATTGATTCTAATTGCTATCTGCCTTTATGTCGTGTGCGTCCTTCTGGCAGGTACGTCACATCTCCTGGTACGTTACATCATAAACAAATGATATTGCATTATGGTCAAATGATATAGGTTCGAATAACAAAATGATCAAGTTTTATTTGATTAATAAACCGCAAAATGCCGGTAATATTGAATGTTTGAAAGTCGTATTTAAAGATCGTAACTGGAAATATTGTAGAAGCTTTAATGAATCGGACGTCTATTGCATCAAAAGTAAGCACCAAACAGGGAAGTGTTTTTTTTTTTTGTTTTTTTTTTCGGACACAAGCAAATCAGTATATTGCTTTGTTTGCAGACTTTTCACGAAAAGCTATAGTATGTAATAAAATGAAAACGGGATGTAATGATGACTGGAGAAATATTTATAAAACGTTAGCTGAGCATGAGTGTAGTCGCGACCATATCGAAGCCACGTGTTCATATAAAAAAGAGATGTTCAATAACGCGACGCATCGACACCGAATTGGCAATACATGCAGAACAAAACCATTGGAAAGAAGTTTCGAAAGGGATCATTGCAACGGTGAAATTATTGAGTAAATTAGGATTTGCATTTAGGGGAAGCAGCGATAATATTCACTCTGAAAGAAAGGTAAACTTCTTCACCTGTTTAGAATATCTGAGTTTTTGAAGCGTCATTCACAAACGCACGGAAACTGGGCAAGAAAATAATAATTATTTGTCGATCATACCTGCGACGAGTTCATTCACTTAATTGAGACATCAAATTGCTAAAGAAGTGAAAGATTCCACATACTTTCGATTGTAATAGATTCGACACCGGACATATCGCTCGTGGATCAGCTTGTTTTTATTAAGGTACGTCGCGGTAAACGGAGAAGTCAAAGATTTCTTGGATTTGTTGCAATCGGCGAGCATAAGGCTGCATACTTAGAAGAAGTTGTACTAAAGGAATTAGACAATTTATCTCTTGACGTTAAAAAAGTGTACGGGACATGCGTACGACAACGTAGTAAATATGTCAGGCAAATATACAGAGCTACAGACCTGAATAAGAAACCATAGGTCTCATTGTATTTTACATTCCTTGTGAAACTCACACATTAAATTTAATTGGAAGTTCGGCAGACAATTCCTGCTCATTTGCAGTAAGATATTTCTACTTTGTGGACATGTTGTATACCTTCTTTTCAAAGTCAACACGTCGCTGAAACATTCTAGATGCTTGTTTGACACCTGACTCCTCATTACTAAAAACGTTAAGCGATACAACGTGGTCAGCTAGAACTAATTCTACATTGGCATTAAAGAACAGTTTAGTGAACATACAAAATGAGTTGACGGAAATTGAATCATGTGAAGATGAAAAACCGGAATGTCGATTAGAAGTGAAAGGGTTGCTGAAACAATTCCAGGAGTATGAAACAGCTCTATTAAATACACTGCTGGCCACCCAACATGCAACACCAAGAAGGAAGCATCCGATTGGCCTGAAATTCGCAGCATGCGTCGCCCGCGGGAGGACATGAAAACGATTAGCATTGCAGGGCATTTGTAAATCATGTGCGCCCGGTACGCCACCGAGAAGCATTATAAGAAGGGTGCACAGAAGGCGAAGTGTAAGTAGTGGAAGTGTGTTGTGCTGCCGGACCTGTGCGTGGGAAGCTTCCTGATGCCTCGTCGCAGAATACGGCAGTCATTCTAGCACGTTTCGGAGTTTGACAGAGGACGAATAGTGGCTTATCGCGACAGCGGTTTATCGTACCGAGACATCGGGGCCCGTGTGGGACGACATCCATCCACAGCGCGACGAGTATGGATTCGATGGGTGTTGGGGGAGGGACGGACGGCCCGACGTGAGCGATTGCCGCAGCAGCGGCACACCACCAAACGAGAGGACCGGCATGTTGTGCGTCGGGCATTGACGGCTCGCGCCGCCACATCACGAACGTTAGCGCAGGAATTAGGATGTGTTGCGCAACAACCTGTGTCAGCACGTGCCATTCGACGTCGTCTGCAGGAGCGGGGACTTGTCGCACGGCGCCCATTGCTCCGATTACCATTGACGTTACACCACCGGCGAGTGCGGTGGCAGTGGGCAGTTGATCGCCGCACCTGGACTACGGAATGGTCCATCATTGTCTTCTCCGACGAATCCCGCTTCTGCCTGCAACACCACGATGGTCGGATCCGCGTGTGGCGGCACCGCGGCGAGAGACTGTATGACGCCTGCATTATGCATCGCCATACCAGTCCGTCGCCTGGCGTTATGGTTTGGGGCGCAACTGGATATGACACCCGCACCCCTCTGGTACGCATTGCCGGTACACTCAACAGCCACCGCTACATCTCCGACGTCTTGGAGCCTGTTGTCCTCCCTTACCTGCAGGACCTGCCAGCGGCCACGTTTCAACAGGACAATGCGCACCCGCACGTGGTACGCATCGTGCAATAATTCTTCACGGCCCACCAGGTGTCACTGCTGCCGTGGCCCGCCTGTTCTCCCGATATCTCGCCCATCGAACACGTCTGGTCGCTGATCGGCAACCGAGTGGCCCGGCAAGCACCACCCGTGGCTACGCCTGATGAACTGTGGCAACGTGTGGAAGCAGCCTGGACCGACATACTCCAAGCCCACATCCAAAGCCTCTTTCGTTCGATGCCGCGGCGTGTAGCGGCCGTTATTGCCAGCCATGGGGGCCACACGAATTATTGATGTCTGCGTGTTCCGCAAGTCGCACGGCCCTGTAAGCTCAATCGTTTCATCTTTGTATCTGTTGTTATGTGTCCAGTACATCTGGCTTTGCTATCTCGTGTCCTTCTTGGTGTTGCATTTTGGGTGGCCAGCAGTGTGTATATATATATATATACAGATACACACTGCTGGCCACCCAAAATGCAGACTAGACGGTGGTCTAGTCTGAATGCTGACTTCTGACCATTCGTCCGACGTTGGTCCGGGTTCTAATCATGGTCAGACATGGATGTTGTGTTTGTCTTACTGCACTGGCTCTCTCCCTTCCCTCTAACCAGTGACCCTAAATTAGGAACGGGCGACTGCTTATAGCCCATCGAGTTGCTCACGGTGGTCGTTAAACCTCCAACCAATAATAATAATAAACAGGGAGAGAGAAAGACCGCTTTCCTCTGCTTGCGAATCCGTTCCTGTTTCTCTGTAGGTGGAGCAGAAGGATATTCGCGTTGTCACATACATATAGCTGTTTCTAAAAGATGAAGAGGAGAAATTCGGCTAGCTTTAGGACTATCAGAGCATGAAGTGTATTTCCATACTTTTTGTGCGATGTTTTTAAATTGAAACCCTAATAAGTAGAGATTTTGTAAAGAAAAATATGATCTGTTTTATAGAAATGAAATGTTGAACAATATTACATAATACAATTATTTATTGCTAGTTTCTTTGTCCCGTTAACGGAGCTACTTGATACGCTGATAAATGGAAGGCTAGCTAAAAATCCTTTTTGCGTGGAATAGGACAAATTATGACCAAGGTTTTAACATTTTTTTGGCTTGAAATTCAAGCGCGCAGTTTTTTCACTAAGCGTCGTGAATTTTAATTTGTCTTTGTAACATTGTTTACAAAGACAAATTAAAATTCACGACGAAGACGGACTGTAAGGATTTTTTCGCATTATGCAGAAGTAGTAAATTTTTTCGGTGTTTCTTATAAATAACAATTCCCTCCATTAAAACAATGTGCAATGTCATATGTCTGTTCAAAACATCTGAGGCAGTACCCCTTTATCCACATACTACAAGAATATGAACGAATAAATTATTGGAACTATTTTCTCCGGGGGATTTTTTTTTTTCAGCTTTAGTTTCATTTCTTTGAAAGACATTCAATCATAAACAAGGACGCAAGAATTTCAGGAGGTGATGGCCGTTCTCGTGGTGGATTGAGCATTGCAATGAATTCGCTCCCGACAAATCTATTACAAAGAATGATCTGGCGCGTGACGAACAGAGTGTGATAAATTGACGGGCAACTAACTGAGCATGATGAATTGACGTAAAACGGGCACAAAAGATTTATAACTATTAGATAATACAATCTACATGTTTACGTGGAAGATTAAATAATCTTTGCGTCTCGTTTTTTTATGACAGAACGGAAGAAGCATACATGCAGGGGAATGCGGGACTCTACTGTTCTGCGGGTTTACACTTCACTGCATTCCCCCACTAAAGAAGAACTGATAACCTAAAATAAAAGTTCTTACTTTTTTCTTGCTCTGTTTTTCTTCCGTGTTGGTTAAGTTTCTCACGTCTTTTTACTTTATGTTACTACCCATTTACAGAATATTTTTGTTTTGTAAAAAATATAGCAAAAATTCTCCGGAAAATCAAAGATTTCATCTACATTATTTGCAAAGAAATTATTTTGGAAATGAATAGTAGCGTGAAGTAAATAAAAATGAAAAACTTTACACAGATGGAGAACAAACGGAAGGAGGAATAAGTGAAAACTTTTATTTGAGATAATCAGTACTTCTGTAGTGGAACAAGGTACTATCGTGTATACATGCAGAACATAAATCTATCCCAGAGATTTTTTTATGTTATGGCATAAAAAAACAGAAATAATTAGCAAAACATTCCATTGGATTTCAGGTAGAATGAAACCAAAAGAAAAAATAATATAAATTCGGCATGAATCGGTGCCACTGGTTCATATTTTATGAAAATGAGACTGAATGATAAAGTCGTTGTGTTGATTAATTAAACGCATGCGAAAGCTTGGGTATATGGCTGTTTTCTCAAAATCAAAGAGTTCCAAAATTTTGGTTTCACGCATTTGCGCAATTTAAAGTAACGGATGCTGTTTTTCGGTGCCTTAGATGCAGAGGCGTAACTAGGGCGGGGCAGGAGGGGCGGTTGCTCCGGGTGCAACTCAAGAGAGGGCACAAAAATCACTGCTTACAATCTGATTAAAATTGTAAAATCGGAATTGAAACTTTTTCACCAGTTTGTGGTACAGAATTTACCTATAATTTCTTTCACCAGTTGCGGAAGCTTGGCGGCTAAGAATTCGCGTTCCTTCCACAAAATGTGCAGGAAATGTAAGTTGCTCACAGTCAAAAATGACGGCACGGTTGTTTGTACGTTACAAGATAAGGATGTTGTTTATATTTTTAAAGATTCTTTGGGGGCAATACGATCATTACTGCCACTATTGCAAGCCGCATTCGGTTCGTTTAATGTGGTATCAAAGGTCGGAACTCCGGAGCAGTTGGGAATCTCGCCGCTCTCTTCATATTGTGTATTTTACAGCCCTAAATGGCGTTCGACGTCCAATTCAGCTTCACCACTCAGACCATCCTTGACTTAGGTAAGGGTAAGAGAAATGCACGAAACCCTTCTCTTCGTCCCAATTTCCTAATCTTTTCCTATGCTATTAATGAGGGTAAAACGCCGTTCTCGTTTGAGATAAGAAATGACGCCTAGTTTCCTAATACCCTATTTGCAGTATCATACCCCAATAAAAATATTTAAGAGTTAAGTTGTTAAACTACAATTAAAATGGCAATAATTTCGCAAAGATCTTCCTCTGGTTCGCCGAAAAACTAGCCTGTTTCTAAAACCTATTCACAATTGTTCGTGACTATTAGTTGTCAATTAACTACAAGAGAATATGATAAAAAAAAGTATAAAATTCAGTGTGAAACGAAATATCAGAAGCAACTGCCAGTGCCCAGTGTTAGTTCTTTTGAAAAACTGTAATTGCATATGCGTGTGGGTATTAAATAATGCAAATTTGTCCATAATCAACAGACAAGACCAATTTTACTATCCTAAAAACTCATGCAACAAGCAGGTTTATAATATTTCAGGAGATAAAGCTCTTTTGTCGCAAGGACTTAAGGGGTGCAATATTTTGTGGTTTGCCCCGGGCCCAGAAATGTCTAGGTACGCCTCTGCTTAGATCATAGATTAATTAAATCAACATCGCACGAAACCTGTTAGAAATTGCTTTTCGTATACAAACCCATTTGCAATGCACACTAATAATAACACGAACAAACTCGTTTTTATTTACTTGAGATTCTTAAAAAACTGTTTCTTTGTTCATAGAACACCTTTTAAAAAATGCACGTGTTTCTAATCCGACTGTAGACCCGATATTTACGTATCAATAACTCTAATATGAAAAATTATTTTTTCATCGGATAGTGCTAATCATGAGGATATTAATTCACATACTCTTGAATTTTTGGGAAGCACGGTTTTACAGCTAGATGTCTTAAACACATTTTTTTGTTTCGCATGACATGTATGCTTCGAAAACCCCTACCAGATAAATTTGTTTCGCATTCAATTGCTGGAACACTGAATAAAACTTCCCATGCGTTTCATGACTTGCATGAAGCCCAATTTTACAGCCAGGTGGCACAAATACACTATAGAGCCAAGTCATTATGACCACGCCTGTCTGTACGAGCGGACGCGCCCACACCACATAGCGGGGATATGGTGTGGGGCGTAGCGACTAGCGCGGAATACATATAGACAGCACGGACAGGGTGTGTCGTTTCCCTAGTACGAAACCAGCACAATGGGGAAAGAAAAACACTTGGAGTTTGAACGGGAACTGCTTATTGGTGCGAGGAACGCTGGGGCCAGCATCTCACCAACCGCAGGGATTGCTGGAGAACGACGTAGACCACTATTAATTAAGAATCAATAGTAATCATCGCTTAAGAATAAGAATTTGAACGCCAGTTGTCCGGGACAACAAATGGCTCACAATTTCTCATTTACGGGGGTCCTAACAAAATTTCTGCACACTACCTATTTTTGAGAAAAGTGTGAAGTAACGGAGAAAACTTACCTTATTGCCGTTCAATGTACTCCCCTCTGCTGCTAATGACAGCTTGCCACCGGTGAGGTAGGTCCTGGATGCCCCTAGGTACACCATCTTTGTTCAGCTGTCGTATTACTCGGGTCACGTCCAAAAACAGTTCGTCCAGCGATTCGTAACGGATGCCACGGAGCTGATTTTTTAACTTTGGGAAAAGATCAAAGTCGGGTGTACTGAGATTAGGGCTGTATATAACACCCACCGCGGTGGTATAAAGTTTCCCAGCTATATTTCGACAAAAATCCATGTACCAACGCTGCACCACGGCACGATGCGTTGTCATGCAGCAAGATCGCTCCCGCTTACAAGTTGGGGCGATTTTGAGGAATTTTCGGTCTCAACTTTGTCCTCAGAAAATACGAATCGGCCAAAATGGTCGGCCTGAGCAGTGATCATCTTCGATTGTGCGTTGACATTTTGCCCTACCGGCACTCGATCAGAGACCACAACACCCTTGGGCATCGTACGCAAAAGTCATCATTTGCTTCACTTTGGATTGTTGCCGTCGACACTTTGAGGGGCGTGGAGAACTTGAATGGCTCCATTCCGCTGGTTGTGATGTGACTTCAGTTCCGGCTCAAAATCACGAGTCCAAGTCTCATCAATTGCTACAATTCTGTTCAGGAAGGTGTCGCCCGCCGCCCCCGGTGGCGCAGTGGTCCAAGAGATAGCTTCTGATCATTCGTCCGTGCTGGTTCCGGGTTCGAATCCCGGTGAAACATGAATGTTGTGTTTGCCTTAGGGCGCTGGCTCTCTCCCTTTCCTGGAACCAGTGGTCCTAAATTAGGGACGGGCAACTGCTTATAGCCCACTGAGTTGCTCACGGTGGTCGTTTAACCTCCAATCAACAAAATAAATAAATAAATAAATTAGAAGTTGTTGCCCTCCCTTTCGAACCTGTGGATGTGATCCTGTGCGATGCTCACTCTGGCTGCCTTGTGCTCGTGGGGGAATTGATCGGGCATCCAGCGTCCGGCCATTTTTCTTTTTCCCAGTGAATCGGTCAAAATCTGGTGAACAGACATGGCGAACAAATTTGCCCTGATGAGCAATTTCCTCGACTGTCAAACGGCGATTCTCTTCGAGAAGCGTTGCAACAATTGTGAGAGATGCTTTGTCTGTCGCCGTTTGAGGTCGGCCTGAGCGGTTATCATCTTCGATACTGCTTCGGCCCTCCCGAAAGCGTGATGCCCAGCGAGAAATTGTGATTTGATGAAGAGTTACTTCCCCCGCAAACTTCTTGCAAGGCAGTGTGGATCTGTGTCGGAGTTTTTACCCGCAGAGTTTCTATTTTCACGTACGAGCGCTGGTCTAACGCCGTGACTTGACCTGAGGAGCTTCACGCTTCCATTTCCAAATTCTTCTACGTCCACACAGCAAATGTTAGTGCGTCGTTCTGACACCACTGCGTTGCTGAGAGTCTAACCTTGACATGACGCAATCATTTTTCCGATTGCATCACCCGCTTTCGTTTTAAGTTAACGTGTGCATAACTTTTGTTATGACCCTCGTATCGCCTGACTACAAGCACGGCTCACTTAGAAACATTTCTGTACACATTTGTTGTTGCTGTTGTTGTTTTTAGGTTTAATGACCACCATGGTCAACTCTAAGGGCTACAGGCAGTCGCCCGTTAATTTCAGGCCATTGCTGGTTCTGCGGAGGGGACAGGGAGTAAGTACACCACCCACGCCTCATCTGTACACCATCCACGCCTCATCTGCCATAAGGTAAGTACACCACCCACGCCTCATCTGAGACTCGAACCCGGGTCAACTCGGACGAACTGTGGGAAGCCAGCGCTTAGACCACTGTGCCACCGGGGTGGCCTTCCTTTACATTTCACTGAAGTGGTAAATAAAATCGGCTGTCCTGTATCCACACTGGTGTCCAAAAGTTAAGCATAATCAACAAAGAGTGTTAAATTACAAACACGAGAAGGCACAATGTCATAGGCTTTTTACTGTACATAGATATCTTAGTGAGGAATTAAATGCGCAGTACAAATCGTATTAAAGATGACGCACCAGGAAAACGTACCAATAGTCCAAAATGGTGAAAACAGCAGGAATTTTTCGGAGGCGTCTCTGATTTTGCACAACGGTCTGAAAGGTGACCTCTTGCAGCGATACAACTGTCACACCGATGTCACATGCTTCTGACAAGGAAAACAAAAAAGACTCTGCGCCAGCAAATCACACTCCTGAGCAACAGTTCCTGAGCAACAGTTCTTCGAGAGTTCTGGTAGGAAAATGACGACCTGCAATGAGTCTCCCCAATGCATCCCACAAATTGAGTTCAGGTCTGGGGAATGTGCTGGCCACGGCATACGGTGGATATTTTTACTTTCCATAAAATGATCTGCAACAGCAACTCTGTAAGGTCTCGCGTTATCGTCCATGAACAGGAACTCTGGGCAAGCAACACCCCGAAAAAGCCTCACGTAGGGATTAATGATGTAGTCTCTGTATCTCCGACCTGTTCAAGTTCTACCAGAATAGACATGGAGTTGTGTGCAGCTGCTGGGCATAATACCACGCCAGACAAGTACACCATCACATCTAAAACTGTGCATTTCTCGGATGTTTAGGGGTTCCAAGTTCTTTCGAGATGAGAACACGACGGCTATCACACATTCGAGACTGAACCTGGATTCATCAGAGAAGAGGACATTAGCCCATTGATTTTCGTCCTAATCTCGATGTTGTCTACACCACAGCCCCTTGGAATTTCTTGCTGATGAAGTCAGTGGAACGCTAACTGCAGGTCTTCTCGCGTATAGTCGTTGTTTGTTGAGCAGTCTGTATACTGTTTGAATTGAAACAGCTTGTCCACCAACTGCAGACAGCTCTAAAGCAAGCGTTCTTGCTCATATATTAGTGCCACATACCTATCATCCTGGGCCGTTGTAATCCGTTGACAACCTGCCACAGGTTGACAATTAACATCTCCAGTTTCCTGGTACCTTTTCCAAAGTCCGAATACAATGAATTAATTCACGCTAGTAGCTCTGGCAATGACAGAGAGAACAAAAGTCACATTTGAGAGAAAACGTTGATGAATTTAATGTGAACTGTGACGTATATTCTAAATTAACTTTCCCTTTTAGTTTATTTCCCTATGTAAATCTTGAGTTTGCTCTCAGTTATACTTCACACTTAACGTGATATCTTTTCTCAAACGAATACTGTTGGTAACATAATTGAGGTTGAATGAACGTGACGCATGCCTGTTATGAGATAAGAACGAGAGATATAAACTACGATACAACAGTTGCTTGTGGAGCGTTGTGTTTGTGGAGGGTGGTGGAATGTTGGTGGTTGATTTGTGTTATGTGATCTCTATAGTATCGTGAAGTGCTATATCTGTGCTGGAAAAATAAAGCATCATTTCCGTAAGTTTGACTTCTGTTTTAAATGTTTCGTCTGGCCGTTAAGGCTTAGTTTGGGAACTATTTAATCGTGTGGTTATGTTTTTAAAATAACGTATCAGTACGAAAAGACATTTACGTTATAGAACTTTACAGCGGTAAGCAATGTATAGTGCTTCCATGAAATATGGATATCGACAAGACTCCAACGTAATGAGCGCTTTCAACGGAATTCGAGGCAGCTGTGGTGTAGTGGAAGCATATCCGGCGCGTAACTGGAAGACCCTGGGTTCGATTCCCGGTGGCGGCCAATGATAATTTTTCCGTGACTCACTTATAAACGTGGAAAGAGCAAAGACCTTTATTTGATGTTCCTGTTCCACGTCAAATGTCTGTATTAATTATTCATTCGCCTTCTAATTATTTCTTCAGTTACTGCTCACCATCTCTGGTGAATCCCCAGTATTGTGCGGCGTTCCAAGAAGCAACCTGCCAAATTGTCTTGGCAGTTAGCGTGTTTGAGTTTGGAGGAATTCGATGCCGCTGTGGTGTAGTGGAAGCATATCTGGTGCGTAACTGGAAGACCCTGGGTTTGATTCCCGGTGGCGGCCAATGAGAATTTTTCCGTGATTCACTTATAAACGTGGAAAGAGCGAAGACCTTTATTTGATGCTTTCAGTAAGTTTACGAGTGAATCCATTATATCAAATAGGAGTAATTACCGTCATTTATTTAACCTTGAAGAACAGATAAACTGATTTATCAGTATTAAGTTTTAATTTGTTACTGAGGAGTAGCGCAAAAACTTTGTGCAAGTCGCCATTAATATCATTGATTACATCGGTGAGATTGTTTTTTAGAATGTAGGAAAGTTGTTTCGTCTCTGCGCACATACAGTATATACTATAGTTTTAAAGTTTGAGGTACAACAAGGAAGGTCATTTTCAAAGAGTAATAATAAGAGCGGTCCTAAGCCAGAACCTTGAGAAACGCCATATTTCATATCACTCAGAACGCGCTCTGAAGCACATTTTTACAAACACAGAACTACAACTGCAAATATCAACAGTGTTTTTCATTTGCAGAATTCATCTACCTGATACATTTATCGCTCATTCTTTTCGGGCAGGAAACTTGGCCTCTCCGAAGGAAAAGTTTCGATCGTTTCAGATGAAACGTTACTTTGTTCCATCTTCATGGTTTAGATTCTAGTTTCATTTTCCATTGTATTTCTCTCCTCAGATATCTGCAATTAAGTAGTACTAAAACAAAGAATATTTCCGTTTCCCAGTTACTACAAAAGAATCCGCTGTCCTGAAAGAAAACTGTTGCGTTTTCCAGTTACTACAAAAGAATTCGCCATATAGAAAGAAAGCTGTTGCGTTGTTTCCTGCTGACATAATTCTACCTCGCCTAAAATAATTATTCAGTCTTTTTACCTTGAAATAGTTACTCACGTGACTTTCTGGGATGAAAACCACCAAAACAGAGTCAAATTCGTTATTTTTAAAGCTTAACCATTTCTATTGTTATCCAAAGAATCTTTATTTTTCTGCTTCGTGACGTGCTAACGGTATAGACCCTCCTTGAAAGTTTGTTTTGTACATGGTGCCTACTGGCAGCAAGCGAACAGCCCTTTCTCGACAAAAAAAGGAACAGATTTATGCATTGTTACTGCAGGCTGAAAACAGAACTGGAAATTTTGAGCAACTATGTTAAAGATGCATTGGGATAAATTTAGGTATAGGCTATACAGGCAGTTGCGCAGAGCGGCAAATTTTGAATAAGGCAATTTTTCTAAAACAAATAAAAATGAGAGGTAGATAGTTGGGGCCAATAACGAAGAAAATTTCCCCGTCATTTTTGTCCACGCCGGGCATCAAACCCAGGTCCCTTCATTCCGGAATAAGTCGTTCACCCAACTGAGCTACGCCGACGTATGATCTAGCTGCCATCTGCCCTTATCTCATCTGCGTCCTGCGATGCAGGCACGTCACCCCCCCCCCCCCCAGAAAGAGGGCCGGGACCATGTGTCGCTGTAGGCAGTCATCCGCTGAAGAACGTACATTGGAGAAATCCCAGTCAGTTTTGGTGTGTGGAACGTAACATCACACACATTTATTTTTCGAAGCGCTGAAGAAGGGATTCTCTTATTTTTCGTGTCTCGCGGTGTGGAAAGCACATCACACCATTGCGAGAACTATAACGACCAGGTCATTCTTGAAGTTCGGACGCCAATATAAGGAAGTAAATTCTCCGTCATTTTTGTCCACTCCGGGAATCGAAACCGGGTCCCCTCATTCCGGAATAAGTCGCTCTCCCAACTGAGCAACGCGGATGCATGCTCTCGCTGCTATCTGCCTTTATCTCATGTGCGTCCTTCGGTGCAGGCACGTCACAGACCCGGAGAGCAGGTCCCAGTATTTCGGAAACAGCCGCACTTGTTGGCTGCTCCCGAACTACTGTTATCAAGGGTGTAGCAAAACCGGATTAACCCTGCACTGACATCCAGCAGAAGGACTCACATTTGCCAGCCACGCGCGGTGTATCCTAGAGATGAGCGTCGGGTGTCACGACTGGTATCTCAGCAACACGACGTGCAACAGTCACCCACCAATACAACAGCGGTGCAGTTCGACCTATTTCCACAAGCACCATGTGCCGTTCGCCTGGGGTTCCACAGCCGGGGGCCAATGAGGGTACTCAGATGACGCCCATTCATCGCAAATAACGCCTTGCATGGGTAAAGGTATGTCGGAAATGGACCATCGGTAGATGGAAGGTCATCTGGAGAGATGAGTTCCGTTTCCTGTTGCACCATGCTGATGGTCAGGTTCTCATATGGTGTAAAAGCATGAAGCTCTATCCCTTTGTTGCACGGTTGGGGTTCAACAGGACGGTGGATGTGTTCTCGTCTCAGGAGCATTTTCCTGGCAAGCCCTAGGTCCGTTGGTTATCATCACACAAACACTGAATGGTGGACCCTACAGGGACCTGTTAGTCGACAATCTCCATCCATATCTGCAGGTTTACCCGCACCACAGTACCATCTTTCAAAAGGACAGCGCACCGTGTTATCGGGCTCGTATGGGGTACTAAGTGGACGTTCGTTGTCGTTACTATCTGCCTTTATGTCGTGTGCGTCCTGCGGGGCAGACACGTCACATCTCCCCCCCCGAAAGAGGGCCGGGGCATGGCCCACGGGTTAGCCGTGACTATGAATTGTCGCAGGCAACCATCCGCTGTAGAACGTACTTGAGAACTCCCAGTCAATCTGGTGTGCGGAATGCAACGTCACACACATTTCTTTTTCGAAGCGCTGGAAAAGGGATTCTCTGATTTTTCCTATCTCGCGGTGTGGAAAGAACATCACACCAATGCGAGTTTTTGAACGGCCGGCTCATCCGGAAAGTTCCGGCGCCATTATAACGAAGTAAATTTCTCCGTCATTTTTGTCCACGCAAGGGCTCGAACGCGGGTCCCCTCATTCCGGAATAAGTCGCTCTACCAATTGAGCTACGCGGACGTTAGTTTGTCGCTGCTATCTGCCTTTATGTTGTGTGCGTCCTGCAGGGCAGGCACGTCATAGATCATGAATACTTTTGAACACCATGCAACAATTTTTACAAATTTTCTGACCACGTCACTTTCATTTACGGAAACTTTTTCGTCATATCAAGCTTATATGCAAACATTGATGACGGAAAACAACGTTTAACAGCAACACAGGGGTGTGGGAACATCACGAGGAAAATTACGATTACGGGAGAAATTCGTCGCTCCGTCTGACTTCTGTTTTCAGAACTTTTTC
The DNA here is from genome assembly GCA_039090855.1 of Macrothele yani. Taxonomy (NCBI): domain Eukaryota; kingdom Metazoa; phylum Arthropoda; class Arachnida; order Araneae; family Macrothelidae; genus Macrothele; species Macrothele yani. The sequence goes on from CM076996.1 coordinate 14,084,169, forward strand.
TCCCCGTTTTCAAGCTGAAATTCAAATACACTGTAAAAAATAAGTGGTGTGAATTCACGGAAAATTTCTGAAAATAACGTGCAGCAAAGTTGCCGGTAAGTGTCCGTCTTTTTCAGAAATTTCCGTTTTTAAAAGTGCCCGTTTATTTTAACTTCCATATTTTCAGTTTTCCATAGTCAGAAATTCAGTTTATTTCAGAAAAAATCTATTGCAGGGTTTTCCGCATTTAAAATGAAATTAGCGAAATCGACGAACCTGCATTTTTTAGCCCTTACCCGAGATAATCCTTCCGCTGCAGTCAGGATCGAACCCCCATCATTTGCGTTGGTTTAACAGCTAACGCAAGTCTTTAACCACTGAGCCACACACGCGCGGAAATTTGAGTCACGTACATCGTAAAACAATTTCCAGGACGATTTTTTTTGTCATTAATGCGAGTGATTTAATTATTTTATCTTCTGTTGGAGCTTATTATTTTCCTGAACAGGTTTGAAATAATTTTTTTTCCTATAGGTGGACTTTTCACGAATTACGCATTTTTCATCGTGATTTTTGAAGCAACAAAATGCTTTGCAACTTGAATTTTTTAAACTGACAATGACTTTCAGTTATCTTTATAAAAGGTGAAATGTACTTTTTTTATAGTATTATTTCACAAAAAAAAAAAACCTCCTAAATATAAAATTTACTCTTGATAGCTATAATAGCTTTAGTCTTAAGTTGTCCAAAGACTAATGTCGTATAATCATCTGTACAATAATACCCGGTTTCTTACAGTAACCCAATATATAATAAACAGCTGGTGTACAAAATAGGGAAGAGAAGAAGAAATATCCTGTGCCACAATAAACAAAATTCATGCGATATGCTATCCACAATATCTGATCTCGTAACGGAACATCAAAATTCGACAGACGATTGAAATTTAAAAGTTAATCAAACCTCAAGTATTCTCACCAATCGCTCCTATTACTGGTAATTTATCGTCATGCGGATACTGAAAAAGGGAGAACGGAGTTTTTCCGTTAATATACGAAAGGAATTGCGGAAAGGTTTCTGAAAATTCAGAATTTACCCGTGCTACGAAAAATCCGTGAAATTCAGGTTTCTTTTTTGTCATTTCACGAAAAGGATTTTACCAGAAATATGCTTCGTTAATTCACCGAAGAAATGACGGAAAGTGGATTGCGAATTTCAGAATTTTTTTTACAGTGTATTTATAGAATAAGATGATATCTAACAACAGTACTGGGCAGAAGAAACATCGCGAGAAAAAAAAATTACGATTGCGAGAAATCTTCACTTCGTCCACCTTTCGTTTTCAAAAGCTTCAAAAGATGGAATTCCGCCATCCGTCGGAAAAAAAATTCCCCACCCGCGGCACACACACACATAGCCCGCCAATAAACCCCAAAAAAATCTTTGTTCGGTTGTGCATCAATTTTGTAAATAATAGAAATCATAACGGAAAAGGAGGAATCCGAGGAAGAATCTCATGCCTGAAGATTACAGGGAATTTTCGCGCCATCAAACTTCCGTTTTCGAAAATTGTTGCCTACAGTTTGAAGCTGAAATACAAACATTTATGCAATGCTGGACAAAGGCACTATCGCGAGAAAAAGAAATTGCGATAACGGGAAAAATCTTCATTTCTTTTAACTTCCGTTTTCGAAAGTTTTGAAAGACGAAATACCGTCCCCACAGATGAAAAACGATCCCCGCCTCCCACTGATTCCCCAAAAATGTCTCTTCAATATTGTATCGAACTCAAGAATGACCCAAAATGATTACTAAAAAAACGGAATTCCACGAAATCCCGGAAGAACCTCATGTATAATAGAACGTGGGATGTTTTTCGTCTATGATCGTTTAACGACCACCGAGAACGACTCCAACGCTGTAAACAGACGCCCGTCTCTTTCGGGCCACCGTCTCCAGCGAGGGGCGAGATCCAGCGGAGAATATTTCTTGGTTCAGTATTTTCTTGTTAAAAATTCGTTCAGTAGTCTGTGCTTCATGCACACTGAAGTAGCAAATTATTAGGAACACTTAATAATGTTTTGCAGGCGCGACGCTACGAGTGGGCTTGAATTCAGTCCACCCAACTTTTCTTTGACCCGCCCCCCTTTATCCCCCTCCAATATTTAAGCAGTTAGAACACATGGCGAGTTCAGTCATCTAAGATTTTTGGGAACATGGATAAACGTGCATGAATTTATCGAATTCACAGAAAAATTGTTATATATTAGGGGTATGCAAAAGTTTCCGCCGCCCCCGCTAGCGGGCGCTGTAGGGATCTAACCGGCCGGCGACCCGTGCTGTCAGTTCGTACATGAAGCTAAGCCTGGCGGTCGATAAAGTTCATTTGCGGCACTGTTTGTTATTCATGTTTAATTTAGGGAAAAGTGCGAGTGAAGAATACGGTTCAATATGTCAGGCGCATGGTGAAACGGTTATGGGTGAACGGACGTGTCGAGAATGGTTTGCCAGGTTTAAGAGAGGTGATCTAAGCTTGGAAGAAAAGCCACGTGCAGGTAGACCGCAGGAACTCGCTGACGAGGAGCTGGAATTGCTGTTGCAAGATGATGTCACACGATCGATCACGCAACTGGCGAAACGTTTGAAAGTGGCTCAGTCGAACGGTGGTACGGCGTCTACAGGCCTTGGGAAGATCCAGAAGATTAGTAAGTGGGTTCCGTATACTTTAACGGGGCGTAATATTGGTCAAGGATTGGGCATCTGCATGTCGTTGCTGAAGAGATTTCAAGGGAAGAATTTAGAATTTCTTGTGGAAGGTTGTCACCGGGGGATGAAAAATGGGTCTACTACGACAACCCCGTACGCAAGCGATCCTGGGTCGACCCAGTCCAGACATCAACATCCACTGCAAAACAGGATATCCACAGGAAAAAGGTGCTGTTGTGTGTGTGATGGGATATGCATGGAGAGCTGTACTTCGAACTGTTGAAACCGGGCGTAACAATCATTGCACAACGATATAGCGATCAGCTGATGAAACTGAACGCCGCAATCAAGCAGAAATGCCCATGGACAGGTAAAGGACGCCGCCCCGTCATCCTCTTACACGATAATACCAGACCACATGTCGGTGACACCAAGAAATCAAGTCTTGAACAGTGACATTGGGAAGTTTTACCAAACCCGGCTCACTCCCCAGACATTGCACCCTCAGACTTTCATCTGTTTCGCTCTATGCAACATGCCCTAGCCCAACGGCGGTTCACCACAGTTCCAGAGATGGAAAATTTCGTCACTGCATTCTTCAGCTCAAAACCAGAGTTCTTCTATCACAGGGACATTCATTTGTTGCCTGCAAAATGACAAAAGGTCATTGATGCTAAAGGCTAATATTCCTTTGAATAAATCTGTACCGGTTTCCAGATTGTTCCTGTCTGTTTTCTCCTTAAAACGGCGGAAACTTTTGCATACCCCTAATAAAATATTTTTTTTTGTTAAATTTAGTGTTGCGCTATGCTGTGAAATGGAGGGAGAGTCCTCAGAGCAAATGTCTCAGAGAGTAGTAGAAAGATACCATTTTTGTAATTATGGTTTAAAAAGAAAAGAGAGAGCGAAATACACTGCCGGAAAGTGAAAAAAGAACACCAGGAAGGAATTGACGGACGATCATGAAATTTACATACACTGACGGAAAAAATCCCAACACCAAGAAGGGGTTGTGTTAGATAAACGACAGTTGGTAGGCGGTGAGAGTACATCTGTAAGATAACGTGCATGCAAATTTCGCGCTCGGCGCATACGTGTATCGCTAGTAGCGCCCCTTGGAACATGCTAAGCAGGTTTGCTGTAAATACGCGCTGTAACGTTCGTGAGCGTTAGTTATCGTAGAGATTCGACGTAGTGTGTTGATGTTAGTCAAGAATGCCTTTAAGAAGACGAAGAAGCCATTATCAACAGCTCACGGAGTTTGAACGAGGTCGTGTAATAGGGCTACGAGAAGGTGGATTTTCTTTCCGCAATATTGCAGAACGACTTGGCAGGAATGTAGTCACTATGCATGATTGTTGGCAGCGGTGGTCAAGGGAAGGTACTGCCGCAAGAAGACCGGGTTCCGGCCCGCCACGTGGCACTAATGAAAGGGAAGACCGCCGTGTACGACGTATAGCCGTGGCGCATCGTACCGCGTCTGCGGCAGCAATTCGAGCTGCAGTTGCCACCACAGTGACACAACGAACTGTTACAAATCGGTTACTTGAAGGACAGCTCCGAGCCAGACGCCCTGTAGCGTGCATTCCATTTACTCCAAACCACTATCGTTTGCGACGTCAGTGGTGTCAAGCTAGAGCTCATTGGAGGTCGGAGTGGAGATCTGATGTGTTTTCCGATGAAAGCCGGTTCTGCCTGGGTGCCAGTGATGGCCGTGCGTAGGTTAAGAGGAGGCCAGGTGAGCGCCTGCAACCAACCTGTCTGCGGCCGAGACACCCTGGACCTACACCTGGAGTTATGGTCTGGGGAGCAATTTCCTATGACAGCAGGAGCACTCTCGTGGTTATCCCACTCACCCTGACGGCACAGTTGTACGTCTGTCTGGTGATTCAACCTGTTGTGCTGCCATTCATGAACAGTATTCCAGGAGGTGTTTTCCAACAGGATAACACTCGCTCGCATACCGCTGTTGTAACCCAACATGCTCTACAGAGTGTCGACATGTTGCCGTGGCCTACTAGATCACCAGATCTTTCACCAATCGAGCACGTATGGGACATCATTGAACGACAACTCCAGCGTCACCCCGAACCAGCATTAACCGTCCCTGTATTGACCGACCAAGTGCAACAGGCGTGGAACTCCACCCCACAAACTGACATCCAGCACCTGTACGACACAATGCAAGAACGTTTGCGTGCTTGCATTCAACATTCTGGCGGTTACACCGCTTATTAATGTACCAGCTTTTCACATTTAAAATGGCTCTTCTCGCGCTTACATTAAGCTGTGATCTTGAAACCTTAATCGATTAAATATGTTACCTATACCAATGCATTGCCGCCATTTCATTCCTCTACAACTATTTTTTCGTGGTGTTGGGATTCTTTTTCCGTCAGTGTATGTTAATTGGGTCGAGTTTACGTAGGTGTGATGTTAATTTCGGGACCAACCGGTGAGCGCTTACTCCACAGCACGGCATAATATGCAAATTATCGTCGGTGGTATTTAAGGAGTACGACGAAGTGAATGTAATCAGTCGTCGGCGTACGGACACGTGCGAAGACCCTGAAGAAGCTACAATGCCTGGACATGGAAGACGTGTACGATTTCACCAGTTATCGGACTTTGAGCGAGGTCGTCTAGTCGGACTCCGCGAGGCCGGGTGGTCGTATCGTCATATTGCGGAGCGAATTGGACGGGAAGTATCGGTGGTGGTAAGATGGTGGCGTAGATGGTCCAAGGAACATTCCCACACGAGAAGACGTGAAACCGGGAGTCACAGACGGACTGATGAGCGGACCGATCGACGCATAAGAAGAGCGGCGTTGTAAAGCAGAACATCCACTGCGATGCAAATCCAAGCTGCCGTTGCACCTGAGGTGACTGTGCGAACAATCCGCAACCGTCTACTGGATGCAGGACTACGTGCACGTGTGCCTCTGGCATGTGTACCTCTGACTCCAGGCCACCGTCCGGAACGGCTGCAGTGGTGTCGCCAACGTCTGCACTGGAGAACGCAATGGCGATCTGTCGTGTTCAGCGATGAAAGCAGATTCTGCTTGGGAGCCTCCGATGGCCGTATGCGTGTTCGCAGATGCACAGGGAAGCGTCTCCTCCCTTCTTGCATCCGCCAGCGACACACAGGGCCTACACCTGGTCTCCTGGGGTGGGGAGCGATCAGCTATTACTCCTGTACACAACTACTGTTTGTACCGGGTACGTTAAACAGCACCTCCTACATCAACAACATCATTCAGCCCGTTGTTGTGCCATTTGTAAGGTCGGTCCATCGTGGTATTTTCCAGCAAGATAACGCACGCCCACACACAGCACGTGCAATGCAACATGCACTTCAGAGTGTGAGACAACTTCCATGGCCTGCAGGTTCACCGGATTTGTCCCCCACTGAGCACGTGTGGGATTTTATGGGACAACGACTTATCCGGTCTCCACGGCCAGCCACGACCATCCCCGATTTACACGTCCAGGTTGAGGATGCTTGGAACTCAATACCCCAAACTTACATCCAACATCTGTACGACAGACTCCATGCCAGAATTGCACAGTGTGACGCAGTTCATGGCGGTTCAACCTCGTACTAACCATGCAACATGGAAATGTTATTTTTCAGTTTACTAGATAATACAGCTGTATTTTGCCATAATGTTTTGATCACGTTATCCTCTGTATTCCGTTATTATGCTGTATGAATTTCGTTGGTATCAGACGTCTCCTTCTTGGTGTCCTTTTTTCACTTTCCGCCAGTGTATTTACAAACTAAAATTAATAAACAGCCCTATGACAACAACAACAACAAAAGAGAGAGAGAGAGAGAAGAAAAAACGACGTAAGTAAGCAAATTGCAAAGAACGAAGAGATATTAAATAACCTGTTAACCCTTTAATGACCATGACCCCCAAAATTTTTATGACTCCAAATTCCATAATGCCCGAAACTGTCTGTTGGTTCACTTTTTTGTTTAATAACAACAATAACGACTGACTGTGACATCTGCTGATTTCTCATAGGTCGAGAAAATTTGAAGAACAGGTAAGGGAAGGAAATCTGACTCACTTTATACCGGCGTTTTGGGTGGCTATGGCCGTTTGTATGTACGGGCGTTTTGGGCGTTATGGCCGTTAAAGGGTTAAAGGATATGAAGCTTGTATCCTTGGTTCTTATACTGCATACACTGAATAAATACTATTATATGTACAATAAGCACCTGAAAACCTTTTTTTACTAGGGATGACATTATCAGCTAGAATAAATCAACAACGTTTATTTATAATTAAATGTTTCTGTTTTAAGATTTATCTATATTTTTTTTTTTTTTTTTTTTTTTTTTTTATTGGAGGTTTAACGACCACCGTGAGCAACTCAATGGGCTATAAGCAGTCGCCCGTCCCTAATTTAGGGTCACTGGTTCCAGGGAAGGGAGAGAGCCAGTGCCGTAAGACAAACACAACATCCACGCCTGACCGGGATTCGAACCCGGACCCCTTACGGACGAATGATCAGAGGCCAACGCCTTAGACCACTGCGCCACCGGGGCGGCAAATATCTATATTTTACAGTCAAACGTGGTTATAAGGACATCGAAGGGACCGCAGTATTTATTTCGTTATAACAGAGTGTCGTGCTAACCAAGTTCATGTAACAAGCAGGCAAACAATAATTATTTACGTATGTATGTATGTATGTATGTATGTATGTATGTATTTAGGAAATAAAACTAGTGTGGGAGGTGGGGACTCTAAAATACTAAATCTATAAGTACAGTACTGCATTTATGTAGAATACATACATAATATGATACAGTGTAAAGAAAGACATTATGTATGTAGTACATACAGTAGCGAACAAAAGTATTTGGCAAAACACTTTTTTGATCATAATTTTTGTTCTGCTGGACCAAATCGGGTCATTTTCGGATATGATATGTGTTGATTCGTGGGTTACAATGTTGCGTAGTTTGTATTTCGCTCAGAGCAAATTTGTCGTTCGAAATGGGCCATATTCAAGAGTCGCCAATTATTACCCATTTGTTTGCTGCATGTATTAATGTTTTTCTTGTGATTTTTGTGGGTTTTGCGTTGTGTAGTGTGATAATAAGTCAATCTTAGGTTTTCAGAAATGGGAAAAAAGGCGGAGATCCCTGTTGGAGCTTGCCAGGCGGCCGTGTGCATGATGGAATCCGGAATGCGCGTCACCGACATTGCGAGGGCCCTGAAGATCCGACACCAGTCCATTTCAGCTATCCTGCAACGCTATAAGAAGACTGGGATCATCGAGAACAGTCCGCGATGTGGTACGTCTCGTTCCACTACGTTGCGTCAGGATAAACGTATCCTCCGTCGATTTCGTGCTGATCCCACCTTGACTGCTGTGGACATTGCCACCAAATTCCGCAACAGCGACGACCTGAACGTCAGCCGAATGACCATCTCCCGTCGTCTCATTGCTGGTGGATTGAATGGAAAACGGCCCGCCAAGAAACCACTCATCGGAGTCAAGAATCGACGAGCCAGAGTCGCGTTTGTGCGCCGTCATCGACACTGGACCCCGGCGGACTGAAGTAAGGTGCTTTTCACCGACAAGAGCAAGTTCAACTTGTTCGGAAGTGATGGCATCCGATACGTACGACGTCCGTGTGGCCAGAGATTCAACCCCCAGTTCATTCAGCCGACTGTCAAGCACGGAGGAGGATCGCTCATGGTTTACGGCGCCTTCTCTCGTAATGGAATGGGTCCCATCATCAATATTGACGGAATAATGACCGGCCAGAGCTATACGAACATGCTCATCAACGATGTCTTCCCATGGGCAAACCAGAACATGCCACCCGGATGGATCATGCAGCAAGACAACGACCCGAAGCACACCTCCAGAGTAGCGAAGGCAGCCTTCCAGCAGCAACAGGTCACACTTCTAGACTGGTCATGCCAATCTCCAGACCTCAACCCCATCGATCACATGTGGGAGGAGCCGGAGAGACGATGTGCGAAGAAAACCTGCCGGAAGAGGGCCCAGAAGTTCAACCAGCTGTCTGCAGAATGGGCGCGAATTCCGCAGATCACCGTCGAGAAGCTAGTGGACTCGATGCCGGCCCGTTGTGCAGCTGTTATTAAGTCTCGTGGTTATCCCACTAAGTATTAGTTATTGTTTTGTCGTCTTCTCGTACTTGTGTTCTGTTATCGTTGCATTAAATGAATATGATACACACCTACTTTGTTGATCAATTTGTATGATCTTTGCGATTAAGCTCGGTACCTGATCTGTGTTAAGGTTTCCGATTCATCTGTATATGGGTCATGTTTACAACTGAACAACACATATCATATCCCAAAATAACCCGATTTGGTCCAGCAGAAAAAAATTTTGGTCGAAAAAGTGTTTCGCCAAATACTTTTGTTTGCTACTGTACGTACTGTGTGTACATGAATGTACAGTTCTAGACATAATGTGGTACAGTACATACCTTATGTGTTACTTTTGCACGAAGAAGTCTATCATTGTGGGGGAGGGTTAAAAGTATACAACGTGTCTTCTATTTTTGCTACATAAGTCAACACATTTTCACCGTCTTCCCTGGCTTCGAAAAATCTTGGTAACAGTCTCTCAGCTTGAACAGTATCACATATGCTGGGGACGGGTTCTTCATAGGCATCCTCTTCTTCTCCCTCCTCCTCTTCAATATCTTTATGTTTTCCATTCAACACTTCGTTTACGACGTCGAGATCTGTGAGGTTTCCGGGAGTATCAGTATCGTTATCTACATTTAGATAATCATCAATAGTCTGGTACTGTAGAAGACTATGGTTGTTAATCTGTCGCATCCATTCTGACAAGGGCAGCTCGTCTTCATCACCAATTTGATCAGCAGTTTCGGGCTCAACAAAGTTAAAACCAGAATGACGAAAACTGTTGCGAATTGATTTTTCTGTCACTCTCCTCCATGCTTTATGAATGTTCCGAATTGCGTCCAACAAGGGCATAATGCAATCCTCCTGTTTTTCGATGAACTCAATCATTCTCATCAATATAAATTTCCGATAGCGACTTTTGAAGCTCCTTATTACACCATGATCCATCGGTTGCCTAACACCTCAACAGTTTTCTGGAAGAAACACAAGCTTAATGCTCTCAAGATCATTTGTTTTCGGATGAGCAGGGCAGTTATCTACCAGCCAAAATAATTTTTGCGATTTTGCTTCCGTAGCTACTGTTTCCAATGAATGAGCTCTGCTCTAAAAGGCTCAGAAGTCATCCAAGCTTTTTTGTTAGCACTGTATCGCACAGGCAGGCTTTTAGCATATTTGAAGCATCTAGAATTTTTTTGATTTACCTACAATCATCAATTTTCTCTTCTCTGTGTCATTCGTGTTTGCACAAACAGGAACAGTAATGCGGTTCTTCGAGAGTTTTCCTCCTACACATTTCTCTCTCTTGAATTTTAAAGTTTTATCCGAAGTCAACATAAAAAAAAAAAAAAAGTCCTGTCTCATCAGCATTAAAGGTGCCACTGTCGCTATAGCCTTCTCTAACTTTAGGCCACACAGTGTTGAGCCATTCCTTCGGTGTTTCCAAATTTATGTCCTTGGTTTCACCACTCACTTTCCCAGAACAAATAAATGTTGTATCGTGCTTTAAATCTGTCAATCCAGCCATTGGAACATACAAATTGTTCATCACTAAATTGAGTCTGGCAAATTCTTCAGCCTTAGTCTTTAAAAGAGGCCCGCTGACAGGAACATTTGCATTTCTTTGCTGCTTGAACCATTTTAGCAGAGCTTTATCAATTTCAATTTGATCAGGACGACGGGTGCGGTTTAGTTTTGGGCCATTTGCAAGTTCAAAAGCCCTCAATTTTTCTACCTTGTTTTTCCAAATGGCACAAACTGTGGAATTTACCACATTAAATTCACGGCAGACGTCTGATTTTTTCTACCGCTTTCGATTTCTTCTATAATTTTGACTTTCTCATCTATGGTTAAAACTTTCCTTTTTGAACTAGCCATACTTAAACTGTTACTCGGTAAACTGAATGAAAGGGGGGGCAGACTAACTCACTTCCTGAACATTCATTGGAGATTAACCTTTTACCTAATGTGGTTCGGGCAACAAACTCATCGTTTTCTTGAAATGTACGTAGTGTAGTCAGAAAGTCTATGCTAAATGCCACAGACAAGGTGGGTGTTAAAGCCTCTGCATGGTGTGTTTCGCATAGAAAAAGATCAGGCGAACAGTGGGCGCCTTGCAGCTGCGGACAAGGTCACAGCCAGGAAAAGAGATAACCGACGGAAGAGGGGTGAAAATCACAATAAACATCGATCGTGGAACTTAACCCTGCCCACCCCTTGCCCAACCATACTGCCGTAATGGCTGGGAGCGCAGCACGCTGAACACTAAGATAAATCCAGGCTGTTGATTTTGTCAACAGCAATCTAACGAACGAAACGCAGGGTTGCTCCGCTTAAGCGGTAGGTGCGGGGGTGGGCTCGAGGGAAGAAAAAGAGGAAGCACTTGCCTTCGGAGAATGTGAGCTTTAGCACACAAGAAACTGAGAAAACTGCAAAAAATTGATCTGAGTTTAATTCAAGACATTTGCCAAAAAAGTTAGCAAAATCTTGTATTATACTTCTCTGGCTCAAACACAAAAGGTACATGCACTGTATAGTAGAGCGTACATAATACATAGTGTACATCTTTGTCGCTTTAACCGAGGTTAACGTGACGCTGAAACCGAGCATGAATAGCATTATTTCAAAAGGAATTTTGGCGGGACTGCCTGGTCCTTGACGCTATAGCCGAGGTGTCGCTTTACGAGAGGACGCTATAACCAAGTTCAACTGTATTTTAGATCTATAGTTTCTCTGAGCGTTTGGCAATGAAGCTGAGCCAAACGCTCAGAAAAACTGTAGTAAATCTTAAATTAAAATATTTGATAGTGAATAAACGTTGCTGGTTTATTCTATCTCAACATCACAAGTATTGTAGTCATAAAAAATATTAACATTATCAGCGTCTGGCAAATTTACAATACCGGATTCTTTTTTTTTTTTTTTGCCAAAATTTCTACCAAGCACTTCAAAATTTGTGCCCCCATCCCATAGCCGACTCGGTTCTGAGCTGCTGGCGTCGTCAATTGTTCGGTAGGGGAGGATCCCAGTTACGAATGGCTCTCTCAATATCCTTCCACAGGTGTTCAGTTGAGTTGATTTCTGGGTACTGTGAGGGCCGTTTTATCACTGTCAAATCACTGACGGACTTTTGTAACCACTGTGTCACAATCCGAGCATTGAGACATGGGGCATCATCCTGCGGAAAGTAACCCCTCCATCAGGAAACACCACATACATGTATGAGTGTGCCTCATCCTCAACGATGTTAAGATATCTCGCAGTATCTAAATGCCATTCCAGATGTGTTAAGGAACTCAATGCCGGCCTTGAAGACGGATCCTAGAGAATTACACCCCCTTCACCAGGCTGTACACTTAACGCTACCCTGTAAAAAAAATTCTGAAATTCAAGATCCACTTTCCGTGATTCCTTTCGTGAATTAACGAAGCATATTTCTGATAAAACCTCTTCCGTGAAATGACGGAAAGAAACCTGAATTTCGCGCATTTTTCGTTCATCAGAAAAAATTCTGAACTTTCAGAAACCTTTCCGCAATTCCTTTTGTGTATTAACGGAAAAACTCCGTTCTCACTTTTTCCATATCCATATGATGAAAAATTTCCGATAATAGGAGAGATTCGCGGGAATACCTGAGGTTTGATTAACAGTTAAAATTCAATCATCTGTCAGATGAACTGATTTTGAAGTTCTGTAGCGAGATCGGATATTGTGGATAGCATATCAAATGAATTTTGGTTATTCTGGTACGGAATATTTCTTCTCTTCTCCCCCATTTTGTGCAGCAGCTATTACTATATACACTGAAGAGCAATTGAATTAGAGACAGCTGGCGTTACGCAAATGTGGCGATGTGGGCGGCCCTGTAAACGGAAACGACATGACATATGCAGCGATCCGACAATTAAAGGAATGATGCGACGGGAACCAGTAAGAGTCGGACGCAGTATGGGTAAAACGAAGGATCTAAGCGCATTTGATCGTGGGCGAATTGTCCGGGCCCGACGAATGGGTAACTCCATCTCGGAAGTCGTGCAGGCACAGGAATTTTCACGAGCCACTGTGTCACGGGTGCACCGTGAGTACATCGAATCCGGTAAAACCATCTCTGCAAGGGCCAACTGCCGTGGACAACAGCGTGTGTATGAGCGGGGTCATCGTCGACTAGCTCGCATTGTAACAGCGGAGAGACGGGCCACAGTGCAAGAAATCACTTGGGAATTTAACGCTGCTAAACAAAAACGTGTAAGCAGCCACACCATTCAAAACCATCTCCTTGCGATGGGGTACAGAAGCCATCGTCCCACGTGGGTACCGCTGCTGACCGCACATCACAGGGTGCAAAGATTAGCATGGGCGCGGGAACATCGATCGCCACTGGACACGAGACATGTGGGAAAATGTTGCCTGGACTGATGAGTCGAGATTCACGTTGGTACATGCGGATGGCATGATACGAGTACGGCGCACACCACATGAAGCGATGCATCCTTCTTGCCAGCAGGGTACTCTTCAAGCTAGTGGGTGTGGCATTCTCGTCCGGGGGTTGTTTACGTGGACTGAAATGGGACCCCTGGTACGTGTGACATCGTCCCTCACAGGTCAACGTTACCGGGATATCCTGAACGACCATTTTCTCCCGTTTGTGCGTCTTCAACATCCCACTGGGGACCTCATGCTTCAACAAGATAATGCACTGTACCATCGCTCCCGAATTGTATCCGAATAGTGGATGAACACTCCGCCGACCTGACCTCGCTTCCTTGGCCAGCTAGGTCACCTGACCTCAATCCCATCGAGCACATCTGGGATGCCATCGAGAGAGATGTTCGAGGCTCTGACCCCCTCCGTCAAATCTTCGTGAACTGTGGGAGCTTGTTCAGAGGCCGTGGATCCGCATGGCTTCCCAATGCTTCCGTTGTCTTGTCGAGTCCATGCCGAGACGAATCGCAGCCGTCATCAGGCGAAAGGTGGTGCTACACGTTAGTAGACAGGTATCTCTAATTCAATTGCTCGTCATTGTATATGTATGATGACTATGTATCAGTCTGTGGAGTCCATAAGACAAAGGCTATTATACTGTAGCTATCTAGAGTAAATTTTATATTTAGAAGTTCCGTGAAATAATACAGGGTAATTCGCTTGGGACTGAACACTTATTAATATGTAGAATATATGAGATGAGGAATATACGATGAGTGTGAAACCCGAACAGAGTGGTTCTTTATTCTCTGATGAAGCAATCGACGTGCATTACCTGTGAATAAAATGTCTTCCTGGCAGCTGGGTGGCGTCGCACTTATACGCCATGTGTCTAGTAGTGGTCGGGGAATAGCTTGTCTCCGCAGACAGTTTGAGCGGGGAGGTCGAAAGAAGATGGTGTACTCTATTGGAAAGCGTGTGTTCACTGTGCTTCAGTACTGGGTAACCGGTTTCTTCAAACAATGTCAAAAGGAGTTTTTGAAGAAATTTGGTGGGCGTAAACCATCCACCAGAGCCACCATTTCGAAATTGGTGAAGAAGATAGAGAGAACGGCAAGCTTGGTGGATCCGATACGGGCGAACGACCCCAGATAACGGAGGACACAATAGAGGATGTGAAGCAGCAGTTATTGGCATTCCCACGAAAATCAATTCAGCGACTATATGGACGATCGTACTTGACATGTCGAAAAGCAGCCAAAGAGGCGAAGATTAAGCCGTACCGTTTCTCGGCTGTGAACGAGTTACAGCCACCTGATTTCGTAAAGCGATTGGTATATTGTCAATGTTTTGCCAAAATTTTCGCCGAAAACCTCGCCCTGTTGGACATAACATGGTGTCCTCCACCATCTGGGACGAAGCATGGTTTCATTTATCCGGCTATGCAAACTCGCGAAATACACGGGTGTGGGCCAGTGATAATACCTACGCCATCCATGAAGAGCCATTGCATCTAGTAAAATTCGGTGTCTGGTGTGCGGTGTCCCGATGCCGTATCATTGGGCCAATCTTTTTAAAGACACGGTGAACACCATTAAAGATTTCTGATACTTGAAAATCTTTAATGAGTTTGTGAACCAGCTGGATGATCAGTAACCTGTAGATGGTTACTTTCAGCAGGACGGTGCAAGTGTTACACCTCCAATAACAGTATGGCAGAAATTCGCAGCTTTTTCCAGGACAGGATTATCTCCAAAGACCTGTGGTAGCCTAGGTCTCCCGACCTTACGCCCCCAGATTTCTTTAGGGGCTTTTGAAAACAAGGTTTATGTCAACAAGCCAAGGTCGATTGAGGAACTGAAAGACAACATCATAAGTGATATTGCTGTCATCGACGTCGCTACGCTAAATCGCTCATTCGTCAATATGGAGTGTCTGGTGAATATGTGCCTGGACGCTGGCAGTGGGTACTTCCAGCATTTTCTATGAGATATTCCTTTTTGTCATGGATCAAAGTATATGTTTTACATTAATTTCATTCAAATGTGCCTTTTCAATCTTGAGTTAATTAGGAAAATAAGTGTTCAGCCCCGAGTGAATCACCCTGTACTATAAAACAGTACATTTCACCATTTCTGAAGATAATTGAAAGTTATTGTCAGTTAAGAAAAAAGATCTGAAGTTGCAAAGTATTCTGTTGCTTCGAAAGTCACTATGAAAAAACGAAGTGCTTAATTTGTGGTAAGTCTTCCTACAGAAAAATAACTATTACAAACGTATTAAAAAGAAAAGCTCCAACGGAAAATAAAACGACTAAATCACTCGCATTAATAACAAACAAAATTTCTCCGTCGCGCCATGAGATGAGAGTTTAAAGTTGAAAGTGCGCGAGATTTCAGTCTTTCTGGCTCAGTGGTTAAGACGCGCGGTTTCTGTTGAGCTTACCCGAACGACGTCGGTTTGAGTTCCACTCGGCGTGAAATGATTCTCTGAAGTAAGGGCTGAATAAATCAGGTTCTTCGATTTTGTATAATTTCTGGGTAAATACGGAAAAACTAGAAACGGACTTTTCTAAAATATACGTAGTTTCTGACTACGGAAAATTTGCTGCGTGTTATTTTCAGGAATTCTCCGTGAATTCACATCACTTATTTTTAGCACGTTTTTTGTAAAAACGATCGTGCTTATGTTACCGGTATGTCCGTCCGTCCCTCTGTGGACACTATATCTCTGCAACTATTCGTCCGATTTGAAAAAATCCGTTTGCATTGATAAGCTTGAAATGTGCGAATTATGATCCTTCGTTTCTTTCTTTTTTTCTTTTTTTAGGATGCACAATATTGCCGCCAGAGGGCGTAAATGCAGATGATATTGAACTCAAATTACATTTTGTTCCATATATTTGCTTCTACACATCCGACTAATTTTTTTTTTTTTTTACCTTTCGATTCCATTTATGTCAAAGGCTATTTTACGTATTGCCGCTTTTTCAAGTTACGTATAGATTTTCCCTTAGAGGGCGTAAAAGTAAATTGCGTTTTCCCTGATATCTCTGCTTCTAAAATTCAGATTTGAAAAATATTTTCTGCGTCGGATACAGCTCCTGATGGGTAATCTTTTGCATAAAAAAGTGCTTTGGCCACCATGGCGCGTGAGCCTTAATTTCCGTTTCTGATGAATTTGCAGCAAAATCTGAGTTTCTAAAATCTGGACTGAAAAAATTCGTTCTTGGACCGATACTACTTACGCCGAAAAACCTTTTCGGAACATTATCTTCTTAAAATAATGCATGGTTTCTCCTCCAGGGGCGTAGATGTATTTCTTATTTTTTTTTTCAATGTCTCTACTTCTAAGTGTCCGATTTGAAAAATTCCTTCTTTGTTGGATAGCGTTTTCGGTGCGAAATACTTTTCATATAATTTCAAAATTTTCAGGTAATTCATGTACTTTCCGCTAGGTCGCGTTAAGGTAAATTGCGTTTTCCCCGATATCTCTGCTTCTGAAACTCCGATTTGAAAAATTGTTCATGTATCGCATGCAGCTCTTGATGAGAAATGTTTTGCACATAATTTCTAATATTTGGTAAAGAATGGTTTGGTCACCAGGCTGCGTAAGTGTTATTTTCTGCTTCTGATGTATTTGCAGCAAACTCTGAGTTCCTAAAAACTCGACTGAAAAAATTCTTTCGTGGACCGATACCGCTCACATCGAAAAACCTTTTGAGAATACTTTCTTCTTCAAAATAATGCATGGTTTTCCCGCCGGGGGGGGGGGGGTGCGTAAATGCATATCATATATTTGTCGATATCTCTGCTTTTAAGAGTCCCATTTGAAAAATTGTTTCTTCGTTGGGGAGCATTTCTGCTGCGAAATGTTTCTCATCTAATTTCAAATTTTTCTTAGAGCACAAGTCTGCCAGCAAAGGGCGTAAGTTCACGTTTTGGTTTACAGCAATATCTATATATATATACGTATATAATCGGTTTATGGATTTATAAATATATACGTACACTGTATAATCGGTTTATGAATTTATATATATACCTATGTAATCGGTTTATGGATTTATATATATACGTATATAATTGGTTTATGGTGTCTGACGTCGCCTTCCGATCTCCAAGAGTTTTTTCCATTTTTCTCTATCGAAGCACCATTCTTCCATCAGTCCATCTTGACTAAGTGCTCTCTTTATTCTATCAGACCATGTTCGTCTAGGTCAGCCTCTATTTTTTCGTTCGTTTGATTTAAATTCTATGGCAATTTTGGACAGTCTTTCATTGGTCATTCTTTTCACATGACCAAACCAGCCAAATTGTCTCTTCTGTATGTCTTCTAAAACTGTTTCTAAATCCATCAATTCTTTAATCCTTTCATTGGTTATTTTCAGTCTTCTTGACACTCTACATGATCTTCTTAAAGCATCCATCTCTACAGCTGTTATTTTCTATCTATCCGCTTCTGTTAATCGCCAGGCCTCGGCGCCATATAGTAAGATGCTCTTAACAATACTATTCTAAATACCCCATTTCCTTTTTCTGGTTATTTCTTCACTCCACCAGATTCCATTTAGGCGTTGAACAGCTTTTCGATCCTGTGCAATTCTATTTCTTAACTCCATTGCATCTCTACCTTCTTGTGTAATTTTAACACCTAGGTAATTATAATGATCACAACTTTCAATTTCTTCGTTATCTTTCAGCTGTAGGTTTGTTTAATTACTTCAATGCATAAATATTTTGTTTTATTTAAACTCACAGTTAATCCCCACTTTTCATATTTTTCTTTTATTTTTCTAGTCATATACTAAGAAGAACTACAAAGGATCAAGTGGGACATCGTCGGGCTAAGTGAGGTAAGGAGAAAAGGAGAAGATCTCATTGAACTGAAAAGTGTGGACATCTCTTCTACTATCGTGGGACAGATACTGGCAGAACTAGTGGTGTTGGATTTATAATAAACAAGAAACTGAAGGATAAAGTTGTAGAAGTTGAAAGTTCCTCTGACAGAGCTGCACGACTTGTTATCCAACTCTCGAAAAGATACCAGGCTCAGATTATTCAAACTTATGCACCCACCACAAGTCATCCTGAAGAAGAAATTGAAGAATTTTATGAGGAAATTTGTCATCTAAATAATAAAGGTAAGCAGCACTTGAAGATAGTTATGGGAGATTTCAATGCAAAAATAGGGCAACAGCAACAGAATGAAATTTCAGTAGGCAAATTCGGTCACGTCAACAGAAACCAGCGTGGAAATACTCTCGTTGAGTTTGCAGAGGCAGAAGGGTTTTTCATCTTGAACTCCTTTTTCAAGAAAAAGCCACACAGGAAATGGACATGGAGACATCCAAATGGGACGACAAGTGAAATTGATTTTATTATGTGTAACAAAAAATTTGTCGTGGAAGACTGCAGTGT
Source organism: Macrothele yani (assembly GCA_039090855.1). Taxonomy (NCBI): domain Eukaryota; kingdom Metazoa; phylum Arthropoda; class Arachnida; order Araneae; family Macrothelidae; genus Macrothele; species Macrothele yani. The sequence goes on from CM076996.1 coordinate 14,102,842, forward strand.
GCTAAACAAGTTCAACAGAGGTAATGACCATAGATTGGCGAGATGTAAGATGCACCTCAACACTAAACTCGAACGTGGCAAGCTCATAAGACAAACAAAATGTATTGACATAACCAACTTTAAAAAACACCATAATACCTTCAAATTGGAACTGAAGAACAGATTCTCTGCTTTAGAAGGCCTAACATCGGAAGAAGTAGATATTTCTGAAGTTAACAGAAAAGTAACCAAAGCTTTTAAGGAAACAGCAACAAAATTAGCTGGGTCTAAGAACAAGTTGCATGTGAAGAAATTATCAGGAAAAACCAAAATGTTGATGCAAAAAGAAGACAGATGAGGACAACTAATGAAGATGTGACTTCCAAAGCGGAATATATAGAGCTATGCAAGACATTACGAAAAAGTATCACTGATGACGTAAGGAAATTCAACTGTGAACTAGTGAGGAAAGCAATTGAAAACAACCAAAGTCTAAAGATAGCAAAGGGACATCTCAGTAAGGGAAGAAAACAAATTATGGCACTGAGAAAAGAAGATGGTTCTGTAACAAGAAATAGAGGCGAAATTTTGACAAGAGTGAAAGATTTCTGCTCCAAATTATATGAAAGGGATGATACATGTACTCCAGACATCATGAAAGGTACCAGAGTTCTTCCAGTCCTCCCAGCAGAAGTTGCTCATGCAATCAAGAACATGAAGCAGGGGAAAGCACCAGGAGAAGATGGAATTACTGTAGACATCATACAAGAAGCAAGTGGAGAAGTCGAAACAGTACTCGCCCAAATTTTCACTCGATGCCTTAATGAAGGGAAGATTCCTGAGGATTGGAACAACGCTACAATGATCCTGCTACATAAAAAAAGGTGACATTGAGGATCTCAGGAACTACAGACCTATCAGCCTCCTATCAGTGGTTTATAAAATCTTCACTAAAGTTCTTTCACACCGCTTGAAGGTAACACTGGACATGGCTCAACCGAGAGAACAAGCTGGATTCAGGAGTGGCTACAGCACAATAGATCATATCCACGTACTGAGAGAACTAATTGAAAGAGCGAGGGAATATGAACTTCCATTGTGCATGCTTTTATCTATTATGAAAAAGCCTTTGATTCGGTGAAATCATCAGCAGTTACAATGGCTCTGAAATCCTGCGGTATTGAAGATGCATACATTAATATTATTAATAACATCTATGAAAATGCAAGTGCAAAGATTCGGCTGTTTGAAAATACAACACACATAAAAATTGGAAAGGGAGTGAGACAAGGTGACACCATATCTCCGAAGCTCTTTAATGCCACATTGGAAAATGTCTCTCAATCCCTGAACTGGGAAGACAAAGGGATAAAAATTAATGGAGATTATCTAACCCACCTTCGTTTTGCTGATGACGCAGTCATTTTTGCAACTACCCCATCAGAGCTGCAGAGTATGATTCAGGAACTTGCTGACAAAAGTAAAAAAGTGGGATTGAAAATGAACTTTCAGAAGACAAAAGTGATGTTCAATGCTTTTACAAGAAATGAAGATTTATCGATTGATGGAGAAAAACTGGAGATAACAGACACGTACGTTTATCTTGGACAGCAGATATCAAGTGAGGGTCACATTGATGAAGAAATTAATCAGCGTACAAAACTTGCCTGGAGAGCTTTTGGAAGAAACAGCATAATTTTCAAGAGCAATATGCCAAAGTGTTTGATCAATGCATCCTTCCAGTGCTTACGTATGGTGCAGAGACGTGGACCTTAACTAAAAGAGACATACAAAGGCTGCGGACAACTCAAAGTAGCATGGAGAGGTGCATGCTTGGTGTAACCAGGAGAGATAAGAAGTGGAACTCGTGGATCCGAAAAATGACAAGAGTGGAAGTCATCATGGTCAGAGTTAAATCCCTGAAATGGCAATGGGCTGGACATACTGCCAGAAGGACAGACCATCGATAGACAGCCGAAATTTTAGATTGGATTCCAAGGGACAGGAAAAGACCCAGAAGAAGACCACATGGGCGATGGGTGGATGAAATTCGAAAGTATGCGGGAGTGACATGGAGGAGACTGGCACAAGACAGACCGTTGTGGAGAAAACGTGGGGAGACCTTCGTCCAGCAGTGGATCGATAATGGTTGACAATGATGATGATGATGATACTCCAAATTAAATTTATGTTCTGCAAGAATTATTTGATCATCAGCGAATTTTAAAGTGAATACCATCGTTCCATTTAAATTAATCCCCATTGCTCGACACTTCCTTTCCCGAAGCCTGTTCTATATAAATCTTAAATAATGTTGGAGATATGTAACAATTCTGTCTTAGTCCTTTAGTTACTAGGAATCCTTTTGAAGTTTTCTGGCCCATTTTTATTTTTGTTATTGATCCTTGATACAGCAATATCTAAGTGACTAAAAACCCGACTGAAAAATTCCTTCCTTCGATCAGATACTAATGTTTTCCGTACCGGTTTCATTGCCTTTGAATAGTTTTGATAAATTTAATTTGCGTCAGAACGGATTCAAAAGAATTGCTCATTACAACCGAAAATTCGGTGCCATCTTTCTCGTTTACAGTGTGGCTAAATGGGATCCATCGATTCGTACGGTTGATGCAATATTCTGGCCTGTCCACGGAGTAGATTAACACGTGATTCATCGGACCAGGCGACCTTTTTTCAGTCCTCAAAGGTCTAGTGTTGGTCGTGCACTCATGCCAACTGCAGACGAATTTGTCGGTTTTTAGAAGAGACTAGTGGTTCACGAAGGAGTACGTCTGCTGTTGTAGCCCATTCGGGCCAATGTCCAGCTGGCTTTGTATTCCGAAGTTCTGCTTTCGATACCGCTACTCTATTGCGAGGTTACTTGACGCTCATCTGTTCCCTCGCACAATCCTCTCCAGCCGCTATTGCCTTTGAACATTAACCAGTTGTTTCCACCCACAAGAAGACTAACCACTTGTTTTATTTGTTTCTCCATCACTCATTGTACACCCTCGATGCAGTTGTTCTTGCATAGCAAAGAAGGTTTGCCGTTTCTGAGATGCTTGTACCCGAAACTTAGAGCCCACCATCATGCATCTTTCAAAGTAGCTTAAACAGCGCGAGTCTTTCCGATATTTCCTCTACACTGGAAAAACATTTCTGAAATTACCGAGCCAATTTACGTGATTTCTTTCGTGAATTAACGAAGCATATTTCTGATACAACTTTTACCGTAAAATGACGGAACCCCCCGAGTTTTACGGATTTTTCGTACGCCAGAAAAATTCTGAATTTTCAGAAACCTTTCTGCAATTCCTTCCTTATATTAACGGAAAAACTCCGTTCTCCCTTTTCCGTATCTATATGACGAAAAATTTCAGTAAATAGGAGGGATTCACGGGAATACTTGAGGTTTTGATTGACTGTTAAATTTCCATAGTCTGTCGAAGTATTTGATTTTGAATTTCTGTGGCAAGATCGGATATTGTCGCATGAATTTTTGTTACTGTGTCACAGGATATTTCTTCTCCTTTCTCCCATTTTGTGCACCAGCTATTATATTTATATTGTGTTACCGTGAAAAAACGGGTACTTAATGTACAGCACAGATGATTGTATGATGTCTATGTATCAGTCTGTGGAATCCTTAAGACAAAAGCTATATAGCTATCTATAGTAAATTTAATATTTAGAAGTTTTGTGAAATAATATAAAACAGTAGAAATAATATAAAACCTTCTCTTAAAAGATAACTGAAAATTATTGTCAGTTGAAAAAAAAAAGATTGCAAACTCTAAATCATTCTGCTGCTTCGAAAAATCCGATGAAAAAAAGATACGTAATTTGTAATAAGACTTCGTACAGAAAAAATAAAATTATTAGAAACGTATTCAAAAAAACAACTAGCTCTAATAGAAAATAAAATGACTAAATCACTCGCATTAATGATTAAAAATCACCATCGAGCAATTAAGTTTTATCTTGAACGTGAGACAGCTTCCTGGCACGTTCTGGCTCAGGGGTTAAGACGCTCGGCTTCAACCTAAGTGGCCTAGGCTCGATCCTCATTATCGGCGCAAAAGGGTTCACTCGCGTAAGGAGTGAAATGTTTAGTGTGTTGGGTTTTGCCGAATTTCAGTCTGAGTGCGGAAAAACTTGAAACTATTCTGAAATAAACGGAATTACTGACTACGGAAAATCTGTGCAAACAGGAAAGTTAAAAAAAAGCAACAAAAAAAAACCGGTAGCTTTTAAGAACAGAAATTCCATTAAAAGACGGATAGTTACCGGCAACTTTGCTGAATGTTATTTTCAAAATTTTTCCGTGAATTCACACCACTTATTTTTTGCAGTGTATCTAACCTTCGTACACGTCTCAATCCTTTGCAGTGAGTTGTTTATAATGCCATCTCAACGTCATATTTGCATACGTAAGTGAGGTTGACACGTGCCTGATTGCCACGTGGGTGTTTCTTATAATTTGCTACTTGAGTGTATGCACTTTTCCTTTCCATTACTAACTCACATAACCAAAAACTTGAATTTGAACCCTTGATATCAGAAGACTGCCCTTTTTCTCATTTACTGCCAAAGGACTGTCAAATTTTCACTGTTTTCAGTCACTATCAACACACACGAGTTTTCGCATCATAATTCTTACTGACCTCCCTAATTGTATGTCAAAAATTGCCAGCTTACATCGTCGCTTTATCTGTCCATCCGTCTGGCTGTATAGATGATATCTTCGTTTGTTGTAAAATGGGAGGAATATTTTGTTATTACAAAGTACTTACATTTTCTGCTTCTTAGTACACACTAAGTGGAGGAGTAAGTACGTACAGTCAACTCTGGATATAGTGAACTCTGTTATTGTGAACATTCGGCTATAGTGAACCTAAATCATTGGTCCCGACCCGCAATAGCGGGAATGTACATTAAAATTTTTGTTTATAGTGAACACACAACTTCGGTTATAGTGAACTTAAAAATAAAACTTCAAAGAAAAGACTGTCTTTGTAACATGAAAGTGCAAATTATTTCAAAACAGACCTCCTTGTAAAAACTTGAAGGAATGTTTTAGGAGTAATAGGCCTACAATATTGTAGGCCTTCTACTCCTTAAGTGCATTGAAGGACAAAGGTAGGATTAAAAACCTCAGTAACATCAAGCTGGTGTTACTGTCAGCCAACACCACGTCACTTCTCCAAACCATGGATCAAGGTGTGATTTGCAGCTTTAAAACCTATTACAGAAGGGAAGTAACGCTTCATTTAATCCAAGCCTTGGAATCAAAGCAGAACACATTAATAAATGTTGTGAATGATGCACATTTTGGAAACAAAGTGTGAAGGAGTGTGTCAACTGTCACTATACAGAACTGTTTCCGGAGGACTGGTTTGGCTACTGGACGTGTAGCATTCGAAGAAGCGGATGACGTGCCTCTCAAGAACCAGCTTCAGCATATCGGTGCGAATTCCACTGAAGCTTTCATCGATGATGACTATGGAATTATAAAGAATGAAATCCCGTCGGATGAAGCTATTGTCGAGGCTGTAAAAGGCGATTCCAGCACGGAAGAAAAAGAAAGTGAAGATGACGAGAACGATAATGAAGAACGTTTTCCAACAGTGAAAGAGACGTTGGAATGTGTCAGGGCTGTACTAAATTTCCTAGAATGCATGGAAAATGTAGAATCGAGTGTAGCAAAAGCACAGACTATAGAAAAGGACATAGAGAAAATATTTATTAAAACTCTTTGCAGCAAGCAGCGAGCGGCACATTAACAGACTGTTATCATGCTAATTAAGGAAATGTAAAATTAATTTTGTTTACTTAATTTAATGAATGTACACGACGTACATAAAAATATTATTTTTTAGATACATATGTACATATTTTATTTTCTTGCTCACCATTCTGCTCAATTCAGGTTACATATTTTATTTTCTTGCTCACCATTCTGCTCAATTCAGGTATGTCCGAAGTTCACTAAAACACTTTGGTTTTAGTGAACTTCGGACATAGTGAACGAAATATGCGAGTTCGCAGAGGTTCACTATAAGCGAAATTGACTGTATTTTCTTTGGTTACCATATCTCCATTTCAGATCGTATGTAGAGGATTTTAGGAAGGGAGTTCCTGACCACAAGTCTTAAACAACCCTTAGAAATAGGAAGCTAGGAGATTTGTGATACAGTGCCAAGGAAACGAGGTAGAAAGCAAAAGGAAGACGCCCTTATTTATAACCGAGAGGCCAGTACCCGGGGTCCGACGGCTTAACGTGCCATATCTCCATTTCGAACCAGGGAGTTGTTTTTAAACCTTGCGAAAGCATGACCAAAATTTTTGCGTATGTTTTCCACTTTTCCAGGAGCACAGTATTTTTTGTCGGTGGTAGAAATAAATATTTGCATTTGTTACAGACGAGCGGAACAGATCCTTCATAAAAATAATACATTCGTAAAATGTTTAATATTCAAACAGCTCGACTGCTAGGGAGTTAATTTTCTTATTGCTGGGAAGATCAAAATTCTTTTGAAACAACGAATGTCATGATCAACATGTTACATCCTTGTACAGTATATCGTTGCCATTTCTGCATTTCCTGTGTCATTATTTTGCATTAGTGGAATACTGAGTTTTACGAACATCGCAGGATATACTGTAGGTGGAGTTCCTCACCTTAAATACGGGTACCAGCAGAGGAGAGGGACTGACGCAGTTGGTCTGGGGAATAGTTCTGGCTGCTGTTGGACTGAGTTCGAATACTGGGACAAGAAACATCCGCATGCTGTGTTTGTCTTTGCACTCTATGCTATGTCCGACTCTTGCACTATCCATCACCAGAAACCACTGGCTTTACTTTACACTGTAAAAAAATTCTGAAATTCACGAGCCACTTTCCTTGATTCCTTTCGTGAATTAACGAAACATATATTTCTGACACAACCTTTTTCGTGAAATGACGGAAAGAATCCTGAATTACACGGATTTTTTCTACGCCAGGAAAATTCTGATTTTTCAGAAACCTTACCGCAAATCCTTTCTTATATTGACGGCAAGTTGCCGTTTTTTACATGTGCTAACGTAAAATTCTGAATTTTCAAAAACATTTCCCCCAATCCCTTTCGTATATTAACGGAAAAACTCCGTTCTCACTTTTTTCCACTCCATGTGACCAAATTTTTCAGGAAATAGGAGCGATTCGCGGGAATATTTGAGGTTTGATTAAGTGTTAAATTTCAACTGTCTGTCAAAGGAACTGATTTTGAAGTTCTGTAGCGAAATCAGATGTTGTGGACAGCACATCGCATGAATTTTGGTTATTGTGGCACCAAATATTTCTTCTTCTCTCCCCCATTTTGTGCACCAGCTTAAAAAAATCACCAGTACAGGTGATTGTCACCAGTACAGGTGATTGTACAGGTGATTTTACAATCACCAGTACAGGTGATTGTACGAAGTCTATGTATCAGTCTGCGGAGTCTTTAAGACAAAAGCTATTATAGCTATCAAGAATACATTTTATATTTAGGAGTTTTGTGCAATAATACTATAAAACAGTACATTTCACCTTTTCTTAAAGATAATTGAAAGCCATTTTCAATTTTTAAGACAAGCTCAAATTCCAAAGCATACTGTTGCTTTGAAATATCACGGTGAAAATATATTTAATTTGTGATAAGTCCTCCTGCAGAAAAAATAAAATTACAAACCTATTCAAAAAAAAATCATCATTGCGTAATTAGTTTTACCTTGAACGTGCATTGTGACTTTTGCCTCTTCCTGGCTTAGTGGTTAGGTTATGACGCGCGGTTTCTGCTGAGCCGAATCAAACGATCTCAGATCAAATCCACCCACAAACAGGAATCTCTGGTGAAAGGGTAGAGAAATTCAGCTTCTTCGATTCTGCGAAATTTCTGTAGACATACGAAAAATCCTGAAACGGACTTTTCTGAAATAAACAGAATTACTGACTACGGAAAATCTGTAAAAGCACGGAAGTTAAAAATGATGGGAACTTTAAAAAACGAAAAATTCGTTGAAAGTCTGTCACTTACCGGCAACTTTTCTGCACATCATTATCAGAATTTTTTTCCGTTAATTCATACCACTTATTTTTTAGTGTAAATTAGAGATGAGTGACTCATCTATCCCTAGATATTTAAAGGTGTCGCTTAACTGCGAAAAATAAATAAAAAAGTACAACTGGCACCACGAAATGCAAATCTTACACCGGTGTTTAACATCGTATTCGATAATACACTACTCTACCTGAGGCCAGGGTTCTAACCGTTCAATCAACGGGTAACATTTTCCAGTAATGCAGTGACCAACCGCAGATAGGTATGTTGAGTTTTGCTGCTTTTCCTAAGAGCAGTTTTTCCACGAAAATATTTCTTCAAAGTCATTTCTTCGAAATTTCTTCAAAAGTGCGCTTTGCTTTAAATAATATAACATAAGATTGTCTCTAATAAAGTAACCGGCCAGTTCGTATGCAGAAGATTTCGAAATACAGCTTTTCAGCTGAAACCCTAAAATAATCATCAGACCTCGTGAATTTAGAATTATCAGCTTTAAATACTCAGTTGAGATTAGCTTACTAGCTACATTTCGGTGTCTTATGGCCCAGGTCTCTGAGAAATTCCATAAAGTCGGCCATAGGGCACCAAGCGCGTGACGTCCCACTTCCGTACGTGCCGTTCCCGTACACAGGCAGATCATTTAGTGCCATTTCCGTACACAGATAGAATAATCTGTAAGTAGCGAAATATGGGAGCAGGAAGACAGAGAATTAAGTCAAAGGTAGGGGATCTTCCTTTGTCAAAGCTCTTATCTTCTTTTGTCATGCTGAGCTGGCACTAACTCGAGCACGTTCTCGTTCACTATGACATGAGAACATTTTATGTTCGTACAGAGGATGTACACACATTTCTAGAACGTTTTCGATAAGAAATTACAGAAAATAAAAGAAGTTCAAAGAATTGAAACTGGCAACAGCCTGTTAGATGAACACGAAAGAAACATCTGCTAAGACAATGGCGCACGTAAACAAGTTATGGATAGAAGGTTATGTTTTTGCTCTTTACGAAAAGAAATATTCGCATTCTGTAATTGAAAAACGCTGCAAAAATCATGTAATCAGCTTTTCTAAATGTAAAATAAGCAATATTTTTTTTATTTGTAAGCACATCCCTACAGGTGGTATATCTTGTTATAGGAATTGCTGTAGTTATATTTACAATGACAATTACCAAGTGATATTTACAAGTCTTGCAAAACATGCTTTATGAAAAAAATTATTACTCACATTAAAAACATCCGGACATTCTTCAAGTGAGTTGCGAAGCCTATATACATTTTACATAACGGAGAATTTTTTCCAGCATCAGTTCTACAAAATGGCACTGCAAATAGTTCACTTTTTGTCCTCGGTAAACGTGGGATACGGAAACTTAATTGGTTTACAATTTCAGTATCATCAATCTCTCCATTGATGATGTCGTACAGGAACTTGAGTTGGAGAGCCTAATAATAGCGTGGAAAATTGTCAAGCATTGCTTTTAACAGGAAATAGAACATCAAACGAATATCCAAAGAAGAAACGTACTTTTACGACTATTTCAAAAGTAAGGTCTCTGGTCTTGAAAGAAAATCCATCAACACAAAGAGCAATCGCTAAGTCGTTAAAAATATCTGTATCAACTGTAAAAGAGGTAATAAACAAAGATCTGAATCTGAAAAAAAAAATCATAATGTTCACCGCCTTTTCCTTATAGGCACGTGGCTGAGCGCAGAACACGGCGTACACTTCTTTATGGAAATTGCTTAGCCGGAGACAGATGGAAATTTATTTTGACTATTGATGAAGCATTGAGCTATACCTAAACGACTTTAACAAGAAAAGGTTGATTTACTATAGCAAAAGCGCAAAGAAAGACTTACAAACTTGGTTCCAAGAATCCAAAGAGAGTTTCAGTTAAGGATTCATGATTATTGCTGGTTTCTCGCACAATGGGAAATTAAATTTAAGAAAAGTTGAAAATGTTAAAATCAATTCTACATATTGCCAAAATAATGGTTTAACTCCTATATTTAAAGGGAAAATACGATTTTTTTATTTGTCCACAGAGCCTTCAAAGAGTAGAACTCCATCAAGATAAGGCTACCAGTCATAAATCCAAATCTACTAATCTATTTCTTGAAAAATGAAAAATGAGACGTGTATCAAGTCTATACCTTTTACTCATATTCCTTCAAAGTCCCCTGATGTGTCACTAATGGCCTAATGTGCACCTTTGGACTGCTAAAAAGAGAGAGCGCTTTTTAAACGCAGACCTAAAACAATGATTGGACTATGAAAAGCAGTGGAAGAGGAGTGGAATAAAATACGATTACCAATTTTAATAAATGCCCTGTTATCTTGGAAATCTAGATGTAGGTTCATTCCAGAGAAAGGGCTATCAGATTGAACATTTAAGAAAGAAATGATTTTATTTTAAACATTAATTATATTGCTGGAAAATCGTTCTAAAAATGTGTGAACATCCACTGTATATTATTTGTGTGTGATCATTTTTTTAGTTTTCCTAACAGTACTGGATTCAACAGGAGCCACTGATTAGTGGTGAGTCTGCCCATTGTGAGTAGTCTCTGCAGTCTCTTTTGCGATTTCGACTCATCAATTCCTGAATGGATGTTTGTTATTTCCTTTTTTACATATTTAGCAGATTTTTTGAGCATATACAAACATTTAAGCGTTTTCAAGCAGATTTGTAGAATTTACTATGAGTTTAATACAATAAATATTTATTTAATTTAACAGTGTTAAATTAAATAAATATTTAAAATTGAACAGATTAACAGATTTTTTGTAACACATATCAACATAGAAGAAACAACGTTGAACCAGATTTCACAATGAGATGATACGCTTAAGATTTCTTTTTCCCCCACATCTGATACCAGGCATTTCCACTGAACGGAAATGGCACTAGCTGATCTGGCGATGTATGGAAATGGGTTAAAAAAATTGTACGGAAATGGTACGTACGAAAGTGGGAGACAATCTACCAAGCGCCCTGGCGGATCCAAAAAGCAGGCGGCTTGGGCAGTGGGGGCGCCACTTCCAAAAAAAAAAAAAACAAGCTGAACGGTTGAGAGTACACTAAGTCGAAAAATATTTAGGAATGCTTTCTACACAAATGTTTTCTTAATGAGTTCTTCAGAGGAAATCTAGAATACTCCACAATCGCTTCTAAACTTCCAAAAAATTCGAAAGCGATGAAGACGTCATGCCCAACAGGTAGATAATACCAAGTTCACTTATGTAGCACATTGCTGCATCCTAGTAAGAAATTTTGGGTACTAAGAGAAACTAGAAAATCTCGGTCATGCCTATTCTGTCTAAACCAAAACATATTCATTCCACTCGCCTTACGGAAAGAGATCGTGAAAAATACAACATATATTTATACTACTCAGTGACATAGTGGCGCAGAGTTCGAATTTGGCTAAAATTTAGAAGAAATCTTTAGCACGAAGATTTAAAATAACTGCCGTATTTTTCGGCTTATAAATCAGTGTGGAGTATAAGTCGAATGGATTAGATTTTTCAATTTCCTTACCTTCATTCATAGATAAGTCGCTCCTGAGTATCAGACGAGGCTAGAACATATAGGTACATTTAGTGTGTCGAAAATCTAACTATATTTTTAATGTTTCAGTAAATATTAAAAGGAAGAGAGGAAACTTTCGCATTTTTCTTTTCAGAAAACAGGTTGAATTTCGTAAGTATAGTTTTTCTTACGAACTGACGCTACCGTATTTCCTTCATCAGACCGACGAGTGGGAGAATCCGCCGCGCGAAGATTAAAACAAAACAAACAAGGTCACACAAGTGTGCCAAATCAGAGTGATGTTTGCGTCCTGAATCATGGCTCGTTGCTTTTTCTCAAAGAATTCGATTGAAATCAAAAACCAACAGAACTTTTGATTTCAAACGGAAACATGAAATTAATTAAGATAAGCATAATAATAAATGAAAGCAATAGTTGATTAGAATTCAGTTGAAATATACAATTGAGACTGACAGAACGAAAAAAAAAATAAAAAAAAATGGACTTCGTTAGCCGCTAGTCATTGTTGTTCTTAAAGCGCATACGCAGCAGTCTGTCGACAAAATTGTCACCAGCCAATCATCTGCATGTCAGCGACGTGCTTCAGATGTTTAACCTGCACGAGATATATGGGGTGTATCTGCTGGCGGCTTTTCAAAACCAGGGGTGATTGCCATCCATGGGGTCTTGGAGGTGTTGCGTGGGATGCTATTGACATACAACAGTTGCCATTCTAAATCACTGGCGGCGATTTTAATTATGTTTCTGTCGAACGGAAGTATCCGTTGAAGCAGCTTTTAAACAAGTTCATTGTGAACCGAATACTAAATTTCGTACGCTTTCGGAATGGCATCATACGAACGCAATATTGCGTTTCAGGTGCTGGGACCACGATCGAATTTACGAATTCAAGGTACAATATATATCATCATAATCAACCATTATCAATCCACTGCTGGACGAAGGTCTCCCCAAGTTTCTTCTACAGCGGTCTGTCTTGTGCCAGTCTCCTCCATGTTACTCCACCATAATTTCAAATTTCAAATTTCATCCACCCATCTCCCACGTGGTCTTCTTCTGGGTCTTTTCCTGTCAATTGGAACCCAGTCTATAATTTCGGTTGTCCAACGATGGTCTGTCCTTGTGGCAATATGTCCAGTCCATTGCCATTTACTCTGATCATGATGTCTTCCACTCTTGTCATTTTTTTGATCCAAGAGTTCCTCTTCTTATCTCTTCTGGTTACACCAAGCATGCGCCTCTCGATGTTGCTTTGAGTTGTCTGCAGTCTTTGTCTGTCTCTTTTAGTTAAGGTCCACTTCTCTGCACCATACGTAAGCACTGGAAGGATGCATGGATCAAACACTTTTATTTTAAGACATAATGGCATATTGCTCTTGAAAATTATACTGTTTCTTCCAAAAGCTCTCCAGGCAAGTTTTGTACGCCGATTAATTTCTTCATCAATGTGACCTTCACTTGATATCTGCTGTCCAAGATAAATGTAGGTATTGGTTATCTCCAGCTTTTTCCCATCAATCGATAAATCTTAATTTTTTGTGAAAGCATTGTACATCACGTTTGTCTTCTGAAAGTTCATTTTTAATCCCACTTCTTTACTCTTGTCAGCAAGTTCCTGGATCATACCCTGCAGCTCTGATGGGGTAGTTGCAAAAATGACTACGTCATCAGAAAAACGAAGGTGAGTTAGATAATCTCCATTAATCTTTATCCCTTTGTTTTCCAAGTTCAGTGATTAAAAGACATTTTTCAAAGTGGCATTAAAGAGCTTGGGAGATATAGTGTCGCCTTGTCTCACCCCCTTTCCAATTTTTATGGGTGCTGTATTCTCAAATAGCCGAATCTTTGCACTTGCATTTTCATAGATGTCATTAATAATATTAATGTACGCATCTTCAATGCCGCAGGATTTCAGAGCCATTGTAACTGCTGATGGTTTCACCGAACCAAAGGCTTTTTCATAATCAATAAAAGCCATGCACAATGGAAGTTCATATTCCCTCGCTCTTTCAATTAGTTCTCTCAATACGTGGATATGATCTATTGTGCTGTAGCCACTCCTGAATCCAGCTTGTTCTCTTGGTTGAGCCATGTCCAGTGTTACCTTCAAACGGTGTGAAAGAATTTTAGTGAAGATTTTATAAACCACTGATAGGAGGCTGATAGGTCTGTAGTTCCTGAGATCCTCAATGTCACCTTTTTTATGTAGCAGGATCATTAGAGCGTTGTTCCAATCCTCAGGAATCTTTCCTTCATTAAGGCATCGAGTGAAAATTTGGGCGAGTACTGTTTCGATTTCTCCACTTGCTTCTTGTATGATGTCTACAGTAATTCCATCTTCTCCTGGAGCTTTTCCACGCTTCATGTTCTTGATTGCATGTGCAACTTCTGCTGGGAGGACTGGAAGAACTCTGGTACTGGTACCTTCCATGATGTCTGGAGTACATGAATCATACCTTTCATATAACTTGGAGTAGAAATCTTTCACTCTTGTCAAAATTTCGCCTCTATTTCTTGTTACAGAACCATCTTCTTTTCTCAGTGCCATAATCTGTTTTCTTCCCTTACTGAGATGTCCTTTTGCTGTCTTTAGACTTTGGTTGTTTTCAATTGCTTTCCTCACTAGTTCACAGTTGAATTTCCTTACGTCTTCAGTGATACTTTTTCGTACTGTCTCACATAGCTCTATGTATTCCACTTTGGAAGTCACATCTTCTTTAGTGGTCCTCATCTCTCCTCCTTTTTGCATCAACATTTTGGTTTTTCCCGATAATTTGTTCACATGCAACTTGTTCTTAGACCCAGCTAATTTTGTTGCTTTTTCCATAAGAAAAAGCAACAAAATTAGAGCTTTGGTTACTTTTCTGTTAGCTTAAGAAATATATAACAAATAAGAGCTTTGGTTACTTTTCTGTTAGCTTAAGAAATATCCACTTCTTCCGATGTTAGGCCTTCTAAAGCAGAGAATCTGTTCTTCAGTTCCAACTTGAAGGTATTATGGTGTTTTTTAAGGTTGGTTATGTCAATACATCTTGTTTGTCTTATGAGCTCGCCACGTTAGAGTTTAGTGTTGAGGTGCATCTTACATCTCACCAATCTATGATTACTACCTGTGTTGAACTTGTTTAGTACACTGCAGTCTTCTATGACGAAATTTTTGTTACACATAAAAAAATCAATTTCACTTGTCGTCCCATTTGTATGTCTCCATGTCCATTTCCTGTGCGGTTTTTCTTGAAAAAGGAGTTCAAGATGAAAAACCCTTCTGCCTCTGCAAACTCAACGAGAGTATTTCCACGCTGGTTTCTGTTGCCGTGACCGAATTTGCCTACTGAAGTTTCATTCTGTTGCCCTATTTTTGCATTGGAATCTGCCATAATTATCTTCAAGTGCTGCTTACCTTTATTATTTAGATGACGAATTTCCTCATAAAATTCTTCAATTTCTTCTTCAGGATGACTTGTGGTGGGTGCATAAGCTTGAATAATATGGGCCTGGTATCTTCTCGAGAGTTGGATAACGTGCCGTGCAGCTCTGTCAGATGAACTTTCAACTTCTACAACTTTATCTTTCAGTTTCTTGTTTATTATAAATCCAACACCACTAGTTCTGCCAGTATCTGTCCCACGATAGTAAAAGAGATGTCCACTTTTCAGTTCAATGAGATCTTCTCCTTTTCTCCTTACCTCACTTAGCCCGACGATGTCCCACTTGATCCTTTGTAGTTCCTCTTCCAATTCAAGAAGCCTTGAATCAGAAGATAGGGAGCGTCCATTATACGTAGCCAAGGTCAGCATCAGATGGCAGCCTAGTCCGGTCCTCCGGGGATTCTTAGCAGCCTAGTCCGGTCCTCCGGGGATTCTTAGCAGCCTAGTCCGGTCCTCCGGGGAAAAAGGAGTTCAAGATGAAAAACCCTTCTGCCTCTGCAAACTCAACGAGAGTATTTCCACGCTGGTTTCTGTTGCCGTGACCGAATTTGCCTACTGAAGTTTCATTCTGTTGCCCTATTTTTGCATTGGAATCTGCCATAATTATCTTCAAGTGCTGCTTACCTTTATTATTTAGATGACGAATTTCCTCATAAAATTCTTCAATTTCTTCTTCAGGATGACTTGTGGTGGGTGCATAAGCTTGAATAATATGGGCCTGGTATCTTCTCGAGAGTTGGATAACGTGCCGTGCAGCTCTGTCAGATGAACTTTCAACTTCTACAACTTTATCTTTCAGTTTCTTGTTTATTATAAATCCAACACCACTAGTTCTGCCAGTATCTGTCCCACGATAGTAAAAGAGATGTCCACTTTTCAGTTCAATTAGATCTTCTCCTTTTCTCCTTACCTCACTTAGCCCGACGATGTCCCACTTGATCCTTTGTAGTTCTTCTTCCAATTCAAGAAGCCTTGAATCAGAAGATAGGGAGCGTCCATTATACGTAGCCAAGGTCAGCATCAGATGGCAGCCTAGTCCGGTCCTCCGGGGATTCTTAGCACCCTCTGCCTTCATGTCGCACTGGCCGCTGCCTTGGCCAGGTACATTCCAGCTGCCGGAGACTGAGGGCCAAGGTTTAAGTTGTGGAGTCATTTTGGAGGGTTTGGCCATAACTCACCACGCTGGCCAAGCGGGTTGGTGAGTGTGGGATAGCATTTCCTCTAATCCCGATGGTATAGTTATACCGCTATTGGCGGTCGTCAGAGCCCCTTTAGTGGGAACAGGATGCACCACGAGAAGGCGGGGTTGACATTTGTCAAGGAGAGGCTGTGATGTTATGCATCACCTGACCTTACATCCCATATATATATATATATATATATGCCACTTCATTCCTCTACAACTACTTTTTCGTGGTGTTGGGATTTTTTTCCCGTCAGTGTATATATCATCATCATCATTGTCAACCATTATTAATCCACTGCTGGACGAAGGTCTCCCCAAGTTTCCTCCACAGCGGTCTGTCTCGTGCCAGTCTCCTCCATGTCACTCCTGCATACTTTCGAATATATATATATATATATATATATATATATATATATATATATATATATATATATGGGATGTAAGGTCAGGTGATGCGTAACATCACAGCCTCTCCTTGACAAATGTCAACCCCGCCTTCTCGTGGTGCATCCTGTTCCCACTAAAGGGGCTCTGACGACCGCCAATAGCGGTATAACTATACCATCGGGATCAGAGGAAATTCTATCCCACACTCACCAACCCGCTTGGCCAGCGTGGTGAGTTATGGCCAAACCCCTCCAAAATGACTCCACAACTTAAATCTTGGCCCTCAGTCTCCGGCAGCTGGAATGTACCTGGCCAAGGCAGCGGCCAGTGCGACATGAAGGCAGAGGGTGCTAAGAATCCCCGGAGGACCGGACTAGGCTGCCATCTGATGCTGACCTTGGCAACGTACAATGGACGCTCCCTATCTTCTGATTTAAGGCTTCTTGAATTGGAAGAGGAACTACAAAGGATCAAGTGGGACATCGTGGGGCTAAATGAGGTAAGGAGAAAAGGAGAAGATCTCATCGAACTGAAAAGTGGACATCTCTTCTACTATCGTGGGACAGATACTGGCAGAACTAGTGGTGTTGGATTTATAATAAACAAGAAACTGAAGGATAAAGTGGTAGAAGTTGAAAGTTCCTCTGACAGAGCTGCACGACTCGTTATCCAACTATCGAGAAGATACCAGGCTCAGATTATTCAAACTTATGCACCCACCACAAGTCATCCTGAAGAAGAAATTGAAGAATTTTATGAGGAAATTTGTCATCTAAATAATAAAGGTAAGCAGCACTTGAAAATAATTATGGGAGATTTCAATGTAAAAATAGGGCAACGACAACAGAATGAAACTTCAGTAGGTAAATTCGGTCACGGCAACAGAAACCAGCGTGGAAATACTCTCGTTGAGTTTGCAGAGGCAGAATGGTTTTTCATCTTGAACTCCTTCTTCAAGAAAAAGCCACACAGGAAATGGACATGGAGACATCCAAATGGGACGACAAGTGAAATTGATTTTATTATGTGTAACAAAAAATTCGTCATAGAAGACTGCAGTGTGCTAAACAAGTTCAACACAGGTAGTGACCATAGATTGGTGAGATGTAAGATGCACCTCAACACTAAACTTGAACGTGGCAAGCTCATAAGACAAACAAAATCTATTGACATAACCAACCTTAAAAAACACCATAATACCTTCAAGTTGGAACTGAAGAACAGGTTCTCTGCTTTAGAAGGCCTAACATCGGAAGAAGTGGACATCTCTGAAGTTAACAGAAAAGTAACCAAAGCTCTTATGGAAACAGCAACGAAATTAGCTGGGTCTAAGAACAAGTTGCATGTAAATAAATTATCAGGAAAAACGAAAATGTTGATGCAAAAAAGAAGAGAGATGAGGACAACTAAAGAAGATGTGACTTTAAAAGTGGAATATATAGAGCTATGCAAGACAGTACGAAAAAGTATAACTGAAGACGTAAGAAAATTCAACTGTGAACTAGTGAGGAAAGCAATTGAAAACAACCAAAGCCTAAAGATAGCAAAGGGACATCTCAGTAAGGGAAGAAAACAGATTATGGCACTGAGAAAAGAAGATGGTTCTGTAACAAGAAATAGAGGCGAAATTTTGACAAGAGTGAAAGATTTCTACTCCAAATTATATGAAAGGGATGATACATGCACTCCAGACATCATGAAAGATACCAGTACCAGAGTTCCTCCAGTCCTTCCAGCAGAAGTTGCACATGCAATCAAGAACATGAAGCGGGGGAAAGCTCCAGGAGAAGATGGAATTACTGCAGACATCATACAAGAAGCAAGTGGAGAAATCGAAACAGTACTCGCCCAAATTTTCACTCGATGCCTTAATGAAGGAAAGATTCCCGAGGATTGGAACACCGCTACAATGATCCTGCTACATAAAAAAGGTGACATTGAGGATCTCGGAAACTACAGACCTATCAGCCTCCTATCAGTAGTTTATAAAATCTTCACTAAAGTTCTTTCACACCGCTTGAAGGTAACACTGGACATGGCTCAACCGAGAGAACAAGCTGGATTCAGGAGTGGCTACAGCACAATAGATCATATCCATGTGCTGAGAGAACTAATTGAAACAGCGAGGGAATATGAACTTCCATTGTGCATGGCTTTTATCGATTATGAAAAAGCCTTTGATTCGGTGAAACCATCAGCAGTTACAATGGCTCTGAAAACCTGCGGTATTGAAGATGCATACAATAATATTATTAATAACATCTATGAAAATGCAAGTGCAAAGATTAGGCTGTTTGAAAATACAACACACATAAAAATTGGAAAGGGAGTAAGACAAGGTGACACCATATCTCCGAAGCTCTTTAATGCCACATTGGAGGGTGTTTTTCAGTCACTGAGCTGGGAAAACAAGGGGATAAAGATTAATGGAGATTATCTAACCCACCTTCGTTTTGCTGATGACGTAGTCATTTTTGCAACTAGCCCATCAGAGCTGCAGAGTATGATCCAGCAACTTGCTGACAAGAGTAAAGAAGTGGGATTAAAAATGAACTTTCAGAAGACAAAAGTGATGTTCAATGCTTTTACAAGAAATGAAGATTTATCGATTGATGGAGAAAAGCTGGAGATAATAGACACGTACGTTTATCTTGGACAGCAGATATCAAGTGAGGGTCACATTGATGAAGAAATTAATCGGCGTACAAAACTTGCCTGGAGAGCTTTTGGAAGAAACAGCATAATTTTCAAGAGCAATATGCCATTATGTCTTAAAAGAAAAGTGTTTGATCAATGCATCCTTCCAGTGCTTACGTATGGTGCAGAGACGTGGACCTTAACTAAAAGAGACATACAAAAGCTGCAGACAACTCAAAGAGGCATGGAGAGGTGCATACTTGGTGTAACCAGGAGAGATAAGAAGAGGAACTCGTGGATCCGAAAAATGACAAGAGTGGAAGACATCATGATCAGAGTTAAATCCCTGAAATGGCAATGGGCTGGACATACTGCCAGAAGAACAGACCATCGATGGACAGCCGAAATTTTAGATTGGATTCCAAGGGACAGGAAAAGACCCAGAAGAAGACCACATGGGAGTTGGGTTAATGAAATTCGAAAGTATGCAGGGGTGACATGGAGGAGACTGGCACAAGACAGACCGTTGTGGAGGAAACTTGGGGAGACCTTCGTCCAGCAGTGGATTGGTAATGGTTGACAATGATGATGATGATGATATATACATTATTCGAAAGTATGCAGGAGTGACATGGAGGAGACTGGCACAAGACAGACCTCTGTGGAGGAAACTTGGGGAGACCTTCGTCCAGCAGTGGATTGATAATGGTTGACAATGATGATGATGATACATACACTGACGGAAAAAAATCCCAACACTACGAAAAAATAGTTGTAGAGGAATGAAATGGCGGCAATACATTCGTATAGGTAACATATTTAATCGATTAAGGTTTCAAGATCACAGCTTATTGTAAGCGCGAGAAGAGCCATTTTAAATGTGAAATGCTGGTACATTAATAACCGGTGTAACCGCCAGAATGTTGAATGCAAGCACGCAAACGTTCATGCATTGTGTCGTGCAGGTGCTGGATGTCAGTTTGTGGGATGGAGTTCCATGCCTGTTGCACTTGGTCGGTCAATACATGGACGGTTAATGCTGGTTGGGGTGACGCTGGAGTTGTCGTCCAATGATGTCCCATACGTGCTCGATTGGTGAAAGATCTGGTGATCTAGCAGGCCACGGCACCATGTCGACACTCTGTAGAGCATGTTGGGTTACAACAGCGGTATGCGGGCGAGCGTTATCCTGTTTGAAAACACCCCCTGAAATGCTGTTCATGAATGGCAGCACAACATGTTGAATCACCAGACCGACGTACAACTGTGCCGTCAGGGTGCGTGGGATAACCACGAGAGTGCTCCTGCTGTCATAGGAAATTGCTCCCCAGACCATAACTCCAGGTGTAGGTCCAGTGTGTCTCGGCCGCAGACAGGTTGGTTGCAGGCGCTCACCTGGCCTCCTTCTAACAAACACACGGCTATCACTGGCACCCAAGCATAACCGGTTTTCATCAGAAAACACAACAGATCTCCACTCCGTGCTCCAGTGAGCTCTAGCTTGACACCACTGACGTCGCAACGCAGTGGTTTGGAGTAAGTGGAATGCACGCTACAGGGCGTCTGGCTCGGAGCTGTCCTTCAAGTAACCGATTTGTAACAGTACGTTGTGTCACTGTGGTGGCAACTGCAGCTCGAATTGCTGCCGCAGACGCAGTACGATTATACGCCGTACACGGCGGTCTTCCCTCTCAGTAGTGCCACGTGGCTGGCCTAAACCCGGTCTTCCTGAGGCAGTACCTTCCCTTGACCACCGCTGCCAACAATCATGCACAGTGGCTACATTCCTGCCAAGTCGTTCTGCAATATTGCGGAAAGAAAATCCACCTTCTCGTAGCCCTATTACACGACCTCGTTCAAACTCCGTGAGCTGTTGATAATGGCTTCTTCGTCTTCTTAAAGGCATTCTTGACTAACATCAACACACTACGTCGAATCTCAACGATAACTAACGCTCACGTATGCGCCGAGCGCGAAATTTGCATAGACGTCATCTTACAGATGTACTCTCACCGCCTACCAACTGTCGTTTATCTAACACAACCCCTTCTTGGTGTTGGGATTTATTTTTCCGTCAGTGTATATCTATAAATATAGTAGTTAAAATTATATATATATATAGCCACACAGGAAATGGACATGGAGACATCCAAATGGGACGACAAGTGAAATTGATTTTATTATGTGTAACAAAAAATTCGTCATAGAAGACTGCAGTGTGCTAAACAAGTTCAACACAGGTAGTGACCATAGATTAGTGAGATGTAAGATGCACCTCAACACTAAGCTTGAACGTGGCAAGCTCATAAGACAAACAAAATCTATTGACATAACCAACCTTAAAAAACACCATAATACCTTCAAGTTGGAACTGAAGAACAGGTTCTCTGCTTTAGAAGGCCTAACATCGGAAGAAGTGGATATTTCTGAAGTTAACAGAAAAGTAACCAAAGCTCTTATGGAAACAGCAACAAAATTAGCTGGGTCTAAGAACAAGTTGCATGTGAACAAACTATCAGGAAAAACCAAAATTTTGATGCAAAAAAGAAGAGAGATGAGGACAACTAAAGTGGAATATATAGAGCTATGCAAGACAGTAAGAAAAAGTATCACTGAAGACGTAAGAAAATTCAACTGTGAACTACTGAGGAAAGCAATTGAAAACAACCAAAGCCTAAAGATAGCAAAGGGACATCTCAGTAAGGGAAGAAAACAGATTATGGCACTGAGAAAAGAAGATGGTTCTGTAACAAGAAATAGAGGCGAAATTTTGATAAGGGTGAAAGATTTTTACTCCAAATTATATGAAAGGGATGATACATGCACTCCAGACATCATGAAAGGTACCAGTACCAGAGTTCCTCCAGTCCTTCCAGCAGAAGTTGCACATACAATCAAGAACATGAAGCGGGGGAAAGCTCCAGGAGAAGATGGAGTTACTGTAGACATCATACAAGAAGCAAGTGGAGAAATCGAAACAGTACTCGCCCAAATTTTCACTCGATGCTTAATGAAGGGAAGATTCCTGAGGATTGGAACACCGCTACAATGATCCTGCTACATAAAAAAGGTGACATTGAGGATCTCAGGAACTACAGACCTATCAGCCTCCTATCAGTGGTTTATAAAATCTACACTAAAGTTCTTTCACACCGCTTGAAGTTAACACTGGACATGGCTCAACCGAGAGAACAAGCTGGATTCAGGAGTGGCTACAGCACAATAGATCATATCCACGTACTGAGAGAACTAATTGAAAGAGCGAGGGAATATGAACTTCCATTGTGCATGGCTTTTAACGATTATGAAAAAGCCTTTGATTCGGTGAAACCATCAGCAGTTACAATGGCTCTGAAATCCTGCGGCATTGAAGATGCGTACATTAATATTATTAATAACATCTATGAAAATGCGAGTGAAAAGATTCGGCTGTTTGAAAATACAACACACATAAAAATTGGAAAGGAAGTGAGACAAGGTGACACCATATCTCCGAAGCTTTTTAATGCTACATTCGAGGGTGTCTTTCAGTCGCTGAGCTGGGAAAACAAAGGGATAAAGATTAATGGAGATTATCTAACTCACCTTCGTTTTGCTGATGACATAGGCATTTTTGCAACTACCCCATCAGTGCTGCAGAGTATGATCCAAGAACTTGCTGACAAGAGTAAAGAAGTGGGATTAAAAATGAACTTTCAGAATACAAAAGTGATTTTCAATGCTTTTACAAGAAATGAAGATTTATCGATTGATGGAGAAAAGCTGGAGATAACAGACACGTACGTTTATCTTGGACAGCAGATATCAAGTGAGGGTCACATTGATGAAGAAATTAATCGGCGTACAAAACTTGCCTGGAGAGCTTTTGGAATAAACAGCATAATTTTCAAGAGCAATATGCCATTATGTCTTAAAAGAAAAGTGTTTGATCAATTCATCCTTCCAGTGCTTACGTATGGTGCAGAGACGTGGACCTTAACTAAATTAGACATACAAAGGCTGCAGGCAACTCAAAGAAGCATGGAGAGATGCATGCTTGGTGTAACCAGGAGAGATAAGAAGAGTAACTCGTGGATCCGAAAAATGACAAGAGTGGAAGACATCATGATCAGAGTTAAATCCCTGAAATGGCAATGGGCTGGACATATTGTCAGAAGGACAGATCATCTGGATTCCAAGGGACAGGAAAAGACCCAGAAGAAGTATGCAGGGGTGACATGGAGGAGACTGGCACAAGACAGACCATTGTGGAGGAAACTTGGGGAGACCTTCGTCCAGCAGTGGATTGATAATGGTTGATGGTGATGATGATATATATATATATCATCATCATCATCATTGTCAACCATTATCAATCCACTGCTGGACGAAGGTCTCCCCAAGTTTCCTCCACAACGGTCTGTCTTGTGCCAGTCTCCTCCATGTCACTCCCGCATATTTACGAATTTCATCCACCCATCTCCCATGTGGTCTTTTTCTGGGTCTTTTCCTGTCCCTTGGAATCCAATCTAAAATTTCGGCTGTCCATCTATGGTCTGTCCTTCTGGCAGTATGTCCAGCCCATTGCCATTTCAGGGATTTAACTCTGATCATGATGTCTTCCACTCTCGTCATTTTTCGGATCCACGAGTTCCTCTTTTTATCTCTCCTGGTTATACCAAGCATGCACCTCTCCATGCTTCTTTGAGTTGTCTGCAGCCTTTGTATGTCTCTTTTAGTTAAGGTCCACGTCTCTGCACCATACGTAAGCACTGGAAGGATGCATTGATCAAACACTTTTCTTTTAAGACATAATGGCATATTGCTATTGAAAATTATGCTGTTTCTTCCAAAAGCTCTCCAGGCAAGTTTTGTACGCCGATTAATTTCTTCATCAATGTGACCCTCACTTGATATCTGCTGTCCAAGATAAACATACGTATCTGTTATCTCCAGTTTTTCTCCATCAATCGATAAATCTTCATTTCTTGTAAAAGCATTGAACATCACTTTTGTCTTCTGAAAGTTCATTTTTAATCCCACTTCTTTACTCTTGTCAGCAAGTTCCTGGATCATACTCTGCAGCTCTGATGGGGTAGTTGCAAAAATGATTACGTCATCAGCAAAACGAAGGTGGGTTAGATAATCTCCATTAATCTTTATCCCTTTGTTTTCCCAGTTCAGTGATTGAAAGACATTTTCCAATGTGGCATTAAAGAGCTTCGGAGATATGGTGTCACCTTGTCTCACTCCCTTTCCAATTTTTATGTGTGTTGTATTTTCAAACAGCCGAATCTTTGCACTTGCATTTTCATAGATGTTATTAATAATATTAATGTATGCATCTTCAATACCGCAGGATTTCAGAGCCGTGGTAACTGCTGATGGTTTCACCGAATCAAAGGCTTTTTCATAATCGATAAAAGCCATGCACAATGGAAGTTCATATTCCCTCGCTCTTTCAATTAGTTCTCTCAGTACGTGGATATGATCTATTGTGCTGTAGCCACTCCTGAATCCAGCTTGTTCTCTCGGTTGAGCCATGTCCAGTGTTACCTTCAAGCGGTGTGAAAGAACTTTAGTGAAGATTTTATAAACCACTGATAGGAGGCTGATAGGTCTGTAGTTCCTGAGATCCTCAATGTCACCTTTTTTATGTAGCAGGATCATTGTAGCATTGTTCCAATCCTCAGGAATCTTCCCTTCATTAAGGCATCGAGTGAAAATTTGGGCGAGTACTGTTTCTATTTCTCCACTTGCTTCTTGTATGATGTCTATAGTAATTCCATCTTCTCCTGGAGCTTTCCCCCGCTTCATGTTCTTGATTGCATGAGCAACTTCTGCTGGGAGGACTGGAAGAACTCTGGTACCTTTCATGATGTCTGGAGTACATGTATCATCCCTTTCATATAATTTGGAGTAGAAATCTTTCACTCTTGTCAAAATTTCGCCTCTATTTCTTGTTATAGAACCATCTTCTTTTCTCAGAGCCATAATCTGTTTTCTTCCCTTACTGAGATGTCCCTTTGCTATCTTTAGGCTTTGGTTGTTTTCAATTGCTTTCCTCACTAGCTCACAGTTGAATTTCCTTACGTCTTCAGTGATACTTTTTCGTACTGTCTTGCATAGCTCTATATATTCCACTTTGGAAGTCACATCTTCTTTAGTTGTCCTCATCTCTCTTCTTTTTGCATCAACATTTTGGGTTTTCCTGATAATTTGTTTACATGCAACTTGTTCTTAGACCCAGCTAATTTTGTTGCTGTTTCCATAAGAGCTTTGGTTACTTTTCTGTTAACTTCCGAAATATCCACTTCTTCCGATGTTAGGCCTTCTAAAGCAGAGAATCTGTTCTTCAGTTCCAACTTGAAAGTATTATGGTGTTTTTTAAGGTTGGTTATGTCAATACATTTTGTTTGTCTTATGAGCTTGCCACGTTCCAGTTTAGTGTTGAGGTGCATCTTACATCTCACCAATCTATGGTCACTACCTGTGTTGAACTTGTTCAGCACACTGCAGTCTTCGATGACGAATTTTTTGTTACACATAATAAAATCAATTTCACTTGTCGTCCCAATTGGATGTCTCCATGTCCATTTCCTGTGTGGCTTTTTCTTGAAAAAGGAATTCAAGATGAAAAATCCTTCTGCCTCTGCAAACTCAACGAGAGTATTTCCACGCTGGTTTCTGTTGCCGTGACCGAATTTACCTACTGAAGTTTCATTCTGTTGCCGGTGCCCTATTTTTGCATTGAAATCTCCCATAATTATCTTCAAGTGCTGCTTACCTTTATTATTTAGATGACGAATTTCCTCATAAAATTCTTCAATTTCTTCTTCAGGATGACTTGTGGTGGGTGCATAAGTTTGAATAATCTGAGCCTGGTATCTTCTCTATAGTTGGATAACGAGTCGTGCAGCTCTGTCAGAGGAACTTTCAACTTCTACCACTTTATCCTTCAGTTTCTTGTTTATTATAAATCCAACACCACTAGTTCTGCCAGTATCTGTCCCACGATAATAGAAGAGATGTCCACTTTTCAGTTCAATGAGATCTTCTCCTTTTCTCCTTACCTCACTTAGCCCGACGATGTCCCACTTGATCCTTTGTAGTTCCTCTTCCAATTCAAGAAGCCTTTAATCAGAAGATAGGGAGCGTCCGTTATATGTAGCCAAGGTCAGCATCAAATGGCAGCCTAGTCCGGTCCTCCGGGGATTCTTAGCACCCTCTGCCTTCATGTCGCACTGGCCGCTGCCTTGGCCAGGTACATTCCAGCTGCCGGAGACTGAGGGCCAAGATTTAAGTTGTAGAGTCATTTTGGAGGTGTTTGGCCATAACTCACCACGCTGGCCAAGCGGGTTGGTGAGTGTGGGATAGCATTTCTTCTGATCCCGATGGTATAGTTATACCGCTATTTGCGGTCGTCAGAGCCCCTTTAGTGGGAACAGGATGCACCACGAGATATATATATAGCGAATGGAAAACTTGCCCTCTCTAAGGTTCCATTTGGCTCCCCGGCCAAAAAGTCCTGAAAGAAACACTGGTCATAGGCTGTGTTCGCTCGGTGTCTGATGAGCGCGTATTTGTGCTCATGAGGTCCCGCTGATCCAGGTAAGAAGGGGTTTTGCACGTGAGAAGGTTTATAAAAAACTTAAATGTGCAGTTCTTCTGTGGGGCTCCTTGATACCAGTACCTCCAAAAACGGGAGGGTTCCGTTTACTTCGTATTCGGCTGTGAAACGTAAGTCACGATGGGCGGCGTTCAGATCATTGAGAAACTTTTTCAAGGCCTCAAATCCATGACTCCATACGAAAAAGATACCACCTGCGTAACGAAGCCATAATTTTGGGAATGGTCCTGGCGACTGCAGTAGTGAATCCTCCAAAGGTCTTAGTACAGCTCCAGCTAACACAGCGGAAACAGCAGATCTCATAGGGGCTCCTTTCGTTTACCGATAAATTTTGGATTCGAAAACGAAATAGTTCGATTCGTTAAGAAGGTCCAGAATTTTGGCAAAGGCGTGGATGGAAGCCTGCTGGAATATACCGTAAGCTTCTAGTGATCTCTTTAGATTATCGGTTGTTTCGGTTACAGGGATTGACGGGTATAGCGCTTTCACATCAAAACTTCACATCACACCCATGGTTGACAGTTTGAAACCTTTCAATATATCAGCAAAGTCCTTAGACGACACTAGGACTCGATTCGTCACCAAAAGAAACAGTAGGAAAAATCTTGCAATTGCTTTTTCTAAATTTGCCGATGGGGCCTTCTTGTTTGATACAATTGGTCGCATCGGAAACCCACTCTTATGATGTTTAACGCTGCCAAAGATCCTTGGGATGCAGGGACCTGGAGAGGGCTTGGCTCCGTTCTGAATTTCAGTCCGCAAATTTCGCATTTTAGAGGCACTTAGGATTTTTGCCTTGGGATTTACTTTACTACTGTCGGGAAATAATGCATGGCATCAAAATAATATTAAATAATAATATGGAGCATAAATAACGCCCGATTGGGAGTAGCAACTAGCCAATCGCTTTCCCTAATGCATGTATTTTTTAATATGTCTTTCTTAAAAAAAAAATACGTGCTTGTATTATCACTGTATTCATCCGCCTGCGGAATCAACATCTCTGGATCTATTAGTCCTGTTTGAAAAATTCTTTTTGCATTGGGAAAGCTGAACGGTGATCCTTGCTTTCCGGTTTTTCAATGATGTATAACTTCGCCACTAGAGGGAGTAAACGCAGTTTCTATTGTAACGTATACCTCTATTTAACCTTCCTTTTGAGTTTCTATTACCATATTTGAATTCCGTTACTTCGTGGTTAAACATTTTCTAACTGAACGGTGCATTATTTCCCCGAGCAGCTTGTACATTTTGGCAACGCCAGCAGTGAATAAGAGCAAAATAAATGATGACGTTGAATGTGAATGCGGAGGAAATATAGGGAGATTGCAAGTAGATTGTAGAACTTTGATATTGCGAAAGAGATCAAAGCCTGATTGTTGTACGTAAGATCTAAGTTGTTACCAGCGATATATTTTGTATGAATTGATTACATTGATACCCTTTAAACTTCCAGTGAGTGGAACAATAAAGGAACAAGTTATCGTTATACTTAAGTATTGATTCTCTTTTACCCTGGTCGTGGTTACTCTTACTTAGTTAATTATTGCAAAGGTGTAACATATGTTGAACTATAGTTCACAGATAGCTAAGAGCAAAAATTGCCGTGCGTCGGATGGGCACGTTAAGCCGTCGGACCACGGGTTTTGGCCCCCGGTAATAAATAAGGGCGTCTTCTTCCCCCTTTCTACCTCGCTTCCGTGTCACTTTCCTATCGGGCACTCTAGCCCAAATCTCCTAGCTTCCTATTTCTAAGGGTTGTTTAAGACCTGAAGTCAGACACTTCTTTCCTAAAATCCTCTACCTATGATCTGATCTGATATGATCTGATAGCTCAGAACATTAGTTAATTACTTAGTAAAGTAACTAAACAACTGCCACAAAGTTTAAAAACTTGTAAATCATACTCTAACATAACTTTCCTTTTTAGTTTTTGTAAATTTTGGTTTGTTCTCCTTAAGCATTTTTCCACATTTAATCTTTACATTTTCTTTCTCGGTCGAATGTTTTTCGGCAACAAGTAGTGTGACGTTCGTAAAAAGATGAGATCAGAAGGTTGTTTTCAATGTATGTTCGCTGACAGAATATGTTACGAGCTGCGAAGTTGATTTCGTTAGCTATCTACTGTTTTACGCTAAACGTTTCTGAGACAATAGTTTGATATTTTCAGTTTCTCTTAGTGAATCAAATGAAAGAAGAAATATTCCTCATAACACATGGGAAATCGATAAAACATTCAAAGCAAACAGAATATAACATGGATCATACGCTTCTTCAATCACAAAATTCGAGGACTTTTCCAGAACTTTTGGATTTTTTTCCAGGGCATACAATCCAAATGCTCTTACTTAAAATAGAGTGAAACCATATAGGTCTGTTCAACCTGTAACCTACAACAAACAACTTCCTACATGCTTGGGCAAACTTAAGACAGAATGTAGAATGTTAAAAATGATGTCCGCTGCAGCTAATCAGAAACTTAGAATCACAGATAAATACTGAAATACCAAAACTGTCACTGAAAATGCAACCAGGTTTAATATCTACTAAACTTTTATGTACAGTACAATACATTGATTTTGAGAAAAAAAAAATTCTACTTTGGCTTTAGTTCAATTATTGCAGCAAATTACAGAACAAAGAAAAACAACAACATAAAACTCAAAAATACATAGGTATGTGGTATTACTCTAGAAATGCTTTCATACAAACAATGCTTACATTGGAAATTTAAGGGTAAGGAAAGGTGAAATATTTGGAACTTTTTTCAAAGGGCCAAAGGGATTGTTATTTCTTAAACACATGATCATGGGAGCAACTATTTGTGTTACATTTTATTTAGGGAAGGAATTTTCAACATGATATTGATGCTGTAGATATGTCTTAAATTTGTACTCGCCGGCAAACAAAGCATGCACAAAAATCTCCAACATAAAGTGAAAGATAATAATGGGAAAACATTAAATCCAAGGGCTGTGTACAACTGCATTTATTAGGATTGTATGGCAAATTTTTATATAAAGCATTTCTTAGCAAATTTCAGTAAAGGTCAAATAACCCACAAAAAAATAAAAATAAAAAAAAAATCAGTTATTTATAAAACACCAGCTACTTACTTCCACCAGTGGCTAAAAAGTATGTTACGAAAATTAACAAATGGCGCAAAAAAGAAATCCTTTCCCATAGCAGAAGGAAGGTATTAGAGACAAAATGATTTTCAAATCGAACAATTAAAAGGGATATATAGGGAAACATGTTATAACTCTATGTCTTTTAGCGGGAGAATTTTGCATAATGGAAAAGTTGAAAACAGGTGAAAAGTATTCTTCATAGCAAAAACTATGCTAAGGAAAAATAACTTTTCAAATACATCTCCAGAAAGCAGGGATAGCAAGAAAAACATTTTGACCTTTACAACCCCTAGGGCTAGGTGGAAAGTTGTACATTATTTGAAGAGGAACTTCTTATTGTAGGAAAAATTTTATTCACTCTCCCCTTTTTTATAGCGAATGGCATACAGAAAAAAAAAAGAATTCTCAATAGGGTTTTTAAAGACAGAGATAGGCTGCAAACGGAAGTACATGAACACCACATAGTGGCAGGATTGTGAACCACAAACTTCCTCAAATACAAACCTAAAGTGTTCCATAAGGTAAATGGTATCTGGTGTTAATTTTTTTTTTTTTTTTTTTTTTTGAATCGAACATTTAGAAGTACAGATATTGAGGAAAATAGATTAAATGTTTGTGCCCTCTAGCAGCGAAATTGTGCATTATTTTGGGAAGAAAATACACACAACTAGTTTTCATAGTTAGTAGCATCGGATCAAAACAGAATATTTTTCAATTGAGTTTTTAATCCCACAGATATTGCTGTAAACTGAAAACATGAACTTACTCCCTCTAGTGGCGCACTTGGGCGTTAAGAAATATTTGAAATTATATGAGAAACATTTCGCACCGAAAATGTTCTCCAACAAAGAAAGAATTTTTCAAATCCGACTCCTACAAACAGAGATATGGAGAAAAATAAGATATACGTGTACGCCCCTGGTGGAAAAAATATGCACTATTTTACGCAGGAGCTATTCTCAAAAAGTTTTCTGAGGTGAGCGGTATCGGTTCACGGAGGAATTTTTTCAATCGAGTTTCCAGCTCAGATTTTGTTGCAAATACATCAGAAGCAAAAATAAATAAACACTTACGCACCCTGGTGGCCAAACCATTCTTTACCAAAAATGAGAAATTATATGCAAAACATTTTCCCTCAAGAGCTATATCCAACGCAGGAAGAATTTTTTCAAATCGGACTTTTAGAAGCGGAGATATTGGAGAAATCGCGATTTACCGCTACGCCACCTAGCGGAAAATTTATGCATTATTTTTGAAAAAGGGACTGTAACTAAAATAGTCTTTAATATAAATGTCATCGAAAAGAACTTTTTCAAATGGATATTTAGAAGCAAATATATGAAATAAAATGCATTTTAAATTCGATATGATCTCCATTTGTGCCCTCTAGCAGCGAAATTGTGCATCGGAAAAACCTGGAACGTATGGATCATCATTTTCACATTTTAAGCTTCCCAATACAAAAAGAATTTTACAAATGGAACTAATAATTGCAGAGATATGGTCTCCCCGGCCGGACAGCCAAAGTGATAACATAAGCATGACGCAAAAGATACTAATAACGCAACTTCAGTCCTCCTAACAGACAAGAAAACCAACAACGCCCCCCCCCCGCATTTTTCAGGGGTGGGGAGACAAATTTGTCAGACATAAGTTATGTCAATAGAAAAATCCTCAGCTACAAAGCATTGCGCAGGAACAAAAAGGCAAGAGTGGATAAAATTCCAGGACATGTGACTTTTAGGACGTTTCCAGGATTTCCAGGACGCGTACAAACCATAAAAATTCTGAATTTGCTTGCACCACTTACTGGTCATCCACGGGACATCTCTCAGAAAACTTGAAAATTTCATCGCCCTGGAGCGGGAATTGAACCCGCATCTCCCGATTTCCGTTCGAGTATGCTAACCGTTACACCACCCAGGACAGTGAAGTTCCAAGCAACTGAGACTAAGCAAACCTAGCTTAGAAATCTGAACATCTTCAGATTTTCTCGAGTAGAAACATCCTTGCTTCCTCATAGCGTTATTTGAATATTCTATCAATTTCCCCTGTATTATGAGGAATATTTCTTCCTTCATTGATTTATCTGTGGTAATAGTGAATTCCGACTTACATCCATTTCTGGATGGGAGATGGGTCCAAACGCTATGAGGAAGCAATGATGCTTCGACTAGCGAAAATCTGAAAATGTTCAGATTCCTAAGCTAAGTTTGCTTAGTCTCAGTTACTTGGAACTTCACTGTCCTGGGTGGTGTAACGGTTAGCATACTCGAACGGGAGATGCGAGTTCGATTCCCGTTCCAGGACGATGAAATTTTCAAGTTCTCTGAGAAGTGTCACATGGATGACCAGTAAGTGGTACAAGCAAATTCAGAATTTATATACTGTTTGCTTCGAATATTCTCTTAGTGAAGTTCGAGTTTATTAGAAGTTGATTGTTACAGCATTGCCAAATTTGATATATCTGATAAGTGTGTCACACTACAAGTGATATAATGAATTGTGGTAACTAGTGCTTAAAGGACTAAATAAAACTTTGAAGTTTGAGTAAGTACAGATTTATTACTTATCTGCTTGTTTAGTCACTCTATGCTTAATTAAGGACACGTTTTAACTATTAAGCGATCCGAGGTTTTCATTATTTAATCAAGCTTCATTGAATGTTAGTGTTCTAGGTTAACTGGCTTTGCACATATATACTGGCACGCAAAAATTAAGGACGAGACGGTTTTTCGAATGTAACGTCGTGCATAAGTGCTCCACTTCGACTCAAATCACACCATAAGATCCCCAAGATGTACGAATATGGGACAAGTGAGCAAACCGTTCAAACAAGGAATCCAAAGGATACAAAGGCACTTTATTGAAAAGGTAGCTTCGAGCACAACTGGACAGAAGACAGAAACGTCCATGTGACAGGCGGCTGCCAAAAAAATCCAGTCTTTAGTAAGGGATATGATCACCCCTGACTACGTTGTAGGATTTACAACGTCTATCCATGCTGAGGACGAAGTTGTCAAGGAGCTGTTGAGGCATCGCGACCCATTCCTCTTGTAGCGCCAATAGCAGCAGCGGAATCGTTGCTCGCGGCTGGTGACGTGCTGCCAAGCGTCTCCGGAGAAGGTCCTACACGTGTTCGATTGGATTTAGGTCCGGGGACCTTGCGGGCAATTCCACGCATTGAATATCTCACTCTCCAACAGCGCTGCGACAGCCACTGTACGGTGCAGTGTAGCGTTGTCGTCCATGAAGAGGAACTCAGGATCCACAGCACCTCTAAACAGACGCACGTGAGGCAGGAGAACCTCGGTAAAATAACGGACACCAGTGACTGAACCTCCATGGAAGATGCGGAGGTCGGTACGGCTACCAAGCATGATACCGCCCCAAACGAGAACTCCGCCACCTCCAAACCGGTCCCTTTCGATGTTGTTGGAGCTGTGATTGCGTGTTCCCTGCTCTCTCCAGATGTGTATACGTCCAGAATCGCTCGTCAGACTAAATCGGCTCACATTCGTAAAGAGAACTCGACCCCATTGCTGATGTGTCCAGTTCTTGTGTTCCTGGCACCACAGAAACCGCCGTCTCCGATGAGCAGGCGTTAATGGCACACACCGTATTGGTCGACTTGCAAATAGACCACCTTTGTGCAGCCTCCTGGCCACGGTAAAACGCAATAACGGACGTCCAGTTGTCTGTTGCATGTGCCTTGAAATTTCTCCCGCTGTCTGCCGTCTGTCTCTTCTCGCCTGTAGGACAATATACCGGTCGTCCGCCGCCGTGGTTGCTCGTGGACGACGACTGCAAACTCTTGGACAGCTGTTCCTGTCGTTTGAAATGCTCTCCAAGCTCGTGAAACGATGCTGTGAGTGACCCCGAACTCTTCGGCCACACTAGTCATACTTCGACCTTCTTCCAACTTCCCAATGACGCGACCTCGGGTTAAGTCATCCAGATGTCGTCTACTGGATTGCCTGTTGGCCATATCACACGGTGGCAGCAACTCGATGGCGTACAGACCGATGTACACGGTGCAATAGCTTTCACCGAATTGCTGAGCAAAATGATGATCATATGTAGAGGATTTTAGGAAGGAAGTGTCTGACCCCAGGTCTTAAACAACCCTTAGAAATAGGAAGCTAGGAGATTTGGACTAGAGTGCCCGATAGGAAAATGACACGGAAGCGAAGTAGAAAGGGGAGGAAGCCGCCCTTATTTATTACCGGGGGCCAGTACCCGGGGTCCGACGGCTTAACGTGCCCATCCGACGCACGGCGGATATTTAGTGGATCGAGCGTTCGTACCTGCCTGGGATCGAACCTGAGGCCCCTTCCGCGGCAGTCACGAACGTTGCCCACTAGTCCACCCGCGGCCTAACGAATTGCTGAGCGTACACCGCCCGTGTGCTTTATACCCTTCCGACACCCCCCTACATCATGCTGCATATATGCGCATGCCCTACCGTACCGGACCGGACCCTAATCTATCTCCTGAGTGGCCTTTCGGTCTGTTCTGCCTGCTCGTTCCGCTGTTATGCTAATTTCTCCTCTTCGTCCTTAATTTTTGCACACCAGTGTAGTTACACCCTTAAAATCTAAGAACACCACAAGCTTCACAAAATCGAAGTAAAAAAAAACAAAAAACTTTTTATTCCATATCACTGCCTTTAGAAATCCGATTGAAACGATAATTTTTTACCATCGATGGCTTTTACCACAAAGACCATTTCGCATGCAGAGTATTTCATTCTCAAATAATTTACAGTTTTCTCGCTAGAGGACGTCAACTCATATCTCATTTTTCCCGATATTTCTGATCCTAAAAATTTTTCTTTGCCCTACAAATTCAATTTGAAAATTTCTTTTGCTAAAAATTGAATTTTAAAAATTATTTTTGCCCTAAAAATTCAATTTGAAAAATTCTTTTTATCCTAAAAATTCAAATTGAAAAATTCTCGTAGCGGAAAATATTTTGCATGTAATTTTCAGTTTTTTGTTACACATAATTTTGTCACAACTGGGCGTAAATGCAAATTTCTGTGTGCAATACCGTTGCAGCCGTATCAACGCTTTTAAAATTTAATTGAAAAAATATTTTTTGGATAAACAACACTCACGGCTTGAAACATTTTGAATACATTTTCGTTTCAAAATAATACACAGTTTTTTCCGCTAAGGGGTGAAAATGCATATCACAGTCTTTCTTAATTTTCTTCTTCTCTTTTGCGACGAATAGCGTTCTGGGCGTAGAATATTTTGCATGTAACTTCCGATTTTTCGTATCGCACAATTTTTTCACTGAAGGGTGTAATGTATATATTCCCACTTGCGACCTACTTGTAGACACACAAGACCCCATTCGAAAAAAAACTCCAACGTTTTGGACCATATACCTCTCCTACGGAATACATTTTTACTCATATGTCCTACCCAAGGTAATGCAAATTTTCTCGCTAGCTGGCTTACACGCGTATTCCATTTTTCAGGACACTCTGTTTCTAAAAGTCCGATATAAAAAAATATTTTTGCATAAAATACCTTTCATCTTGATGGACATTTTCTATATCTTTTTGAATTTTTCATACAGCACAGTTTTGACGCGAGTGACGTAAATCTGCATTTTTGTTTGCCACTGTGTCTACACTTCTATTAACGCATTGAAAAAAACTTTTTTCACTATATGCCATTTGATGTTGGTAGAAATGCCAACCTATTTTCCCATTAAAATAATGCGACGCTTACCCGCTTGGGGCGTATGTGCACAAACTGTTTACCTGCTGTCTCTGCTTCTAAAAGCCGCAATTGAAAACTTCTTTTTCTGTCACACAGATCCCACTATAAAGAATATTTTGAATGCATTTCCTACTTTTCCCTAATACACAGTTCAGCCGCTAAGGGCGTTAGTGTATATCTTCATTTGCAAGAATATTTCCGATTCTGAAATCCGACAGAAAATATCCCATTCTGGCAGCATACCTTTTGCTGGGAAGAATATTCCACGCAAATTTTCGTCCCCAAATGACGACAGTTTTCCCGCTAGGGAGAGTGAAGTTATATTATAATTTATTCCATGTATCTGCTCCAAAGGATTGATTTGAAAAATTCATTTTGCCGGGAATATCTTACGGTAGGGATAATCCTTGGCGTGCAGTTTTTGGCTTTTTGTAACCCTCTTTCTGCCGCCATATTGCTATTTCTATTTGCAAAGCATTACCGATTCTATAAATCTGGTTGACAAAATTCTTTTTGTAAGTGGTTCCATTCACGTTACATTCTGGTTGAAAAAATTATTTTTTAAAGAACAATGTGGGCACTGTACATTTCAATTAACGGAAAGTTTTTCAGCTAGGTACATAATTGCATTTTCTTTTTCAACTTTTACTTTTCCAAAATCCGCTTTAAAAAACTCTTTCTTACGTCGGAAAGCTTCAAAAGAAGCGCTCATTACACCTAAGAATTCGGTGTCACCTTTCAAGTTTTTCTCTAGCCAGCGGAAATCCATGTTTTCGTAGGTCAAATTTTCTGTTCCTAGAAAACAGATTCAAAAATTGGAATGGATATATATAAGTCTATATAATAGAAAGTCTGTCTGTCTGTTCCCTATGAACTCCTAAACGCTATAACCGACCTGGACCAAATTTTGCACAGTTACTCTCTAGAACCCTGCAAAAGACATAAGCTACCACGAAACCTGGACACTCAAATTCTTCCCCCTGATTTCACCCCCTTAACACTTTGTGCCTAAATTTCTCGACCAATCTTGGCCAAATTTTGCATAGTTACTCGCTAGGACCCTGCAAAAGACATAGGCTACCACGAAACCTAGACACTCCAATTCTTCCCCCTGATTTCATCCCCTTAACACTTTGTGCCTAAATTCCTCGACCCATCTTGGCCAAATTTTGCATAGTTACTCGCTAGGACCCTGCAAAAGACATAGGCTACCACGAAACCTGGACACTCCACTTTCCCCCTGATTTCATCCCCTTAACACTTTGTGCCTAAATCCCTCGACCAACCTGGGCCAAATATTGCATAGTTACTCTCTAGCACCCAGGAAAAAACATAGGCTATCACGAAACCTAGACACTCCGCTTCCTCTCTCTGATTTCATCCCCTTGACACTTTGTGATAATTTATGTTTATTGCATGAAGGCGCCAGTTGGTTTTAAAATATTATATGTTGATATAATTGCTGCAATAAAGGGAAAAACGGGATTTGTCTAACAACTAAATGAATTTCAGGTAATTATCATAAACTTCTATGCTTTTTATGTAATTTTAACTTAAATCGAAAATTTATTGGACAAATCAATTCAAAATCCAAGAATGTGAAATTATTAAGAGAAGCTGAGATTCCTCAACAGCGTGATTTCAAGAATGCCACCGAAAAAGCGAACATCTATTGGACAAATCAATCCAAAATCCGAGCAAAATGTTCGGAAAGCGCTGGCCCAGAAACTGGTTCATGTATTTTTGTTAAACCCGGGTAACGCCGTGTACTTCCGCTAGTCTGTTCTATAAAAGTGAGTGGAACAATCCTTTTCAGATCTGATAAATGTAAGAGTAGACAAAATTGTGCACATATTTCCTCCAATCTTCTGAGCTTTTCTACTAAGCGGCATAAATGCATTTCGGTATTTTTCACAATGTGTCCATTTCAAGATTGGGAAAATTGTTTCCGCATCTGATAAAGCTAAATATGCTTAATATTTATCTCTGTTTTCCAGCCGTCCTTTGTGCAGAAGTATCAGTTATGTGAAATAAATACTTAGCATTTTGTCGCCACGACTGCAAACAGGGAACCTGAAAAATTATTTTTGTACCGAATGGAACTAATGGTGAAGACTTTTCCAGTTTTCCCTAACACACGCGGGTGCGCACAAGCTTTTCTCAGTAGTTAATCAGAATATATTTTCTGTTCGTAGACGCTATATCTGTGGAGCTAAGGTTCTTAATGATTCTGTGATATTGTAGCACAATGGACTTCAAACTTGTTTTTAAGGAAAACATTCTGCCTCAGAGAAGTCTTTAATCGGCCCTCAATCCTTTTAACTGAATGCTTTTCGAGAATTTTATCAAACTAGGTCCTGAACTACATTGTTAAAAATTTTGTGTTAGGTAGAACCACTTTCTGAGAAAAGATACGCCATTGTGTGGTGCAAACAAACCCCTACAACATGGAGAAACCTTGCACCATAATGTAGTGCAACCTTGTACGATAACGTGCTGCAAAGTTGCTGAATGTTTTTGGATTCTGTTTGTACCATACAATAGCATAGTTTTTCTCAGAAAGTGATGCAGCTGGTGTAGTACCACTTTTTGGTGCATGATACCACAAAAATTTTTAACAGTGTATATTTATCGCTACCCCCGGTGGTGTAGTGGTCTCAACGGACCATCCGTACGAGATGGGTCCGGATTCGAACCCCGTGAGGCATGGATGTGGTGCTTGTCTTACGGCACTGGTTCTCTCCCTTCCCCGGAACTGTTATATGGAAATATTTAAAATATAACTAAATAGTGACTTTGGTTATTCTGTGTGCGAACAGCTGCTAGAAATTCGCCTTCAGTCAGAAAGGTGCTTAACAGATCCCTCGAGAAAAGTCATTCCTTCGTTGACGGAATCACCCACGAACAGAATGACCCCACCCTCCTTTATCCCCCGTCGTTGCAGGACACACTTGCTCTGAAAAACCCCTCAGCAATTAAAGGCAGTCAACTTCTTACTTCAGGAGCATCTTCCTTTGAGCGGCGGAGAGTGAAAAGAAGAAATACAGAGTGGTCATAAACGAGAAGTCTTGTACGGGATTTCAGGGAGTAGGGAACGGCTTTGGCACAGGCATCCAAACTAAAAGAAAGTGAACAGATTTTGGTGGGAAATACGTAGAGAAAGTCATCCATAATATACATCTCCCGCTGGAAGTATATACTATTTATCTTGACTAACTGATATCCCCCCCCTATTCAGAAAAAAAAAAGATCCAAACGTGTGAGCGTAATCATCTGTTGTTGCGTTCTATTTGTTTCCCTGCTCCACTGAGAGAGGAACCTGCAAGCAGCGATTCTTCTGGTAAGTTGGCTTCAATACTTAACAATAACCACGCCAACAGAACCAGTGTCCCTAAATTATGGTCAGCCGACTGCTCATTGCCCTTTGAGTTGCTCACGGTGGTCGTTGAACCTTCAGTAAAAAAACAAAAAGAACTATTTACCATTTTCCGATTCCTGAACTGGTACAGAAGAAAATGTGCTATTAGTAAGAATGTAGGTGCCAAGAAATATTTCACACAGGTGAAGCCCAACGCACTTTTACAATCCTTTAAAACTTTTTATGGGGGAAATGAAAGTGCGATTGAATGTGTTGATAGATGAAAAATGTGTTCAACTGTGCGATATGCACAACACTCCATTATCTCTTTTCACATATAAGGAGGAAACAAAGTACGCGTTTCCACTGTTCGTTTATAAGAAGTGATGTACTAGTTCTAAGAAAAGATACGCTTTAGCAGTGAACGTTTAGGTGAAACATATCCAGAAAGATTTGCAATTTAGAATTTGATTTAGATTTGCAATTTAGAATTTGATTTAGATTTGCAATTTAGAATTTGATTTAGATTTGCAATTTAGAATTTGATTTAGATTTGCGATTTAGAATTTGATTTAGATTTGCAATTTAGGATTTGATTTGTCGTTTTCATGAGTTAGTATTTTATTCAAGTTTTATAACTAATTATTTTCATCAACTTTTATTAAAATTGCTTAATTGGAGCAATTTTAAATAAAACATAAAAGTTATATGGGAGTCAGCTTCTAACAATGTTAAGTTTTCCTTTAGATACTCTTCTGTCATTCTGTATGGTTCCAAATATTCCGTGGAAAGTACATGTGTCAGTCACACTGAATACATGTTACTTACGTATATGCTGCTCTTGTTAAGATTATGGGGTGGGAGTGGCGGATATCTTTTGCGTTGTTTTTTTTTTTTTTTTTTCTCTCCGGGTATAATGGCCACCTATGTACGATGTAGGGCCATAGCCGCAGAACCCTAATTTGGAGCCATTGGTTCTCGGAATGGCCGGAGCGGTGGGCGATCACGCTCATGCCTCGCCCGGAGCTCGAGAAGATCTCGAGAGACTAGCCAGAAGTTTGTGCCTCTGACCACTCGGACCCAGGAGCGTGCTTTTGCGTTGGTCGTAAGGAATCAAAGAATGAGCTCAGGGGATTACTTTTCTTAGAGCCGGCGGCAAGTTTTAGCTGAAATGCGTTTCTCAACCATAAAACACTTGTCACCTTTGGGGGTGGGGGTTATCAACCACTATGAGGAACTTTAAAGGATATCAGCAGCGGTTCGTTCCTAATTTAGGATTACTGGCTCCGGGGAAGGGGGAAAAGCAATGATGTACGACAAGCACACTACTTATACCTCGACTGGGATCCAAACCCAGGCCCGCCCAGACAAACTGTGAGTGACATACGCTATCGTAGCGGCCACTTATCGCTCTGTGTATACAATCATGTTTAACTTTTCTGTGTTGCTTTTTCTCCTAGCAGTTGGATTACGCCGTATTGCGTGATTCCTTGCAATATGAACTTTCTGTTAAGATACGAACGAGTATGCTTTCCTATAAATCAGTGTTCTTTTTACATGATCATCTAAAACATTTCTTTGTCTTGCCTTTCTTCCCAGCTAACCACGAAAAGTGCCATAGCGTCGTCAAGCCGCGCTAAGGCTCTTCTGCATTACCTGTGTATATAAGGCATAGAGCGTATGTAGTTCCTCGAGCGAGCCGCGGATGGCTTAGTGGTTAGTGTTTCAGACTATCGATGCTGGGTCCCCAGGTTCTAGCCTGGGCTGATCTTTCACAGATGGTGTGGTTTACTAACAATCGCTGAATATCGGACGAGCACGTAAAGTGACGGCCCCCAGGCTGGACCCACTGGTTAAATGGGTATCCTTTCCTATGTCCTCCCTGAAATTCTCTCACCCATCTATGTGCAATATCGTACTTGTACGGTGGCGCCATCTACTGTACTCTAATCTCACTACAAACTGTTCTGTCAAAAGTTGCTAGACTTGCTCTCATTCCTTCCGTTTCTGTGTCCTGCCCAAAAGGCAATCTCGCTGTAGGTGGCTGGGACCTAAACTCTACTCCCTGTGGACGGAAGTCCTACATGAAAATGACAAACCTACTAGTTCCTCGGGCGATGAGAAGTCAGAATTCAGATGTACGCGACTATGCACAACAAATCTCGATCTTGATGTCACTGGTAAAACTCCAACTGCAGGAATCACACTAAATACAAAGGTTGTGACGTACATTCTAAATTAACTTTCCTTTTTAGTTTCTTTCCCTATGTAAATCTTGAGTTTATTCTGTTATTCTTCACTTTTAACGTGATATCTTTCTCTCAAACGGATACGTTTGGCAACACAATTGAGGTTGAATGCACGTGACGTATGCCTGAGTTTTGATAAGAACAAGAGATAAAAACGACGACTGATCTATTGCTTGAGAGGTTGTAAGAGAGAGCGTTGGGTTGTAAACTGATTATTGATAAGAGTATTGTGATAATGTGTGGTGTGTGGAGTGTTCACTACAATATGCTATGTTACGATGTGTGTGCTACATCCTGAATAAAGCATCTTTTCCGTAAGTTGACTTCTGTTATTTACATGTTTCGTCTGGCCGTTAAGGTTTCTTTCATTTAGGAACTATTTCTTAGTATGTTGATGTGTTAAAACAACGTAGAAATAGAAAAGACTACTTCGTTATAATGGCGCCCGAACTTTCCTGATGACCCGGCAGTTCAAAATCTCGCAATGGTGTGATGTTCTTTCCACGCCGCGAGACAGGAAAAATCAGAAAATCCCTTCTCCAGCGCTTCGAAAAATATATGTGTGTGACGTTGCATTCCACACACTAGATTGATTGGGAGTTCTCAAGTGCACGTTCTACAGCGGATGGCTGCCTGCAACGACTCATGGTCAAGGCTGACCCGTGGGACATGCACCCGGCCCTCTTTCGGGGGGGGGGAGATGGGATGTACCTGCCAGCAGGATGCACACGACATAAAGGCAGATAGCGGTCAGAACGAACGTCCGCGTAGCTCAATTGGTAGAGTGACTTATTCCGGAATGTGCACTGTTGGGAAGCGGACTTTTCTGACGGGTGTTTGAACCCCGGCCATCCAGTCTGCGGTTTTTCCTGGATTTTCCGCAGACTCCCCGTGTTTGGGGACGCGAATGCGTGGATGTTTTCCTCTAAATTCAGCTCCGGACGCACTTTGTCCTTGGACCCCCCCCCTTCCCTAGGTTCACTAGGTTTACCAGATGAATGTCTATGCGCTGGTAGCAAAACAATACAAGACGATTGTAATCTGGTGGCCCGTGGACGAGTACCTTTCCCATGGTTGTTGATGATGTTTTCCACCACCGGCTGTTCATGAAGTTCAGTTTGGAAATTCCTTTATTGCTCTGAAAATGGTTTTATAGTATTATGTTTGGAGTTCTCACGATTCATCCCTCTTTTTCATAAAGATGTGGAACGAACAATAGCTCACACATAACAGGAAGACACAAGTGCAAAGTAAGTTAGTTGCTAATGAAGTAGCGTGACATAGGTGAAAGTGTCATGGAGATGACCTGATGGTCACAAGGGTGAACCGCAAATTGGGCTAGGGCGAAAGCTCGCGTTTTACTGAGGAAAGAGAAAAAGCAGAAAATTGGGAGTCTAGTTTTGGCGATTCACCGTGCGACGGAGAGAATTTTCGGCTCCTCGAAAGTAGAAGAAAAGACGAGTGAAAATAAGGATTTAGAATATTCGCTGCCGAGATGAGAGATCGAAGCAGAAATTATGTTGGAAATGGAAGCATTAGCAGCGCTGTAACCGACAAAGACGCTTGTTAAAATAAGCAGGACCAGATTAATGTGTAAACAATAAAAAGAGTAATATGGAAATCACAAGCAACACTGACCTTCCCGATATACTGTATGGAATAAAGAGCACCACTGCAAAAGAGCGAGTTCTTATTTATCTGGTGATTCATTTATTTCATGATTGGGGAAAAACATAGCTAAAACCCCGGAACTGCAAATTTTCCTTACAAGCGAAGGACTGACGATCCCATGCGACAATGCACTGAAACTAATCCAGTGAACAGCCCTGTAACAGTACGTCTAAAAAATTATTAATTTTTCCCTTCATAACAGGCC
Source organism: Macrothele yani (assembly GCA_039090855.1). NCBI lineage: Eukaryota > Metazoa > Arthropoda > Arachnida > Araneae > Macrothelidae > Macrothele > Macrothele yani. Next base: position 14,146,056 of record CM076996.1, read on the forward strand.
ATAGGAGCCCACGGTACCATCACCGAGTGGCCGCTTGGTTTGCTTCCTCGTCATGTGCGCGTCTAAGGTGACGAGTCCCGGGCTGTGGGGAGGACATTCGCCGTACCAATGTATGCGCCGGGTATCAGGCCCAGCTAGGACAAGCGACCCGAGGCCTGCGCTTCATACAACTCGCCCACTGGGTGAGGAATAAGTAAATATGTACACAAATTATTGAGTATCGAATTTACCTGCGCAATTTTTATTTTTGAAGTGTGGCTGTCGGCGAAAAATTAATAAAATAGAAATGCGATCCACCTATATGAAAAGGTAAGGAACTATTCTTGTACATCATTCTCGATTTGATTTTATCAAAAGACGTAATCAGTGAACGCATATTATATTTGGCACCGCAAACCTCTGAAACCTGTCGTACAACTCTTATTCATTTTAGCTCTTTAAATCTCTAAATAGAACAGAACGTATTTTCTTTTTTAGTTCCGGAAAAGCTTTTGGAGAGGTATGTTATTTCGAATTTGGAACTCTTTAAATAATCGCATTAACATCGTCTCTGTTTTGTTAATATGAATATCTCTACAGCAATAATTTAAGTCAGGAGGGGATCCCGAAGCTCACCTTACGAGGGGCGATATATATATATATTAACACACAGACTTTGTGGAAGGACCACACATACGGGCACAGAAACTGGCAGAATTGCCTCTCTCTGAAATTGAACAATACACTGTAAAAACATTTCTGAAATCCACGAGCCACTTTACGTGATTTCTTTCGTGAATTAACGACGAAGCATGTTTCTCTTACAACTTTTTCCGTGAAATGACGGAAAAAAATTAGAATTTCACGGATCTTCCGTACGCCAGAAAAATTCTTAATTTTCAGAAACCTTTCCGCAATACCTTTCTTATATTAACGGAAAAGTCCGTTCTCACTTTTTCCGTATCCATATGACGAAAAAATTCCGGTAATAGGAGAGATTCACGGGAATACTTGGGGGTTTGATTAACTGTTAAATCTCCATAGTCTGTCGAAGTTTTTGATTTTAAAGATTTGATTTTGAAGTTCTGTAGCGAGATCGGATATTGTGGAGAATTTTGGTTACTGTGTCACAGGATATTTCTTCTCCTTTCTCCAATTTTGTGCACCAGCTATAATATAGTGTTACCGTAAGAAACCAGGTACTTAATTTACTGCACGATGTCTATGTATCAGTCTGTGGAGTCCTTAAGACAAAAGCTATATAACTTTTTCTCTCGTCCGTCCATGACGGGTTGAGTCCCGCAAAGACGATTATGTGCCTTTGAGGGTTACTGGCAAATTAATGCAGCAGGCTTGCCATTTCTCTGCTGCATGTGGGTAAGGGACAAAGTACGTTCGGAGCAGACTGCATAGGAAACCATCTACGCATTCGCGTCCCCGAGCCCAGGGAGTCAGCGGAAAACCCCGGAAAAGCTGCTGACAAGATGGCCGGCAGGACCGGGATTCGAACACCCGACAGAAACATCGCTATATAACCATCTAGAGTAAAATTTATATTTAGAAGTTTTGTGAAATAATATTATAAAACAGTACATTGAACCTTGTCTTAAAGATAATTGAAAGTTATTGTCAATTGAAAAAACGATCTAAAATCACGACGAAAGAAATACGTAATTCGAAAAATTACGACGAAAAACATACGTAATTTGTAATAAGACCTCGTACAGAAAAAATAAAATTATTAGAAACGTATAAAAAAAACAAGCTCCAATAGAAAATAAAATGACAATCACTCGCATTACTGAAAAAAAAAAAAAAAAAAAAAACCACCATCGCGCTATTAAGGTTTGCTTTGAACTTGAGCGCGGTTCCTGTGGCATTTTAGCTCAGTGGTTAAGACGCGCTGCTTCAAGCTAAAAGACCCGGGTTTGATCCTCACTACCGGCGGGAGCAGCGGTTGGCCTAGTGCTCAACGTTCGTGGCTGCCACGGAGAAATCTCAAATTCGATCTCAGGCGGGTACGAAAGTTCGAATCACTAAATATCTGCCGTACGTCGGATGGGCACGTTTCGCCGTCGGGCCCCCGGGTACTGGCCCCCCGGTGGTAAATAACGGCGTCTTACTCCCCCTTTCTATACATCGCTTCCGTGTTACTTTCCTGCACCAAATAACTCTACCTCGCTTCCGTGTTACTTTCCTGCATCAAATAACTCTAGCCCAAATCTCCTAGCTTCGTATTTCTAAGGGTTGTTTAAGACCTAGAGTCAGATACGCCCTTTCTAAAATCTTCTACATATGATCTGATCTGATTTCACTACCGGCGCAAAAGGATTCGAGGGCTGAAATATTCCATGTGTTGGATTTTGCGGCAACTTTGTTGCAAGTTATTATCAGAAATTTTCCGTGAATTCACACCACTTTTTTTTACAGTGTATCAAGTCTAGACAGAATCTTTCATAATAAATTTGAACCTTTCTTATTCGGGCGGCTTAATTTAATACGAAAAAATCCACCTTGAATCACAGAATCATTCCGAAGTTATATGATCACTAATTCCTTTTTAAAATATTCATTTATTCTTTCGCAATGCATGATTCCCACGTCTTTTGAAAGGAACTTCCATTTGTTCACTTCATCAAGTCGTTCCTGCGTTATCATTGTCTTACTGGAGATTTTATCTCGTAAGTTTGTGGAAATATTAAGTCAAAGCACACCCACTGCTTTCCATAATGAGTCAAAATATCTTTTTCCTTCAGCTCTGAGCTTTCTCTTTTTTCCAATACTCTAGATTTTTATGTTCCTGCGCGCTCTCTCTCTCTCTCTCTCTCTGTCATTGAAGCTACAACAGAACATTTAAACTCTCTCTCTCTCTCTCTCTGTCATTGAAGCTACAACAGAACATTTAAACTCTCTCTCTCTCTCTCTCTCTCATTGAAGCTACAACACAACATTTAATCTTTTAATCTCAAAATTCACATCAAATTTTAATCGTTATAAAAACCTTTTCGGAAATCTGTGCATTTATTACTATAATTTTAAATAAAAATAAACGAATTTTTAAAATAAATGCATTAATTACTTACGATCCTGGCCATTTCAAAAGTAATAGTCTGCTTTAGAGGGGATAGCCCCAGACGCCTACCGCTGGATTCTCTACCTGCCTTAAGCTGCCGAGTGATCCTCAGATCAAATAAAGAAATATTATGACGCATATTTCAGAGATGGATATAGCATATGAATAAGACTTTGCAACAAATAATAACAGATGCTGTAGAGTTCTGATGGCTTTCGAGAAGTTTTTCAGATCTAAACTGTTGAAATATATTATTACAATTAAATATTTATGAAGTTTGTCCCCTCCGATGCATATCTCCTTCCATACTATTTCTCTATATCTTAACAGGCAACTGTTTGTTCTTTGAAATCTAACATTTCTTTGCTGTACTTTCCTGACAAGGATTTCAATCCCAGATTTTATTTCATATTTCCATACATAAAAAAATCTCATGTAAACGTAATGTTCCTTTAAAAAAAATGTAAAAAAATTCACTCCTATCAGTTTCGATCATCGCTCGTCACTACGTTTAACAGAACTTAAATTTCCTACTTCTTTATTTTAATCAAGCTCCTTCACATAGCTTTTAAATTTGTTCTTTCCAGAAAAAAAACTAAGGTACCTCTACTTAAACCTTTCAAACCCACTTAAATATTCTCGTCACTGAGTTTTTAAATACATAAAAAAGTAGAAATACATATAACCACAATTTTTCTCCCTCTAGTTTCTTAGAATAAATTAAAAGATTGATTCAAATATTCATATTTTCAATCGAGTCATTATTAAAATTCATAAATGAATATTTACTTTCGTATTGTTACTAACCTCTGGATTCTTAAAAGCTGAAATAAAGATAAGGATAACTGTTCCTATATACTCTTACTTTTTATCACCGTTAGAAGCGGAATATTTGCGCACGTAAAAGTTAAAATGGAATGATGGCTTAAATTTGCAGTCGATGAAATCTTCCAGTGACATCACCGGAGTTTCCCTTTTAGCCATCGCCCCACCTTGCAAAATATTTGCTCCCTCGACGGCCATCGGTTAAGTTAAGCGATGCTCAGCTGTAGAAATGCGTGTCTAACAGTATTGAATGTGTTGTTCGATCATCATCTCATCCTCCTTCTAAGAAGATGAACTACTGCTTCTCAATGTCAGATGGTTGGATTTCAGCTGCCAATCACAGACGACCGCTTGCCGCATGATTGGCAGTTTGTGGAGTTCATCCAGAGCTTACCTGTACCAGTCAGCTCCGAGTTCCCTGACGTTGATCGTCCAATAAGGGGACGCGGGATTACAAGGGGGGAATGTGCCCCCCAACAGCTCGAGGTCGATGCTGTCAGGTATATAAGTCTGAAGATATCCATGCAAGGGGCGAGACTGCTGTAGAGTTCTCCCAGAGCTGCCCTTTCTTTCAGGGGAGTGCAGAGGAACAGGTAAAAACAGAGAGAAGTCATCTGCCTTCGGCGCCGCTGACTTGCTTTATCGTTTTTCACCTCACTGGATAAAGGTACGATTTCCATTTGATTAATCGTGTGGATTATTCCATTTGTATGTGCTTTTAAGGGGAGGCCCCATTTAAACGACATATCAACATCTTCGTGGGGAAAAAATTTCCTCAATAAAGCAGACAGTAATCTCATCCTTTTTCTCCCACCACCAAAGGCGACACGAAATTTATATCTTATACCTGATAATCCAAACGCGAAGAGCTTTAAATACAAAACGAATTATTACAATTTATGCAATATAAATGCAATTTTTTTTTTCTGAGAAAGAATCTTCTAATTTGATTTTAAAACAAAATTTTTAGCTTGTTCTAACATCAAGACATAAAGTCAGATCCGGATTAACGCCAGAACTTGCAAGAGTGATTTAACAAATAAAAAAAAAAAAAATTACTGACCAGCTAGGGAGAATCGAGAAATAGTCAACAGGATGCGATGCGCACATCGAATTTATATAACTTTGAAACAATGGATCCGAAGTTGTTCAAAATATATACAGTGGAATCTCGGTTATACGTTTCTCACATACGTTTTTCACTCTTATACGTAACTCTGCGTTAGTCCTGATGTTATACTGTAAACGTTTTTTGTTTTTTTTTAATTCAGCTATACATAATTCATTTGTACGCTTTTTGCGATTATGTGTTAAAATTTTAATTTACAGATGATCACGGTTCTTTGAATCCTTTACACGTAATCTGGTGTGTTACAACTTTGAAAGAATCGAAACAACCTTGCTCTGTTTCTTCTCAGTGCAGCCAAATATGAAACTCGATCACATCACGGAAGGGTATGTTCTTTACTTTCGGTTTGGATGAAAAGTCGGTTTCGCGTTTCACGACTCACACACATATGCACTAATTAAAAATTGATAAATCTTTTGGATGTAACTTTATGGCTCCGCAGTTTCTTGGGGTTGTAGAATAGAATCCTAAATGTATCAACATTCAGATTTCAAATATATGCACCTAGGATCCTTAGAAAAAAAAAAGCTGTTAATTGATGTGTTGCATATTGAAACATTGCTCTCAGATTCTTAGCTGTGAGGATTTCACATAAACTATAATCAGGATTTTTATACACAGATTGAGCTGTCGAAAGAGAACTTTGATTTTCATAGGCTTTATGGTTTTTTAAAATGCGATAAAATATATTATAATTTGTAACGCTCTTTTTTTCTTTTGCCGTCATTTCGACTTTAGATGAATCATTATTAAAGAATATCCTATACTCCTTTGAAGCATAAATTTTACAATAGTATTTAACATGTTGAAATTTCGTTTATAGGTCTTTTAATGCCATCCCCTCGAAAAACGTATAACCGAGGTTCCACTGTAAGCTTTTTCTTCTGTTCCAGCAGTGATGAATTAAGTATGATGTTCTACATAGATTGTTACAGCTCAGTTAGTCCATGTCTTCACATCGTTCATATCATCATCATCAACAACAATCATTATCAATCCACTGCTGAATGGTCTCTGGTCTCCCCAAGTTTCTTCCATCTCGTTCTGTCTCTTCAGCCAGTCTCCTCCATGTCACTCTCACATGCTTTTGAAATTCATCCACCCATCTCCCGTGTGGTCTTCTTCTGGGTCTTTTCCTGTCCCTTGGAATCCAGTCTAATATTTCGGTTATATATATATATATACATAGAGATATGTGTACATGCACATATATACAGAGAGAGAGAGAGAGAGAGAGAGAGATGAACATGCACAAAATATATTAACTTGTGCTTCTATGATAATCACTGAACTACCTTCGTGATTTTTAAATGTTACTGATTAGTTTTTAACCATTATAAATGAGTCCACTGCTAGGGGCTGAAATGAAAATCCCAGGTATCAGATTTTACGTGATATATAACTTCTTACTTTTGTCAACTCTTTTTCAAGAGCTATAACGAAGTAAATTTCTCCGTTATTTCTAGTCTACGCCGGGATTCGAACCCGAGTCCGCTTATTCCGGAACAAGTCGCTCTACCAACAGAGCTACGCAGACGTTTTATTCTGATTCCTATCTGCCTTTATGTCGTGTGCGTCCTTCTGGCAGGTACGTCGCATCTCCTGGTACGTTACATCATCTCCCCCTTATTTATTTTTTTTATTCGAAGTGCTGGAGAAGGGATTCTCTTATTTTTCCTATCTCGCGGTGTGGAAATAACATCACACCAATGTGAGATTTTGAACGGTCGGGTCATCCGGATAGTTCGGGCGCCGTTATAACGAAGTAAATTTCTCCGTCATTTTTAGTCTACGCCGGGATTCGAACCCGAGTCCGCTTATTCCGGAACAAGTCGCTGTACCAACTGAGCTACGCAGACGTTTTGTTCTGATTCCTATCTGCCTTTATGTCGTGTGCGTCCTTCTGGCAGGTATGTCACATCTCCTGGTACGTTACAGAGCGTGAGTGCTGTTTATGAAAGAAAAAATTTAGTTGAGTTGAAAGCAAATATGCAACTTCAAGAGCGCTTGCTACAATAATTGCACTAGCGGATAAAAAATTTCAAACTCGAACTTTTACCCCTCGCGAACGCAGCAAGCATGGCTGTACGTTAAAAGTGTCAGTGGAACGTTCTGTACACGTTTTCTCAAACGATAAACGGTAACTCCCTCTACTAACTCCGGGTTACTGGTTCAAGAGAAGAACCAGAACCAATTCACTACCAGGATTACAGACACTGAGCGAAAAAAAAATTTAAAAAGAAAAAAAAACCCCACAGAGTTCTGACCACCAGGGCATCGGAGTCCAGGCGCAAACTTACTATGTCGTGTGCTTTATCTAAATTTAAAACTGCACTTTTTCTTTATTCTTTAAATGTTAGTATTTAGTACCCCTAATTGCTTGATATCTATATATTATTATTTAGCTAAGCAGCAGAGGATTTACATAAAGCCGGAGGATGAAAAAGACTTATCACTCATGCATAATGAACATATTAAAATTTAAAATCACATAAGATGTTATGTAATTTTAATGTTTGGGATCTTAATTCGCACTGTGTTCCGAATCGATAAGCTGTCCACTGTCCAGTCATAGCGTACTGAAACATGTTTTTTTTTTTTTTTTATTGGTAACTGAAAGCTCTCAGAAAGAAGCTGTGGTTCTGTGACAATAATATTTGCAGTCGTCTTACAAATTAACAGGAGAAATGCTTTCAAAACACAGCCTTCTTAGGATGGCACTGATCCACATAAAAGCTGTTGTTGCCACAGAAATACTTCTCCAGCTGGTACAATTTTCTTCTTACCGGGGTCGCCAGAAAGTTCTTCTTACCATCATTCTTCGCGGATGCTTGTGTACCTCAGTTTTTTTCTTTTAATATTTTTTCCAGTATTTTTAAATAAACATTACTTCATTTCTGTCTATACCAGAGTGTTCAAAGCCGATATCGCTCGCCTGCTATGGTGTGAGCAAGGCAGGAAACGTCGTTGGCGTAATGCCAAACATTGGATTACAGATTTAAACGAGTTGAAGACACATTTATGTTATGCAGAATTTTAGATAACGCAAATTAGAGAACGAATTTTCAAAAATTACCAATAATTTCGCATATTTTTTTCACTAACGAAAAGTTATATTTTGAAATATGCTATGTGCAAAAAAATTATGATAAATATCTAAGTGAAGACTTCTGCATTCAACTTTTGCAAATAGTTTCAAGTAGCTTTATAAAAGAAGAATTTAAATCAAGAAATTCAATAAAAGAACTCGCAGAATGGTTAGTAATAAAGTTCAACAATTTGTCATGTAGTTACCCGGACGTTTGTACAGCACTTATTTTATATCTAACACTACCTGTTACAGTATCTACCATTCAGCAAGCAGAAAATAATCAAAAATTATTTGCAAACTGTAGTGTTCCAGCAACAACTGCAATATATTTCACTAATTGCCATTGGAAGCCCAAGAAGTATAAAAATTAAATGCAAAAGTCAGGAATAGACTCCGCCAATGCAGAAAAGTAGGAAGAAAGATTATTTCATTTGAGTACCTATAATCAATCTATCTATAAAAATATAAGAATTTCTTTTAATGAAATAAGTGCTTTTACAAGTTAAAATATATGTGTTTTTATTTTCTTTGTTAGTTTTGCAAATAGAGAAGAAGCCGGTGGGGCTCTTTTTTTAATTTTGCTTAAGAGCCGGAACTTTGTAGTTACTCCACACCGACTTCCGTGCTTTTACATTTTTATTAAGGTGTGAGCGTTTGCAACTTTATCAAACGAATGAATTTCTCGCATGTATAAATTTGTTATGAATCAACTCCGCATGGGCGGCCGAATAGTTTCAGGCTAGGTCTTCTGACCAACCGTTTGAGTTTGGTTAGAGTTCAATCCCCGGACGAGGCATCGTCGGTTACGACGCTAGCTCTTCTCCGCACTAACACTCTTGTTCCTAAGATAAGGACGGACAGCTCCCTATATTTATAGATGCTCATTGGGGAGGGGGTTCTCGTTAAATTTCAAAAAACGAAAAACTCCGCATGATTTAACAACTTCAATACCGTAATGAATAAACTGATCGTGGTTTTAGAATGTGATCAGTGTATGAACTTCGCACAAATTTAATGATAAATTGCGGTTATGCTAGCAACATGAGATTCGTATATATCTTTACATTTTGTTAGGAAACAAACTTCGCACCATCACAGCTTGACAAGTATTGATAAATTAAACTATTTATCACTATTTTTAAATTTCACTACTGTAGTGATCACGATTTTTTGGTTCGGTCTTCAACGACCCCCATCAACATCTCTTGATAAAGAAGTCGATGAGAATCAGAGCAAAAGGGACAAGCACAACATCCATGGCTTGATCCGAGTGTTCGAACCCAGCCCCAGCAGTACTAGAAGTCAGGAGACTACGCCTAGGACCGCTCGACCACGATAAAGCTTGGTGTTTTGCTTTCATTGTCTCATGATTTACCCTGTTCCGACTGATTTTTTCCTCATTCCTAACTTTCCTGTGAAATTAACATTGCATTTTTCAAATTTTATTATGACCTTCTGATTGGGTGCTAATTGTTGCTCAGCTTTCTTAAAAACATTTATCGATTTGCGAGATATTTGGCAAATATCACGATCCCGGCGTTTATATACCCTCCTTTGACGACATTCACGACTTCGCGTGCATTGTCGTTTTCTGCAGCTTATTCGACATAGATCAGAGGTACAGAATGTGCAATACCGTAGATGAGCTAACGTCGGGTAATTGCGAATATATATCGAGCACTAAGAAATTATCACTGAACAGCTGCAAAAATCAAAACTATTGTGTCTTTCAGAAATGACTCACACTAGCACGCGTGCACACTGAGAAAATACACATCCATTTTCAATAGCATGTCCTATATCCCACTTTGTTCACATGCTATTAAGTCTTTTATTATATGATGATGCTTTTCTACAGAGCTAAGATGGTGGTTCAGATGAAGACGTCTAAAGAACAAATATTTTATTCACTCCCTAGAAAAAACGCACATTAACTTTTCCACCTTGTTCCCCCCTCTTCCAATACACGTTCAAAAACACGAAATGCAAGTCCGCAGAAAACGTTTTAAGTTGAGTGCCTGTGCAATACCAGTTGCAGCCGAAACAAAGTGTTGTCGCTGCAATGCATCTTTGTGTGGACCAAAAAGATTGAAATAAACCGCAGCTAGATCCGGAAGTAAGGGGAACAGTGTAGACATTTCACACGAAGGTTCTGAATGATTGCAACGCACTTGTCAAATATTCTCTCTGAATTTTCTCGAATTTCTAGAATGCCAACCAGAAAACTGGCTTCACTTCAGTACAGAAAAGCAAAACAGTAAAGTGATTTTCAAGAAAAAGCATTTTTTTAATAGTTTTGCCGCTTTAGCGAAGCTTTTTGGGCACTGCAGTGAAACTTTGTTGTCGCTTTTGCTGTTTTCGTCAAAACATCTTAAGCATCACAAGAGAAAATTTCCTCCACATACATTATCAGTGCGCGCATAAACAGACAGACGGATAGAACATCAAACGCATGTAGTATTCTCATATTTTATTCATGCAACAAATTGCATAACTAAGTCCTAACTAGTTATCAAACAAAGATCATCGCTCTTTCCACGTTTATAAGTGAGTCACAGAAAAATTCTCATTGGCCGCCACCGGGAGTCGAACTCAGGGTCTTCCAGTTACGCGCCGGATATGCTTCCGCTACACCACAGCGGCCTCGAATTCCTCCAGACTCACACACGCTAACTACCAAGTCAATTTGGCAGGTTGCTTCTTGGAGCCCCGCATAATGCTGGAGATTCACCAAAGATGGTAAGCAGCAACTGAAGAAATAATTAGAAGGCGAATGAATAATTAATACAGACATTTAACGCAAACCAGGAACATCAAACAAAGATCTTCGCTCTTTCCACGTTTATAAGTGAGTCACAGGTGTAGCGTAAACATATCCGGCGCGTAACTGGAAGACCCTGGGTTCGACTCCCGGTGGCGGCCAATGAGAATTTTTCTGTGACTCACTAATAAACGTGGAAAGAGCGAAGATCTTTGTTTGATGTTCCTGGTTCACGTTAAATGTCTGTATTAATTATTCATTCGCCCTAATTAGTTATATTCCCGAATCAGCAAGTCAAAAGGCAACATCACCGTATTTTGTATTACAGCCGTGCAAGATTCAGATAGTAATTGCTTTTCATTGTAATCAATTAATTGAGAATTTCATTATCAACAATCACCTGGCTCATTTAAGAAATAACGCCAATTCAGGCACAGAATTTATCCACTGTCACGCAAAAATGTAGCAGCTACATAATCTTATCGCGTGTTTTCCATCCTCTTAAATATACCTTTTTCCAGCATTTTCCTATATAGTTTATTTATTTAGCAAAGGGAGTTTTGATGCTTTGCATCTTTTCCGACAGCAGTAAAGTGAATCCCATGTATAAAATTTCGATGTAACGAAAATGGATAACGGAATGGGATTCACGAAGGCTGATTTAAATCTATCGAGAGTCGATCTGTGAAAACTTAGATTTGAGTGGGTGAGATATTAAACGCTTTCATGTTAAACATCATCAGTTTTACGTCAGTAGCAATTCCGTGGAATTAGGAAAATATTTGCATATCGTCAAATTTGCTGTTTATGACACTTTTTTTTTAATTTTAAGAAACAGAAAAAACTCGCGTTAGCGCAAACATTGCCTTCATTTTTAGCTTTTTTTTAATTTTTTTTTTGAAAAAAGAGAAGCTTGTGTTGTCAGTTTATCTGTCCATGCATGTGAACGCGATATGTTACACTGGCGCATCGCCGATATTATTCAGTTCACTCCGATTGAATGACTCTCCGACCCAGCATCTGTAGAAAGAAATAATATCTTTTCTTGCAGAAGTAGGAATTTCTTTTCTACCAAATCGTTTTGAAAAGATTCCCGAGATTTTCCCTGATTTCAAGTTTCTCGGCGAGTGGGGTAAATATGTATTTGCATTTCTTGCGGTATTTGTCAAGCCCCGCTAGAAACAGAGATATAGCGACAAATCATCATCAGCAGCATTATCAATTCTCTGCTGGATGAAGGTCTCCTCCAAAACTTTGTCTTTCTTGAACCAGTCTCTTCCCAATGACTCCAGCATGCTTTCGAATTTCACCAGAGCATCTTCCACGTGGTCTTCTTCTAGGTCTCTCCCTACCCCTTGCTATCCAGTCTAGTATTTCCATCGTCCAACGGTGGTCAGTTCTCTTAGCAATATACCCAGCTTACTGCCACTTGAGAGTCTTTATTCTGATCATGACGTCATTCACTTTTGCCACATGAATCAAGGAAATGACAAGAGTGAACGACATGATCAAAGTGAAGACTTTCAAGAGGCAATGGGCAATATTGCTAGAACTGACCACCTTTGCATAACTTCTGCACTAGATACTGAGGAACATGAAAGACCCAGAAGAAGACCCCGTGTACAATGTGTGGATGAAATTCGAAAACATGCTGGAGTGACTTAAGAAGGGACTGGCTCAAGACAGAAAGTTGTGAAGGAAAATTAGGAAGACTTTTGTCCAGCAGTGGATTGACAATGGTTCTTGAAGGTGATGCTAGCGATGATTTGTCGCTATATCTTTTTTTTCTAGAAGGGTTTGACTGAAGTTCCTTCGGGATCAGTCAGAGGTTAAGCTTAACCATGATTTTCTACCTTTTGCTTGCACAAATGTTTTTCAGCTAAGTGGCATTAGTGTTTGGTGTATCTTAACCACGCACACATTTTCTATTCAAGAGCAAGATGTAGCCTGTGTCTCGAGATTATAGAGAAGATTCCACGTCATGTCGTAACATTCTGGAATGCTCTAAGCTTCTCATCAAAAGACTTCCTCCTTGCACCTGGGATTCATTTAGTATCTCCATTCTTGCAAAAAAGTTCCCATTGGTCTGTTCTCATGTCATCTCACCTGTTACCCGCTGTGTTTCTGCTCCTATGTCAGATGAGTATACCTTAACTGAGGCGCTTCTCATCCCTAATGCTACAATTAAAATAGTCAAACATGATACAAGAAAATTTCTAGCCATTTAAGGCATTTAAACAATAATCAGTCTTTAGCTACTGAGCATTAGATTACCCACAATAGCTCGTCCAAAACGCTCACTCACACACACACACACGCGCACACACACACACACACGCGCACACACACACACACACACACGCACATCACGCTTTACAGGTACATTCACAATTCACAACAATAAAACTACAGCAAAACGTCAATTATCTTAGCTATCTGGGGGTCTTTAGAGCCCGGATAATTGAAAAACACGGCTAAACCACATTGCGTTTTAATGAGTTAAATACATAAAAAAAACATAAGAACAGGATTCTTATTGTATGTAAATACAAAACTGAACATTTCAAAACTTATTTAGATAAGAAGTCAGTGATTTTTGCTTGTTTTATTTGTAGCATTATTTTTGTTTTATTTTCTTATACGTCCACGAATTTGCAAAAACTTTAATGTAAACAACGTCGTTTTGAATTTCCACGGAAATTTTTGCATCTCAGTTAGTTTGCTGGCCAATATCAAATTCGGCTGCAAGTGATGAAACACTTTCACCTTTTTCATATCTTTCAACAATCTTCAATTTATTTTCCACTGTTAAAACAACTCTCCCTACCCCATAACATCTCAGGGGTTAAAATACTAGGAAACTGTGGTTGCGCAAGAGGAGCACAACAAGCTTTCGCTATGTTTAACAGACAAAAGAGACTGGATTAAAATGACTGCGCCATCTAGCGACAGAATGGGAAACCGCAACACTGATGACAAATAAGTTCTGTTAGAAGGACGACGCAATGTTGTTTAATTATGGTGTAATGTTATTTAAAATATGCAGTAATGACTTCTGTTATTTTACAAATCCACTGGCGTAGAGAATTAAAAAAAAAATTGAAGTTTGTATGTACTACAGAGAACCACGGTTAATCCGACTCCACGGATAACTGAACCCCGGATAATCGGTGTTTTACTAAGACTCATTGCTTTATCCTGACTTACTATGAATACCAAATAAAAAGTCCTAGATATCAACTATCCTATTTTCTTGGGGAATTTTGTGTATAGCAGATAGTTACATACTCCAAATATTTCTGAAATAACAAAACCACTCACGACCAAAACCAAAACCCAAAATCTGAAAAAGAGATGGTCTCCAAATACACTCCGAAGTAACAAAATATACATCCATCCAAGCTACTCATTTTATGGAAAACATAAATTCACTTTTGATATTTTTCTGTATCTACTGAAGGTATATATACATTGCCCTACCATTAATATTCGAACACCTGCATGTCTACAAATAATCCTTATTTACAGAAAATTTAATATTGTGGGCTGAAACCACTGTAGCTCTTATGAGGGCCTATACTCTTCGTGGGATACTCTCCACCAGTTTTTTGTAAATGCCCGTTTATATGTTCGGCCATTCGGAGCTCAAAGCATTGAGCAGTTCAGCTAAGTTTGTTGGGAGATTCTTCATCCACGCACTCGACGATAGATTCAATAGGTCCCAGAGATTTTCTATAGGGTTCAGGTCAGATATTGGGATGGCCAGTTCAACTTTTCGGCGCCCATGCCCCCAATCCAATCTGTAACACTGCGAAAAGTGTGACATGCTGCATCGTCTTGCTGCCAGCCACAACGTTGGTAGTGCATGACTGTCCAGAACGTCTTGGTAGAGCTCAGCATTCATGGTGTAGTCCAAAGCAACTAATGGGGCCCAAGCGGAACCATAAAAAACAGCTTCATACCATCACGCTGCCTCCACCAAACTTCATTATCAGGACGATACAGTCAGGAAGGCACTTTTCTCCGGTATCCACCACATCCAGGAATGACCATTAGACTGTGTAACGTGACACGTCAGTCCAAAGCACAGTTTTTCATTGGTCTACTTGTCCAAGATTGACGTTTGTTACAACACGTTAAAAACCGTGACCGTGTGGCATTTGTCGAAGTGATTAGCGGCTTGTGTGTGGCTGCTCGGCCGTCGCAATCCATACAGTGCACGGTCATACGCACTGTACAGGTGCTAACGTCAGTCCCAAAACTCTCACTCAGAGTTTGCGTGATTTTAGACAATGCCGATTCTCATTCTGAGCGGACAGTTGTGGCGCACCTACCTCAGAGGCGACGCACGTGTCAAGAAGGCAAGCACAAATGATAAGCCCTTTCCGCCGTAGCTTCATTTAGAAGCATTCGGCTCAGGTGCTAAAGGATGTGGTTTCGAGTCCGCCCACCGGAAAATTTGGGTTTCATATTGGCTCCCGAGCATAAAATGGATCTGTATATATATATATATATATATATAGGGCTGAAAACCGCAGGGTGGTCGCCTCGCCGTATAGCCAGCAACGTGGATTGTTCTGACCATACCGTCCAACTGTGTTGGAAGCAGTAGCCACGTGACGGCCCTGCCATACGGCGGAGCGGCTCCAAACGGACCGGGAGTTTCATATTCCTCTTTCTTTTCTCCCGGTTGGTTGTTAGATCTCTTCTTTTGATTTCCCCGAGTCAGTTTCTCCAGCTTTCAGTTTTAAGGAGTTTTTTTTTTTTTTTTCTTTTATGCAGCATCAGGTGCTGTAGAATTTCAAAAGCTGTTTTGGAAATTTACGTGTAACCTTTGTTATGCCTCACACACACACACACACACACACACACACACACACACACACACACACACACACACATCTGAGTGGGCTCTCAAAGAATTAAAACATCTGAGTGGGCTCTCAAAGAATTACGACCAGCAATTATTATGAAGTCCGTTAAAACACGAAACTGTAGCAATATGCATGTGATAATTAATACTGTACGTAGTGCATTCTTCAAACTAATAAATTATCTGCACAGTTTTCGTAATAAGTCATTGTGTTGTTCATTGTTCTTATAAGAACATGAATTAAAAACTTAAGATTCCTGGATCTTGCATATTCTAATGATTTAGCATTGTATACTTTTATTAGTGCATCTTTTATGTTATGCAATGTGAAGCTACAGGGGACTTCGACTACTAACGGTCCCAAGTGCAAATTGGGAGGTGTGGGTGGATTACGTGAAGAAAGAAGATGAAACCACTCGTCGACCCCGCCTGTACACAATATCATGAAACCTTCACCCTTGGCGAGTAAATGCCTTGAAGTGGAAATCATACGAAACAAAAGTAAAACTATTTTATAAATCTTTCTCTCTCTCTCTCTCTCTCTCTCTCTATCTATCTATCTATCTAGGCATGCCTCCTGGGCCCTTGGTCATGGTGGGCCCCAAGGCTATAGCTCCAATAGACCTCCCTTAATCCGGCCCTGATCTTGCATTCGCAGTCGTGTTATTGTCTCATCATAGCCCTACGAGCATGTCTATAGTTGGCTCTCTGTGACGTGGTGCTCAGGTAAGACCTAATTCATTATCAATAGAGGGGTGTCCGGATATTAATGGCAGGGCAGTGTATTTATTTAAACTATATGGGAGATATGAACCCAGCCTCAATACTTCTTGATCCCTATCGAAGATGTACCTTTATTTCAATTTATTAGTGATATAAAACAAGTCTTAATGTCTAGTACAAATAACAATTTAAAATTTATTGGTGCTATAAATTCAACATCCACACATCTTAAAATTTACAGAAATATATATTTATTTTGAATTTATCAGCTACAAAAAAGTCTGCATGGATACTGCTTCCTAAGATGTATATTTATTTTGAATTCATTGGTTATATAAATTCAGTCTCGATACTTCTTGATATATTCTGGAGACGCAGTGGCGTAGCACATAACTGCGTAAGCTAGGGCAAAATTAACCTATGGCTCACTTTTCCAACTAAAATCGGTTTTACCCACCAAGTTTTAGGATTTTGTTTGCACCACACAATGGTGTATCTTTTCTCAAAAAGTGGTGCAGCCGGTGTAGCACTACTTTTTGGTGCAATCTACCACAAAATATTTAACAGTGTAAAAAAAGGGCAAAAAGATAAAGTACGATATTGGACGTACATTTTAAAGCGCAATTGTAATTGCGCATCAGCAAATGAACAAGGAAACAGAAATATTCTTTTGTTGAATATTAAGATTTAAAAAAATAAAATTCAGCTGGTGATTTTATAAAAAATTCAGAGATATTTTATTTCCAAACGTTTTTATATAAAATATGTAAGAAATTAGAGCGGTTACTCAAGCAAAGAATGAGAAGCGCAAACATTAATAGATAAATAAAGAACTTGAGATTATACGTTTCTGCATTTTTATCTATTCATTTTACTCTTGCAAATTGTTTTAAACGTTTACTATATATCACGAGAACATGTCAAACACAATACGGGGCTGGCAATCAAGTTTCTTATCAAATGAGCAACGTGGAATATGGGAAAGAAGTGTACTTATTTTGTTATTTATCAATTTTTTCAAAAATAAATCGCTTTGGCCTCATAAAGTGGAATTTTGTCCATCGTATAAAGGTTAATACATTTCTATAAAGAAAAGAAATGCATTTCTGCAATTAGCACAGCGCACGATAGCATGGGAAGGCATTTATCCTCTATAAAAATATTTCAACTCACGCATTTCGAAAATGACATACAAAAACGAAAACTCAATTGAACAGGACGAAAAATATTGGGTGGGCACGACCACCAGTAAAATTATTGGGGGAGGAAGATTCACATTGCCCCCCCCCCCCCCCCCACTAGTCGGTGCCTATGCGACATTAATAACAATAAATAAACGGGTTCACACTAGGCTATTTTTAAAGTTAACTGAGACGTTAGTCTAATTAAAATTAAATTAAAATTTTTAACGCATTTAAAATTCACTATCCGTTTAATTTTAAACCGGAGAAGGGTTCAGTTAATTTAAATTGCGAACGGACCAATTATTGTTATCACTGAAATCATTTCTTTCATTTTAAGCATATATCAGAAGCCGAAGGTTTTAGTTCGGAATCGGTTCTGCCAGAGTAGACGAGCACAATGCGTTCGTTCAATCCGTTAATCCATTTTCGAAGAATTTCCTATCGTGTCTCGCGGCGCACGGTGTTAACGCCGTCGGTTACCGTGACTCAGTTAGTTCCCAGGTATTTTGTGTTTCTGACATATAAAAGCTGCTGTGCAATAAGTTCGAAATCTGTGACACCTGTTTTTGTTCCTCTCTACTGCGAAATCAGCTTTTGTTGCATCGGATTGTGAAAAGTCGGAAAGCAACACAATGAAACTGCCCGCACGAAGCTGACACAGCAGCAATTTGAATTCTTAGAATTCAGGGGATGCAGATTTTTTTCCCAGGGTAAACACGTGCCGGCATATCAGAGCAAGAAGAGATTCGGCTCACAATAGTTGTTCGTGTTCTTCAGTTTCGATCAAATTCAGGATACGATTACTAGGTGAAGGCTATTGATTTTAAAATGTTCAACAGGATTGCGTAACTGAGCGGTTTTTAACATTTTCTACTTTAATCACTACCAAAAACCAGCGAGTCACCCCATATCAATAATTTTACAAATAATACGTATCGCTATCAATATTTCTATTTCATGTAATGCATGCAGCTGATGAAGAAAAAAAAAGGTGAGCTTTTTAATCGGGTGAAAAATCAGAACGTGCTGCGAGGAAGTGTGAATATAACAGTCAGATATTTTCACTGTAATTTATATAATGCAAATATTTAACTACAACACACCGCTGTAGTCACAATGTAAAATTTCTGAATTCAAAACAAAATAAAACGTCAGAATCGCTAATACAGCAATCAGTAATTGTCAACATTAATCATATCAGAAAACTTGAAAATTACATCGCCGTGGAGCGGGAATCTGTTCGAGCAGCCGTTACACCACCAGGATGATCACTCAGAAACTTGGGACTTGATCGTCGTGGTTGGTGAAACTGATAGCATGCTCGTACGGTTGGTTGGTTAGTTAGTGTTTAGTGGCGCAAGGGCCTCGAAGAGCCAAAGAGCGCCAAATCTAATGAATTAAAATATGTACAGAGGACGATTAACAGACAACAATAGAACAAGCGATGAAAAGGGCCGATGAATAAACAACGAACTACACTGCTGGCCACCCAAAATGCAACACCAAGAAGGAAGCATCCGATTGGACTGAAATTCGCAGCATGCGTCGCCCGCGAGAGGACATGCAAACGATTAGCATTGCAGGGCATATGCAAATCATGTGCGCCCGGCACGCCACGAAGAAACACTATGGTGCACAGAAGGCGGGGTGTAAGTAGTGGAAGTGTGTTGTGCTGCCGAACCTGTGCGTGGGAAGCTTCCTGATGCAGAATACGGCAGTCATGCCAGTACGTTCCGGAGTTCGACAGAGGACGAATAGTGGCTCATCGCGAGGGCGGTTTATCGTACCGAGACATCGGCGCCCGTGTGAGACGACATCCAGCCACAGTGAGGCGAGTATAGATTCGGTGGGTGCAGGAGGGGCGGACGGACAGACGTGAGTGATTGCCGCAGCCGCGGAACATCACCGAACGAGAGAACCGGCATGTTGTGCGGCGGGCATTTACGGCTCGCACCGCCACATCACGAACGTTAGCGCAGGAATTAGGGTGTGTTGCGCAACAACCTGTGTCAGCACGTACCGTTAGACGTCGTCTGCAGGAGCGGGGACTTGTCGTACAGCGCCCATTGCTCTGATTACAATTGACGTTACACCACCGGCGAGTGCGACGGCAATGGGCCGTTGAACTCCGCACTTGGACTACGGAATGGCACGACATTGTCTTCTCCGACGAATCCCGCTTTTGCATACAACACCCCGATGGTCGGTCCCGCGTGTGGCGGCACCGCGACGAGAGACTGTATGACGCCTGCATTATGCATCGCCATACCGGTTCGTCGCCTGGCGTTATGGTTTGGGGCGCAATTGGATATTATACCCGCACCACTCTGGTACGCATCGCAGGTACATTCAACAGCCACCACTACATCTCCGACGTTTTGGAGCCTGTAGTCCTGCCTTACCTGCAGGACCTGCCAGCGGCCACGTTTCAACAGGACAATGCGCGCCCGCACGTGGCACGCATCGTGCAACAATTATTCAATGCCCACCAGGTGTCACTGCTGCCGTGGCCCGCCTGTTCTCCCGATATGTTGCCCATCGAACACGTCTGGTCGCTGATCGGCAACCGAGTGGCACGGCAAGCACCACCCGCGTCTACGCCTGATGAACTGTGGCAACGTGTGGAAGCAGCCTACACCGACATACCCCAAGCCCACATCCAAAGCCTCTTTCGTTCGGTGCCGCGGCGTGTAGCGGCCGTTATTACCAGCCATGGGGGCTACACGAACTATTGATGTCTGCGTGTTCCGCAAGTCGCACGGGCCTGTAAACTCAATCGTTTCATCTTTGTATCTGCTGTTATGTGACCAGTAAATCTGGCTTTGCTATCTCGTGTTCTTCTTGGTGTTGCATTTTGGGTGGCCAGCAGTGTATATAACAACCACACCGGTACAAAGAATCATACGATTTAACGTAACAAAAATAATGTGAAAAGATAACATTGTGAGATAAAACCAGAACAAGTAAAAAAATGTAATATGATGTAATAGAACATTTCTACAGCGGTGTAAACATGTGTCAAGACGACAAATCTACAGCGAGAGATTCTGTCCGCTTAGCTCAGTTGGGAGAGCGACTTACTCCGGAGTGAGGGGACACGGACAAACTTGTGTTTTCACATTGGCGCCCGATTGTGGAAAACTGATTAACTGGCCGTTGTGTTCTTCGAAAAATGTGTGATGTTTGTTCCACACATTATATTTAGAATTAATGGAAAATTCCTACTTCGCTTCAAAGAAACAAAAAATAAGAGAGAGATGATGTGACGTACTAGAGAAGTGAAAACATGTGTCAAAATGACAAATCTGCAGCGAGACATTCTGTCCGCATAGCTCATTTAAGAGAGCAACTTACTCCGGAGTGAAGGGACAGAGATTCGATGCCCGTCGCGGACAAACATGCGTTTTCACAGCCGATAAAACAAACAAATTACACAAAACGAAAAACACCTGTAACACGAAGAAATGGCAAAACAGAGGACACGTTACACTAATCGTTTAAAAGCATGCTCGAGCAGAAATCGGGAGATTTGGGTTCGATTCCCGCTCCAGGGTGATGCAATTTTCAAGTTTTCTGATATTAATGTTACGTGAATAACAGTACATACAGACAACTACTGATTGCTGTATTAACGATTCTGACATATCTCTACATATTGTGAGAAGATTATTTTTTCCACAGAATTCAAAATAAAATGGTTTTAAATGACACTGCTTCAAACACATTTTTTTTTCTTGTTTTGTTGTTATACTTGCAAGAACATCAGCTGAAGTGTCCTCTTGCATGCAAGCCTGGCTTTCTTTGGAGCAAGTTCCATAGCCATATTTATCTTACATTAACTCTGCAGCTGCACAGCATCCGTTGCTTAATTTTTCTTTCTGCTGATATCTTTCACTTCCCATTTCCTTGTCGCTTTTTCATTTTTTATTCCCTCACATGACAATAATTTCATCCATCATGCTGAAAGAACTTTCAGCAAGAGGACAACGAAGGCTGATATCAAAGCCTTCACTGTTGTAGATAAATGGTGTAACTTTGAGAATATGAACACAGTAAACACCATGCATCAGTTCTTACAAATTTTCCAACATCGTCACTTCCGTTTTCGGAAATTCGCTCTTCCCTTATCAAGTTTAAATCCACACATTTGAGGGGGGTAGCAGTTAACAACAACACCACAAAAGAGTGGGAAAACCGCTGGAAAAAAACTTACGATTACGGAAGAAATCTTTGCTCCGTCCGATTTCCGTTTTCGGAAATTTTCCCTACATTTTTAAGTTGAAATACAAATATTTATGAAATAAAATTATTTCTAACAACAACACTGAGAGGGGAAAAACATCGCGAGGAAAAGGAAATACGACTCTACAGGAGAAATTTTCACTCTGTCTATCTTCTGTTTTCGAAAGTTTCAAGGGATGGGATGGAATTCCGTTCTCCGACGAAAGGTGACACCCCGCCACCAGTCCCTTAAAAATTTCTTCTCAGTTGTACATCGATCCCGTGAATGACTCAAATGATACGAAAGAATACCTTTAGTATGCGGAAAAATCTCATGCCTGAAGATTGCAGGGAAACTTTTGCGTCGTCTAACTTCCGTTTTCGTAAATTGTCGACTGCATTTTCAAGCTGAAATACAAATATTTATGCAATAAAATGATATTTAACAATACTACTAGCCGGAGGCAACATCGCGAGAAAAGAAATTGCGATTACGGGGGAAATCTTCACACCGTTTAACTCCCGTTTTCGAAAGTTTTAAATTTTGTAGCGGGCGGAGAGGGATGAAAAAATTTTGAAGGTAATCAGCGCCAAGTTGTTGTTTTTTAATTTTTATTGTAATTTTTCTGTTCTCATATTCAGTGTTTATGTGTGTTGTGCTTCACCAATATGACCACATTAGGATATGCAGGTATGATACAACAATGAATAAATGAATATGTTCCTGAAGCTATCTTAGCAAGACTGAAATAAAACTTGGTGCAAATTCTTTGCTCTTCCGAATAAGTCATTCAGAAGTCTCAGATTACGTCTTTCACATCGATGACTATACAGTCTGAAATGATAGGCAATTCGCAAAAATGTACTGATCATCATCTAGAGAATGTATTCTCCAAACTTATAGGTAACGCGCACGTTCGACTTGAGTAATGGGTGTGGTATTTGTCCTAAGACTCTGAATCTCGCCCTTCTCTAGAAACTTTAACCCTACAGTAAGAATGCTGACTCTTCCTAGCCAGTGATGCTTTTGGAAAGTCTTAAACTGTAAAGGAGAAAGAGAGCTCAGTCGTAATCTCAGAATAAAAAACTACACAAAGATTTTAAATTAAAAAATAATTGTTTAACATTACAGCCTCCAATTAAGCAAATGATTCTAAGAACTCCAAAACACCCTTTCGTCCGACCCTTTTTCCTTTTCTTATTTTCTTACAGCATTTGATCATCGAAGTCAAGGAGAAGTAATCAGGCCTTTCTAATTTTAAAGTAACTGGTTCCTACGCAGGAAACACAAACGGTAAATATCTATCAACTCCAAATGCTCAATACCAGAAGTTTGAATGCAACCACTAGGACAGCTACCGGACACTATTTATCAAAAGCAAAGATATTCTTCTGACAAACTTAGGCTTCTTTTATCTTTGCAGTCACTGAATTCCCACAGGAGTTAATTTAAAAAGAAATACAAATCCACAGTGCACTTGTAAACACATTCGGTGAACGTTCAAAAAATCCTAAGCGACATTATGCCGCAAAAGCACGTATTACAGTTCTCGTCAGTATACAGCCGTCTATCGACAGCACAAAACCGGCAAGGCAATCAAAAAGTATCGGTTGTTGGAATTCAGAAATTCGATTTATTACATCAGCCAGTTATCGAGCAGAAAACTGTAAATCTGAAGCATTGGCCAGTGATTGAATTCTAAATAAAACGAGGATATGCACCTGCCAACATCCACGAGCGTGGAGTTAAACATAGTACATAAACATTCTTAATTACACTACACCATCCTGGAGCTCTTCATCGTTGTCTTTGAAACCGTGGAACACGATTCAGAAACAGACGATGATGGGAAAAGGTCCGGAAAGCCACAGAGGAAGATGATGAGGCGAGAATACGGTTAGTCTATGGAGATTCTGCACCGTTCCTATGATATCCCGGAGCTCTTCATGCTTGTCTCTGAACCCGTGGAACACGTTTCCGAGACAGTGAATAAAGAGCTCCAGGAAACAACATAGGTAGAAGCAAATGGCGTGAGCTTATGTTTAGAGGTTGTGGAGACTGTGCTGTCCTGGAGCTCATGATCATAATTACTGAAACCGTGGAACACGTTTCAGAGATTGACGATGACAAATAAGCTCCAGGAAGCCACAGAAGTAGAAGATGATGAGGCAAGCCTATCTTTGGTGTTTATGGAGGGCTTGCAACATCTTGTACCACACTGTAGCTCTTAATTATGGTCTCTGAGACCGTGGAACACATTTATGAGGCGATGAAGAACTCCAGGAAACAACAAAAGCGTGCTTTTCAGAACATAATAAGGACTTCTATTATCGAAGACTAACACAGATGGAGCTGATATGTAATAAGAGCACTAAAGTTATACTGTTGTGACGTATATTCTAAATTAACTTTCCTTTTTAGTTTCTTTCCCTATGTAAATCTTGAGTTTATTCTCAGTTATACTTTACACTTAACGTGATATCTTTTCCTTCAAACGAATACTGTTGGCAACATAATTGAGGTGCAATGAACGTGACGTATGCCTGTTATTAGACAAGAACGAGAGATATAAACTACGAGTAAACAGTTGATCGCGTGGTGAGTGGTGTGTGGAGCGTTTAATGTGGAGTATTGATACCGATTTTTTACGTGAAGTGCTACATCGAGAAATAAAGCATCATTTCCGTAAGTTTGACTTCTGTTTTTTTAAGTGTTTCGTCTGGCCGTTAAGGTTCCGTTAAGGTTTAATTTAAGAACTTTTTCATCGTATGGTGATGTTTTAAAATAACGTAGCAATACGAAAAGACTTTTACGTTATACTGTCGAAAAGTAACGGCACATTATTGACAGAACGCAGGGCATAGGTATGTTAGGTTTGAAAGTTCTTAAGCGCCCCTTGTATTTCGACAGAACAGTCTGTCGAAAAACGTGGTTTGCAGATTTATTAATAAATAAACAAATCATTGTACATGCGGCGAAATCCGGAGTCAGATATTCCTGCTTTTCTGATAAGGAAAGTCTTAAATATAAGATGATCCTCAGTAGTCCAGAATCGCATACAAAAAGGTTAGGATATATCCCTCAGTATCCTAAAACTGTGTGGATGCTTTAAGAAAATATTTCAAAACTACGTCTTTATACATGATATGGTGCTTTTTTCTCAACTATACAATATAGTATTGTCACTTAGTGAAAAAAATCTAACCTAGCATAGGAATCAAAGAATTGGTCAAACTCAAGTCTATGCTTTAAAGAAATTGTTTTGTTTTACAATCATTGTTTCAAGCAGAGAGATGAATACAAATATGCATTTACGTTTCCCTAACATCGAAATTGTGCAACTGAAAAAAAAAATTGTGTCGAACACATGAAAAAAACTTGTGTCTTCCTGTTGTAAGAACTAAAATGTGCATTTAGGGAACAATTGGGCATCAGGAAAAAACTGATAACCCTTTGGAAAAGTTCAGTTATGCTTATTTTATTCGATACAAAAAAAATTTTCCAATACGAAAAAAATGTGGTGAAAAGCACAAATGCAAGTTTACGCCACTATTAAAGAAAATTTTTTGTCTATGGTTTTCTACTTATGCAACAGTAGAAAACTTTCAGTCTTCCATTGGAGAGTGGTTATACGATTAATGACTGCGCAGCAATGATAGAATTAAAATTTTCGGTATCTTATCTACATTTTATGAAAACTTGGAAACAAAAAATTTCCCTTAGGAATGTTATTCGATGAGTTCGATGAGAGACTACATGGAAGCCATGTTTGAAAAAGATGCATCTGAACTCTCCAAGTCTGTAGATAATCGTCAGTCCCAAACATGATTCCATTTACCTCGTACTTCGTTCAAACCGAAAGCATATAAAACTTTCATTAAGATAAAAGATAGGAGAAAATACAAAACGCTGTTAGTACTGAAATAACAGTCAAAGAATACTTTGGAATATAAGAGCGAAAAAGATAAAACCAAACAAAAACAAAAGCACAGGAGGAGTAACGATATTTCGAGTAAAATTCAAATGCCTCACATACTGAAGATATTTATAAAATCAAGAATCTCATAAAAAAGTATGTAGTAGAAATAATTTTAAACGAAAAAAAAATATTTCGAATACAGTAGGAGCCTTTGCATGCAACATAAAAATTATACAGTCTATTCGATTCCACTTTTTCCTTTTTCGATCGCAACAGAAATAAATAAATATATAAAGTTGAGGCTAAAGAGATCTTAACACAAACGAGGAAACGAACTCCATTCAAATACCAAAACTGAAGACGCGCTTCACAGTTTCAGCTTAAACTGCTATACAAAAGACAGCAAAATTAACTCTGAATCCATAAAATCCCACTTTTTTTTATCGGAATAAAAACACTATGAGCTTATAACGCCAATGAAAATACACGAAAATTGTATACGTGGAAAAAATTGCTTTTGTACAAACGTAAAGGACTAACAATGTTAACTTAGGCCGAACCTCCCAACAATGGTCACTTTCTTCCGGTCCGAGCAGTGACCGTTATTCGGAGGTTTCACTTTCTTTAAAAGGAAGAACTGGGCGTGAAACCAGGTAATGTCTGTAACAGTGAAATTTATCTCTAGCTGCAGTCAATATAGTAGCGAATTACGCCAAAAAATTAGTAGTCCAAGAACATAAAAAAGCCTGTTCAACAATTAATCCATCTGTAATTGTTCTAATACAATGTAGTAATTACAACAGTTCTAAGTGACTTTTGAGTGGTATTATGTTTCCTTTGAATTTTGAATATCAACCGATTGTTGGATATATAATATAAGCCTGTTATCTTTGTATATATGTGTGATATATGTACTGTACATCGCATTAAAGTGAATTTTGAATGTTTTCCTTGAGTTGTAGGTGCGCTCATATTGTTTAGTTATTGTCATCTTTGGGAGTCGAGTAAATTCCATTCTTCGTATTCTATCCTTTCAGGAATCAAGTCGTCTTTCCTCCACCACAGATAAGCGACCATGACCTTTACCGCCCTGTCTCCCCTGAGCCTGGTCTTGGCTGGCTTGGTGTCGCTTTTGCTGGTTGTAGTCCTCCTTATTCACCGTAAATCAAAGGACGCGACGAGTAAAAGAGTCCCCAGTCTCCGAAGTCTCCCTGGACCACGAGGCCTGCCACTCATCGGCTGCTCCCACATCATTGGAAAGTACCGCAAGCCCTGGGACGCTTTCTCTGCACTGCACCGACAGTTCGGCAAGATCTACGGCTTGACGTTAGGATCCCGGAAGTGTGTCGTAGTCAGCTCTATGCCACTCATCAAGGAAGTGTTAGTCACCAAGAGTCAAGATTTTGCTAACAGGCCAGATTTTCTGAGGTTTCATGCTATCTTCAGAGGGGATCGAAATCTCTGTAAGTATTAAGTCTCGTTCTCTCCTTATCTTTCTGAAAAACAAAATCACTCGCTGTTGAGTTTTGTAATGCAGAGCTAGTGAGTTAGAATACAGATTCCCAAAATAATATGCATAATAGTGGCATGTACACTAAAGAAGCACATTATTTGGAGCATCCAGTTGCAATCAAACACGTGCCTTCCTGACTTACGTGCGCAACTGTGACATTGAGATGGCTCCGTATACGGCTCACTGGAAATGATTCACACGTATAGAAAGCTTAGATAACGGCTGTACTGGAAAAATTCGTGATTTAAGCGACTTTGAAACAGGCATGATAGTAGGTGCTAGGCGGGCAGGGGCAAACATCTCAGAAACGGCAAACCTTCTCGGCTATGCAAGAGCAACTGTTTCAAGGGTGTACAATGAGTGGTGGACAAACAGCTAAACAAGCAGTAAGCCGTATTCCAGAGGGCGGAAACGACTGGTCGATGTTCGGCTGCTGGAGACGATTGTACGAGCTTTATTGCGTCAAGTAACGGCGCAATACAACAGTGGTATCGAGAGGAGAATCTCAGCATAATGGAAACCTCTTCACACTCGCGCGTGTAGGGTATAAAAGCAGAATTCACCTCCCTGTACCACTCGTCTCTGCAACAACAACAAAAACCGACAAATTTGCATGCAGTGGTCACGGCAGCACCAGACTCTTGAGGATTAAAAAATGGTTGTCTGGTCCGATACGGTTTTAGTTAATTCACAGCGATGGACAGGCTATAATATACCGTACCGTCAACTACACGAATCAATGAATCCCAGCTGCCTAGTGTTAACTCTAAAAGCTAGTGGAGGCGGTGAAATGGTCTGGGGTCTGTTTTCCATGGAGGACAGTGGATTACTTAATTCCTCTGGAACAGCATTTGGATGCCACGTGGTATCTTAACATCACTGAGGAATAGGTACACCCGTACATGTGCATGGTGTTTCCCGATTGAAGGGCCTACACTATTAAAAATTGTGTGGTAGGTTGCACTAAAAAGTGGTGCTGCGTCACTCTCTAAGAAAAGATCAATCATTGTGTGGTGCAAACAAAACCGAACAACATGGTGCTACCTTGTACCATAATGTTGTGCAACCTTATACTGTGACGTAGTGCAAAGTTATACCATGTTGTTGGGTTTTGTTTGCACCATACAATGATGTATCTTTTATCAGAAAGTGGTGCAGCACCACTTTTTGGTGCGACCTACCACAATTTTTTTTTCAGTGTACTTCCAGTAGGATTATACGTCACGCCACAAGGCTCGGACACATGGTGGTTCCAGAACCCCGACCGTAATTTCGAAGTTCTGAAATAGCACCCACAGTTCCCAGGATTTGAACACTTGTGGGATCAAACTGAGTAAGCCATTTGTAACAGAGATCCTCCTCCAGCGAACATTCGTCAATTGGCGGAAGCCATTACAACCGCTTGGCTTAACATATCTGTAGAACGATATCAGCACCTTTTCGAATCAATGCCACGTCAAATCGAGCGTGTTTTGAAGGCAAAGGGATGTCCAATACGTTATTAGGTGCGTGTTCCTAATAATTTGTTGCTTCAGTGTGTACCACACTGTCACAAGGAAACATTTTCCAAGCCGAAATCTGTATTTTTCGAGTATCACACCATCTCCACCACTGATAAAGTTACGAAAACCTTTAAACCATTCAGAGAGATTTATTTTAAATCTTTTTGGTATAATCAATCTTTTAAGCAGGCAAAGTCCATAAATATTATATATACTATATTGACAAAAGTCACCGGACACCACTTCAAAAGCAAATGAACGGATCCGCTGCTTTGTTAAGGTGCGCGGTACAGCTGCAAAGGGTATAAAAACAAGCCTGCAGCTGACCGCGATCATATAGCATTGTGGGGTTGAGTGAAAATGTCGCGCCGGGAGAGAACTGACTTTGAGAAAGGAAAGATTGTTGGGTGTTATATTAGTGGGTTATCCATAAGAGAAACCGAGAGGCGTTTAAACATACCCAAGTCAACTGTTTTGGATGAACTGAATAAGTGGAAGACACATGGCGTGCCTGAAGCAGCAAAACGTACCGGCAGACCAAAGAAAATCAGTGATAGAGGCCGTCTAAGTCTCAGGAGAGTCGTTACAGCTAATCGACGGAGTACTGCACAAGACCTCAGTGCACAGGTGAGTAAAAATGCTGGAACCTCGGTATGTACACGTATCATTCGCAGAGAACTTCATTCCATGGGTTACCGTGGTCGTGCGGCTGCTCATAAGCCTTTCTTCTCCACTCGGAATGCTACTCCTCGTTTAGCATGGTGTAAAGAACATTTATCGTGGACCGTAGATCAATGGAAACGGGTCCTATGGACTGATGAATCCAGATACACGATTCATCGAAAAATACAGTCTGATGGCCGTGTGTGGGTATGGTGGCAGCCGGGGGATCGCTATTTACCACAGTGTGCTGTTCCTACGGTCAAGTTTGGAGCTGGCAGTGTACTCGTGTGGGGGTGTTTTTCGTGGTATGGTCCCGGCCCATTGGCTATCTTGAACAAACCTGTTAACCAGCACGTCTACCTACATATTCTGGACAATTATGCCCTACCAACTCTGTGGCAATACTTTGGAACCGAGCCTTGTTGGTACCAGAAGGATAATGCACTGAGCCATAAAGCAAGGACTGTTACGGCGTGGTTTGACGATAATTCCGTATCGTGTGTGGACTGGCCAACACAGAGCACTGATCTTAATCCCATAGAGCACCTATGGGATGAATTAGAGCGCCACATAAGAAGTTTGGAACCAAGGCCTACTACTAAGCAACAGTTAGCGGCAGGATTATGTACTGAATGGAAGCGCATACCTATCGCTGTGTTCCAAACCCTTGTCGAAAGCATGTCTCGAAGGGTCAGTGCATACATTAAGGCCAAAGGTGGACCGACACCGTGTATGTCAATAAATGTGCAGTGTATGTCAATAAATGCTATGTTGTGTTTCTCTTCTAGGTGTCCGGGGACTTTTGTCAATATAGTGCATATGATCAGGATATCCTTATTTTAAATCTTTTTTTCTTGATTTAAACAGACGAAAATTAGTCAGCATTTGAGAAACCTTACCTGCTGGGAAATTCTAGACTATACGAGACAAGAATGGATGATACTGCAAAGCAATTTAATTAATTGGGCATAGTATTTTTGTGAAGCCATTATTTTTTGTGGTCAGTGAAGGATTGCAGGTTGTCGAACAGCAGCTACTTCTGTAAAGGGATAACCATGGTAATACGTATAATAGATGCACATTGCAACCACCCTTGTGAAGAAGGGATTGATGGGAATATAACGAGCATCAAATTGGTCATTCGACCAACTGCTCTTTAAGAAATGTGTTTGAACTTCCTTGAAAACACAGAAGTAAAGAAATGTGCTTCATCTGAAAATAAGTTTAAAAATAAGTGGTTCTTTTTTCTTTTTGTTCGGCCAATTCTCTTTAGCGTTCTTATCGTATCTTCGAGAGGAGAGTATTTGCCATTATCCAAAAACAAAATCCCTTTTCAGCGAGAAAAAGTAATTTCTCTTATTGGTAGTCTTTCTGAAAGTTTCCATTTAATAAATGAGATAATGCGCTGCGTTGACCTATTTAGCGAAAAAGCGCGATATGAATAGGTTAAAAAATTAGAGTAGAAGGGATATTCAAAAGACCAGCTCGCACGGTGAAGATGCTTCTCGCTAAACAAGAGGAAGCAAGATGTTTTGTGTGTTTTAGATTAGATATAATCGAAAATAAGAACGAATTTCCATGTTATATCTTTATAATTAATTAGATTTGTCCATTTGTAAGTAAGCCTTTTTCCAAATAAAGTAAACAAAACATTCCATATCTTTCCTTAGCTCTGGCTTATTATCAACTCGGTTTTGAAGATATTTACCATCAGCAGACTAACAGCGCGGTCAATAACACAAGAACAGACAAGCCAACTTACGTACCAGATAGATCAGCTTTACCTGAACCTGGCGCGTGAAAATGCTACATCTTAATTGAGGAGCAAAGAAACCCTCTTTAAAGAGGCAAAAATAATGCGCTAAGATTGCTGTTGGGCTAAATCTATGAAAAGCATTCTTAGTGCGCAATAAAGTTTAAAATGAGGCACTTTAAAAGAAAGAATTCACGGCTGTAGAAATTGTAGAACTGAGCAAGATCTGGTGAACTCTGCCAATGCCTAATATGTAACAGTTGCTTTGGGCGTTTCCAAAACATCGAAAATTCAAAATACTGTATATTATCAAACACAGTTGTTTTTAGAAGTTAAAGGGGGAAACGTATGTTTGAACCATAAACTAACTTATGCAAAAAATTGCTATGAGTGTTTCTCTCGAGTTAAATATAATTGAATGAAGGACCTTTTTACAACAGAAATGCAGGCTTTTCATACGTTTGATATTTAGATTAAAAACTTCTAAGGAGTTTGGGAGTTTGTTTGAAGGTTGCGCTTTAAGAAACGTTTGTTTATTATACAGTGAAGTTGTGAGTTTTTGGGGGTGTGGATGCAGCATTTATATCGCCCAATAAGAGTCTACAGATTATGTCCCAGCTCAGTTTAGCTGGACGCAATAGTTACGAAAATTATATTTTTAATGCTTAATGCGCATAAACGTTCTAAGGGAAACTAAAAAAATCGCATCAAAAGCGTTTGATCAATTACACCTCAACTAGAAAAATTATCGTCGTAAGCACCATGACTAATTTCGTTTCTTAATTCCTTTTACCGTAGTAAATAGAAATTTACACGGATAGATGCGGCCCTGAAATGAATCTAGAAATAATTTAGGCACAAAATCAGCCCAATAATGTTTCGTCAATATTATTTTTTCATTGAGGTGATTTATTCATATTTTGTGCCCGTTAATTCATTTCTCCTGTGTTCATTTATTAATTGCATTTTTATTTTTTTTATTTTTTAGAGTTCTTTCTTCTTGTGCTTCTTTTCATTACTCTTGCCTTCTTTTTTTTCTACATTTATATTTACATTATCTTTTGATTTTCCTTTACTTCCAGCTATTGCACTGTGCGACTGGTCAGAAAAACAAAAAACTAGACGAGAATTAGCTTTTCCTTTTATGCATCCACGAGTATCCACCTTGGACGGCAGCCGGATGAATCGTTTCATCACTTCCGAACTTCAAGAGCTTGTTAAGTCGCTAGTGCGATGTCATGATCAAGTAATAGAACCCAGACAATTTCTCCTGGTCACTACAGCGAACATTTTTTACCAGTATCTTTGCAGCAAACGCTTTTCTGAAGACGATGAAAACTTCCAGCGGACGGTTCAAATCTACGACTTGGTGTTCCGAGAGCTGTTTCAAGGTTTTGCAATTGACTTCATGCCCTGGCTCAAAGTATTCAACAGTCAGAGATTGCAGGAGCTTAAAGACCTTGCTGAGAAGGTCTCCAGCATAACAGGACAGTTGTTTGAAGAGCACAAAAACACAATCGACCACGAAAGGCCAAGAGATTTAGTAGATATCTTCTTGAACCATCTAGCAGAAAGCAAGAACAGTGGCGGTCTCAGTGAGGAAGATGCAGAAGTCATCATCGAAGACTTAATTGGAGGACATTCTGTTCTTGGTAATTTGTGGCTTTGGGGCCTGTATTTTATGGCAGCGAATCCGGAAGTGAAGAAAAACATCCGAGATGAAGTTATGAGCGTCACTAGCAACTGCCGAGCTCCAACCATGGAAGATCGCATATCCATGCCTTACACGGAAGCCACAACCTTGGAACTCTTGAGGGTTATTGCCTCTCCCATAATTCCACATGTTTCAACGAAAGATACCAGCATACAAGGTAAGTTTTTTTTTTTAACGCTACCTATGGCATTATTTTTAAAGTTTATAAGATGACCTTTTTCATGTGGCCTCGAATCGTTCAGGGCTTTTACGATATCTTCGTTCATTTTTAATTCTTTGTAACTTACTGCGTACTAATAGAAAAAGCTACCTGTGAATCACATTGAAAGCATGATTCATGACGTTTAACTATTCAGTTTTCTCATCAGCTCTGACGAACGTTTAAAACTTGTTTTAGCACCCTTTTAAAAGAGACATATTATCGTTTTGTCTGTCCGTTTGTCCCCTATCCTCTTTAATATAGCAAAAATCGGTAAGCGTGGTCAGTATTTATTTTTTTTCTTTGCAATTTTCCTATTTTCCTAAACTACACTTTTTCCGGGCGGCGGCAATGTACATCTGTATTTGTCGTGATGTGTCTGTAATTCAAAAAAATTTATAAAAATCGTTTTTTTTTTAATTTGGTCCTAAAAATTTCGTACATGCTTTTCTTTTTCCCCCTCCAGGTGCATCATTTTCCCGCTAGTCACCGTAAATGTCTACTTATATTCATCATGACGCCTCTGTTTTCAGTAAAGGAGTCAGAAAAACTCCAGTTGTTTGTGGTACAATTTTCCCGTAAAATATCAGTAAACTACAGTGGCATCTTAAAAGTACAGGATATCATTTTTTTCCTCATGACTCCCCCTCCCCCCGTGAAATTGCAAATATTCTTTCACAACTTTCAAGATTTCGCGACTTATTTGTTGTTTCCCTACCTCAGTTTCTATAAAAAGAGACTGCGAGAATTATTATTCATCAGTTTCCAAGATATGAGATAAGCCGAAAAATATTTAATAATATTTTCACTTGTAACTCACAGGCCACCTTTGTAATTTTCATCACTGTAAATTCATTACAGCTCAGTTAAAAAAAAATCCGATTCTACTGAATTACGTACTATACTGGCATTAATAACTTCATTTCCCGAATGAAAAATATTGCTTGTACGGAAATTAAAATGCTAGTTCAATGCTTAAAAGATTTTATTCTGAAACTGGATGATTTTTTTTAACAAAATTATGATACAAATGACCAATTTTTAGATATTGAAGATTTTTTAAACCAGAATTAAATGCTAAGATACATGCAAAAACATTTTGCAGTTTTTCGCACACCCTTAATAAAGAAACAAATAGTTGCTAAACCTGAGAGCTTTTAGTAGATTTCATCCAGTTCTGCAACTGGTGGAGAGGTAGAGCAGTTTGTTCTTAAAAATACATTGAATATTACTGGATTCTAAGTATCCAACCTCCATAAACACATTGCTGAAAAATATGTTTCATTATGGGATAGTTTCAAAAGTAAACGACATTTTGAAAATGAAAGGTGGGATTAGACGAGGGGAGATATGAATCAGTGTGTGAGTACACGATCACGTAGTAAATAATATTAGGATGGATAACAGAAGATATTAAGGATATTGGATAAACTTGTGTCATCAGAGCCAACAAGTCATTCCAAAACCTAACAGTAGAAATATTTTCTAATTAGATCGAGCACTCTGACAGGTTTTGTTTTCTTCAAGTTTAAAGTTTTCCAGGTTTTCCCAGAATTATTTATTACATTTTATAAATCTATTCAGGCAAAGATTTGCAATAATTTGATTGGTTGATAAGAACTAACTCAAACGATGTCGGTTCGATCGCCACTGCTGCTGAAGTGTTACCTGGTGTAAGGGCTGAAAAATTCAGCGTCTTGGTTTAGCAAAATTTCTGTATAAATACGAAAAAACCCGAAACGGACTTTTCTGAAATAAACGGAATTTCTGACTAAGGAAAATCTGTAAAAATACGGAAGTTAAAAAAGAAACTGGGCACTTTCGAAAACTGAAATTTCGTTAAAAGACAGATAGATACCTACCGGCAACTTTGCTGCACGTTATTTTCAGAAACTTTCCGTGAATTCACACCACTTATTTTTTACAGTGTGTTGTTGTTCAAGACACAGGTGTTGGTACATTTTGAAATAAAACTGGTGAAGTGGGATTAAGAGAAATTTCCAGTTCTGTCACCTCCTCCCCATTTCAACTCACTTAGTACACAGTTTGTGGATGGCAGCTTCCTTTTTAAGAACTTGCGTTCCTCATTTCTAATGATCGGGTTGCCTCCACTTTAAATTTCTGATTTTTAGGTTATTGTCGGGGTGAAGGCAACGATACTGAGTGTAATTCTAGAAAAACCTAATCGCAAAGATACCAAAATTTTCCTCCAGACATCATGTGAAATTATCCCTTTATCACTAAGTTTATTCTTTCTCCAAATATTTTCTCCACGGTTAATTACACTGTTCTTTTGAAAAGTCTTCACAAAACACAGGATTTCTCATTAGAGGAAAATGATGTTCTCTTCAGATCTTCGATTGATCTAGAACAAATCATTTTTCCTCTTCTCCGCAACCTTTGACCATTATCATCATGAACTGCGCACATGCTAACTCTCATGCATATGAACGTTATTTAAATGCCGTAGAATCCCCCTAAAACCGCATATTGTGACCCTAAATTTGTCAAAAGGGGTGCATAATTTTTCTTAATAACAGTATTTCTTTCTATTTTGAAAAGCCAACAATAGTAAATGGTCAAAGAAGAAGCCGCTAATTTTTTGGCATCGCTCCTTCAGATCTGTCTTATTATTTTTTATAGAATTTTTCATCGTTTTCGTAGCTAACAGCACCCATTTTACCTGAGAAGTCCAGTGTAACGTAAATTTTTAGAGACATCCAGCATCCTAAACATCGATATGCCATTCTTCTACCATTTCTTTTCTGTTTCCCAGAATCACATCAATTACTGACACAAAACATTTTATGAAGCACTCATTCTAGGGAATTTATTTTGCCTTCAAACGCATTTCCATTGTAAAACATTTTTCATTTTAACTTGCATACTAATAAGTATGTTGTTTTTTTTTTAAAGTTTTCTTCACCTAGTTGGAAGTATTTTTACTTTGAGTAGGCAAACTCATCACTATATATGCATATACGTATTTATTTGTCCAAAATTTTTCAAATTCCTACTCTAGGCCGAACTTTGTATGCCATGGGAAAAGGTGTATTGACTTAGTATTCACTAATGTCATGTAACATTGAGTTCTCCAAGAAAGATTTCGTTTTCGCTTTGATCACAGCTGCACAGCAACATCATCGGTTCATTCACGAGCAAAGGAAAGGGTACATTACCTCTTGTAACTTACTCAGTCTGCAGCCCCATTTAAATTGATTTTAAGATATAATCTCCAGGCTGCTTAATTCCTAATAATGCTATTAATCTTTTGTGATGATACTGTTCTAAAATACTGTACTCTAAATAGTCAGTCTCCACTCATAGGAGATGAGTAACTTATTAGTTATTTTTTTTTAGTTTGGGGATTTAACGACCACCGTGAGCATCTAAACGGACTATAAGCAGTCGCCCGTCCTTAATTTGGGGCCACTGGTTCCAGGGAAGGGAGAGAGCCAGGGCCGTACGACAAACACAACATCCACGCCGCTGCGCCACCGGGGTGGCTGAGTAGTTACTTATCCTTCGAAAGCCTCAGGTATCATCAGCATTATGAGTTTGGTAAATCTCCTCCCTTCACGAAGCATAAAAATATTGTCATATATTGCTATTGTACATGACTGCGTGCTTCCTATTTTGCGTTATCATTAAAAAGTAATTGTGGTCTGTTCCATAAAAACAGGCAAACATTTCTGAGCTTGTACACCACACTGTGGACAAAATGCGAGACTAGGTTGACTGAAGACTGATCTTCTTAAAAGTGATCAAACGACAGTTGTATTCATTAACGTACCAAAAAAGTCATTGAAATAATGATAATGTTATAATGATGTGAAATCAAACTGCACAGTTTTAATTAGTACCTCATGCCAAAAATTTATAGAACAAATATAATTGAATGATCAGGAATAACTTTAGATCTCCAATGAAGACAAGTAAGCTAAGAAATCTAGGTTCCTTGAAATAAATTGATGTTGAAATTGGAAACAGGTAAGTGCTTTTCTTTATAAACGAAATCAGGTGCGTGAAAACGAACTGGTCTCTGAACTGGAAAAAAACAGTAAGTGCTTTCGTTAATAAAATTAAGTAAGATATAAAGAAAAAAATATGTGAAAAATAAGATAGAAATGCTAATGTAATATTGACTATATGTATATTTGTAAATTATTGATGCACTGTTGGATGAAGATGCCCAAAAGCCATTTTCTTAAACTTCTGTCTGAAGTAATGTTCTATTTTTTGAATGTAGTAGTGTATTATTTCTGTCTTTGAATATCCAGTTAAATATTTATGTTGCCCTGCAGAGATTCGTTCCTCCAAAACTCCAGAAACACTATGTTTTGCATTCCAACGTATGCAGTAGTGATCGTATCTGTAACGCATGCAGTGATACAGGTGTTTCCTTTCGGGATTTACACTGAAGAGCAATTGAATTAGAGATACCTGTCTAGTAACGTGTAGCACCACCTTTCGCCCTGATGACAACGGCGATTCGTCTCGGCATGGACTCGACAAGACACCGGAAGCGTTGGGAAGCCATACGGATCCACGACCCCTGAACAAGCTCCCACACTTCACGAAAATTTGATGGAGGGGAGTCAGAGCCTCGAACATCTCTCTCGATGGCATCCCAGATGTGCTAGATGGGATTGAGGTCAGGTGACCTAGCTGGCCAAGGAAGCGAGGTCACGTCTTTGGAGTGTTCATCCAACCATTCGGATACAAATCGGGAGCGATGACACGGTGCATTGTCTTGTTGCAGGATGAGGTCCCCAGTGGGATGTTGAAGACGCAAAACGGGAGAAAATGGTCGTCCAGGATATCCCGGTAACGTTGACATGTGAGGGACGATATCACACGTACCAGGGGTCCCATTTCAGTCCACGTAAACAGTCCCCAGACGAGAATGCCACCCCCACCAGCTTGAAGAGTACCCTGCTGGCAAGAAGGATCCATCACTATATGTGGTTTGCGCCGTACTCGTATCCTGACATCCGCATGTACCAACGTGAATCTCGACTCATCAGTCCAGGCAACATTTTCCCACATGTCTAGGGTCCAGTGGCGATGTTCCCGCGCTCATGCTAATCTTTGCACCCTGTGATGTGCGGTCAGCAGCGGTACCCTCGTGCCACGATGGCTTCTGTACCCCATAGCGAGGAGATGGTTCTGGATGGTGTGGCTGCTTACACGTTTTTGTGCACCAGCGTTAAATTGCCGAGGGATTTCTTGCACTGTGGCCCGTCTATCCGCTGTTACAATGCGAGCTAGCCGACCATGACCCTGCTCACCCACACGGTGTTGTTCATGGCAGTTGGCCCTTGCAGGGGTAGTTTTATCAGATTCGATGTACTCACGGTGCACCCGTGACACAGTGGCTCGTGAAAATCCCAGTACCTGCACGACTTCCGAGATGGAGTGACCCATTCGTCATGCCCCGACAATTTGCCCACGATCAAATGCGCTTAGATCCTTCGTCTTACCCATACTGCGCCCGACTCTTACTGATTCCCGTCGCATCACTCCTTATATTGTCGGATCGCTGCATACGTCATGTCGTTTCCGTCCACTGCGCCACATTTGCATAACGCCAGCTGTCTCTAATTCAATTGCTCTTCAGTGTATCTTGTTACTCCAAACATGTACCTCTGCATGCTTTTTTGATGTGTTTGTAGTCTTTGTCTGCCATTATTAATAAAGATTCGCGGATTCATGTTAAATACATAAGTTAGAACTAATATAAAGTTGTTTTTTATTTTGAGACACAATGTTAATTTTTTCTTAAAAATAGCAATCAGATGAACAGATGGATAACTGCACAGTTCATGATAGTATTTTTGTTTTGAAAAGATATACAGATTTTCAGATTAGCCGATCTCAATCTAAGTAAATTTAAACACAAGTTAATTAGCAGTTACTCTTAATTTGTTCTAAACAACAGCACATAAACAGGTATAGCCGATTTATAGCTATCCGGGTTTTTTTCCCCTCTATACATAGATAATCATAACTCGGCTGTTAATGTAAAATTATTATTTTTGCAGATAATAGTACATTTTTCGAAAAAAGTAATATTTGTATGACGATTGTGAGAAATATTTCACGACTGTAGCTGTCTTTTGCGAAAGATATCGGTTGAGGTCAACATCGAAGAGAGACCGACAAAAGATGTGGTTGGAGAGTTTTTGGTAAAAACAATGGGATTTTAAGAGCATGCTGATAATTTGCCTTCAAAAGAAAGCTTAACTCGTGCATATTACCAAGTCTTAGTTATCAGAAGCATGATACCTCCAAGTTTTATGTTTTTGTAGATCACTTTTCTCCAATGACCTCAACCGATATCTTTTGGGCAAGGTGGCTAGGTGGCTAGAATCATGAAATATTTCCCGCCATCTTCATGTAATACTTCCCTTTTTCAAGAAATGTACTCTTTGCAAAAATCATCTTATATCAGCGCACGGTGGCTACGTCAGTGCTTTCCTCCCGATTTCAGAAATGACTGCATTAGAAACCTCGCAGTGAACTCCAATGAAGACTAGCTCATATTTCTTACATCGGAAGAATAAGGTGGATAAACAGAATTTTCTTGTGATAACATTTTAGAACTGATATTTTGTTTCATGTTGCTGTTCGGCAACTTCCTCTCGAAGTAAAATCTCATTAAGTTATAAAACCTGAATGCATTCCCTCTCGTGTATTTCTCTTTTTAACAAATGTACTTGTTCAGGTAATGAGTACGAGATGCATATACTGCAATTTATTAACGGAAGTAAGCAATACCTTTTCGAGATTTTTCAGATTTGCATAATCGTGAACTTAAAATCTCTTGCAGCATCTAAGGATTCCTGAATATGCTTGAAGGGGTTACGAACAAAGGTCTTGTGTTATAAAACTGACCCTAACTTCCTTCATACAGTGAGCAAGTTATGTAAACTGACTTTGATCTCAGAGCACTAGATTTCGTTTCGTCAGCTTAATAAATGCATTGCAGTAAATTAAATAAATGAATTACCAACAATATAAAAAATAAATGACGTGACAAAATGAAACATTTTCTCTAGTCTTTTGAGTGTAACGGGTGTTATTGTCTTATTTTGCTCATGGTCATTCTTGTTTACAGATTACAAAGTATCGAAGGACAGCATGGTAATGTTCAATACATACGATATCAATATGGACCCACAGCTCTGGGATGAACCAAGGAAATTTAAACCAGAAAGGTACGTCTTAACGCATTCTTAAATGTGAATAATGTACCATTTTAAAACATTAAGCCTTACAAACTTATAGTTTACTTATATACAGTTTAAAAGAGAAAGGCACGGCTATAGCTTTTTTAGTGAAATTCTTATAAAAAGTTGCAACAAAGAAATAAACAAAATTTGCCTATAGCATATTTATAGTCCCTTCTCTCCACTTACACACAATAAACACATTTTTTCTGCTTCTCTTCCTCCGTTAAACAAACAAATTATAACGCTGTTAAGTTACTAGAGTCGTTATCTCGCAAGGTTGGCAGTCTGGTACCAAAGGCCTTGGTTTGAATCATGGGTGAAATGCATATGTGTGTTAAGTTTGCTTCTATGCACTAGTTTGTTCCGATTTCTGAAACCAGTAACTAAATATTTAGGATTGGCGACTATTTCTAGCTTTGTATGCTCATAACGGCTGGTAAGCTAAATGCTTAGAAATACAGTACATCGTTGGAGAAATCTGAACTGCTTAATATCATTAAAGAACACTGAACTGCTTGATATGTACAAATAAACAATGAAACTTCTGACTAAGGGCCACAATCCTTTCCACCTTATATCGCCTTTTCCATTACATCGAAACTTCGCTTCAAGTAAATTGCCAATTTTCTTAAAATGGGCCGTTGGAGAAGTGTAAACTGCTTAAGGTGAACCAGCAATGAATTTTCTTTAGCAAACAAAAAACAAAATTCAGTTAAATTTCCGCAATCCTTTCCAGCATTTATAACCCTCTCCATTACATCACAAATCATTTTGAAAAAGCGGCTAAATTGCTTCTTATGGACCCTGGAGAAATATGATCAGCTTAAGATTAACCAATCATCAATGAAATTTCTAACGATCACAGTTCTTTCCTACTACTATCACCTTCCCAATTATATCGAAACTCTCTTTATAAAAGCGGCTAAACTGTTTAAGATGAACATCTGGAGAAATATGAACTGCTTAAGATCTTTTGAGAAATATAAACTATTTAAATGAATCCATAATAATTAAGCTGTTTCTAAGGCCGAGAAACTCTTCTTCTAGCTGTAATCTTTCCCATTCTATCAAAGTTGTCTTTAAAAAACGGCTAAACTTGAGATGGACAGCTGAAGAAATATAGCATCATAAATTGACGTTATATCATTGAATAAAAAGGAAAACATTTGATCCGAAATCAGCAAACCCCGTTTAAACATCTCTTCTAAAAAAATATTAACTTTAAATTGAAATTTTCTTTCCTGGGATATTGGTATATTCACGAGAATCCAATTAGTACACACAACAATGCGATCACACCCAATCCATTTTCTTCACATGTCAAGCGCACAAAATATGCAAATAAATTCCAAGTGATATTTACAAATTTTCGTTGAAACACAAAGCTCTTTCAAAATAATAATAAAATAAATCTTCCGGTTGCAGTGTCAACTGTGCGTTGAGAAAATTAAATGTATCATCATTGTCAACCGTTATTAGTCCACTACTGGATGAAGGTCTCTCCATAACTGTCGGTCTTGAAACACTCTCCCTCATATTACTCCAGCATGTTTCCGAATTTCATCCATCTATCTCGCATGTGGTCTTCTTCTGGGTCTCTTTCTGTCCCTTGGTATCCAGTCTAACATTTCGGTTGTGCCAGTGAATTATGATTTCTCGCTCTGAATTCCCTTTCCATATTTGAATCACTTCTGGAAAGTGCGGCATGCCACATCATCTGTAACTTCATTTTCTGCCTTCTTCTCTGAAGTCTTAACAAAAGGATGATTAGATTTGCACTTCCATCAGCGGTAACTCAGCGTTGCGTTCTGCAAAAGTCCCTGGCTATTTTCTCTACCCTCCCCCCTCCCTCCACTAATGACCCAGCATTGATGCTTCAGTAACGCTCTTATTGCAGCCACAAAACAAACTTACAAACTTAATCCAATCGAAGGTCAGACAAAATAATTCCGATTCATATATAGAAGCTACTCCACTGTTTCCAGAGTTTGAATAAAAATCTGAAGTAATGAGTACTATTCATGTGCATTTAATAGATGTCAAATTTGAAGAATACGGGTGACAACTGGACTGCTGGGGCAGTTTTTGGCACCTATTTCTAACAGCACATGTTGAATTCAGATAATCGCTTTGTCAGTTCCCAATTAATTAAAAAGATATCACAGCTTTTAAAAGTCGAGCAGCAAAAATTATTTTTTTCTATCGTACACAGGTAAGCATGATAAAAAAAATTCTCAGTATATTTTTACACTTTTTGGCGCACAATATTTCCGTAAGGTGGCATAAATATGCATTTTCATTTCTTCCGACAAACCGTTGTTTTTTAAAGGAACTGAAAACTTTTATTTGTCTTGAACAGAGGGGTACAGAAAGAACATTTTATGTATTCCATAGTTTTTCATGGTGTCCAGTTCTACCTCTGGATGGCAAAAATGCATATTGGTGAATAAACCATTTCTGGCTCAACTGGAGATACGGATGCCAAAGGGTTTCCATAGGTTTTCCAGCTTTTCGGGACCCACAGTTTGTCACAGGTGATGTAAAT
The DNA here is from genome assembly GCA_039090855.1 of Macrothele yani. Lineage (NCBI taxonomy): Eukaryota > Metazoa > Arthropoda > Arachnida > Araneae > Macrothelidae > Macrothele > Macrothele yani. Next base: position 14,188,959 of record CM076996.1, read on the forward strand.
TTGCATTTGTATTTATCTTGATATCCCTGTCTGTAGATAGAATGAGAAAATTCTTTTTGAATTATATAAAGGTAAGCATGGCCAAGACTTTCTAGTTCTTCTAAGCATAGTAGTTTCCTTTTTGGTTGGAGCGTGTGTTACAGATACAGAAAGCACAAGGTATTGTTTGTCTCTTGACACGACATCTGTGTTGCCTTGGGATTTTCTAGAATGTTGCTGTTGCCCTGGAACTTTCTAAGGGAGTACTTTTCTTCAGTCTTGGAATTTTCAAGAAATATATCACCCGTGTCTTGGAATTTTCTAGTAGGTTATGGCTGTGGTGTTGGAATATCCTAGAATGATTCCCCTACTGTCTTGAAATTTTCTAAAAGGATATCTCCGTTTTCTTATAATGCTCTGGAGGGATTTCCTTTTTGCCTTATAATTTCTAGAAGGACATCTTCGTTGCCGTGGTATTTTATAGAAAAGTGTTATTGCTACCATGGAAATTTCTTGAAGGATACTTCATTTTCTTTGGAATTTTCTAAATGGATATCTTCGTTGCCTTAGAATTTCTCTTAAGGGCGGTCTCCTTTGTCCTAGTGCTTTCTAAATTGGTAAACTCTTTACCTTGTAATTTTCTATAATGATTTGTTTTTGGCTTGAGATGTTCTGAGAGGATGCCTTCATTGCCCTGGAATGTTATAAAATGATATCTCCTATGCCTTTGAACATCCATGAAGGATTTCCCTGTTGCCTTGGAATTTTCTGGAAGGATTTCCATGTTGCCTTGGAGATTTTAGTGAGCTATTTGGATTTTCTTTAAATTATCTAGAAGTATATCTCCTTTGCTTTATATTTTCGAGAAGAATGTATCTTTTGCCTCGGAATTTTCTAAAATATCTTCCCGTTTTATTTGGAATTTTCTAGAACAATACGTCCGTTTCTTTGGAATTTTCTAAAGGGAAAGCTTTTCCAGGAAGTTTTTTCTGTTGTCATGGAGTTGTTCTAGAAGGATATCTCTGTTGTTGCCTTAGTATTTTCTAAAAGAAGACCAAAGAAATGTTTTTCTTTAGAAAGTTTTCCCTGTTGCCTTGGAATTTTCGAGAAAGATACCTCCGTTGCACCCAATGCTTCTATAATGTCAGTCTTGTTTTTGTCTCGAAAATAAACGGGCAACGGTTACTGACAAATTTTGTTACTGAGAATAATTTTACAGATCTGTAATTGAAAGTAAGAATCTTCCATGATACATAAATTTGCTAGCTTTCGTTTTGATAACTCATTTAATTCTCACAGAAGGTTAACCAAAAAAATCATCGCACTGCAAAGGATTTGTGTTTCAATTTTCCCTCCATGTTTCATGCACATTGGTTTTAAAAACTTCCCAAGTCTAATTCCATAATGCAAGATTTATAACTGACACTACCCTTATTTTAAGTGATGAACTCTCTTTCGCCGGAAGTTCAGGGTAGAGCCGGTAGGACCTCTTTCAAATTCACACAAAAAAAAAAATAAAAAAAAATGAGAAAACATGCAAACTAATTGCTGCACTGAGGTGTTCCTAAAATATGTGATGCAGCGATCTACTAAAAAATAACATAAAATTCCAAAAACCTTTTATGATTAAACTAACAGATTTCAGTAGGGTCACACCAGAAGTTAAAAACACATTTACCTCAAAATGACAAAAGAACATGCAAAACAAAAACGCTTGATACGAGTATTGGAAATTTAAAACTTTCCCAAAACAAAAATTTCAGTTCAAAGCTGTTAAGAATTTAAAGAAACACTGTTTTCTGTAACACTACTTTATTTTCGTTAATGCCAATCTCATTTCTTCTTCCACGTTTATTGATAATAGCCCTTGACCTTCAGGGAAACAACTACCGAAAACCCTGATTCACGCGAGTGAAGATGTTGTAATGTATATCAGAATTTAATATGCAGTTTTCCCATCTAAAATATTTGCATGCTCATCCGAAACTCAAGAAGAGGCATGACATTGTCGAGAATTTGATTTTCAGAGAGACATTCCAACAGATATCAATGAGCTGTTCTTCAGGAAAGCACCTATGAAAAACACAAGTTCGTCCGCAACGAACATCGAACCCGTGTCTACTCACTCCAGAGTAAATCACTCTCCCAACTGAGCTACACAGACAGAATGTCACGCTGCAGTTTGTCGTCTTGACAGGTGCTTTACCTCTGTGGTACGTCACATTCCCTAACATTTTTAACACACCCGTTTCAAGACTGGATCAGATCCAGAGAAGATAGGCTACTAGAGCCACAATTTAGCGAACGATGCTAGCTTAGGAAGTTCATAAGCTAGTTACGCTGAGCTACGTAATATATCCCGTTGCTGCTGCAAGGAAGGGTAAGAGCAACTCTCAGTTAATGCTTTATCTGTATTTGAATCTAGGCCCAACGGGACAAATGATCAAAATTATCTGTATAGGAGACCACTCAATGATAGGATGATGTTAAAGTTATAATTTTCAGTTTCCAAATGCAGAAAATAAACTTAAAACGGAAACTTTGTTGAGGAAAATAACGAAATAAAAATTTTTACATTGCGAACAATTAGTAATAATAATTGTTTGGTGACATTATTTTTCTCTAGCCATTTTTAGGGAACTTAGATACCCCCTCTGCCAAGCTACTCACGATCGGTGCAGGACAGACACAATGCACACACCCAAACCACCAACAGGATGAAACGTCAATTAAGCGGCAGATAACCGTCCGTTATTCTTGTGAGCTACTTATACACGTTACAGTTTCATGTCTAAAAAATTCCTAACAATCGAAAATTAAAGGTTTTTAAGTCTTTTTAGAGATGTAAGCCCACTAGCATTTTAAGTTTCTGGATTTTATTAAGTTAATTCGGATTTTTTTATTTCGTTAATATAATGGACGCTAGATCTAGAGTCCCTTGCACTCTTGATGGAATATTACATTTCGTGTTTTAGGTGTGAAGCGACCTTAAAATGTAGTGTTTCGGCATTTTGTAGTTCGTTTGTAATATGCTACATCAATGAAAACCAACCAGCAAAACTATTTGAGGACACAATCGCGACACTTAAATTTTAACTTTTCGAATTTATGAAATTCATTCCCTTTTAACGAATGAGTCAACCTAAGAGCAAAAATGCTCTAGCACTTAACGAAGCCAATGTATTCAATACTTTAGGGATTTCTTACGAATTAGCAGACTTCTTTTTCTCTAGATTGCATGCAATCTACAAAGATTTCGATTTTATCAAGTTCTAAAGATGTAGTACGTAAATCTGCTAATCACTATTTATTCACTCACATCTGAAAAAGCCAGTATATGATGATGTTGGTTTTAACTAAAAGAGGGGGTACCCTTCAATTTGTAAAAATTGACTTTTTAAAAATTTTGAATTATGCGCTACAGTCACTCATTCACTCTAAAGTACCCACGTCATACAGATTATAATTATTATTGAATTCTTTATGCCATGGTGGACTAATAAAAGGAAGTCTTTCAATGGAATAGAGCGCACAGAGATAGCTCCTACTTTAACTTCAGTTAAGCATGATCCTCATAACACGGTGTAGTGTGTTGATTTTTGCCGCCTCGGTGAGCCACTGCGCTCCAAGCACAAAGGTTAATTATGAAAACAGAAAGGTTACAACAAAATGACACATGTAAGACATGAACCGAGGTGTGATAAAAAAAAAAAAGTATCCAGACTGGTTGCAAAAATTCGGAATCGCGCGCTACAGCAAGAAGCAGTTAGGCACATGTTGACCTTGGAACCTACTACGCATGTGCCGTGAGCCACGTACCCTTGCTCGTCCAGTTTTTTCTACGGTAGTGTTTTGTTCTAACGTGCGTGAAGCTGTTCGTCGAATTTGGCATGTCGGAAAAAAATGATCAACGAATATGCATCAGATTTTGTCAAAAGCTTGGCGAAACTTGCAATGATACACACTTAAAGTTAGAGAAAGTCCATGGGGAGGATTGTATGTACAAGTTTATAAGTAGTATAAACGCCTTAAAGATGGTCGTGAAAGTATTGAGAGTGATGAACGGTCTGGGAGGCTCGCAACCAGCAAAAGTTAAAACAATGTCGAACTTGTGAGTACAGCTGTGCGGGAAAATCGCCGAATCACTATTCGTGAGTTATCTAGACTTCAGCATTAGTTTCACTTCAGTTTAGTCGATTCTTACGGACGATTTGGGTATGAGACGCGTCTCAGCCAAATTTGGACCAAAACTGCTCTCAGCTGAGCAAAGCAGGCCCGTGTTTCACCTGCTAGTGACTTGACTAAGACGAAAACTTTTAAAGAACTGTCATAACTCATGATGAATCGTATGTTTATGGGTATGACCCAGAAACTAAAGCCCAGTCTTTGAAGACCCCAAATTCTTCCAGATCTAGAAAAGCACAACACAGCAGCAGCAATGTCAAAACGATGCTGACTGTTTTTTGCAATCATGAGGAATTGTGCATGATGAATACGCTCCATCAGGCTAGACAATCAACAAGGAGTACTACTGTCAAGTTTTGCGGCGTTTGAGGGACGCAGTTCGTCGCAAAAGGCTGGCATTGCATTAGAGTGGTGATTGGCAATTACACCATGACAACGCACTTTCCCATGTATCGCAACTTGTGTAGCAGTTTCTTACTAAGCACGGAATTGCACAGGTCCGACTACCTTCTATTCGCCAGAACCCACTCCTTGCGCATTTGTCCTTTTCCCCAAAATCAAATATCACATGAAAAGAAAAAAGATTTCAAGATATGGAGGAGATACAACAGAATGTGACGAAGCAACTGTTCGCCATTTCAGATGACGACTTCGAAAAATGCTTCGAGCAGTCGAAACAGCGGTGGATTTAGTGTATGGCTTCGGAAGGGGGCTAATTCGAAGGCGATTAAGTTTGAAATCTCTAAGTCTTGTATTTTTTTTAAATCCTGTGCTAGATACTTTTTGATGTACACAAACACTACAAGAAATTTTATAAAGAGGGGCAACACAGGAACAGAGCTGACTACAGAAACCGAAAAAAGCCAACACACCGACGAATATAATCATGAATAACCTATGATTCCAAGTACTGCACCGACTATTTTCAGGGCAACAACATACGAGACTTGGGGATTCAAAATTTTGCAATATAAGAACAGTAATTAATGCAGAAGACATGTCTGTGTTTTCCCTGTCGTCATTTTGTGCTGTCGGTGATTTGTCCTGTCAATGTTCTGGATGTCGGCATTTTGACCCAGAACCCCTCGCGTCGGAAGCTTAGTTACTCTGAAGATCTAACGTTTTAAACAAAAACTTTAAGCTAATTCAGTGTTTTTGAGTTGGAATACAGAAGAAAAACACAAGACAGACCATCGCCACATTTAGAAAGCGTATCTGATTATTTCAGCCCCAGAATGACATTCTTGTTCAGTTTAAAGCCGAACTTTTCAGTTCTAAGTAAAATAACAGGAATACATTTTGATTCCTTGTGCGTACACAAATTCCTCACATTAAGCGATAATTGCGTTCTGTAATTTGCTCATAACAGGGAGAAACTTAATACGATAACAATTGTTCTATCAAGAGATGCGGAGGATTTAAATTTTTTTGCAGCCATTGTACACTTCTCTTTTATTTCGTTTTTATTATTAATAAATAATAATAGTAACGTTTTCCATGTGCACACATAAGTAGGCATTATTTTATGGGACATAGATGCCAGAAGCAATGTTCAGCTATGCGGCCAACTCTTCAGGAAACTAGCAAACTGAATCATTCTGGAGAAGGATTAAAAACCCACATCTCCCGATATTATACCGTCACACCATGCAAAATAATGCAGGTAGCAGAAGTATTTGAAGCTAAATAATTCTGTTACTGGAATGGTTGATGGCTACTACAGAGAGAAGGGAGCCTTTACTAGCGCGCTTCTGGAAGATGTCTCGGTTTCGAATATGTTATTGGCATCAAACTGGAAAGTAACTGCTACCATACTCTGACGGAGATGCGGGTCTAATTCCCGTCTCCCCGAATTTTTGTCCAAATGTCGACGGCTTCTCTGTTCTAAAACTTAATGATCTCAGTATAACTATGTTCTTTGGAAATTAAATATGAATTGATTTTCAGAGGTTTTTAGGCTTCGTGATGCTTCGGTGAATGTTGCCAACAGGATCATAACATATCATAACATATTAATTACATAAATATGTATTGTATGTATGTATGTGCATATTTGTATATCTTAAATTATGTGTGTATATATGTTGTGCTTACCTGGCAAGTGATGTCTAGGAAAATGTCATAACAAAACTAAAGGGTTACCTTATACACTCAAAGGACAAAACATTAATAGCGTGCTGGTTACTACTACTTAATAGCGTGTTGGTTACTACTACTTAATAGCGTGTTGGTTCTTCTCTAGCGCAAATTACAGCCTGTGCACGCCAAGACATTGACTCCCCCAGATGCTGAAGGGTTTCCGGAGGTCATGCCGGCCATGCCTCTAGCAACATTGCCTACCACTCCGTCCGAGACGAATCAATAGAATCCATGGATCACCACCACTCCGCCCGAGACGAATCCATAGAATCCATGGATCATCACCACTCCGCCCGAGACGAATCGTCTAGAATCCATGGATCTAGTGTTCTACTCCACGACATCCCAGCGAGCTTCCACGGAGTTTTAAATCATAGGACTTTGAGGGCCACTGGATAGCTCTAAACTCATATCACTGTTCCTCGAGCCATTCCTGTGTGGTTGCGGCCCCGTGGGGCGGTGCTTTGTCCTGCTGAAATAGACCATCGGCCACAGGATGCGCGAAGGCCATGAAAGCGTGTAGGTGATCAGCCAGCATATGCTGGTAGCGCGCACCGGTTAAGGACCTCTCCATACACACTAAGGGACCTAATGTGTCCCATGAGAAGGCTCCCCAAAACTTCACAGAGCCACCACTGCCTTGAACAGAGCCGACCTGGCACGACGGGGCCATGACCTCATGCTGTCGACGTCGCACTTGCAACCTCCCGTCAGCTCGGTACAGCGGAAAACGGGATTCATCTGACTACATAACGCGGCGCCACTCTGTAGGTCTGGTTTTAATGTTCCCGGCACTAGACGAGGCGTAATGTCCGATGACGAGCAGTCAACACTGGCACATGAGTAGGGCGTCGGCTCCTGTAGCCCAGGGTACGCAGCGTGCGCTGTACCGTTCGCTTGCTGATGCTGCTTGGGCCTCCGACATTTAACGTGGATGTTATTTGCGCCGCCGTTGCCAAGCAGTCGGTCGGTACGAACTTGGATAGTCTACGTCAACTCCGGTCATTAATGGCGTGTGGTTGGCCACAGCTTGTTTTCTGGGCGCTAGAACGTCCATCGGTGGTATACTCGAGGTTCACCCTCGGGAACCCTAGGGTTCTTACCACTTGGGCGATAGAATGACCCATCTGTCTTGAGCCGACAATATGACCACGATCGAAGTCCCTCAGATCACCACGTTTACCCATGTTCATCTATTAAGATACACAGCTGGGAATCTCTGCTGTCCGCTGTTTTATCGCCTGCGTTCGGTTTGGGTCTGTTCCACTCTGCTTGTGTGGATACCATGTCAACTGCACATCACCCTTATCTCTAAATGTTTTGTCTACTGGATGTATAATATAAGAATAAAAATTGAAAATATTCATAGATTGACAACTTTTACAGAATAAATGAAACCCGGCAAAACTTCGTACGCTTTAATCCTTGTCCTTGTCGTTGCCGACATTCAGCAGCAGGTTAGGATATTGGAAAGCAATTGCTTAAAAAAACAACAGTTCGAGTCATTATATGATAGTTGACCAGCACAGCGTTAGATACTAGTCTTCAGTTAAACTCTGACTTTGCTATCACGACTCAACTGTTTTTTTTTAATACCCCTACGTCACAACCAAGAGCTGGAATCATCTCGACAACTTCATGGACAAGAATGGAAATGTACAAACGCATGTCGTTTTTGTTTTATTCCCATATCTTCATCTGAACGTTTCGTACGCCCTAACTATTTCTATTTTTATTGAAGTAACGGATGAGGGAAAGTGAAGGAGGTAGTAATGGGGCCAGTCTTCTTTTTTTTATTTTGTCCTCTTCCTTTTATTTCTATTTAGAGATATCAGCGTCAAACGAAAGAGGAACGGAGAAGATGATAGTGAAGGTGCAAGGAAATAAATAGCTTTTCCTATGGATTAAGTAATTCTGGGTCATCTATTGTTATAAAAAAAAACAGTTCCTTGAAGGAAACGCCTGAAAAAATATTAATGAATGTCTGTAATCCAGTGAAATTGCCCATACTACTGAGGGTTCCTTCAATGAGAAAATGTTTCTTAAATGTAATTGGCGTTACTGTGAAAAAGCTTTAATATATACGTTTCTATCATCTGTCTATCACGGTGCACCTCTTCTAAGTGTTAGTAGCTTTCAAAGGTCGTGAAATCTTTGTCGCGAACAATCTAGTACGTGTAGGAACTACTCCACCAGAGAAATCTGGTGAAGCAGTATGAAAATTATGCGGTGTTCATTTTACTTCTTCTGAGACAACTTTAAAAAGGCCTCAGGCGTTAAATGTTATAGGACAACGGGGATATCCGCGTCGATAGACTTGTCCCCATTCTGCATTCGAAAGAACAACTGCTACTCAACTGCACTTATCTTTGAAAAAACTATTTTTGCACGAAAAAGATAAAGAAGGGCAGTAAAATGTATGCTAATGCGATGATTTGCTACGGCACACGATCTAAAACTTCCCGGTCGTACCTCTTTTTTGTCCAGCTTAATCCTGTAACAATCAGCGCACAATGCCCAAATTGCGCAAATTAAGCATGTTTCACGTGATACGAAAATGCATTATGTCTTCGTCCTTGTTGCATTCCCTTCTCTCATTACTGTTCCGCATAAATAAAATTCATAACTTTTGAATTAAAATCCAGAATGAAAGCACATGTTGCACTTCGTTCAAGAAAGAATATCGGCTACCAACAGAAGAACATATGTATGTACGGTGGGTAAGTCCAGTGTTGGCAGCCTAAGTTCGAGTCCCACTCGATGCCTGTTATGGTTCTTTGTTTCCCTTGGAGTTGTTAGCCATAAATTAAGTTTATGCCAGCTAAATTGCCATGTTGCGCACAACGGCTAAATACAGTATGTTTTGTAACAGAAGTGGAGTTCACTCATGACAGAGTGCGACTGAAACATTTCCGGGGTTTACGTTCTATCCAAATTGTCTGTTTGGTGGTTTAATGACCACAACACGCAACTCTAAGTAGTCCCCCGTCCCTAATTTAGAGCTACTGTTTTCAGGAAAGAGATAGCTTTTGATACCCATGACATTGTTAACTAAAAATTATAGAGGGAGATGAGATCACCCTTCTCACTTAGGACATGTATATGGAACATACGATTTTCTGGTTAAACCTCGAGGTACATCGGTGATAAATATCACGATTATTGATCTATCCATGGTTCATTCATAGTAAACTTATCGAAAATCTATACTCACCTGAAGAATTCATAAGCCTTAATCCTCACGATTTCTTCATCCGAAAAACGAAAATTTATCACTCCGAGAACTTGTCCACATTATTGAACTTTTGAACGGAAATTTGTCAAACTGAGGATTCGTTCATATCTACCTGGTATATTTGACGTACTACAGAGGTGACGACATGTCAAGACGGCAAGTAGAAGTGATAAGCCAAAGTGGATGTAGTTTAAGCGGAAAACATCTGACTCCTGAGATTTTCAGAGCTAAGCATGATAAATATTTTCCTGATACTTGTAGCTTTTCCTGTTGTCTGATTTTCCCGTAAGGAGCGATGAATGCAAAATAGTGTTTGCGAAGATATCTTTTTTTTTTTTTTTTTTTTTGTGAACTGATAAAATACCTTTTTAGATCTTGTACAGATCAGCATGTCTAAGACTTTTTCCAAACGTCGTTTTTGAACTTTTTTGTTATATCGCCAGAGTGAAGACGAAGATCGTTCCATCACTTTCCTCGATTCACCACTTTTCCGACACATGGAGGTAACAGTTCCTAAAATGTGGATTCGATTTTTTTTTTGACTTCGTGCGGATTAGAAAGCCCAAGATTTTCAAGTAATTCCTGGTGCTCAATATTTAATCCACCTCATTGAGCATCAATGTCAGGAATTAGTAAACATTATTGTTTGTCGTTATGATTTAATTCCACTTAGTATGTACCGGACTGTGGCTCGGTGTGATCTTTTGAGTGACACGAATAAATGCAATGTGTTTCACGTAAATAAATGTATGTTCTCGAATCACTCGTTTTAACCCCCTCCCCCAAAGATCTTGGCTTGCGAAAAATGCATAGCATAAATCATCTACAAAGAGTGCCAGGGTACTTTCTCGATTTCCTTTTATTAGATGTGGGACATAATGAAATCTATATAGGTAACAGGCCGCGAAAGGTAACCACTTAAATTCCCTCCTGAATAGAACTTTTCTTTCTTAATTTAAAAGTAATTTGATTTAAACCAGCCAGTAATGCATTTTCGAGTACTGCTCGTTTCCAGTACAGAATGCATCTTACGTAACATGTAGGATAACAAAATGCCGTAGGAACTTAGAACGTCAATTTTCATCGAAACCGCTCTATTCTGGCGGGAAAGAATCCCTTACCAAATCGTGATCCGTGCCTACGACAGTGTGGTGAAAGTATTAAATTAGTGAAAAAAAAATAACGCTTCAGTTTAGTCCAGTTGTGGCCCTTTAACTTACAATATTTTAAGCTTCAGTTTGGTCAAATAAAAAGGATAAATAAAACTTCAGTTTGGTTAAGATACAGCTCCTATTCGTATAATACTTTCAGCTCCGGTCTGATGAGGAGAAAAAAAGACATCAGTTTGTTTCAGATACGGTTCCTACATGTGCAAAATTTTAAGCTTCAGCTTAGCCTAGATATTTTGCATGTAACAGAGATATCAATAAATATAACATTTTGTTCCAATTCCCATAACTTGTAGACCAAATCTGAGCCACGATAGGCTGCACGTAGCGTGGAGAGGAAATATATTCAGCAAGCGGGCAAATTTAAGCATCACTTTGGTTCAGCTTTGTCTTTTTTAAAAATGGAATTTTTAAGTAAATATATAACCATAAAAATGCTTCCTATCCATAAATTTCCTCTCGTCTGCAAAAAATAAAAATTTAGATTGGCAAACGTGAGTTTTATTTCATTCGCCGCACCCGTATCGCCGCTTTGTCTGAAACCCGCTGTTCAAGACATATTTCCCAGGCGAACGATACGAAATGTGGCATATTTGTGCGTGCACCTGGAATACGTGAGTTTAGACGACCTTGCAACAAAGTAGGGAAGGTGATCCTCCACGCTCCATAGATCACCGAATTTTCTGTTCCCCTACTCCTTCCACCCGACATCCTTTTTTTTTCTTTTAACGAAGCAAAAAAGCAGAAAAAATATGTATATATACGCAATGCACCTTTGAGGTACTGAAAGTTCACTTAGACAATGACTGGGTAGCGAAGCCAGTTAGACGCATCAGCTGCATTCCATAAGCGCAGGTTGCTGTTTACCAACAGCTCCGAGTGGGAAAGAATAAAGAAAATAATGAAAATAACAAAAGACAAGGTTGTCACACTTCGCTAATCTTTGTATCTTCTTTTCTTTGCAGGTTTCTCACTCAACAAGGGAAGATATTCAAGCCTGATTTCTTTATTCCGTTCGGCACAGGGAAAAGGACGTGCCTGGGAGACGGACTCGTCAAATCCACTCTATTCTTGGGATTATCAACTTTACTCCAAGTGTTCGACATAGTACTTCCAGCTGGTTTACCGGAGCCAGATATGTACGATGTTCCCGGGCTTGTCGTTCCTCGTGAAGAAATTCGTTTAATATTTAGGGTAATGGGCGACGAAATGGTTGATTCTGCAACCACAGTTACCGTATCTTGAAAACAAGTGCCTTGTCCTAAAGACGAAGACCAGTTATGTCCTCCTGTGAAACGAACGTTCCCGGACAAAACTACCCAAGTCATATCACATCATTTTTTTTGACAGTTGCTGGCAACAGTCTTCCCTAGTAATCCACCGATTTAGTCACAAACCGGAACCGTTTGCAGATTCCTTCCTTTGACATTTTTATCAATCAAGCGGAACGGGCATCTTGCATTCGAAAACAGCTTCTGAAATGAAATCCTGTTTGCCACATGCCAACATTCAGCAGAAAAACCTGACTCTTGGCGTCACTTAAAGGTGACATCCCAGCATTAAAAAAAAAAAAAGAAGCAGAAAAAGGAGGAAGTGTATATGTACTTGAATATCGAAAGATGTGTGTGTGTGTGTATTGTACTTGTCCAGTGCTATAAATTGCCATGTCGCGGTGCTTAGCAAAGTATAGACGACTGATGCTTGATGAAAGCATTGCACATAACATACTTAGAGTCAATCTTCTTAAATAAATATTTGCCATAATGCATAAGGTGACTGAGAGAACAAATACGATATTTTACCACCCACTAACTCCCACAGTGGGAAAAACTAAAAATTTTGTTACGCTTATTACTTTCGAGATCTCATGCCGTCGGCAAAAAACTAATACTAGATTTCCCAAGGTTCGGGCACATTTTTTTTTAATTAGGACGTCGGTAAATTAAAAGGGGGAAAACAGGGTTATCAGAAAAATCCCTGTTGATACCCTCCTGTACGCTTAACTAGCGCGTACATTATTTTAATTTTCACTTTATTTTAGAATGTAATGAAGTTAGTGGTATGCGTCTATCTAAAACTGGCTGGCATTTTTTTCTCTCAAATTAGCATTTTTCCTTTTTTTATTCATTTATAGAAACTATAACAAACGACTTCGTAGAATTCACGTTGAATGAAAAGGGGTGTCAACCCGAAACATTTCATTACATAATTGGGCTAGGCAAAAAAAAAAAAAAAATAATAATTAGAAACACTAGCTGATACTATTTAAAGCTGTTTCACTGTTCTTTATTTTCATAAAATATAAATAGAAAAAAAAAAGATATCATCATAGTAATGCTTCCGGAATTATAGTGAAATTCTGTAACAATTCTTAAGAAACCGACAAGGAGCATTTCTGTGTCCTAATTCTTACATGATAATAAATGCCTAACAATACCAAAATTTGCAACTACTATAATGAAAAAAATTACATGAATTATTTTCAATTACATCACACCTTTCATCTGAGCAACATTTGGTACTATGTACACCGAATAGCCAAAACATTATTACCATCTGCCTAATATGATGTTGGTCTTCCACGTTCGGCCAAAACAGCTCTTGATCGGCGAACAAAATTTCTAAAAGGTATCTCGTGGTAACTGGTACCAACAGATCCTTTAACTATTGTAAGTTACGTGGTTGAGCCGACGCAAATCGGATTTGCTGTTCCAACATAAACAGCAGATGCTACATTGGATTGACGTCCGAGGATTTTGGGGGACCAGGACAATACCTGGAAGTCTTTCTCATGTTCCGCGAACCATTCTCGATCAGTTCGGATGGTGTGGCATGATGCATCATCCTGCCGAAAGAAGGCACTACTAGAGGGGAATACTTTACCATAAAAGGATGTACTTTACCCGCAATTATGTTTAGGTAGGTAGTAGGCGTCATACTTTCCTGCACATGAAATACTGGGCCCATGGCTACCCAGAAGAACATTGCCCAAGGCATTAAACTTCCTCCACCGATTTGTTTTTGTCCCACGGTACATCCTTGTACCAAAACTTCTCCAGGTAAACGACGCTGTATGGTGCAGCAAGAAACGACATTCATCGGTTCAGACGACCGTCTTCCAATCATTCAAAGTCCAATTTTGATGCTCTTGTGCTCATTGTAGGCACTTCCGAAGGTGAACCGAGGTTAGCATGAGCACTCGGAGCTGCCTGCGATTATGCAGCCCCATTTTCAGCGGGGTTCGACGTACTGTGTGTTTTGACATATTACTGTCGTCACCAGCATTCAAATTACCGGGGAATTGCGCCATAGTATCCCTTCTGTTGGAACGTACCATACGAGAGAGCCTTCTTCATCTGTGACATCGATGAGCCGTGGTAGCATCTCGATGAGCCTCAGACCGTTGGTGCTAACCACTGCTGAAAGGCGACTAGGTCAGAGAATATCCGAGACGGCAAGGCTTGTGTACTCCACAAGCCTTGCCGTCTCGGATATTCTCTGCATTAGTCGCCTGACCGTTACAATTTAGCCTTTGTCAAACTCGCTGCCTTTCTCATCTGAAGAACAGGAATAACACTGATTAACAGAGCTCAGTAGCAGGTGTTATCCGTATTTATACCATTTCATGGCCTTCACACGCGGCGTCGTTTACCTGCAGTTGCTTCGATTCGCATAAACGCGCGCTATTCATAATGTTTTGACTCTTCGGTGTAAGTCGTAACTGTGCAGAGAAAAGTAGGACGAAATTCTTAAACCAAAGAAGTGATCCTTGTTGGTAAGTCGCAACTCTGGAATGTTAAAACATTTGAAATAGGGCACTAAAATCAACCCTGAGACTGACGCCTGATTGATACCAGGCTTTAAGTTATGCTCTTCAATCCTTATCCCACAGCCAAGCAGTGTAAATACAACTTCTGTAGGTGCTATCGCAAGTATTTCTCTCAAGAGCTTCCATTCTGTTGATAATTTGGCTCAAGATATTTGTGTAATATCTACACCTCAGTTATAACGAACCTGCGCGTTATGTGAGTGATGATATTCTCTCTCTCCCCTCCCCCCATTTCTACCCTCTCTCTCTCTATTTTAGTGCTTTCCTCTATTTTGCACTGCATACCCCCCCCCTTTTTTTTTTTCACGAGCACGATTATGTATTCTCATTTGGTTCCCTGGAGAATATAAGCATGTGACGATGAATGAGCTCTCACGCGGTGATCTGACACTTTCTGCAACTATTTCTTTTAATATCTTCGTGGAATCGTCTCTGTCCAGAGGCTGCCCACGCGAAACGTAATCAAACACACGAAAGTTTCAAGATCCGGGTTGCGTGTAATAAATGGAACTACACTGTAAAAAATAAGTGGTGTGAATTCACGGAAAATTTCCGAAAATAACGTGCAGCACATTTGCCTGCAGGTGTCAGTTTTTTAGCAAAATTTCCGTTTTTAAAAGTTCCCATTTTTTTTTAACTTCCGTATTTTCGCAAATTTACCGGTCAGTAATTCCGTTTATTTCAGAAAAGTCTATTTCAGGTTTTCCCGTATTTATACAGAAATTTCGCAAAATCGAAGACGCTGAATTTTTAAGCCCTTAAACATGAGATCCTTTCACGACGGTGAAACTCTGACACATATCGTTTGGGTTGGTTCAACAGAAACAGCGAGTCTTAACCACTAAGCCAGATAGACTCCGAAATCACACTCACTTTCCAGGTAAAAATCTAACTGCGCCACGAAGATTATTATTTTTTTTGGTATTAATAGCTTTGCAATAATTTTATTTTTTCTGTAGGAGGACTTATCACAAATTAAGTATTTTTTTCATCGTGATTTTTCGAAGCAACAGAATGCTCTGGAACTTAAAATATTTTTAAACTGACAAAGACTTTCAATTATCTTTAAGAAAAGATGAAATGTACTGTTTTATAAGCATTATTTTTATAAAACTCCTAACTATAAAATTTTCTCTTGATAGCTATAATAGATTTTGTCTTAAGAGGTTCACAGACTTATAACGAAGTGAATTTCTCCGTCATTTTTGGTCTACGCCGGGATTCGAACCCGGGTCCACTCATTCCGGAATAAGTTGCTCTACCAATTAAGCTACGCGGACATTTTATTCTGATTCCTATTTGCCTTTATGTCGTGTGCGTCCTTCTGGCAGGTACGTCACATCTCCTGGTACGTTACATCATCTCCCCCTTATTTTTTTTTTTCGAAGTGCTGCTCTTATTTTTCCTATCTCGCGGTGTGGAAATAACATCACACCATTGCGAGATTGTGAACGGTCGGGTCATCCGGATAGTTCGGGCGCCATTATAACGAAGCGAATTTCTCCGTCATTTTTGGCCTACGCCGGGATTCGAACCCGAGTACGCTTATTCCGGAACAAGTCGCTCTACCAACTGAGCTACGCAGACATGTATTATGATTCCTATCTGCCTTTATGTCGTGTGCGTCCTTCTGGCAGGTACGTCACATCTCCTGGTACGTTACAGACTGATACACAGACATCGTACAATCACATACATACACATCACTAAGCTGTTCTCTGAGATTCAGAGGTTAGCTTCACAAAGAAATACAAACTACCAGATGATTTTTACTTACTGTTGCCGTATCAAACTTCTTCATTTACAGCGATCTTGTCATACAACTCGGGATTCACTGACATCTATCACACGCCGTACACAAGATTTCCTATACTTTATACTGAATCTTTTTCTCATGCAGACCTCCACTTGGGCTAAAAAGATTTTCTTAGTAAGCATCTCATAACTCATTCTTTCAACATGGCCAAACCACCGAAAAATATTAGTCTCCACCTTGCTAACAACGTTTTGCTTCACATTACACAACTGCAACACATCTTCATTCCTCACACGATCAGAACGTGTCTTGCCACAAACCCCCCGTAAGTAACGCATTTCTCCAGCACACAAACGACTCCTACATTTCTTATGTAGTACCCAGGTTTCACTGCCATACATCAGAGTAGGAACAACTACACTTTCATACACAGCCATGCGGGACTCTCTTGAGAACCCATCATTCCCGTGAAAACCTCCCAAAGCAGCAATGACTTTCAATGAAGAATTCACTCGCCTACTAATTTCACCATCTAATTTGTTCTCCCACCTGTACAATAATTTATAGAACCCGGTTTCTTACGGTAGCACAGTATATAATAGTTGGTACACAAAATAGGAGGAGGGGGTGGATATCCTGTGCCACAACAACCAAAATTCATTTGATATGCTATCTACAATATCCGACTTCGCTACCGAACGTTAAAATCAGATTCTTCGACAGACGATTGAAATTTAACAGTTAGTCAACCATCAAATATTCCCGCGAATCGCTCCTATTACCAGAAATTTTGCGTCATATGGATACGGAAAAGGTGAGAACGGAGTTTTTCAATTAATATACGAAAGGAACTACGGAAAGGTTTCTGAACATTCAGAATTTTCTAGGCGTACAAAAAATCCGTAAAATTCAGGTTTCTTTCCTTCATTTCGCGGAATAGGTTGTATCAGAAATATACATAATTAATCCACGAAAGGAATCACGGAAAGTGGCTCGTGAATTGCAGGATCTGTTTTGCAGTGTAGTAGCCTACACCCCAAGCTCATTATTTTCTCTGTCATTCGTCGGCTTTGTAACAGAAAGTTTTGGAAATCAAACTTGTGAATGAATATTTGTGAGTAACTTTTGCCACTGGCATTAAGAGTTCTTAATTCCAGTGTACTAAACCTTCGACTGTTTCAAACCAGCTGAACAAATGTTTTCATGCTATTTTACACAAGGTCGTAGCAGTTGGATCTTCAAACTTGACGTTCAGATCCATATCTCCGAGAGGTCAGAGGCCTTTTGGCTAATCGTCCGAGTTAGGTCAGCTTTCGATTCCCGGGTGAGGTATTGGCTGCTGAATTACGGCGCTGAATTACGAACAGGATACTCCTTGTAGCCTTAGATGCTCATGGACTCGTTAAATCACGAAACAACTGAACAAAAGATGCACATCAAAATCCCCCCAAATCTTCTTTGCCTACTGTGCACACACTGACACGATTTTTTTTTCAGGTTATTGGTGACCTCTTTCTGCCAAGCAGTTTTTGCAGAAAGAAATTCATTAAGACCTCGCTGTCCAGTACTCATAGCAGCCCCGGAGGCGCAGTGGTCTAAACCGTGGCTCCTGACAATTCGTCCGCGATGGGTCCGGGTTCGAATCCCGAGAGGCGTGGATGTTGTGTTTGTCTTACGGTCGTGGCGCTCTCCCTTCCCTGAAACCACTAGCCCAAATTAAAAACAGGCGAGTTGCTCACGGTGGTCGTTAAAACTCCAAACCATGCAGTATGCACATCAGTGATTTGGAATTTTCACGTGCATGCTGTAATGTGAAGTACTGTTGCCTCGAAGCGTTACAAGAAGTTTAAATCCGACATTCATTCAATATCAAAAGTAGTGACTGGGCTTCTAAGGAAAGAAAAAATTGCTTTTGGGGGCACTTAGGTGGAATGTGTAAAATCTGGTCTGCATGAATGGGCGCAACAAATAAGAAAAAGTGAAAGAATTTATTGAAATGCCTTCGACAAAAATTGGACTGGCGTTTCTAGTGTGAAATTCAAATAAAAATGTAGTCATTTTCGAAGAAAGCTATATTTAATTATAGGTAATGAAAGAAGGTCACTTTAATTAATAGTATAATTTCAGCGAATTCATGGTTGCTTTAAAGAGGATTCAAAGGAAATATAAAAATGGCGTAGTACACTCAACCGTCATTTCCGAAAGAAATTCAAACAACGAGAAAAGTATAGAAGGTAATAACCGAAGCATGTAAAACGCGCGAAAGAAAATGAAGTATATTTACAAGTTGTAAACACTTCATAATAAATGTTAGAAGAGTGTTGTACATGTTTTAATCATTTTTTCTGACATGCAGCAACATATTACTGCAGTTACTGCAATCCAAGCATGGCGTTCTCTTGTTCATGTTCAAATCAAAAAAGCTACAAAGTGTCGTACTACTTTTTTGTTATCCAAGAATGCTGCAACCGATGTCAACGATGCTGAAACATCAAGTATTCGGCAGAGAACTTCAACTCCTGTCTGTCATTCAAAACAACAGAACTTCGGGATGCGACAAAAAGTGGTACAGTGTTGTTCTTTTGACGTGGAAACTGGAAGGCACAATTTGAATCGAGTAACATTAAGTCCAGTTTTACTGTAACACTACAGCAGTTTTATTAACATATTCTAGAAAAATGTTCATGAAAATATAATACGTTGAATAAAGAAATGCTGAAAAATACTTTTTGATCTGACTGCGTATAGCTGAAAAATTCCTTAACGTCAGGGACTGGCAGTAGCATTTAATATACCAATCACTAATCTCCTTGAAAATTATATTATGCTGAATACATATGGTTATGTACATGGCTTATATTCGTGGAAAATGGAAACATAAGTAAACATCTCGCTCTTTTTATATATGTTCTAAGCAAATGATAGCAATAATAATTGTTTCCCAAGTCTTTCACTTGCAGACTCCCTTGACGTTGACAAAAAGGTTGAGTACCCAGGAATATAAGTTTGACTCATCCACAGAATTTAAAAAAAAAAAAAAAAAAAAAAAAACCTTTCCTGCACCTGAATAGGAATTCGTTGTTTCGTGAAATAATTGTTTTGTACTATTTCATGAACTACAGTGATCAGATCAATGCAAAATGTTATTCCACTACTTTAGCAAAACGATTGAAAAGCACACCCCCAGAAAGAGTACAGGCAATAATATCTCCCCTTGGCAAAATTTGCAGTTTAATTAAGTCGACGCAAAATCTTCCACATCGTCTTTAAACAAATTTTCTGAAGCCCTCTAGAGGAAAAAAAAATTAACTATTCCTTGATGTCTGTATGATGTCTCACTTTAAGGAGTATTGATCGAAATAAAGTTGACACACACACACACACACACAAAACACAGGTATCTTTGAAACTGTAACGAATTAGTCGAGGCGGGGCTTTTTGTTTTGGTTCTGAATGCTAGTTTGAATCGCGCATCTCTAATTTAATGTTGGTGATAGATAGATAGATAAAAATACTCAGTATAAATGCCTTACCCGCGTCGTCAGGAGTAAGTTTAGTAATACCTCAGTTATTGCATAACATTGTGTCTATCGCCGAAATTCCATACTAGTGGTCAAAAATAGTAGACAGTCAGTCACCTGTTGTCTGAAGAACAAGCAGTTGAACGATGTTTTAGTTTCAGATCACACTAGAATTATATGGAAATCAGCTTGAATATATGTAACTATTCATAATATTAAAAATAAGAGGATTTGCTTTTAACTTCAATACCTAATTGCAATTTTTATTGTCAAAACGATAAAGAAAAGCAACAAGGAGTAAGTTAAGAAAGCTGCATCGAATCAACGCACGTGTTTAGCTAATCGAAGCGTATGAATATAAAAAAAATACAATTTATGCTTTTTTTGGAGATTGCAGAAAAGGTTGTGTGTGTATCCTTGAAACAGAATAACTTATGATAAAGGAGAGTCAAAGTCTGTAAAATTCGTACCTAACTTTGTCACATAAACGTTTTAAATATTAAAATTATGTATGCTACCAACTGATTCATTAAATACCTACTTTCATTTTTAGAGTTATCAACTAGCTACGTGTATATGTCTTCTTTGGTGGCACATAATATATTATTCTCGACATTTAAATTTGCACGACTCTGATACAAAACAAGTAAAAAATAATTTCATCGATTAGTCTTGACGTATTAGCGGATTTAATGTTGATCAAATTGCTAGTTTGCAAAAAAGCTTCATCCTAAAGACATTTAATTTTTTGCCTCCTTTCTAAATATTTTTTTACAGAGCAATGAAGTGGCTTCTATAAAAAATGTGATTAAGAAATAATGACGCATTCTCATTGTACTTCTCATAATTATTTCCATTAAATACGAACTCATCCAAGTCGTAATCATTCTTATTTTATTCTTTATCAGAAAGCAATTATTATCTTTTTTGTCTTTTTATTCGTTTTAAGTACAAAATATCACTTAAATAGTATTCACATATTCTGCAAGAATATTTCCATGTTGATTTCATATGCCCCAGTTTGTTTTATGTATTTAACGAGTAATTTCTCTGTAGTTTTACTTGTTTCTTTGCTTTGAATGTTTTCGATAACAGCTCTCTCAATTGAAAGTCTACGAATGGCAATAAAATGTTAAATCCCAGTAGAGATAATGTAGAAGAATGAATATTGTAATCATGTTTCACGATATATCTTCCTGTAACAATGTGAATAGAATGTCGTTTCTCCAACACTGTCTGATTCATGAATATTGTACAACGATATCTTTTGTAAATGTTCAGTTTCTGATTATTTGTTTTGCTGAGTTTTTATACAGCTGATTATGTGCAATAAATACAACTGTTGGTTAATTTCTTCCGGAGTTTTGTTGTGATATTTTTAGTAGTGATTATTTGAAATCTTCGCTCTCTTTTGAGACAGAGTTAAAAGCATAATACTCGATTATTATGCCTTTAACCGTAACACTAAGTATCTTGGATGTTTTCAGCAACATATTCTCACATCCTTAAAAGTTAGTACTCTTCTCAACATTTTTACCGCGTTTCTCCAGATGCGCCTTCTAAAGTTCAAGAAATCTTTCACTCAGCTTTATATTTAAAAATGTTTAGAAGTTAACGGTCTTTCATATTCTCTTACCACTGTTTCTTAGTTCCCTTTTTCTCCATAAAATCCCTTAAATCTCAAAAGTACACTGAGTGAGTTAGCTTTGCATTAGCAACATCTACCTAATAATGCGTTGGTCCGCCTTTCTGTGCAATCACTGCTCGCAGATGCCTAGGAACAGATTCTATAAAATGCCGGACATCCTCCATGCGTTATAACGAAGTAAATTTCTCCGTCATTTCTGTCCACGCCAGGATTCGAACCCGGATCCCCTCATTCCGGAATAAGTCACTCTACCAGTTGAGCTACGCGGACATTTTATTCTGATTCCTATCTGCCTTTATGTCGTGTGCGTCCTTCTGGCAGGTACGTCACATCTCCTGGTACGTTACATCATCTCCCGCTTTTTTTTTTTTTTTTTTTTTTCGAAGTGCTGCTCTCATTTTTCCTATCTCGCGGTGTGGAAATAACATCACACCATTGCGAGATTGTGAACGGTCGGGTCATCCGGATAGTTCGGGCGCCATTATAACGAAGTAAATTTCTCCGTCATTTTTTTTTTTTTTGGTCTACGCCGGGATTCGAACCCGAGGCCGCTTATTCCGGAACAAGTCGCTCTACCAACTGAGCTACGCAGACGATTATTCTGATTCCTATCTGCCTTTATGTCGTGTGCGTCCTTCTGGCAGGCACGTCACATCTCCTGGTACATTACATCATCTCCCGCTTATTTTATTTTTTTTTTTTTTTTTTCGAAGTGCTGCTCTCATTTTTCCTATCTCGCGGTGTGGAAATAACATCACACCATTGCGAGATTGTGAACGGTCGGGTCATCCGGATAGTTCGGGCGCCATTATAACGAAGTAAATTTCTCCGTCATTTTTTTTTTTTTTTTTTTTTTGGTCTACGCCGGGATTCGAACCCGAGGCCGCTTATTCCGGAACAAGTCGCTCTACCAACTGAGCTACGCAGACGATTATTCTGATTCCTATCTGCCTTTATGTCGTGTGCGTCCTTCTGGCAGGTACGTCACATCTCCTGGTACGTTACATCATCTCCCGCTTATTTTTTTTTTTTTTTTTTTTTTTTTCGAAGTGCTGCTCTCATTTTTCCTATCTCGCGGTGTGGAAATAACATCACACCATTGCGAGATTGTGAACGGTCGGGTCATCCGGATAGTTCGGGCGCCATTATAACGAAGTAAATTTCTCCGTCATTTTTTTTTTTTTTTTGGTCTACGCCGGGATTCGAACCCGAGGCCGCTTATTCCGGAACAAGTCGCTCTACCAACTGAGCTACGCAGACGATTATTCTGATTCCTATCTGCCTTTATGTCGTGTGCGTCCTTCTGGCAGGTACGTCACATCTCCTGGTACGTTACATCATCTCCCGCTTATTTTATTTATTTTTTTTTTTTTCGAAGTGCTGCTCTTATTTTTCCTATCTCGCGGTGTGGAAATAACATCACACCATTGCGAGATTGTGAACGGTCGGGTCATCCGGATAGTTCCGGCGCCATTATAACGAAGTAAATTTCTCCGTCATTTTTTTTTTTTTTTTTTTTTGGTCTACGCCGGGATTCGAACCCGAGGCCGCTTATTCCGGAACAAGTCGCTCTACCAACTGAGCTACGCAGACGATTATTCTGATTCCTATCTGCCTTTATGTGGTGTGCGTCCTTCTGGCAGGTACGTCACATCTCCTGGTACGTTACATCATCTCCCGCTTATTTTATTTATTTTTTTTTTTTTTTCGAAGTGCTGCTCTGATTTTTCCTATCTCGCGGTGTGGAAATAACATCACACCATTGCGAGATTGTGAACGGTCGGGTCATCCGGATAGTTCGGGCGCCATTATAACGAAGTAAATTTCTCCGTCATTTTTTTTTTTTTTTTTTTGGTCTACGCCGGGATTCGAACCCGAGGCCGCTTATTCCGGAACAAGTCGCTCTACCAACTGAGCTACGCAGACGATTATTCTGATTCCTATCTGCCTTTATGTCGTGTGCGTCCTTCTGGCAGGTACGTCACATCTCCTGGTACGTTACAGCGTAACTTGACCCATGTCCGCTGCAGCAGCTCTGCCAGTTCATGCTCAATTCGTGGAAGAGAATCAGTTCTCACACCCCGTTCTAACATATCCCACAAATGTTCCAGTCAGGGGAATGTGGCGAATTCGTTGTCTTGTTCCTCCAACAACTCAGTAGTTATACGAGCCCGACGACAGGATGCGTTGTCCTGTTGAAAGATGGCCCTGTGCTCCGAGTAAACCTCCAGCAGATATGGATGGAAATGGTCAGCTAACAGGTCCTTGTAGCGTCCACCATTCAGTGTTTGTGGAATGATAGCCAACAGACCTAGGGCTTGCCAGGTAAATGCTTCCCCAAACCACAATACCACCACCACCGACCTATTGAACCCCAAGAATGCAACCAGGGTATTGGGCTTCATACTGTTTACGCTATATGCGAAGCTGGCCATCAGCATGGTGCAGCAGGAAACGGGACTCATCACTACAGCCTACCTTCTTCCATCTCTCGAGGGTCCATTGAAGTTCCTTGGTCCATACGAGGCGTTGTTTGCGATGACTGGGCCTCATGATGGGTACCCTCGTTGGTCTCTGGATGTGAAACCCCAGGCGAAGCAAGGTATGGAGCATGGTACATGTGGAAAAAGTCAAATTGCACCGCTGTTGTACTGGTGGGTGATCTGGGTGACAGTTGTACATCGTTGCTGAGATACCAGTCGTGACACCCAACGCTCACCTCTAGGATCAACCGCGAGTTGCTAACCAATGGGAGCCCTTCTGCTGATGTCTGTGCAATGTTAATCTAGTCCTGATACATCCTTCATACAGTAGGTGTATCAGGACTGGATTAGCCACTCACAGACATCCATTAGCTATCTGGCCTCGGTCGAATTGGCTTCCGTCGCCACGTTTCCCCATTGCTGACACACGTTTACTAATTACGTACAGAGGATTGGTGTGCACAATTTATAATAGCCACACGTAACGTCAATACCAGGTGGTACTTCGTTATCGCTCCGAATATGCAAAATAGGGGTGTTCCTAATGCGAAGCTTACTCAGTGTATATGATGGCTATTCTCTTATTCCTTTACAACACACCTCCTAAAGCACTCAGTCGTGTTTACCACTGTCTCTATTCTAATTGTATTCCTCTGAGCTCACCATTTTCTCAGGTATCTCATTCATTTACCCCACAATTCAGGGATATAAGGGTTTGTACATTTTTAAGCCATGTCACAAGGTTGCGGATGGCCTAGTCGTCACTACCACGGAGAAGTGTCAGCATCGATCCCAGGCAGGAACGAACGCTCGATCCACTAAATATCCGCCGTGCGTCGGATGGGCACGCTAAGCCGTCGGGACCCCGGGTACCGCCCCTCCCGGTTATAAATAAAGGCGTCTTCTCCCCCCCCCCTTCAACCTCGCTTCTGTGTGACTTTCCTGTCGGGCATTCTAACCCAAATCTTCTAGCTGCCTACGTTTAAGGGTTGTTTAAAGAGAATTAATTAAATATTCCACATTTTTAAACGTTTTCTTTCGACGTAGCATAAGTTAAAGAATATGTGGACTTTGTTACAATCACAAAACTTCATATGCACGATGTTTCTGTTTGTTATCTGTGACGTACATGTCGAGACGAGAAAGTTGCAGTGACAAGCTTTGTCGGTGTAATTTAGTTGGGAGAACAACTGCCTCTGGAGCACGGAGATGTGGTTTCGAATTCTACCATCGGGGGAAAGAGCTTGTTTTGCTGTATTGGCGCCCGAATGTAAAACGAATCTCCTGGCCATGAAGTCCGAAAAATGTGTGATGCTCCTCCCACACATCGTCCGAAATTTACCAGGATTCCTTCTTATACAGAGAGTTCCTTCAAGCATGGTTTGCCGGCTGACCCGGAAAGCTATGATCCTGCCCCAGCACTTTCTCAAGGAAGGGATGGGGATACATGTGACATGTCTACTACAGAAGTGACGCACATATCAAGACGACAAAGTTGCAGCGATAAGCTTCGTCGGTGTAGTTTGGTTGGGATAACTGGCTCCGGAGCGAGGAGGCGTAAGTTCAAAT
The DNA here is from genome assembly GCA_039090855.1 of Macrothele yani. Lineage (NCBI taxonomy): Eukaryota > Metazoa > Arthropoda > Arachnida > Araneae > Macrothelidae > Macrothele > Macrothele yani. Next base: position 14,214,472 of record CM076996.1, read on the forward strand.
CCCACCACCGGCAAAAAGGGGCTTGTTTCGCTCTATACCCTAGGATCACCTTGCACTACGAGACTATTTCTACAACGAAACATAAGTATCGTTTCTTACATGTGTGAGATTCTTAGACTTCTTGTTGGTAACGATAAAAGTTGAGGAGTCTTACTCCACATACGGGCAACATAAAAATTGCGCGTAAACATCGTGAGGCAATGCCATGAAATCACATACAAGAAAGAACGTCGTTCAAAAAGTTTATATTCCAAGACACAGGAAAGCTATGACATTGCTATTCCTTTTTTTCTATTTTTAGTGTTCCCGGTCACTTCTTGCATGGATGCTCTAGTGCCTCGATCCCAGTGGAAAACATCTTGATTTTAGTCTTCCAACCACGCACCCACAACTGCGACTACCTCCGAGTCAAATGCATACCCCTTCCCAATGATGTTTTCCATCAGTTTGGGAAGCAACTAAAACTCATTAGGATTAAGTTCTGGCGAATAGGGTGGGTGCTAAAGCAACTCAGATTCCGCAATCTGGGACGTTGCGATTTGATGTGTTGTCTTCAACGACGAAGACACATCTTCGCAGTTTTCCACGCCTCTTTTTCTTGATAGCTGCACGATGTTAGCATATGAGGTTGGTATAGTAGGCAGCAGTGACAGTGGTGGAATTTTACAGATAGCTAATCCAGAGGATGCTTCACCTTGCTGGCTGACAAAGTAAAACGGAACCTCTTGGGAGGCGGAGGTGATGCATTCCACCAAATTAACTTCGTTTTTTAGTCTCTGGGTCAAAACCATATTTCATCCACTGTGCCAGATATTCACTGGATCTGCACGACGGATGTTAAAGCTGGTGAGGCGCATTCGTGTGCGACAAGCCTGTTGCTGATTTGTCAACATTCTTGGTACCCATGGGACCTTAACCTTTGGCATCTTCAAAAAATTCGTCACGACTGAAGATAAACTACAAATTGAAATGCCTATAAATTCAGCAATACACAGAACAAACATTTGTGTGTCTTGCATCAAGAGGTAATACACGCGTTTGATGTTTTCCTCACAGGTGGATGAGCAGTGTCGTTCAGAACGATCTGCATCATCTGAAGATTCCCTACCACAGCGAATGTCTGCGTTTAATTCGCGTACGTGAAGAGCGAAACGCGAACGTAAGGGCTGGACGTATTGTTATTTTACCCTCTTCTTTTACTGGTAGTCCTCGCAACATGATGTAAAATTATCAGGACGCATTGGTAAGAAAATTTGGTAAGCCCGATACTTTTTTAACGTTTACTTGCAATCCTTTATGGCCTGAAATCGTTAACAGCATACGTCCATATGAAACGGCTAATAACAGACCCGATGTCATTATTCATGTGTTTCACTCAAAAGTAAAGGAACTTTTACGTTTAACCCTTTAACGACCAAACCGCCCGTACATACAAACGACTATAGCTGCCCGAAACGTCTGCCCAGAGTGAGTCAGATTTCCTGCCCTTTTTGCACGCCATATGAGGAATCAGCTGGAGTCATCCTCAGTCACTATTGTTGTTATTAAACAAAGAAGTGAACCAACAGACAGTTTCGGGCGTTATGCTATTTACAGCGATACATGATTTTTGGGTCATGGTCGTTAAAGGGTTAGTAAACCAGAAACAAATATTTGGTGAAGTACAAACATTTGTGTATACTGTAGAATTTCAGAAGAAAGATTTACCTCATGTTCATTTACTGTTGTGTCTGAGAGATAATTGCAAATTCAGGGAATTCTCAGATAGTTATTTCTGCTGAAACACCAGACCCCCAGTGATACAACCTTATACAATTTAGTCAAATCTCATATGGTGCATGGTCCTTGCAGTAATCTCAATCAAAATTCAGTTTGTAGGATCGATGGAAAGTGTAAAAAGGAATTCTCAAAAAAAATTATCGCTGAAACGAAAGATAATGTACATATTTATACCCTGTATCGAAAACGGAATAGTAACAGAACTATCACCAAATATGTTCACGGTAATAACGTGGAAGTTGACAACCGTTTTATAGTTCCTTATAATACCTTTCTCGTACTGTATTTTCATGCACACATTAATGTACGTAGAAATTCGTGCAAGTGTTCACTGCATAAAATACATTCATACATATGTCTACAAAGGCCATGACTACGCCAATTTGCAGATAACTACCGAAAATGGTTTATTTCATCATCATGAAGTGTCTACTTTCCTAAACACCCGATATGCTAGTCCCAGTGAAGCTGCATATAGAATGTTTCCTATCACATGCACGAACAATTTCATACTGTAGTCCCATTACCTGTTCATTTACCACATGCACAGTAGGTGTATTTTCATTATGACAATGCTGATGAAGCCTTACTTAGAGCAGAATTGAGAAACACAGAGCTTATTGCACAGTTTAACTTAAATAAGAATCCGGCAACAAGAAGCCCATACATTTATCCAGAAACACCAGTTTATTATGTTTGAAAAAAACGTGTAAAATTTGAAAAAATAATCGGTAGAATGTTTAACGTTGCCCCTGTGAAATCTGAGAAATATCATCTTCGCTTGCCTTGCTTCACGTAACAGGTACCACCAGTTTTGAAGATTTAAGAACTTAACAAAATATTACCTATTCCTCATTTTAGGAAGCAGCAATGCAACGTGGGTTACTTCAGGGTGTTACTGAATGACATCGTTGTTTACGAGAAGCATCAGTTTTTCAGATGTCGTTTCAATTAAGACAATTATTTTCTTTTATTTGTATATTTCAGCAACCATCCAACGCAGTTCACTTATGGAATATACACTGCTGGCCACCCAAAATGCAACACCAAGAAGGACACGAGATAGCAAAGCCAGATTTACTGGACACAGAACAACAGATGCAAAGATGAAACGATTGAGCTTACAGGCCCGTGCGACTTGCGGAACAAGCAGACATCAATAGCTCGTGTGGCCCCAATGGCTGGCAATAACGGCCGCTACACGCCGCGGCACCGTACAAAAGAGGCTTTGGATGTGGGCTTGGGGTATGTCGGTCCAGGCTGCTTCCTCACATTGCCACAGTTCATCAGGCGTAGCCGCGGATGGTGCTTGCCAGGCCACTCGGTTGCCGATCAGCGACCAAACGTGTTCGATGGGCGACATATCGGGAGAACAGGCGGGCCACGGCAGCAGTGACACCTGGTGGGCAGTGAAGAATTGTTGCACGATGCGTGCCACGTGCGGGCGCGCATTGTCCTGTTGAAACGTGGCCGCTGGCAGGTCCTGCAGGTAAGGGAGGACTACAAACTCCAAAACGTCGGAGATGTAGTGGTGGCTGTTGAGTGTAACGGCGATGCGTACCAGAGGGGTCCGGGTGTCATATCCAATTGCGCCCCAAACCATAATGCCAGGCGACGGACCGGTATGGCGATGCATAAGGCATGCGTCATACGGTCTCTCGCCGCTGTGCCGCCACACGCGGATCCGACCCATTGTGGTGTTGCAGGCAGAAGCGGGATTCGTCGGAGAAGACAAAGTCGTGCCATTCCGGAGTCCAGGTGCGGCGTTCAACGGCCCACTGCCACCGCACTCGTCGGTGGTGTAACGTCAATGGTAATCGGAGCAATGGGCGCCGTGCGACAAGTCCCCGCTCCTGCAGACGACGTCGAACGGTACGTGCTGACACAGGTTGTTGCGCAACACATCCTAATTCCTGCGCTAACGTTCGTGATGTGGCGGTGCGAGCACTTAATGCCCTCCACACAACATGCCGGTCCTCTCGTGGGGTGGTGTGCCGCGGCTGCGGCAATCGCTCACGTCGGTCCGTCCGTCCCTCCCCCAACACCCATCGAATCCATATTCGCCGCACTGTGGATGGATGTCGTCCCACACGGGCGCCGATGTCTCGGTACGATAAACCGCTAACGCGATAAGCCACTATTCGTCCTTTGTCGAACTCCGAAACTTGCTGGAATGACTGCCGTATTCTGCGAGAAGGCATCAGGAAGCTTCCCACGCACAGGTCCGGCAGCACAACACACTTCCACTACGTACACCCCGCCGTCTGTGCACCCTTCTTATAGTGCTTCTCGGTGGAGTGCTGGGCGCACATGATTTGCATATGCCCTGCAATGCTAATCGTTTGCATGTCCTCTCGCGGGCGACGCATGCTGCGAATTTCAGGCTAATCGGATGCTTCCTTCTTGGTGTTGCATTTTGGGTGGCCAGCAGTGCATTTAAAGATTCCCCTAGTGAAGATTATGTACATCTTCACAACCAGGATATAGCTTTTCAATTGACTCTCAGGGTTATTAATGAAACGCTAAAATTGCATGGTTTTTCGCTTTCAACTTACCTGTCAACGATGATTTCCCAGCAGCTAAGAACATCGAATCTCCCCGAAATCCAAATCTCGATTATGAGTCAATGATAGAACAAGCGACCAATGAACAACGTTTGATTATTAATGAAATTATTCATGTAATGCATGAGAACAACACAAATATAAGTAATGCATATTTTATAGATGGTCTGGGAGGTACTGGAAAGACATTTGTGTACCCGTGTCTTATAATACAACACTGCTTCAATTTAGGTTTATACATACAGGGTGATTCAAAAGTTCCCGAACTCTGACTTCAAATATTTCTACCACGAATATAGTGATGTATAACTATTTTTACATACTGTTATATTGACACTCATACTTACAGGTATAATGAAAACCACTTTACAATAGATGCTGGAATCGTCCACCATTCTGTTGAAGACACAAATTCGCCCTGCGACACATGTTGGCGGACACTCTTTTCTGCGTGTTGGCTGGTATGTCCCTCACGGCTATAATGATGTTGTTCCGCAGGTTCTGTACTGTCTTAGGGTTGTTGTGGTAAGCTGTGTCTTTCAGATAGCCCCACAAATAAAAGTCTGGTGAGCGAGACGACCAAAGTTTTTTCAAGATTAGTCGATCGTGGAAAAACACACGGAGCATCTCCATTGTGTCGTTTGATGTGTGGCACGTTGCTTCATCTTGTTGAAACCAACAGTAACGTTCGTGTTCTTCCAGCATCCTTACAAATTGATGGATGATGTCTGCATACACAGCGGAATTTACAGTTGTGTCGAAAAAAAAATGGCCCTACAATTCGCCGTCTAGACATGGCACACCATACTCCAACATTCTGACAGTGAAGTGCAACCTCATGCAATGCCTGTGGATTCTCCGCAGCCCATATACGTGTGTTTTGGCTATTGACATATCCATTCAAATGAAACCACACCTTGTCACTGAAAAAAGTGTTGTTGAGCTGGTTAGTCACATTGTTACGCGTGAAACTCTTAAACCATTGGCAGTAGGCAATGCACTTTTCCGAGTCCAAAGGACGTAGCTTTTGCACTACTCGGATTCTGTACGGCCATAGCTTTAGACGTTTTTTAGCCCTCTGGCAGGCTGAATACGATGCCCCTAACTCCTGAGACAGCCACCGAAGTGACTTCCGGGGAGAGCGCTGCAGGGAAATGTGAATTTTCTCCAGAAACGTGGTCGTCACCACGGACGGCCGGTCGCTTTTAGCCTTATCCTGAACACTGCTTGTCTCGTGAAACCGGTTCACAAGGTCATACACAGTTGTTTTCCCTGGTACAGGAGCATCAGAAACTTCCTTTGAAAGAGCTGGATGCAACGTTGGTAAGATTTTTCAGCAAAATTAACTTCTAACAAAGCGACTCTCTGTTCTTGCGTGAGACTCATGGCTGACTGAACGTTACTGCTTGCAAGCGCCCGCGTAAGCGTACTGTCACGTAGTGATATCACGTGGCGCAGCTCGTTCCCCAAGGTCACACACAACAGCCACAAGTAGCAATACTCGGATATCTTTTATGGTTTTACAGCAAATACGTTTTAAAAATAAAGTTTGGGGACCTTTGAATCGCCCTGTATATATATATATATATATATATATATATTGGTGTCCAAAAGTTTAGCAACAGAACAACCTGCACGGCAGGTCGTTGCTTAAACAAACGTTTCAGTGTTTACAGTATTAGTAAGGAACAGTTATACCGATACCCTTTTGGGTTTGATTCTGACATGCGCACAAGTCATAATATGAAAAGAAACAATTTGCTAGATTAGAATATTTTGATACTGCTTGAATTTAAAATCCTGGATAGAGCTGTAAGGCCAAAAGTATGACTTCTAATATAACATTAATACGCAATACTTTAAAAATGGATCTTAAGAACTGTAAAATTAAGGATAATTACTTTTTAATCATACCTGGTTCCTATTATTACAATTTGAATCTGAATCTCCTGTTTTTTTCTGATAAGTCAGCGATAACTTCATCTACACTAAGGGATATATCTCTGTGTACATATAACATTGCTAAGCAATTTAATCTGTCTTCAGAGGTTATAATGAATAAGCTCTTTCTACCAGCTAGCTAATGATAATAATGAAGCTTTCCCTACTGAGCTAAGTATAATGCTTCTGCTACTGAATTATATGCTTGTACTAAGCTTCAAATGGGGAATTCAAATGGTTGTTGTTACTAGTTAATTAATATCATGAATAAAGTCACCTGCTAGTAGTGTAGTAATAGTAATGAACAAACTTGTAACTGGTAGTAATGTTGTAGCAGTAATTAAGATGAATAAAGTCGTATGCTGGTTGTTACTAGTAATATTAATTGAAATAAACCTAACAGCCAGACAGAGGTCTGACAGTACTATGAACTGAGAAAGACGTACTTACATAAACCATTTATTATGACCTTCTACTGGTATCATCACACACAGCTACTCAAATAACAATAATAAAGAATCAACCTAATCACATAGAACGAAGCTCTCCCTATCCAACAACAAACGCTCTGGCTATACAACAACAAACGCTCTCCTTGGCTATCGTTGAACGCGCCTATATATACTGGCTACCACCACGTCATGACTTACACTCATTGCCAGATCTCATTCAGCGGGTGAAATAATATTTCGTTCAGTAAGAAGATAATTTACATAGTAAAATAAAATAACCAGAGATAGTAAAATCAAAAGGAAAGTGAATATAGAGTATACGTTACAAGGTAGTGCTACGCAAATACAATTTTATTCTCCGGAGGGTTGAGAAAGACCGTTCCACAGAGCTTGTTGATACTGGCAAAGCATATAAAATCTTCAACAGTTTATGTACATTAGGATATATTGCATTGTTTTAAAACGTCAGTTACATTGCGTAACTCTGCATTTTCTATAAGGCTACTTAGGCGTCTTCTCCATAGCTGTATTTCGACTTTCACAGTTTTGCTGTCATCCAGCTCACTTGAATAAAAATGCGGTGTTTCTTCTAAGTCGTTCTCATTGATAGATAAGAAATTGTGAAAAGGCAGTAAACACTGAAAACCTTTAATAACGGTTTTATGAATCAGAAATCTTCGATCGATTTCTTGTACGAATGAATCTAAAAACGGCAAGATTACAGACATTGTGTAGTAATCTTCAGCAAAATCTGTTTCTGCGCTGAAACGATTAATTTGTCTGTTACATAAATGTGATACTTTGATGTCAAAATCTAGTAATTTCGATCTTTCAATTAATTCTTGAAATATTTTTTTTTTAATTTGTAACAGGATTTTTTCTCATTGATTATATTTCATGTTTTAAATCCTCTGCAAGATTTATAGCTTCAACTAAATCTATGTTTTGTTTCTGTAATGCTTTGCGCAATAAAACTGAGTACCAAAAAACCACGTCACTAACAAGAACGCTAATGTTGAATTCTACATCTTTTATCGCGAACGAAATCTGCAAGGCTTTTGGTGATGTTTCCCTATCGTTCCAGGAACTCATTTCTTCTAAAGCATTTGAATTCCAAACAAGTGCTAACGGAATCATGTTTATCTACGTATCTTGTTGGGTATAAACGCTTTAGTTTCTCCTTTCTGGAACCTGGAAGTACATTTTTTACCTTTGTTTGTAAGAATGACTGACGTTTAGGGGTATTGAAAAATTCATAAACGTTTTCTACTGTACTCACGGCATTGCAAATACCTTGAACCTTACATAGCCGCCCCGGTGGCGCAGTGGTCTGAGCAATGGCCTCTGATTGTTCATCCGAAAGGGGTCCGGGTTAGAATCCCAGTGAGGCATGGATATTGTGTTTTGTCTTACGGCACTGTCTCTCTCCCTTCCCTGGAACCAGTTACCCTAATTTAGAGACGGGCGACTGCTTATAGCCCATTGAGTTGCTCACGGTGGTTGTTAAACCTCCAATAATTTAAAAAAAAAAAAAAAAAAAAAAAAAAAGAATCTTACATGCCCGAGAAATGGCTAAATCTAAGCTGTGTGAGATACAATGTACAAACATAGCAGACAGGAATTTTTCTTTCATGGCTGCTTGAGCACCATTAAATTTTCCTGCCATTGGTGATGCTCCATCATCAGCAATGACAGGAAAATACTTGGTTTCCACACCAAATTATCCAATGTGGTTATTATTGTTTGAGCTAATTCTCTTCCTGTGGTATTACCACTCACTGGCACAAACTGCAAAAATTTCTCGTTTATCTTTGCTGTTTCGTCGTTAACGTAGCGAAGGCTTAAAGAAACTTGTTCAGTTCCCCCAATGTCAGCAGTTTCATCCGCAAAAATTGAGAAGTATTTTGATGCATTTACCATGTTGACAACTTTTTTTTGTAAGCAATTTATTGCAACTTTCGGTTGTCTCGTTCTGAATTGTAGGACTTATACACTGATAATTTTTCCCGGTGTGTTCCCGAATATTCAAAAAATCACTTGTGCCAGTCTCTTTCGCAGCCATTTTGAATCCGAAACGGAGAATTGACCTAAAATTTCTTTCATTCTCAGTAGGTTCTTGATCTAATTTGAAAGTTCCCAACTCACAGTGGCCCCACAAAGCCAGCCCTTGTTTGCCCCACAAAAGTAATGTTTCAATAACAGGAGCAATGAGCTTACGATGTCTTTCCACTTCGGCTTTTTCAACAGCATTTAGCCTATGATCAATGGGTTCACTTTTTTCAAAACAACATCTTCCAGATCTTGGGTAGCCTTCAAACATTGCTTATGGTAATTCGTGGTTTGATGATAGTTATATTGCTCCACAGCATGTTTCCAATTTTTAAACGGTTTCTTACATAGCTGTCCTGGTGGCTGGGATGCAGTTCCTGCTCCACTCAAGGAAAAAAAGACAATATTTGCAATAAGCTCTGTCTTCCAATTAAGAGTAAGATAACCATTCCCATCTTTCCAGCCACTTAATCTGGAATCTGAGATTTTTCCCCCGACAGCAGTTGCAGGAAAATCGAAGCTACTTTCTGGCACCCAAATGTTTTGTAACGCGTTAAATCTCTCGTACTTGTTCAAATTTTACTTACCAGTAATGCAACATCATTTGGGCTTTTTATTTCAGTTTTTGGGACTTCTCTTACTTCAGATGATTGTAGGTCCGAGGCCTCTCGCACAGTGGCTGCTTCATTTGCAACCGATTCTGAGGGAATTTCCTCACTCCTAATTTTTTTCGAAAAATAATCATGTAAGGTACACAAACGTTTAGACATCGCAAATGATGAAGAAGTCAAAAGAAACAACCTAAAGGTTTGCAGAACCGAAGATGTCTGTGGGCCCGTACTGTAAGAACGCGAGCGCCTCGATCACGAAACCGGTTTTCCTCCCCTTCCTGTCTCTAAAACAATGAATTCGTCTTAACTCGCGAGCCGGTGTCGGTTTCACATTGCAGTTTCTTCCAGAATTTACTCGGGTTACATATGCGCCCTACATCTCAGCGCATGCGTCAGGTGAGGTTCATTCCGAAATGGGTCTCTTCTAGTGAAAAGCAGCACAGCTACCGCAGTTGTTCGCCTTGTCAAACCTCGAATGGAGAGTTAATGTTTAGGTTTAAAGGAAGTGGCCGAACAGGATTACACTAGCAGGCGCGTGTTGTGAAAAAGCAGCCACCTGCTTGTGGGACGCTTTCGGTCATCGTTTGGAGTTTATTCGTAATCATCATCTAGGCTTAAAAGCTTACAGCAAAGCAGCAGCTGATATCAAGTCAGCAAGACTGATTATATGGGATAAAGCACCCATGGCCAATGTATACTCATTAATGTGTGTTAATAGATTTTCAAAGACATTATGCGTAATGACATTCCTTTTGGAGGGAAAATAATCGTTCTCGGGGGAGATTTTAGATAGGTTTTGCTTGTAGTTCCGCATGCCTCAAGACAAGCGCTAATTCAAACCTGCAATTAAGTTGTCTCCCCTATGGTCAGAATTTAAGGTATTTAAATTGCTTAAAAACATGCGAGCAAGACAAGAGGAATTAGAATTTGCTGAATTTCTGCTGAAAATTGGTAATGGAGATCATCCTTCCGTAAATCAAGAACCGTCAGAGGTATCAGCTGTTGTTGAATTGCCATCCACTATAATTGCAAAAGAAGACATTGTTTCAGAAATTTATGGGAAAGAATTTGCGTCACCTGATGATGTTATAAATTTTTCTAAATTTGCCATTCTTGTCCCAAAAAAATGAACACTGTGATGAAATCAATTCTGAAATTATATATACCTTATACCCGTAATGTCAAGAACGTATCTCAGTGTAAATAATTTCATAACGGAAGATGGAAATGTTTTTCAATTTCCAGTTGAATTCCTGAGTAGTTTAGAATTAAGTGGTTTGCCTCCACATATTCTTACATTAAAAACTGGAGCAATTGTGATGTTATTAAAAATTTTAAATATTTCCCAGGGGCTATTAAATGAAACAAGATTAATTGTCCGAAATATGTACGAAAATTGTTTGGACCTGGAAATTATTACTGGCGAAAGTCTAGGTCAAAGAGTTTTGGTTCCTAGAATCGACTTAACTCCATCCGACACAACTCTTCCTTTTTCTTTTAAAAGACGTCATTTTCTCATTCGCCTTGCTTTTTGTATGACCCTCAACAAAGTGCAAGGACAAACTTTACATCGTGTTGGTATTTATATGCCGCAGCCTGTATTTAGCCATGAGCAGTTATATATAGCAATGTCCCGAGTGCGATCGTTCGACGATTTGAAAGTTTAAATAGTGCCAAAAACTCATGACTACGAATGTAGTACTTAAGGAGGTGTGCTTTGACATGTGAGTATATTTTCGAGATATTGAAGTAGGGAACCTCTTCTGACACGTTTACCCTATATAATAGTATTATATAATGACGCAAAAAAAAAAAAAAAAAAAAAAAAAAAAGTATTGTTAAAACTAAACTGGCAAAATATAACCGGTCTCGTTCATTTCGTCGACAACTCATTTCGTCGACACTATACATACATGCAAACAGTCGATTCCCCAAAATTTTCGTAGAATCTGCAGTTTTCAATTTAGAACCACCAAATTTGGTATACTATCTCATGATACTCTAACTTAGACCGTACACGGTATTTGGAAGGTGTAGGGGCCTAGGGTCAAGGGGGCCCCATTCAACATTTTCGTAAAATCTACAGTTTTCAATTTAGAACCACCAAATTTGGTATACTATCTCATGGTACTCTAACTTAGCTCGCAGATAGGGTATTGGAATGCAGAATTGTGTCGCAGTTCTTAAGTAAAAAATGGAAATTTTTGAGAAAATTTTTATGGGGCTCCCTTTACCCCGGGCCTCGACCCCTTCCAAAAACCGTGTGCGGTCTAAGTTAGAGTACAATGAGATAGTATACCAAATTTGGTGGTTCTAAATTGAAAACTGTAGATTTTACGAAAATGTTGTATGGGGCCCCTTTACCCAGGGCCCCGAACCTTCCGTCTATGGTCTAAGTTGGTATAAAGGTACAATGAGATAGTATACCAAATTTGGTGGTTCTGAATTGAAAACTGTAGATTTTACGAAAATGTTGTATGGGGCCTCTTTGCCCCGACCCCTTCCAAAAACCGTGTACGGTGTAAGTTAGAGTACCATGAGAGAGTATACCAAATTTGGTGGTTCTAAATTTAAAACTGTAGATTTTACGAAAATTTTGTATGGGGCCCCCTTCACCCAGGGCCCGAGCTCTTCCAAAAACCGTCAACGATCTAAGTTACAGTACTATGAGATCGTATACCAAATTTGGTGGTTCTGAACTTTTTTCGGTTTTTTAGGAATCGATTGTTTTCATATACTGTATAGTGTCGACGAATTGAGTGTCGACGAAATGTACCAGTCGACGAAATGAGTTGTCGACGAAGTGAATCAGACCCAATAAAACATATATTTTTAATCCCATTGTGTAGTTATCTGGACACGATATCATTTCGGCTCACTGAAAGAATGCCTCAATATTCTAATGTAAGGCCGTCAACGACGGGTAAGCACATGGTTATACAATAATGAGGAACGTCATCGTTAAATTCGTATACGAATAGTTGGAAAAAATTAAAAATTAATGGGAATATTTCGAAAATTTTGTTGTTGGTGACCCATCTTATACACTGCCCATTAATATTTCAACCGTTTAATATACTTATGCATTTTGTTACGATTCGTGTTATATGACAAGAAGAAATTTCGGTCTCAGCTTTTTCAACCGTGCATGGCACGGGTTACGGACTAGTTTTTATTTAAGTCGGCTTGGCTTGGCTTGACTGGATACCAGCGAGTACCTAAAGAATAAACTCTCGAGAGTTCTGACGTGACACAGAATTGGAAACGGGTCAAAATTTTGGACTCGGACCCGACCACGATCCGTAACTTACCAGAACAAATATTTGTTTTGAGTTATAAATTCGAAACTGAATTTATAATTATATATAATCTTATAATCATATATTATAATTTACTCACTTGCTTACAGAAAGTGTTACAATTGTCGTCCTACATTTGCAAGACCCATGTTTACAGATACATCTACGAGAGTAAAAAAGTCCCTCCACAGTAATGTTAAGGCTGTTTCATCTAATTCTGGCGGCGCTACAGTAAAAAATTTTGAATTAAGTAACTAGTTGTATGTTTAATTTCAGGCTTTGCTGTTTTCTTGATAACATATCAGGCATCAGAATACGTTTCACAGCAACACCAATTTTCACAAACTTGTGATGAGTTGAAAGTTTCCAAAATGTGGATGTTGATTTCATCACTGCCCCTCAGAAGGAAGGGGCACCATGAAATCAACAGTCACATTCATGAAATAAAAAAACGCAAAGGAAGTATAGTTTTACGATACGGTGTCGGTGTGTCTAATGTAGGCGCCATATCGTCGGTCAGTGAAAATCTTCGTTGCTTTAAGAAAGAGACGGCAATATTTTTGAATGACAAATCATTTTTCACTCCGCGGGCACCAGTATCAAGCACAAAATTTCACAGGGTGCATTTTTCCTTGATTTTTTTTATTCTTTTAAAAAATAAAACTGAAATAAAACCAAGTCGAAATCGGGTCAGGAGCCCCTTGACCCGACCCGTTTGACCCCGCAAGAAATTTTCGACCCGTTGACCCGTGAGTGACACGTTTCCAGTTCTGACGCACGTGAGCGCGTGACGTTTAAACGCAGAACGCATTATATGGGGTAACCAAAATTTGCATGCAAGAAAGTAAACAAAAATGGAAAATTAAATAGGTAATAAATGTCATAATTCAGTGTCTTCCGTGCGCCTTAAGCGAAATACGGAAATACAGTAAAAGAGTTAAGGAAACATCCAGTGATGAATGTCAGCAACGGCATGATGGGATGATGGACGGACAGTTTTTTACTACAAACAGTAAAAAACTGTCTTGCAAGAAGCTAGATGATGTGGGAGAAATTTCCGTGTCAGTATTTCGACTGCTACCGCGCTTTTTCGTGAAAAACGGTCTTACAATCAGCAGGCTGACAACGTGGGGGAAATTCCAGCGTCGGCATTTCAAACTACCGCTGTTTAGAGTAAAATTCTGTTTACAATTAGCAGGGTTGGGTGGGGGAGATTTCCGGGCAAGTATTTCCACTCTTACAGCGGTTTTTAATGCAAAACGGTCTAACAATCAGCAGGCTGATAGTCGGGGAAAATTCCGGCGTCGGCATTTCAAACTTTTATCGCTGTTTATACACTGCTGGCCACCCAAAAGGCAACACCAAGAAGGAAGCATCCGATTGGCCTGAAATTCGCAGCATGCATCGCCCGCGAGAGGACATGCAAACGATCAGCATTGCAGGGCATATGCAAATCATGTGCACCCGGCACGCCACCAAGAAGAACTATAAGAAGGGTGCACAGAAGGCGGGTGTAAGTAGTGGAAGTGTGTTGCGCTGCCGGACCTGTGCATGGGAAGCTTCCTGATGCCTCGTCGCAGAATACGGCAGTCATTTCAGCACGTTTCGTAGTTCGACAGAGGGCGAATAGTGACTTATCGCGACAGCGGTTTATCGTACCGAGACATTGGCGCCCGTGTGGGACGACATCCAGCCACAGTGAGGTGAGTATAGATTCGGTGGGTGCAGGGAAAGACGGACGGACCGACGTGAGCAATTGCCGCAGCCACGGCACACCACCGTACGAGAGGACCGGCATGTTGTGCGGCGGGCATTCACTGCTCGCACCGCCACATCACGAACGTTAGCGCAGGAATTAGGGTGTGTTGCGCAACAACCTGTGTCAGCACGTACCGTTCGACGTCGTCTGCAGGAGAGGGGACTTGTCGCACGGCGCCCATTACTCCGATTACCATTGACGTTACACCACCGGCGAGTGCGGCGGCAGTGGACCGTTGAACGCCGCACCTGGACTACGGAAAAGCATGACATTGTCTTTTCCGACGAATTCCGCATCTGCCTGCAACGCCACGATGGTCGGATCCGCGTGTGGCGGCACCGCAGCGAGAGACTGTGTGACGCATGCATTATGCATCGCCATACCAGTCCGTCACCTGGCGTTATGGTTTGGGGCTCAATAGGATATGACACCCTCACCCCTTTGGTACGTATCACAGGTACACTCAACAGCCACCGCTATGTCTCCGACGTTTTGGAGCCTGTAGTCCTTCCTCACCTGCAGGACCTGCCAGCGGCCACGTTTCAACAGGAAAATGCGCGCCCGCACGTGGCACGCATCGTGCAACAATTCTTCACGGCCCACCAGGCGTCACTGTTGCCGTGGCCCGCCTGTTCTCCCGATATGTCGCCCATCGAACATGTCCGGTCACTGATCGGCAACCGAGTGGCCCGGAAAGCACCACCTGCGACTACACCTGATGAACTGTGGCAACGTGTGGAAGCAGCCTGGACCGACATACCCCAAGCCCACATACATCCAAAGCCTCTCTCGTTCGATGCCGCGGCGTGTAGCGGCCGTTATTGCCAGCCGTTGGGGCCGCACGAACTATTGATGTCTGCGTGTTCCGTAGGTCGCACGGGCACCAAGATGGTACTACTCTCTCGTTTCATCTTTGTATCTGTTGTTATGTGTCCAGTAAATCTGGGTTTGCTATCTCGTGTATTTCTTGGTGTTGCATTCTGGGTGGCCAGCAGTGTATATACAGTATGTATGTATATTTATACATTTCATTAACAACCACTACAATCCACTGCTGGATGAGTCTCCAAGTTTCTTCTTCCACAACAGTCTGCCTTGAGTGAGTATCTTTCATGCTTTCGAATTTCATCCACCCATCTCCCACTTGTCATCTTCTGGGTATTGTTTTTTTCCCCCTTGCTATCCAGTTTAATATTTCAAATATCCGTCGATGGCTCTTTCTTCCAGCAATATGTCCATCCCATTGCAATTTCAGGAATTCTGACCATAATGTCTTCCAATTTCGTCATTTTCCCGATCCACGAGTTCCTATTTGTATCTTTACTGGTAACATCAAACATGCATTTCCACACGCTGCTTTCAGTTGTCTGCACCGTCTGTATGTCCATTTTAGTTGAGGTCCATGTCTGTGCTCCATGCGTAAGAACTGGAAGGATGCACTGATTAAACAGTTTACTTTTAAGAAATAATCCATCCGACCAAGTTTTATAGGCCGATTATTTTCTTCATAAATGTGGCCATCGCTTAATATCTGTTGCCTAATTTAGGTATCGGTACCTTTATATTTTCCCTGTAAATCACTAAATATAAAATCTAAATATTCATTTCTAGTAAAAAAGGCAATTTCGACCACTATATATATATTATTGTTATAATTAAACGGACAGCATCAGCACAGGCTTAGTAACTTAGCTTTCGAAGTGATATTGTGATATCTACAAAATAGAGATGAACCCCCCCCCCCCTCCCCCTCATCTCAGCTTACCACGAGCCGCTACTGTCCTGATCTAACGTTCCAACTTCTTCCAAAAATAGAATTAAGGCACAGCAGTCCATTCCAACCATGTTATTCTGAGACACAGAGGAGCAACGAGGACGGGGGGAGGGGCAGCTGCCCCGGGCCCAGCTCAAGAGAGAGTGCAAAAATCACTGCCTACAATCCGATTAAAATCGGAATTGAAACTTGAGCACCAGTTTCTGGTACAGAATTTACCTACAATTTCTTTCGCCAGTTGGTGTGGCTTGGCGGCGTAAAATTCGCAATTCTTCCTCAAAATGTGTAGGGGCGCTCACAATCAGAAATGACGTCGCGGTTGTTCGTACGTTGCAAGATAAGTATTAGTTTATATTTTTGAAGACTCTCTGGGGGCAATTCGGTTATTACTGCCCCTGCAAGCTGCATTCGGTCCGTTTCACGTGGTACCAAAGGTCGGAACTCCAGTGTTGGGAACCTCACCGCTCTTTTCACATTGTGTATTTTACAGACCTAAATGCCGTTCAGCATCCAATTCAGCTTCGCCACTCAGCAGGGCCGGATTAAGAGGGCCTTGGTGCCCACCATGACCAAGTGCCGAGGAAGCATGCCTGAGCAAATAATAGAGAGAGAGATGTTTATGTAAAACAGTGTTACTATTTTCTCGTATGATTTCCAGTTGATCAGAAACAGAGGCTGAAAGACGAAGTGATTTCAAGGCAGTGACTCACTAAGGTTAAAGGTTTCATGTCGCTCTGTACAGCGGGGTCGGCGAAAGAATTTCAGCTTTTTCACTAGCATCCATCCACACCTCCTAATTTGCAGTTGGAACCATTAATGGTCGAAGTCTTCTATGGCTTCACATTGCGTAACAAAAAAGATGCACTAGGAAAAGTATACGATGCTAAATCCTTAGAAAATCAAAGACAAAATCTGAAAATCTTAAGAAGTTTTTAACTCATGTTCTTGTGAGAGCAATAAAAAATACAATGGCACTCTGCAGGTGATTTATGAGTTTGAAGAATGCACTACGTATTAATTATCACAAGCATATTGCTACTGTTTCGTGTTTTAACGGACTTCATAACGATTTTCCGTCATAATTCTTTGAGGGGTACTCAGATTTCTCAGCTGCGGGGCCCACTCAAATGTCTTAGCCTAGGGTCCCACTAAGGCCTTAATCTGGCCCTGCCACTCAGAACATCTTTGACGTAAGTAAGGGTAAGAGAAATGCAGGAAATCCTTCTGCTGAGTGCTGTCCCCATTTCCTAATCTTTTCCGATGCAATTAATGAGGGTAAAATGCCGTTCCCCTTTGGAATAAGAAACGACACCTAGTTTCCTAATACCCTATTTTTAGTGTCATACCTCATTAAAAATATTTAAAATTTCAGTTGTTAAACTAGAATTTAATTGACAATAACTTCGTGAAGGTCTTCCTCTGACCCGCCGAAAAATTAACCCGCTCTTAAAATCTTTTGCACAACCTTTAGTGATTAATAGTTATCAATTAACGACTGTACAAAAGAACATGACAAAAGAAAAGCATAAAGTTCATTCAGTGTGAAGCAAAATGTCAGAAGCCTGTGGCCAGTGTCAATTTTTCCAGAAAATTGTAATTGCATATGCGCGTGAAGTACTAAATAAAACAAATCAGTGCGTAACCAACGCACAAGACCAGTGTTACTATACTAAAAACTCATGCAACAAGCAGGATTAAAGCTTTTTTGTCTTAATGACTTGGGGGGGGGCGCAATATTTTGTGGTTTCCCCGGGCGTAGAAATGCCTAGTTACGCTTCTTCTGATCGGACCACGTGAATGAAAGTTGCAGCTGTGGTGTGGAGTGATTTTGTAATCAAAGTCTGCAGGAGACATTCCAGAAATGTTTCAGTAGCAATGACACTGAGTGCCACTATTTAAATACTTAAAAGTAATGGCAGTTCTTAGCAAAGTTCATCTAACCCATTTTTACACGAGAAAAACAACCCCACGCCATGACAACGCCTTCTACGAATTTCATTGCAGTGATAAGCTCCAGGCTAAGCAGCGAATGGGATCTACGGATTTGTATGCGTCAGCTCGTCCATGAAATTCAAAGCCACACAGTTCTCAACTAACAGCGGAATTAATTAAAATCACATTAATTGGCTTATTCTATCGCTGTTTTTGTGTAGTTGGCTGTCGACTAGTTGCAACAGCTCTTTTTTAATGTACGACGATTGCTGTATTTCGATTTTCTGCAAAGACACAAGATACTAATAAACATCAAACTGCCATGTCTTTCAAACTGTGAGTACGATATACGTAGTCGGTACTCCTGAAACTATCTGATGCAGTGGAAAAGTGCAGGGTTACTAACTTGGGGGTAGAGCTAAGAAATTTTAATTTTTAATTGCATTTTTTTTGAAAACATTAAAACAGGGTATTGTATACATCAGCTAAAGAAAAGAAGCAAAATTATGTTCCTAATGTGCATTCAATGAGCATATTAAACATATTTCCTTCTTTCTCAGAAGCTTACTGCGGACCGGCGCCGGTCCGCGGACAAACTACTTTGATAAGCACTGGATTAAATTATCTGCAGATGTATTATTTCATAGTTGATGCTAACGCAACTTCTAATCATGCACACTCATATTTCCTAAAGTTGTGAAGTAATTTAATAATAATCTGGTTGCTGTTTCGTCATGTCTGTGCAGAATTAATTGTAACAACAAGGGTCGAAAAATCAGCTAGTCCGACGCCTTGGAGTATGGGTTTTTATGTTCGGACTAAAAGTAAATATTTTTATTACTCCGGGACTCTGTGCCGTTAAAACCTTTACTTTTCCAAAGCTGTGACAATTAAGCCGGTGGTATTTTCTCAGATGCTTTAAAATGATTTTTTTCCGTAAGGTATACAACTGTTAAACCTTGCACGTTTTGATGTCCAATATTTTCATTCCAGGAACTGCATCTGCTGTGGTGAGGAGTACGAATGTTATGGGGTGGAAGGTAGTGGCGGCTGGTGTCTACGTGTTACTGTGCTGTAGCATGGCAAAAAATTTTAATTGTAATTCGAACTGTTCATTGGAACGGAAAGCGCGTGCATATGATTTGCTGCAAGCACAAAATCTGATTTTTTTGTCGGGCTCCAAAATTCCCGTTTGCCGTTCGGTCAGCACAGCTATAACAATGTTGCTCTTCTGCGCAGTGGCGTACCGGAAAAACTTGGGGTACCTCGGCAAAAAAATATGTTCGAGGCCCTTTTGCGAAAATCTATTAACTTTCAATTACTGAATTTTTAAAATTAAATTCCATATTTTAACTAAATTTTATGTGTGTTCTAATAATTCAAATTCTGCAGAACCTGAAGGTATTTTTCGTAAAACCAAAATGATTGCACTTTATTGCATGAAACACAAATGTGCATGTTGTAATTAAAATCATTGCCCTAGTTTTCTACCATTACAAAGTACTACAAAAAAATAATAGCAGTGGTATGAAACTAGGCCAAAGTTAGTAATATCATGCAAATTTTATTCTTTTAGAGAACTAAGGCCAGCCAGCCGCTTAAACACTTAACTGCGATATGACGGGAAAGCACAGTGTCTAGTGACCTTTTCCGATTTATACGAAAATACGGATCATAAGTAAGCTCTCCCCATCCCCGAAGAACACTTTTTACTTCATTATATTCTGAATGATGCGCAGTTATGTGCAAACTACTGTAATGCATGACATCTTATCCTCATTTGTATAAAAATTACATTCAGCGAATTGATATTTCTTTCACATTCTCCTGTTAATATACATGCATATGGACTGTTGCTATGGCTGTGAAAAGGAGCCTCCAGTGTTTTGGAACAGCTGCTTTCCCGTCATTCAGGTTTTATAAATTTAAACCGCGAAAATGATTTTCAAATGTTTTACTTATTTAATGAAAAAATACCGGAAATTCCTTTTCTTTTCAATAATTCATTCAAAGCTGCCGTAAAAAATGCCTGGTTATTGTTTTAACCAGCTTCATACGCAGTATCCGAAAAAAGATTGCAATATATTTTCCCAGAGGTTAGAGACCTTCTTAAGCCTGGAAGCCCCCCCCCCCGCCGCAATGAGGGGGTTGCGGGGGTCATCAGTACGTCCCTGCTTGAGACCTACGCCACATCTTCTTGGGTCTTCTCAAGCAGTGAACAAGGTGAACACCCGTTTCCCC
Source organism: Macrothele yani (assembly GCA_039090855.1). Lineage (NCBI taxonomy): Eukaryota > Metazoa > Arthropoda > Arachnida > Araneae > Macrothelidae > Macrothele > Macrothele yani. The sequence continues at coordinate 14,234,873 of CM076996.1, forward strand.
TAATTCCCGTTTGCCCTAAACACATTTACCCTAATAGCGTTTCCCCGAAATCGCTTTTACCTGAATTCCCATTTCCCCTAGTTTCGTTTGCCCTAATCTCGTTTCCCCTAAATCTCGTTTCCCCTAAATCTCGTTTCCCCTAATTCCCGTTTACCCCAATTGCGTTTCCCCGAAATCGCTTTTACCCGAATTCCCATTTCCCCTAATTTGGTTTGCCCTAATCTCGTTTCCACTAAATCTCGTTTCCCCTCATTCACGTTTGCCCTAAATACGTTTACCCCAATCGCGTTTCCCCGAAATCGCTTTAACCCGAATTCCCATTTCCCCTAATTTCGTTTGCCCTAATCTCGTTTCCCCTAAATCTCGTTTCCCCTAATTCACGTTTGCCCTAAACACGTTTACCCCAATTGCATTTCCCCGAAATCGCTTTACTCAAAATTCCCATTTCCCTGAAATCGCTTTAACCCGAATTCCCATTTCCCCTAATTTCGTTTGCCCTAAATCTCGTTTCCCCAAATTCAAGTTTACCCTGAACATGTTTGTCCGTATCAAAGTTTTCCCTATTTCACGTTTGCCCTAAACACGTTTACCCCAATTGCATTTCCCCGAAATCGCTTTTACCCAAAATTCCCATTTCCCCGAAATCGCTTTAACCCGAATTCCCATTTCCCCTAATTTCGTTTGCCCTAAATCTCGTTTCCCCAAACTCAAGTTTACCCTGGACATGTTTGTCCGTTTCAAAGTTTCCCCTATAAACGGTTCCTGTATCAGGTTTGCTCTAATTCTCCTTTGCCTTGATTCGCGTTTTCCTAAATTTATGTTTTCCCTAATTCATGTTTGTCCTGATTCTCGCTAAGCGAAATAAAACGTTTTTTTTATCGTCAAATTCAGGAAAATATATGTATATTTAATCATCATCATCAACCATTATCAATCCATTGCTGGATGAAGATCTCACCAAGTTTCTTCCACAACGGTGTGTCTTGACCCAGTCTCTTCCATAGTAATCCCGCATGCTTTCGAATTTCATCCACCCATCTCCCTTGCGATCTTCTGGGTCTTTTTCTGTCCCTTGGAATCCAGTCTAAAATTTTGGTTGTCCATCGGTGGTCAGTTCCTCTGGCAACATGTCCATCCGATTGCCTTTTCAGGGATTGCACTCTGATCATGATATCCTCCACTCTTGTCATTTTCTTTATCCATGAGTTTCTCTTCTCACCTCTCCTGGTTACACCAAGCATGCATCTCTCCATGCCTCTTTCAGTTACTGCAGTCTTTGTATGTCTTTTTTAGTCAAGGTCCACGTCTCTGCTCCGTACGTAATCACTGAAAGAATGAATTGATTAAACACTTTTCTTTTTGAGACGTAATGGCATATTGCTCTTGAAAATTGTACTGTTTTTTCCAAAAGTTATCCATCCAAACAGGGGCGCGCCAAGGGCGTTTGCCGCCCTTTGTATGAGAATATTTTTCAGTTTTTATTCATTTTTAGATGAAGTAAATACTTTTAGCAACATCAGTTTCTCTTTCCCGTAAATTAAAGTTTTCATAAAGCACAAGTATCATATAAAACTAAAAGAAAAAAATCTGTAAAGCACTAGTTCAGTTGACGCTTTGAATAATTCAAGAAGTCAGCTTCCTCTCGGTCAATTTACACAAGTCCGCTTTACCGGTAAAAAAAGGTTTTGTCATGTACGATTATAGACATATTACAGCTTCTTTCTTGGAGGGGGCAATTGTTACATATATATGCCAGCTGTGCCCACGGCTTCGCTCGCGGTGAAGATATCACTGAAAAACGGGGCTATGATAACACGTGTAATCCGATCCATCCATAAGAACTGCAGTTGAATTTCATAGCAACCGGAAATTGGCAGAAAGATTAAATGGTCGGCAGTTAGTTTTTCACGTGAAAGAAAAATATAATTAATTTTTACATAAATTTAAGGACATAATTCTTATTTTATTTTTTGAAAATGATTTTAATGCGCATGTATAACATTCTTTCTCTCGTTTTCAGTTGTTATCAAACTAAATTGATTGTTTGAACTGCCGGTTCTCAATAAACCGACGTACAACTTTCCGTGCGAGAAATATTCTGCGGGCATAAGCTAACGCAGGAAAACTGTCGGGGGGGGGGGGGGGCTAAATCCCGAAAACATAAAATATAAAGAATATCTGGTCTGATTCGGAGATTTTCAGCGTTTACGAACTACAGCTCTACAAAATTCTGCGGGCTTCTGATACCGCAGGAAATCTGTCTGTCGGAGGGGAAGGCGGGGGGGGGTAATGATGACGACGAAAACATAAAATAGGAAGAATTTCTGTTCCGATCGGGAGATTTTCAGCGTTTACAAACTTGAGCTCAACAAATTATCAGAGGGCACGTGCAAAGGCAGGAACTGCGCCCCCCCCCCCCCGACAGGTTTCTTGCGTTATCACATGCTCGGAGAGAATTTGTTGAGCTGCACTGTGTAAACGCAGTAAATCTCCCAATTGGGCTGCAAATTCTTTATATTTTATATTTTTGGTATTAAGCCCCTCCCCCTCTAGGTTTCCTGCGTTAGCACATGCTCGCAGATAATTTGTTGACTTGTAGTGTGTAAAGGTCGAAAATCTCCCGATTGGGCTACAAACTCTCTCTTCACATTTTATTCTTTCGGTATTAAGCTCCCACCCGCCTCCACCGACAAGTCTCTTGCGTTTGCACGTGTCCTCAGATAATTTGTAGAGTTGTAGTTTGCAAACGTTGAAAATCTCCGGATCGGACCAGAATTTCTTTATATTTTATTTTATTGGTATAACCCCCCCTCTCCGGACATACTTCCGGCATTGGCAGAGAATATATTGAACTGTAGTTTTTAAACCGTGAAATTCTTCTGTTGAGTTGTAGATTATAAACATTTTTTGTAAATATCGCAGTTAAAAAAATACGACATTACGAAAACTTTATGTGATTCAGATAACCAACCTCTGGGGACGTGGACACGAAGCGATCAAAAACGCAGTTTTTATACGGTCCTTTAAAATTTTTGTGGCCAGTTCTACTATACCCAATAAGTGATGATGGTAAGTGGGAAAACATTCAAGCGGAAGAGACTGACCTCTACTAATAAGGTGGAACTGATTTAGCAAAAAAGCATTTCCACGGCTCATGTTTAGTCTCGTATGGAAGGGGGGGGGGGGTTTTTTTTTGGTTGGAGGTTTAACGACCACCGTGAGCAACTCAATGGGCTATAAGCAGTCGCCCGTCCCTAATTTAGGGTCACTGGTTCCAGGGAAGGGAGAGAGCCAGTGCCGTAAGACAAACACAACATCCATGCCTCACCGGGATTCGAACCCGGACCCCTTACGGACGAATGATCAGAAGCCAACGCCTTAGACCACTGCGCCACCGGGGCGGCAGGGGGGGGGGTTGTCTGGAACGCTAAGAACTCTTAAAAAGTTGGCCTTCTGCGTTCACAATTCCAGCGAATGCACTACAATCTATTTCTTGCTTTAATAAAAGTTTAGCGCGATGTAGTACTTTACCTGTGAGGGTGGGGGTGAAGAATACAATTGCTGCGTTATGGACTATCCGAATAATGGTAACCAGACGAAACCCATCGGAAACGACGGTAAGTTTTTTTTTGTTTTTTTTTTTTTTGAAAATAATAAACTCATGAAACAACAAATGTAAACTTTATTTGATTGACAAATTCATTCAACCACTTCAGTAAAGACAATAAATAGTCCAGGTTCGTGATTTTTTTTTTTTTTTTCGTGACTGAAGATTTAACAACCACCATGAGCAACTCAATGGGCTAAAAACAGTCGCCCGTCCCTAATTTAGGGTCACTGGTTCCAGAGAAGGAAGAGAGCCAGGGGCGTAAGACAAACACAACATCCATGCCTCACCGGGATTCGAACCCGGTAGACGAAACCCGTCGGAATCGACGATTATTATTTTTCTTTTTTTTTTTTTGAAAAGAATAAACTCATATGAAAAGTTTATTTACATATTTACATAATGGGAAACGTCTTACCTACGTGAATAAACTGGATCGAATGAATGTTAAATTGTATGTATACATTGTACATCACACAGTCCAATGGCACAACGCAATCAGGTCTTCGAGTGCTCGCTGTTCCGATCAGAACTTTCAAACAAATTCCTGCTAGCGTTGTTTTGCACAACGGTTCGCTATGAAGAGAGACTTCGGACTTTGGACTATCTGAGTCCCTCCATACTTCCGCCTTCAACAGCGCGTGAGTCAAACGCAGTCGAACGGATGTCAACCGCACCCTTCTCCCATAGACTTTACATGGGAACTTTGCCGCCCCACAACGCCCGAACAGTTGCTCCAATCTCCTTTTTCTCTTCGACTGACACATCTACATGGTACGACCTTTATTTTGATACCTCAACCATATGTTTACGTTTAGCCGTTCTCTCACAACTGGTCTTACAGTAAAAAACCTTATAAAATTAATATATAGATAACTACGTACACTTCTTTACACTTTTGCTGGTATGGTGATCGACATCATCAACAGGGTGGGAAAGAATAATTCTCTTGAGATATCAAGACCCACCGTTTTATTTCGGTTAACAAAAACAAAAAAACAAAAAAATTAGGCAAACGCGAAATAAGGCAACCGCGAATTAGGGAAAACTTGATACGGGCAAACGTGTTTAGGGCAAACGTGATTAGGGGAAATGAGATTTAGGGGAAACGAGATTTAAGGGAAACGAGATTAGGGCAAACGAAATTAGGGGAAATCGGAATTCGGGTAAAAGCGTTTTCGGGGAAACGCTATTGGGGTAAACGTGTTTAGGGCAAACATGAAATAAGGGAAACGAGATTTAGGGGAAACGAGATTAGGGCAAACCAAATTAGGGGAAATGGGAATTCGGGTAAAAGCGATTTCGGGTAAAAGCGATTTCGGGTAAAAGCGATTTCGGGGAAACGCGATTGGGGTGAACGTGATTAGGGCAAACGGAAATTAGGGGAAACAGATTAGGGGAAGTGAGGCTACGCGGACCAACAATCAGTTCAGTCCTTTTGATGCCCTTCTATTTTTTGTTCCTTGTTGAAAAACGACGAGAGGGGGCCAAAAGTAGGTATACAGCAACAGGGGCGGATTGGGTGGACGAAACCAAGCCGGGAATTTTAATCTTCTGGTCCACTACAAAAACACACGTACCAACAGGGGAACACCTCATAAATTCCCACATGAAAAATATTCTGTTAACTCCATGATGAAATGTAATTGCTGAAACATGCATCGTAAAACTAATTTAGTTAGAAATAAATTTTAGCAGCATTTTTAAGGGTGAAAGAATTTTAAAAATCCACTCATGGTTGAATATCAAACCATGCTCAAAATGGGGTGTTGTATTAAATAATTATATTAATTTGGTCATTGATCATCTAATGCACAACGGCATTCGTATCACCTTCTTCAATGGACGCCATTTTTAAGTTTACCCATTATTTCGACTCGTGAACTACCATTTTGGTCCATGAACCAGTAATGGTATATGGTTGTTTCTTTTAAAGAAATATGTGGGTGCGACACGGATTTTGGAACATCTCTGCTGCAGAATCGCTTTGTGCTCATGTCTCTACATACATAAGGTTGTAGGAATGATGGACCATCAAAATTGTTACTGGTGCCTCCTTCAAGATTAGAAATTATTTTGACTGGTGAACTACCATTTTGATCCATTTCGATCCAAAAGGAGGATAGGGTCTACCAATTTCCCTTTTAGCTCCAACGATCTAAATTTAACTGTAGTTAATAAATGTATTTATAACAGCGTGCTTGGTCCGGCGAAATTTTTCACTGAAATAGAGAGTATTTCTCATTGTCATTTTAGAGCAAATGTCCAACATACGTATAGATAGAAAGAAACGCCAATTACTTTTTTAAGACAATAACGTTTTAGATATATAATATAAAGCACAAAGGGAGTTAATGATTCTTATTCAGAAGTGCCAAAATTATTCGTTCTTTCCAAACAATCCAGAGAAAAAGGATTCGAGAAATAGTGGACCATTTTTCGAGTGGTCCACCGAGAAACATCACGGTCTCCCGGTGGGCCAATCCGCCCCTGTACAGCAAGCATCTACCAAGGTTAACAGACAGTAAGGTTTGCTCATCCCGCCTTTCTCGCAGACGAATAAACGTGACGTCACTGAGTGACATCACCATCCTAACATGGGAATCGTAGACCCGAACTGTAGCTTTTTTTTTTTTTTTTTTTTTTTGATTGGAGGTTTAGCGACTACCGTGAGCAACTCAATCGGCTATAAGCAGTTGCCCGTCCCTAATTTAGGGTCACTGGTTCCAGGGAAGGGAGAGAGCCAGTGCCGTAAGACAACCACAACATCCATGCCTCACCGGGATTCGAACCCGGACCCTTTCGGACGAATGACCAGAGGCCATCGCTTGGACCACTGCGCCACCGGAGTAGCAACTGTAGCTATGCAGGAAGATGACTTGTCAACAATTTTTATAACTCAAACCCAGAGCAAAAACTTATGCAAAATCCCATTTACATTAAATACAGAAGAAATTCACAGTCATGTGAATATTTTAGTAACGGAGATTTCAAAAATACCTCCCGCACAGTTTTGTTACGTAAAGGGCAGGAAAAAGGTTATACTTTTAAATGTTAATTCAGTTACAAGGGGAATTTTTGTTATTTTTATATAAATTTAGAAGAGAAAACGCACAGCATGATACATTATTGTAATATAATAAAGAATTTCTGGCTGTACTAACGAATCAGAACGCTTTCAAGTAGTTCCCGATTTTTCGTGAATCGTTCAGTTTTGTTTACATACAACCTGATCACACCCAACGTGAAAGAAAGTAGTTCATAATAAATTTCACGCGTATCTTTTTTAGAATTCCGTTATAATAGACGCCTTAATGACTAAATTTTTATTTGTAAATACATTTTATGAAGGAAATACAGTACGTCGAATAACAGTACTACGCTTTATTTTTGTTTTTGTTTTTTATCCGGAGCCAGCGTATTCCTTAAGCGAAGCTATTTCCAACTTTTGTTCTGGAAGTTTAAGTGTCTAAGACTGACGCCTCATTTTTTGATAGTATTTATTCAGATTTTATAAACTATGCCATTTCACTCATTTAACAGTTTATCACCCAAAAATTTATCTATTAACCTTGGTCTCACGATAGCGATTTTAACAGTGACGTCACAATGCAATCACCGGAAGTGCAGGATGAGCATAACCTTGTCATCTACTAACCTTGGATATGCAGTACTGATCGGGTCATGCTTAATCTCTTAAGTGCAGAATGCCGCCCCGGTGGCGCAGTGGTCTAAGCGATGGCCTCTGATCATTCGTCCGAAAGGGGTCCGGGTTCGAATCCCGGTGAGGCATGGATGTTGTGTTTGTCTTACGGCACTGGCTCTCTCCCTTCCCTGGAACCAGTGACCCTAAATTAGGGACGGGCGACTGCTTATAGCCCATTGAGTTGCTCACGGTGGTCGTTAAACCTTCAATCAAAAAAAAAAAAAAAAAGTGCAGAATCCCTAGAACCTCCCGGGTACTGGCCCCCGGTAATAAATAAGGGCGTCTTCCTCCCCCTTTCTACCTCGCTTCCGTGTCACTTTCCTATCGGGCGCTCTAGCCCAAATCTCCTAGTTTCCTATTTGTAAGGGTTGTTTAAGACCTGGGGTCAGACACTCCCTTCCTAAAATCCTCTACATATGATCATTCCTAGAACCTGTCCCCGACACTGTGACACTGTTTAGTCTTTTAGTTGCTCGAAATATCCTCCATCAACCTTGCAACATTCTTGGAACGTGCCCCCGACACTATGACAAACAGTAACACACAAATTCCGGTTAGCATGAATGTCCATAAATGCTTGGAAGATGAACTCCTTTAATGCGTCCGCTGTGTGCGACTTCCTCTCAAAAACCTAATCCTTTACTACACTGTAAAAAATAAGTTATAAATTCACGGAAAATTTCTGAAAATAACGTGCAGCAAAGTTACCGGTAGGTGTCCGCCTTTCAACGAAATTTCCATTTTCAAAAGTTTCCGTTTGTTTTAACTTCCATATTTTCACAGATTTTCCGTAGTCAGAAATAATTCCGTTTATTTCAAAAAACAAAACACCGTTCGCGGTTTTTCTGTATTTATACAGAAATTTCACAGAATCGAAGACGCTGAATTTTTAAACCATTACACAGATAATTTTTTCGCAACCGTGGGGACCGAACCGATGTAGTTTGGGTTGGGCTAACAGATAACGCGCGTCGTAACCACTGAGCCAGAGGGACTTGGAAATCTGAAACACGTTCATGGTAAAACTAATTGCGCGATGATTTTTTTTTTCCTTTCACTGATTAGGTCATTTTCTGTTAGAGCTTATTATTTTTTGAATACAATTGTAATAATTTTATTTTTTTCTGTAGTTGGACTTATCACAAATTATGTGTTTTTGTTTTTTTTTATTGAGATTTTTCGAAGCAACAGAGTGCTTTGATCCTTGAGATCTTTTTAAACTGACAATAAGTTTCAATTATCTTTAAGAAAGAGTGAAATGTACTGCTTTATAGTATTATTTCATAAAACTCCTAAATATAAAATTTAATCTTAACGACTCCACAGATTGATACACAGTCGTCGTGCAATCACCTGTACAATAATTTAAGTACCCGGTTTCTTACAATATAATATCTGGTGCGCAAAATAGTGAAGAGGAGAAGAAATATCCTGTGCCACAATAACCAAAATTCATGCGATATGCTATATATCCACATTATCCGATCTCTCTGCAGAACTTCAAAATCATATCCTTCAACAATCGATTGAAATTTAACAGCTAATCGAACCTAAAGTATTCCCACGAATCGCTCCTATTATCGGAAATTTTTCGTCATATATGTAGATACGAAAAAGTGAGAACGGAGTTTTTCCGTTAATATAGGAAAGAAATTGTAGAAAGGTTTCTAAAAATTCAGAACTTTCTTGGCGTACGAACAATCCGCGAAATTAAGGATTTTTTCAGTCATTTCACGGAATAGATTGTATCAGAAATATGTTTCGTTAATTCACGAAAAGGAATTAAGGAAAGTGGTTCATGAATTTCAGAAAAATGTTTACAGTGAAGATAGCTCCTTAGCGAGAAAGCAAAATGAGGTGGGGCACCATCTTGTTGAAAAAACAGTTCGGTGAAGTCAGCCCCGGTTGCGAGTTGTGGTACCACCACATTGCGCAACATGTTTAGGTGATTGTTACCACCCACAATGGTACGAAAAAAAAAACTTGCCCGATGGCACCATCGCTGGAGAGACCACCCCACACAGTGACGCCTGGCCGGTTCAGTTCAGTTGTGATAGTCACATAAGGATTTTCATCTACCCAGTACACACAATTAGTTATGCCTATAGGCTTCATCTGACCAAATGATCTTATCAAGAAAGTTTGGCTCGTGAGAAATTTGGTTGCGCATCATCTCACAGAATCTCAACCCACGGTCTGCATGGGCCTCCCTCCAGAAGGCTATGTAAATCTTGAACGGTATGGCTGCAATTTCAAGTTACGCATCAAGCTTAGCAAGGACGTTTTCGGTATGGATAGCTCCTGAGACACATATCGCGTGTTTTTTTTTTTGTTTTGTTTTTCGGACTGTTCACGAATGTCAAGGCGACTCTGGTCTCATTGTCCTCTGTCACAGACGTCCAGATTTCGGTGCATTAACCACAGAACCCATTGCATCAAATCTATCTCCCATACAATAAATTGTCAGACGTGTTGCTGGAGCAGTGTGAAATGCCTCTTGCCAAGCTCTGCGCACCCTCTCGGCATTTTCAGTCTTTCAATACTGCTTCAGAATCCACTTTCTTTGTTCTTCATTCAAATTCCCTGCCATCGTTCTCAATACCTGTAAAATAAAGGAAATAATAAATAAATGAAAAATCAATAGATAAAAATAAAATAAAATGCCATGATCCTTTCAGTACTATACAGGCTGTTTCAAAACTAATGGAACAAACTTTAAGGGGTGATAGAACACACCGAAACAGGCAGTTTTCGTCATAGAATGCATGGTCGCAAGTTACGCGGTTAGGCGCTGGAGGGCGCTTTCCGTTTCCCCACACACGCCGTCTTTCGCAAAGCAAAGACCCGTATCTTTTACCGGAACGTCTGGGTGGGAGGACGTACCTTATTTTCCTTCAACAAGTCTTGCCTGAATTGATCTAGCATGTACCAGCAGCCGTCCGCCGTAAAATGTGGTTCCAGCATGATGGAGCGCCAGCTCATTTTAGCACTCAGATGCGTTATTTCTTGAACGCCACATTTCCAGGCCAATGGATTGGTTGAGGTGGACCCATCGCTTGGACCCCACGATCACCAGATTTGTTCCCTCTGGATTTCTTTTTATGGGGACATCTTAAGTCCGTAATGCACGACACACCCATTGATGGATGTTGTGTTTGTCTTACGGCACTGGCTCTCTCCCTTCCCTGGAACCAGTGACCCTAAATTAGGGACGGGCGACTGCTTATAGCCCATTGAGTTGCTCACGGTGGTCGTTAAACCTAAAAAAAAAAAAAAAAAAAAAAAAAAATTCCGATGAGGGACTAGTCGCCAGACTTTCAGTTGCTGCTGCAGCTGTCCGGGAAATGCTTGGTATTTTCCACAACATACGGGCATCTTTACGTTGACGATGCGAAGCGTGTATCAGAAGTGGCAGTCGCCCTTCTGAGCAGCATTTGTAAATGTAATTAATTTCAGTATTTACTTGTTAATGTTTGCAAATTTGATGTAATTTTGTGTTGTCACATTTTATGTTTTTTATTTTGTCTGCAATAAAGCTTCGTTTTGATTTGTTCTGCCGTTCCTGTCTTTGCGTTGCGAAAGACGGCGTGTGTGAGGGGAAACGGAAAGCGCCCCCCAGCGCCTAACCGCGTAACCTGCGACCATGCATTCTATGACGAAAAGTGCTTGTTTCTATCACCCCTTAAAGTTTGTTCCATTAGTTTTGAAACACCCTTTTTTTACACCTACATTTGTCCCACCCTGTAGAGGGAAAAATTGAAGTAAAACCCTTGGGAACCTAAGCAAAAGTAAAAATAAATCCTAAGTAAAATCCTTAGGATTCGTGATTTTGGGGTGAGTCCTAAAATGAAGCTTGATCCATGTGCAATTATTAATACTTTTTTTTTTTTTTTTGCATTTCATGAACTTTTTACAGTATAATACGTACAGTAATTTACTTAATTCATATCTAAGCTTTTCAAAAGTGCATTAAATCACAAATAATAACATTGCAGGGTGGTTATTGATTGTGCATTGAACAAAGACACCGCAAAAATATTTCCCACTAAAAATACGGAAATAAATAAAAACGTATTTTTCAAAAAACTTAAGTAAATAAATATTTTTTTAAGCGATCCACAGCTGAATATGTTTTTTTTTTTTTTTTTTTTTTTTTGGCAACTGAAGTCGTCGCAGATCAATAAATCCATATATTCTGCAAAATATCAGACTTAATACATTTGTCGAATATATGGTTAAAAATTTAACTACTAACACTAAAAAGATGATAAATGTAATTACTGACGCTTTTAGGTGAAGAAAATGATTAACAATTCATATTAATTTGTACATAATTACGGAAAACATCGGGAGTATACGTTATTTCCCCGTTATTAATCTTTTTTTTTTTTTTTTTTCGGCAGATGGTGGAGGCTAAGCCCGTTCAATTCCAATTTCAGGGTCTTTGCTGGAAAGGAAAAGGTGGGGGGGGAGCATAAGTCGTAGCACGCACATTCCAAGCGGCACGAGCAGCAACTGGTGGAAGGGAGCAGGAGAAAGAGAGATACTGATCAGAGTTGTCTACTTCCGGTGTTGGTGAATTGGGGGGCTGAAAAAAATAACAGCCCCTGAGGTTAGATGAGAGTGGGCTGTATCAGAAGGAGAGATAAAGAGTATTTTTTCTGCATGCCATATTTTGAATAACCGACATTTCCAAAATTCGAGCTTCACTGTATCCTAATTTGCTAGAGATTAGATCAAAGTAAGTTGGGACTAGTGAATTCTCATTCCAGTTAGTGCGGGACTAAATGGGCAAAAAACAATTTTCGACCCCTGAACTATAGCAATTTTTAAGCAACACAGAGGATTAATAAGCATATGATAAAAAATCATATTTTACTTATGGAATTGGGTATCTTCATTGTTCAAGCAAACTGGAACTCTTCGGAGCATGTTTTCAAATGTTCTGCGCAGAATATCAATACCCAGTGCAGTCTCTTCGAAGGGCATGGTTTTTTTTTAACTTTAAAAATTGTTTGAGGCTTATTGCTGCAAATTCTCTCCCGTAAAAACCACAATAGGCTGTCTGGAAGAATCACAGTGAGTACGATACGTAGAATACCATAGACTCCTTAAAATGACCCTCTTAGCAGGAAAAAAAAAGCTACCGAATTTTTCGGAATATAAGACGCACTTTTTTTCCAAAAAAAAAAATGATGTCAGAAACCTCCTGCGTCTTATATACTGAAGGTCATTACTATCGCCATAAATGTGCATGCATGTATGGTGCTACAAAGACTGCTAAATGAGTTCAACATTTTGTCACTACATCTTAGGCACAGTAACTGATATATCAATATATAATATATATTGTTATGCTATATTAATTACTCCACCTATGATAAAGCGATAAAATTCGCGATACATTGATAAGCAATAAGTTCCCAATATAATAACATTGATAAGCAATAAGTTCCCAATATAATAACATTGATAAGCGATGAAATTCACGATATAATAACACTGTAAAAAAAGCGCAGAATAATATATTCTTCTGAGCTTTTTCTACAGAGGATTTTCACACATTTTTAGAACGATTTTCTAGCAATATAATTAATGTTTAAAATAAAATTATTTCTTTCTTAAATGTTTTATCTGATGGCCCTTTCTCTTGACTGTGAACCTACATCTAGATTTCCAAGATAAAGGGCATTTCTTAAGATTGGTAGTGGTATTTTATTCCACTTCTCTTCCACTGCTTTCCATAGTCCAATCATTGTTTTAGGTCTGCGTTTAGAAAGCGCTTTTTATCAGACCGAAGGCAATAGTCCATTGGTGACACATCAGGGGACTTTAAAGGAATATGAGCAAAAGTTATAGACTTTATACCCGTCTCTTTCTTCATTTTTTCAAGAAATAGAGAGGTAGATTTAGATGTATGACTAGTAGCCTTATCTTGATGGAGTTTTAATCTTTGAAGGCTCTGTGGATAAAGGAATGGTATTTCCTCTTCAAATATAGGAATCAAAACATTATTTTGGTAATATGTAGAATTGATTTTAACATTCTTTTCAACTTTTCTGAAGTTTAATTCCCCTTTCGACGAGAAACCAGCAATAATCATGAATCCTTTACTAAAACTTTCTTTGAATTCTTGGAACCAAGTTTGTAAGTCTTTTTCTGCTCTTCTGCAGTAGTAAATTGACCTCTTTTTTTTTTTTTTTTTTTTTGTTACAGTTGTTTAGGTATATCCATGCTTCATCAATAGTCACAATATAAGTTTCCGTCTGCCTCCGGCTAAGTGATTTTCATAAAGAAGTCTACACCGTAACCTTGTTTAGAGTTGATACAGAGATTCTTAACGACTTAGCGATTGCTCTTTGTGTAGGTGGATTTTCTTTTAAGATCACAGACCTTACCTTTGATATAGTCGTAACAGTACGTACCTTCCTTGGATATTCGTTTGGAGTTTTTTTTTCCCTATTAAAAGCAATGCTTGACGATTACTCTCTCTATTATTAATAATATTGCTTATTTTACATTTAGAAATGCTGATTCCATGATTTTCACTGCGGTTTTTAATTACAGAACACCAATATTTCTCTTCGTAAAGAGCAAAAACATAACCCTCTATCCACAGCTTGTTCATCTGCGCCATTTTCTTAGCAGACGATGTTTAAATTGTAGCAGATGTTTCTTTTGTGTTAATCTAATACGCTATTGCCAGTTTCAATTCTTTCGAACTTCTTTTATTTTCTGTAATTTCTTAGCAAAGACTTTCTAAAAATGTGTGAAGATCCTCTGTACATAGCGATCTGAGACGGACATAAAAAGACTATCATAATATTTTTAAATGCAAAATGATAGAAATAAAAGGAAAGAACCACATCTCAGGACGAAATATCACAACAGACGTATAAGGCAGCCCTAGCAATCTGGGGGTGCAGAACAGCTTTAGAAGCAATATTCAGAATACCTCTTTTTTTTTTTTCAGCTTATGTTGATAAGGCTCGCTGTACGGTTTCCGGACTGAGTCAAAAAAAAAAAATCTTTTTTTTGTTCTTCTTCTTTCCGGAAGTATTGAGATATATATATATTCTTGACACAGAAATAATGTTCAGAGAGAAAAAGGAATTTTAAGGCTATTAAATGAGCCAAAAATATTTTACAATCACGCATTAAACTTCGCTTGCTGCATGAGTTAAGGACAAAATTATGTGGAGCCAGAGGGCTGAGGATAATGATGGACATTGAAGGCATTTAGAATTGTACTCACTTTGCAGCGCCTAAGGATATACCAGAAGCAGATGATTACCAGAAAACGACTCGTTTTGGATGAGGCGTGCAGTCGCTTTCTCCTCAAATCAGCAACATTAAAAAAAATGAGGCCACCTTCCCTTTCGACGAAAGAGTTAAAACAGCATTCGAAATTATGATATGAAAGCACATCCCAGCTTGCCTAGAAATGCGGATCATGCAGAACATATCAAATTATTATGCGCTTTCCATTTTAGAAAGAAACGGCAATTATTCGCTATTGTAAGTTTATATACAGTGTGTCCAACAACGACATCACTATACCGGAAAGTGTATACTCATACAAGCTGGATTACATTTTTGTAAATAAATCTACAATGAGAAAATGTCGAATCTGGATAAAATCTGTCTATAGCACTGTTTTTGACATTTTTTTATTTTTTTTAACTGCAGGAAAAGAAGAGTAGAACAGCCATCATGCCAAAGACCCAATGAAGGACCACTTTATTTGGTACGCCCGTATATTACAGCAGTGCAAGGGCACACCTAAAATTTTAACAGCCAAGGGGAAGGAGGTCTAGAAAATGTTATCTTTCATTTCAATATATGCATTTTTCTTTTCTTTCTTTCTTTTTTTTTTTTTTTGTTTGAAAGTTCAGCGACCACCGTGAGCAACTCGATGAGCCATAAGCAGTCGCTCGTTCCAAATTCAGATCCACTGGTTCCAGGGAAGGAATAGAGCCAGTGCCATACGACAAACACAACATCCATGCCTCACCGGGATTCGAACCCGGACCCATCTCGGATGAATTGTCAGAAGCGAGCGCTTTACCACTGCGCCCCAGGGGCGGTGAATGCGCACACACACACACCAGGTCGTTCGAAGGAAAATGGCCGATTTTCTGAAGTGCCACATTCAGCTCGCCAACAACGCTTGCAGACCAACCCGCTCGCAGCCGCATTCGTACGAGTTGAAGGGCGACTGAAACGCCACAATCGGTTGAGCTGCAGTCGGTGCTACTCGTGTGAGAGTGGTCTGTACATGTTAGGAAGGAGTGAGTTGTAGGTGATTCTGCTTCATGAGTTCAAATTCTGTCGCAACGTGGCACAAAGCTACCATAATGTGGTCGAGGCATGGGGCGAGGAGGCAACATCTAAACGTACTGTTCGTCGCGGTGGTTTGAAAAGTTTTGTTCCAGTGACACGAGCCTACAAGATGAGGAGGGCCGAGGACGATATTTGGTCATTGAAAACGGAGCTCTGAAGGCAAATGTGAAGGCAAATCCTCGCATCACAGGCAGAGAACTCGCCAAACAGTACAATGTGCCAGTGTCAAGCATTTCCGAACATACTCACCAAATTAGTAAGGTCGAGAAGCTGGATACGTGGGTCCCACACGAACGGACGGAGCATCCGAAACAACAATGGTTTGAAATATGTAGAAATTTGCTTCGCAAAGGAAAGGAGCCCTTACTTGATGGCATTGTAACCTGTGATGAAACGTGGGGGCTATACGACAAACATAAGCTATCTGGACAGAGCCTGAACCATGGTGAACCACCGAAACAACATCCTAAAACAAGGTTGCGCAAAAGAAGGTTTTGTTGACAGTGTGGTGGACTGTTCAAGTTGTCATACACTACAGGTTCTTGAATGCTGGTGAAAACATTACCTTAGTCACATACAGTTAAGAAATGGACCGAATGCACCAGAATTTGTGTTCCAAACGGCCATAATTGGTAAACAGGAAGGGTCCTATCCTCCTTAATGATAACGCGAGCCCACACATATGATAAATGACTAATGACGAAACAGAAACTACACGAACTAAGGTTCGAAACCCTCCCACATCCAGCTTACTCGCCTGACTTGGCACCTACCGACTTTCACCTGTTCTTGCATTTTAGCAATTACCTCAAGGACAGCACCTTCAGCAACCAAGAGGAAGCCGAAAATGCATTCCG
This sequence comes from Macrothele yani, assembly GCA_039090855.1. Classification (NCBI taxonomy): domain Eukaryota; kingdom Metazoa; phylum Arthropoda; class Arachnida; order Araneae; family Macrothelidae; genus Macrothele; species Macrothele yani. Next base: position 14,251,386 of record CM076996.1, read on the forward strand.
GGACTTCCTTGCACCCAGGAAGCCAGATTTCTTCCGGACTGGTATTGAAGCACTTGTCACTCGCTCGCAGAGGTGTGTAGCTGCTGAAGGCGCCTATTTCGAATAAAACAAGGTTGTGCGCTATGAGGTATGTCTTTTTCATATTTACCCTCCAAATCGGCCATTATTTTTCGAACGACCTGGTATATGCCGCCCGGGTGGCGCAGTGGTCTAAGCTCTGACTTCTGACGATTGGTTCGAGGTGGGACTGAGTTCGAATCCCGGTGAGGCATGGATGTTGTGTTAGTCTTACAGAACTGGCTCTCTCCCTTCCCTGGAACCAGTGGCCCTAAATTAAGGACGGGTGACTGATTACAGACCATCGAGTTGCGCACAGTGGTCGTTAAACCCCCAATCAAAACACACACACACACACACACACACACACACACACACACACACACACACACACACACACATCAATTCATCGCCCTGGTATTAGATAGATATTGACTGGAAAAACTGTTATGGACAGAAATAACATAAGATCATGAAATACGCTCATATGTTTTTCTTAGTGAGTGGTATCAGACAGGAAACGAATTACTTTAATAAATTTTTCAGGAAAGCAGATGCAACGAATACATCGGACACAGAATTACACACTTACGCTCGCTAATGACAAAACTGCTCCGTACGAAAAATTAGGCATTATTTGCAATGCATTCGTCCTCCCGGACGCTATCCGATGCAAAAGTAATTTTTCAAATCGGACTTTTAGAAGCACAGATATTGGGGGAAACCCAATGTAATTTCGCTCCCCCTAGCGGAAATACTGTGTATTATTTGAAAAAGAAACTGTGCCCAATTAATCTTCGTGATAAATGGCATCGAAGGGAAAAGGGATTCCTAAAATCGGACATTTAAAACCAATAATATGGAATACAATGTATTTTGGATTCGATATTATCTGCATTTATGCCCTCTAGCGGTGAAGCTATGCATCAGAAAGAGACCGATAAGCAAGAATCACCGTTCTCACTTTTTAGACTTCCCAATGCTAAAAAAATTCTTAATCCGACTCACAGGTGCAGAGATATGGAGTTCATAGAGAGACGGACTGACGGACATATTAGCATGTTATTTTCTTTTTTTCAAAATTTCCATTCATCAGAAGCAATGATGGTCTCATTCCTGTTTCTAATGAAATGATCTCAGAGACTGTTTCTTCGTTTGATTTCTGCAATTTTGTAACTAAAATCGGGGAAGAAAACATCCCTAATAGAGAGAGGGGGAGAAAGAGAGAAAGGGAGAGAGAGAGAGAGATCTCATATTCTCTCTTCCTCTCTCTCTTTCTCTTATATGAGCCCCAGATCTAAGTGAAGGCAGTTTCGATGGCTTAGATAGGTTAGTAGGGGAAAACGAGAGTTAAAGAACAATAGGCCCTCTAGAGGGCCTATTGTTCTTTAACTCTCGTTTTCCGCCAGAGGACCAGGCATTTCCAGAACACTGGTTTGAGCAGAATGTTTTTGTGATGCTGCTGATGATGATGAAACAATGTGTGTCGAGCCACGTGTTTGCTTTTTTCCGACATGTTGGCTTTTTGTGTGACGTAATTCCGACATGTTGGCTTTGTGTGACTAGGATAAATTTAATCGGACGTTTAAAACTAGAATGTTGCGTTACTTAACAAATAAAAATATATTCTAATAAAATGTTAAATCTACCTTTAGAAGTTTTGCATGAAATGTGTACAGTGTTTCTTCTCATGACCCATGTGTCTTAACCTCAGAGTTTCGGAGGTATTTAAAGAAAGAGTGAAAGAGAACATGATTTCATTTGAGATCTACACGGGAAGGTTCAACATGAATTTTTCTATTACGTTGGAGAGTCTTAAATTTGACTGTTGTAATGGAGAGTGTAATGAAACGAACGTATCTAAGCCCCAGTCGAGAAGGAAGTTTGGCTGGTGTGAATGCCTTATGCCATGCTGTCAAAAAAGAAAAAAATAAAGAAAAAAAGATGTCGAAGAATGGTTGAAGGGGGAGAAAGCGTATACGCTGCACAAACCAGTAAGACGTCCTTTCCTGAGAAATAGAGTCATAGTACATAAAAGAGACCAACAGTGGCAAGCAGACTTAGCTGATATGAATAGTCTGAGCCGTCATAATGATGGATTTCGCTACTTGCTAACATGTATTGACGTATTTTCAAAATATGCGTGGGTAATCCCCTTGAAGCAAAAGTCTAGCTCGCATGCCTTTTCCACGATATTTGAACACAGAAAGCCTCTAAAACTGCAAACTGATAAAGGTACAGAATTTAAGAACAAGAAGTTTCAAAAGTTTGAAACAGCGAGGAGTGCATTTCTTTACCACAAACAATGAGACTAAAGCGAGTGTTGTAGAAAAATTTAATCGGACGTTAAAAACTAGAATGTGGCGTTGCTTTACAAGTAAAAATACCTTCAAATTCATAGACGTGCTCGACGATTTAGTTCATAGTTATAATCATTCTTTTTTTTTTTTTTGATTGGAGGTTTAACGACCACCGTGAGCAACTCAATGGGCTATAAGCAGTCGCCCGTTCCTAATTTAGGGCCACTGGTTCCAGGGAAGGAGAGAGCCAGTGCCGTAAGACAAACACAACATCCATGCCTGACCGGGATTCGAACCCGGACTCCTTACAGACGAATGATCAGATACCAACGCCTTAGACCACTGCGCCACCGGAGCGGCAATCATTCTTTCCATCGGAGTGTTAAAACGAAACCGGTGAACGTGAACGAAAACAATGAAAATCAGGTCTGGAACAATTTGTACGGTGATCTCAAGAGGGAAAAACCAACCTACAAATTTCAAGTGGGTGATTACGTACGTATTAGTAAACTCAAACCGACATTTGAAAAGGGGTACGAATCCAATTGGACAGATGAAGTATTTGTCGTGAGCGACCTTGTTCCGAGATCCCCTCCTGTATACAAAGTGAAAGATCTATTGAACGAGGAACTGGAGGGAACATTTTACGCTGAAGAACTACAAAAAGTAAATCGCTCAGAGACATTTGCTGCGGAAAACATTTTGAAGAAACGCAAAAGAAAAGGGAAAATGGAATACTTTGTGAAGTTCGAAGGATATCCGAATAAATTCAATGCCTGGATCCCTGCAGAGGACTTAACTTCCCTATAAAAGCCCACCTTTTCTGTCGGTGAAGCGTCACTCTTCAAGATGAGTTTCTATCTGACGTTACCCAGCGATAGCTCTCTCGGCTACTTTTATGACAATAAAATATCCCATTTTATAACGCGCCTTCCTTCACCAATTGAATTGAATGGGGACTGGGAAGTGGGGCTCGTTGAACTCATCTACCCCCATGCGTGGTATAATATTACCAAAGATTCCAGCGATTTCAAATACGATTTAGGAACCGGTCAGCTTAAGACGGGAAAAATCTCTTCAGGTCATTACGAGTCTATAGTAGACATTGTTAAAGCCATGAGCAATCACTTTGCCAATAAATTTTTTTTGAATTATAATAAAGCGACCCAAAAGGTCAAATCAATTCTTCTTAATGGTACTCGCCTGGTTTTTCCCCCAGGGATTGCAGAAATCTTAGGATACCAACCCATGCAACTCTCCGCTGTGAGTGGAGCTGTCTCTGTATATGGTGAATTTACAGCAGATCTGAACGGTCGGTTTTCTCTGTTGTATGTGTACAGCGATATTGCGGAACCGCAACCGGTGGGAGACATGGTTGCTCCCTCCTTTCGGATCGTTAAAGTGAGTGGAGAAGACGGGGATATGGTAAGCACATTGTTTGACCGACCCCATTATTTGCCTCTTGCAAGGAAAAATTTCCAAACCATCGAAATCGTTATAAGAAATCACACAGGCCAGTTAGTACCATTTGAACGTGGGAGATCAATCGTAAAACTTCATTTTCGTCTCAAGCACCTGTAATCATGTACGAACCGTACCACTGTTCTATGAAATCCTTCGAAGATTATTACACCCGCCAAACTGGAAAAGGATTAGCCTACTACCAGGGGGTACCACTGTAAAAAGGTTATGGGGTCGGAGGACTCTTTCGTTCGTTATTTAGGGCAGCAGTTCCTTTATTCAAACAAGGTGCTAAAACGCTTGGAAAACAAGTCTTACAAACGGGTGCGGATCTTGTCAATGATGTCATCCAAGGTAAAGACGTGAAGCCAGCAGCCAAACAACGAGCTAAAGAAGCAGGGAAAATACTCACCGACAAAGCAGCCAACAAAGTGAAGAAAATGCTGGGAGGAAGCGGTAAAAGAAAACAAAAGACGAAGAAATGCATCATTCGTTCAAAGAAAGCCAAGAGGACAACACACGATATTTTTTATCCCTAAAACTATGGTTCTAATTCACAGTCATTCTTCTGTATGTTTAAAGTCAGAACTGGATTTATTTGCTTTACCACCCACACAAACAAGCATTGAAAAAGGACAATGGATTGAATATCACCCCTTAGCAAACATTCGAGATGGAGGACCTCTAGAATTCAATATTTCTGGGAGTGGAGAAGAATACATGGACTTATCTTCCAGTCAACTTTATGTGAAAATCAAAATTGTAAAATCCGACAACTCCATCCTGTCCGACAAAGAGCCTGTGGGTCCTATTAACTGTTTTCTTCATTCTCTATTTTCACAAGTCGATATCAGTTTAAACGAAAGAGTGATTTCGTCATCAAGCAATACGTATCACTACAGAGCGTATATTGAAACTCTACTGAATTATGGAGAAGAAGCAAAGAAAACCTATTTAGCATGTGAATGTTTTTACAAGGATACGGCTGGACATCTGCATGAAATTAACCCCATGAATGCTGCAACGAACAAGGGATTACATTAGCGCTATGAACTCGTAAAAGACAGTAAGACTTTGGACATGATTGGAACCCTACACTGTGATTTATTTTTTCAAAACAGATTGTTGCTCAATTTAGTGGATGTGAAAATCAAATTGATTCGAAGCAAGCCTGATTTCTGCCTCGTATCGTCATCCGGGACACCCAATTATCGAGTTCTCATTGAGCATGCATCATTTTTTGTAAGAAAGGTAAAAGTCAACCCAGGAGTTGCCATAGGTCATGCTAAAGCTTTGGAAAAATCTCCTGCCAGGTATCCCATAGATCGTGTTTTATGCAAAGTTTATTCCGTTTCTCAAGGAAGTATGTCCTTCGTGCAAGATAACGTATTCCTCGGTCAAATGCCAAAAAGATTGGTTATTGGATGTGTAGATAACGACGCCTTTAATGGCACATATAAATCAAACCCCTTCGAATTCAAGCATTACGACACTACCTTTATTGCTGTGTACGTCGACGGACAACCCGTTTCCCATAAACCTCTAGAACCCAATTTTGAAACGGGGAATACGATTCGTTCTTACCATAGTCTATTTCAAGGAACCGATAAACTTGGTCAAGACAGAGGAATTTTCATTAACCGAGAAAAATTTTCCCAGGATACACGCTCTACGCATTCAATCTTAGCCCCGATCTGTGTGACGGAGGGCATATGAATCTGATCCAGCAAGGAAATCTAAGAGTGGAAATTAAATTTGGAAGAGCTTTGTCAAAAACCATTTCCGTGCTGATCTACGCTGAGTTATAGAACATCATCGAAATTTCCAAGTCCAGAAACATTCTTTGTGATTTCTCCAATTAAAAATGAACAGTGTGCAAATAACGAAGATCCTAAAGCAAGATCATGTGACGCGTCGTTCCTTCGTCGGGGTGTTTGCCTGTGACCGACTCCCCAAGCGAATTTACAAGTTCCCAGCCAGTCTTATTGTGAACACTGATAAGTATTGGAATCCCGGGAAACATTGGTTGGTCGTGTACATGCCAAATCCGAGAACAATGGAATTTTTTGATTCCTTTGGACATCCCCCAGAACATTTTCAAGGACCTATTGCACGATTCGCTTCCAAGTTTGACTATGTGAATTTTAACAACGTACCCCTTCAAAGTTCATTTACGGCCGTATGTGGTCAATTTTGCGTATTTTACCTCTATTCTAAATGTCGCGGAAAAAGCTTGTATTCCATTGTCAACCATTTTCGATGGAAATCTGAAACAAATCTGAAACAAACGATGTGCGTGTTTATCATTTTGTTCGAAAAAAATTTGGAATTGTAACAAAATTTAGAATTTAAATAAAAATTGATTGATTGAACTCTATTTCATGTGTCTTGTGTTTAAATTGCAATGTAACCTCATTCGGGTATTCAGTTGACAACATGGAAATACCCAAACTACAACATCCCTTCACAGCTCTGATAGCGGGTCCTACAGGATGTGGGAAAACACAGTTTGTGAAACGACTTCTGCAACATCAAAAAGAAATTATTACACCATCCCCCGAACACGTGGTTTGGTTCTACGGAGTTCCCCAAACACTGTATCACGAAATGTTTAATGTAACATTTATTGAAGGGGTTCCATCTAATTTTCGAGAGTGTGTGAAAGGTAGAACGCTGATTATCATAGACGACCTCATGACTGAATGTGGGAGTGATAAAAAATTAACTCACTTGTTCACGAGAGGGAGTCATCATTATAATGTGTCCGTGGTATTCATTACTCAAAACATTTTCCATAAAGGCAAAGAAATGCGAGAAATTTCACTGAATGCTCATTACCTGTTTCTGTTTAAATCCCGAAGAGATGCTAATCAAATCACTCATTTAGGGAGACAGTTGTACCCCAGTAAGCTGAAATTTTTCCAAGAAGTATACATGGACGCCACGAAATCTCCCTACAGCTATTTAATGATCGATCTAAAACCTGAAACAAAGGAAGAATTAAGATTGCGTACCAGTATACTTCCAGGGGATATTCAAATAATTTACCAACCACGATGAATTCCTCATTTTTGATAAAAGAAGAAGCAAAGTCGTGTAGTTCATCAGTTTTCATCATGGTATTGTCTAAGCAGCAGGTTCAGCTCTTAGGCATGATCAAACATTGTCCAAAAAAAGTACTGACAGATCTGCTGTCAAAATGTTCTACTAAGGGAATTAAAGCTATATGCGAAGTTTGTCTAAATACGTTAAAAGGAAATGTTCCGCTTTCACCGACTCAAAAATAAAAATTGCATCGGCATAAGCATACCTTGCGAGCTTTATCTCAAAAAAAGACACCTCTGTATAAAAAGAGAAAACTTATTATTCAAAAAGGTGGATTTTTAGGTGTGTTAATTCCTGCTGCTCTCAGTGTGTTAACGACTCTGCTTACGAAATAATGGAATTCGCCAAGAAAATGGTTCTTGTTTCAGAAGAACGGATTTCCCGTCATGTACCAACAGATGAAATGCTAACGGAATTAGATCGAGAAATGAAAAAAATTCTACTAAGCAAAGAGTCCGATGAAGTGAAAGTGAAATTATGCAACCAAGTCTTGAATAAACGGATTCATGTATCCAGCTTTAATCCTCCAGTAACATCTCATGAAACCCCATCGAGAACTGAAGAAACAAACATCGAACCAACGAAAGATGAACTTGTGAAGAAAGAAAAAGACCCTGTGGAAGATCTTATCATACAGTCCGTATCTCCTAATTTGAAACGCTATGCACGAAATGTGCTGCATGAGTTTAAAAGGAATTCTTACATTATTGATTGGAGTCCAAAAGCCGAACTAATTTATAACGGTCAGATTGTGAAGAATTCAAATATTGTCGATCTCATAGACGCTATGTTTTCAAGTAAAGGTTCTAAACAGCAAATACCTCGAGAGTTTATCAAAGCATTAAAGGACATTAATTTACCAACTAAGTATATTAAAAATAAAAAATGATCAAAGAACCCACACAAGAAGGAAAATCAATGTTAAAAAACGTCTTATCTGTGAAATCAAAGCGAAACAAACTTGTAAAACTTACACCTCGACGATGGTTACCTTATTAAAACATGAAATTAAAAAAAAGGCAGTTGTAAAATTTTATTGAGTCGATTTTTCTTTTGCTCTGAAATGCTTAAGTGTAAAATTGAAGAATTAATGTAAAAGTAATTTTTTTAATCATTTTTACCCCGTTTCCACATCACCCAGGAGGTAGGAATCTCGATGCACTTTTTTTTAAGTGGTTTCCCGCGTAGGCCTACTCCACTGTCCTTTTTTTTTTATTTCATTTTTCTGTAAACACTGATGCCGATACACAACGTTTGACACACACACACACACAGACTTTCAAATGCAATTGTTGATATCGCAATGTCCGTAAGCCAAAGTTTCAATACCATTTTCTAATATGTACCGCTTATTGTCCATGGGTGACAATGCAATCTTTCTAACACACACAGTTTGAAGTTCATGCTTTTCACTGGCTATTCGCATCATGCACTCTCTTGTTACTATTTTATGAAAGAGACATGTTTTGTAGTCGTTATGTTTCAATTTATTTTTAATAATGGCTTTCGCTACGCCTTTCGCTGTTTTCTTTTCGTCATTCAAACTCAGAATACTATACATTTTTGGACGAAGTCCAACAAATTCTTTAATCGGAATGCCATTAAGTTCATCTTTGAATTTTCCAACAGTTTTCTTGTTCACATCACTGTACAGAAAATGTTCAGAAGGATATTCTGATGTGTCAAACAGTTCGATGTTAGAGGACATGTCCACATATATGTCAGGTGTCTCGACTTGATAACAAAGGGAATCAGTGTCAGTAAACAGCAGCTGTGCTCTTTCCCCATATTTTTTTTTCATATAGTTGTAATGAAAGTCATACATTAGCACTTTAGAAAGTTCTAGGACGGCAAATCCAGCATACATAGGTCGATTCAGTAGCAACGATGTTTTCTTCATTTCTACCCCAACTAAATCTCGATTGAAAATCTTAAAACCGTGAAAAGCGGGGGAGGCTATTAACTTTTTTGCTCTTTTTTCATGTTGAATAAGTTGTATATTGGAATGTTTTCTCATATTCTCCATGGTTTTTCCGAATACAGCATTGTTCATCAGCTTAAAAAGTTTTTTTCAAAGCTATTTGAAGCTTTCTTTCTGCACTCGGTGTTAAACTCAATATAGGGTTTTAACCATGGTTTCTGGGTAAATTTCAAAACTTTATAAATTTGTTTAAGTTTCAAGCCGTGAGATAAATAGAACTTCAGATTTTTCTGGTGAATGACATATTTCTTTTTACTGCACAAGTTGGGAGTTAATTTCACCACTCCACGTGGCAAGCAGATATTCAAATCTTTAGAAATTTGTTGAACGTATGGAGACATTATCTGATGTGTTATGCGGAATTGTTCAGGAGCGAGTGGATAGCAGTTATGATCTCCATGAAGGCAGTCTGGATACTCCAAATCTACTTCAAAAATATGAGCGGTGTCAGCATTATCATCCAATTCCAAAATTTTTTTCATCAAAATTAGATTCATCACCCCATTCAAAATTACTATGAGGTAAATATTCCATCATTGAAAATCCGTATAAATTATTGCAATCGAAGTACATGATATAAGTGTTTGGTTTCTCTGGGTCGTAATGGTTTAAATAAGGGTTGTTAGCCATGGCATATCTTTTACTTATCATGCTTACACCTCCACGTATACCACTTTCCAGGAAGAGATGAATGTTTGGGTCAGTTAACAATTCTAGTTCCACTCGTATCATTCGCAGACTTGCCAACCATGCTAACCCCGGTCCTGTATATGTATGACAAGGATCAATTTTGTAGTAATTCATACAAATATCTCTGAAATTCTGAAACACGTCTGCGAGCAATAATACATCTGTGCGGCGAAGGTATAAGTCATGGTATTGACCCATAGAGGCAATTTCAAATGTGTCCCAAACAACTTGTGCATGTTGATAAACGTTGTCTGATACAGCTTCTCCGTTTAAGGTGTTGTAAAAGGCCTCAGGAGGAGGTAGAGCGGCTTCATTAAATTTGGAAAAATCATCCATATACTCGTACGGGTAGATTCCTTTCTTAAGAAGAAGAACTTTTCCCCTGGGGCTATTCTCATCGGTAATTTTAAATTTCTCAGGTGGTAGAATATCCACAAGGTTTGAAAGTGAAGCATTCAGAAATTTTAGTGAATCCAGAAAGTGAAGTTTACCCACAGAAAAAGAAATATATTTCTCTATGGTTTGACCAATGCACTCAATTCTCTTGTTCTTGATTTTTCCAAGACCCTGCATTATAAGGTGTGCATCATACCCTTGAAGATTATGGAGAATCACAGGAATTTTTGACGATATTTTGAAGTTCAAATTGCACTCTGAATGTGTAGCAAATCTAAATTTTCCACTCACATGGCAATGATCCCGCACTTTATTGTCAGATGATTTAATGTTTTTTTCACATATGCCGCAGGTAGTTTGCTGTGCAAATGAGATCTCTTCTTCTGCAGTTAAGTTTAGGGGTGCCACTTCTTTCAAACGTTTCGAAATATCTTCTTCTTCTACTAATAGTGAAGAAAGAAAATGATCCACGGTGTCTTCCCCTCTATAAATTTTCGGGGGCTTTACACTACATCCATTAGGACCAATGATTACATAGCAATAACCACATGGTACGTGTTTTGATACAATATCCGTATTTGATGTTGCACGAATTGAATCACCAGAAGGTACTTTTACTAAAATAGACTCAAAGTCTGCATAAATTATAAAGGGTATCGGCAATTGATACTGATATTTCTCAAACTTCAAAATTTTGTCTTTTTCGGTGGGCATATTTATTTTTTGAACTTTATGAGCATTGCAGTAACTAATATGATCTTCTAAGAGTTCTTTACTCATGAATCGATGTAGACATCGATCACAATAGAACGTCTGACCATTGTGATTTGTTAAATTACCTAACAGACGACTCATGCTTTTAATTAAACAATAATGTTGTTTCTCTGCATTAGAGAGAAGCAGAAGATTAACGTGGTTTTCGCACTTGTTGCTCGTTATTACCAGGGGGAAAACTTCATCTGTATAGCCGAAAACATTTACAGACATATTATTATTCCTTTCAAACTTTGTGATCTGCGACAAGGGTGTTGGGAAGCTGACCCCATCCAAGTTAAGTTCTGCTTCAAAAGATGTGTAATTCGTTACACGCTGCGGATTTTTTCTGCCGGATGCAGTTGGGCTAGAACGCTCCATAGGAAACACTTGGAATCATTATTTTGCATATTTATTACCTCGTGTTTCTGAGCAAGCGCAGGAGGTAGCGGAAAGTAAGAGGAAGCAGACAATGGCATGTAGCGTGCAATTTTCAGTTCTATGTGAAGGATTTTATCCAGTTACCAGTCACTGCCTTGATTTTCAAAATCCTCACACGAAGATTTAATTTTCACATAAACCTCATTCAGATGAAGATTGAGCGAATCACGGAGCAAATCTATTACACATTTTGAGCGAAAAAAGCTATTCGCATATTCCTGTTCATGGTCTGAGACAGATCTGACAAACTGAACTTTACATACTAGATACCATTTAATGGCCCCCATTGATGAAATCTGTTGTTCCAACGTGCTGTGAATATCACTTCGAAGGCTTTGTAGAAAAATGTTAAGATCAGTTTCGGTTTCAAAAGTCGGAAAGAACTTATGTTCAAAAAACACGTTCATTGCCGCATTGCAGGGGTTATCCCCATCTTCCCTACTAATTTCAGGGGGTGCATTACCACTGTTGGAAGTTGTGGGTTTGGGATTCCCCATAGCTACATTAGACGGGGAATTTCCATTTTCCCCAGTTGGTTCACCTACTGCATCATCATCACCGGTGGAAACTGAAGGTCTGAGATTCTTCCGTTTGTTTGGGGAGATAGACCTCATGGAATTCTTTCGTTTCTCTCCTGACCCAAACTGTAGAGGTACCCCTTGTGCAGCAAAGTGCCTAGTGCGCATATGTTGTTGTAAGTGCGATTTTTGCCTAAAATCCCTTCCACAAATTTCACAGGGAAAAGGTTTCTCTCCTGTGTGGCACAACATATGCCTATTTAGATGAGACACTTTTGAAAATGTTTTGGTGCATTCTAAACACGTAGCATGAGGTTTCGACATGGATACTTGGGGCTGATTACTGGTGGCAGCAACAGAATCTACACCGGAGTTAATAGTTCCCACTTGGTGATTTGAAACTGGATCATCTGGTGTAAAGGATTCCGTAAGATCTTGGGTGTTTGGGAAAACACCAAATTCCTCGAAAAAATTAAGGTTTCCCAAAAGCAGATTACTGTCTTCTTCCCTCCATGAACCGAACAACTGGGAAAGAAAGAAAAAATCCTAAATTAAACCATTTAATAGACCGCCTAATGTTTAAAAAAATTACTTTAAATAACTTCAATTGTATAAGCGAAACCGCTCAATTGAATAAATCTCAGGTTTAGACACATGAGAAGAAATACTATGAACATTCTACGTAAAACTTCTGAAGGCAAATTTAACATTTCATTAGAAATAGTTTTACATCCTAACAAAATGGCTGCGTAAAAGTAAGCGAAACTGCTGAATTGAACAACACTCAGGTTTAGACACGTGGTTCGTGAGAAGAAATACTGTGAACATTCTACGTAAAACTTCTAAAGGCAAATTTAACATTTCATTAGAATTAGTTTTACATCCTAACAAAATAACTGTGTAAAATTAAGCGAAACCGCTGAATTGAACAACACTCAGGTTTAGACACGTGGTTCGTGAGAAGAAACACTGTGAACATTCTACGTAAAACTTCTAAAGGCAAATTTAACATTTCATTAGAAATAGTTTTACATCCTAACAAAATGGCTGCGTAAAAGTAAGCGAAACTGCTGAATTGAACAACACTCAGGTTTAGACACGTGGTTCGTGAGAAGAAATACTGTGAACATTCTACGTAAAACTTCTAAAGGCAAATTTAACATTTCATTAGAATTAGTTTTACATCCTAACAAAATGACTGCGTAAAATTAAGCGAAACCGCTGAATTGAACAACACTCAGGTTTAGATACGTGGTTCGTGAGAAGAAACACTGTGAACATTCTACGTAAAACTTCTAAAGGCAAATTTAACATTTCATTAGAAATAGTTTTACATCCTAACAAAATGACTGCGTAAAATTAAGCGAAACCGCTGAATTGAACAACACTCAGGTTTAGACACGTGGTTCGTGAGAAGAAATACTGTGAACATTCTACGTAAAACTTCTAAAGGCAAATTTAACATTTCATTAGAATTAGTTTTACATCCTAAAAATGACTGCGGAAAATATATAGTTGATATAGAAAATCACTTACTTGTTCTATTTCATAATCTCTTTGTTCTTGGTCCATTTTTGAAGCATTAAAATAACAACTTTCAGGAACACTGTACACCACCACAGAGCAAGCTCGGGAATGAGTGACAATGGGAAATAAATCGTTGAAAGTATTCACCCTTAAAACATGTGACTCCACCTAACCATTCACATCCCCCACCCCCACCCCCCACTTCAGTGGGGCACCTTGGAGTCTAGTAACCCTTACACACACACACACACACTGGGGTAAAGGAATGTTAATCCCCTAGAGCAACCCCAGAGTATGCCCACAGGGTGAAGACGCGTTTGTGAACTTCCCCAACTTAAGGGGTTGGGGTTGGAGGGGGGACTTTGGAGTCTAGTAACACACACACACACACACACACACACACACACACTAGGGAAAATGAATGTTCCCCCTCCCCGAGCATCCCCAGAGGTAACCTTGACATACCTACAGGGTGAAGAACGTGTTTGTTAATGTCATAGACCTGACCTTGTAACAAGTGAGTGCATGTAACCCTGAAACACACACACACATACACACCAAGACAAAGAAATGTCAACCCTCCTATAGCAGCCCCTGAGGAAAGCACTCAGAAACAATGAGATCATTCTACGCAGAACTTCTAAAGGCGAATTTAACATTTTATCAGAATTAGTGTTACAGCCTAGCAAAATGAATACATATATATTAACCATTTACCTAAAAACAGTGGTATAGAAAATCACTTACCTGTTCTATTTCAAAATCTCTTTGTTGTTGATCCATTTTTGAGGCAGTAAAGGTAACAACTTTCACCCACACAGAGCAAGCTCAGAAATGAGTTGAAATTGGGAAAAATGCACAATTATGATAATCCTTTTTGATAAAAGTGGGTGGCCCTGAAAAGGGCCTTTGGTTTTTTTTATCTTCTTTGTAGGTGTTTGGTTTACATATGATTTCTTATTCAAAGTCACTTTCACGAATTTCAGCCTTGATAATACCAAAAATATTTTGTATATCTATTGCTTGTAGAAAAGCATCCGTTACGCACGACATTAAGTTTCTTCTTTCTAGAGATTCCAAATATTTTTCCACGATTTTACTAAACTCTATTCCTAAAAGGGCTATGCTGAAATATTCGTCCTCACAATACACTTCAGATAATCCTAAAGATTTGGATCTAGCCGTTTCGTTCAAATACTCAACTACTGCATTTTTAAGAACGTTTTTCAGTTCATTAATCAGCATTTCACTTTGATCTGGAGTTGTGAACTTGCTAGTCAGGATTTGTCCATTTGATTGCATCTCCTGCTTGAAAATACTTTGAAAAGAAATATTTCGGTAAAATTCTATTACCACCTGATGTAATACACTGGAAGAAATATTAACCAATTCTTCCCACAGATTTTCAGAGAGAAGAATATTCGATTTATACATTTTCGCAGTCTTCCAACTATAAATTTCTTTACTGATACTGATTTCATGAGTTTGTGGGGTAACTTTTACCCGTAGAAACCCCGTGAATGAAAAATTAGGAGCTGATATTCCATAGGCTAGATGACGTGATAGTGATTCCTTCTCATCCATCATTTCCACCCATTGAAATAAAGACATACAAATACCAGATTTGCTTGGATAGCATTGCTTACCGTAGCAATTAAATTCTCTGATATGCACGCAGACTTGATGAGCATATGAAGATACGTAAACGAATATATTTTCTCCTAGATGGAAACAATTTTCTGGTAAATTATCCATATGCAACATCATCGAAGAACTACCACTAGATCTTTGCAGCCGCCATGATAACAAAATCTTGAACAAAACAGGAATTCAGTGAATGTCAGAGAGCTCTGAATCGGTCGGAGACGAATGCTGAAATGAAGCGTTCCCCAGTGTTACTCATGTTCGAAAGGAAAGCGACCAATCAAATAAAAGAAATAGATCAGGTGACTAGCCTCAGACTGTTATCCTGTACTCATCAGCAACGGATGGGTGTAAAACATGGAACATGAGTCGGTACAGGCATGAACATGCACAATACCTGTAGTCGAGTGTTGCCAGCATTGAAGTTCCAAACATAGATCTCTCTCCCTCTAAAAAATTATTTTTCCTAAATATTTGTAACCGAGAAAAATGAATGAAGGTAGTCAATCATCGCCCCCCCCCCCCCCCCTCATATATAAGTCACACAAAGCCAACATGTCGGAATTACGTCACACAAAAAGCCAACATGTCGGAAAAAAGTAAACACGTGGTTCGACACCCATTGTTTCATCATCATCAGCAGCATCACAAAAAACATTCTGCTCAAACCAGTGTTCTGGAAATGCCTGGTCCTCTGGCGAAAAAGGAGTAGGGGAAACGAGAGTTAAAGAACAATAGGCCCTCTAGAGGGCCTATTGTTCTTTAACTCTCGTTTTCCCCTACTTAGGTTCTTTCTCGCAAAACTGGTATTTTGAACTATGAGAATCTCTCCACAGTAGTAATGTGAAAATGATCTTGAAAAAATTCTTAGGCAATGTATATGGCCTACACAGTCTACAGCGGTTGCTCTGGCTATTCTAAAGTTTTAGACAACCCATTCGCCAAATTCAATTTTATTTCACTAAAGTGTTAAGATAGTACACAAATGTAATCGCCAATATTTTCGCTAAAACTTTTTTTCCAGCATCAAAACGATTTTTTTTTTCGCAAATTGTGAAGAATGCGATATGCAGCGTGACCCCTGTACACAGAGATTTAAAAAGAGAGAGAGAGAGAGAAATTTTAAGTTATATTTATGAAGAGATGCATGCGTGGTATAACAAGGTAAGATAGGATGCGGTACACTTGATTAAAGTTAGTGACATCGTGGGCAATGGGCTGGACATATTGCTGGAGGAACTGACTACCGTTGGACAACTGAATTACTGGACCTGAATACCAACTGAATACCAAGGGACCCAGAAGACCACGTGGGGGAAAGGTGGATGAAATTCAAAAGCATGCTGGAGTGACTTGGAAGAGACTGGCTCAAGACAGAAAGTCGTGGGAAATACTTTGGGGGCCGCCCCGGTGGCGCAGTGGTCTAAGGCGCTAGCCTCTGATCATTCGTCCGTAAGGGGTCCGGGTTCGAATCCCGGTCAGGCATGGATGTTGTGTTTGTCTTACGGCACTGGCTCGCTCCCTTCCCTGGAACCAGTGACCCTAAATTAGGGACGGGCGACTGCTTATAGCCCATTGAGTTGCTCACGGTAGTCGTTAAACCTTCAATCAAAAAAAATACTTTGGGGAGACCTTCATACAGCAGTGGATTGATGATACGCCTAAAAGATGATGACGAAACACCGAAACAAACAAAAATTGTCCGATTTCAAAAATTCCATTTTCATTCGGATACCGTATATCATGAAAACTATTTTGCGCACTTTTTACTTCAAATGATGCATAGAGACTACCCGCTAAGGAGACGTAAATAAATAAATACAGGTAGAACTCCGTTTACGCCCGCTTCACTTTTACGCCTCTCATAGATCACGATTCGAAGGCGTGATGAGGCATGAACTCTGCCCGATTTCCTAGGCACAGATGCTCCCTACATTCTAATAAAACTGTCACACTAAATGATTAAACTACAGCCTAAAGTTTAAATAATTAAACAAAAAACGGAATATGAAATGCAACGGAAAAAAAGGAAATTACATTAACCACGGAATAAGAACTTCAAATGAACTGACAAACATGCGTGTCTAGACAAAAGAACTTTGACGGCCACTCCTACTCGCCGTAAGGCTGTCAATAACGGAGAATGTGACAGAGATAGATAGTAAAGGAAGTTTCGCTAGATGATGTAGAAGTTCGTGACATAAATTAACTCCTTGAGAGTCATGGTCAATGTTTGTTTCAGAACTTTCTGGCCGGGGGGGGGGGGGGCGAATAAAACCTTAGAGGGAGCAAGTTTTCCATTTTCCATATACTGCATATAATTTTTAAGTACTATATTTACATATATAGGAGTAATTAATATACATATAGTAATTACTTCTTCAAACGTTTCAAGAACAAACTTTCTCTAGCTAAACGGGGGGGGGGGGATTTCAGAATATTGCAAATTCCACTACAGCCACAAAATCTCATTCTGAAAATAATCCATCGTGAAATAAAATATATAATCATGTAAATGCTGCCACATAAGTGGAAAATGGGTTAGAATGTGAAGTTTAACTTACCAATTTTCTATAAAAATTATTTTGTTTTCACCAACAGAACTTTCAGAATACAGCAGCACTGTAAAATAGCTTTTTGCTTATGCTCTAATAATTACAATTTAAAATGCACATATGAAATTAAAACTATAGAACGAAAACCCCATTTCAGATGAGTAGTTAACAAATGGTTTAGTACTTGCATAAAAAAACTAAGCATAGGAAATAATCCATGAAGTTGATAATGCAATATTCATTTAATCACTTTCACTCAGTTACACTGTTGTTGTTTCGTTTTGTTTTTCCACGTCCGTTACACTGAATGGCTTGAAATTCTGATCTATTAAAATGCATTCAAGACACACCTGATACTGAATTGCGATTTCCTGACTATGAGGTATGACTAATCTACTAATTTTATTTTGAAGAACAGCATGTGTCTTAATACACTTTTTAGGAAAAATAAACTATAATACATGAACAAATATTAGGAAAAATTATAAATGGAAAATTATTTGTAGCATCAAAAGAAACGAAACGTTTTTTTTTTTTTTTTTTTTTCGTTATAGTCTGAATTTATTAACATTTGACTCGGGAACAAAAAATGTCTCCGGTCCGGGGGGGGGTAGAATGGTCGTTTCCGGAGGGCTTTGCCTTCCCGGATGTATGCTTGAAAGAAACACTGGTCATGGTGAAGAGCTTTTAACGGAAGATTTAGAAGAGCTAGCTGAACAACTGTCGAAAGAAGACACAGAGTGTGAAGCTGACTGCGCAGTGTCGGCCAGGACACTAACAGTGAAATTAATATAAAAGGCTAATTGCTCTTATTAATAACGGACGTTAGGTCTGTAGCAACGACCACAACTGGGAGCGGAGCTTCAGTTAAGAGAAGAATTCAGAGGGTTCTACAGCCATAATATAACTTATCAGAAAAAAAAAACTGCGGACATCTATCGTTTTTAAAACAGTAATTCTTTTTTCCTGTTTCTTGAACATTATACAATTTTCAATACGTAAATTTCATAAAATAAAACAGTTTTCAAGTATTTTGTGTTGATTACTAAAAATCTTGGAACGGAATCTAATATATTTACTTATGTTCTAATTATGTTTTTGCTTCAAACTACGCCGCTTCATTTTACGCTGGAACCTGACACTGGCGTAAATCGAGTCCTAACTGTATTGCATTTTTTTGAGTATTTCTGATTCTTAAAGTCCGATTCGAAAAATTATTTCTGTGGTCTAAAGTGCGAATGGTGTCGAATAATTTTGCATATATACAAAATGTATATTAGGAAATACAGGGTGATCCATTTAAACCAGTACCATGTGATTTACTTATAACTTTTTTATAAATAGCAACAAAATCATACAGTAAGTTGAGAATTATACATGTGGTATTGGAGAATCATTTTATCAAAGCAAATGTTGGAATTGTCCTCCAGTTTCTTGTAAACACAGTTGAACACGCCGCACCATATTCAGTGATGTCTCATGTAGAGTACGAGCAGTAACATTTCCAATTTCAGTCGTGATTGTTTCGCGCAATGCATCCAAAGTTTTTGGATGGGTTTTGTAAACTCTGTCCTTTAAGTAGCCCCATAAAAAAAGTCAGGGGAAGTTAAGTCCGGAGATCGGGGAGGCCATATGTTTTTTGAAATTAATCTGTCATCAAAGAAGCTGGTTATGAGTTCCATTGAGACTTTCGATGTGTGAGACGTAGCGCCATCCTGCTGAAAGTAGCCCTCTGTCAATTCAATGTCATTAAGTTGTTCCACAAATTCATTCAATATGCTGCAATAAACGTTAGTGTTGACAGTCTCAGAGAAAAAAATGGGGCCAATAATTTTCGTAGACGAAACCGCACACCATACACCAAACTTTTGTGAATGCATCGGTGTTTCACACATAACGTGTGGGTTTTCGGCAGCCCAGTATCTGCTGTTTTGCGAATTGACGTAGCCTGACAGATGAAACCAGGCTTCATCCGTAAACCATGTGATGGAGAGAATATCAGATCGCAAATTACGAAAATTTTGAAAGCATTTGCAGTAACTTACTCTCTTTCCCTTGTCCGGTTCCTGCAGCTGATTGATTACGTGCACTTTAAATATTCGCTTTTTCTGCTGCCCTTTGATAAGTTCCGTATGAATATCCTGTCTGTTGGCTTAATCTGCGCAACGATTTCGTCGGAGATTGAAGTAAACGTTACCGAACATCATCCACACGCGTTTGGGGCATCGGAGGGGGATGTCTACCGCTACCGCTGAGAAGAGAACCGGTTTGCTCCAGTTTTTTTGCCATCGACAGAATTGTTGACTTGTTTGGCACTTTTCGAACTCCAAACTCTCTTCGAAATGCTCGTTGCGTTTTGATGACATAATTGGTTACCCAATACGATTTCACTAAAAAAAACACGCTCTGGAACAGAGTACTGCATGTTTCCGAATGCACGCAAGTGAATGACAACGCAACAACAAACAAATCACGAGCTGAGTTACAGTTACGGTTAACAATCTTCTTCACGGTGGCGGTTTTCATTCTTCAGGAGTTGCTGCTTCTATTTAAAAAAATAAGAAGTTCCTTGCGCGATCTCTTGCAAAAATGTAAGGTTTTTTCAGAGTACTGGTTTAAATGGATCACCCTGTATATATATTTTTGGATTTTTCATTATGCAGGGTTTTGTCACTAGAGAGCATAAGCGTATATTTCTTTTTTACATGCACATCGCTGATTCTAAAAAGAAAGATGGAACAAAATCTTCTTTTTGGGAAGATACCACTCTCCGCGGAAAGCGTTTAATGCATATCTCCTTCGAAAACTGTACTATTTTCTGGCTAGGGAATATAAACCTATACTATGCTTCAAAGCTTATATACACTCAGTAGAGAAAACATTAGAGATAGGAGTGATGGGCAGTTGACATTGGCATCCCCCGCTCACAGCGGAACAGTCCCAAACTGAACGCAGGATATACATGAATAGGCAGACAGCAACAATGTATCACAATCGACGAACATGAGTAAAACGTGATTTGAGCCACTTTTATCGTGGATGCATTGTTGGCGCAAGGCAGATGGGTCATTCTGTCACCCAACTGGTAAGAACCCTAGGGTTCCCGAGGAACAATCGTGTCAAGGGTGTACCGCGAGTATACCCAGAGCCCACAGAGCAAGGGGTGGCCAACCACACGCCACTGATGCCAGGTGTCGACGTAGACTATCCAGGCTCGTACAGACCGACCGTTTGGCAACGGCGGCGCAAAGAAAATTGCATCCAGGTTAAATGTCGGAGGCCCAAGTGACGACAGCGAGCGAACGCTACGACGCACACTGTATACCCTGGGCTAAAGGAGCCGACGTCCTACTCGTGTGCCACTGTTCATCATCGGAAATCACGCCCTCGCCTGGTGCCGGAAACATCAAAACTGGATTTCTGTAGAGTCGCGCCGCGTCGTGTGGTCAGATGAATTCCGTTTTCAGCTGTACCGAGCTAACGGGAGGGTGTGGGTGCGGCGTCGACAGTATAAGGCCGTGGCTCTGTCGGTTAACGACGGTAGTGGCTCTGTTCAAGGTGGCGGTGGCGCTATGATGGTTTGGGGAGCGTTCTCATGTGACACACTAGGTCCGTTAGTGTGTTCGGAGAGGTTCTTAACCGCTGTGCTCTATTAGCATGTGCTGGCTGATCACCAAGACGCTTTCATGGCCTTCGCGCATCCTGCGGCCGATGTTCTGTTTCAGCAGGAAAATGCGCTACTCCACCGGGCCGCATCCACCCAGGCTGACTCAAGGAACACTCATCTGAATGTGTAACCATCTAGTGGCCCCTTAAGGTCCCCGGATTTAAGCCTTGTGGAAGCTCTGGAATGTCGTGGAGTGGAACATCAGATCCATGGATCCTGGACCGACGTCTCGGGCGTAGTTGTGGGCAATGCTGCAACAGGAATGGCTGGAAATAATCCGGCATCTGGTGTAGTCGATGTCTCGGCGTGTATAGGCTGTTAGTTGCACTAGAGCAGGACCAACACGCTATTAGGTAGGTATCTGTAATGTTTTGTCCGTTGAGTGTATATATATATATGATGAAACATTATCAATATAATTTTATGCTGTTGATTCAAAATGGTACATCTTTCCAGCTTTTTTTTTATTTCAATCAACAGTTTTCAGAATTACCTATAATAAACAGCAATTTTTTAACATATTTACAAACACTGATTTTCTATATGATTTTGTTGACAGCCAATGTAATTGTAGACTTTTTCTTTCTCAATAAGTTATGGCTGTATTTTTGTGAAAAACATGAACCTTTCATACTTTTACGTTTTACCATCAAAACGTCATTATCATCTTTCAAAGTTTAATTTCTCTGAAAATGCATAGTTTCCCACTGCTAAGTGAACTTTTTGCTATATCAACAGACAACAAGTTAGTAAAATCATGCAATGCATTGATTATGATACGCTTTCCAACATACCAGAAATCATTACTCAAGTTATTACTCAAGTTATGAGGATAATGGCTGTGGAATAAATCTCGCTCCTGTGCCCTGACATTGGAACCTATTCCAATGATATTCGACAGAACCGGTCCAGTATACCTCCGAAACAACTTACTAAAGTTTTGTCGCAATCGAAGCACTTGTACGTAAGTTATGGTGCATAAGGGCAATAGAATGGATCCCGCTCCTATGTCGTGACCTTTGACCCCATTTCTCCCATTTTCTATAGCGTTCGTTCTCAGTTGGTTCCCTACCACATATTAAAATTTCCTCGAAATCGAACCATTTTTACGCAAGTTATGACACATAAGGGCGATGGAATGGATCCCGTTCCTATGTCCTGACCTGTGACCCCATTTCGACCATTTTCAATAGGGTTCGTCCCCAGATGGTCCCCTACCACATACTAAAATTTCATCGAAATCGAACCAATTTTACGCGAGTTATCGTGCGGACAGACAGACGGACAGAACGGCAAAAGCTGGGGCATATACGCTTCTTCAACCTAGGGTTGGAAAGCGTAAAAAAAGGGTAAGCATATTTAGCACGTCTTTTGTGAAACAAGTTAGTAAAATCATGCAATGCATTGATTATTATCATACGCTTTCCAACATACCAGAAATCAATACTCAAGTTATCACTCAAGTTATGAGAATAATAGCTGTGCAATAAATCTCGGTCTTGTGCCCTGAACTTTGATCCCATTTCGATGATATTCTACAGAACCGGTTCAGTATACCTCCGAAATAACATGATAAAGTTTTGTCGGAATGGAAGCATTTTTACGTAAGTTATGATGCATAAGGGCTGTGGAATAGATTCCGTTCCTGTGTCCTAACCTTTGACCCCATTTCGCCCATTTAATAGGCAGGCCCCTACAACATACTAACATTTCATACAGAACAAAGAAATTTTACGTAAGTTATGACGCATAATGGCGATGGAAGGGATTCCGCTCCTATGTCCTGACCTTTGACCCCATTTCGCCCATTTTCAATAGGGTTTGTCCTCAGGTGGTCCCCTACCATATACTAAAATTTAATCGAAATCGAACCTTTTTCACGTTAGTTATGACGCATAAGCGCAGTGGAATGGATCCCGCTCGTATGTGCTAACCTTTGACCCAATTTCGTTCACGTTCAATAGGGTTCCTTCCCAGGTGATCCCCTTCCACATACTAAAAGTTCATCGAAATCGAACGATTTTTACGCGAGTTATCGGGCGGACGAACATACGCACACAAAGCGTGACGTAATGAGGCAGATGGCAATCGGGACCATCTGCTCGCAAGAGTGTGACGTCATAAACCTTTAATAGGATCCACACACAACGCGTGACGCAATCAGACAGATGGCGTGACCGCGCGCCAACATATCAAGCGCGAGATTGGGACGTCATAAGATCGTCCCCATGTGGTCCCCTAACACATAATAAAATTTCATCTAAATCGAACCATTTTTACGCACGGTATGACGCATAAAGGCAATGGAATGGATCCTGCTCCTATGCCGGGACCTTTAACCCCACTTCACCCATTTTCAATAGGGGTTATTCCCAGGTGGTCCCCTACAATATGCTAAAATTTCATCGACATCGAACCATATTTACGAAAGTTATGACGCATAAGGGCAATGGAATGGATCTCGCTCCTATGCCGTGACCTTTGACCCCATTTCGTCCATTTTCAATAGGGTTAGTCCCCAGCGGGTCCCCTACCACATACTAAAATTTCATCGAAGTCGAACGATTTTTACACGAGTTATTGTGCCGAAAGACAGACAGACGGACGGACAAAGCTGGAGCATATACGCTTCTTCAACCTACGGTTGGAAAGCGTAAAAAGATCGTGATGTTACCGGATTGTCCGTCCATCTGTACCCACGGTATCTCTGCAATTATTAGTCCGATTTGAAAAATTATTTTTGCATTGGGAAGCTTGAAATATGCGAATGATGATCCTTTATTTCGTTTTTTTTTTTACGATATAAAATTTCGCCTCTAGGGGCGTCAATGCAGATGATGTCGAATTCAAAAGTAAGTTTTATTCCACATATTTGCTTCTAAACAACCGATTGAAAAAAAAATTATTTTATCTTTCGATTCCATTTATGTCGAAGAATATTTTAGATATAGTTACTTTTTCAAATTACGCATAGATTTTCCGCTAGGGGGCGTAAAAATAAATTACATTTTCCTCGATAACTCTTCTTCTAAAACTCCGATTTGAAAAATGTTTTCTTCAGCGGTTACACCTCCTGATGGAAAATCTTTTGCATAAAATTTCAAATTTTTGGTAAAGAATACTTTAGCCACCAGCGGGCGTAAGAGCTAATTTTTGCTTCTGACATATTTGCCATAATATCTGAGCTTCTAAAATATCGATTCAAAAAATTATTTCGTGGACTGACGCCACTCACATTGATAAACATTTTCGGAATATTTTCTTCTTAAATCGTTCCACAGTTTCTCCGCCAGGGGGCGTAGATGTATATCTTATTTTCGTCAATATCTCTACTCCTAGGAGTCCGATTTGAAAAATTCCTTCTTTTTTAGATAGTGTTTCCAGTGTGACATGTTTTTCATATAATTTCAAAATTTTCAAGTAATTCATGGACTTTTCGCTAGGGGGCGTAGGGGTAAATTGCGTTTCCCCCTCTATCTCTGCTTTTAAATCACCGATTTGAAAAATTCTTTCTGCAGCGGATACAACTCCTGATGGGAAATAGTTTGCACATAATTTCTAATTTTTGTAAAAAATGGTTTGGCCACCAGGTGG
Source organism: Macrothele yani (assembly GCA_039090855.1). Classification (NCBI taxonomy): domain Eukaryota; kingdom Metazoa; phylum Arthropoda; class Arachnida; order Araneae; family Macrothelidae; genus Macrothele; species Macrothele yani. The sequence goes on from CM076996.1 coordinate 14,276,075, forward strand.
CGTAAGTTTTCATTTCCGCTTCTGCTGTATTTGCAGCAAAATATAAGCTTCTAAAATCTCGATTGAAAAAAGTGGTTTGTTGATCGATACTACTCATGTCGACAAACCTTTTAGAAACATTTTCTTATTGAAATAATGCATGGTTTCTACGCCAGGGGGCGTAGATGTATATCCTATTTTTGTCAACATCTCTACTTCTAGGAGTCCGATTTGAAAAATTCCTTCTTTGTTTGATAGTGTTACCGATGCGAAATGTTTTCCCTATAAATTCAAAATTTTCAAGTAAATCATAGACTTTCCGCTAGGGGACACAAAGGTAAATTACGTTTTCTGCGTTATTTCTGCTTCTAAAACTCCGATTTGAAAAATTCTTCCTGTATCGCATACAAGAACTGATAGAAAATAGTTTTCACATAATTTCCAATGTTTCGTAAAGAATGGTTTGGCCACCAAGGGACATAGGTGTTAATTTCTGCTTCTGATGTACACTGCTGGCCACCCAAAATGCAAGACCAAGAAGGACACGAGATAGCAAAGCCAGATTTACTGGACACATAACAACAGATACAAAGATGAAACGATTGAGCTTACAGGCTCGTGCAACTTGCGGAACACGGAGACATTAATAGTTCGTGTGGCGCCCATGGCTGGCAATAACGGCAGCTACACGCCGCAGTATCGAACGAAAGAGGCTTTGGATGTGGGCTTGGAGTATGTCGGTGTAGGCTGCTTCCACACGTTGCCACAGTTCATCAGGCGTAGCCGCGAGTGGTGCTTGACGGACCATTCGGTTGCCGATCAGCGACCAGACGTTTTCGATGGGCGACATATCGGGAGAACAGGCGGGCCACGGCAGTGACACCTGGTGGGCCGTGAAGAACTGTTGAAAGATGCGTGCCATGTGCGGGCGCGCATTGTCCTGCTGAAACGTGGCCGCTGGCAGGTCCTGCAGGTAAGGGAGAACTACAGGCTCCAAAACGTTGGAGATGTAGCGGTGGCTGTTGAGTGTACCGGCGATGCGTACCAGAGGGGTGCGGGTGTCATATCCAGTTGCGCCTCAAACCATAACGCCAGGCGACGGACCGGTATGGCGATGCATAATGCAGGCGTCATACAGTCTCTCGCCGCGGTGCCGCCACACGCGGATCCGACCATTGTGATTGTGGTGTTGCAGGCAGAAGCGGGATTCGTCGGAGAAGACAATTTCGTGCCATTCCGTAGTACAGGTGCGGCGTTCAACGGTCCACTGACTCCGCACTCGCCGGTGGTGTAACGTCAGTGGTAATTGGAGCAATTGGCGCCGTGCGACAAGTCCCAACTCCTGCAGACGACGTCGAACGGTACGTGCTGACACAGGTTGTTGCGCAACGACACCCTAATTCTTGCGCTATCGTTCGTGATGTGGCGGCGCGAGCCGTCAATGCTCGCCGCACAACATGCCGGTCCTCTCGTTCGGTTGTGTGCCGCGGTAGCGGCAATCGCTCACGTCGGTCCGTCCGTCCCTCGTGCACCCACCGAATCCATACTCACTTCACTGTGGCTGGATGTAGTCCCACACGGGCGCCGATGTCTCGGTACGATAAACCGCTGTCGCAATAAGCCACTATTCGTCCTCTGTCGAACTCCGAAACGTGCTGGAATGACTGCCGTATTCTGCGACGACGCATCAGGAAGCTTTCCACGCACAGGTCCGGCAGCACAACAAACTTCCACTACTTGCACCCCGCCTTCTGTGCGCTCTTCTTATAGTGCTTCTCGGTGGCATGCCAGGTGCACATGATTTGGATATGCCCTGCAATGCTAATCGTTTGAATGTCCTCTCGCGGGCGACGCATGCTGCGAATTTCAGGCCAATCGGATGCTTCCTTCTTGGTGTTGCATTTTGGGTGGCCAGCAGGGTAAATGTAGCAAAATCTGGGCTCCTGAAAACTCGACTAAATTTTTTATCTTTTTCTTGGACCGATAGTGCTCATATAGAAAAGCCTTTTGGGAATACTTTCTTCCTAAAATAACGCATGGTTTTCCCACCAGGGGACGTAAAGTCACATCTTATTTTTGTCGATATCTCTGTTTCTAAGAATCCGATTTGAAAAATTCTTTCTGTGTTGGAGAGCGTTTCCGGTGCTAAATGTTGCTCATATAAATTCATGTTTTTCTTAACGCACAAGTCTGCAACCAGAGGGCGTAAGCTCATGATTCCGTTTACAGCAACATCTGAGGGATTAAAAACCCGACTGAAAAACTTCTTTCTTCCGTCAGATACTAAAGACGTGCTTATTACACTCGAAAATTCGGTGTCATCTTTCTTGTTTTTTTTGTTTCCAAAACATCTAAAGTTTGAAATCGGAATTTCGTCGCCGTCTTCTGTTCGCTGTAAAGTGGTTTTCTCCGCACAGTCATTACGCAGCAGCGATTTTTAGGCTTTCCAACCGTAGGTTGAGGAAGCATATATGCTCCAGCTTTGCCCGTCTGTCTGTCCGCACGATAACTCGTGTAAAAATGGTTTGATTTCGATGAAATTGAAATTTTAGTATATGGCAAGGAACAACCTGTGGACGAACCCTATTGAAAATGGGTGAAATGGGGTCAAAGGAGCGGGATGCACTCCATCGCCCTTATGCGTCATAACTTACGTGTAAGTGCTTCGATTGCGACAAAACCTTATGATGTTGTTCCGGAGGTATACTGAACCGGTTCTATTGAATATCATCGAAATGGAGTCAAAGGTCAGGGCACATGAGCGAGATTTATTCCACAGCCATTATCCTCATAACTTGAGTAAAAATGCTTCTATTGCGACAAAACTTCAGTATGTTGTTCCAGAGGTACACTGTACGAATCAATAGTCAGGGTGGGGAGGAGGGTTTGTCTGCGCGCTATTTCTGGTATGTTGGAAAGCGTATCATAATCAATGCATTGCATGATTTTGCTAACTTCTTGAACAGCAATTTCGCTTTAAACAAAATAAAAATTTGAAAATCGGAATTCCGTCGCTCCTCTTCCTGTAAAGTGGTTTTCTTTGCATAGTACCGTGCAGTAGCGTTCTTGAACACCAATTTCGCTTTAAAGAAAATAAACAAGAAAGATGATACTGCGTTTTCGATTGTAATGAGCACATCTTTTGAATCCGTTCCGATGCGAACGAAATTTATCAAAGCTATTCAAAATCAGTGGAACCGGTTAGAAAAAAACCCGGATTTATACGATAGATAAAACATCTAGAAATAGAAACAGCAACTTACTTCCACCAGCGGGCAAAAAAGTATGTTACGAAGTTAACAAATGACGCACAAAAAGTTTTTCATGCCGCCCCGGTGGCGCAGTGGTCTAAGCGATGGCCTCTGATCATTCGTCCGAACGGGGTCCGGGTTCGAATCCCTGTGAGGCATGGATGTTGTGTTTGTCTTACGGCATTGGCTCTCTCCCTTCCCTGGAACCAGTGACCCTAAATTAGGGATGGGCGACTGCTTATAGCCCATTGAGTAGCTCACGGTGGTCGCTAAACCTCCAATAAAAAAAAATAAAAAGTTTTTCATAGCAGAAGAAAGGTACAGAGACAAAGCGAATTTCAAATAAAACAGTTAAAAGAAGAAATATAGAAGGAAACATGATAGAACTCTATGCCTTCTAGCGGAAGAATAACGAAACGCATAACGGAAAAGTTGAAAATAGATGAAAAATATTATTCATGGAAAAAGCTATGCTAAGGCAAGAGAACTTTTCAAAGACGTCTCCCGGAACTGGAGATAGCGAGAAATAGGTTTTGACCTCGCGGGAAACCTGTGCAATATTTAAAAACCATAACGCTCCACATCTCTGTTGTAGCGAATGGCATACACTAAAAAAAGAAATTGCTCAATAGGATTTTTAGAAGAAGAGATACAGCTGCAAACAGAAGCACACAAACACCACCTAACGACAGAACTATGAACTACAAAACTCCTCAAATACAAACTTAAAGTTTTCCACAAAGTAAATGACATCCGGAGTTGAAATAATTTTTATTAAATCGCACATGTAAAAGCAGAGATATTGAGAAAAACAGATTAAATATTGGCGGGCCCTAACGGCAAAGTTGTTCATTACTTTGGGTAGAATATACACACAAAACAGTTTTCGTAGCTAGTAGTATCTGACCGAGAAAGAATTTCTTCAATCGGGTTTTTAGTCCCGCAGATATTGCTGAAAACGAAAACGTGATCTCACGCCCTTTAGTGGCACGTGTGCGTTAAAAAATTTTTTTGAAATTATATGAGAAATATTTCGCATCAAAAATGTTCTCCAACAAATAAAGAATTTTTCACATCGGACTCTTAGAAGCAAAGATATGGACAAAAATAGGATATAAATCTACGCCCCCTGGCGAAAAAACTATACATTATTTTAAGAAGAAAGTATTCTGAAGAAGTTTTTCGATGTGAGCGGTATGGGTTTACGAAATAAATTGTTTCAATCGAGTTTTCAGAATGTTAGATTTTGCTGCGAATACATCAGAAGCAGAAATAAACACTTACGCCCCCTTGTGGTCAAACCATTATTTTCCAAAAATTAAAAATTATGTGCGTAACATTTACCATCAGGAGTTGTATCCTAAGCAGGAACAATTTTTCAAATCGGAATTTTAGAAGCAGTCGGGGAAAAAGCAAGTTACCTTTACGACCACTAGCGGAAGATCTATATGCATTACTTGAAAATTTTGAAATTATATGAAAAACATTTCGCACCAGAAACGCTCTCCAACAAAAAAAGAAATGGATTCTTAGAGGCAGAGATATCGACAAAAATAAGATATACTTCTAAGCCCCCTGGCGAAAAAACTATGCATTATTTTAAGAAGAAAGAATACTGAAAAGGTTTTCCGAGGTGAGCGGTATCGGTCCACGAAAGAATTTTTTCAGTAGTTTTTTCAAAAGCTCGAATTTTGCTGAAAATGCATCAGAAGAAGAAAAAACCACTTGCGTCTCTTGGTGGCCAAACCGTTCTTTACCAAAAATTAGAAATTATAGGCAAAACATTTGCCACCTATCCTACGCAGGATGAATTTTTAAAACTGGAGTTTTAGAAGCAGAGACATCATGGAAAACGTTATTTATCTTTACGCTGCCTAGCGAAAAATTCATGGATTACTTGGAAAAGTGGCTGTACCTAAAATAGTCTTCGATATAAGTGGTATGGAAACCAAAAATATTTTTTTTAATCTGATATTTAGAAGCAAAGGCATGGAATAAAATGTATATTGAATTCGATATTATCTGCATTTACGCCCTCTAGCGGCAAAATTGCGAATCGAAAAAAAAAACCCGGAATGCAAGGATCATCATTCTCACGTTTCAAGCTTCCCAATGCAAAAATAATTTTTCAGATCGGACAAAGAGTTGCAGAGATATGGTGTCCACAGACGGATGGACGGACAAACCGATAACATAGGCAAGATCTTTTTTTACAGAAGACGTGCTAAAAATGCTTGCTTTGCCCCTTGGTACAGCGAGAAGTGACTAAGCAATGGAAAAGAAACAAGCATTTTAAGCGAAATTAAATATCAAAAATCCGTACGGAATTGTTCACTCTGCCGTGAAAACAATTTTACTGGTCATGGAAATGGATCAGATTCCATCACGAACGGATTAAGTACCAATTTTGAAATTTAATTTCGCTTTAAAAAGGGCAAAGTGCTTGCTCCACTGATTAATTTCGTAGAAGAGACTGTTACAAATACGAGAACGTGCATTTCATAACAAAAAATTCTTAAAAATACGAAGTCGCTTTTTTTCATATTACCAAATGTGTTACAGAGCAACATGGAAATATAGAAAACAAGAACATAATCAGAATGAAAAGTGAGGGGAGGAGGGAATGCAGCTTTTTCAAAAAAAAAAAAAAAATTCAAAATTCTGAAATCACGGAATTGCTAGAGCAATCATTTCCTGCTGTTTGGTAGATTTATCCGCAGACAGAAGGAATGAAAACGCCCAAAATATGTGGTCAATAACATCGAGGAAAAGTCACGGTATTAAAAACATGTCGCAAACAATCCGAAAAATGTTTAATAAATGTTAAAATCTTGAAAGCATGAAAATAAACTTTACACAAATATTGAATAACATTATTTCGCTGAGATTTCCGATTTCTGTAGAATATTCGATGTTTCCCGTACTCCGTAGCGGACGAACGTTTCCCATCGTGCCTACGGAGAGTTCGTAGGTGCGTCTGTAATGGTTATTGTACGTAAAAGAGACTTGTTACCGCAGAAAACAAATATTACAACTAGCTCATAGCCCGTGCCGTGCACTGGTGAAAAAGCTGTGACTGAAATTTTTATAACATGAATCGTAAAATGCATATACATAACTATAATAAACGGCTGAATTATTAATGGGCAGTCTATAAGATAGGCCACCAACAACAAAATTTTCGTAATAAAGTTTCATTTCGTCTGCGGTAACCTCTACCTTCGTTGAGGTTATACAAAGTATTAGAAGATTGGTTTTCACGCCATCGCCGCTGTCGTTCTCTGTATAAGCGACGCGACGTATTCTTTCAGCTTTATCTTCTTCCATAGTGTACACTACAAAGAAAAAATTCCACGGAACCAATAATTTTTTAAATTTCCATCACAGTGAATCAAAACTACGCCTGCAGTTACTTGTTCCTTTTTATGAAATAAAATAACGCTGATTCCTTTTTATGAAATTACCCTGCAATTTTATTCATTTTTACGAAATTACTCTGCAATGCGAAGGAAATGAAATAAAACACGACATGACACCTACGTAACAGAAAAAACGTCGCAGACAGTTGTTCGAACACGTGCGTGCTGCCACAGATGAAGTCGTTTGGTTTACTAACTTTATTTTATTTTTCGGTATTTCTCCATGACTTTACGTATCGTTCGATAGCGGTGAGCTTAGTTCCAATTTCGGCCACCGGATAAAAGCAGATGGCGCTACAAGTACTGAATGACGTCAGAGCGTTAGAGACAGACGTATCCTATTATATAGGTTTTATTATTAAAATTCCACCAAAACCGGACGTTTTCTCAAAACCAACCGGATCCCAGACAGTGGGTTCGAAAACCGGACGTAATCTGACGAAATCGGGACATATGTCAGCTAGGGTGTGTATTTTTCCAGTCAGTGACAAAAATACGAAATCTGCATCCCACTTCGAAATTCGCCACGAGTAAAAATCCGGAGCATCACTGCTCAAAAATCTGGAGAATCGGGACCGCAAACAGGCCTGTACCTGCTTGCCCAACGGCGGTCAGTTCTAGCAATATGTCTGGCCCATTACCAGTCGAGGGAGCATTTTTCGTCTTCTTAATTATCATAGCATGTTAGCTATGCCATTTAGTTGCCAAGATTGGGGGGGGCTCGGGGGAGGACGGGGGGGGGAGTTAACGACCACCATGCGCAATAGAGGGCTATAAACAGTCGCCCATCCTTAATTTAGGGCCACTGATTCCAACGAAGCGAGAGAGCCAGTGCCGTAAGAAAAGCACACCAACCATGCTTTATCCGGTAATCGAACCTGGGCCCATTCGGACGAATGGTCAGAAACTCAGAAAGCAGCCCTCAGACCACTGAGCCACTGGGAAGACACAGCAACATTCTCTCTATTCCTTCACATAGCACACGTGAGTACGCAGGAAACAAAATGGCCATGTTATGTACATGCGAAGGCTATTCCGAAAGTACGTGGACTGAAGTCACTTTTCTGAGTCCGTGCCACTTGGAGGTTTGGTGTGGGCTTCTCTTTCGAAATAGCTACCTTCACATGATATAAACCATTTACAGCGGTCCACGCGCATCTGAAACGCGCGTTGCAGTCCATTTTGTGAAAGTCGCTTTAAGGTAGCGGATGTGGCAGCCTTCCCTTCCTCCCTGTCAACTCTTTCTTAGGGTTGAAAAAGCGCAGAAAACGCAGGGTGCGAGTTCTAGGTTGTATGGAGGATTCGACAGACATTGGCCACCAATTTTCTCCAAAGGTTACATTCCTTTTTGGACCACATGCGGCCTCGCATTATTCTGAAGAAGAAACTATCTTTGACTAAACAGTTCCGATCTTTTCCTGCGCATTGCTGCCTTCAGGTGAACTTGCAAAATGTGAGCATAATATTGTGAATTAACAGTTTGTGTCTCGGGCACCCAATGCTGCAATACTATCCCACGGGCATCAAAAAACAAAATCAACATCAATTCCTTTGAAGAACCACAAACTCGGAATTTCTTGTGGGTCGTTTAGTCGGTTGTTTCCATATGCTTGACTGTTGTTTTGATTCTGGATCAAAATGTTTTATCCAAGACTCGTCTCAGGTGACTATTTTATTGAAAAAAGTCAGAATCTGTTTTCACTCTTTGAAGAAAAGCGTGAAAAAGTTCAACGCGGCAATGTTTTTCATAAGATCCTGTGGCACGCATCTTGCCCAAACACGAATCATCTTCAGGTGCGACTTTACAATTTCATGACATCTTGCTACACCAACATTCAACTGCAGTGTCAAATCGCGAATCGATAAACAACTATCGTCTTTCAATCAGTTTTCGGCTTTCACGATGTTTTCATCGGTCACTGATATTGACGGACTCTCGCTTCGCGGGTTATCCTGCACACTGCGTTTGCCGTCCTTGAAATGTTTTCACCACTTGAATAGAGCCGATCTGCCCAACGCCTCTGCACCATACGCTCTTGAATTACCTGAAACGTTTCCTGGCCACTTTTACGTAACTTTACACCAAATTCAATCGCGATTCTTTGTATGGTAATTAGAGGTATATCGTGCGCATCCGCTATTGTAATGCACACTTCGTGTGAACTATTTCACGACATCCACAAAGAAAAACTGCGCGTTGCTTTCACTCAAACTAACACAAGACAAATGGGAAAATCTCCCCTCGCCGGAAACACGTGACTCGTTTCCATAGAAACGATGCAGTGCTGCCAGTCCTCGTACTTTCGGAATAGCCTACGTATAAAGTTATCTTATGAATGATATAGCTTGTGAACTGTTTCTCATATTAATGTCTCATAATATCTCATTTTAAGCAGGCACAGTGTGGATCGGCCTTTGGGATATTATAATAGAATATTAAATATTTGTCAAAATCCCACAGCTTTTAAGTTACATATCATGCAGTCGGACGGACGCATGAGCGAAGATGGTGATTTACCTTCAACCTACGGTCGGAAAAAGTTTAAAACCGAACTTAGCAAAATCTGTTGTGACACTCAAACGTAACAGCAGTTATTATTGTTCAGATAGGGAATTTGTTTTTTCGGGTTTTAACGACAAAAGTGAGCATCTAAGGGTATAAGCAGTCGCCCATATCTAATTTAGGGCCACTGGCACCAAAGAAGGGAGAGATCCAGATATACAGAACAAACACATCACCAGAGCCTCCTCCGGGATTCGAACCCGAGACCAACTCGGACAACTAAACCAGAAGCCCGCGACTCGGGTAAATATGAATTTCAAACGTGAGCAATCAAATTTCTCAAAGAAAGGTTTATTCTTTATATTTTTAATACCTAAAGCAAGTCATTAGCGTGCACACGTAAGTACTGGCAGATTTCATGCGGCTGTTCGGCCTTCACACGCAAATACGATCGCAATAAAAAAACAGTTTTTTTCATTAATAGTTTCTATTAATAGATGTTACTGAGTTCCGCTGAGCCCTGATGATTAATTTGTTGCAAAGTTTTATAAAGTAGCTTAAGTGCAGTTTTAATACACGTGCAGTATTCAATTTTGAAATGTAGTTCGGGTTCTGATTTAACAAACAAATGGCCTTCAGTGTACACAAAAGGTTTTTGTCCAATTTTGATCGACAACTAGAACAAAATTTGGATGGGCAGCTGATATTCAATTTTTAACTAACTTTGATAAGCACCAGATGTTCAACTCAGGTAAATAACTACATAACTGATTCTCAGTTATGCTAAATATTGGGTTGTCGGAAAATGCAAGACGTATTTTAGCCATGTTTTGCAAAGGTCATTTATTGATAGAAAGAACAAAGATCAATCAATGATATAATGCCCGTTTTGTTCGATAACCTTTTGCCACTTTTCAGTGAGCTGCAGAATGCCTCGTTCATAGAAAGACCTGTCTTTCGTGGCGAAAAACTTACAAGATGCTGATTTACAGCCTCATCTGAATTGAACGTTATACCACGCAAGGACTGTTGAAGAGAGCGAAACAAATGGAAGTCTGACGGCGCAAGGTCAGGCGAGTATGCTGGGTGTGGCAACACATCCCACTCAACCTCCAATAATTTTTGACGGGTGATCAAACTTGTGTGTGGTCTCGCGTTTTCGTGATGGAACACAACACCTTTACGAAGAACTAGCACTGGACGTTTCTGGATGATGGATTCGTTCAAACTGTCCAATTGCCGACAGTACACATTCAAATTGATTGTTTGGTTCCGTGGTAGGAGCTGGAAAAACACGACACCTTTAAAAACCCACCACACTGAGACCAGAACCTTCCTCTGATGAATGTCTGCTTTGGATGTCATTTGAGGCGAAGCAGCACGTCGGGACCAAGACCGTTTGCGCAGCGCATTGTTGTACACATTCCACTTTTCGTCACCAGTTATCAGTCGCTTCAAGAAAGGATTGTTTTCCTCACGTTTAATGAGCATATCGCAGATGTTTATACGCGCCGTCAATTGAGCTTCTTTGAATACATGAGGAACCCACACATCGAGCTTGCTTACGTATCCCAGCTTCTTCAGGTGGTCGTGAAAGCTTTAATGATGGATGTGCAATGTGTCTGTAATCTCTCGTGTCGTGTAACGTGGGTTTGACTCGATCAATGCCTTGATTTGGTCGTCATCAACCTCGGTGGGCCTCCCGGACCGAGGGGCATCGTTGAGGTCAAAATCACCAGCACGGAATTTTGCGAACCACCACTGGCACTGACGTTCTTGCAGAGCATTATCACCGTACACTTTACGCAACTTTTCACAAGCTTGACGAGCGTTTTTCCCTTTACGGAAGTAAAACAGTAAAATATGGAGAAAATGCAGTTTGTTCTTCCATCTTCAACTTGATGTCAAATCAACCAAATCGCTCACTATTCCTTTTAGAAAGCAGCTAGAACTGGCACCTGTCGAATGCCATAGCGATAACAGAGCTGCGCATGCCTCTAGTACTTTCAAAACCGTCCAGCCGCCATCGGGTGCCAAAATACGTCATGACTTTTCCGACAACCCAATAGATGCTGATCAGTTTTCATGAGTAGCTGCTTTTCAAGCATGGTCGATGCCGATGTTTCGTTCTGAAAATTTGCTGACGTTCACTTTCTGTAAATAGGCGATTCTGGATTTTGACAAATAGCAAAATCAGCTGGTGTTCAGTTTCGTTAAACAGCTGATCAGTGACGTCGGAACTGTGGGGGGCTTCTACCCCCGTACTCATTTGCGTACAGGGGCAAAGCATCACATCCGCCCCCCGCACCATTTTTCTTCTTATGTCTGTAATCAGAAATCGGATTAATATTGGGATTTTTTTCCTGCCATTTTTTTTTCTTATTGGGGGCTTAACGACCACCGTGAGCACCTCGATAGGCTATAAGCAGTCGCCTGTCCCTAATTTAGGGACACTGGCTCCTCCAGGGAAGGGAGAGAACCAGTGCCGTAAAATAAACATAACAACCATGCCTCACCCGTATTCGAACCCGGACCCATTTCGGACGATTGATCAGATGCCATCGCTTTGACCACTGCGCTACCGGGGCTAGAGGTCTGCACGGGACGGGATGGCCCGGCCCGCGGGCCGTGTCGAGCCTTTATTTAGTTTAGTGAACAAAGCAACTGGCAGGGCAGGGGTGGGCCGGCTTTTTCCCAGACACTTACGACCGGGCCAAGTCGACACATTCTTTTCATCGCAATGGTAAAGAAAGAAAAAAAAAGTCGTGTTTTCTGATTTCCTGGTGTGTTTAACTGTTTTTCTGGCTTTACTTACTTCCGTGACATAGCCCAGGGCGTAATCACAACAGCAAGGAGAGACACTCGGTGTTTTTAACAATCTGTAGGTATTAAGATGGTAAAACTACTTTGGGGCTTGTTGACAACAAAAAGATTCAACCCCGAGCGAGTGTGTCTGTGTTGTGTGTTGTGTGGAGTGGACGACGGGGGGTGTGGGGTGTCTGCAGTGGGGTGGGGTGTGTATGTGTGTGTGTATGAGAGAGTGGGACGACATCGATTTTTTCTCCTATCCCTAATCTGTATAGGGATTGACTACTGTAATGTTACCGCTTAGCCTACTAGTTCAGAGAAAGGGAGATTCTGAACGCGCTAAGTCATTCTTTTTATCTCTCTTTAAAGGTTATATTTTTCGATAATTGTCAAAGTTTATTTAATATTTTTAGGCTTACATTTAACTAAATATTTTCAATAATATCTCATTTCATTATTTAATTTTCACATTTTAATAAAATACAATAGAAAGACAAAATAATACCAAATGGCACATCACGGGCCGGGCCTAAATAAGAGCTGCAATTAACGGGTCCGGGACAAGCCGGGCCGGTCTCACCAAATTAGGCCCGTGCAGAGCTCTAACCCGGGAGGCGCCGTAAGACAAACTCAAGATCCATATCTCACCGGGATTCAAACTTGGGCCCTTCGTGGACGAATGGTCAAGACCACCGGGGTGGCCCATTTAAAATTACTTCTGATAAAACAATATATTATTTACCTTAATTATTAATTTTTTACGAAGTACCAGCCTTATTATAGCTATCAGTATGAGAGAAAACCCGTCTCACGAAGTACCAGCTTTATTAAAAAGCAGGTGTCATGAAATCCCTGAAAGGTACGAACTTTATTCATGTAACGTCAGAAGTGGATTATTGCGGACCAACATGGCTGCTGTTTCAATGTTGTCACTATTAGATTACCCTTTACTGATAGCCAATTTTAAAAATCTTAATGTTTTAGAGTATGCTAACGAATCAGTAAAACTACAGGTCGAAGAAGGAGAAATGAATTTCTTCAAAGAACAAATCAAGGGTAAAAAATTGCACAAGTCAACTTTTTTGTTCGATGTTTATTTCAAGGAGATGCAGGGACAACATCGCCTGCAATCATGGTAAAGATTTTAATGAACGGTGTCTCATACGCGGAATAATAATTTTTCACGTTCTTTTTGTTACACATTGGCGAAAAATGTGAAAAATAAATTTGGGAAAGTTTTTTTTGCAAAATCAAAATACTCGTACTACGAAACCCAGACAAATGCTAAATATGAAAACAAACAGAGATTGAACAAAACAAAAAAATTCCCACTGTCGAGCACTGGGTGATCTATTCAAAAACATAATGAATGTGTAACATAAGATAGTATAACTAAACTAGTTATATTATGTTATGTATATAGTTGGTGTTTAGTTCCTTGCGTTATTATTTATAATGTGCAACATTTAATAAAAGAAATTATAGATATGATGCAAATATGCAATCTGGCGTGTGTGTGTGTGCGTGTCCCATTTTTTAAAAATTAAATATCAAAGGAACACTACAAGGTTTTAACTGCGGATTCATAGTGCCATAATAATCAAAATCTTCCTTGTTAAAGTGGACAGAACACATTTGGGAATGCACATTCGGATGGAAATCATCACGTTTCATTTTACGCAGCCATTCCTTTAATAATTCCGATCTCTTTCAGAGGAAACTTATGAAAAGTTATCTCTTCTAAACATTTTAGATAACAGAATTTGTCAGCACAACCATGCGATTAACAAAAATTAGGAATATCATCAATAAATATATAAGAAAAATCGCAATTTTTCTGAGCCCTACGACGTAGCTCCCTGTTAAGCAATGGAAAAACGCATGTAAACAAACTACATCAAGCAAAGATCTTCGCTCTTTCCACGTTTATAAGTGAGTCACGGAAAAATTCTCATTTGCCGCCACCGGGAGTCGAACCCTGGGTCTTCCAGTTACGCGCCGGGTAGGCCAAGCCAAGTTGGCAGGTTGCTTCTTGGAGCCCCGCACAATGCTGGGGATTCATCAAAGATGGTAAGCAGCAACTGAAGAAATAATTAGAAGGCGAATGAATAATTAATACAGACATTTAACGTGGACCAGGAACATCAAACAAAGATCTTCGCTCTTTCCACGTTTATAAGTGAGTCAGTCTGGAGGAACTTGAGGTCGCTGTGGTGTAGCGGAAGCATATCCGGGGCGTAACTAGAAGACCCTGGGTTCGACTCCCGGTGGCGGCTAATGAAAGAGCGAAGATCTTTGTTTGATGTTCCTGGTCCACGTTAAATGTCTGTATTAATCAAACAAACTAATTGTTGGTCCGCAACCACCGAACATCTTTCCCATGATGCAATGGGAGATAAATAAGATCCACTGTGTTTTTATAAAAAGAACAGGAACGTTCTATATTTAATTTAGGTATAATAAAATCAGTCTGTCTTTAAAGAAGAAAATCGAATGAGGTGCATTTTTATATTTATATATATTTTTTATTTGTAGCTTGTTCAAATGGCGTCATCACGTTCTGTTTTTACAAAAGCCCAATAAGCTTTATGATTTGACCAAAAGATGCATACCCTCTGATCAGAGCCGCCCTTACTTACAGTTTAATGAAACGTCAAGACGTTTGAAAATTAACCAATAACGAAAGACAGCATTTAAAAATTTTTGAACACTACTAATATTTTGTAAATGTCTTAAATGATACTGATAAAACAAGCACTCCAGCATCCCTCACAATGGCTCCGTTTCTACCTATTATTGGACAGTACTTACATTATTGAACTCACTTTATAAGAACTGGACTTTTCCTGCTTTTATCCCAGCAAAGTCAGCTATTAAATCATCAAAATTTATTTTGCTTGCTTTATCCTGTTCAATTGACAAAGTTGCCAAAGACATCAATCTTTCTTCAGACATAACAGATCTTAAATAAGATTTAATCAGCTTCAAGCGTGAAAAGCTTCTTTCTATGCTTGCCACCGTTACTGGGACAGTAAGTAATATCTTGTAGGCGATGAAGGCATCATGGAAAGGATTCTGAATTTCATTCATGTATCTTAAAGCATCGGCTGCAGTTTTGACATCAGATGGAAGTAACTCACGTAGCACAACTTTATCGATAACTATCAGTGCACGGTGAACGTTGAAAGATATGTATAACTTCAATACTAATGTTTCGCTAGACATAATATTGTAGTTTGCTGCTGATATTTGGGTAAATATAAGTTCTGCAATCGATATTTTAAAAAAAAGGAATAACTAAACGAGACGGAGTTTAAAAAATAAAATTAGAATAATTGAAAATAAGAAATTCGCTCCCTCGTTCTTTCTCTCTTCCTCTCTCACTTTCTTTCTTAGCGTGTGAGCGCCCCCTCCCCCCTAAGCGTGGGAACCTGTGCGACCGCACCTGTCGCACACCCCTAAGGGCGGCTCTGCTTCTGATAACTTTCCCCCGTTGTCAAAAAACGATTTCGGCGCCCCTGCAGCTGATATTCCGTTTCAATAAATAGATGGTGTCCAGTTTCGATAAAAAAAAAAAAAAAAAAGTAGTTGATATTTAGTTTGGTAAACTGCTGATGGATGCTCAGTTTTGAGGAGTATCTGATGGTTGATTTTACAAATAGCTGACACTCGGTAGTTTTCAATAATATCCTAACATTCCATGTTCATCTTTGACAAATGTACACAGTTACGATGAGCAGTTGACCTTTAGGTTTCAGAAATAGTTCAGTTTTGTTAAGTAACAGATGTTCCGTTTTGGTTAAATATTAATGTTCAGCCTTGATAACTAGATGATGGTCAATTTTCGTTGATGTTCAGTTAGTTCAGTTTCTATAAATACACTGTTAAAAATTTTATGGTAGGTTGCACCTAAAAGTGGTGCTACACCAGCTGCACCACCACCTGAGAAAAGATACGCTATTGTGTGGTGCAAACAAAACCCAACAACATGATCAAACCTTTCACCATAATGTAGTGTAAGCTTGTACCATAACGTAGTACAAAGTTGCACCATGTTTTTGGATTTTCTTTGCGCCACAGGCATATCTTTTCTCAGAAAGTGGTGCAGCTGATGTGTAGTACTACTTTTTGGTGCAACCCATTATAATTTTTTTAACAGCGTAACTGGTATTCAATTGTGGTAAACAGCTACTGTTTTTTATTAACAGGAAGTTTCACCGCACAGCTAACTTTCATTTTTGTAGAGTACCTGATGCTCAGATCTGATAACTGTTCCATCCTAATAAATCTCTGATTTTCAATTAGTACTTGGCTTTCAGTTTTGATTTAAAGCTAATGTGCAGCTTTTATACGTAATTAACAACCATTTCTGAGTTGTGATGCGCAATTTGATGTGCAAATTTTTAATTTTTTCAGCTGATGTGCAAATTTTTATAGGTAGCTGAAATGCAGAGTTTCGATAAGCAGATGATGTTCGCTTTAATTCACGCTGGCGTATCCAGCTTTTATCAATTCGATTTTTTTTTATTGTGCGATTATTCTAAAAATTACTACGTTTCTGATTATGTTAATTTTCCAATACGAAATATGCCCCTTAACACCGTTTTTCTTCTGCTTTTTTCTTCAAGAATCCCCGTCGCTTCCTACGTTTTCTTCTCCGTCCGTTATATGAGCAGGATTATTTTGATTATCCCAGTGCAATATTTTGTAAACATATCTTTTGCTTCTTCTTTTACGGTAGCTAAAATATGTGAAGCACACATTCAGCGTCACGTCGAAAAAGAGTTTAGGTAATATGGCCGCTTTGAAGAAATAAACGAAATCAGAGCGAATCTTTTGTTTTCTGCAGGAGCTCGCAGTGACATTGAGAATCTCCTAACCTTATTGCCAGAGCGAGGAATTGATTCTTAAGATTCAGGTATCGTCTGCGTTTGTCATTATCTAGGGATGGAAAATTCTTTTGGATGACGAGGTTTCCGGTCCGGGGAGCAACCTCGTCCCCAGGACCATTCAAGTGTGAAAAAAGAGGTCAAGTCAATAACGACGGCTTAAGAAGGCATCGATTAAGTGTCTGCTTTCTCCTCGTAGCATTTCTTTTGCCTCAAAGAAGAAATAATTTCGGTTTTTACCTCACTCCCTGCGGCCTTTGCCGTCGTCGTATTCGCGTATGGGAAATTTGAAATGCTTTACGGTTTTCCTTTTCTGTTTGTCATTTTTTTTTTATCTTCGTACCACTACTTACGCCGATATTTCCCCCAAAACATCAACTCACTTTTCATGAAGGAATACAGTGGATTCCCCGTGCGTTAAACAATCGTGCCCAGACAGCATGTAGGCCAAAGACAGAAAAAAAAAATTCGTTTGCCTACAGCGGGATAATTTTTTTTACCTCCGAAGAAATTGGTCGGATGATGCATCGCTATGGAACGCACAAAGAATAACACAGTCGCAAATTCGACTCCGGTTGGCTTTTTTTTTTTTTTCTTCGAGAACTTAAAACTCAAACGTTCAACGCAGAGCATGAATTAGCGTTCAAAATATAAGAAGGTTGTGAAGTTAATACATAATGAGGACCACGCTGGCTGAAAAGTGGGGGAGGGCTACGTTCCCTGGGTCCAGTGGCAGATTACTCCTCTTCCTCATACTACAATGTAGTTACTCCCCGGAAAAAATGTGTCGTAAACATAAGTCATCGTAAATCGAAGCACCGATTCCCATTTTGCATTATTGACAGCGGTTCACCTTTGGCACACAAGACAGTTGGCTAAATCGTACGCTAACACACTTAAAAGTACGAGATCAACGCGGTCCTTTTGTATGTAGGTACTTGTTTGCTGCTCTCTCTCTCTCTCTCTCGCTCTCTTCTTTATTTATCTTCATAATGTAATAAGAGCTATAAGCACTGACGGCTAAAATGAGTTGCCCATCTCTAACTCAGAGTTACTGGTTCGAAGAAGGAACAAAAGTTAGAAAGGCAGAACAAGAACTTCGCACACAAACTCAGAAAGTTGACGTCATAGCAAAGAGTATCTTAAGGTAGCAGCTTGGATGCATACATTTTGTGTGACTCGTAGAAAGCAAAGCAACAAGAAAGATGACACCGAATTGTCGAGCGTAATGAGCCTGAATCGAAAAGAAATGTGATAACTACGAAACGGATTTTTAGGTGCTAGGAAACAGAAAAATATTTGTGCAACACAATTTTCCACCTTGTGGTCTTTCCACTCCTTCAGATGCGAAATGCCACATTCCAACACGTCCCTATGCTACCATGACAATTCCAGTCGCCGGATCTGTTACTGATTGAATACATCGGGGTAGTCGCGAAACGACCTCTGAGCACAGCAGTGACTTCAACGTATAATATGACAGATATTCAGCAAAAATGCAGTAAATCTGGAGAATCATAGACCAGCACATTATTAAGCATCTTTTATGACTAATAATAGCAAGAATGTTGTGGAGGATTTTAGGAAGGGATTGCCTGACCCCATGTCTTTAACAACCCTTTTAAATAGAAAACTAGGAGATTCGGATTGGGTTACCCTTTAGGAAAGACACAACGAAATATTGGTAGAGAAACAATCATACCTTACATCTGCGCGATGCACCACAGATGGCGACGCAGCTGTCTATTTCTCCGCGTTTTTTTCTCAGAGGGCCGCAGGACATTCCTGGCCTGGGTCAAGCACATTTCAGGTTAAGGATCGAATCGTATAGTCAGCCGTCTCCTGATTATTCAGTTTGGATATTTTCCACTCCTTTGAAGAACTTTATCATAAGCTTGTCACAAACTCAGATCTCCGTTGTTCTTTAAGTCTATCTGTAAGACAAATTGTATGTGCCCATCTTGGAGCTCATTTACTGTTCGAAGGATTGTCGTGAGAAACGTAGACTTTCTTCTTTGATACTTGTAATCCCACTCCCTCAGTACAAGAGCAGCTTATGTGACAATTGATCTGATACATGCCTTATAGAAAATAGAAGATTATGCCTAGTCTTCAGACAGCACCCTTGGAACGTAGAAAGGCCAGTTGCCCTTGGCAAACTCTGGCTTTGTGCTTGACGTGTTCGCTGTTTTGTACTCATAGTGAAAATCCTCCAAATACGTGGCGTCCGTAAATAAATAAATACATCTCTCTTTCCATGTTCCTGAAACACATAGCAACCAAAAAATTGTTTTCCAGCCGCCGCCGTGGAAGATTTTTATGTTTTGTACCCATGATAAACGGCTATCCGTTTGCTATCCTACACTAAACAATTTCATAAAATTCTCAAGCCATTTTCGGTGATTCCTTTCTGGAATTAATGAAGCATATTACAGAACCAACTTTTCCGTGAAATGACGGGTAAACCCTGAATTGCCGTTTCGAGGAGTTATCAGAAAAACATGAAACTTCGGAAAACCTTTCCGTTCATGTATTAACGGGAATATTCTGTTCTCACTTTTTCCGTATCTATATGGCGGAAAATTACCGGCAACTTTAGCTGCAGGATATTTTCAGGAATTTTCTGTGAATATTAAAAAACTTGGTGGTCTCGACTACTCCTTACTGATAAAAAAAAATACTAAAAAAATGATAAAAAAATATTAATAAACACCTGGTGGTCTTGACCACTCCTTACTCTGTGGTCTGACCCAGAGGATAGCCTGCTAACCAAATTTGACATACCCCAAACCTCCAGTCAAGCCGGAAAACAAAATTGGGGAGCTGTTGGCTGAACTTTTCTTCCACTTGGTATAGTAGGTCTCCAGGCTATAGAGAAAGCCTGAAAAGCGTTTTAATCACCTGCCCTTATTTAGGGACCTCGACGATATTTTAATAATTCGCCGTTTATCATTTTTTGGTATGCTATACTTTTATGACTCTCTTTCTAACCGTATTGCTGGAAGAAGAGGCCAGCCACACTTCGTACTAACATTACCTTGATATCAGGGTACCAGTCTCATTAAACAGGCAGCAAATGTGACCATTTGTCACTTAAACTACCACGTTTTAGCACCTCACTTTGTATCATATGCACAACACTCCTTCTGGAAAGGCAGTCTTCTGGATAAAGATTGCATTTCTCTAACTACATTATGAAAAAATTTGTCTTCGTGCGCAGGGCAGAATTTTCCAAACTTGAGGTAATCTTACAGGTGGGCAAGGAGCGCCATTCTGCAGAAAATGCCTAGAAAATACGTGGTACTTTTGAACAAATGTGTAAATAGGAATTCTGTTTTGGAGAAATTTTCCCGAATACATCGTAATGGATGAAATAATAGCAAAAATCAGAAATGCGGCTACTCAGTAAAGAAGCTTCAACGCGCCGACAGCCTTCCCTGAAAAAACTCTTCCGTTCTGCCTATAAATCTTAGTTGTCAAAATGTATAAAAACATTCGCCTGAACACTAAAAGAATATCAAGGGAATATGCGTGAAACGAAAAAGAAAAAAAAAAAACGTTTTACTGATGAATGCGCAAAATTATGTAAGTTTAACGAAATTCTGTATTCTAAGTCGGCAGACAGTATTTTTTCTAGTGAAATTCTCACATTCTGTTAAAATTTCGACAGAAGCTCATGTTACATCACCTTGAAGCCTAAGCTTTTATTTTAAAGCATGATTAAATTGAACCTCAAAAAAAAACGAGCATCTCCTATAGGGAAAAAAGGTGGAATGTCACTGAATTCTCGGGTATCAGGAGCGTGTCCTTCGATTCAAAATCTGCATGCTGATATCATATTTTATAGTATTTTTAGGCGTGTTATTCAATAGTTTTCTAGAAACCGGCAGTTCCCTGGACATCATGTGAATAACCTTGGTCGAGTTCCTCCCCATGCGATGCAAAAAGAAGTGTGTATTCCAATCCAACATGTACCTAGTAAAGACATCGTCGCCAAAAAGAAAGAAAAAAACCTAAGTGGTGAGAATTCGATTGAACGGCGAAAATTGACTAAAAGAACGTTCGAAAATATGTGAAAAATCTTGGAAATAGTTTTTGCCGCCTAATGGAGAAAAGAGTTTTTCCAGTTTACAGCCAGAACCTGATACATTGTACATATATACACTCTTACCGGGAAAAAAATGTATCACTAAAATATGAGGAATCATCTGGAAGTGGAGTCAGCGATCCGTTGCCCATTTCCCTAAACCAGAGGCGGTAGGTAGGTACAGGGTGTCCTACTCGCTATTTTACTCAAGCTTTTATTAATAACATCGTGAATAATTACAGTAATTGAATGACATTTGGTAAGAACATGCCTTCATCCATGGAAAACAGAACCATATCATAAGAGATGTTGAAAATGTCCGCCCTGTGCACCGAGTCAGGGTTGAACATGAGACTCCGTATTTCGAAAAGTTCGAGCTAGTTGCTCCGGCGTAATTGCTGCCACTGCCTCGCAGATGCTGTTCTTCAATGCCTCAAGAGTTTTCGGCTTGTTTTGAAACACCACTGATTTGAGATACCCCCAGAGAAAGAAATCAGTGGGTGTTAGGTCAGGAGACCGAGGTGCCCACATTCCTTTAGAAATCACGCGATCTCCGATGAATGACTCAATTTCAGCCATACTCACATGTGATGTATGGCAAGTTGTCCCATCTTGTTGAAAATATCCAGTGATCAGCTCTTCAGGGTGCAGTTGGTTAACGAATGCCCGAAAAATTCCTATGTAGGCGGATGTTGTGACCGTATCCTGAAGGAAGATGGGGCCCAATGATCCGCCGACGTGACCGTGTACACCACACTCTAATTTTTTGTGCGTGAAGTGGTTTCTCAAAAAATGCGTCTGGGAGGCAGTGGTAGAGATTACGCCGGAGAGCAACTGGCGTGAACTTTCCGAAATATCGAGTCTCGTGTTCAGGCTCCCTCGATGCACAGGGCGGACACTTTCAGCATTTCTAATGTCTTACGATATGGTTCTGTTTCCCATGGATTAAGGTATGTTCTTATCAAATATCATTCAATCACTATAATTATTCACGATGTTATTAATAAAAACTTGGGTGAAGTAACGAGTGGGACACCCTGTATATTTCCCCCTGTCAAGTCTCCACTACAGTCATTTTTGAATCGATTTTAATTTCCTAAAATTTCAAATTTCCCAGTTGAGTGAAAAGAAATAAACAGAAATTTCGCAAATCATTTGGTACAGACATTTTCTATCAAGCCTTTGTTATAGTGCTAAGTTGTGTCACTCGTTTTACTTTCTGCTAAACCATGCAAACAATTGCTCCACATGCGCAGATTTTTTCTTTGGATGTATTTCTCTTCCACAGTAGTGGAGCTCTGAATTTCTTAGAAACATCGCAAAAATGATCAAATAAAATACAATAAACCACCTCTCATCTCTAATGAATGTATGACTACCTGAATTTAACAGAACGATAGTACAATAAAGGAAAGTGAAAGCCACCAACAAAAGTACACTCTTTCCTTAAGAAAAAAAAAAAAAAAAAAAAAAGGAAGCATCCCGAGAAAGTCGTTCGATCCTGATGAACCTCCGAATGCAAGTTCCCCGGGGGCGAATATACAAATGAATAAAAAGTAACGACCAATGACGAAATAGTGGCCGCCACATCACATGGGAATCGCGCATCGAGAAGGGTATATCAAGAGCAAAGCTCGCACTCAGGTACAATTGTTACAGCAAATAGCGGCTGCATTAACCTCCACGGACTGTGAGGATGCTTCGACGTCGGATCTGTGTACAATATGCGCAGTTGAGCGAGTTTGAGAGAGGGCGTATAGTTGGACTGAGAGAGGCTGATTGGTCAAGTCGTCGTATCACCAGACATTTGGGTCGCGGTAATCGGTCGATGTTGGCGCCAACGGGTAGAGGAGGACACAATATAGTGGCACGTGGGCAGTGGACTGCCGAGGGCAACGACAAAACGCGAGGATCGGGCGTTTTAAAGAGCCGCACGAACAGAACCGAATTTGTCTCTTTCAACCATCCGTGGCCATGTTACGACATCTATAGGTACGGAAGTGGCCATCCGGACCGTTACCAAACAACTTGCGGCACGGGGACTACATTCGAGGAGGCCGTCCCGCTGCCTACCACTGACCAGCTAGCATCGGCGGCACCGGTTGCAGTGATGTCGCGCCCGATCAATGTTAGATAGTGTCCAGTTATGTTGTCTTCAGTGATGAGCAACGTGTTGTACTTGGCGCCGATGACCAGCGCATACGTGTCTGGAATCGAGCTGGCCAGCGCAATGATTCTGCCTTTACCGTGGAACGACACACGGCTCGCACAACGGGGGTGACTGTCAGGGGAGGCATTTCTTACGATAGCCGGGCAGCCTTAGTAGTTTTCCATACCACACTTATAGCTCAACGGTACGACAGCTCAACTGTACGTTGACGACATTCTACTACCTGTTGTGTTACCATTCCTGTCGCAGCATCACCGAGCAATTGTTCAACAGGTTAATGCCCGGCCACACACGGCACGGCTCTCCCACGCCTGCCTCCGTAATGTTGACACCTTTCCATGGTCAGCCCGATCTTCCGACCTCCCACCGATTGAATATGTTTGGGACATGATGGAACGCCATTTGCACTCATCTCGGAAAGTCGGGGAACTGGCCAAAAACCCCTGAAGATTAAGAAAGCCTCCGAACTGGTCTGTGAGGTCAGAGCTAGTGGGCTATGTATGGGGCGACAGACTCGAGCTCTCCGCTCCTGAAAACGCCGACGAAGTACCGCGGTGTTTACGCAGAGAAATAGTTTCTCGAGTGCGTTACTAGACAAATCGAGCACGCAGCAATAAACTGACCGTTTTTTATCTTTGTACTTTTTATCCTTAGATAACATCAAAAGATTAGATCCTTAGATTTTATTTATTTTCTCAGTTTCCTGCAATGATATCTGTGAATCGGGGAATTCCAAAATTTTGCTCTTGTGCTAGGAAACGGTTTCATGTACGGGTCTTAAAAATAAATATTTCAGGAAATTTTTCCTTTAGTCTTAGTTTGGCTAAAGGAACACAAACATAATAGTTTTTTCACGCATAGCATGAAGAGCCCAACATTTTACGTTAAGCATTTTTGCAACTATGATTTTTTTTTAAGTGCGTGAATGGCAAATTTGTAGGACTTTATGAACATAATCATTTCACTTAAAACTTCTAGAAATTCCCTTCGCGTTCGATTTATTAAAAAAAAAAAAGACCGTTTTCTAATTACGTAACGAACGCGAAAGCAAAATTTCTGATTTAGTGAGTATATTTCGTGAAAATACGGTGAGACGTGTATTCAGATCTTGCAACTACTTCTAGAAAGCAAAAAAAAAATAAAAAAAAAAAAATTAAAATCACTCAGGAAAAATGTCTATGTTAGATGAACATGGAAGTTATTAATTTGGATATCTTCGAATTTATGCCCACAACATTGCACATTTTATGCTGGGAAATCAGAATGTCACATCCTTTTTTTCCCAATTTTGGGAAAACATATTTTACACAAAATTACACAAAAGGTATGAATTTTCTTCAGCAGTATACTCATTGTAAGGCAAACTTTTTTTTTTTTTCATTTTTCAACTGAAACAGATATTGAAAATATCAATTAACACATTAACAGACTCCCCCAAAAAACGGAAAACACAAGCATCTACAAATGTGTTCCTTCATTATGCATAAGTACTTTCTTTTTGCACGATGTGCTTCTTGCAGAGAGAAACGTTTCACTGCCAATATTCTTGAAGCTATCCTTATACATGTGACTACGAATTCAACTAGGAATTAAAGTTTTACTTTGTAGAAGAGTTCAATGTAGACAATTCAAGTTCATAGTTCCTCTAATTGGAACCTCAATCTCTATCACAACTTACTTTAACTTAAATTGTACGCAGAACATTCTATCGTGAGAACAATTAGGCTTAACTAACCTTTGAATTCACGGTGGGTTCAAAATCCTTTATTGGTATGGAAGAAATCCATCTTCTTCGAAGGCTTTCATCTTTAGAAAAGCTGAAAACAGTAGCTTTTGGACGTGCTTTGTAATTAGATCTACATAAAGGCACCCAATATTTTCCACGCATGTTGTATAAAAGCGCTAATTCACATGCACGACAACCGAAAGCTCAACGCTGACCAATGCCGCATGAACGCGAAGCCAATATCGTCACTCCCCTTACGTTTGCCCTTTGACCCCTCTGGAGAGAGGAATTGCAATGGCCCTCTGACCGTGACGTCACACCCCTTCGCATTTCGCGCGCTGGTGCTTTCTCTGCAGGGGGTTGTGAACTGGCCCGCAATTTGAACAACATCTGGCATGCTATACCTCAGGACAGTATCCGTGAAATATGTGCGTCTATACCACACCGAGTAAAAGTTTGCATCCGAACCAGAGGTACCGCTATAACATACTGACTTGTTCCACTCGTATAGTTGTTTTGCCCGAATAAATGGCTCAACACTGCTCTGGAATTGCAATAATATCCTTTCTTACATATGTGCATTGCACATACCAATTTTCTTCTCGATTGGATGATTCCTTCTTAGTGCTTCGGTTGTATTTTTTCCCCCTGCAAAGTGTGTATTTAAGCAATAAAAATTCATAAACTTACGTCTGCTTTAACTGATTAACGAAAAAAGCTGCAGTTATTTTTCGCCACCAATACCTTTCAACAGCCAGTACAAGAAGTAGGAGTGGTGGTCCGAGAGAGAACGATTGAAAATAGCCATAAATCCCCAAAGAGGAGGGTCAGGCTATAGAAACATCCCGTGCGGGTTCTAAGAAAAGCGGCACGGTGCTGGCTGTAATTTTCCGACGATACTTGGATATTTACTTTTTTTTTTTTTTTTTTTCAGTTAGTGTTCCCGTAACCAAACTCCGTGCCGCTTTTGTTAAAGTTTATATTAAATGTTGGGATATTTCTGACTGGCATCTACAATATGACTCCCTGTCAATTGCAATGATAAGAATGGGAAACGGCTGTTTCTCAGAAGCTCGTAAAAGAGTAAATATCAAATCCAAACAGGAAAAAAAGCTTCTAAGGATCATCGAAATCGTTTAGTAAGGAATGCCCTTAATTATGATATTAAAGCACCAATGAAATGGCGAAAACACAGATTTGCGGATGATCGAATCCGCATCCTTCCGCTCCGGAGCCGAATGCTTTTCCAATTAAGCTACACCGACGGAATTTATGGCTGTAACTTTGGCGTCAGAATCATTAGGTACCGGGTCAGCCGGCAAACCATGCTTGAAGGAGAGCTCCCTGTGGAAGAAGAGATTCTGACTAATTCCAGACAATACGTGAAAAAATCACACATTTTTTCGAAGCGAAGAAGGAATTTTCATTAATTCCAGACGATGTGTGGAAAGAGCATCACACATTTTTCGAAGAACCTAACGGCCAGTAGATCCATTTCCACAATCGACCGCCAATGTGACACAAATTTGCCGGTGACGGCAATCGAACCACATCCTTCAGCTCTTGAGCCGAATGCTTTCCCAATTAACCTATACACCGACGGAATTTATCGCTGCAACTTTGCCGTATTGACATGTACTTCCCCTATGCAATATGTCACGAAATATAAAATACCAAAAGACATTTTACAAATTGTGCCGGAAAAAATCC
Source organism: Macrothele yani (assembly GCA_039090855.1). Taxonomy (NCBI): domain Eukaryota; kingdom Metazoa; phylum Arthropoda; class Arachnida; order Araneae; family Macrothelidae; genus Macrothele; species Macrothele yani. The sequence goes on from CM076996.1 coordinate 14,302,617, forward strand.
GCTTAGAAATGGGCCAAGAAGCGCGCCCAGGAGCTAACTGCGATTAATTAATTTAGTAATTCCAAACCTTTCAACAAACTTGTTGGTAAGGGGTGGGGGAATGTATATGTGTTTGGTCACTAAGCAGAACCTGCTGCAAATTTTTTAAGTCCAGAAGTTAAAAATTAGCAGCGTTCGTACGTTCATAACTGCAACTCGCCGTGCAATGTGGTGAAAAGTGAGAGATAAAAAACGACTCCTTTAAAAGCCGACAGTGAAAAATTGGTGTTTTTCGCGAAGTAGGTTTTTTTTTTGCGGTTGTTCTCTTTTATGTTTATTTTTTCTTCTATGTTCCCCCTCTGCTTGCCCCTTTCTCTCTTTTATCTGTTCGATGATGAAAGTTTGGACACCATTTGCAGACAGGTTAGTATGTAGGGCAGATTACAACTTCACAACTTAACGGGAAACCGTGTACCTCTAAAAACTCTAATATTTCATTGCTTTTACTTTGAGATCTTCCTTATCAGGGCACACCTTTCCCGCTTCTATTTTTCCTACTTTTTTATCCCCCACTTTCAGAAGACACAGTGAGTTGCTGGTTATTGGGACTTAACCTAATTGAGGGTCTTTATGTCGTGTCGTCGAGAAAAAAGCAGCAGAAAGTAAATGTAGCTCACCGAAAGAAGGAACAGGAAGACTTAGGGCTAAGGGGGTCGCTTATCGTGGAAAAGATAATCAAGAAACATGCCACCCCTTTCTCCCGTTACTTTCATCTGCTTACAAGACTGCCACTACAAGAAGGAATTTTTAGCACGTCTTTTATATAAAAAAAAAAGATCGTGCTTATGTTACTTACATGAGACTGACGAAGGAAGAAAAAAGCTGAACTTTTTAACTGCACGAGTGAAAAATAAGAATGTGCTGCGAAACAGCGTGAATATAACGTGGCGTGAGCAGGACAAAATTGTTCGCTGAAATTTATTATGTAAATATTAAACTGGAGCACATCACTGTATTCAATATACATATATATATATATATATATTACATTTAACTGCAACACAGGATAAATGTAACATCGCGGAGATTCTTGCAATGGTCTCACCTTTCAGATGGAAGGAGAGGGGTTTTGAAGCTGTCATCTACAAGCGAGACCTCATGCTCCATTCAAATACTGTGGGACCTCGTTTATACGTTTTTCAAGAGACAAGTAAAATTAACGTGCATTTGAAAAAAAAAATGTATTAACGAAGCAGTATTTAATATTAAGCGCAGTTTAGCATTTTTGGATCGAAGACATTTTGCGTATAAATGAGAAAAACGTATAAGTAAGAAACGTATAGGCGAGGTTCTAGTGTATAGAGTAAAACCCTTCAGCGTAAAATCCTTACAAAAAAGGTAAAGCTTGAAAACATGCGAATAATATTGATCACGATGTCAGCTGTACATAGCAAAAGAATGTTTTAATGAAGCAATTAGACGTCGTATTAAAAAAATTCATTCGCAAGTTCCTTTAAAAAATTGTTTTACAACGGATATACACCGAACAGCCAAAACATTATGTCCGCCTGCCTAATATCATGCTGGTCTTACACGTGGCTCCAAAACAGCTTTTACCTGGCGAGGTAAAGACGCTGCAAGATTCCTAAAGAAGTATTGTGGCATCAGGAACCAACACGTTACCAGCAAATTCTTTAATTCTTAGAAGTTACGTGGTTGAGCCTTCGCAGATCGGAGTTGCTGTTTCAACACAAACTACAGATGCTCGATTGGATTGATGTCTGAATTTGGAGGCCACTATAATACTTGGCAACCTTCCAAGTATTGCCTTCGAGCAGTGTGGCATGGCACACTATCCTGGGAAAGAAGGCATTACCGTTGACATGAAAGGATTACCTGGTCTGCAATGATGTTTAAGTAGGTGGAAGACGTCTTAGTTTCCTGTACATTTGCACCCAGGGTTTTCCAGCAGAACATTGCCCGAAACATTACACATCCTCCACCGATTTGTTTCCGTCCCACGGTGCATCATCGTACCAACACTTCCCCAAGGTAAACGCGACGCACGTACCCTGCCGTTCTCATGCTGCTACATGAAACAAGATTTATCGGACCAGACGGCCTCCTTCCAATCATTCAAGGTCCAGTTTTGATGCTCGCGTGCCCATTATAGGGGCTTTCGACGGAGAACTGAGAATAGCAAGAGTATTTGGAGCGGCCTGCAGCTACGCAGCAAGATTTTCAGCAGGGTTCGATGTATTGTGTGTTGCGACACATTACTCCCGTCCCAGCATTCAACTTACCAGGGATTGTGCCAAAGGATTTCTTCTGTTGGCTCGTCCCATACAGAATAGATTTCGCTCACCTCTAGCATCAACGAACCACTGTCGGCCCCCACCTTGCCGATAGTTTATGGTTTTCCCTCCTCGGACCACTTTTAGAAGGTACTAACTACGGCGGATTGTGTGGACCATACTAGCCTTGCTGTCTCAGAAATGCTTTGACACATTCGTCTGGCAATTACAATTTAGGTTTTGTCAAACTCGCTTAAGACCGCTGGCTTTCCCACCTGAAGAACAAAAATAACACTGATTTACATAGCTCAGTCATCACCATCATCATCATCATTGTCAACCATTATCAATCCACTGCTGGACGAAGGTCTCCCCAAGTTTCTTCCACAACGGTCTGTCTTGTGCCAGTCTCCTCCATGTTGCTCCCGCATACTTTGGAATGTCATCCATCCATCTCCCATGTGGTCTTCTTCTGGGTCTTTTCCTGTCCCTTGGAATTCAGTCTAAAATTTCGGCTGTCCATCGATGGTCTGTCCTTCTGGCAGTATGTCCAGCCCATTGCCATTTCAGGGATTTTATTCTGATCATGATGTCTTCCACTCTTGTCATTTTTCTGATCCACGAGTTCCTCTTCTTATCTCTCCTGGTTACACTAAGCACGCACCTCTCCATGCTGCTTTGAGTTGTCTGCAGCCTTTGTATGTCTCTTTTAGTTAAGGTCCACGTCTCTGCATCATACGTAAGCACTGGAAGTATGCATTGTTCAAACACTTTTCTTTTAAGTCATAATGGCATATTGCTCTTGAAAATTATGCTGTTTCTTCCAAAAGCTCTCCAGGCAAGTTTTGTACGCCGATTAATTTCTTCATCAATGTGACCCTCACTTGATATCTGCTGTCCAAGGTAAATGTAGGTATTGGTTGTCTCCAGCTTTTACCTATCAATCGATAAATCTTCATTTCTTGTAAAAGCATTGTACATCACTTTTGTCTTCTGAAAGTTCATTTTTAATTCCCCTTCTTTACTCTTGTCAGCATGTTCCTAGATCATACTCTGCAGCTCTGATGGGGTAGATGCAAAAATGCCTACGTCATCAGCAAAACGAAGGTGAGTTAGATAATCTCCATTCTTCTTTATCCCTTTTGTTTTCCCAGTTCAGTGATTGAAAGACATTTTCCAATGTGGCATTAAAGAGCTTCGGAGATATGGTGTCACCTTGTTTCACTCCCTTTCCAATTTTTATGTGTGTTGTATTTTCAAACAGCCGAATCTTTGCACTTGCATTTTCATAGATGTTATTAATAATATTATTGTATGCATTTTCAATACCGCAGGATTTCAAAGCCATTGTAACTGCTGATGGTTTTGCCGAATCAAAGGCCTTTTCATAATCGATAAAAGCCATGCACAATGGAAGTTCATATTCCCTCGCTCTTTCAATTAGTTCTCTCAGTACGTGGATATGATCTATTGTGCTGTAGCCACTCCTGAATCCAGCTTGTTCTCTCGGTTGAGCCATGTCCAGTGTTACCTTCAAGCGATGTGAAAGAACAGAACTCAGTATCAGGTGTTATTTATAACGTTTTATGGCTTTCACACGCGCTGTAGTTTACCTACAGTTGCTTGGATTTACATTATGACGCGCTAGTCATAATGTTTTGGTTCTTCGGTATACACTCAGTAGACAAAACATTAGAGATAGCGGTGATGGGCAGTTGACATTGGCATCCCCCTCGCAGAGTGGAACACACCCAAACCGCACGCAGGCGATAAGTAGGCGAACAGTAGGGCTTCCCAACACGGCATCTAAATCGAAAAACATGCGTAAACGTAATGATCTGAGCGACTTTGATCGTGGATGCATTGTCGGCGCAAGACAGATATTCCCCAAGTGGTAAGAACCCTAGGGTTCCCAAGGGCAACCGTATCAAGGGTATACCGCGAGTATACCATCAACGGACGTACCAGCGCCAAGAGAGCAAGCGGCAGCCGACAACACGGCACTGATGACTGAGGTCAACGTAGACTATCAAGACTCGTACAGACTGACCGCTTGGCAACGGCGGTGCAAAGCACATCCAGATTAAATTCGGAGGCCCAAGCAGCGTCAGTGAGAGAAACAGTACGACGCACATTACATGCCATGGGCTACTCATGTGCCACTGTTGACTGCTCGTCATCGGACATTTCGCCTCGCCTGGTGCCGTCGTGTCATCAGATGAGTCTCGTGTTCAGCTGTACTGAGTTGATGGGAGGGTGCGGGTGTGGCGTCGACAGCATGAAGCCATGGCCCCTTAGTGTCATATCATCTCTGTTCAAGGCGGTTGTTGCACTGTGATCGTTTGGGGAGCCTTCTCATGGGACACATGGATTTGCATGTGTCCCTTAATGTGTCTGGAGAAATCTTTAACCGCTGCGCGCTACAAGCATGTACTGGCTGATCACTTACATGCTTTCATGGCCTTCGCGCATCCTGCTGCCAATGGTATATTTCAGAAGGACAATGCGCCGTTCCACTGGGCCGCAACCTTCCAGGCACGGCTCAAGGAATACTCATCTGAGTTTGGAACCATCCAGCGGGCCCCCAAGTTCCCAGGCTTTAAAACCCAGTTGAAGCTCTCTGCTATGCCGTGCCACACATCAGATCCATGGATCCTGGACCGACGTCTCAGGTGGAGTTGTGGACAATGCTGCAACAGGCATGGCTGAAATTTCCTACAGAAACCCTTCGGTATCTGGTGGAGTCAATGCCTCGCGTGTATAGACTGTTATTCGCGCTAGAAGATGACGAACACGCTATTAGGTAGGTACCTCCAATGTGTTGTTCATCGAATGTATATACACTATCTACCAACAAGTAATTGGACACCTGTGATAGCAAAGGAAAACGAAGTTTATTCACCTTCAATAGTTGGTGGAGCCTCCACGAGCGGCGATTACAGCTGCGACCCTCCGGGCATACTCTCAACCAGACGTTGTACGACGGCTAGCGGTATTTTCTTCCACTCGGCTTGGAGAAGATAGGACAGTTCCTTCACCGATTTCGGACGGTGGGAGAACCCCTTAAGTCGACGCTCCAACTCGTCCCAGAGGTGCTTGATAGGGTTAAGGTCCGGACTCTGCGCAGGCCAGTCCATTCGATTAACCCCATTGTCACCATACCAAGCCATGGTGGACCTCGCAACATGACAAGTGGCATTGTCATCCTGAAAGTAACATGGGTCCGCCCCGTAAAACTGCCACAACGTAGGAAGCGCATGGTCATCCAAAATGGTGCAGTAGGTCTCGGCGTTGAGTCTACCAAGAATTGCGACCAAGGGTCCCGTGCCATACCAGGAGAAACACCCCCATAGCATAATTCAACCGCCGCCGAACTTCACAGTTATGGCACAATACATTCCGGCAGGAGGCGTTCTCTAGGCAGACGCCAAACCCAGACCCTGCCATCCGAACGGTAGAGGGTGAACCTTGATTCGTCGCTCCAGAGAACCTGTTTCCACTGTTCAACAGTCCACTGTCGAAGTTCTTTGCACCACGTTAGCCGAGCAGTGCTATTGGACTTGGTGATCAAAGGCTTGTGGGCGGCAGCACGTCCATGATAACCGAGCAGATGGGCTTCCTTACGGATGATATTCATCGAAAGAACACTTCCAGATGCCTGTTGAAACTCCTCGCGGATGTGGCACAACGATTTGGTGCGGTTCTTCCGAATTTCTCTGGCCAGCACCCGTCGGTTTCTAACTCCCAGTTTTGTGGGTCTGCCGGGTCGGGGCACATTCCGACAGTCACCTATCATTTTCCACTTGCCAATCACGTAGGCCACTATCAATTTTGGGTACTTCAACTCGCTGGATATGTCACGTATGGATCGGCCATTTCTGTGATACTCGACGATTACACCTTTCTCGAAATCAGAGAGCTCCGAACTGCGTGGCATCTTGCATGCGACTGGTTGCGTTGTTGTTTCCCACACGATATTTAACAGCGGCGGCCGTGACATGTATCTGGACCGAAGATATCATCGATTGCAGGGGTGTCCAATTACTTGTTGGTAGATAGTGTATCTTAAATCAGTGCCAACTTTTTCACCTGCATGGGCTTTTAGATCCTTTGGGTACCAGTCTTTCTTGGATGAGTGAACGGACCGGAGTGCAGGCTTCAGTGGGGCTTGCTTCCAGGCTGCGGAAGGCGGTTCGAAACCATTCTTACTTGTATGAATGCACAGTAAATTCGCACATTAGACACCTAGACTCATATCGCTCCGATGGCCGGATGTTCAGAGGCACGGGACTGATTAATCGTCCTTAGTTAAGACCAGGTTGGAGTCCTGAATAAGGCATGGCCGTTGTGCTTGTCCCACGGCGCTTGCTTTCTCCCAACCAGAGGCCCTAAATTAGGGTCTGAGACTACTCTTCATACTCTTAGATGCTTGCTTTGGTTGCTAAATCCCATAATACCAACTTAGACAAGAAATATGACACCGAATTCTTGGTATGATGAGCACGTCTTTTGAATCCTTATCAACACGGAAAAAATATTTCAATTTTTAAAAGAAAACATTTAACGAAAATGAGAATGTAATTACGGCTCCTAGAGAAAATCCGCGCATAATTTAAAATGGGCGATGTAAGCAGTGTTATTCGTAGTATAGTGAACAGCTTACAGAAGAAAAAATACACCGACCGGACTTTTACACAATCTGTAAAAGATCCACACACAGAAATACACTGGTGTGCAAAAATTAAGGACGAAGAGGAGAAATTAGCATAACAGCGGAACGAGCAGGCAGAACGGACCGAAAGACCACTCAGGAGATAGACTAGGGTCCGGTACGGTAGGGCATGAGCATATATGCAGCATGACCGGGGGGGTCGGAAGGGTATAAAGCACACGGGCGGTGTACGCTCAGCAATTCGGTGAAAGCTATTGCACGGTGTACATCGGTTTGAACAACGTCGAGTTGCTGCCATCGTGTGTTATGGCTAACAGGGAATCCAGTAGACAACATCTGGATGACTTTACCCGAGGTCGCGTCGTTGGGAAGTTGGAAGAAGGTCGAAGTGTGACTAGTGTGGCCGAGGAGTTCGGGGTCGCTCACAGCATCGTTTCACGAGCTTGGAGAGCATTTCAAACGACAGGAACAGCTGTCCGAGAGTTTAGCAGTGGTCGTCCACGAGCAACCACGGCGGCGGACGATCGGTATATTGTCCTACAGGCGAGAAGAGACAGACGGCAGACAGCGGGAGAAATCGCAAGGCACATGGAACAGACAACTGGACGTCCGTTATTGCGTTTTACCGTGGCCAGGAGGCTGCACAAATGTGGTATTATTGCACGACGACCAGTACGGTGTGTGCCATTAACGCCTGCTCATCGGAGACGGCGGTTTCTGTGGTGCCAGGAACACAAGAACTGTACACATCAGCAATGGGGTCGAGTTCTCTTTGCGGATGAGAGCCGATTTATTCTGACGAGCGATTCTGGAAGTATACATGTCTGGAGAGAGCAGAGAACACACAATCACACCTCCAACATCATCGAAAGGGACCGGTTTGGAGGTGGCGGAGTTCTCGTTTGGGGCGGTATCATGCTTGGTAGCCGTACTGACCTCCACATCTTCCAAGGAGTTTCAGTCACTGGCGTCTGCTATTGTACCGAGGTTCTCCTGCCTCACGTACTTCTGTTTAGAGGTGCTGTGGGTCTTGAGTTCCTCTTCATGGATGACATCGCTACACCTCGTCGTACAGTGGCTGTCGCACAGCTGTTGGAGAGTGAAGATATTTAACGCATGGATTGGCCCGCAAGGTTCCCGGACCTAAATCCAATCGAACACGTGTGGGACCTTCTCGGGAGAGGCTTGGCAGCACGTCACCAGCCTCCAGCAACAATTCCGCAGCTGCGATTGGCACTACAAGAGGAATGGGGCGCGATGCCTCAACAGCTCCTTGACAACCTCGTCCTCAGCTTGGACAGACGTTGTAAATCCTGCAGCGCAGTCAGGGGTGATCATATCCCCAACTAAAGACTGGATTTTTCTTGACAGCCGCCTGTCACATGGACGTTTCTGTCTTCTGTCCAGTTGTGCTCGAAGCTACCTTTTCAATAAAGCGCCTTTGTATCCTTTGGATTCCTTGTTTGGACGGTTTTGCTCACTTGTCCCATATTCTTACATCATGGGGATCTTTTGGTATGATTTGAGTCGATGTGGAGCACTTCTGCACGACGTTACATTCGAAAAACCGTCACGTCCCTAATTTTTGCACGCCAGTGTATATAGGTACACTCATGTTCATAAAAAGCAGAACACCTGAAAGAAGTCAAGCCACGACTTCTATTTTTACAGGATATGCTAATCATGCAATATCGCAGAAATGATTAGCATTTCGGCATCATAGGTGCATGCGTATCACATCTAGGCAAATGAGATCCCGCAACGGCAGAGACCGGGAACCTGCCGTTTTTCTGTTATAAGCGCCGCATGACTCGGTCGGCATGCCAGTGCTTGGTCAGAAGTGGGTAAAGATGCCTTGTTGTGTAAGAAATCATATAGTCACATCAGTGAATTTGACAGCGGTCGCATTATCGGCGTGAGAGACTTCAATGCTTCCTTCCGGGAGATTGCCGGTCGTGTGGGGCGCAGTGTGTCCGTCGTGGCAAAAGTGTGCAGGGAATGGTACGAAGAAGGGCGTAAGACACGAAGAGAAGGTTCTGGACGTCGAACACTGACAACGCCCACGGACAAAGGTTATCTCACGAGGTGTCTTTGAGTGACCGCTCTTCATCAAGTGTGTTGGCGCAGCAGTGACGAACTGTGACGCATTCTCTCATGTCAGCTGTAACAGTACGTCGTCGGTTATTACAGTTCGGACTACAGCTTCGTCGGCTCCTTCTCAGTCTGGCTACCTTTGACACCGCAGTAACGGACCGCCAGGCTGCAATGGTGCATCGAACGAAAAACAGTGGCTTGACGAATGGCACAATATGGTGTTCTCAGAAGAAACGCCCTTCTGTTTCGGCGAACAGGATGGCCACATCTGTGTCCGCCGACGACAAAGGGAGATGCGTCGGGAAGAGTATATTCAGCATACCGCACCAACACGAAGCATTGTGGCCTGGGGTGCTATCAGGTACGAAAGTAGATCACCTCTCGTGAGAGTCCGTACCACCATAACGAGTGCCAGTTGCGTCAATGACATTCTGCTGTCGGTCGCCATTTCGTACCTGCAGGACGTCCAGGGGGCCACATTAAGCAGGATAATGCCTTACCGCATGTTGCAGCGATAACGCGTGCCTTCTTCAAGGATAACAACGTTCCACTTCTGCCGTGTCCGGCTAAATCGCCGGATTTGTCACCCATAGAAAACATCTGGGACATGCTCAAACGACAGTCAGCCAGCAACTCTTGATGAACTTTGGACGCGGGTCAGTGCAGCCTGGATGGCTATTCATTGGGCACCATTCACACATTATTTAATTCAATGCCTCAGCGGGCAGAGCAGGTGATACATGCCAGAGCTGGCCACACCGATTATTAAGCTACATCGACTCATCTGGTACGTATGACACCGAGATACTAATCATTTGTTCTCCATTGCCAAACGAACATATTCTGTGAAAATCAAAGTCGTTGCTTGACTCCTTTTAGGTGTTCTGTTTTCTGTGAACATGAGTGTACTTTCGGCCACTAGCAGCTGAAATGTGTGCTACGAAAAAGCACAAATTTTGCACAAAACATTTCTCATAACGGAAGATATCGAAAGCAAATGGAATTTTTCAAATCGAACTTTTAGGAGAGGAGATATCATCATTAGGAAAATATACAGAGTTACAAGAAAAGTCCTTGATCAGGCCAATATCTCACAAACTATGGCTGTTAGCGATTTACTTCTTGTGCAGTTGTATAGGAAACTCCCTATGGCGCACACAATAACACCACGAGTGATCCCCTAGTCAGGGGGGTTGAGGGGACTATCTCGCCCCTCTTTGCAGATAGGGCAAAAAAGTAAATTACAAACTTGTTCAGCAAGGCAAAAATAGTACATAAATGTTTTTGTCCCATAAGAAAAGATGGAAGGGGACCGGGAATGTGGCCCCAAGAAAATCACAACATCCGGAAGCAACGACAAGAACTTTAGACAAGAACTTATTACTTAGAACTTATCTAAACTGGTAAGTTCTAAGTAAATGAAAACACAAAGGAAAAGTTTTCCTACAAACTTTATCAACAGTTCTTGTTCTGAAATAAAACGCAGTTCCTTGACATATTCAATATCAGACTTTAATGTCCAATACAGTAAAAAATACACTGAGACAAGGAGAAATAGCATAAAGTGGCGAAACACTCATCCAATAGGAAAACCGTATGCACATCTAATTGACTTGCGTACGTGGCAAAACTTTCAACTTCCCGTCACTAGTTCACGAAGTGTTGGCATAGCGACCACGCATATCATTTTTGTATTCTGACGTCGGAGCAAAAAGCACATTTGAAATCCATGCAAATATGCTTCGGACCGAGCGACTCAGGTAGCTTTCAGCTTTTATCGCATTTCGAGAGTCCCCTTCCATCTTTTGTTATGGGTCAAAAACATTTGTGCACTATTTTTGCTTCGCTGAACAAGTTTGTAATTGACGTTTTTGCCCTATCTGCAAAGGGGGCGAGAGGATCCTTCGTGCTGTTATTGCATGCGGGAAATGGGGTTTCCTATACAACTGCACAAGAAGTAAATCGCTATCTGCCATAGTTCGTGAGATATTGGCCTGATCACGGACTTTCCTTGTAACCCTATATACATTAACTATTTTCCGCCACTACCGGCTGAAAAATCACAAATTGTGCACAAAATATTTCTCATAACGGAAGATATCCAAGGCAAATTTGATTAAATCGTGCTCTTAGAAACGAAGTATGGCACAAATAGAAATGAATACCTACACCCCCTAGTGGCAAAACTGTGTGGTACAAAAATTGGCAAACATAAAAAACATTCCTCCCCATAAACTCTATCAGGAGCAAAAGCATTTTTTTAATTGGCCTTTTAGAAGCGGATATATCATTATTGCAGGGATTTATATTAACGCCGCCTAGCAGGAAAACTAAAGATTATTTTGGGGAAAAAGTAAACATATATGTTTTCCTCGGTGAGTGGCGTCTGATTAAAAAGTTTTTTTTCAATTAGATTATTTGAAGCAAAGATACGATTACAAATATGTTAAAGACAGAAAGATGCACTTACGCTCCCTAGTGGCAAAGCATTTTGTCTCACAAAAATTGTGAAATGCATGCACAGTATTCCTCGTCGTGACCTCTATCTAACGCAAAAAGAAATTTTTGAACCAGATTTTCAGAAGCAGAGATTTCCGGGAAAATACAACATACATTTACGCCCCCTAGAGGTGACACAATGCATTATTTTGATTAGAAACTGTACGCAAAATGACCTTCGTCCTAAAGGCATCGGAAGGTAAAATAATTTTTTTGAAGCAATTGTACAGAGTAAACAATATTTTTAATTTAATACGTGTGCGTTAACTCCCCCTGGCGGCGAGTTTATGGATCGGAAAAAACACCAAAATCCATGGATTGTCGTTTTTACAGTTCAAGTTTCTGCCTGGAAAAGAATTTTCCAAATCGGACTAATAGTTACAGAGATATGGTGTCCACATGCAAACGGACGGACAAAGTGATGCTACAAGCACGTACGTTGTCTTTCTTTCAAGACTTGCTAAAAACACATAGACCCACACGCTACATGCTCTAATATTCCTATAGTGCATATCATTCATGTGCATTGCGTTTAAATTTAGTGCTCTTCCAAATTAGGAGGACTGATCAAAAAATAAAGCTGTAAGGCTGGTCAATCCCGCGCACGTCTGAATTGAAGATAACACCCTTGGGTGTAGACAGATAATTTTGCCGAGTGGTAACACTGCACAACCTGAACACGTGTATGTGTATTATAGCTGTGTTGTGACAGTTCAAAATAGCGGTTGGGCTGGAAGTTGGTCTACTGGGGAGATTTGATTTTTGTGAGCAAAGAAAGTTCTTCACCTGATGTCCATCGACAGCTTATTGAAGTGTCAAGGGAACATAACATAACGGGGCGTCAACTGTTACATTCACATCCTTGTAGTCCCTCTCCGTCCAAATAAATCATCATTGCAGAATGAAAATGAACCACTTCGATGGTCAGATACATAATCGAACTGACAAGACCATCTAGTAGTAAGAGGAATTTTTATACCGAGAAGACATTCCTCGAGTGAGTACGACATGACCAGCAGCTGCTTAGACAGGGCAGATTGGAGTTCATTGCTTCATACACCTTATACAGTGGTCGCGCTGCTGATCGCCATCTTCGCAATTTGCGAAAATAAAATCGTTTCGGCTAAGGAAAAAGAGCTTTGGCAGTTACCTTTTTGTACTGTTATAACACTTTTGGCGATAAAAAATTGAACTCGGCAAATAAATTGGCGAAAACTTTAGAAGAACCAGCGCGACCCCTGCCTTATACATCATCAAATAGAAGTCATCGCTCTTTCCACGTTTATAAGTGAGTCACGGAAAAATTCTCATTGGCCGTCACCGGGAATCGAACCCAGGTCTTCTGGATTATCAGGTGTAACGTGAATCATACACCTGCGGTATTGGTTCTGTGCAAAACTTGGTCAATTCCTCAACTCTTCGAGGAGATACTCCGCAACACCAGTACTGAAGATTATGCCTACCGCAAAATCGCTGTCAACTATTGTACAAGTCCTATCACCACAGAGAGTACACAACCGAATTATATGACGTCACAATGGATGCATGTACTATTTCTTTTGAATATTGACGGGCGGTTTGTAGATATCAGGAAGCTGTATTTTCTAACAATTTTCACTTAGTAAAGCAACGCATTTATGCAACCGCTTTAGAGATAACGTACAGCCCAAAATAAAGTACATCGAGAAGGGAAATGAATGTGTTCTACGTTCAACATAACATGAAAGCACACTACAGCAGTGGAAATTGACGAACACATGGCTTTACATAAATATACTGTATGCCACACATACACGCGCACGCTCGGGCATGATTGACAGGCATGATGAGGCCTATTGAATTCGAATGGAATAGATGATCTATTCCCCTGGAGATGAGACGTTTGGAAAGTGCTGGTGAAGGACTTGCAACGTATTCCAAGCAGTGTGCGAGGTAGCTCCGTCGTGCTGGATCTACTGGATACCCAAATACAGGTTTTTTCCCTCTAAAGAAGGGCTTCATACCGGGAGGAAAAGGCTTGATAATCTACTGTAACTAGTGTGTCGGGCTCACAGTGACATATTTGCCATGAATATCTTCGATGAAATCCTATCTGATACCTTGCCCGGAAATGACGTACCAGACGGTGATTCCGTCACTGTGACGAAGACCGAAACCCAAGAACCTCGTATTCTGTTTTTTGGTGCATCCCTGAAGAAAACGTGGTATTCATCAGAAAACCAGGCACTACAGAGCAAACACTCATCTTCGTATACATTAGCAAAACAGAGGACAAACCATACGTTTTTTGTAAAATATTCTGTTCCCACACCTTCTTCTGAACTTCCACGCGGTTTGTAATAGCTAGCGGGCGCCCATAGCTCAGTTTACAGGAGGAGGTCAACAGAGAAATTTAACTACAAATAACATACATGTACACCACATGAAATTTTACGCTAAGCCCTCTTGTTATGCAACCTGTTCTTACCACAAACATGACCTAAATTAAATTTAACTCATTGACGCAAAAACTGTTATGGATAAATGATAGGCGTATTGCGGGACGAGGGAGCACGGAGAGGCATGTTCCCCCCAACTTCCGAAAATTTAAGTGCGAGAGCAAGTCTACGATAGTACTGCAAATATAAATATAAGGGAGGTTTAATGGAGTCGCTACGAAGTTCGAGAAGGAAGAAACAAAAGATTTACACACACACACACTGTTATGTTCACCTTTTAGATTTTGCTGCTTTTCGGTTTGGTTTTGTAAGGAAGTAAAACCATGGCAAAATACTATCAATGTAGAGAACTCATTATATAACATTCATGCATCAACAAAAAGATTTGTAATATTTAAAAGATTTTTTTTTTTTAGAGAGGACTTTATTTTCATAAAACTTAGTATCTTGTCAAAAATACGCTGGACTGTTGGTCATCGTTCATTGACAGCAGTGATTGAAGAGTAATGCATAAAAAAAACAAAAAAAAACGGTTGTTATGCACTTAAACGAACCAAATTTTGTGACATTTATGAAGAAATCCGGATATCTTTGCCCAGCAGAAGATGTCTGCTGCAGAGTACGATACCACAGTTTTCATTTCTGCGCCTTTCATGCTTTTCCATAGTGAAGGTACGTACGCTGTGCTCAAACATTCAATGCAAAAATTAAATTGGGCCGTCCGGAAGGTTCGTACCGAAATACAGTATGTAAAAGAACGTCACGTATATAAAAAAGTAGATCTTTAATGAACGATTTATGTACCCTGTTGTTGTACAACGTTTCGCCATCCGTCATGCAGGCTGAAGATTCCTTCCTCCAGAATTTCACAGGTTTCAGCGCAAAAACACTGGTCTAGATTATTTACCTGGTCCAAAGAGTCAAACCTTGTGCCATTAAGGGAATTCTGAAGCGATCTGAAAAGGTGGTAGTCTGAGACAGCAATGTTAGGAAAACATGCCGGGTGAGGTAGGACATCTCACTTAAACTCCAGCAACTTTTGGCGTGTTCTCAAAGAGACATGAGGTCTTGCATTATCCTGCTGGGACACACAACGCCAGACCTATTCGCTAAAACAATGTGCTTTTATTTTATTGCTGCCAGCAGAACGCCCAGCTGCGAGCAGTTCTTATCGCTATTTATGGTCTGGTTGTTCAACAGAAGCTCATAATGCAGTACACCTTTGTAGTCCCACCAAACACTGAGCAAAATCTTCTTTGGGTGTAGTCCCGCTTTAGAGGTAGCTAAGGGTGTATCACCACACTGCAACCATGACCTTTCCCTCACCACATTGTTATAAGCGATCCATTTTTCGTCACCACTCACCAATCTTCTCAAAAACGGATCCTTTTTGTTGCGTTTCAAAAGCATGTCACATATGGAAACTCGATCAAGCAAGTTTCACTTGGACAACTTGTGTGGGACCCATACATCATACCGACAGACATAGCCAAACTTCCGGAGGTGTTTGTGGATGATGGATTTTCCATAGGTTGAGTACCTCTGCTAAATCCCGTGTTGTTTGGCGGAGGTTGACCCCCAGCTGTGCACGGAGCTGGTCCTCATCAGTGGCAAAAGGCCTGCCAGGACGCTTTTCATCTTCCAGGTTAAAATTTCCATCTGGACATCTGGCAAACCACTTGTAAACTGTTCTGTCTGCTACAGCACCGTCTCTGAACACATCACATATATCCCGTGCAGCTTGCGTTATGTTTAGTCTCGTATGGTAGAGGTAAAGCATGACATGTCGGATATGCAAGAGATTGTCGTTCATCGTCCCACGACTTAACAGCTACACTGCTGGCCACCCAAAATGCAACACCAAGAAGGAAACGAGATAGCAACGCCAAATTTACTGGACACATAACAACAGATACAGAGATAAAACGATTGAGCTCACAGGCACGTGCGACCTGCGGAACATGCAGGCATCAATGGTTCGTGTGGCCCCCATGGCTGGCAATAACGGCCGCTACACGCCGCGGCATCGAGCGAAAGAGGCTTTGGATGTGGGCTTGGGGTATGTCGGTCCAGGCAGCTTCCACACGTTGCCACAGTTCATCAGATGTAGCCGCGGGTGGTGCTTGCCGGGACACTCGGTTGGCGATCAGCGACCAGGCGTGTTCGATGGGCGACATATCGGGAGAGCAGGCGGGTGACGGCAGCAGTGACACCTGGTGGGCCATGTAGAATTGTTGCACGATGCGTGGCACGTGAGGGCGCGCATTGTCCTGTTGAAACGTGGCCGCTGGCAGGTCCTGCAGGTAAGGGAGGACTACAGGCTCCAAAACATCAGAGATGTAGCAGTGGCTGTTGAGTGTACCGGCGATGCGTACCAGAGGGGTGCGGGTGTCATATCCAATTGCGCCCCAAACCATAACGCCTGGTGACGGACCGGTATGGCGATGCATAATGCAGGCGTCATACAGTCTCTCGCCGCAGTGCCGCCACACGCGGATCCGACCATCGTGGTGTTGCAGGCAGAAGCGGTATTCGTTAGAGAAGACAATGTCGTGCCATTTCGTAGTCCAGGTACGGCGTTCAACGGCCCATTGCCGCCGCACTTGCTGGTGGTGTAACGTCAATGGCAATCTGAGCAATGGGCGCCATGCCACAAGTCCCCGCTCCTTCAGACGACGTCGAACGGAGTGTGCTGACACAGGTTGTTGCGCAACACACCCAATAATTCCTGCGCTAACGTTCGTGATGTGGCAGTGCGAGCTGTCAATGCCCGCCGCACAACATGCCGGTACTCTGGTTCGGTGGTGTACCGCGGCTGCGGCAATCGCTGACGTCGATCCGTCCGTCCCGCCTGCACCCACAGAATCCATACTCGCCTCACTGTGGCTAGATGTCGTCCCACACGGACGCTGATGTCTCGGTACGATAAACCGCTGTCGCGATAAGCCACTATTCGTCCTCTGTCGAACTACGAAACGTGCTGGAATAACTGCCGTATTCTGCGACGAGGCATCAGGAAGCTTCCTACGCACAGGTCCGGCAGCACAACACACTTCCACTACTTACACCCCACCATCTGTGCACCCTTCTTACAGTGCATCTCGGTGGCGTGCCGGGCCCACATGATTTGCTTATGCCCTGCGATGCTAATCGTTTGCATGTCCACTCGCGGGCGACGCATGCTGCGAATTTCAGACCAATCGGGTGCTTCTTTCTTGGTGGTGCATTTTGGGTGGCCAGCAGTGTACTTCCCAGTCTTTCTTTCCGCAGCTTGCAGCACAAACTCATACACGGACTTCTCACACATCCTTTTATGTACCTGCCTCACATACATGCAGTGACGGTGGCACGTGGCGACCAATCATAAAACAGCATACGTACTTTCCGGCAACCCAATACTTTCTACTGTAAATTCCCAAAGTTTTTCCTATTTATACTGCATACAACGCAACTAGAAGTTAAACAGACAGATTTGCAATTAAAATTAGTGTTACCACAAAAATATTTGTAGTACCTGCGAAGCACTGAAGCAGCTTAATGAGATTTCCAGGGAAGGGCAAGTGTCCGTCTTGCCTTTCCATATGGGCGCCCATGTTTACACATTTGTTCTTTTCATAGCTATCGCAATTTTCGGGTTCAGCGCCGCGGCTCTTACGGCCAAAAAGTGCGTTTCGCTTGCCCTTCGGCTCTTATGCCGATGAGCGCTTCTATGTTGATACTACGTGATAACTGTTTGGATGATCTGAATTGACTTTGAGTGAAACAATAAAGGAACAAGTTCTCATTATGTGTAAGTGCTGATTCTTTCATCCTCCGGCTGCTGGTGTTATTATTATTATTATTCACTTAGTTATTGAATACTTAAGAAGTACGAGCAAAATGTATGTTCAACGAAGTTATTAACGAAGCTATCTATAAGAGCAATAGCTACTTAGTAGTTAATCAGTTAAACTACAGCATTCAAGCATTTAAAAACTCTACACAATATCAACAATAATTATCTCCCGGATAGTTAACTCTTAACCGGGGTTGCCAGATAAAAATTATGATTTAAAGCCAAACAATACTAGAAAAAAAAACAGAAAAAAAAAGCCAAATATTATGAAAACATGGTTTTCATACTCACATCACATGAAAAGCTCAAGATCCAGTTTATTTCTGTCATCCTCACAGGGACAAATAGAACCTTCAACATAAACCTTGTCAAATGTAAAGTCTTTTAGCATTTAAGCGGACGAAGTGAAGTCATTACAACATTTGTTTGAAAGCAATACTTCTGCTCTGATTCTCACAATAACACCAAAATTCAGTTGCATTTTCATTTCTTGCTACTGGGGTTACATGGGAGAATATCCTCTCAACTACGGCATTACCAACTGGTGTTATTAGACAAATAAGGGCAAAAGTGGAGAGCTCTTTAAATGCCTGATGTTGAAACACGCAAATCTTAAATGGAGCATCTTCCTTTCAATTGACAAAAAGCATTTTGACGTAGGACTACGTCTAACTCCGCGGATAGTATGGGGCGACTTACGGCCGACCGCCTGTGACAAAAATAGGCCCCAATTGAAATCATATTAGCGTTAAAAATACGTGCCGCACACTGATCGTGTTAGCATATTCCTAAACAGCGTGGAGTACAATTCACGTACTGCGCAATACATCGTGCACGCGATGCTCCCCTCCCTCCCTGTGCGCGGGAGAGATTATGCAATATTTCTGGGGGTGACGCCGCGTTCGACTCAGTCTATCTCGACAACCGTGAGCGTAACACGACTGTGCGTGGTATCGTTTTAAAGCTCTCGACGAGATATTTCGCAGTGGTTTGAACTGAACATTTAAAAAATTGCTTTCTTGTGAACTGGTGAACACTTTTGACAATATTGCGGTTTATCTGGACAACCGTGAGTGCAAAACGACTTTGCTTGGTAACGTCTTAAAGTTCTCGAAGAGATCTATTCAAATATATAGAGAACATATCGCAGTGATTTAAACTAAAAAATGTTTTTAATTGTTTCCGTGTGAACGGGTGAACATTTTCGACAATGCCGCGGAATTCGCAGAATGAACGCAAGCAAAAATGGAGAAAATCAAAACGAGAGGCAAGAGCAAGTGATGAGGAATGTAAGAAGCCGAAGAAGACTGCAGCCTAACGAACTAGAGAGTATTGAGAATCATTTCAAAATTTAGCTCACTTCAACTCTCCGATCTGCAAGTTGTAGTCCTATATTCGAAACGGACGGCTCAACCACACCTTTTTTTTTCTTTTAGTACTGTTCTTCAATAGTGCTGATGTTGTTTTCTGCAAGCTCTATAAAGAGTAACTTTGAGAACACGATCCTTGACACTTGATTTAAAATGACTTTAGGACTCAAGTTTGACAGATTTTGAAATTTATCTCTCGCCGAGGGAAGTCTACACGTAATTTGACTGAAAACTTCTAGCCTACACATACATCTTTCTTTGACTTTTTTTGTTTTGTTTCTAGGTGAGCCTCAGTTGCCAGTACTGTTGTTCTTCTATAGGAACATACTACAAAAAATTTGATACCAAAATCAACTTGATGAATATTATACAGTCTGCTCTGAAGTCATTTCTGGTGTAAGAATAATTCTAGGTACAATTCATGAGGATCAGCTTTGGTTTGCTGAAAAGAGCTGTTTCTTTCAAATTCCTGTACAACAGGTGTCACAAATACACAGAACAAGTAATTTTCGTAGTCTAACATCATTTCTCTTAACAGTCTTGCTTTGAATTTTTTCTCAAACTTTTATTGGGCTAATTCAAAGTTTAAAACTGCGTAGATTCCGATTTCTGGCCAGTCTGTCGTTAAGATGTCGCCATTTTGGAGCAAAAGTAACTTTTTTAAGGGAAATTTATTTTAAAAGAGGATGGTACGTGATTTTCGTGCAACTAATGTAAAAATTCAGAAAAAAGCCAAACAAGCCAAATCGATTCTGTCAACTAAACTCAAAAAAAAAGCCAAATTTCGGGAATTTGGCATAAAAAAAAGCCAGCATGGCAACCTTGCTCTTCACCCGTATAACAACATTAATGATTTTAAAGTTGGACCACGAAACAATTGATTAAAAATGTTCAACACTGACCTTACCAAATTTTTCACATGCCATGCTCAAGCTGGTTGATCGTGTGCTGTAATTTTTTTAACCTTTTAGAAATTAGTACTAAGTCTATATATTTTCGAATATTACATTATCAGGTGTGACCAGGGAGCGCTCACTAGAGTTGCGTAAACCTAGTGTCGGGCTGTCATAATAAAAGGAAATTTACTGCGAGTTGCGTTAGAACTGCAGAACTCTTGTTTCCTCAATTGAAAAAAAAAATTGCGAAGTGCTGAAATGATGTTATCTGACTTCCTTCAAATTGTAGAAAAACGTTGGGCTTCATTTTAATTGAACTCTGGCACTTCCTGCTGATATAGCGAAAACACGTGAACCAGTTCTTGAGGGTAGAAAAAAAAATATCAGCTGCGGAGTTCACGGGCCCTAGCGACACAGCGTTGAAGAAATATCTAATGCAAAAATATCTAATCTTAAATTACAAGGTTTTAAAGTTTGGGTTGTTTTAAAATCGCGATGCAAAGTAAATCTGGGAAAGTTTTAAAAGACAGAATATATTCTTATGCGCGAAGCAGAGCAGAACGGGGTACCTTTTTATGATGACCTAAAATTTTCAGCTGGAATTCAGTGATTGACTTAATGTACTAAATTTCAAGTCTTAGCAAAGCGTTTGTTCTGGGACTTCTGTCTCGCCATTTTCAGAAGTCAATAGGACTAAACAACGAATAAGCGACTGAGACGTGTGCCTCTAATTTAACATTCCTTTTAAGTTCGTTTTCTTCTCGTTAAACGTTTTCTAAACGAGCTTTCTCAATTAGGAACCATTGACAGTGAGTAGGCGCTAGATATAAGGTAAACCTTGATTGTGTACGAGAAGCTTGTTAGAGAGACGTTGCGAGTACGCACATTCGTTGAACGAACGTTGCGCAGAGTTATAGCTAATTATATGTATGGAGATTAATGCTAAAGAGTTGTTGTCCGAACAAATATAAGCAGTTTCTTGTGACATTAACTGAAATTGGCGAGTTCACATTCTGCCAAGAGTTAATCTTCATTTTCTGTCCTCATGGTATATGTCACAAGGATGACATTCACTAAGAGGGCAGAAATAACGGGATACCTGTTCCTGGGCAACGCAATGCTGTCACCCCTCTCGCTAGTGGACGAATCCACCTCCTGGCAGGTATATTTGGTAGGAGGAAATCACTGCTTCATGTAGGCGGCAATTCGATGTCAATATGGGTAAAAGTCGTGAGTTAACACAGTTTGAAAAAGGGATGATAGTGGGTGCTCGACGCATGGGTCCCTCTATCGCGGAGGTGATACAGGAATTGCAGTATCCCAGTTCGACAGTATCAAGAGTATCGGAAATACACCATTTCCGGATGGCATCACATCGTGGGCAGCGTTGTAGGTGGAGAAAAGAGGTGGATGAACGTGGCAGTCGTCGTCTTTCTCACATAGTTGCAACCAACCGTGGAGGGACAGTGGCGCAAATCACCGCCGACTTCATCGAGAGAGGTACCAGAAACGTCTTCACCGTGACCATCAGACGATCATTAACCACAGTAGGTTATGACAGCCGCCGACCCACCAGAGTCCCATTGCTAACGCCACATCAACACACTGTAAGCCTCAACTTGGCGACAGAGCATCGACTCTGTACCTAGGGTGATTAAAAACGGGACTCCTGGTCCGATGAGTCCCGTTTCCAGTTATTTCGTGCAAACGTGAATGTCCGGATCTGTCGGAAACCGTACGAAGCAATGAACCCGGTATGTCAACCAACAAGGAACTGTTCAGACTCATGGAGACTTGGTTATGATCTGAGGCGTGTTCAACTGGCACACGTTGGAGCCTCTGATAGGTACAGACGCATCTCTAAACTGTCCACGCTACGTGTCCATCTTACAGACCATACGTTTATGGTCACCATGCACCCACAGAGCAATAGACTCTTACAGTAAGACAATGCACTTCCCCACAGAGTCGTGAACATGGTTAGAAGAGCATTCCACAAAAGTTCCCATTCTGGAATGGCCTCTCCGTTCTCCAGACATGAACCCCGTGAGAAATATTTGGGATGCTGCTGAAAGGTCCTTGGATCCTCCACCCAAGAATGCGATGGAAATATGGACAGCAGTGCAGCAGGCATGAAGGGAGGTACCTGTGGAACGCTTGCATCACCTAGTGGACTCAATGCCTCGCCGTGTGACTGCCTTTATCAGCGCAAAAGGAGGGTCTACCCGTTACCAGGTAGGTATGCTATGATTTCTTTCCACTCAGTGTATATATATGTTTACAAAGTTCTTTGCGTGCAGTAGCAAAGAGACACAGTTAAGCATACGTAAGCCTTAAACCTACAGATATAATTTGGACGAAATCATGATGAAGCTCATAATTTCTGTCCTTTGCTGGGTTTCAACGGGCATCGGGTTCCAGGAGAAGGAAAGACAGAGCCATCACCACATACGGCAAATTCACAGCTCATGTCTCATCCGGGGCCCAGCTTGAACGATTAGCCATAAGCTAGCGCCTCTCACCACTCGACCATACCATCTCAATGAAAACCTGATTCCCTAATCGCATAACAAAGATTTGTTACTGAGCTTACTAGCAAAAAATAAAAGAATAAATTATTCCAGTTATGGTAATATTAATATTTTAGATTGTCTCTTTTTAAGAACCTACAAGAAAAGCAAAAGAAAATACTTTAAGTATTAAGCTACCAATAATATTTAAAGCACTTTCGTTTTTCTTGCAGGTTACAATAAGACTGCCACTGTTAAAGAACCGTTTTATAAGAACTATAAAGCCGGTGTCCCAGTAGTACAAAGCACAGGCTTCTAATTATTCTTCCGAGATGAGTCCGATAACCGGATGAGGCATGGATGGTGTGTTTTGTCTGATGGCACTGGCTATGTCCTCTCCCTGGAACCAATGGCCCCACAAATCAGGGACGGACGACTACTTATGGCCTTCAGAGTTTCTCATGGTGGTCGGAAGGGGCCGCGGGTGGCCTAGTGGTCAACGTTCGTGACTGCTACGGAAAGGACCTCAGGTTCGATCCCAGGCAGGTACGAACGCTCGAACCACTAAATATCCGCCGTGCGTCGGATGGCCACGTTAAGCCGTCGGACCCGGGTAGTGGCCCCCCGGTAATAAATAAGGGCGTCTTCCTCCCCCTTTCTACTTCGCTTCCGTGTCACTTTCCTATCGGGTACTCTAGCCCAAATCTCCTAGCTTCCTATTTCTAAGGGTTGTTTAAGACCTGGGGTCAGATACTCCCTTCCTAAAATCCTCTACATGTGATCATATGTGTGATCATCATGGTGGTCGTTAAACCCCCAACCAACCTAAAAACAATATGATGTCCATTTTTTTTTAAATTTTTACTTGCAAAAATATTAAAATTTCAACAGTAGGATTTCAGATTACCGTTTGTTGTGGTTCCCTATTACTTTCTCGGTGTTCATTTCGTCCAGGTTCACTTGGTCCAGTTCATTTCGTCCATGGTTCACTTTGTCCACTGTTCAGTTAGTCCACTGTTCAGCTTGTCCACGGTTCACTTTGTCCAAATTCATTTCGTCCTCAGAATGGATGGAATACCGTGGAAATTTTCTGTTTTGATAAAATTTTCGTTACTAGACAGAAAAAAAAATGTCGGCGGACATTGCTTACATGAGACTTTTTTTCCCTTGTTTAAGTTTATCGATTAAAATATGACGATTTTAAATTTTAAATAAAATAAAACGAGGAACTGAACTTTGAACAGCTTTTCAACACTTCTGTGTGATACGATGTGTCAATCACTATAACAAAAAATCAAAGTTTATTCCAATGGCCATAAATGTAATGGATTGCAGAGGAAATTTGTAGACCCCCTTTCTCCTTTATGTAAAAAATTCTCTATTTTCCTTCTCTCACACCGTAAATTTAGGTAGTAAATATCACAGTCTAAACTTTTTTCGCCATTATACTTTTATGGATTTCTTTCTCACGTTAAACAGCTATGACACATATAGAGAGCATTATAGTTAATTCGTATAAAAATTAGTTATACGGAAATTATATACAAATAATAATCAAAATAGAAAATAAATATATTGAAAACCTAAGAACTATATGTAAACAATATACAAGATGTATTTCAAAACATTAACAGATTTTTGTAAAACTTTAATTTATGGCATAGTGATTGGCATCGTACAACACAAAAGAATTAAAGAGCTCTTCAAAGTTCAGTTCCTCGTTTTATGTTATTTATAACATTTAAAATCGTTATATTTTAACCGAAAAACACAAGAAAAAAATCGCATGCAAGCAATGCACGCAGACCTTTTTTCTGCCTAGTAACAAAACTTCCATCAAAATAGAAAATTTCCACGGTATTCCATCCATTCTGAGAACGAAATGAATGTGAACAAAGTGAACGGTGGACGAAACGAACTTTAGACTAAATGAACAGGGGACACAATGAACCGTGGACGAAATGAACTGGACTAAGTGAACGTGGAAAAATGAATACGGACAAAGTAATCCTTCACCTTTGTTATTAGGGTTAGGTGACAAAAGAAAAGATCAAAACGAACTTATTGCAATGTCAGATTTAAAACTGGACTTATTGAAGGCTTCATTGGGGAAAAAAGAAACGGAAAAATCACTGAGAATTGAGTTTTGCTGTTGAGCTTATTAGCAAAAAGGGGGAAAAAAACGCAGTACAGTAAAACGTCAATTAGATCCCGGATAATTGAAAAAACGCGGTTAATTCAAATTATGCCTTTTAGAATTATAAATACATTAAAAAAAACTATAAAAACATAAGATACACGTTCTTGTAGTACGTAAGTGCATAACTGAACATTCTAAACTCATTTATGTAGAAAGTTCGTGATTTTTGTTTTCTTGGAAGCATTATTTTTTGTTTTGAAAACAATCAATGTAATCAACATCATCTTGACTTTCCACGAGTTTAAGTAGTTTCTGTAGCTGTTAGGGCTTCATTACAACTTACTTTCTAAGATGGGATACTTACTTTCTAAGCTGGGATACTTACTTTCTAAGCTGGGATTTTCAACACATGTAACTGGCATCAGTGATCCCATCCTGTTACAGTTACACCAAAGTCTCCAAATTTTACCTGAAAACTCCCTAAATTTGGCGAATAGTACCTACGTTGCCATCGTGCTACCATATGTTTTTCAGCCTGTGAAGTAACTATTATAATTTTTTGTTTCTGTTTTCTTTATAAATTGTAGCATATCAAAACACAGTATAACAAGAAATAGAAATAAGTGCTTTTATTTACTTATTCACACACGTGAATAAATAAATAATAACTATTTAAAAATGTTCTAATAAATAAACGATTATACTTAGAATTTTTGAACAAATTTCTTTAGAGTCTGTGAGAGCTGCTCGCGTACCCCTGAAAGTCGCGCGCCGTAACCCTGGACGTTCCCGTACCACAGTTTGAGAAGCACTGATATAAATCACTCGTATTAATGACAAAAAAATTCATTGTCGCGCAATGTGTTTTACGATGTACGTGAATCGGGTTTCCGAGTGTCTGTGGCTCAGTGGTTAAAAGGCGTGCTTTACCTGTTCCATTAATCCAAGCGGCGCGGATTCGATCCTGACTGGAGCAGGAGGATTATCTGGGGAAAGGACTGGAAAATGCAGGGCCGTCGGTTTTGCGGAATTTCCATTTAAATACGAAAAATCCTGAAATTTATTTTTCTGAAATAAACGGAATTTCTGACTACGGAAAATCTGTGAAAATACGGTTAAGTTAAAATAAACGGGCACTTTTGAAAACGGAAATTTCTGAAAAACACGGACAACTATTTGTGCGCCATTTGTTAACTTTCATAACATACTTTTTAGCCGCTGGTGGAAGTAAGTAGTTTCTATTTCTGGATGTTTTATCAACTGCAGAAACCCGGTTGATCGTTTTCCTAATGGGTTCTATTGAGTTTGAATACCTTCGATAAATTTAATTCGCGTCAGAAAGGATTCAAAACACGTGCTCATTACAACCGAAAAATTCAGTGCCATCTTTCTTGGTTTTTTTACTCTTTTTGGTAATGTTTTTTGAAATTTCACCTTTCTCCGAAAAAGGAAAAAATAAAACGGCATTTTTCCTCTTCTCTGGCCCCAAACACCAACAAGTCCTATCAAAATGTGACAGAGAATCATTGGCGCAGCTCTTCCTATTGGTTCACCTTTAAAAGTAATTTCTCTGCAGTTATTCATCGTTTGTGCTGTATCACTTAAATTTTTCTTGTTTTTAAAAAATGCAATGCTCGACAAAATAAGGAAAAGCACTTATGCTTATAATGAAACACAAAAGTCATTTTCATAAGCCAACTGAAATAAAAGTTCAAAGAATTTACAACAACGTGTGTTCTCCTGGGGGTGGGCTTGCTTGCTTGCCTTGAAGGGAAAGCTGAGCCACTAGCTACGGCCTTGCACAGGAATCGTTAAATTACAAAAAATAGGGCACGGGGTAAAATGGAGAAAAAATACGTACAAACAAACTGGGTGTATATATAAACAAACTATGAACAAACTATGTGCACGTGACAACTTTTGCAGCCGCGAATGTGTATTGGCAAGTTTATCGCCATTAGAGGTTATCCCGTTCAGATGCGGCTCGTGACCAGAAAAACAGATGAAGTGTTACAAACTGAGAATCCATGAAAAAATGCATCTATTTCTTATAAAGACGGTCAATTCTATCTTTCAAGGAAACATCAATGATGTCATCGTAAAACTTCTGTTTAACTACAAGTTCGGAGTGAAGTTTTTTTTTTTTTTTTTTTGTATTGCGATATTATAGATAACGATGATAGTCTTCGCTGTGAAATATTGTTCCTTAAGTAATTTTTTATTCGTTTCAAACAGGAAGAACTTCTTTCCACTGGCACAGTGCTTGGGGGTAAAGTAAGAACTAGGAAAAACAATTTATACACTTCTTGGAATACATCCTTATGCATATTATGTCTGCAAAAACATGCACACTGTATCATTTTCCGGGTTCAATTTTTTAACAGAAACATGGATCCACAACACATGGAGAATAATAAAGAAACAGCACTGAAGCTGAAGTTCACGAAAAACGTAACAAACGAAACCAAGAGAAAAGTCTAAACTCAAAATTGCACTGCAGGAAAGTAGCGGCTACTATCACGTCACCTCGTTCAATGACGTCATTGGTTATCATAACAACCCCCTTATTCATTGAAGTCCAGGATCGCCGCCCCGGTGGCGCAGTGGTCTAAGGCGTTGGCCTCTGGTCATTCGTCCGAAGGGGTCCGGGTTCGAATCCCGGTGAGGCATGGATGTTGTGTTTGTCTTACGGCACTGGCTCTCTCCCTTCCCTGGAACCAGTGACCCTAAATTAGGGACGGGCGACTGCTTATAGCCCATTGAGTTGCTCACGGTGGTCGTTAAACTTCCAATCAAAAAAAAAAAAAAAAAAAAAAAAAGTCCAGGATCTTACGTCGGCGCTCTTCACGGTGCCGGACTGAAGACATTTGGAACTGCTGCTTTTTATCTCTTCACATGACCTATGCACATTTACAAGGTCGTCTGTTCATCAATTCGTAGTATCATCTGAAACAGCGCGCTCACACTTCTAGCTTGCTTTTAGAAACAGGAGAGCTTCCGTTTCAAAAGCCACAGCATTTTCCAGAAATCATTCTTGTAAACGTAAAAGTGACTAATTTTAAGAATCTGCTAAAAAAGTGACTAATTTTGAAGAAGATGAAGTGGCTGTTCACTCACTTTACCTGAGGAACCACCACTGGTCCCCATTGCGCAACTTTCAGACATTATAATTTTTTTTTTTTTTTTTATTTGAGGTTTAACGACCACCGCGAGCAACTCAATGGGCTATAAGCAGTCGCCCGTCCCTAATTTAGGGTCACTGGTTCCAGGGAAGGGAGAGAGCCAGTGCCGTAAGACAAACACAACATCCATGCCTCACCGGGATTCGAACCCGGACCCCTTACGGACGAATGATCAGAGGCCAGCGCCTGAGACCACTGCGCCACCGGGGCGGCCATTATAAATCACCCTTATCTTATAACCACGCGCCACACAAAACATACCAGTGATGTCATGAGCTAGAGCGGTATGTACGAAGATCGCGAGTCATTTCGTCAGTACGAAGCCCATGCAATAGGGGCAAAGAATGACTTGTCGGAGTTTGAACTGGGAATGATTACTGATGCGAGGAAGGCGGGAACCAGAATTTCAGCAACCTCAAGCATTATTGACCGTTCAAGGCCGCCTAGTGATGGTGTGGCAGGATTGATCCAAAAAAGAACACACATCTACCCAACGTGGCGGAAGATTACCACTAATTAACAGTCGAGGTGAATGCATGTTAGCACATGCTGTCGGAGGCAACAGGCGGCCTGCAATCCCTCAGATAACGGCAAACTGAAACCTAGGCGAACAGAAAAACGTTCCCGAGCGCAAAATTTAGCTGTAGCTCTTGCGAGGGGGCCTAACAAGTCGGTAGCCAGTTCATGCAGTGCGACGTTCCGTGTGTTTTATGCGGTTCCGGAGACGGCGGCCTACCTGGTCGCCATTGCTGACGCGAAGACACAAGGCTGTGCGCTTCGCCTGGCACCCGCCATTGGACGCAAGATGACTGGAAACGTGTAGCCTGGTCTGCCGAATCGCGGTACCAACTGTTCCGGGCAAATGGCCGATTCCGGGTGTGGCAACAACCCCACGAGGCAATGGATCCCGCATGCCTACAAGGGAGAGTGCAGGGCGGCGGCAAAACAGCAAAGGAACGCTAGATGGCGTTGCAGTCAAATGCGGGGGATGTAAAAAGCTCAGCAAAGGGTGCTAAGCACTAAGCCCAAGGGGTCAATTACTTCACAGTTCTCTCTGGACCGTCACTAATTATTTGGGGAGAGGTAAGAAGGGGAATGATTCAGGTCACAACAGCCCTGGCTAGACTACTGAAGCCCTCCACAGGCAAACAATGAGTGCCTGTGCTTTCAAGGGAACGTCAACGTGGCTAGGCACCAAGGAGGTTAGAAAAGAGAAGGTGAAAGGACCCGTTTTGAGTGAAGCCAAAACAGATCAGCTTTTCGATCCTCTCTCTGAGGTGGTGGCAGAAGGGCTATGAAAGACCGAAAGGCTGGTCCGGTGCTTTATGGAGCCGCGGGTGGCTTAGTGGTTAGTGATTCAGACTGTCGATGCAAGGTCCCCAGGTTCAAGCCTGGGCTGATCTTTCGGAGATGGTGTGATTTACTAACAATAGCTGAAAATCCGCCGTGCATCGGACGAGCACGTTAAGTGACAGCCCCCAGGCTGGACCCACTGGTTAAATGGGTATCCTTTCCTATGCCCCCCCGAAATTCTCACACCCCTCTATGTGCAATATCGTACTTGTACGCTGGCGCCATCTACTGCACTCTAATCTCCCTACAAACTGTTTTGTCAAAGTCGCTAGACTTGCTCTCATTCCTTCCGTTTCTGTGTCCTGCCCAAAAGGCGATCTCGCTGTAGGTGGCTGGGACCTAAACTCTACTCACTGTGGACGGAAGTCCTACAAGAAAATGACAAATACCGGTGCTTTGTGAAACCAAATGCCAACACGGTCCTCGTGAGAGAGGCTGGGGGCCAGTTGTGACGCTGCTTGGACATCTCAGTGCTCCTCGGCTGTCATTGCGAGAACATTTTTCTAGCTTGCGCTTTGTTCCATCAAACTAGATTATTTTGCCGTTTGCGATATACATTTCTTTTTATTAGAATACATGTAAGAAATTTAATTGTGTTAATATCTAATAGTGCACCTACTGTATGCCTGTATATAAATAGTTTAGCTGCAAAAATCGGTGCGATTTTTTTTTTTAAACAAATGCTTCGTGTTCCGCTGCAACGTCTCTGAATAAACACAGGTACCAGAAAGGACAAAATATTGTATTGCTTGCTATTTCCCGAAATAAACCAGTGCTGGTAAAAGAATAAATAAACAAGTGTTGAAGACTGGACTAGTAAGCCATAATTGATAGCGAATATTTCAGCGTTGTAATTATGAAGATAATATGAAAAATCGATTACTGGGATTGTCTTTGCGAAAGGTATTCAAATCTGAATGATGTGTCTAGCGTGAACGTACCTTCTTTCAATTCTGAAGAAATAACGCAGAGGACCCAAATACACAGGAAAACAACAACTGCATATTTGTGTTTTAAAACTGCATATTTGAATTAAAATTCCAAGATTTGAGCTTACCTGTTAGAGGCAAAACCGCAGACTGACTAAATTTTGTTTTCATGGGCAATGAATAATTTTCGCTTCATAGAAATTACTTGAAATCACATCATCATCATCATCATTGTCAACCATTATCAATCCACTGCTGGACGAAGGTCTCCCCAAGTTTCCTCCATAACGGTCTGTCTTGTGCCAGTCTCCTCCATGTCACTCCCGCATATTTACGAATTTCATCCACCCATCTCCCATGTGGTCTTTTTCTGGGTCTTTTCCTGTCCCTTGGAATCCAATCTAAAATTTCGGCTGTCCATCCATGGTCTGTCCTTCTGGCAGTATGTCCAGCCCATTGCCATTTCAGGGATTTAACCCTGATCATGATGTCTTCCACTCTCGTCATTTTTCGGATCCACGAGTTCCTCTTCTTATCTCTCCTGGTTACACCAAGTATGCACCTCTCCATGCTTCTTTGAGTTGTCTGCAGCCTTTGTATGTCTCTTTTAGTTAAGGTCCACGTCTCTGCACCATACATAAGCACTGGAAGGATGCATTGATCAAACACTTTTCTTTTAAGTCATAATGGCATATTGCTCTTGAAAATTATGCTGTTTCTTCCAAAAGCTCTCCAGGCAAGTTTTGTACGCCGATTAATTTCTTCATCAATGTGACCCTCACTTGATATCTGCTGTCCAAGATAAACATACGTATCTGTTATCTCCAGTTTTTCTCCATCAATCGATAAATCTTCATTTCTTGTAAAAGCATTGTACATCACTTTTGTCTTCTGAAAGTTCATTTTTAATCCCACTTCTTTACTCTTGTCAGCAAGTT
Organism: Macrothele yani; assembly: GCA_039090855.1. Taxonomy (NCBI): domain Eukaryota; kingdom Metazoa; phylum Arthropoda; class Arachnida; order Araneae; family Macrothelidae; genus Macrothele; species Macrothele yani. The sequence continues at coordinate 14,333,746 of CM076996.1, forward strand.
CCTGGATCATACTCTGCAGCTCTGATGGGGTAGTTGCAAAAATGACTACGTCATCAGCAAAACGAAGGTGGGTTAGATAATCTCCATTAATCTTTATCCCTTTGTTTTCCCAGTTCAGTGATTGAAAGACATTTTCCAATGTGGCATTAAAGAGCTTCGGAGATATGGTGTCACCTTGTCTCACTCCCTTTCCAATTTTTATGTGTGTTGTATTTTCAAACAGCCGAATCTTCGCACTTGCATTTTCATAGATGTTATTAATAATATTAATGTATGCATCTTCAATACCGCAGGATTTCAGAGCCGTGGTAACTGCTGATGGTTTCACCGAATCAAAGGCTTTTTCATAATCGATAAAAGCCATGCACAATGGAAGTTCATATTCCCTCGCTCTTTCAATTAGTTCTCTCAGTACGTGGATATGATCTATTGTGCTGTAGCCACTCCTGAATCCAGCTTGTTCTCTCGGTTGAGCCATGTCCAGTGTTACCTTCAAGCGGTGTGAAAGAACTTTAGTGAAGATTTTATAAACCACTGATAGGAGGCTGATAGGTCTGTAGTTCCTGAGATCCTCAATGTCACCTTTTTTATGTAGCAGGATCATTGTAGCATTGTTCCAATCCTCAGGAATCTTCCCTTCATTAAGGCATCGAGTGAAAATTTGGGCGAGTACTGTTTCGATTTCTCCACTTGCTTCTTGTATGATGTCTATAGTAATTCCATCTTCTCCTGGAGCTTTCCCCCGCTTCATGTTCTTGATTGCATGAGCAACTTCTGCTGGGAGGACTGGAAGAACTCTGGTACCTTTCATGATGTCAGGAGTACATGTATCATCCCTTTCATATAATTTGGAGTAGAAATCTTTCACTCTTGTCAAAATTTCGCCTCTATTTCTTGTTATAGAACCATCTTCTTTTCTCAGAGCCATAATCTGTTTTCTTCCCTTACTGAGATGTCCCTTTGCTATCTTAAGGCTTTGGTTGTTTTCAATTGCTTTCCTCACTAGCTCACAGTTGAATTTCCTTACGTCTTCAGTGATACTTTTTCGTGTTGTCTTGCATAGCTCTATATATCCCACTTTGGAAGTCACATCTTCTTTAGTTGTCCTCATCTCTCTTCTTTTTTGCATCAACATTTTGGTTTTTCCTGATAATTTGTTCACATGCAACTTGTTCTTAGACCCAGCTAATTTTGTTGCTGTTTCCATTAGAGCTTTGGTTACTTTTCTGTTAACTTCCGAAATATCCACTTCTTCCGATGTTAGGCCTTCTAAAGCAGAGAATCTGTTCTTCAGTTCCAACTTGAAAGTATTATGGTGTTTTTTAAGGTTGGTTATGTCAATACATTTTGTTTGTCTTATGAGCTTGCCACGTTCCAGTTTAGTGTTGAGGTGCATCTTACATCTCACCAATCTATGGTCACTACCTGTGTTGAACTTGTTCAGCACACTGCAGTCTTCGATGACGAATTTTTTGTTACACATAATAAAATCAATTTCACTTGTCGTTCCAATTGGATGTCTCCATGTCCATTTCCTGTGTGGCTTTTTCTTGAAAAAGGAGTTCAAGATGAAAAATCCTTCTGCCTCTGCAAACTCAACGAGAGTATTTCCACGCTGGTTTCTGTTGCCGTGACCGAATTTACCTACTGAAGTTTCATTCTGTTGCCGTTGCCCTATTTTTGCATTGAAATCTCCCATAATTATCTTCAAGTGCTGCTTACCTTTATTATTTAGATGACGAATTTCCTCATAAAATTCTTCAATTTCTTCTTCAGGATGACTTGTGGTGGGTGCATAAGTTTGAATAATCTGAGCCTGGTATCTTCTCGATAGTTGGATAACGAGTCGTGCAGCTCTGTCAGAGGAACTTTCAACTTCTACCACTTTATCCTTCAGTTTCTTGTTTATTATAAATCCAACACCACTAGTTCTGCCAGTATCTGTCCCACGATAATAGAAGAGATGTCCACTTTTCAGTTCAATGAGATCTTCTCCTTTTCTCCTTACCTCACTTAGCCCGACGATGTCCCACTTGATCCTTTGTAGTTCCTCTTCCAATTCAAGAAGCCTTGAATCAGAAGATAGGGAGCGTCCGTTATAGGTAGCCAAGGTCAGCATCAAATGGCAGCCTAGTCCGGTCCTCCGGGGATTCTTAGCACCCTCTGCCTTCATGTCGCACTGGCCGCTGCCTTGGCCAGGTACATTCCAGCTGCCGGAGACTGAGGGCCAAGATTTAAGTTGTGGAATCATTTTGGAGGGGTTTAGCCATAACTCACCACGCTGGCCAAGCGGGTTGGTGAGTGTGGGATAGAATTTCCTCTAATCCCGATGGTATAGTTATACCGCTATTTGCGGTCGTCAGAGCCCCTTTAGTGGGAACAGGATGCACCACGAGAAGGCGGGGTTGACATTTGTCAAGGAGAGGCTGTGATGTTACGCATCACCTGACCTTACATCCCAGCATACAATATACAGAACATGAATTCTTCAGTTTTTCTTATTTAAATAGTATTCAGTGTCAATTAACCCAACCATCAAACATGTACTGTATCTCTTCATTTTAGTCTGTTACGGATTTTGCACATATATTTCGGAATCATTGAGGCACGCACAAAATTTTTAAGAACATCATTTTTTTTTTATTGGAGGTTTAACGACCACCGTGAGCAACTCAATGGGCTATAAGCAGTCGCCCGTCCCTAATATAGGGTCACTGGTTCTAGGGAAGGGAAAGAGCCAGTGCCGTAAAACAAACACAACATCCACATCCATGCCTCCGGGATTCGAACCCGGACCCCTTTGGGAAGAATGATCAGAGGCCATCGCTTAGACCACTGCTCCACCGGGGCGGCAAAAACACAACATCATCAATATCTACTGTTTCAGCGACCCATGTAATACTTCTTTGCTCTATCCTCTTGTTTAGGAAAAGATTTAGACATGAGAGGTAAAAATAAAGTAAAAAACAACACAAAAACAAAATAACCGTGTGTAGTTTTTGGAAAAAAAAAAAAAAAAGATTCCCTGTTATGAACATCCTTAGTAAAAAAAAATTAAGCAGTTCCCCATTTATTGAGATTATTTCTGTTTAAAATCTTAGGTTTAAAGCTGTATCACAATAAAAATTTTCAGCCTCTGAAAAATTTCTTTCCAACCCCCACCACCACGACTCGCACACTAAATTTTCAGCACACACGCAAACACGCGGTCCATGGTTTCGTTTCATTTTAACAACTGGCCACAAGATGAAGGCATTTTGTAAAATAAAATAAACGACAGACGTTGTTTCCAAAGAAATGGGTGCAAAATTATTATTCCGTTCTCAGGTTTACTACCAAAAGATTAGAGACAGCACTGCACAGATGCTTGTGGAGAGAAGCCCCGAAAAGCGCCTGTCCTCGCAGTGACGTCACAGCCCCACGAACCGTCCCCTCACAGGAGCTTAAATACTCATCCTACAACAAAGGAATGACCCAACTCTTCTTTCTGCAGCCTTGCCTTGGGATGATGTGATGTGATCATATGCACAGGATTTTAGTAAGTGAGTATCTGACCCCAGGTCTTAAACAACCCTTAGAAATAGGAAGCTAGGAGATTTGGGCTAGAGTGCCCGATAGGAAAGTGACACGGAAGCGAAGTAGAAAGGGGGAGGAAGACGCCCTTATTTAATACCGGGGGGCTAGTACCCGGGGTCCGACGGTTTAACGTGCCCATCCGACGCACGGTGGATATTTAGTGGATCTAGCGTTCGTACCTGCCTGGGATCGAACCTGAGGTCCTTTCCGTGGTAGTCACGAACGTTGCCCACTAGGCCACCCGCGGCCCCTCCCTTGGGATGAGCTACATGGGAGGTGATTTATTGCCCACTGGCCACAAAAAGTGCCGCCCAATGACTTCGACTGCCCTCCACCTTCTCTGACCGTAAAACCAACAGTACAGGGGCTGTTGTTATCAAGAAATTTGAAGGTCTATTAATTGGATACATATTTTACGAACGAAACATCGTATCGCTATGAAATTTAATCAGCATGCACAAAAAGGTTCAAGTTTCGAAATGAATAATTTTGGTTATCCATAGTATCATAGTTTTTTCCTGAAAAATCTTCAAAATCAGCAAACATTGCTTAAATTTCTTAACTTTGAGAATTTTTAAGATGAAAGACAAAAGAAATTTCGTTTAAAAATTGCAATTAGGTTTATGAGCCGGACATTAATTATACGTATAAATTTTTCTGGCAGATTATATGCAATACGTCGAACGACTATTATCCATAAACATTTCCAATTTAGCAACTTTCGCGTCGTTTATAGAAAAAACTATTTTGAAATTTTACTTTTTGACTTCATTTTGGTATTCTACTATTGATAGACATTCAATTTTTGCTATAATCTCAACATTGAATTTTGTGCTCCAACGGCCTTAAGGTGCGGAGTGTTTTCAGCTGGCACGCATTAGGACCCCTCATACGTCTGTAGACTGCTCTGACCGGTAAAGGCTACGCAACCATCCTTGGGGATCATTTGCACCCATTCATGTCATGCAACCACTGCGACGGGTGCGATCGCTTTCAACACGACAATGCGCCACCGCACACATCCACAGTCGCCCGATTATGGGTAAAGGAACATTCTACGGAGTTTGGCATCCTGACTTGGCCCCCCTCATTCGCCGGATTTAAACGCCGTCGAACGCCAGCAATCCTCCACCGGTAAATATTACGGAATTGTGGGACGCTCTTCAGAAAACGTGATATACCATGTTTTCTGAAGAGCGTCCCACGTATACACTGTCTCCACAGTACTACAGGATCCAGTGGAGTCCATGCCCCGTCACGTTGCTGCCGTTATCCGATCGCGAGGAGGACCAACGCGGTATTGAAAAGATATTCTAGTTGTGACGTACCTGCCAGCAGGACGCACACGACATGAAGGCAGATAGTAGTCAGAACAAACGTCCGCGTAGCTCAATTGGTAGAGTGACTTATTCCGGAATGCGGGGATCCGGGTTCGAATCCTGGCGTGGACAGAAATGACGGAGAAATTTACTTCGTTATATAGTTTTTATGGCATTTCAGTATAGCTAGTTTACGGAATAACAAGTCAGCTACAGTAAAGCTTTATCTCTATTTCAAACTCTAACTGAGACGGCCATTTAATATATGGAATTTCTAGGGACTACTAAATACCTGAATACACACGTTCAATGGTAACGTACAGAAGTGTTGGGAACTCTAGTGTTTATTATACATATACGGATATCAAGCTTGAATGAAAACCCGAATGATTTTTTTTCAAATTTGGATCAATATTGGTCCATATTTAGCAAAACCCTGAGATGACTGCAGTTTTGAAAATGCTTTGAAGAAGCAAAGAACTAATGTCGGCTAAAAGACGGTAATGTTTAAAGTTAGGGTATTGCAAGACGACAATTTCATAAAAAAAATCGCATGCTATGTTTTCTTCATAAAAAATGTCGTCTTCTTTCCTGCCCACATAATTGAGAACAAAGCATGTCTTGAAACTGCGAGCAGTGAGTGTTGTTACCTGAAATCGAGTTCCAAGCTTGCATCACCGATTGAAAAAGTGAGATCATGGGAATTTTCTTGCTTTTGCCTGAAGGCGTGAGCTCATGCTCTTTTTCTAAAATCCACTTGGTGCAGCACATCTCTAAACAGTCTTTGAATGACTTATTGGCGATATGAAGGTCTTGTAATCAGGGTTGTTGCTAGATTCCAGGGCCAGATGCTCTCAGCCGTGGCTGAAGGGCTCTGTGAAGAATTGTAAACTACAACGTTGTTTCACAATTTGTTAATTTATTTCACTGGACTGTACTTTTACAACTGAAAAAAAAAAGAGGAAGTTTCTTCATCCTACTGTGACGAAGTACCAAAGGCCCGATTACAAGACCTTGATATTTTCGATCATTTTCTCTAGAACTTTTGCTTGATAAACGGGTCGGTGTGAAAATCAAAGACAAAGAGCAAAATGTTTGGGGGAAAAAAAGGTTTTAAGATATTATCTCACTGAAAGTTCTAGAAACTAATTATAAAGCTTTGCCGTTTGCTAAACATTTGGAAACGGATTTCTCCTGCGTAAAATATCAAAGACGCGCCGACAAATGTTGAAATAAATGGACTATTTTTGTTCAAACAAGAAAATGAACACAGTTTTTTTCTCTCAAAATCCGATAAGACTCGATCATCAGAGAGTACGTATTTGTGGATAATAACTACCTGGAAGTTTCACAAGAGCAACTCAATAATTCGTAGTCACGTACCTACGTTTAGTTTTCAGGGCAACTCTGCTTCATTCTCCACTATTTGGCTTTTCTAGCACGTCTTTTGTAAAAAAAAAAAAAAACTGAGAACAAAGATCGAGCTTATGTTTTCACTTTGTCTGTCCGTCTGTGTACAGCATATCTCAACCACTATTTTCTCGATTTGAAAAATTCTATTTGCACTGGGAAGCTTGAAATGTGAGAGCGATGGCCCTTGCTTTCCGGTTTTTTTATGATGTATAACTTCGCCACCAGAGGGCGTAAATGAAAATGATCTAGACTTCAAAATACATTTTATTCAATATAATTAATTGCTTCTGAACATCTGATTGAAAACATTCTTCCATTCGATGCCATTTACAAGTAAGACTATTTTGAGTACAGTTTCTTTTTCAATTAATGCATAGTTTTTCCGCTAGGGCGCGTGAGTTAAATTCCGATTTCTCCGATATCTCAGCTTTTAAAAGCCCCATTAAAAAAATTCTTTTTGCATCGGATAGAGCTCCTGGTGGGAATTGTTCTGTATATGATTTCGAATTTTTATACAGAATGGTTTCGCTACTAGCGGCGTAAGTGCATATTCTTGTTTCTGATATATTTGCAGCAATAACTGCGCTTCTGAAAGCTCGATTTAAAACATTCTTTCTCGGTCAGATGCCATTTACTACGACAAGCTTTTTGAGAATACTTTGCGCTGAAAACAGTGCATAATTTTCCCACCATGGGGCGTAGATGTATATATTATTTTTTCGACACCTCAGCTTCTAACAGTCCGAATTGAAAAAAAATTTCCTTATTTCGAGAGCGTTTCGGGTGCGAAAGGTTTCGCATATAAGTTGAAACTTTTCTTAACGCACAAGTGTGCCACTAATGGTACACAAGTTCACGTTTCCGTTTGCAGCATACACCGATCAGCCAAAACATTAAAACCACCTAGCTAACTAATTTGATGTAGGTCCTCCTCTCGCCGCCAAAAGAGCTCTCACCCGATCAGGGATAGATTCAATAAGTTGTTGGTACGTGTCTCTTGATATTTGGTACCATGATTCTAGCAGAATATTCCGCAGTTTCCGTAAATTACGTGGTTGAGGTGATGCTGCTTGTACCCGTTTCCCGAACTCAAACCACAAATGCTCGATAGGATTCATGCCCTGAGAATCTGGGAGCCATGGCAATAAATGGAATTCCTCTTAATATTCTTGGAACCATTCCTGAACCTTCTTCGCAGTGTGGCATGGAGCATTGATTGTCTTGTTGAAAGACGCCACCTTCTCCAGGGAATACAGTCTCCATAAAGGGGTGTACTTGGTCAGCCACGATGTCCAGGTACGTGACAGCTGTTAGAGTTCGCTCTACAGCGATATTGGGTCCACGAGTTTGTTCCCCAAGAAAACTGCCCAGACCATCACACTCCCTCCAGCCGCCTGGATCCGTCCCACTGTGCATCCAGGTGAGAAAGCTTCCTTGGGTTGACGCCTCACACGAGTTCGTCCGTCGACATAGTGTAACAGAAAACGTGATTCATCTGACTACGAGACCCTCTTTTCCAGTTTTCTATGGTCCAATGTCGATTATTACGTGCCCACGGCAAGCGTTGACGACGGTGAACGGCCGTGAGCATAGGCACACGAATGGGTCTGCGGCGACCCATATCCAAGAGCGTGCGATGAACTGTATGTTCGGACACCACTTCACCACAATTGAAATTATGGGTAACGTCAGCCACAGTAGCACTCGTGTTGCTGCGGACAAGACGAATAGCCTACACTGACCTCTGGCGTCAATGAGGCGTGGCCTGTCCACGCCTTGTAGACGGCTCGAAGTGTCACCTGTTTCAGACCTTCTTTGATAGGTACTAACTACTGCATAACATGAGCAGCCTACCAGCGTCGCTGTTTCGGAGATGCACTTACCATAACGTCTTCCCATAACGATCTGGACTTTGTCGAAATCAGATAAATTCTTTGCTTTTCCCATGCTGAGACGAAACGAAATACTGACTGAGAGAGATCAGATCATATGTAGAGGATTTTAGGAACGAGGTAGAAAGGGGGAGGAAGACGCCCTATTTATTATCGGGGGCCAGTACCCGAGGTCCGACGGCTTAAAGTGTCCATCCGACGCACGGCGGAGATTTAGTGGTTCGAGCGTTCGTACCTGTCTGGGATCGAATCCGAGGTTTCTTCTCCGTAGCAGTCACGAACGTTGACCGCTAGGCCATCCCCAGCCCCTGACTGAGAGAGCTTCGACCCAAGTATTATATTACTACGTTCAAAAAGTTCCGGAACTTTTTATATTAAAAAAGAATGAGTACAGATAATACCTGTTTATGCGGTGTTTCCTTCGAAGTAGTTACCCTGTGCAACTATGGATTTTTGCCAGCGCTCATACAAAGATTTAAATGCAGATTACAAGCCTTCTTTTGCCACATCCTCTAGTGCCTCTGTCGCAGCTCGTTGCACTTCTTCGGAACTTGAGAAGCGTCGCCCCATAAACAAATTCTTCATCTGGGTAAAAAGCCACACAGGCCAGATCAGGGGAATGAGCTGGTTGTGGAAGAACGGGAATGGGATGTTTGGACAGGTAATCGGACACCAGGAGGGATCTGTGAGCCGACGCATTATCGTGATGGAGCACCCACGAGTAGGTCTTCCAAAGATCGTGTCGCTTGCGTCTCACTTTTTCTCGGAGACGTTTGAGGATGTTGACGTATTCTTCTTTAGTAACTGTACGACCATGTTGAAGGAATTCCTTGTGTACGACCCCCTTGCAATCGAAAAATACTGTTAACAAGACCTTTCCTTCGGAGCGGTCAGCCTTGAACATTTTTGGTCCTGATGACGACGGTGATTTCCACACTTTTGACAGTCGGTTAGATTGGGGGTCGTACAGAAAGCACCAAGTCTCATCGCCAGTGATCAATCGATTCAAGAGATCGGAATCTGAATCCACTGCATCGATGTTATCCCCGCAAACTTGCATGCGCTCATCCATTTTTCTTGTGTCAGGTTTTTGGAAACAATTTGTTGGCACACGTGATGCATGCCTAGTTTCTCTGTTAAAATGGCATGGCGTAATTCCAACTGAGATGTCGGCAACTTCTGCAATCGCTGCAACAGTTTCTCGACGGTCATTTTTCACAGTTTCTTTGACAATGGCGATTTGTTCATCCTTTGTGGATATTAAAGGTTGTCCTGACCTCTCATCATCCTCGATGCTCTGTCGCCCGTTTTCGAATCGTCGATGCCACACATAAACTGTAGTTCGACTCATTGCACTCTCACCGTACGCTGACTTAATCATTTGAAAAGTCTCAGCGAAAGATTTTCCGATAAGAACACAAAATTTTACACTTGAACTTTGTTCAAAATTCGACATCGTTGTCCTCGCGATGGAGAGCCTCGAATGCTGGAAATCCCGAACTACGCACATACGCTGTACGTGTTAGATCTGGATCAAACCGGTTCTGGTTGGTCGGTCACATCATGCTTTTCGCTTGCTCAGCGGGGAATGACGTAATTCATTGACATTTGGCAAATATTCAAAAAGTTCCGGAACTTTTTGAACGTAGTAGTATATACCATTCACGGCCTTGGCGCGTGACGCTGATTGGCTGCACGTGCGCTTATTTGCATAATGTAGAGGTGGTTTTAATGTTTTGGCTTTTGATCGGTGTATTAAACAGGAGCAACTGTGCGTGTAAAAACCCTATTAAAAAATCCTTTCCCGGTCAGTTGCTACTAACTGCCGAAACATTTTGTGCACATTTACTGCCAAAAATAGTGCACAATTCTCCCTCTAGGGGCGCAAATGCCTTATCGATTTTTGTTAATATCTTTGCTTTTAAAAGTCCGATTTAAAATATTCTTTGAATGCCGTACACTATTTACATTGTGTAACACTTTGCCTCTACTCGTGTGGTTTTGTAGTTCATAGTTCTAGCGCAAGGTGGTGTGAGTGCGTATATTTTTTGTTTGATACGGTACCTCCGCTTCTAAAAATCCTTTTGAAAATTCCTTTTTCTTTTTTCTACTGTACGCCGTTCGTTACAGTAAAGATGGGGAACATTATCTTTTTAAAATAGTTGGTAGTTTACACACTAGGGGGTAGAAATATCAAAACCTTTTCTCGCTGTCTCTGCTTTGAAGAGATGTATTCGAATAATTATTTTTCCTCAATATAGCTTTTGTTGTGAAGAACACCTGTCACATATTTTCTACTTTTCCATTATTCAAAACTGTTCCGCTAAGGAGTGTAAAGTTAGATCATGTTCTCCTTTATATCCATTCTTCTGTTTTATATAAAAATCGCTTTGTCTCTGATATGTTATTTCAGCTAAGAGACATTTTTTGAGCTCAATTTGTTAAATTTTGTAACATACTTATCAACCGCTAGTGGAGAAAGAAACTAACTGTTTCTAGATGCTTTATTGATTGTAGAAATGCAGTTGACTTTTTTTTTTTTTTTGTATTTTTTGTAATGGATTTCATGGACTATGAATAACTTTGAAAATTTTGTTTGTATCGGGGAAGATTCAAAAGGCGTGCTCATTACAACCGAAAATTCGGTGTCATCTTTCCTATTCTTTCCTTTGTTTTTATGTTCTTTCAAATGTGGCGCGTGCGTTACCCCGAAAAAAAAAAAACCTATTTCGTCTTCCCCATGCACCAACAACCCCGGTGCTCATGTGCACGAGAATTACTGATGCAAGCGTTCCTGATAATTCACTTTCAGAGGTCAAAGTTTCTTCCGCGCAGACTCGTACCGCCAATTAGCCCTGTGGCAATCCGAGAATTAATAGTATAACCGTTCATACAGATTCACTTTGAAGAGTCGAAGTTCCTTCTTCCAGTTACCCTCACGACCCACAAGCCACGTGTCGCCATGCAGCAGGGATTTGCTGGTACAACCGTTCCTACTGATCCGCCTTGGGGAGTCGACGTTTCTTTCGAATTACCCATCGTCTGTGGTGCCTCATCTGAATAGTGCTTGAAATGCAAGTTCAGTGCATAAGTAAATAAGGTAAAGTATTTATGCTTACAAAGAAACATCGAAATACTGTGTTTTTCGGAATAGACGCACCCTTATTTTTTCAGAAAATGTTAAGAAAAAAACAATAAAATGGCACTTCAAAGATTCTTATTAACAAAAAAAAAATGTATGCGTTAAAGCATCAGTTTATAAATTACTGAATCCTTACGATTTGCGAAATTGGCAATGTGCGATACCACTGAAGAAAGCAACGCACAGAATCGCCGCTCAATCAATTGGACACATGCCCAGCAGGATTTGCCAGCGATGTCACACCTTCAAACAGTTAATGGCTTTCGTTATTGCATAGCCACTGTCATGTTAGTTACCGGGATTATAATTATTGGTTTGAATGCTCGTTTTCGCCGCATGACTGATGTGTCAAAATAAGATGGCCTTGGTCTACGTTAATCGGCATTCTGTGGCATACAAACAATTCCTAGGAACGATTTGCTATTTTTTTTTTTTTTTTTTTTTTCATCTAAAGCTTGCCGAGAACCGTTCGAAATAAAAAATGTCGCCAAAGAAGCGAACGGGCTAACCTCTGGCATTGTTAGAGAACAACAGGGAACGAAGCCGATCGGATGTGGCGGCATCTTTGTAAACTGCAGATAAAAATACACAGTCGTATCAGAACAATATGATCACCGACCTAACAATGGGAATAACCACCCTTGGCCTGGACGACAGCGGCGAGACGGCGTGCGGCGTGGCATGGACGCAGTGAGGCCCTGGAAGGTTGCCCGAGGCACACGTGCCCATTCGGATTGCAGCAGAGCACGGAGATCCCGGAGATGACGTGGTTGGGGGTCGGCACGTCGAACCTGTCGATCGAAATAGTCCCACAAGTGCTCTACAGGATTGAGGTCGGGCGATTTCGCCGGCCAAGGGAAAAATGGAGACATCGCTGTCGTATTCCTAGAACCAGTCATGCATCCCCTTAGCAACGTGGTACGGTGCATTGTCCTGCTGGTAGACATCATCACCACCAGGATAAATGTCCAACATGAGAGGATGCATGTGGTCAGCGAGGATAGACAGGTAGCCATGGTGTTCAGGGAACGATCCAGTCGTACCAGCGGTCCCAGGCCATACCAAGAAAACATCCCCCAGACATGCACACCGCCGGCATGTACTTGACCGACAAGCACGTCTGGGTGTTGGTTCTCATCTATCTGATGCCGTATCTGCCACCGCCCGTCACTTCTGTGTGGAGTAGAAACCTCGATTCGTCGGAGAAGGCAGCCTTTTTTCACTCTTCCACTGTCCAATGATGATAGTCCCATGCGAACTGCAAGCGTCGTTGCCGATGGACCTGGGTTAACACGGGCGGCTTGACGCAGCGTCGACTCCGGAGACCCATGAATAACAGGGTTCGCTCTACTGTTATCGGGGACACGTACCTCGGTGCCCCAGTGTTCATTTGCGTGGTCAATTGCTGCTGTGTTGTGCGTCGATTTCCCTTTACCAGTCGACGGAACCGACGTTCTCTTCTGGGGTTGATGGCCTTTGGGGCTCAACAGTTATGACGTCGGGAGGTACTCGGTGTGCCAGCGGTCCAAACACTGAAAGAACTTATTTTTAATGCTTTTCACTACCATCTACATTGAAATGCGTGTAATAACCGCCCCCTCCGCCTGGATACATACACTGATCTGACTACTTACGCCACTGGTGTAAGATACAAGTGTTACTAGAATGTCTCTTCAACATTATGCTTGCTCTGAATGTATTATCTTAAATTGCTTTTCAAAATTTTGCATTTTTGCTTTCAAAAATAGTACTGTATTTGAACAATTTATGTAAAGAAAAATGTCGTTTTTGTTTATCTAAATCAAATTTTAACGTCGTGCCACGCAGACACAATAAGTCCCCCTCCTTAACTCCCTTTCTTCATGCCAGCGGCTTTGCCTTGCACTCCTCTCCTACAAAGCAGACGTCAGTTACTTCTAGCACTTTCACTGTCCCGGGGCAGTCTTAAGAGCGCTAGTGTGCCTTTAGATTCCACTTTTCGTGTTGGAATTCCCTATTTTGTAAAGAAAACAAACAGCAGAGCAATTAGTAGTGACCTCCTCAGTGAATTCCTATCCAACCTCCTCATTCATTTGCCCCTGGCCATACAAACATCAGAAAAAGGCTGAGGAATTGGAAAAGTTGGGAAAAGAGCTAAGGAATTAGAAGAGAAGAAAACAATTAAATTTTCATGTCCCTGCGGATGCTATTTTGATAACCCTTTTTTGGAGACGTAAACAACGCACTTCCTAGGGGAAAATACATAGGCTGCATGAAATAAAAAACACAAAACTTATTACTCGGCGAAGTCAAGATTATATTTTGAAGTTAAATATACTTAAAAAAGACACATTTTGAACTAGGTCGGCGGCAGGGTGGGAAGGACAAATTTCAAGGTGGGCTCAGGTCGACGTCCCTGATACACGGTAATACAAAGTCATTGCCGTTTTGAAGAGACTTTCTGTATCAGGCAATTATACTCGGTGCGCATGCGTTATGCAGATAAGAACAACGCATGACTGGAAAACCGATATCGTCTAGTTGGTATAAATAGGTGGACACGCTGCCGTTTATTATAATCTGGACCACACTTCGGAACCGACTTGGAGTTGAGAAGGTACATGAGTTCTCCAGCAGACTCTCCAAGAAGTTCTTCAGGAAAGCGGCAGCTCACCCTATTGAACTTGTTAGGGATGTGGTTGGTTACCACCTCAGAGAATTCCTTAGAATAAAATATGATATACATCGAGATTAATAGTATTCGCATTTATACCCCTAACTGTTAGATTTTTCATTTAAAAAAAAACAAAAAAAACAACAACAAGCAAGATGATACCGAATTTTCGGTTGTAATGAGCACGTCGTTTGAGTCGTTTCTGACGCGGATTAAATTTACAACTTATTCAAAGTCAATGCAACCGGTTAGAAAAAAATCACACAACTGGATTTCTGCAATCGATGAAACATCCAGAAATAGAAACAGCTACTTACTATCACCAGCGGCTAAAAAGCATGTTACGCAAATTAACAAACGGCGCACAAAATGTTTCTCATAGTAGAAAGAATAATAGAGACAGATTTTCAAATCAAACAGTTAAAAGAAATATACGATAGGAGGAAACATGCCATAAGTCCACGCCTTCTAGCGGAAGAACTTTGCTTAATGGAAAAGTTGAAAATAGGTGAAAAATACTCTTCATGGAAAAAGCTATGCTAAAGAAAAAGAACTTTTTCTTTAGCATAGCTTTTCAAATACGTCTCCCGGAAGCAGAGATACCTAGGAAAAGAGTTTTGATCTTTACGCCTCCTAGCGGAAAATCTGTGAGTTCTCTAAAGAGGATAATGCTCTACATCTTTACTGTAGCGAATGGCATACAGTAAAAAAGAAATTTCTCAATAGGGTTTTTAGAAGCGGAGGTACAGCTGCAAAAAGAAGCACACAAACACCACCTAGAGACAGAACTGTGGACTATAAAACTCCTCAAATACTAACCTAAAGTATTCGACAAGGTATATGACATACGGTGTCGAAATATTTTTTTAAATCGCACATTTAGAAGCAGAGAATAGATATTAAGAAAAACAGATTAAAGATTGGCATCCCCTAGCGATGAAATTGTGCATTATTTTGGAAAGAAAATACACGCAACGAGTTTTTATAGTTAGTAGTGTCTAACCGAAAAATATTTGTTTACAGTATATCGGGTCTTCTGCAGATATTGCTGTAAACGGAAACGTGATCTTATGCCGTTTAGCAATAAACTTGGGCGTTCAGAAAACAATGAAATTATATGAGAAACATTTCGCAACGGAAACTCTCTCCAATAAAGAAAGAATTTTACAAATCGGATTCTTATAAACAGAGCCGTCGACAAAAAGAAGATATACTCCACGCCCCCTGGCGGAAAAAAATATTCATTATTTTAAGAAGAAAGTATTGTGAAATGGTTTTCCGAAGTGAGCGGTATCGGTCCACGAAATAATTTAAAAAAAAAAAAATTCTTCACGGAACGATGCACGGGAAATCGGGAACTACTTGAAAGCGTTCTGATTCGGTAGTACTGCCAAATTTTTTTATGAGGAACAGGAAAAGCATCTTGGCAACATTCCCCAAATTTTTTTAATTAAAAACATTATGCATTAAAAAACCTGGTAGAATTTATGAAGATTATTCCAGCTAATTTACGAATAATAATTCCGACACCCTGCTATGGTGCAGATACAAAGAAGCGTGACAATTAGGTAGTCTTACGATGGCGATTTGGACAGTACGTCATAAAGCAATCACCGGAAGTACAGGATGAGCATAACTTTGTCATCTACTAACCTTGGTTTTTTTTTTTTGGTTGGAATTTTAACGACCACCGTGAGCAACTCAATGGGCTGTAAGCAGTCGCCCGTCCCTAATTTAGGGTCACTGGTTCCAGGGAAGGGAGAAAGCCAGTGCCGTAAGACAAACACAACATCCATGCCTCACCGGGATTCGAACCCGGACCCCTTACGGACGAATGATCAGAGGCCAGCGCCTTAGACCACTGCGCCACCGGGGCGGCCTACTAACCTTGAACCAAGCAAAACAGTTGTTACGCCATTCTGGTATGATCATATGTAGAGGATTTTAGGAAAGGATTGTCTGGCCCCAGGTCTTAAACAACCCTTAGAAATAGGAAACTAGGAGATTTGGGCTAGAGTGCTCTATAGGAAAGTAACACGGAAACGAAGTAAAAAGGGGCAGGAAGACGCCCTTATTTATTACCGGGGGACCAGTACCCGGGGTCCGACGGCTTAACGTGCCGATCCGACGCACGGCGGATATTTAGTGGATCGAGCGTTCGTACCTGTTTGGATCGAACCTGAGGTTCTTTCCGTGGCAGTCACGAACGTTGCCCACTAGGCCACTCGCAGCCCACGCCATTCTGGTACATTCTCAAATGGATTTATTAGAAAACATAAATTCATTTATTACTGCCAGCAAAGACCAAAAATTTTGAATCAGAGTATAAAATAAACATTCGTGTAATAAACATTTTAATAAGGAAATTAAATGAAAAGTGGGAAACAAAGAAATGCATCAAAGCGGAGAGTTACAAAGAATATTCCCAGGCCCGTATCCGGGAGGGGGAGGGGGAGGGGGAGGTCAAGCAGCACCCGACCTGCATTTGCTTTTCCCCATCCTGGAGGTGGTGGTTGTTTATTTTTTAACGACCACCGTGAGCGACTCGATGGGATATACGCAGTCGCCCGTCCCTGATTTAAGGCCACTGGTTCCAGGGAAGGGAGACAGCTAGTACCGTAAGACAAACACAACATCCATGCCTCACCGGGATTCGAACCCATCTCGGACGAATAATCAGAAGCCAGCGCTTAGATCACTGCACCCGTCCTGGCGATTTGCACTACAGTACAGAGCCAATTGGCGCACTCAGAGGAGGTGGCCCTCCCCATAAGTATAGGCTACCAAAGCTTAGTTTTCAGCATGGGGACAAACTGAAATTGCAACCACGAAAAGTATAAACACTGTATGCAAATTTCTACTGTGCCTTCTTGTTATCTAACAGTTTTTACCATACTCTCAACACATGAATTTAATTGGAAACCAGAAGACCAAAAACTACATATAAGAGTAGATAAATGGAATTAGACACCACGTTAGGAAAATAAGGAAATTTCTTTGTCGTTCTTTTGATCATTTTTTTTTCTTGTGTTAGATCACTTAATCATCAAGAAGGAAAAAGTACCCTCACGATAAATTTGTGGGAAACATTTTCAGATAGTCATCAAGAAAGAAAAAGTACCCTCACGATAAATTTCTGGGAAGTAGTGAAAGTGAAAAGCTGCTGCAAAAAATTATATATTTTTCATTTCTTCGCCTTTCATACTTTTTCATTCTGTACGTATGTACACTGTTCTCCAACATGAAACGGGAAATTTCATTATTTTTTACAGCGGCAAATTTGCGCTTTTTGTACTGGTAATTCCTAATAATGTTTTTTCTACTTTTACTGCATACATACGCATCCAGAAGTTCTAAAGAAAAATCAGGAATCAAATTAGTGTTTTCGTGAAAATCTCTAATACCTTCCAAGAACAGAAAGGACATGGTCCGATTTCCATGCGAGGCTAAATGCCCCTCTTGCCCTCCTTGTGGGCGCTCATGCCCGTGAGGTGTCACTTGGTCCTTCGCTCTTTGTTATTGGAGGCTTATTTTTTATTGTATTTGTATATATTTTTCGAATCTTTGGAAACTTATTTTATATGGCGGAGATATTTTTATTGCTTCCCAATATTTTGAGAGATGTTTTCTCTGAAGTATTTTTATTTGCATCTAAATATTTTGTGCCACCCCCATAAAGAAATCCTGCGTGCGCCACTGCGACTTCTTTTATATCTTTTCCCCGACCTCAATCATCAGAAGACCCTGCCATCTTCCCTGTCTGGCTACTGGTCTGAATATTCCATTTTGCAAATTAAGTTCAACCAGGGACGCCGACTTCACCAAATTATTGAGGATATGGCGGGGGGAGTGAAGAAAACAGACGTGGAAGGGGCACGTCACTTTTCATTGTCAGAGGAAAATAAGAAAAAAGGCAAAAAAATAAACTACGAGTTCGACGTATATTTTGAAACGCAATTGTAATTGCTCATTAGAAAATGAACAAAGAAACAGAAATATTCCTTTGCTGAATATTAAGTTTAAAAAAAATAAAATTCCGCATGTAATTTCATAAAAATAGAGATTTTATTTCCAAACGTTTGTAAAGAATATGAGAAATTAACGCGGTTACTCAAAGAATGAGAAGAGCAAAAAATAAATAAATAAATAAAGGCGCCAGAGATTATACATTTCTGTATTTTTATTTTTAATAATTGTTTTAAACATTTACCACATATCAGGAGACCATGTCAAATGCAGCACGGGTCTTGAAATCAAGTTTCTTATCTAATAAGCAATGCTGAATATGGGAAAAAAGTTTTTACTCATTTTGTTATTTATTTATTTTTTGGAAACAAATCGCTTTAGCCTCATACGGTGGAGCTTGGTCCATCTTATAAAGAATAATACATTTCTATAAAGGAAAGAAAGGCATTTTTTTGCAATTAGCCCAGCACACGATAGCCTCAATAGCATGAGAAAACATTTTTTTCTCTATAGAAGTATTTCAACTCACGCATTTCGAAAACCACATACACGCACAAAAACAAAAACTTATTTAATGAAACAGAACAAACGTAAAATTATTGGATGGGCAAGTTCAACCCTTCCCCCTGCCGACGCCTATAAACTTCAACAACGTTTTAAGGCAAAGTGCAACGGGTATACTTCGGTTTGCGGCCTTCGTCGTCTGCTAGACAGTGCGACACCTCAGGAAAGCGCACATTACTCCAGGACAGTAATAGCATACACGTATGATTATGTCGCCATCTAGGAGCACTGTTGAGCAAATAGCAAAAGTTTCAATTTCGCAACCGTAGTTTCAGGTAAAAATGACGTTCTTACCAAGGTAGTTTGGTTCTTATTTCTTACCATCAGAGCAGTTCCATAATCATGGGCGCCGATTGCTTAACTTTCAGGATGGGCCAAACAGAATTGCAACTACGAATAACATGTACAAACACAACATGTAAATTTCCACTGTGCCTTTTTTGTTTTCTAGAGTGGTGAAAATAGATAATCTGTTTTCGGGAAACGCAGTGTTCAGCGTTTCAAATTTGGGCGAATTTACACAAACTCATACGCACACACATTTTATTCGTCTGTGTGTCTATGAATAAAAAAATAAACCCTACAAAATTTGAAATCCACCTAAAAATGTCTGTATCCCAAATTGCAGGTTACTCATCAGCAGAAGGAGTTTTTTTTAATTGGTAGCCGAAAAATAGTGAAAATATTTGGAATTCACTAACAGTTTTCCTACCTAAATGTACACAGCAATTATTCAATTCATTGACATCAAAACGAAAAGAACTACACACCCCGGCGGAGGAGTAACTAGGGAGGCTGCCCCGAGCTCCAGCATTGCATTCAAAGAATTTTTACGGGGGGCAATTACAAATTTTGAGGGGGCTGAAACTTCTTGATTGATTATTTACATGTAATCACAATTTAGTTATTTAATATACATTAATACATATATATAAAAATTTTAAATGGAGTATAAAAATTTTCTTATGCTCAAACATCGCACATTCGAAGAAATCTACGCCTACAAGTGATTAAAAATGTACACATACAAATGATTAAAAATGTAAATATGTTATGCCTTTGCTTTAATTCAGTAATGCACTACGGATTTCACCTTGGGGTGGTGTAAAATATGGAGGATGCCAGTAAGACAACGCTGTGCTGCAGACCCCCCCCCCCCCCCCAAAAAAAAAACATTAGGAGAGGCAAAAATGTCCTCGCGGCTCGCCTTACTACAAACGTGTTTCTGATTATTAAGGAATCATTACAGTGCTACCTGAAAACGTATGGGGTAAACCATTCCCCTGTCATTTGGCTTTAGATTATTTAGATTAGCACATAGTAGTAAAAAACAAACCTAATTAACCGTTTGGATGCCAGTTCGAGGTGCCTCGATTTTATTAACATAGTGTAAACCACCCATAGCCAGAAAGAAAACCTTTTTATGGGAATAATTTGTAATAGTTTGCTATTGTTAAAAATTAAGTAGCAAATATTTTGTTGTATTGGAAGCATTAACGTCACGTTAGCTACACTGAGGCTTAACCGTATACATGGAAAGTCGGCATCCAGAAGACTGAAATAAAGCTGAATGTCAGCTTCCGAAATATGATGATGATGTATTACAGTGCAAACATCTCTACTTTGTGGAATTAGGTTTTTACTGCGGAAGAAGTCCGAGTTGTCAGTGCTTGAAATATTGACCCTTGAGCGAGGACTGTTTAATGTTTTATTGAAGAATGATAGAAATTTCAGATTGACGTCCAGGTGCATGTTTTTTTTTCTTTATTATTATAATATTTTCTATTTTCCCTTAGTTTCTTAATACTTTGAAATTAATTTCTCCAAATATTCAGCTATAAACGAAAATAATTAGACTAAATATAAAGCGCGATCACCCCAAAATCTACGGGGGGGGGGGGTCATGGATTTTAGGGGGGGGGTCTAAGCACCCCGTGAAGATGCCTGAATACATCACAGCCGGGCGCAACTCAAGAAAGGACGCAAAACTCACTGCTTACAATCTGATTAAAATTGGAATTGAAACTTTTGCACCAGCTACTGGTACAGTTTTATCGCGCCGTACGTTGTCATGTGCGCATTTACAGAAATTGCACATAATATGTTTTGCCAGTTTCGGTAGTCCTGGCAGCTTAAATTCACATTTATTACTCAAAACGCGCAGGTTGTTAGTGGTTCGCATTCAGAAATGAAGTGGCGTGCCCAGAAATTTTTTTCGGGGGTAACGAATTTTCTTTTTTCTTTTTATACAACTAAATGTATTATACACTATCTACCAACAAATAATTGGACACCTGTGATAGCAAAGGAAAACGAAGTTTATTCACCTTCAATAGTTGATGGAGCCTCCACGAGCGGTGATTACAGCTGCGACCCTACGGGGCATTCTCTCAACCAGACGTTGTACGACGGCTAGCGGTATTTTCTTCCACTCGGCTTGGAGAAGACAGGTCAGTTCCTTCACCGATTTCGGACGGTGGGGGCACCCCTTAAGTCGACGCTCCAACTCGTCCCAGAAATGCTCGATAGGGTTAAGGTCCGGGCTATGCGCAGGCCAGTCCATTCGTTTAACCCCATTGTCACCATACCAAGCCATGGTGGACCTCGCAACATGACAAGTGGCATTGTCATCCTGAAAGTAAAATGGGTCCACCCCGTAAAACTGCCACAACGTAGGAAGCGCATGGTCATCCAAAATGGTGCAGTAGGTCTCGGCGTTGAGTCTACCAAGAATTGCGACCAAGGGTCCCGTGCCATACCAGGAGAAACACCCCCATAGCATAATTCCACCGCCGCCGAACTTCACAGTTATGGCACAATACATTCCGGCAGGAGGCGTTCTCCAGGCAGACGCCAAACCCAGACCCTGCTATCCGAACGGTAGAGGGTGAACCTTGATTCGTCGCTCCAGAGAACCTGTTTCCGCTGTTCAACAGTTCACTGTCGACGTTCTTTGCACCACGTCAGCCGAGCAGTGCTATTGGACTTGGTGATCAAAGGTTTGTGGGCGGCAGCACGTCCATGATAACCGAGCAGATGGGCTTCCTTACGGATGATATTCATCGACAGAACACTCCCAGATGCCTGTTAAAACTCCTCGCGGATGTGGCCCATCGATTTGGTGCGGTTCTTTCGAATTTCTCTGGCCAGCACCCGTCGGTCTCTAACTCCCAGTTTTGTGGGTCTGCCGGGTCGGGGCACATTCCGACAGTCACCTCTCATCTTCCACTTGCCAATCACGTAGGCCACTGTCAATTTTGGGTACTTCAACTCGCTGGATATGTCACGTATGGATCGGCCATTTCTGTGATACCCGACGATTACACCTTTCTCGAAATCAGAGAGCTCCGAACTGCGCGTGTGACTGGTTGCGTTGTTGTTTCCCACACGATATTTAACGACAGCGGCCGTGACGTGTGTCAGGACCGCAGATATCATCGATTGCAGGGGTGTCCAATTACTTGTTGGTAGATAGTGTATATATTATATGGGCGCATTTTTAAAATGTATGCAACATTCGTACAAACATATTCAAATAAATATTGCTGGAAATTATTATTAATATTCTTATCACCACGTAATGGTTGACCACTTATGTATTTTGCTATTTACCTGGGCAGAAAACAAGTTGGGAAAAGTGAATGGAATCCTGATAAGAACGATTTGTGTGGGAGAAATCTATTTTCCAAAACACTAATAAACATGTCTAAAAATGGTACATAAATTGAAATCATGTAATAGTCTTCTGTGTTTATGTTACAGCGTTGGTTTTGTTCTGATGTGATTCTTGGTATTTTAATCCAAACTCCTTGCTTTTCAGCGTGCTGTAGAGTAATCTGAAATAAGTCATGGAACTCAAATTCGGCATTGCCTCGTCGACACATAAACTTTCAATATACCCATGTATTTATAGGTTTTTCATTGCAATGGGACATTCTGGTCCTACAGGCTCCTTGCTGCTTCCCCGTTTTCATGGAGAAAACACGTTCAGTCGTTGCCATGAGACATAAAAAACAATTTTAAATACTAACAAAACTTCGCCTTTTAAAATCGCGTCTTTGAAATATCGAAAGGTTCCAAATTTAGGGCGAGTTAACCCCCCACCCCCACCCCCTTGGGCACGCCACTGCGCTCTCTCTACATTCATCGCAAGATAAGGATATTGTTTACTTTGGTGAAGATTTCCTAGGGGCTATTCTATCTATACTGCAGCTGCAAATCATGACAAGCCGCGTTCCATCCATTTGGTGTGTTACCGAAGGTCCGAACTACACTGCTGGCCACCCAAAATGCAACACCAAGAAGGAAGCATCCGATTGGCCTGAAATTCGCAGCATGCGTCTCCCGCGACAGGACATGCAAACGATTAGCATTGCAGGGTATATGCAAATCATGTGCGCCCGGCACGCCACCGAGAACCACTATAAGAAGGGTGCACAGAAGGCGGGGTGTAAGTAGTGGAAGTGTGTTGTGTTGCCGGACCTGTGAGTGGGAAGCTTCCTGAAGCCTCGTCGCAGAATACGGCAGTCATTCCAGCACGTTTCGGAGTTCAACAGAGGACGAATAGTGGCTTATCGCGACAGCGGTTTATCGTACCGAGACATCGGCACCCGTGAGGGACGACTTCCAGCCACAGTGAGGCGAGTATGGATTCGGTGGGTGCAGGAGGGACGGACCGACCGACGTGAGCGATTGCCGCAGTTGTGGCACACCACCGGACGAGAGGACCGGCATGTTGTGTGGCGGGCATTGACGGCTCGCACCGCCACATCCCGAACGTTAGCGCAGGAATTAGGGTGTGTTGCGCAACAACCTGTGTCAGCACGTACCGTTCGATGTTGTCTGCAGGAGCGGGGACTTGTCGCACGGCGCCCATTGCTCCGATTACCATTGATGTTACACCACCGGCGAGTGCGGCGGCAGCGGGCCGTTGAACGCCACACCTGGACTACGGAATGGCACGACATTGTCTTCTCCGACGAATCCCGATTAATTTAATGTGAGAAGATTTTGACTAGGTTGCTTCAACCATTGTTTTGAATTTCACCTAACGCGCACGATTTACAGTTCAAACTTTTATTTTGTTGTTTTCTGTGTTAAACTTCCTAAATATCTCCTGTACTCTTCCTTCGCAGTTGCCGGAGGGTTTGCTCACATTCCACCCCGCGGCTTTCTATGTGCTACTTCACGCTATCAATAGTTCTACTACTTAAAAAACAGCAGGCCCACGATTTTTTAAAGAGGAAATATATATTTCAATGAAACGTAAATTGAATATATTTAATGAAATGAGAGGAAAATGTGAATTTTCGAGCATTTCATTTCTTCAAAGCTTAATGTTGCTATTCCTCAGTTCGTGCATTCGCCCACATCATCTTACGATTTTATTTATTTCATCGTAATGAAATCTAGATCCCCCTGAACTCTACAATGGAACACGACTCGCTATCGAGAAACAAATGACATCAGGGATACTATCATGACTGGCCTTACTGCAAGAGACCATGATTTCATTCAACGCATTCCAATCGCCCCACCTGACCTACCATTTTAGTTTAAACGCCTACAGTTTCCTGTTGTTCTCAGTTTTGCCATGAGTATGAACAAGACACAGGTTCAATCGTTAAAACTTGGACTCAACCGGCAAAATTCAAGCTTTTTCCCTGGACACCTAGCTCTGTGTTGGTTGCTTCCGAGTTGGTAAGAATAAAAACCTCTTCATCTTGATTCCAAGTAAAAGAACACTCAACGTCGTTGACCCAAAGGCTCTTCAAGGATACAAACTTACTTGCGTTTCGAATTAACTGTACATTACGCTGAACACAACATCGACAGAAAAATGTAGGTGTTTCAGATTTTTCAAATTTCCTATATTCGCAGTCAATAAAGACTGCTGATTTAAGCCAGTTATGTCGGCACAAGTTCATAGATTTTTTTATTCCTTTTCTTTTCATTACCGGAACATGTCTCAGTTAAATGTTTCCCTGGAATATCTCCTATTCATCAACCTTGGAAAACGCTAAAACAGAAGCTGATTTATGTTTTTTTTTTTTTTTTTTTTTGCCAAACCAGGGCAAGGCCGGGTACCTCTGCTAGGATAAAATTTCTTGCGGTCTATTAATTGAACGACATAATGAAAAAATATTAATGCTATTTAATTAATGGAATTTAATACTGCGAATTTCGCTCCAGGAGTGAATTTACTTTCTTTCGATGCCTTCCTTACCCATATCAACATATTGCATTAATACTAACTGAACGTAATACACAGTCGTATCAGAATAATGAGACCACCCCGGAATCATAGTGTACCAGCCCAGGTGCCTCACAGAGTGCACGTGATAAGGTCGACCACATGGATATATTAGTGCCCGGCCAGGACAAATGAACCATAGTTCGACACGTGAGCACCATAAGCAGAGGTAGTGATTTCACGGACGTTCAAAAAGGAATGATCATTGGCTAAAGCGCCAAGAATAGAAGCATCTCAGAAAGAGCAGACTTCGTGTCCTGTTCGCGAAGTGCTGTAGTAAGGGTGTTCCAAGAATGGACCGCTGTCACATCGAGTACCTCCCGACGTCAAAACTGTGGAGCCTCAAAGGTTATCGACCCCATAGGAGAACGTCGCCTCCGTCAACTGGTAAAAGGGAATCGACGCGTAACAGTGCAGCAATTGACCACGCAAATGAAAGCTGGGGCACCCAGGTACGTGTCCTCGATAAAAGTAGAGCAAACTCTGTTACGCATGGGTCTCCGGAGTCGACGCTACGTCAAGGCGCTTATGTTAACCCAGGTCCATTGGCAACGACGCCTGCAGTTCGCATGGGACTACCGCAATTGGACAGTATGGAAGAGTGGGAAAACGTTGCCTTCTCCGACGAATCGAGGTTTCTACTCCACAGAAGTGACGGACAGTGCGGATAGGGCGCCAGACACACGAGAACAAACACCTGGACACGCTTGTCGGTCAAGTACAGGCCGGCGGTTGCAGTGTGCATGTCTGGAGGATGTTTTTCTGGTATGACCTGGGACCGCTGGTACCACTGGGTGGGTCCCTGGACGCCAATGGCAACCTGTCCATCCTCGCTGATCACATGCATCCCTTCATGTTGGACGTTTATCCTGGTGGTGATGGTGTCTATACTAACAGGAAAATGCGCCCTGCCAAGTCGCTAAGGGGGTGCGTGACTGGTTCCAGGAACACGACAGCAATGTCTCCGTTCTCCCTTGGCCTGCGAAATCGCCCGACATCAATTCCATAGAGCACTTGTGGGACTATTTGGATCGACAGGTTCGACGTGCGGATTCACAACCACGTCACCTCCGGGCTGTGCTGCAGTACGAATGTGCGCGTGTGTCTTGGGCAACCTTTCAGGGCCATATTGCGGCCATGTCACGCCGTCGCGCCGCTGTCATCGAGGCCAAAGGTGGTTATTCCCATTATTAGGTAGGTGGTCATATTTTTTTGATACGACCGTGTATATATACTGTATAGTGGACCGCAAGACTAAATTTCCCGGTGGTTTGGTCGACTCAATCCGCTGCTTTGAGTATCCCTTAAATAATATTAAGCGGTGCTCAAAGCCCCTGAGCACCTGTATAGTCAGCGCCTACGCCTTACAGTCTTAGTTCATTAAAATTTGGGAACAATTGTAATTTGAATTTCAAAATTCTAAACTTAGTAATACAGCAGAATTTTCCTTTGCAGAATTAGAAAGTCACTGTATAATCGTACAATTTATTAGGTGTGTGCAAAAGTTCTACCCGTTTTACATGACACAAATTTTAAGTAAAACATTTAAGTAACAAGTGTGATAACGGATGGCGCGCATGATGGCCAAATGTTTCGAGGAGTAGGCTATAAAATGGCACCAAGTATGCAGGTACATGCCATTCGTAAAAAAACCACACACGTGTTACATGTCAAGCAATAAGGATCACATTAGACATTGTTTGCTTTATGAGTTCGACAAAGGCAACACTGCAGTTGAAGCCTGCAGCAACATTTGTGAGGTGTATAGACGAAAGCACATGACGCCGTTGGTTCCGGAAATTCTGTGAAGGACAGAGACTCTGCAGAGATCAACCACGTTCTGGATGTCCATCAGAAGTCTCTGAAGAGGATCTCAACCGAGCCGTATCAAATGACCAACATCTAACCGTTGAAGAATTATCAGAAAGGTTTTCTGCACACAGAACAACAGTAGAAAGAAGGATGCATGAGCTTGGGTTTATCACACAAGTGGACATCACATGATCTATTCGCAAGAAATCGGTCGGACAGAATGACCATGTCTTTCTTTGCTTGCGCGTCACAGAAATTAATCTTTCTTGGAA
This sequence comes from Macrothele yani, assembly GCA_039090855.1. Classification (NCBI taxonomy): domain Eukaryota; kingdom Metazoa; phylum Arthropoda; class Arachnida; order Araneae; family Macrothelidae; genus Macrothele; species Macrothele yani. The sequence continues at coordinate 14,360,608 of CM076996.1, forward strand.
CGATTAGTTACTGGTGATGAAATGTGGGTCCTTTACAGAAATTTAAAGCGTCAAAGGACTGTATGCCGGTTTGAGAGCCTGTTCCATCTACTTCAAGAGGAGTCTGTATCCGAGAAGAGGTCTTGTTAAGTTTATGGTGGTATGTCAAGAGGGTAATCCACTGGGAGCTGCTTGCACCTAACCAAAGGATAAATGCTGATATATACTGCAAACAGTTGGAAAGACTGAAAGAAAATTTGAAATCTAAGCGTCCAGCATTGGTTAATCTCAAAGGCGTCATCTTGCAACATGACAGCGCAAGACACCATACAGTTTTAGCCACTCAGAGAAAATTACTGGACACTGGATCGGAAGTGTTATCTCACTCCCGTACTCCAAAGAGCTTGCACCTACGGACTATGATCTTTTTCGATCTCTTGAGAACAACTTCGCTGGAAAAACCTTCGATGAAGTTGAAAATGTCGAAACTGCGTTACAAGAGTTTTTTTACTCCAAACTGGAGGAGTTCTACAGAAGGGGAATTCAATTACAACCAGAAGGCAATTATGTAATGTTACTTATTAAAAAATATTGTTATTCTTCTCTACTAAAAACACGGGTAGAACTGTTGCACACACCTAATAATTTGGTACAGCGGGGTGTGGTAAAACAAGTTAGTAAAATCATGCAATGCATTGATTATTATACGCTTTCCAACATACCAAAAACCATTACTCAAGTTATTACTCAAGTTAAGAGGATAATAGCTGTGGAAAAAATCTCGCTCCTGTGTCCAGATCTTTGATCCCATTTCGATGATATTCAACAGAATTGGTTCAGTATACCTCCGGAACAACATGATGAAATTTTGTTACAATCGAAGCATTTTTAGGTAAGTTATGAGGCATAAGGGCGATGGAATGTATCCCGCTCCTATGTCCTGACCTTTTCAATAGGGTTCGTCCCCAGGTGGTCGCCTACCGCATACTAAAATTTCATCGAAATCGAACCACTTTTACGCGAGTTATCGTGCAGACAGACGGACAAAGCTGGAGCATGTACGCTTCTTCAACCTACGGTTGGCAAGCGTAAAAAACTGCCGTCTGAGCTAAGTGGAAACCATTTTTTCACAGCTGTAGAGTTCTTAACCGTTTAATTTTTTGCCACTATTTCTACGCATTACAATTTGTGTTGCTGGCATAACTTTGAAAAGTATTCTTAATGATTGGAATGTGACGGTATGTGAGCAACTTCATTTTATAGTAATGAATTTAGAATGCTTGATAACAGTCACAAATCTGTTATCTTTCATGGTTTCTTAAAGCAAATTAATAAAAATTTGTAATAAATACGCAAGAAACATTTCCAGAAGGGGGAAAAAATGGTGTAAACCCAGTTAATCCTGGAAATAGAAGAAAAAGTGTGAAAATTAATCCTGGAAATAGAAGAAAAAGTGTGAGAATTAATCCTGGAAATAGAAGAAAAAATTAACCCAAGACTCTCTTTTTTAAAACCCAATCAATGCTTAAAGAAAAAAAGCGCAAGAACAGAAGAATTTTAAGAAAATTACATGGGTACGTGATTTGACAGAAACACTGTCTGATAGAAGTGTCTATTAAAAATTTGCTTTCTGGTGATAGTGCCATCCACGTGAAAAAAGATTTTCGTATAAATTCTATTATTGAAATTATCTTTTTTTTTTTTTTTTCTGTGCGGGGGTTGTTAGATGGCAGCACATATCAAACCTGAAATCCCCAAAGACATTGGAAAGACCTTATAAGATTTCAGGCCTTACGAGCTGTTTGATGATCGGATCTTCGGAAACTTACCGTAGAAAAATATCATGTTAGGACGTATAGCCCCAGTAACAATTAGGTGCATAGGCGCCGACTCCTGAAAATTTCGATGGGTGCCCAAATTTAAAATGCTGGTACTGTTTCCAGTGTTGAAATTTTAAATGTTTAAATATCGGTACTTAGCCCTTGTGAAAATACCGCTGCAAAACACATCTTGCGAAGTATCTTGTAAAATATTTTGCGATGGATTAGGTTAACGTTATAATAAGAAATATGAATGCAATTTAATAAACTGAAAATTTTACTCCCTGAGCCTCAGCATGCTTCCTCACCCATGTCAACATAGTATATAAAAGTCTCCTGAGCACACGCAGAGTCTGCGCCTATAGTTGCCAGCATAGGCGCCGACTTCGTGGGTTCGACACACTTTTTGAACCCCCAATGATTTTGTTGTGGGTTCCTCGAACCCCTAATATTTTTGCACGTATTTCGTGGGAAAAATACACGTAAGCGTATATGTATAAATTTTGTTTTTCGTTATCAATTCTTCAAGTGTTTTATTATTCATTCCCCGTTTACTGCGTATATATAGAAAGTGTGTATAGAAATTTACCCTTCAGACTGTTTATTGTGCCTAAAAAAAGAATTAGTGTTTGTTCTCGCTCATCAAATTTGACGCGACAGACAATACCTCAAGTACCGTTGTTTAAGAGCATTTAAAACTGCATCCTTTATAAAAGAAAATTCTTCGGTTTGTCTGGGTTCCACCAAATACAAAAGTCTAGCTTTACATTCGGAGACAAGAACCTATTCCAGGTCATAGTGGCAAAGGCGGAAATATGTTGCACAGTCGGTTGATCCACCCTATCTTCGGACAGTCGGGGACCAAGGAAGTTAGAAGAGAGAGATGACATCAGCAGCTGCTGGTAAAGCCAAATCCAAGGAGGTTGGCCAAATCTGATCATCTGGTTTCTTTGCGCCACTCCGGGTGGGGAGGGTTCAGTGACGTGGCGTCACTTCCTGAAAACCTGTGCTGCAGCACAGGTTGTTAGCGGCCGTCTCTTACTCTCTGCAGCAGTTCCTGAAGGTCAACAAGGCTCCCACAACTTTAGCAAGACCGTGATTGGCCAATGCGCAATATGCACTTCCGCTCTACGAAACATAATTTTGTTTAATTTTTTTTAGAAAATACTAAACAGCATTTCTGTAATTTTTTGCAAATTTTTTATTATGTGCATATCTCAGTCTCATTTTTTCCTGACTGTACATGCTGCACAAGTGCCTCAAAAACCTCTTCAAAGTTGACGATTTCTCCGTAGAAAGTACAAGTAGCCCAAGTTGGGCATACTGGGCATTTACAGCTGATACGAAGTGGAGCCCACGGAAAACGCAGGGCGTGGGGCTGATGCCATGTCCTCTCCGTTCTAACCTCCTATTTTAACTCAGAAATCATTTGAAAAAAAAATTGTTGGCATTTTTAAAATTGGTAAAAAAAATTAAAATAATTTTTACATGTTTTTGTTACTTTTATAAAGACAAAATAGAAAAAATAAAATTCTTAATAAACAAATTTGGTTACCTAATAGTTCTTATAGTTTCTGTGAAATACAGTAGCTCTTCTGACTCTTTTAGATGCAAAGTCGTCAATTACTTCATCAAAGTTCAAAGTACGAGCAATATCTGCCTCCATGGCAAGAGTGGTTAGTCCATACAGTCTTTCTTATCCCATGGTTGATCTATTATAACTTCCATTGGTAAGGGAATTAGTGCGGGAAGTTCATGTTTTTTTACTTTTTGTGACAGGGGGAGAGTACAAGCGTAGGAACCAAAGCGGCTGCTCCTGGAGGCGCAAAAGTTTTACTTTTCTGCTGGACCCTTTCGCTAAAAATTCGTGACAAACGTCCACTAGGAGCCAGAGCCCCTTGGAAATTACCCCCTTTGTCCCTTCCTCTCGTCGGGTCTGTTAGAGGGATTCTTTTTATTCTCTACGCAAAAAATTCGGCTACGCAGATTAGTTGAAGTTAGCTCTATACAGTACGAGGAAGTTTTCACAAGTATCAAATGCAACCTCAACTCCCTGTCCCCGGAAAGAAAATCGCAGATTTTGGCACTATTTACTCCCCACCTCTCTCTCTCTCTCTCTCTCTCTCTCTCTCTCTCTCTTTCTCTGAACTTTGAATCCACATTAAAGTCTTTTTCTTAAGCTTAGAGCAGAACTCTTCTTTGAAATAATAACTTTTTCTGTATGATAGTTTAGTTTTCGTGGATGTTCTTTGCCGACTTCATTTATCATGTAATGACCTTATGAAAATATGAGTTGTATTTTCTAATTCCAGCAATGAAATTTTACTCAGGGCCCTGCTATGAAATTTCGCCCTGGACCACTCAAAAGTTCCATTTGGTCCTGAACGTAATACACAGTCGTATCAGAATAATATGAAACCACCTACCTAATAATGGGAATAACCACCCTTGATCCGGTAGACAGCGGCGAGACGGCGTGGCATGGAGGCAATGAAGCTCTGGAAGGTTGTTCGACCATTCGGACTGCAGCAGACCACGGAGGTCCCGGGGATGACGTGATTGTGGGTCAGCACGTCGAACCTGTTGATTCAAATAGTCCCACAAGTGCTCAATGGGATTGAGATCGGGCGATTTCGCCGGCTAAGGGAGAACGGAGACATCGCTGTTGTGTTCCTGGAACCAAAGTTCCCTCTAAGCTGGGAGCGCAGCTGAAATATCTTCCCCGCAGTAAGCATTTTAGATTAAAATCCCCAAATTCCTAATTAATTTTCATAAATCGAAACTCAATTACCTGCAAAAATAATAATAATTAAATAAAATTCGGGCTCTCAAAAGTCAAAACAACACTTTTCTTAAATGCCGTTCGCCTCCTTCTAAGTTCGTCTCATTGTCCTCTTCATTCTCAAGGGCTTCTGGTAAAGTAGCCTCGTGCGAGCAGATAGTGAACGCGAGAATGCGGATTAGTGATTTTCCCACGCCGAGAAAGAGACAGATATTGAGTCATTCTCCTTGGTATTTTGATATACAAAGAAACTGTATATTATGCGTAAACATGCTTTTCCTAATTTCCAGTGTTTTTATTCCAGAAGTAAGTTTGAGCTTGTCACTTTTTATAAAATAAAAAAATTTAATTAATGAAATGTTTTAATATTTTTTTTTATTTAAAATCAATTGGGAAAAGAACGGTGATAAAAATGGGGGGGGATTAGAGAAAATAAGGATTTCAACCCAAGTTCCAACTTCTACTGCATTAGTAAGAGAAGCTGAGGAAATAAAAAAAATGCGCAAGTGGTTTTGATACCTGCCCAGCTCATTGGATTAGACAAGCATTGCCCATGGTTGCTTAGAGGGAATATTGCCTGGAACCAGTAACGCATCCCCTTAGCGACATGGCATGGCGCATTGCCCTGTTGCTACACACCATCACCACCAGGGTAAACGTCCAACATGAAGGGATGCATGTAGTCAACGACGATGGACAGGTAGCGATTGGCGTTCAGGGACCCATCCAGTGGTACCAGTGGTCCCAGGTCATACCAGGAAAACATCCTCCAGACATGCACACTACCACCACCGGCCTGTACTTGACCGACAAGCATGTCTGGGTGTTGGTTCTCGTGTGTCTGACTCCGTATCCGCCACCACCCGTCACTTCTGCGAAATCGAAACCTCGATTCGTCGGAGAAGGCAACATTTTCCCACTCTTCCACTGTCCAATGACGGTAGTCCCATGCGAACTGCAGGTGTCGTTGCCGATGGACCTGGGCTAACATGGGCGCTTTGACGCAGCGTCGACTCCATAGACCCAAGCGAAGCAGGGCTCGCTCTACTGTTATCGGAGACACGTACCTGGGTGCCCTAGCGTTCACTTGCGTGATCAATTGCTGCACTGTTACACGTCGATTGCCCTTTACCAGTCGACGGAGGTGACGTTCTCTCTGGGGTCAATGACCTTGGATGCTCCACAGTTACTCGGTGTGCCAGCGGTCCAATCTTGGTACATAGCACCCCGTGAACAGCCCACGAAGTCTGCTGTTTCTGTGATGCTTCCACCCTTGGCGCGGTAGCCGATGATCATTCCTTTTTGAACGTCCGTCAAATCACTACCTCTGCCCATTGTGCTCACGTGACAAACTATGGCTCATCTGTCTTGGCCGGCCGCTTATATCTCTGTGTGGTCGACCTTGTCGCGTACACTCTGTGACGCGCCTGCGCGTGTGCACTGCGATTCCGTGGGTGGTCATATTATTCTGATACGACCATGTACATTCATTTCTTCATTAGATCACGTTGTTGAAAAAAAACTTTTTAATACTAGAACTGTTTGCTGGCAGATTTTCTTAATGATGGTGAAAGAAATATTTTTTTCTATTTTAATTAAAAATTTTCTCAGCTGGGTGTGTGCAATTTAAAAACTACCTATAAAATTCACATTTCGAGGTTGTCGTTTTTTTTTTACATTTATCTGTTTTTTCTACTTAATTTTAAAAGAGCAAACCAAAGCCTTTTACTTCGATAATAAAAAACTTTTTTGAGCCATATTAAAAATAAAAAAAGGTTGGACCCCCGCTGCAATGCTAAAAACATAACACCTAAAGGACTTTAAAAAGCACTTCTTTCACATATTTTAACTGAGATCCCTTTTTATTCTGTTGAGTGACGTAAAATTGAAAAAAAAAAAGGAAAAAAAAAAAAAAAGATACACGAATTCTAAACCAATGTGTTAGCATTAATTTCTATTTAAAATCATACGGTGGGACAGCAGGGACGGATTCGCGAGGAACCCTACGAAGCCCATAGCTCTAAATAAGAACTTTATTTTATTTTATTTTTTATTTCATTTTTTCATTTTCTTTCTCAAAATAAAAAATAAAAAAAAACATAGAGTGAGCATCAGGGTTGCAATCACTTTTTTTCAGAGCCTGGTAGTACCAGGCTACAATTTACTTAACTGAAATGGGCGTTTTTTAGTTTACTTATTTATTCAATCGTCTCCCTTTGAAATCGACAGTAGATAACAAAAACGCGCAGTGGAAATTTGTATATGGTATTTGTACACAAAGACGCAGTCGATATATACATATATCATCATCATTGTCAATCATTATCAGTCCACTGTTAGATGAAGGTCTCCCCAAGTTTATTCCACAACGGTCTGTCTTGGGCCAGTCTCCTCCATTTCACTCCCGCATGCTTTCGAATTTCATCCACCAATCTCCCATGTGGTCTTCCTCTGGGTCTTTTTCTGTCCCTTGGAATCCAGTCTAAAATTTCGGTTGTCCATCGACGGTCCGTCCTTATGGCAATATGTCTCGCCCATTGCCATTTCAGGGATTTTATTCTGATCATGATGTCTTCCACTCTCGTCGTTTTCCTTATCCATGAGTTCTGCTCCTTATCTTTCCTGGTTACACCAAGCATGTATCTCTCCACGCTTTGTTGAACTGGACGAATGGGAGTACGCCCTTTGTATAAAAAAAATGTAACGATTACAATTTTTGACTGAAAAAATGGTTAGAATTAATTGGGATTAAAGTTTTCCTAGAACCATGCTTACGAAAAACAGAATAAATTATATTATTGGTAGAAGGGCCCCGTTTAAGTAAGAAATCTAAAAAAGGTAACGTATGGATATGGTTACTCTCAGTTTCCAAAGTGAAGGTAATGCTTTGATACTTAGTTGACAGCTATCGAGAAAACTGTTCCAAGGAGGCAGTCCAGAAAACAAGTACATCGTCAACATGTCTAATATAAAGATGTGGTTTTACCTGGGCCAGCGGTAAAAACTCCGATTCTAGCAATTGTAGGAGAATTTCTGCTAAGACACTCCCGGTAGGGGGTCTTAGCAGAAATTTTTAGCAGAAAAGGGTCTTAGCAGAAATTCTAAAGGGGCACCAATAGGGTCCTCCCCTATCGGGAGTCTTAGCAGAAATTCTTCTACAATCGCTAGAAACGGAGTTATTACCGCTGGCCCACGTAAAACCACATCTTTATATTAGATATGTGGACGATGTACTTGTTTTCTGGACTGCCTCCTTGGAATCATTGGAACAGTTTTCTCAATATCTGTCAACTAAGTATCAAAGCATTACCTTCACTTTGGAAACTGAGAGTGACCACACGTTACCTTTTTTTAGATTTCTTACTTAAACGGGACCCTTCTACCAATAATATAACTTATTCTGTTTTTCGTAAGCCTGGTTCTAGGAACACTTTAATCCCAATTAATTCCAATCATTTTTTCAGTCAAAAATTGTCATCGTTACATTTTTTGATACGAAGGGCGTATTCCCATTCGTCCAGTTCAACAACCAGGAAAACTGAACTTTCTTATATAAAGGATCAAGCATCTGAATATAGATATCCGGAAAATTTAGTAAAGAAAGTGTTCATCATCATCATCATCATCAACCATTATCAATCCACTGCTGGGCGAAGGTCTCCCCAAGTTTCCTCCACAACGGTCTGTCTTGTGCCAGTCTCCTCCATGTCACTCCCGCATACTTTCGAATTTCATCCACCCATCTCCCATGTGGTCTTCTTCTGGGTCTTTTCCTGTCCCTTGGAATCCAATCTAAAATTTCGGCTGTCCATCGATGGTCTGTCCTTCTGGCAGTATGTCCAGCCCATTGCCATTTCAGGGATTTAACTCTGATCATGATGTCTTCCACTCTTGTCATTTTTTGGATCCACGTGTTCCTCTTCTTATCTCTCCTGGTTACACCAAGCATGCACCTCTCCATGCTGCTTTGAGTTGTCTGCAGCCTTTGTATGTCTCTTTTAGCTAAGGTCCACGTCTCTGCACCATACGTAAGCACTGGAAGGATGCATTGATCAAACACTTTTCTTTTAAGACATAATGGCATATTGCTCTTGAAAATTATGCTGTTTCTTCCAAAAGCTCTCCAGGCAAGTTTTGTACGCCGATTAATTTCTTCACCAATGTGACCCTCACTTGATATCTGCTGTCCAAGATAAATGTACGTGTCTGTTATCTCCAGCTTTTCTCCATCAATTGATAAATCTTCATTTCTTGTAAAAGCATTGTACATCACTTTTGTCTTCTGAAAGTTCATTTTTAATCCCACTTCTTTACTCTTGTCAGCAAGTTCCTGGATCATACTCTGTAGCTCTGATGGGGTAGTTGCAAAAATGACTATGTCATCAGCAAAACGAAGGTGGGTTAGATAATCTCCATTAATCTTTATCCCTTTGTTTTCCCAGTTCAGTGATTGAAAGACATTTTCCAATGTGGCATTAAAGAGCTTCGGAGATATGGTGTCACCTTGTCTCACTCCTTTTCCAATTTTTATGTGTGTTGTATTTTCAAACAGCCGAATCTTTGCACTTGCATTTTCATAGATGTTATTAATAATATTAATGTATGCATCTTCAATACCGCAGGATTTCAGAGCCATTGCAACTGCTGATGGTTTCACCGAATCAAAGGCTTTTTCATAATCGATAAAAGCCATGCACAATGGAAGTTCATATTCCCTCGCTCTTTCAATTAGTTCTCTCAGTACGTGGATATGATCTATTGTGCTGTAGCCACTCCTGAATCCAGCTTGTTCTCTCGGTTGAGCCATGTCCAGTGTCACCTTCAAGCGGTGTGAAAGAACTTTAGTGAAGATTTTATAAACCACTGATAGGAGGCTGATAGGTCTGTAGTTCCCGAGATCCTCAATGTCACCTTTTTTATGTAGCAAGATCATTGTAGCGTTGTTCCAATCCTCAGGAATTTTCCCTTCATTAAGGCATCGAGTGAAAATTTGGGCGAGTACTGTTTCGATTTCTCCACTTGCTTCTTGTATGATATCTACAGTAATTCCATCTTCTCCTGGAGCTTTTCTCCGCTTCATGTTCTTGATTGCATGTGCAACTTCTGCTGGAAGGACTGGAAGAACTCTGGTACTGGTACCTTTCATGATGTCTGGAGTACATGTATCATCCCTTTCATATAATTTGGAGTAGAAATCTTTCACTCTTGTCATAATTTCGCCTCTATTTCTTGTTACAGAACCATCTTCTTTTCTCAGTGCCATAATCTGTTTTTTCCCCTTACTGAGATGTCCCTTTGCTATCCTTAGGCTTTGGTTGTTTTCAATTGCTTTCCTTACCAGTTCACAGTTGAATTTCCTTACGTCTTCAGTGATACTTTTTCGTACTGTCTTGCATAGCTCTATATATTCCACTTTGGAAGTCACATCTTCTTTAGTTGTCCTCATCACTCTTCTTTTTTGCATCAACATTTTGGTTTTTCCTGATAATTTGGTCACATGCAATTTGTTCTTAGACCCAGCTAATTTTGTTGCTGTTTCCATAAGAGCTTTGGTTACTTTTCTGTTAACTTCAGAAATATCCACTTCTTCCGATGTAAGGCCTTCTAAAGCAGAGAATCTGTTCTTCAGTTCCAATTTGAAGGTATTATGGTGTTTTTTAAGGTTGGTTATGTCAATACATTTTGTTTGTCTTATGAGCTTGCTACGTTCGAGTTTAGTGTTGAGGTGCATCTTACATCTCACCAATCTATGGTCACTGCCTGTGTTGAACTTGTTTAGCACACTGCAGTCTTCTATGACGATTTTTTTGTTACACATAATAAAATCAATTTCACTTGTCGTCCCATTTGGATGTCTCCATGTCCATTTCCTGTGTGGCTTTTTCTTGAAAAAGGAGTTCAAGATGTAAAACCCTTCTGCCTCTGCAAACTCTACGAGAGTATTTCCACGCTGGTTTCTGTTGCCGTGACCGAATTTACCTACTGAAGTTTCATTCTGTTGCCGTTGCCCTATTTTTGCATTGAAATCTCCCATAATTATCTTCAAGTGCTGCTTACCTTTATTATTTAGATCACGAATTTCCTCATAAAATTCTTCAATTTCTTCTTCAGGATGACTTGTGGTGGGTGCATAAGTTTGAATAATCTGAGCCTGGTATCTTCTCGAGAGTTGGATAACGAGTCTTGCAGCTCTGTCAGAGGAACTTTCAACTTCTACAACTTTATCCTTCAGTTTCTTGTTTATTATAAATCCAACACCACTAGTTCTGCCAGTATCTGTCCCACGATAGTAGAAGAGATGTCCACTTTTCAGTTCGATGAGATCTTCTCCTTTTCTCCTTACCTCACTTAGCCCGACGATGTCCCACTTGATCCTTTGTAGTTCCTCTTCCAATTCAAGAAGCCTTGAATCAGAAGATAGGAGCGTCCGTTATACGTCGCCAAGGTCAGCATCAGATGGCAGCCTAGTCCGGTCCTCCGGGGATTCTTAGCACCCTCTGCCTTCATGTCGCACTGGCCGCTGCCTTGGCCAGGTACATTCCAGCTGCCGGAGACTGAGGGCCAAGATTTAAGTTGTGGAGTCATTTTGGAGGGGTTTGGCCATAACTCACCACGCTGGCCAAGCGGGTTGGTGAGTGTGGGATAGCATTTCCTCTAATCCCGATGGTATAGTTATACCGCTATTGGCGGTCGTCAGAGCCCCTTTAGTGGGAACAGGATGTACCACGAGAAGGCGGGGTTGACATTTGTCAAGGAGAGGCTGTGATGTTACGCATCACCTGACCTTACATCCCAAGAAAGTGTTAAGACGCATTAATGAAACACGATCTTCCGCTCTTGTTCGTGAACGAAGGAATATAACTTATGTTGGTTCTCTCCCATATACATACCAAGAATTGTGAATCTTTTACGAACAGTGTGCCGGAAATATGGTTTGGGATTCGGTGCAAAGTCTCGTAACATATCATCCTTGATTAAGAACGACAGAGATACAGTGCACCCTGGCAATAAACACGGAGTGTATTTAATACTCTTAAAAACTGAGGAGGAAGGCCAACAAAATAAAATCTATGTGGGCTCAACATCCAGAGTTCTTAAATGCCGATTGGCAGTACATAAATATAGCCTCGGGACGGCTTCAGGGTCTACAGCAATGTCAAGACTGTGTATACAAGGTGCGTACACATCACAGTGGGATGATGTGACTGTCCACTATCCTTAGTGCACCAAGAAGGAAATCAAACTTATTATTAACTGAAAGTATGTATATATACAAGTTACGACATCAAACTTGCAATAAGGACTACCCGAGTTTTATTGTGGAACCATGGAAACGGTTGTTGGACAATGAAGGGCCACCTGATTAACCTATTGGTCTTCACAATTTTTGACACATGCGCAAATGCGTAAATTTAAATCATTGTAATACCTTGTGTATATAAGTATTGTAACACCTAGGTCAATCAACATTATATAAAACTATGCTTGAAGAAGGGCCTAAAATAGGCACAAAAGGTCTAAAGTTGTTTTTAACTGTTCGAGAGTGCTTTTAAGGTGGACGTCTAGTGATTTTGCTTTCTATACTTCCAATGGGCAAACTTCTGTACACATTTTTCACAATCGATGCGTTCCGAAGGATGAAAATTTGAACATCGATTAAAATAGCTTCATATTATAACTTGGAATACTTAATATTTTCTAAAATATAACCATAATTATATTAAAAGTCAACAACTTTTCGTTTGGTGTTGTCGAGACCAAAAAAAGATGGCGCGACCTGTACATTGACGGCGTCAGTAGACAAACAAATGTTGGATTGTTTAATTATGGTTATGTTTTAGAAAATATTAAGTATTCCAAGTTATAATATGAAGTTATTTTAATCGATGTTCAAATTTTCATCCTTGGGAACGCATTAATTGTGAAGAAAATGTGTACAGAAGTTTGCCCATTGGAAGCTATTATAGGAAGCAAAATCACTAGACGTCCACCTTAATTAGTAATTTAATGAAGTACCTTTTACCTGTAAATATTTTAATTAAAGTTTTTAACCTATCGTGCATAAGACGGTAAAATTTATTTCCTTAGCACTTCCAGCACAAAACTTTATTTTTGGAGATCTAATACGTGGTGGCGAATTTCAATATTATTATTTCAGAATTTGAAATATTTTCTTCGCTTTTAGAGAAAACGGAAATCCAAATGTGCCAAAAATAAATTTCTTTGTGAAGTCTTACCTGTCATAAACACGAGAAAATCTCTTGGAAAAACGGAAAATGTCCAGAATTGCCAGAATTTCAGTGCAAATTTATAAAGTGAGAGAAATTAAAGAATGCGAAAATTGATTTTTATTTAATTACTTTCAAATGGAAAAAGTATTTTTGCTGCAGTTAAAACAGATGCTCCAGAACTGCTTTAAAGAATTCCGTGCAAGTCCCAAAATGTAGTAAATCAGATGCAGATCCAAAAACAGCAACCCAAAAATTTTACTGTACACTGTAAAAGATAAGTGGTGTGAATTCACGGAAAATTTCAAAATAACGTAAAACAAAATTGCCGGTAGGTGTCCGTCTTTTAATGAAATTTCCGTTTTTAAAAGTTCCAGATTTGTTAACCCGTATTTTAACAAATTTTCCGCAGTCAATATTTCCGTTTATTTAAAAAAATCCGTTTCATGTTGTTCCGTATTTATACAGACATTTCCCCCAATCGAAGACGCCGAATTTTTCAGTCCTTACGACAAGTAATCCTTTAGCACCACTGTGACTGGTACCTATGTCGTTCGTGCTGACTCAACAGATAATGCGCGTTTTAACTACTGAGCCAGAGATACTCCGATGATGTGCATACGTTCAAGGTTAAATTTTAATTGTGATTTTTTTTTTTTTTTTGTCATTAATTCGAGTTTGTGTGCGTGTGAAGGAGAGGTGTAATTTAGTCATTTTATCTTCTGGTGAAGCTTTTTTTTTTTAATACGTTTGTAATGATTTTATTTTTTCTGAATGAGGACTTATCACAAATTTAGTATTGTTTCAATCGTGATTTTTCGAAGCAACAGAATGCGTTGGAACTTGAAATCTTTTTAAACTGACAATGATTTCAGTTACCTTTAAGAAAAGGTGAAATGTACTGTTTTATAGTATTATTTCGCAAACTCCTAAATATAAAAGTTATTCTTGATAGCTATAATAGCTTTTGGTTTAAGGACTCCACAGACTGATATATAGACCTCGTGCAATCATCTGTACAATAATTTAAGTACTCGGTTTCTTACGGTAACACAATATATAATAGCTGGTGCACAAGATGGGGAGAGGAAAAGAAATATCCTGTGCCACAATATCCAAAATTCATGTGATATGCTATCCACAATATCCGATCTCGCTACAGCTTCAAAATCAGATCCTTCTACAGACAAGTAAAATTTAATAGGAAATCAAACCTCTCGGGAATCGCATCTATTACCGGAAATTTTTCGTCATATGGATACGAAAAAAGTGAGAACGGAATTTTCCCGTAAAAATACAAAAGGAATTGCGGAAAGGTTTCTGAAATTTCAAAATTTTCCTGGCGTACGAAAAATCCGTGAAATTCAGGTTTCTTTCCGTCGTTTCACGGAAAACGCTGTATCAGAATTATGCTTCGTTAATTCCCGAAAGGAATCACGGAAAGTGGCTCGTGAATTTCAGGAATTTTTTTAACAGTGCGGATTAACCTCAATGCATCAACGTACACAATGAATTTTGAGTTTCAATCTCACACAATTGATAGCATAGGTGATGTACTGTGCTTGAACTAACGGCCGATGCACTGTGCTTGAACTAACGGCCGATGCACTGTGCTTGAACTAAATAGTGCCCAGAAATTTTTCTCCCTCCAAACAGAAATGTTCATATAGCGACTGGGTTTTACGAAAGCTGCGCGAAAATATTTTATCTTTACTCCCTCTCATCACATCACCAGCAAAAATAAACCTATTATAGGTGATAAGCCCTCCCTTCTAGTCCTATATTACCTGTTCAATGACCTAAGACATGATAAGGAAGGGCTAATCTGGCTGACATGAACAGCATGCAACTGAGTAAAGAAAAAGTTACTCAAATGTCTTCTCTCTCCTTTCTTAAACTTGGTTCTATTGCCATAGATAGCCCTTCATCAGTTAATTTTTCAGAAGGGATTGGTGTCAATCACACGCCTGAATTACCAGTCTGAATAACAAATCTAAGGGAGAACGCAACTTTTTTTTTTTTTTCGATGCTCTGGTCTTGAACGTAACTCATACTTGCAGCTTTGGGACCATTAAACATACTCTGAATGAATTCGTTCCAGTCGTGTTCGGCCCTCTTCTTAGAGCGCGAATACATTCTTTTGTGTTGAGTTCAGCCCATTTTGTTAACCCCGAGTAAATTCGTTCCAGTCGGTTAAAGGGTTAAACTGCAACTGCAAACGGCAAAAGCAAACTAAGGTAGAGGATATCAGCCCAAAGGGACGGGACTTAAATTTGAAAGTTGAGAAAGGGGAAAAGGTTATATACATGTCGAAAACAGTGTTTGGCTTACCAGAACATTTGCTACTTTTTTTTTTTTTTTTTAAGCCGTAAAAGGAAGGTGACCAGATATTGAAACACTGATTTGAGGACAAAAGGGCTTGGCGTCCCGAAATCGGCAGTTCATTTGGGGACACATATGTACTGAAAATAAATATGCAAATCTTTTTGTCACAAAACTGCATTGCTTTAATAACTGTGATATTACATATGAAAATTTGTGTCTTAAAAGGATATATCTTGTAGAATGTTGGTAATTTGTATTGACAAAGTAGAACTATGATGGCGAGAACATATTAGCAAAAGTGAAATGCTTTACCTTAGGTACATGTGCCGAATTAAAATCAAGCTGCACACCAAAGCAATTGCATGGCAAATTTTTCATTTTGCCAAAGTTTTATGAGAAGTTAGTACAGTCGAAATTCGACCGCCCCAGTGGTGCAGGGTCCTAGTGCTGGCCACTGATAATTCGTACAAGTTGGTACGGGTTCGAGTCCCAAATGAGGCATGGGTGGTGTCTTTGTCTTACAGCACTTTCTCTCTCCCTTGCCTAGAACGAATGTCTCCAAATTGGAGACAGGTGACTGCTTATAGTCCTTAGAGTTGCTCGCGGTGGTCGTTAAACTCTAAAAGAAGAAAAAATACAATCAAAATTTGTTTTCACAAAAAGCATGTTGGATAATTAGTGCAAACGAAAATTATTTTTAAAAACATTTTTCATTAGAAATCTAACGAACTAATGAGAAAGCGTAAATTCGAGGACTTACATCAAAATTTGAGGACAATTTCTGTCCCCAAAGGCATCAGACGTTTCTGGGACAGTAAACTAAATTCGAGGACTGTCCTCAAAGCGGTAAACAAACTTTTCCATTTTAGTATAACTTGGTTAACTTTTTTTTCATTGACCAGAAATTTCCCTAGGGGCCCGTGTGCCGTGGTGCACAGAATTTTCCCAAGGTGGGGGACCTCCCTAAATTTACCGGGAAAAACAGTCGGGTGCCATAACTATTGAGGAGGTTGATTTTTGTACATTTATTCTTATTCAGTTACTAGTAATGTTACCGTACAAGAAAGTTCAATTATTATAATTATTGTATGTTATAATTATACGGTACATGGTTAAGAAGTATGTGTAGATCGCGTATCGTGACTTTTTGTTTCAAATTTCGACGTAATAATTTTCCGCTCTGTCAGCCCAAGGGGGCGGGGGACCCGTCGGCTCTCCCCGTGGGTGCGCCACTGCTTAGCATGAGGTCTACCGGCCCAGACCTTGTTGGCCCATCGGGAATTCTTCCGGTGAGCCAGCGGCCCACTTCGCGCCTGACTGAGTCTCCTCTTCAAAATGTCTCAGTTACGAGCTGCTGGCGTCGCCACTGCACCCGAGTAATTTTACAGACATTTTGTAGAACAGAGCTCTGAATAAAACATTTTTTTGTGAGGCAAGGAAGAAAACGATTGAAAGCGAATGTGAAAAACATTTATTACAATTTGGTCAGCCCCAGACTTTAAGATTTTTTTGGTAAAGTCTGTTGTGCATTTCTAATTCTTGCACGTATGAAATATCCAGCTCTCGGTAACGGGACTTTAAAAAAAAAAAAAATTCTACATCGAAGACATGCATGACCGAATTTCGGTCACCCAGAATTATTTGAACTTCACCGTCATTTGGAAAATAGGTGTAGGCATGTCAGTAACGTAGTGCCATCTGGGTACGAAATACTTAAATTCTCGAGAGTCATTTGTTCAATATATGCTCATAGGACCGCAACATGATATTTCAGTTCTGTCGTCAGCTGCTGCCATCTGGAATTTACAAAATAAACTATTAATCAAACCTGTATGTTATTTTAACGCACGAAAGGTTTAAATTTTGTGAACTACATTAATGTAGTATACAGGACCGGATAAAGAGAGAGAGAGAGAGAGAGAGAGAGAGAGAGAATTTTTGTGGGGCGTAGGGCAAAATTTCATAGTGGGCGGAGCCCTGAGCAAAATTTCAATTTCACTGAGGGCTCTAGAAAATGTATCTCATATTTCAGTATAGTCGTTACATGAACAGTGTTGTCCGTGAAGACCGCACACGAAAACCATCATAAAGAAAAAGTTATTATCTCAAAGAAGTGTTTGCTTAAGTAAAAGACTTTAATATGGATTCAAAGTTCAGAAAGAGGGAGAAAAAAGTGTCAAAATCTCCATTTTTCTCTCCGGGGAGAGGAAGTTAAGCTGGGCGGATTGGGACGACCAAACCAGACCGGTTTTAGTCTTTGCGGTCCGTTATGAAAACACCAGTACCCAGGAGCGTATATAGAATTTTTTTCGGGTAAGGTCGACCGAAAATTTAAGTTTTTGATATCTAACAGAACAAATTAGAGAGAGAGAACTTTTGTGGGGCGTTAATGAAAAATAGGAGAAAAAAATTGAAGCATTATTTTCTATTTCAAGTTGATGCATTTTTATTAAATTAAATATTTTTTTCTAATGTATGTAGCATTTTAACAAATAAATTAAACATTTTCGGAGGAAGCCAAGGCCCTCTTGCCACCCCCACCCCCTCTCCAAATACGCCGCTGCCTGCTGTACCCACAGGGGAACACCGCATAAATTCCCTCATTAAATAAATTCTGTTATTTCCTGGATGAAAGAAAACTGTTGAACTATGCATTGTAAAACAAATTTTTAAAATTCCCTGATTCTTAAATTCGTGTAAAAATTTCGTGAACAAATTTTAACAAGAATTTAAGAATCAAAGAATTTTAAAATTCAGCTCACAAACCACGCTCAAAATAGGGTATCAGATAATTATTTTCCTTTGAAAAATACGGTTTTGACAAAATCACAAGTCTCTTGAAGAGACACTTAAATTGAAACTCATTATAATTGAGTGCTACAGTTTTTTTTATACCAAATGCAGTTTTTTTTATACCAAATATAAAAATACGGATCTTCTAAGCAATTACTTTTTGTACTTACTTGGTCATTGATCACGAACTGAGCAATTGTATTGGTAACTGCTCCTTGGGTGACGCCCCTTTTAAGTCTACTTATTATTTTGATCCATGACCCAGCCCAGTGCTGGTAAATCGTTTCTTCTTTTATATAAATGTAGGCGGGACGCGGATTTCGAAATATCTCTCCCGGATGTGCTCCATGTTACTCTATATATAAGGGGATGGAGACAATGAGCCGTCATAATGGATACTAGTATCTCCTTCAAGATTACAAAAATGAGAATAGGGCCTACCACAGATCCTGGGCTCCACATTCGACGACCTACGTCTAATAGTAGTTAGCTTCACTTCCTTTTTCTTTTAAGAAAATAGCCTTTCACAACACAGATGAGAGGGTTGTACCGAAAGTAATGCAAAAGTGGGCATAACTTTTTTATTAACTGACAAAGGTCGTTCAAATTGCATATGTTGATAGATTAACTCTTTCTCTATACAAAGGTACTACTAAACATAGTTTCCATCACAAGCGATGCATTTGCGCCATCGTTGAACCCAACTCTCGAATCCTCTTTGAAAAAATTCAGGTGTGGACTGTTGTACCCACTTCTTCACAGCCACTTTCACCTCACCGTGTCATCAAATCGTTGTCCCCGGAGACTGTCCTTCATTGGACCGAACAAGTGGAAGTCGGAGGGCGCCAAATCTGGGCTGTACCGTGGATGGTGGACCACCGACTAGCGTAATTTGCTGATCGCCTGATTTCTTGCCAAAGATGTGTGTGGTCTTGCATTGTCACGGTGAATGTTGGTCCTTTTCAGATTCTTGTTCGGTCTCTTCCTCCTTGTGGCTTCTCTAAGCTTCTTGAGTGTCTCAATGTACTGCTTTCTGGTCACGATTCGGCCAAGCTCCAGAAAATCAGGGAGAACCACACCCTGCCATCCCAAAAAATAGTCACCATGACTTTCTGTGCTGATCGCTGGCTCTTGAACTTCTTAGGCCTTGGTGAAGAGGTATGACGCTATTCCATGGATTGCTTCTTCGTTTCCGGATCGTAGAGATACGCCTACGTTTCATCCTCTGTCACCAGATCGAAAAAAAAACGTGTCATCATTGGCTTCAAACGCTTCCAGCAAATCAGAGCAGGCTACCACCTTTCTCTCCTTCAAATCGGGTGTCCACTGCCAAGGTACCCACTTTGCACACCCTTTCCGATACCCTAAGTCTTCCACCATCTTCTGTATGGCATTGTGACCACAGACCAGTTATGCAACAAGCTAACGAATTGTGACTCGTCACTCCGCGCGAATCAATTCATCCATTCGCTGACGATTCGTGTCAGTGGTCGCAGATAATGGTCTCCTACAGCGTGGTTTGTCTTCAATGCTGGTTTCCCCTTCTTTAAATTTCTTCATCCATCTGTGCACATTGCTCTTGTCAATGGTGTCATCTCCGTAAACATTTTGTAGCCTTCTGTGGATGTCGGACAGCCTGCATCCTTCCTTCGTCAAGAACTCAATGACTGCACATTGCCTCTGCTTGGAGTCCATTATTTATCTGCAATGAAGAAGGGTTGCTATAGAGGAAGAGTTACTCTTCCAACATGTGCAATTTGAACGACCTCTGTCAGTTAATAAAAAAGCTATGTCCACTTTTGCATTACTTTGGGTACAAATCTCCTTTAATGCTTAAATGAAGTTAACACTCATTGTTCATAAGTAACGAAATAATTATTCGTTGGTTCCAAAAAATACGGACAAATGGAATACTAGAAAGTGGGCCATTTCTTGAGTGGTCCAACGGGAAATGTTCCTGTGGGCCAATCCGCCCCTGGAGTTGAGGTTGCATTGTGATACTTCTAAAAACTTTCTCACAATATGATAAAAGGAACTTCAACTAATCTGCGTAGAGAATACAAGAATCTCTCGAAATTCCCATGATGCATGCTTTAATGATCGATTTTTTATGCAAGGTGGTCAAACTGACAAATTAGTGACCTTTTTAACTTTTATATGCGCGCATATATGAAAATTAGCTTTTTTTAATTTCTGGTACTTTTTGAAAAGTCACTGAACGTTTGGCCTCCGTGTATAGTCACTTAAAAAACAAGTGTGATATTGTTCTTTTTAGTTTTTTAAAAGTTAAGTATCTGGTTTACACATGATGAGTATCTGGTTTATTCCCATGATGCATGCTTTAATGATCGATTTTTTATGCAAGGTGGTCAAACTGACAAATTAGTGACCTTTTTAACTTTTATATGCGCGCATATATGAAAATTGGCTTTTTTTAATTTCCGGTACTTTTTGAAAAGTCACTGAACGTTTGGCCTCCGTGTATAGTCACTTAAAAAACAAGTGTAATATTGTTCTTTTTAGTTTTTTAAAAGTTAAGTATCTGGTTTACACAGAAATTGTTCAACATGTAAAAGTAGGGAACCAAAAAATGATGAAATTTAATTAGCTACCCGCTGTTGACGTCAAAAGTAGGAGATGGTCACATTAATGTGACTCGACTGTGTATATACCCAGAGGC
Organism: Macrothele yani; assembly: GCA_039090855.1. NCBI lineage: Eukaryota > Metazoa > Arthropoda > Arachnida > Araneae > Macrothelidae > Macrothele > Macrothele yani. The sequence continues at coordinate 14,381,215 of CM076996.1, forward strand.
CTCAGATTCAAAATCGACTTTTTGGTTATACCAAGAACTGTATTATCAAAAATTTACTTAAAAGAAAACCAAATAAAACGCTAGATTTCCTCTCAGAAATCTGTTGGTAGTGTTTACATAAGCCTCTACTTAAATGAACGGAGTCTACATAGAAAACTAATAATATTTGTGCGAAATGAAAACCATTAGCTCGGATGGGCTGTACCACTAGCACCAGCCCCTCCAACATTACTTTCAACATCACACAACTAAATGTCCCTTACTATTCTACTCAGTACTGAAACATTTAGGCAAACAAATATGTCTAGGCATTTCTTATTTTCTTTTTACAGTTCGAAAAAGAAATACAGAAAATTCCAGTTAATTGAGTCACCGGTTAATCGGGGCAGCCGTCTATTTGCGACAATTCTTGAAGAACACCCCAAATCAGCTCTTTGTGACTCACCTCGGACACATTGGATCAAAGTGTTCTAGTCCCCATGAGTCCCAATTAACCGGATTCTACTGTATGTCAGAAGAAGTATAACACAGCCACGTTCATAGAGTCGTATGAGAACGGAGAAACGTGGTCCCCCTCAACTTTTGGCTTTTGTTTGTTTCGCAACGTTTTTTAAATTTCAAAATCTCATTATTCCTAGAATTTAAATTGAAACTCATTATAATTGAGTACTACAGTTTTTTTTTATACCAAATGTATCGTTTTGAGATCATTTTGTCTTGATAGCAATGTGTGCAATGTAAACATATGGGAACTGGATGATGAAAATGTCGCAGAGTGTGCTTGCTGGTTTATTTCATAATTAGAAATCAGCATTACTTACAGTTCTGTTAACATTTTCAGCTAAATTATGGTCAGGAAATTTAATCTAAGCGGCTCAAACCATTCTAAACATTTCAGACTATCGCATGGATAAACTCAAATGTTGATTCCAGTCCAAAAATTCATGAAATTATTGAAAAAATGTTTATGAATTTTTGGACTGGAATCAACATTTAGTAAGTCACATGTAACATGTGGCGCCATCTATTGGCAGATCTCAACACAACCAAAGAAAAAGTGATTGATTCTTAATATAATTGTCTTTAAGTTTCAGCAAATATTAAGTATACTAAGCTATATTATAAAGTATTTTTTTTATTGATCTGCAAATTTTCCTCTTTGGAAATGCAGTAATTGCGACAAAAATGTCTACAAAAGGTTTTACCATTGGAAACATAAGGCAAATATTTAGATGGACACTGAGAATTACAGAAGGCAGCAGCGGTCATTTTCACTTTTCGTAGGGGTGCTAAAGTTGGTAGCGATGGCTTATTCCTTTTCCTGTCCCTCTTACTTATAAGGGTTGCCAGTCTTTTGATTACCTCTCTGATCTTCGACTCGAGATTTGAATCATTTCCCCATAGCTATTCATGTTATACTGAATTTTGTTGAAGCTACTGACACTCTCCCTTACTTTCCGATTTCATTTTTATTACCACTGTTCTTTGCTTACAGGTATCTAATGTTACCAACTTGAATTGCCTTTTGGGTGGTGAAACTAGGCCCAAAACAACATTGGCTGAATGGTTTTTTACAAGTTGACTGCTAAGCGTATGTATCACGTATAGGTATGCTTGAGCATTTCCAAAACATTTCTGAAGATTTAAAAATAAGTGTAAACTGAAAATCGTCCACTAAACAGAAAAAGTCAACGAGCGATACCAAACGGATCCGACTCTAGGCCGATCCGCAACAGTCATTCCCTGCAGAAATCGTTCCCCGACAAGTGACACAAACGGATCCGACTTTGAATAGTTTCGCGATAGTCATTCCCTGCGGAAATCGTTCACCGCTGGAGACAGCGAGCGACACAAAAGTATCCGACTCTGAACCCATTAGCGACATTCATTCCCCGCGGAAATCGTTCACCGCTACAGTCAACAAGAGACACAAACGGATCCGACTCTGAACCCATTCGCGACAGTCATGCCCTGTGGAAATCGTTCACCTCTAGAGACAATGAGCGACACAAACGGATCTGACTCTGAACAGTTTCGCAACAGTCATTTCCTGCGGAAATCGTTCACCGCGAGAGTCAACAAGCGATACAAGCGAATTCAACTCACACCGATGCGCGAGAGCCATTCATTCCCTACGGAAATCGTTCACAGGAAGAGTCAACGAACGATTCAATGCGAATGAATTGTTTTAGTGAGTCGAATCAAATCTTTCAAAAAATCAGTGTGCCCAACACTATATAACAGAACAGAGCGTCAGATCCCCGCCTAAGGTATCTGCGGTTACGAAGCGTAACCGTCAAGGTGCACAAAGATCTGCGCATCTACTGGGAGCCTTCTACAATTTTCCATTTGGGACGCCATGTCGGCACTCAAAAAAAGTTTCGGATTTCGAAGGTTTTCAGTTTTGAGAATTTCGTACATGGGATGCTCAGCCTGTAATTATATTATGAATATACACTCAGTAGACAAAACATTAGAGAAGGGGTGATGATCAGTTGACATGGACGTCCCCTGCACAGAGTAGAACAGACCCAACCCGAACGCGGGCGATAAATAGGCGGACAGCAGAGCTTCCCAACAGTATAGTGCAATCAATGAACATGGGTAAACGTGGTGATATGAGGGACTTTGATTGTGGACATATTGACGGCGCAAGATAAATGGGTCATTCCATCGCTCAAATGGCAAGAACCCTAGGGTTCCCAGAGGACAACCGTGTCAAGAGTGTAGCGCGAGTATGCCATCGACGGACGTACCAGCGCCCAGAGAGCAAGTGGTGGTCGACCACACGCCATTGATGACCGGGGTCGACGCAGACTATCCAGACTCGTACAGACTGCCTGTCAAGGCGGCGCAAATCCCATCCAGGTTAAATGTCAGTGACCCATGCACCGCCAGCGAGCGAACGGTAAGGCGTGCGCTCCATACCCTGGGCTACGGGGGACGACGCTCTACACGTGTGCTACTGTTGACTGCTTGTTATAGGACATTAAGACTCGCCTGGTGCCGGGAACATCAAAACTGGACTTCTGCAGAGTGGCGCCCCATCGTGTTATTAGATGAATCCCGTTTTGAGTTACACCAAGCTGAAGGGTGGATGCGGGTGTGGTGTCGATAGCATGAGGCAATGGCCCTCTCGTGCCATGTCGACTCTATTCGAGGCAGTGCTTGCTATGTGATGATTTCGGTAGCCTTCTCATAGGACACATTAGGTTCTGTAGTATGTCTGGAGAGGTCCTTAACCGCTGCACCTTACCAGCATGTACTGGCTCATCACTCGGACGCATTCATGACCTTCGCGCATCCTGCTGCCAATGGTCTGTTTCAGAAGGACAGTGCGCCACCCCACCGTGCTGCAACCACTCAGGAATTGCTCGAGGAACAGTCATCTGAGTTTGGAACCATCCAGTGGTCAAAGGTCTCCAGATTTAAACCCTGTAGAAGCTCTCTGGGATTCCGTGGAGAGGAACATCGGATTCATGGATCCTGGACCGACGTCTCCGGTCGGTCCAGGATCCATGAATTACCTCGGGAGACTCCGGAATCTTGTTTTGTCGATCCTTTGCGTGTACAGGCTGTTATTCACGCTAGAGGAGGACCAACAGGATATTAGGTAGGTATGGCTAATATTTTGTCCATTGAGTGTACTTTCCTATAACGGAGGAATGAGAAAGCGAAAACTATATACGAACTATTTGAGTGGAAGTGGAGAAATTTTCAACTCGAAGGGGTCGCAATTTCAAGTCCCCTTCCCCCGATAAAAAAAAAAAAAAGCTTGCTCGGCCCTGGGTGGCGTAATACACTGGCGTGCAAAAATTAAGGACGAGATGGTTTTTCGAATTTAACGTCGTTCAGAAGTTCTCCACATCGACTCAAATCATACCAGAAGATCCCCAAGATGTACGAATATGGGACAAGTGAGCAAAACCGTCCAAACAAGGAATCCAAAGGATACAAAGGCACTATATTGAAAAAGTAGCTTCGAGCACAACTGGACAGAAAACAGAAACGTCCATGTGACAGGCGGCTGCCAACAAAGATCCAGTCTTTAGTAGGGGATATGATCACCCCTGACTGCGTTGCAGGATTTACAACGTCTGTCCATGCTGAGGACGAGGTTGTCAAAGAGCTGTTGAGACATCGCGGCCCATTCCTCTTGTAGCGCCAATCACAGCTGCGGAATCGTTGCTGGCGGCTGGTGACGTGCTGCCAAGCGTCTCCCGAGAAATTTCCACACGTGTTCGATTGGATTTAGGTCCGGGGACCTTGCGGGCCAATCCATGCGTTAAATATCTTCACTCTCCAACAGCTCTGCGACAGCCACTGTACGATGAGGTGTAGCGTTGTCGTCCATGAAGAGGAACTCAGGACCCACAGCACCTCTAAACAGACGCACGTGAGGCAGGAGAACCTCGGTACAATAGCGGACACCAGTGACTGAACCTCCTTGGAAGATGTGGAGGTCAGTACAGCTACCAAGCGTGATACCGCTTCAAACGAGAACTCCGCCACCTCCAAACCGGTCCCTTTCGATGATGTCGGATGTGTGATTGCCTGTTCCCTGCTCTCTCCAGATGTGTATACGTCCAGAATCACTCGTCAGACTAAATCAGCTCTCATCTGTAAAGAGAACTCGACCTCATTGCTGATGTGTCCAGTTCTTGTGTTCCTGGCACCACAGAAACCGCCGTCTCCGATGAGCAGGCGTTAATGGCACACACCGTACTGGTCGTCGTGCAAATAGAACACCTTTGTTCAGCCTCCTGGCCACGGTAAAACGCGAAAACGGACGTCCAGTTGTCTGTTGCATGTGCCTTGCGATTTCTCCCGCTGTCTGATGTCTGTCTCTTCTCGCCTGTAGGCAAATATACCGGTCGACCGCGCCGCCGTGGTTGCTCGTGGACGACCACTGCTAAACTCTCGGACAGCTGTTCCTGTCGTTTGAAATGCTCTCCAAGCTCGTGAAACGATGCTTTGAGCGATCCCGAATTCCTCGGCCACACTAGTCACACTCCGACCTTCTTCCAACTTCCCAATGACGCGACCTCGGGTAAAGTCATCCAGATGTCGTCTACTGGATTGCCTGTTGGCCATATCACACGGTGGCAGCAACTCGACGTCGTTCAAACCGATGTACACCGTGCAATAGCTTTCACCGAATTGCTGAGCGTACACCGTCCGTGTGCTTTATACCCTTCAGACACCCCCCCCCCCCCGTCATGCTGCATATATGCGCATGCCCTACCGTACCGGACCCTAGTCTATCTCCTGGATGGTATTTCGGTCCGTTCTGCCTGCTCGTTCCGCTGTTATGCTAATCTCTCCTCTTCGTCCTTAATTTTTGCACACCAGTGTATTTTTGGTTGAGAACATGTAAACGGCTGGAACGTTAAAAAATTGCGACAAAATAATCACCCCTTAACATACATTTCATTAGTTTTAATTTCCATTCAATTTTATTCATATGTTCTCCTTTTCTATCCTAACTTTTGCTGTAAGGGAGAATCTTCAAAGATCTTTTAATATCTCCTGTAGAAAAAAATTCTGTCACTGTTCTACTAAGCCGGTGTCTGTTCTAATTGTCGTTTTCTTTCTCCCTTTCCGTCCCCACATTCAAATATGTTATATCGCAAAGGAAATCGTTGCCTCAGATTTTAAGCATCTGATTCCGATGCTATGGGAAATTCTTTTGAGGAAGGCGTTGAACTTATTATTCCATCTCCCGCCCATGTTATTAGTCCGGTGGAATATCTCATTGCAATACCACATGTTTGCGGTAATGCTAGAATTTTGCAACCATTGTTCTACGAAATAGTCGCAGAATTCTTGCAGTTCTGGGTGAGTTGGAGTTTCTTCTTGAGCGCAGATCTAACCGTCATCGATTTTATCGACAGGTAGGAATGCTAGTGCAGCATACATTCTAATGTATAGCGTGATCTCATTATTCCTATGTTCGTTAACCAATCCCACTTCTTGAATCTTTCGTCACAAGCATTGATTAAAACGGAAATTACATCCACTCAAAGCTGGCGACTATTCTCTTAGCCGGACAAACGGTGTCCAGGATTTGGGAGTCGCATTTGATTCCAACTTGAACTTTAAGAGCTATGTCCAAAGAAATCTTGGATTCATCATGCGGCATTCCAAACATTTTTCTAATCCTCAGACACTTATTCACATTTTTGAGACTACGGTCAGATCTTTACTAGAGTATGCTGCGATCATTTGGAGCCCTAGCCTCATAACACTAATAAATGAAATTGAGAAAGTACAAAAAGGATTTCTACACCTTTTACACAAATCTACTGGTGTTTATATCGCAGATATCCCCACGGCTGACCTGTCATTTTTCAAGATGACCTCCCTACAGTAGAAAAGGAAGGCTCTCCAACTTAACCCGTAAGTGGTCGCCCCGGTGGCGCAGTGGTCTAAGGCACTGGCCTCTGATCATTCGTCCGTAAGGGGTCCGGGTTCGAATCCCGGTGAGGCATGGCTGTTGTGTTTGTCTTACGGCGCTGGCTCTCTCCCTTCCCTGGAACCAGTGACCCTAAATTAGGGACGGGCGACTGCTTATAGCCCATTGAGTTGCTCACGGTGGTCGTTAAACCTCCAATCAAAAAAAAAAAAAAAACAACCCGTAAGTGGCGTCGTGCATATTTAGTACGTAAAGAGCGTTTTGCGGTACAGGGGACAGCTAGCTGCACTGCACCCTAGATAAATACCTGTTTCAGAAAGAACAATATTAATTACTGTTTTGCACTTTAATAACACTCTGAAACCCAAATGTGAGAAAGGAAATTTAATATTTTTGAATTTTGTTACAGAAAATCACGCCATTTTGTTAGAACACAGAAATTTTAGTCTGAATCATATACACCGATGAGTCATTACATTATGACCACTTACGCAATAAACTGTAGGCCCCCCTTTAGCTCGCAAAACAGCTGCCACTCGGCGAGGCATCGATTCGATGAGGTGGCGATGGGTATCCTGGGGTATCTGGTACCATAATTTCAACAGCAAGTCCTCCAGTTCCCATGTATTTCGGGGGAGGGGGGTGATTTAACGCGAACCCGCTTTTCCAAGTCTCCTGTCCCTCATTTAGGGCCACCGGTTCCAGAGAAGCGAGAGAGAGCCAGTGATGTAAGACAAACACAACATCCATGCCATACCGGGATCCGTACCCGGATCCATATCGGACGAATGGTCATAACATAGCGCTTAGACCACTGCGCGCCACCGGGTTGGCACCAAAAATAGTTTCGGCACCCCTGTGTCAGGGGTAATTTTTTTCTTCAATGGATAACATAGGTTACCCAAAAAGGTTCTTGCCGCCCCGATGGCGCAGTGGTTTAAGCGCTGGCTTACATTCATTCGTTTGAGTTTGGTCCGGGTTCGAATCACGGTATTGCATGGATGTTGTTTGTCTTACGGCAGTGGCTCCCCCCTTCCCTGAAACCAGTGACCCTGAATTAGGGACGGGCGACTGCTTATAGCCCAGGTGGTCGTTAAACTTCCAATTAAAAAAAAAAAAAAAAAAAAAAAAAAAAAAAAGGTTCTTTCCTGGATACCCCGATAGAAAATAAATAAATAAATAAATAAATAAGAATTTCAGCTGAATAAATGTAATGTTTAAACCTTTCTTACTCGTGTCCCTGTTCTCACATGCCGAGATGGTTCACTTGCACTACGGTCTAACCGGTTGGGGGGGCAGGAGGGGGTTATCGACCACCGTGAGCAACTCAATGGGCTATAAGACATCACCCGTCCCTAATTTCGGGCCACTGGTTCCAGGGTAAGACAAACACACAGCATCCATGCTTGACGGGAATTCCATTTCGTACGAATGGTCACAAGACTACTGCGCCACCGGAATGGCAAATGGCCATTAAAAGCTAGATAATACGAAATCCTTTTCTTTTTATTCTTAAATTGTGCGACCCTAAGGGGTAGTCTGACTTGGCTGCTGCACTGGGACGAGCCTGGTTTATAGCAGTTTTCCGATAAATGCCCGCTTTCGCGTTCGGGTCGGATTTACTGCAAGCTGACTTACCAGCGGTACACTCAATGAGGGTGGCCCAGGCCCCATGAGGCATCACTTGGTGCTTCTTTCTTTGTTATTGGCTGCTTATTTTTAAATATACACAGTCGTATCAGAATAATATATAAGCTACCGGCCAGGACAGATGAGCCATAGTGCGTCACGTGAGGGCAATGGGGGCAGGGAGTGATTCGACGGACGTTCAAAAGGGAATGATCGTCGGCTACCGCGCCAAGGGTGAAAGCATCTCAGGGACAGCAGACTTCATGGGCTGTTTGCGAGGTGCTGTATTAAGGATGTACCATGAATGGTCCGCTTGCACACCGAGGACCTCCCGACGTCTTAACTGTGGAGACCCAAAGGCCATCGACCCCACAGGAGAACGTCGATTGGTACAGGCAATCGACGCGCAGCAATGCAGTAATTGACCACGCAAATGAACGCTACAGCACCCAGGTGCGTGTCCCCGATAACAGTAGAGCGAACCCTGTTGCCCATGGATCTCCGGAGTCGACGCTGCATCAAGGCTCCCCATGTTAACCCAGGTCAATCGGCAACGACGCCTGCAGTTCGTATAGGACTACCGTCATTGGACAAAGGAAGAGTAGAAAAATGTTGTCTTCTCCGTCGAATCGAGGTTTCTACTCCACAGAAGTGACGGGCGGTGGCGGATACGGCGTCAGACACACAAGAACCAGCACACGGCCACGCTTGTCGGTCAAGTACAGGCCGGCGGTGTCAGTGTGCATGTCTGGGGAATGTTTTCCTGGTATGCCCTGGGTCCACTGGTACGACTGGATCGTTCCCTGAACGCCAATGGCTACCTGTCTATCCTCGCTGACCACATGCATCCTCTCATGTTGGACATTTACCCTGGTGGTCATGATGTCTACCAACAGGACAATGCACCGTACCACGCCGCTAAGGGAGTGCGTGACTGGTTCCAGGAACACGACAGCAATATCTCCGTTCTCCCTTTGCGGGCGAAATCGCCAGACCTCAATCCCATACAGTACTTATGGGACTATTTGGATCGACAGGTACGACGTGCCGGCCCACAACCACGTTATCTCCGGGACCTCTGTGCTCTGCTGCAGTCCGAATGGGCATGTGTGCCTCGGGCAAAATTCCAGGGCCTCATTGCGTCCATGCCCCTCCGTCTCGCAGCTGACATCCGGGCCAAGGGTGGTTACTCCCATTATTCGGTAGGTGGTCATATTATTCTGATACGACCGTGTATTTACATACGTTTTTAAATACATATTCTACGAATAATTGAAAACGGACTTTAATATGGCGGAAGTATTTTTATCTCTTCCCAATATTTTGGAAGATATTTTTTCTGGGTATTTTCATTTGCATCGTCAAAATTTTGGGCCATTCCCATAAAAGAAATCCTAGGTGCCCCATTGTGATTTACCCAGCCTATGCAAGGTACTGTATTTAGGGTGTGGTACTGTATTAAGAGCAGGTTTTCGTTCCTGGATTACTCAAGGAATAAGAATCAGCAAGTTATACCGAATATTGAAAGGACAACAGAAAATAATGTTATCTTTGTTTCTTTTTTCTCATTTATTAGCTCATTCGATTTTATCAGTTCTAAATCTTGGCGCCTCCATATTTTAGCGGCGTAGGCTGCCGCCTAGTTGTTGAACCGGCCCTGCATTTACTTATAGATGTATATATATATTCAGTATTCTCGACACTTTCTACATTCAGTTGTTTTATTTTATTTTTTATCTTTTTCTCCTTTTACTCACACCGGTAGATACATAACCTTTTCTATGTTGTACTTGGTATGAGTCAAAAATATATTTTTTTTTTTTTTTTGCTTAATTCCCTTCTTAATAGAATGTGAATTCTGAATTTTCATAACTGCTGCGTTGCGCGTTTTGATCTTCAGGTTATTTTGCAACTTTCGTTTTAAATTCTAAAGTTTTTCCTTAGTTTTCAGCTTTGCTCTTCAGTATATATACATATATATATATATAGAAGGTTTAACGACCACCATGGACAACTCAATGGGCTATTAGCAGTCGTCCGTCCCTTATTTAAGGCCACTGGTTCCAGGGAAGGGACAAACACAACATCCATGCCTCACCGGGATCCGAATCCGGACCCACCTTGAACGAATAATCAGAAGACACCGCTTAGACCACTGCGCCACAGGGGCAGCGTATCCCTTATACATAAACACAGGTGTTGGTACCTTCTTCTGCGCTTGTATAACAGCTCCGTCAAAATTCATTTCGAGCTTACGGTTTGAAGTCGAAAATGCTGCCCCTGTGCCACAGTGGTCTAAGCGCTGGCTTTTGACCATTCGTCCGAGTTGGGTCCGGGTTCGAATCACGGTGAGGCGATGTGTTTGTGTTACGGCACTGGTTCTCTCCTTTCTCTGGAACCAGTGGTCCTAAATAAGGGACGGGCGACTGCTCATAGCCAACTGAGTTGCTCACGGTGGTCGTTAACCTACTATTAAAAAAAAAGAAGAAGTCCGGAATACAACGCTTAAGTAGAGTAAAAAATCTCTCATAAGTTTGCCGTCTTTTGTTTGGAAGGAAAGCAACTGCTGTTGAAACCACATTGATTTCACCCGTTGTGTTTCCAATAACAGCGTGAATAATGTAAATTCGCCGCCCCGGTGGCGCAGTGGTCTAAGGCGCTGGCCTCTGATCATTCGTCCGTAAGGGGTTCGGGTTCGAATCCCGGTCAGGCATGGATGTTGTGTTTGTCTTACGGCACTGGCTCTCTCCCTTCCCTGGAACCAGTGATCCTAAATTAGGGACGGGCGACTGCTAATAGCCCGTTGAGTTGCTCACGGTGGTCGTTAAACCTCCAATCAAAAAAAAAAAAAAATAATAATAATGTAAATTCGTTCAAACTGCTCACAGCGGTTTTTAAAAGTACTGTCCATGCACAGCTGAATTTAACTACCACAGCGCCTATGGGCCCAAGGAATTTTGGACACCCCCTCTCCCCAAACTTGATTGATAAGCCTACATTGTAAAATATCAAAGCATAATAAAACAAATGTAAATGTCCTGACAAAAATACGTTATTCAGTCAACAATAAAAAATAAAACAATTACAATTACAGGTTAGTGGTTTACGTCTTGCTTTTTCATTGGCAAATTTCTTTATAGCATCTTCATAGTCTAATTTTGCAGTTAAATCTTTTTCAATGGCAGCCACAGCGGGATGGATTAAATCTTTTCAATGGCAACCACAGCATGATAGATTAAATAATTTCAATGGCAACTACATGCATGTTGGATTTGAGATGAACGTAAATAATTTGTAGCCTTCCCAAGTGCTGGAAACCAGTGATCCTAAATTAAATTCCCTGGAACCAGTGATCCTAAATTAGGGACGGGCGACTGCTAATAGCCCGTTGAGTTGCTCACGGTGGTCGTTAAACCTCCAATCAAAAAAAAAAAAAATAATAATAATGTAAATTCGTTCAAACTGCTCACAGCGGTTTTTAAAAGTACTGTCCATGCACAGCTGAATTTAACTACCACAGCGCCTATGGGCCCAAGGAATTTTGGACACCCCCTCTCCCCAAACTTGATTGATAAGCCTACATTGTAAAATATCAAAGCATAATAAAACAAATGTAAATGTCCTGACAAAAATACGTTATTCAGTCAACAATAAAAAATAAAACAATTACAATTACAGGTTAGTGGTTTACGTCTTGCTTTTTCATTGGCAAATTTCTTTATAGCATCTTCATAGTCTAATTTTGCAGTTAAATCTTTTTCAATGGCAGCCACAGCGGGATGGATTAAATCTTTTCAATGGCAACCACAGCATGATAGATTAAATAATTTCAATGGCAACTACATGCATGTTGGATTTGAGATGAACGTAAATAATTTGTTGCCTTCCCAAGTGCTGGAAAGGACCTTTCAGCTGAGCAGTTTGTAGTAGGAGTACATAAATAAATCTTCAAAGTAATGGTAGTATTGGAATATAAGTCTAAAAGATTTTTAGTAATGGGAAGTTTGTTTAAAAGTGGTAATGATAGGCTATTATGTCCTTCTTCTAAGAGAAAACTTTTCAGATAGTTACATTTTGTTCCAAATTATTTTTTTAAATCTGTTGAGTAAATCGGTTACAATTTGTCAGCTATTTTAGAATTTTACCAGGATTAGTTTCTGTGAGGCACCGACGCGCCTAGCGGGGATTCACCGGATGCACTGCACCCGGGCGGCAGCTCGCGAGGGGGCGGCAGAAAGTTCTAGTCAAATTTTACGATAAATAAATTCATATCAAAAACGTGGAAGAAATTTTAAAAAAGTTATTCTGTGAGAAATCGTAACATTTTGTGGCATATCTATTAAAAAAATCATTATATATGTAATTCATATATCGTGCTTTCATTCCCACGGTACAACATTTCAATACACTGGGAGTCATCCAACACATATGGGAGATTTACGAAGCTGGCTTCATACAAAACCGCTGTCTTTGTCATCAACACAAATGCACTCGCTCTGATGTGTCGCCAATGACCAGTCGGAATAACCATGGCCCTTGTGAAATCCCCTTGATTCCGTGGGTGTTCGAAATAAGATACGCCATTTACATCTTCCCTATGATAAAATTATTATGGCCCACCCATAATGTTCGTTCTTCAGGATGAACATTTGCTTTGTGTCTGGAAGGTGACGATTGAAAATGAGATTCCAAGGGCATTCAACGTGGCTTTAGAGCAACAGACGTTTCAACCCTCTTCAGTCTTGGCAAGAATCGTTATCGCCTTCAATGCAATCAAGACGACAATCCATCCTCCCTCCCCTTAGTGAGCCAACTTCTTATTAGCCCTTCCACCATTTCGTTGTTTTCTCGTGAACTTTTGGCTGTAACAAAAGGACGTCGTATTTTCTAACATCTGCCGATTGGAGAAGATATCAAGTGCGATGGTGTGGTGTGGTGGGGGTGAGTGGGGGCGGAGTGTTACAACTATAAGTGTTAGGGCGGTATGCAATCCTAAATCGGGTCCTGCTCTAGGCGTGTATGTAAAACTCATGGTGGACTTTCCGTGTCTTTAGAGATGCAAGTTTTTAAGATGCAGTTTTTCAATACAATTTTCGCGAGTTGAATTGAAATCGCTCGGCAATAAAGATATGTATAGTCAGAAAGTTTTTTCTTTTTAATTTTTATAGTTTCCGTAGAATTTTCACAAACATTAAAATCTACCTTAATGTAATGCGAAACAATATAGCAAAGCGTGTAAAAAAAGAAACCTGTTCAGTTGTCCTGATTAGGTGCATAAGCTATACAGGAGGACCATGTAAAAGTGCTAATTTTTCTCAACAAAACAGTTTTGGGCCAGTGTACCAAAAAGACTTTCTTATCAGTGGGATAAAAAAGCATCAGGGGTGCCGAAAAACGGGAGTGGGAGAGGTAGGTGAATCTTGTGATACATTCATGAAAAAATAAGGGATTCCTACTCCAGATCTGACCAATACTTGCTCTCTATCTCTCTCTCTTTCTCTGGGGTCCCATTTATCTAAAAAATTTCGGAAAGCTGTCTCAAACTCTTCTTGTGCTTTTGAGTTCAATTTTAGTGGTCCCTCATCTGTCTTTTGATAATGTTTGATCAAGTTGCCCTCTTTTATTTTTATTTCATTCTGGCATTTGGTTAATCGGAAACTTTCCTGCTGTAGTTAATTGAAGAGCTTGGGTTAATTGCTGCCTCCTTATCAGTTCCCCTGAATGCAAATCTTTTTTAGGTCACAGATTAAGATATCTGGTTATTTTTAAATACCGGATTCTTAATCTCAGACTAAATATGTTAACATTGTTGTGACAAAACTGTATTGTTTCTGTAATTGTGATATTACATCTCAAAATTTGCATCTTAAAAAAGATATATCTTGTAGCATGTTGGTAATTTATGCCAACAAAGCACAGCTATGATGAAGAGAACATACTCAACAAAGTGAAATACTTTGCTTTAGGTACACGGGCTGAATTAAGAGCCAGCTTCTTAATAATTACACCAATGCCAGATTTAGTTCTAAATAAGCTACAGCTTAGAGCTTCAGAGGCCTCAAAAAATTTCTGAATTTGTTAGGGGAGGGGACTTTTAAAAATGTATGTGTACTGAAATCATATAGATATATAACCAGAAAAAATATTTTTAACCTACTTTTAAATTGTAAATAAAGTGATTTTAATTTGCAACTTATAGTATGGTGTTTTATCGCACAGGTAGACAGCTGAATTCTTGCATATATCATAATATAGACTTTTTTTCACTTAATTGGCATTCCTGTAAATTTTTCAGGCTCGCTAATTTATCCACAAACCGGCACGCTAGTAAAATCTACGTGCTGAAACACGGAGCCAGAGGGGAAAGGGGATGGGGGCTCAGCCCGACCCACGTTTCTTTTAGCCAGTCCTAGCGATCTCAGCTCAAACGAAATTTTTATTAAGGACAATTCAGTGTAATATTAAAATATATGGCACTGATAAATCATAGTTTAATACGAGTAATGTACCAAACGAGAAAAAAAAAAAATTATGCACACTTAGTTCTGTATCGAATTGACGATTCCTTCCTCCCCGTGACCCATTCCCATTCCCAATTACAAAATATTGAAGGTTTTTAGAAGAAACGGACTTCTAAAAACCTTCAATATGGACTGGGCTTGGCTTTCTTTTCAGACTTCTGTTGTGTTTTCCTTCAGACTTCTGTTGTGATCTCTGGGCTTCCTTTTGGTGTAGTGTCCCTGATTTGTCTGGTGGAGATAACGGGACAATGAGTCGTGCTGTAACGTGGATCTCTATCTCCCACTCCCAGTCTAGTTATAAAACTTTGAAGGTCAATTTAGGACAAATGAATACCGACTGGCTTGCTTTGGTTTCAATATGAGATTTCCGGTGTACGTACTTTTCTCCTTTCCCTCAGAGCTTTATTTTGCTCTAACATTCCTACTTTTACTGAAAAGGATCAATGCGGACATTGGACAGGAGATGACACAATGCGAATGTTTTTCCGTCATCTTCAAGAAACCGAACTAAAGCTAGCGTCGTTCGCACTTCGTATTCAGTACACGAGTAGTGCTTTTTGAAGACTAGGATTAAGTATTGAAATTAAAACCAGAAAGATTTGTACTGAACTTATGAAAGAAATGTGTTAATAAGGCATGTAAGTACTATACCATTTCCAAAATATTTTGGTTAACAAATTTCTTAGCAGTATTACAGAATTAGATCCGATATGTGCAGCATTGCTGTCTTAAAATTTCGGGAGGCTCTGGTCTCCTGGCTACCGCCTTTTGGGGGTTCCATGGACATCATTTAGTGTATAATTTTGAGAGAATAGGAGACATTATTTTAAATTATTGTTGTAGTGGGTTAAATAGGGATTTGGAACACAGGTGCAGTCGTAAAAGAAAATTGGCTTGGCTTTTTCCCAAACCTATTTCGGCTCGGCACTGTCAAGGAAGACCAACAGGGGGGGGGGGGGTCTAGCAAGATGTACCAATTATAATACGAAATTTTGAACTTTGAACGAAATTTTAAAACTTCGATGAATAAGCACAGTAAAATTAAAATGTTATACAACTTTTAAAATACCGTATTTAGGAAGAAATTTTATTGAACAAAAGTTAATTAATTCGAAAATGATCAAAAGTTGCGAAAGTGAAGTTCTTTAAAAGTTTTTCAACGTACAATTTATGTATAATACACAGATCGCAGTATGTTATGTGATTTTCTGCATTTACATAATTGAAAAAAAAGGTAGGCTATGAAATAACAGTGGCTTCGCCAGGCTTCGAATGCATCCGTGGGTTGGCGGAAGTAGAATAGTATTAATAGTCATGAATGAAATACGGGATTACACCATATAATACAAATTTTGAAGATGACAATCCGACTCGAACCCGCGCTATCTGGGAGACGCGGGTTCTAGTCCCGCTCCAGGACAATGAAATTTTAAGTTTTCGGATATTATCTGACTTACCATCCTTGTCACATTTGCACCAAAAATCGGATTGCCATCTTCAAAATTTGTATTAATAGTGTTGTACACATGAAAAGAAAAATGGAGAATATTGATGGGGATGGAAAGGTCATATTGTAATATGGCGCATATGATTTTTCAAAGAAAATTTACAAAAAGAATATTTTCAAATTTATAAATTATTTCACAAAAGCATTTTAATAATAAATGGCTATGCCCCTGTTGTAGAAACTTAGAAGGGACAAGTGAATTCGACAAATAGGAATTCAAGCAAAGGAAAAGTCAGTTCTCTTCTCTTCCAAGAACTAAGGAACCATATGGAGGCTAAAAAGAACACATGAAACTGAAAATGTCCAAATAGGTTCAATCTCTTCTCATTTTTTGTACGAACAACTTCAGTATATAACTCTCAAATCAAGCAGTTCCACATTACATTTATGCACGTGGCAGAAAGCACAATAATTTCGACTTGTCTGAAGTAGTTAATTTAGTATTTTAAAAGGTAGTACGATTTTGTTTTTCTAAGCACATTTGAACATCCACAAAATAAATACAATTTCTATGTGGAGGTTGAAATTGCCTGTGAGTGATGGGCACTATATACTTCATGTTTCAACTTTTTGTGTGTTTTATGCCTTTCCTGAGCTAAATTTTTGAAAATAGGAATCCCCACCCCCTTCTCCCTTAAGGCTCTAAATGGCTCCCAAGACCCATGCCTACCACTATTTAAACCTTCATAGAGATAACAGTAACATTGGAGAGTGACGTTAATTTTGTGTCGTCGATCAGCGTATATGTATCAACTTTATGAGCCATTACCAGTCCGCTTCTGGATGAAAGTCTGCCCAAGCTTCCTCCAAAACTTTCTTGCTTTAGCCAGTCTCCTCCATATCACTCCGGCGTGCTTTTGAATTTCATCCACCCATCTCCAAATTAGTCGTCCACTGGGTCTTTTACTGCCCACTAAAATTCAGTCTCGTAGTTGCCCAACAGTGGCCAGTTTTTATAGCAAAATTTTTCTATCCCATTGCCATTTCTCGGTTTCTATCTTGATCACGATATCATCAAATAAGTCATTTTCCTGATTTATGACTTCCTCTTCCTACCTGAAAAATGACGAGAGTTGATGACATTCATCACGATCAAGGTAAAAAGCCTGAAAGGATATATACACAGTCGTATCAGAATAATATCACCATCTACTTAATAATGGGAATAACTACCCTTGGCCCAGATGACAGCCGCGAGACGGCGTGGCATAGACGCAATGAGGCCCTGGAACGTTGCCCGAGGGACACGTGCCCATTCGGACTGCAGCAGAGCACAGAGGTCTCGGAGTTGACATGGTTATGGGTCAGCACGTCGTACCTATTGATCCTAATAGTTCCACAAGCGCTCTATGGGATTGAGGTGGGGCAGTTTTGCCTGCCAAAGGAGAACGCAGACATAGCTGTCGTGTTCCTGAAACCAATCACGCACCCCCTCAGCGACGTGACACGGCGCATTGTCCTGTTGGTAGACACGATCACCACCAGGATAAACGTCCAACATGAAGGGATGTATGTGGTCAGCGAGGATGGACAGGTAGCTATTGGCGTTCAGGGACCCATCCAGATGGTATCAGCGGTGCCAGGTCAAACCAGGAAAACATTCCCTAGACATGCACACTGCCACCGCCGGCCTGTACTCGACTGACAAGCACGCCCAGGTGTTTGTCTCTTGTGTCTGACGCCATATCCGCCACCGCCCATCACTTCTGTGGAGTAGTGACCTCGATTCGTCGGAGAAGGCAACTTTTTTCCACTTTTCCGCTGTCTAATGACGGTAGTTCCATGCGAACTGCAATCGTCGTTGTCGATGGACCTGGGTTAACATGGGCGCCTTGACGCAGCGTCGACTCCTGAGACCCATGCGCAACAGGTTTCGCTCTACTGTTATCGGGTACATGTACCTGGGTGCCCCAGCGTTCATTTGCTGATCAATTGTAGCACTTTTGCGCGTCGATTGCCCTTTACCTGTCGACAGAGGCGACGTTCTTCTCTGGAGTCGATGGCCTTTGGGTCTCCACAATTATGACGTCGGGAGGTATTCAGTGTGTCAGCGGTTCATTCTTGGTACACTCTTATTACAGCACGTCGCGAACAGCGCACGAAGTCTGCTGTTTCTGATATGCTTCCACATTTAGTGCGGTAGCCGATGATCAGATGATATTTGAACGTCCCTCAGATCACTACCTCTGCCAATTGTGCTCACTTTACGCACTATAGCTCATATGTTCTAGCCGACCGCTTATGTCTTCGTGTGGTCGACCTTGTCATGTGCACTCTGTGACGTGCCTGAGCGGGGACATTGTGATTCCGAGGTGATCATATTATTCTGATACGACTGTGTGTACACACACACACAGAGAAACACATACGAGTGGAACCTCGGTAATGCGTTTCGCAGTTACACGTTTTTCAGTTTTATGCGTAATTCTGCATTAGTTCCTATGTAGTTTTTATAGCTTTTTTAACTCGGTTGAACGGAATTCATTTGTACGCCTTTTTGCGATTATTATTTAAAATTCGAATTTGAAATTATCAAAAATACACGGTGTTTTTATTCTGTTATACGTTACCTAGTATGCTACTGCTTTGAGAGAATTGAGACAGCATTGTTGTATTCCTTCTAGGTGCAGCCAAAGTTGAACCTTGATACCATTGGAGAAGTGTACGTTTTCTACTTTCGGTTTGGATGAAAAATTGGCTTCGCATTTCACGACTCACATACATATGTGCTATTTAGAAATTGGTATATCTCTTAAACGTAACTTTGTGGCTCCACGGTTTTGTGGCGTAGCGGAATTGAATCCTAAATGTATCACCAATGTTCAACATAATAGCAAAAATACAGTAGAAATCCGATTTATTGGCGCAGAAACATAAATACACATTTCCAAGAAAGCCATCTCGTTCATATGCAATAGCTCGGAAACATATATTTACATTTTTACGCCAATAAGTTGGATTTTTAGTGTACTTTTACTCTTATGTGTATAGTTGGTGCACAGTACATCGTTATGAATATTCAACATTCTGGTTTCCAATGGATACACTCAGGACTCGCAGAAAAAAAAGGTGTTAATTCATGTGTTGCATATTGAAGCACTGGTCTCAGATTCTTATCAGGCGGAGAATTTTTATCTTGAGGTCTACAAAAATCCTCGTACTTACAGAAAAATACTTCATGAATTCGCTCATGAAAAAAATATTTTAATCCTGGATGAATTATAAAACAAATTAGTCGTGAGCAAATTTTAACAACAATTTAACGTCAATAAAATCTAAAAAAACTCTTCATGATTAAAAACATCAAATCACGCTCAAAACGGGATGTTGTGCGAGATAATTATTTTCTTTTGAAAAATTTAGTTTTGACAAAATCACAAATCTTGAAGATCCCATGTCCTACGGAATCTCCATGAAGATTATTCTTAAAGTTAAAATATGCACATGTCACATAGCAATTTTCCAAACAAATTATTTTTTATATTTACTTTGTCACTGATCGTTTACTTCGTATTGTTATTGGTAATTTCGCCTAAAGTAGATGCCTTTTGAAAGTTTCCCATTATTTTGACCCATGAACCGGCACTAGTAAATTGTTTTTTGTTTTTTTAAGATAAATGTGAGTGGGTAACGGATTTCGAAATATCTCTGCAAGAAAATCGCTTTGTGCTCTGTGCAAGTCTGTGAAAAAGGGGATGGGAATAATATGCCCTCTCTATCGGTACTAGTGCCTTCTTCATGATTACAAAAGGAAGGTAGTGCCTAACAATGATCCTGGGCTAAAAGTCCAACGACCTACGTCTAACTGTAGTTAGCTTTAGCTTAATTAATATACGCAATCGAGGCACATTATTGCTATCACCTCCTACTTTTGATGCCAACAGCGCATAGCCAATGAAAGAAGGCACGTGTTGTGAGCTGGCTTGGAGGGTATATAAGGTGTACAGTAGGCAATCTGAAAACATATCACTCGTTGCTGCCATGCATAAAAGGAGCTATTTATAAGATTTTTTTTTTTTGAATGGAGGTTTAACGATCACCGTGAGCAACTCAGTGGGCTATAAGCATTCGCCCGTCCCTAATTTAGGGTCACTGGTTCCAGGGAAGGGAGAGAGCCAGTGCCGTAAGACAAACACAACATCCATGCCTCACCGGGATTCGAACCCGTACCCTTCACGGACGAACGGTCATAAGCCAGCGCTTAGACCACTGCGCCACCACAATATCAGATTTGCAAAAAGGGAAAATTATATCATTGGCTTCCGGACCAAAGGTGGCAGTATTTCTGAAACAGCGCAGTTTGCGAACTGTTCGCGTGCTGCTGTTGCTAAAGTGTATCATGATTGGAAAAATGGCACCATTCCGAATAAGAGACGTGAAAACTGCGGAGCACCACGTGCCATTGATCTGAGAGGTGAACGTTGGCTTCGAAGTTGCGTGAGGGCCGATCGTCACGCTACAGTGTAGCAACTCATTGGCCGAATGAACCAAGGGGCTACGGAAGTATGTCTAAAACGACAGTTCAGCGAACCCTTCTGCGTATGGGGCTCCGATGCGGACGAATGGTCACTGCACCTATGCTAACGAAGGTGCATCAGCAGAAAAGGCTTACATTTGCACGACATATCGGAATTGGACCGCCACTGATTGGCAAAGGATTGCCTTCTCCGATGAGTCACATTTTCTGCTTCATCGAGCGGATGGGCGTTGGCGTATAAGGCGAGAAACATCGGAGAACAAACACTCTTCAACCAATGCTGGAAGAACAAAGCTGGTGGGGGCAGCATTATGGTCTGTGGAATGTTTTCGTGGCATTCTCTGGGTCCATTATGGACCGAATTCGTTATGAATCAATCCTTACAGACCACGTACACCCATACATGCTAATTGTCTTCTCTGGGGCGGATGGGATCTTCCAACACGACAATGCGACATGTCACACAGCTAGAAATGTCGGAGACTGGTTGGAAGGGCCCGATGAAGACTTCAAAGTACATTCCTGACCCCCTAATTCCCCAGACTTAAATCCAATCAAGCATCTGTGGGACCACCTGGATCGTGTTGTCCGCTCTATGGATCCTCCATCACGCACCCTTCAGCAGCTGTCAGATGCACTGCAGTCAGCATGGATTCACATGCATGTGAACACCTACCGCCGCCCCTGTGGCGCAGTGGTCTAAGCGATGGCCTCTGATCATTCGTCCGAAAGGGGTCCGGGTTAGAATCCCGGTGAGGCATAGATGGTGTGTTTGTCTTTCGGCACTAGCTCTCTCCCTTCCTTGGAACCAGTGGCCCTAAATTAGGGATGGACGACTGCTTAGAGCTCATTGAGTTGCTCACGGTGGTTGTTAAACCTCCAATAACAAAAAAAAAAAAAAAAAGAACACCTAGCAGCACCTTATTGAGTCACTCCCAGAACTTCTAACTGCTGTTCGCGCTGCACACGGCGGCTACTCTGGATATTAGCTGGTGGTCACAATAATGTGACTCGACCTGACCGTGTATAACGACGTGCTCAGCCAGGCGTCGCTTTTTTCACATAAGTACCGAGAAATCTGCTATATCACTTCATAGCCAATGACCAACATAAATAGGAGGACAATTTTTTTAAGGGAATAATTTTTTCAGACAGAAATGAAACTCCAATAACATTAACGATAATTATTCACAAATAGTCCCGGTAAACCAAACCACAGCAATCTTTCTCAAAGAAAGTAACAAATTAAAGAAGCTAATCATAAAAAAGAGGTAATCAGTCACATTGATCTTTTATATACGTAGTAAAATGTTTTGTATAGTATTGTATTTCTATAGAAATGTTATTTTTTTTCCTCGGAAGAAAATTGTAGCATGGGATAATAAGCATTATAAATAACACACACACACAGTAAAAAGGAGACAGTAAAATTTCTGATTTTCTGCCCGTCCTCAAGCATCAGCCGCCCGTCCCAACTTCTGCGTATGGCTATGGCCCTGAAACACGGGCTTACCGCGGAAATTCCGTGTCGTTTACAAACGAGCTGACGTAGTTACATTTACTGTGCGTAGATGGCAGTATCGTATGGCAAAGTCTAAGACGTTGTTCTGCACTCTATATTGAGAAAAATGATATTTCTTTCACGTGAGGTTTGGCATCCTGCTACACTGTTTGGAAACAGTTAATGGCTGACTGCAGGCGACTGATAAGTAAAGATGCATAAATCTTCTTTGCCTTCAAACTTACAATGAAGAGAATATTTGAGGGCGGGTGCCAGAAAAGAAAAAGTAAGCAGTAGCTTGAAGAGCAACTCTAAAAAGTACTAACACTTGAAAGATATTTTACTCCAGCAACAGATAAAAATCCACAACCCGAAGGTGATCAGCAAAGTTAAAGCAACCACAGCCTATGCTTCTAAGACAACAGAGTCTGGAATCTCAGCTGAGTTACCAGACTCTTAACTGAAGGAAACGCTGAAAGTGATGTAAATGTGAGCGTTGCAGAGCTGGCAATAACAGATGAAACAACAAAATTCACGAAGCTCAATGATAATGGCCAATGGGATGCAGGGCCGCCGTTAAGGATGTGCGGCACGTGCGGCCGCACATGGCCTCGCGCTGGAGGATAAACAAGATAAAATAAAGCAGAGAGAGAAAGAAAAATGTAACATTAAGTACACAGACTAGAAAAAGAAATCCGACAGTTCAAAACATATGAATTACCATCCCAGTTCTCCGCGAGTCTGTATACACAAACATCCCAGTGATGTCATACATACGCTCCCCCTTTCTGATTCAAAGTGCAGCGCGCTAAGATCGTTGCTTCTGTATCCCTGAGACAGAGAGTCTCTGAGGCTGGGCCAGATTGTATTACTTTGATAAGTCCAACACACGCCGAAGCGCCGACACATCTGAATATTTTCTTCTTGCCGCTAAAAACTCTGTGATTGACGGATTTAAGTGGACATCAGGTCGCGACATTCTCTGAGTTTTACCGTCTATCTTGGGATCCACTTTTTGTGAATTTTCCCAAGCTGTTTTTCCAAAGCAGAAATAGTTGTGTGTGTGTGTCAAGTCAACTGGCCGCTGTGTTTGGCGAACTATTAACTTTCTTCGGTTACTCATCCGTGCTTGTTTTAACGTTTTAACCAGGTTCACTTCTCTACTTCGAATGTAACTAATTAACTTTTTAAGAACAGAGTTTGCGTTAAGTGAGTTGACTTGAGATGTCTAGAGAACGGGATAAGTTCCGTAAATTCGAAACAGGCTATCAAAAAGCAAAGAAAAGGGACAGAAGAGGAATTTTTCTACGGTCAGGAATGTGCCTTCGATAAATTTTTACCTCCTTCAGCTTCAGTTCCTATGATCAGCAGTTCATCGTTTGCTTCAAATTGCATCGAAGATAAAGAATCCAGTGATAATAACGTTCACCTTTTTTCTTTTTTTGCAAAGGAGAACGACGGTTGAGCTTAATAGCAGTTACAGTTACAAGTTTAAGAAAAATAACAGTTCCTTCTATAACAAATAAATGAGTGAGAAGCTTATTATCATCTTATCAGAAAATAAAAATATTCTATTGCGTACGTGCGCAAAATACCGTTAGCCAGGTTGATTTAGCAAAAATTATCAGTTAACCAGAGGGCCTCGCAGGGAGAGTTCGCACAGGTAGCACAGGGCCTTGCGTAAGCTTGCGGCGGCCCTGATGGGATGTCTTAACCAAGGATGAATTCTCATACTGGATCCTTGAAGGCCTTTCAGAATATCAACACTGGAACAGAAAATTTGATAAGTCGAAGCGGTCATTTAAAAAGCAAGCTAGATATTACTCGAAAGATTTGTTTCAGTCTATAAAAGTTAATGGTGAAATATACGATCGGAATAGCTGGTGTACTCTCCAACGACTGGCTGTGTTTCCTGCTTTGTCTGAAAGCACTTTTCAGCATCAGCTTCAGCACTAGTTCTGGTGGGTTTTATGACTGGCAAAATCTTATTGTAACTCAAAGTCACGAGAACTCTGAAGAGCATAAAGCAGCTTTGCTGACATACTTGGCAAGAAAGCGTGGTTCATCAACCTTAGACTCAAGACTATCAAAACAAATAAAAACAGAACAGTACTGGATGCATGTGTCTTTTGGATCACCAAATAATGTCAACTTCCTCAGCCTAACAGAATTAATTGCTAAGAGTGATTTATTTTTATCCAACCACATACAACAAAATGGAAACAGAGGATCTGGGTCTCCTTCATACTTGTCTAAGACAATATGAGATGAACTTATTCAGCTTATGGCTAATAGAGTAAGAGAATCAATTTTGGATGATTTGATAAACTACTTCAGTTTGCCTGGGGTACTGGTCTGGGGACTCTATACCAGATCTTTCTATGTGGATCAGCTAAGTGCTACAGTAACATATGTATCACATGATAATTATTTACCTGTTGAAAGCTTTCTAACTTTCCTAGAGTTAGAAAATCACAGTGTTGAAAGCATGGCGCATATGGTGGTGGACTCTCTAAATAAAGACTGCATGGTTTATTTCAGTAAATGCCGAGGACATTCATATGATAATGCAGAAAATATGGCTGGTAAATACAGTGGAATGTAGCAGAAAATTTTAAAGGTAAACAAGCATGCTATGTATATTCCTTGTGCCGGACATTGACTAAATCTTGATGGCCGTACTGCAATAGATTGCTGTTTAGATGCAGTAAACTTTTCTGCTGTTGTGCAAGGAAACATACACTTTCTTTTAATCTTCTACAAAGAGGTGGGCTGTGTTGTTATTATCGGGTTCAGAAAACAATAAGGTATATTTCTTACTTTTCGATGTGACGACAGGTTCAAAGCTCGTTTAATCCATAGTGAGCAAAAGATTATATACAAATGAACGGCCACAACAGCTACATCACAACCTTTTAATTACAATAACACAGCACTGCACACGACAACGAACAACGATCAACAACGCGCAAAACATTCTGGGACCATCACAGGAATCTCTCCGTTTCTTTCCTGCTCCCGATCCAGTTCACTTGAGTTGAGTTCAAAACACAAAATGACGTCATTCGCGATATCCTCCCACCTTGATTTCTCACTAGCACGGACTGAAATTCGTGTCGCTAAATGTCTATCAGGTTATAAGTTCAGTTTTTCTCTCGTCTTCACTACACATCCACCTCTGGTTGAAACTGCAGGTGGACTACTGGAAACTGTCGAAACTTGTGGTGGCAAAGCAGCATAGCACTCCGGATCTTCTGTAGCTTGACTTTATGCACACTTTCTTGATTCCGAAACAGTTTTCCTCAACAAGGAAGCATCTGGTCCCAACACCTCCAGCTGTAAAGTCCCTGTACAGGTCGTAGTTGCACTCCAGAAGCTATTTTAACTTTTACAACTCGAATAGTTGCATCCTTTCCAAGGAAGATCTCAACGATTCTTGTCAGCGTCCAGTACAACCGATGATCACAATGTCTCCAAGTCCAACTGAAACGAACCTTAGAGTTTTAATGAATTTAGACTTCTGTCTTAGATGACCAAGATATTCAGATCGAAAACATTTGCTTTAGTCCTGGCGAATTTTCTGCAGATATAAGTACCTTTTATGTACGTCGACGACATTAACGTGATCTATATCAGGCACACCAACTTCTCTAATATCCTTTAAGAACATAGACAGCGAGAGGGGGGTCAAATCTACACCATCTTCAGAAAGATATGTCAAAGGACGAGAATTAATCAGACTTTCTGTATCACAAAGCACTGTGTTCAATTCTTCGTATCCAAAGAAGCCTGGCCGATAACTCTACGTAGGACCTGTTTCATCATACCAATTAGTCTCCCTCACCACCCTCGCTACCATGGTGCAGAAGGAGGAATGAATTTCCAAGTCATATTTTTTTAGGTGGCTTCAGATTGTAATTTTTCCAAATCAATCTTCTTCAAAACGCCACCAGCTCCGCTCAGATTACTACCATTGTCTGAATAGATAATAGAGGATCGGCCCCTTCGAGCGACAAAACGCCTGAGTGCTTGCAAAAAAAACTCCAGTCGTTAGGGAAGTCACCAGTTCGAGATGTACAGCTCTAAAGACAGCTCAAGTAAACAGCACAACTCACGTTTTCTGACCTCCCTTCAGGATCAAAGGCCCGGCCAAATCCATCCCCACAACTTCAAAAACGGCGGCCTCTCCCAAGTAGGAGTGAATATCGACTAGATATCGGGCAGATATTGGTTATGTCGGCCGAATGTTGTTAATATCAGTCGATATTGAGCCGGTATCGGACCGATATTGGCATTGTCGACATATCCGACATTGTCTTGCCGTTCTTCAGCCGATATCGGCCCGATATTGGAATTGCCGATATATAAGATATCGTCTTGCTGTTGTTCGCCCGATATTGGCATTGCCGACATTCCGTTCTTCACCTTTTATGCAGATAGGTAAATTAAATAATCTAAAGTACACCGCTACCAGTTTTTATATCATGTAAAATAAAAATAGTATTATATATACTGTATAGCTGAGTAGAAATAACAAAGTACATGTACCATTATGCTTCTCGTATCAGTGCAATGTCGAACTAAGCCAAGAACGGCCGCCCCGGTGGCGCAGTGGTCTAAGGCGCTGGCTTATGACCATTCGCCCGAGATGGGTCCGGGTTCGATGTTGTGTGTTTTTTTTTTTTTTGGTTGGAGGTTTAACGACCACCGTGAGCAACTCAATGGGCTATAAGCATATTAGCAGTCGCCCGTCCTTAATTTAGGGCCACTGGTTGCAGGGAAGGGAGAGAGCCAGCGCCGTAAGACAAACACAACATCCATGCCTCACCGGGATTCAAACCCAGACCCCTCTCGGACGAATGATCAGAGGCCATCGCTTAGACCACTGCGCCACCGGGCGGCGGATGTTGTGTTTGTCTTACGGCACTGGCTCTCTCTCTTCCCTGGAACCAGTGTCTTTAAATTAGGGACGGGTGACTGCTTATAGCCCATTGAGTTACTCACGGTGATCGTTAAACCTCCAACCAAAAAAAAAATAATAAAACAAGCCCTGAACGTAAGCAGAGAGTTCTTGTCACTGACGCTGAAGTTTTAGGCAATGAATTCTAATCCCGTTTGGTAAACAATAACCGTAACCTTTAGATAGATACCAGCACATCGTGGTCGGTGCAAATCACACACGAGCTTTATTGTTGATTACTGTTTACTGATTGTACTTCACTTCGGTGCCTGATTCCTTTGCAACATTTTTTTAATCAGCTGGTATGTATAAAAGTTAACCTACCAAATCTCGTTTTGTGCAAAAACGTGTCGCAGCTGACATGCTTACGATTTTTTGTAGTGGAGCATCTGATAATCGTCATAATATTTTGAACGATAACGGATTTCCTTGTAAAATGCCTAAAATTAATGAAAACTCCCAACAGCCTTTTCCCGTTTTTATTGCAGCTAATAATACTATTTTTCATGGTGATACAACTTCACAGAACGCAGTGTTAATTGAGAATGCTGAAATGCACAAAGATAAGGCTGAACATTTGGGTGAGTTTCGCAATGAACTTTCTGCATGGGCTATCAGAAATAATATTACTCATAAAGCACTAAATGAGCTGATAAAAATATTGAAACCCATGAAACCTGATCTTCCTGATGATTTTCGAACCCTGTTACATTTAATGTAAGGAGTTAAAAATCCCCATTCTTTGCAATGCAAATACATACAAGGAAAAACAATATCAGAATCACAGTACATGTTTATTCTCATGTTGTAATGACTTTAAAAAGCACCTGGAAACTGTCAGCAATGAAGGTGCTCTTACGTGAAAAAACATGGGGAAATTGTTAAAAGAAAAGGCAAACTGTTCAAACTCTTATATAATTCTCCATGATTAGATACACTGTACTATTGCATTCTGCCAGTGGCTCAGGGACCTGATAATTCTGACATCTGTTAGGTGAGGACACTGAAACAATATTGCAAAAAGTTATCCTCCCAAGTATTCAGCCGAGATTGGACCAATATTCTAACATAGCACTGTGTTACTCAGAGCTAAAGATATAATATTTGGGGTAGGTATAAAAAGAGTTTAATTCAATTTGTACTCATTACATTCAATGTAAGGGTACTTTAACAAAAAAATTAATAAAACGTTCTTTGCAATGCAAATATACATAGAAGAAAAAAATCAAAATTACAGTACATGTTTATTTTCTAATGTAATAAATTAAAAAAAACACAATTTAAAAAACACTTAGAAACAGAACACTGCTCACACTTTTACATAATATTTCTTGATTAGATTTACTGTACTGTGACATTCTACCAGTGGTTCTGACCTAATATAGTTCTGACATATATTGGGGGAGGTCATTGAAACGATATTGCAAAAGGTTATCCTCCCAAGTATTCAGATGACACTGGCTAAGTATCGGTTGTACTAAATCCGACAAACAGCCAATATTGGTTAGATGACAGTTATATCTATAGATATAACTGTCATCTAACCGATATCGGCTCCATGTCGGGAGCCGATATAACCGATATTGACTCAATATCAGGGAGGATAACTTTTTGCAATATCGGTCCGATATCGGCTACAGCTGTCGGACCGATATCGGCTACAGATATTGGACCGATATCAGCTACAGATATTGGACCCATATCGGCTACAGATATCGGACCGATATTACAAACAGTTATCCTCCCTGATATTTAGCCGATATCGGACCAACATTAATTGCTACTTGGGCTCTGACTCAATCCTCAGGCAGGGTAGTAGACTGTACCTCTGAAACGAATGCGGTAAACCTTCGACAGCGAACACATTTGCAGAAAATCTGTCTGATCGTTTTTCTACTTTTGAATGAGGATGTAGCAGACACATGACTTTTAGAATGGCAACCAGACTTACTAACGTAAGTGAAGGACAACCAGTTCCCGTTGAAATGATGGCGTCTTACTTTGAAAGTTTAACTTCAGAGTACAAAATACGGTATTTGGGAAAACTTAAAGAGATTGAAGGAAAAGATCCCTATGTGCTGAATGCAAATATCTTCGAAGGTGACGCGAAAATTTTCCGGAAGTGCAAATAGTAAACATTTTCTATTACTTCGTCTTTCGTCGAAGCCTACTTTACCGCAGAACAGTTCGAGGCATGTAAAAGTCTCGAATTTCTCATTGTGGATATTCTTTTGCATGGTAATTTAGTGAGCAATTGGTAACTCTCCAATAAAACGTGTTTTTCTAACTTCTGAGAAGCGATTTCCAAGACAGAAAAATTTAGAGCAAAATCCGTTTTTTTACGCAAGATTGTGGTGAAGAAACGCAGTAATTTTGCTGGAATTTTCGCAATAATTTATTTATCCGTAAATGAATTTTGCAGCATAATCCCGGTCTGTAAACAGACCTACACACCGAAAAGAAATTTATTTGGACAATAAATATAGCCATTATTTCCATTTTTCCACAAAAGTGTGCTTCAGCTCCATGATAAAAATCCAGGTGTACTAAAAATATTATTAGTGTTTGGGGAGTAAATATCATATGGAACAAACTAGTTAAGTAAAAACACCCAACACCGACCGAATAACCTTAAAAGTCAAATACTAAGGCGCAGTGGTCTAAGCGATGGCCTCTGATCATTCGTCCGGAAGGGATCCGGGTTCGAATCCCGTGAGGCATGGATGTTGTGTTTGTCTTACGGCACTGGCTCTCTCCCTTCCCTGGAACCAGTGACCCTAAATTAGGGACGGGCGACTGCTTATAGCCCATTGAGTTGCTCACGGTGGTCGTTAAACCTCCAACCAAAAAAAAAAAAAAAAAAAAAGCCGAAAACTCGCAAAAAAAAAAAAAAAAAGTGGGTAAGGCGGACGGTGTGCTCGAGGTCTCTTTAAAAAAATCTAGAACAGACAAAGAGATTTGATTTTGACTAAAAATCAGGTTGGCTAACAAATTAACTTTTAGCTCTATAAAAATTTTCAACACTTCTTTTAGATCAACCAGGAACCTTCTGAATAGAAGTCACTGGAGGTCAAAACCCA
The DNA here is from genome assembly GCA_039090855.1 of Macrothele yani. NCBI lineage: Eukaryota > Metazoa > Arthropoda > Arachnida > Araneae > Macrothelidae > Macrothele > Macrothele yani. The sequence continues at coordinate 14,411,305 of CM076996.1, forward strand.
CGTGCACAGAAGTACCGATTGAGTACCAAAGCATTGGTTTAAATTTTTTGACTCAGAGACAAATTCTGAAAGGTGTTCTATAAGAACTAGTCAGTAGCAATAAAACCTACGCAAAAAAAAACTGCTAACGCCTTTTAAATTCAACTTGAAAACTTGGAATCAACGAACGAAACGCCTGGCCCAATAACTGCAAGCACTGCATGCCAACAGATTTGAACAAGTAAAAGATAGGTTCTCTGCCAGTGGCGTAACCTTGTTTCAAAATCTGGGGGGTCCGATCACACATACACACATTATATGTATACATATATATACAATATTATATACATACTGTACGAGAGAGTTTGGGACCCCCTCCCCCTATACACACACACACACACTCAGGAGCAAAGCAGTTGCAGAGGTGCGATTTAATGGGCACGACATAGGCGCCTCTGTTGGCGAATTGGGGAACTTAGCGAATACAACTGTAGAGCCTTTGAGAGCCTTTGACCCGACGTCATTTTCGACGCCACGGTTACTTTTTTTTTTTTTTTTTTTTTTATTGGAGGTTTAACGACCGCCGTGAGCAACTCAACGGGCTATAAGCAGTCGCCCGTCCCTAATTTAGGGTTACTGGTTCCAGGGAAGGGAGAGAGCCAGTGCCGTAAGACAAACACAACATCCATGCCTGACCGGGATTCGAACCCGAACCCCTTACGGACGAATGATCAGAGGCCAGCGCCTTAGACCACTGCGCCACCGGGGCGGCCCACGGTTACTTCCGGGTGGTTAAGAGAAAGTTCGGCTGCTAAGGTTTCTATAGGATTAACATGGGGAAGCGATTTCTGGACCCTAAGTCACCTGATTGTTTGAAGTTTTAGAAATGGTTAAAAGTTGTGTGGCGTATGGGTGCTTCTCAAAGTACGAGTAAGGTAGTGGAATTTCTTTTTATCGCTTTCCAACGGCAGAAAAACGCCAGATTATGTGGAAAATAGCCATAAATAGGAAGGCATGGTCGCCCAGACGGTATGACAGGATCTGCAGTAAACACTTCATTTCAGGTACCGTAAATATGCATATTTTACTACGTAAGTAGTGGAATTTATATCGGTACATTTTCTTGCTCACTCTTATGTATTATTTTCAAGTTTTTGCGTAAATCCTTGTTATTCTGTTTAAAATGCTCTGAATGCATGGCGGATTAACTTTGCTGTCGAATCGGAAATTGCTAAGCTTTCGTGAAATTTCAAGATTTTGTACTGTTACTGATTTCTAAATACTGAAACAGATGCCTTTTTTAATGAACCGAAATTTAAGGATATACGTCCGCCAGTGGCGGCGGAACCACCCGGGTCCACGCCCGGTCAATAATTTCAAAAATTTCAGCCAAGATTATTATTTTTTTTTATTTGCGATTGTTGAGATGTACCTTAGATAGTTCCTCTAGGTAGTGGTTCGGTGGTCCTAATTCACAACAAAGCTCCTTAGGCATTGTTTTTCTTCTGTTTGTTCCGGGAAGCGGGAAAGTAGAGGGTGCACCACGATTCGAAATTTCGGGCCCGGTCAACGAACTACACTTTCCGCCGCCCCTGACGTCCACGTAGAATTAGAGGGTGGTATCATACATTATTGTGTCGTCCGTTTTCCCGGATCTGTTTTTTCTTGTGAAATAATAGTCCGTTTTTCGTGATATGATAAGTCAGTGTTTTCTTTTTTTTAATTGCAATATGCACTGGAACCACCCAAACACACTGGAACCAGTCAGAAATGTAACAACTTACCTTAGACAGGATAAGAAAATTTTCGCTTTCAGTCTTCAGAATTAATACATTTCTAACTCACCCATTGGTAAATATTTGTATGCATCAAAGCTTTTATAAGCTTTTCCGGTATGACACAAAAAACTGCCTATGGAATAGTTATAAATATCGTGATAGTTCAGATCAGGGAGGTCCATCACAACACACATTTCCAGACGATATAAATATCTTTCAGGTATGTCATATGGATCTTTTAGGCCATTATTTCTAAGCTTTTCCACCATATTAAGATGGCAAACTTTGTAAGGAAGAACAGTTTTTTAGACTCTATTTACAGCAGTAGCAGTCATTGAAAAGCATGGGGAGAGACCAGCTCGGGTACTTTCTAACCACCCGGAAGTCTAGCAGACAGTTTTGTGACGTCACGTGCAAAGGCTCTATAAAACTATGATAGATAGGGCAGAACTGTAAATCACAAAGTTGTAGAACTGACTTTGCTTATTAAGAATCGGTATTGCTGCTTTATTAAGTACACATTATACATGTGTTTGCATTCTGCGAAAAATTACAATCTTATATTACTAAATTTAGTTGGTTACATCATAAAAAAGTGTGCATTATATCATTATATATCGGAAAAATTGAAAAATTGGAGGGGGGGACTTTACATTGGGGATCCCCAACTCTGAAAATCTGGGAGCGTCCTGACCCGAGTGGTTTCGCCTATGTTCTCTGCCTTACTAGAAATCACTGATTTTAGGATAAAACTAAGCTTTAAAAGGTTTTCAGCCTTTGAAGAGTCTAACTCTTCAATCAAAAAGTGTTTTTTAAGGTCTGGGAAGCGATCTCCCTTCGTTTGGCAGATAAGCGAATCTTTTCGGTACTGCCTTTAGAGACAGCAGCTGGCAGCCTGAAAAAGAGTTTTCGGTCTCGATTTCCTCTACTACCGCAATTAATAATGCCACAAAATCTAGGCGATTCGGCTTCATAGTTTTGTAAACACCGACCGTTAATGGTCGAATCTTACACACTAACTGCAGAGCAGCCAGCTGTGTTTATCCTTCAGGAACTTGCAGGGACTGCTGCCACTTCACTTAAACTTCTCGATGATGTCACGTGCTACATTCTCATTTAGGGTCACTAGTTCCAGGGAAGGGAGAGAGCCAGTGTCGTAAAACCAGTACAACATCCATGCCTTACGGGGATTCGAACCCGGACCCCTTTCGGACGAATGATCAGAAGCCATCACTCAGACCACTGCGCCACCGGGGCGGCACATTTTTGTTTTACAGTACGCATGTTGGTAAATGGGTACAACCACGACTATTTTTAAGAACTTTTTTTTAGAACGTAACGATCTGGTGATAAAGTCAAAATTTGAAGACTAATATTAAAATTCGAGGTCATTTATTTGCTCCCCGAAGACATCAGATGTTTTTAGGGACAGTAAACTAAATTTGGAGACTACGCTAAAGAACTAAATCTATACTGACTTCTGGTCAGTACACATACATTTAAAGCCTCTTGTTACGGGGAAGGGAGAGAGCCAGGGCACAAGATAAGCACAACATCCATGTATGTTTTCAGTGACAATCAGTCACACTTAGCAACTATCATTGAAACCGGAGATATTTCAAACTGTTTTGAATGTTAGAAAAAGAATGTTGTTTGGAAAAGTTGTACTGTTTTGATATTGAAAAATGGGGCATTTCAATTTCCGAAATACTGCTCCATCTGTCTGCTAGCGTTGTTGCTTTCAAATGTTACTTTCGCAAATAGTGCCCTACTGAGTAAGTACTTACTGATCAGAAACTTGTATTTTTTATTGTTACTAGCTACTGGCTGGGAACAAACCACACTTGCCTCTAACGTCACTTGAAAGTATATGTTGTAAGAAATAATTTTATGTGGACTTCTCATATATAATTTTAGAAATACGCAGCAAAGCGGTGCTGGGGACAAGAGAAAAGAACTAGCAAGGAAAAAAGTGTTCCACAAGTAAATTCAAAAACAAAGATCTTAAAGGAAACTGACGAAATAAAGCCGTTGTTTGAAAAGAAAAAAAGAACTTGCCTGCGCACGGTAAAAACTGTTGTACTAATAATAAATTCAAAATTAAAGAACCCGATAGAAACAGACGAAATGAAACCATTTCGTGGAAAGGAGTTAAAGAACTTGCCCTATAAAAATTGTTCCAACAATAATTTCAGAATTAAAGAAACCAATGGAAAGGAATGTGAGTCGAAGCCGTTTGCTAACAAGAAAACAAAACTTGCATGGCGATTTCCAGATAGTGACAGAGGTCTCAAATTCCACATCGGACATAATTGAAACTCCTTTCTGTGGATTTTTCTTTCAGGGATCGTCCAAAGGGACTTTCATTTCTCCATGCCAATGTAAAACTACAATGAAATACACTCACCGGAAGTGTCTTCAATCTTGAGTAACAGATCGTACAAGACAGATCTGCAACGTATGCCATTCTCGATTCAACGATGGTTTGGATCAGCAGAACTTCCTAAAGAAGACCAAAAGTACAGAAAATTGGGAACAGCTGAAAAAATTCTTCGTATATTTTGTGATTTACATAATCACAGTGAGCATCCTGTGCTCCGTTAATGAAGAAAGCCTGTTTTATGTGTGTAGTTTAACGGATTACACAAATCACAAAAGAATTACACCAAGGCTCCTCTTTTTTTTTTTTTTTTTTTTTTTTTGATTGGAGGTTTAACGACCACCGTGAGCAACTCAATGGGCTATAAGCAGTCGCCCGTCCCTAATTTAGGGTCACTGGTTCCAGGGAAGGGAGAGAGCCAGTGCCGTAAGACAAACACAACATCCATGCCTCACCGGGATTCGAACCCGGACCCCTTCGGACGAATGATCATAGGCCAACGCCTTAGATCACTGCGCCACCGGGGCGGCCCTCTTTTTACCTGAACGACTCCCATTGAATGACTGCAACTCGTCAGGTTTTACCCGCCGTTATGTATGCTATTTTTTTTTTTTTTGATTGGAGGTTTAACGACCACCGTGAGCAACTCAATGGGCTATAAGCAGTCGCTCGTCCCTAATTTAGGGTCACTGGTTCCAGGGAAGGGAGAAAGCCAGTGCCGTAAGACAAACACAACATCCATGCCTCACCGGGATTCGAACCCGGACCCCGTTCGGACGAATGATCAGAGGTCATCGCTTAGACCACTGCGCCACCGGGGCGGCTTATGTATGCTATGAAGACAAACAAAGCACATTTGCTTTGATCAGTGTTTTTACATTTGTATGGATGACTGTGGTTTATCTTGTATGCAGTTTTATTTAGGGCATTTTTTCTGTTTTTAAATGTATATATTAAAAATTGTCAGGTATTCAAATACAGAAATATTGCACAACTTATATATTAGCGTGCAGGTTAAAATCAAGAGTGATTAAAAAAAAAAAATCTGACATGAGAAAAATCACGGGAAATATCATCGAAGCAAACGCCACCTGAATACTACACCGAAACTGAAGTTGCAGTGGTGTCTTGCTGGAAAGCAACCCTGCGAACTACTTTTCTTGAGTTTTGGCGTAAAGATACTGCCATTACATATGGTGTACAGGCGACCGACATTTTCTTACTTATGTGACTTTGATCGTTTATATTATGTTAGTTCTTTAACTTAATGCGGAAGAAAGTGTTGGATTATGTTTTCAGGTGTTTATTTATAATTTGCCTTTCCGCCGATCTGTGTGCATTAGCCAGTACTTTGGGTCGAGGATTATATTAAAAGGTTAGTATGTTTGTTTTGACATCATTTTGCAGATTGTTTGCTAATAGGAATATAAACCTTTTTCGTGTATTTTTGGATAGCGTTACATTATCAGTTCTGTTTATTGTATTCTTGGAACAGACAATTTTTAATTGGTGCCCTACCCACGTAACGTGCTGTTGTCTTAATTTTACTGTATCACTGGTATGTTTTGACTGAGATTAAATATCACCATAGGCCATGTGTATGTTGGGTTTTATTTAGTGTAGTAAGCTTTTGAAGCCATAGTAAAAGGGAAAATAGTATGAAACAAGATACTTATTCTCAGTATGTTAAGAATGTGTGGAAAAATTGTATTTGGATTCATGTGGGTTTTTATTTTTGGAATTTCAATTAATTAGTAATTGACATCAAGGTGGATTCCATATCACATTTTAGTGTCACCCAGTTAACAACTCCTATCACTGTGTTTTTATGTTGTTTGCTTTATTTGTAAGACAACATGATGTATTGGTGTGTATTGTGGAGTTGCACAGATACTGTGGGAATGCTTGTGCAATTGTTTCTTGAAAGGCCTCTCTGACTAGTGCATTTCTAGTAATGTTTTGGGATTTTTTTTTTTTTGTCTTTGCTAGTGAAAAAAGATTTGGAATTGTAGACTGGTATTGTGAAGTGCTGTCATTTGGACTAGTGCTTGAGAGATGTTTTTTCATCTAGCCAAGTTTTGGGATGTGTTGTGAGAAATACGGTTCTTCCTTAATAAGGTCTAGCATTCATTGGGAAATAATGCAAATAATGAAAGCTTTATTTTGCTAGGTAGTTGGCTAGTTAATGTATGGGTGTGGCTGCATGTGGTAAACTAATACTCTTTGTAACAAATTACTTAGAAGTAATTATACAAACAAATTATATGAAATTTCAGTGCAGTATAAATCACTATTGCTAACTTATTTTAGTCCCCATTAAATCTTAATAATTTATGTAAAATTATTGTAAGGTAACTTACTTTTGAGTAATTTCTACGGAGATTGCTGTGAAAAAAAAATCTGTGGTTTAAACGCATTCTTCTTACTGGATTTGTATACTACCAATTATTGTTACTCATTTATTAGGTATCAATTTTTAAAGTACCTTCTAAGATGTTTAGGATAACAAGTGGCAAACAGTAATGTTAAAATTTTTAAAGAAAAAAAAATCTTTAACTTAGAGCTGCTTTCACAAAGGGATTATGGAAGAATTTGAAGCCTTGCTGGCTCTGTTTTCATGCTAAAGGCAATGCAAGACCTTGTAAGAGTGCTGAGATCCCTCATGGTAGTGTTCTCATTGCAAAGAAAATCCTGCTGGAATTTTTCTCTAGCACCCTCACTTGCATGTCTCGGGATCTTTTTTTGACTTGTGCTATTTACTTTTTAAGAAGATAATTAGAGATTTACTACAACTTAAATTTCGGGAAATAAATGCAGTTAAATCTTGAAACATGATTGTAAATGTTTCTTTCTAGTGTTTGTGAATTTAGTATGGGCTGTTGTAGTAATATATAAAACTTTTGCATATATTCTGGAAAATATTAAAGTATCTTTTGAGATAAGTTATAGTTCCATTTATAATATAGGGTTATTTTGGTGTAAATTGTATTCATGCCGTTTAGTGATATGATGTGTCAGGATGTACTTGTGCTAATGTTTTTATAGAAATCATATAACATACTATTTTATCTTTGTAATAATAAAATTTGTCACATGAAATAATCAAATTGAAATGTAGTGCCATACTTTTATTCAGATCTCATATATTCACACAGTTCACAAACAAATACTAAGAACCTTTTGCTAGCCATTAGCCCATCCAGAATTTCCCATTAGTTCAATTTCTGAAGCATGTTGCCTTGAAGAGTTTCTGAGCATTCCCCCAAAATGTAAAAGTACTTCATTAATAAAGGGTAATAGAGTAATATAAAATTTTCTGCCTTAACAGTGCAGGAACTTGAGTACTTATAGGGAAACTTATGTAGGAAGTTTTTTCTTTCCACTAAGTATGATCAAGCCAGTTTCATAGCAGGAAGTTCCCAACCTCCATACTATAAAAGTGTGAAAATACGAATTTTCATCACTTTTTTAGTGAGCCATAATTCTTTTCTGTGATGTGGAGTCCTGCAGTGTGGTTTCTGTTAAGTTACAACAACAGAAATGCTGTAGTATTTCACATATTATGGTAAAACCATGAAGGCAGCTGCTGATTTCCAATTAGAAATAATTAAAAACCATTGTGTTCTTTGAAGAATGAGAAATTAGTATTCTGAAAAGCACTAGTACCATCCGTATCTTTGGAATATAAAAGATTTTGCAGTTTATTTATTTTTTGTTGCAATTACAAATCCTGGAGTGGAATTCTGAGATAAGTTGTCATTTGTTTTGTTGATTTTCATTCATTCATAGTTTAATGTGAAAATAATGCCTCCAGAGTCTAGGGTGTAATGATTCGACTTTTTTACCAAAAGGCTAGGAATTTTATGTGATGTTTCGGACTTGTACGAAGTTCTAGACATATGGTACTTGGGGACATATAATATTGTGCTCATTTATTTTGTGTGTGTACCGTAAACTACTTGTAGCTAACCAAAAAATTATGCACTGGGAAAATCTTGTGATTTAAGAATGTTCTTGACTCAGTCTAGAAATAGTGTGACGAATAGATATTTTTGTTACATTGTGGAAACATTCTGTAACCGGAAAAACTGGAAAGTGTATTGGAAATCTTGGATACTTACCTCTGATAAAAAAAGAATAGGAATTTATAATCACAAATTTAGAAGCTATGTCCACAAACATACTGGCAGAGAAATAACATGAATTTTTATTTCTTATTTTTTTCAGGTGTAAAATTTTTTTGCATGCAAAATCAGTGATATATATTAAATGACTTTTGACTGATCAAAATCTTCAGTGAAACAAAACTCTTTCATTCATTTTATGTCCATCTTCAAGGGGATTAAACTGGGTGTACAACAGGGTACAAAAATCTGTTTAATGGTGTAAGTAAACGAAATACATGGGTGCCAAGTTTTTGCATACCTGTGGGGTGCCATTCTCCAGAAAGACAACATAGCAGTGAGCAATGCAGATTGTCGTTTGATGTTGCCTCTCTTGAGAAAGCCACCCATTGAAAGACCAGAGCTTGATGCCCACTTATTTCATTAAACAAACCAGTGAAGAGTTTTATTGTACCCAGTTAATTGTTGATTTTGGTGTTAAAGAAATTTCTTTTGGGTGTATCTTGCATACACGAGATTCTTTCGCAGATTCGCGGAATTTCGCTTTTTTGTCACCATTTGGGTTATGCTCAAGATTGATGCAAAACTGAAGAGAAATTTTGGAGGATTAGTTGGGGGGGGGTCGTTTTTTGATGTGGGAATGGTATTTTGTTTTTTCAAAACTTTAGAAAACTGAAGTTAAATAGAGTGAAAATTTTTCCTGTAATCGTGATTTCTTTTTCTCGCGATGTTTCTGCAGTATTATTGTTAAATATAATTTTTTTCCATAAATATTTGCATTTCAGTTTGGAAATGGAAGAAAAATTCCGAAAACAGAAGTTGGCGAGAAAATTTTCCTGTGATCTTCAGGCACGAGATTCTTCAGTGGATTCGAAGAATTCTGTCCTTCCGACGGTTCTAGAGATCGATGCAGAACTGAATAGAAATTTGGGAGGGATTGGTGGTAGTAGGGGTCATTTTCTGTTGGTGGGCGGAATTCCGACTTTCTAAACTTTCAGAAACAGAAGTTAGACCGAGTGAAGGTTTCTCCTGTAATCGTAATCCTTTTTTCTTGCGATGTTTCTTCTACCCAATAGTGTTATTAAATATAATTTTATTCCATAAATATTTGTTTTGCACCTTCAAAATGGAGGAAAACTTTCCTAAAACGGAAGTCAAACAGAGCGTAGACTTTGCCGGTAGTCGTAATTTTTTTCTCCACGATGTTACATTTATTCTGTGTTGCTGCTAAATGTAAAAAAAAAAAAATATATATATATATATATATATTGAATACAGTGATGTGCTCCAGCTTAATATTTACGTAATAAATTTCAGTGAACACTTTTGTCTTGTTTGCGCCACGTTATATTCACGCTGTTTCACAGCATGTTCTTATTTTTCACCCATGCGGTTAAAAAGTTCAGCTTTTTTTTTCCTTCGTCAGTCTCGTGTATGATCTTGTGTAGCAACACTGCAGAAACTAAAAGAAATACCTATATGAGGAATGTGAGCCTTGTGTAATTCATTGTAGTGAAAAAAATTTATTTGAATGTGTGTGAGTGTAGGCGAAGAACCACTGGAAGTTTTTTTTTTTCTCTTGATTTTGTATTAGACATTTTAATCATTACAAAAAAGATCTCTCTAATTCTTATTTCTGATGCTTGTATGTGTGATGTAAAATTACACTGATGAAGAAATTTAAAGCGTAATAGTATATATGTACTCTTTAACTTTCTGAATGATTAAACAAGTTTTTCATGTTCATGTAAAGCTATGCCAGATAAATGGAAATACATATTCAGTTAAATGAAAACCTACATTACTGTGAGTCCTCTAAACATTTTGAATTTCATTTTATGTAAGTTTTAGCTGCGAACTTCGATTGCCAGGTTAGCATTTTTATGTTAGGACTCGATATTTTTGTCTGATGACATTGTGAAAAAAACAAATTCTTTTAGGTAAGTAGGTCTGTTGAAGCATGTTAAAGCCACTACTAAAGATTTAGATTCTTGTCATCTTTAGAACTTTGCGATAGCTATACAATGTATATATATGTAGTCATTTGGGAATCTTTATTTTTGACAGGGCATGATTGTAATGAAAATAATATTTTTATTACTAAATGGGAAACACACAAAATGAATTACGCGTTTCACTTTTTTTTTAGTTCCGGAAAACATTTGTCAAATTTAAAATGAAAAGTTTCTGTCTGCTCACCAAATTAATTTCTTTTTTCTGTGTAATGTTGAAAGAGAAAGCAAAATGTATCAGTTAATTATGGGCATGAAACTGAACAATTGCCCCACCTGGTGACACTGGATTCAGTAGCCATTAGTAAATCTGCTATCCTTTGTGAAAATTTACCCTCTTTGTAACGAGTTAATATTATCATGATGCAAGGGTTTTCCATGCTGAGGTGAATTTTCTGTCAGTTAATATGTAGGTAATCACCAAGAACCTTTCTGAATATCGAGAAATTAAGGAATAGATTTCTTCACAAATATACCTAGGAAATTCACTAGATTATTCATAGCAATCAGAATTGTGTGCTGAATTGCATGTAGTGTACTAGTCACCATATAACATCTTGGAAACCTCCAAACTATATCACACAGAAATTGTAAGATGCAGGTCCGTTTCCCGCTCAGGGCGATGTAGCTCTCGTGTTTTCTGAGGAGATATTATATGGTGACCAATAAACTGCAGGCAATTCAGCAGTGTCATATCTAGGGTAGTGTAAGTAGGGCACGTGCCCTGGGCACCAATGTTAGGGGAGCTCAAAAAAGCCAAAAGAAATAGTGTATGTTTGTTTGTTGAAGAAAGTTAATTTTGAGAAAACTTGATAAGAAATGAATTTCAGAAACCCAAAGTCATAATAAGAAAGAAAAGAAACATTCATTCTGAATGGCTGTTGTCAGCAGCGTGGTGAATGCAGTGGCTTGCGTGGAGTAAACAGACGCCACACTAGACCGAGCGACTAGCAATAGCGTCTCTGTGTACTCAGCTCTTCGAGCGACAGGCGACACGTGGCGGCGCCGCAGTGGCAAGTGTCTTTGTCAGCCAGCCGGCGGCTTGGCACCTTTTGTTTTCTAGTAGTTTCAAGAAGACTATATTTTTCTTTCTTTGGTTGTAGTTCTTTTATGTGTGTGAATGTTCTGGTAGCTTCCATTGTAATATAAAAATACTTTTACCAAGTTCGGTCTCGTCAGTTGATTTAAAACTGACAAAGAAGGTCTGCTATTTCTATTGTTTGTATTTAGTGATCGTTTAGCGTTAAGCAAACATTGTGAAGCTTTTGAAAGTGAAGTTTGTTAAATTATATAGGATTCTATTTTAAATTTAGAAACTTGTGTAAAAATACAATGAAACCTAAGAAGGAAAGTGGAGCTAAAGGGCGGAAGAGATGAAAGTTGCAGGCAAATGAATCCGAAAAGTCCAAGTTTTTTCAAAGCTTCTTTAAAGAGGCCGGAGCAAAAAGGTGGAATGATATGCTGTGCTTGCCCTAGGCGCTATTTACGCTATATACGCCACTGCAATTCAGTATACAATTCTGATTGCTGTGAATAATCTGTAATGTAATTTACAGTACTCGTGCCGATATCCATTTTATGTTCTGTGTCTTACAACAGAGTAGTAAGTAGTTCATAATTATTAGTATAGCAAATCGTAAAAATCATCCTAACTTATGGACAAAGAAACCCATTTCTTTTGCTAGTCTTGTTTGCTGCTTTATCAGATGCAATTGAAAGTCTAAATTGAGAAATTGTTTTTTTAAATATTTCGTAAAAACGCAAGGGAATTCATGATGAAGGCATTTTCTAAGAACTCAAAATTTTAAGTTTCATTTTCACTTATTTTATCAAAATGTGTTGAAAACACGGCAACTGTGTTCTTAAATTCATTAAGCTAAAGTTAAAAAACATTGCCGCCCTGGTGGCGCAGTGGTCTAAGCGATGGCCTATGATCATTCGTCCGAAAGGGGTCTAGGTTCGAATCCCGCCAAGCCATGGATGTTGTGTTTGTCTTACAGCACTGGCTCTCTCCCTTACCTGGAAATAGTGACCCTAAATTAGGGATGGGCAACTGCTTATAGCCCATTGAGTTGCTCACGGTGGTCGTTAAACATCAAAAAAAAAAAAAAAAAAAAAGAAAGAAACTTAATTTAATTAAACCCTTTTCTTTTAGAATTATTAGAGGATGATGTACTTGCTATCAGATATTTGGTCTACTCCCAAGCACTGTTGCTTGGATGTCCCTACTGACAACTACAAAAATTTTGCAAGCCAGGAGTGTATGTATATCTATGGCACATATGAAAAAAAATTAACGCAGTGAAGGCCTCTGATCATTCGTCTGAAAGGGGTCTGGGTTCTAATTCTGGTGAGGCATGGATGTTGTGTTTGTCTTATGGCACTGGTTCTCTCCCTTCCCTGGAACCAGTGATCCTAAATTAGGGATGGGCTACTGCTTATAGCCCATTCAGTTGTTCACAGTGGTTGTTAAACCTTCAATAAACAACAACACACACACACACAGTGAATTTGAGGTAGCAATTCTAAACCTGAAAAACTTTGCCAACTAACTCTCTTTGTAGTAGAAATGTGGTAATGAAAAGTTGGGGGGGGGGGGGCATGCATTTGTGTGGAATTCTAAAATGGAGAAAAAAGCAGAGTAAAATTGGCTAGTGTAAAAAGCATTAGCAATTCAGGGGAAAATGCTCATTGAATTAGAATTTTTAGCTGAAAGCAGTGAGAAAAAATGTCAAGCCCAACTTGCAGAATTTTACATGCATGTGAGACTGTTCTCTAAATAGTTGTTACATAATTAACTTATTAAATAGGCACGTTAATTTTCTAAGGGTTTCTACGTGCTCCATGAATTCCATGTTCTGCTGTTCAAAAAGCAACTGCATTAGAGGGTAATTACTGTCCAGTAATTTTTTATTGTTATTCATGCCTCTCAGTTGGCTTGTAAAGGTGTTTTGTTTTCCAGTATTTGTGTTATGCGTACTTCCCCCCCCTCCCCCATGTCATCCTGTTCTAGCTGCGTCATATTTTGCAAATTTATTGGACATGTATGTAACTTAAATCATCTCGTCCAGTTGTCCAGTGTGGTTGTTGACATAACGTAGCTGTTTAGTTTTTTTCAGAAATTGTCCTTATTCATTTAAAAATGGACGCCTGCAGTGCAAAGCTTACAAAGTATTTAAAAATCTATTGGAGTTCACGTTAAAGATGGCTTCAAAGTGCATATCTGTACTTCTGTAAATCATGTTGTTTCTAAAAGATATTAATATTTAAAATTGTGATAAAAGTTTTAGAAACCTAAACGTTAATTGTGGAGTGTATAATCAGGAGGTTATGGTGCAAGAGGTATGAAAAAATAAAGCTTATGAAAATCTTAAACCTATGAATTCTGTACAGAAAAAAAAAAAAATAAAAAAATAAAAATATTTAATGTGAATAATACCTAAAGTGGGATGGGGAAAGTTCCAGAGAAGCAATGTAACTGGTAATCATGGTAAAATTTCTATTCATTGCACTGGAAATTGCAGGTTTAAGAACTAATTCATTGGGCTGTGAATATTTTTTTATTGTTTAACAAAATATTTCTTGAATGTTGAAGGAATAGATTAAAAAAAATATTATAAAAATTAAGTGGTTCATTATATTTTATTTACAAGCGAGTGCTTATCTTAAATCTGTGTGGGTAACCTCTCTTTAAAATGTGCAAAATCTACATGCAGTTTCCTGCTTTTTTTTTTTTGCCAACTTCTTCAAATCATATCTGGAGGACAGGCAATTAATTTGTCAAAATGGGCTCTGATACCAGTTGTTAGTTTTAAAATGAGTTTAACTGTACTTTTGTTATTTTTAAGTGCCTTTTTTTTTTTTTATTTTACTTTGGTTGAACTGATGCATTATTGTATTAGTATTAGCATATTCTAAACTGAATTATTCTCCTGAAATCAATGCAACATGTGTAGCTTTCTGTCTAAGACCTCAGCGCATAATAAGGGACTCTATCAGTCTTGAGGTTAAACAGTTTTTTTTTTTTTTTTTTTTGTAGAAATGTCGCAAAATATCTGAATGTTGTATAATTCTGTGGAACATACTACAAAATTCCAAGGCAATGGGGACTGTGCTTGTGAATAAATACTATTCTGTAGTTTATTCAGTCAACCCTAGTGAGAAAACTTAACACTTTAAAAAACCTGAAGATCTTACCCCTGTAATTCAAAATGGAATTTTTCTGTCGATCTCAACTGAAAATTTGGCACTTAACAGAAATAGGGAGGAGGCAGAAAATCTGCAAGAATCTGGGGCTTTCTTACTTTCATCTGATGTAAAGGTCTATTCCATCCTTTAGAAAGACATACTGCAAATTATGTATATATATATATACACACCTGTATATATCCTATATGACATCATGGAGTTGGTACATCATGGCAAACAAAACTGATATCTATCCATTAAAGACATTTTAGTTTAATAAAAAAAAGGAGAAAAAGTAAATGGTTTAGGTATTTGTTCATAAATAAAATCCAAATAAAGGTAAGTCTCTTTATCTGTACTTTCACAAAAAGAAAAATGTAAATAAAGGTAAGTCTCTTTATCTGTACTTTGACAAAAAAGAATGGAAATAAAGGCTAGTTTTAAGTGCAGATTTTAGGTGAAGAACAAAAAAAAAAAAAAATGAAAGTAAGACATTGCACTAAATAGGGAGGAGGGGGGAAGTGAGATAGATACCTTACTTATATACAGTTTAGGATTGGAAGAAGCAAATGGTGGTAAGCAATTTTATTAGAAGCAGAGTGCCTGCTCTTAAGAAAATAGCTGTATTTGCAGGCTGGTATTTTACTTAACACATAAAGTTCAGTATCTCTTTTAGAATTGCTATTACGCACGTTAAAATACGGACATGTGATTATGGTGGTGCAGTTATTTATGACGTTTATGGTGGTGCAGTTATTCAATAATAATCACATGTCCGTATTTTAATGTGTGTAATAGCAATTCTAAAAGAGATACTGAATTTCTATGTATTATGTATTTTAACCATGTATAACTTGTGACTTCCTTATACGGAAGATATACATGAAGCATCTATGGTATTTTACTAATAGAAAATTAGAAATTCATGGTAATGCATTCTGAGGTTCAAGAATTGCTTCTCGTAGTTGAAATGAAACTTTCGCAGACATTTTTTGATTTTCAATTTTTAAATTTAAAATACAAAAGGCATAACTAATTGTGAACACTGAGATCATAAAAAGGAAATAGTTGCTGTTTTTTTTTTTTTTTTTGACAGCATGGCATAGGACTTTATTAATGAATCCATTCAATTTTTAGTGTCTTAAGTGTTAAGCAACTTGTGAACCTCTGAGAAGTACTGCTGCCAGATGTTACCCATACTAGTGGTGTAAAAGGGGCTTAGTGGTGCTAAGGCACTATATTTCTAGGCTTAGAAATGCTAATAAGGGACTTTTGGTGGTTAGCTGGAAAGAAAAGCAGGACAAAGTAATTTTTTTAGATCACGTTCCAGAAATAAATAGGGGAAATTGTTCTGTATGCAAACATACTCATATCTTGGCCAGATGTTCATACTCAAAGATGGCCGCCCCAATTGAGTGGTCTGAGATGCTGGCTTCTGACCATTCGTCCAATCCGGGCTCTAGCCCCTGTTGAGGCATGGGTGGTGCACTTGGCCAATAATGCAGAATCAGTCTTTTCCTTGGAACTAATGGCCCCAAATTAGGGATGGCCAACTGCTTGTAGCTCCCCCCCCGTTTGCTTTTTTTTTAATTGAAGGTGTTTCACAACCTCCGTGATCAACTCAATAGGCTATAAGTAGTTGCCTGTCCCTAATTTAGGGCCACTGGTTCCAGGGAAGGGAGAGAGCCAGTGCTGTAAGACAAACACAACATCCATGCCTCACCGGGATTCGAACCCGGACCCATCTCGGATGAATGGACCGAGGCAGCCCAGTTTGCTTGTGATGGGGGTTAAACCCCAAAACAAAGCAACAAAAAAAAAAATGATACTGTATAGATGAGGCAGTACAGTTGGATCACGCAGTAGGGTGCGTTATGAGTCATAAGGGTTCTAGCCAGAGGAGTTGAGTCATAAGGGTTCTAGCCAGAGGAGTGTAGAATTGGGGGGGGGAGGGGTGACGAAAAATGAAGTTTTTGAAATCCACCAGAACAAAATTAATTGAAAATCAAAGAAAAAATTAAAACTTTTTTTTTCTAATGTAACTTGATGCATTTTTATTAAATTAAGGCCTTTTTTTCTAATGTAAGTTGCATTTTAACCAAAAACTTAAAAAAATGAAACACTTTTGGAAGGGTAAGACCGGCCCTCCTCTAAATATGCCCCTGGTTCTAGCACAAAAGGAATATAAACTTTTTTGCCCAGACAGTGGTCCTTAAAATAAAGTTATAAAATTACCCTGCTCCAAGAGAAAACAATGGTAGCGAAAGGTATTTCTACTAAGCAACTCGCCACCGGCTATTGGCTCCAATAAAAGTTATTTGCTGAGCTCGCTCTCTAATTTCGTATGGGTAAAAACGAAAGAAATCTGCATCTACCTCATGATCTTAGGAAAAACTGCACGTTAGTTGCACTGAATTGATGTGATTGTTAGTTGCATCTGTTCAATGTTACTAACATGCGTTATTCACAGTAAATATTTAGAATCGTATAGAAAGACAGAACAGTATTTAAATATTTAGTATTCTTAACATGGGACTAATATTCTTTTATTTGACTAACATTCTGTGTGAAATATTCTTTTATTTGAAACTGTTCAAATCAAACAATTTTAATATAAATTGATAAAAGTAATTAATGGAAATTTAATGTAAATAATAAAAGCAAAAAATCTTATTTTATAGGGCTTTTAAAAATTGTGAGGGTATTTTCCCCTAATCGTGTTTTCCTAATCTGCTCACCACTAAGGCACTTTTTTTTATTTCGAACTACATCCCTGACTATTACATGGTTAGCTTTGTATATAGATTTTATTGGCTTTATTTGTTCCATTGCATTAAAGTGTTGGCCCGTTTCCCCATGAAGTGCGCACTTCCAATCTGATTTCTTTTTAATTCATCACTAGGTTAGTTCTGTTGTTATGTACAAGGATGAATTTAAGTGAGAATTGGCAAATAAGATGGATGCCCTTCCAGCTCTAGAAGAATCTACTGAGGTTAAGCTCACTCTGCACAACAGTTGCATATATGCGTGCATCATAATAAATGTAGTCACAAATGCATAACTGTAAAATGAACAAATGTTAAAATTGAAAAATGCACACTTAAATTTCGTTGTTTTATGTAATTTACATGTGCATTTTTAATACTTGTTATGGATACACATATGCAGTGTTACATATCATGCATTTTTTTTATGTGCATGCATAAATTGGGAGGCAATATGGAACAAATTTTTTGCTGTACCACAATACATAATAAAATTGGCAAGTTTTTACAATTATATGTTTATTTCATTGAAATAATGATTAATTATAATATTGAAGCAACTATCATGATTTCATAGAAATAAACTGAGTAATGAGTAGCTGTAGTGTTGCCACATTAAATTATCAGTGCAAAGAGCACATTTTTCAAGAAAAAAATAATGAAATTTAGAATGATCCACAATTTCCCATTGCCATGGGGTACCTTGTGGAAAATTTCAAGGTAACAAAGATGGCATGTGTATATGCACACAATATTGTGCATTTGTTTATTAAACTAATTTATGTTACTGCCAATGATTGGGAAATTTTTTTCTAGGAAAAGTGGAAAATGTTGGTCGTCCTTTCCTTAGTGTGATGCAAAAGGAATGATCCAGATAATCTTCTAGAAAAAGATATGACTAAATAAATATTTAGACCAGAGACAAATATGTATTTTAATTCTGCTCCTCAGAATTGTATAGAAAATTGTGGGCATGCTTCCTTGTATCTGATACAAAAATAATTTTTTCCAATCCATCATTTGGGGGGATGGTAGGATGTTCACAGACAGGTGTATAGGCAGGTAAATTCTTTAATCAGAAAAAAAATTTAGGAAATTCCAGTATAATGTTTAAAAGTGATGTCATAGACTGTGTAAAGAAAACCATCTTATTCATAATCTCTAATATTGAAATTTTACCATATCTGACATCTTTATGATGAGGTATGGCTGCAGACAGAGGAACTGCCAGATAAAATGATAGGCATCCTTTAGATGTTGAACAGTCAGTTTTGAAAAACAAAACAAAAAAACCCACTACCAATGATATTTTTTATTTTATGATTTTAGGTTTTTTAAATATTGACATTTCACCATTGGTGATGCCAGAAAATTAATCTTGTAGCTATTGGAAAATTTAATTTTCATTGATGTACTCAAAATTTAATTTTCCAAAATTTAATTTTTATTGGTACTCAAACATTTTGAAAATTTAGTGCATAACTGCTAGTTTTGGTCCAAATTTCCAAAAGAGTATAATTTATGGCTCATAAAGGTGTTAGGCAAGCAAGAAATTCATAGAAGTAGGGGGGGGAAAGGAGGGTTATTTCACCAATATTATCTCTGTTACTTGCGTTTGAAACAAGGAATTTTTTGCCCCCCTGGCAGCAGTTTGTTAAATGTTTCAACAGGAAATATGATTTCATCTGTTTAGGAGTTCTGTTAAGCATACTTGGAACTGTTGTGATAAATACTTTATACTAACATTTGGCAGGCTTTTTGTAAGACCCCATGTCATGAAATCAGGTGAAGTGGTAATGGGTGCATTATCACTATAATCAGTTAAATACATTTTGATTCCATTTTTCTGTATTTTTGTAAACATAGCATTAATTTGGGAACTAATATTTTAAAACTTAAAAAATGGATAAAATTCATCTGAATAAGTAAATCATAGGAAACATTATATAATATGTGACAGTTCCCAGAAACATCATTCATGAATATTTCACAACACTTAAATATTAACCTTAAGCATACAAAAAATACAAGGAGTGTCCGATAAGTATCCGGATTTTTATTCCTATCAATACAAAACTGTGTGTATGCTCATATGTATGCACAAAACTAAATAAGACTACTTTCAGGGAAGCACTGTAAAAGCGGAGTGGTTCGATACTAATGTTAGGTGGCGCTGTAGATCAAAAACCATGGCGACTATTTTAAGGGTTCAGTTCAAGCAGTGAGCAGTAGTGAAATTTTTAACGAAAGAAGGCGTAAAGGCCGTGGACATTATGAGAAAACTTCAGACCGTGTATGGTGATGCGGCTGCTATGTCTCCTTCCAGTGTTTATGAATGGGTTATGAAGTTCAAAGTTGGCCATGAGAGCCTTGAAGATGAGGCACGGTCAAGTAGGCCTAACACGATGGTGACCTGATGAAACAAATAAACGGGTTGATGTGATTAAAGGTGACAGACACATTCGTGTTCGGGATATTGCCATGGAATTGGATTCAATAAAGATTCTGTTGGACGAATTATTCGTGAACATCTCAACTATAGGAAGATCTGTGCCAGAGGGGTACCCCGAATGCTTATAGCGGTGCATAAACACCAAAGACTAGACATTTACAATGAACTGGTGCAGCACTATGATAAGGAAGGTGACACATTCCTGGGATGCATAATCACAGGCGATGAAACGTGGATTCATCAGTTCGAACCGGAGACAAAACTGCAAAGTATGCAATGGGGGCATCCAAATTTGCCCAATCAAAGAAGTTCATAGTTCATTCGTCAGTGTCCAAGGTCATGACTACTGTCTTCTGGGACAAACACAGTATCCTTCTGGTTGAGTACTTTGAGAAAACTTGCGTAACATATCTGGCAGACCAAACAACTAACATTGAAAAACAATCAAGTGTTGCTTCAGTATGATAATGCTCCCCTTCATATTGCTAAACCAGTGCAAGCAGAAATCGCAAAACAGAGGTGGACCGTTCTTCCGCACCCTGCTTACAGTCTGGACTTGGCACTTTCCGGTTTTCATGTTTTCGGTCCGTTGAAGGATAGTCTTCGTGGCCACCACTATGAGAGCATGGGTGATATGCAAGTGGCTGTCTGTCAATGGATTTGCAATACCCCTGCTGATTTCTTCACTACCGGAATGAATTGACTTGTTGATCAGTGGAGGAAATGCATTGCGTTGAACGGAGAATACGTGGAAAAGTAACTTTCATTGTTCATACCACTGTATTATATATGTGAGTATCATATTTATGCATCCTGTATTTTTCATTTCTCTCCTGTTTAATTGATAGAAATAAAAATCCGGATACTTATCGGACACTCATAATTTTCACTTGTACAACAAAACTGTAAAAACAAAAATAATCTCAAAGTAGTTGGCATTTGAACAAATTTAAAACCTAGAAGCTGAAAGCAGCAAGGAAGTTTGTATGTTGGAAAGGTCAAGCAAAATTTTGTTTGATAAATTGTGTTCATAGAAATGGTTGCTCAGAGACATATAAGACCTCCTCAAAACAGGCAACATTTTACTGTAAGTCGTTTTATATATGATTGCCCCTTGCCAAACATAAAGGTTCCATGGAGATTGTGGAAAAAATGTTCTTCACAAATACATTACATGAAACAACTACAGGATTTCAATCCTGTAGTTGTTCCATGTATTTGTGAAGAATATTTCTTCCTCAACCTCCATGTTTTTGAAGTACTGGTGATTTAACACTGCTATGAGGAAGCAGAATTTGCATCAACTGGTGAAATCAGATTGTTCTGATTCTTAACATTCAGATATTTGGGACTTCATTGTCCTGGGTGGTGAAATGGGATAGCATGCTCGAATGGAAATTGGCAGACGTGGGTTCAATTCTTGCTCCAGGGCAATGTACTTTTCAAGTTTTCTGATGTTAATGTTACATGTTGAACAGGAAAGTAAGCAAGGCAATGGCTATTCTGTTTGCCATCTTAAAAATCCTATAAAAGTTCCATTTCAGAAAAGCCTCGTAGTTAGTAAACTTAAGATCGTATGGGAAAACTGGAATAGGTAACTTTATCTGCTTCAGCCTATTACAAGCCCTGAAACATTTTTAATAACTTATGATGAAGTTAAACAACTGCTTTAAAATAAAGAAAAATCTAATGTTTTTTTTGAAATAATACTTTATAGATAGTTTTTAAATTAGTTTCTGTACATAATTCTTATCTTTATTTCTGTGATGTCATCCATGTAGATAACTTAAATGGGAAAGGAGCTTGCATGTTATTGAAAACTAAGGTCATCTGAACCCCTTTCTTAATCCTCTTGCTTTCTCTTCTTTCTGCACAAGATCATAACAAAAGTTTACTAATTGTTAAAATTATAGATTTACACTAGATTGACATTTTTATTTTATTTTCATGCATTCTGCATGCTTTTCTTATTTTATTTGCTCAGGGACTATGAAAAGCCTTTTACGTGAATATTTTATCTTAAGTAACTTAGGAGACACAAGATATGTGTTGGAAGGCCAGATACATTTAAGCATCCCAAAATTCAGTTTTGTAGCCAGAGGTACTTATGTAGAATTTTAAATCCAGTGTTTAGAAAGTAAGGTGGTAAGTTAGATTGTAGTTGTTAATCTGCGTACAGCCGCCCCGGTGGCGCAGTGGTCTAAGCGATGGCTTCTGATCATTAGTCTGAAAGGGTTCCAAGTTCGAATCCCGGTCAGGCATGGATGTTGTTTGTCTTACGGCACTGGCTCTCTCTCTTTTCCCTGGAACCAGTGACCCTAAATTAGGGACGGGCAACTGCTTATAGCCCATTGAGTTGCTCACGGTGGTCATTAAACCTCCAATAAAAAAATAAAAAAATCTGCGTACGCTCAAGACACTGGGGTCGCATTAGGTAATGGTGTATGTTGGGACCCGCTTGGTTGGTTTAATTCCAGGCCCTACCGTTCTGTAACCCCAACGTTCCCAATGTAGATCCTTTTCATGTGTAGTAGGACTCTTATTAAGTATGTAAGGCATAGAACTCCAGTAACCAGTCTATTTGTAACAAAAAAAAAAAAAAAAAAAAGTTGAATGGGTTACGAAAATAACCTCTGATAGGCTAACTGACTTCCAGAGAACCCAAGCTTCCCAGAAACTCCTCTGGACCAAGGAGATTTCCTGTCTAAAAACTATTGACATCACTGTAAACCTCACCTTCCCTGTCGGAGAGAAAATCCGATTCCCGACGCTGGCCATGTGGCGTTGCTATGAATGCCAAGTAGCTTGGCTTCCTGGGATTATTCTCTAAATAAATCCCTCCGAACTCTGTAGTCATCCGTCAAACTCCTCGTGGCTGCTTCCCCATCCCAAACTCTGAACATCAAATGCCAAGAAGTGATGGCACACCGCCTCACCAAAACTCAAAAGCCAAAAAGCCACGAACAGAGAAGCCCTGCTCTATTAATATTCTTGCATTTCTCTTCTCCCTTTATTCCCCCATCTCTGGAAACTAGGTTTTCGTAGAGGTCACCCGACCTAGCCTCGCTGCCTTACAGTTTGGCATGTAAGGAGGCGATTACACGCTGAACTTGGAGGACAAGATCTACAGTATTGGTCACATCAGATTGTGTGTTGCACACATCTGGTGGATACAAATGTTCAACGCTATGCAGACAATTGGCGAACCTGCTAGTCGCTTATTGCTGCAGACATTGCACATTCTGGGCTCTTATCTGAAAACCACGTGCAAACTGCTGCACATTGCACAAAGAATATTCAGTGTGTTCACATAATTGTTAAAATATTGCTATGCACACAAATAGATTCGGGGGCTGAAATTCATGCAATCCTACTGGGTACTTTACCTTTTTTTGCGTATACTAAAATTCACTGTTTGTAAGGATGTATTGTAATGGGAAATTCGCGGAATTTAAAAGGCATTTGTACGAAGGCCATTCAATATTTTGTATTCAAACACTTACAAGAAAGTTGTGCCATTATGATTCCTTTTGTATTTTTCAACATAATCCCTATATACTGCAATGCACTTCTTTCGCCAATGTTCTAGTGTTTTTGGTGTATTTTCCAGTTTGTGTTGGCCCTTTACACCTCTTAATGTTCTCGTGCATCCATTTTTATTTTGCACGTATCGCTATGTTGTGTTTTTGGTGTCTTTTTATTTTCACTTTCATGTATAACTCAGGTGTGTGGCACTTTTTGTCCACAGAGGCCCTTGTGCCAGTAAAATTAAATGATTAACCAACCAGCATTATCTATCTGTGTGATGAAGTCATCCTCACAGAAGATAAGAGGTGTAGGATGTCACTTTTGTGCTACTGATGGTATCCTTTGAAGTCACGAAGAGATTTGTAAGTTTACTAAATGAACGTGCACCCATTTTGATATACTACCACTGTTGTAAGGTATCTCTTTCAATACTGTTAGTTAGGTAATAACCATGCTTTAGGGGAGTCTGTTCTGAATCAAGCCATAGAGCAAATTTGTGGGCATATCAGTGAAAGATTTGCATCACTATTACTGTTAGTTCCAGGTTAGATAATGTCTGTAATCATTTGGATGCCTTCTCATGTGACATACACTCAAGTAGCAAATTGTTTAGAACACCCACCTAATCATGTCTTGGGCCACCTTTGGCATTCAAAAGTCTCAATTCAAATGTAGCATGGATTCAATGAGGTGCTATTGTTCTACAGGTGGAAATATTAACTCAGCAGTCAGACTTTGCTGAATTGCCTGTATTTAGTTTCATGATGTAACATTAATCAC
The DNA here is from genome assembly GCA_039090855.1 of Macrothele yani. Taxonomy (NCBI): domain Eukaryota; kingdom Metazoa; phylum Arthropoda; class Arachnida; order Araneae; family Macrothelidae; genus Macrothele; species Macrothele yani. The sequence continues at coordinate 14,435,291 of CM076996.1, forward strand.
ATAAGAAAACTTGAAAATTACACTGCCGTGGAGCGGGAATCGAATCTGCATCTCCCGATTTCCATTCAAGCACAGTATCTGTTGCACCAATTTCCCACTCCAGGACTATGTAATTTTCAAGTTTTTTCATGTGATTAATGCTATGTGATGAACAGTAAATACAGGCAATTAAGCGATGCCTGACTGCTGAGTTTGTTTCTGATGTACTTCCACGTATTAAGAGAAGAATATTTCTTCTACAGAATTTATACTTTAAGAGACTGGTGGTCCTACAGGTATATTCAGCCAAGTGGATGTGATGGTGTTCATCATTTGTCAAATGTTCACTGGAAGAGGATCTATTCCAATTGGCTCTTTCAATCTCATCCCACAGATGCGCAATTGGATTAAGCTCTGGAGGTTGTTGGGGGAATTTTATTACTTTGAAGTAAATCTTGCTCCTGGAACCATTGCGCGCTGATCTGAACCTTGTGGCACGGTGCATTATCCTGCTGGAAGTAGCATTCTCCATAAGGAAACACTATACACATGTCCCGGTGTGCAGTGATGTTAAAATACCTCATGGCATCCAAATGCTATTTCATAGGTATTGTAAAACCCAATGCCTGCCATGAAAACAGACCCCAGACCATTGCACTGCTTCCATGAGCTTGTACAGCAGTTACCACTAGGTAGCTGGGATCTATCGATTCATGTTGTTTACTTGGTGGAATTGTGGGATCAGCTGCCATCTGTGTTGATCACGTTTCTGTAGCACGGATCCCAGCTGAGGCCATGGTGTTTTCGGCGCAGATGCATGCTGTGTATTTTGCGCTTTGTGTTCATTCAGGTTCTCATCATCATGCTATGATGTATACTGATTCGTTGAGTTTTTCAGTCTGTCTCATCTCTGGATTGCAGTAACCACCCTTTTCTGTTTATCGTGAGGTTACTTTGTTGTTTGCTCAAGGCTGGTTTCCAAGTACAGTTCTGCTGGATTCCTGGGCATATTGGAATCCCTGGAAACAAGTCTGCTGCTGCTAGATACATTGCCTCTTTGGTCGTCACACCCTTGCCATTGTTTCATTGTGATTTGCGGTTTGTTGTTTGTGACCATATCAAGGAAATGTGGCAAAGTCTGTGCGACCAACAGGTGGAAAAATAAACTGCGTCATATCAAACCAGTGCTTTCAGTCTGGACTTCATGTCGCCAGAACCGCAGGGAGGAAGTTGTAATAGCACGTGTTCACATTAGGCATTGTCGTTTCACTCACCGTTATTTGCTGTGTGGTGACACTGTTCTTGTGTGTGGGATGTGTGATGTATCTTTAACCGTTGCTCATATTTTATGTTCATGTTGTTGCTTTGTGAACGTGCTCATCATTTTGTTTATCCACTTTACCAGAAGACTAAGAAACCCTGAGCCACCTTTTAAGTGATCATTGTGACGTCTTGTATCATTTTATATAGTTTGTTATTGTTTCATCATCAATTCACGCCTTTTATTGTTAACTGTTTTATGACATCATTGTTATCTTTTAATATTGTTTCTTGTTACTATGTTAGATTGTCTTTGTTGTTCCGGTGTTTTTACTTCTATGTAATGTGTTAATTTTTTATTGGCCATTTACACCATCTGTTGTTCCATTTTATGATTTATTTTGTTATGATTTAATATTGTTTTTATTACTATTTTAATTATTTGACTTCTTGCTCTTTGGCCCATTGCGGTTCTTACGCTAGTAAATGCCAACCAACCATGCAGTTTACACCATATTCTGTCCCATTCATTGGCATGTGTTAACTGGAAATGCAATCCATGACAACATTTTTCCAGTAAGGCAACATTTCCCCAGTCCACAGGGGTCCAGTTTTGGTGCTCCTGTGCACACTTCAATTTTTTTTTAGCAGAGATGAGTAGTACATGTAGGGGACATCTGCTGTTATAGCCCATTTATGCCAATGTGAGTGGGGCAGGCTGTAAATGCTGACATCCTCCTCTCAATTCTGCTGTTGTATGGCATAGTTGTTTGACGAAATGAAACTTGTCTGTTACCTCATAAAATCCTTCCCCTAGCCATTGCTCTCAAACATCGACCAGTCGTTTCCGTCCACAACCAGACAGCTGACTGCTTGTTTTGTTGTTTCTGCATCCAGCCATTGTACATCCTTGATACTGTTGTCCTTAAATAGGTGAGAAGGCTTGCTGTTTCTGAGATGCGTGCATGTGCCCCATGCCTAGTCATATAAATCGTGTCTTTTCCATATTGCTACTACCAGGGTGAGTCATGAGTTTGTAGCATTTTGTGGTACAGATGGAGAAACTTCTCCAAACAGGTGGGACATGTGCAATAAGGTGGATGGTATCTCATGCCTGATTGGGTGACATGCTCCGCTGTTCAGACAGGTAGGCATGCTCTGCCCAACACGTGTGTGCCGCTCATATGAGACAAGAATGTCTGAGGAGAAACTTGTTGTTCGTGTGCTCCTACGCCACTATTGCAAAAAAAGGGTTTAGTGTGACAGCTGCCACGAAGGAAATTTGTAGTGTAGAAGGTGAGAGAACAGTGCACCCTGCAGCAGCAAGAAAATGATTTCAAAGCTTCCGATCCGGAGACTCAGAGCTCGACAAATCGGGGTGTCTAGCTGTTAAACAACACCCAGGAATCGGCACCCAGTGATTAGCAAAGTAGGTCCATGCATCACAAACCACCATCGTTCATCACCTACAGCAGCTTGGTTTTCACCCCAGACATCCACGAATGATTCCCCAGGAGTTGAACCTAAAGCAAGCTGAGGAGCGTGTCACTCTGTGTGGAGAATTGCTGCAAAATCCACGTGACGACCGGTTTTGGCGGAGAATCATAACGAACAACGAGAAGTGGGTTTTCCTACATTATCCTGATACCAGAAACCAATGGCTGCGGCCAGGGGATGAGGCTCAAGCAGTGGTTCAAAGAGGGCATTTTGAAATGAAGCCAATGTTGTGTGTATGGTGGAATTCCAAGGGTCCTGTCCACTGGGAGCTTGTGCCACAGGGTCAGGCCGTTGATGGGAACCTGTATGCTGATCAGCTGCAACATGTATACGGTGTTCTACGCCAGCACTATCCTGCAATGGTGAACTGAAAGGTCCTCCTGCAATTTGACAACGCTCAATGTTATTGTTCACAGATTGTCCACCAGAAAATTCAGGATTTGGATGGTGTCGAAGTCCTACCACACCCAGCCTACAGCTTGGAATTTCACATGTTTCATTCCACGGCACACTTCTTGGCTGGCAGACAGTTTCATTCCTTGGAGGCTGTGAAAGATGGCATCACTGAGGTTTTTGCATCCAAGCCAGCTGTCTGTCTGGTATCACAACAGCATTGCATCTTCGGCTACACTTTGGCGAAGGACCATAGACTCTGTTGGGCTGTATTTTGCTGAATAGCGATATGTGGTTAATATGTAGTACCAGACTGAACATTGTACCCCAAAACGCTACAAACTTAAGTGAGCTGTCTATAAAGCTATCTTAATGTCGTAGTTGTGTACGTAAGTGAAGAAGGCACGTATCTATTTAGTGTTCCTAATAATTTGTTGCTTTGGTGTATAAGGAGCACATTCCAATAGACAGTTTGCATAGTCTCTGCTGTCATGCAGCCTTTATTTATGTTGAAGGCCTGCATTCATATGTGTGTATTGATTATGGGTTCCATTGAAATAATTTAAACTTTTTTTTTGTGTGTGAAATTCCTTAATGGCCCATTGCTTCATGTATTTAGCTTGCTCGTTTCTTTGAGATGTATTTGCACCTTCTGTGATGTTTGGGCAAGCACATGAATGGCTTACTGTACAAAGAATAAGCTCTCCTGCCTGTACATATTTGTGTGTAATGGGTTAATTATGCAGTGATTGCTTCACTCTGGAGCCAATCTGCACTAATTTTTGTGGCATGTCAGACTAGCTTATATTTGCTATGCAATAATTCATTTAATAGCATGTATTTTGCTATGCAAATAATTCATTTAATTTTGCCAGAATGCATTGAATGTATTGAAAATTTCAACGTACCTTTCTTGATTCACAGGAATCAGTGTATGGGCATAGACTCAGTTTGGAGAACTTTGGAATATTTCTTTAAAAAGTTGGCATAATTTGTCACCCTCATCATAAAAGTCATATTAAAGTTTAATAATTGGACCTCTAGATCAGTGTTCCTCAGATGAGAGGGATTGACATTTTTCTATCCAACCATCTCCAGTAGCACTTATCCTATGGTGGTGTATGTTTTCTTTTTGTGTTGTAAGTAAAACATGACTTCATTGCCTTGAGGTCAAGTGGTCTTACGGTGCTGGTATGTTGACATTTTGTACTGCTCTATCAGGGTTCAAATCCTGGTGCAATGTATGACATTGTGTTTTTCCTTCCATCACTGATTCCCTCCTTTCCTTGTAGCCAGTGAGCCTAAACTCAGGCTTGTTGATGAGTAATGTCACACCAGAAGATTTTGAAAAAGGACTTCAAAGATTTGGGGAGCTGAAAATCACCAGTGGCAGGCAGGTCAATTACTAGACCCTCATTCCTTGTGACTCACTTTTATAATGCAGCAGAAAAACTTTTCCCTAAAAATATGCTGACCTGATGGGTCAGTGATCTAAGCACTGGCTTCTGACCATTCATCCAAGATCAGTCTGGGTTCAAATCCCGGGTGAGGCGTGGATGATGTATTTGCCTTATGGCATAGGCTCTCTTCCTTCTCTGGAGCCAGTGGCCCTAAATTAGGGATGGATGACTGCTTATAGCTCATCAAGTTACTCAGGATGGTCATTAAACCTCCAATAAAAAAATTGACCTGCTAATAATATCTTGCAGTACTGCTGCTGATAAAATTCTACCTACTTATTTTCTTAATTTCTTGGCAGTTTTTGGCTCAAGTCTTTCAAGTTTGTCACATATTCATTTCTCTGTTTAACTTTGTTCATGTGTTTCACATCATTAGCAGAAATTACAGTGTTTACCCATGCTGTTTTGAATGCCATTAGTCTGAGAAATAATTCCACCATAATTCTAAACACAGAACTTTGTACACATTGAACACCAAAATCAAATGAAAATGAGGCACAAAATACTGTATATTCATTGCAAAATTTAACTAAAAACACTAAGAATATGGTTGCATGCAGAATATAGCAAGATGACATCACACAGACTTCCACAAAAATTGCACTGTCATGTCATGGTGTAAGAATAAACTAACTTGTGGATACAGTAGAGGTGAGTACATATAGATCTTTATTCCACAGAAGAGTCAGCATGGGCCAGAATGTAACATAGATGCTTATTTGGCTACATGCCTCAATTAAGGATAGATGACTCCTATAGCCTTTGATGTTTAGTGGGATTGTTTAAACCTGAAACAAACAAACCTGACTTACGGTTGATCCAGCAGAGTAGTAATTTAGGATAGTTACTCTGGATGCAGGGTCCTTGTGAATGTTAAGTTAAAAATATGCATTCTGCACCATATGATGGCTAAAAGTTTTGCACCTAGTATTGATTGATGGCAGCACTTTTCCACCATTTTTCTGAGAAAATTTAGTTGGAGTTGTTATGCTGGGAGGCAGGAAGTTACCTGTAGTTCAACAATTTGATGCTTGCATCAATTTTTGGGGTTTTCTTTGTGAAAACTTATGCTTATGGCAAAGCTAACCTGATTATGGAGCTGAAGGTACAGTGTGTGTACTTCCACTGCATAATATAGTTCCAGTCTGAAAGCTTGTATTAGAGTCAGTTGTTTTAAACATTGTATGTTGTATGTACATTAAAAAAATGAACTGATTTTTGGTTGCTCTTTTGGTCACTTGCATCAGTCGTCCATGTGCATTAAAGAGGCTACTCAGAGGATATTTACTGCTGCTGGGATCAGTGGCGTAACTAGCATGACATGCGCTCTGTGCAAGATTTACTTCAGCACCCCAAAGCACAGTAGTTTTTCTAGGATTGCGAACACAAGGGAAGATGTGTTTTTCTGTGTGGGTGGTGGTGGTGGTGGTGGTGGTGGGGGGGGGGTCGGGAAGTCAGTGTCAGGAAGAATAAGGGGAATACCTAGAGTCCTGTAGTTTTAACTTTTTAAAGTTAATTTTGGAACAGAAGTACATAATACAGCCAACCAGGATTAACACGGTGCATGGACTGATGCATGAACATAAACATATATTTTATCACCAGAAATGGATTCAGTAAAATATATTTAAATGGTTAAGGTTAATAACTATAAGACTTTAGTGATCGTTATTGGATGCATACAAATAAATAATTCAGTGTTCTATACCATAGGAATACCATATAGATTTATGTAGCTGCACAGATATTTATTTGCAGGTGAGGAAAAATTTGTTGGTGTGGAAATATGATGTGCATGTATGTGATGTGTACAAATATACTATACGATAAAACAAATGAAGATCTGCTAATTGTATATATCATTATCATCATCATCATCAACCATTATCAATCCACTGCTGGACAAAGGTCTCCCCAACTTTCCTCCACAACGGTCTGTCTTGTGCCAGTCTCCTCCATGTCACTCCCATATACTATCGAATTTCATCCACCCATCTCCCATGTGGTCTTCTTGTGGGTCTTTTTCTGTCCCTTGGAATCCAATCTAAAATTTTGGCTGTCCATTCATGGTCTGTCCTTCTGGCAGTATGTCCATCCCATTGCCATTTCAGGGATTTAACTCTGATCATGATGTCTTCCACTCTTGTCATTTTTCGGATCCCCGAGTTCCTCTTCTTATCTCTCCTGGTTACACTAAGCATGCACCTCTCCACGATTCTTTGAGTTGTCTGCAGCCTTTGTATGTCTCTTTCAGTTAAGGTCCACGTCTCTGCACCATACGTAAGCACTGGAAGGATGCATTGATCAAACACTTTTCTTTTAAGACATAATGGCATATTGCTCTTGAAAAGTATGCTGTTTCTTCCAAAAGCTCTCCAGGCAAGTTTTGTACGCCGATTAATTTCTTCATCAATGTGACCCTCACTTGATATCTGCTGTCCAAGATAAACGTACGTGTCTGTTGTCTCCTGCTTTTCTCCATCAATCGATAAATCTTCATTTCTTGTAAAAACATTGAACATCACTTTTGTCTTCTGAAAGTTCATTTTTAATCCCACTTCTTTACTCTTGTCAGCAAGTTCCTGGATCATACTCTGCAGCTCTGATGGGGTAGTTGCAAAAATGACTACGTCATCAGCAAAACGAAGGTGGGTTAGATAATCTCCATTAATCTTTATCCCTTTGTTTTCCCAGTTCAGTGATTGAAAAACATTTTGCAGTGTGGCATTAAAGAGCTTCGGAGATATGGTGTCACCTTGTCTCACTCCCTTTCCAATTTTTGTGTGTTGTATTTTCAAACAGCCGAATCTTTGCACTTGCATTTTCATAGATGTTATTAATAATATTAATGTATGCATCTTCAATACCGCAGGATTTCAGAGCCATTGTAACTGCTGATGGTTTCACCGAATCAAAGGCTTTTTCATAATCGATAAAAACCATGCACAATGGAAGTTCGTATTCCCTCGCTCTTTCAATTAGTTCTCTTAATACGTGGATATGATCTTATTGGGCTGTAGCTACTCCTGAATCCAGCTTGTTCTCTCGGTTGAGCCATGTCCAGTGTTACCTTCAAACGGTGTGAAAGAACTTTAGTGAAAATTTTATAAACCACTGATAGGAGGCTGATAGGTCTGTAGTTCCTGAGATCCTCAATGTCACCTTTTTTATGTAGCAGGATCATTGTAGCGTTGTTCTAATCCTCAGGAATCTTCGCTTCCTTAAGGCATCGAGTGAAAATTTGGGCGAGTACTGTTTAGATTTCTCCACTTGCTTCTTGTATGATGTCTACAGTAATTCCATCTTCTCCTGGAGCTTTTCCCCGCTTCATGTTCTTGATTGCATGTGCAACTTCTGCTGAGAGGACTGGAAGAACTCTGGTACTGGGACCTTTCATGATGTCTGGAGTACATGTATCATCCCTTTCATATAATTTGGAGTAGAAATCTTTCACTCTTGTCAAAATTTTGCCTCTATTTCTTGTTACAGAACCATCTTCTTTTCTCAGTGCCATAATCTGTTTTCTTCCCTTACTGAGATGTCCCTTTGCTATCTTTAGGCTTTGGTTGTTTTCAATTGCTTTCCTCACTAGTTCACAGTTGAATTTCCTTACGTCTTCAGTGATACTTTTGCGTACTGTCTTGCATAGCTCTATATATTCCACTTTGGAAGTCGCATTTTCTTTAGTTGTCCTCATCTTTTTTTTTTTTTTTTTTGCATCAACGTTTTGGTTTTTCCTGATAATTTGTTGACATGCAACTTGTTCGTAAACCCAGCTAATTTTGTTGCTGTTTCCATAAGAACTTTGGTTACTTTTCTGTTAACTTCAGAAATATCCACTTCTTCCGATGTTAGGCCTTCTGAAGCAGAGAATCTGTTCTTCAGTTCCAACTTTGAAGGTATTATGGTGGTTTTAAAGTTTGTTTTGCCAATACATTTTGTTTGTCTTATGAGCTTGCCACGTTCGAGTTTAGTGTTGAGGTGCATCTTACATCTCGCCAATCTATATGGTCACTACCTGTGTTGAACTTGTTTAGCACACTGCAGTCTTCTGTGAGAAATTTTTGTTACACATAATAAAATCAATTTCACTTGTTGTCCCATTTGGATGTCTCCATGTCCATTTCCTATGTGGCTTTTTCTTGAAAAAGGAGTTCAAGATGAAAAACCCTTCTGCCTCTGCAAACTCAAAGAGAGTATTTCCACGCTGGTTTCTGTTGCTGTGACCGAATTTACCTACTGAAGTTTCATTCTGTTGCTGTTGCCCTATTTTTGCATTGAAATCTCCCATAATTATCTTCAAGTGCTGCTTTACCTTTATTATTTAGATGACTAATTTCCTCGTAAAATTCAATTTCTTCTTCAGGATGACTTGTGGTGGGTGCATAAGTTTGAATAATCTGAGCCTTGTATCTTCTCGAGAGTTGGATAACGAGTCGTGCAGCTCTGTCAGAGGAACTTTTAACTTGTACAACTTTATCCTTCAGTTTCTTGTTTATTATAAATCCAACACCACTAGTTCTGCCAGTATCTGTCCCACGATAGTAGAAGAGATGTCCACTTTTCAGTTCAATGAGATCTCCTCCTTTTCTCCTTACCTCACTTAGCCCGACGATGTCCCACTTGATCCTTTGTAGTTCCTCTTCCAATTCAAGAAGCCTTGAATCAGAAGATAGGGAGTGTCCATTATACGTAGCCATATATATATATATATATATATATATATATATATATACTAAAGAGCAAAACTGAAGACTAAGGAAAAAATTTTAGAATTTAAAACGAAGGGTGCAAAATAACCTGAAAATCAAAACGCGCAACGCAGCAGTTTTGAAAATTCAGAATTCACATTCTATAAAGAAGATACCTAAGCAAAAAAATACATATATAATTTTGACTCACACCTAGTACAACATAGAAAAGGTTATGTATCTACCTGTGTGATCAAAAGGAAAAAAGATAAAAAAATAAAATAAAACAACTGAATGTAGAAGGTGTCGAGAATACTGAGCCTTGGCTTTATCAAGGACCAGCAAAAACTCTGCATTTTCTCACTTCCACAAAGATTTAAATTCTCTCTCAAACGAACTTGGAATTTCGTTATGGCTGAAAATCATTTCTAATTATTATGTCACTCTCACAGCTTGAGTTCTCTTTATTCTTCTTCTCTCTGTTTAATAGTAACAGATGAAGAGTATGGGTCGGGCCAGGAAGGTTAATGGATGCAAGCGAAATTGTTAACTAGTGCTAGGTCATGCAACTCTAAGGAGGACATGACTTATATATATATTTTTTAAACTATTTTAGGTGGGAATGTTACTTGCATCTATGGCCTTGCAGAAACCCATTTCCAACTAGGTCTTTGTGGAAGTGAGAAAATGCAGAGTTTTTGCTGGTCCTTGATAAAGCCAAGGCTCAGTATTCTCGACACCTTCTACATTCAGTTGTTTTATTTTATTTTTTTATCTTTTTTCCTTTTGATCACACAGGTAGATACATAACCTTTTCTATGTTGTACTAGGTGTGAGTCAAAATTATATATGTATTTTTTTGCTTAGGTATCTTCTTTATAGAATATATATATATATATATATATATAGGATATAAATTATAATTACATGACTACAATTCAAATAGAAAAAATATTATTGTATACGATAAGGGTAAATTTTCATGTTTTTGGCATAATTCTTAATTTCTAGCCTTCATTTTGGCGAACTCATCAAGCACCGAAGTAGGGTCCATTCTTTTGGCAAACTTCCTTTCTATGCTTAACAGTGATAATTTTTTCAGTCTGTCTTGTGAAGGTGCTTCTCAAACAGCTTTCGATAAGTTTTAATTTGGAAAACAATCTCTCTGCAGATGCTTCCATGACGGGTAATGTTAAAAAAAGCATTAAGGCTATTAACAGGTTAGTGCAACCACTGACAATTGTAGGATTTTCTACAACGAATAGATTTACTATTTCCAGTATGGTCATTTTCTCAGCCATGCGGCTGCAGAGTGCTGTTTGAAAACCTGGCAGTTCCTGTACTAACTTGTTTGTAAGGTCACTTGGGTATGTGCTTACTAATCGGTTTGCATACATCACAAGATCTTCATCCGAAACTCTTGCCAAATAGAAAGCATAAGAAATCCAAATCTGTCTGCTATAGCACGCATTCTCTCAAACCTGTTACTGAGTTGGGCAATCAAAATGTCTGGTGTTGCATAAAAGTGAAACTTTAACATAAGCTTATATTTAGAAAAGGTTAAATATATCTAAAACAAAAATATGAATCTTTGTGTTAATTATTTGTTTGTTTTTGTGCATGTTCTGATTTTTTTCATAAAACTATAACTGGCAGCTGCAATACTCCCCTTCGTTGCCTTTCCCCCTCCTCCGCAGCTGGAGGGGTGGTAGTTCCGCACTTAGTGGGAGGTAAGTGGACAGTCAAGTGTTTATGGAAGCTAAGCATCACTCCTTTTTTCCTGAGTAGATAATCGCTGACAGTAGAATGAGCGCAGAGTTTTCTTTTATTTTGCCTCCTGCTGTGGTGGCACACTGCACCTTTAGTGCTGAGAAATACTGAGAAACCATGAAATTTTTTTTGGTGAAAAGGCTTCTTCTGCTTCCACCCCACAGTCAGGTAAGTTTGCCCTGAGTATAATGATACCACTAAATACTGAAGATTTTCTACATATTAAAACTGATCAATTAATCTGTTGTAAGGTTTTAGTAAGTTAATTATAAGTCTGTTGTAAGAATACTTTCTCATCAGTGGAATAGCGAGTCACCTATTGGAGACAGTCTTGTATTATTTGAGGATGTGCATTATATTGGGTTGTCAGAAAAGTCATGACGTATTTTGGCACCCAATGGCGGTTGGGCAGTTTTGGAAGTACTAAAGGCATGTGCAGCTAGCTGTGTTATCGCTATGGCATTCAACAGGTGCCAGTTCTAGCTGCTGTCTGAAAGGAATAGTGAGCGATTTGGGTGATTTGACATCGAGTTGAAGATGGAAGACCAAACTGCATTTTCACCATATTTTACTTCCATAAAGGGAAGAACGCACCTCAAGCTTGTGAAAAGTTACGTAAAGTGTACGGTGATAATGCTCTACAAGAACGTCAGTGCCAGCGGTGGTTCACAAAATTCTGTGCTGGTGATTTTGACCTCAACGATGCTCCTCGGTTTGGGAGGCCAACCGAGGTTGATGACTACCAAATCAAGGCATTGATCGAGTCAAACCCACGTTACCCGACACGAGAGATTGCAGACACATTGCACATGCATCATTCAAGCGTTCACGACCATCTGAAGAAGCTGGGATATGTAAGCAAGCTCGATGTGCAGGTTCCTCATGAACTTAAAGAAGCTCAATTGACGGCACGTATAAACATCTGCGATGTGCTCATTAAACGTGAGGAAAACGATACTTTTTTGAAGCTACTGATAACTAGTGACGAAAAGTGGATTGTGTATAACAATGTGCTGCGCAAACTGTCTTGGTCCCACGTGCTGCTTCACCTCAAACTACATAAAAAAAAAAAAACTTTCATCAGCGGATGGTTCTGGTCTCAGTGTGGTGGCATTTTAAAGGGTGTCTTGTTCTTCGAGCTCCTGCCACGGAACTAAACAATCAATTTGAATGTGTACTGTCAGCCATTGGACAGTTTGAACGAATCCATCATTCAGAAACGTCCAGAGCTCGTTCATCGTAAAGGTGTTGTGTTCCATCACGACAACGCGAGATCACACACAAGTTTGATCACCTGCCAAAAATTATTGGAGCTTGGGTGGGATGTGTTGCCACACCAGGTTAAAAATATCTGAATTTTTTTGGGGGAGCAATTTTGCTCTTCAAATTTAGCATTGCGGAGCAATTGAGTAATTAGGTGGAGCACTTTTGTGACTTATTTTTCTTTTGATTTAAGTGACTAATAATTTATATTTTGATTTTTGACTAATAATTTATTAACAAATAAAACTGTTACTAGCACCTTTCAATATCTATCAAAATACTTTAATCAGTAATGAAAAGTACAATTTAAAAATATTTTAGTAGATATATAAAATAAAAGGGATAAAGATTAATGGAGATTATCTAACCCACCTTCGTTTTGCTGATGACGTAGTAATTTTTGCAACTACCCCATCAGAGCTGCAGAGTATGATCCAGGAACTTGCTGAAAAGAGTAAAGAAGTGGGATTAAAAATGAACTTTCAGAAGACAAAAGTGATGTTCAATGCTTTTGCAAGAAATGAAGATTTATCGATTGATGGAGAAAAGCTGGAGATAACAGACATGTACGTTTATCTTAGAAAGCAGATATCAAGTGAGGGTCACATTGATGAAGAAATTAATCGTCGTACAAAACTTGCCTGGAGAGCTTTTGGAAGAAACAGCATACTTTTCAAGAGCAACATGCCATTATGTCTTAAAGGAAAAGTGTTTGATCAATGCATCCTTCCAGTGCTTACGTATGGTGCAGAGACATGGACCTTAACTAAGAGAGACATACAAAGGCTGCAGACAACTCAAAGAATCGTGGAGAGGTGCATGCTTGGTGTAACCAGGAGAGATAAGAAGAGAAACTCGTGGATCCGAAAAATGACGAGAGTGGAAGACATCATGATCAGAGTTAAATCCCTGAAATGGCAATGGGATGGACATACTGCCAGAAGGACAGACCATCGATGGACAGCCAAAATTTTAGATTGGATTCCAAGGGACAGGAAAAGACCCAGAAGAAGACCACGTGGGAGATGGGTGGATGAAATTCGAAAGTATGCGGGAGTGACATGGAGGAGACTGGCACAAAACAGACCGGTGTGGAGGAAACTTGGGGAGACCTTCGTTCAGCAGTGGATTGATAATGGTTGACAATGATGATGATATAAAAATTACAAATTTTCTTTCTTTGGATAAATGGTGAAATGTTACCTGGCCACAAATTGCACCAGCTACTTACTGTCACTTGACAGTGAGAGTACTCCTGAACTTGTGGTAGCTTCAGGTTCTGCATCTTGTTTCTTTTTCTGTAAGACTTCACAATTGTGCATTGGGACTTTTTTTCAAAAAATACTCATACTGCTTGTTCAGGGTGAAACTCGCATAGTTCTGTTCCTTCCAGCATTATCCGCAATAGATGGTTCAAAGCATCGGAATTCATCTGATTATGGAAATCTGCCTTGATTCTTTTCATTGCAGAAAAGGCTCTTTTGACCATAGCATTGGATACGGGCAATAACCTCATGATATTTATCATGAGGTTTAGATTCGGTAATTTATTTGCATACCCTTCTGTCAAGCATTTCCATAACTGTTGCTTTGACAGGTGGTGCAGATTTCTTAAGCCGCCCCGGTGGCGCAGTGGTCTAAGCGATGGCCCCTGATCATTCATCCGAACGGGGTCCGGGTTCGAATCCCGGTGAGGCATGGATGTTGTGTTTGTCTTACGGCACTGGCTCTCTCCCTTCCCTGGAACCAGTGACCCTAAATTAGGGACGGGCGACTGCTTATAGCCCATTTGAGTTGCTCACGGTGGTCGTTAAACCTCCAATAAAAAAAAAAAAAGATTTCTTAACCAAAAGGTTTTGAAATAATCCCAGTCTTTTTGAATTTTATCATTGTTGTCAGCAGTCAACAACTCACTGAAATGTTCAGTTAATACAGTAATTTGATCACCACCAAAATTTGCAAGAGTAGATTTGTCTGTTGGCCAAAGCTTAGGTTCTAACGGCTTGGCAGCTTTAAAAACCTGATTTTCGTGCAAATCACCAAGCCGGGTATGCACACACTGATGAATATGATTTTTAAAATATTCACAATTTTCATAAAATACATTTACTGCCAAATTACACCTCAGTTCAGTGCCACAAAATTCTACAGTTTTCACTGAATCACAGTCACTGGAATCATAAGCTTATATGTTTGCTAAGTATTCTAAAATTTTGGGCAGGTTGGCCGAAAACTTTCTTTTCTTCATAATTTTGATAGTTAGAATTTTCCTAATGCATTCAAAATGCAAGATACATCCACATCATCCAACTGGAGAGACAGTGATAATTTTGACAAAGAATATAAAATGTTGCAAAGCAACAGCAGCCAAGTTACAAATTTGATGGACTTAATTTTTCTCAATGCCTGTAATCCTGACTTTTTCTCCTTTGCTTGATGTATCTGCAACCATATTTTTTAAAAATACATAATATCTAAGGTAGTGCTCTCCCTAGACATTTTGTACAGCTGGGTGGCAAGAAATTTTAGCTGGATGGGTACTTTTAATGAACCCTCCCTGATCGAGAAGAAAAAGAATGTTGTTTTGCTTAACATTATTATACTTATTAAACATATTTAGCAGTGTGATAGGCATTAATGCAACATAACATAAAAAACATTAGAAAATTGCATATAAATGGTAAAAAAAAAAAAAAAATGAATTCTTAACTAATAAATCATATTCAACCCAGATTTCAGGCAGTTTTCATCAATATTTATGGTGTATGCGGAAGTAAGTTTTCCACTCTTACTATCATGTATGTTGTAAATGCGTTCATTAAATGAAATTTAGCTGGGCGGCAGAGAAAATTAGCTGGGTGGGCCACCCGGCAGAAAAGCTCTAGGGAGAACAACACTACTAAGGTATTATTACTTGATATTGGCAAAGTATTTCGCATGTTGTTGCTCCGTGAGGCACGTGCTCCCAGCCCGAAAGAGGTTTATTATGAGTATTTTCGGTTAGTTAAAAAACCCATAACAAAATAGACCTCTCTTGAGCTAGGAGCACATGCCTCACAGAGCGACAACGTGCAAAATACTTTGCCAATATCAGGTAATAATACCTTAGATATTATGTATTTTTAGTCTAAAGCACGTTTATAACATAAGACAACCCTTAAGGTTTGTTTCATGAATTACATATTTCGTAATACCATATTTTTTAGTTGTACAATAACAAAATAATTCTTAATTAGTGGGTCAGTGGCTCTTTGCATATGTGAAACCTATTGGGTGTCATGGACTTTCAAAGTTGGTGTATCTGATACATCTCCATTGAGTATTGTTGAGAGCTCATGAAAGTCTTTGGCACTTTTTTCATAAAAAATTATGAATGTCTTTCATCAACTTATGTACCTCTTGAAAATATGTTGACAGCATAAAATCTTTTAGAGCTAGCTCTAAGCGATTACTTAAACAGTAAACTGCCACTAAACAAGGGCAGTTTTTCTTCAAAAGAGCTGCAAAACCTTTTTTCTGTCCCATGTTAACATTTGCTCAGTCAGCTAACATCTAATTTATTTTCAAAATTGACTATTCCAAATTCTGCAGTGGACTCTACAATTGCATTTTTGATACCATTAACATTTTTCAGTTCTTTTAATGCCAGGAATGGGAATTTGCATCTCCTACTTCATTGACATACATGATACAAATAATTTCATTTTTAGATACACTAACATCTGTACTGCCATCAATAAATAAGGTAAAATAGTCCAGCTTTCTTAAGTCATTGGGCAAATCAGTTTTGAAATAATTAGCAATGCACTCTGTGAACTAAGCACACGTCACAGATGAATGCTAAGTTTTCCTATATCAACACCATGGCGTTTCTCTAGCTCAATAATTTTGGGAAATTTCGAAAATAGAATTTTCTCTTTGGCAATTATATATGATATATCAATTAATTTTCCAATTTGAGGTTTAAATGCATTGGAAGCAACAATCATTAACTTACCAGTAGATGTTCTTTGATAAAAATCAGCGAGCAATTTTACTTTATGTTCTTCTACCTTGGAGACACTGGCATGGGGACTTTCTGATCTGGTGTGCTTTACCACATTGTCCTTTTTAATAATGAATTCAGAAACTCCATCAATAAAAGAAGAATTGAAATTTCGAAAAAAAATTAATCCTGTCAACATTCTTCCTACAAAGTTTGCAATAGGCAGACCAGTTGGAGATTTTATCGACTTCAACACCATTGTAAGCGTAACCAACTCCTTTTTGGATCTAATTCCTCCATCCACCTTTTCATGGTTGATATTTTCACTTTGGTAGCCTTGATTTCAAACAACAAAGAATAAAACAGCAAAACTCACACCCTCCTAAAATTAAGAAGGCAGCCAAACCAAAAACAAAAACAGCGATAAGAACATCTGTCCTTAAATGACTCGTAGTGCAGACAGGTGCGAGTGTGGAACCAATCATAGATGCTCTGCGGTCGGACAATGACCATCTCATCACTGCACAGCTAGAGCTACAGGAGGAAGCTTTTCCCAGCTTAAAGCCAACATGAAGTATTCGTGAAGTTATGAATATGTGAGTTTTATTTCATTTTTCCACGAGTAAGCAAAATCGTTTTTTCAATAAACGAGTTGCTCTGTGGATTGAACATTTTAATGGAAATTTCATTTTTAAACTTTGAATCGCAGTTTTGCAATTCAAATATGAGTTTACATCGCAAACTTTTATTTTTGCATCGCAGTTTGCGATGCGATACCGTTTATTTTCCCCCTGTGCCACACCCAGCATACTCGCCTGACCTTGCGCCGTCAGACTTCCACTTGTTTCGCTCTCTTCAACAGTCCTTGCGTGGTATAACGTTCAATTCAGATGAGGCTCTAAATCAGCACCTTGTACAGGTTTTCGCCACGAAAGACGGGTCCTTCTATGAATGAGGCATTTTGCAGCTCACTGAAAGATGGCAAAAGGTTATCGAACAAAATGGGCATTTTTTTTTTTTTTTTTTTGTTTGGAGGTTTAACGACCGCCGTGAGCAACTCAATGGGCTATAAGCAGTCGCCCGTCCCTAATTTAGGGTCACTGGTTCCAGGGAAGGGAGAGAGCCAGTGCCGTAAGACAAACACAACATCCATGCCTGACCGGGATTCGAACCCGGACCCCTTACGGACGAATGATCAGAGGCCAACGCCTTAGACCACTGCGCCACCGGGGCGGCCAAAAAAAAATGGGCATTATATCATTGATTGATCTTTGTTCTTTCTATCAATAAATGGCCTTTGCAAAACATGGCTAAAATACGTCGTGAGTTTTCCGACAACCCAATACGTAGTGTGATCAAAAGGTTCCGAGACTAGGTACGTAGCACGCCAACAGATGGCAGTACGTGGATTCGCGAGCAGCCATCGAGGGCAGTGACTTTCATGAGTCATTGTGCCGAGTGGTGTCGTTCTGTGAACATTGGGAGCTGTGCTACACGATATTTGATGACCACGTGCAGAACACAGCTGCGATTTCGGTATGGACTGCAAACTAGAGCAGTGAGCGAACATCAAATTCTGCGGAAAACTCGGCAAAACAAGAACGGAGACGCATGAAATGTTGTGGCAGGCTTATGACAATGAAGCAATAAGTCGTGTGAAGTGTTTTGAGTCACACTCTCATTTCAAGAGAGGCAGAACGGCACTGGAAAAAGACCAAAAGTCAGGGCAACCGGCCACGAGCAAAACCAATGTGGACATTCGTGGAGTTGTGCACCATGAATTCGTCCCCCAGGGCCAGACAGTCACTCCCTTTTTACTGCGATGTTCTGTGGCATCTTAAGAAGAACACTTGCCGCAAACAACCTGAAGTGTGCCGCAGGGGCAATTTCCTGCTCCATCATGACAGTGCAGCAGCTCACAGAGCGTTAGCAACACGCCAGTTTTGCAGCCGCAACAGCACGACTACCATTCTTCACCCGCTTTACTCGCCGGATTTGACCCCCTGTGACTTATTTCTGTTCCCGAAGCTGAAGCTCAAAGGTCGCCGTTTTGAAACTGCGGACGAGATCCAGCGCGAATCGCAGACCGTGCTTGACACGATTCACGAACAGGACTTCCAGGGAGCGTTCCAACAGTGCCGAAAACGTTGGCAGCGGTGTATTGCTGCCCAAGTAGGCTACTTTGAGGGAGATCATAGCCAGACTTAAGTAACATAAGTACTTTGTTGTATATCAGCCTAGTCTCATAACTTTTTGATTGGACCTCGTATTAGTTATGTATGGTGATTTGGTGAACTTCACAAGACATGAGCATCCTAAAATATTTTATTTGTATTTAAATCCAATTAATGTAAGTAAGCACTGAGTGGGAGGCTGACGTTTCTGACAGGTGTCTGAACCCCCGACCTGGTGGCCATCTAGTCTGCAGTTTTTCTGGGGTTTTCCGCAGACTCTGTATGTTTGCGAATGTGTAGGTGGTTCCCTCTGAAATCGGTCCTGAACATGCTTTGTCCTTGGACCCTCCTTCTGCAGGATGCCTGGGTTTACCGGATGAGTGTCGATGCGCTAGTAGTAAAACAATGTAAGGCGAATGAAATCTGATGCCACATGGCATCAGGCACCTACAGGACTATTGCCCAGGGTTGTTGATGATGATGGGAACTGCTCTTTGAGGCTTATATTGGCCAGCATAATTCTTTACTTGGCACTGTGGAATAATATTCATTTCTATAGACTGGTTCAGTTTTGTCTCCCTGTTAAGCCCTGCCTTATGATTCTCACAATTTGCAGTAGAGAATTTCAATTTTTCCATATGCAGTAGTATTACATGGTTTTATAAAAGAGTTTACTAATACATGTGCAGGGACATCCTAAAAATATTGTTTTACGTGCAGGAACATGTAAAAATATTGTCAAAACAGTATTGGTCAGATACAGCACTGATAATTAAGTCACCAGATGATAAACATATTAAACTAGTATGTGAAGATTAAATACAGAGGGTGAGTCAAAAGTTTTGCAATATTTGGATCTCTTTTTATGCCTTCATATGTACCTTTACCACGAAAGCCGACTAGCATTCAAAGTATAGGCCATCATGTTGCACCGTCTTTAGCCATCTGTCTACCAGTTTTTTGATTCCGTGACTGTACCAGTTCTTGTCCTTCGAGGTGAACTCCTTTACCCGAGCTTCCACCTCTCCTGGTTGTTGAAGTGCCGCCCGCGAAGGAAGTGAGTCATGGACCAGAACAAGTAATCAGACTGGGAAAGGTCTGGACTATATGCTGGCTGTGGCATCGGTTCGATGCCCTCAAGTTCCTGGAGTTTTTCCCAGGTTGTCGCACTGTATGAGGCCGAGCGTTGTGCTGCTGCAGGACAGCACGCTTTCTGTTCACCAGTGTCTGGTACTTCTCCTGTAAAACTGCATATATACACTCCAGCTATTCAGAGTAGAGGTTGGCGTTGATGGTCCAACCATCTGGAACACAGACACAAAGCATCGCCTTGTGCTCGAAGCGTCCCCGTTTGGCAACAGGTTCAGGAAGCTGGCCCGGGCTCAACCACTGCCGTTGTGAGTTAGGATTACGGAAATAGACTCACTTTTCATCGCATGTAACAATTCTTTTAATGAAATGCACATCATGCGGGTTTTCTAGGAGTTTCGTACGCACTGACTTCCACTTGGGAGTTTGCTTCAGCTGGCGTCAGTTCGTGAGGGAAAATGCGGCAGCTCCTGTAGACCTTGCCGATGCCCTGAAGGTGACGAACCACGGTGGTCTGTGATGTACCCAGCTTGCCTGATAATCTCCTGTACCCAGCTTGCCTGATAATATCAAATCGCTGGTTGTCAGATTTGCCTCTATGGCCTGGCGCACAGCCTCCAAATCCACGGCTCACTGCCTACCTGACCTTGGCTGATCATAGAGGTTTCTGTCAACTGAGCGGAATTTCTTGAACCATCTGGTTGTGGCGCTGTTATCCACGGAACCTTCACCTTTCGCATGTCAAATGTTTCTTGTTGCTTGAGCAGCGTTATGGCAGAGTTGAAACTCGTAAAGCAAAAGTTCCCCAATTAGCTGGTTGTGGCTGTTCATTTGTAAGGCTTCCCAACCACAGACACAACAATGACATGTAATGCTGTTCACAGCAACAACTACATTTGTATATATTTTGACTGACTGCAGTGTACGACTTGAACTAGTTTATAAGCACATGACATACCCGCCTGCAGCACATGCGTTTTTGCAAATATTGCAAAACTTTCGACTCACCCTCTGTATTTAAAGGAAATTCATGTAGGCTAGTTAATAATTGTAGAAAAATCGAATACTAGAGCTGTGTGGAGAAGTATTAGGAAATGAATAACATGATGGTTGTAGAAAATGCTGTAGATTAATGCCAAGCAGCACAGAAGTAAAGGGGACAAACATGTAAGCTGAAGGCATGAACATTTTTGGGAGGTACAGATGCACTAACTATTGCTTTTGAAAGCCAACACCTTGCGAGAATAAAAATATATGAGTGTGCCCTCAAGGACTCAACCAAAATAGGATTTTAAGGATTGAACTCTCCAGAGTCCAGATATTTTATTTTTTTATTTTTTGTTAAGGATTCGCATTTGCAGTGCTATTTTGCTGTCTTGGTTGGATTCAATTTTCTTCTCCACTAAGCATTCCTAAGACAATGAAATCTGTAAATGATCTGTGTGTACCCACGTTGTAAGGCTTTCTGTTTGTAACCTGGCCCTAGAGCACAGACTACACAATAATTCAATTTTTCCCACTGCCCATACATACCATTAAGACAAAAGCAACTCTTCATTGTGAAGCCATCCATTATAACCAGGGGTTTGAGCTAGTATGACCACCTAGAGTATGAATCCCTCTCTACTCTTAGCTGTTCTAACCCATCAGTCTTAACTCTCTAGGGTAAGGTGGATAAACGGATTTTAGGATTTTCTGTTACCATTCACTCAGGAGTAAAATTCTTCCAGGAAAATGGATGTCTGTGGTCAAGCATTCAAGTCCATGACCAACATTTCCCCTTTTCTGGAAGTAACTGAGCATTCAACGAAACAGTATCACCATAATAATAAAAATTCAACATGGTTGCCATTGGTTATTCAGGCAGTTAGAAGAGCCACATTTTTTCAGTATATTGTGTTTATATTGTAGTCATATTTATGATAAAGTGCTTGCATTATTTTTTTCTGATTATTCCTAATGGAATTTATTATCTTTTATATGATAAATTATTTTGTTCATTTCTGTACTTTAATTCCCATAATAATGACATATTTTGATGATGCCAATTAAATGGCTAGTGATACTAATTGGTGCAAAAATTTTTATTCCCAAAGATATCAATGATATATTGATGTTGCATACAAATGGTTGGCATACTGTTGATACAGCTTTTATCCTTACCATAACCTTCACCAGAAAATTTTTTTTTATTTGCATGCCTGTGTGCCCTTGAAGGTGTCTGGAAGTGAGATAAAATGCATTGATCAATATAGGATGTAGTAAAGAATTTTTACTGCCAGAGCCATTAGGTCTAGCAAAAATTGAATTCTCAGTTTGCAATATGCAAACTAACACTTTGCTTATAACAAAATGCTGAATTCTTTGTGACAATGTTGACTAATTTCAGTCTCATTCCTACTCTAGTTTTGCTTTCAGTGTACTCCTACATTATAGGATTTTGATGACTTATTGTAAAGAATTTGGATCTATTAGATTCTGTGGTATTGAACCACTATGTATAGCCAGTAACAAGAAGAATTAAGGAACATGAATGAAAAAGTTTAAAAAAATTTGGATGCAACAAGGGAATGAAATGGCACTAATCCAATACCACATTAATGACCAAAAATTAGTGGCCTAGAAAATGTGTTAAATTATTAACTAGGGAGCAACAAAGTTGAATTTAATATGTAATATAGCATTGTCCATATTCAAGAATAAGAAAAAGCCAGGGGCTGTAACTTCATTTATAAGAATCTAATTAGACTGCTCTATCAATGGAAATGCATTACTGGAAAGTAGAGATTAAGCTATGGTTGCTATTTTCGCGAAATGCGATTACTTAATCCAAAATGTGAGAGAAATTAGTGTTCTTAGTAAAATGGCACCAGCCGTTTAAATATCAATCCATCAGCAGATTCTGCTCAGACCAGGCAGCGGATGGCCTCATGGTCAATGTTTGTGACTGCCATGGAGGAACCTCAGGTTCGATCCCAGGCAGGTACGAATGCTCGAACCACAAAATATCCTCCGTGCGTCGGATGGGCACGTTAAGCCATCGGAGCCCGGGTACTGGCCCCCGGTAATAAATAAGGGCATCTCCCCCCCCCTTTCTACCTCACTTCTATGTCACTTTACTATCAGGCACTCTAGCCCAAATCTCCTAGCTTCCTATTTCTAAGGATTGTTTAAGACCTTGGGGTCAGACACTCCCTTTCTGAAATCCTCTACATACGATTGGATTCTGCTCAGATTTTTCTATTTCTGTGAAAACTTGTTTACGATTCTGTTCGCGATTCACACTCTACTAATGTTATTTTCTTAATTCTTAAGGTATGTTCCTACAGCACCTATTGGCTCAATAACCTCCCCCCCTCTGTACATTCTAGAGCACTCAATAAGGGATGAGTTAAAATTATAGATGTATTACCCCTTACCCCATTCAAAGTTAAAGTTTAAATCTGAGTCAGCTTTTATGTCTACAGCAGTCTCCCCAAGGCCATAAACATTAGTTTTCCACTGATATCCAAAGTGTTGTCGGTATGAACGCTTCAGTTGATGTTACGATTTTTCGAGCGACAAAAGCAGCTAACTGTCTTTAGCATTTTGCTACAACATTTTCCCCCATTTTAGCATTGTTGCTACATTTTTTGAGCCAGCCTAAACTCTGCTGGAAAGGAGAGTTATGCGCTAATAGTAGAAAATGGTATAGAGTATAATAGATGGCATCGCAGCACAAAGTGCTGACATGTAATCAAAAGGTGGGTATTTTCAAAGGGTAAAAGTGCACTGAATTGTCTCTTTTTAGGAACATCACCCTGAAAGATGAGTGCTTTTGCAGATGTTTCTGGTAAGGCACATCAAGAAGTGTAAAGCAAAACAAAGAAAATGTTCCATGACAGTAGTTAACTCTACACAAAAATTGAACTGATGATTTGTGGTGCATAAACTTGCATCAGAATTCTTGTCAGTTTGGACTGATTTCTGTTCCCTACTCCCAACCTAATTCTCTTTCTTAGTCTTCACCTACATGTATGCTCTTATGCCCCAAATGTAAAAAAATTAGGTGTTTTACTTTTCATGGTATGAGATTAAGATAAACTTGTACCAAGTGACATTTTTTAACACAAATGAAGGAGCATTTAAAAAGCAGGTTGTAAAGACAAGAAGGCAACACTAATTTAACATTGTGTCGATGACTAAGAGTAATGAATTAGTAATTGATCACACATTAAAGAAAAACTAAATGAAATGTGTGCAATGTACTTCATATTTGTAGAAATACCAAAAAAAAACAACAAAAAACAGTGATTTCAGCTTCAAAAAACTGAATTTCAACTTCAAAAAACTGAATTTCAGCTTCAAAAACTACATGCATGGCAACACATTTTTGGAAAGAAGAATTATATAGTGATAATTAAAAATAGTGAAGATTAACAACAAGATGGTATCATTGAACAAAATTGTAACATGCAATGAAATGAAATGAAACACAAATTTTAAGGTGTATGGGTGCACTGTCACTTTTGAAGTCTAAGAATGTGCTTATAATTAGTATGAGTGTCTGTAAAAATGTCTCTGAAGTGAAATTAAACACATCCAGCAGATAATGCAAAGCAAGGAGTGTTTGCCATGATAGTTGTTGTAACTATTCTGTTTGTTATATTTGTGCAATTTCTGTAACCTCGTATATGTACAGTTTCTCTTCCTCGGGTCAGCAGCAAAACACATTGGAGTATCCTTAACAATGCCTGTGAAGTCTTTTATTATTTATTTGCACGCTATAAAAACATATATGAAATCGCAACCCTACCACATAAAACACAGAGAAAACAAGAAGAAATTGAATCGTGGTAGAGCACACATCATAAAGTTCTTCATTTTTCTGTTCTTTTACATTCTGGCCCACTTTCTTCAGTGCACAAACACTTTCTGTGCTTGTTTTGGTAACTCACACAGATACACACCTCTTACTTTGTTCCTATGTTTAGCTTTTGGCACACTACCAAGTCTGAGTTCCAACAACAGTCAATTAAGTTCAAGCAGAAATTGACTTGCTGTTTTTCAGGATGTGAACTGACATCAGTCTTATAATTGAAAGAATTCTTCTTGACTTGTCAGCATGGACTGATTTTCTTTCAGAGTTGATTTTATCTCTTCCAGTCTGCTGTTGCATATGATTTTGATGATCCATCAGCAATTTGCACATTTCCCATTTTGTGGTGCAGGATCATATGATGAGTTATATCTAATGTGATTCTATCATAAAGTTCACATATGATGAGTAAATACATTTATAAAGGTAAAGGAGTTTAAAAATTTGCTGGAAAGACAAAAGGTAGTACTAATCCAATATTATGTTGATAACAAAAATTTGTTGGTCTTGGAACATATTAAATTAGTAGCTGAACAATAAACTGAATGAAATATATATAGCTAAGTCCACAGTTCTAGAAAAAACAAAGGTTATAACTGTAACTGTTAAAATTTGTAGGCCCAGAGAAACATTACTGGAAAGAAATATTGTATGTATGTTGTAATAACAGAAATGGTGTAGAGTGGCAACACATAATGCTATGGCTCAAGACATTAACAAACTAGAAGGTGTCCAAAATTAACATGACAAATGCAAGATCTGTATGACCGAGTTTAATAATGACAGTTGGTACGGACATACATATATTGATAATACAGCAGTGCACAACAGAAAAGGAATGCTATCACTGCATGAAGAGGAAAGGATGTGCATGATGACATCACAGTCCAAAAGTGATGCAGTAAGTGGCGCAGATTTTGAGTAGCTAATAGGGAGTGAGATTACCCCAAACAACGATACAGCTCACACAATGAGCCCTCATGCTATTTACAAAGCTCTGGATGAGTGTTTAGGGGAATAAGTGCCACTCCTCCACCAAGATGCATCAAAGTCCTGGGAGGCTCTGTTAGAGGGCTGCTGGCTTACAATTGCTCTTTGCAGGGTATCCTAAGCATGCTCTATCAGGTTCAGATATCTGAAGATCTTCTAAGCCTGAGGGCCAACAGCTGCCCTGAAAAGTTATACATAGGGCTCTAGGATGTCATCCCTGCAACAGTCAGGGTGCCTCCTGGAAACACATGCAGTGGTGTGCATCCATCCAACGTGATGCAACACAAACCAGGGGTCCTCTACCACCGTAGTGGATGATTTCCATAATGTTGAAGCGAAGATTTCAGCTTCCCGCACCTCTCCAAACGTACACACATTGAACATTCGTGTTTAGGTGGTACAGCGACTCGTCACTGAAGACAACACAGGCCCATTAATCAGGGGTGATGTGGGCCTAATTCAGATGGACCCTTCTGTGTGATGCAGCGAGTGGAATACAGACCATTGGATTTCTTGGACACAGACCTCTCTCGTGGAGCCTTCTGTAAACTGTTTGCTGCAATATTGCTGTTCTTGTAGCAGAGGGGAGCTTGTGCGAGAGTTTCATAGTTGTCTACTCCCCAGGGCAGTGAGTTGTTAGAGACGAATACTGTTCGTCTTGACTTGTTGTGGCTTGTAGGTGCCCTTGTCCCAGCCTTGTGGTTATTATTCTCATTTTCGGAACTGTCTATGGAGATTGGGGACCGCTCGCTGTGACTCATTTAGCCATCTTGCTACCTCAACTTGCGACTGCCCTGCTTCCAATCTTCCTACCACTCTCCAATGTAAAGAGTTTTCTAAGCAATGGTGAAGAGCCTTTCTTTCACTAACAGTCCAACTCAAGCTTCAATTGTCACACCCAGCTCAGAGCAGCTTTTATCAAGGTCACGTGCCTGCTGTCTCGATGACATAGGGTCGTCATTTGAATATTTCCATAGGAGCTAGCACAATGTTGCTTGGGTACATCTACTTTGCATTTCCCCTTGCACATACGTCTCTGAAAAATCTTTACAATCGGTCGTCCCGTTATCAAGGTCGCGTGCCTGCCAGCTCGATGACTTACGTCGTCATTGGGTCATTCCATGTTAGATCACCCAGGGCATGTCGCCCACCCATCTCAGATTTTTGTGAAAATTGGCGCAAAGTATTAGACTGGTGAGATATGAAACCATAACAATTTTAGGTCAGTCGGTCGGTCCAGTAGATCTTGAGTAATGCCACTTTAAAAATTGGGTAACTCAGAGCTGCCTTTGAAGTTTTCGCTCTGAGCTTTCACAACTACACTAAAGGACAAAAAAAAAAACAACTTCACAACTAACTGTTGCAGCCACATAATTTTTTTTTTAATGATCTACATGATCCATACATTTGGGAACAACTTGTTTCTGCACATTTTCAGAATTAACACTTTTTTTTTAATTTAATGCCAAAAGACATGGAAAAATGAGGTCACATTTTTATTAAACAAAACATTTTTTTCAAAATGAGCCCCCACTTCAAATTCGCTAAAAATATTTTCATGTGTGTATTAATGTAACCTTTCATTAGGAGAAAAAAATACTTTGGGCAATTTTAGAGAGAAAAACAAATCAAAATGGCATGTTTTATATGTCTAGCATTCTGACATGATATTACCCATTTTTTTAATTAAGTGGTTGCTTGACCATTTTATGCACCTTCTTCCCCTCCTCCATAGTTTAACTTTATCGGTGAGTAGCTCAAAACAATATTTATTTTATTTTTATGTGCCACCATCTTGGATATACGTTCATTTTTCTTTTCTGTGGCAGGCCAAAATAGGGACTCACAATGGTTTCGAAAAAAGGAAATTGTTTACCTATTATTGTAGATTAAAAGTTTTGGTTTTCACTACTTTAAAGAGTACATTTTCAGCTTACAGAAAATGTATAGAAATGATAGAAAATATTTTTTTTAACCTTGCTTAAAACGGCATTGAGATCTGCAATACTGTGGACATGTGCGGTGGCGCATTGTCGTGTTAAAACAGGTCGCTCCCGTCAGAGTGGTTGCATGAAACAAACTGGCGCAAAGAATCCTCAAGGAGGATGGTTACGTTGCCTCCACCGGTCAGAGCGGTCTGCAGACGTATGAGGGGTCCTAATGCGTGCCATCTGAATACACCCCACCCCACCCCACACCATAACAGAGCCACCGCCGGCCTGCACTGTCCCTTGGAGGCATGCGGGATCCATTGCCTCGTAGCGTTGTCGCCATACCCGGAGTCGCCCATCTGCCGGAAACAGTTTGTACCGCGATTCGTCAGACCAGGCTACACGTTTCCTGTCATCTTGCTTTCAATGGCGGTGTTATCGAGCTCAGGCGAGGCTCACAGCCTTATGTCGTCGGGCCAGCTAGGACAGTCGGGTGGGCCGTCGGCTCCGCAACCCCATAGAACACAGGGAACGTTGCACTGCTCGAACGCTGATGCTACTACTCGCCCTAGCATTGAATTGCGCTGTGATTTGCTGCAATGTTGCATGCCGGGCGGATGTTACGATGCGTGCCAGAAGCCGCTGTCCACGATCGTCCAGGACTTTTCTCCTGCCACACCAGTCTCGCCCTTTGGAGTTTTCCCTTTAGTTTGTGTAGTCCAGGTACACCCTTGAAATTGTTGACCGTGTAAATCCAAATTTCGTGGTAATTTCCGAGATGGAGGGACCCATTTCTCTGGCGCCGACTATCATACCATGTTCGAAATCGCTTAAATCCTGATAAGCTGCCATCTGAACTGCGAATGCTACTACTTGAGCTTGCGGAGATATCGGCTTCTATGTATACGCCGTTTGCGGACGATCCCATATACCGTATTGGTGTGGTGGCATGTGATGGATATAGTGCCCTTCCCAGTTTTTTTGGCACATCCATGTATTTTGTGGCTTGCCCCGGGCGCATAAATTTCTAGTTACGCCTCTTTAAGTATTCCCCGAGCTAAAATGGAATTATCTTACATGCTGTAAAACATTGTATTTTGGGTTTCACTTGTGGTACTAAAATCACTAGTATAGTATTTCGTAATTTGAGGCAGGTATAGGAGTGAGTGATCACAAAATGCGAGTCTGCAAAGATTGCTCTTCGTTGATTATTAGTGTACCAAGCATATGTGAGAATCATTAAAAGTTAGTATACTATTTAGTTTACAAGTAAATTTCTGTTAAATTTATACACCATAGTAAGTACTAATCATTGTGTGTGCCTTATTTCACATTTTTTCCCGAGATTAGTATAGTTTTGCGCAACTTTAATTTATACATCATTTTGGTACATAGTGTTTACATTATGTACTCTTTATGTTGCTGGTAATGGCCTTTACTAAATATTTATTTTAATCTTAACATGAGCTGGGATTTCTATGATTTTGAAAGCACATGTTCAAATTCCTTACCATTCAAAATGAAAGCAACTTGCGTTAATCATTTAACATGGGGCAAGAAAACTGAATGGCTTTGGTTCCAGAAGTGGATAGGAGTGTTGAGAGTAAAGATGGTGTGGAACTGTGGATGTACATCCAGTGTGATCAAAGATTAGCTGAGAACTCCATTACAAATGGTGCACGAAGTCCCAACTAAGGTTAGTGTAGTCATGACAACTGTTCCTCGCATCTAGCAGCAATTGACGCAGGATGTAATTCATTGACAGGGTTAAGTTGTCCATGAATTCAAATGAAAAGCAGCAAAATCGTTGTGCGTATCAAAGGTGCACCGCGAGTATACCATCGACGAATGTATCAGCTCCCAGAGAGCAAGTGGTGGCCGACCACACGCCTTGATGATCGGGGTCGACGTAGACCATCCATGATGGTACAGACCGATTGCCTGGTAGCGGCGGCGCAAATCTCATCCAGGTTAAATGTCGGAGGCCCAAGCAGCGTCCGTGAGCGGCGAACGGTACGGGGTACGCTCAAGGAGGTTATATTACTGGAGACACCACTGGCTGTGCCGCCATAGGTCACAGCTAATCTGTGGTGTGACGTCACAAGCAGGCAAAAAATGAACTAAATTATACCGTTGATGAAACAGTAAGCTTGTGTATCATTGATAAAGATTATTGAATTACTCATTTTATCTGTTTATACGCTTAGAAGCTTTTGTTCCATTAGTTTCCAAGCAGCTTCTCTTCTGCGGCTGCGTCGTGCCTGCTCATGACGTCATTTGCAGCACAGACGGTGACTTATGGCGGCCAATGCTACGTGGATAGGTGTGGTGTCTCCAGTAATATAACCTCCTTGGGTACTCTGCATACCCTGGGCTACGGGAGCCGACGCCCTACTCTTGTGTGGCACCAATCTGCTGCTCCTGCTGCCGGGAACATCAAAACTGGATCTTTGTATAGTGGCGCCAGCCCGCGTCGTGTGATCAGATAAATCCCGTTTTAAGCTGTATCGAGAGGGTGTGGCTTCGGCAGCATGAGATCATGACCCCGTCGTGCCAGGTCGGTTCTGTTCAAAGCGTTGGTGGTTCTGTGAGGGTTTGGGGAGCCTTCTCATAGTACACATTAGTCAATTTAATAAATTAGCCTCTTGGTGTATATATTGTAAACGTTTGCAAACGAGAAATATTAATGAGGAGTTTATTTTTCCCTGTGGAATTCTCTTTCGTGAGAAATAAAAATTAAGTTCATTAGTGTGTCTGGAGAGGTTCTTAACCGCTGCGTGCTACCAGCATGTGCTGGCTAATCTCCTGCGTGCTTTCATGGCCGGGCATCCCGCGGCCGATGGTCTGTTCCAACAGGACAGCGCGCCGCCCCAGCGCACCCAGGCATGCTCAAGGAACACTCATCTGAGTTTAAAGCCATCCAGTGGCCTCCAAGGTCCCCGGATTTAAATCGCGTGGAAGCTCTGTGGGATGCCTTGGAGCGGAACATCAGATCCATGGATCCTGGAACGACGCGACGTCTCGGGCGGAGTTCTGGACAATGCTGCAATAGGCATGGCTGGTGTTACCCCCGGAAACCCTTCAGCATCAGGTGGAGGCGATCTCCCGTCGTGTACAGGATGCTAGTCGCGCTAGAAGAGGACCAACACACTGTTAGGTAGGTATCTCTAATGTATGTACTTAAGACTATGGGAATGTATATAAATACTAGTGGCTCGCACGTAGATGACTCGTATATACACTGAAGTGCCAGAAAAACTGCTACAGACGAGCTTAAGCAAAATACACAGCAACGTCACCAATGCTCGTACTCGGTCGCGTCTGCCAGTGCGTATATAAAGCGATAGACATCCTCACCAGCTGTTAGAGATGTTTTCGGCATGAGAACGACAAGTAATAACGATTTAAGCGATTTTCAACGCGGTGTCATAGTAGTTGGCGCTCGTGAGATGGGCCATAGTATTTCGGAGGTAGAAACGAAGTTCGGATTTTCACGGACGACCATTGCAAGGGTGTACCGTGATTACAATAATACCGGTAAAACTTCCAACCTACGATACCAGTGTGGCCGTAAAAAGACATCAAGTGAACGTGACCATCGTCGGCTGTCAAGAATCTTTCAACGCGATAGGCGTGCAACACTCTCGCAGGTATAATCGGAATTCAATGCTGGAGCCTCAACAAGCATCAGCGTCCGGACTGTGCAACGCACCCTGCACGATATGGGCTTTGGGAGCCGACGCCCAACTAGAGTCCCCTTGATGGGTGCACAACGCAGAGCTATGCGCATCGCTTCGGCACAGCAACACCGCCACTGGACACTTGATGACTGGAAACAAGTAGCCTGGTCTGACGAGTCGCGTTTCCAACTGTATCGGGCAGATAGAAGGATTCGTGTTTGGCGCAAACCCCACGAATCCATGGATCCCGCCCGTCAACAGAGAACTGTACTGGCTGGTGGGGGTCCGTAATGCAATGGGGTGTGTTTAGCTGGACTTCACTGGGACCCCTGGTACGTCTACAAACGTCTGTGACCGGCCACCGCTATGTGCGTATCCTTTCTGAAGAGATACACCCGTTCATGTCCTACATTCATGCTGATGGGTTGAGCCTGTTCTAACAGCACAATGCACCTCCACACAAGTGTCGGGACGCCACATTATGGTTAGAGGAGCATTCACCTGAGTTTGGGGTGTTGCCATCCCACCCAAGTCCCCAGATCTGAACATGATAGAACACATTTGGGATGCCATGCAACGCGCCATCGAACACACAAATCTGAGACCTCGGAATACACCCGAATTGTGGAACGCTCTGCAGGAAGTATGGTGTGCATTGCCTACAGCATATTTCCAGAAGCTAATGGAGTCCATTCCCCATCGTATCTGCGGTCCTGCGCTCCCGTGGGGGACCTACCAAATATCAGACTGGTGTACCAGTTTTTCTGGCACTTCAGTGTACATATGCAGCATACCAAAGTACCGATGTCTGCATTTGCGCTCGTTACTAAAAAGGTAACGATACAGAAAGTAAAGATCCAAAAAGTACAGATCTCTTGCCCATCACTATCACCCCACGCGCAGTTTGTTAGATTACGTCACTTTTCCATTATACCTTGAATAATACACTGAAGTGCCAGAAAAACTGGTACACCAGTCTAATACTTGAGCAGGACTGCAGAAATACGACGGGGCATGGACTCCTAGCTTCTGGAAATATGCTGTAGGCAATGCACACCATACTTCCTGCAGAGCGTTCCACAATTCGGGTGTATTCCGAGGTCTCTGATTCCTGTGTTCGATAGCGCGTTCCATGGCATCCCAAATGTGTTCTATCATGTTCAGATCTGGGGACTTGGGTGGGATGGCAACACCCCAAACTCAGGTGAATGCTCCTCTAACCATAATGTGGCGTCCCGACACTTGTGTGGAGGTGCATTGTGCTGTTGGAACAGGCCCAACCCATCAGCATGAATGCAGGACATGAACGGGTGTATCTCGTCAGAAAGGATGCGCACATAGCGGTGGCCGGTCACAGACGTTTGTAGACGTACCAAGGGTCCCAGTGAAGTCCAGCTAAACACACCCCATAGCATTACGGACCCCCCACCAGCCGGTACAGTTCTCTGTTGACGGGCGGGATCCATGGCTTCATGGGGTTTGCGCCACACACGAATCCTTCCATCTGCCCGTTACAGTTGGAAACGCGACTCGTCAGACCAGGCTACTGGTTTCCAGTCATCAAGTGTCCAGTGGCGGTGTTGCCGTGCCGAAGCGAGGCGCATAGCTCTGCGTTGTGCATCCATCAAGGGGACTCGAGTTTTTGCGTCGGCTCCCAAAGCCCATATCGTGCAAGGTGCGTTGCACAGTCCGTACGCTGATGCTTGTTGAGGCTCCAGCATTGAATTTTGATGATACCTGCGAGAGTGTTGCACGCCTATCGCGTGAAACGATTCTTGACCGCCGAACATGGTCACGTTCACCCAATGTCTTTTTACGGCCACACTGGCATAGTAGGTTGGAGGTTTTGCCGGAATTGCGATGGTAGTCCGTGAAAATCCGAGCTTCGTTTCTACCTCCGAAATACTATGGCCCATTTCACGAGCGCCAACTATGACACTGCGTTGAAAATCGCTTAGCCGCCCCGGTGGCGCAGTGGTCTAAGCGATGGCCTCTGATTATTCGTCCGAAAGGGGTCCGGGTTCGAATCCCGGTGAGGCACAGATGTTGTGTTAGTCTTACGGCACTGGCTCTCTCCCTTCCCTGGAACCAGTATCACTAAATTAGGGACGGGTAACTGCTCATAGCCCATTGAGTTGCTCACGGTGGTCGTTAAACCTTCAATCAAAAAAATAACAAAAAATCGCTTAAATCGTTATTACTTGTCATTCTCATGCCGAAAACAGCTATGACAGCTGGCAAGGATGTCTATCGCTTTATATACGCACTGGCGGACGCAACCGAGTACGCGCATAGGTGACGTTGCTATATATTTTGCATAAGCTCGTCTGTACCAGTTTTTCTGGCACTTCAGTGTATATGCTGTTAGGAGTGTTGCCGCAGTGACGTTATGATAATGATGATGTATCAGCATCCTCTTTGTGTATGGTCTTCTGTTTTTAATAAATTAGCCTCTTGGTGTATATAGTGTAAACGTTGTGGAGCGAGAAATATTAATCAGGAGTTTATTTTTTCCTGTGGCGATTCTCTTTCGTGAGAAATAAAAATGTTGTAGTGTCGAACTGTTGCGCCCTTGTAGTTTCGGAAATATTGTAAAATAGTAATGGTCCGAGTGTGATGTTCTGTTCATCGAATTACTTTCCGCGCTTTTATAACGGCAGGGTTGGTAAATGCATTTCGTAGTAATTAGTTTGGCAGTCGCGTTCTTCTGGTTTCCATTATTTTTACCTACGCCATTATTACAATGAATCTGAATAAGTAACACATGCTATCAAATGTTGCTAATGCCATTTTTTATTTTCTACCTAGTGGTATCCTGATAGTTCTAGTCAACGCGGTCATCAAAGAGCAAATTGCAAGAGCGGCCATAAATAAATTAGTGTAAGGCTAAAAGCGAAGTAACTTATTGTGTGTGTGTGACGGCATTAGTTTCTCTACTTCTAAAGGTGAGAATGAAGGTTATGGCTCTTGAGTTGAATTTTGGTTGTCAAACAAGAAAACTTGTATCCTTATGCTTTTCGCAAAATTGTTTGACGAGTTGGCTGAGAGTATGTCTCCCCCTTAAAAATATCGATGGAAATAGGGAATTACAGCTTTTTTTTTTCGCCTATTGAAATATAAACATTTGTTCCGGAAAATGTTATCTACAAATCGAGGGCTATACTGAAATTCATGAGCAACTATGTTTTAAAAATTGCGAGTTGTAATGATTGAAAAGTAACTTGTAAGTACGAAACCTTAATCTGTTCTTCAAAATCCCAGTTTCTTTGGACTCATTTTTCCCATCGTTCTGGCAGTTTAAAGATAACCTTGCGGAAGAACTCCGTTCCAGTTGTGCGACGACACTAACGCACAGATTGCTGTATTGCTTCTATGCTCTGGTAGTGTTGGCCACTCATCTAAGCCTTTAGGAATCCAAAAAAGATGGTAGTCGGAAGGTGCCAGATCTGGACTATAAAACAGGGTGAGGTAAAAGTCCCCGTCCAAATTTTTGGATTTTTTTCCGAGATCAAACTAGCAGAGTGGGGCTTAGTGTTGTCGTGCAGGAGTAAGAATTTCTTTCCTGGCGTTTATCACGCAATGCACGGCGAAGCTTTTCTAATGTCTGGACATAACAAGCTGCATTTACGATTTGTCCAGGCTCTAAAAAATCAACCAGAATGCACCCATCTGCGTCCCAAAAGACAGTTCCCATAATCTTTCCAGCTGACGGAACTGTCTTAGGCTTCTTTCTACTTGAGGAATGGAGGTGATGCCATTCCATGCTCTGGCGTTTTGTTTCCTTTCATCACCTGTTAGAATACGGTGCAAAAAATCAGCCCCTTCATTTCGATATCGCTCCAACAGTTGTGACGAGATTTTTTGCGCTGGCCTTTGTGGTCTTCTGTTAGTAAACGAGAAACGCAGCGGGCACACATTTTCCGATATTCCAAGCTGCTAATCATTTCCTGAACTGCACTGTGCCCCTATGCCCAAGTCGCTGCAATTTCCTTCGTCGTCACAGGCATGCCATCATCCACGAATTAAGGCATCAACCCTTTCCTTGTTCCGTGGAGGCTGTTAGATGGTGACCGCTACGAGGCTGATCGTTAATGTCTGTGAAACTGTCTTTAACATGTTTCACCCACCTTCTCACACTGTTGGCACCCATACACACATCTCCGTATGCACGCTGAACACTACGGTGAATATCGGCAGCCGGAATTTCCTCTTTCCCAAGGAACTGAATCACAGCATGCTGCCGGAACGATGTATCACTGTCTGCCATCTTTTCTCGCTTCTGTTTGGTCACATGACTAACACTGGTGGCGTCATTTGGCATTCATGACCACAACGAGAGATGGCACTACCTGACCACGAAATGTCATTCTCTCAGTGCGCAATCTGCCTGTGTAATGCAGCTTTGCTCATTATTTTCAGTACGACCTACGTATGTATTGCCAGTAGTCATTGCGCGTTATTGAACTGTGGTAATTTCTGTATGCGGTAGAAGATAGGGTTTTGGAGTCAACATGTTTTTTTTTTCTACAGGATTTCTCTTTTCTGTATGAAACGAGATATTATTTACTGTATATTGTATGCAACTTGCCCCGAAACTCTGCGTAGGGTTTTCCTAGTAAGTTTACATTCGGAAGTTCACTATGACACGTTAATGAGTGTGGTTAAAACGCCTGGAGCATAATACTCTCATACTTATGTTTTTGTTTCTGTGCTTACGGCAGATCTCCTTGGTGTTGACAAAGAAGGCTCGATTTCGGAATGCTAAGAAGTCTTTTGGCAAAGAAGTCTCGATTTTGGAATGCCGTGTTCCAGAAAATTCCAACACAAAGGATAACATGTGCTTTTTTCAAAAATACCATGTGTTACTCAGCTGAAATTCTGTAGTACGAAAGGCTTGGTTTCCCGATCGCTGTCTGTCGATGTCTAAAAGAAGCTTTTCCAGATCATACTAATTGCCAATATTATGGCGAATGCTAACGTATCTCGTACCATCTTGGTAAAAAAATTGTGCACCAGGAAATCCTCGGGTCTATCCGATGCAACAAAAACAGGACACTTCTCCGTTCCGCCTTTCGGAGATAGAAGATAGAATACATCCAGCCCATTGCCATCTCAGGGATTTTACTTTGATCATGATGTCTTCCACTCTTGTAATTTTTATGATCCACGAGTTTCTCGCCGCCCCAGAGGCGCCAGGCTACTTTTTCCCTAACTGCATCAGACTTTTTTAAATTTATTAATTCAATCGTCGCCAATCGAAATACCCCGATATTGGTTCGAAACAACATACTAAATTTGGACGCAGTCGATGCATTTTTTCGCAAGCAATCGTGCCGAAGGTCCGGAAATAAATCCCGCACCTTTGTCCTGACCTTTGAACCCATTTCGATCATTTTCAATAGGGTCCGTGCCCAGGTTGTTTCAAACAACATACTAAAATTTCATCGAAATTGTACTATATTCACGCGATTTATCGTGCAGACGGACAGACAGACAAACGAACGCACAGCCGGACAAAGATCAGCATATACGCTTCTTCAACCTACAGTTGGAAAGCGTAAAAAAACTTCATTGGGCCGTGTACAATAGTTTAAAAATTATACATTTAAAGTTGGCAAAATGCAAAAAATGTGTTCGTTCATATTCTCCATGTCACTCCCGCACGCTTTCTAATTTCATCCACCCATCTCCCATGTGGTCTTCTGGGTCTTTTCCTGTCCCTTGGAATCCAATCTAGAATTTCGGTTGTCCATCTGTGGTCTGTTCTACTGGCAACATTTCTATCTCGTTGCCATTTCAGGGATTTTACTATTTCAGTTGTCTGCAGTCGTTGTATGTCCTTTTTTACGCTTTCCAACCATAGGTTGAAGAAGAGTATATGCTCCAGCTTTGTCCGTCTGTCCGTCCGCACGATAGCTCGCGTAAAAATGGTTCGATTTCGATGAAATTTTAGTATGTGGGTGGTAGGGAATCACCTGGAGACATACCCTATTGAAAATAGGCGAAGTGGGGTCAAAGGTCAGGACATAAAAGCGGGATGCATTCCATTGTCCTTCTGCGTCATAACTTACGTAAAAATTCTTCGATTGAGACAAGACTTTATCATGTTGTTCCGGAAGTAAACTTTTCTGGTTCTGTTGAATATAATCGAAATGGTGTCAAAGGTCAGGTCATAGGAGCGAGATTTATTCTACAGCCATTATCCTCATAACTTGAGTAATTATTTCTAGTATGTTGGAAAGCGTAACGCAATCAATACATTGCATGATTTTACGAACTTGTTAATTAAGGTCATCGTCTCTGCTCCGCACGTAAGCACTGGAAGAATGCATTGATCAAACACTTTTCTTTTAAGACATAATGAATGGCATGTTGCTCTTAAAAATTGTATTATTTCTGCCAAAGTGCATAACGCCTGTGTCGGAACGTCAGTCCACTTTTTTTTCAGGCCTGCATCACTGTATATATACACTGAAGTGCCAAATATATATATCATCATCAACCATTATCAATCCACTGCTGGACAAAGGTCTCCCCAAGTTTCTTCCACAACGGTCTGTCTTGTGCCAGTCTCCTCCATGTTACTCCCGCATACTTTCGAATTTCATCCACCCATCTCCCATGTGGTCTTCTTGTGGATCTTTTCCTGTCCCTTGGAATCCAATCTAAAATTTCGGCTGTCCATCGATGGTCTGTCCTTCTGGCAGTATGTCCAGCCCATTGCCATTTCAGGGATTTAACTCTGACCATGATGTCTTCCACTCTTGTCATTTTTCGGATCCACGAGTTCCTCTTCTTATCTCTCCTGGTTACACCAAGCATGCACCTCTCCACGATTCTTTGAGTTGTCTGCAGCCTTTGTATGTCTCTTTTAGTTAAGGTCCACGTCTCTGCACCATACGTAAGCACTGGAAGGAGGCATTGATCAAACACTTTTCTTTTAAGTCATAATGGCATATTGCTCTTGAAAATTATGCTGTTTCTTTCAAAAGCTCTCCAGGCAAGTTTTGTACGCCGATTAATTTCTTCATCAATGTGACCCTCACTTGATATCTGCTGTCCAAGATAAACGTACGTGTCTGTTATCTCCAGCTTTTCTCCATCAATCGATAAATCTTCATTTCTTGTAAAAGCATTGAACATCACTTTCGTCTCCTGAAAGTTCATTTTTTATCCCACTTCTTTACTCTTGTCAGCAAGTTCCTGGATCATATTCTGCAGCTCTGATGGGGTAGTTGCAAAAATGACGCCGTGACTACGTCATCAGCAAAACGAAGGTAGGTTAGATAATCTCCAATAATCTTTATCCCTTTGTTTTCCCAGTTCAGTGATTGAAGGACATTTTCCAATGTGGCATTAAAGAGCTTCGGAGATATGGTGTCACCTTGTCTCACTTTCTTTCCAATTCTTATGTGTGTTGTATTTTCAAATAGCCGAATCTTTGCACTAATAATATTAATGTATGCATCTTCAATACCGCAGGATTTCAAAGCCTTTGTAACTGCTGATGATTTCACCGAATCAAAGGCCTTTTCATAATCGATAAAAGGCATGCACAATGGAAGTTCATATTCCCTCGCACTTTCAATTAGTTCTCTCAGTAGATGGATATGATCTATTGTGTTGTAGCCACTCCTGAATCTAGCTTGTTCTCTCGGTTGAGCCATGTCCAGTGTTACCTTCAAGCGGTGTGAAAGGACTTTAGTGAAGATTTTATAAACCACTGATAGGAGGCTGATAGGTCTGTAGTTCCTGAGATCCTCAATGTCACCTTTTTTATGTAGCAGGATCTTTGTAGCGTTGTTCCAATCCTCAGGAATCTTCCCTTCGTTAAGGCATAGAGAGAAAATTTGGGCGAGTACTGTTTCAACTTCTCCACTTGCTTCTTGTATGATGTTTACAGCAATTCCATCTTCTTCTGCAGCTTTCCCCCGCTACATGTTCTTGATTGCATGTGCAACTTCTGCTGGGAGGACTGGAAGAATTCTGGTACTGGTACCTTTCATGATGTCTGGAGTAGGCCTACATGTATCATCCCTATCATATAATTTCGAGTAGAAATCTTTCACTCTTGTCAGAATTTCGCCTCTATTTCTTGTTACAGAACCATCTTCTTTTCTAAGTGCCATTATCTGTTTTCTTCCCTTACTGAGATGTCCCTTTGCTATCTTTAGGTTTTGGTTGTTTTAAATTGCTTTCCTCATTAGTTCACAGTTGAATTTTCTTACGTCTTCAGT
This sequence comes from Macrothele yani, assembly GCA_039090855.1. Taxonomy (NCBI): domain Eukaryota; kingdom Metazoa; phylum Arthropoda; class Arachnida; order Araneae; family Macrothelidae; genus Macrothele; species Macrothele yani. The sequence continues at coordinate 14,474,548 of CM076996.1, forward strand.
GATACGTTTTCGTACTGTCTTGCGTAGCTCTATATATTCCACTTTGGAAGTCACATCTTCTTTAGTTGTCCTCATCTCTCTTCTTTTTTGCATCAACATTTTGGTTTTTCCTGATAATTTGTTGACGTGCAACTTGTTTTTAGACCCAGCTAATTTTGTTGCTGTTTCCATAAGAGCTTTGGTTACTTTTCTGTTAACTTCAGAAATACCCACTAATTCCGATGTTAGGTCTTCTAAAGCAGAGAATCTGTTCTTCAGTTCCAACTTGAAGGTATTATGGTGTTTAAGGTTGGTTATGTCAATACATTCTGTTTGTCTTATGAGCTTGCCACGTTCGAGTTTAGTGTTGAGGTGCATCCTACATCTCACCAATCTATGGTCACTACCTGTGTTGAATTTGTTTAGCACACTGCAGTCTTCTATGACGAATTTTTTGTTACACATAATAAAATCAATTTCACTTGTCGTCCCATTTGGATGTCTCCATGTCCATTTCCTGTGTGGCTTTTTCTTGAAAAAGGAGTTTAAGATGAAAAACTCTTCTGCCTCTGCATACTCAAGGAGAGTATTTCCACGCTGGTTTCTGTTGCCGTGACCGAATTTACCTACTGAAGTGTCATTCTGTTGCCGTTGCCCTATTTTTGCATTGAAATCTCCCATAATTATCTTCAAGTGCTGCTTACCTTTATTATTTAGATGACGAATTTTCTCATAAAATGCTTCAATTTCTTCTTCAGGATGACTTGTGGTGGGTGCATAAGTTTGAATAATCTGAGCCTTGTATCTTCTCGAGAGTTGGAAAACGAGTCGTGCAGCCCTGTCAGAGGAACTTTTAACTTCTACAACTTTATCTTTCAGTTTCTTGTTTATTATAAATCCATCACCACTAGTTCTGCCAGTATCTGTCCCACGATAGTAGAAGAGATATCCACTTTTCAGTTCAATGAGATCTTCTCCTTTTCTCCTTACCTCACTTAGCCCGACGATGTCCCACTTGATCCTTTGTAGTTCCTCTTCCAATTCAAGAAGCCTTGAATCAGAAGATAAGGAGCGTCCATTATACGTAGCCAAGGTCAGCATCAGATGGCAGCCTAGTCCGGTCCTCCGGTGATTCTTAGCACCCTCTGCCTTTATATCGCACTGGCCGCTGCCTTGGCCAGGTATATTCCAGCTGCCGGAGACTGAGGGCCAAGATTTAAGTTGTGGAGTCATTTTGGAGGGGTTTGGCCATAACTCACCACGCTGGCCAAGCGGGTTTGTGAGTGTGGGATAGCATTTCCTCTAATCCCGATGGTATAGTTATACCGTTCAATTTAGTGGTTCTGAGCCTTCCTGTGGGCCAAAAGATTAGTACAATATTTTGTAAATATGTGAACTTGTAACAGCAAAGCAACGCCTCACATGTAATCTCATCTTTTAACTGTATGTAAGTAGTTTTTATTTTTATTTTTCTTGTAGTAAATAGTGAATTTGCACTAAGCTTAATTTTAATGTTTTCTTGTGTATCTTGGGCTTAAAAATTGCTTCACTGGTGCTTGCTTCCTTGCCCTTTGGTATTAAAATTTTTATTTTGCTTAAATACTTTATTTTTTAAGTTTTTGTTGCTGTGGATATTGAGCATTTTCCTTGCAATTCTGTGACATGCAACTTAGTTATTTTGATTTACTCTCGGGAATTGCAACTGTAAATTGCTCCTTGGGCAATTTTTTGCCTCCTTTTTCTTAAATTTGTTGCTTTTTTTCTTTTTCAATTTTGTAATGTTGCTTTTTCTGGTTTTATATAATGTTTTTGTTTATTATTACAATTTTTGGTGTTTCCTGTTTATTTTTTTGGCTGGCAGGATTAAGGTTTCACTTTTTCTGTGACAAGTCTAAAGATATCCTTTCAGTGGCATTTATTGGTTGGATTTTTCTTACCTGGATTTGTGTTTTTGGGGAGCTCGGCTCCTTTCTTTTTATTTTTATTATTTTTTTTTTGTGTGTGATTATCTTTGCTGTTGTGCGGTCAGGCGAAGTGTTTCAGTTTGCTGGGTTTGGGTTTTATTAGAAATCCCTTTTATTTTGACATTTTCCCCTCTAAATTTAATCGGTCCCTATAGCAAACTAAAATAGCAGAAACCCACAATTATCTGGTCTCAGTAGATTAATGAGTGATTTTCTTATTGCTTGCCCTTGACGAAGCCGACAAGGAGTCAGTCATTAATATGCTTCCCTGTATTCTTCTGGTCGTTAAATTTACATCGCTTGAAGCTCGCCTGCTTCGGGTGGTTGTAAAGTGGCGATTGTTGTTCTTTTTCTCGTTCCCCTTTTTTGTTTTTTCTATGTTTAAAATTTGCTTTTTATGTTTTACATTTTGATATTATTTGATCTTTCTTCTGTGCAGCCTGTGGCGCTTTGGAATTTCAAATTTGTTCTTGGTTGTTTGTTTTTCCCTTTATATGCTTTTGCTATATATATATATATATATATACAGTACGGGATGTAAGGTCAGGTGATGCGTAACATCACAGCCTCTCCTTGACAAATGTCAACCCCGCCTTCTCGTGGTGCATCCTGTTCCCACTAAAGGGGCTCTGACGACCGCAAATAGCGGTATAACTATACCATCGGGATCAGAGGAAATGCTATCCCACACTCACCAACCCGCTTGGCCAGCGTGGTGAGTTATGGCCAAACACCTCCAAAATGACTCTACAACTTAAATCTTGGCCCTCAGTCTCCGGCAGCTGGAATGTACCTGGCCAAGGCAGCGGCCAGTGCGACATGAAGGCAGAGGGTGCTAAGAATCCCCGGAGGACCGGACTAGGCTGCCATTTGATGCTGACCTTGGCTACCTACAACGGACGCTCCCTATCTTCTGATTCAAGGCATCTTGAATTGGAAGAGGAACTACAAAGGATCAAGTGGGACATCGTCGGGCTAAGTGAGGTAAGGAGAAAAGGAGAAGATCTCATTGAACTGAAAAGTGGACATCTCTTCTATTATCGTGGGACAGATACTGGCAGAACTAGTGGTGTTGGATTTATAATAAACAAGAAACTGAAGGATAAAGTGGTAGAAGTTGAAAGTTCCTCTGACAGAGCTGCACGACTCGTTATCCAACTATCGAGAAGATACCAAGCTCAGATTATTCAAACTTATGCACCCACCACAAGTCATCCTGAAGAAGAAATTGAAGAATTTTATGAGGAAATTCGTCATCTAAATAATAAAGGTAAGCAGCACTTGAAGATAATTATGGGAGATTTCAATGCAAAAATAGGGCACCGGCAACAGAATGAAACTTCAGTAGGTAAATTCGGTCACGGCAACAGAAACCAGCGTGGAAATACTCTCGTTGAGTTTGCAGAGGCAGAAGGATTTTTCATCTTGAATTCCTTTTTCAAGAAAAAAGCCACACAGGAAATGGACATGGAGACATCCAATTGGGATGACAAGTGAAATTGATTTTATTATGTGTAACAAAAAATTCGTCATCGAAGACTGCAGTGTGCTAAACAAGTTCAACACAGGTAGTGACCATAGATTGGTGAGATGTAAGATGCACCTCAACACTAAACTGGAACGTGGCAAGCTCATAAGACAAACAAAATGTATTGACATAACCAACCTTAAAACACCATAATACTTTCAAGTTGGAACTGAAGAACAGATTCTCTGCTTTAGAAGGCCTAACATCGGAAGAAGTGGATATTTCGGAAGTTAACAGAAAAGTAACCAAAGCTCTTATGGAAACAGCAACAAAATTAGCTGGGTCTAAGAACAAGTTGCATGTAAACAAATTATCAGGAAAAACCAAAATGTTGATGCAAAAAAGAAGAGAGATGAGGACAACTAAAGAAGATGTGACTTCCAAAGTGGAATATATAGAGCTATGCAAGACAGCACGAAAAAGTATCACTGAAGACGTCAGGAAATTCAACTGTGAGCTAGTGAGGAAAGCAATTGAAAACAACCAAAGCCTAAAGATAGCAAAGGGACATCTCAGTAAAGGAAGAAAACAGATTATGGCTCTGAGAAAAGAAGATGGTTCTATAACAAGAAATAGAGGCGAAATTTTGACAAGAGTGAAAGATTTCTACTCCAAATTATATGAAAGGGATGATACATGTACTCCAGACATCATGAAAGGTACCAGAGTTCTTCCAGTCCTCCCAGCAGAAGTTGCTCATGCAATCAAGAACATGAAGCGGGGGAAAGCTCCAGGAGAAGATGGAATTACTATAGACATCATACAAGAAGCAAGTGGAGAAATTGAAACAGTACTCGCCCAAATTTTCACTCGATGCCTTAATGAAGGGAAGATCCCTGAGGATTGGAACAATGCTACAATGATCCTGCTACATAAAAAAGGTGACATTGAGGATCTCAGGAACTACAGACCTATCAGCCTCCTATCAGTGGTTTATAAAATCTTCACTAAAGTTCTTTCACACCGCTTGAAGGTAACACTGGACATGGCTCAACCGAGAGAACAAGCTGGATTCAGGAGTGGCTACAGCACAATAGATCATATCCATGTACTGAGAGAACTAATTGAAAGAGCGAGGGAATATGAACTTCCATTGTGCATGGCTTTTATCGATTATGAAAAAGCCTTTGATTCGGTGAAACCATCAGCAGTTACCACGGCTCTGAAATCCTGCGGTATTGAAGATGCATACATTAATATTATTAATAACATCTATGAAAATGCAAGTGCAAAGATTCGGCTGTTTGAAAATACAACACACATAAAAATTGGAAAGGGAGTGAGACAAGGTGACACCATATCTCCGAAGCTCTTTAATGCCACATTGGAAAATGTCTTTCAATCACTGAACTGGGAAAACAAAGGGATAAAGATTAATGGAGATTATCTAACCCACCTTCGTTTTGCTGATGACGTAGTCATTTTTGCAACTACCCCATCAGAGCTGCAGAGTATGATCCAGGAACTTGCTGACAAGAGTAAAGAAGTGGGATTAAAAATGAACTTTCAGAAGACAAAAGTGATGTTCAATGCTTTTACAAGAAATGAAGATTTATCGATTGATGGAGAAAAACTGGAGATAACAGATACGTATGTTTATCTTGGACAGCAGATATCAAGTGAGGGTCACATTGATGAAGAAATTAATCGGCGTACAAAACTTGCCTGGAGAGCTTTTGGAAGAAACAGCATAATTTTCAAGAGCAATATGCCATTATGTCTTAAAAGAAAAGTGTTTGATCAATGCATCCTTCCAGTGCTTACGTATGGTGCAGAGACGTGGACCTTAACTAAAAGAGACATACAAAGGCTGCAGACAACTCAAAGAAGCATGGAGAGGTGCATGCTTGGTATAACCAGGAGAGATAAGAAGAGGAACTCGTGGATCCGAAAAATGACGAGAGTGGAAGACATCATGATCAGAGTTAAATCCCTGAAATGGCAATGGGCTGGACATACTGCCAGAAGGACAGACCATAGATGGACAGCCGAAATTTTAGATTGGATTCCAAGGGACAGGAAAAGACCCAGAAAAAGACCACATGGGAGATGGGTGGATGAAATTCGTAAATATGCGGGAGTGACATGGAGGAGACTGGCACAAGACAGACCGTTGTGGAGGAAACTTGGGGAGACCTTCGTCCAGCAGTGGATTGATAATGGTTGACAATGATGATGATGATGATATACAGTACATTGAAGTGCCAAAAAAAAAAAAAAAATAAAAAAAAATGAACTGGGATACCTTTAGCGCCACGTTGTTCCTCCTCGCGATCGGATAACGGCAGCAACGCGGCGGAGCATGGACCTCACGAGCTCTCTGTAGTATTGTGGAAACAGTGCACACCATGCTCCCTGAAGAGCATCCCACAATTCCGTAATATTCGCCGATGGAGTATTCCTGGCATTAACGGTACGTTGAACAGCATCCCACACGTGTTCAGTGGCGTTTAAATCCGACGAACGAGGAGGCCAAGTCGGGATTCCAAACTCCATGAAATGTTCCTCCAGCCGTAATCGGGCGACTGGATGTGTGCGGTGGCGCATTGTCGTGTTGAAAGAGGTCGCTCCCGTTGGAGTGGTTGCATGACATGAACAGGAGCAAATGATCCTCAAGGAGTATGATTATTTAGCCTCCACCGGTCAGAGCGGTCTACAGACGTATGAGGGGTCCTAATGCGTGCCAGCTGAATACACCCCACAGCATAACAGAGCCACGGCCAGCCTGCACTAACCCTTGTAGGCATACGGGATCCATTGCCTCGTAGGGGTGTCGCCATACCCGGGGTCGCCCCTCTTCTCGAAACAGTTGGTACCGCGATTCGTCACACCAAGCTACACATTTCCAGCCATCTTGCGTCCAAATGGGGTGGTTCCGAGCCCAGGCGAGGCGCACAGCCTTGTGTCGTCGGGTCAGCAAGGACACTCGGGAACCCCGTAGAACACAGGAAACGTTGCACTGTTTGAACGTTGATGCTACTATTTGCTCGAGCGTTGAATCGCGCTGTGATTTGCGACTATGTTGCACGTCGCTATTCCGATACGTGCCAGACGCCGCTGTCCACCATCGTCCAGGGCTTTTCCTACTACTTGAGCTTGGAGAGATACCTGCCCTGCATGTATATACGTCGTTTGCGGACGATACCGGTTACGGCATGGGTGTGGTGGCATTTTTTTTTTGGCACCGCAGTGCGTGCGTGTGCGTGAAATGCACAGAGAGCAAAGGCAAACATTTTACCTTAGGTTAACCGCAATGCATTAACGTAGACAACGAATTTCGCGAGTTTCTATTCTAGATTTAAAAAATTGATTCGCGAGATTACAAAAGGAAAATTTAGTGTTTTTATTGATTTTTTTTTAATTGGAGGTTTAACGACCACCGTGAGCAACTCAATGGGCTATAAGCAGTCGCCCGTCCCTAATTTAGGGTCACTGGTTCCAGGGAAGGGAGAGAGCCAGTGCCGTAAGACAAACACAACATCCATGCCTCACCGGGATTCGAACCCGGACCCCGTTCGGACGAATGATCAGAGGCCATCGCTTAGACCACTGCGCCACCGGGGCGGCTTTATTGATTTCATGTTATGTTTATAGTAATTTTGGTTATATTGATCATTCGACTGCTTTTCTTTTAAGTGGTTAACAATTTCTTTTCAAAATAACGTTATTTTTCCTCTACCGAATGAAGTAGGAATTTTTTCTTCGTATTCTGGGACGGTTTACCGTCCCAGAATACGACATCCCAGTCTGCGCCTGGTCGTCAGCAAAACGAAAGTGTGTTAAATAATCCGCATTATTTTTTATCCCTTTGTCTTCTCAGTTCAGTGACTGAAAATCATTCTGCAATTGGCATTGGAGAGCTCGAGACATACGGGGCCATCTTGTCTCACTTTTTGCCAGTTTTTATATGGGCTCGAACAGTCGAACCGCATTGTTATATATCGATAATATTAATGTATTCATCTGTAAACCGAATAGCCAAAACATTATGACCACCTGCGTAATGTGATATTGGCCCTCCAGCTGCCGCCAAAACAACTCTTACGCGGCGAGGAGGCGTGTAGAGGCTACAACATTTCTAAAGATGTTTTGTGGTATTTGGTAAATCCTTTCACTTTTGTAAGTTATGGGGTTGAGCCGCCGCAGATCAAATATGCTGTTCCAACACAAACCACAGATGCTAGATTGGATTCATGTCTGGGGACTTTGGAGAACAGGACAATACCTTTAAGTCTTCCTCATATTCCGCGAACCATTCTCGAACAATCCGGGCAGTCCGGCATGACTCATTATTCTGTTGAAAGAAGGCACTACTAGAGAGAAATACCGTTGCCATGAAAGGATGTACTTGGTCTGCAGTGGTGTTTAGGTAGGTGTAGACTTCATAGTTTCCTGCACATGAATGACCGGACCAAGGCTTTCCCAGCAGAACATTTCCTAAAGCATTACACTTCCTCCACCGGCTTGTTTTCGTCCCACAGTGCGTTCTGGTGCCAACACTTCCCCAGGTAAAAGGCGCACACGTATCTGGCCTTTCACATTCTGCAAGAAGAAAGATTAATCGGACCAGACGACCTTTTTGCAATCGTTCCAGTTCCAGTTTTGATGCTCGCGTGCCCATTGTAGGTGCTTTCGACGGTAAACAGAGGTTAGCGTGGGCACCCGGAGCGGGCCTGGTGCTACGCAGCCCCATTTTCAGCAGGGTTCGATGGTACTGTGTGTTGTGACACATTACTCCCGTCACCAGCATTCAAATTATCGGCGATTTGTGCCATAGTATTTCTTCTGTTGGCTCATACCATACGGAATAGCCTTCGTTCACCCCTGGCATCGATGTGCCGTGGTCTTCCCACACCTTGCCAGTGGCTTTTCTGTTCTCGGCCCGCTTTTTAAAGGTGCTAATCGTGAGCACCTTACCGTCTCGGAAATTCTCTGACCCAGTCATCTGGCCAGTACAATTTGTCATTTGTCAAACTCATGCCTTTCCCACCTGAAGAATAATAACACTGATTAATAGAGCTCAGTATCAGGTGCTATCTATACTGCTTCATGACGTTTACTTAAAGTTGCTTCGATTTGCATAAAGACGCGCTGGTCGTAATGTTTTGGCTCTTCGGTGTGGAAGTTCTTGATAATATTAATATATTCATCTTGAGTGTCGTAGGATTTCAAAGACATAACTGCTGATAGTTTCACTGAAGCAGAAACTTCATAATCAATAAAACCGTACATAATGGGAACGCACACATGTACGTATATCAAAAGACAGGCTAAAAATAAATTATTGAAATTTGGGTCAGTTATTCGTGATTTATTGTTCCGTTACGTTTTTATTTATTTATTTTTTGAATGGCTAACTTGTACGGCGACACCAACTTGATTTGAGCGTTGACGATTTCAGTCAAGAAGCCTAGTGTTAATAAGAACCTTAAATTTTTGTGATTGGACCACGATTTCATCGATGGTGCCTTTCCTTATAGATGATTTCTTGCTTTGTCGATGCTGCCGCTAGAAAACTGAAGTGTTTGTACTGTGGGTGAACGACCTATCTGAAGTCAAAATTCGGTTACGTTGAATAAACTCTGCAAATTTGGCGGTAATCCAGCTTCCTTTCTTGATCGGAGTTCACGGACATATTAAGCGCGAGAAAAAAATATTCAGGGAAGAAAGGGAGGGAGGTGTATATACATATAAGTGTTCAGAAATAACTTATTCGCTGTAATTTGCGAGTAGCTTTCGTATTGTAATAAGATAAAGATCCAATAAAGAACTTTGGTGTGTGCGGGTTCTTCATTTATTTATGTACGAAATGTGTGTTTTATGAATCAAATTCTGCATTGGGCTTCAGTTGCATAAATTGATAAAATGTGCGTAAAAGAAAAGCGAACATTTGTTAGTCCTTTAAAATCGGATAAGAAAAAGGTAAGGGATAAATCTCTCGGCACATTGGCTTGACAAATACTTCATTTGGCATGTCTTGCATTACATGAATGTTTATCAAAATGTGTCTAGTAGAGCAGCCGCAGGCTTGGGGGGGGACATTTTAATTCTGAACGGCATTATAAAAGAGAAAATTGCAAACATTCCTTTAAAAAAAGGTGCCGCTTTAAACGTACTCACATTAGTCATTTATTTACGTATTTATTAATCTAGGAGTAAATTTGCATACAGTAATGTGCAGGTATGTATTGTTTTTGAGTTCCAGGTACGTCCAGACGAGATTTCTTTTAAAACCTTAATGCAAGTAGTGCGCATACCTTCAGCATGTCCGCCCCGCGAAAAGCGCCTACAACGAATCCTCCATGTAGTATTGTTTTGTCGGCTGGTCTGTCCACATGATAGCATTACACTGATGGATCAGGTTCGAAAAAGTAGTTTTGCGTTCGATATCGGGGATTTTTTCATTTCTGATATGGCTCTCTAGGTGGCGGTGACTAAAAGGAGCATGGCCAAAAAAAAAATCCCCTTTTTTTATTTATTTTTATTTTACTGTGTGCGATGAAGTATTTTTTGAAACTTCACGTTAATGTACAATATACACTGAGTGATCACTGAATTATGACCAACTGCCTAATACTTCGTAGGTCCTCTCGACCTCAGCACAGCAGCTACGCGACCTGGCATCGATTCAATAAAATGCCGGGTGCAATTGGGAGGTATGGCCAACCAACCTGTGTGTAATGCGGCCTTCAATGCAGGCATGGAGGTGATTGGTGTATCCAGACGCCTGATGTGCCGGTCCATAGTGTCCCACAAGTGCTCTATGGGATTGATATCGGGGGTGTTTGGAGTTCGGATGCCAATCGATGCTCTGCAAGTCTGAACTGTATTCCTCAAACAATTCCTGCACAACACTGGACCTGTGACTCGGCGCATTGTCATGAAGGTACTCTCGCCATTCGGGAAAAAAGTGCTATGTTGCTAGGTGTACATAGTCGGCAAGCAATCCATGATAATGGGCAGCAGTCATACGTTGTTCTACATGCACCAGGGGTCCAAGTGCCTGCCAAGTAAGCATGCCCCACACCATACAACCGCCTCCACATACTTGCACTGTTTAGACAATGCTGGATGTATCTAGTGCTTCGTTTTGTTTGCGCCAAATACATACGCCATCATCCACGGAGTGGAGTAAAAACTCAACTTGTCAGACCTGCATACTTTTTTCCAGTCATCCGACGTCCAACTTGCATGATCTTTGCATCAGGCTAGTCTTATGCGCCGATGAACCCTGGTTAGGTGAGGATATAGTCTGGGGACGTCTGCTGTTACAGCCCATGCGTGCGACACGTGATCACGACAGATAATATTCCGGGTTGATCTCTCTTGTATTGTGTAGTCAATCAATTGTTGAACAGTGCTGCCTGCGTCTGTTGGCCGCTACTAGTAATCGGACCGGGCGCTTACCTCTTACATCAATCTTTCGCTGCCCTGCGCAGTTTTGCCTCCGGGTCGTTGTTTGACCATTTTCACGCCAGTCCTGATACACTTGAACTACGGCAGCTCGCGAACGACCCACCAGTTCAGCCGTTTGGGAAATCGAGACACCCGCTCTCCGAGCTCCCAGAATCTGCCCTTTATCAAAATCCAATCAATCCTTCCGTTTTCCCATCACGCTCCTAGTTTTACTACCTATTGCTCCACTCGTACCTTATACACCGAGATATGCCGCCCCGGTGGCGCAGTGGTCTAAGCGATGGCCTCTGATCATTCGTCCGTAAGGGGTCCGGGTTCGAATCCCGGTGAGGCATGGATGTTGTGTTTGTCTTACGGCACTGGCTCTTTCCCTTCCCTGGAACCAGTGACCCTAAGTTAGGGACGGGCGACTGCTTATAGCCCATTGAGTTGCTCACGGTGGTCGTTAAACCTCCAATAAAAAAAAACAAAAAAACACCGAGATATCACTGAATTATGACCACCCCTATCAAAGTGGATGCGGCCCGGTGACAAACGGCTGAACTGATGGGTTGTTCGTGAGCCGCCGTAGTTAAAATGTGTCAGGACAAGCGTGAAAATGGTCAAACAATGATCCGGAGGCAAAACTGCACCGGACAGAGAAAGGTTGATGTGATAGGTGACCGCCGGGTCCGACGACTTGTACAGACAAACAGACGCAGCACTGTTCAACAGTTGACTACCCAATACAACAGAGGTCAACCAGGAACCGTATCTGTCATGACCATGTGTCGCACGCATCGGCTGAAACAGCAGACGACCCCGACGACATCCTCTGCTAACCACGGTTCATTTGCTCAAAAGACTCTCCTGATGCAAAGATCGTACAAGCTGGACGTCGAATGACTGGAAAAATGTGTCCTGGTCTGGCAAGTCGCGTTTTTACTCCACTCCGTAGATGGTGATGTATGTACACTGAAGAGCAATTGAATTAGAGATACCTGTCTGGTAACGTGTAGCACCACCTTTCGCCCTGATGACAACGGCGATTCGTCTCGGCATGGACTCTACAAGACACCGGAAGCGTTGGGAAGCCATACGGATCCACGACCCCTGAACAAGCTCCCACACTTCACGAAAATTTGATGGAGGGGAGTCAGAGCCTCGAACATCTCTCTCGATGGCATCCCAGATGTGCTAGATGGGATTGAGGTCAGGTCACCTAGCTGGCCAAGGAAGCGAGGTCACGTCTTTGGAGTGTTCATCCAACCATTCGGATACAATTCGGGAGCGATGGAACGGTGCATTGTCTTGTTGCAGGATGAGGTCCCTAGTGGGATGTTGAAGACGCACAAACGGGAGCAAATGGTCGTCGAGGATATCCCGGTAACGTTGAACTGTGAGGGACTATGCCACACGTACCAGGGGTCCCATTTCAGTCCACGTAAACATTTCCCAGACGAGAATGCCACCCCCACCAGCTTGAAGAGTACCCTGCTGGCAAGAAGAATCCATCGCTTCATGTGGTTTGCGCCGTACTCGTATCCTGCCATCCGCATGTACCAATGTGAATCTCGACTCATCAGTCCAGGCAACATTTTCCCACATGTCTAGGGTCCAGTGGCGATGTTCCCGTGCCCATGCTGATCTTTGCACCCTGTGATGTGCGGTCAGCAGCGGTGCCCTCGTGGGACGATGGCTTCTGTACCCCATAGCGAGGAGATGGTTCTGGATGGTATGGCTACTTACACGTTTTCGTGCACCAGCGTTAAATTGCCGAGTGATTTCTTGCACTGTGGCCCGTCTATCCGCTGTTACAATGTGAGCTAGCCGACGATGACCCCGCTCATCCACACGCTGTTGTCCACGGCATTTGGCCCTTGCAGGGATGGTTTTACCGGATTCGATGTACTCACGGTGTACCCGTGACACAGTGGCTTGTGAAAATCTCAGTGCTTGCACGACTTCCGAGATGGAGTGACCCATTCGTCGAGCCCCGACAATTTGCCCACGATCAAATGCGCCTAGATCCTTCGTTTTACCTATACTGCGTCCGACTCTTACTGATTCCCGTTGCATCACTCCTTGTATTGTCGGATCGCTGCATACGTCATGTAGTTTCCGTTTACAGGGCCGCCCACAGCGCCACATTTGCATAACGCCAGCTGTCTCTAATTCAATTGCTCTTCAGTGTATTTGGCTCAAACAACATGATGCACTCGATCCATCTTGCATGGTCACCACAGTGCAAGGAGGTGGAGCCGATTGTATGATGTGGGGCATGTTTACCTGGCAGGCACTTGGACTCCTGGTGCATGTGGAACAACGTATGACTGATTCCCACTATCGTGAATTGCTTGCTGAGTCTGTACGCTCAGCAATGTACCACTTTTTCCTGAATGGCGACGGTGTCTTCCAAGATGACAATGCTCCGAGCCACAAGTCCTGTGTTGTGCAGGAATGGTTTGAGGAATGCAGTTCAGACTTCCAGAACATCGATTGGCCTACGAACTCCTAACACCCCCGATATGAATCCCATAGAGCACTTGTGGGACACTATAGAACGGCATATCATGTGTCTGGATGCACCAATCGCCTCCATACCTGCATTGAAGACCGCGTTGCACACAGGTTGATTGGCCATAACTCCCAGCTGCTTCCGGCATCTTATTGAATCGATGCTACGTCAGATAGCTGCTGTACTGAGGACGAAAGGATTTCCTACAGTGTACTAGGTAGGCGGTCATAATTCAGTGATCACTCGGTGTATATGCTACGTCGGCCGACTAAACGCGCCCCCTTTCGAAAATCACGTGGTCAACGGGCCGCATCCACTTTTGATAGGGGTAGTCAGAATTCTGTGATCACTGTGTCAGTTTGGTTTGGCTTGGTATCTGCTCATCTAAAAGTTTAATTTGAAAAGTTCTTTTTGCATAAGAACTTTTCCATTACCAAAATTGCAAATGTGTTCTCCGTATTTTCCTAAAGCAAAATTTTCCCGCTAAGTTTGTCGTTAACGTGTCCTTACCTTCGTTCGGTATTTTGGCTTTTTGTTCTGCCTTGTTTCTCGAGATACTTTTTAATACCATCGTGAAGCATAAAAAAATATTAATACGTCAGTACTCGTTACGTGTAGTCCTTCTATTTGCTGAACTACGATCGGTCATTTTATTTATGCAATGTTTCATTGAAAATGGGACATGAGTACAAATTGATTTCGAGTAGAACCAAGTGAAGCCTTTGTTGCCTCTTAGACTGTAAAGATTTTTATAACGGTTTGGAAGTTTTAGCTTTATGTTTTGACGGTAATTATTTTGAGAGAGTGGTCGAGATTTCTGCGTTTTCCGTGAAGTCATTGAGTAGTGGCACCGTAAGAACCTTTCGTGAATATAATGATCATGAAATGCGGACTAAACTTTTTAAGTTGCTGCTTAAAAAAATGATATCAATTAGGAATCACACGTTCGCGAACATTAGCACAAGACAGTAAGGTAGTCCTCTAATGTGCTTTTACATGTTTGGTCGTCAGATATACAGTTCGAGTGAATGGTTTGTTTTAAGCTCCTGCGATTTTTTTTTTTTTTTTTTTTTTTGACTGGGCTTATACAGGGGATGTTTGGGCTACGGGTGGCCTAGTGAGCAACGTTCGTAACTGCCACGGAAAGGACCTCAGGTTCGATCCCAGGCAGGTACGAACGCTCGAACCACTAAATACCTGCCGTGCGTCGGATGGGCACGTTAAGCCGTCGGACACCGGGTACTGCCCCCCCACGGTAATAAATAAGGGCGTCTTCCTCCCCCTTTCTACCTTGCTTCCGTGTCACTGTCCTATCGGGCACTCTAGCCCAAATCTCCTAGCTTCCTATTTCTAAGGATTGTTTTAAGACCTGGGGTCAGACACTCCCTTCCTAAAATCATCTACATATGAACTGAACTGAACAGAGGATGTTCGCACTTTTTTTTAGAACCTTATTTTTATAAGAAATTACAAAAAAGAGAGAAGTTCAAAGAATTGAAACTGGCAACAGCCTGTTAGATAAACACAAAAGAAAACATCTGCTGCAGTTAAATATCGCCTGCTTAGGAAGTGGCGCACGTAAACAAGCTGTGGATAGAAGGTTATGTTTTCTTCTTTACGAACAGAAATATTTGTATTGTCATTAAAAAAACGCTTCGAAAATCATGGAATTAACATTTCTAAATGTAAACTAAGCAATATTATTAATTATAGAGGAAAAAATCGTCAAGCGTGTCTTTTAACAAGAAAAAGAACACCAAACGAATATCCAAAAAAAAAAAAAAAAAAAAAAAAGGTACCTACTTTAGTACTTTTACGACTATTTCAAAAGTAAGGTCTCTGGTCTTAAAAAATAATCCACCGACCCAAATAGCAATCACTAAGTCATTAAAAAAATCTTAGTATCAGCTGTAAACAAAGTAATAAAGATTTTAATCTGAAAAAAAAAAAAAAAAAATAATAATCACTACTTTTTGCCTAGGCACGTGGATGAGCGCAGAACACGATGTAGACTTCTTTATGAAAATCACTTAGCCGGAGACAGATGGAAATTTATTGTGACTATTGATGAAGCATGGATCTACCTAAACGACTGTAATAAGAAAAGGTCGATTTACTATTGTAAAAGAGCAGAAAAAGACTTGCAAAACTTGGTTCCAAGAATCCAAAGAAAGTTTCAGTAAAGGCTTCACGATCATTGCTGGTTTCTCGTACAGCGGGAAGTTAAAGTTAAGAAAAGTTGAAAAGAATGTTAAAATCATTTGTGCATATTACCAAAATCATGTTTTAACTCCTATATTTAAAGAGGAAATACCATTTCTTTATTCACTGAGCTTCAAAGAGTAGACCTCCGTCAGGATGAGGCTACCAGTCATACATCCAAATCTACCGATTGTGTTCCTCCAACCACTCAATAGTTATACGAGCCTAATGACACGGTGCGTTGTTTCTGTTGAAAGATGACACTGTTCTCCGGGTAAACCTCTTGCAGATATGGATGGAGATGTCGGCTAACAGGTCCCTGTAGCGTCCATCGTTCAGTGTTTGTTGGATGATAACCAACGGATCTAGGTCTTGCCAGGAAAAAGCTTCCCAGACCAGAAAACAACCTCCACCGACCTGTTGAACCCCAACTGTGCAACCAGGGGATAGGTCTTCATGCTGTTTACGCCATATGCGAACCCAGCTGTCAGTATGGTGCTACAGGAAACGGGACTCATCATTCCACACGACCTTCATCCACCTGTCGAGGGTCCATTGCCGATGTTCCTTGGCCCATGCGAGGCGTTGTTTGCGATGACTGAGCGTCATCATGGGTACCCTCGTTGTTCTGCGGCTGTGGATCTCCAGCGAAGCAAAGTACGGCGCATGGTGCATGTGAGAATAGGTTGAACTGCGCCGCTGTTGTACTGGGGGGGGGGTGAGCTGAGTGTCTGGTGCACGTCGTTGCTGAGATACTAGTTGTGGCACCCGACGCTCACCTCGAGGATCAACCGCGTGTAGCTGACCAACGTGAGCCCATCTTGGGTGTCTGTGCATGGTTAATCCAGTCCAGGTACACCCTTGATACAGTAGTAAGGGAGCAGGCAACAAGTGCGGTTGTTTCCGAAATACTGGCACCTGCCCTCCGGGCCCCAAGTATTTGTGCCCGTTTACTGATTATGTGTATAGGATCGGTGTGCACAATTTATAGTAGCTGCACGTGACGTTGATACCCCGTGGTGCCTCGTTATCGCTCCGAATATGTAAAACAGGGGTGTACCTAATGCAAAGTTAACTTGAGTGTATAACCTCTCGTTTCTGATACGCGGGACGCAAGTCCATGGGATGTAGATAGTTGCGTCTAAACTTGCCCTATGGGTGTAAACGCTAGGAGAAAGAGCTCTTTGTGCTGGAAGTGAAATAAAAGTTTCGTACGCAAAATCATGCAAAATCTCAGTTACAAAAAAAAAAAAAAAAAAAAAAAAAAAAAAGATCAAGACCCAAACCCTAGTAAACATTATCCACCCCCAGCCCGGCCAAGGCAGTTTATTTCTCGGCCGTTCCCAGCACTGATACACGCACAGGAAAACGATCAGAAGGAAGTACATCTGGATATTGCGCTGTCTCGGTGGAAGAGTGGTCATAAGCGCGGTGTTCTGGCTTATCGTTCCAGTGTGTCCCGGTTAAGGTAGGACCCCTGACTGCGCCTCTTCCCTGAAACCAGTTGCCCAAAATCAGTTACGGGAGATTTATTTGTAACTTCAGACGTTCACTTTGTGTCATTCAATTTCGGGTGGAAAAGCGTCTGGGTATTGCTTGTTGTTCGCCTGTCCGGAACCCGCCGACGTAAGTAAAAAGACAAACTAAACGATTCCCATGTTGTCTTAAGCATATGGGTCTGACGGTGGACCAGTGGAAGGAGATAATGTGATCTGGCAGGAGTCGATATAACGCTGTCTTGCATTTGTGTTCGTACGTTGGACGATATGGAGTTTGGAAGCATACCCAAGTCCCAGTGAGCATTGCAGCATCAGATTTTGCAGTTCCTGAACGATTGAGGAAATGTCGGTTGATCCTCAAGGGAAGGAGGGCGTGAAGAGAGCAGAAATCTATTTGCGAACTGAGACGAAGAAGCAAGGTATTTCAGCTAAATGCAGTTATGATTCTGAATACGAACTGAGTGACTTCGGGGTTACTGGATCCTTTTCTGAGAACACGCATTCGTGACCATGAGGTAATGAGATATATGCTACTCTTAGTCGCACCGTTATTTTACATCGGATGAGCGAATAGAAAACATCTCATGCTGAAATCCACTTTTCACTTGCGGGTGAGAAGTTGCCAGTGAAGATTCGTGGTTTCCTGTTGAGAGAACTTAAGTTCCCTCAGAAAGCCGTAGAGATGAGTAACCTGATTACATGTGAAAGTGCCGAAGCACGATTTGTTGCTATGCCGAAGAATATGGATAGATATCTTCTTGCAAATCGATTTTTCTGGGTAGCTGGTGAATCTATGCGACTTTCGATGGCTACGAAAGCTTTTTGGATCACTTATTTGTCGAAGGCGTTATGTAATGCAGTGGTGTCCTCTTATAACGTTTTTGATGCTACGAGTGTGCATCTCTTTTTCCGACCGTAGTAAAGTAAATCTCAAGTAAAAATTTCGATGTAACGAAAACTGGTAACGGGAAGTAGTCAAAATCATTGTTGAAATCTGATCGTGCAGCATGCTGTCTGTCCCTCGAAGTGACGCAACAATAGTTAATTTCATTATTACTCAGCAACATATTGATATTTTACTAAACTATCGCCGAACATTAATTCACCAAGTTTTACTTAAACGTAACGATATCTCATTGCAATCTGCATAAATTACTCCAAGCTGATGATAAATGTGGTAAAAGCCATTACAAAAATGTATTTTGATACAATGCATCTTTCCCAACAGTAGTAAAGTATGCGTCGTAGCGAAATTTGGTCTCCTCTCGATCCCCCTCCCCCCTAGGAGAGGTTTCCTGCTATTGACGTATAACGCGATGTATTGTAACCGGTAGATATTCTAGACCAAAAGTTACAAAACACTTGGGATTCAGCCATTCTTTCTGTTTTGAGGTCAGATATCAGCTTGCGCATACGCAGATGGTGTTTTGTAGCAACATCACATTTAATTAATGTCAGTGTCGTTTTTTACGTTCGTCTAAATCTGAATGATAAATAACACACACACAAAAAAAAAGTTTCTGAAAACTAAACAGTCGAAATACTATTGCCACCGCCATAGTTCAGTAAATATGTACTTTTGTGACTCACATATCTTCGTCCATTAAGTTTACGACAATAACATTCATTAAGCCACCTTCCCGCTCAATGTGAGGAATTAGTAAACCTTATTGTTTGTTGTTATAATTTAATTCCACTTAGTATGTACCGGACTGTGGCTCGATGTGATTGTGAGTGACGCGAGTCAATGCAATGTGTTGTGCGCAAATAAATGTATATTTTCGAATCACTCGTTTTATTTCACACCCACAAAGATCTAGCATGGATGCACAGCCCAACAGAAAAGAAAAAAATTCTGGTGCTTTGGAAGTTAGACCTATTCTTGGGTGCGTTTGGGGCGCTGATTCAAAAAATGGCATTGGTTTTGCCGTATGAGCTCTAGTTTTTGAGATTCGGAACACCCAGTTTAGATGCTGATGTGCAGA
This sequence comes from Macrothele yani, assembly GCA_039090855.1. Lineage (NCBI taxonomy): Eukaryota > Metazoa > Arthropoda > Arachnida > Araneae > Macrothelidae > Macrothele > Macrothele yani. Next base: position 14,493,618 of record CM076996.1, read on the forward strand.
AATATTATTTAAGTGTATACTTTTAATTAGTGATTGTTCAGGGCGATAAAGGAACATCATGGTTCCCTGGCGTGTATGGATATGCCAACTTTAGCGATGATTCCGTGAAGCAAAGCTCGCCAAGAACAGAAATAGGAAAATAGCGAGTTTAATCGGATAAATGTGGACGGAGTCTGTGTTGGGTGTTTGTAACCGAAATTACAATAATTTCAGTATACAGGGCGCATAGGAAAGTCCCTTTAGCCTGGAATAACTTGCGAACGGAGAGAGGTACAGTTATGCAAGTGAGATAACGGTATAGTAAAGCGACTACTCCCGATCGAATGCAACCGATAGCAGCGCCCCTAGTGGCGAAATGCGGAAGTTAGCCATTGCAAATCGAAAACGAACAGAAATAGAGCGAAATTTCCAATTACAAAGTTGTAGAGCATCAATTAATTAGTACAAAACGACATTTGTTTCACACAGATAAGATAAATTGTCGCATGAATACCCTACAATGTCCGAAATCGATGCGCGACGATTCGAATCTGCATATTCACATTTTGCAAACGTAGCCGTATGCAAATGTAGATTGTGACGTTGTACCGTACCTACGATATAAAAACCAGTAGCAGGATTACCCTGATCAGAAGTGCAGGTCTACGCACGCTGTGTGAGAATGGCGAGCTTGAATTTCTGGGGTTATGTAAAAAATCAGGCGTATGCAACAGCGCCTACGAATCTGCTGGATCTACGTCGTCGTGTTAGATGCTTGCAATAGTGTGGCATCTTCCATGCTTAGAAATGTGCATGCAGAGTTACTTTCACGAATACAAATGTGTATCGTGGGTAATGGCGAACTCTTCGAACATACTCGACCTTAACTTTTTTTCACTGCGCGCCAGTTTGATTTTTTTTGTCTGACGTCATCAAACTGTATTGACATAAGTACGCATTTACGCAATAAATTGTGTGTATTTGCTCATACCTATGCATGTTCCCTTCAAACGTTCACACAAAAGGTCGTTCATCGATTTCAGACATTTTAGGGTATTCAGGCGACAATTTATCTTATCCGTGTGAAACATGTCGTTTTGTACTAATTAATTGATGCTCTACAAATTTGTAATTGGAATTTTTGCTCTCTTTTCGTTTTCAACTTGCAATGGCTAACTTCCGCATTTCGCCATTAGGGGCGCTGCTATCGGTTGCATTCGATCGGGCGTAGTCGCTTTACTATACCGTTATCTCACTTGCATAACTGTACCTCTCTCCGTTCGCAAGTTATTCCAAGCTAAAGGGACTTTCCTATGCACCCTTTATATGAATGCAATGTTCTACTGTATGAGATTGTAAAGCCAGTGTTTGTTAGTCGAATTGTGAGTTGATGAACACCTATACAACTAGAAACTGTAATGTGATCTATTTATGTTTGCGGATTGAGTAGACCCCATGGCTTCCTCGCAAAGAAACTTCTTGAATCATCCAGATGTCTTTTGCTACATTTGTAGCGAGTACACCCTAAAAGAAAGTAGGAAATCTATTTCTGAGTTTGTGAAGAAGGCATATCTTGGTTATATTGAGGTCTACCAAGATAAATCTTGGGCTCCCCATATCGTATGCAAAACTTGTACGGAGTATTTGCAGCAATGACCAAATTTAAAGAGGAGTTGCCTGTGAAATTTGGTACCAATGGTTTAGAGGGAACCCAAAAACCCTGATGATTGTTATATTTGTCTTGTCAACATATTAAGGTCACCAATCGAAATAATCGAAGCTAGTGGACATATCTTGACCTAGATTCAGCAAAACGACCTCATCTAAACTCAAATGTGATAACCATTCCATCTTTCATCCAGCTACCAGAGCTCCCAGATGATATGAAGCACGCATGTCTTATGACATACCAGGTACAGATGGTGAGTCGAAAGTTTTGCAATATGTGCATAAACGCATGTGCTGCGGCGGGTATGTCACGTGTTTAAACTCGTTCACGTCGCGCACTGCAGCCAGTCTAAAGGGATATAAAGTGGTAGTCGTTGCTGTGAACAGCATTGCATGTCGTCGTTCTGTCTGTGTTTGGGACGCCTAAAAGAAGAACACCCACAACCGGCTAATTAGGGAACTTATGTTTTACGAGTTTGAACTCGGCCATAACGCTGCTCAAGCAACACGAAACATTTGTCATGCGAAAGGGGAAGGTTTCGTGGACCACAGCGCCGCAACCAGATGGTTCAAGAAATTCCACTCAGTTGACAGAAACCTCGATGATCAGCCAAGGTCAAGTAGGCCACCAACTGTGGATTCTGAGGCCGTGCGGCAGGCCGTAGAGGCAAATCCGACAACCAGCACTCGGAGATTATTAGGCGAGCTGAGCATATCACAGACTACCGTGTATAGATTAAGATAAAACAATGTAGTTGTCACAAATGTTTATTTTTCAAGCCGACCATGGTGTTTCGCTGGGTATTGACCTAGCTTCATCAGGCCGAATGGCACGTAAATATTCAAATTGTATATGACATCATAAATGGTGTTTACAGTCGCGTGTTTTGGTTAGATGCTTCCACGTGCTTGATAGAAATGGCGTGGATGCCATGTCATTAACAAGTTGCGAAGGCTTCTGATATATATGGAAAGCTTCCAAAATATCAAGTTTGGTGGTTGAATCTGGCTTTTCAATAAGTTTTGCTTCTTCAAAGAGAAATTTGTGGTCCTTTTCGTAACAGTGTTTAGCCATCGATGACTTCTTTAGGTCACAATTCCGAATGTAGGTCTTGTGCTCCTTCAATCGAAAACGCAAGGCTCTACGGGTCTGTCCTATGTACGAAGCGCCACATTCACATGGAATTTGCTAAATTCCCCACGAGTTTTGTCTTCAACATAGTCCTTTGAAAACTCGTGGGGAATTTATCAAATTCCATGTGAATGTGGCGCTTCGTACATAGGACAGACCCGTAGAGCCTTGCGTTTTCGATTGAAGGAGCACAAGACCTACATTCGGAATTGTGACCTAAAGAAGTCATCGATGGCTAAACACTTACGAAAAGGACCACAAATTTCTCTTTGAAGAAGCAAAATTTATTGACAAGCCAGATTCAACCAACAAACTTAATATTTTGGAAGCTTTCCATATATATCAGAAGTCTTCGCAACTTGTTAATGACATGGCATCCACGCCATTTATATCAAGCGCGTGGAAGCATCTAACCAAAACACGTGACTGTAAACACCATTTATGATGTCATATACAATTTGAATATTTACGTGCCATTTGTCCTGATGAAGCTAGGTCAATACCCAGCGAAACCATGGTCGGCTTGAAAAAATAAACATTTGTGACAACTACGTTGTGTTATCTTAATCTATATACAATCGTCACAAGACTGTAGTCTTTGAGATAAAGACTACCGTGATTCGTCACTTTCAGGACCTGGGCAAGGTCTACAGGAGCTGACGCCAGCTGAAGCAAACGGCCGAGTGGAAGTGTGCACGAAACTGTTAGAAAACCCGCGCGACGTACGTTTCATCAAGAGAATTCTTGCGTACAATGAAAAGTGGATCTATTTCCGTAATCCTAACACACAACGGCAGTGGTTGAACCCGGGCCAGCTTCCTAAACCAGTTGTCAAACGTGGGCGCTTCGAGCACAAGGTGATGCTCTGCATCTGGTGGAATTTCGAGGGGATAATCTATTACGAATTTGTTCGAGACGGTTGGACCATCAACGCCAACCTCTACTCTGAACAGCTGGAGCTGATGTATGCAGTTTTGGAGGAGGAGTACCTGGCACTGGTGAACAGAAAGCGCGTTCTCTTTCAGCAGGGCAACACTCGGCCTCATACCGCGAGAACAACCCGGGCAAAACTCCAGGAACTTGAGGGCATCGAAATGATGCCACGCCCAGCATATATGGTCCGTCTCTTGCCCCCATCGGATTATTACTTGTTCTGGTCCATGGCCCACTTCCTTCGCGGGCGGCACTTCAGCAGCCAGGAGGAGGTGGCAGCAGGGGTGATGGAGTTCTTCTCCTCGAAGGACAAGAACTGGCACCGCTGCGGAATCGAAGTACTGGCAAACAGATGGCTATAGACGGTGCAACACGATGGCCTGTACTTTGAATGCTTGTCAGCTTCGTTGTAAAGTACGTATGAAGACATAAAATGATCTAAATATTGCGAAACTTTCGACTCTCCCTCTGTTAACAGAAGTGTAGAAAGTTAGTGATTTTGTAGGAACTTCATTAAGTGCTCAACGTTTTAACCAACATGAACTGTGAGTGACGTCATCTGGAATCTGAACTTCTCAAACGAGTCTTCTGAATTGTTGGTCTCCAGGTTGAATGAAAAGAATTTACTTCAATCCGGAACCAACATTACGTTTTATCGTAGCAGAGAAAAGGATTTGCTGCCCTTCTCAAAGGACAACTACCTAGTGTTCTTCAGTGATGTCAGAGGCCTTCTGAGAAAAACGTGTCTATGAAACTGATTTAGTAATATTTTTATTTCAACCCATTTCTGAGCGAATGGGTTGACTGCGTTGACATAAACTGATTTAGTAATATGTGGTTGTTTTAATAGTATCTAATATTAACAGCATCAATATTTGTCAAAATACTATCAGAAATAGCAGATTATGCGATTAAGGATCCCAAATTTCGACGGAAGACCGGTTGAATCAGCATATACACTGAAGAGCAATTGAATTTGAGATAGCTAGCGTTATGCAAATATGGTGCTGTGGGCGGCCCTGTAAACGGAAACGACATGACGTATGCAGCGATCGGACAATATAAGGAGTGATGCGATGGGAATCAGTAAGAGTCTGACGCAGTATGGGTAAGACGAAGGATCTAAGCGCATTTGATCGTGAGCAAATTGTCGGGGCCCGACGAATGGGTCACTCCATCTCGGAAGTCGTGCAGGTACTGGGATTTTCACGAGCCACTGTGTCACGGGTGCACCGTGAGTACATCGAATCCGGTAAAACCATCCCTACAAGGGCCAACTGCCGTGGACAACAGCTTGTGGATGAGCGGGGTCATCGTCGGCTAGCTCGCATTGTAACAGCGGATAGACGAGCCACGGTGCAAGAAATCACTCTGCAATTTAACGCTGGTGCACAAAAACGTGTAAGCAGCCAGCCACACCATCCAGAACCATCTCCTCGCTATGGGGTACAGAAGCCATCGTCCCACGAGGGCACCGCTGCTGACCGCACAGCACAGGGTGCAAAGATTAGCATGGGCGTAGGTACATCGCCACTGGACCCTAGACATGTGGAAAAATGTTGCCTTGACTGATGAGTCGAGATTCACGTTGGTACATGCGGATGGCAGGATACGAATACAGCGCAAACCACGTGAAGCGATGGATCCTTCTTACCAGCAGGATACTCTTCAAGCTGGGGGGGGGAATTCTCGTCTTGGGATTGTTTACGTGGACTAAAATGGGACCCCTGGTACGTGTGACATCGTCCCTCACAGGTCAACGCTGCCAGGATATCCTTGACGACCATTTGCTCCCGTTTGTGCGTCTTCAACAAGACAATGCACCGTGCCATCGCTCCCGAATTGTATCCGAATGGTTGGATAAACACTCCACCGACGTGACCTTGCTTCCTTGGCCAGCTAGGTCACCTGATCTCAATCCCATCAAGAGAGATGTTCGAGGCTCCATCAAATCTTCGTGAACTGTGGGAGCTTGTTCAGGGGTCGTGGATCCGTATGGCTTCCGGTGTCTTGTCGAGATCATGCCGAGACGAATCGCCGCCGTCATCAGGACGAAAGGTGGTGCTACACGTTACTAGACGGGTATCTCTAATTCAATTGCTCTTCAGTGTAAGGTGGCTATGCCGTATCTCCAAAACTATAGCTGATAGGGCAAAACCGATGCCATTTTTGGAATCAGCGCCCCAAATATAAAGAGTAGGTCTTAACTTTTAAGGCACCAGAATATGTGTTGGGCAGTGTTATCTACAATGAGTACCATCATACTCTCTCGATTTTTTTTTTATTTTTTTTTGTAGTTTTTGTGGATTCTGCACTGTAAAAAAAAAAAAAGTTTTTATGGAAAATTACTGTATATCGCTACAGAAAAATACTGTAATCATATTCAACAGTTTACTGTAGAATCTACTGTTAATAGAGATGACGACACCAACTGGTCATCTGCAGGAGCAGAGTAGGAAAACAGCTTATGCTTATTAATCGCTTGAATTTTAGCCACCAGGCTGAGTTGTGTGATGCACCAAGGTGTTGTACAGTCTACTAGAGATAAGAACGGGCCCGGGCTGTGACAAAAAGCCGGGAAATGGATCCGGGCCTGCCCCGGACCTGGGCGGGCTTTTATATCAAATGTATAACCGGCCCGTAGGGTCCCGGGCTCAATTTAATTTTCCCCTTCACTTTTGTAATTAATTTTATTTAACATGTTAACCAAATTAACTAACGCAATATGAAACGCGCAACAGAATGGTTAGGGTTATAGTCTCTCTCTTTGTCGCCCCGGTGGCGCAGTGGTCTAAGGCGTTGGCCTCTGATCATTCGTCCGTAAGGGGTCCGGGTTCGAATCCCGGTCAGGCATGGATGTTGTGTTTGTCTTACGGCACTGGCTCTCTCCCTTCCCTGGAACCAGTGACCCTAAATTAGGGACGGGCGACTGCTTATAGCCCATTGAGTTGCTCACGGTGGTCGTTAAACCTCCAATCAAAAAAAAAAAAGTCTCTTTTGTTCTTTGCCTAAAATTTTTAGTTATTGTTTATAGCGTTTTCTGTGTGAATTTCGTAACTCAAAAGCGTCTGTGAGTGTTTTAAGTAACAGCTATGTATTATTTCCTAGATACTACGAAAACTGATAGTATAAAGTTTCTGGCGATTAAAATTTAAAGCTCTGCCAGCTACAATATTTTTAAAAATTGAGGATTTTCGGTCATTCAGTTGAAAACATGGTGAGCCGAGGTAAACGAATTAACTTGATACACTTGGGAAACAAAATGAAGGACATTTTGTTACCTGAATATGATGCGCTCTTTCTGGTGTGTGTGTGGGGAAGGGCGGTCGACATTAACGAGAAGCCCTACCATTCTTATCTGATGATGAAAATATAAATAGGAGTAAAACAATATGCTTTGTTTTTTTCTTATTCACATAGCGAAAATTTGCACAAATGTTCGAACCCGGACCTCAAAAAAAAAAAAAAAAAAAAAAAGAGTCGTGCTTATCTCTAGTCTACCGCATTGCGAGCTTTCCGGACGTAGAATTTTTTCTCTGAATATTTCATCGAAGGAACGTAGCAGTTGGGAGTGCCTGACCCAAGGTCTTAAATAACCCTTAGAATAGGGAGCTAGGAGTTTTGTGCCAGAGTGCTCGATAGGAAAGTGACACGGAAGTGAGGTAGAAAGGGGGGAGAAAGACTCCTTTATTTATTACCGGGAGGCCAGTACCCGGGGTCTGACGGCTTAACGTGCCCATCCGACGCACGGCGGATATTTAGTGGTTCGAGCGTTCATACCTGCCTGGGATCGAACCTGAGTCTTCTCCGTGGTAGTTACGAACGTTGACCACTAGGCCATGCGCGGCCCGAATTCCTTTTCAGCCTGCAGTGAAAAAAACCCCTTAAAAATTCTTCCTTTCAGCGTTTCGTAAATATAGTTGCTATCGATTTTTACTCCAGCAAAAATAATACTGGCCCACCCTAATTTCGAAGTCTAGCAACGTCCTTGCGTAGGAGTGTATTTTTGTTGCAGAACCTTATAGATATAGATAGTTGCCAATCCTGAATTATTATTATTTTTTTCAAAGCAACAATCTGTTTCACAAAAATAATCGGTTTGCGTGATTCACTATAGCTTTGTGCTTCATATTTTATATTTCGCATGGATTTATAATACATATAATTCTTTGATTGGTCAAGATGTAAGAAATGAACAATGAGGAGCCACGTGCTCAGTGTTGAAGGTCGTAGTGTTAAAGAACCAATTTTAGAAGTAAGAGCTATAAATAAAAAAAATTAAGTTAGCAGGTGGAATCGTAGGTAGGCATTGAGATGCTTAGTGATTTAAACCAACTCAGGGCTTGAAAAATATACTAAAGTGTTACATGCCCAGCTGGGCATGTGCAGACAAAATTTACCTGCCCAGGTGGTAAAAGCCGGATGTCCAGAATATTTTTTTTTAAAAACATCATTATTGCCCAATGTCTATACCTTGATCACCAGACAGTTACAGAAGTGATGTACTCCTAACCACAACAGTGACACAAAACCTATGGTTCGCAATGAAATAAAAAAAAAGCTATAGGCGAAAAGACTTTTTTTTTATTATTGTAGCAAATTCAACATACCAATTTCAATTTTTTTTTTATTTTCCAAATCTAGTTGTCCAGGCAACTCGTTGATTTTTTTTTTTTTTTTACCTGCCCAGGCCAATATATCCTAGGCATCTCGGGCATGGTATTTTTCAATCCCTGCAACTACACGTGTCTAAATAAAGAAGCGACTACTTAAAGCTAATGCAATGGGAAGGATGTACTTGTGGTTTAAGAAGAGAATGAAAATGCTGCGCTCTTCGTTCTACTGAAATGTTAATTTTGTTATCTCTTTAATCAAATATAATCTTCGAAATATTTTTAAATTTACATTGTTTTACCGAAGCATGAATCCCGAAATAGAAACCATTTTTTACAGCTGCTGCTTTATTGAACTATTACTAGTTTTCGAAGCGCGAATGAGTTCTTTTAAAGGTGCTTATCGTGTTATGTCGCCCGCTTCGAAATAGTTCGTAAAATATTTCTTATAATAGAAAACTTATCGCGTGTATTGTATTGATTTATTCTGAAATTCTGCTAGAAAACAAAACAGAGAAACTACCATTTAGCTTAATGGTCAATGTATAGCTGTCTCACCGTACGATAAAACACCATGTCTCCAAGTTGCAAAAATAAAACATTTATTTATATCTACAAATTAAAAACCTAGTTGAAAGCTAGTACTTTCGGAGATTTCAAGTCTCCATCTACAGGCTCCAGCGCCACAAGACAAGACCGTGTATCAGACATATACATGCACTCCCCCCCTCCCCATCCCACAATGCATCACTCACTCCACTGTCGGCAAATGGCGTTCGTCGACGCTGGGGTACAAATAAAAGTGAAAAAATTATATAGGTGTAATGAAAACCACTTATAACCAAAATAGGGAACAATAACTAAACTTAAGAATAAGAAAGCAAAGTAAGACAAGTTCATTTACGAAATCAGGATCCTTAATCCGTGTGGAACTCATGTGAAGTGGCCAGTCTTCTCCAAGGGCTAGAAACATATGCAGGAAGTTCCAAGTTACAGCAAGAGTCACTATGGTGAATTATGCACAGACTTTCTGCAAGAAAGATAGTAGATTTTTCGACATCAGAGTTCAAAATTGTAGTACCATTCCAATCTGGGAAATAACCCTCTCGGTTTACTGCTAAGGTAAGAGCAGTATTTATAGTTCCTGATCTGAGGGTGAATCGGTGTTCCCTCAGTCTGAACGATAAGATCCTAAGAGTAGAACCTATGTATTTTTTCGTAGCCAAATCAGGATCAGGGTGAGTTAAGGGTATACAATATACACCATGTTTTTGAAGAGGGGCGATCCTGTCTCTGTCCTTTTTGATCAGTGCAAAGATATTTCTAGTTTTCACTCCGAAGTTTAAATGGTGTCTATGGCACACTTTTTTGAGAATAGGTATAATATTAGGATTGTACTCCAAACTCCCGACAAATGTGGGCTGTCTGGTTTCCAAGGAAAACATTGTAACAAGACAAGACCGCGTATCAGACATATATATTATAAATATATATGTCTGATACACGGTCTTGTCTTGTGGCGCTGGAGCCTGTAGATGGAGACTTGAGATCTCCGAAAGTACTAGCTTTCAACTAGGTTTTTAATTTGTAGATATAAATAAATGTTTTATTTTTGCAACTTGGAGACACGGTGTTTTATTGTACGGTGAGACAGCTATACATTGACCATTAAGTTATTACGTACGAATTTTAACTCAACTTTTACCATTTAGCTTTTATTTTGCTGTGCCCATTTGTGTTTGAGCTTATCATTAGGGCTCATTAGAAAACAAACGTTTCAGTTTTCCAAGAGTGGAAGAAAGATTTAAAGCAGCAGCCAGAGGCAATTATACCGCATTTTCCCGAGTTTGAAATTTTTTTCGCAACATTCTGGATATATTCATGCGGATTTTCTGAGTTAAGAGTCCTCCATACCCCGTATTGTTTCAATGCGAAATTGAAACAAATATAGCATCACGCAGATGGAAAAATCAATATCAGATCACTCGTATGTGTTCTCAAATTTTTATATTTCGAGAGAAAATATCAAACTATTTTTCTGCTTTTTAACCTAGCAGATATCAAAATTAGAACTTTTTAAAAATAATTGTCAATCTGTCCATTGTTTTACACTTTTGGGATAATAATTTAAATATTACTCGGCAAAGTGACGCTAATATAGAAACGCAGAAAGATGGTTTAATGTTTATTCTACATGTGAAAAAAAAAACCGAATTTCTAAATTGATTTTTTATGTATGTAATTTCGTTCTGCAAATGCGTGTTTTGAGCTATTTTTCACGAGGTATGGAGGACCCTTAAACAACAGGATTTTTGTTAAAATACGTAAAAACTGGAAACGCACTTTTCTGAAATAAACGGAATTACTGACTACGGAAATTCTGTCAATATACTGAAGTCAGAAGAAACTGAAACTTCTAAAAGCAGAAATTTCGTTAAAAGACTGATACCTACCGACAACTTTGCTGCACGTTATTTTCAGGAATTTTCCGTGAATTTACGCCACTTATTGTTCTGCAGGGTTGTTCAGAAGGAGAGGAAGATCCATGATCACCGTTTTTCCCCAGTGACTTAACTTTCCTTACAAATTGCAACGAGCTTGTAGAACACAGCGAGAAATCTATCAAAAATATCGAAATTCAGGTTTATGGCCCTAAATTTAATGCACTCATGTTCATAAAAAACAGAACACTTGAAAGCAGTCGAGCTACGGCTTTGGCTTTTACAGGATATGCTAATCATATAATATCGCAGAAATGATTAGCATTTCGGCGTCATAGGTACAGGCGTACCGCGTCTAAGCAAATCAGATCACGCAACGTCACAGACTGGAAACCGGTGGTCGTTTTTTTGTTATAAGCATCGCGTGGCTCTGTAGGCATGTCAGTACTTGGTTAGCAGTGGGTAAGGATGCCTCGTCGTTGTGTAAGACAATCGTACAGTCACATCAGCGAGTTCGTCATAGGTCGCACTACCGGAATGAGAGACTGCAATGCTTTCCTCCGGAGATTGCTGGTCGTGTGCGGCTCAGTGTGTGCAGAGAATGGTACGAAGAAGGGCGTAGGACACGAAGAGAAGGTTCTGGACGTCCTACACAGACAACGCTGAGGGACAACCGTCATTTCATGAGGACGTCTTTGAGTGACCGTTCTGCATCATTAACGGCGTTGGCGCAGCCGTGGCGGACTGTGACGCATTCTCCCATGTTAGCTGTAACAGTACGTCGCCGGTTATTACAGTTCGGACTGTAGGCTCATCGGCCCCTCCTCAGGCTACCTTTGACAGTGCAGCAACGGACTGCAGGCTGCATCGAACGAAGGGAGTGGCGTGACGAATGTCACAATATCGTGCTCTTGGATGAAATTCGCTTCTGTTTGGGCGAAAGTGATGGGTGTCCGCCGACGACAGGAGAAGAGGCATCGGGAAGAGTGTATTCGCACCAGGCATATCTTGCTAATACGATGTATTATGGCCTGGGGTGCTATCTGATCCGAAATCAGATCATCTTTGGTGATATTCCGTACCACAACAACGAGTGACAGTTACGTCAATGACATTGTACAGCCGGTCGCGCTTCCGTACCTGCAGATCGTCGTCGGGGTCATATTTTAGCAGGACAATGTCACTCCGCATGTTGCAGCGACAACACGTGCCTTCTTCAGGGATAACAACGTTCCACTGCTGCCGTGGCCTGCTAGATCGTCGGATTTATCACCCATAAAAAATCTCTGGGACATGCTCAAACGACAAAGTGCAGTGCACGACCGTCCGCCAGTAACTCTTGATGAACTTTGGACACGTTTCAATACAGCCTGGATGGCTATTCCACAGGGCAGAATTCACACATTTTTTGATTCGATGTCTCATCACATAAAGCAGAATGATACAAACCAGAGGTGGCCACACCGATTGTTAGCTACGTCGACGCACTTGTTACTTATGGCACTGAGAGGCTAACCATTTGTTCCGTATTGTCTAATGAACATATCTTTTAAAAACGAAAGTCGTAGTTCGACTCGTTTCAGATGTTAGGTTTTTTATGAACATGAGCATATATTAATGAGAAGAAATAAATTCACTCACGGACAATGAAATTTGCGCACCAAGAAGGAAGCATCGGATTGAACTGAAATTTATGGACTTAATGATACGGATGAACGATACACATGATTTCAAAAACAGAGCTGCAGAACAATTAGAGGGATCTGTGGCTCGCAGTCTGGTCATCTTCAATAGCGCGTCGCACCGCCTCGTTCGGCGATACATGCTGCAATACGGTATGGCATAGAGGCGAACAGACTCGTGATGTTGTCCTGCGGCAGACTGGCCCACACGTGTTGGACGGTGTGCTTCAAATCGCGGATAGTGCGGCATGGCGACAGCTGGTGTTTCAACTGGTCCCACGCATGCTCGATAGGGGACATGTCCGGGGAGCGGACAGGCCATGGAAGTATCTGGACATGATGTAGGGAGTCTTGGGCAACCCGAGCCGTGTGCGAGCGGGCGGGCGGGCGGGCGGGCGGGCGGGCATTATTCTGCTGGTGTAGCGCACATGGAATCCCGGCCAGGAATGGGGGCGCATGGGGCCGTAGGATCTCACCCACATACCGCTGGCCCGTCAATGATCCACGTACCACTACTAGAGCTGATCGACTATCGTAGGCAATGGCTCCCCAGACCATAATGCCTGCAGTGGGGGGAGTGTGGCGCTCGATAGTGAGGTTGGGATTGTGCCGTTGACCCGGGTACCTCCACACCCGGACACGATGATCATCTGTACCCGAAACGAAGCGGCACTCATCACTAAACACCGCAAGTCTCCAGTCTGTGGCGTTCCACGTGGCTCTGGCCTGGTACCACTGCAAACGGAGCCGGCGATTTTCCGGTGTTAATGGCAACACACGTAAGGGGCGCTGGGTTCGCAGATTAGCTTCCGCGAGGCGTCGGGAAATGGTTCGTGGGCACACAGGAGTTGCTACATCTGCCTGAATAGTGGACCGGGTCCCCGTGGTATCCGTTCGTGTCTGGCGCACGATCCGTCGATCCTCTCTACCGTTAGTCCTCCTGGTGCGTCCGGAGCCGCTCCGCCATGTGGCAGTGCCGTCACGTATTTTCCACTGCTCCCAACACAATCTGACGGTATGATCAGAACGATCCACGTGGCGGGCTATACGGCGCGCCGACCACCCTACGGTTTTCAGCCCAATGATCAGTCCTCTCTCAAAGTCCGCAAGTTGCGTAAATCGACGTCTCTGGCGTCTTCCCAGCATTCTTGTCACTTTGTACTCGTGCTTGCGTCGGCCAGTGCTTTTCGCTTTCATAGGGCATCGATTTCACGCCGGTTTATAAGGCCGCCGGTTCGTGCTTGCAGCGCCACCACAGGGTGTGCTGTCATGCGCACTCGCACCAAACGGGAATCATTTGCATACCAGCACGCACTCTAGCTATTTGCAAAGTTTCATGGTTGTAGCATGTTTTCTTCTAGGTGCGTAAATTTCAGAGTCCGTGAATGTAGCATGATGCTGTTGGGGTACGTTTATGCGTGGTCAGCAGTAACTTGAAAGCCAAATATAAATAACAGGAATTCCTAGCCGCGATCGCACGTTTCTGTCGTATCCTAACCTGCAGCACTTTTGAGAATTTAGTGTTTCTGAAAACTGGTTGAAAACTGCTATCAAAAATAGCATTCGTACACAGGCAGTAAAAGTACTTGAAATTAAAAACAGAATTGATTTGCCGCCCCGGTGACGCAGTGGTCTAAGCGATGACTTAAGACCATTCGCCTGAGATGGGTCCGGGTTCGAAACCTGTGAGGCATGGATGTTGTGTTTGTCTTACGGCACTGGCTGTTTTTCTTCCCTGGAGCCAGTGGCTCTAAATTAGGGACGGGCGACTGCTTATAGCCCATTGAGTTGCTCACGATGGTCGTTAAACCTCCATAAATAAATAAATAAATAAATTAAAAAAAAATGTTTTTTATATCTTCTTTCCAGCATGTTTCTGCTTCATCCATCCATTTATTTATACCCTTTTTTTTTTTTGTAAGAATTTAATATTCCTCTCATTATTTTTGTTCAGATAATTTTTGGTAGCACGTAAATTTTTTCTAGTAAAATAACACTGGTGATTCATGTCTCGAAAAGTGTGTTTGCAAGCTAAGAATCCTTAATCAGAATCACTCTCGAAGAACGACTATTAACCACAAATAAGTGAATAAACTAATAAAGGAAAGAACCTTCTAGATTTTCAATGTCATCATCCATTTCATTTTCATATTAGCTAATTGAATTACCGAAAATAACGCAAAAGCTATGAAATTATGGAAAAATGACTTTGAAAATACGCAGGTAGTCCAGATAGTGTTACAGTGTTATTATTTTAGCTCTTACATCGATGGCTAAAAAATTGCAAAATTTTAAGGTGGTGCAATTCTTATAACGAATTTGTTTCCCAAATAGCGATTTTTATCAGGTGCGGCTTTTACGCCGATGCAGCGCTTAGCCTGAAAATTACGGCAATTCAGAAATGTTTTCCTTGCAGTAGTTTTAACTCAAAACAGGATTTCATATGTTCACTTATTCGAATTTAAGTGTTTAGCAGTAACTGATAATAGACGACGCCACATTATCAATCCCGGTTATTCAACTTTATATTACGCACGCACGCACGAACGAACGGACGAATGAAGAAACCTACAGGGTGATTCACCGAAAACTAACACATTTCACGTTCGTAAATCGTAGTTGCCCGTGTCAGTGTCAAACGACTCGGGGTATCTGTGAGATTCCTCTATTCTCACGAGATGGCGTTGCTGTGCAGGATGTGGTAGCTGTCGCAGCCAGATTGCCTCAGTCACTGTGAAGATGCAGCACGCTACAGCAACGGGTATTCTTTGTAAAAACTTACTCGATAATTACAAACTGGATCACAGCTACGCAAAGGGCATACGCGAGGAAATTTGGTGTTAGCAACACTCTCCAAAAGAACTCTATACTGGTGCTTGTACGCAAGTTGGAAACAACAGGATCTCTTGCGAGTGAAACCGGCAAGCATTGTTCATCTGTACTGCCGATGGCTGCTGCGGACGTTGAGACACGACTGCAGCGGTCACCCCGGAAGT
Source organism: Macrothele yani (assembly GCA_039090855.1). Taxonomy (NCBI): domain Eukaryota; kingdom Metazoa; phylum Arthropoda; class Arachnida; order Araneae; family Macrothelidae; genus Macrothele; species Macrothele yani. Next base: position 14,509,062 of record CM076996.1, read on the forward strand.
CATTACGTTTTGTGTCGCAGGAGACCGAGTACTCGTACTACATGTGTCAGAAAGCTGCTAAGAAAGCGAGACTAAATCCGTATAGTTTGATGGCTGTTCATGAGTTGCTGGAACCAGATAAGGGAAAACGATTAATCGAACTCCGAAAGGTCCTATGTTTTCCCTATTGTAATCAGCACTACTGACGAAACAGTAGCAGTCTTAAATACTGTAGTTGCCTAGATCATATGGTGACACACGTGACATGTTTTGCATACACGCTACATAAGTGACGTTTAGGTATATCTGCATAAAGGTTTCTAATTCAGTGTCCGGTGTTTGTGTGTTTTTGTCTAAAAGCTTGGTAAAAAAAAAAAAAAAAAAGCGAATTGTGTGATCGCGCAGAAGGGACTTTTCTCGACCACGTGGCATGACCCAAATCCGTGATCATTTGGTTCGGAAGGGAAGTTCGCAGTTTTCTGTGCGCTTTATGAGCTGTTGCAGTATCTTGCTAGAATCATATTTCCCATTAATACAGACTTTGCAAAACAGGAATCGGAGGGTTATGTCAGCTACCGATATAGATATATATGGCTCTGAGTGGCTTGTACCAATAGCACATAGACATTCCATTCACCTTGAAACGGCGCAGGCGTACCAGGAATTCCCCCTATACAACGTGCAAGCTGGAAATCTAGCAGTCAAATCGTGTCAACATTTGTAAAAATTTGACTTGCGGATGCTACATGCGTCCTTATTTGTACTCTTGTTCTTTTCTTCCCATGAAACCAGTAATCTTGATTTGGCGTGGATGACACCAGACGAAAATTTTAAGGGCTCGAAACTAAATATTTTGAAATGTGTATTGGAGTCCCGAGAGAGAGAGGAAAGAGTGTGTGTCGGGTAGTTGATTACCTTTAACAATAAAAGCGAAGTATTTCCGACATCACGGATGAAGAAGAAAGTGCTTGACATTTTTTTATTCGTTCTAGAAAATGGGTTGAGAAATAAAGTAAAACCGTGCTGAAGTTTATTTTTATTGCCGACTAACAATCGGAAAACCTCAAACTCATAAACTCATTTAAAAGCTGGCGGCAGTATTCCCGGCCTTGCTTGCGACTGCAGACTGCGTTTTGCTCTCAAGTGGGGCGAAATGAAATGCTTGTGAATGAAACCCTTGAATCAGAACATGATGACAGTTCCACAGTGCTTCTAATGCACTGATACAGCTAGCTATAACAGCTGTTTGTCATGTATTAAAAAGAAATGGCGAATGGTGGCGTTAACGTAATTCACGTTATACTTAAAGGGACAGGCTTCCCGAGGGCAACAGCTGCCTGCTGCATTACCCCAAGGGAAATTCCCTAATGACAGTTTTTTTTTTTACTTTAAGACTGAATTCTTTTGTCTGTGAAGCACTTAGTTAAAGCGGATTTTTTATTTTAGATTTCTTTACGGGAGCGAAGTGTTCTTTAAAGCATATTTAATCGAAAATTAATAACTTTTTTTGTAGTTGTGTGATTGAAGTGCTTTTAATAAAAGACAGGTTTTTTTTTCTCTTCCCCGTCTGAAGGGTGTGTGTGTGTGTGTTGTTAAAACTGTAGATAGCTCGACACACTTCACTTCAATCAAGCGTTCTTCCTCTGAATTAGATGTGATCACCTCGGTCTTGACAGATTTCTCATAATTGGCAAAGGGTATTTATTTCTTTATGAATAAAAGATATCAAAGCAAGATGATGATGCTATCGCACCCTCCCTCCCCTTGTATACCAATGAGATAGATGAGCGTAAAACCATGCGATTAATTAAGTACAGTGGAAGCCGATAATGACGTCGCCAGTGGGCCACGGTATTTTACATTGTAAAAACTGTTCTGAAACTCGCGAGCGACTTTCCGTGATTCCTTTCGTGAATTAACGAAGCTTGTACCTGACACTTACAAGCTTTTCCGTGAAGTGACTGAAAGAAACCTGAATTTCACGGATTTTTCTTACGCCAGGAAAATTCCGCAATTCCTTTCGGGTATTAACGGGAAAACTCCGTTCTCACTTTTTTCCGTATCAAAATGACGAAAAATTTGCGGTAATAGGACCGATTCGTGGGAATACTTGAGGTTTGATTAGTTGTTAAATTTCAATCTTCTATCAAAGGATCTGATTTTGAAGTTCTGTAGCGAGATTGGATATTGTGAATAGCATATCGCATGAATTTTGGTTATTGTGGCGCCGGATATTCTCCTCTCCCCCATTTTGTGCACCAGGTATTATATATTGTGTTACTGTAAAAAACTGGGTACTTATTATACAGGTGATTGTACCATGTGTATTATCAGTCTGTGGAGTCCTTAGGACAAAAGTTACTATAGCTATCATGAGTAATTTTATATTTAGGAGTTTTATGAAATAGCCCTAATAAAACAGTACATTTCTTCACCTTTTCTTACTTAATAAAATAGTTTAATAAAAGCACAAGTTTCAAAGCATTGTTTCCTTCGAATAATGACGATGAAAAAAAAAATTAAATTTGTGATAAGTCCTACAGAAAAAATAAAATTATTGCAAACCTATTAAAAAAATAAGATCTAACAGAAAATGACCAATTCACCCTTTTCGATATTTTGTGGGAAATAAGAAAAAGCTGTTTATAAAAAATACGGTTTAACTGAGGTTGGCAAAAAATTCCCCACTATAAAGATAACATTATCTCTAATAAATATGTATTTTTTTAATGTTTTGTCTCTAAAATGAATATAGGATAAATATAAAACAATTGGAGCTGCATCCCTTTTTGTACCAAATATAATAAATTTCATTAAATTTCGTATTTAGTAAAGAATAAAAAAAGTAAATGTTAATAATAAAATGTGTTTCACGACAATTAAACATTTACAAATCTCTTTGTTAATAAACAACTAAAATATTACAATTTTATTCACCGGCCTGCATCGTACTTGCACCAAACGGTGATGGGGGCAGCTCCCAAAATGTTAATATTTCACTCATTTATTATCGGATCTGCCCGGTTCTTGCACCAAGCGATCCGGCATATTTTTTAGATTAGCAAACATGTTAAGTAAAAATCGGCCAAAAATGGAGCTGCCCTCCTCCCCTTTTTTGCTGCAAACTCCTCAATTAGAGTTTTACCTTGAATGTGTCTGTGATTTCTGAGTATTTCTGGCTCTGTGGTTAAGACGCGCGGTTTCTATTTAGCTAACCCAAATTACCTCGGATCGAATCCCAACAGGGAAAGAGGGAAACTATTATCTGGTGTAAGGGCATGGCCGCGGGCGTGCCTAGTGGGCAGCGTTCGTGACTGCCACGGAAAGGACCTCAGGCTCGATCCCAGGCAGGTACGAACGCTCGATCCACTAAATATCCGCCGTGCGTCGGATAGGCACGTTAAGCCGTCGGATCCCGGGTACTGGCCCCCCGGTAATAAATAAGGGCGTCTTCCTCCCCTTTCTACTTCGCTTCCGTGTCACTTTCCTATCGGGCACTCTAGCCCAAATCTCCTAGCTTCCTATTTTTAAAGGTTGTTTAAGACCTGGGGTCAGACACTCCCTTCCTAAAAATTCTCTACATATGATCATATGGTGTAAGGGCTAAAAAATTTGGGGTCTTCGATTTTGCGAAATTTCTGTATAAATACGGAAAAACCCGGAACGGACTTAACTGAAATAAACTGAATCACTGACTATTGAAAATCTGTGAAAATACGAAAATTAAAAACAACAAAAAAAAAAAAACGGGAACTTTTAAAAACTGAAATTTCGTTAGAAGACTGACACCTACCGGCAACTTTGTGGCACGTTGTTGTCAGGAATTTTCCATGACGAACACCACATATTTTTTACAGCGTAGGTCGTGGTTTATGGAATAGTGTCACCCATGCCCGAGGGGTAGAGTGAGTGCTCAATTTTTTTCGTTTCTATTGTAAACTACTTTGGCTCATTAAAGGCAAGAAATAAGCTGGTCATACATAAAATTCTTCCGCGGATTCGTGGAATTCCGCTTTTTTTCATTTGGGGAATTGTCGAGATTGATGCAAATAATGAAGATAAATTTTGGATGATTTAATGGGGGCGGGGTCGTTTTCTATCTGAGAACGGTATTTCGTCTTCGAAAACAGAAGTTGAACGGAGGGAAGATGTTTCCTATCTCGCAATGTTGCCTCTGTCCAGTATTGTTATTAATTATGATTTGTTGTATAAATGTTTGCATTTCATAATGAAATTGTTGGCAACGATTTCTGAAAACGGAAGTTAAGATGGCACAGAGATTTCCATGTAGTCTTTAGGCATAAGATTCTTCCGTGGATTCGAGGAATTCCGCTATTTCTGTTATAATTTGGGGCATTCTTGAGATCAATGCACAACTGAGAAGAAATTTTTGGGGAGGATTGGTGGTGGTTGTTGGGGAGATTCGTTTTCCGTTTGAGGACGGAATTCCGTTTTCTGAAACTTTCAAAAGCGGAAGTTACTCTGAGAGAGGATTTCTCAAGTAATCGTAAGTTTCTCTCTCGCGATGTTCCTTTTACCCATTTATTGTTGTTAAATATCCTTTTATTCCATAAATATTTGCATTTCAGCTTAAAAACTAAAGTCGGACGAAGCTAAGATTTCTTCCGTAATCTCCCACCGCAATGTTCTCAGTATCCTGTGTTGTTGTTTTTCCCACATAAATGTTTGCATTTAAGCTTGATAAGGGAGGAAAATTTTGTAAGAATTGATGCATGATGTTCAGTATTCATATTCTCATAGTTATTTAAAATAGTGGAAGCTTTGATATTGTTACAAGGATTTAGTATAGGACGTTTAGATAGTGATATTAAATCCATCCTCGCAACACATTTTCCATGTCGCCATTTACTTTTCTTTGTTTCATCGTGCTTGGGAACAACATTTTCATTTCCTTTATTAGGTTAAGCAATATTTGGGTAGGCACTTCGTTGTCCTATTTGCAGACACCTTTCTCACTGAGTTAATGAGTTGAGCGTTCACCAGACTCACCCTTTGTTTCGGATAGACACCTTTGGTGATAGAAAACCATTTTCAGACTTTCGGGTCCTCTCTTTAATCGCATTTTTTCGTAACCTTTCCGAGCACTTAGCTTTGTTTTGGGGGACGCCGCTTTTCCCAGGCTCAGGAGTCAGGTTGTGACAGAAGGGTGTCGTGCGCCAAGCGACCCTCTGGAATTCGTGCGCGAAGCGACCCTGTTATATTTTACCGTGGACGAAGCGACCCTGCTAATCGAATCATTTTACTTATATATATATATCATCATCATCATCATCATTGTCAACCATTATCAATCCACTGCTGGACGAAGGTCTCCCCAAGTTTCCTCCACAACGGTCTGTCTTGTGCCAGTCTCCTCCATGTCACTCCCGCATATTTACGAATTTCATCCACCCATCTCCCATGTGGTCTTTTTCTGGGTCTTTTCCTGTCCCTTGGAATCCAATCTAAAATTTCGGCTGTCCATCTATGGTCTGTCCTTCTGGCAGTATGTCCAGCCCATTGCCATTTCAGGGATTTAACTCTGATCATGATGTCTTCCACTTTCGTCATTTTTCGGATCCACGAGTTCCTCTTCTTATCTCTCCTGGTTATACCAAGCATGCACCTCTCCATACTTCTTTGAGTTGTCTGCAGCCTTTGTATGTCTCTTTTAGTTAAGGTCCACGTCTCTGCACCATACGTAAGCACTGGAAGGATGCATTGATCAAACACTTTTCTTTTAAGACATAATGGCATATTGCTCTTGAAAATTATGCTGTTTCTTCCGAAAGCTCTCCAGGCAAGTTTTGTACGCCGATTAATTTCTTCATCAATGTGACCCTCACTCGATATCTGCTGTCCAAGATAAACATACGTATCTGTTATCTCCAGTTTTTCTCCATCAATCGATAAATCTTCATTTCTTGTAAAAGCATTGAACATCACTTTGGTCTTCTGAAAGTTCATTTTTAATCCCACTTCTTTACTCTTGTCAGCAAGTTCCTGGATCATACTCTGCAGCTCTGATGGGGTAGTTGCAAAAATGACTACGTCATCAGCAAAACGAAGGTGGGTTAGATAATCTCCATTAATCTTTATCCCTTTGTTTTCCCAGTTCAGTGATTGAAAGACATTTTCCAATGTGGCATTAAAAAGCTTCGGAGATATGGTGTCACCTTGTCTCACTCCCTTTCCAATTTTTATGTGTGTTGTATTTTCAAACAGCCGAATCTTTGCACTTGCATTTTCATAGATGTTATTAATAATATTAATGTATGCATCTTCAATACCGCAGGATTTCAGAGCCGTGGTAACTGCTGATGGTTTCACCGAATCAAAGGCTTTTTCATAATCGATAAAAGCCATGCACAATGGAAGTTCATATTCCCTCGCTCTTTCAATTAGTTCTCTCAGTACGTGGATATGATCTATTGTGCTGTAGCCACTCCTGAATCCAGCTTGTTCTCTCGGTTGAGCCATGTCCAGTGTTACCTTCAAGCGGTGTGAAAGAACTTTAGTGAAGATTTTATAAACCACTGATAGGAGGCTGATAGGTCTGTAGTTCCTGAGATCCTCAATGTCACCTTTTTTATGTAGCAGGATCATTGTAGCATTGTTCCAATCCTCAGGAATCTTCCCATCATTAAGGCATCGAGTGAAAATTTGGGCGAGTACTGTTTCAATTTCTCCACTTGCTTCTTGTATGATGTCTATAGTAATTCCATCTTCTCCTGGAGCTTTCCCCCGCTTCATGTTCTTGATTGCATGAGCAACTTCTGCTGGGAGGACTGGAAGAACTCTGGTACCTTTCATGATGTCTGGAGTACATGTATCATCCCTTTCATATAATTTGGAGTAGAAATCTTTCACTCTTGTCAAAATTTCGCCTCTATTTCTTGTTATAGAACCATCTTCTTTTCTCAGAGCCATAATCTGTTTTCTTCCTTACTGAGATGTCCCTTTGCTATCTTTAGGCTTTGGTTGTTTTCAATTGCTTTCCTCACTAGCTCACAGTTGAATTTCCTTACGTCTTCAGTGATACTTTTTCGTGCTGTCTTGCATAGCTCTATATATTCCACTTTGGAAGTCACATCTTCTTTAGTTGTCCTCATCTCTCTTCTTTTTTGCATCAACATTTTGGTTTTTCCTGATAATTTGTTCACATGCAACTTGTTCTTAGACCCAGCTAATTTTGTTGCTGTTTCCATAAGAGCTTTGGTTACTTTTCTGTTAACTTCCGAAATATCCACTTCTTCCGATGTTAGGCCTTCTAAAGCAGAGAATCTGTTCTTCAGTTCCAACTTGAAAGTATTATGGTGTTTTTTAAGATTGGTTATGTCAATACATTTTGTTTGTCTTATGAGCTTGCCACGTTCCAGTTTAGTGTTGAGGTGCATCTTACATCTCACCAATCTATGGTCACTACCTGTGTTGAACTTGTTCAGCACACTGCAGTCTTCGATGACGAATTTTTTGTTACACATAATAAAATCAATTTCACTTGTCGTCCCAATTGGATGTCTCCATGTCCATTTCCTGTGTGGCTTTTTCTTGAAAAAAGGAATTCAAGATGAAAAATCCTTCTGCCTCTGCAAACTCAACGAGAGTATTTCCACGCTGGTTTCTGTTGCCGTAACCGAATTTACCTACTGAAGTTTCATTTTGTTGCCGGTGCCCTATTTTTGCATTGAAATCTCCCATAATTATCTTCAAGTGCTGCTTACCTTTATTATTTAGATGACGAATTTCCTCATAAAATTCTTCAATTTCTTCTTCAGGATGACTTGTGGTGGGTGCATAAGTTTGAATAATCTGAGCCTGGTATCTTCTCGATAGTTGGATAACGAGTCGTGCAGCTCTGTCAGAGGAACTTTCAACTTCTACCACTTTATCCTTCAGTTTCTTGTTTATTATAAATCCAACACCACTAGTTCTGCCAGTATCTGTCCCACGATAATAGAAGAGATGTCCACTTTTCAGTTCAATGAGATCTTCTCCTTTTCTCCTTACCTCACTTAGCCCGACGATGTCCCACTTGATCCTTTGTAGTTCCTCTTCCAATTCAAGAAGCCTTGAATCAGAAGATAGGGAGCGTCCATTGTAGGTAGCCAAGGTCAGCATCAAATGGCAGCCTAGTCCGGTCCTCCGGTGATTCTTAGCACCCTCTGCCTTCATGTCGCACTGGCCGCTGCCTTGGCCAGGTACATTCCAGCTGCCGGAGACTGAGGGCCAAGATTTAAGTTGTAGAGTCATTTTGGAGGTGTTTGGCCATAACTCACCACGCTGGCCAAGCGGGTTGGTGAGTGTGGGATAGCATTTCCTCTGATCCCGATGGTATAGTTATACCGCTATTGGCGGTCGTCAGAGCCCCTTTAGTGGGAACAGGATGCACCACGAGAAGGCGGGGTTGACATTTGTCAAGGAGAGGCTGTGATGTTACGCATCACCTGACCTTACATCCCATATATATATATATATATATATATATATATCATCATTAACCATTATCAATCCACTGCTGGACGAAGGTCTCCCCAAGTTTCTTCCACAACGGTCTGTCTTGTGCCAGTCTCCTCCATGTCACTCCCGCATACTTTCGAATTTCATTCACCCATCTCCCATGTGGTCTTCTTCTGGGTCTTTTCCTGTCCCTTGGAATCCAATCTAAAATTTCGGCTGTCCATCGATGGTCTGTCCTTCTGGCAATATGCCCAGCCCATTGCCATTTCAGGGATTTAACTCTGATCATGATGTCTTCCACTCTTGTCATTTTTCGGATCCACGAGTTCCTCTTCTTATCTCTCCTGGTTACACCAAGCATGCACCTCTCCACGATTCTTTAAGTTGTCTGCAGCCTTTGTATGTCTCTTTTAGTTAAGGTCCACGTCTCTGCACCATACGTAATCACTGGAAGGATGCATTGATCAAACACTTTTCTTTTAAGACATAATAGCATATTGCTCTTGAAAATTGTGCTGTTTCTTCCAAAAGCTCTCCAGGCAAGTTTTGTACGCCGATTAATTTCTTCATCAATGTGACCCTCACTTGATATCTGCTGTCCAAGATAAACGTACGTGTCAGTTATCTCCAGCTTTTCTCCATCAATCGATAAATCTTCATTTCTTGCAAAAGCATTGAACATCACTTTTGTCTTCTGAAAGTTCATTTTTAATCCCTCTTCTTTACTCTTGCCAGCAAGTTCCTGGATCATATTCTGCAGCTCTGATGGGGTAGTTGCAAAAATGATCAGCAAAACGAAGGTGGTTAGATAATCTCCATTAATCTTTATCCCTTTGTTTTCCCAGTTCAGTGATTGAAAGACATTTTCCAATGTGGCATTAAAGAGCTTTGGAGATATGGTGTCACCTTGTCTCACTCCCTTTCCAATTTTTGTGTGTGTTGTATTTTCAAACAGCCGAATCTTTGCACTTGCATTTTCATAGATGTTATTAATAATATTAAAGTATGCATCTTCAATACCGCAGGATTTCAGAGCCATTGTAACTGCTGATGGTTTCACCGAATCAAAGGCTTTTTCATAATCGATAAAAGCCATGCACAATGGAAGTTCATATTCCCTCGCTCTTTCAATTAGTTCTCTCAGTACGTGGATATGATCTATTGTGTTGTAGCCACTCCTGAATCCAGCTTGTTCTCTCGGTTGAGCCATGTCCAGTGTTACCTTCAAGCGGTGTGAGAGAACTTAAGTGAAGATTTTATGAACCACTGATAGGAGGCTGATAGGTCTGTAGTTCCCGAGATCCTCAATGTCACCTTTCTTATGTAGCAGGATCATTGTAGTGGTTTTCCAATCCTCAGGAATCTTCCCTTTATTAAGGCATCGAGTGAAAATTTGGGCGAGTACTGTTTCGATTTCTCCACTTGCTTCTTGTATGATGTCTACAGTAATTCAATCTTCTCCTGGAGCTTTCCCCCGCTTCATGTTCTTGACTGCATGTGCAACTTCTGCTGGAAGGACTGGAGGAACTCTGGTACCTTTCATGATGTCTGAAGTGCATGTATCATCCCTTTCATATAATTTAGAGTAGAAATCTTTCACTCTTGTCAAAATTTCGCCTCTATTTCTTGTTACAGAACCATCTTCTTTTCTCAGTGCTATAATCTGTTTTCTTCCCTTACTGAGATGTCCCTTTGCTATCTTTAGGCTTTGGTTGTTTTCAATTGCTTTCCTCACTAGTTCACAGTTGAATTTTCTTACGTCTTCAGTGATATTTTTTCTTACTGTCTTGCATAGCTCTATATATTCCACTTTGGAAGTCACATCTTCTTTTGTTGTCCTCATCTCTCTTCTTTTTTGCATCAACATTTTGGTTTTTCCTGATAATTTGTTGACATGCAACTTGTTCTTAGACCCAGCTAATTTTGTTGCTGTTTCCATAAGAGCTTTGGTTACTTTTCTGTTAACTTCAGAAATATTAAAATAGCTTAATTCTTTCAGGCATTTTTTAAGGTCTTTAAATTTCCAAATTTGACGTGTGATGCACAAACAACAATTTAAAGAATTAAAAGAACTTGGTCCAAACAGGAAGAAAATGTGTATACAAGTAGAAGAACGCATTCGTAATATCATGGCGGAATTTGGAAATTCTAAAGACCTTAAAAAATACCTGAAAGCATTAAGCTATCAAAATTCAGAAGATGCAAGTACTTAAAAAATGCCTGAAAGCATCAAAATTCAGAAGATGTAAGTACTTAATTAATTAGGTGTAAATAATTTGACTACGATTTGTATATATATATATATATATACGTATATATGTAAAATTAATCTTAAAGATTAATGGAGATTATCTAACCCACCTTCGTTTTGCTGATGACATAGTCATTTTTGCAACTACCCCACCAGAGCTACAGAGTATGATCCAGGAACTTGCTGACAAGAGTAAAAAAGTGGGATTAAAAATGAACTTTCAGAAGACAAAAGTGATGTACAATGCTTTTACAAGAAATGAAGATTTATCGATTGATGGAGAAAAGCTGGTGATAACAGACACGTACGTTTATCTTGGACAGCAGATATCAAGTGAGGGTCACATTGGTGAAGAAATTAATCGGCGTACAAAACTTGCCTGGAGAGCTTTTGGAAGAAACAGCATAATTTTCAAGAGCAATATGCCATTATGTCTTAAAAGAAAAGTGCTTGATCAATGCATCCTTCCAGTGCTTACGTATGGTGCTGAGACGTGGACCTTAGCTAAAAGAGACATACAAAGGCTGCAAACAACTCAAAGAAGCATGGAGGGGTGCATGCTTGGTGTAACCAGGAGAGATAAGAAGAGGAACACGTGGATCCGAAAAATAACAAGAGTGGAAGACATCATGATCAGAGTTAAATCCCTGAAATGGCAATGGGCTGGACATACTGCCAGAAGAACAGACCATCGATGGACAGCCGAAATTTTAGATTGGATTCCAAGGGACAGGAAAAGACCCAGAAGAAGACCACATGGAAGATGGGTGGATGAAATTCGAAAGTATGCGGGAGTGACATGGAGGAGACTGGCACAAGACAGACCGTTGTGGAGGAAACTTGGGGAGACCTTCGTCCAGCAGTGGATTGATAATGGTTGACAATGAAGATGATATGTAAAATGATATTAAGAACTTGTATTTAGTATAAAAAACGTGATGTAAGTAAATAATTAATTAGATGTAAATAATTTGACTACGATTTGTATATATATATATATATAATAAGTAAAATTATTCGTTTAGCAGGGTCGCTTCGCGCACGATTTTGCACAGGGTCGCTTCGCGCACGATTTTCCACAGGGTCGCTTGGCGCACGGTCGCTTCCCGCACGTAATTGACAGAAGGATTGTTTTCAGTGAGTGGGAGTGCTTTTACTTTCATCCGAGGGCAGAGCAGGTTTTGAGGTAGGAGAGATTTTTCTCTGGGAACAGAGTCATCGGAGAGAAGGAAAGGGGGGATTTTTCGAAGAGCGCGAAGCTAGGGAAGCCGAGTTCCGAAGGCGGCAGTTCAGCGTATGTGGAGGAAATATGCATTCGAGCTAGCCGAAGACCGTTTAGTTTGATCACCGGGGAGCGAGAGATTGTATGTTAAGCACGCGTAAGAGATTTAGGTAAAAATAAGGTTTAATATCGCGAGAGTAGGATTTTGAGTCAACGGAGCAAGACCGTACGTAGCCTCAGTCAGTATATTAGAGAAAGTAAATGTTATTAGAAGTATTTCATGTCATCCATTGGATATTCTCAAAGTTGTTTTTTCTAAGTTTACCAACCAAGAAGTTTATTTATTATTCTACTATAAGATATATAAGATAATAGACATATCACCGAACATTGTTACAATATCATGCATTCATGGGTCTCAAGCTGAGGGTTCTTTTAGCATGATGGATAAAATTATCATCTAAGGGAATAAAAAAGAAAAGCGACAATGAAGAAATGGGAAGGAGATGCAAAATATCAACAGATAATAAAATTAAGCAATGAATGCTGTGCAGCTGCAGTCAACGAAAGACAAATATGTCCATGGATCTTGCTGTGAGAAGAAAGCAATGCAAAAGAAACTTCTGAGCTGATGTTCTAGCAAGAACAAAACAAAAATACTGTGTGTGAAGCAACGTCTTTTAAAACCATTATATTTTGTTTTGAATTCAATAATTTTATATTGCGAATACAACGATGTGCTCCAGTTTAATACTCTCATAAATGAATTGCAGTGAACAATTCCATCCCGCGTGCTGCCTTTTATATTCACACTTTCTTGTCGCACGTTCTGATTTTTCACCCGGTTAACAAGGTGTGCCTGCGCACGGTTGCTTAAACCTGGAAAGTCCTTGAAAATCATGATTACGTTTTCAAGGGCTGAAATATCCTGGAAAAACGTTTTTTTTTTTTTTTAAAGCTGTCTTGAAAAGCCTTGCATTTTGAAATTAGTGCTTAAAAATATATTTGAATTTCTTTTAGGAAATCGGTGTTACCTAGTTTTGAGCACGTCTTTTGCAAAAAAGATCGTGCTTATGTTACCGGTTTGTCCGTCCGTCCCTTCGCCCGTCCGTCCGTTTGTGGACACCATATCTCTGGGACTATTGGTCCGATTTGAAAAATTCTTTTTGCATTGGGAACCTTGAAATGTGCGAATGATGATCCTTGCATTCCGTTTTTTTTTTTTTTTTTATTTTTTACGCTGCACAGTTTCGCCGCTATGGGTCGTAAATCTAAAAGATATCGAATTCAAAATAAACTTTATTCTATATAGTTGCTTCCAAACATCCGATTGAAAAAATTCTTTTACGTTTCGATTCCGTTTATGTCGAAGACTATTTTAGGTATAGTCACAAGTTACACTTAGATTTTCCGCTAGGGGCGTGAATTGCGTTTTCCCCGATATCTCTGCTTCTAAAATTCCGATTTGAAAAATTCTTTGTGAACCAGATACAGCTCATGAGAGGAAATGTTTTGCATATAATTTCAAATGTTTGGTAAAGAATGGTTTAGCCACCAGGGGGCGTAAGTGTTTATTTCTGCTTCGATATATTTGCAGCAAAATCTGAGTTTTTGAAAACTCGACTGAAAAATTTTTTCACGGACCGATACCGCTAACCTTGAAAAACCTTTTTTTTTTTGCTATCTGCTTCTAGGAGACATATTTGAAAAATTATTTTTCCTTAGCATAGCTTTTTCCATTATTCTCAATTCTTCCGCTAACAGGCGTAGACTTATATCATGTTTCCTTCTATATTTCTTCTTTTAACTGCTCAGACGTATGCCCTGCCCATTCTTAAATTCTGGATCTGCCCTTGCTTTATTTTATAATAATTTCAATTGCTATCAATAATAGACTGATTACGTGGGAAGACAGTGCAGATGCAGCTAAAATGACTGATTGAATTAATCATTTTCAGATTGAGGGAAAGGATTTTCTGACAGGTCTTGTGGTAATTGCACCACCATGATTCAGTTTTGCATTATTGGGTAATTCTCCATTAAAAATATTAAAAATAAATGTAATGAGTAAGAAAGCACACTCATCCATTTACATCTTATATCATTTTTATTACTTAAAATTAATTTTAAAAAAGTAATTTGACCATGATACTGTAAAGCGTAATAATCATCCTGGATTTTTTTTGTATATGTCCAAGAAAGTTCTTAACCCCCCCCCCCCAAGTGTACTACCCCGGGGTTAAAAAGTTCACTTTCTTTGTTTCGTGCTCGGTCTCATGTATGACTGACTGGCAACAGATAAATAAGAGTAGAATTGTTTTGTTTCTGTTATAAATGACTTCCTTGATTGTTGTTAAATCCACAGAACGATAGGTCTTGGCGTCCTATCTCCACAGGTGATGCAAAGCGGGTCGACCCCGTTTCAGCTGCTAGTTGTGGTGTACTTGTACCGGGCTTTGCTGGCACAGCTTCGACCAGGGTATCAGTGTTGATGTTGAATGTCCTGACCCCGGCTTGTCTTTGAGTCTGGTGCCTTAATATTGAATCGCCGGAATCATTTTCGTTCAGTGCTGCTGTCCACTTTTTCCTCGTTTTCAATTGCACTGATTTCTCCTGCTGTTGCCGTGTTTAACCCCTTCTTTTTTTCCAGTAATGGCGTAGGAGCACGCGAACAGCACGTTTATCGACCTCTATCCTCTGCTCACGTAATAATGCTCTGTAGCTCCGTGCCAAATGCACGTCGTCACGCATGTGTGTCCCATCCACGTCATCGCGGTACCGATTTGACGTCGGCGAGCATTTCACACAAGATTGAAAGCCCAACATTACACTATATTCGGGCACTACCAAATATTTGCATAACTGCGAAGAACGGTTGCGCAGGAAGGTGCGCTGTGAGTGTGGAGGTACATATATAAAGCTGAGGTGTTCTATCGTCTTATCAGTAACTTTGTAGCGGATGTGCCGTGTGGACGTGGACTTTCCGCATTCCAGCATGGGCTGGTCGTAAAATGTCATTTGAGTAATTTTCATATGGAGCATTGCAGCTAAACTAAACATACCAAAATCGACTGTAAGGGATACCGTAAAAAGATGGAAGCAGGACGGTGCAACCAAATAAAAAAAAAAAAAAAAAAATTCTGACCAAATCCAAACAGACTCATCAGATTAGAAGATTGAAAGGCGTGACTCATTCACTCCACACAAATAACAGCTTTCCAGTCTCCCACAGTCCAGGAACGACGGGAGACACGTCACTCCAAACGGCGGCACCTCGCACTCATGGTAGTGATGTGTGGCTTGTGTGCCGCTGCTCTACCATAATAATTCACACTGTGCAACTCTCTTCGGATAATTATGGTACTGACTGAGCCATTACAAGCATTTCCTACTTCAGCAGCTATGGAAATTGCAGAGGAAGAGCTGGATTTCTTACCACCGCTCTTCTGTCACGTTCCGTGAGTTTGTGCGGCCTTACTGAACGCCTTTTTGCTGTAGTTACACCGCCCTACTTCCAAAGAACATGTCAGCTTTATTTACTTGCCTCCCCAGTCCCCACTCAGCGCACCTTCCTGCGCAACCGTTCTTTGCACTTATGCAAACATTTGGTAGTGTCCGAATACTTTTGATAATATAGTGTATATACAGTTGAACCAGCAGATAACGACCCGTATTTGGAGAGATCTCGGATTTAACTAGCAAAACAGGAACTTTTGTTTGGTATAATGTTAATTCAAAGCTAATTTGATTATTTTTAACAAACAAAATTTTAGGAAGTCTCCGGATGTAAGGAGGGAGAAAAAAAAAGCTTAGGGTATCACTTTTAACAAGCAGAATAACAAACGTTAATGAAACTCCGTTTTTAACGAGGCAGTAAAAATTTGATGTGTACTGTCTTGGAAAGGAGGAATAGAAATGGTAGCATACAGGACTGAAATTGCAACAGCGCAGGAGAATCCTTGTGTGCTAGTGGAAGAATGTTGATGGAAGAGCAATGGGGAGGGAGTACATCAAATTCTCAACAAGCGAGTTGTGCAAGAGACTCAAACAACCACACGAAGAGGCTGAGTGTATCGTGTCAGCAGAGTTGAAAACAGGTGACCTTCTCCTAGGCAAAAAGAGGATCCACTCACGCATGTGTAAGTGGATTTCTATGCGACAGTTTCAGGGAGGGATAGAGGAGTTACTGAACGGGAATGTCGCCCGAGGGGTAACAGGAGATAACAATCCTTGGAATTGTATCCATTGTCCCTTTCACCCTCCAAGTGAGCATTGCATCGGGAGGATCGGTGCTGCTTTTGTTTCATGTGTGTTGTGTAGTTAAGCTGCTGTCAGTCTGACGTGGCCGTCAAGTTGAATATACTTGAAGATTTAATTATTTAACTACTAGCAGTCATTCCCGTTTTCCGAACTGTGAATCTATAAAATTATATTTTGAACATAAAATTAAAGAAAAGGAGAAGTAATTAAGGGAAACAAAAGTAATTTAAGATCCGTAAGATCTGTAACTGCTTTACGATATAAAACAAGGTCGTGACGTCAATGCCTACGGTTTAACATAAAACGGTAGCAAGCTTTGGCGCCCCATGATTTTAAATCAAAATTTCATGGAATTTTTACAACATTTCATTGTTTCTTTCATAATTATCTTTAAACCTATCAGCATTTTGAACAGTGAAGCTAAACTACCCTTTTGAATTTTTTGGTTTTCAGGCGTGTTTTTTAGGTGTAGAAGTGATAGAAAAATTCAAGCAGACAATATTCCAAAGCCGTCATTTTTATTCTTTTTTGGTTTTCGGACTTTTCTAGGTATCAGGGACTGTAACTGATAAATAGTTTATGGTTGACTAGTTTTAACCTGACATAAAGTAATGTACCAAAAAATATCCCTTTTTTTAATCTGTCAGATTGTAAGAAAAGTTGGCATGTATCGAATGTTTCTGACTCTCCCTTCAACTTCGTTCTATACGGGTTCGACTGCATTTGCGCTAAAAATTTTGTAGGAATTGAAACAGTCAGATTTCCAGGGAGGAGCAAGTCCCTCTTGCTTCCCCACATGGGTGCCTTTGGTTACTGACCTTTTTTTTCCCGTGTTTCTTATAATTGTTTCAATTTTATTGGTTTTGAACTGTACTCTCCATATTATCACAGTTGTTCTCCTATTCCGTCTTTGCCGCCCCGGTGGCGCAGTGGTTTAAGCGATGGCTTCTGACCATTCATCCGAGATGGGTCCGGATTCGAATCCCGGTGAGGCATGGATGCCATGTGTTTGTCTTCTTACGGTACTGGCTCTCTCCCTTCCCTGGAACCAGTGGCCCTAAATTAGGGATGGGTGACTGCTTAGCCCATTGAGTTGCTCACGGTGGGCCCTTAAACCCCCAATAATAATTAAAAAAAAAAAAAAAAAAAAAACCTTTTGAATTTTTTTGTTTCCAGAGTTTTCTAGGTGTAGAAGTAGTAGAAAAATTCAAGCGGACAATATTCCTATTCCAAAGCCACCATTATGCCAATTTTCAGATCTCCGGCACTTAGAAGTGGTCGAAGAACCCTCTACAAATTCAAGCAGACAATGTTCCAAAGCCGCCATTTTTGTTTTTGTTTATTCGGACCTTAAGGCCTATTAGCGTACCCATTTTCAGATCTGTAAGTCATTTAGAAGTGGTCGGACAATTTTTCAGCGGAAGACTGCTTTCTTTTAGATTAGGCCAAAATTGGGGCAAAATTTTCAGATTAGGCTCGTGGTAATTTTGATTCCGTTTCGTTAGGCTTACTTACTTTTATTTATTTGAGACATTCTGAGCTCACGCCTAAATTTTCCTTTTCTGGTGCAAAGAGCCTTGTGCTAGCGCCTTTCTAAAGCCAGCTTTAATTAAACGATATTTTTTATTATTCAGTAATGGGGTGGAAGGGGGTTGTAGATTTTCCCCTATTTTTTTACTTTTTTTTTATTTAAGCCCGTTAAGGTGGTTCTACCAAGAAAACTGTCCTATGTTTCCAAAAGTAAGATGGCCTAGTGGTCAACGTTCGTGACTACGATGGAGAGGTCTCAGGTTCGATCCCAGCAGGCGCGAACGCTCGAACTACTAAATATCCGCCGTGCGTCGGATGGGCACGTTAATCCGTCGGACCCCGGGTACTGGCTTCTCGGTTATAAATAAGGACGTCTTCTTCCCCCTTTCAACCTGGCTTCCGTGTGACTTTCCTGTCGGGCACTCTAGCCCTAATCTTGTAGCTTCCTATTTCTAAAGGTTGTTTAAGATCTGCGGTCAGACACTCCCTTTCTAAAATCCTCTATATACACTGACGGAAAAAAAAAATCCCAACACCAAGAAGGGGTTGTGTTAGATAAACGACAGTTGGTAGGCGGTGAGAGTACATCTGTAAGATGACGTCTATGCAAATTTCGCGCTCGGCGCATTCGTGTGGCGCTAGTAGCGCCCCTCGGAACATGCAAAGCAGGTTTGCTGTAAATACGCGCTGTAACGTTCGTGAGCGTTAGTTATCGTTGAGATTCGACGTAGGGTGTTGATGTTAGTCAAGAATGCCTTTAAGAAGACGAAGAAGCCATTATCAACAGCTCACGGAGTTTGAACGAGGTCGTGTAATAGGGCTACGAGAAGGTGGATTTTCTTTCCGCAATATTGCAGAACGACTTGGCAGGAATGTAGCCACTGTGCATGATTGTTGGCAGCGGTGGTCAAGGGAAGGTACTGCCTCAAGAAGACCGGGTTTTGGCCGGCCACGTGGCACTACTGAGAGGAAGACCGCCGTGTACGGCGTATGGCCGTGGCGCATCGTACCGCGTCTGCGGCAGTAATTCGAGCTGCAGTTGCCACCACAGTGACACAACGAACTGTTACAAATCGGTTACTTGAAGGACAGCTCCGAGCCAGACGCCCTGTAGCGTGCATTCCACTTACTCCAAACCACTGCCGTTTGCGACGTCAGTGGTGTCAAGCTAGAGCTCATTGGAGGACGGAGTGGAGATCTGTTGTGTTTTCTAATGAAAGCCGGTTCTGCAACTGGGTCTAGGTTAGGAGTGAGGATTGGGAAGGGCTATTTATTCCGGGTTTGGATGACAAATGCCGTAGGACACGTTTGTTCAAAAATTATTGACACTAGATAGTTGATAGCACCTTGACGAAATTTTCGCCTCTGCCTCCACGCGACAGCTGCTTTACTAATTCTATTAAGCAATGTGCGTAGATTGCAGAGCCGCCCGATCTTTATTGATGCCGGCCACCCGAAGCATTTCAGGAGGAAACGAATTTGTCAAAGAAAATGTGCGATTATACTGTAGAAACAGATAGATATCCCTCTCCCCCCCCACTATCCCGTTGAGAAAAACATGAGTTATTTGCAGGGGGAGGAAGGCGAAAGGAAGTCGGAAAGAGCAGATTTTTTTTTAATGACTAAACGGATTAGTTACTAGGACAAGCCGCCAACGGAAGCCGATAACTCGGGTATAGTTGGCAAATTTTGAGCAAAGCTATTGAAAAATTGAAAGGCGTCAAAACCTGACTATGGATCACCGTAATATCAGATCACCGTAATTTTTGGCATGCGATGTCCAATCGCATGCCAAAAATTACGGTGCTTGGATGTGTCATGTCGTAGCTATGCCCGAACAACTGTCTGGAGTTTCGTATAGAGAGCGGATTTTTTTCAATTATTAAAATTGGTCAGTTTTTCAATGGTCATTATTTGTATACGACATGACCAATCACCAGATACCAACCCCACGTCATTCATCATGTCCTTCCCTTTCTCTGCGGCAAGTGTCACCGCGATTGGCTGAAGATCTTTGGAG
This sequence comes from Macrothele yani, assembly GCA_039090855.1. Taxonomy (NCBI): domain Eukaryota; kingdom Metazoa; phylum Arthropoda; class Arachnida; order Araneae; family Macrothelidae; genus Macrothele; species Macrothele yani. The sequence continues at coordinate 14,528,784 of CM076996.1, forward strand.
GAGATAGGTAACAAACGACCCTTTCTCGAAACCCGGAAAAACCACTAAAAATGCAAGTTTCGGGACGATTATTCTTCAGAGATACGGAATTTCGGGAATCAGAAGGCGTCAAAACCTGACCATAGACGATGTCCAATCGCATCCAAAAAAATCACGATGATCGGATGTGTCATCTCGTACCTATGCCCGAACAGCTAATTGTCTCGAGTCTCGTAAAAGAGAGCTATGCTCGGCCTTCGCTCCATAATTTTCGGGCCCGGGCTTTGTCTTGCAATATAAAATTCGGGCTCAGGCCCTTAAAATTGAGCCCGAACTCGGCACTGGTGTCCGCAGCATAACACCCTCAAAGCAAGACATGTACGCCAACATGGAACTGTGTTTTCAAAGCTTAGTGACGGATGGGCAGCAGGAAATGCCTTTGAAATAAACAAGGATTTTCAGTTTCTTACATGCTGCGGATCTACATCATTCATTTCTTTTGTTTAAGGTTTTATGCACGCATCTGTAAAATTTATTTGTGCCAGTAATTTGATATGCATGATATCGTGATTAGATATTCGGAACGATTGAAGATACCCCATTAGACTTTAAAGGGTAGTGTACTAACAGAATTAAATGTCATCAGTATTTGGCAGGCAGTCATTTAACTTCAGGGAGATATGTTTTGTGCGTGCCGAAAGACGTGGCCTTACGAAATACGTGCGTGTCTAGAATTCTCAACTGTTAAAAATAGCAGCACTACTCGAAATACCGTAGCCTGGAGAAATGAATCTCAAGGAAGAGACGTGGATATCTTTAAAATCCCATTTTACTATCATATAACATGGGCCATTTGAATCTGTTTCTCCTTCCCATTTATTTCGGAACTAGAGTATGATCACGAAACCTGAAGGCTACGTACACGGGGCTCGTGATACCGTGCGAGTTTTTAATGGTGTCAAGTTTCACAAAATAAATCTGTGTTCCCTTAAATATTGATTTTATTTGTTCTTGAAATGTTTCTCGTGGAAGGAGATTCCGGAGTACAGGGTGTGTTACTTAAACTCACTGGACGTTCCAATTTAGATGGGTCTACCTACTTAGCGCCCCATCCTCCTCGTTCAGTGCAAGTACAGGGTGCCCAAAAGTCCTGGACACAGTTTTAAAAAATATTAAAAAGCTGTGCCGCCCCGGTGGCGCAGTGGTCTGAACGATGGCTTCTGATAATTCATCCGAGATGGGTCCGGGTTCGAATCCCGGTGAGGCATGGATGTTATTTGTCTTACGGCACTGGCTCTCTCCCTTCCGTGGAACCAGTGTCTTTAAATTAGGGACGGACGACTGTTTATAGCCCATTGAGTTGCTCACGGTGGTTGTTAACCCTTCAATAAAAAAGCAGGTGATTTTGATGTTAGCGATCGAGAACGTAACGGCGCTCCGCAGAAGGTTGCGCTCGAGGAACTGCAAGCATTGCTGGATGAAGATTCGTCTCAAACGCAAAAGGAACTAGCTGAACAACTGGGAGTAACTGAACAAACCATTTCCAATCTTTTACGCGCAATGGGAAAGATTCAGAAGGAAGGAAAATGGGTGCCACATGACTTGAGCCAGAGGAACAAGGATGAGCGTGTCATGAACTGTTTGAATCTGTTGAATAAACAATACAGTCTTTCCTGTGCAAAGTAGTTACGGGTGATGAAAAGTGGATATGGTATGACTATCCCAAACTCAAAAAACACTGGATAGACCCCGGTGAAGCAACGACTTCGACACCGAAACGCAATATTCACTCCAAGAAAGTTCTGCTGTGCATCTGGTGGGATATGAAGGGTGTGCTCTATTATGAACTATTGGAACAGGGTCAAACTGTTACTGCTGATCGCTACAAGCAACCATTGCTGCGATTGAACCAGGAAATCTGTCGGAAACGTCCATTCACAGGCTAAGGATTGCGTCCCGTGTAATTACTGCATGACAACGCTATGCCCCATGTCGCGAAATCGGTCAAGGAAACTTTTTTGACGCTTGGATGGGAAGTTTTGGAGCACCCGGCGTATAGTCACGACATAACCCATTCAGACTATCATTGGTTCCGATCGATGCAACATTGTTTGTCTGCTGTACGGTTCCGGACATGTGACGAAGTGCAAAAATGGGTTGACGACTTCATCGCGTCACACGACGAAGTATTCTTAATGGCCGGAATCAGTCAGCTGCCCGACCGATGACGTAAGGTGATAGATAATGATGGCGCATATTTTGATTCGTAAAGGTATTGTTGTTTTCTCTGAAATTACATGTTGCGTTGTCTTGAAACGCTTTAAAACATATTTGTACACCTAATAAATTCTTCGAGATACTCCCTAATACATATACTTTTGTCTTGAAGTTTTTCGTATGTTTGTCACATTGATAAATCTTCGGAAAGCTGTCATAAAACTCTTACGGTCGCGTCACATAAGTAACACACGTGCATCGAGTTGAAGTTCTACCGGCGAATAAAGATTCTCTCGCGTAAGGACTGAAATATTCATGTGTTGGGTTTTGCGAAATTTCAGTTTAAATACGGAAAAACTTGAAACGGAATTACTGACTACGGAAAATCTGTGAAAATACGGAAGTTAAAAAAACGGGAATTTTCAAAAACAAAAATTCCGTTAAAAGACTGACAGTTACCGGCAACTTTGCTGCACGTTAGTTTCAGAAATTTTCCGTGAATTCCATACCACTTATTTTTTACAGTGCAGAAACCATTTTTCATTGGGGTGAAGTTAGCCTCCCCCTCTAATGGTTTTTAACTTTTAAATTCCGTTCTTTTATTGGGAATAAGGTGGATAACCGCACCCCCACGAGCATCTAAGGAGTCTTCCATTCGTAATTCCAGGGCCACTGATTCCAGGGAAGGGACAGAACCAACACAGTAGGACAAACACACCACATCATGCCGCATCCGAGACCAACTCGGGCGATTAGCTAGAAACCAGCACCCATGACCTCTCGGCCACGGGGACTGTTTTTTTTTTTTGTTGTGAACAATAAAAGAGATCAAAATTAGAACCCTGCACTATTTGATTCGCATCACCTCTATCCGAATGTTTCTTCTAATTTGTCTCAACATGGGCGCAATTTACATCTTCAATTTTTTTTTTTTTTTTTTTTTTTTTTACGGTATTTCTTTCTGGACATCGTTTGTCCCTATGTAAGTGAATAAATTGTCCAAGCCTAGAGCATTGCCCGCGCCTTTGGGGTAGTGCATACAATATACACGTTCGTACCAGAATATGACCGCCCCCGGAATCACAGTGTACCCGCCTAGGCGCATTACAGAGTGCAACGTGACAGGGCCGGCCAGACGGCGGTATAAGCGGCAGGCCAGGACAGATGAGCCCATCGTGCGTTACGTGAGCACAGTGGGCAGAGGTAGTGATTTGACGGACGTTCAAAAAGGAATGATCATCGGCTACCACGCCAAGGTTGGAAGCACCTCAGAAACAGCAGACTTCATGGCTGGTTCGCGAGGTGCTGTAGTAAGGGTGTAACAAGACTGGACCGCTGGCACACCGAGTACCTCCCGACGTCATAACTTTGGAGCCCCAAAGGCCATCGACCTCAGAGGAGAACGTCGACTGCTAAAAGGGCAATCGACGCGCAACAGTGCAGCAATTGACCACGCAAATGAACGCTGTGGCACCCAGGTACGTGTCCCCGACAACAGTAGAGTGAACCCTGTTACGTGTGGGTCTCTGGAGTCGACTCTGCGTCAAGGCGCCCATATTAACCCAGGTCCATCGACAACAACGCCTGCAGTTCGCACGGGCCGCCCCGGTGGCGCAGTGGTCTAAGGCGCTGGCCTCTGATCATTCGTCCGTAAGGGGTCCGGGTTCGAATCCCGGTCAGGCATGGATGTTGTGTTTGTCTTACGGCACTGGCTCTCTCCCTTCCCTGGAACCAGTGACCCTAAATTAGGGACGGGCGACTGCTTATAGCCCATTGAGTTGCTCACGGTGGTCGCTAAACCTCCAATCAAAAAAAAAAAAAGTTCGCACGGGACTACCGTCATTGGACACCGGAAGAGTGGAAAAAGGTTGCCTTCTCCGACGAATCGAGGTTTCTACTCCACAGAAGTCACGGGTGGTGGCGGCGGATACGGCGTCAGACACACGAGAACCAACACCCGGACACGCTTGTCGGTCAAATACAGGCCGGCGGTGGCAGTGTGCATGTCTGGTGGATGTTTTCCAGGTATGACCTGGGACCGCTGGTACCACTGAATTAGTCCTTGAGCGCCAGCGGTTACCTGTCCATCCTCGCTGACCACACGAATCCCTTTATGTTGGGCGTTTACCCTGGTAATGATGGTGTCTACGAACAAGGCAATGCGTCGTGCCACGTCGCTAAGGGGGTGCGTGACTGGTTCTAGCCGCACGACAGCTAAGTCTCCGTTCTCCCTTGCCCGGCAAAATCGCCCGACCTGAATCCCGTAGAGCACTTGTGGGACTATTTGGGTCGACAAATTCGACGTGCCTACCCATTACCACGTCATCTCCGGGACCTCTTGTGTTTCAGCATTTCTCCGCGCACTAATGAAGTGCCATGTGTCGTGGACTCTTCCCGCTAAGGGGGATTTAAGGCAAGACAAAAGGAAATTTCCGCGTTCCATCACGATGACCCCCTTCAAATCCTCCACCTTCTGAACATTGCCGACCACCAGACAAACGATTTCTGAATGAGTATTTTAAAACAGTAACCACGATGAAAAGACGAAGCCATTATCTCCCCCATACCCTCAAGCTAATACAATTCTCCTCTCCCGCTCGCAGTAAATATCCGCCGTGTATAGCCTCTTTGAAGCAAAACGGAAGTGACAAAGACGTCGCCAAAATGCGAATATTTGTATTTTCTAGAAACGCGACCAAAACTGGGATTCGTTCGTTTTTTTTTTATGTACGTACGTACGCCATTTAGAACATCTATATATATCCATGTGCTTTTTTTTTTTTTTTTTTTGTCTTAGTTCAAGCTTGAACAGGAGTTTTCAAACTGGAACCAAATTATGCAGTGGAAGTACACACTCCGTAGCTTTAACTGCATAGTCAGGTTAGCTTTGCCCCGAGTATAGTACACCTCACGTATTCCCGCAAAGCGCTCTTATTACCGGAAATTTCCCATCATATGTATACGGAAAGAGTGAACACGATGTTTCCGTTAATGTACACTGAAGAGCACATGAATTAGAGACACCTGTCTAGTAACGTGTAGCACCACCTTTCGTCCTGATGACGGCGATTCGTCTCTGCATGGACTCGATAAGACACCGGAAGCGTTGGGAAGCCATACGGATCCACAACCGCTGAACAAGCTCCCACAGTTCACGACGATTTGATGGAGGGGGTCATCTCTCTCGATGGCATCCCAGATGTGACCTAGCTGGCCAAGGAAGCGAGGTCACGTCGGTGGAGTGTTCATCCAACCATTCGGATACAATTCGGGAGCGATGACATGGTGCATTGTCTTGTTGCAGGATGAGGTCCCCAGTGGGATGTTGAAGACGCACAAACTGGAACAAATGGCCGTCCAGGATATCACGGTAACGTTGACCTGTGAGGGACGATGTCACACGGACCAGGGGTCTTATTTCAGTCCACGTAAACACGAGAATGCCACCCCCACCAGCTTGAAGAGTACCCTGCTTGCAAGAACGATCCATCGCTTCATGTGGTTTACGCCGTACTCTTATCCTGACATCCGCATGTACCAACGTGAATCTCGACTCATCAGTCCAGGCAACATTTTCTCACATGTCTAGGGTCCAGTGGCGATGTTCCTGCGCCCATGCTAATCTTTGCACCCTGTGATGTGCGGTCAGCAGCGGTACCCTCGTGGGACGATGGCTTCTGTACCCCATAGCGAGGAGATGATTCTGGATGGTGTGGCTTCTTACACGTTTTTGTGCACCAGCGTTAAATTGCCGAGTGATTTCTTGCACTGTGGCCCGTCTATCCGCTGTTACAATGCGAGCTAGCCGACGGGATGACCCCGCTCATCCACACGCTGTTGTCCACGGCAGTTGGCTCTTGCAGGGATGGTTTTACCGGATTCGATGTACTCACAATGCACCCGTGACACAGTGGCTCGTGAAAATCCCAGTACCTGCACGACTTCCGAGATGGAGTGACCCATTCGTCGGGCCCCGACAATTTGCCCACGATCAAATGCGCTTAGATCCTTCGTTTTACCCATACTGCGTCAGACTCTTTCTGATTCCCGTCTCATCACTCCTATTGTCGGATCGCTGCATACGTCATGTCGTTTCCGCTTACAGGGCCGCCCACAGCGCCACATTTGCATAAAACCAGCTGTCTCTAATTCAATTGCTTTTCAGTGTATGAACAGAATCGCGGAAAGGTTCCGTGAACACATTTCAAAAATGGCAATTTCTCTGTTATTAACCAGAGGAAGATTTCTGTCAATTCATGAATGAAAAATCCGTGAAATTCATGCTTTTCCCGTCATTTCACGGTAAAGGTTGAATCATATATGCTTCGGAAATTCACGAAAGGAATCCTGGAAAATGGCTCGTGAATTTCAGATGATAGCCAGGTGATACAATCCACATACAGGTGACAGTGAGAAAAATGGTTCGTTAATGTCATAGCTCACCAGGGGGCGTTGAGGAATTGTGGCCTAATCGTTTACCGTAATTATCATAGGGATACATATTTTATCAATGCTAAATCTCTGTATCACAAGCATTTTTTAGTAATTATACTTTGTGTAGTTGTGTGGCATTAAAGTCCCAGAAACGTTGAAGTTTCTTTACACGAGTTAAAGCTCATCAACTCTTTCTAATTCAGGAGGAGATTAAAATTTCTAATTAGTGTGTAGCTGTGTGTCGGACTAGGATCAGTTCAATTCTTACGTTTTTGATACGGGGCGAAAGTGTTTTTTTATCAAACTGACTGTCGGACAAGTTTTTCGACATATAAAGAACATGTATCAACTTTTAAATACCCAACAGATGAAAAACGATCACTAATTTATCCTTTGATATCAACAGAACTCCAGTAGTACAAGTTGTTTACGTTATATAATTGCAAATGGCGGCGTGCATTGAACAATAGCCATCACGCATAGATAAACATTTCCTTTTGCTGTTTTACAATGGAAAAATTTATTGATCCTCGCTTTAAACTTGCTGTTCTACGTATGAAAAATAAAATTATGCGCCATAAAAGTGTGGAAGCGTGAAATACAATGCGTGTCTACTAACCTTTTCAATTGCCAAACGTAAATACGCTGCCAAACGTAAATAAGCTTATATATATCGCTATATTTGACGGCATCCCACTTGGCGGGCACAAAATTGCATGTTTACGAAGCGTTTCAGATTTTGTTTTTTCAATTCTAAGCAAAATAGCATTCTTAAAAATACGAATGTTTCTGTCTCGTCCTCCCATAAGAAAACGTTGGTTGTGGCGTGTAATCGGCCCACATATTGGCGCTCGGAGTTTAGAATTCTTTTTACACCATAGCAAACTAAGTCATGTTTAATGACTTCACCATGTTTGTGTTCCGCACTAGGTCATTGCCGCCTCACATAATGACTCATATCGTTTTTTGTTTGATAGGAAAAAGTTTGTGGCGTGTGTTGAACGATGTTGCTAAAAGAACTGAGAAATTTTGCACTTTTTTCCTTTTTTGTTTACCGTTTGTATGTTAAGATTTCAATTCACCTTTTCCTGTTTTCCGCCGTGGTAATTGTAGACCAGTTCTTTCTGTAGTTTCTGCTTCTCAGAGGAAAACAAAGAGAAAAAAAAGTAGCGTACCTTAGCGTGATCTTGAATTTCCTGGATATTTGTTTCCTGTTTATAAGAGTGTTCTGTTCACGAGAATATTTTTCTGTTGTTTCTCTATTTGTAAATCGCTTTTAAAATGTAGTACATCTATCTGTGTGTATATATATATATATATAAAGCAGAAGTTTCCTTTTTCTTTTCATTTATCAAACACAGCGAAAAAAAAAGTCATATCTGCAGCATCTTTTTAGTGTCATAAAATAGAAATGAGGAAATTTTTGTTAACCCTCGAAATATGAGAAGAATGAGGAAGTCGCTAAACACTGTTTTTCACAGATTTTCGCATCTGCTGTTTTCTGCTCTGGTTAGCAGTACTTCAGCCTGTAAAAATTAAACAAAACAGGTTGTCCTATTTTTCGTCCCCCCGTCTGGAGTGTAACACGTCAAACTACTTATTTGCTGCATTTTTTGAAAAAAAAAAAAAGTGATTCGGGGTTTTGTTGTGTTAGCTACGTTAGCGGTAAAATTAGAAGCGTTAAGCATGGAAATTAGTTTAAAGCAAATATTTTCCAGTTTCCCTACGTTCATATTTGATTCATGTTTTGTATTTCTTAATTGCTCATTTTTAATTTTTTGCTCTTTTTTCTTGTGCTGAAAGCCTGTTTGGAAGCTTTTCGAAATATTTAATTCCTACGCACTTTATAAATTGCAGTACGCAATTTTTCGTGGACATTTCATTTATGTTAATAATTAAGTGGGTGTAGAATAATTAATAAGTGCTTGTCATATTCAGTGAGGGGGAATTTAATGATTTTTCAGCCGATCCCGCTTCTGTTAGCTACCCTGAGGATGTTTCTCAAGATCTCAGTTACTATAAATACTTCGTGATTATTTATTCAGTACTTATTACGTAAAGTGCGGAGTATTTATCTTTTTTGTTTTATTGTGGATTTGTTTTCTTCAGAGACCTATTTTTAGTTTTTACTGTTTATTTTTCTCCACGAAAGCCTTCCTGTTGTAGCAAATGACTAGCGTGTCTGAAATAGAAGCAGGATTTGGAAGTTCGTTAAACCGATTAAATTGAAAGCCAAAATTCCATTAGCATGGTGAGTTTTGTGCATTGTGTTAATAATACTTCAGCAAACCTGTCGAGTTCGTCACTAAAGCACGTAAAATGAGAATGAGATCTGGTGTGTGTGTGTGCATACATACATACAGCAGATCTCATTTTACGCGCTTTAATTGCCCATGTCTTCACGCTTTTATATGTATTAGACTTATGACATATATTCTAATTTAACTTTCATTTTTAGTTACTTTCACTATGTAAATTTAGAGCTCGTTCTGTTTAAGCGTTTCAATCTAAACGTTATATTTTCTCACTCACTGAATTTTATTTGGCAACAGTCTTGAGATCAGGTCTGTATGACAAAATAAGAACGATATACAGGGCCGTTTCAACCACTAAGCGAAGTAGGCGGCTGCCTAGGGCGCCGAAATTCGGGGGCCGCCAAGATTTAGAGTTAATAAAATCGAATGTGAGTTTATAATTGAGAAAAAAGAAAGTAAAAACAAAGACAATTTTGTTTTCTGTTTTTCTTTCGATATTCGTTATAACTTGCGAATTCTTATTCCTTGAGTAAACGAAAAACGGCGACCTGCACTTATAGATTGTATAAGTCAGCTTGTCGCAAATCCGACGCCCACGCCCCTCCGTCGAAAAACTTTCATGAACCGTCCCTATGCAGCAGGTACACCTGAGGGCGGGACAAAATTAAAAAAAAAAAAAAAAAAAAGGGTTCTGTATCTTGCGGCTTTCAATAGATATATCCATATTGTCCACTTGTTCTGTCAAGCACAGTGGCAATGATCAACGCCTAAAGGTTAGCAACTGTCACACAGACTGTTTTCTAATGATAACAATGATAAGAGTAAGAGCTGCTCTGCCACTATATTCATATCCGCTGGAATTCTTTTTTTTCTATTGCTGGATCCAGAAAAGAATCTTGTTGGGGTTTCTAAGTTATCGATCAAATAAAAAATTGCCCGTGCCATAGATTTGAAGACACTTGTTGATAATTTTGCGAATAATAAATTACATAAAATTAAATTTAAATTTGCTTTGGACCAGTAAGTAAATAGATTTATTAGTTTCCATTAGTTGCTTTCTATGTAGTTTACAACGTAATTTTGCATCTGGAAATTATTGAATAAATATAATGTGTTTAGCCATACAACATAATAACGTAAGTTTTAGGGGCGCAAGGCTGATTGATGGCTTACCTAGGGCGGCAAGCACCCTAGCGCCAGCCCTGACGATGTATTATGTGTGGAGCGAGTAGTGTTAAGTGTGGGCAAACTAGTGCAGCCTTGCGTTGTGTGCTATACGTATCTTCGTCAAGATTAATATACAGAGTCTAGTCACATTGTGACAACCTTCTACTTTTGACGTCAGCAGCGCGTAGCCAATGAAAGAAGGCACGTGTCGTGAGCTGGCTTGGAGGGTATATAAAGTGTGCTTGTAGGCATTCTGAAAACATAGCACTCGTTGCTGTCATGGATAAAATGAGCGATTTATCAGATTTGAAAAAAGGATGATTATCGACTTTCGAGACGAGGGTGGCAGTATTTCTGAAACAGCGCAGTTTGTGAACTGTTCGCGTGCTGCTGTGGTTACAGTGTATCGTGATTGGAGAAATGACACCATTGCGAATAAGCGAGTGAAAACTGCGGAGCACCACGTGCCATTGATGTGAGAGGTGAACGTCGGCTTCGAAGGTGCGTGAGGGCCGATCGACACGCTACAGTGGAGCAACTCACTGGCCGAATGAACCAGGGTGCTACCGGAAGTGTGTCTAAAACGACAGGTCAGTGAACCCTGCTGCGTATGGGGCTCCGATGTAGTCGGATGGTCACTGCATCTATGCTAACAAAGGTGCATCGGCAGAAAAGGCTTACATTTCCACTGCAGTATCTGAATTTGACCTCCGCTGATTAGCAAAGGATTGCCTTTTCCGATGAGTCACGTTTTCTGCTTCATCGAACGGATGAACGTTGGCGTTTAAGGCGAGAATCATCGGAGAACAAACACTCTTCAACCATTGCTCAAACTGATGGGGGCAGCGTTATGATCTGGGGAATGTTTTCGTGGCATTCCCTGGGTCCACACACATCTGTGGAAGGCACTATGGACCGAATTCGTTATGAATTCATCCTTGCAGACCACGTACGCCGGTACATGCTGATTGTCTTCCCTGGGGAGGATGGGATCTTCCTGAACGACAATGCGACGTGTCCCACAGCTAGAAATGTCTGAGAGTGGTTGGAAGAGCACGATGAAGACTTCAAAGTACTTCCCTTGCACCCTAATTCCCCAGACTTAAACCCCATTGAGCATCTGTTGGACCACCTCGATCGTGTTGTTCGCTCTATGGATCCTTCACCACGCACCATCCAGCAGCTGTCGGATGCACTGCAGTCAGCATGGCTCCACATACCTGTGAACACCTTCCAGCACCTTATTGAGTCACTCCCAGCCCGTCTAGCTGCTGTCCGCGCTGCACACTGCGGTTACTCTGGATATTAGCTGGTGGTCACAATAATGTGATTCGGCCGTGTATATGATGGATTGGTATTGAGCCACTTTGAGCCTCACGTTATAGTGATTGTTTGTTGAGTTCATTTGAAGTGTATAGTACTGTTGATTATTTTGAGGTAATCTGTTGGTTACCGATTATGAGCTATCCAAGTGATGTGCCATAAGACCAATAAAGCCTGTTTCTGCAAGTTAAGACTACTATCTTCTAGCCATTAGAAAGCATTATATTGCTCATTGTGTAATTAAGGATTTCACGCTAGTTATCCGAAACATAACTTCAAGAAGTTCCAGTATTACAAGTATCGTAGATGTACTAGAGGCCGGGCGTCGCCAACGGGGTGCGAAGGTGGGCTCCAGCATACCCTAAATTTTTTCTTTGCCCACCCAGTTCAAGATAGGCCATTTTTCAGTTTTTTTAATTTTAAAATATAATCTGGACTTTGCCAAGAAATAATGAGTCATGTTTTTCGTCGTTTAGCCGTACGTATTCTTTCTTCTCTAGAAACTTCGTTGAAAGTTTTTACTTCTCCACAGAAAGGTTATGAAACTAGCATTTTGAGGGCCATGAAAAATTCAATTGTTCTCCACTCTTTCAAATTCTTAGTTTAAGCCCTTTTTCATGTTAGTATGGCCAGGGGCGAATGAGGAGGGCGGACAGGAATTCTCTTAGGGAGGTAATTACCAATTGCTCTGCTGTTTGTTCTACTAAGTAGTAGATTCCAACCCAGAAAGTGGAGTCTAAGGCTATACCAGAGCTCTTAAGCTTACCCTGAGGAAGTGCGAGAACGGGACGTAACTTATGACAGCTTTGCAGGAGAGGAGTGCAGGGCAAGGGAGTTAAGGAAGGGGAGGTATTGTGTCGGCATGTCACGACTTTAAAAATGATTCAAGTAAACAAAACACCAATTTTTCTTTAAAAAATTATTCAATTACAAGACAAAAATGGTAAATTCGGAGAATGTCCACACCTGGATTTCAGTACCCGGTGCACTACCTCTGTGTCGAATACCTTCATGACACCTACGAAGCATGCTTGCAATGACCTTGATGAGTGTCTGGGTCAGCTCGTCCCATATTCCAGGCAACACGTTACGGTGGTCTGTCAGTCTACTGGGATATGGAACGTGGTTATCCAGACGTCTCTGTACAGCGTCCCAAATGTTCTCAATAGGATTAAGATCCGGAGACCCCGTTGGCAGCTGTAACCATTAAATCCTATGACTTTCCAGCTCCCTGAAGCACGCTCCAGGCACGGTGACTGGTTGCAGTGTCATCGAAAGAACGGAAGGCATGTCCAATAGCAGCGTAAAACAGTGTCACAATGGGCACAATGATCTCGCTTGGATTCACGGAGGCATTCGTGTTGCATTGACAAACATACAATAAACGTAGAGCCTTTAAAACACTCCTGCCCAGACCAGAACTGACTGCGGCTGGTAAAGGTAGACGGGCTGCACATAGTTTGGCTGCATTCGTGTGCCGGATCTCCTTCACTCGTGTTTTCGTCGAGTATCAGAATAAAGAGCGAAATGGGATTCGTCTGTGAAAAGAACATGGCGCCACTCTATGTTCAATGACATGTACTGTTGTACCCAGATTAGAGCCTTGCACTGGCCGGGCCTGCACTTCCATGTGTACCGTGTAGTCAGGCTGTTGATAAATTTAGGTCATTCTGTTTTTGAAGTTTGTCTTTCCCTTCCCGTGATCATATTTCTTGTTTCTCGCAATCATTCTTCTCTCCCGCCTTGTGCTATTTATTTATTTATTTATTTATTTTGCTCTCGTCTTTTTCGTCTTTGATCTTTTACAATCTCTCTCTCTCTCTCTCCCCCTTTGAATCCATATTCCATTTATTTCGGAAGTTTACACCAGAAAAACACTTGCTGCGTACGATGATTTGTATTTATATGGAATTAGGAATCAATTAAAGTTTCAATATGCGCTTTCATTGCTCATTCAAGGCAATTATTACTTGTAAGCGCACACATATAAAACGACAAATTAGATACTTATAAACGCAGCAAATTACTTATGAAGCTGTCAAGACAGCGGGAAGGGTTAAAAAATGCAAACTGCTCTTTCTAGTGAAGGAAACAGAGGAAAGCCACTTTCCGTAAAAAATATCTAGAAGAAATGCTTATTTGTTTTATATATTCTGCTTCTCTTCTGTTCTGTAATTACATTCATTTTCACACCACAAGCACAGGTTTACGAAGAGTCGAAAACCCGATTTCCGGCGCCAGTGATATAATGCAATCGTATAAACAGTGATCTTGACCCTACGAAGGGTTCGATTATGAAATGACTATAATTTACTTAAGTTCACTGAATACCATTTGCCGTATTTTTGGTTACTGGTGGGTTAGTTAACTCACTTATGCCCTTTTTTTACACGAGTTTCGAGTTAGTCCAAAAAGGTACAGTACAAATACCGTCTGTGTTAAAGCAAGTGACAGTTACGCAAATGAAACCTATGCCGGACCTAAATGACCAGACCGGGCTTCGAAAAAAACAACATCGGGCCGGGTTGGGCCTGACATTAATTGGATTGGAACGGGCCTGGCCTGGCATTAACTTGGTGGCCTAAAATTTTGCCTCTTGCTAGGCTCTAACCCAGATAAATTTTTGATGACGGTGACCTGATGGCAATGCTGTACATCTCAGCGGCTTCCTTGGTCAGAGTACGTAATCGTGAAGGCGGTTTCGTACCGTTTGAATACATACTGTGACACCAGAACAAGCTCGGAATGATTGCCTGAATTGGTTACTGGTCATACTAGGATTTCTTTGAGCACTTACTGTCAGGTAGCGATCTTCAGGCTACCATTCCTGGGCCGATCTGGAATATTTTCATACCGTAGAAATCTTGTGTTTAGCCGATTTGCTACCCTTTGCGAAACTCCTAAAGCAGTAGCCACATAGATCTGCCTGTAGCATGTCAACAGCCCTAATTCTGTTGCCAATGCTTAAACGTCGTCTGGACATGATTTCAGGTTAATCCCACACTGAAGGCAATACATTCAGCAAACTTCTAGACCAAGCGGTGAAATGACCAGTTTTCCACTTCTCGCAGGTTCCTTTCATCGGAGCTCGTATGCCACGTGCTGTGTTCCCATGATGCTAATTTACATATGACGTAGCTACCTACGCTGATAACTGATCTTCAGTAGTCACAAAATATTTGTATATCCCCACGTTTTCCATTCGAAACCGAAATATCGCCAACATTTTGTGACCAGTGTATAACCCTTAGTTGCTCATGGCAGTCGTCGTTAGACCCCGAAACAAACAGTATCCACTAACTTAACCTAGTAAGGCTTATTGAATTTTGGGTAGTGCTGAAGCTACATTGACTGTAGCGCCACGTGTAAGCGGCCAACGGAACTAACGGGCTACGTCATCGTTACCTAGCAACGCTATGTAGGCAAGTACTTACTCCCTTCACAAGTAGCTCCCGTGCCTCCCACACACTTGTTCCAGTTCAAGGCAGCTGCTCCTCTTGTGTTCGTTCAGGAACACGGGAGTTTTTGTAATAATGGATCGTGATCCCATTCTTGTTTATAGCTTTTATCCGTGGGTACTACGTCAGTTGTGAAGCGTTAAGTCGTGCCGTTATGCTAGTAAAAGAAACTGGGAAGTCTTTCATTCGCTCCTATGCGACTGTTGTAAATTCACGACTTCGCTGTAAATAAAACTTTTACCGTAAGCCTTTGATATGCGTTTGAGGGAGATTGGGGCGCCTGTCGTAGTAGGTGGAATATTATTGTAAACAAGTGCGTTGTATCCGCGTTTTCTGCATACACAAACTCTCCCAAAGAATGCTAATTTTACGCGCTTTTACATATGTACTCAAGCGACCGCGGGACGTCCCCGTTGACGATTGGTCTGAGGCGCGAGCTTCTGAACATTCGTTCGAGATTGGCGCAGGTTCCGGCTGAGGTATTGTCTTATGGCCCTGGCTCTGTCCCTTTCCCGGAATCAAGGGCCCTAAATTAGGGACGAGTGAGAGCCCTGTGATTTGTTCATTTTTTTATTTCTTTGTTTCGGGTTAAACCCCGATACAAAAAAACAAGCGACCGCGGGTAGCTGACTTGTTAGCTCACTCGACTTAAGGCGGTAGGGTGTGTACATTGCCGTCAAGCATGTGCCGTGGTTCGGAAGTTTAGTGAAGCCGTTTGTCCCGGGATAGGTACTCCTCATTATGAACAAGTCTACTCTCTTAATTTAGACTTTCAGCCCGGGGTTGGTGGGTTAACAATTCAACAATCGCACACACGCACTTAGTAAACTAGTTTCACGCTTGCTACCTAGAAGTCTAGTGGTTTAACTCCGGGTTCGAATGCCGGTGTAAGACATGGACGTTATGTTGGCCCTTCGATGCAGGTTCTCCCTCTTTCCTGGAACCAATATCAGAAAATGAGAGATGGGCGGCTCCTTATAGTCTTCGCTTTCGTTGCCCTGTTTTTACTCACTCTCTCTCTCGTTTTACGCTCCATCCTTTCCCGCGTGTTCACATATACACAGCTTTATTTTGCTTTTTGTTGATTTATATTTACTGTATTTTTGGACTTCTGCCTTTCGGTCCGCAATCATGCACCGGCTAGCCCGCGTAGATTTTTAAAATTATATATAAGATGATGTAAATATGAAGATGTCCTGCTTGATTTGTTTAACCTTTCAGCTCTTTCAATTATTATTAAAAGAGGTGAAATTTAAAATTAAAAAAACAACAACTTACATTTAATGAGATCACTGTGGACGAATAAAATCTACTAAAAGCTGTTGCCTGTTCATTTCGATTCTTGTTGATAGTCAAAGTAATTTTTTCAGAGTAGTTATTCGTTACTGTGCTCTGATTTTATGTACGTGCATTTCATGTCAAAAAATGGCCTATTGTTTATGTAAGAACATTCAAACATTGAAATAACTTTTGTGAAAACACACATGTCAGTGACGGGGATCGAACCGGCGCCCTCTCACTCCGGAGTAAGTTGCTCTCCCAACTAAGCTACACGGACAGAGTGTATCGCTGCAGATTTGTCGTTTTGACACGTGCTTTATTCTAGTACGTCACATCATTTCCCTCTTAATTTTTTTTTTTTTTTTTTGAAGCGAAGTAGGGATTTTATTCATTAATTCCAGACGATGTGGTGAACAAACATCACACATTTTTCGAAGAACCCAACGGCCAGTACATCTATTTTTGCGTTCGGGCGCCAATGTGAAAACACATATTTGTCCGTGACTAAGATCTAATCGGCTCCTCCCTCACTCAGAAGTAAGTTGCTCTCCCAACTAAGCTACACGGATGGAATGTATCGCTGCAGATTTGTCATCTTGACACGTGCGTTACCTCTGTAGTACGTCCAATTTTTTTGAATAGGTTCATAATAATGTTATTTTTTTTTACATACGATGACTTATTACATTTTTTTCAGCGTGATAGAATGCTTGGAACTTGATCTTTTAAAACTGACAGTGACTTTCAATTATTTTTAAGAAAGGTGCGATGTACTGCTTTATAGAATTATTTAACAAAACTACTAAATATAAAATTTATTCTCGATAGCTATAATAGCTTTTCTCTTAATGATTGTACAGACTGATATACATAGACATCATACAATCACCTGTACAACAATTTAAATACCCGGTTTTCGGTAACAAAATATATAATAGCTGGTGCACAAAATGGGGGAGAGGGGAAGAAATATTCGGTGCCACAATAACCAAAATTCATGCTATATGCTATCCATAATATCCAATCTCGCTACAGAACTTCAAAATCAGATTCTCCGACAGAGGACTGAAATTTAGTAGTTAACCAAACCTCAAGTATTGCCGCGAATCGGTCTATCACTACCAGAAATTTTCCGTCTTGTGGATACAGAAAGTGTGAACAGAATCTTTTCGTTAATATGCGAAAGGAATTGCGGAAATGTTTCTGAAAATTCAGAATTTTCTTGGCGAACGAAAAATCTGTGAAATTTAGGTTTTTTTTTTTTAGTTATTTCACGGAAAAGTCTGTGTCAGAAATATGCTTCGTTAATTTTCGAAAGGAATCACTAAAAATGGCTCGTGAATTTCAGAAATTTTTTGACAGTGCAGATTCGATTCTGCAGAAACAAGTCGCCAAATCCGGCATCAAGTTCATCTAAAGATGTTTTGAACTTTCTATGCGTAAGAGCTTCCACCACCAATTGAATTCGTTATGTTCACTGTTTTGTCTGTCGTGTTTGATTGTCCCAGCGAAGACCCACATGATTCTTGTTGATGTACACTGTAACATTTCAGATTTGATGCTATCTCGTTTTAGTCAGAAATTAAATTATTTTTTTTATTTGTGGGCCGTGAGTTGAACAGAACTGATCTTAAGCTATCCTATAGAAGAATTGTTTATTTAAAAAAAAAAAAAAAAGAGGAGAAACACAGGGGAATGTTCACACATTTTTTAGTGATTTTCCAGCAATCTAATCTAATGTTTAAAATGAAATTATTTCTTTCTTAAATGTTCTATCTGGTAGCCCTTTCTCTGGATACATCGAGATTTCCTAGATAACGAGGCATTTCTTAAAATTGGTAGTGGTATTTTATTCCACTCCTCTTTCACTGCTTTCTATAGTCCAATCATTGTTTTAGGTTTGCGTTTAGAAAGCGCTCTTTTTAGCAGTCCGAAGGCACAATAATAGTCCATTAGTGACACATCAGGGAACTTTGAAGGAATATGGGCAAAAGGTACAGACTTGATACGTGTCTCTTTTAAAGAAATAGTGGTGGATGTATGACTGGCAGACTTATCCATGATGGAGTTCTACTCTTTGAAGGCTCTGTGGATAAAGGAATGGTATTTCCTCTTTAAATAGAGCAATTAAAACATTATTTTGGTAATATGTAAAATTGATTTTAACATTCTTTTGAACTTCTCTTAACTTTAATTTCCCATTGTGCGAGAAACCAGCAACAATCATGAATCCTTTACTGAAACTTTCTTTGGATTCTTGGAACCAAGTTTTGTAAGCCTTTTCCTGCTCTTTTACAATAGCAAATCGACCTTTTCTTATTACAGTCGTTTAGGTAGATCTATGCTTCATCGTTAACCACAATAAATTTCAATCTGTCTCTGGCTAAGTTGATATTTATAAAGAAGTCTATACCTTGTTTTGCGCTCAGCCACGTGCCTAGGGAAAAGGCGGTGAACATAATGTTTTTTCTACTTTCTTTTTTAGCACGTCTTTTGTAAAAAAAGATCGTGCTTATGTTATCGGTTTGTCCGTCCGTCAGTCCGTCCGCCGTCCGTCTGTACCCACGATATCTCTGCAACTATTAGTCCGATTTGAAAAATTCTTTTTGCGTTGGGAAGCTTGAAATATGCGAATGATGATCCTTCATTTTGTTGTTTTTTTTACGATGCACAATTTCGCCGCTAGAGGGCGTAAATGCATAAATGCAGATGTCGAATTCAAAAATACGTTTTATTCCACATGTGCTTCTAAACATCCGATTGAAAAAAAATTATTTCATCTTTCGATTCCATTTATGTCGAAGAAATTTTAGATATAGTTACTTTTTCAAATTACGGATAGATTTTCCGCCAGGAGGCGTAAAAGTAAATTACATTTTTGCCGATAATTCTTCTTCTAAAACTCCGATTTGAAAAATATTTTCTTCAGCGGATACACCTCCTGTTGGAAAATCTTTTGCATATAATTTCAAATTTTTGGCAAAGAATACTTTGGCCACCAGGGGCGTAAGCGTTAATTTTTGCTTCTGATGTATTTGCCATAAAATCTGAGCTTCTAAAATATCGATTGAAAAAATTATTTCGTGGAATGATGCCACTCACATAGATAAACCTTTTTGGAATATTTTCTTAAAATATTCCACAGTTTCTGGGCCAGGGGGGTAGATGTATATCTTATTTTCGTCAATATCTCTACTTCTAGGAGTCCGATTTGAAAAATTTCTTCTTTGTTGGATAGTGTTTTCAGTGTGACATGTTTTTCATATAATTTCAAAATTTTCAAGTAATTCATAGACTTTCTGCTAGGGGGCATAATGGTAAATGCGTTTCCCCCTATATCTCTGCTTCTAAATCTCAGATTTGAAAAATTATTTCTGCACCGGATACAGCTCCTGATGGGAAATCTTTTGCACATAATTTCTAATTTAAAAAAAAAAAAAAAAAAAAAGTTTCTCCACCAGGGGGCGTAAATCTTAATTTCCGGTTCTGATGTATTTGCAGCAAAATATGAGCTTCTAAATTCTCGATTGAAAAAAAAAACTTCGTTTGTAGGCCGATAGTACTCATGTCGACAAACCTTTTTAGAAACATTTTCTTCTTAAAATAATGCATGGTTTCTACGCCAGGGGCGTAGATGTAATCTTATTTTTGTCTATCTACTTCAAGGTGTCCGATTTGAAAAATTCCTTCTTTGTTGGATAGTGTTTCCGATGCGAAATGTTTTTCGTATAAATTCAAAATTTTCAAGTAAATCATAGACTTTCCGCTAGGGGGCACAAAGGTAAATTGCATTTTCTGCGTTATTTCTGCTTCTAAAACTCCAATTTGAAAAATTTTCCCTGTATCGCATACAAGACCTGATGGAAAATATTTTTCACAATATTTCTAATGTTTGGTAAAGAATGGTTTGGCCACCAGGGGGCATAAGTGTTAATTTCTGCTTCTGATGTATTTGTAACAAAATCTGGGCTCCTGAAAACTCGACAATTTTTTTTTTTTCTTGAACCGATACCGCTCATATGGAAAAACCTTTTGAGAATACTTTCTTCCTAAAATAATGCATGGTTTTCCCGCCAGGGGGAGTAGATGCATATCTTATATTTGTCCATGTCTCTGCTTCGAAGAGTCCGATTTGAAAAATTATTTCTGTGTTGGAGAGCCTTTCCGGTGAGAAATGTTTCTCATATAAATTCATGTTTTTCTTAACGCCCAAGTCTGCAACCACAAGGCGTAAGCGCACGATTCCGTTTACAGCAATATCTGAGGGATTAAAAACCCTATTGAAAAACTTCTTTCTTCCGTCAGGTATTATTGTTTTCCTTACCGGTTACTTTGACTTTGAATAGCTTTGATAAATTTAATTTGCGTCAGAACGGATTCACAAGACGTGCTTATTGCACCCGAAAATTCGGTGTCATCTTTCTTGTTCTTTTTCTGATTGAAATCTTTTTATTACCTTGTTTACAGTCGATACAGACATTTTTAACGATAGCGATTGCTCTTTGGTGGGTGGATTTTCTTTTAAGACCAGAGGCCTTATTTTTGAAATAGTTGTAAAAATGCGTACCTTCTTTGGATATTCGTTTGGCGTTCTAATTCCTGTTAAAAACAATGCTTGACGTTTTCCCTCTATTATTAATAATAATGCTTATTTTACATTCAGAAATGCTAATTCCATGATTTTCACAGCGTTTTTTCAATTACAGAACACTGATACTTCTCGTCGTAAAAAGCAAAAACATAACCTTCTAACGTGCGCCATTTTCGTAGCAGACTATATTTAACTGCAGCAGATGTTTCTTGCGTGTTCATCAACACGCTGTTGCCAGTTTCAATTCTTTAAACTTCTTTTATTTCCTGTAATTTCTTATCAAAAACGTTCAAAAAGTGTGTTAATATCCTCTGTAGACATGCATTTTTTACCCAAATTAGCTGTGCTTCTGTTGAAGTTATGTTAACATCAGCTAAAGAATTCGTTAAATTTAGGGCTGACGTATCAAATGATCATTTAGCTGAGCTAAGAATTATAAAATTTCTTCTGGTTAACAATAAAACAAACAAAAAAAAAATAATAAAAAAAATCAGTGTCGTAAAGAGCTTTAACACGCAGTTGATTGTATAATAACAGCGGTGTTTTCCTAAGTTTCGCTTTACTATTTTTGACTATTTAGAAACCGTTGCACGTTCAGAAAGACCATTTAGCAATAATAATAAAAAAAAAAAAAACTCATTTAATATCAACCAATATCCAAGATCTTTGTGATCTTTAACGATATTAAGCGTGGAAAGTGAAGGAGAAACGAAGTGTGATTTTGATTCTGTAATAAAGAACTGAGCCCAGAATAAAGAAAATTATTGATGTGGATTTACGGAAAAAATTCATTTCAAAAATAAGTACATAGATCGATTGTCAGTTTTTTTTCATATTTTTCTGCAGCAATGACAGTTATATGCATTTATTTCTATTTTTGAAAAATATCTGTCCTGATTTTTAGTACAAACAACTAACATTTGCTTAGTGTGGAATTTCAATGAAGTCGAAATAACTCACGAATGACCAAGTGACATGTTCTCAATTATTGTTACTCTGTCGTTTAAATAACTTCAAAATTATTGTGTGACTGATTAGAAATCATACTTGTGTAAGGCAGTGTTTATTAATTTTTGGCCCATAGTTACAAATTACAATTATGTAATCTATGAAACAAAACGGAAATTACGCATTCATAAAATACTGAGTATATTGCCCATTCAATTAGCTGAATAAGCAGGATAAATATACAACTTATGACTCTTGGTGTAAAGATTTTTATCTACATGAACCCTCCTGTTCAAAGATTTGTTTTTTCGCCGTGGGGAGGGGGACTCATTAACGGTTTTGCACCTGGGCAACGGTAAACCTGCTGGGGATCTTTTCTCGTTCATTTGCAGGTGGATTCGAATTCCTGGTAGGGCATAGATGTTGTTCGTCTGTCACCCTTTATTGGAACCAGTGAAAGGAGGCAACTCCTTATAGCCTTTTTCGGGTGAGATGGGGGAAAAACAAAACAAAACAAAAATTAAATTAAATTAAATTAATTTTGGAAGAACGAGATCTTGTAATTCAGGAACTCCACCTATATTTTTGATGTGAATCCTGTTACAAGCGCTTCAATATGAGTCGAGATTTTCAGAAACGCATGTTTTACTTACAATTAAGGATACGGGATCTTTTTCTCTCTCGATGTAGAACACACAGTGCGGCGTCACAAATCCACAAATTCTTCCTCTTCTTCCTCGTTCTACATGTCTGAACTAAGGAAGACCCGCGGAGAACGTTATTTCTGACTGTGGAAGCCAAATAACTTCGATCTTTCACTATCTTCTTAACCAGTATTTATCTAGCGACTTCGTGATTTTTGTCCAGACAGTCCAAACTAAATGAAAGCTTTCTCGCTACGTGTATACCAGATTCCCTGAACTGTAATCTCTATAGGTAGAGCATGCTTAAAAGACAAGATAGAGGTTTTTATCCTTGTGTGTGTGTAATGCGGTTATATCACAGCTTCGGAACACCAATTTATTTTGAGGTAGCCGTGTTTAAATTTCTTCAATTTCCGAACTATCCGCATGCATTTGAGAGGAATTAAAAAATCGAACATTGAAAAGGGATAAAGAATAGAATTTAGAGATGGTAACGAGAACATTTTAAGGCAAAGGAGATGAACGAAATGAACCTTAGAGGGGGTAAGTTTTCCATTTGCTATATATATATATATATATATATATATATGCACTGGCGGAAAGTGAAAAAAGAACACCAAGAAGGAATTGGCGGACGATCATGAAATTTACATATGTTAATGGGGTCGAGTTTACGTAGGTGTGATGTTAATTTCGGGACCAACCGGTGAGCGCTTACGCCACAGCACGGCATAATATGCAAATTATCGTCGGTGGTATTTAAGAAGTACGGCGAAGTGAATGTAATCAGTCGTCGGCGTACGGACACGTGCGAAGGCCCCCGAGCAAGACGGTGTACTTACTTATTTTCGGTCTCGTGCAGTAGTGAATAGAAAAGTACGTGGGAGAAATTCTTCTCATTATTTAGCTGCATGGAGTTGAGTTGCTTCACCACTAAGTGATTCTCATATAGTTTGTGGTCGTCAAGAATTTGACTGTGAGTTATTTTTATTTCTTGTTCTTTAAACTTCAAGTTAGAAGCTTTATTTTTGTTTTCCGGTTCCAGGCCAACCGGAGCTCCGTGCCTCCGGAATGGCGAACTTTTTGAACCGACCTGAAACCATTCAGGTTACTCATAATGGGAAGTATCCCAATGTTAATATTCTTAAGGAATCAGTCGACAAACTTGACTATCCGAAACATTTGCACACAGTCCAGCGACTTAACAATGGACTTTTCACAGTGCGTTTCCAAACTGCTGCACAAGCGCTGCACTACCTTGAGCACCCCTTGACAGCCTACAAGGACGTTGCGGTGAACGTTTCGCCAGTTGATGACGGCATTCGTACCGTCTATGTCAAACTCGTGCCCATTGACATCCCTAATGAGAAGATCTCTGCGGCACTTACTGGATATGGGGAGATTGTCACCCCAATTCAGAATGAGCGGCACAGACTCAAAGGTCTGGAACATGTTTATACAGGCACAAGAATTGTTCGCTTGCGTATGACAAAGCCAGTACCCAATTTCCTTCAAGTGGGCCGTTGGAAGGCCATGGTCACATATGCTGGCATGATGCGCACATGCCGTAGATGCGGTAATGCTGGCCACATTGCTCCGCAGTGCCCATCCCGAGCTTGCCCCAACTGTAGTACGGTGGGGCACTTAGAGATCTCGTGCGAGCAAGCCTGCTCCAAGTGCGGTGCGGATTCTCACACCAAATCCAGATGCACCCAGTCATCCTTCGCAGATGTAGCTAGGCCTTCAACAGCTCCCCTTGTTTTCAATGAGGAGTTTCCAGAGCTACCGTCCACCAGTACTACTGTTGTTCCCGGGGACTCTGGTGTTCCTGATGCAGTTGTTACCATGGACCCGGAACATGTTGCTTCTTTGAAATTACCGGTTGTCATACCTGTCGATCCGCATTCCGAGAATGTCGTGACTTCTGTTAATCAAGAGACTTTGGTTGTTGACGGCCGCGTCGAGCCTGGAGCTTCTTCTGCTGTTTCACCAGTGCAAGATCTTGAGGTTCTTGACATGCCATCTACAGAGGTCACCTCACTGCCTCTTGCCGTTGAATCGGCTGTTGTTATTAAGTCTGAGCCTCCCATGGACGCCGACGTATGTACCGAGGTCCCTGAGCCTCATTCACCTGATTCTCCTGACGCCCAAGTCGGACTTGTTACCACTGTTGCATTTACAGAGGTTATTTCGGATGATGACAACATTTACATAGATTCCGTTGATGATGTTGCTTTCACCTCTCCTGTCGGAACTGTCTCCCTACCTTCCACCTCCGGGGACAAAGTTGTACCCGTTATCCATTCCAGCAGGCCGCCGGGACGTGTTCCTGTTACCATCCACAATGTTACTCCTTCCAGAGAGACTCTTCCTGCTGACAATTCCTACCGTCAACAACGACAGTCCTCTACATCTTCGGAGAGCAGGACTCGCGGCAGCCGTTCGGCAAATGTTCATCCTGGCCGTCGGGAAAGATCTTCCGTCCAACTGGAGGAAGGGGAACTTCCCCCAAGTAGCCGCAGACGGAACCGTCGCCGGAATCACAACCGTTCCACCTCTGGAGATTGGCATCGTCAGTTCTAAGTGCCGGTCCACGTTTCTAAAACGGGTGGGCTAATTTATATCTACCCTCCTTACTGACCTTTGTTTTGTGTATTTTTGTATTTCAATTATCTGCTTAACCTTCAACCTTAAAGTTTCAACATTAAATATTCAGGGACTTCGGTCCCGGTCAGTAAGGCGTTGGCTCATCGGCTGGATTATGACCCTGGATATTGATATCCTGTGTGTCCAGGAAACAGTTTTTAACAATTTTAGGCATGTTTCGGATTTTCGTCATTACACTAATGCCCCGTGCTGGTTTAGTCTTTCTCCGACTAGTCCCAGGGGCGTCGGAATTATTGTCAACCCTAACTTCAAGGGTCGACAACTGAAATTTCAATATGATGACGAGGGTCGAGTAGCTGCTGTCAGCTTCGCCCTTGCTGAGTTTAAAATTCGCGTTATTTCAGCCTATGCGCCATTGGAACCCGCCCAACGGGGTAGATTCCTCAGGAGTCTTCCTTTATTTTTTTGGGGTGGTGAAGACTTCCTCATTTTGGGGGTGACTTTAATCTTGTAACGGAGCCTCTTTATAAACAGGGGGTACCTGGCAGACGGACTCGTCCCGGGCTGTCTTCTCCGGGTTCATGTCGGGGACGGGGCTGGTGGACGCCTTGCGTTCTACTCACTCTGGGGTCTTCGACTGGACTTGCACGGATGGCTCGGTTCGGGCCCGCCTGGACAAGATTCTTGTGGGGGCCCTGGGGATTGTGATGTTAATTCTGTGTTTCTCCGTGTGAGTGACCATCGTGCCGTTTCTGGTGAGATCGGTCTAACAGGGACCCGGACACGAACTCAGGGCCCGTGGAGGATGAATCTGAATCTTCTCGAAGATGACGACATCCTTCAGGGCCTTGAGAGGTTGCTTCGGGGTGAAATTCAGTCTGAGACTCATCACACTGGTGAGTGGTGGGAGGGGGTTAAACTTAAAGTGAAGTCTTATTTACAACTTCAGGGGAAACTTTCGGCTCGTCAGCGGCTTTTAGAGCGAACTCGCCTTTTCTGTATGTTGCGTGCATGCAAAGCCGGGCAGCAAATGGGAGCGCAAAATGCTGGTATGATTGCTGAACTTCAAGCTCAGTTGACAGATTTATATTGTAAAACCGGCCAAAGATGCACACAGGACTCTTTCACAAAATTTGGAAAACGAGATTTCACTTGCAAGTTTTTTTGCGAAATCTCGCAGAAACAAAATTATTTCCCAGGTAATTCCTGGCTTACAGCATGAGTCACGCTTCGTGACCTCTCAACCAGAAATTCACAATTTGGTTTTCTCGCATTTCAGAGACCTGTTTGCATCTGATGAAGTGCAGCAGTCGTCCGTCGACTCTTGGGTCGCTGACGTGACCCAACTCGACGCCGCGGCTTCTGTGCTTACATCGGGCCCTGTCTGTATTTCTGAGGTGAGGCAAGCCATTGCCGGCTTGCGTAATGGTCGCAGTCCGGGTACTGATGGCATCCGTGTCGAATTTTATAAACGTTTTGTTGATTTGCTTGCTGAACCTCTATGTGATGTTTTTAATCATGTTCTGTCAACTGGGCAGTTAACCACGACGATGCGGCTTGGTCATATCGTTTTGGTTAACAAGCGGCGTGATGGTCCTAGTCGTCATTTGGGAGAGTGGAGACCCATCACTCTTCTCAATTACGATTATAAGATTTTGGCTAAAGTCCTTGCTAACCGACTGATTAGGGTTATTTCTGGCCTAGTAGGCGTGTGCCAGGTTTCTGGAATCCCGGGGAGGAGAATTTTTCAAAATTTAATCCTAGTGCGGGACGGTATTCACTACCTCGACCGTAAGAGGTTGAAGTGCTGTATTCTTTCTTTGGATCAGAGCAAAGCCTTTGACAGGGTCTCTCACAAGTACCTTGTGACCCTGCTGGAGGCTTGTAACTTTAGCCAAGATTTTGTACACATGGTGAAGGTCTTGTATACTGATATCTTTAGTTTTATCCGAGTCAACGGTCAGCCTACGGACTGACCGTTGACGCACGACACCACGCACATTCTTGCGTGGTGTCGCGCGTTGATGGTTTCTAAGGTGGCCTACATCCTGAAAAGCGATTCTCATCCTAGCTTTAACTTCGCGTGTTATTTCATTTCCTATAATCTTAGGTTATTTTCTTTCGCTTGTAACTACCTTGGGCCTAGAGCTCCGAGGCCCGGTGGACCACATGTCGCTACCATTTGTGAGGCTAGATTGTTAACTAGCCAGAACATAAGGTGTTCCTCTTGGCATGAACCCGATGCCCTTTATAATGTATTCTTGCCATCCTTTGCTCCTCACATTCAGCGCAGGTTTCCTGCCTTGGGGATGAACTGGAGGGTCGCATGGGCCAATGTTGCGTTTGCGGGTGTGGAAGGTCGTGTGCGTGACCTGCAGTGGCGCTTGGCCCATGGGGTGATTCCCTTTTTCGTTGGGGAGTCATCGACTCCCCGGACTGTCCCCACTGCGGACAGCCGGAGTCTTTATACCACCGATTTGTAGAATGTAATTTTGTTCGAAAAGTTTGGCAACTTTTGTCTAGATGGATTTCTGTTAATATGTGTAATTTTAAAATTATTGTTTTTAAGCACCCGCTACCTGTTTCCGATCAGCGTGCCTATGGTTTAAAGGTGATCCTTGCTACTGCTTGTACTGTGTTACATGATACTGCTCTGTCTGACCACGTTAGGCTCTATTCGAATAGGCCTGATGTGGTCGCCCTCTTTGTCAAAATCAGATTGCGTGAGAGGGTGATTTCCGACTTTCACCACTGGCCGGAAGACGTTTTTCGCGTCCGATGGCTTTGTTGGTCTCGACTGGTTTCCTTACGCAATAATGTGCTCTGCTTTCGGTTCTGAATGTGTTTTCTGTTGGAGCATGTCGCATGCCTGACGACCGCTGCTCTTTTTACTTGCTTGTCTGGATCCTGTGTTTGCATCATGAATTGTATTTACATGCTTTTCTACTGTGTATATATTGTCTTTGTCTGCATTTGTCTATGCTTGGCCCGCGCTTTTGTTCTGTCTGTTGTCTGTGGCAGGTGTTGTGCCTCTCGGACGACAGTTCAGACCACTTCCTGCGCCTTTGTCTCATGCCTCTCGGGCGGGGAGGGGTGTGACAAATGACTTTTCATGCTTTTGTTTTGGTTGGAGGTGCTTAGATGTGGGTCCACTTTTTCTCTAAGCACATCCACCCTGTTTTCAGAGATACTTCTTCCCTGGAAGTGTTATTGCTTGTGTTTCGTCTTCCGGGTTTGGTAAGTAAGGTAAGTAGTTTCTTTTCTGTTTAGTGTGTGTGTGTGTGTGTGTGTGTGTGTGTGTGTGTGTGTGTGTGTGTGTGTGTGTGTGTGTGTGTTTCACTTCGATGATGATAGTGCCTTGGCTGACCCATAATATGGGTTTCAGCAGAACAGTGCACAGCTTTGTGCTGTACCCCAGTTCACTAACTGAGAAGAAGCTGCAATGCCTGGACATGGAAGACGTGTACGATTTCAGCAGTTATCGGACTTTGAGCGAGGTCGTCTAGTCGGACTACGCGAGGCCGGGTGGTCGTATTGCGGTGCGAATTGAACGGGAAGTATCGGTAGTGGTACGACGGTGGCGTAGATGGTCCGAGGAACATTCCCACACGAGAAGACGTGGAACCGGGAGTCACAGACGGACTGATGAGCGGACGATCGACGCATAAGAAGAGCGGCGTTGTCAAGCAGAACATCCACTGCGACGCAAATCCGAGCTGCCGTTGCACCTGAGGTGACTGCGAACAATCCGCAACCGTCTACTGGATGCAGGACTACGTGCACGTGTGCCTCTGGCATGTGTACCTCTGACTCCAGCCCACCGTCAGGAACGGCTGCAGTGGTGTCGCCAACGCCTGCTCTGCAGAACGCAATGGCGATCTGTCGTGTTCAGCAATGAAAGCAGATTCTGCTTTTGAGCCTCCGATGGCCGTATGCGTGTTCGCAGACGCACAGGGGAGCGTCTCTACCCTTCTTGCATCCGCCAGCGACACACAGTGCCTGCACCTGGTCTCCTGGTGTGGGGAGCGATCAGCTATCACTCCCGTACATAACTAGTGTTTGTACCGGGTACGTTAAACAGCACCTCCTACATCAACAACATCATTCATTCAGCCCGTTGTTGTGCCATTTGTAAGGTCGGTCCATCGTGGTGTTTTCCAGCAAGATAACGCACGCCCACACACGGCACGTGCAACGCATCATGCACTTCAGGGTGTGAGACTACTTCCATGGCCTACACGTTCACCGGATTTGTCCCCCATTGAGCACGTGTGGGATTTTATGAGACAACGACTTATCCGGTCTCCACGGCCTGCCACGACCATCCCCGATTCACGCGTCCAGGTTGAGGATGCTTGGAACTCAATACCCCAAACTTACATCCAACATCTGTACGACAGACTCCATGCCAGAATTGCAGTGTGACGCAGTTCATGGCGGTTCAGCTTCGTACTAACCATGTTACATGGAAATGTTATTTTTCAGTTTACCAGCAAATACAGCTGTATTTTGCCATAATGTTTTGATCACGTTATCCTCTGTATTCCGTTATTATGCTGTATAAATTTCGTTGGTATCAGACGTCTCCTTCTTGGTGTTCTTTTTTCACTTTCCGCCAGTGTATATATATATATATATATATAATATTTTCAGGTTATTTTGCACCCTTCGGTTTAAATTCTAAAATTTTTTCCTTAGTCTTCAGTTTTGCTCTTTAGTAATATTTTAACTACTATATATATGGGATGTAAGGTCAGGTGATGCGTAACATCACAGCCTCTCCTTGACAAATGTCAACCCTGCCTTCTCGTGGTGCATCCTGTTCCCACTAAAGGGGCTCTGGCGACCGCCAATAACGGTATAACTATACCATCGGGATTAGAGGAAATGCTATCCCACACTCACCAACCCGCTTGGCCAGCGTGGTGAGTTATGGCCAAACCCCTCCAAAATGACTCCACAACTTAAATCTTTGCCTTCAGTCTCCGGCAGCTGGAATATACCTGGCCAAGGCAGCGGCCAGTGCGACATGAAGGCAGAGGGTGCTAAGAATCCCCGGAGGACCGGACTAGGCTGCCATCTGATGCTGACCTTGGCTACGTATAATGGACGCTCCCTATCTTCTGATTCAAGGCTTCTTGAATTGAAAGAGGAACTACAAAGGATCAAGTGGGATATCGTCGGGCTAAGTGAGGTCAGGAGAAAAGGAGAAGATCTCATTGAACTGAAAAGTGGACATCTCTTTTACTATCGTGGGACAGATACTGGCAGAACTAGTGGTGTTGGATTTATAATAAACAAGAAACTGAAGGATAAAGTTGTAGAAGTTGAAAGTTCCTCTGACAGAGCTGCACGACACGTTATCCAACTCTCGAGAAGATACCAGGCCCAGATTATTCAAGCTTATGCATCCACCACAAGTCATCCTGAAGAAGAAATTGAAGAATTTTATGAGGAAATTCGTCATCTAAATAATAAAGGTAAGCAGCACTTAACGATAATTATGGGAGATTCCAAAGCAAAAATAGGGCAACAGAATGAAACTTCAGTAGGTAAATTCGGTCACGGCAACAGAAACCAGCGTGGAAATACTCTCGTTGAGTTTGCAGAGGCAGAAGGGTTTTTCATCTTGAACTCCTTTTTCAAGAAAAAGCCACACAGGAAATGGACATGGAGACATCCAAATAGAATGACAAGTGAAATTGATTTTATTATGTGTAACAAAAAATTCGTCATTGAAGACTCCAGTGTGCTAAACAAGTTCAACACAGGTAGAGTGACCATAGATTGGTGAGATGTAAGATGCACCTCAACACTAAACTTGAACGTGGCAAGCTCATAAGACAAACAGAATGTATTGACATAACCAACCATAAAAAAAAACACCATAATACCTTCAAGTTGGAACTGAAGAACAGATTCTATGCTTTAGAAGGCCTAACATCAGAAGAAGTGGATATTTCTGAAGTTAACAGAAAAGTAACCAAAGCTCTTATGGAAACAGCAACAAAATTAGCTGGGTCTAAGAACAAGTTGCATGTGAACAAATTATCAGGAAAAACCAAAATGTTGATGCAAAAAAGAAGAGAGATGAGTACAACTAAAGAAGATGTGACTTCCAAAGTGGAATACATAGAGCTATGCAAGACAGTACGAAAAAGTATCACTGAAGACGTAAGGAAATTCAACTGTGAACTAGTGAGGAAAGCAATTGAAAACAACCAAAGCTTAAAGACAGCAAAGGGACATCTCAGTAAGAGAAGAAAACAGATTACGGCACTGAGAAAAGAAGATGGTTTTGTAACAAAAAATAGAGGCGAAATTTTGACAAGAGTGAAAGATTTCTACTCAAAGTTATATGAAAGGGATGATTCATGTACTCCAGACATCATGGAAGGTACCAGTACCAGAGTTCTTCCAGTCCTCCCAGCAGAAGTTGCACATGCAATCAAGAACATGAAGCGGGGAAAAGCTCCAGGAGAAGATGGAATTACTGTAGACATCATACAAGAAGCAAGTGGAGAAATCGAAACAGTACTCGCCCAAATTTTCACTCGATGCCTAAATGAAGGGAAGATTCCTGAGGATTGGAACAACGCTATAATGATCCTGCTACATAAAAAAGGTGACATTGAGGATCTCAGGAACTACAGACCTATCAGCCTCCTATCAGTGGTTTATAAAATCTTCATTAAAGTACTTTCACACCGTTTGAAGGTAACACTGGACATGGCTCAACCGAGAGAACAAGCTGGATTCAGGAGTGGCTACAGCACAATAGATCATATCCAAGTACTGAGAGAACTAATTGAAAGAGCAAGGGAATATGAACTTCCATTGTGCATGGCTTTTATCGATTATGAAAAAGCCTTTGATTCGGTGAAACCATCAGCAGTTACAATGGCTCTGAAATCCTGCGGTATTGAAGATGCATACATTAATATTATTAATAACATCTATGAAAATGCAAGTGCAAAGATTCGGCTGTTTGAAAATACAACACACATAAAAATTGGAAAGGGAGTGAGACAAGGTGACACCATATCTCCGAAGCTCTTTAACGCCACATTGGAAAATGTCTTTCAATCACTGAACTGGGAAAACAAAGGGATAAAGATTAATGGAGATTATCTAACCCACCGAAGTTTTGCTGATGACGTAGTCATTTTTGCAACTACCCCATCAGAGCTGCAGAGTATGATCCAGGAACTTGCTGACAAGAGTAAAGAAGTGGGATAAAAAATGAACTTTCAGAAGACAAAAGTGATGTTTAATGCTTTTACACGAAATGAAGATTTATCGATTGATGGAGAAAAGCTGGAGATAACAGACACGTACGTTTATCTTGGACAGCAGATATCAAGTGAGGGTCACATTGATGAAGAAATTAATCGGCATACAAAACTTGCCTGGAGAGTTTTTGGAAGAAACAGCATAATTTTCAAGAGCAATATGCCATTATGTCTTAAAAGAAAAGTGTTTGATCAATGCATCCTTTTAGTGCTTACGTATAAACACTGGACATACTCGGTGGCGTGGCACATCCATACAATGAAAATTTTGTGAGATCCGTACAAGCAAGCATTCCACAACTGCGTCCCCCAAATTCTTTTGCAAGGGGAGAGGGACTGGGAGAGGGAGGCTAACTGATCGTGTGTTACTTCCGTGCAAAGGGTGAGGGTCACATTTCAGCAGACAAGTGGTCCGGGGGCTAGACAGTATTTTGGGGCCCCAGTATTAGCGGCACATTTACGATTTCCTTATCGGTGGCCGAATAAAGATACCCAGGAGAAAAAATTCCCAAAATATGATGAGGAAGCCATAAAAATATCCCCGCAATATTGAAGTGTGTATCCCATGATTCATTGACTAATCAGTGTTAGCAAGAAAATGTTAAAATTCATGATTGAAAA
The DNA here is from genome assembly GCA_039090855.1 of Macrothele yani. NCBI lineage: Eukaryota > Metazoa > Arthropoda > Arachnida > Araneae > Macrothelidae > Macrothele > Macrothele yani. The sequence continues at coordinate 14,561,601 of CM076996.1, forward strand.
ACTGATACCAGTTCAGGTCTGCTTTAATCCCCTCTCCCCTCAGTGTTAGTTTGTTGAAATTATATCAAAGTAGTGGACAAAATAATATCCAAACATCATGATTCAAACGAATTTTTAATGCATGGAAATTTCCCCCAATTATAGAAGTGTACAAAAAAACATCTGTAATGCTTTCGAAAGATTTGAGGATAGACTGGGGGCGACTGCATTTTTTACAGACTCCTGAAAAAAGCGGAAAGGAGTAGAAATTTGTTTTCACAAATTAGTTTCTTATAGTTTTTGCTATGCTTTAGGAAAATAATAAACAACACTGTAGAACTCTCTGTTCTTCAAAGCATCCTGCATAATTCTGGGGCCCCTTGAAAATGTGGGACCCGGGGCTACAGCCTCCTAGCCCCCGCTTAAATGGGCTCTGGTGAGGGTTATTACTTTGTTGGTTTGTTCTTTTAAAATTCTGTCGCACAGTGCTCTTGTTGCATCTGAATATTTTATTTAAACAAAATGGATCTTATAGTATTGTCTGAAACTTCAAAAGACAGACAAGCCTTGTGCTTTCTTCAATGATTTTCGATACCGCCAGCATCTTAAAAACTCCAATACCAACGTTTTGAGCTGGATATGCGTGAAAGAAACAACAGAAAACTGCAGAGGCTTAATGAAGATAATCGACCAGACTGTTCTGAATGTTGCAGATCATACATGCATAACAAACCAGATGTAGCCGAAACCGAAGTTCAGTTACGCCTAATGTTGATAAATTATACTATGTTTGAGCCAAAATCGATTAAGTCCCGTAGGGGTTAATGATATTTTAAATAATTCGGATTATTTCGTACAAAAATAAGTATTTTCAAATTGAATTAGAGCCTATGTTTTTAGGTTCATATAAAGGGAGCAAGATCAAAGAGGGTCCATGGGCATCATCTGGGTACGATAGAGTTAAATTCCTTTTTGTACGCAACTGCAGAACAACGGTAGGGCTGTAGGAGATCTCAAATATGACGCATAATTAACATTACGTTTGTACGGAAGTGCAATGTCCCGATCTGCCAGTAAACCGACATACTCAAACTGGATTATTTTTATTTTTAATGGGTGGGATACGTTTCGGAAAATGCGACCAGGTCTTAGCCTTTTAAGTCTTGCAAAAGTTGAAGTCGTTGACACGCTATTAGTGCAGAAGGTTAAACTTCCATCAAGGTTAGAAAACAGTTAAATATCGTACTCTTTTCCAAGACAAGTGAAAGTCCTATGGTAGTTCCATTTTGCACGTCACTTAATTGCGCACGATGTGGTTTTCATCAATGTTAGTAATACAAAGCAAATACGAGTACATAATAATAATAATAATAATAATAATGTTTTTGTAAAACTGAACAGTCGAAATATTTACTAATGCCGTCGCCATGGGTTAGTAAATACGTAGTTACTTGACTCACATATCTTCTTTCATTGGTTTTACGACAATAACATCCATCAATGCACCTATACCTACAGCAAGTACCGCTCAATGTCAGGAATTAGTAAACCATATTTTTATGATTAAAAAATCCATTTAGTACGTATTGGACTGTGGCTCGGTGTTGTCGTTAATGACTGGAATATATGCAACATGCTGTACGTAAATAAATGTATTCTCTCAAATCACGTTTTATTTTTTATTTCACACACCCACAAAGATCTTGGCATGCGAAAGATGCGCAGCATAAATGATCAACAAAGAGTAACAGGGTAAATAGACAGTCATCGTTCTTTACACGTTTTTTTTTTAACACACAGCAACCGAAAAATTGTATACGACACCGCTGGGATCGAACCCCAGATCTCTCGATAACTAGCCGAGTACGTTCGCTTTACGCTACGGTGCCAACAATTCACGGCGCTATGTGTGTTTATCTGTCAGCATCTGACTTCACAAATCCGTAGGGACGGGCTCAGCAACTGAGACGTCTCCATCTGGTGGGGCTTAACGGCACAAGCTTTTTAATTAAAGCTAATAAATCCAAAGGGCGAGAGAAATGGTGAAAATTTTCCAAATACTTGGAGACAATGTTAAATAGACAGTCATCGCTCTTTCCACGTTTTTTATTTAATTAACACACAGCAACCGAAAATTTGTAGGACTTTGTCTGTTGACATAAAATGTCTATTTATATTTTGCCTATTACTTGTCATTTTGTCTATTTACATTTTTTTGTAAATACCCTGGTAGCGATGACTTTGTCTATTTACATAGTCTCCACGTATTTGGAAGATTTTCACCATTTCTCTCGAGTACCAGGGTATTTACTCTCTCGATTTTTTTCTTGTTAGTAGAGTTTGCACAGTTAAAAGTAAAAAAAAAAAAATAAATAAATAAAGGTAAAGGAAACAGACATTTACCGTAATAAGTGTTAGATTTTTGTCAAAATACGTGCTCATTAAATCCCAGGAATTCCCGCACGCCGCCCCGGTGGCGCAGTGGTCTAAGCGATGGCCTCTGATCATTCGTCCGAACGGGGTCCGGGTTCGAATCCCGGTGAGGCATGGGATGTTGTGTTTGTCTTACGGCACTGGCTCTCTCCCTTCCCTGGAACCAGTGACCCTAAATTAGGGACGGGCGACTGCTTATAGCCCATTGAGTTGCTCACGGTGGTCGTTAAACCTCCAATAAAAAAAAAAAAAAAAAAAAAAAAATTCCCGCACCAGTGGCAGAGTAGTCGTTGGCCAATCGTCCGAGTTGGACTCTAGTTCGAGTAGCCGATGATTTCATGGGTGGCGTATTTGTCCTACAGCACTATCCTCTCTTTGGAACCGCGTGCCTTAAAGTGGGGGTAGGTAACTGCTTATAACTCTACAATCTCGCGGTGGTTGTTAAACCCCGACACAAGCGGGGGGGGAGCAAGAATTCGGTAACATATCTCTCGTTATTATATTTCAATTGACATATGTGCGGAACCAGGACAGATTTTAAATATGTAACGGGCATGTTTTGGCCTGAAAGTAATAATAATGAAAAAGGGGACTCTAAGCATTTATTTCTCTTCGTTGCAATGAAAATTGCGGGCGCAAGAGAAAACGTAATAAAACGTGAAACAACCTCAGAGCAAAACGTGATCCGAAAATTACTGAGTAAGGGAATTTTATGTCAGTTTTACTTTCTTTCCGTTTCTCAGCAGCATTTTTACCGGTGTTTGTTGAAGAACTTCCCCCATGAAGTAGGGTTGGCTTCAGAATAGTAAGACACCTCTGTTCCAATTTATTGATGAGGGTTTTGTATAAGCAATCACGTTTTTAAGCAATTCTCTCGATGGGCGGAGAAAAAAAAAAAAAAAAAAGGATCGAATAGGTAGGAGACTTATTGAGGGGGATTTATTATGTTGACCCAGCTCACACTACCAAAGACTTGTTTCATTCCAGATTTTGATGCGTTGCATTTTTTCTTTTCCCGGAGAACGATATAAAAAATAGAATAAACTGCTTTCCATTTCTGTGTAAAGACACACAAGCTGTAAGAAATTAAATGACGTGGGGATAGGGCGACTGAGCGCGGGCGTTCACTGAAATGATGTTGCCGCGTTTTTAATCTAAAAGAAAGAAAAATAAAAAGTCTCGCCGTTTTTTAGCCGCGATGAAGTCCTGTTGGATGGGCTTTCAGGGGATTCTAACAGTGAAACCTCCATATAATCGCTTTCTAAAGTATATTTCATTAACAGAAGTGGCATTAAAATGTTTTAGAAGGCCTGGAAAGCTCCACTTCGTGTTTTTTTTAGTAGTTACGCAGCAAATTTTGGAGTAATCCAAAGAATGGAAGTACATAGATGCCAACCAGTACGGGTTTTCCATAACATTACGAATTTTTGGTTGGAATTACGGAAGTACGGACATGACAAAATTACGGAAAATCGTAGTTTGATTTTCCTGCTTTGGAAACAGGCGTGAGATTCACCCGCGGAATTCCACTTTTTCGTCATCATTAGGGTTATTGTCGAGATCGATGCTAGACTGAATAGAATTTGGAAAGCGGGTTCGTCGGAGGACGGAATTCCATCTTTCGAAAACGGAAGTTAGACAGAGTGAAGATATCTCCCGTAATCGTTTTTTTTTTTTTTTTTTTTTTTTAATTTCACTCCCGATGTTGTTCAGCACTGTTGTTTACTAAAATTTATGCAAGAAATTATATTTCTGTATTTCAGCTTGAAAATATAGGCAACAACCTTCAAAACCGGAAGTGCCGCCCCGGGTGGCGCAGTGGTCTAAGCGATGGCCTCTGATCATTCTTCTGAAAGGTCAAAACTCGCCCGGGCCGCCCCGGTGGCGCAGTGGTCTAAGCGATGGCCTCTGATCATTCGTCCGAAAGGGGTCCGGGCTCGAATCCCGGTGAGGCATGGATGTTGTTTGTCTTACGGCACTGGATCTCTCCCTTCCCTGGAACCAGTGACCCTAAATTAGGGACGGGCGACTGCTTTATATCCCATTGAGTTGCTCACGGTGGTCGTTAAACCTCCAACCAAAAAAAAAAAAAACCGGTAGTATGGAGGGGAAAACTTCCGGAAACGGAAGACGGACGGAGCGCGAGATGCCTCCCTATTTCTCCCTCTGTCCACGAACAAAACTGAAACAGCGCTTTTCATTTTCGACCCAGACATAGCCCCATAATTAATTACTTCTTTATTAATTCGGCCCGCCCACCACACTTATTAATTCAAAAATTAATGGGGAAGGGGGGTTGTCGGTAAAATCCGACGATATCTTTTGTTACATGTTAAACCGCATGTGTTCTGTCATAAATGTTTTTGAACTCGTGGCCATTTTGTTAATTAGACAAACGCATTTTATAGTGTGCTGTCTATATTACTTTTGGGACGTACTGTATATATGGAGGGAATAATAATTCCACTAGAGTCAGCTCTTCCTAAAGGTTTTAAATTGGCATGCATCGAAGTAGCCTTTGACAGGAGTTTTGAGTAACATAGATTCGAAGCGCTGGTGTAAAATGGTGTTGCCGTACTGCAAAGTAATGGTTTCGGTTCTTCAGGCTTACTGCTGTTCTCCCGACTGTAGTAATACAATAGCACCAAGAGAGCAAAATATGATCGATTCATGCACACTTCAGATCAGATCCTTGCTCTTCATTCAATGGGTGTTTGTTCTGACTTAAGATCGATTATTCACCGAGTGTTAGTTCATATTTCACAGAATCCACAGTCATTGGTAGAGTTGCGAGCACCTGCTGGGAAATTGATATTGCCCGATTACTCTCCGAAATGCTCATTTTGTATTGAAAATGGCTTAATTAGTGATTTTATATGTGATCCTACCATTGATAGATCTGAATAATTATTAATCAGATAATCGTGAGCAGGGGCAGATTGGGGCGACCAAACCAGGTCGGGAAATTTAGTCTTGCTGTCCACTGCAAAACACGCGTACTTACATGTACCTCATAAATTCCTTCACACACACACACAAAAAAAATTGTTAGATCCTGGATGACAGAGAAGTGTTGAAATATGCATTATAAAAAATCAGGCGTGAAAATTTTTTTACAGCAATTTAAGGGTGAAATGATTTTTAAAATTCGCTCATGATTGAATGTAGTGTCGAACCTCGCTACATTTATTCCTGAGAGGATATTTTGAAATTCCATATAATTATTTTCATTTTTAGAAACTTGGTTTTGGAAAAAAAAAGTACCGTGGTACTCTTTGTTGATGCTATGAAATCTTTCGCATGCCAAGATCTTTGTAGGTGTGAAATAAAACAAGCGGTTTGAGAACATACACGGTCGTATCAGAATAATATGACCACCCCCGGAATCACAGTGTACCCACCCAGGTGCGTCACAGAGTGCACGTGACAAGGTCAATCACACTGAGATATAAGTGGCTGGCCAGGACAGATCAGCCATAGTGCGTAACGTGAGTACAATGGGAAGAGGTAGTGATTTGACGGACGTGCAAAAAGGAATGATAATCAGTTACCGTGTCAAGGGTGGAAGCATCTCAGAAATAGAAGACTTCGTGGGCTGTAGTAACGGTGTACTAAAAATGGACTGCTGGCACACCGACTACCTCCCTACGGCATAACTGTGGAGCCCCAAAGGCCATCGACCCCAGAGGAGAACGTCGCCTCCTTCAACTGGTAAAGGGCAATCGACGCGCAACAGTGCAGCAATTGACCACGCTAATGAAAGCTAGGACACCAAGGTACGTGTCCCCGATAACAGTAGAGTGAACCCTGTTACGTATGGGTCTCCGGAGTCTACGCTGCGTCAAGGCGCCCATGGTAACCTAGGCCCATCGACAACAACGCCTGCAGTTCGCATGGGACTATACCTTCATTGGACAGTGGGAAAATGTTGCCTTCTCTGACTAATCGAGGTTTTTACTCTACAGAACTGACGGGTGGTGGCGGACACGGCGTCAGACACACGAGAACAAACACCTGGACACGCTTGTCGATCAAGTACAGTGCGGCGGTGGCAGTGTGCATATATGAGGGATGTTTACTGGGTGTGCCCTGGGACCGCTGGTACCACTGGATGGGTCCCAGAACAGCAGTGGCTACCTGTCCATTCTCGCTGACCACATGCATCCCTTCATGTCGGAAGTTTACTCTGGTGGTGATGGTGTCTACGAACAGGACAATGCGCCGTGCCACGTCGCTTAGAGTGTGCGTGACTGGTTCCAGAAACACGACAGCGATGTCTCCGTTCTCCCTTGCCGGGCGAAATCCCCCGACCTTAATCCCATAGAGCACTTGTGGGACTATTTGGATCGACAGGTTTGACGTGCCGACCCACAACCACGTAATCTTCGGTACCTCCGTGCTCTGCTTCAGTCCGAATGGGCACGTGTGCCTCGCGTAAACTTCCAGGCCGCATTGCGTCCATACCACGCCGCCGTCTCGCCGCTGTCATCCGGGCCATGGGTGGTTATTCCCATTATTAGGTAGGTGGTTGTATAATTTTGATACGACTGTGTACATTTATTTACGTACAACACATTCGCGTCACTCACGACCACAGTCCGGTACATACTAAATGGAATTAAATCATAAACAATAAGGTTTACTAATTCCTGACATTGAGCGCTACTTAGGTATATTAATGAATGTTAATGTTGTAAAACCCATGAAAGAAGATGTGAGTCATAAAAGTAAATATTTACTAAACCATGGCGGCGGCGATTGTAAGGATTTCGACTGTTTAGTTTTTCAAAAACAATATTTTTATTATTATATATTCAGATTTAGACGAACGTAAGAAACTACAATGACACCAATGAAAGGTAATGTAATTACGAAAGTCAATCTGCGCATGCGGAAGCTACAATATGATCTCAAGATAGAAAGAGAAGCTGAGTCGCAAGTATGTTAGTGAGGGAGGAGGATTGGTATCTATAGGTTACACCCCGTCGTGTTAAACATAATTTAAAAGCTCTTGTGAGTAGCAGGTAGCTCTCCCTTTAGGGAGGTCGTGAGGACGCCAAATTTCGCTGCGATGCACCGATTTCATAGCAACAAAAAATGCGTATTTGTAGTGGCTTTTATTACGTTTAGCATCGGGTTCTCGTAATTTATGCAGATTGCAATCAAATATTGTAAAATATGATGAAATAATGTTCGCGACAGTTTAGTAAAATATGCTGTTGAGTAACAGTGAAGTTAACTATTGCTGGGCCACTTCATGGGACATCATTCAAAAATCAGATTTCAGCAAATGGTTTTTACTACTTCCGTTACCCGTTCACGTTATATCGAAATTTTGTGCATGAGATGTATTATAGTGCTGCCGGGAAAGATGCATGGCATAAAAAGAAAAGAAAATTACGTGTCTTTTGAAGACCCTGTTTCCAACTAAATCACCATGAATGTCATTATGAAAACTGAAATGTACGCATGCCCATGCCACATAGCAGTTTTCCTACACAATTAATTTGGATACTTACAATATTTTGTCACTGATCGCATACTGCGCAATGATACGGGTACATCTTCGTTCAATAGACTCCGTTTTAAAGTCTACCCATAAATCAATGAAGGAAGAAATATTTCTCATAATACATGGGAAATCGATAGAATATGTAAAGCAAACAGAATATAAATTCTGAATTTGCTTGCAACACATACTGGTCATCCATCTAACTTCTATCAGAAAACTTCAAAATTTAATCGCCCTGGAGCAGGAATCGAACCCGCATCTCCCGATTTCCGTTCGAGTATGCTAACCATTACAACACCTAGGACAGTGAAGTTCCAAGCAACTGAGACTAAGCGAACATAGCTTAGGAATCTGAACATCCTCAGATTTTCGCTAGTCGAAGCATCATTGCTTCCTCATAGCGTTTTAACACATCTCCCATCCAGATAGCGTTTTGACTCGTCTTCCATTCTGGATGGGAGACGAGTCAAAACGCTATCTGGATGGGGATTGGGGGAGGGGGGGTGGCTTTTCGTTGTCTGACATAAGAGTATTTTTAGTTCGTCTTCAGATCCAAAGATAGGATAGCCGCCCCGGTGGCGCAGTGGTCTAAGGCGATGGCCTCTGATCATTCGTCCAAAAGGGGTCCGGGTTCGAATCCCGGTGAGGCATGGGTGTTGTGTTTGTCTTACGGCACTGGCTCTCTCCCTTCCCTGGAACCAGTGACCCTAAATTAGGGACGGGCGACTGCTTATAGCCCATTGAGTTGCTCACGGTGGTCGTTAAACCTCCAATAAAAAAAAAAAAAGATGATATGCGAAGATAAGACACAATAACACAAGAACGTCTTTTTAATATCAATCAGCAGAGGCGCGACGCTACTGATCGGCTAGGCAACATTTTTGGACCCCCCTTCCCTCTCCGGCCCTTTAGCTACCCTAAAATAATTATACAGTTAGAATACATGGCGAGTGCAACAATCAAACATTTTAAGGAGCTCGGAAAAAAACTTCGTGAATTTTTTTGAATTCACATAAATTTTGTTTTATAAAATTAAATTTTTGTTAAATTTAGTGTTGTACTGTTCTGTGGAGTGGAGGGAGTCCTCTGAGCAAATATCTAAGAGAGTAGTAAAAAGACATCATTTTCGTAATTTTGGTTTAAAAAGGATGAGCGTGAGAGATTTCTTGTCAGATTACACACTAAAATTTATAAACAGCCGTACAACAAATATTATAAAAAAAAAGGAAAGATAAGCTAAAACAATAACGTAAGATAAAATTTCGATGAAATAAGCCTTTAACAAGTTACGTAGTAACTGTTACAAGCCTACATCTCAAGAAAAATTACAAGTTACCATTTTCGAGAAAACAAATACAAGTTACGTAGCAACTTGTTAAAGGTCAAGGTGGTTCGTATCCACCGTTCCCAAGAAAAATACTCATGTTCATAAAACACCTGAAAGGAGTCGAGATACGAGGGTTGTTCCGAAAGTAATGCAAAAGTGGGCATAACTTTTTTATTAACTGACAGAGGTCGTTCAAATTGCATATGTTGATAGAATAACGCTTTCTCTATACAAAGGTACTACTCAACATAGTCTCAATCACAAGCGATACATTTGCGCCATCGTTAAACCCAATTCTCAAATCGTCTTTGAAAAAAAAAAAAAAAATCAGGTGTGGACTGTTGCACCCACTTTTTCACAACCACTTTCACCTCGTCTGTGTCCTCAAATCATTATCCTCGGAGACTGTCCTTCATTGGACCGAACAGGTCGAAATCGGTGGGCCCTAGATATGGGCTGTACGGTGGATTGGGGACCACCGACCAGCCTAATTTGCTGATCATCTGATTTGTTGCCAAAGATGTGTGTGGTCTCGCATTGTCATGGTGAATGTAGATCCTTTTCAGATTCTTGTTCGGTCTCTTCCTCCTAACGACTTATCTAAGCTTAGTGTCTCAATGTACTGCGCGCTGGTTACGGTACGGCTACGTTCCAGAAAATCAAGGAGAATGACGCTCTTGTCATCCCAACTTTCTGTTCTGATCGCTGGTTCTTGAACTTCTTGGGCCTTGGTGAAGAGGTGTGACGCCATTCCATGGATTGATTCTTCGTTTCCGGATCGTAAAGATACTTCCACGTTTCATCCCCTGTCACCAGATAGAAAAAAAAACAAAAAAAAACGTGTCTTCATTGGCTTCAAACGCTTCCAGCAGATCAGAGCAGACTTCCACCCTTCTCTCCTTCAAATCGGGTGTCAACTGCCGAGGTACCCACTTTGCACACACTTTCCGATACCCTAAGTCTTCCACCATCTTCTGTATGGCACTGTGACCACAGTCCAGTTGTGCAACAAGCTCGCGGATTGCGACTCGTCTCTCCGCGCGAATCAATTCATCCACTCGCTGACGATTCGTGTCAGTGGTCGCAGATGATGGTCTCCCACTGCGTGGTTTGTCTTCAATGCTGGTTTCCCCTTTCTTTAAACTTCTTCATCCATCTATGCACATTGCTCTTGTCAATGGTGTCATCTCAGTAAACATTTTGTAGCCTTCTGTGGATGTCGGACAGCCTGCATCCTTCCTTCGTCAAGAACTCAATGTCGGCCAGTTGCTTCTGCTTGGAGTCCATTATTTTTCTGCAATGAAGAAGGGTTACTATAAAGGAAGAGTTACTCTACCAACATGTGCAATTTAAACGACCTCTGTCACTTAATAAAAAAGTTATGCCCACTTTTGCATTACTTTCAGTACAACCCTCGTATTACTTTGATTTTTATACAGTATGCTAATCAGCAGTATCGCGGAAATGATTGGTATTTCGGCGCCATAGGTGCATGCGTACTGCGTCTAGGCAACTCAGATCGCCAACGTCACAGACCGGAAACCGGCCGTTTTTCTGTGATAAGCGCCGCGTGGCTCGGTCGGTGTGTTAGTGCTTGCTCAGCAGTGGGTAAGGATGCCTCGTCGTCGTGAAAGACAGTCGTACAGTCACATCAGTGAGTTCGTCAGAGGTCGCATTATCGGAATGACAGACTGCAAAGATTCCTTCCTGTAGATTGCTAATCGTGTGGGAAGCAGTGTGCTCGTCGTGAAAAGAGAGTGCAGGGCATGCATGGTACGAAGAAGGGGGTAGGATACGAAGAGCAGGTTCTGGACGTCGTACACAGACAACGTCCAGGAACAAAAGTCATCTCATAAGGATGTCTTTGAGTGACCGTTCTTCATCATTAGCGGCTTTGGCACAGCAGTGGCGAACTGTAACGCATTCTCCTGTGTCATCTGTAACATTTCGTCACCGGTCATTACAGTTTAGGCTCGTCGTCCCCTTCTCAGGCTACCTTTGACAGTGCAGCAATGATCTGCTAGGCTGCAATAGTGCATCGAACGAAGGGACTGGCTTGACGAATGGCACAATATCGTGATCTCTGACGAAACGCGCTTCTGTTTAGGCGTTAAAAGATGGGTCCGCCGACGACAGGGGGACAGGCGTCGGGAAGAGTGTATTTGCACTTGACATACCGCACCAACACGAGGCATTATAGCCCGGATTGCTATCGGGTACGAAAGCAGATCACCACTTGTGAGAGTCCGTACCACCAAAATGAGTGTCCGTTACGTCAATGACATTCTACTGTCGGTAGCCCTTCCGTACCTACAGGACGTTCCCGGGGCCATATTTTAGAAGGACAATGCCACAGCGCATGTTGCAGTGACAACACGTGCCTTCTTCAAGGATAACAACCTTCCATTTCTACCGTGGCCGGCTAGATCGACGGATATATCACCCATAAAAAATCTCTGGGACATGCTCAAACGGCAGGTGCAGCGGCACGACCTTCCGCCAGCAACTCTTGATGAACTTTAAACGCGATTCAATACAGCCTCCTATCAGTTTTGGGAGTGAAATTCCATGCACGCAAGGTACCTGGATATTCATTGCTCCATTTCGAAAATATATATATCATCATCATCATCATTGTCAACCATTATCAATCCACTGCTGGACGAAGGTCTCCCCAAGTTTCCTCCACAACGGTCTGTCTTGTGCCAGTCTCCTCCATGTCACCCCTGCATACTTTCGAATTTCATCCACCCATCTCCCATGTGGTCTTCTTCTGGGTCTTTTCCTGTCCCTTGGAATCCAATCTAAAATTTCGGCTGTCCATCGATGATCTGTCCTTCTGGCAGTATGTCCAGCCCATTGCCATTTCAGGGATTTAACTCTGATCATGATGTCTTCCACTCTTGTCATTTTTCGGATCCGCGACTTCCTCTTCTTATCTCTCCTGGTCACACCAAGTATGCACCTCTCCATGCTTTTTTAAATTGTCTGCAGCCTTTGTATGTCTCTTTTAGTTAAGGTCCACGTCTCTGCACCATACGTAAGCACTGGAAGGATGCATTGATCAAACACTTTTCTTTTAAGACATAATGGCATATTGCTCTTGAAAATTATGCTGTTTCTTCCAAAACCTCTCCAGGCAAGTTTTGTACGCCGATTAATTTCTTCATCAATGTGACCCTCACTTGATATCTGCTGTCCAAGATAAACGTACGTGTCTGTTATCTCCAGCTTTTCTCCATCAATCGATAAATCTTCATTTCTTGTAAAAGCATTGAACATCACTTTTGTCTTCTGAAAGTTCATTTTTAATCCCACTTCTTTACTCTTGTCAGCAAGTTCCTGGATCATACTCTGCAGCTCTGATGGGCTAGTTGCAAAAATGACTACGTCATCAGCAAAACGAAGGTGGGTTAGATAATCTCCATTAATCTTTATCCCCTTGTTTTCCCAGCTCAGTGACTGAAAAACACCCTCCAATGTGGCATTAAAGAGCTTCGGAGATATGGTGTCACTTTGTCTCACTCCCTTTCCAATATATATATATATATATATATATTAGAATTTCCTTTGGAATTTCCTATTATTTTAGAATTTCCTTTGCGGACGTCTCGAGGGTCATTAAAAAAGTGCTCCGCGGTTCACGGGTTGAAAACCCCTGCTAGAGGAAGCCTTGCGGTTTTTGCAAAAATTGACAGAGAACGCTTGATGAAAGTCTGAAACGGGCCGGTTTTTTTTTTGATTGGAGGTTTAACGACCACCGTGAGCAACTGAATGGGCTATAAGCAGTCGCCCGTCCCTAATTTAGGGTCACTGGTTCCAGGGAAGGGAGAGAGCCAGTGCCGTAAGACAAACACAACATCCATGCCTCACCGGGATTCGAACCCGGACCCCATACGGACGAATGATCAGAGACCATCGCTTAGACCACTGCGCCACCGGGTCGGCGGGCCGGTTCGTAAACTGGAAATTCCGAACTGGGCGAGGCCCGGACCTGGCCCGGCTTTCCAATTTAAGGCCCGTGCGGACCTCTATAATGATTATCAATCATGAATAAACAACGGTCTTTTAATTCTAACTTATGAACAATGACACCCATCCTACTGCAATTCAATCTAACACTAACTATAAATAAAAAAACTATAAAACTTTTGATTGCCATAACAAGTCTTCTGTTTGCCAGATTCACAGCAGTCTTCTTGTTCCAGATTTTCAGCAAATACGTGCTTTACAGATTGTTATACTAAAGCAATTAAAAAGCATATGTCATCCAACGAACCTTGAAAGTCTTCAGCGCGCTGATCAACTTCAGGAAGTGACGTGTCGTCGTCTGTCCTAGACTTCAATGTTTCTTTCAGGACATTTTGACCGGTGGTGCTGATGGAACCTTAGAGGGGGCAGGTTTTCCATTTGCTATATACAGGGTGCATAGGAAAGTCCCTTTAGCCTGAAATAACTTGCGAACGGAGAGAGGTACAGTTATGCAAGTGAGATAACGGTATAGTAAAGCGACTACGCCCGATTGAATGCAACCGATAGCAGCGCCCCTAGTGGCAAAATGCGGAAGTTAGCCATTGCAAATCAAAAACGAAAAGAGATAGAGCAAAATTTCCAATTACAAAGTTGTAGAGCATCAATTAATTAGTTCAAAACGACATTTGTTTCACACGGATAAGATAAAATGTCGCCTGAATACCCTAAAATGTCCGAAATCGATGCACGACCTTTTGTGTGAACGTTTGAAGGGAACAGGCATAGGTATGAGCAAATACACACTAAGCGGTTCTTCCAAATACCGCACCACACGTTAATGGACCAACGCACTTGATGTCTGGTGGATCGTCCCCACGAGGGATTTTCTATCTCCCAGTAGTGGGCGTTGTGTCGGGTTAGTAATCCGGTACGGTGGAACACTGCCTCGTCCGACCAAAGAATGTGGGATAAAAAGTCTGAGTCACCTTCAACATTAATCAACGCCCAGTTGCACCAATCAAATCGACGCTCATTGTCCCGTGGTAACAGTTCTTGCTGCGGAGTGACACGATAGGGATGTGCACCTTGAGCATGAAGTATTTGCCATACACGGCCTCTGTTAAGCCACTCGCCCTGCTGATATCTCTTGTACTGCTTTGTGGATGGGCTAGTGCATATGCTAAAATATCCTCTGTCATTATACGCATACCTGCACGCACTGGTCTGCCAGAACGAGAACGACTTATAGTGCTTCCTGTCTCCCTGAGCCGTCTCACTACACTTGCGATGGTAACCGCACTTGGATGTGGCCCAGCTGAAAAACGAACGGCATATTCCCGTGCTGCTAGCGCCACGTTTCGTTGGCTTCGCCGTAAATAAGCACCATCTCGCAATATTGAGAGTGAGTGAAGCTCGCCTTCCCTCACTCTCAATATGTAGCGTACGTAGACCTAAACTTCTGAGCGGGGTACATCCTGCTACTGGTTTTTATATCGTAGGTACGGTACAACGTCACAATCTGCATTTGCATACGGCTACATTTGCGAAATGTGAATATGCAGATTCGAATCGTCGCGCATCGATTTCGGACATTTTAGGGTATTCAGGCGACAATTTATCTTATCCGTGTGAAACAAATGTCGTTTTGTACTAATTAATTGATGCTCTACAACTTTGTAATTGGAAATTTTGCTCTCTTTTCGTTTTCGATTTGCAATGGTTAACTTCCACATTTTTCCACTAGGGGCGCTGCTATCGGTTGCATTCGATCGGGCGTAGTCGCTTTACTATACCGTTATCTCACTTGCATAACTGTACCTTTCTCCGTTCGCAAGTTATTTCAGGCCAAAGGGATTTAAATATTCTCTTTACAAATTTGCACATTTATTACGGATACACTGCATGAGATAGACAAATGTGGTTGACCACATAAGTAAGAGCAAAAAACTAAAGTTTTTTCTACATCATTACAAAAGCTCAATATGCGCACTATTTGTTACGCGTAAAACATCTTGCCGAAACTCCAGTTCCAACAATGTGCGCTGCAGCATGTCCTCAGTAATGGTCGAAATGGCATTGTTGATTCTCGATTTCAGGTCATCGATTTTCTGCACCTTTGTCCGATACACGATATTCTTCACATGTATGTCCATACAAAAAAAGTCCAGAGGCATAACGTCCAATCCACCTCCCAGGGAATGTTGTGTTTAAAAAGTCCCGAACGTGCCTTCCAGGGTGTGGGTGTTGGTTTCGGCAGGCTTGAAATTCTTATCTATTAAACTGCATTCAACACTCCTGAATCGCGATTCCCTGACTATGAGATATGACTGGTCTACTTGTTATATTTTGAAGAATGGCATGCGCCGTAATACACTTTTTAACAAAATAACAAACTATAATACTTGGAACAAATATTTAAAAAAATATATAATTGGATAAATATTTTTAGCATTAAAAAAAAGACGAAACGTGAGTTTATTAACATTTGGCTCGGTAACATAAAATGTATCCGGGGGGAGGGGGGGGTCGTTTCCGAGAGGGCTTTCCCCAGATGTATGCCTGAAAGAAACTGCTCAACTTCCGCTTCGGCTTGCTCTTGACCTCCCTGTGTTGACATTTAATACATATCACAGTTGAATAGCACTATAAGGTTAGCGCTGCATCCAATAGTTTTTCGGAACAATTATACAGTATTTATCATTTAATAGCAACATAATTTTCAAGTTTTCTGGAGGATGGTATATGGGAAACTGCAAAAGTTCCACATATATTCCGACAAGATATTAAGATACAGTGCCTAGCTTTTCCTGCTGCCAGTCATGCAGCCTTAAAATATCAATAGAGGATAATGGCGTCATGAAGCCCAATATGCATACTAGATCTGCAGAAAATTGTGTCCGCCAAAAATGTACCAGTAAATTATAGCCCCTCGATTAAGGGACCATCCGGTGTTCAAAATACAAATGCTGCATGGTAGTTTTAAGTAAATAAATAAATAAATAAATAAATAGAATCATCATCGTAAACCATTATCAGTCCACGCTGGATGAAGGTTTCTTCGCCGCCCCGGTGGCGCAGTGGTCTAAGCGCTGCCTTCTGATCATTCGTCTGAGATGGATCCGGGTTCGAATCCCAATGAGATATGGATGTTGCGTTTGTCTTACGGTACTGGCTCTCTCCCTTCCCTGGAACCCGTCGTACGGTTTTTTGCAATAAAAAATATTTTGCTCATATTTTCTCATTTGTCGTAATTCAGAATGTTGCCGCCAGGGGCGTCAGGATGTATCTGTAAGAGTGTCTCCAATTCTAAAAGTCCATTGGAAATTTTTTTCTTTGTAAGATGCTCTTGACTGTGAAGGCTATTTTGTTTCCATTTGCGTCTTCAATTAACGCACAGCTTTTCCGCTGTTGGACTTAAAATTATGTTGCGTTTTCCTGGTTTCCTGTTCTAGTTGTAATCTTGAATTTGAAAAATTCTTTCCGCGTCGAAAATCTGTTGTGAGGAACTTTTTTTGTGTACAGTTTATGATTTTTCTTCAACACCTATCTGCCGCTTGTCGGGGTAAGTAGCTATTTGTATTTGTGGATGTTTTACTAACTGTAGAAAACCGGATGATTTTTTTTTAACTGCTCGCATAGCGTATTTTAAATAATGCATATTTTTTTTCACTGGAGCGCGTAAAAGCATTGTCTTACTTCCCCTGATTTTTTTCTTTTTCTAAAAATCTACTTGGAAAAATTCATTTTGTGTCGGAAAGGATTGAAAAGATGAAAAGACGTGCTTATTCACAACGGCCGAGAATTCGGTGTCGTCATCTTTCTTTGAGATATATTTTCGTCATCTTTTTCTGAGATTGGAGAGATTTTACAATTCCACGCCCGCTCATAATTTTTTTAGCCCCTGAGTCCAAGAAAGGAACAGAACCAGCTTAGTGGAACAGGCACTCTATATATGCCTCATCCGAGACGCGAGCTCAGGTCCAACTTGGAAGTTGAGCGAGAAGACCGCTTCTGACCACTTGGCTACCGGGGTGGCCCCCTTTTCTACAGAAAGTTGTTAATGTGTTTTGATGCAATTCCCAAATTAAGAGACTCAGTTCCAGTGTTGTGTTGATTTCATATATATAAAGATATATGGAGTAGGATCCAAAAGTTCGGGGACAGCGCCTACCCGTGACAACTTAAGCATGTACACTGGTGTGCAAAAATTAAGGACTAAGAGGAGAAATTAGCATAACAGCGGAACGAGCAGGCAGAACGGACCGAAAGACCACTCAGGAGATAGACTAGGGTCCGGTACGGTATAGCATGCGCATATATGCAGCATGACTCGGGGGTCGGAAGGGTATGAAGCACACGGGCGGTGTACGCTCAGCAATTCGGTGAAAGCTATTGCACGGTGTACATCGGTTTGAACGACGTCGAGTTCCTGCCACCGTGTGATATGGCCAACAGGCAATCTAGTAGACGACATCTGGATGACTTTACCCGAGGTCGCGTCATTGGGAAGAAGGTCGAAGTGTGGCCGAGGAGGTCGGGATCGCTCACAACATCGTTTCATGAGCTTGGAGAGATTTCAAACGACAGGAACAGCTGTCCGAGAGTTTAGCAGTGGTCGTCCACGAGCAACCACGGCGGCGGACGACCGGTATATTGTCTTACAGGCGAGAAGAGACAGACGGCAGACAGCGGGAGAAATCGCAAGGCACATGCAACAGACAACTGGACTTCCGTTTTCGCGTTTTACCGTGGCCAGGAGGCTGCACAAAGGTGGTCTATTTGCACGACGAGCAGTACGGTGTGTGCCATTAACGCCTGCTCATCGGAGACGGCGGTTTCTGTGGTGCCAGGAACACAAGAACTGGACACATCAGCAATGGGGTCGAGTTCTCTTTACGGATGAGAGCCGATTTAGTCTGACGAGCGATTCTGGACGTATTACACATCTCGATAGAGCAAGGAACACGCAATCACACCTCCAACATCATCGGAAGGGACCGGTTTGGAGGTGGCGGAGTTCTCGTTTAAGGCGGTATCACGCTTGGCAGCCGTACTGACCTCCACATCTTCCAAGGAGGTTCAGTCACTGGTGTCCGCTATTGTACCGAGGTTCTCCTGCCTCACGTGCGTCTGTTTAGAGGTGTTGTGGGTCCTGAGTTCCTCTTCGTGGACGACAACGCTACACCTCATCGTACAGTGGCTGTCGCTTAGCTGTTGGAGAGTGAAGATATTCAACGCATGGATTGGCCCGCAAGGTCCTCGGACCTAAATCCAATCTAACACGTGTAGGACCTTCTCGGGAGACTCTTGGCAGCACGTTACCAGCCGCCAGCAACGATTCCGCAGCTGCGATTGGCGCTACAAGAGGAATGGGTGGAGATGTCTAACAGCTCCTTGACAACTTCGTCCTCAGCATGGACAGACGTTGTAAATCCTGCAACGCAGTCAGGGGTGACCATATCCCCTACTAAAGACTGGATTTTTCTTGGCAGCCGCCTGTCACATGGACGTTTCTGTTTTCTGTCCAGTTGTGCTCGAAGCTACCTTTTCAATAAAGTGCCTTTGTATCCTTTGGATTCCTTGTTTGGACGGGTTTGCTCACTTGTTCCCTATTCTTACATCTTGGGGATCTTATGGTATGATTTGAGTCCATGTGGAGCACTTCTGCACGGCGTTACATTAGAAAAACCGCCTCGTCCTTAATTTTTGCACGCCAGTGTAGTTAAAGTT
Organism: Macrothele yani; assembly: GCA_039090855.1. Taxonomy (NCBI): domain Eukaryota; kingdom Metazoa; phylum Arthropoda; class Arachnida; order Araneae; family Macrothelidae; genus Macrothele; species Macrothele yani. The sequence goes on from CM076996.1 coordinate 14,580,554, forward strand.
ACGGCGTCTGAATTGCATTCCGCCATCACTCCCCTCTGTAGTCAGAATGGTAATTGGACCATGGAAAGTGATTGGAATGCGCGCGCAGACGTTTGCTGCTGTAGTTAGTTTTCTGCGATGTGAGAAACATGGCATTTGAAGAGCAACGTTGTAACATTAAATTTTGTCAGCGTTGGGGTAAAACATCTGGGGAGACCTTATATGCTTTCGAAGGTGTATGGCCACCCTACGATTGCGAGATCTAAGGTGTAGGAGTGGTATCGGCGTTTCAAAGAGTGCCGGGAATCCATCGCAGATAATGAGCGCTGTGGTCGTCGACCTGTGACTGCACGGAGTGAGGAAAACATTACGATGGTGGCGTAGTGTGTTCGTCAGGATCGTCGCCAAACCACTGAGGACATCGCTAACGCAACTAACTTATCGGAGACCACATGCCAGCGCATTTCGACGAGGGATCTTAACATGCACCGCGTGTGTCAGCAGATTGTCCCTTGCCTTTTGACCTCCAAACAAAAGGTCAGGATGAACGGATGCGGATATCGGGCGAATTAATCTACAAAGCCGATAGCGGTCCTACGTTTTTGGATAACATCATCACAGGGGATGAAACATGGTGCTACTTGTTTGGTATTGAGCTAAAGCGTGCTTCTTCAACATGGAAATCACCATCTTCACCGCGATCAAAGAAATTCAGGCGGGATGGCAGCAAAGGGAAAGTCATGCTGGAGCTGTTTTTTTGATTATCACGGCATTGTGTAACCAAGTAAGATAATTTATTCCTGAGGGCACAACGGTTCACAAGGAACGTTATCTGGGCATTTTACGTCGCGTACGAGAGTCAATTCAACGTAAATGGCCGGAGGTGTTGTGAAGTGGACAGTGGAACCCTCTCCATCACAACGCACCTGTACATGGGTCCCTACTGGCCATGGAGTTTCTCGCCAGAAATCGTACTAATGTGCTTCCACATCCCACCTATTCACCTGACTTAGCCCCCTGCGATTTTTACCTCTTTCCACTGATGAAACAAAATCTGCAGGGGCGTCGTTTTGTGTCAACAAATGAGGTAAAAGCAGTAACGCAGGAGGCATTACGAGTGGTTGCAAAACATGGCTTTCAGCAATGCTTCCAGAAGCTTTACGGGCGCTGGCAAAAGTGCATCGTCGCCCAAGGGGATTATTTTGAAGGTGGTTGTGCATAAATGTTTTAAAGTATTCAAGGTAAGGAACTATACGCAAAGTCCACGCACTTTTGGATCCTACCTTGCACAAGCATGCAAATTCTCCTTTTCTAAACTCTATCAGTTAAATTATGAATTTGGATTGTACATATCATTCTCAACAAGACTTTAAAATCTTCCCGGCAGTGAGTAGTCAGAAACACTGGAGTCTGGCTAATCGTTCGAGTTGGTCTCGAGTTCTGGATGACGCATGGGTGATGTGATTGCCCTACTGCAATGGTTTTGGTCTTTCCTTGGAACTAGTGACCTTAAATTAGAACGGCAACTCCTTATGATGTTAGATGCTCACGGGGGTCGTTAAATTCCGAAAAAGCCGCCCCAACAGCGGAGTGGGCTGAGGCGCGGGCTCCGAATCAGTCATCCAAGATAGGTCTGGGTCAGAGATGGAAACGGAGGGGTCACCGGGTCGACAATTTCTTGCGTGTCAAACGGATCGGTTCAAGATGTTCCTCACCCGATTTCGACCCGGTTTTATTTCCATTTTATTTTTGAAAAGAAAACAAATATTTCAAAGAATCCTTCAGAGGTCTTTTGAAATAATACTTCAGAGTATGTTCCAGGAACTTGCTGAGAAGGGTAAAGAAATGAGATTAAAAATGAACTCTCAGAAGACAAAATTGAAGCACAATGCTTTTACAGGAAATGAAGATTCATCGGTTGACAGGGAAAAGCTGGAGATGACCGATACCTACATTCACCTTGGACAGTAGATATCAAGCAAAGGTCACAGTGATGAAGAAATTAATCGACGTATAAAACTTGGTTGGACAGCTTTTGGAAAAAACAGTACAATTTTTAAGAGCAGTATGCCATTATATCTGAAAAGAAAAGTGTTTAATCAATGCATCCTTCCAGTGATTACGTACGGAGCAAAGACGTGGACCTTAACAAAAAAAGACTTACAAAGACTTCAGACAACTGAAAAAGCATGGAGAGCTGCATGCTTAGTGTAACCAAGAAAGATAAAAAGAGGAACTCGTGGATGAGGGAAATGACACGAGTGGAAGGCATCGTGATCAGAGTAAAATCCCTGATATGGCAGTGGGCTGGGCGTATTGCCAGGAGAACGTACCACCTATGGACAACCGAAATTTTAGACTGGATTCTAAGGGACAGGAAAAGACCCAGAAGACCACATGGGAGATGGGTGGATGGAGGAGACTGGCCCAAGACTGTCCGTTGTTGAAAAAACTTGGGGAGACCTTCATCAAGCAGTGGATTAACAATGATGATGATATATTCGAATTTATAGTTCAAAGCAGATTTGTCCGTGTCCGGTCCGGATCCAAAACTTTTGACCCGTTACTAACTCTTGTCTGGGTTCGAGTCCCGGATGGGGCATTGGTGTTGTGCTTGTAAAATGACTGTAGTTTTGTCTCTTCTCTGAACCAGTGGCTCTAAATTAGGGACGGGCCACTGCTTATAGCCAGTAGATTTTCTCATGGTGGTCGTTAATACGAGTCATTTTTGGAATTTGTGTATTTTACGGACATGTTTACCGTGTTGTAATGTATTTACTTAATTTTTGGCTACAAAGCTTTTAAACTAGCCCAAAAGCGAAAAATCCCAAGCCATCCTTTTCCGGTTTAGATATTCTTTATATGAATGCAAACGAACGCTCTTTTAAGCAGATGGCATTCATCTTTTTGCGTAAGTGCGCCTATCACCAAGGGCCAGGGGCACCAAACTAATGGTTCGATTTTGATGGATTATTAATGTATTTTGAAGGTAGCAACTTTGCGGTCCTGCTTTATTTTCTTCAGCTGCGTACATTAAAACTTTTGGTATATCCAGTATAGCGATTCGAGCGCCAGCTTTTTCGATGGCTCATTTTAAGAAAGTACATTCCAAGTTGCGAAATAATTCACAGTACCAGTATCTAATCAGGGCAGCCGGGTTTGTCGCTGTTACTTATTCCAGAACAAGGGGCGGTTAATATTCATCCAAGCAGCTGACGTCCCGAAGTGCGATCTTCACCCAAAATGTAAGCGAAGTAAGTAAAGCAGGCAAACGTGAATCTTGCGACTTTTTCGAAAGCTAATTTTTTTTTTTTTTCTTAGAGGTTTACTAACATCATGTGCAACTCGTAGGGCTATAAACAGTCACCCGTACCTAATTCAGGTTCATTGGTTCCAAAAGGGATAGTCACAGCACCGTGGCCTTACCCGAATGTTTCTCGGACGAGTGGTAAGAAAGCAGCTTCTTAGACCGCTCAGCCACTGGAGTTAATGTTTTAGCTTTTGGACTAAATTTTAGGTCGAAGACTTAACTAATTTTTTTACTTATTGCAAATGGTAATCATAAGAAACAAATAGAAAAAGTGCTTTTACTCGTTTTATTTGTTATGCAAACTGTGTGGACTTGTATAACGCGCTTAGATTGTTGAGCCTAGTCCGTTTTCTATGTAAAGTACTTTATCGTGAATTTTTTTTTTTTTTGCTTATGCGTGTAAATGGTGTTCTCTCGAAACGGTTTTCCATTGTTACAGGAGTCAAAGTTATGTAATGTCTCCATGGCTGTTCTACTGCTCAACGCCAGCCGACATCAGTCACATCTACTCAACTTGGTTGATATTAAGCCTCTCTTCTCTCTCATGTTCAGTCTTTCCAGCAAAGACTGCCATTCGTAGGGCTTCCACACCTGCGCCAATTGCGCCAGCTAGCGCCAGAACGTTGCGCTTGCGCCATTCTGCCAAAAAAAATCGCGATTTTGACGAAATCTGCGCCAATTTTGCGCCAAAAGTTAAAATTTACCGGTCATCGATATTTTAGCGTAATCTTACGACGTTCGAAATCGATTCAGCGGTTAATTCGTACGTGAGATTCTTCCGCGGATTCCCCCCCCCCCCTTTTTTTTTTGTCATTTTCAAGATCGATGCAAAAGTGAAGAAATTTTCGGGGTATTAGTTAGGTGTGTGTGGAGGTGGGTCGTATTTCGTCTGGGGACGTTGTTTTGCCTTTTTAAACGTTCGGAAACTGAAGTTAAACGGAGTACAGATTTTTCCCGTAATCGTATTTTTTTTTCTGTCGCGATGTTGCATCTGTTCAGTATTGTTGTTAAATAAAATTTCATTGCATAATTTTAGCTTGAAATTGTTAGCAACGATTTCCGAAAACGGAAGTTAGGCCTCCCGAAAATTTCCCCGTAATCGTCAGCCACGAGATTCTTACGCTGATTCAAGGAATTCAGTCATTTTTGTTATCATTTGGACCATACACGAGATCGATGCACAACTGAACTGAAATTTTGGGAGGATTGGTGGTGGTGGAACAGGGGGAAGGGGGGTCGATTTCTTCCTCGGAGGACGGAATTTCATCCTTCGAAAACGGAAAGTAGACGGAGGTAAGGTTTCTCTCTTAATCGTAATTTTTTTTTCTCGCGATGTTTCCTCTACCCAGTGTTGTTAGATATCATTTTATTCCATAAATATTTGTATTTCAGCTTGAAAATGTTAAATAAATTTTTGAAAACGGAAGTCTGACGGAGCGAAGATTTCTTCCGTAATTGTATTTTTTTACCCCCGCGATGTTCTCACTCTTATGTAGTTGTTAAATGTCACCACCCTCATAAATGTGTGTGCATTTTGGCTTGATAAGGGTGGAAGAAATTTCCAAAAACGCAAGTGACGAAGTTTGCAAAGTTGTAAGAATTAATGCATGGTGTTCAAAAAAAAAAAAAAAAAAAAAAAAGAGTATTCGTTCTCTGAAATTTACACCATTTATCTAAAATAGTGAAAGCTCTGATATCAGAATTCATGGTTCTCAGGCTGAAAGTTTTTTAAGCATGATGGATAAAATTGTCATCTGAGGGAATAAAAAAAAAAGAAGGAAAAGTAACAAAGAAAAATGGCAAGGGAAAACTATCAGCAGAAAAAAAAAGTAAACAGTGGATGCTGTGCAGTGGCAGAGTCAACAAAAGACAAATATGGCCGTGGAACTTGCTGAGAAGAAAATAGAATTTGCTCGCAAGAGGAAACCAGATCTAAGTTTCTAGCAAGTACAAGAACAAAACCAGGAAAAAAAAACAAAAAAAAAAACAACTGAAGCTATGTCTTTTAAAACCATCCTATTTTGTTTTGGAATTCAGTAATTTTATAATTGTGAATACAGTGGGGTGATCTAGTTAAATATTTTCATAAATAATTACAGTAAACGATTCAGTTTTGTTCATAATATTCACCCTTTCTCACCGCGCAGTCACCAAATTAAAAAGTACAGCTTTGTGTTTTTTCTTCATCAGTCTCATGTATGTTAATTAAAATCGCTCACGTGCGCTATGGATAAATGAAAGGATTGTTTATATCGCATGACTTGTAATCAATTATCAGGAATACCGATCTTTTGGTTCTTACTTAAAGTCTGAATTTTGCTCCGTACATTCAGGGAGCAGAATTTTTAGGAGGTTTTCTTTTTCTCATTTTGTTTGGCCTACATTGGGGAACATCTTCACCCTCACACTTTTCTTTTTCCTGGTGGAAGGTGCGTTGAGCCACTTACTAGCTCGCAATTGTCTGCTTAATGTCCATACATACAGGATCCCACGTATGCACGAGCAGTGGCTCTTTCAGACAGCAACAACAACAAAAAGTCATAAACCAATTCTACTACTACTACTGAAGAAGAGAGGGTGGTGGGGGGGGGTAATCCCACGCCAAAATGTCACTGCGCAAGCGTTAAGCGATGGAAGAAGCTTTTATCTAACCAACTTTACTAAATCTCACTGTTATCTTATAGTTTTGGTTCTAGTTGTAATTGTTCACAGCGATAACGAAAGTTTGGCATTGATAATTACTGGATGAAAAACATTGTATAAGAGTATCATGGCGCAAGTGATGAAAGGTGATTTTACAATTTGATTATTAAATGTTACATTAGTTTTCCTTTTATATCGAAGGTACGCTTTCCTTCAGAAAACCTTAGGAGTTTGTGATGCACACGCAAACCATGTACGCATGCATGGATTGCCAGTTGGTTGGTTTCAGAAATAATGTATGTTCATTTGAATGCCATGAATCTCGAAAAATATGCTGCTAAAAACCAACCAAATAACAAACAGTAATTACATATTATTTTTTCTTCCTAAGTGTATATTCGCAAGCGTTCAGTAACAATAGTAACAGTTCTTGGACGCGGCAGCATCCTATTCGTGTGGTACAGCGAAACAAATGCATTCCGAAGAAAATCCCTGATATTAATGTGTTACGCTTAAAATATTGCAGGTCATGTTTTCAATATATCGTAGTATAATTGTTTTCCCGTTTATCTCACTGTAGGAACAACAGAAATGCTAATTAACAGTCTTAAAAAAAGCAGTAAAATGTCAACAAACCTGAAATACAACATTTTTTCATAGTTCATAAAATAATGGTAATTCAGTATATAAACATAACTTAAAGCACAGCATGGACTTTAAACAATTAAAAATGCTATCATTCGCTGCTCCAAAACCTGAGTTCTGCTCCAAAATGCAAATTTTCTCGCTCCAAAACCCAACGTTTCTGCTCCAAATTGCGTATTTTCCCTCTTCAAGAATTGCTCCGAAACATGGTAGGGACACTACCACCCCTGCATTCGTCTCACATTGTGCACGACTACTTCTTTCTCCATAGCCAGAAAGCTCGCGAACGCAACGAACGCTTCAGGGTGAACACCGCGGATACACTGACTCTAGCGGTCCGGAATATAAAATTACGGAAGTTGGGGGCAGCCCCACAACCAAAGCCCCTCGGATCCCTCTTACAGACTTCACCAAATTTCTGGGAAAAGAGCATACCCACAAGTAGAGTCTGCTACTCGATACAACAGCAAACACGAAAAATGCAGACAAATCACTTTCGTTAGGCTTATACAAATCTCCGTCCTGCGATCCCCGAGGGGCGCGAAGACGCCGAGGTGAGATGGACCTGCAGAACAATGTAAAGTACACTAAGAATAAATCAAAGCAATTTACAAGAGTTAAATTTAATACTGCAAGAGCAACCGAAGGACAGGGGCCTCCACCCTCTTGAACCACTATATCCCTCAAAAAGACTTCACCGGAGCCCCAGGAAGGAGGAGGCATGTCACATGGAACATGAAAGATCCACAAGTTATACAATATTCGAAATCGTAACGCCGCCCACCCTCAACCATCTCCCGAAGGACTTTTTCAGTTTGGAGAGCTCAAAAACTTCTTACAAACTCCAAAGTATTTCACTGAGGGGGGGTCGAAATACGACTAATTCGTCCACTACAAAATGAGTAGTCGACGAATCTGCACTCAACGAACTGAGTCGGCGACGAATTGACGTATAACCACAATATTCATACAGTATGGTTTTTGCCGGATATACAGGGCAGTGTTAGAATTAAAAATAAATTTTCTAGCGGCCCAGCGGACCACACTCACATTTCCAAATCCCTGGTTCGCCAAATTGGCCGCTGGTCCGTGCAAAAAGAAAAACAACTTACGTTATTTTCTACATATACTATAAACGTGTATCATTTCACTGGAGCTATACATCGCAAATTTAGAACGGAATGTGTACATGCAAATAGTACTAATAAATAAAACACAAAACATGCTACGCAGTGGTTGAAATTTGAAAAAAAAAAACACTGGTCTGCAGGACCAGTGAATATCAAAAGTTAGTATTTCACTCATTATCACTGGTCCAGAAATGGCGCAAAGATTAATACATTTTGTATGCAGGACGATACACTGGTTATAATGGCACTGATTATGAAGCACTTTGCAACATACCAAAAGTCACCTTCATGGAACACCTTGCTTCAGTGTGAAAGGCAGGAAGTTTTCCCATGTGGACAGAAAGACAGATGGGCAAAGCCAGATCATAAATGGTTCTTCAATTTTCAATTGGAAAACATTATAAAAGATCCATACTTTGTGGTCACTACTTGTGCAAAAAAAAGTGGCGCTGTCTTATTGCGAATATTTTGAGTCGGGGATCTCTGTTTCCTACAGTCCAAAATTTTCATAGAACTTTAATATGGTTTGCAAATCCTATATTCAGGTTTCGAGTAGTAAATATCTGAATTTCAAAAAATCCATAGTGAAACTTGGATTATCAAAAAAAAAAAAAAAACAAAAAAAAACTGACATGGCGAAACCTGGATTACTTCAAAAAACTGCCTTGGGGAAACCTGGATATTTTGAAATTTGGTTCCATTCTTTATAAACTTACAAAATTCTAAAACAAACTGCACACACACACACACACACACACACACACACACACACACACAACCTTTTACTGGCCGCTCGGGCCAGTAACATAATTTTTTCAATGATCCAATGGAATTTTTACTAGCCAATAGCCTGCGGACCATCGGTTAATTCGAACGCTGCAGGGTGTCCATAAATGAAGTATACAGCTTCACTATGCTATTGAGAAAAAAACTACAATAAATAACAACTTACTTTTAGTGTCAAAACACATGGTAACTGTGAAAGTTTTTTTTTTTTTTAATGTCAGTAGGTCTCCACGTGTGCTCCGTTGGTTGCTCGCAGGATGTCTAAACGATAGTCCAGTTCCACCCAGTACGCTGCAGAATGTCAAGTGTAACAAGGAAGAAGGCTGCAGTAATGCGTTCTTTGAGCTCAGTGATAGATGTAACCTTTTTCTTGTACACAATGTCCTTAATAAAGCCCCAAAGAAAAACAATTGCATGGGATAATATCAGGAGAATGGGGTGACCATGCTGTCGGACCCCCACGTCCAATCTAACGCCCTGAAAAATGGCGGTCTAAAGATCTGCGTTCATCCAAAGACCAGTGCGGAGGCGCTCAATCTTGCTGGAATATTCTGGAGTTGTGGAATTTCGAATTGTTCAAACATATCCAGGTACGTTATGCCAGTAACGGTTGGTTCAGAGAAGAAAAAAGGCCCAATCACTCTGTTTTCCTTTCAACGCACTTCTTGTTGCTTTGAATTTATTTACCCATTGTTCTACGCTCCTTCGTGTTGGCGGCTGTCTCTTGTACTCCGTTCTGAACTTACGCTGAACTGTTGTTAGAGATTTTGACTCCGCAAACCAAAACACACATGCTGCTTCCTCCAATGGGAAAGCCATGTCTGTTTTATTCCGCGTTTGACGATATTTTTCATTACATGAGACACCTGACGCCATCTATCATCTGACTTAACAAACTTTAATACTTGTTACGTCTGTTAACGTTTAAAGTAATTTATTTTCTATCGTATTTTTTATAGTATACTGAAGTTAATTTATAGGCACCCTGTACACTGTTACGGATTTATTGGGACTAAAAGTGAAGCAGAACGCTTTCTCTGGCATGCAGACAGGATGCCCTCTTAAGGGGCGCATTCCTTCAGTGTAGATAGCCGCGGACGTGGCCGATGTTTACAAGATAGTAAACACGCCAGCACTTTAGACTGAAAGGGAAGTGCGAAAAAGTGCAATAGTGTCTGTCTGTTGTACCTCTACCAAGGGTCAAAAAGGAAGACCACACCAGCAGAGATTTATGATGGTAAAAAAACAGCGTTGAAAACTGTGAAGAAACTGAAGCGGTTGACGAAAATCTCCCAAAGTATTCGCACCTCTTCTTCTGGAAACTGCTGCTATCGCCGGGCATCAATCCCATTGAGCATCTCTGGGACTATCTTGACCAACAGGTTCGACGTATGGACCCACCACTGATGACTCTTGATCTGCGAGAAGCTCTGGTGTCCGATGGTGTAGTATCCCTACAGAAATGTTCAGAGTCCTCATTGAATCAATGCCACGCCGTATATCTTCAGTATTGGTGGCATGAGGAGGTCATTCCTCATACTAACAGGTGGTCATAATTTTTTGACTGGACTTGGTATTTAAGAATCATCATACGCAATATCTTATAAAATTGTTATAAAAGGTATCAAATATTTATTTATTTTAGACAGTTTTGTTGCAATTTTTCATTTTTGTTTTAAGAGAGTGCTAAAAATAGCTGAGTCACCATGGCAGCAGGCCACGGGACCAGAACTTTACTGGTGGTTAACGCTGAAGACAGAGTAAGTCGCTCGTTCCTTTCCTTTTGCGTCTTTAAAAAATGCTTAAAAATCAGAAAATGACTTTTTCTTTAAAAATTGTTTTTTGTAAAAGAGGGATGATAGTTGTGAGTTAATGCTGTAAAAATTGTAGTGCGTTATGATTTATAGTTTGCCATATATCTGTTTTTTAAAATGGATCTCATCGCGAAATAGAGAATTTTGTGAAATTTAAAAATTTAATTTTTCGTAAACTAAATCGATATTCAAAAAAAGGGCGACGAGGTGCAAAAATTCGGCCATGGCCCTACATGCCTACGAAGTTTCGTGGTTCTGTTGCTGTTAGTGTTTCCGGAACGCGAACTGATAGCACTTTTTTTTTTTGCTAACCTTAACTTTGAAATACAATAGCTCTGGAAGTATCGCCAGAATCGAAAAACTGTTCATTTCAGCGTATTCTTCGAACAATTCTCTACAAACGATGTAAATTTCATATTTTTGTGTTCAATACTTTTTTTTTTGCGCTGCTAGCTAGAAAAGTGCGAGTGTCTCGAAATTTTTAAAACAGCGGAGGCGGCAGCGGCAGTTACTTTTTTTAGAATAGAGATAAGAGCAGCAATTTTTTTTTCGCGTCCTCTTCATCTGAGCCATCCTTTTAGTTTGTTTTTAATTGTTATTCACTCCCTCATCTTTTTCACTTTTTTTTTTTTTACCGTTTTAGCATGAAATTTTATTCTTATAAGCAAAGACTATATAAATATTCCTTTACGACAGTGTATTCCTGGAATTACGGCAGTTTCTGTATAATATGAAATTATCGTAGGGGTTTCATTTCTTGAATAGTAAAATCTGTTTAACCAATAACGCAATTCTGTTCAGTAATAATTAGCTTGTTTTGTTTCTTTAGCCTAACTTTTGTGTTAAGTACAGTAGAGCGCGCTAATAACGAGGAGCTCGGGACCTGTGGAAACCTTTAAATCTGAGAGCTTGCTAAAATCCGTTTTTGGGTGAAAATTTCCATCATGTAAAAATGTGCATATTTTTAATATCGACATCAACGTTATCAATCCACTGCTGGATGAAGGTCTCTCCCAAGTTTCTTCCACAACGGTCTGTCCTGAGCCAGTCTCCTCCATGTCACTCCCGTATGCTTTCGAATTTCATCCACCCATCTCTCACGGGGTCTTCTTCTGGGTCTTTTCCTGTCCCTTGGAATCCAGTCTAGAATTTCGGTTGTCCATCGGTGGTCCGTTCTTCTGGCAACATGTCCAGCCCATTGCCATTGCAGGTAATTATTTCACTATGATCATGATGTCTTCCACTCTTGTCATTTTCCTTATCCACGAGTTCCTCTTCTCATCTGTCCGTGCTTTTTTCAGTTGTTTGCAGTCTTTGTATGTCTTTTTTTAGTTAAGGTCCACGTCTCTGCTCCGTACGTAAGCACTGGAAAAATGCATTGGTAAAACATTTTTAAGACATAATGGCATATTGCTCTTAAAAATTGTACTGTTTCTTCCAAAAGCTCTCCAACTAAGTTTTATGCGTCGATTAATTTCTTCATCGATGTGACCTTTGCTTGATATCTTCTGTCCAAGGTAAAGGTAGGTATCGATTATTTCCAGCTTTTCCCCATCAATTGATAAATCTTTAATATATACATACATTGGCGGAAAGTGAAAAAAGAACACCAAGAAGGAATTGGCGGACGATCATGAAATTTACATATGTTAATGGGGTCGAGTTTACGTAGGTGTGGTGTTAATTTCGGGACCAACCGGTGAGCGCTTACTCCACAGCACGGCATAATATGCAAATTATCGTCGGTGGTATTTAAGGAGTACGGCGAAGTGAATGTAATCAGTCGTCGGCGTACGGACACGTGCGAAGACCTTGAAGAAGCTGCAATGCCTGGACATGGAAGACTTGTACGATTTCAGCAGTTATCGGACTTTGAGCGAGGTCGTCTAGTCCGACTCCGCGATGCCGGGTGGTCGTATTGCGGAGCGAATTGGACGGAAGTATCTGCGGTGGTACGATGGTGGCGTAGATGGTCCGAGGAACATTCCCACACGGTAAGACGTGGAACCGGGAGTCACAGACGGACTGATGAGCGGACCGATCGAAGCAGAACATCCACTGCGACGCTAATCCGAGCTGCTTCTACACCTGAGGTGACTGTGTGAACAATCCGCAACCGTCTACTGGATGCAGGACTACGTGCACGTGTGCCTCTGGCATGTGTACCTCTGACTCCAGTCCACCGTCAGGAACGGCTGTAGTGGTGTCGCCAACGTCTGCACTGGAGAACGCAATGGCGATCTGTCTTGTTCAGCGATGAAAGCAGATCCTGCTTGGGAGCCTCCGATGGCCGTATGCGTGTTCGCAGACGCACAGGGGAGCGTCTCCACCCTTCTTGCATTCGCCAGCGACACACAGGGCTTACACCTGGTCTCCTGGTGTAGGGAGCGATCAGCTATCACTCCCGTACACAACTAGTGTTTGTACCGGGTACGTTAAACAGCACCTCCTACATCAACAACATCATTCAGCCCGTTGTTGTGCCATTTGTAAGGTCTGTTCATCGTGGTGTTTTCCAGCAAGATAACGCACGCCCACACACGGCACGTGCAACGCAACATGCACTTCAGGGTGTGAGACAACTTCCAAGGCCTGCACGTTTACTGGATTTGTCCCCCATTGAGCACGTGTGGGATTTTATGGGACAACGACTTATCCGGTCTCCACAGCCAGCCACGACCATCCCCGATTTACGCGTCCAGGTTGAGGATGCTTGGAACTCAATACCCCAAACTTACATCCAACATCTGTACGACAGACTCCATGCCAGAATTGCACAGTGTGACGCAGTTCATGGCGGTTCAACCTCGTACTAAACATGTTACATGGAAATGTTATTTTTCAGTTTACCAGCAAATACAGCTGTATTTTGCCATAATGATTTGATCACGTTATCCTCTGTATTCCGTTATTATGTTGTATAAATTTTGTTGGTATCAGACGTCTCCTTCTTGGTGTTCTTTTTTCACTTTTCGCCAGTGTATACATTATGGATAATTTGTAATATAGTGTGCAGTATATCACAATAATTGAATATACTTGAAAGATTTAATTAACTACATGAGTGCTATAGGTAAATAATGAAACCTTTCAACTATAATCAACTTGACGGCCACGTGAGACTGACCACTCTTTAACTGCAGAATACACATGAAGCAAAAGCAGCTCGGATTCCCCAGTGCAACGCTCGCTTGGAGGGTAAAAGGGGCCACGAATACAATTCCAGGAATTATCTCCTGTTTCCCTTCCAGCGACATTCCCGTTCCCTTACTCCCTATCCATCTGTCACTGCCCCACAAAAATCCACTTGAATTTTCGTGAGCCCCTCCCATCCTCTTGTCTAGAAGTAGGTGGCTTATTTCCAACTCTGCTGACGCGATACACCCTAGCCATATATCCTTGGAGTGGGTGGCCTGTTTGCAACTCTTCTGAGGCGATACAGCGTAGCCATCTGCCCTTGGAGTGGGTGGCGGAGAGAGTCTCTTGTACAACTCGCTTGCTAAGCATTTGATGTACTCCTGCCCATTTGCTTTTCTATCAACGTTCTTCCAGTATAGCACCCCAGGAACTACCCCGCGCTGTTGCAAGTTCGTCCTGTGTATGCCACCATTTCTGTCCCTCCATTCCAGGACAGTGCGCGGCAGATTTCCTCTGCGTCGTTAAATATGAAATTTCATTTAATTTGGTTACTTTGCTTGTTAAAAGTGATCATCTTAGTTTTTCACTCCCTCGTTAAATCCGGGGCCTTCATTAAATTATTCGTTGAAAACGATGAAATTAGCTTTAAATTGGCATTATACCAAACAAAAGGTTTAGTTTTGCTCGTTAAATCCGAGATCTCACTGGGCTCGTCGTAAGCGGGTTCTCCTGTAATTCGGTTTTTGTTGGTGTAGAGACTGAGTCAGTGTTGCTGTGTAAGGGAATTTTGCCGAAGATTAGCGATGTAAAATGGGGTGTTCAGCTAAACGTGATCCAGGGTATCTATGTGCCGAAATTTTACTGAAGTCGCAAGCTATTAGGAGCACCTATCTAATAACGTGTTGGACCGCCCTTGGCCTTGAAAACTGTCGATTCGATATAGCACGGATTCAACGAGGTGCTGATATCGTTTGTTCTACAGGTATGCTCAGCCAACTGGATGTGATGGCGTTCGAATGTTCACTGGAGGAGGATCTCTGTTACGTATAGCGCTCTCAATCTTATCCCTCAGGTGTTCAATTGGGTTCAGATCTGGGGAATGAGTGGACCATTTTAGCACTTGAACGTCACTGTCGTGCTCCCGAAACCACAGTGTGACGATCCGAACCTTGTGGCATGGCGCATTATTATGTACTGGAAGTTGCCCTCTTCATCAGGAAATACTATGCATATGTACGGGTGTGCCTGGTCCACAATGATGTTAAAATATCTCTTGTCATGGAAACGCTGTTCCAGAGGTATTAGGAACCCAAACGGGAATCATGTGAACAGACTCCAGACCATATCACCTCCTCCACCATCTTGTGCAGTTAACTCCAAGCAGTTGGGATTCATCGATTCGTGCTGGTGATGCTATATTCTGCCCCGGGCCTTTGTTAACTGGAAGCGTGATTCATCGGACCAGGCGACCTTTTTCCAATCCTAAAGGTTCCAGTTTTGGTGCACCCGTGCCCACTGCAGACGAATGTGGCAGGTTTTAGCTGATACGAGTGGTACACAAAAGTCTTTTGGTATAGCCCACTCACGCCAACGTACGGCAGGCTATGTATCCTGAAATGTTCCTCTCGATACCACTGTTATACTGCGCGGTTACTTAACGCAACGAAACTTGTCTATAACTTCGTACATTCTTCTCTAGCTGCCGTTGCCCTCGAACATCGACCATTCGTTTGCGCCTACAGGATGACAGCTGACTCTTTGCTTTGTTGTATGTGCACCACACATTGTACACTGTTCTTGCACAGCCGAGGTTTGAAGTTTCTTAGATGCTTGCACGTGCCTGCCTAGCGCTGACTATCAAGCCTCTTTGAAAGTCACATCAATCACGGGTCCTTCCCATATTGCCGCTTTCTACAATGAGTTAACTCTGCGTTAGGAAAACACCCCTGTTTTACACACTCCGAGCGATAACGAAATACCACGTGATATCAACGTCATGTGCGGCTACGATAAATTCTGCACACCTATCCTCTGTACGTAATGAGTAAACATTTGACAGTAATGAGGAAACGTGGCGGCTTAAGCCAATTTGATCGTGGCCAGATAGTTGGGGCCCAGAAGGCAGGTGTCAGTATTTCACAAACAGCCACACTTGTTGGGTGCGCCCGTACCGCTGTATTAAGGGTGTTCTAGGACGGGATTACCCATGCACAGACATCCAGCAGAAAGGCTTAAATTTGTCAGCCACACGCGATTGATCCTAGGGGTGAGCGTCGGGTGTCACAACTGGTATCTCAGCAACGACATGCAACAGTCACACATCTCACTCACCAGTACAACGGCGGTGCAGTTCGACCTATTTCCACATGCACCATTAGCCGTACCTTGCTTTACCTGGGGTTCCACAGCTAGAGACTGACGAGGGTATTCATGATGACGCCCAGTTATCGCAAACAACGTTTCGAATGGGCCAAGGAACGTCGGCAATGGACCTCGACAGGTGGAAGATGGTCGTCTGGAGTGATGAGTCCCGTTTCCTGCTGCACCATGCTGATGGGGTTCACATGTGGCGTAAACAGCACACACGCACATGAAGTCCTGTTCCCCCTGGTTGCACAGTTGAACTTCAACAGGCCGGTGGAAGTGGTATTCTGGTCTAGGGAGGTTTTTTCTGGCAAGCCCTAGTTCCGTTGGTTATCATCCCACAAACATTGAATGGTAGACGCTACAAGGACCTGTTAGCCGATCATCTCCATCCATATCTGCAGGTGGTTTTCCCGAGTCACAGTGCCATCTTTCGACATAACAATGCACCGTGTCATCGGGCTCGTATAACTACTGAGTATTTGGAGGAACACAACGGATTCTGCACCATTGCCTTGCCTCCAACCAACGGATTCTGCACCATTGCCTTGGCTCCCAAACTCCCCTGACTGTAACCCCCTTTTTTTGTGGGATATACTAGAACGGGGTTTGAGAACTGCTGATCCTCCGCCACAGGACGAGCGTGAACTGACGGAGCTGCTGCAGCGACATGGGTCATGTTACGCGTGGAGGATGTTCGGCACCTTGTAGAATCTGTTCCTAGGCGTTTGCAAGCCGTGATTGCACAGAAAGGTGGTCCAACACGTTATTAGGTAAGCGTTCCTAATGCAAAGCTATCTCAGTGTATAATAAAATTATAAACTACGTACATACACTGAAGAGCAATTGAATTAGAGATACCTGTCTAGTAACGTGTAGTAACCTTTCGGCCTGATGACGGCGGCGATTCGTCTCGGCATGGACTCGACAAGACACCGGAAGCGTTAGGAAGCGATACGGATCCACGACCCCTGAACAAGCTCCCACAGTTCACGAAGATTTGGAGGGGGAAGGGGGGTCAGAGCCTCGGACATCTCTCTCGATGGCATCCCAGATGTGCTCGATGGGATTGAGGTCAGGTGACCTAGCTGACCAAGGAAGGGAGGTCACATCGGTGGAGTGTTCATCCAACCATTCGGATACAATTCGGGAGCGATGGCACGGTGCATTGTCTTGTTGCAGGATGAGGTTCCCCAGTGGGATGTTGAAGACGCACAAACGGGAGCAAATGGTCGTCCAGGATATCCCGGTAACGTTGACCTGTGAGGGACGATGTCACACGTACCAGGGGTCCCATTTCAGTCCACGTAAACAGTCTTCAGACGAGAATGCCACCCCCACCAGCTTGAAGAGTACCCTGCTGGCAAGAAGGATCCATCGCTTCATGTGGTTTACGCCGTACTCGTATCCTGCCAATCGCATGTACCAACGTGAATCTCGACTCATCAGTCCAGGCAATATTTTTCCACATGTCTGGAGTCCAGTGGCGATGTTCCCGCGCCCATGCTAATATTTGCACCCTGTGATGTGCGGTCAGAAGCGGTACCCTCGTGGGACGATGGCTTCTGTACCCCATAGTGAGGAGATGGTTCTGGATGGTGTGGCTGCTTACACGTTTTTGTGCACCAGCGTTAAATTGTCGAGTGATTTCTTGCACCGTGGCTCGTCTATCCGCTGTTACAATGCGAGCTAGCCGACGACCCCGCTCATCCGTACGCTGTTGTCCACGGCAGTTGGCCTTGCAGGGATGGTTTTACCGGATTCGATGTACTCACGGTGCACTCGTGACACAGTGGCTCGTGAAAATCCCAGTGCCTGCACTACTTCCGAGATGGAGTGACCCATTCGTCGGGCCCCGACAATTTACCCACGATCAAATGCGCTTAGATCCTTCGTCTTACCCATATTGCGTCCGACTCTTACCGATTTCCGTCGCATCACTCCTTATATTGTCGGATCGCTGCATACGTCATGTTGTTTCCGTTTACAGGGCCGCCCACTGCGCCACATTTTCATAACGCCAGCGGTCTCTAATTCAATTGCTCTTCAGTGTATATTTTAAAGAATATAATTTTACAAGATATTACATCTGAAATTTTTATCTTCAGACTTACTGAAACATTACAGTTACGTAACAGGAACGTTTGCAGATTTAGTCTTGAGTATGGAGTATGTGTGTGTCCCCGAATAGCCTGCCGATTCGGGGACACCGCGCTATTTGTTCGCAGGGCAGACTACGGCGATTCAGGAAATGCACCGGGAAAAAGGATGGGAACAAAAGTAACAGATGATCTTTTTTGTAGTGGGGGTTCAGTGCCCCGGGTACAACGGCTTACGTACCTATCCGACGCAGTGCGAGTATTCAGTGTTTCAATGCAACTCAAAATACTGGTATCGACGATCCCGGGACCATCTGGTCTGAAGGTGATTGCTCTAACCACTTGGCCACTCGCGGCCTGACGTCAGAATCCTTTGCAGTGAGCTGTTGATAAAGCATCTCAATGTCGTACGTGCGTGCTCAAGTGAATACGGCACGTGTGTGATTGCTGTTGGGTGTTCCTAATAAGTTGCTACTTCAGTGTAACTTCAAATCTTCATTTTTTTTTCTTCTCAGTAGTGCAGAGAGTATGTCACATTGTTTCATCCATAAATACTTTATTATGATCGGAACATTTGTAAATGTGAAAATTGTGGCTATAGTCTTCCATATTTCATCAAGTGATGAATAACAGGCATGTAAAAAATTAAAGAAAAAAAGGCCGCCCTGTTGGCGCAGTGGTCTAAGCATGGCTTTTGACCGTTCGTCCGAGATGGGTCCGGGTTCGAATCCCCTGAGGTATGGATATTGTGTTTGTCTTACGGCATTGGCTCTCTCCCTTCCCTGGAACCAGTGACCCTAAATTAGGTACCAGCGACTGCTTATAGCCCATCGAGTTGTTCATGGTGGTCGTTAAACCTCCGAACAAAGGAAAAAAAAAAAAAAATTCGTAAATATGTAAATTGTAGTGCAGCACCGTAGAAACTTACGAAGGATTGGCGTGTTGGCTGAGAGGAGTAGTTAGTTTTTTGTTTTTGCTTGTGGGTTTAACGACCACCGTGAGCAACTCATTGAGTTGTATATAAGCAGTCTCTTGACCCTACTTTTAGGATCACTGGTCCCAGGAAAGGGAGAGAACCAGTGCCGTGTGACAAACACATCCATGCCGCACCGAGATTCGAAACCGGACCCAACTCAGACGAATGATCAGAAGCCAAGAGTTGTTATTTGTCACTTACTATATAAAAAATATTTATAGTGAAATTTTGAAATATTAACTAATGAAGGAATGTTGGCCTTTTGAGTTCGCTATCACGTCAATTACTTTTGTTTGAGTAGCTTAAGTTACATCATGGAGCTTTTTTTTTTTTCCCTCCTTCTTCTTCTTCAAGTATATGCTTCATATTGGCCCACGTGAGGTGGAAATATCTAGTGTAACACTCGATAAAGATTGATTTTCAGAATGATTTTCAGAATTTTTTTAACGTAGTACATAAGCTTGTGCTGTTCTCTTTTCCTTTTGTGTGCGTTTAGTACGTATTACATTAAGCACTCTGCCATTTGACTGTGGAATCACTTTTTTTATTCTCTATTCTATGTTTGCTAAAAATAATTTCCGGGTGCAATTTGTTTCAAATTATCTTCTGATCAGCAACATATCTGGTAACAAAGGGTTGATGAAAGTGAAAATTAAAACAATGCGTGGAGTAGGAATAAATCTAAGCAACTCCTGACATGGTCTGCAACACAATCTTCCTTTCAACAGAATTTTAGAGCGGTATGTTCGTAGATTTTTTTAAATCAGGTTGCGACGATTGCAGGCGATAATGCAGTGGTGAAGTCCCAAAAACTGAGAGAGGGAGGCGGCAGTGGTACTTCTTTCCACTAGCCAGATGCCCATGATGCAGAAAAAATACTGTGTTTCTGCCATTACACTAGACTCAATCAACTTTTTGATGCTTTGCATGTTTTCCGATAACAGTAAAGTGAATCCCTTGTAAATTTTTTTCGATGTAACGGAAATGGGTAACGGAGGTAGTCAAAAGTCATTGTTGAAATCTGATTTTTGAATGCTGCTCCATGAAGTGATGCACCAATACTTAATTTCATTGTTACTCAACAACTTACTTTACTAAACTATCGCTGAACATTATTTCATCACGTTTTATAGTATATTAACGTAAGCGTATTTGATTGCAATCTGCATAAATTAAGAAAACTTCATGCTAAATGTGATAAAAAGCCATTACAAAAATGCATTTTTGATGCTATAAAAAAGGGTGCGTCGTAGTAAAATTTGGTTTCCTTCGGGGGGATGGGCGGTAGGTCCTGCTACTGATGAAGGCTGTAAAACGATGTATAACACTATGGGGTGTAACCTGTAAATATCCTAGACCAAAAAGTACCAATTCCCCTCACTAACACACGATTCAGATTTTCTTTCTATCTTGAAATCAGATTTTAGCTTCCGCAAGCGCAGATGGACTGTCGTAGCTACATCCCATTTCGTCGGTGTTAGGATCGTTTCTTACGTTCGTCTAAATCTGAATAATATATAATAACAAAAATAAATATTGTTTTTGAAAACCTAAACAGTCGAAATACTTCCTGTTGCCGCCGCCATAGTTGGGTAAATATTTACCTTTATGACTCGCATGTATCTTTATTGGTTTTAGGACAGTAACATTCATTAATCCACCTACGCTCAATGTCAGGAATTAGTAAACCTTATTGTTTGTCGTTATGATTTAATTCCACTTAGTATGTACCGTACTGTGGGTCTGTGTGGTGATGAGTGACGCGAATGTGCTGTACGTAAATAAATGCACATTTTCGAATCACTCGTTTTTTTTCACCCCCACAAAAATCTTGACATGCGAAAGATGCATAGCATAAATTACCTACAAACAGTACCATGGTACTCCCTCGATTATTTTAAAGGTGTCCACAATAGTTCTTTATTTCCCTAAATTTAGGTTGGCGACTGTGAAAGTCATATTTTATTATCCAAGAGTTGTTTGGCTATGCTACTATTCAACAGTGTCAGGTGGTTCTTGCATTGCTTGTTGTAAACAAGGGAATGAGAATGTATTTTGATGGAAGAACTATTCGTTCAACATGCGGATCTCGACTAACATTCTTGCTTGGCGAAGTGTTCTGTAACCTGGGATGCTGTGAATAGTGTGAGGTGACGCGCGGACCTTGTAGTGAATGTATGCGCATGTATTTCACTATCTTAATAACGTCATTAGTTTCAGGAGAGCTGCGATAATAGCTTTGTTTGCAAACGCTGGCGCTTGCGATGTGGTGTTCCTGGTAATGACTCATTTTGTCGGCTTAGAAAGCAAATTGCTGTGGAATACATGCAAGGGACGGGGAGTACATCTTCGCCTGTTTGGCTGCAAAATATGTGGTGGATTAAATTTTACGCTGTTATCGTCGAAATAGAGTGCGCGCGCCCTCTTGCATTTCCCCGCGTTGATGCATCTCTCGGCGTTGGTGTATTACTTCACCATTAGCATTTCTTCTTGATCTCTCACCATGAAGTTTTCATGTTGGGCTGCTGACTAATGGCGTGAAACATGCTACACTCTGTGTCTGAAATAAATGGCGTTTTATCCGCAGTTCCATTTTGCCGTTGCAAATTGAAACACTGAAGATTTCAGCATATCGCTCGAATTTCCTTCCTCTCTCCCTCTCCCTCTGCTCTGTGTTATTTTTACTTGATAACTGGAGGTTTGGGGAACTGAACGTGTTGTGCTTTGTATTTAATGTGACAATTTCCGCTGACAGTTCCGATGTAGTCCTTGCCATCAAGGAAAAATTGCTTTTATGTATTTTTTTTTTCTTCACGTTTCTCTTGATGGAAAGACCGTGAAGCACTTGCATGTACAATATCCTTTTTTTTTTTTAATGCTTTTGCTAATTCAGTCGCGCTTCTGAAGATTCTGTTTTCAGCAGTCTGCTCAGAAACTGTATTGATCCGAAAACTTAGACGAAGGGGAAAAAAAGTTCAATTTTAGGCTGATAGAATTACCTGATTATTTATTCATTAATTTTTTTCCCCGCTGTCTGTCTCTGGATGGCGATAGTTAATACCATAATTTTTTTCTGCTTGTTCTGATTTACGATAACAAAAGCGGCGTATTACGATTGGGCGAATATCTTGAAGCATGGTGTCTAATACTTGGAGTTAAATAGGTCAGGACAGTTTTTTTTTTTGGCATGAATTATGACTCAGGTTGTAACAGAAAAATGATACTGCGTGCTACATATGGGGAATCGGAATTTGATATTACTCCTCCGTTGTATGCTGCTCTCTTGTGACCAGATGCTTATTTTCTTTTTATAGACAGAGACCGTACTACCTGTTCAGGAAGAAATTGGGAAGCAGTCTACCCAAGTTGAGGCTGAATAACACCCGTCTGCCAACTAGTTCTGGATAGGAGACGGGTGTTTTGTTTATTTCGCGCAGTAATCCATCAATCTCTAATTAGCACTTCTTTTGAAAAAATAAAATAAAAATACAGGTAAGCTCAGTTCTGATTGAGCAGTCAGTTTGGAGCGTAGAACTACGACTTGCAGATCGGAGAGTTGAAATGACCTAGTCGAATATGGTTTCAAAGCGTTTATTTAATTTGTTATAGCCAACACAGGTCTATAATATGAAAGTATATAGCTTACATAATTTTTACTAATAATGCTAGATACATTGCGAACACAAAGCAGATCGATACACGAATTACCCAACGTGGTGCTCTGTCTTCTTGGGCTTCTTACATTCCTCATATCACTTGCTCTTGCCTCTCGTTTTGATTTTCTCCACTTTTGCTTGCGTTCATTGTGCGAATTCCGCAGCATTGTCGAAAACGTTAATCCGTTCACATGAAAACAATTTTTAAAAATTTTAGTTTAAACCACTGCGATATGTTCTTCATGTATTTGAACAGATCTCGTCGAGAGTTTTAAAACGATACCACGCACAGTCGTTTTGCACTCACGGTTGTCCAGATAAACCGCGATATTGTCAAAAGTGTTCACTGCTTCACAAGAAAACAATTTTTAAAATGTTCAGTTCAAACCACTGCGAAATGTTCTTCGTATATTTGAATATATCTCGGGTAGCCGAGACAAACTGAGTCAAACGCGGCGGCACTCCCAGAAATATTGCATCATCTCCCCCGCGCACAGGGAGCGTCGCGCGCACGATGTATTGCGCAGTACGCGATTAGGACTCCATGCTGTTTACGAATATGCTAACAGGATTAGTGTGCGGCACGTATTTTTAACGCTATAATGATTTCAATTGGGACCTATTTTTGTCGCAGGCGTCGGCCGTAAGTCGCCCCATGCTATCCTCAGATTTAGACGTTTTCCTTCGTCAGAACAAAGCAAGAAAGCTGACACCGAATTTTCGGTTGTAATGAGTACGTCTTTTGCATCTTTTCCGACGTGAATAAAATTTATCAAAGTTATTCAAAGTCAGTGGAACTGGTTTGAAAAAAAATCAACCGGATTTCTACAATCGATAAAACATCCAGAAATAGAAACAGCTACTTGCTTCTACCACCGGCTAAAAAAGTATGTTACGAAAATTAACAAGTGTCGCACAAAAAGTTTCTCATAGCAGAAGGAAGGTATCAGAGATTTTCAAATAGAACAATTAGAAGGAGAAATACAGAAGGAAACCTGACATAACTCTACGCCTTCTTGCCGAAGATTTTGCATAATGGAAAAGTTTAAATTAGGCGAAAAATACTCCACGGAAAAAGCTATGCTAGCGAATAAAAAAGAACTTTTCAAATACGTTTCCCAAAGGCAAAGATAGCCAGAAAAAGGTTTTGACCTTTATGCTGCCTAGCGGGAAAGCTGTGCGCTATTTGAAGAGGAATAATGCTCCCCATCTTTAATGTAGCGAATGACATACAGTAAAAAAAAAAAAAAAAAGAAATGTCTCAGTAAGGTTTTTCGAACCGGAGAAGCAGCTGCAAACAGAAGTACACAAATACCACCTAGCGACAGAGCTGTGAACGATAAAACTCCTCAAATACCTAAAGTGTTCCACAGGGTAAATGGAATCCAGTGTTGAAATAATTTTTTAAATCGCACATGTAGAAGCACAGATATTGAGAAAAACAGATTAAATGTTTGCGCCCCTTAGCCGCGAAATTGTGCATTATTTTGGGAAGAAAATACAGAGTCCTCCTAGTTGGTAGTATGTGACCGAAAAACAATTTTTTATATCGTGTTTTTAGTCCCGCAGATATTGCTTTCAATGGAAACGTGAACTTGCGCCCTTTAATGACAGACCTGTGCGTTAAAAAAAATCGAAATTATATGAGAAACATTTCTCATCGAAAACGTTCTCCAACGAAGGAAGAAATTTTCAAATTGGACTCTTAGAAGCAGAGATATCAACAAAAAAAAAAAAAGAATAAGATATACGCCCCTTGGCGGAAAAACTATGCATTATTTTAAAAAGAAAATATTCTTAAAAGGTCTTGCTAGATGAGCGGTATGCGTTCACAAAAGAATTTTTTCAATCGATCTTTCAGAAGCTTAGATTTTGCTGCAAATACATCAGAAGCAGAAATGAACATTTGAACAGAATGAACATTTAACAGTTCTGCACCAAAAGCTCGAAATTATAGGCAAAACGTTTCCCATCAGGAGCTGTATCCGATGCAGGAAGAATTTCTCAAAGCTGAATTTTAGATGCAGAGATTCGGGGAAAACGTAATTTACCTTTACGCCCCCTAGCGGAAAATGTATGCATTACTTGAAAAAGAGACTGTACCTAAAATAATATTCGATGTAAATGACATCGAAATGAAAAAAGAATGTTTGAATCGGATATTCAAAAGCAAATGTATAGAATAAAATGTATTTAGAAGTCTATATCAGCCCGGTGGCGTAGTGGTCTAAGCGATGGCTTCTGATCATTCGTCCGAGATGGGTCCGGGTTCGAATCCCGGTGAGGCATGGATGTTGTGTTTGTCTTACGGCGCTGGTTCTCTCCCTTCCCTGGAACCAGTGGCGCTAAATTAGGGACGGGCGACTGCTTTATAGCCCATTGAATTGCTCACGGTAGTCGTTAAACCTCCAATCAAAAAAAAAAAAAAAGTCTATATCACAGGCATTTACGCCCTCTAGAGGCGAAATTGTGCATCGGAAAAAACAAACTAAAACTGAATGCAAAGATCATCGTTCTCACTTTTCAAGCTTCCCAATGCAAAAATAATTTTTCAAATCGGACTAATAGTTCCAGAGAGATAGTGTCCAGACAAAGTGATAAACAACATAAGCAGAATCTTTTTTTACGAAAGATGTGCTAAAAAAAGAGCACGTGCTCGTATCACTATGTCAGTCCGTCTGTGAGCAGTACACCGAAGAGCTAAAACATTATGACCACCTGCCTTCTATGATATTGGTCCTCCACGTGCCGCCAAAACAGCACTTACCCGGAGAGGTATGGACCCTACAAGATTTCTAATGGTGTCTTGTGGTATCTGGTTCCAACACGTTACCAGCAGATCCTTAAACTCTCGTAAGTTACGTGGTTATCGAAATACGTTATATAATAAAATAGCTGGTGCACAAAATGGGGGGGGGGGGGGGGGGAGGAGAAGAAATGTCCTGTGCCACAGTAACCAAAATTTATGCGATATGCTACACTGTAAAAACATTTCTGAAGTTCACGGGCAACTTTCCGTCATTTCTTTCGTGAATTAACGAAGCATATTTCTGATACAGCCTTTTCCGTGGAATGGCGGAAAGAAACCTGAAATTCACGGATTTTTCGTACCACGGGAAAATTCTGAATTTTCAGAAACCTTTCCGCAATTCCTTTCGTATGTTAACGGAAAATCTCCGTTCTCACTTTTTCCCGTATCCATATGACAAGAAATTGCCGGTAATAGGAGCAATTGGTGAGAAAACTTGAGGTTTGATTAACTTTTAAATTTCAATCGTCTGTCGAATTTTGAAGTTCCATAGCGAGATCGGATATTGTGGATAGCATATCGCATGGATTTTGTTTATTGTGGCACAGGATATTTCTTCTCCTTTGCCCTGTTTGGTGCATCAGCTACTTATTATATATTGTGTTACTGTAAGAAACCGGGTACTTATTGTGCAGATGATTATACGATGTCTGTGTATCAGTCTTTGGAAATTCAAACAAAGGTATTCGCTCTTTCCACGTTTAAAGTGAGTCACGGAAAAATTCTCATTGGCCGTCACCGGGAGTCGAACCCAGGGTCTTCCAGTTACGCGCCGGATATGCTTCCGCTACACCACAGCGGCCTCGAATTCCTCCAGACTCACACACGCTAACTGCCAAGCCAAGTTGGCAGTTTGCTTCTTGGAGCCCCGCACAATGCTGGGGATTCACCAAAGATGGTAAGCAGCAACTGAAGAAATAATTAGAAGGCGAATGAATAATTAATACAGACATTTAACGTGGACCAGGAAATTCAAACAAAGGTATTCGCTCTTTTCACGTTCATAAGTGAGTCACGGAAAAATTCTCATTGGCCGCCACCAGGAGTCGAACCCAAGGTCTTCCAGTTATGCGCCGGATATGCTTCCGCTACACCACAGCGGCCTCGAATTCCTCCAGACTCACACACGCTAACTGCAAAGCCAAGTTGGCAGTTTGCTTCCTGGAGCCCCGCACAATGCTGGGGATTCACCAAAGATGGTAAGCAGCAACTGAAGAAATAATTAGAAGGCGAATGAATAATTAATACAGACATTTAACGAAGACCAGGAAATTCAAACAAAGGTATTCGCTCTTTCCGCGTTCGGCCTTGGCTTGGCAGTTAGCGTGTGTGAGTCTGGAGGAATTCGAGGCCGCTGTGGTGTAGCGGAAGCATATCCGGCGCATAACTGGAAGACCTTGGGTTCGACTCCTGGTGGCGGCCAATGAGAATTTTTCCGTGACTCACTTATGAACGTGAAAAGAGCGAATACCTTTGTTTGAATTTCCTGGTCCACGTTAAATGTCTGTATTAATTATTCATTCGCCTTCTAATTGTTTCTTCAGTTGCTGCTTACCATCTTTGGTGAATCCCCAGCATTGTGCGGGGCTCCAAGAAGCAAACTGCCAACTTGGCTTGGCAGTTAGCGTGTGTGAGTCTGGAGGAATTCGAGGCCGCTGTGGTGTAGCGGAAGCATATCCGGCGCGTAACTGAAAGACCCTGGGCTCGACTCCCGGTGGCGGCCAATGAGAATTTTTCCGTGACTCACGTATGAACGTGGAAAGAGCGAATGCCTTTGTTTGAATTTCCTGGTCCACGTTAAATGTCTGTATTAATTATCAGTCTTTGGACTAATAAGACAAAAGCTATTATAGCTATCAAGAGTAAATTTAATATTTAGTTGTTTTTTTTTCGAGCGCGCGCGCGCGTGTGTGTGTGTGTGTGTGTGTGCGCGCGCGCGAAATAACCCTATAAAAAGTACATTTCACCTGTTTTAAAGATCACTGAGAGTCATTGTCAGTTTAAAAAAACCAAGTTGCAAAGCATTTTGTTGCTTCGAAAAATCAGGATGAAAAATGCTTAATTTGTGAAAAGTCCTCCTACAGAAATTAAAAAAAAATATATTACAAACCTATTCAGGAAAATAATAAGCTCCAACAGAAAATAAAATGACTAAATCACTTGCATTAATGACAAAAAAGAAAATTTCATCGTCGCGGAATTCGTTTTACGACGTACGTGAATCGGATTTCTGAGCGTTTGTGGCTCAGTAGTTAAAGGCACGAGTTACCTGTTGAGCCAGCTTAAACGTCAGGGGCTAGATCCTGACCTCAGCGGAAGGATTATCTGGGGTAAGGACTGAAAAGTACAGGGTCGTTGATTTTACGGAATTTCAGTTTAAATTCGGAAAAACCTGAAATGGACTTTTCTGAAATAAACGGAATTTCTGTCTACGGAAAATGTGTGAAAACACGGAAGTTGAAATAAACGGGCACTTTTAAAAACTGAAATTTCTGAAAAAGACTGATATCTATCGGCAACTTTGCTGCACGTTATTTTCAGAAAATTTCCGTGAATTCACACCACTAATTTTTACAGTGTATCCACAATATCCGATCTCGCTACAGAACTTCAAAAATCAGATACTTCGACACAGACTATGGAAATTTAGCAATTAATCAGACCTCAAGTGTTTTCGCGAATCGCTCCTATATTACCGGAAAGTTTTCGTCATGTGGATACAAAAAATATGAACGGGGGTTTCCAGTTAATATATGAAAGGAATTGCGGTGAGGTTTCTGAAAATTCACAATTTTCCTGGCGTACGAAAAATCCGTGAAATTCAGGTTCTTTTCCGTCATTTCACGGAAAGGGCTTCGTTAATTAACGCAATGAAACACGGAATCAGAAATATACTTCGTTAATTAACGAAATGAATGACGGAAAGTGGCTCGTGAATTTCAGAATTTTTTTTCCCGGTGTATTTTGCTTATACAAGGTAACATCCGCAAATGCTACAAAGGTGAGATGTAAGAATATAACGTAGAAATGTCTTAATAAGGAATGTGATCATCTCATACGGACAGACCACTCGCACAAAGACTATAGATACTCATTACTAGGTTGTTGATGAACTCGGGAGCCAAAGAATTCTATTCCTCGATGAGAGCGGTGCGTAGTTCGGGAATAGTTCTGGTCGAGGGCTAACGCGCTGTTGCGTATCGTTCCAGAGCATCCCAGGCACGCTCTATAGGGCTCAGATCCGGAGACCTGGCTGGCCAGTCCATCGACAAGCTGATCTCTGTGCGGGCGAGTGTTGTCATCCGTGAAAAGAAACTGAAGACCAACAGCTCCACGAAAAAGTGTGACATAAGGCTTTACGATCTCGTTTCTCTGGCACTCAGCATTTACATTATCTCCTGCGAACACGTGCCGCTGTTGAACATAATGTCTCCCCGCACGAGCATATCAGCGCGTTGAAAGGAGTCTCGTTCGCGGATGTTTTCAGGATCATTACGGGTTCCCTGTTCGCTCCAGGTGAAATGTCGACCACAATCCGTTTGTAGACTGAAGTTCGATTCTTCTGTATTAAGAACACCTGAACGATGTTGCCTGCACCAGATAAAGCGGAGCTGTCCAGGGAGAAGTGGTTAGCGAGTTTCTTCGCAGAAAGGCCAATTGCATTAAGCCTTCGTTTGCCTTGACACCTAAACCTAAGTCCCAGTGGCACTGGAGAGTTCCAAAGACAATTGCACTGATCAGCACGATTTTTGGCACATAGGACAATGAAGGTGTTTCTAACATAGCTTTTCACGCTGAATTCAAACACTACAATTTTACGGAATTTTCTATCATAGCGGTTTTACAGGTGCCTTAGTGTGTCTGGAGATGTCCTTAACCGCTGCGCGCTACCAGCATGTACTGGATAATCACCTACACGCTTTCATGGCCTTCGGGCATCCTGCGACCGATGATCTGCTGCAGAAGGACAATGCGGCCGCCGCCGCAACCACCCAAGCATGGCTCGAGGAACACTGATCTGAGTTTAGAACCATCCAGTGCCTCCCCCCCAAGGTCCCCGGATTTAAACCCTGTGGAAACTCTCTGGAATGCCGTGGAGTGGGACATCAGATCTCCGTGGGTCCTGGACCGACGTCTCGGGCGGAGTTGTGGACAGTGCTGCAAAAGGCATAGCTGGCATTACCTCCGGCATCTGGTGGAGTCGATGTCTCAGCGTGTATAGACTGTTTTTGGCGTTAGAGGAGGAGCAACACGCTATCAAGTAGGCATCTCTAATGTTTTATCCATTGAGTGTACACACACACACACACACACACACACACACACACAGAAATCAACTAAGTAATTTCACTGTAAAACATAAGTGGTGCGAATCCACGGAAAATTCCTGAAAATAACGTGCAGAAAAGTTGCCGGTAATTGTCCGAGAAGTTTCCGTTTTGAAAAGTTTCCCTTTCTAAGTACGGAAACTTCAGTATTTAGATAGATTTTCCGTTGTTAGTGATTCCCTATTTTTTCTTTTTGCCAGAAAAGTCAATTTCAGGTGGGGTTTTTTTTTTTTTATACAGAATTTTTCCGAGTTTCCAAAGACTGAATTTTTCAATCTCTTTTGACGTATGAAGTGAAAGAAAACGTACCCTTTGCCCCTAGGGCGGATCGACCCCGGTACGGCTTGGACGCCAACCAAGAGCGTAATCGACTGCCATAGAAAGACACTCCTTAATCACGTTTAAGGTAGAAATGAAAAGAAGTCTAATTGCGCGATGTTGAAATGTTTTTCGCTATGAATGCGGGTTAATTAGTTTTGTTTTTGTAGTTGTTGGAGCTTATTATTTTTCTGAGTAGATTTTATTCATATAATTTTGTTTTTTTCCACAGGAGGACTTATCACAAATTGCATTTGTTTTTCATCGGCGTTTTCTAAAGCAAATGAATATTTTGGAACTCGAAATTTTTTATGCTCACAGTGATTTCATTTATGTTTAGGAAAAAGTGAAATAATACGGTTAAGTATTACAAAACCAGTGTTCTTTTTCAGCCGCGTACCGGCTAACGTAGGCAGCGTACCGGTAAACTGAAATATGAAATTGCAGCCGGCACGCGAAATATGTTTTAATCAAAACCTGATTTCTCTGACCACCTAGTAAGAAAAGGGCGATAGTGTACCGGCTAACTTTTATTTTGAAAAAGGCCCTGCACAAGACCCTTAAATATAAAATTTACTTTTGATAGCTGTAACAGCTTCTGTGTTATGGGATCTATAAACTGAGATACATAAACAATATACTATCATCCGTGTGACACTTCAAGTAACGTGTTACTAACGGTAACAAAAATATACAATAGCAGGTGCATCCTGGTACATTGTCAAGTCAGACGAGTAAGCTGGATGTGAGAGGGTTTCGAACCTCAGTTCGTGTAGTTTGTTTCGTCATTGCGACACGTGTGGTCTCGCGTTATCATGGAGGAGGATAGGACCCTTCCTGTTCATTAAAGATGGCTGTTTGGACCACAACTTCTGGTGCATTCGGTCAGTTTCTTTGCAGTATGTGACTGAAGTAATGCTTTCACCAGCATTCAAGAACTTGTAGTGTATGACACAGTGTACAGTCAACCACACATACTGTCAACAAAATCTACTTTGCGTCAATTTGGCGTCATTTTTTTTTAAGTTTAACTCTTTTTTAAACTAATTTTCATCGTTTATATGTCATTAGATGCGAAATTTAATGGAGATTTCAAAAATGTCTTAGTTTTTCCTGTAGCTACTTCTGTTCTTAAGATATGACATAAAATATGGGATTTGGCAAACATTGAAGTTCACGTTAGCTGCGTATCAGTTGTTACAGCCAATCATAAACATTCTTTTACCTGATTGGCTGCTTTCTAATGCGATCCTAATCGTACTCCAGCCTTTATTAGGGTTGACGCAGAGCTACTAGAGCATTGTAATTGTCGTTTCTTGTTGTTATTAGCGTATAAGTTTTGTCCATTCTCAATAATGGTTAAAACTGCGGAATTGTCCACAGTGGACACAGTAAAAATAGTTGTTCTGCATGAAGAGGGATATTCTTCAAGGCAAATCGCTGAAAGAGTGGACTGTATTAAGTCTACAGTTATTAGGCTACTGAAGAAAGTATAAGACACTGGTGATATTAAAAATATGCGTTGCAGTGAAAGACCCAGATCCACAAAACCAGGCAGGACAGAGTGCTCAGAAAACTAAGCTTGGCAGACAGGAGGCTCAGTTCACCTGAATTCCTTCAAAGATGACAGTCTGAAGTGACTGATGTTACTGTTAGTACATCTACTGTTAGGAGAAGGCTGCTTCATTATGACTTATGTGGTTGCAAAGGCAAGCGTAAACCACTGTTTACTGCAAATCAAAGACAGCGTAGACTTCAGTGAGCAAAACAGAGTATGTCTCATGGACAACCAAGCAATGGGAAAATATTCTTTTCAGTGATGAATCAGAATTTTGCTTTAATGGGAATCAGAATAATGCCCTATGTAAGGAGATTCAAGCATGAAGAATTCCATCCAAGTTGTTTGGTGACTGCTGTTAAGCATTCGGTGAAGGTAATTGCTGCATGTGTGCTGCACATGACGTTGGGAACCTCTATATTGTCGATGGTACAGAAAATGCCCAGAAATACATCTGGATATTACAAAACAAGATGCTGCCATCATCTAGAAGACTTTATGACGGCAATTTTATTTTTAATAGTGAAAAAGTGGTTTGAGGAAAAAATGTTCAGCACCTTTGATTGGCCACCACTGCTAACGGCTTTAAACCTGATCGTAAATTTGTGGTTCAAAGTGTCGTATGAACTATCAAAAAAGAAGCCACCAACAAAAATTCAACTCATTGAAGATATAATTCAAATTTTTTAATCGTGTTGTTCAACCCATTCTTTTACAAAACCTTGTTCACAGTAATCCAGCAAGATGCAAAACTGTGATTTAAGCTAAAGGCTGGGCAACAAAATGTTAGATACATTTTATAATATTGCTTCATTATAATTCTGTATTTAAATGTTATTTCATTCCTTATGAATTGCAAAAACGATTTATTGCTGTAAACCCAAGTATTGGATAAATGATCTTTTTCATAATAATTTCGACTTGGTCATGATTTTTGTAAGGTATCTTAAGAACAAAAGAAGCTA
The DNA here is from genome assembly GCA_039090855.1 of Macrothele yani. Lineage (NCBI taxonomy): Eukaryota > Metazoa > Arthropoda > Arachnida > Araneae > Macrothelidae > Macrothele > Macrothele yani. The sequence continues at coordinate 14,613,072 of CM076996.1, forward strand.
CAGGAGAAACTAAGACATTTCTGAAATCTCCATTAAATTTCGCATTTAATGACGTATAAATGATGAAAAACTATGAAAATTAGCTAACAAAAGAGTTAAAATTCACGGTTTTTGCAGGTGATGCAATGCTTTTGCACACCACTAAGTCGGCGTCGCACGTAAGGCTTCTCCGAATGCTTGCTCAAGGAGTTTCCATTCTACCGGTTAAGATCACAGCATGTTTCACTAAGTGGCTATTTCTCTTCCAGTTATTATAGTTCTTCATGGGTGCCACGAGGCGTAATCTGCCCTCATTACTGTGTTATTTATAAACGATCCGTCTAGCTATCTAGATCGTAGCTATCTAGAAGATGCGTGCTCTGTTAGTTGATGACGTCAAGATTTTCAGGTGCATTACTTGCGTTTGTTTAGGGATTGAACGATTACCGTGAGCAACTCGATGGGCTATATAAGTTGTCGCCCGTCCCTGATTTAAATAGGGTCGCTGGTTCCAGGGAAGAGATAGAGCCAGTGCCGTAAGAAAACACGATATCCATGCCCCACTGGGATCAGTGGCGTATACAGGATGCCGGTATGAGGAAGGTGTGAAGAAAAAAAAATGTCTTCCCAGAAATAGTGTTTCAGGCGATTTTTTTTTTTAACGGATGATTAATCAACTAACGAATGTTAATTAATCAGTTCAAATTTTTGGTCGATTCACACCCCAACAATGCACGGTATACGCAGTCTTAAATGTTAGAAATAAACAATGCTCTCATTACAGTATGAAATATTTATTTCCTGACTTCAAACGTAACTCATTCGACGTGCTGTTTTAGATAGTTCATCAAGTACTGCATCAGTTGTAATCGTAATATCTCTATGTATATTTAATACTGCTAATCCGTTTAATCGATTTCCACTATATTGTGTTTCCAAGATACGTTTTGAGTCGTCAGAGCGTTGAGAATGATCGCTGAGTCGTAGACCAAGGGAAGGGGGTCGGGGTTCTGACCCCATGTAACCGGTATGTGGATACGTCACTGATTAGGATTTGAACGAAGACCCATCTCGGATGAGTAGTCAGAAGCTAGCGGTTAGACCACTACGCCACCAAGGCGGCCTTTCGTTGTGATGATATTCGAGATGCACCAAAATGTAGCTTAAAGAATTTAATTCATGGGCGCCACCATATTATGTCTTTCAAATTATTTTCGTGTTCTGCTCTGACGTCATCGGCACTCGACATTGTCATCGGCTGTTGCAGCCAAGGAGGTTAGAACAAGTCTTCTGGAGGTGTCCTGGGACTCTTAATCGCGAATCCACAAAGTGTGGGAATTTGATGTTGTTTACATGATACCCTAAAGAATTTGAGTGGTGTGTATTTTTGCAATGCGTTGTTTTTGATTGCAGACATACCGGAATGAATCGTGCTCCATAGAAGAGTCACGTTTTAAATTTTAACGTTGTGTTTTGTTTTGAATTCGCACTAACGTTTCTCGAATTTCAATTTAAAATAAAAATGGGAAGGAGCCTCAAAACAATCAAGAATTGCATAAATCCAGCATTTTCTCACACAGCGGCAGCAAGTTATGATGCAAAATTAGAAACGTTTGCGGCGAAAGAATCATACATTGGATTCTTCCGCGGATTTGCTGAATTCCGTTTTTTTTGCCCCCCCCCCTTTCGTCCTCATTTGGATTATTCTCGAGATCGATGCAAAATTGAAGATAAATTCTTTGGAGATCGGTAGAGGGTTAAGGTGGGGCCGTTTTCTGTCTGGGGAACGGTATTTCGTCTTTCAAAACTTTCGAAAATGGAAGTTACATGGGGTGAAGGCTTTTCCCGTAATCGTAATTTCTTTCTTTTCTTCTTCTTTTCGATTGAAGGTTTAACGATCACCGTGAGCAACACAGTAAGCTATAAGCAGTCGCCCATCTCTAATTTAGAGTCACTTGCTACAGGGAAGAGAGAGATCCAGTGCCGTAAAAAAAAAAATCCAACATCCATGCATCACCAGGATTCGAACCCTGAGCCTTCTCGGAAGAATGGTCATAAGCCAGCTCTTAGACCACTGCGCCACCGGGGCGGCGTAATTTCTTTTTTCTCGCGATGTTGCGTCTGTCCAGTATTGTTGTTAAACATAATTTTATTGCATAAATGTTTGTATTTAAGCATGAAACTTGTAAGCAACAGTTTCCAAAAAACAAATCTTCACTGGTTGAAACGGAAGTTAAGATGGCGCGAAGATTTCTCCGTAATCTTCAGGGTTGAGATTCTTCCGTGGATTTAAGGAATTTCGCGATTTCCGTTATCGTTTGGGTTATTCTCGAGATCGATGCACAACTGAACAGAGAACTTGGGAGGATTTGTGGCAGTTGGGGATTCGTTTTCCGTTTGAGGACATAATTTCAACGGAAAACAACTCGGTCTAACTTCCGTTTTCGAATCGAAAACGGAAGTTGGACCGAGTGAAGATTTTTCCCGAAAGCGATCTTTTTTCTTTTTTTCTCGTCATGTTTCTTCTGCCCAGTACTGATGTTCAATTTCCTTCTATTCCATAAAAATGTGTATTCGTATTCTTAGAGTTACACTATTTTTCCCAAGTAGTGAAAGCTCTGACATCATACATTCATGGTCTTCAGGCTGAAAATTCTTTCAGCATGATAAATAAAATTGTCATCTGAAGGAATAACAAAAAGAAAAAAGAGAAGTGACAATGAAAAAATGCGAATGGAAAGATATTAGCAGAAAGAAAAACTAAGCAATCAGTGCTGTGCAGCTGTAGAGTTAACAAAAGACAAATATGGTTGTGAAACTTGGTGGGAAGAAAGCAAGGCTTGCTTGCAAGAGGAGACTTGAGCTGATGTTCTGGCAAGTAAAACAAGAAAATAAAGAAGTGTTTGAATAAAAGAAAACATCGCTCTTTCCACGTTTTATCAAAACATAGCAACCGTAATTTTTTTATCCGGTCACCGCTGGGGATCCGAATCCCAGATCCCTTGATATCTAGCCGAGCTTAGCCCATCTTACGAATTAATGATGTCAGAAGCTGACAGAAAAACACACAGCGCCGTTGATTGTTGGCCACCGTAGCGTAAGGCTAACACGCGCGGCTAGATATCGAGAGATCTGGGATTCGGATCCCCAGCGGTGACCGGATAACAAATCTTCGGTTGCTATGTGTTGATAAAGCGTGGAAAGAGCGATGTCTTTGTTTATTCACTGAGGCCACGTACTTGGAGGATTTTCACTTTAAGAGTGTTTGAAGCAATATCTTTTATAGCCATTTTTGTTTTGTTTTGAATTCAGTAATTTTGTATTGTGAATATAGTGGTGTGCTCCAGTTTAATTTTTGTCAGGTTGTAAAGAAAGTTTCTGGGAAAAAGTCTTATGTGGTGTGTGTAATGCAAGATACTGCGGGCCTGCTGTGACGTAAACATCCCAGAGTGCTGGGCGCGAAAGGATAGATTCTAAGGACAGAACGTACGCTGTTGTGGTGAAGATTAGTTGCACATGGCGACGACACGATGGCGACATCGATGGAAGGTGTGCGTGCAATATTGCCCTATTAATATTTGAATGACGTGAAAGCACTTGGAAAATTGCGAGACGCGTTTAGTGACGATATTATCGAACAGACTACTTGCTATTATGACTGGTACAGGGAATTCGACACTGGTGTACTGGTTCTGTCTGATGCGCACAGTTAACAACACAAGTTGACAAATGGCGCACAGAAAGTTTCTTATAGCAGAAGGAAGGTATCGCAGACAAACAGATTTTCAAAACGAACAGGTTAAAAGAACAAATATTGAATATACAAGGAAACATGATATAATTCTACGCCTTCTAGCGGAACATTTTTACATAATGGAAAAGTTGAAAATAGACGAAAAATATTCTTCGTGGAAAAAGCTATGATAAGAAAAAATATGTCTCCCGAAAGCAGACGTAGCGAAAAAGAAAAGGTTTTGGGCTTTACGCCCCCTAGCAGGAAATCTATGCATTATTTAAAGAGGATAACGATCGACATTACTTTTGTAGCCAAACATCATGCAGTAAAAAAGAAATTTTTCGATAGGGTTTTCAGAAGCGGAGATACAGCTGTAAAACGCGCATAAACACCACCTCGCGACAGAACTGTGAACTGTAAAACACCTCAGATACTAACCTAGTGTTCCACAAGGTAAATGGCATCCGGTGTTGAAAGAATATTTTAAATCGTACCTGTAAAAAGAGAAAGATTGAGAAAAGCAGATTAAACTTTGGCGCCCCCTAGCGGCGAAATTCTGCATTACTTTGGAGAAGGAAATACACCCAAAAGGTTTTCATAGTTGTATCTGACTGAAAAGGGATTTTTCAGGCGGGTTTTTAGTCATGCTGATATTGCAGTACACGGAAACGTGAACTTACGCCCTCTAGTGGTAAACTTGTGCCTTAAGAAAAATATAAAATTGTATGAGAAACATTTCACAGCGAAAACTCTAACAAAGGAAGAATTTTTCAAATCGTACTCTTAGAAGCAGAGATATCGACAAAAATGTGATATACGTCTACGCCCCTGGCCGGAAAACTGTGCGCCATTTTAACAGGAGGTATTCTCAAAAGGCTTTTCAAGGGAAGCGGTATCGGTCTACAAAACGATTTTTTCAATCGAGTATTCAGGAGCTCAGATTTTGCTGCAAATAAATTAGAAGCGGGAATAAACACTTACGCCCCCTGGTTGCCAAACCATACTTTACCAAAAATTTGGAATTCAATTCTATGCAAAACATTTCACACGAGGAGCTGTTTCTCACGCAGGAAAAAAAAAAAAAAAAAAATATATATATATATATATATATATATATGACACCATATCTCCGAAGCTCTTTAATGCCACATTGGAGGGTGTTTTTCAGTCGCTGAGCTGGGAAAACAAGGGGATAAAGATTAATGGAGATTATCTAACCCACCTTCGTTTTGCTGATGACGTAGTCATTTTTGCAACTACCCCATCAGAGCTGCAGAGTATGATCCAGGAACTTGCTGACAAGAGTAAAGAAGTGGGATTAAAAATGAACTTTCAGAAGACAAAAGTGATGTTCAATGCTTTTACAAGAAATGAAGATTTATCGATTGATGGAGAAAAGCTGGAGATAACGGACACGTACGTTTATCTTGGACAGCAGATATCAAGTGAGGGTCACATTGATGAAGAAATTAATCGGCGTACAAAACTTGCCTGGAGAGCTTTTGGAAAAAACAGCATAATTTTCAAGAGCAATATGCCATTATGTCTTAAAAGAAAAGTGTTTGATCAATGCATCCTTCCAGTGTTACGTATGGTGCAGAGACGTGGACCTTAACTAAAAGAGACATACAAAGGCTGCAGACAACTCAAAGAAGCATGGAGAGGTGCATGCTTGGTGTAACCAGGAGAGATAAGAAGAGGAACTCGTGGATCCGAAAAATGACGAGAGTGGAAGACATCATGATCAGAGTTAAATCCCTGAAATGGCAATGGGCTGGACATACTGCCAGAAGGACAGATCATCGATGGACAGCCGAAATTTTAGATTGGATTCCAAGGAACAGGAAAAGACCCAGAAGAAGACCACATGGGAGATGGGTGGATGAAATTCGAAAGTATGCAGGGGTGACATGGAGGAGACTGGCACAAGACAGACCGTTGTGGAGGAAACTTGGGGAGACCTTCGTCCAGCAGTGGATTGATAATGGTTGACAATGATGATGCCCATCCAACGCACGGCGGATATTTAGTGGTTCGAGCGTTCGTGCCTCCCCGGGATCGAACCAGAGGTCTTCTCCGTGGCTGGCACGAACGCTGGCCACTAGGCCACCACGGCCCAATTGCTGCAACTTGCCAATTGGTATATATAGTACACCTTTTTTATTTTAAAAACATTAGGCCACCACGGCCCAATTGCTGCAACTTGCCAATTGGTATATATAGTACACCTTTTTTATTTTAAAAACATAGCGGTGGGAATTGGGAAATTCTTCATAATATTGCTTTTCATTTAAAACGGTAAATGAATTTTTTTACTGAAACAATTATGCAAAAAATCTGTACTACTTATTGTTGCCAGTTTAAATATCTGTAGCTGATGTTATCTTCATGATAAAAGCTTCCCAGTTCTGCATTTCATGAACCTGGAGTTTTCATTACATCTTTTACAAAAATGATCCTGCTTATGTTATCGGTTTCTCAGTCCGTCTGTGCAACTATTAGTCCGATTTGAAAAATTATTTTTGTATTGGGAAGCTTGAAATGTGAGAATGATGATCCTTACACTACGGTTGTTGTTCTTTTTCGATGCACAACTTCGCCGCTAGAGGGCGTAAATGCAGATAAAATCGAATTCAAAATACATTTTATTCCATATCTTTGCTTCTAAATATGCGATTAAAAAAATTATTTCTTCCTTTCAGCGCCCATTTATAAATAAGTCCACGTTAGGCACAGTTTCTTTTTCAAGTAATGCATAGATTTTCCGCTAGGGGACGTACAGGTAATTTACGTTTTCCCCGATATCTCTGCTTCTAGAACTCCGATTTGAAAAATTCTTCCTGTATCGGAAACAGCTCTTCATGGGAAATGTTTTGCATATAATTTATGGTTTTTGGTAAAGAATGGTTTGGCCACCACGGCGCGTAAGTGTGTATTTCTGCTTCTGTTGTATTTGCAGCAAAATCTAAGCTCCCGAAAATTCAATAGAAAAAATTCTTTCTTTGCTCGATACCGCTCACCTCGGGAAACCATTTGAGAATACCTTCTGCTTAAAATAGTGCATTGTTTCTCGCCAGGTGGTGTAGATGTATTTTTGTCGATATCTCTGCTTCTAAGAGTCCGATTTGAAAAATTATTTTTTTTGTTGGAGATAACTTCCGGTGTGAAATGCTTCTCATATAATTTCAAAATTTTTTTAACGCACAAGTTTTCCACTGGAGGACGTTAAGCTCACATTTCCGTTTACAGCACAATATACGCGGGACTAAAACCTCGATATAAAAAATTGTTTTTCGGTCAGATATTACGAACTATAAAAATTCTGTGTATATTTTCTTCCCAAAATAATGCACAGTTTTGCCGCTGGGGGCGCTAACGTTTAATTTGTTTTTTTAAATATCTGTTTCTAAATGTGCTATTTAAGACATACTTTCAACACTGGATACCATTAACCTTGTGGAAGACTTTAATGTTAGTATCTGAGGAGTTTTATAGTTCACAGTTAATCTGTCGCTAGGTGGTGTTTGTGTGCTTCTGTTTGTAACTGTATCACCGCTTCTTAAAACCCTATTTAGGAATTTCTTTTTACCGTATTCCATTCGCCACAACTGAGATGTGGAGCATTGCCATCTTTAAATATTGCACAGATTTCCCGCTAGGGTGCGTAAAAGTAAATCCCCCCTTTTCTTTCTCTCTCTCTATCTCTGCTTCCAGAAGATGTATTTGAAGTTTTTTTCCTTAGCATAGCTTTCTCCATGAAAAATATTTTTTGCCTATTTTCAACTTCCCATTATACATTTTTTTTTTCCGCTAGAAGGCGTATAATTTTTATCATGTTTCCTTGTATATTTCAGAGTTCCCACTCAACCTGGAAAACAGGGAAAACCTGGAATTCTCAGGGAATTTGAAAATGGTTCCAAAAATCAGGGAAAACTCAAGGGAAATTGCTCCCTTTTTGTAAAAGTCGGGGAAAATTACCCCCCCCCCTTTTTTGTAAAAATCAATAGATACTTTATTTTGCCTAAAAAAATTTTTTTTTTCAAGATTTCAAACTTTTGCTTGCAAATTACTGCCTGCCTAGAATTTGGTAGATCTTACTTGCAGTTACATTAAGTATTTCCTTTATGCTCTAAAAAAGATGCAAAATTGAATTTTTAAAATTGCCAGTTATTAAGCTTTTGTTCAATTTCTGCAGGCAGTTGTTATAACATGGAACAATTAGGCACAATGGCTCCTGCTTTAAGAAACACTTCACAAGAGAACCAACCAAATGATGGATCAAAGTCCTTTGTCTGTTGGTTCTCTTGAAACATATTTCTTTGAACAGAGCCATTCCATCATTAAGCTTAGCTGCATTGTGTTATAGAAAAACTGAAACTATTCAACTGACAGATTTTTTCTTACATATGACGTGTTTCTATGGGAATGTATTTACAAATTCCGTGTGGGTAGTATTCACAAAAGTTTACGGAACTTTGGTACAGAAAATAATGTGCACAGTTAGTTGTTATTAATGAAAAGCAGGTAATTTTTTTAAAGACAAATTGCGTATAGAATTTACAAGTGTGTGCTTTGGTGAGAAAAATGAATGGAATGGAATGAAATGTAACAATTCTTTGCAACATGCGACTCTGGAAAACTTTAAAAACTACCTGGAAAAGTCAGGGAATTTTTTTAGTACTTTTGAGTGGGAACTCTGTATTTGTTCTTTTAACTGTTCATTTTGAAAATCTGTTTGTCTGCAATACCTTTCTTCTGCTGTAAGAAACTTTTTGTGCGCCATTTGTTAATCACCGTAACATACTTTTTAGCCGCTGGTGGAAGTAAGTAGCTGTTTCTATTTCTGGATGTTTTATCGATTATAGAAGTAGAGTTATGATGTTTTTCTTACCGGTTCTATTGATTTTGGGTAACTTTGATAAATTTAATTCGCGTCAGAAAGGATTCAGAACACGTGCTCATTGCAACCGAATATTCGGTGTCGTCTTTCTTGTTTCTTTTTGTTTTTGTTTCGGAGTTCAAAGACTACAGTGAGCAACTCTATAGGCTCTAAGCAGTCGCTCGACCCTTATTTAGTGCCACTTGTTCCAGGGAAGGGTGAGAGCCAATGCCGTAAAACAAACACAACATCCATGCCTCGCAGGATTCCATTTCACGAATGGTCACAGGACAGCGCTTAGAACACTGCGCCACTGGGGAATATGTTCCCATTCTTTAGCTGACTGCTCACTCACATAACGGTTGAAACTTATTAATTCTCGACATCAATTACCTTAATGGGATTGTAACGACCCTCTCTCCTTTCTAGCTCTTTCTCAACGTAGCTGCGATCCAGCGAAAGCCGTCACCTAATTTTGTTTCGGTTCGTTTCGTAGTAGAATCGCGCACTCGAAGGAAAATAAAATTCAGGCTCCTTTTTTAACAATAACCGAGGCACAGTTTATTTCACTTAAACTATGTGGCTCAGGACCTCTCAAATGGTACCTCAATGAAATGGTTCATTGACTTCGTTCCGTCCGATCCACAATAGACCCGAACTCCGTGTTTTGCCTAAACCGCCGCTTCAGCTACGTGACGCATTACCAATCACTGTCCGGAAACAAATCGTCTCCGACGTCAACTCCAAGACCCGACCGCTCTCTCCCCAAACTAAGGCACCGTCTGTCTGACTTCCACTTCAAAAGTAAAAAGTGCCCGTTCTCTAAATCTTCCAAAAATTTCCGCTCCTCAATTAAACGGATTTCCCAGTTAATCTCAGCTACATGGGACTACCTGGACACACTCTTAAGCTTGTGTTTCACTCATTTACGCGCCCTTGAGATAATCCCATCGACACACAAGATAGGTACAATACACTTCAAATACTTACTAAGCGGATTGTAATGCGGCTAGTCGTGTGTATCTGACAGCAACAGCCTTAAGCATGCGGATTTCGTCCGCTCTGCCCGAAAATGGCGCGAACAAAGAAATTCCACGTGGGAATGAACATATGCATACGCATTTACAATTATTTTTTTGATCTGGTAGCTAGCGAATCGTACAGGGATCATATTCTTTCGTTTCCGAACTCATGCGGACAGAAGAAAGTTAAACGTACACACACACGTGTGTGTGTCAGAGTTGGAAACGGGTTAAAAATTTCGGACCCAGACGTCCCATAACTGGACCCGACCCGTAACTGACCCAGACAAATCTGCTTTGAACTATAAATTCGAAACTCTCTCTCTCTCTCTCTCTATATATATATATATATATATATATATGTTACCGCTAAAGCTCGAAAGCCGTTAATGTGCACATTACCTAGCTAATCTGCAGATTAACTGATTTGCTCCGTTAACGTGCGGAATCAAGAGTTTTCCGCATTTTACCTAGGTATTGTGCACATTAACGGCTTCCGTATCGTTAAAGTTCAAAAGTTTGTTTCTCTCATTTCCTTTCCCTACACCTTCCCCCTCTCCCTCCACTTTTAGTTTGGTTTCGCCTGTTTCTCTCATTTCCTTTCCCTACACCTTCCCCCATCTCCCTCCACTTTTAGTTTCGTTTCGCCAGCGTCTAGTCGTCGCCGGTTGTTTGTTTTTATTTCTTGTGGTTCTTAGTAAAACAGAGGATGGCTTTTATAAACTTGGTACTAAAACGGGTATTTTAAAACAGTTGTATGCAAAATCTGAATTCAGTGTTTGCAAAGAGAGATTTTTAACGAAAGAAGATGCCCCTGCTGTAGAAATATCTTTACGTCAAACAGCAATAAAACAATCCCTTGGTACTGGGCAGGGTTTCAGAAAATGTGACTGCAAATCTAAATGTACCACAAATAGGTGTGCTTGTCGCAAAAACCAATTGCTATGTAATTCAAAGTGTCACCAATCTTTAGATTGCACTAATAAGTAAGCATAATTTTATCATATGTTTTGCAAATTCATTTCCTTAATTATCATAATATTTTTAAACCGTTTGATTCTTTCTATTATAGTTTTTTAATTGATTGATGATTGATTCTATCAACTAATTTGTTGATTGTTTGATTGTATTAACTTGATTCTTTATATATAGAAAAATAAATAACATTATGTTAATTTAAGCGTACAGAAACGTTGCTGTTGTTCCAGCAAAGATCTTATTTTCCCTTTAACGAGTGCCTAGTAGGTAATGTGCAGATTATCTAGGTAATTTGAGCAATGAAACAATTTTCGGCACTTGAACGGATCACCCTAGTTAATCTGCACATTACCTAGATAATCTGTAGAATAACTGATTTCTGCACTTTAGCGGTAACATATATACAAAGGCTGCAGACAACTCAAAGAATCATGGAGAGGTGCATGCTTGGTGTAACCAGGAGAGATAAGAAGAGGAACTCGTGGATCCGAAAAATGACAAGAGTGGAAGACATCATGATCAGAGTAAAATCCCTGAAATGGCAATGGGCTGGACATACTGCCAGAAGGACAGACCATCGATGGACAGCCGAAATTTTAGATTGGATTCCAAGGGACAGGAAAAGACCCAGAAGAAGACCACATAGGAGATGGGTGGATGAAATTCGAAAGTATGCGGGAGTAACATGGAGGAGACTGGCACAAGACAGACCGTTGTGGAAGAAACTTGGGGAGACCTTCGTCCAGCAGTGGATTGATAATGATGATATGCACACACACACGCATACATACATATAAACGTAATATATATATTCATCCCAATAACTGCTTGATATTTAATAACCGAAATCCTTTTTTAATAATAATATTTGGTTACTTGCTAAATGTTAGTACCATTTTTAGTGCCACTATTTTGCGTAATCCAGAAGTAATGGCTGACATGACGGCGACCATGGAGTATATTACAAATGGAAATCATTAGGTGAAAATCCTCCAAATACGTGGCGTAAGTAAATCGCTCTCTCCACGTTCCAGAAACACATAGCAACCGAAAAATTGTTTTCAGCCTCCGCCGTGGAATCGAACCACGGATCTCGCGATATCTAGCCGAGCGCGTTAAGCTTTACACCACGGTGGCCAACAATCCACGGTGCTATGTGTATTTTTAAGTCAGCTTTTGACATCATAAATCCGTAAGATGGGCTCAACTACTGAGACGTCTCCGTCTGGTGGGTATTAACGGCACTGGCTATATATATTATAGCGGTTAAATTCAAAGGGGCCGCCCCGGTGGCGCAGTGGTCTAAGCGATGGCCTCTGATCGTTCGTCCGAGAGGGGTCCGGGTTCGAATCCCGGTGAGGCATGGATGTTGTGTTTGTCTAACGGCACTGGCTCTCTCCCTTCCCTGGAGCCAGTGACCCAAAATTAGGGACGGGCGACTGCTTATAGCCCATTGAGTTGCTCACGGTGGTCGTTAAACCTGCAATAAAAAAAATATCCAAAGGGCGAGATCCAAGGTGAAAATCCTCTAAATACGTGGCGTCAGTAAATAAATAAGAACATCGCTCTTTCCACGTTCCAGAAACACACAGCAACCGAAAAACTGTTTTCAGCCGCCGCTGTGGAATCGAACCACGGATCTCTCGATATCTAGCCGAGGAATCATTATTTACGATTACACAAATGTATTTTTGAAATGTATTTAGATTCACTCTTTCCACGCTTTGATGGAGGTGCGCATACTTTCATATGGACCGTTAGATTTTTGGTTCCATAATCTTTTATTACACCGTCGAAATCTTTCTTTGTAATTATACACTTTCCACATTTTCAACAACAAACAAGACCAAACAATACAGAATTATTCACCGGTTCCTTATGAGACGAAACAATTTCCAGCATTCATTCTTCCCCTTGTGGTTTTCAACAAGCACGTATTTGTTGGCCTCTGCGCCTTTCTCAACCTCCTTAATATGAAATCCATCTATATTAACAAATACGAAGTTAATTTCGATATGACATGTCATGGGAACGGGATGTTAGCACATCGATCGAAAACCTCTGAATGCTCAATGCAAAGGATGCGATGTGAAAAGTAACTCTTAGTCATACAGTGAACTTCGCACGGATTTCACTTTGAAATCTTCATCGTGCTCGTCCAACCACTCTTGGACATTTCTAGCTGTGTGACACGTCGCGTTGTCGCTCTGGGAGATCCCATCCGCCCCAGGGAAGACAATCAGCATGTGTCGGTGTACCTTGTCTGCAAGGATGGATTCGTAACAAATTCGGTCCATAGTGCCTTCCACAGGTATGAGTGGACCCAGGGAATACCACAAAAACATTCCCGAGACCAATAACGCTGCCCCCACCAGCTTGTGTTCTTGAAGCAGTGGTTGAAGAATGTTTGTTCTCGCCTTATACGCCAATGTCCATCTGTTCGATGAAGCAGAAAACGTGACTCATCGGAGAAGGCAATCCTTTGCCAATCAGCGGAGGTCCAATTCCGATACTGCCGTGCAAATGTAAGACTTTTCTGCCGATGCACCTTCGTTAGCATATGTGCTGTGACCATCAGTCTGCATCGGAGCCACATACACACTTCCGGTAGCCCCCTGGTTCATTCGGCCAAAGAGTTGCTCCACTGTGGTGTGTCGATCGGCACATCAATGGCACGTGGTGCTCCGCAGTTTCCACATCGGTTATTCGCAATGGTGCCATTTTTCCAATCACGATTCACTTTAACCACAGCAGCAAGCAAACAGTTCACAAACTGCTCTGTTTCAGAAATACCGCCACCCTTGGCCTGAAAGCCGATAATCATTCCTTTTTGCAAATCTGATAAATCGCTCCTTTTGTCCATGAAAGCGACGAGTGATATGTTTTCAGATCAAATGTAGAGGATTTTAGGAAGGGAGTGTCTGACCCCAAGTCTTAAACAACCCTTAGTAATAGGAAGCTAGAAGACGTGGGCTAGAGTGCCCGATAGGAAAGTGACACGGAAGCGAGGTAGAAAGGGGGAGGAAGACTCCCTTATTTATTACCGGGAGGCCAATACCCGGGGTCCGACGGCTTAACGTGCCCATCCGACGCACGGCGGATGTTTAGTGGATCGAGCGTTCGTACCCGCTGGGATCGAACCTGAGATCCTTTCCGTGGCAGTCACGAACGTTGCCCACTAGGCCACCCGCAGCCCTCGTATGTTTTCAGATCATGATCATATGTAGAGGATTTTAGAAAGGGAGTGTCTGACCCCAGGTCTTAAACAGCCCTTAGAAATAGGAAACTTGGAGATTTGGGCTAGAGCGCCCGATAGGAAAGTGACACGGAAGCGAAGTAGAAAGGGGGGAGGAAGACGCCCTTATTTATTACCGGGGGGGGCAGTACCAGGGGTCCGACGGCTTAACGTGCCCATCCGAAGCACGGCGGATATTTAGTGGATCGAGCGTTCGTACCTGCCTGGGATCGAACCTGAGGCCCTTTCCGTGGCAGTCACGAACGTTGCCCACTAGGCCACCGGCGGCCGTATGTTTTCAGAATGCCTACAGCACACCTTATATACCCTCCAAGCCAGCTCACGACATGTCCCTTGTTTCATTGGCTACGCGCTGTTGACCTTAAAAATCGGAGCTGGTCACGATAATGTGACTCTACTGTGTTGTGTATAACAAAAGTTAGAAATGAGAAAATAGCTGGATCAGCTTGCGAGGTGTGGGAGCCATGGAAACGATTCCGAAAAATAAGAAACTGTGAATAAATGGAGTAAGATTCGAGTGGCGTGATTGTTACATTGTGTCCCGTAGTAAAGACAGAAAATATATCACTAAGTGGGTATGAATTAGAAAATAGCTACCCGAAAGCATCTAACAAAACTTCAAGTAATGGTAGCAGAGAAGGTTGTACGGAAAATGTTAAGGGGGAAGAAATAGTGAAAAATTGGAAACAAAAAAAAAAAAAAAAAAAAAAAAAAAAAAGGTATTAAAATAAAATCTAGCCTACATGATAGGGCGGAATACTTATGAAAATAAATGAGTTTTAATGATTGTGAAGAGGGAATATCTGCAATTTTGTGAATCTTCTAAAAAACAACTGAAACAGTTCAATCCTAAGAAGCCCGGTGGCGCAGTGGTCTAAGCGATGGCCACTGATCACGTCCGAACGGGGTCCGGGTTCGAATCCCGGTGAGGCATGGATGTTGTGTTTGTCTTACGGCACTGGCTCTTTCCCTTCCCTGGAACCAGTGACCCTAAATTAGGGACGGGCGACTGCTTATAGCCCATTGAGTTGCTCATGGTAGTCGTTAAACCTCCAATCAAAAAAAAAAAAAAAAAACAATCCTAAGAAGGACAAACTTGATCATTTCTTGATGAGTTTACTACAAAGTGCGAATCATGACTTTATCAAGTTCTTACAGAAGCTGCTATGCATGTTTCATGGCAATGCTGCAGTTGAAAGAGGCTTTTCTGTTAACAAAGAACTTTTAATTGAAAACTTAGAGGAAGATGCAGTTGTTGCAGAAAGAAGTGTTTACAGTGCAAATACAATCGTTAGGTGGTTTAGCTAATAGTGAGAAGAAAAAAACTGAATGTGGACATCACAAAATCAATGATATTAGCTGTCAAAACTGCTTCATCAAAAAGAGTAGAAGCCTTAAAGAAGAAGAAATCTGATGAAGAGGAAGTGGCCAATCGTAAAAGGAGAGCAGTCCAAGAACTAAAAAACTCAAAGATAAGAAAAAAAAAGCTTATAGAAAAGGCAAAAGAAGAAGCTGAAGTTCTAGATTATGTGATAGCAAGTTTAGCTAAGATACTTAAACACAGTCTTTCACTGTGAAATTTCAGTCTCCATAAATTTTGTGCATTCATAGTTTTTATATTGCCTTAATAAAAACGTGTAAGTTTGTACAGCATTACCATGTTAAAAGAATTTGTGTATTAATAGATGTAATGATAAATATTTCTGAAAATAGCCATACCCCATCCTAGATGAGAGTTGAGTGTTTTTATTTCTTTAAACACATAGAATTTGGTGAAGGGCATAGTGCAAGTCATACATAATTACACTATTCATATTAAGCAATTTTAGTGACATAAGAATTACATTCAACTTTCATCTCAACTGGCTTTCAGGTAGGTGTTCATTAAAAAGCACCCCTTCCCCACCGTATAGCCATTTTAGCAGCAATGCTATTTATAGACACATCAGTTTCTGCCTAAACTATTGTCGTTGTAAAAATAAAAAATAACCTGGGATTCTCAAGCCAAGGGTACTAGATTATGAGTCTCGAATGGTTGTCATTGTGCCACGCATTGTCGAGAAGTCATGAATTTAACTGAAGATGTCATGGAAAAGTCATGAATTTGGTTCATTGGAAATCAGTAGACACCCTGTATAGAATTTTTTAACAATGTGACAGTGGTGTGAATATGAGTGGAAAAATTGCCTGTCTGTGGACACATTCTGTGGAAATTTCTGGAAGGTTTAAAGGGATTTTGTGACATTCTTTTCGTTGCAATCATTGTTGGTATCACTGTTATTATATTATTATTATTGTTTTATGTTGTTTTTGTGTTCGCCTGTTAGAAAGTTACATTTTCGCAGATGAATATGCATTTCTGTGATACTTTGCTTTGGGGTTCTTTCTTTTTAATTTTGTGCTCACCCAGAGCTTTTTTTGTTCTGCGCCGTATTCTTTCATTGCATCCAAAGTGCATGACTTCTTTCGACTTCAGGCCGTACATTCAGTTTTGCTTGTGTCCCTCGCCGAGCAGCTATAACAAGAGATTTGCTCAGGAGTGAGTGCTTCTTCAGCTTTATCGTAATTTTCCAAAGTGCTGGTTTTCTTTTCTTTAGGGACTCCATAGCAGCGTTATCTTGCGGGCCCGCCGTTTTACCTGCTTCGGAGATAGAACGTTACCTTTTACGTCTGTGTTTTAAATCTGCTTCGGAGACTTTGTTGCTATTTTTTCGTTTCTTTTAATGGAGAACCGCGTCTCGTACGCCGTGCTTGTATTGTACGTGGTCCCTTCTGCCTGCTCTCTCTCTCTCTGAAGTTATGTGCGCCGCCGCCGGAGATACAGTGGGAGCGCTGGTGTGAATGCGTGCTGGGGCGGCGACTCCACGTTTCAATTCTCCTCTCATCCACTCGGATGGTGGCAGCACCGTTGATGATGTTGATTATAGATCCGATGTGGCTGGCCTGAATTTTGCAGTGTGAAACAGCCGAGAGCCTTTTGTGTTGGGAAGTTCTGAGTCATATGTTCCGAGTCGGTTGACTCAGATAGCTGCCGTGCCTAGTGGAATGAAGGCTCGTTGTGTGATGCTCCTGCTGCCAAGCACGATACTCGTCTGTGTTCACTAATTGGTTGTGAAGATGCCTGGTGTTCATGATAAGAATGTTTCCGAGCGGACTTCATTCGGAAAAGTGTTACGTGCACGAACCTGAACAACGCCTGTTTCTCTTGTTGTGTTGTAATCCCGCTCTTCTGGTCTTGACCCTCCTATGTGGATAAGTTTTTAAAGAGAAAAATGATGGTATGACTGGTTGAAATTGCTGACCACCGGCTTTGTGCCAAACGAAGTACATTTAAACATGAATTAATGAGATTTGTGCCTTAAGTGGATTTCTCTGCGATAGAAGGTAAGTGAAATTTCCGATATGGTCAGATATGTTTGCTTAATGTTTCGGGGCTTTGCCTGTTAGGAAGTGCTATTTAATCGTAACTGGTTGAGCTCCTTTGATTACGGAAACATACGCTATACAGGAAAAGTAAAGTGTCTTGAAGGAAAATCTCATTTCTGGCTAGTAGCCATGGGGGAAAAAAATCACTGAAGAATGTGAGAGATGCGAGAGTGATGGTAGAACTCTTGTGTACGATATTTTGGTTGTATGTGCCCATAAATTATGTCACATTGCGTATATATATAATGCTTCTTGTTGTTGGTATAAATATATATCCCACTGTCAAAAAATATATAATGTTGAACTGGTTTAAACTTTAGTGTAAATCACGTGTAAATAGTAAGAGTGCTGGAGAGATTATTGTGCTCACGTTATAAAATTAATTTTCATTCCATTAAACTGCGATTCTATTAAGCGAATGTCGTGAGAATAGCATATGTATGGTGAATAGCTACACGCATTCTACAGCATACATTTCAAAATTAAAAGTGGCTGATAAAATATATTAAGTTTCGGAAAAATACTACATAACGTTAATTTCTTTTTGGTGCGAATTTTGTTTCATACTAAATTGAAATTATTGCATTTGTAAAGCGATTAAAATTTTAAATAGTTCTTTTAGTCCACTGCAAACTGTCACTGTGTATGGAGTTTCTGCTGTTGAGTTGTCGCAGGGTTCATTGTAAAATTGGACAGGGTGCAGAATTTGAAAGAATGGGCACTTTTCAACGCAAAAGGGGTTTTATTAAATTAACTAAAAGGAATAAAAGTGCATATAGCGCAATGCAAAAGTCTCAAAACTTAGTGTAAACCTTTGCATCTTAAATATTAGCAGGAGGAACAGTTTTAGCCCCCCTTCCCCGGAAACCGCTCGGAATTAATCCAGGTTATACTTCACATTAACTGTTATTCGTCTCATTTTCGTGTGATATATTTTTTTTGCAAACTGCTTTTTTTTTTTCGTGTTCTGTTGTAACACATGAAGAACTGTACTTATCGACAGAAGCCAAATATCGCTCAATGATGCTTAATAACCAATACAGGAAACTGAGCTGCTGAGTGAGAAAACATAACTGCTGATTAGTGCATATTTTCAGAATCGAGAATAACACTCAAGCAACAGGTCGAGTAGTTTACTTATATCCACCTAACTTCTGCTTCACTTCGCGATGAGTAGCGCAGTACCGTTTGTTTTCACGCTTCCGACTGGACGAAGGCAACTCTGGCGAGAGCCAGCGCGAGGAAACGGCCCAGTCTTGTCGCCGCAGATTGCTTTGTTTCATAAATTTGAATGACGTATTAGTTCGTTAACGATATTTTGTTAAATACCGATCCTGCTTAAAAATGAGTGGCTGTGTAGAAGTCGGGCATACCACCGTGAAGCTAATTGAGTACAAAATAAACTACGAAAATATGGGGCATTTTATTTGAATCCATTGTATGAGTCTTCTGTACAGCAGCTGATACTGATAACCAGTAAGCACAATTACCGCCGTTAGTGTTTCTGAGGTATTATAAAAGAGTGCGAGTGAAATTGTTTTTAAAATAGCAAAATTAAGTTGCAGTTTATTTTCGTGAAAAACCAGAAATATTGCGTAATCGAAATTGGGCACAAGTCAGCAATTATAACTGTTTGTGTACCGATTAGACTTCTACCCTTTTTAGACGTTTTAAGCGCAGTGGTCGCAGGCTTCTGCCGAACAGTGTTATGGGAGGTGTTAATGAAGGGAAGGGGAATTCCTGCTTTTAGAAGAGCAAGTGCCGACCATAAGCACTAAAAATTCTGTATCTGCCAATAAATAGTGGTTATGAGGGGGTCTACTAAGCGCTATTCAATATGACTGATGCTGATCTGTAAAACGTTTAGCCACGTACTGTCACTGTGCAAAGTATGTATAATTCTGTTTAATGTTCAAATGCAGATTGCTTAGATATCTGAGGGATTTGGTTTAAGAGCGGTTAGAAAAAAAGGTATAACATTCTTCAAATCATGACAACGGTAAACCTTGTGTAGTCAACCGCACGTAATACTGGCTGACAGGTAATGCGTTGACGAGCTGAGCTGTCAGAAGTGCTGGATTCTGACAGCCAGCTCGTCCAAGTGAGACCGTGTTCGAATTCCAGGCGATCGTCGGACAGGGGTCCGGGTTCGAATCCCGGTGAGACATGGATGTTGTGTTTGTCTTACGGCCCTGGCTCTTTCCCTTCCCTGGAACCAGTGGCCCTAAATTAGGGACAGGTTACTGCTTATAGCCCATTGAGTTGCTCATTGTGGTCGTTAAACCCCCAATTGAAAAAAAAAAAAAAAAACCCGGGCGAAGCAATGAGTGGTGTATTTGCCCTACGGTACTGGCTCTCGCCCTTCCTTGGAATCAATGACCCCAAATTAGGGACAGCCGACTGCTTATAGCCCTGTGTTACTGACGTTGGACGTAGTAAACCCACAAACAAAGTTTTGCGATAAGATGTGCGGTATGTTCTCTGTTGTCCGAAAGGATGTAGTAACAGATTCCGGATGTATTGCGCGCATGTAGGGCAGTTGTCGAATTGGCGAACTTTAACTACTGAGATTTTTTTCTTATAAGAAGTGGGATGGCATCCACTCTTTTTGACCACCGATGTAGGGATTATATTGAAGCGATGTGATGTATTGGTCTGGCAACTCGTATTTGAGACCAGGGCCGCGGATGATTGCCTAGTGACTGCCACGGAGAAACCTCAGGTTAAATCCCAGCAGGTACGAACGCTCGAACCATTAAATATCCGCCGTGCGTTGGATGGGCACGTTAAGTCGTCGGACCCCGGGTACTGCCCCCCCGAAAATAAATAAGGGCGTTTTCTTTCCCCTTTCTACCTCGCTTCCATGTCACTTTCCTATCAGGCGGCACTCTAGCCTAAATCTCCGAGCTTCCTATTTCTAGGGGTTGTTTACGACTTGGGGTCAGTCACTCCCTTCCTAAAATCCTCTACATATGATTTGGTCTAATTGAAATCAGTCACATTCATAATTCCGTATCAGAATGAATGTAAGTGCAGCAGACCCAACCACAGGCAATAGTGATAAAGAATATATTACAGGTCTGCATAAGTAATCAAAGCAGTATGCATATTTAAAAAAGTGCAGAACCGTTCAGTACATCGACATTGTATATTCAACATGTGAAGCGGTTAAACTTTTTAGGTCCGTCACAAACTAGGTAAGATTCCCATATACTGCAGCCGTATTGTTAATTTTTATGCGTTTAATCTGTTGGCAGCTTTTGTTTCGGGCAGATTAATTTTTTTAGCATTGCTTTGGCGTACAATTTTCTCGTTTGCACAAACACTAGTTTTAAGTGTAATACTTTTGTTTTATTATAATGACTGTTAATTATTTTTAGTGTACTGTTTACATTTTTGGTAGTATTAAATTTTAAGATGCCTTCACAAATAAAATGCGTAGTGAAATTGTTTTTCAAAAAAGTTGGAAAATGTGTTTTTTTTTTTTTTTTTTTTTTTTTTTTTATGGAAATTAATTAGGAACCAGTGTTTGTCATATGCGAACACGTTCAACATTGTTAAAGGGTACGTAAAAAACAATGTGTGAAATCTAATTTTTCTCCGTATGTAAACTGTTCTCCGATTGCTGGAGAGCTCTGTTTTCCGTTTTGAAAGTTCCACTCGCATGAATGAAAGTTTCAAATATTAATTAAATTATTATTAATAACTGCATATCCCTTTTTTGCACTTAGAATTTTACTCCGGAGTTTAGAGCTGTCACATGAAAATTATGCATATGAGCCACACGTTACAGTGTGATTGATAGCAGAAATCTGTCTTACGAAAACAGCGAGATTTATTTTAACCGTGGTGATTATATATTTTAAATGCGTTATCTTTCGGACTTTCTGAACCCTGTCTTAATTTGTACAAGTGATATACATTTTCCTGTTACATATTATTTTACTTAGTCAGCGATGTAAAATTTTGATGTGTGTGTGCCCACCGTAATGAAATACGTGAAAACTGAACACGGAAATGTAATTGAATGAAGGGAATTGGTTTTCTTTATACAGAGTAGAACTCGTCAGAACTGTTAAGTTATCTGCGTACTTGATTGTATTAATGCTGTCACTCTTTTTTTATTCTCTTGTTTGCTAAAAAGGTTTTGTACGAAACACGCTGTTTTTAAATATTATTGGTATTTTGACACATTCAGATTAATGCATCTTTCTTAAACTTGATTCAACTGACAAGAGAAATAATAAAATTTGCATTATCTAGAGAAGCGGTTTAAATATGTAAAAATGTATTGATTTCGATTAATGAAATGTTTTTAGGGCCTGTTTAAAATTCAAGCGTACCTCACGCATAACAATTCAGGATAAGGAAACATGATTTCTAAGAAATTGCATTTTATGTTTTTTAATGAGAAAAAGGAATTTCCGCATTTGTTTCTGTACCCTTCTCGATTCCTTGCCAGTTTTCTGTAAGAAATCGTGCTCGAGGGATGATATGCGAAGTGTTTGTTTCATTGACAAAAAAACTTTGGCTTAACGGTAATAACAAAATATGTGCGCTAAGGAAAATAACAACTGCATCTTTACTATACGAGTAAACTTCATTTTGTGGTTTTGCAAAAATTTTAAGTTTGATTCACAATTCGCTCACTCCGCGCCGCGCCGCGTCTGTGGTCAACACCGCATCCCCCCCCCACATTTTGACCTCCATATTATCATTTCTGGGCTTAATATAGTTGCTGTCGGTGATGTTCCTTAAAGTCAGAAAAATAATAACGTGTTAATGTTTTTTTTTTTTTTTTTTTTTAAGCCCCATGATGTGTCAGGATACCGCGAAATATAATTTCAAACAGCAGATGTTGACAGTTACGTTGTTGGTATAACGTAAGATTGTTTTGAGGAAGTGAACAGCAGATCGCATTCAAGGTCGCCACCATCTTGTGTTCCGGATTCTGAGTTTCTCGAGCTAAAAAAAAAAATCAGAACCTACAAAAGAATCGAATATCTCTACTCTTTTCAAAACATCGATGATACGTAACAACATTCCACGCTCTTGCTACGGTCTGCATATATATATATTTTTTTCTTTATAGCCGGGTCATCACTGACTGCGACATTGTTATGAAATGAGCTTGAAAGGTTTGTTGACACTGGCATCAAAGTGATTGCTTATCCGTTTCCTGCCGGTAGATTGCTTGAGAATTTGCTAGGGGTTGGGTAGCTATTTTTAGCCGGTGCTTACCCCGCGCGACAAGGGCACCGTGGTTTTATACCGTGCAGTCATACAACAACACTTTGTTGGGCCGTTGGTGGTTTAGTGGTCAACGTTCGTGACTGCAACGGAGAAGACCTCAGGTTCGATTCCAGGCAGGTACGAACGCTCGAACCACTAAATATTCGCCGTGTGTCGGATGGGCACGTTAAGCCGTCGGACCCCGGGTACTTCCTCCCCCGGTAATAAATCAGGGCTTCGTCCTTCCCCTTACTACCTCTCTTCAGTGTCACTTTCCTAGCTTCCTATTTCTAAGGGTTGTTTAAGACCTGGGGTTAGACACTCTCTTCCAAATATCCTCTACATCTGATCTGAACAACACTTTGTGGGCCGCGGGTGGCCTAGTGGTCAGCGTTCGTGACTGCCATGGAGATAACATCAGGTTCGACCCTGGGCAGGTACGAACGTTCGAACCAATAAATACCCGCCGTGCGTCGGATTGGCACGTTAAGCCGTCGGTCCCCGGGTACTGCCTCCCTCCCCCGGTAATAAATAAGGGCGTCTTCCTCCCCCTTTCTACCTCGCTTCCGTGTCACTTTCCTATTGGGCACTCTAGCCCAAATCTCCTAGCTTCCTTCCTATTTCTATGGGTTTCTACGGTCAGACACTCCCTTCCTAAAATCCTCTACATATGATCTGATCTGAACAACACTGTTTCCTTCCTACACAGAACCCCACTATTATCCATGAGGTCTGGAATCAATAATTTGTAAGACACCAGCAACTCAGAGGGAGGCTATTATGAGAGGGGGTGGGGGCAAAATTTTTGAAATGCTTGGCAGAAATTTGACCAAAAAATAATGTTTATGTAGTATATACCTGACGCTGATGATATTCCCAGTAAAATAAAAAGTTTTAGGTACATACTGTATGCAGTATTGATTAAGTGTATGTAGTACTGGGAACCATGGATGGAAACCTACATGGACTTTAACAAGCTACTAGTTGCAATTTTAGCTCACTCATGCCACAAATTTTTTTATATCTTTTTATCTTTTTTTGATATTTGCTGTCATAAGGCTGGTTATGAATTTTGATTGGTAACCTGATAAAGAATCTCTCTCTCTTTTTAAACTATAATTATGGAAATGGTGTCTTTCTGGTACTCTTAGACATCACTCGGAGGATTCCCTCCATTTCACAGAATAGTACAAAACAAAATGAATTTTAACAAAATAGTAAAAACAAAACAAAATTTAGCAAAAATTAATTTTGTATAGCAACAATTTTGTGAATTCTAACAATTCACATACATTTATCCAAGTTCTAAAATCTTACAATGCTGCGCTCGCCATGTGTTCTAACTGCTTAAATATTTTAGGGGAGCTAAAGGGTGAGCTCTCTCAAAGAAAAAAAAATGGGTGGGTTGAAACCCACCTGTAGCGTAGCATCTGCATCAAACCCCCAGCCACTAGAACATAAGTGGGGAATGGAATGTTTTAGGCGTGAAACAAGTTTTGTCTCAAAAACCAAGAGTACGAAAGTATGCACTCGGGCAGAAATTCTGTTAATAAAACCAGCTGCGCTCCCAGGATTTCTTTATGGGGGTGGCCCAAAATATTGAAAATCCAAATATAAATGCCTCGGAGAAAACATCTCCCAAAATGTTGAACGAAACGATAAAATTATCTCTGCCAAATTCAAGTGCCTTTCCAATGATTCGTGGGCGCATCTCGGTTAGCAAGAAAATGTAAGATTCTGAAATGGATGCCAATGGATGCCAGTTCTGCTCTAAAAATCCCCCCCTCCCCCAAGGGTGTCTTCTGTTGGTTTGAATTTAGAAGCTTTTTCAATAGCATTATCCTGAGTTTCATCTTTGTTTTTCTCTTGACTGGAAAAAAGTTGTCAAATGTAGTTTCATTCTTTTTGCATTTTATCTTGGCAGCACTCATGTTTATATTATATTTAACTATGCCTAAAACTGCAACACAAAAATGAGCTAAACTGAGATGGAAGGAAACATAAAAATAAAGTGGCATTTTCAGTAAAAGGGAAATTCCTGCTCGCCTGGTGCCCCTCAGAATCCAACGCCACCATACTTTTCTGGAAGGAGACATGAAGCTGTGTCTTTTTTCTTAATACCAAGCATCCCCACTCCCCATACTTATTGCTCTAGGCAATCTGCGGAACATTTGTTGTGATATTAGAAGTAGAAAGTTTTACAATGACAGTTTTACTTGCAGCTGAAACTTGGCCTTGCAGCATCACCATCAGGTCATACCCTACAAATCGGCAGACTTCAAAAGCGGAAGAGAAGGGAGAAAACAGGTTTAGACTTTTGACATACAAAATCTTTTTCTGCTCCAAGCTGTTTGCCGCCGAATGTATGACAGGAATTGCCACTGTAGTTTTGCCACCCTTTGACCCCCTCTGCTTAAGTTTTGGAATCGTGAACAAAAGAGTGTAGTCACCCCTGGAATATGTCACCACTTTCAGACAACAAACTAATATTTAGCAGAATGAAGAACAAATGTAAAAACATTTTTAAAAAATAAATTAAAAAAAAAAACTTTGGTACATTTTGAAAACATATACAAATAATAAAACAAGATATTTTGAAAAACACATACAAATATATTTTAAAGCAAGCAGCCAATAACAAAGGAGGAGGACCAAGGAATATCTCATGGAGAGGAGAGCCTGGGCCCCTGGGCCACCACCACTGAGTAGACCAGTGATAAAAACAGTATGTGGCAGTTTTTATCTCTGGCATATTTAGATTAGGGAAGGCAACTCCCTGAAAACATTGCTTTTTTTTTTTTTTTTTTTTTTTGCCAGAATGTGACTTGCATTAGAAACAATGCTTTAGTAAAAATGCATCAACATACATTAGAAAATAATGCTTTAATGTTTTCTTCTATTTTTCGTTAACTTTTATTTTGTCCTGCTGGATTTCAAAAACTTCAAGTTTCTGTAGCCTCCCCACGAAAAAAAAAAAAAAAAAAAAAAAAAAAAATCCATGTATGTCCCTAGTATGTGTTATCTCAGAAGGAGGGGGAAATGTATAATTCTAAGAGCTACCTGAACATTTTGGGATTCAGACACTTGGTGAAATTTAACAATCACTTTGTGAAGTTATGTGTGTGTATGGAACTTGATAATTTTAACATTATTTTAACTGTAAAGTTAAAACTTCTGACTTCAGTGTGAGGGGTGGCTCAACAATTTGAGCTGACATGAGGATCGTAGTTTATTAGTAAACAGATTTAACTGTCAGAAAGTAATGTGCAGAGGTGTTCAGAATGATAGGAACCAAATTGGGCTACCCAAAAGGGAAAAATAAAATAATTTTAAATAGTCTAAAACTCTCTCTCCCAATATGTATGCATTTGTCTTATCAACATGGAAATGTCAGATGGTTGCTGAATAAAATTCTTTGTTAGTATCCCTGCAACCAGAATTTTGTGTGTTAGTATCCATACAGCATAGAATTATTCAGGATGGGTTCACAACCAAATTCAATAAGGAGTTATTTTGAGAGAACAAGAGTTTGCTACCATCAAACTTCATTGCTTTATTATGCTTTTCAAAAAGTGTGGTGTTTGAATAAAACAGTCCAGCCACTATTCAGATCAGTTTGCTCAAGCTTCCATGATTGCGGTGAAATGAAGTTACTGAATTGTTGTTACAAATGGTGTAACTCTCCCTCCATCAAAATTTCAGATTGCATTTAATAACATAGATTCCAATTAATAGCATATTGTTTTAAATATGCTATTAATTGGAATCTATGTTATTAAATGCAATCTGAAATTTTGATGGAGGGAGAGTTACACCATTTGTAACAACAATTCAGTAACTTCATTTCACCGCAATCATGGAAGCTTGAGCAAACTGATCTGAATAGTGGCTGGACTGTTTATAATGCCAGGGAAGAATTAGGTCTTCCATGGGTAATGTCCTTTTTATGCTCAGCCAGATGTTTAGTAATGTTATGAAATGTGCTGTCGATGTAAACTGTGGCACCAACAGATGTTGAAATGGGAATTGTACACTCCAGGAGTTTTGTGAACAACTTATATTAATCACAAAAGGTTTTAAATATACATACATACACATTACCAGTGGTGGCTCGTGGCAACTGAAACAGGTGGGGCCAGTAACCGAAGTCAAACAATGAAATAAAAAAAAATCTGTCATTATTAGTCCAACTATTCAGACCCCCACCCTGAGATTCCTTTACCTCTGTTTACCCCCTTGACTCGCAATAATGCCCAAATCAGGTAGGAATGTGTCAACTATTGTATTACACACGAAAAAAAAATCCTCAGAATGGAATGCATAACTATTAACAGAAAAATGTTAAAACTCCTTAAATAAAATGTTTACCTTAAAACATATAAGCATTAATTTATGTTAGTTGTGCTTTGTGTTTTTTCAGATTTCTCAACTGAGGAATAATCACAGGATTCACAGGATAAAAAAATGTAGTGAAAAAATAATAACCTAATATATGCAGGGAG
Source organism: Macrothele yani (assembly GCA_039090855.1). Lineage (NCBI taxonomy): Eukaryota > Metazoa > Arthropoda > Arachnida > Araneae > Macrothelidae > Macrothele > Macrothele yani. The sequence continues at coordinate 14,640,082 of CM076996.1, forward strand.
GGAATGTTTCATGAATTTCGTCCCATATAGAATGAGTACCATACTACCATTTGCATTATTTGAAAGGTTTAACCTTTTTTTTTTTAAAGAACTTGTGAAACCTAGAAACATATATGTACTCATGTGCAAATTATACTTACAGGTTTTCTCATTTACTTATTTATTTTTAACATAGAAAATCATCTTAGTTAAAACTGAAATTAGTTCTGCAAAGCGCTTTGTAAACTCAAATTCTTGGGCTGATAAGCACAGAGTTTTTTTAAATGAAGCTTTTCAACTCAAATTCTTGGGCTGATGAGCACTGTGTTTTTTTAAGTGAAGCTTTTCTTTCAGATTTAAAGCAAAGAACATAGATTTTAACAAAATATCCACTCCATTCATTGTACTCGACAAGCAAAAAAGTCACGACACAAAGGAACACATTACTGAGAGAGACACACACAGAAAAAACATCTAACTAAACTTTGCTACGACATTTGAAGCCCTTCTGCCACCCTTGAGCTTGGTAGGGGTAAGTTTCTCTGTCAACCTACGGCGTTAAAGAAATGGATACTCTCCCGACCAATAAAATTAGATCTGGCCCCACAGATTTTTTTTTGCACATGCGGTTAAGGCAGTGTTGTATGTAGGTCATCATACTGAATGGGACTGGGAATAAATCGTCTCCTCTTCGCTTGCGTAGTGATGTTACTGGGGCCTGTTGGAGCTGGCCCCAATAACCTCACCCTCTGAACGGGATCTCTTTCCTCAGGGAATAGTGTTTCGTTTTTGAAGGAAACTTTTCCCTTAGGTAATGGTTTTTGAAGGGAAAGGTTTATCACCATGTAGTTAAGAGAGAATGAGAATCAGGGCAAAAAAATATTCTAGAAATAGAAATTTTTAGGTGGGGCCCAGCCCCTAATGACAAACTGCCCCTGCATATCACTAAGCTGTTCTCTGATATTCAGAGGTTAGCTCCACAAAGAATTATCTGGTAATTTGTATTTCTTTGTGGAGCTAACCTCTGAATATCAGAGAACAGCTTAGTGGTGTGTGTGTGTGTGTGTGTGTGTGTGTGTAAAACCTTTTGTAATTAATGTAAGTTGTTCACAAAATTCCTGGAGTTCTACAAAATTGATCCCAGAGTGTACAATTCCCATTTCAACACCTGTTGGTGCCACAGTATACATCCACAGCACATTTCATAACATTACTAAACATCTGGCTGAGCATAAAAAGGATATTACGCATGGAAGACCTAATTCTTCCCTGGCATTATTAACCCTCTCGGATACTTCAACAGTGCCTGTCTTGAACAATACTGAGAAAATTGCTCCTTTCGTCAACAACAGGGCTACACGTTTTCGTGAGAGCATTGAAACAGCTACCGCTTCAAGCTGCAATACTGATGGTCCTTATTTTATCCCCATCATTTGGAAATCCTTCCTATCATTTGGCAGCAACCATAATAAAGTACTTGAAAATCTAAACTTAGCAACCTGTCTCCCTCCATCTGTTTACACGTGATTAAGTCCCAAGCTGAATCGAAAGTCTACTGTTCTTCAATTGACATTCTTACCCAACTACCTTCATTGTCATCCATGTGGTAAACCGCTCAGAAAATTTTGCTTTTAGTGAGAAGTGAATGCACACACACCTTCTGATTTCCATCTGAGTGTGTTACTTCATTCAGGGCAATGCGTTTCCAAGCAACTGAATAAATTATAGTATCTGAACAAACATCCAGATTGTGCTAGTCAAGGTATCCATTCCTCCTTGTAAAACTGATCATTCAGATATGACATTTCTGTGCTGCAAATAACTAGCTTAATTGCCTCTGATTTGGAGGTTTATTCTTTAATTTCCACAATACTGTATGAACTATTTTGTGACCAGGGTCTTGTCTGTAGTGTGGAATGGTTGCTACTATGGAAAGGTATACCATGACGAATGCAGTCTTTGTTTAAATTCTTCATTATGTTTGTACAGTCTGTTTTGCCCTTGGTTTTGTAATGGTAATTATACTGGGGCAGAAATTAAGTCCCAGGTTTAGTTTGTTCTCTGGTGTGGTGCAGTCGTTTTTCATGTTTTCAGAGGAGCTGGCAACATCGAAGAATAGTGAATTATAACATTTCTATGCAAAAAAAAAAAAAAAAAAAAAAAGAAAGTTACTGGTTTTACCGGAGCTCTTCAGTGGCATTAATATTGGTACTGTTACATGTTTTGGATATATAAATTTTTCAAGTTTGTAGTAGTGTGGTAACACAGAAAAACTCTCAAACAAGGAAATGTTCTCCCTCCCAAACTGTGAGACTTTTATGAAAGATCTCCTTTTCAATTGGATTGGGAAAGTGGTGAAATAAAATTTAGTGGTAAGAATTTGACTAATGTACAGCTGATGGATGATGTTCTTTTGACTGTGAATTTGCAAGATTTGGAAAATAAAATGTGAGGTATGCCAGGCTTTCCCATGAATTTTTTTAAAAACAAGCAAAATGATAGAATAACACCAAAAAATCCTCTAGACCCAGAAGGCGGAGAGACTGTACATTCTTGCATTTATTTAGGACACTTGCCAACATTAATAATGATTAAAATGATGAGATAAAGAGAAAGATACAAGTTGTTTGACTGCATTTGAGAAAGTTGGAAAACATTTCAAAAGAGAAAATCCTCCTTTGCTTGAAAAGGAATTTACACAAAGAAAAATGAAGATTACTATGTCATTTATTACACTGAGAGACTGAAATACAAATTACTGGATTAGATCAAAGACATTGCCTTAGATGTTATACATTGTATCAGGAAATCAAAATGGAGATGTACTGGTTACCTTGTGCAATGCAAGGACAAGAGATGGACAAAGATGGTAAACAAATCCTAGCCTTGCAATAGCAAAATATGGAAAGGATGACTGAGAAGAAGATGGTGTGATAAAATAGTGATGGCAGAAAGAGTGCAGTTTGTGAAAAAGGTGGGGATGAGACCAGCATGGAAAACTTTGGGGAGAGACTTTTGCCAAGCAGTAGATTGAGCATGGTTGAAGTAGTAGTAGTGATTCTTTCATTCCGATGTGTCAGCCATGCTGATGCATCTGTTTAGAAAGAGACAGAGCTCTCATTTCTTCTAGAATGCAGTTACATTGTACTTAATGTGTTGTTTGCCACAGCATAATTTTAGTGATTTTCCAAATGTATTGCATAGCCCATAGAGAAACAAATGTATGATCGACGTACCACAGTGTGTTAATTGTCACCAGTGGGTCAAGTGATGAGTTGAGAATAATTCTGTTTGACCTTCCATAGTACAATGCAATCCAACACTTCAGAATTCAAAGTTATTCAAGTCTGTTGTTGTAGTAGATGTGGCATTCAAGAGGAAAAGAAGAATTCTTATACTGCTGAAGACACACAGCTGAAGTCAACTAGGACCTTGTACAACATTACAGTTCAGTGGGGTTAGTAAGAAGGTATGTAGTCTTCTTTGTAGTAATTAGAGTTTGGTTAAACCTCCAGTAGAAGCATACCAAGCAGGATTAAATCCTCACCACTGTAGTGGAAGGTTTAACTTCATATGATGGACTGCTGTTTGGTTCTGTGCAGATTGCTTTGTTTCATGACTGCTGTTGTTCTTGAGTACAGTTGACTATTCATATAGAGTTTCCCTTGAAATGTAGTGTAGTCTTTGGTGGTTGTCAGCCAGTTTTGAGTGATGATTGTACCAAAACTATGGTTACTTATTGTTGCACTGCCTTCTTACTGACTTCTGTTGGTTGCTTTGTCTCCAGGTGATAAAGTTATTTGGGGACCTACATAGGGTTCTGACTCTGTGCTCTGTAAAGCCAAGTTTTAAATCCCAGATAAGGCATGGGTGATAAGCTCATTCTTACTGACTTCATCTCTTCTCAGAAATTAGTTAACCGTAAATTAGGTACATATAAATGGCTGCAGGAAGGATAATTGGCTGTGAATAGTTTTTTGTTGGATTGGTGAGTGCGAGACAAACAGCTGTTGACACAGTACCATAACAATTGTGTATTTCATTGTAAAGCTTATAAATGGATGGAGGTACTTCACAATGATAATGTGTTATTGATGAATTCTGTTTAGGTTGACCATCCACAGTGCCTATGGAGGCAATATTAAGCAAGTTGATTAGTAGATACAGGAAAGTGAAAAAATGACAACTGAGAGATGAAGTTGCTGCAAAAGTTGAAGATTAGTCATTGTTTTGTCCTTAAAATTGTGTACATTTTAATTTGGTAATAAAATGAGATCGGAAAGCAGAAGTGAGAAGTTCTTTGAAGATTCCAATTCTGGAAGCTGATGTGGATTTTCATCTATGTAGGTCTATGGTGATTGTTTAGGAGCCTGTATATTTTCTAGTGATCATGAAGTTTGGTAGAAAGTTTTCATGACTGGTGCTTACTAAAACAAAACACTTGAGACCTGAATAATTTTGTAGTTCACTGGGACTAAGTGTATTCAAAAGCAGAAGAGAGACTGTGTGGGAACTTAATGCAAAGTTGTAACCTCTTTGGTGACAATTTGTGTGACTGAATTGTCGATGCATAATGAACTGCATTTCTTGAAATAGTGGTAATCTTGGACTCATTCAGTTTTATGGGTGGGGAAGGGGCGGGGGCTCTCCCCCCTCCCTCCCTCCAAATTGTTCTCTGTGTGTCTTTTGTAGACTACTTACAGTAAAATCAGAGTGAAGATGCCAGTGTCAATATTTGGCACTGATCAGCCAAGTTATGAGTTCTGTAGTGATATTAGCAGTGGTAATTGATGCTGTAGTTTCGTAGTGCATCCCAAGAGAGGTGTGCGCTGAGGACTGATCACAGTTGCACAACTGAAATACTGGACTGGGTTTTTATTTTTAAGTAATAAATTGTTATCAGGTGGTTTGTTTTATCTGATTTAGTAATGTTGTTAATGTTATTTAGAAGCTATGTTAAGATTCTTTTTTTTTCTTCTTTTAGGGTTGTGTTGATGCTGTTTTTCCTCTGGAGATGGGAAATATTTTTATACATACAGAATCTTGCTGGTTCTTGCTAAAAGTTTTGTAAGTTTTTTAAATATTTTGTTTTCTTGTCAGTGTTCTTTTGATTTTTCTGAACTTCTGGGGTCATGCTGATTTTGTTCTTCTGTTTAAAAGTTTTCCTACGTAGGTTTGTCAGATGCACACAGTGTGTTCAAGAACAGTTTATGTAGTGGGTTATTCATGTTGTTTCCACATTATTTGATTGTATATTGTCAAAATTTCCTGGGATTTTTGTAAGCCTTTTTCTAACTGATTGTTGCTGGTTTCATATAAGCCAGCATGAAATTTTAAACTTATCTTTTACATATTGGTTTATTGAGTTGGGATTTTGTTTCACATTGCTTATGATTTTTTTATGTTCATAAGTAATTTACGAATTACTCATGAATATAGTCAGTTGTATCTTTTTTAATTCAATTTGTGAGCTTTTTTTCAAATTTGCAGAATATTTTGTCTTCAAAATATTTAATTTACCAATTTACAGCTTCAAAAGCTATAAATTAGTAAACATGCACTGTGTCATGTCCTCTGCAGTGGACTCAATTCTTGGGTGGCATGTTTTTAGTTCATATATAGTATGAGGTTTATTGTGGCACATTCCCCTCAACCATTAACATGCTATATTGAAAAAAGTCAGGTGGAACTAGTCTGGAGAGTAGCCATATGCTATATACTGTTACTCAGTCTATCTTCTGTAACACTTATGCAGAATGTGATGGCATCCATGTTAGAAATAATCCTAAAAACTTAGCGTTACTTAAATGGTTAATTAGCTAATGGGAATGGTAAGGTAAATATCAGTGTTTATGGTCCAATTGAAGATGGAGGTCCTGTAAAGTGAGACACATGAAAATAACACTCTAAACACAAATGTTTTGATGATGCATTGGTCCCTTAATTACCTATGGGTTATCCAGAGTCAACAACTGTTTGTTTTGTGGGTACCTGTTAAAACAAAGCCATGCTTCATACATGTGCACCAGGTTAGAATGAAGATTACTAGACTTTTGTAGACTAACTACTGGGACCAGTTGAAGTGAAGAATACACAATCCTTTGTTACTAAGACATGCACTCGTGTTGTGATAAGCATTGTTTGGTTTTCTTTGCATTAGTTGGAATGTTGTGCATAGCATTCTGGTTTCTTAAGAAAGTCAACAATAACAATTTACTGTGCGAGTTCTGCAGCTTTTCCTTAGGTTGTGGAATTTCCTGTGATGCCTTACGAAACCTATGCCATATGTAGTAGTACTTTTACCCAATAGTTATTTTATTATCATTTCCAGTGTATCATTATGTTATAAATAAAAGTTTTTGATGGTACATTTCTTGCCCACAAAAGTATCGCTGTGGTGTATGGCTATTCATGATATCTTTTAAATCTCTTTGACTTCCAGCATCTAAGTCAGGAAGTTGGGCACAATTACATCACAATGCTGGAAAATATTTTCACTATGAGCCAAAGTTGCATTGTTATTGTCTATGGCAGATCGAGAAGCCTACCTTTTGTGATTACTCTGGTCTAAAAAAGATTGACAGAGAGACTTTGTGGAAGGGGCGCACACACAAACAAACAAATAAACTAACCAGCAGCACTACTGCTCCCTGGCATTGCACAGCTTTTTTTAGAACTTTTTCCCCCTCTCCCCAAAAAATTATGCTGAATTTTTTTCACAGAATTGAAAAAACAACTGAAAAATCAGCACTATTTTCCTGGCATTCAGTTGCCTTCTTTTTGAGGAAACTTTCTTCATGCTTTTTAAATATCAAGTCTGGATCTTTTAAAATCAATTTGAGCCCTTCTACTTGGTTGGCTTAATTTAATAGAAAAAATTTCAGCTTGAATCATAGAATCATTTCTAAGCAATATGACCAGTAATTTATCTTTAAAAAACTCATTTATTCTTTCGCAGTGCACAATTTCCTTGTCTTTTGAAAGGAACTTCCATTTACTTCACTTTGTCAAGTCATTCCTGCACTCCCATTCATTGTCTTACTGGCAATTTTCTCTTGAAAGTTCGTGGAAATATTACATTGAACAAGACACACCCGTTGCTTTTAATGATCAGTCAAAATTTCTTTTCCCTTCTGTCCTGTTTCTGAAAACTTTCTGAAACTGTTTTCTCTCTCTCTCTCTCTCTCTCTCTCTCTCTCTCTCTCTCTCTCTCAAGTTAGAGCAGAACATTTAAACTCCAAGTTCACAGCAAATTTTAATCGTTATAAAAACATTTGCAAAATTCTGCACATTTATTACTATAATTTTACAAAATAAATACATACTTTGTAGTTTCAGCCATGTAAAAAAGTCTTTTGTAGGCAGGAGGGGGTGGGCAATTGCCCCAGTCGCTCCCCACTGGATCTGCTACTGGTTACTGTGGTACTGCGTATCTTCCTTTAAAACGTCAGAGGTGGCTTTCAGGATTGCTAAAGCATTACATGCTCATGTGAGCTTAGAAGAGTGTTTGAGATGTGGTGTCCTATAATAGTTGAAAAGGTAATTTCTGATTAGCATCACAACTGATGGTGTACTATCCATAACAGCTGTTGTCATATTGAAAGGTAAAAGCCAATCAGTGGATTTGAAGATGTTTATCACTTTATCATTCACCAATTAGCTCTGTGCCCTAAAATTTCATAATGTCATGTATATGTTGTAGTCAAATGTTCTAAGTCATCGCAAGTTCAAGACCCTTGAAGAATGTGAAGCTGGAATAAAAATGTATTTTATTTCTGTAGATTTGATGGCTCTGTTGACGTACAACTTTTGATATGTTTAGTTATCTTCACTAATAAATTCATGTTGCTCAGAAGACAACTTTTACATTTTGTGGACATCCAGTGGATATGTCACATTGCGTCCTTAGTTGGTGTCTGGAGGAGGGGGGGGTGCACTTGAATTGATAAAATTTTAAGCTCCTGATGCAAGGGAAGTTAGTGTCTGTGTTGTTTGACAGTTTTGAAAAGCTTTGAAAGTAGACTTGGACTGCTTCAGTAGCTCTGTGTGTTAAAATTTTTTTGACAAATGATCAAGGTATTTGTTGATTTGTATTCATGTGAGCTAGTTATAGCGATTTGTGTGGTTCCCTTATGCAACCTTAGTATTGCAGCCACAAACATGAAGATTTAACTATTCATGTTCAAGGTTACAGTGAGATAGACTTCCTTTTTTGTGGTCTTAGTTAAACCTGTTAGTTTTGTCGAGGCCTTTCAGCACATATCCAAGGATTTTTGTGAAGAGTAGCTATTACTGTATATAACAGCACTTTTGGGAAGAATCTGCAGGTATTTATGAGAAGACTTGCTCAATCATGTACGTGAATAAATTGAGGTGATATATAAAACTCGTGGATTACTTACAACGTTCTTTAGTGAGTGCTGCAAATTGCAATTGCCATATCTAAATTGATGTGATGGCTTGAAAATTTCAGTTACCACAGCAAATAGGTTAGCATTTTTTTTAACATACAGTGGATGTCTTTCATAAAGCTCAATTTTTGTTGCCCAGTATGTTGTATGCCCATTGTCTTTGAAAACTTTTGTTGATTCTATAGTAGATGGACATTGGGTAATAATAAAAAGTGGTAGACACCCTATGTTGGTCTGTCTCTGTGTGGATTCATTCCTCTTGCAAAAACCAGTAACCTCAAATTACTTGAAAATTGGTTTACATATTGAATCAATCTTTCAAGAGTGTTCATAAATATCATGATTTTTCTTTAGATGGGAGAGGGTTGCCATGTAAGTTTAGTCCAACAGTTGTAGCAGTGTAATTATTTCTTGATTTAAAGGCAGTGATCAAAATATTTTCAAGCTTGCATTGTAAGTGAAATTGCAACATGTATGTGTCAGAAAAAAGTTATTTCTGATGTGCAATACATATTTTAAGGTTTTCTGACTTAATGGACACATGGATGAATTATGTGTGCAAGAAATAAGGAGCCTAGTAATACAGTGTCTGAAACTTACAGCCCAAAATGTTGCATCCGGAACAGAGAAGTCTTTCACTTGTTTACATCTTCATGGAACATTAAAACACCATGGCATCTCCGAAAGCAGGGCCTCTAGATGTAGCTTTAACATGCTGCAGCTGATATTCACTCTCTAGTGTCTATTCAGGAATTATTTTGTTTAGAAGTTATTAACTCTCCCACCAGTAACATAGGCATTGCTTTTTACGTGGCTTGCAACTACACTTTCTGTGTAAGCCTCTTGTTGGAGAGACAATTAAGTTCCTCTGATGTGCCTTTTTCGAATCAAAAATTGAATTTCCTTAGAAATTCGATGTGCAACAATCGCATTTCATTAATCCCTCCCCTATGGGTGCCAGTCATAACCTAGATGTAATATTGAAACATCAGAAGTCTCTTTTCTGATGCTTCAATTAGTTATTCAGCCATTTTAAATGCTTTGGCTGATGCTGACAGATCATTGCCATGGATCTGTTTTGTGCTTTTTCTGTTGTCTTGTCTTTTGATGTCATATTTTCCTTTCTGTTTTTTTTTCTTTTTTGATCAACCAAGTGCTGTTTTTTTAAGCCTTTCAAAACGGGTGTGCACATGCACTGTGAAAATCCATCAACCATGCAATCGTGAAGTTTGTTCAGAATTTCACTGGATACTTTCTTTCCAAGACTTTTAAAAAAACTTAGCACTTTACTCTCTAAGAATCAAGCCTATGAAATTACTCTTGTCGATCATGAAGACAAAATTCTCAGTCATCAATTTTCTGATTGTTTCAACTTTTACAAGTTATGAGTCGTCATCAATTTTCTGATTGTCAACTCTTGCAAGTTGTGACAGTTGTGTATATGGTGTTACCATGTATTTTACCTTCCCTTTCTTGTCAATAATCAGAGTTCAATCCATAGGTAGTCTTAGTGAATGTCATAATTCCATTAGTAATGCCTGGAGATCTACGAAAAGAAGTTAGATTTGGCATTTGTACTGTCAACATAACATTGATGTACAGACTGCTGTTTAATTTATATGAAAACTCCAGGGGTCAACTAGTTTTCCAGTTGACTGGGGTTTTCCGTGGCGGAGCAGTCCTTTTGTATATAGTTATGTTCTGGCACTTTTTGGCCTAGTATGGTCTTGCTCCAGTAAACTGAATGAAAAATTTAATGAATTTGGCATGAAACATAATCCCAAATTGATGAGAGTTCAACCTTGGAAGCCTGTATATTAATGATCCTACTGGCTCATGATGTAAGTGCACAGATTTTAATTATTAAGTAACTTTGAGAAATGAACTGTAAGACCAGCTATGTTTGCATAGAAAACAAACTTCTGACAGTAACCATTCTCTCACACAAGTTTGTTTTATTCAGAAAAGAAGTTTCTGGTTACAGGCTATGTGAAGAACTTAAGGTCTTCATTCCTGTAAGGTGACAAGCTGAAAATTTCTGGGGCACTGTTGTTCAACAAAACTTTTTGTTGGGCTGGTCAGTTGACATCTGCAAAAAGCTGCCAGGTGGTGTGACTCCTTTTAGTGTTCAAAAAAAAAGAAAAATTCATGAAGAGAAATCTTTTGCTGGAGTCCAGTGTATCAAATGTTACTGATATCGTCAATAATTTGGTCAAATAGTGGTAAGATTCTTGAGCATTCATGAGAACTCAGTCTGAGCCTTTTCCAAGTACGTCTTTATCTCTTACTGTTCCATTTGTAACTGCACATCAAGTCTTTTTCAGCTATCTGAAACTACTGTGCTTCAGATCATAAGGCAGAGTATCATATCCATTCTTTTGTTCAACCATATAAGCATTAAGCTGGGAAAATAAGATGCAAGTTGAAAGCATGTTGTATTGATCATGGACACTTACATTCAGAAGTGTGTCAAGTTGTGCTCATTTTGAGCACTTGGTAGGCCAGTATCTGATAAAATAAAAAAAGAGGGAGTGATTGATCTTTATATTAAAATATGATGCAAGTTGAAATCATGTCTTAGTTGATCTTTTTGATTATACTTGAATCAGAAAGTTTGCAAACTTTTTGATTCAACAAATGAACAAGATATGCTGTGATGAAGGATTGTAAAGTGCAATGTTCATCACATTCTGAATGTAAGCCAGTAGTGATTAATACTAGAAACTAATCTGGAAAATGCAGTTAAATACAATGGCTATTCGGATATCAACCTCCGGTGGGCTGTGAAGAAGAAAACAAGCTATGAGAACAAAATATTTTATTGTGTATGAAACGTACTTGCAGATCTAGGCTACTTTTCAACATAGTCACCCCTAAATTAAGACACTTATCATATCAGGGTATGAGCTTTTGTTATCCCTGCATCAAAGAAAGTTGCCGCCTGGGAGCTCAGCTATGATTGGATGCCATTCTTCAACTCCTCATTGTCATTGAAGCACTGCAATCCCAACTAGGTTTTAATGTGGGTGAAGAGGTGATAATCGCTCGGTGCCAGGTCCGGGCTATACGGAGAGTGGTCAAACATTTCCCAACCAAACTGCTGCAGCAGCGCTCATGTGCATGCAGCCGCATATGTCTGCATGTTGTTGTCCTGGAATAACACAACACATGATGTCAGCATTCCTCTCCTTTTATTGTAAATTGCTCTGTGCAATTTTCTTAGTGTTTCAAAGTACCTCTTTTTCGTTATTGTGGTACCGGGTTCCGTGAAGTCAATCAAAAGCCCTCCTTTCTGATCCCAAAAAATGATTGCCATCAGCTTTTTCTGTGAAAACGTTTGTGTGCATTTTTTATGCTTATTTGGTGAATGTGTGTGCATCCACTGCTTTGACTGCTGTTTGTGTTCGACATTCACAAATTGAACCCGCGTTCCACCACAATACGATCCAGAAATGCATTCTGAATTTTGCTGTAATGCTGCAGTGTCAAAGCTGATATCATTCTCTGCATTTTGTTCACATCGATAAGCATTTCTGGCACCCATCTGGCACAGAACTTATGGTAGCCTACCTGTAATAATCTCATACCTAACAGTTCGAGAAAGTTGGAGAAAATCATAAGACAGCTATGATATTGTGAAGCTACGTGTCTTTCACGCATTTGTTGGTCAACACTTTGAACAAGTTTGTAGGTCACCATGGATTGCTGACCTTGACTTTCTTCATCATTCACATCTGTTCGCCCATCTTTAAATTTTCTACACCACTCTCTCACATATCCTTCACTCATAAAGTTCGGACCGTACACTCTGCTCATTCTCTGATAAATTTCTGTGGCACTTTTCCCTTCAGCGTGAAAATAAAAAATGGATGACAGCACTTATTTCACAGCTGGAGGGAGCATCGATTGCAGTACATGTTTACTCGTCTGTACGACACTGAGAACTAATGCCAGGTGTCCGATCATGTGATGTGTGGAGAGGGCAAACATCACATGATGCTACAGCGCGTACGTGAGCTGGCTACTATGCTTCCATTGCGCAGTACATTGTAACAGAGGCTGAAATCTGAATAGTCCTTTTATATGTGTATAAAAAGTACAAATGCTCGTAAAACAATTTTGATATGATATTCTGATCCACTTCTTTTTCACTAACATAGAGCACACAGCCACACAAGTTTTGTCATTTTTTTTTATCAACCACTTCCTGTTTGTTCTTTGTTGTTGCTTGGGTTGTTTTGGATAAGAAGCATTTTAATCGATGACTGCATAGCTGTTTTGCTGATGTTAAGGTGTTTTACTTGGGGGAGTTCTACATGTATCATTATCTGTGGGCTTTCTGTGTGGTTTTCTTACATGAAGCATGAACTGATCCGTTAAAGTTCACTATCACATGCTGAATGTGTTTATGTAACAGAATTCTGAACACGAAAGGCATGACTACAGTTCATCACACACAACCACTTTTGTATTTTTTCCCATTTTAAACTGTTAAACTGTCCAAGAGTAGTATACTGTCCCTCGATTTAATGAGCAGAAGGTTGTGATTTTCCAAAATGTCGCCAGGTAAGAAATTCAAATGTTTCAGTGTAGCAGGAATGAGAGAATTGACAAATAGATTTGTATGGCACTTGCTCAGTTGGACAGAAATTAGGTGCTGGGAAGCTATGTTATAGTATGAAGAGAAACTGCTAGAGATGAGACAATGATTAATAGTTCTTGAAAGCCGTACCCATGGTATAGTGATAAAAGATGGACTCGAGTACCACCGCTTATTCATGGGAAGGAGCCTGAAGTGAATTATGGACTATCTGGTTTTAAAAAAGTCAATGATGGAAGTTTGAGCAGCCTTTTGTTTTTCTTCTCTTGATATGGCCCTTTATAGCAGTGTAAAAGTTCATTTATCTTTGGCTGAATTTGCCACTTTGTTTGGTGTTTGGGTATCTTCTGTGAGAACTGCTTAAAGAAGCTGAAGTTTAAGATGGTCTTTTCATTGCCAGCTGTTTCAACTGTATTTTTGAGACCATTTGCTCCTCCTCCTTGACTCCATTTGCTCCTGCTCCATTGTTCTTTGATGCTCAAACTCAGCGAGATCCTCATAGGTCAGGTCTTACTCGTGCGACTCCAGCAACTTTACTGCATCATCTTTGTCCACTTTGTGAAAGTCACAATCTGCTGTTTTACTATTCTGTAATAATTGGTGCAAACTTAGATGTCTTAAACATGCTGTGGCCACATCTTTCACCAAACGCTGTTCACCATAGCCTTGTGAGCTCCACCCGCAACAACTCATTGTCTGTACCACATTCTTAGTATTATATATAGCCTATCTGGAACTCCTGGACTTCGCCATCTGTGTCAGTGATCAGCTGCTGCATGGTTCACCAAAGATAATAGGCCTTGCATGTTGCTATCATTCCTTAGTCCATAGGCTCTGACAAGGAAGTCATAATTTGGTGATATAAATATGACTTATTCTATATTGGCTAGATCTTCAATTTTAACAAGATGTCCGGAGGCATTGTTTAAAATAAGCAAGGTCATAGTGTGAAAATTTTTATTTCTTGCAATACTTTTTGGCAAAGGGTGAGAATGCTTCTGAATTTTCTGTCTCTTCTTTATTGCTTTCTTGATCACTAGCCTCCTACAGATCCCTTTATTTTGCATTCAGCTTTTGTTATGTAAAAGAGAGTAGGTCTAAATACTGAATTCTTAGCAAAAAGTTTAGTTCTCTGGCTAACCTCTGTCTTGGTGAAAACATTCTTATGCAATTGATTAGAAACTTACCTGCTTTATTAGTTCTGGTGTCCCAACTTTTTATCAAGTCTTTTATTCTCATCAAAAATCACACCCAGATAATTTTTGGAGTTCAACCAAAACCACTGATTTAGATTTAGCATTGATCTTATCCCAAATTTTTTCACAGGTCATGCTAAACTTATTGTGACTGTGTTGTAATTTATTTACATTCTTAGAAATTAGGATATGACACTACCATGCAGCAAACTGCTGTTAGAGCCATCTACTTTAACATCTGAAACTTTCTTGAGCTGTTTATCAATATAGATTACAAACAAGTGAGGGAGCAGTCTATATCCCTGTCTTATTCCATAGCTAATTTCAAACCATTTACCAGTATTTCCTAAAATCCTGACTATTGTAAGGCTGTTAGTGTACAGGCTTGTAATTGATTTTAATAGCCTGCTTTTTGCTCCATAACTTCTCAATGTACCGAACAATTTATTCCTAAGTGCTCTGTCAAAGCCTTTTCAAAATCAATTAATACCATATATGAATCCTCGTTCATCTCACAAAACCTTTTGGAAAGCTGTCTGAGTACAGGTTTATTATCCTGGCATCCCCTGCCTCTCTCATGGTGCCATGATGGCTGATTTTCCACCAGCTTTCTAAGCTTGTTACTCAAAATACTCAAGTAAACCTTGCAAGAAACACCAAAACAGAAGATTCCTCAGTAGTTAATGAAATAATTTCTGTTTCATTATACATATAGACATGATTGACTGACTTTTCCATGACCTCAGAAGCCAAACCACTTTGCCATTCCACTTGAATGATTCTATGTACCCAAAGAGTGTGTCCATACACTATGCTTAGCCAGTTCTTCACAAATTTCACTGTAAACTGTAACTTTACCATCTTTTAAAGGACAAAATAACATCTCTTACTTGGTGAACACCTATAATCATACAGCCCTGGTTATCATTATTTGTCTCCTTGTCATTCTCATTTGTGGGTCCCATTATGCCTTGATTTTCATTCAGTGTGTTAAAAAAATAATTCCATCAATTTATGTTCTCACCTGATACAAGGTGCTTGTTTTTTTTTATCCAGCAGTCCCTAGGTAACAGTCTTTTCACTTTTTCTTATATGTTTCACAAAACTTCAGAGTACATTCAGAGCAATTAGGAACATCTCTTCCAAAAAAAAAAAAAAAAAAAAAAATCCCCAATGTACTGATACCTTCCTTTTTGCTTCCCTAACACTGAATTTCCAAGAAAGTAGAGCTTTGGAATCTGAACTAACTTCAGAGTTGCACTAGTCAAAGAATCTGATTTTTCCATGTGACAATGACCATAACAATCCAGGAACAGATTCTTGTCAGTAATTACCAGTCCTTTGGCTGAACGGGCACAGCTGAACATGGAACTTCTGAGCTGAAAAATAATGTACTTGTATAATTGTCATTCATTTCCAAAGATTTATTCCAACAAGCCAATTGAATGCCCAGGTGGTTAGAAGCATAGCTTTTTGGCTAGTTGTCCAGTTTGAGCCCGAATTTAATTCCCCAATGTGGCATAAGTGGTGTGTTTGTCTTACGGCGCTGGCTCTCTCTTGCTTCCCTGAAACCAGTGACCTTTAATTAGGGACAGGTGACTGCTTATAGTTCTTAGAGTTGCTCATGGTGGTTGTTGAACCTGGAGATAAAAAACACAGTAAGTTACTGACATGGGTATATATTCCGAGAATGGTATTATTTGTTGCTTCAGGAAGGCTTCACATGCTTCAACTAGCTGCCATATTTTTACAGTTATTTTCACATGGCTGCTCAAAGGGCATCTTGCAGTTAGTTACACTGTTGCAGTTGTAGATCACTGTAGTCTGAGACAATCTGTGTATATATTTGTCACATGTTTTGACACTGTTTCACTAAAATATGGCCTTTGTGCCAGTAGTTCCAAGCAAACAAATGACTAATCACATTATGTATCAAGTAGGTGTATCAGTTCATGCAACATCAACTGGATTCCCCAAAGCTTTTAAACTTTTTTGGGATTTCAACTCTTGGACAGCTGAAAAAGTGCAAAATGGAGCCAAGGGTCATTTATGGTGCTTATATTTGTATATAACCCAGGCTCACATAATTGTTTTGAAGAAGGTAAAACCTTGGGTGTGGTTGCTGTTTGCCTGAATCAGTGAAAACTTGGTATGTGTGCATTCCATGTAACCGTGTTAGGTGTGAAAGCACACCTCCCATTGATCCTAGGAAATGGTGTAATTGCCATTGCTGATAATCAGGATATGACAAAACATCTGAATGAAAAGTATACATTAGTGTCAAATGGTAGTAATTTTCCAACTTTATTGTCAGTGTTTTAGTAGCTGACAATAAGGTTAGTAAGTTGGTTTAGTCACATGTCTCTGGAAAGAGTGTTGATTGGGAGGTAGTCAAACATCTTTCTCCCAACTGTCTTCTGAATCTTTTCTTATCCTGTTCAACAGGATGTTGGAAGGATAGTTTCCACTGAACCTTGGCATGTTGCTGTTGTTAATATTACATGAATCTGTTAAGAACCCAAAGAAATCTAAGTATTTTCTTTTTGCCATGACTAACCATATTTGCAAAGTTTTAAAGGCAGAGCTATCACACTGAGTTTATGAAGAAATTGATAAATTATGTTTGACCTTATAATATATACTTTCTCATAATAAATACATATCTTTCAACTAGTCAGAGAAGGAATGACAAGAATGCTTCCAAGCATTTTGTCATTCCTTATTTCTAAATTATGTGGAACCATTTAGAAAATTCCTAGGTAACACAGATAGATATATGTTCATACATTGACTAGGCTGTGCATGCTTATTTTTCCAGCCTTTCTATGTGTAATGTCTGTTATGTTAATTATAAATGCCTGATTGCACACTCATACATACCATAACAGCAGTACAAGATGCATTCAGAAGTGCAAATGTGAAAAATGGCAGATCTAATAAACTTGGAACATGGTTTCAGCTTTGGAGCTTGACTGGCTGAGACTGCTATTTGGGATGTCATGAAACTCCGATAGAATTCAAGGGGAACAATCTCCTGGGTATATTCTGTTTAATACTTGAATGTGGAAAACAAACACTGCAATGATAGTGGGATTGAAAACAAATACTGCAGGACACAGAGATAGGAGCAAATTGACCCTCATTATGGTTCTCATTGTTGGCCCTCACAATAAAGCAGTATTGGCTATAGTTTGTGAGCTGTTGTGCATGCGTGCTAGATTTTCACATGTGCTTGAACATTTCTGGTTTCCCCACACAGCTGATTAATATGATAGTAATGACACAGAAATGATTAAATCTGTGTAGTAGAGATTTGGAACCTTGCCTGTGTCTATTGAATCTTGTTATATGCTGTTTACCATAAGTGGGTGGCTTGGAATATGACTGCCACTCCACAAAGGCAATGGATTTTATCATGTGTATCTTACATGTTCAAGGTACTAAAGGCAGTGTGCTTATCTGGGGAACACCTTACATTGCATGAACTAGTTCGTCAGCACAAATACTTTATACCAGGTATCTGTGCCATGTGCCTCTAATGATACACCATTTTCATCCTGGTGGAGTTAGTTAACATGTTCTTGGATGCCACTGTTATTTTTAATCTCTAATGGTGGTGTACTAATGGTTTGATGAACAAAACCAGAGTTCCAGTGCCATTTCTGGTGTGTTCAGTTTGATAGACCTTTAGATCTATTTAAACTGGATAAGGTAGACATATACAGAAGATTAACTGGAATTCAATAAAAATCTTAAGTAAGCAGCCAGATGTCATGAAAAGGAAGCTAGAAGAACATTTGGGAAGAACCATCAGTGAGAATTTGTATTTAACCCATCCTCAGGAATGTTTGGCTGTCAATGACAACAGTTGGCCTGCAGACAAGATAGGATATCATTTTAAAATGTTCTGCCTATGAATTCTTAAAGTTTTTCTAATTGGAAATTAATTTTGTACCTGACTGGATCAAATGTTTTCAAAAAGTATGCCATGCTCGCTGCATCGTGGCTAAATAATACTCACAGTAAAGGGCCAATGGAATACTTATTAGATGTTGAAAATAAATTGGCCATGCAGGGTATGTTACTGCTGCCTTAGGGATGATTTCTGTGTTTGAGAAATGCAAAAAATGTTAATGTTTGCCTCTGTGTGATCCCAAAAATATTCTTTTTTCAATTTTTTGGAAACAGAAATGTAATGGCAAAATATATATTTATGCACCTAGTAGAAAAAATCTTCCTTTGGCAAGACTGGAAGTTATGTGTAAAAGGTTGGTATGATTTATACTGCTGTTTTTTAGCCATTCTTTGTCTTACAGCCAGTTGTACTACAATTTTTGATGGGTATTCAAAATGTAACTTTTCATCAGGATGGTGTTCACCCCCATAGTACTATGTTGCCATTACCTAAGCATGCCTACAAGGCATCAAAATGCTTCCATGTATTGCTGAATATGCCAATCTGTTACCAATTAAAAATATGTGAGACATCATCCGACATTACTTGCAAGCTGCTACTTGACCAGCCCAGGGTACACCTATACTATTGGACCAATTGAACATAGTGTGGTGCAATACTATTTCATACCATAGCAGCTTTGTGCACTGAGTGTTTGTTGCTGATCATATTACAAAAGATGGTGGTTATGGCAGTACATTGGAAGATTTTATGTTGGCCCTCTATTCTATTTGATTAATTTGTTGGCTAGAGTTGAAATTAAACCCTTATTCATTTGTGTTCATATTGCTTTTTAGTGTATTGTATCCACTACTTCTGGGTGGGACAGTTTTGGTGTTGAGTTATGTTCAATGAATTCTAAAGCTTTTGAGAGAAAAGTTTTTAAAGTAGGAACCAGCTGTAAACTATTTTCAATGTATCTTTTCCCAGAATTATTGATCTCATCAGTGGAGACCTTGATTTACAACATACCTTTCACATATTGTGACATGTTTAATTTTATAGAAACCTAGCATAGGATAAAGGAGGATGGGTGAACCTCAAGAATGGAATGGAGTGGAGTACTAGATGAAATAGAAGTGCAGAAAAGAGTTGGAATGATAGAAACTACATGCCATTCAACATGAGAGAAAATGGGAAAGGACTTCATCAGGCAGGAAGAATTATATTATCTGATTTGAAGACTGCACTGGATAATTTTTCATTAAGATAGAAATTTTATCATTCAAAATCTAAGAGTAAAAACTTATATTAGGTAGGAGATGTCCTTGTTCGTGTGTGGTGAGGTTTTGTTGTGTTATGGACGTAATATGCCATTCTCAGGATCATTTCAGAAAGAGAAAAGTAAGTCAGAAAACCTTGAAAATGTGTATGTATATATGTATTCAGTTTGGGCAATGATAGTGTTCTTCAGCCTACAAGTGTGCTGTGAAACCAACCTAATATGTGCTGTTGTCAGCATGTTGGAAAATACATACTACAAAACATTTAAAGTATAGCGAAAGGTTCCTGTATGCACTGATTAATTTACTAATAAAGGTTTCCATGGCTGTTCTAGAGTTTTTAAACAATGATTTAAAACAAAAACCTTATTATGAGTTTTTACTAGTTTAAAAAAAATCTTGGCTAATTTTTAAAGTGAATGCCATTTCTCTTTCATCAGGTCTTTTAGTGATGTTTACAGTTTTTAGGCCGCAAAAGTAAAAGTCGTCAAAGACCTGATGAAGTGGTATTGATTTTGTGTATCGGTCAAGAACATTTAAAAATACAAGTATAACCCCATAATAAGGTTTTCTTTAATCATTAATGAATAGTTTATATGAAACCATAAAATGTAAACCAGTTCAGTTATTTAATAAGCATTTGCTGAAAGATAGTCTGGAAATAAAGTATGCACAGGATCATAAGAATAAGCCGATATATGTATTTCAGGGATACTAAATTCTTCTGTGAATAGGTAGGATACTCAGGGCCATTGAGAAAAAGAATTCTAGAATTTCAGTGTTTAATATACTGGCAAAGTCAAGGCATGTAACATTGATCTTTGTTTTAGAATATGTGAAAACTCTCCCAAGTTCATATGCTCACCTTTCCTTTGCTGCACTAATTTCACAGTAATTCTTAATATGAAAAAGTAGCAGTTTAGTATTTACAGTATGTGAGTGATGAGAGAAGACCATGATCCTATTATTTTCAGCTTGTGTATTACACAGGCTGTGACATCACTAAACAAGCCACCACATCCAATAAATCTTCTCTGAAGGTGTTGTGTCCCAGCCTTTTCCTTGTTTAACGTATAACATGGTGTGAGTTGGATTATAAACTGTAATGTCACCTACCAAGCATCCCATTCAGTAAGATAGTGGCAATTGTTCTGAAAGCTCATTGTGTGCTATGATATTCAACATGTTTTCTGATGTACATATGTAAGAAAAGCACAGGACAAAGCCATTAATTAGTAGTTTATAGAGTTCAAGAATTGTTGAGAAGCAAAAGCCAGCGGGGACATTACAAACATCTGAAGAGGCTGGAGTTCATCAGACCATCATGTATACATACACTGCCGGACAATTGCTAAGGACGGATGACAATAGCAACGATAGCAACCATAAAATGGAAGGCAGGAAAATGTGGAAATTAGCATAAGTGCGGGATACAGTAAGACGTGTTGTGCGTATGCAAATTTTGGATTGCCGAACTTGTTCGTGACGTCATAGCGCTGATAAGAGATATAAAGGATTTGACGCGTATTAACCGTTGTTGTTCAAATGCAAAGTTGAAAGGGAAAGAATCAATTGACGAGCTTGCAATTTTCAGTATGTCTTCCCGACATCACCTAGATGATTTTACGCGTGGCCGTATTATTGGCAAGATTTAAGAAGGGCGAAAAATAACAGATGTTGCCAGGGAGTTCGACGTCAGCCACAGTGTTGTTTCAAGGCTTTGGAAATCATTTCAAACAAATGGAGAGTGCAGCAAACGTCACGGGGAGGTCGTGTTCGCAGTACGACACCTGCAGAAGATCGGTACATAGTGCTATCAACAAAAAGACACCGGCGCAGCACAGCTAGTGAGGTAGCAAATCAGTTTATGGCTGCTACTGGTAAGCGGATCTCCCGAAAAACTGTCGCCAGACGTTTGCATGAAGGAGGACTATACGCCCTCCGTCCTGTTGTGTGCATCCCGTTGTCCAGACGTCACCTTACCGGCCGTTTGCAATGGTGCCATCAACATCGCAATTGGACTGATAACGACTGGTCTGCTGTCCTCTTCTCAGATGAGAGTAGATACAGTAGTCTATCGTCTGATCTGGCGTGATAGTGGTACCGCATATTGTCTAGCAAACATACAGGAAAGGGACCGATATCCGACATGTAGTGTCATGGTATGGGCTGGCATCATGATCAATGGCCGTACGTCCCTCTATGTGCTTCCAACTGGGACTATGACTGGCCAACGATACATTAATGATGTTCTGCTACCTCATGTTCGCATGTTCCGTGGTGCTGTCGGTGATAGATTCATTTTCATGGACGACAACGCAACATGTCATCGAACAGTCGCTGTCCAGGAGTGTCTTGAGAGCGAGGATATTCAACGCCTCGTATGGCCAGCACGTTCTCCAGGTCTGAATCCCATTGAAAATGTGTGGGATGCTTTGGGGAGGAATCTTGCTGGTCGCCAATGCCCTCCAATAAACAAGAACACCCTCATCCGCGCACTGACAGAGGAATGGGATAAATTACCCGAACAGCTGCTTGATAATGTTGTGCAAAGCATGACACGACGTGTGGAATCTTGCATCGCCCTCCATGGTGGCCATATCCCGTATTGACATCTTACGCCGGAACGCCTGCGGACGGTAATTGCATTTTTTTCACGTTAACGTATTCTGCACAAAATGGCCTGTTTGTCCCTTGAACACGTTCCAAAGCCTTCTGGATTTCAGAGCACAATAAATTGTCTTTCTTGTAATGTCCTGGCATTCTGACATTATTTTATTTCACTTGGCATCCAACCACACTTACTTTTTTATGCGCTATATAGCCGTTTATGATCCGTCCTTAGCAATTGTCCAGCAGTGTATATATGCTCTCCCACAAAAACAAAACAAAAAAACTTGTTCATCACAGTTTGGAATTTGGCATACTTATGACAAAAATCCAGATGGCTTAATAAGCTCCTAAAATTACAAATGTATAAAATTTATCTAAAACATAAAATTATAAAGAAACTGATCATCTTGATTCTAGAGGTTAAATTGGAAGAAATGGACCAACATCTTAACTTGGCTGCCAAGAAGTCTCAGTCTGTTAAAACAGATTTTGTCACATATAGTAGTATGAAAAACATAATCTATGCTGAAAACATTCTTGACTTCTACCATGTACATAAGAGAATCATTGTGACTATCTCAGCAGTAACACCAGACATGCTTTTCACATACTTGCTCAGTAATAAAATATTACATGAATGTTTTTACTGTTAAAAATGCTGCTTGCATCAGACCCTATTTAGATGCTATTAAATTAAAAAAAAAAAAAGTAAAGCTTGAAGATTTTTTGCATATTCTAAAACAAACATCATTGTTACATATTTGTAATTTAGGTGTGTGATAAGTTTTAAGATTCTGGAATTTATTTTTCGTGACATAGTCACTATGTACAACTCATAAAATGATGTGAAGTGTGAGTTGTTTGTTTTCTACTGCTTTTCATGCTTGCTGAAAGTAATATAAAATAGAAAATTTGTAGTATACCAACAACTGGGAAAGACAAAGAAAATTTTAGTGTGATTACTTTAGATGAAGTCCTTCCTCTTCTCTATTTCAAGTCCTCCTTCAAATTATCTTTTCTACAATTTCCTGTTGATGACTAATAATTTTAAATGGTACCACCTCATTTTGTGATCATCTTCTCATAATATATGTCTGTCTAATATGGTTTTATTAAGCATGTTTTTTGTTGCTCATTTATATTCCATCAAATGAATTTTAAGTTATGAACCATCTTTCATATGTATGAGAGCCCTCAGCTACATTCTTTGTTGTAAATAAGACCTTGTTTAAGAAAGATATCATTTGCAATTTGTTAAATGTATAGTAATTTTGTTTTACTTAGTTTTTTTTTTAATGTGGTGTCCTGTTTCATTACTTGATATGGTATTTTTCTATGCTGTTTACTATGAAGCTATTGTAGTTGAATGTTAAAACAATCTGTGATTAATAATGAAACAGGACACTGCACATTACTGAAAAGGTGTCCTTATCCAAGATTTTTCTGGATTTTGTGTGCATGAAAGAGACACACCAAAATCACTTAGTCAGATATGCAAATAGACAGACATCTGTGGTAATTTTATTAGTAATTTATTTTCCCTTATTATATATTTTTAATATTTTTTCTGGATCAAAAAAAAAAAAGGATTAAAGGTCACCAGAACAATTAACGTAGAAGTATATCTGATTCTCAAAATTTTTGTATTTGTCAGGTTTTAACCCTCTCCGCTCAACTGTTGGGTGACACCCGACATTACGAAATTGCCGAGTAGCTCATGTCGGATGTCAGTCGCCCCGCCAATGATGTCTCTACAGCTCCTATGTCTGGACTGGTGAGACATTGTTTTTGCATCAAGCTTTCCAAAGCTGAACTTTCACAACTAAGTTGCAGAATCTACTGCAGAAAGAAGAAAAAAAAAAAAGGCTAGTATGGGTGAAATGTTATTCGAGTGGAAAGGGTTAAACATGAAGAAAAATGCCACACATTTAATCATGTAAAGTATGTTTTTCATTTATTAAGATGATGCAATATTATGTGTTAATATTTTTGTAGCTGCTCAGTTTTATAATTTTGATATCTGACTTCCAATTTTCAAGCTTCTGATTTCTTTTTGTGTGTGTGTGGAAGTGAGTGTACAAAAAAGTAATGTAAAGTTTTGTTCTGTATTTTTCAGAGTTTGTTGGTGAAAATGCAGCTTTTGTGATGACTTCAACATGGCTAAAGTTATGGACCAGCCATTATCAGAGCCAAGCAGTGATAATGAAGAAATTAACAAACTATTTCCTAGGTGTCGCCCCAGAATATCCAATGACTTTAACCAAAATAACGTCATCAAGGACAGGAAGCTGCCTTCACCACAGGGCAGTGATAGCACAATGAGTAGCATGGACAAGGTTAATGACAATTACATACACGAAGAAGAGAGCCGCCAATCTCCAGCTGCTGTCTCCGACATGAGTGAAACATCATCGTGCTGTGAAAGAGAGGAGCCACATCAAAGTAGAATGGATCGTGCAGTAACTGAAGACCATTCAGTGATTAGTGCTTATGACTACTGTGATTTTGAGAACTCCCTTTTGTGCAACTCTAAAAGTGATCACCATTCCCTTTGTGACCAACAGGACTATAATGAGGACGTAATTTATGACAATGAGCTAGATGTTGGCTATCATTTAGATAGTGGTTCCAATTTCTGCATACGAGAAAGCAGAATTGAAATTGCCGGTGGGAGGGAAATATTTTCAAAGAGCAGAAGCAAGCCTTCAAAGAAGAGGCACAGTGAAGAGATGGTTTACCATCGGCAGAAAGTGTATGAACACAGCAACCAAAATCCGGACTACAAGCGATTCAGTGCTGATGTCATGTATGATGAGAAATTACGGCGATATACATATAACATGTGCACTGGCTCTGTAGATCGACTTCATTCTTGTTCAAAATTGCATACCGAGTCAGATGCTTTGGATAAAAAGAGTTCTCCATGTGAGAGCAAGGTGAATGGTCGGTCATTGTTACGTAAGAGTTCTTCTGTAAAAGGCCTGCAAGAGTTACCGGACCCAAAGCAGCATGCGCTGTCTTCTGGGCATCTAGTGTATGAAGCTCCTATACGCAATGCCGAAGTTGTGTATGATGATATTGGAGAATTAATATGTCAGCAAAAACTGGATAACAACAAATGTAGTAGTAGTAATGAATTACATGTAAAAACTTCCACTTGCGACCAGTTTTCAAGCTTTTCTAATTATCGTGGTGAGATTTTGGAATCTCCTAACAGTGATAAAGGGGAAAATTTTCAAATAATGCACAAACCCCATATAGGCATAATGGATGTTTGTTCTCCTGTATCTCCTAGTGTCACATTATGGAATGAAGAAGCTTTACCAGATCATCATGGAAGCTCACGCAACTTATGTCAGGAAGAAGATATGGACACAGAATCTGAGCCGTCTTCTCCTGTGAAATTAGGTATTGCTCGTGTAATCGGTAATGTGCCCATAGCTGAGTACGAGGGCTCACCAAGACGGTACGGTCCTCGACCAGGTTACCCTCAGCGTGTTATGGCTGAAATTAATGAACAAAACACAGAAAATGCTCATCCTTCTACCTGTGAGGAGTTACTAAAAGTTATATCTGGAGAAGTAAACATCCCACAGGTTTCCAGTGCCCAAAAAATAGCCAATGATGTTGGCAAGCATTCTGGCTCCCAAAGCAATTCCATTTCGTCGTCTTCTGAGGACCATATTGGTTGCAATAGTCACGAGTCAGAATCAAAACACATTGTTGAAGAGTTGGACTTGAGACAAAACATGAAAGATAAAGTACCAAAGTTGCCTTCCCAGGATTCAGATTTTAGTGAATTAGAATATAGACTTTATAGAGTTAATACTGGCAGTTCCTATGTTGGTAGGCGATTAGCCCATTCATCAGGGAGTGATAATAATCAGGATAGCCCAAAACATAACGAAGCTAAGCTAGTAAATGGTGATGTTGCTCACATAAAAAGTGGTAAAGTATCTCCTAGACAAATTGTAGATGAAAACAATGTATTTTTACCAAATGAGCAGGAATTGATGTTACTGCATGAGAGTGTGCATCAGCATACTTTACAGGTGGAGATGGTGGAACAGGATTTGGAATCTGTTAGTACATATCCTGGCACTGAAGATCTTGGGGAGACGGAGGTGGGCGAACAAGTAGATCACACCCGAAACTTTACTCTGTCTCCTGAGACAACAGACTGTGACAGTAACGATATTGAAAGTGTCGTGTCACTGGAAGAGAGCATGAACTCTGGGGGAAGGCTGATGAGTAGCATGCCTGTTTTAGAAGATGGATTATCTAGTGGTCATAGCAGTGACAGAGACGATATTCAAGAACCAGAGTCCAGTGAGGATGAGGGATCTGATGCATGGTCAGAAAGGAAGCAGTCAGAAGACTATGAAAATCCCACAGTGGCCCTAATAAATAAGCAAATAAGTAAAATTGAACAAGAATTTTGTAAACATTCCAATAATTCTTTGCCAACTGAGAAACATAACCATCATGGTGTTTCAGAGTATTTGTGGAGGCATTCTTGTAATTCTCAGCATCTTTCACTTCAAGATGTGGATTTAAGTTATTTTGATGTTCTTGGTAAGTACTTCATTCTTTTTGTTGTTAAAATTAAAAAAAAAAATGATATGTGAACTTCCATTATTTAAAACAAATATTTCCCCCATAACATACAGTAATGCTGTAATAAGTAGTTAGGATGTTTTGTGTTGTGTTCATAAGATATAGTTCAATTTTCTGGTACTGGAATCATTCAAAAAATTCAGCAGTATTTTTTGTATGTAGATTGTCCAGAAAGAAATGCGTCAGCTGTATTGTTTTTTAGTCAAAACCACTGCTAAGAATATAGACTTTTTAGGGTGGTAAAGTCCAAGTACCTTATTGATACAGATTAGTTTTTTTTTTTTTTGTGATAAGTTTCTGCATGGTTTTACATAACATCAAAATTTCAGCATCAATGTATGCATGTTGCTGTCTTTTCCTGTACTTCATGTTTTGTTATTTTGGTCATTATCGTAGTGCTTCTTTTGTTGGTGTTGAAATGTTGCTACATACTATTTCTTTTAAGTTTTCATTATTTTATTTCACTTATGAAATCAGTTCCTCCAATAAATTTTTTGCAAGAATATTCATGAAGATATATGGCATGTTGAAGAGAGATGCTTAATGTTTAAATCAATGAAATGCTTCACACCAAAATAGTAATATTGCCTCCTGCATAAGAAACTGTAACATGTGTTGCAACCAAAAGAGACGAGACGAGTCGAATCAATATATCTATTATATTTTGTGAGCACATAAACACCCTTAGTAGACAGCCATCCAGTGTGACAGTAAAGGTAGGGAGGAAAATGGTAGAAAAGTTGTTCTAATAAAAAAATGAAGTTAAAGAAATTAGGAAATAATACTGTAGATTCTGGTTAATTGGGCCATCGGTTAATTGGTGCAGCCATTTATTGGGACAATTCTTGAACATCCCAAATTATCTCTTTGGGATGAAGCTTTGCATAATTGGGGCAGCCACTTAATTAGTCCAAAATGTTCTAGTCCCGATGTGCCCCAAATGAACCGGAATCGACTGTAGTTATACAGGGTAATTCAGAATGATTCATCCGATTTCAAATTACTGTATTTTATGTGTTCCTAAACATAGAGCAATTAAATGCACATAGGATAAAGGAAAAAACTGTCCAAATTTTGTTTTCATACCTTATAAATGTTTTATGCGACTTCCGTTGGTCATGCGAACTATGTCGAGGCAATAATCAAATTCCTGCCATACATGATCAAGCATGTCTGTTGTCAACAACTGCAGATCACTATGAATGCAAACTTTGAGTTCATCTAGTATTGTGGGTAATGGTGGCACATACACATTATCCTTAACATACCCCCATAAGAAAAAGTCGCAAGTTAAGGATAATGCACATACACATTATCCTTAACATACCCCCATAAGAAAAAGTCGCAAGGGGTCAGGTCCAGAGACCTGGCGGGCCACCTGTAGAGCGCCTGGTCGCCGTGTCCATAGTGACTGATCCAGTAGTTAGGAGGCTGTTCGTTAAGGTAACGGCAACTTCCTAATCTCTGCTCATTAAGGTTGTGCTCAGTTTCAATAACTGCATGTGGGTTTTCGTGCCCCGTATGTGAATGTTGTGACACTTGAATTTGCCACTTAAATGTAATGTTGCATCAGCACTAAACGCCAGGTGTGAAGGAAATTCGTCGTCCTTCATCGCCTCCACAATGACAGTCTTTTGCTCGGTGCGGTCAGTGGCGCGCACTAATTATAAGGGAGTAGTTCTATTAAATAAATTTAGAAAAATCTAACCAGAAGAAGAATTTAATCTACTGCTTCTTCTAATCATTTAATTTTCTTGTACTGTAACATTACTAGTAACTGGATAAGAATATATGTACAAAAGTCAACCTCCTTCTTAATTGTTATGGCACCTGACTATTTTCCCCAGTAAATATAGGAGGGGGTCACCCCACCTTGGGAAAATTCTGTGCGCTACGGACCACGGCCAGCCCCCACTCCCTTGGGAAATTTCTGGGTGCGCTACTGGTGCAGGTACATGGATTACATTATGCCATCTAGTGGTTACATTCGTAAACTTGATGCATTTTTCTTAGCTCCTTAAGTGCTTTTTAGGAGAGTAATTAGCCTAAGAAAGTAAGAGGTTGAGGCAGGGTAAATAGAGATTAGGGAACTCCGCCTTCGCACAGACCAGTAGGACTGTCAGTTCTGTGGCCAACTAAAATTACCCTTGGACACATCAGAGAAGATGACCTTAATTCTCAAAAGAACCATCCACAATAAAACAGATGGGGAGGAAAAAGGAAAACCCGCTAGTGTCATAAATTTGTCACTGAAACGTAATGCACAGGAGAGGAAAAAAATCTGTTATAAATTAGGATATAGAGGAGGAATAAAGGCATGCAGTTTGACTATGATGTGAAAAATAGCTCTGGGGTATGATGAGAGTTGAAGTGCGAATCCAAGTAAATTTCCCAGAGGAAATAGTCCACTTGAAAAGCAGCGGTATGTCAGCCGGGTTATATATTGTTTCGATGGATTTGTTCTGCCTGTGTGAAACCGGCCTTAGGACGAAAGTTTGCCACCAGTATTTCAGAAGGCCTTGTTAAACCAAACATCGTGTAGAAGGTGGCAAGGAAGCAACAAATTAAACAAAGCTTTTCCAACTGCTGTTACTGTGGCCTCCACTCAATGTTCATCCCGTTTACTCATTTTATCCATTTGCGCATTACGATATGAATGATCTGTATCCTGAAGTTATACGAAAAAGTTTGGCGATTGTAAAACAGTTAAAAATGAAGTGGAAAAATCTACGGCGTGGAAACATTCTTTCCAAATTATTGATTGCACAACCAATGCAAAATTGAATTATGTTCAGTGCAAGAAATGCGAATGCATTTTGAAATATAAAAGTTCAAGATGTAACGGACTTTTGCGTCACGCCAAAACATGCAGGAAGACCACCTCCTCTCCATGAACAAAAAAGGTAGACAGTTTCTTTTTTTTAGATAAAAAAAATATCAGCTACTGCAAAATTTTCTGTGAAACTGTAAAATATGCAAATTATTTCAAGGTTATATCCTTCCTAATGAGACGCATAAATGTTGAGCATCATATTCCATGCTCCTTCCTGTTTCAGGTAAAAATCAGATAAAAGGCAGAAAAGCATCAGCACTTGAAAAAGTCTGGCTCGGGCCCCACCATACACAGACTTTATGGGATTGAGTCTGGCTGGGGCCGAAACATTTCGGGGCTCGGACGGATTCAGGCTTTGAAAACCGAGCCCAAACTCATCTCTATCCCATATCATTTCTGTAATCCTATTCTTCACTCAACTTAAAACTTTTTATTTCCCCTATTTTTGCTATGTCTTATGTGTACTTCCAGAAGTTTTCCCTATCTTTCTTGAAAGCCAATGATACATTTTCTTTTTTAATTTTTGCCCTACTCTGGTGAACCAGCTCAGCTGCCTCACACTTCTTACAGCAATAGTCATCCTTAGGAACTCTACCTTGCAACATCCCCAAATAGGCTTCCTTCTTTCTCCTTACTGCTTCTTTAATCTCACTGTTCCACCAAGCATCACCTCTAATGTTACCCATTATTGTGGTTCCACAGACTTCTTTAGTGGCAGTGATAACACAGTTCTTAAAACATGTCCACTTCTTTTCTATATCCCTCTCACATGACTTCAACTTATTCAGTTGTTCTCTGAGTAAATTACAGTAATGCTGATGATCTTCAGTGATCCTTTCAACCTTTATTCTTTTCATCATGGGCCTCTTCCTATTCCTTTTTCTTCAATCAACATTCAATTTCTTAC
The DNA here is from genome assembly GCA_039090855.1 of Macrothele yani. Classification (NCBI taxonomy): domain Eukaryota; kingdom Metazoa; phylum Arthropoda; class Arachnida; order Araneae; family Macrothelidae; genus Macrothele; species Macrothele yani. Next base: position 14,670,416 of record CM076996.1, read on the forward strand.
GTGACACTAACAAGCAATGATAAAAGCCAACATCCGCACCTCTCATCACGAGTGTCAACAATTAAGTGTTTCAGACATTGATCGTAAACAGCAAAATCTATTGCACTCTTTTGTCCCAGAGTACGATTTTCCCAAGTGTATGTGTGAATACACTTGTGGTTAAAAACGTATTAGATACACACAAACCATTCTCAATGCAAAGTTCAATTAATCTTTCACCATTGTCATTCATGGAAGGATCATTAAACTTACCCAGAACATTGTCAGAAATCACATTCTGAACGCCTACGTTAGCATTGAAATCTCCGGCTACTATAACTTTCTCAGCGCCAAGCTGGCTCAAAACAGCTTTTAGCTCATTCCAGAAATCTTCCTATCAGATGATTCTGAGTCACAAGGAGCCTACACTACAACAATTACTATTCTCTGAAGTTTCACTTTCAAAAGAATCCAAAGAATTCTCTCACTTGTGCAGCTATAGTGAATCAAGTTGGTCTTCATCTTTTCACTTAGTCACACCTACACCAGCCTGTGCTCTCACATTATCCAACTCTCCAGACCACACACTCTAGACTTTTTGGGACTCTTGAAATCCCTCTCATGTTACGGTTATTACAGTACTTAAATTACATGCCTAATTATATCTTGTTATATACATATAATTGGGGAACAAATCTCTGAAGAAATAATTCTTCACAAATACATGGAAAGCATTATACAAATGTGCTATATTTTCACTAGCAACACCTTCAGAGAACTTGAAAATTACATTGCTCTGAAGCAGGAATCGAACCTGCATCTCCCGATTTTCATTCGAGCATGCTATCAGTTACACTACCCAGGATAACCAAGTCCCAAGCAACTGAAGCAAAGAAGATGTAGCTTACAAATCTGAGAATCGTTCAGATTTTGTGCTAATCAAAGCTATCCCATGCTTCCTCATAGCATCACCACAACCTTTTCTCATTTCTCAGGGTCAGATGTAGGTCACAAGTTCCAGTGCTTCAGAGAACACCATACAATTCAATAGGAAACGCAATTCCCATAAGAAATAATTCTTTGCAAATATATGGAAGGCATTATACGAATGTAATTATTGGCACAATTGTGCAGTATTTTCACTGTCTTCATGTAGCAACTCCTTGAGAAAACTTGAAAATTTCATTGCCCTGGAGCGGGAATCGAAACCCCCCCCCCCCATCTCCCGATTTCCGTTCAAGCATGCTATCTGATACACTACCCAGGACAAGGAAGTTCCAAGCAACTGAAGCTGAAGCAAAGTAGATGTAGCTTAGAAATCTGAGAGCAGTTCAGATTTTGCACTAGTCGAAGCTATCCTGTGCTTCCTTGTAGCATCACCACAACCTTTTCTCACATCCAGGGTCAGATGCAGGCCACAAGTCCCAGTGCTTCAGAAGCATTGGAACTTGTGACCTGAAATTTTATGTTAAAAAAAGGTGCCAGGATGTGTTCCAGCACATTTTGCTAGAAGAAGAAAAAAAAATAAATTTAAATAGCCATAATTGAGTTTCTTGTAGTGGAGCAAGGAATCAGTGGTGAACATTTACAATTGACTCAGTAATGTTATTTGAAGTTCTGCTGTATTGACAGCTGCACTATTAGTCTCTGGGGTAAAAGGGTTGCAGTTTTCAGAGGAGGGTAGGCCAAGGTTATCAGTTTGTCACATATTGGCTGCCCTGACACAGTTTGTCAACCCTTTGATATTGCAAACTGCTGATGCAGTTATTGCACAGAATTGTTTATCACAACACTATTATTGGCACTTGACCTGTCTATAAAGCAAAGGTGGCATCAATCAAGTTTCCAAGGCTCTTGTGTAATTGAAAGATTCATACAAGGTGGGTTTTCCAAAAATGTTTACTACAGAACTCGGCAGAAAGATCTTTATTCTGATCCATTGGTATGTTGTGAAACTGGCTCAACAGCCTTCTTGTTCTAAAGTCACATCTGATGACTCCGGAGACCTGTCATCTGGAGATAAAAATGTAGTACATAGTGACATTCAGCCAAATTCTGTATAAAAGAAAAGAAATTCTAGGCAACTCGCTCAGCCAGTAAAATCATGATCATTGTGTTTTGGGGGACTACTGAGGGATGATAATGGTTATTTGTGATACTGAGTAGGAAGACCATCAACTTTGATGTTTCCTTTTTTAATTCATTGAAATAACTCAATAACTGCTATTTTTGAGTGCACAAGATTTGGGAAGGACTCAACTTTTGGCGTGACAAACAATGTCATCATTGTTATATTGCAGACTTTGAAAGCCATCTTAAAACTTGATTGCACCATGGTACCACATCCACATTACAGCCATTAACTTTATCCATCCGATTTTCCCCTGTTTGAAACAATAAAGGTTGCTGTTTATGGTGCATTGTTCAAGTGTGATAACAATGTGATTCATATGATAAGAGCTTCATGGTTACATGAGCTGAACTAGGTACAGAGAAAGAAGATACTACAGTTTTCAGTGGTGTAAAACTGTAGCAAGGAGTGGAAAGTATGTAAAAAAAATAGGGCGTGTGTAGGTGAAATACACTTTTACATTTGACTCATGTTTTTTGGAGGAAATTTTTACCAAGAAAAACAAAAAGTTAGTGTGAATAAGTCATTGAATTGCAATAGGTTCTTCTTCTGGTACAGGAGAAAGGACTTAACTGCTTGTTGTCTCATATGTTTGGACATAAAAATATAAAAGTTTATCTTTGGACTGAGGGTATTAGTGGCACCTCCAATGCCTTTCTTTGTTTTGTTCTTTTATTTGCCAATTCACACTTGATATATACACTTTATATGTTGTTACACACTTCATATGTAGTTACACACACGCACACACACACACACACACTATCTACCAACAAGTAATTGGATACCCCTGCAATCGACGATATCTGCGGTCCTGATACACGTCATGGCTGCCGCTGTTAAATATCGCGTGGGAAACAACAACGCAACCAGTCGCATGCAAGATGCCATGCAGTTCGGAGCTCTCTGATTTCGAGAAAGGTGTAATCGTCAGGTATCACAGAACTGGCTGATCCATACGTGACATATCCAGGGAGTTGAAGTACCCAAAATCGACAGTGGCCTACGTGATTGGCAAGTGGAAGATGAGAGGTGACTGTCGGAATGCGCCCCGACCCGGCAGACCCACAAAACTGGGAGTTAGAGACCGACAGGTGCTGGCCAGAGAAATTCGGAAGAACCACACCAAATCGACGGGACACATCTGCTAGGAGTTTCAACAGGCATCCGGGTGTGTTCTTTCGATGAATACCATCCGTAAGGAAGCCCATCTGCTCGGTTATCATGGACATGCTGCTGCCCACAAGTCTTTGATCACCAAGTCCAATAGCGCTGCTCGGCTAACGTGGTGCAAAGAACGTTGACAGTGGACCGTTAAACAGTGGAAACAGGTTCTCTGGAGTGACGAATCTAGGTTCACCCTCTACCGTTTGGATGGCAGGGTCTGGGTTTGGCGTCTGCCTGGAGAACGCCTCCAGCCGGAATTTATTGTGTCAACTGTGAAGTTTGGCTGCGGTGGAATCATGCTATAGGGGTGTTTCTTCTGGTATGGCACAGGACCCTTGGTCGCAATTCCTGGTAGACTCAACGCTGAGACCTACTGCACCATTTTGGATGACCATGCGCTTCCTATGTTGTGGCAGTTTTACGGGGTGGACCCATGTTACTTTTAGGATGACAATGCCACCTATCATGTTGTGAAGTCCACCATGGCTTGGTATGGTGACAATGGGGTTAATCGAATGGACTGCCCTGCGCAGAGCCCGGACCTTAACCCTATCAAACACCTCTGGGAGGAGTTGGAGCGTCGACTTAACAGGTGCCCCCACCGTCCGAAATCGGTGAAGGAACTGACCTGTCTTCTCCAAGCCGAGTGGAAGAAAATACCGCTAGCTGTCGTACAACGCCTGGTTGAGAGTATGCCCCGGTGGGTCGCAGCTGTAATCGCCGCTCGTGGAGGCTCCACCAACTATTGAAGGTGAATAAACTTCGTTTTCCTTTGCTATCACAGGTGTCCAATTACTTGTTGGTAGATAGTGTAGTTGTTACACACTTCATATATACACGGTCAAGTCACATTATTGTGACCACCAGCTAATGTCCAGAGTAACCGCAGTGTGCAGCGCGGACAGCAGCTAGACGGGTTGGGAGTGACTCAATAAGGTGCTGGAAGGTATTCACAGGTATGTGGAGCCATGCTGACTGCAGTGCATCTGACAGCTGCTGGAGGGTGCGTGGTGGAGGATCCATAGAGCGAACAACACGATTGAGGTGGTCCCACAGATGCTCAATTGGGTTTAAGTCTGGGGAATTAGGGGGCCAGGGAAGTACTTTGAAGTCTTCATTATGCTCTTCCAACCACTCTCGGACATTTCTAGCTGTGTGACACATCGCATTGTCATGCTGGAAGACCCCATCCGCCCCAGGAAAGACAATAAGCATGTATGGGTGTTCGTGGTCTGCAAGGATGGATTCATAATGAATTTGGTCCATAGTGCCCTCCACAGGTATGAGTGGACCCAGGGAATGTCACAAAAACATTCCCCAGACCATAACGCTGCCCCCACCAGCTTGTATTCTTCCAACAGTGGTTGAAGAATGTTTGTTCTCCAATGTTTCTCGCCTTGTACGCCAACATCCATCCGTTTGATGAAGCGGAAAATTTGACTCATCGGAGAAGGCAATCCTTTGCTAATCAGTGGAGGTCCAATTCCGATACTGCCATGCAAATGTAAGCCTTTTCTGCCGATGCACCTGCGTTAGCATAGGTGCAGTGACCATCTGTCTGCATCGGAGCCCCATACGCAGCAGGGTTCGCTGAACTGTCGTTTTTGACACATTTCTGGTAGCCTCCTGGTTCATTCGGCCAGTGAGTTGCTCCATTGTAGCGTGCCAATCAGCCCTCGTGCACCTTTCGCAGCTGACGTTCACCTCTCACAGCAATGGCATGTGGTGCTTTGCAGTTTCCACATCGCTTATTCACAATGGTGTCATTTCTCCAATCGTGATGCACTTTTTAACCACAGGAGCATGCAAACAGTTCACAAACTGCGCTGTTTCAGAAATACTGCCACATTTGGCCCAAAAGCCAATAATCATCCCTTCTTGCAAATCTGATAAATCGCTCCTTTTATCCATGCCAGCAACGAGTGATATGTTTTCAGAATGCCTACAGCACACCTTATATACCCTCCAAGCCAGCTCACGACACATGCCTTCTTTCAATTGGCTATGTGCTGTTGATGTTAGTAGGAGGTGGTCACATTAATGTGACTCTGCTGTGTATATATCTTTTATTTTTTGTACATTTGAACTCTCCTATGCCAACCAAGTAGTCTGAGACAGTGGCTTCTGGCTAATCATCGAAGCTGGGGAGGAGTGGTATATTATTTTTTATGGTTCTGGTCCAGTCCCATCTCTGGAGCCAGTAGGCCCAAATTCAGGACAGGTCATGGCCTTAGATGTTCATGCATGAATGTCATCCCCCCCCCCAAGGAAAAATAATTCTACAACCAGTCTTTTTTTTTTAATACAGATGTACTTAATACTGTTTATTCTATTTCGAATATTAAGTGTGAATCAGTAATAAAAATTGCATTTTTGAATGGAAAAAATTGGAAATTCCCTCATAATCCCAGGATTTGTCCCAACATGGGTGGAATTCTGGTAGATGAAAGCCGCTCCACACTTACCAGTGGTGGATTTACCTTTCTGTCACCCTTAGCTAAACACTGCAGATGTTGTTCCAAGCCACCATGTCCATTCATACTGTCTCACCCCACCTCTACTCCATGGACAATTCCTCCACCCTACTTCACCTGTCATAATTCTGTGAGACTGTCTTGTTTAATATGTACATATCTCAAATGTGGGTTATTTAACATATAGAGTTATTACAAATGAAATGGGTAGTTTCAACCTTTTTTAAAACCAAAACTATGTAAGATATTGACACTTGTGATGCACTGTTCTATCACCAATAGTGATGATTTTATTCTATAGATGGTGTCACTAAAATATTGTACGTTTTCACCATCATATGACCAGTTGGGCAAGGCCACTGCAAGTGCTTTGCAGAAGATGTTCTGTGTTCTTGAGTTAAGCAAAACGAATTCTGTTACTGTTGTGCAACAGCATTCTAGAATACATTTCAAGAAACCAGTGTCGAATAGACAACTGGCACAAATTTGAAACATCAAGATGTTTGTGTAAAGCTAAAAGTCCAGGGAGACCATGTGTATGTAATGAACAAGTGGAGCATGTTCATGACATTTACCAACACAGCCCAAGGAAATGTGCAACAATGGTGGGTCAGAAGTTACAAATTCCACAACCGACTGTTTTGAAAATTTTGAGGAAGCAGCTGAAAATGACCACCTACAAAACGCAGTTATTGCAACATCTGAGTGGCAATGGCAGAACCACATGTTGCGATAGAAATGGAGTGTTTTGAAGATGATGATTTTAGTGAGTGTAACTTTCAGCGACAAATCAAAATTCCATATAAGTGGAAGAGTTAACAAACATAACATTCACATACTGGGGACTTGAAAATCCTGGAGCAACAGTGGAGCATGTGTGGGATTCCCCAAAGGTTAATGTGTTCTCTGCTATATCCCATAAAAAAGTGTATGGCCCCTTCTTTTTCTTAGAAAACAGTGGAAGTTCTTATCTTGATATGGTAATTATTTGGTTGATGCCTCAACCGCACGAAGACGGTGACAATTTCATTTTCCAACAGGATGGAGCACCAGCCCACTGGCATTGGGAAGTTAGAAATTACCTCAATGAAAATCTTCCACAGTGCTGGATTGGCCACGTAACAGGTGACAGCATGTCACTCACATGTTGGCCTCCACAAAGTCCGGATCTAACACCCTGTTACTTTTTTATGGGGCTATGTCGAAGACAAGGCCTTCTTCCCTCCACTTCCTGTTAATTTAGCTGATATGAAACAATGTATCACAACAGCAATTGCTGGAGTTGAAGATATGTTAACGCATGTTTGGCACGAATTTGACTACTGCATTGATGTATGCCGTATGACTAAGGGTGCACACATTGACCATTTTTAAGTTGGTGTAACAAACTTGAAGAGTTTCCCTACAAAATGGTGCAATGTGTGTGTCAATATCTTAAGTTGTTTTGATTTTATAAAATTTTTAAACTGTATTTCATTTGTAATAACCATGTATTGTCACATCCACTTTGTACAACATTAATCCATGCTGCAGCTGTGGGATATGGCAGCATTTTGGCCACTCCATATGTATCCCGAAGTAGCCAGTCTTGATTCTGTGTGTGTGTGGGGGGGGGGGGGGGGGGGTCGGCTAGTGAGTATTGGAAGAAAAAAAAAATTGGAGTTTCCCAGAACAGTTTTCAAATGAGAAGTAGAGCCCCCAAGATAGGCACACGCAAAGTGATATTAGTGACTGACTTCAAGTGGAATGTATATCTTAGTTTGCAAACTCTTACACTGCCGGACAATTGCTAAGGACGGATGACAATAGCAACGATAGCAACTATAAAATGGAAGGCAGGAAAATGTGGAACTTAGCATAAGTGCGGGATACAGTAAGACGTGTTGTGCGTATGCAAATTTTGGATTGCCGAACTTGTTCGTGACGTCATAGCGCTGATAAGAGATATAAAGGATTTGACGCGTATTGACCGTTGTTGTTCAAACACAAAGTTGAAAGGGAAAGAATCAATTGACGAACTTGCAATTTTCAGTATGTCTTCCCGATATCACCTAGATGATTTTACGCGTGACCGTATTATTGGCAAGATTGAAGAAAGGCGAAAAATAGCAGATGTTGCCAGGGAGTTCGACGTCAGCCACAGTGTTGTTTCAAGGCTTTGGAAATCATTTCAAACAAATGGAGAGTGTAGCAAACGTCACGGGGGAGGTCGTGTTCGCAGTACGACACCTGCAGAAGATCGGTACATAGTGCTATCAACAAAAAGACACCGGCGCAGCACAGCTAGTGAGGTAGCAAATCAGTTTATGGCTGCTATTGGCAAGCGGATCTCCCGAAAAACTGTCGCCAGACGTTTGCATGAAGGAGGACTATACCCCCGCCGTCCTGTTGTGTGCATCCCATTGCCCAGACGTCACCGTACCGCCCGTTTGCAATGGTGCCAATAACATCGCAATTGGACTGATAACGACTGGTCGGCTGTCCTCTTCTCAGATGAGAGTAGATACAGTCTATCGTCTGATTGTCGACGACAACTGATCTGGCGTGATAGTGGTACTGCATATTGTCCAGCAAACATACAGGAAAGGGACCGATATCCGACATGTAGTGTCATGGTATGGGCTGGCATCATGATCAATGGCCGTACGTCCCTCTATGTGCTTCCAACTGGGACTATGACTGGCCAACGATACATTAATGATGTTCTGCTACCTCATGTTCGCATGTTCCGTGGTGCTGTCGGTGATAGATTCATTTTCATGGACGACAACGCAACATGTCATCGAACAGTCGCTGTCCAGGAGTGTCTTGAGAGCGAGGATATTCAACGCCTCGTATGGCCAGCACGTTCTCCAGATCTGAATCCTATTGAAAATGTGTGGGATGCTTTGGGGAGGAGTCTTGCTGGTCGCCAATGCCCTCCAATAAACAAGAACATCCTCATCCGTGCACTGACAGAGGAATGGGATAAATTACCCCAACAGCTGCTTGATAATGTTGTGCAAAGCATGACACGACGTGTGGAATCTTGCATCGCCCTCCATGGTGGCCATATCCCGTATTGACATCTTACGCCGGAACGCCTGCGGACGGTAATTGCATTTTTTTCACGTTTACGTATTCTGCATAAAATGGCCTGTTTGTCCCTTGAACACGTTCCAAAGCCTTCTGGATTTCAGAGCACAATAAATTGTCTTTCTTGTAATGTCCTGGTATTCCGACATTATTTTATTTCACTTGGCATCCAACCACACTTACTTTCTTATGCGCTGTATAGCCGTTTATGATCCGTCCTTAGCAATTGTCCAGCAGTGTATTTATGACCAGGTTCTTGAAAGGAGTGGAAAACAATTTCAACAGACTAATGAAGGAGACAAACTATGATTGGAGCCTTTTCTTGTGATATATTCACCCCAGGAGTGATCTTATGATCCATTCATTTGAGTTTGGAAAGTGAGACGTACACACACACAGAACAGATAAGACAGTTGCTTTGCCTTTTGTATTTCATAGTAAATATCCTCAAATAGATGTCAGAAAAACCATTAAGAGTAATAACCAAGTTACTTGACCTCTTTGTGGCTTGTTTCCTTCCTTCCTGGTACCGTACGCTACTTGAAAGAGTGCGAAATGGTTAGTACTGGATACCTGCTCCAAGCGCCCTACAGGTTTCTACGAGAATGAACGGTTGAAGTGAGTTTTTTTCTTGGGATTGTGTTGTCTTTCCTGTGTTGGTTTTTTTGTGTTTGTTCTGCAGTTGTCAGACCAGTGTTCATGTGAGCGAGCACTTTTCCACCAGTACTTCTATATGTCTTTCCTGGGGTCAGACACTCCCTTCTAAAAGTGCTCTACAACATTAGTACTATGAAGTCTTTGGCAGCACTCCCTAGCATAATGCTATGTAGCAACTTTTGTCCTTTTTGCTGAGCATTGCTGATAGTTGCGTAACAACCAGCTGTTTACAGAAGAAAAAAGTAATCAAACATCAATAACTGCTACAAAATAACTGCTGCTCAATCATAATAAATGTGATGCAAATACTTGCTGTATATCACTTTTCTGTACATGTTGCACACACACACAGTACAATTTCATATCTGAGCATTGGTCATTGAATGTTGGGTGAGATCAATAAGTCACTACAGTGGCAACATAACATGACTTATGGGACAATTTAGCAGCTGAGAAATTAATACAATAAAGTTATGTTTTTTTGTATATATGTTTTTGCCATTAAAAAAATCCAATATGTGTATATCAATAAGGCAAATGTCTAACACAAAACAAATTTTTCAAATGTTTTCTAGAAATAGTGACATTCTAATAAATGAAAATATCCCTTATGTCAAGTGGTAGGGAAATTGTGCACCAGGGATGGTAGCTGAAAAATATATGGAACATCTTGGATGTGTTTGCATGTATCAGATACAAATAAAAATTTTGCAATGCATTTTGCATTTGTCAGAAATAGAAATTTTGTAATGCATGTTGTATATGTCAGAAATAAATAGAAATTTTATAATGCAGTACAAATACTGAAGTGGAGATTATGTAAAAATATAGGAAACATATCATTACATTACTGTCAGGAAAAAAGAGAATATATGTATAGCCAGGGCTCGACAAATATGTTGCATATCTAGGAGCCAGGTGGAACAAAGTCAGATTTCAAAGAAAAATGTTATGTGTAGTGATGATGCTGGAAAGAAAAGTGATAAAGTATATTTTTTACAATTCTTTTCTTTTTACCCTAAACCACTTATCGCCAAATAAAGTTCCAGTTTGCTCCATAGTTTCCTTTTCTCATCCTTCCAGTTGCTGCTTAAAAAAAAAAAATAAAATTTTAGATTTCGATTTTGTTAAAACACAATTTGTGGAAGATAACTTTTGTACATATTAATTCAAAGTACTGTATTTCCTTTTGTATAATCTGGAGCCCATAAAATTCAGAATAAAGCATTCCTTCCTAAAATCCATGGCGGCATATAACCTGCAGGCCTGAAAAAAAAAAAAAATCTGATGCATAATCCGTGAAGTCGTATAATTCATAGATCATGAAATCCTAAGAAAAACCAATGTTTTCCTTCGTATAATCCTCAGCAACATGTCCACAAACCATGAAATTCAGAAAAAAAGCAAAAAAAATTGTTGAATAATCTGTGCCTGTCATTGTTCATCTTAAATGGTAATTTCCAAAAGAAAAGTCACAATTCACAGGATGACTGACCCAGAACTCCAAAGAATTAAGAAAGAAATGATCATCTTATAAAAAAAAAAAAAAGCAATTGCCTTTTTTAAGTACTTTTGTGTTACTTTTGAGTAAATAAAGAACTAAAATCCCTGGCTTTTGCAGTATACTGTAGTTCATTACTTAGACCTAAAAATCCATAGAATTACAGTGTCAGTCTACATGTCTCTTTTCTAAATATGTTTCAACTGAATAGCTAACAAAATCCATAGTGAATACGATTAGCCAGCCAAACTAACATATGGATTTCACAAGTGCTTTTGTTGCCATGGAATAGCTCTGCGGGCATCTCACAGCACATAGGCTTCCACGAGCTCAAATAGTACCACCTTCATTGCATCGTATTTTCTCTCAGAATACTTGTAAGTAAAAAAAATATATACTCTTTCAATCTCTTTGCGGTTCTTTATCTCCATATTGCATTACAATTTTTCTGTTGCCGCATTTTCGGTACTTTTCCAATAACAACAATCTTGACAATTACCACGTAAATTTTTTAAAATGCCACAGAAACAGCTTTTTTTCTTCCAGTGTATTATTCACAGAATCTTCTAAGTTTATAACTTTTTAACAGATAATTCGGGATTATACAGAAATTACGATATTTACTGCAAATTACAAAATCTGAAGTGAAAAAAAATTGAGTGCCAGTGCCAGATTTCTGGGCAACCTGGTGCCCAAAATTTGTCAAGCCCTGTATATGGCCATAATTAACCGTGACTAATGCAAACATAGTTTGTTTTTGTTTTTAATTCTGAAACTTCATTGGTTGCTTTTTGGTGTTTAGTGGTACAATAATATAATATTAAGAGCAAGGTAAATCAGACACTATTCAAAGGTTGTGAGGATCAAACTCCCAAATTAACTGACAAATCAGTTGATCCTGTGGGGAATCTTGGTACTGCAAGCAGAGATATTGTGTCCTTTAACCACAGGGTAAAAGAAAACAAAAGATGGATTTATAAAAATATTACCATTATATGTTCTTGTACTTTCTCTCTTATGCATGCATATACACTATGCAAAAAATTATAACCACATGATTTACTGATGTGTGGCACTACCTTTTGCATGCAGAACCATAGCAGTTCATCAGGGAATAAACTTGATGGAATGTTGGAACACATCTGAAGCCGTGTAGACTACAGAGCACTCTGTAATACAGCATTGGTAGACAGTGAAAGATTGCAGTTCCTGTGAGCTCATTCCAGGTCATCCAAAGATATTCCAAGAGATTCTGATATGGCAAATTTAGAGGCCAAGACAGAACACAAAAATTACCAGAATGCTTTTCCAGCCATACTTAGATACATAAAGTGCAGTGTGTTAGTGTGTAAGCCATTGGCTAGAAACAAGTTGCCCAAAAATGGATGCAAATGTCCCCAAATCATGCCAGAATGCCTAAAGAATCCCTAAAAAAGACATCCCATGGCATAATGTGACCACCATCTACTTGAAAGGTCTGCTGGAATTTAACAAGTTGGATCTATAGCTTCATATTGTTTTCTTCGAATAGAGCCTGTCATTTCTCATGATGCACAGGTAGCTGGGCTTATCAGAATAACAAACCTTTTGTCATTCGTGAATGTACTAGTGTCGATGCTGAAGGCACAAAGCTAATCGCAGGATTTTGTACCTAGGAATGAGGATATGATGGCAAATGGGCTGTCGACACCTGTATGCTAACTGTTGCAGAGTGCAATTCAATGTGGGTTTGCTTGGCCCCACATTAGATTGGGCAGTCACAGCATTCATGTTTCTCTGCCTATCAGCATGCATTAGCCATTCCACGTGCTTCTCATCCCATTTGGTTGCAACCCATCTTTATCTACGATTTGAGTGTCATACTGCTGTTTTTTCTTTATTTTTGTGCTCTATGAGCACTTTCATTACCATGCTGTGTGTGCAGCCAGCCAGAATTCCTACATCCAAAATGGACAAACCAAGGCTGTGACAAGTGATCATCCTTCTTAGCAATTCTGTCAAACTACTACGTTCAAAAAGTTCCGGAACTGTTTGAATATTTGCCAAATGTCAGTGAATTACGTCATTCCCCGCTGAGCAAGTGAAGAGCATCATGTGACCGACCAGCCAGAACCGGTCTGATCCAGATCCAACATATACAGTGTATGTGCATAGTTCGTCATTGCAGGCATTCGAGGCTCTCCGACGCGAGGACAATGATGTTGAATTTTGAACAGCGTTCAACTGTAAAATTTTGTGTTCTGCTCGGAAAATCTTTCACTTAGACTTTTCAAATGATTAAGTCAGCATACGGTGAGAGTGTAATGAGTCAAACTAGTGTTTATGAGTGACATCGACGATTCGAAAACAGGTGACAGAGTACTGAGGATGATGAGAGGTCAGGACGACCTTCAACATCCACAACGGATAAACAAATCGCCATTGTCAAAAAAATTGTGAAAAATGACCATCGAAAAGCTGTTGCCGGCATCTCAGTTGGAAGTTGCCATGCCATTTTAACAGAGAAATTGGGCATGCATCACGTGTGCCAACAAATTGTTCCCAAAAACCTGACACTAGAAAAAATGGATGAGCACATGCAAGTTTGCGGGGATAACATTGATGCAGGGGATTCAGATCCCGATCTCTTGAACCAATTGATCACTGGCGATGAGACTTGGTGCTTTCTGTTCCACCCCCAATTCAAACGACATTCAAAAGTGTGGAAATCACCATCGTCACCACGACCAAAAAAGCTCAAGGCTGACCGCTCCAAAGGAAAGGTCTCCTTAACAGTTTTCTTTGATTGCAAGGGGTTGTACCCAAGGAATTTCTTCAACATGGTCGTACAGTCACTAAAGAAGAGTATGTCAACATCCTGAAACGTCTCCGAGAATCAGTGAGACACAAGCGACCTGGTCTTTGGAAGACCAACTCGTGGGTGCTCCATCACGATGATGCGCCGGCTCACAGATCCCTCCTGGTGTCTGATTGCCTGTCCAAACATCACATTCCCATTTTTCCACAACCAGCTTATTCCCCTGATCCCACTCTGTGTGACTTTTTCCCTGGATGAAGAATTTGCTTAAGGGGCAACACTTCTCAAGTTCCGAAAAAGTGCAACGAGCTGCGATGAAGGCACTGGAGGATGTGGCAAAAGAAGACTTGCAAACTGCATTTAAATTGTTGTATGAGCACTGGCAAAAATGCATAGTTGCACAGGGTAACTACTTCGAAGGAAACACCACATAAACAGGTATTATCTGTACTCATTCTTTTTTAGCATAAAAAGTTCTGAAACTTTTCGAACGTACTGGTATATTTTTTCCACATGTTTTGTCCTACAAACGTGCTACACCAACACAATCAACTTTTTCTGCTCTGCTGCTTAGAAGGTTATTATTATTATTATTATTATTATTATTATTATTATTATTATTATTATTATTATTATTATTATTCTGCTAACTCAATGTATGTACAGCGGGTGGGCCAAAAGGTGCATACCAGTTTATTTATTCCATATGAAGAAAAAGATGGTTTTTACAATTCAAACTACATACAACTGATGTCTCAGGTCATGTATACAGAGGTGCTTGACATGCCTTCCTTCAATTTCCACAATTTTATATAGCCTCAGTCCAAAGTTGAATGCTGCAAACTGCAGGATCTTGGGATAAAGTTTTTAGACAAACTGATTTGAGGTCTCGCAGCAGACTCTGCACTTAAAGTATTTCCAGAATAAGTTACCTGGGTTTTGGTGTGAAGTATAAGGAGATCAGTTGATTCCAGTTGTATAGTGCCAGTGATATTCTAAAACAATGGCCTTTCCTCCAAAGTGTTGATTTAGAACCCTTACGACTGGTTCTGTGTAATAGGGTTGTGTTTCATTGTGTATGAAATTCCATAGTGGTTCACCACTTGAAAATCATTCAGGAATGGGAATATTATCTCCTTCAATCATTGTCTGATACCACCTGGAATTGATATTTATTTGAAATAAAATTTATATATAGGTTCAAAATCTAGAGGGATAATCCTGACTCACAAATACTAGATAAAGATTTGCTGAGATGGTAATCTGAGGGCTTTTCAAACCCTGTAAGTTCTAATTTTGCTTGTTCACAAGCTCATGTGTGTTGAAATGAGCCCTTGGCCCAAAACCAAATGATGCCAGGTTTAATAACCCACATTTTCCATTTCATAATTCACTGCTTCAGCAAATTCAAATCTTGTAAAATCATTGGGTACTGTAACTTGTTAACATGTCTGAAACATACAGGAAAACAAATGAGGATCCATAAGTATTTATTGATTACTGGTGCTTTTCACTGCAAGTTCTTAAATTGCACTTTTGGCTGACTACTTGGGGTCTTCTCTTGAATGTTTTCTATGCTGTTTGCTGTTTATTGGTCTGTTATGCTTTGAGTAATCATTCATAACTAATCCAGTCATGTGAAAATCCTTTACTGGGTTCATTATTGTGTGCCTGCTGGGACCACAGTCTCCACTTGGAATTGTATCTCAAATGCTTTCTGGCACCTTATTTATGTGCTGTCCTGAGCAGATAGATGTACTCCTACAATGAATAACTCATTCTGTGTGGCGCAATGCACCATGTTTCATGTGGAAGGAACTGTCCCAAATTTACCTGAAAAGAAATGGCATAAGATTTGTAGTTCAGTTAAACTTCATCAAATTGTAGAGATTAAGGAATAAATATTTTCAGATATATCCCAGCTTTTATGTACTTTTACCCTACCTTACATGTTTTGTTGCATTGATGTTGGTAATCAGAGTTTTGTGGATTGCAGGGCAGCCATAAATACTGGCATGATGGAGTTCTTGACGAACTGTTAAGACGGAAACTCGATCATTACGATTGGTGTTCAACTCTGCTGCTATTCGCAGTGCCATGTCCTGTGCTTCTGTTGTACAATCTGTGCCAATGTTCGCCTATTCTTATCTGACATATTCGTATGCCATCCACAATTTGTATGTTTGGAGTTAACACAGTAATCTTTTTGATAGGTAGCTATGATCTTTGATACAGTTCCTTATGTTGCACATACAAATTTTGCCATTCTGGTTAGTTAAGTTCCTCTCCTGCAAGATGCACACCAATGATCATGCCTTTTCAGAGGTTACTGGGATCTGACATTTTCAACAATTATACTCCATAACAGCTGTTTCACCTGTGACTGTGTTGCTGCTACATGATAGCTGACATCGTACTGTACCCCTTTATATACCTCACATTGCTGGTGACATCCCTGTAATTTGCATACGGTGCATTGCATGTTCTTCAGTCACAGTTGGTGTTTCCATTATTTTGATAAACCCCTGTAGCACACACAATGCATACACATGCTCTTAGACTTGGACAGATGTGTCTGTTCTTTTTTGGTTAGGTGGCAGCAAAATAAAGGAGCAGTTTCTACTAGCCATTATTTTGTCACATTCCTGACTTCATATCTCAATTCAGAATAAGGTTTGCTAACCAAAGTAAAAGTGGTTAAGCTTTATTCATTTCATCTAGCAAATTACATTAACATTTGTACCAAAAAAAAAAAAGAAAAAAAAAGTTTTTTTTTTTTTAAATGTAAACTTTGTAAGTTTTCATACATATTTTGAGTAAAAGATATTTCTTCCAGTGAAGTGTTCAGCGAAATGTTTAAAGTAGTAATGGATAGTTCTCTCTCACCACTGTATTGAATAAATTGGATGATTGGTCAGAAGTATGTGAATAAGGTGGATGTTAAGGGACTGACGTTACTTTGTGACAGCAAAAACTGAATTGACTAGTTCATGTTTTGTAGTTGTGTGGAGTTGAATGCTGTCAAAGAAGGTAGTGTCTATTTACCAACACTGGATCGTTTTACTTTATTTTGGGCAGCTTTAAATAAACTTTGTTCTATTAGTGGCAGTAGTTATGCTCCATTTATGTTTGATAAACTTTCAGAAAAATTTAGTCACCCTAGCCTTAGACTAAAAGACAGTGACTGTTACGAAGGTCAAATTTTATTAGTGTTTAGATGTTTTTTCATTGTTGTGCTTTGGTGCAGATCATTGATTGTTGTAATTAATGTATTTGTCATTATGCAATGTAAATCAGTCTAAAAAAATATTCTTGTTTTGTAAGCTGAAAAGTGATTTCTGCCCATAAATTGCTACTCTTCATTCAGTTTGAGAAATTCACTTTTTGAGCTTTCATCGCTATGTCACTAGTGGCTTGAGTGCTACGAAATCAAGCCACAAAGACTAAGGGACTCGCTTCTGCTCTTAACGATAAGGTTATATTTTCTTATTTTTAAGAAAGATGCTAATAAAAAATAAAAGCATCTATATTAAAACGTAAGAAAACATATACCAACTGCTTCACTTTGAGATGTTTAACTTGGAGTGGAGAAGTGAAAATATTTATTCTTGTTATTCTTTTAGAATAGATATTATGCATAGTTGTCTGTGAGGAAAGCCAAATTAAGTTATTTGTTTAAATTAAAAAGGAAAACATGTTTAGATTATGCAAATTTATTGAAAACCAAGGAGGAGTTTTTGACTGATAGCTTTAGTCTGTTTCAGCCTAAGTTTTGAAACATATTTTACAGGAGGTTGCCAGGCTCATTTATCGATTTGACCCTGATGTTTCCATTTGCCAAATATGCCACTGGATGTCTATGTCTACAATATTGATGCTACTTAAACCTGCAATGCATGTAGCCTGAAATGCAATAGTTTTTAAGTTTTCTCTCCCCCCTTCAGAATGGCCCTTGAAAGAATGTCTTTTGTGTTGAAGGTGCTAAACACTGTAAAAAATATTTGTTCTGAAGAAAAAAAACTGCATTTCTTTTCTTACAAGTGCAACATATAAACTCTGTGGTATATCATTGATGTCACATGATATCAGAGTTAAGCAGAACTCTAATATCCTGTGATGGCTACAACTGACATTCTAGCATGTCTTAGACTTGCTTAATAGGAAAAAGATTTGGGGACCTGGCTGGTCAATGGAGAGATTCAACACTATGGTTGCACTACTGGGAGAGGTGAGCTATGTGTGATTGGACATTATTCTGCTGGTAAATGGTCCCTGGCACAGGCATGCCATGAAAGCAAGATGATGATTTGTAGGATATCTTGAATGTATTGCTGTGCTGTTAACATTCCTGTTACCATGACTAAGGGCATCCTGCTATCATAGGAGATGGCTCCCCCACACCGTAATACTACTAGTTGTGGTGGTATACCTCTCCACAACTGTGCCTGGATGTGAGAGTTGCCTAGTCCTCCATATGCAAATACAGTGGTCATTCACTCCAAGGCAGAAGTGGGGTTCATCTCAAGTTTTCAAATTTTGAAAGATCTCCTGTTTTTATTCAGCATGCCTTTATATCAGGAAAAGCTTTTTCTGTCACAGGATATGATTGGGGCATATTTGAAATATGTCACGTCATTGCGGTTGAGTTTGGCTCGTCATCTTCTATTAGTCACTAAGAATGTTGCTGATCTTGCAGAGTGTTGAATACTGTAGGTTCCATTTCAGTACACTTTGCAGAGTTTTTCAGATACATTTTTAGCTAACTTGCAGCATACTATTTTTAACTCGTGAGGAACACTTTTCACAAGTTTAAGCCGTTCAAAAAATTCAACACCAGTTATTTCCAGGCAGATGGTTGCATTTGGTATTTTCCCCAAAGTTAAACTTCATTTAAGTCAGGTTTCTGGATATTGTGGTCCTTGGGTTCTAAGCCAAGTTCCACAACATGCGAGGACAGGATGTGAAGGCAGAGACACTGAAGGGGTTTTTTTATTTGAATTTTTGCACTCGCAGTAGGACTTTGATGATTTTCTTCATGTATGAAATTAGCTTGTCCACATCAGGATAATTTGTATGAATTTCTTCAACCACCCTATGCAAAGTGAGTGCAGTGCATGTTAGGTACATCATTTTTGGGTAGAGCATCTTTAGACCTTTGGCAGTTTTCATCATATGTGGTGCTGCATCAATTATTACAAGGAACACACTTTCTTATTTCACTCCATCTGGCCACAAGAAGTTCATAGCATTGTTAAGAGTTCAGCAACATTCCAGTAGTTCACTCTATCATTCCTCATGAAAAGGGTAAGATTTCTCCAGTTTGATCATTCCTTAAAGTGCCAGCAACAACATTATCTCTTGTACCTTCCGTCCATGTTGGCTGCCATATCAGCGGAAGCTTGTATCTTGTTAATGGCAACTAAAAAACCTTATTTTACTTAAAATATCTTCATAACAAGCAACTACATAGTTTCTTCATAGTGTTGTCTCATTGGGATGTGCTGATTGTGTTCTTCACTAGAAAATTCCTGAAATGCCAGCTGCTAAGTTTGTCCGAAGAAATATCAGTGGACATTATCATCACCCACAGGTCCTTGGAAAAACTTCAATGTTTGATGATATTGATGCTTTCTGGAACAACAGTCATTTGCTAGTGTTCTAAAGTAGAATTTTGATGGAAACTGCTTTTGTGCTGTGAAGCAAATGCAGTGGTGGTGTTTGGCATACCACTTGCTACAACTTTTACTCTGCACATTTTTAAGAATAAAATTTTGTCATCATTCTCCAAATTCTTGCACAAAGCCTCTTAACTTTGCACTTTTCAAACACTTCAGTTTAGGCATTTTGAGTTGACATTGAGGTGATAGCACAGCGAAACCTTGAAGGTAGTCTGGGAAAGGGAAAACACGTTACGCCATTGACGTCAGCCCAACATTTTCTTGTAAGCAGATGGGTTATGCACAGAACACATTACTGAAGAACGGTTGGGAAGGTTTAGAGGACACTTAAACCTTCTCATCCTATGTGTCATATAATAATCTGCCATCCCAACTTACAGATGACTTTCATGGGAAGTCTGCTAAATAGCCTTTCCCATTCTTATTTTTCTTTGTTTATAAGAAACATAATCCAATCAGAAGTGTTATTTTGTGGAAGTGCAGAAAAATAAATCATTATTCGTACGAAATGTTAGCTCTACTTAGCATAAAAGATTCAGAAAATGTGATTCTTTTGAAACAAAATTCTTGTATGGAAAAAAAAAATGTGCACTTATTTTTTAATTTGGCTGAAATATGACCAAAACCTAAAAACAAAACAAAATATGCATTTACATGCAAAAAAAGAAAACAAAATATTTGCTAAAATAGTCTGATAAGAGGTCTAGTGCAAAAGTAATGAGACCAATGATTGTAAAAACATTACTCAACATTTTTACACTTCAATGATTCTCTTCAAAATAGGTCCCTTGGGAAGCAACTTACCATTGAAGAGGGCCTTCTACTCCTGGAACATTGCTGGAAGTTGTCTTCTGTGAGGTTTCTCAGTGTATTGGTCACAGCTCCGTAGAGGTTGTCAGTTGTCGGAAAATGATGTCCTTGTGTTCACGAGGTTTGGGAAGAGAAAAGAATTGTTCGGGGGAATATGGAACCTCTGCAATGTTCTTGAGCATCAAAAACTTCCACATAGACAATGCACTATGACATGGCACTTTGTTGTTCTGCAAAAGACGATTGGTTACAATGTCTGTCAAACACGCAAAACCCTTTTCGTAGCCATTCCAGAACTTTTTGATATGGTATGGTTAACAATTTAACCTCAAGGCACAAGGTCTTTGTGCACCACTTCTCAATCAGAAAAGCATATGAACATTACTTGAGTTTAGATTTGCCTTTTCTTTGGACACAGCAAATTTTTTGTGTGCCATTCTTCACTCTGGCATTTTGTTTTGCAATTGTATTTAAAAATCCAGGTTTGCTTGCCTGTTATCACATCATTAAAAAAAAAAAAAAAAAAAAAAACCTGGCTCAGTTTGAAGATGTTGAAGGAGGTGCACATGCTCTTGCAAGTTTTCCTTTTGCTCAGAGGTGGGGCTTTTCAAAAGCCCAATGTTGGCACAAATTAATCACACACTCAAATGTTCCATTAAAATTTCATAGACTGCTTGATGCCTTGTATTGAGTTAATTTGCTATTATCCTCACTTACTCTCAACTATGCCGCCCCGGTGGCGCAGTGGTCTAAGGCGCTGGCCTATGATCATTCATCCGTAAGGGGTCTGGGTTCGAATCCCGGTCAGGCATGGATGTTGTTTGTCTTATGACACTGGCTCTCTCCCTTCCCTGGAACCAGTGACCCTAAATTAGGGACGGGCAACTGCTTATAGCCCATTGAGTTGCTCACGGTGGTCGTTAAACCTCCAATTAAAAAAAAAAAAAATACTCTCAACTATCGATTTGATTTGATCAGATTCTGTACCCTTTTCACATTTTGAGATGTTGCTGTGACAGATCTTCCTGTATGTGGTTTGTCTACAAATGTTTCTTGCCCTTCCAAAACGCTTTTGTGCTGTCGAAATTTTTTTTTGCCCAAGATGGTCTCCATAAGCCATTTGCATTTTCATGGAGTTTGATGCAAAATTTGGTGCCATAACATTGCTCAATATTCCCGTGCTCCATTTTCAAGATACAGACCATTCTTCTCTTCATGATTATCTGGCACCCTCTGAATGAACCAAGAAACACTGAGTCTTGTTGTGTTCATGAGGTTCCAAAGTAAACACTGCAGTGCAGTTTTAATGCCCTATGTTGCAACACTGCATTGTAAAAACACAAACTCTACTTTTGTGACATACTTCATATTAAGTTTATAATGATTACAAAAACAAGAAAAAAATAACATTATAAACAACCAAAATGTAATCATTAAAATGATTTAACAATGCCATCGTATCCACAGGCTTCTTGTTCTTTGATTTTTTTGTTACACTTTTGCGCAGTTTTTATATTACAGCTTGAATTTTTTGCACATGTCAGCTAAATTTACAGCTGATCATTTTGTTTGCATTTACTGCTGTCTAATTAGCTTTTGATTTCACAGCTCAGAAACAGAATGAAACTGCAGCTGGGTTGTTGAAGAACCAAAATGATGTTTCTCCTGAAGACTGCAACAATCCCAATCAAGATATGTCAAATGTCTCAGAAGCCATCAAAGAAATCAAACAAGCAATCCAGCTAAGTAAAAATGTACAGCTAAAAAGTACTCATTCTGGAAAATTTGATGGGCCAAACCAGCCAGTATGGGTACCTAGGTAGGTTTTTAAGTTCAGTACTGGTTTAATATTCTGAAATGTTGTAATTTTGCTTTTGAAAATGTTAATCAGTTTGCAAGTGGTATAAACTATGAAAATATGTGAAATATTTTATCTTACTCTTTCCAATTTTACCGAGTCTCGGTTCTAAATTTTTTTTTTTTTTCAGTGTATAAATGAATTACCATATTTTTTGGAATATAAGACGCACCCTTGTTTTTTGACAAAGATTTAAGAAAAAAAATAAAATGGCATTTTAGAGATTTTTATTAAGAAAAAAATAGTGTTATGAGTAAAAGAGCAGCTTATGAATCATTGAATTCTTGCGATTTGCAAAATTAGCAATGTGCGATACTGCTGATGAAAACAATCAAGAGAAACACCACTTAGTTTATAAGCCAATGGTGTACATGGGCTGCAAGATTTTCCCATGATGTCACACCTTCATACAGCTAGTGGACTTCGTTATTGGTTCAAATGGTCATCCTCACCACATGGCTGATGTGTCACAGTAAGATGGCCTTGGTTGAAGTCTATCAGCATTCTGTGGTGTAAAAACAATTTCTGGGAACAGGTTTTTTTTTTCGTTTTTAAATCTAAAGGTTGGCAAGTACCATTCGAAATAAAAAATATTGTCAAAGAAGCAAACCTCTGCACGTTGTTGGTGAATAGCATGGAAGCAAGGCTATCGGATGTAGTGGCATCATCCATCGTACAACAAATAAAAGTATGTTCCCACTACTTAAAGTTCAACAAAAATTTGCATAATAATGTAGAAGAAATATTCTTATAATAAATACGTGGCCAATACGTTATGACCAATACGTTATGATATAATTAACACAGCAATCGGACAACGCTGAATTGACTGTTTCTAAAATAACGTGGGACAGTAATTACTAGAAACAGTAATTACAGTCAATTCAGCGATGTCTGATTGCTGTGTTAATTATATCATAACGTATTGGCCACATATTATGAGAAGAATATTTCTTCCACATTGTTTATCTGAGCAACTGAAGATTTGCTTAACAACGGTAGATGACAGCACATTTGCTTTAAGATTGCAGTTGGAGAATATTCTGAAGCTTTTAACACTCAGATACTTGGGACTTTGCTGTCCTGGATGGTGTAATGGATAGCATGCTCGACTGGTAATCAGGAGATGCAGGTTCGATTCCAACTTCAGGGCGACTAAAAGTTTTCTGATACGATTGACATTACACGAGAAATGGTAATTACAGTCAATTCAGCAGTGTCTGATTGCTGTGTTGATTATATCGTGAAAAATTTGCTGTTTCACGATTGGATTTTTCCAAAAGTTACTTCAAAATTTTGACTCCACATTGTCTGTGAAAGCTTTGCATATGGCGACGACTATTCGCAGCAATGATTCAGCCAACACTAATGCATTCTGCACCCCAGTTTGGTAGTGGATATCTGAAGTGTCTTTTGTGATGTTTCAACCTGAGATAACCTGAAATGCCCCCCCTTTTCTGTCACTTTGCTTTTTAAAAAAATATATGCTAGTTGCTTTATGTCCATTTCAGGTCTCTGTGTAAAACATATGAGATACATGCTTCAATTGTATTTTACATCATTATCTCACAAACACACAGGTATGCATACAGGCACAAATACACGTATCTAGCACAATAGCAGGCTGGCTCATAAAAAAACACATGCGTACTTAACAATGGATAAACATAAAAGTATAGTATATACAAGCATTCACAATACAATGACATTGTAAAAAAAGTGCAGAAGAATATCAATTACCCAAGATAAAGCATTTTAACTGGTTTAATAACCTGTGCAGCATATACATTCATGGCAATAGTAATGACCTTTGGTATAGAAGATGTACAGGAATTTTGACACCAATTTAAAAAAAAAAAATGTCTTATGTTCTGGGAAATACAGTATTTTTTTCTTTTTGTATTAAGAACATTAATATATACATTCTAGTATACAGTAAGGTTTGTAAATCCTTTCGTGGGAAGGAATTAAGAATGTGTAGGAGTTCAAATATTGTTTGCTGTGTTCTGTTTTGTTAAACAAAACAGTACACAGCACAAATACACGTATCTAGCACAATAGCAGACTTGGCTCATAAAAAATACATGTGTACTTAACAATGGGTAAACATAAAAGTATAGTATATACAAGCATTCACAATACAATGAAATTGTAAAAAAAGAATGTAAGAAAAGTTTTCAAAACAGAACAAAAAATGCTCTGATTTGCAAAAATAATGTTGCTGAGTCAAACAGGAGTTTGTCTAGTTTCATAATTAAGTAGATTTTGACTGTGATTGATCATGGTAGTTTTGCAATCATTTCTTGCCATGTAACAGCATGTTGTGCATTATATTGCAAGGCTTAATAAATCTCTTTCAGGTAATTAGTGTTTGTGTTGTAATACATGATAACTTGTGTGCAGGATTGAAGTTCTTAATCACTGCACTGTTAATTTCATGTATTTGTGTGCTTGACTCATTTGTTCTTTTACCAATATTTTTTTTTTCTGAATTTGATTGGTATTCAAAAAATGATGTGAAATACTGGAAAATTTAAAAAATCAAAACAAAGTGTATGAGGTATTGGACTTCCTTTATTATCTTATTGGTTGTGTTCAATACAATCCCAAAAGTATAACTGAAATTTTCCATTTCAGTTTCTCCTTATGTGTCATTCTTCTCCTGAATTTCCAGTGTCTAAACATTGTGTTGATCACAATACACCAGGGTGAGACAAAAGTTTATCCTGTTTGCAGCTACATTAGGAAGCTATACATGCCCACCTCATTCTGCAAAGTACAGGCTGATGTTTTCTATAGACATTTGCCAATGTACCGCCAAAGCCACGATCCCTTGGCAGTACCACTCAGCAGATTTCGAGGACAGAAACTCACTGATGCCAGATTCTGCATCCACCACTGAAGTGAAGTGCCATTATTATAGGAAATGGGCCATGGAGCAAAACAGGAGGTAGTCAGATGGGGCAAGGTCAGAACTGTATGGAGGATGGTGGTTGGTTCTCAACCCCTTCCAATTCCTGTAGTTTTCAGTGGACCACTCTGGAGGTGTGACTTGGGACATTATCCACTTGCAGCAATATCGGCTTCCTATCAATGTACACTGGGTAGCAGTGGCACAAAGCATCACAAACCTGCTGCAGTTTATCAGCATAGAGGTTCCCATCCATAACCTAACCATCTGACATGAGTTCCCAATGCACAGGACCCTCACAATTCCACCAGATGCACAACTTGACTTTCCTTTCAAACCACCCTCTTTGCACCACACTGGCTGTGTGTGCTTCCTGGTGTGGCTTCAGCCATGGGTGCCTAGTGGTAAGATAACGTGAAATCCCACTTTTCATCACCTGGAAACAGTTCATCTGTGGTAATTCACTTCAAAAAGGGGAAAAAAGTTGGTGTCAAGTTAGACTGAAGTGGATTACAAGAACATCTTTCATCCTGGGATTCTTCAGTTTTTTGTAAAGCCTGTGCATGTGAAATGATAACAATGAAGGTCATTCAGAAATAAGAGAGATGTCACAGTTTCTGAGGTGTGAAATAATAGAACTTCTGCTACAGCAGTGTCTTGTGTGTGATATTGTTCGTATGTGCATTTGTAGATGTTGGAGCCAAAGATCCTAGCTGACAGCTCATTGCAAACTCATTTCAGTGGTGTTACTGTTATACAAACTCATTTCAGTGGTGTTACTGTTATACAAACTCATTTCAGTGGTGTTACTGTTATACAAACTCATTTCAGTGATGTTACCATACCACCATCTATGTGACTGTTATCTTGAGAAGATTGTGCAAAGAGTACTTGACATAGCTATGCCATGCAGCAATTCATATCAGTATGCAGGAGTACTTGGTAAAAAGTCCTTGTGTGTTTATTCCCATAGGATGTTATTTGAACATATACATGAAGGTGACTGTGCATCTTTGAATTTTTAAAATTCTATATATGAACATCCAAGGATTAGAGGACTTGCCCATGGCTTATTAAGAGTTATGGGATCCAGGATAAGGAGGTAATTGGAACCATAAGTGAGACATTGTGCCTGTGTCTTGCCACACAGACTCAGATCCAGGCTCTCAGCATGAGAAGTTATGTGCTTTTATCTTGTAGTTGCTAGAATTTTGCACGTAGAAGCAAGCGGTAAAAGATGTGATCACCATGGACTTTTCACATAGTTTGCAATAGGCTGTTTTTTATTAAGTGGTATATGTGTAGTGTCTTGAAATAGTTCTTTACTTACGCTATTCAGAAGCTTTTCACAGTGGTGAAAATATACATTTATCTTGTCAAAAGTTTTTGACTACCTGGAAGAATGGAACAGAAGCTGACATGCATTCAGTTGTCACACTACATGGCAGCAATTTCTTTTCCTGAATGATGCCCATGTTTATGTTCACGATTTTAATGCATTTCGGTAGCTGGAGTTAATTATGGCTATTGGAATAATTCACAGAATAGGAATGATGTCTACTACTATCAGCAAAATCATGTAGGTTAGAATTTGTTCAAAATTGCTAAAGTTGCAAATGGGATTGCTGGCTTTAGAACTTGAAGCTGTAAACATGCAAGCTGTTGAGCCATTTTAACTAGGGTGCTCATGGATCTTGGTATTTTAAACTCTTTTTCATCTTTATTTGTGCCTTGTAAGTAAGCTGTATATCTTATGTGTGGTTTTTGTCCAGTCACATTTTAAAGACTAGTTCTTTGCTTTTTTGTAGGTTATCACAGGGCTCAAAGTCAAAAGATGGCTGTCATAGTGATTCACATGGTGAAAGAAATGTTGATGAAGGTACTTTTTATGTTACATTTTGTTGCATTTTATTTTAAATTGTAATGCGTTTCTGCCTGTTATAAAATGAGAGTTCAAGTAAATTTCTTTTAGCTGTCATAAGACACTATTTTTTTTTCAGAATATTTAAAACATGTTGTTTTTAATAAACATGTAATGACTGTAAAGAGATAAAGCCAAAAAAAAAAAAAAAAAAATCACATTTTCACACTTTCTTGTACACAAAAGCCTTTAAAGTACTGTCGTATGATGAACAAAAGCTTTGCTGTCGAATATTTTCTTTGTTGCAGCAGTGAAATGGATTACTTGAACTGTTAAAAACAAGTTTTATTAAAATGCCAGTAATAAACATTCAGCATGGGAAATTCCCAAAATAAATTTTTTGTAGCACATTATTTAATGTCATAGATACTAGAATTTCATCCACTTGGCTAGGTCTCCAGAAAACTTACAAAGGGAATTGTTCTGGAATGAAAATTGAACCAGCATCTCTCCAAATTCTATGTGTGTTACCTTTATACCATGCAAGACAATGACTTTCAAAGTACTGTATATACAGTAGAACCTTGGTTATACGTTTCTCACATACACGTTTTTATCATTTATACATAAAAGGTTGCCAATCCAAAAATTCTGAATTGCCCTTATTGTTAAACTTTCCCTTTTTCGTTTGTACGTCCCTTGAGAAACATATAAACGAGGTTCCACTATACTTGCATGTAAGCCGAACCCTCTAGTTCAACCGCTGAAAATCTGTAAAAAAAAGCACACCTGAGGTCTGAGTATAAGCTGAGCTTAAATTTCAAGATTTTGGAGCCCATGACTTTCAATGAAATAAAATTTTACAAATTCCTAAAATAGCCTGCTTTAAAAAACTCTTGAAGTCCAACTCGCTATCAGAACTTTGAACAAGATTTGGTAATTCCATTTGTATTATCAATATAAACATAATTGTTTTGGCCATTTTCTTCTTCATCTAGGTTATAATAAGTCATAAACTAATTCATATTCTACATCATCTGTGGTATTACTTATGCAGGATTTTTGAAAGATTTTTACAACCATTTTTAGTGAAACTGCATGTCGGGCTTCTTTCACCCATGAAGAAACAACACTAATGTATGTTTTTTTTAAGTTACTGCTTTTTTTTTTTTTTGACACAACTAATGATGAAAATCTCTCTGGTCATTTCTTTTACAGTTATGTACAAAGTTACTAATTGGCCCACACTGTCACACCAGGACCATACAAGAAGTGATCTCACATATTGTCCTGCCTGGAGAAGCAATCTTCTGTGGCTCTGCTTTGTCCTAGTGATAAAGCATGCATGCATCTTTCCCTCTGGTGCCAAGCACTCGCTTGTAGGAGACATCTAGTTCTCCATTCCACTTCCACTGTTTACCTTGCATTTGCATAACATTTTAGATTTTAGCAGACTCGTGTAAAAGCTGACCCTCTCCACTTTCTAAAAAAATGGTTACGTCTGAAAGCTGTTGATGTCTTATAGAAGGGGAATGCCAAAGGTAATGAGTAAAGTCAACATAATGTACTTAAAAAAAAAAAAAAAAAAAAAACTTATAACTCTAATTTCCGTTAACATTTATGCACATTTGCATCTTTCTAAACCACTTTGAAAATATCTCTTCCCAGGTCAGTTTGTTGATGCTGTCAAGTGACTCCAAATATGCAGACATGGCCTCTTCATCAGATGAAAAATGACGTCCCGAAGCATTTCCTTAGCTTTTGGAAACAGAAAGAAGTTGCATGGTGCCAAGTCACATGAATAAGATGAATGAGGTGCCACCCATACTTCTTTAGTAGCCAGGAAATTCACTATCCTGGCTGCAGTTTGAACAGCTGCATTGTCATGGTGCAGAAGCAGTAGTTTCTTCCTTGATAGGTATTATTTCTGACACTGCAGTAACCTTTTGAAGGCAGTGAGAGGCAGGCTATTTTCCAGTGGTTTTTCATTGATTTTCAAGGACAACTGTCACCTCTTGTAAAGAAGAAAGATACAATCATTTTCTTCTTTGGTGCTGCACCGTGTTTGGTCTTTCCTTGGTGGCTCATCTTTTTTGGAAGCAACAGACCCTCTATACATGTTCTGTTTCTGTGTCACAGTGGTATATTCATGATTCATCAATTGACACGATGTTGTAGGTGTCTCTGCTTAACTTGCCATCAAACTTGGTTATTGTGAAATGGCACCATTCAACATGACCTGACTGTTGTTGTTCCATCAGTAAATGAGGCAGCCATCATGTCCATTGTTTGCTGATGTGTTAACAATTGTGAATGATTGTTTGCGCTTCTGTTGATCTAATGTTGAAGGGTGTCTCTATTTGAGAAATTGCGACATGAAGATTTTCCGTTAGTAGTTTCTTCACAGCTTTGACATTATCAAGCATAACAGCTGTATGACCTGATCAAGGCTTGTCTTCCAGCGGATTTTGACTCCTGCCAAATTCAAAAACCCAGTCTCCAACTGTTGTTTATGAAGGAGCAGAGTCCTTAAAAGTATGAAACAGCAATTTAAAACTCAGATCCACACTTAGATCTTTTTTGAAATTAGTAAGTCATACCATGAAAACCATGCTCAGAAAACCTTCACAGATGAAAGTCAGACCAGCACTAGTGTTTTCATCCACAGCAGATTTAAAACTGTTTTTAGCCAGAAACATGGTGCAGTATTCTTTTACTAATAATGTTCTGCTCTTTCACCTGAGCCATGCTTCAATGTCACCCAACCTTCCATTTCACCACAGCTAAAAACTTTTGGCATAGTGTACAAGAGTATCTACAATAACTGAAGTATATTATACAAGAATTCAGCTAAACTTCTCATTGCTTGGGTGGTTGAAAAAGCATTTTCATATGGTAACTTACATTGTCATATGGTAACTAAAGCATTGTCATATGGTTATGTAATGGTAACTTACTTGAACAGAAATTAGTAGTTGCAGTTTTAAGTCCCATTCCAGTATACTGAGAAGCTGGCAACAAGGATGACTGTTGAGTGCTTCAAAAACTTTTTTTAAAGTGGTATATTATCCACACTGGCATATAATCTGCAGAATCTAAATTTATAATTTTTTTTTAATAGATAATCTGTGTGTTATGTGACAAAAAATACGATATTATAAACTGGTTTTTGTGTTAATAGTTA
Organism: Macrothele yani; assembly: GCA_039090855.1. Classification (NCBI taxonomy): domain Eukaryota; kingdom Metazoa; phylum Arthropoda; class Arachnida; order Araneae; family Macrothelidae; genus Macrothele; species Macrothele yani. The sequence continues at coordinate 14,700,499 of CM076996.1, forward strand.
ACACAGCATGAGCACTTTTGCACGATTATATGTGCATCTTCAGCCAGTGTGATAATTTATTTGCTCAATTTCTCATCATTCAGCTATACGCTGTTTTCATTGGTAGATAAAATTGCTTCCATACTAATCTTGGCTATGGAGAAAAAGTTGTTTTCTGATATCAGTTCATCTTTTGTGAAATTGCTGTTACAGTGTGTACTTGCCTCTGAGCTCATCACCCAAGTTCAGCAGCTGAAAATACAGTTAAAATTACTTACTTTTAAACCTTCAAAATCCAGCTTATTTTAAGAATTTCCATATTTCTTGTTAAATCCATTTTCATTGAAGTTGCATCAACAACATGAGCATTGAAGGTATGAAGTTATCATTGCTGTTTTCTTCATCTGAATCATAAACTAAATTATCTTCTATACCATTCAATGGCATTGCTTATGCAGCATTTTTTGAAAGACTTGAGTGAGGTTTTTGGTGGAATTGCTTTCCATATTTCTTTCACTGAGGAAGAAACATGGAAAAAGAATTCCACCAGAAACCTTGGGAAGAAACAATACCAATGCCTCCATGTTTTGAAGTTACCTCCTCCCTTTTGTCTTTTTGTGTATCTAATGATAAAATCCATTGTCTATTTTTTCACAGTTCATCTGTGAAATGTTTGTTCAGACTCACATTAGGCAGGGTTGCCAGCCGACCGGGAAAACGGAGGAAAATGAGGGAATCCGAAAATAAGGCTAAAAATCAGGGAAAACTCGGGGAGAAATAAATTTTTTTAGCAAGAACCTGGAAAAGTCGGGGAAAATTAAACTGATAATTTTTTGCGTAATGCATATGCAGTTACCAGAGGTGGGAATTCTGCACCAATTTTCGCCAAAACAAAAATCTTGCGCCATCTTGCTACAAAAGGCAGATTTTGCGCCATTGTGCTCCAGAATCGCAGTGTCCCGTCGTCATCGTCGATACTTCGGCACACTACATTCATCGATGCTGAATAAGACCATGCGGTGGAAAGAAAGATTCAGCGATTCCAAGTACTAAGAAATGTTTTACGTAATTATTATGGAAATTGTCGGTCCGCTACGGACAACTGAAAACATAGAGTAAACTATGTAAATCGTCGGTCCGCTACGGACGACGAAAAATATCAAGTATGCTATGGAAATCGGCGATCCGTTACGGATAACGGAAAGCATAGAGTATGATATGAAAATCGTCGGTCCGCTACGGAAGACGGAAAATATCGAGTATGCTGTGGATATCGTCGTTTCGCTGCGGACGACAGAAAGCGGCGAGTATGCTATGGAAATCGTCGATCCGCTGCGGATGGCGGAAAACATCTAGTATGATATGGAAATCGTAGGTCCACTACGGACGACGGAAAATATCGAATATGGTATGAAAATAGGCGGTCTGGACAACAGAAAACGTCTAGTATCCTATGGAAATCGTTGGTCCGCTACAGACAGTGGAAAATGTAGAGTATGCTATGGAAATCCAAAATCTCGGTGAAGTAACATTATTAAACATCTGTGAAAAGTTTATTTTCAAGATTCTAACACTTGTTAAACATTTTCGGAAATATTTCTTGCGTGTTGAGAAGTCATGACTTCTCAACACGCAAGAAATATTTTAAAGTGGTATACAAAAAAATATATATATGTGTTAGAAAATATATTTAAGTGGTATAAAAGAAATATATTTAAGTGGTATATTAAATATTTTAAAGTGGTATACAGAAGACGACACGTCATCTTTTGTTTCTGCATACTAAATTTTTCCGTCCAAGTTTCCCTTTTTTTTTTTTTTTCTTGTGCCTGATTATATTTTTATTTCTGATGTTTTTTGATAATGTTCCTCGTTTTTCTTATCTTCGGTAATAGTGAAAAGGAGCGACCTCATATTTTTTAAGATTTTTTTGAAATGAAGTGCATGTTTCCCTATTTTTAATACATACTTCTTCAAAACTAATCAATAGAGACCAATTGTTTTCGCCCCTTTTCCTTTTATTAAATTTCTAGATCGGTACTTAATCTAATTAAGTACCGATCTAGAAATTTAATAATTAAATTTCTAGATTGGTATTTAATCTTTCTGCAGTGGAATACGCACCGTTTCCGTGCCCTGTAAAATTGTTTCACTACAGAGTGAGCAACGCAATAGCGATTTTTAATTTTAATTTTCCATAAAATGGGTGTTTTTCCATTTCTTAGTCACTTCTTACTCATATGCGATATTATTTTGTGGATTCGCGGAATTCCGCTTTCTCCTTCATCATTTGGGTTATTCTCAAGATCCATGCAAAACTGAAAAAAAAAACATGGGGGGGGGGGGTCTTTTCCGTCTGGAGGACGATATTTCATCTTTCAAAACCTTTGAAAACGGAAGATAAACGAAGTGAAGATTTTCCCTGTAATCCTAATTTCTTTTTCTCGCAATGTTTCTTCTGCCCAGTATTGTTATTAAAAATCATTTTAATGCATAGGCGTGCTGATTATTTTGCCGTTACTGAAAATTCTACATTTCCTCTGAAATTTTGCCAGGTCAGATGGGTGGAAAATGCAGCTGTTTCTCATTGAGCTGTTGAGGTCTTCTCAGATGTTAAAAATTACACAGATAGTATTTGATCGCTACCTAATACCTTTACTTGTGATCAAGTTGAAAAAGCTTGCATGGATACTTATTTTAGCAAAGTTTGATTTTTTTCATTTGTTGCATCAATGTTAGAATCATTTCTTAAAAAGTTCCAGACTCTGAAAACACACTATGTAGGTCACTCAACTCTTGCCATGTGTGGTCACAGCCCACTTCTGTTCACTATTTGAGTGTTGTGCTATTGTTTTTCCTTAATTCTTTTACTTTTCAAACATTGTCACCTTGATGCTCTATGCACAGTCAGGAAGGCATGGATGCACCTTAGCTCCAGTTGTCAACCTTCTTTGAAATTCTGTCCATAAACTTGCCATTCTGTCTCAATCCTGTTCCGCTGGAATGTAGGTCAGCTGCATGATTTTATTGCCCTTGCACAACTGATTCTAATCTGAGGGGTTCGTGGTCATAATATTTTGCTAACTGAGTTTATAACCCATAAAATGCTCACAAACTGATGTCATAATTTTAAAACTATTTAGAAGTAAAACAACAATTATCATTATAGTATTTTTTTCTTAATATGCTTTATCAATATTTTCAGAAGACTGTGATACAGATCAGGAAACTGATAGGCTTCTTGGTGCCCAGAGGACCGATGATAAAGGATTTTATGATGATAAAGTAAGATTTTTAATTATTGCTTCCTAAATGCATATTTATCTGTACCTTTATTAAAATGACTGATTTTAAAATATTAGGTGTGCAACTTAATTCTTGGCCACATGCACGACACGTTGACAGCAAATTATAGCAAATCGAATGTGTACCTAATCAGGGAAATAATCCCCGTCGTGTTGGATACATTTGAGCCATTGGTCAGAGAGCTGCCGAATGCCACTGGGGGGGCTGTTTCAAGTTCATAAAGTCATAACTACTTGTGTGGAACTCATCGACAGAAGTGAAGTGCGTATCACTCAGGTGATGTTGCAGGGAGCAAAAGAGGTGATAATCCGACGGGGCGAAGTCTGGAAAATACGCCGGGTGGGACAAAATCTCCCATCCCAGGTCGGTGATCGTGTTTAAAGTCATTTTCACGGTGTGAGGACGCGCATTATTCTGAAGCAACAGGACTGACCTTCTGCCTTTGCTGGTGTGTGGCATTTTCGCCTCCAGTGTGTCACTCACACGAATGAGTTGCTGACAATAACGCTCAGCATTGACAGTTTCACCAGGTTTGAGCAACTCGTAGTGTACGGCACCACGCTGATCCCACCATATGCACAGCAACAACTTCCTAGCATGGATATTCAGTTTGGCGGTACTGGTGGTAGGCTGACCTGGATAAACCCACTATATATGCCACCTTAGGGTTATCGTAGAGGATCCACTTCTCATCACAGGTCAAAATCTTGTGGAGCAAATCCTTCTTCTTGAATCTGGAGAGCAAGGACACAGCAACATTGTAGCGCCTAGACTTGTTTGCAGCTGTGAGTTGGCGGGGCACCCAACGGCCCTCCTTGTGAATCCGTTCAAGCTTGTGCAAGTGCTTTGCAATGGCTTGCAGTGTTACTCCGAGTTCCTGGGCGAGCTCTGACTGTGTGCGACAGGGATACACGTCTAACAGTTGTTCCAGTTCCTCATCGTCAACTTTCTGTGGCTGTCCCGGACGTTCTGCATCACGGAGATCGAAATTTCCATGCTTAAACCACTGGAACCACTTCTTACACATACTGTAAAACACAGCAGCCTCACCCAAAGCAGCACAGATCATTTGCTGGGCTTCCACGGCACTCTTTTTTAGCTGAAACGCGAACAGGAGGCAGTGCCTCACATGTTGCTTCTTGAACGACATTGCTTTCACTGTCAACTTTCGTTCCTTCTGTCACTACAGCTGTTATGGTTGCCTGGAAAGCTGTTAGATGGGGCTTCAATCAGACATTATCGCACACAGCTATTTGCATTTGCCCACGTTTTATGATCGCTTGCGGTTAGGAGCTGAGAATTAAGTTGCACACCTAATACTTATTGTGCATGTGATGCACACTGATTTTCAAGAAGGCGTATACTTTAAAGTGCCAAAAATTCTCGGTTGCATTGCTGGAAAACTTGCACAAGTTGAAATTTGTGCAACTCAAAGTTAATTTTTTCATAGGTGGTTACTGAAAAGTGAGAGCTTACACTATTTTTAACTCTTATTTAAAGGACTACCAAATGTACTTACATTAAATGTTTTTCAACTAGTTTTTTATTATGTTATTTAAGCAAGTCATAAGCATATTTATTTAATTGTGTTGTAAGAAGTACAGGAGCATATAAGATGAATATCCACTTTACAAAACAGTGTTCAAACCTTTTATCAATGGAGGTGCCACTTCTTGATCTGGAATGAACTTATCAAAAGAGGCACTGTGGAGTGCAGATTCTCCAGGTCCTGTGGCTTACTTGATTTCTTTTGTCTTTTCAGCTGTTCCATATCATTACATAATTTGAAGTTTTCCTTCCAATTGCTTTGTTTTTCTGTTTTTTTTATGGGAGTGAAAACATATGTAGAAACTTCTTATACCATGTCAATGCCATATAGATAGAAAATTTTAAAACTGCAACTTTGTGGGTTTGGAATCAAACCACCCTCTTCCAATTTAATGATTTTCTGTAACATATAGGAGCACTTATCTGTATTAATTATAGTCATATTGCATGATCACTGAAGCATCAAGAGTTAACAAAGCTTTCAAATGTGAACATTGCTATCACAATGGAAACACCAAGACAAGATAGTGTCCAGAATCATACTTGCTATCTCCAGGATTCTTCTGACAGATCTTTCTTTGTATGTACATACCCCTTGGACTGTATTATTGTACTTAGACATGAACATTAATTTGTATAAATACAATTTGGACATACACATCAAGATTCAACTGTACTTACTTTGATTTCTAATAAATGGGTTTGGGTAGATGTTTCCTGCTTATTTTCTCCATACAATTTGAGATGTAATAAGTCATCATACATTAGTTATGACTTTTGTACAACTGTGTTAAGTGTTGTAGCATTTTGGGTCATCATTAATCATGGCTAGAACAATGACTAACTTATTAAGATGGCTAATAATCTCTATCAAATGTACACTGATGGGGCATTCCATTATGACCCCCCCCCCAACCTAGAGAAATGAGCATGCATACCTGGAGACCGAATGGTGGTGCGGGTGAAGTTCACAAAGCAGTATATATACAACCCAAGGACTGGCTTTCAGTTATAGTGTTCAGAGTCAGAATGGAAAAAGTTGCCGATTTATCGGAGTTTGATATAATACAAATTGTGATGACATGGCACCTCAAAACTACGATCTCGGAAAGGGTGCAGCTTGTGGGATGTTCACATGCCACTGTAGTGAGTACGTATCAAAAGTGGTGCACAGATGGCCAAATGATGAACCGTCGTCCACAGCTTATTGATGGCAGAGGGGAGCAGAGACTGTCGTGTATTGTTTACAGCGACCGGAGGGCCACTGCGCAACAAATCGCCTGCTGCCACAACAGCGGTGATCAGGGCAATGTGTCGCAGCACACAGTTCATCACGGCCTTCTGCGCATGGGCTTGCGTAGCCAAAGACCCGGCTGGGTCCCCATGCTCACTGCACGTTATCGCCAACAACGCATGAAATGGGCTCAATATCATCGAGATTGAACCGTGGACGATTGGAAGAAAGTGGTCTGGTTTGACAAATCAAGATTCCTGATGCATCACGTAGATGGTTGAGTGTGGATACGCCAATTACCAACAGCGGCTATGGCACCCGGATGCACTGTTGGGCGGAAACAGTCCGGTGGCGGAGGTTTTATGCTGTGGCCAATGTTTTCTTGGGACACTTTAGGCACAATCTCGGACAGCTGTCTGGTATCTATCTGAACATCATTGCGGACCAAGTTCACCCATTCATGGCAACTGTGTTCCCTGCTGGTGATGGCCATTACCAACAGGATAATGCGCCATGCCACACTGCCAGAATCAGCTTATTAGGTAGGTGGTCATAATGTAATGGCTCATAAGTGTATATAGTGATGCGAGTTGACTTATTTATGTTTTACATGTGAAACATTTATATATCAAATGTATGTGCTGTTCTGTGTTTAAGTAGAAATTATAATTGAAACAAAAACCAGTTCTTCTGTAATAAGATTTATAGTGCTGTAATCATGCCACTGCTGTAGCCAAAGTGTAAAAGATTTGGATGTTGCCTATGTGCTACTGAGTTTGTCTGCAAATTGAGAACTTATACAATACTTTAGAGAATAGAATTAAAATGAGAGTGTGGAAGCACAATGTATATACATGCAGTATACTTTTGCCAATTTTTATTTATTTATATTTTTTTTTGTTAGCATTGTATCTATTTAACCAATCATTAAATTGCAGAAGCAGAATATCATGAAGAGTGATAGTGTTCTCTATATGAGTTTTAGAAGTTTAGTATTATGCTACACCTAAGAAATTTTGACATTTCATTCTCCAGTGGAATGCAATTTATCAGGACATGGTTCCATCTTTGTTTATTTAATATGTCAAGCTCAAAATGATGTGTCAGAAATGTCTGAGATTTACTAAGAGCTTTGTTCATGTGATAAGATAATTGAATGATGACAGATGTATTTAATTCATTCTTTTTATTTTACTATACGCAGAATAAATTTAAGGAATATCTTTCCGCTGTACCTCAGCTCTGGTCACAATGTGAAGTAGGTTGAAATAGTGTAAGAACTCACAAGGTAGAACTTGTCTTCTTGCGTTTTTCTTGAAGATATTAAAAAAAAACAAAAAAACTGGTATATTGTAGGGTGTATCTGAATTGAAGTTGCTGGTGTGTGTAATGATTTCAATGCTTTCCGTATAATGTACCACAAATGCGCTTACAAATAGGGCTTTATGTTTTACATTATTCCACTCTTAGGTGGGAAATGTATTGTGCAGGTTTTTAATAGAGATATATGTATCCTCTTTATTTATCTCTGTTGCATTCCATAGGATGATAGAATGCAAAATACATGTCAAAACAAATATTTTCCACTTTTTTCTTTGTGATCATATTTAGCCACACCTGCCTGTCCCAGTGTAGAATGTATCATTCCATTTGTTGTTAGCATGATAGCCTAGCAGTCATGCAAACAAAGTCTAGATTCTTGAGCAATTATATGTGAAGAGGTAATTTGAAGAGGTGCAAGGATTCAATCTGGCCTTTTGTTTTGCGTGCTAGTGGTTTAAGATTTACTGTTTGAAAATCTTTATTTAGGATTAGTAAATTATGCTTTAGCGCCTTTTTTTTTTTTTTTTGTTTAGTCAGTTTTTTCTTACCTCGTGCTAAGGTGGGTAAAATGGATTTCTTTTCAGCCTTCCGCATAGTACAGTCTGAACCTACAACAGAGAAACTCCAAATTGTACACATGTTCACTATCACAGACTTCCTCTTATGTGAAATTTGAGTGGTGTCTCCCTGTTTCCAAACACATATGTAGGTCATTCAGAAAGAAAAGAACATTTGCGCATACGTCTGCGGAGGTTCCTGGCTGGCGCTCAGTCAAGATCATCCAGGCCCAGTGCACTGTTGGCTATTTCCTGGCACCATTGTCGGGTGTGTATTATCTGTTTGTGGTTAGTTACCATTTTTCAAAATAAACGCGCATTGAAAATCCCGCCAAATGTGAAGTTTGACCAGTTATCCGTTTTCTGACTCATGAAAACACCAGCCCTATTGACATTCATCAGGGACTTGTTCAAGTGTATGAAGAAAGTGTTATGAATGAATCCAGTGTCAGAAAGTAGTGCATAATGTTTAAAAATGGAAGAACAGACATTCATGACAAGAATCAGTCAGAGCACCCCTCTCTCATCACAGATGAACTCAAACAGAAGGTTGATGACATCATTAAAGATAATCAATGCTTTACGATGAGCAAAATGCACGAAAAATGCCCTGAAGTTTCTCGTACACTTGTGTACCAAATTGTGACTGAACTTCAACAAAATTTGTGCAAGATGGGTGCCACAGATGCTCACAGATGAACACAAAACTGCGACTGCTTATAGGCCATTGAGTTGCTCACGGTGGTCGTTAAACCTCCAATCAAAAAAAAAAAAGAACACAAAACTCAGCAATTGGGAGCTGTGTTGACATTCTTGGAGCATTACCACCAAGATGGCAATGAGTTTATTGACCAAACTGTTACAGGGGATAGAACAGGGATTTTGCACTACACCCCGAGAACAAAAGACAACCACTTAAATGTCATCACCCTAAATTACCGAAAAAGCCACAAAAAGTCAAATGAAATTTGTTTGCAAAGAAATTCATGACTAATATCTTTTGGGATCGGAAAGGTGTCTTGTCTTACTCGTTGATTTAATGGAAAGAGGTGCAATCATAAATGCTGATGCCTACTGTGCAACTCTGAAATGTCTATGGTAAACCATTCAAAACTGCCGCAGGGACATGCTCTCATGAGGAATCTGTTTCATACAGGACAACGTCCGCTCGCACACTGCCAGAGGAGAGGATACTTAAACTTATTCCAAGATATGGCAAGTACCCCATTATCCAGGGCGACTATATAGAAAAATAGGCTAAGGTATAAGTTGAAAATTGTAAATAAAATATTTGAAAAATTTAATATAGCTTTTATAACCAAATGTTCTTTACTTTCTGAATGACTCTCTTAAATCACTGTAAGTGCTAAAGGACAGGATGGTTACCCCACCCCCTCTGTGAAGCATTTACAGCCCTTCACACCCTCTCCCGTAAACTGGGTGTGAAGATCTTTTTGCCCATTAAGAGAAAAAGCTGCACAAGTACAGTAATGAGGCAGTAGTTACAATTGCCATTTAGTGCATAACTTTCCACACGTCTAGAACGCTTTCTCCTCCAATGTTATTAGATGTGAGTTGCACAGGTAATTCAGAGTGTATTAAAAATAAATGAACAATTTTCCTAATACCTCCATTCATTGCATCATTTCTCTTTCATGAAAGTTGTACAATGTACTCTACCGTGGCAGTGGCATTTACAGGATGCTGATATGGGGAAGGTTTAGTGAGAAAAAAAAAAAAAACTCTTCCTAGAAATAGTGTTGCAGGTGATTTTTTCAAAGGGAGGATTAATCAACCAATTAATTGGCTGACGAATTTTGATTAATCATTTAAAATTTTTAGTCAGTTCACACCTCAACATTGCATGGTATACAAACAATGCTCCCATTATAGTATAAAATATTTATTTCCTGACTGACTTCAAATGTAACTTAATTCTACATGCTGTTTTAGATAGTTCACCAAGTACTGCATCAGTTGTAATCGTGATTATCTCTATGCATATTTAATACTGCTAATCCATTTAATCAATTTTCACTGATTGTGTTTCGAAGATAAGTTTTGAGTCGTCGTAGTGTTGAGAATGATTGTTCACTTACTGTGGTAGTTATTTGTAATGTTGCAAGTATTTGTACAAGTTTTTCTTACTGTCAGAAATACATTTTCAGCACATGTGAGAAATGCTGTGACTATTTCTTGAAATATTTTTAATATTGAGAATGTGTCGCCACTACAACTTTAGCTTTAGTTCTCCGATAGCTTCTTCTGTACTACAATCAAGAATACACCCGTATAAGTTTTTTGATACTGTTTTCTTGCTTTATGGTAAAACCTGTCTTATTTGGCAAGAGATACACAAAACTTTTCAATATCATTTTGCACTGGAGTGGCCGTGAATTTGGTTTGTGACAGTGTTTGTGTGCTGCCATTCACTGTGTGATGTGGTGTCGTCATTCGCGTGATCTTATGGTGGATTTACTACTGTCTCAATACTCCAGCCATTTAAAAATTAAATGGAATTTTATTATATATATATATATATATATATATATATATATATATATATATATATATGTTTTGGATGCAGCTTTTTGGAGTGTAGTTTATACTCGAGTTTGGTCTTTTCTTGGACTGCTTATTTCTAAAAGTTTTTCCTAGTTGGTTTGCTCAGAATTTGTATGTTTTGGCCCAAGTGAAGTTCTAAGGACGATGAAAGGATTGGAGGTCAGCTCAGATATTTTAAGTCCTCCCGCTCGGTTAGGCTAGCACCCTTTCCCATAGTGTATGAACTCGCTGGCAAAGGTAATCTAAAGTTATGAAATAACAAACGTTGTTTGACATGTAAATCTGCAGATCCTAACCTGTATTCTTCTGTTGAGGATAATTGCTCCAACAAGTTTTGCAAAGCCTACAATACCATCTATAAGCTCACCTGTACTGTCTGCAACCTTAGCTATATTGGCCAAAGTAAAAATCCTCTTCATCTTAGGATTAATGGTTACAGGTCTCTAGTAAACAAGTTCTCTAATTCAGGAGTGTACCCCTCCACAAACGCCAACCAGTACTCTACCTTTGAATTAGAGCATTTCCATACTCATGGTTTTGACAAAGTGAAAATAGAGGTACTACATATTATCCCTGACCTCTATGCTCGGCTAGAAACTGAATCCCTTGAAATTTTGCAGCATCAGTCTCTTTATCCCTATGGCCTTAATTCCACTCTATCTGACAATAAGCATAATCAGCATAAATTTTCAATTCGTGAACTCTTCTTTCTTGTTAATAATAAGAGCTGCTCTAGAGGTAATAGAGGACAGAGGTTATTTCGCACTTCAAGCAAAGTTGATTTTGCTAACTTGCTAAAAACTCTGGAAAGCTTTAAAACTGGCACTAATTTTGTTAAAAATACTTACAAAATTCTCAAGTCCTTCAAGCACTCTGTCCTTAAAAGTTTTTTCAAATTCTGGAATGAAACTGCTGACCATGTTGATAAGCATGTTTTTGCTTTGGTTCTGGACATTCTTAAACATATTCTTAAAGATAAAATTTCTCTTAAAGAATTTTCCAGTAATTTTGTTACCATCAGGTTCCTAAATAAAGCCTACGATAATCTCAATGTAAGGAAGCTGTTCTACAATAATGCAATTTTTTTTCCCATCCACAGGCACCAGTCTATTGTAAGTTTTAAATATGTTAAGACCTTAGGGTCAATAGTTAAAAACTACAAACTTAACTCTTCGAGCTACATTCCTGTAATTACTACATGTTCTTGTGATGAACATAAAGAAACAGTTCACTATGATAAGAATTACAACCATATTATCACCGAAAACTTGAGTTTTGTTGAAAATGAAAAGCTTAGGAATTTATTAGAGTATGGCTCTAAATTCAGACCTTCCTTCACAATTTCCAAAGAAAGGATTCTTGAGAGCTTCACTCAAGATGTTAATAGGTACATCGTAAAAACCAGTTTAAGGTACAATCAGCCTATTGAGGCCTTCGCAGAATGGAAATATAATATAATCAATAGCTTCACCGGTGAGTTGGCAGGTCTGGACTTTTGTTTCGACAGAAATCTCTTTTTCTCTGGAGAAGCTAAAAGGTCACTCTCCAAACTACAAGACCAATTTATTTTTACCACTACGGATAAAGCTAGCAATAATTTTGCAATTATCTGTAAGAAGTTCTATTTTGAATTGTTAACTATGGAACTCAATAATAGAGTAACATACGAGCCCGTAAGTTATTCTACCAAGCAGTTAGAAAATCGGTTTAAGGCATTCTTCAAGAAACTTAAAATTCCACAAACTAGAAGATATGAGCCTGAATTTCCATTTCTTTTTGCAACGGTTAAGTTTCATAGGGATCCTGTGAAGTTCAGGTTCATAGCTAGTGGAGTAAGGAGTCATAAAAAGAAAATAGATCTTGCTTTTGAAGATGTCTTAAAGAAGGTTTTGAAACACATTAGAAACTGTTCTAACTTGATGTACAGAGATTTTTGGATAATTAATAATAATGCAGAAGTAATTTCTACTATACTCAAAGTTTGTCCCCTAGATATTAATAGTTATGATTTTGAAAACCTATATACTAATCTGCCTCTATCAGATATAATCACTACCTTTAAAGAGCTGTATGCAGAATTTAAACTTAACCAATTTGTTGATGTAGGAACTTGGAACTCTTATCTCAATTGCTGCATAAAAAATAACCATATCTTATATAATAATACTCTCTATAAGCAAGTGAACGGTATTCCCATGGGAACATCAACGTCCACGAATATCGCTAATCTATTCCTGTTCTTTAAGGAATATAAATTCATTAAAAATCACCCCACCTGCTCAGATAACTACCTTTACACTTTTAGATATATTGATGATCTGCTGTGTATCAATAATTCAGAAGTTATAGAGAGTGATTTTGATAATATCTATCCTAGCTCTCTTAACTTATGTAAAACCAACCACAGTAATCAGGAACTTGAGTTCTTAGACTTAAGCATTAAGCTCAACAGAGGTAACCCATCTATTAGCCTCTTTGATAAAAGAGTTAATTTTCCTTTCAAAGTAATTAAATATCTACACTGGAATAATAACATTTCAACCAAAGTAATTGAGAATGTACTAATTTCTCAGGTCCTAAGAGTTTCAAGAATTTGCAGCAACAATTTGGACTTCAATTACCACATTAATATACTATTAGAAAGTTTTCTAGAGAACGAAATTCCTTCTTCTTTCATCAAAAGAACTTTAAGAAAAATTATTCTGAATAATAGAGTAAGGTTGGCAGATCTGCTTTAATTTTCTACACAGTTAATAATATGATTCTGACCAATCAAAGCCGTAAGGAAGTTGGCTAGAGGATGCCTATTAACTACCTAAAGGAACCTTAGTGCTATGGATATGACGGTCCTATTAAAACAAAAAATTAAATAATATAAACAAAATCACAAAAAGCTTAAAAATCTGTTTATAAAAGAAAATAAAAACAAATAAAAAAGAAAACTAGTTATTCATCACTAGGATAGCTATACTAAAAATAGTAAAACCAACATTAAAATTAATAAGATTCTGATTAATCTATAGAAGCTCACTAAGGTGATTTAATACATGCAAAGATTATTAAATACACTGCTCGTGTATTTTATAATATTTCTCATGTATTCTGGAGAGTTAATTCTGCTCTTTCTGATCATACAGATCCACAGTCTTAAGTTTATATATTTTTTTTCTCTGGTTAAAATCTCCGCGAGTTGGTTTCTTTCAGTATGAGGAGGCCATCAGCCCCACCCTCACTGCCCCCCAGCTGTCTAGGGAGTGGCGGAAGAGGTCAGCCATGTTCTTCTCTTGTGAGGAGAAAAGTTTTTGTCACACAAGAGGTAAGCTCTCTTCCTTGTTTTTGGGTTCTAGGTTTTATAAGTTCTATGTTTGTACTTCATGTACTTTTTCTCTGTCGTTTTTTAGCTTTTCAGCTTTTAGGCATTGGTTTGTCTGTTAACATTTTTGCGGGTTTTAACTCTTTCTTTTCTTTGTAACTTTGAGCGTCTTTTGGGGTACCTAGGAACAGAAGATGGCTAAGCTTGTTCCTTTTCTATGCGCTGTCTATGCGCTGTTTTTTCAAAGTAGTTAAGTTCTTAATAACTAATTAATTATGCACTTAAAGCACTGCTGAAATACTTTGTACATATTGCAACTAACTGTTTAAGGTATATAACTTTCACAAAGTTTTCTTTAGTTAATTATTATCTTTAACTTATTCTCGTTTTCGTGCTGTCATAAGTTGTAGAGTAGGGGGTTTTAGACTCAAGTTTTCTTTCAAAGATCTGTTCGTTGAAAATTAATATTTCCTTTTTTAATTGCAATGTAAAAATTTGGATTTCTTTTGCATTGATTTTCAGGTTTAAATTCTCTCTCAAACGAACTTGGAATTTCGTTATGGCTGAAAATCATTTCTAATTATTATGTCACTCTCACAGCTTGAGTTCTCTTTAATCTTCTTCTCTCTGTTTAATAGTAACAGATGAAGAGCATGGGTCGGGCCAGGAAGGTTAATGGATGCAAGCGAAATTGTTAACTAGTGCTAGGTCATGCAACTCTACGGAGGACATGACATATATATATTTTTTAAACTATTTTAGGTGGGAATGTTACTTGCATCTATGGCCTTGCAGAAACCCATTTCCAACTAGGTCTTTGTGGAAGTGAGAAAATGCAGAGTTTTTGCTGGTCCTTGATAAAGCCAAGGCTCAGTATTCTCGACACCTTCTACATTCAGTAGTTTTATTTTATTTTTTTATCTTTTTCTCCTTTTACTCACACAGGTAGATATATATATATATATATATATATATTTTCTTTTAATTTAAATTGTTGCATTAGTAAAAGTTTGTGTGAACTTCGTGTTTCTGCCAAACAGTAAAACTTTGTTTTAAATTTAATTTTTTTTTTGCTATCAAAACTTTTATTTCTTTTAAATAAAAATGCATTGTAGACTGGAGGTGGGTGGGTTTCTGACCCCAACTAGCCCCTATATGGATACGCCAGTGATCGGTGGGAGCAGAACAGTTGTCAAACAAAAATTTCTTTGTAGTAAGTTTACCTGCAGTTCTAAACTGAGTGTAGAATTATTCCTGATAACAAACGAAGAAGTTAAATAGAATTGCTGCTTTATTTTACAAAAATAGGATACTCATAGTTAACTCTCTAGTAATTAGCTTGATATAATTAATTAATGATGAATTTCATTTTGTGTTTGTTTCATTGAATATAAAGTTATTGTAAGATTGCATTTTTATTATTTATTTTTCACAGTATTAATAGACATACATTTTGAGAAAAAGTTTGTAAATGTACTTTTATTTTCGATGTGTATCTTTGTAAAATACAAAAAGTAAGTAAATCTTAGTTGTACATGACTGATGCAGAAACTCATGGCTAGAACTTTAACAGAATATGTACATACATAAATACATATCAGTAAGCGATTCTGAGATTCAGAGGTTAGCTCCACAAAGAAATACAAACTACCAGATAAATTTTTATCTGATTATTTACTTACTGTTGCCGTCTTAAACTTCCCCATTTACAGCGATCTTGACACACAACTCGGGCTTTGCTGACATCCATTACATGATGTACACAAGACCTTCTAACATTATTTCTTT
The DNA here is from genome assembly GCA_039090855.1 of Macrothele yani. Classification (NCBI taxonomy): domain Eukaryota; kingdom Metazoa; phylum Arthropoda; class Arachnida; order Araneae; family Macrothelidae; genus Macrothele; species Macrothele yani. Next base: position 14,716,112 of record CM076996.1, read on the forward strand.
GTGTCATTTTAATCAGGAAAGTACAACAGGAACTGTCAGCTGTAGGATTAGCCTACAGCTGACAGTTCCTGTTGGTCATTCAACCTAAGGATTCTGGAACAAAACCCAGTGAGCTGGGGTCTTTTTGCCAATGTCACACAGAACTAGCTGGTACCTCTCCAAGATTCACAGAGGCCTTTGTTACTGTTCTGTGTGCCATTGTTGCCCCTGAGCGCCTCTCACTAAGACCGCCCACTTCCATGTGTAACTTAAACAGAACTCCTTTAGAAATTGACATGAATGTATTTTTTTAAATGTATTTTTTATACTTTATGTATTTTTTCGTGTTACAACAAAAAGGAAAATGTAGTAATTAATTATTTATTGTATGTTAAGTAAATACCTAAATAAGTAAATAAATAAATAAATAAATCTTTACTACATCATGTACATGTTTATTTTATTTTATTTTTTGTGATTGCACCCACAAGGAAGTTCAAAAGAACCAAATGCACGTGTGGTAACATAAAGTTTGCTGCCCACTGATCTAGGATGACACTTGCAAGAGTTGATGATCTGAAATCATATTCTGCACTTTTCTTTTTAATGTCAAATGAAAGTAAATAATGCAAAATGGAACTATGATAATGATAAAACCTTTAAAGGCTTTCCTTTTGTAAACAAAATGTTAACATTAAGTTGCTTTATAAGAACAGCACTAAGTTAAACAGAAATAACTGACTGCTCTGTTTCCCAATAATTGTATTTCATATGGTCTGTACTCTGAAATTTTAGCAATCGAATACTAAAAAACAAAATTTTTGCCTTCTCCATTTTCCGTGTATGTGTTTTTGGTTTTAAGGATTTCCAAAGGTTATGATGCAAACTTTTAAACACAAAACTTATTGTTTCCTTCTAATTTTTTCAATAATTAATCAAGACAATTTTGTCATAAAGAAAAAAGGGGAGAAAATAGAGGCTTTCTATATTGTCATTCAGTTTTTTGTGTGCAGAAATCTCCATAGATTCATTCTTCAGGTCTTTGCTGCATTTTGTAATTAACAAATGGTGCCAGTTAGTATTGCACACAGATCAAGGGAGGGGTCATACAAGAAATTCATGAGACAAACACAAAATGCATCATATTATATCATCATTGTAAACTGTTATCAATCCATTGCTGGATGAAGGTCTCAAGTTTCTTCCACAACGGTCTGTCTTGAACCAGTCTCCATGTCACTCCTGCATGCTTTTGAATTTTATCCAACTATCTCCCATGTGGTCTTCTGGGTCTTTTCCTGTCCCTTGGAATCCAGTCTAAAATTTCGGTTCTCCATCAGTGATCCGTCCTTCTGGCAATATGGTCCAGCCCATTGCCATTTCAGTGATTTTACTTTGATCGTGATATCGTCCACTCTTGTCATTTCCCTTATCCACAAGTTCCTCTTCTTATCTTTCCTAGTTACACCAAGCATGCAACTCTCCATGCTTGTTTGAGTTGTCTGCAGTCTTTGTATGCATTTTTTTAGTTAAGGTCCATGTCTTTACTCCGTATGTAAGTGCTGGAAGGATGCATTCATTAAACACTTTTCTTTTAAGACATAATGGCATATTGCTGTTAAAAATTGTAATGTTTGTTCCAAAAGCTCTCCATCCAAGTTTTATACATCAGTTAATTTCTTCATTAACATGATCCTTGCTTGATATCTGCTGTCGAAGGTAAAGGTAGGTATCGATTATCTCCAGTTTTTCCCCATCAATCGATAAATCTTCATTTCTTATAAAAGCATTGTACATCAGTTTTGTCTTCTGAAAGTTCATTTTAATCCCCCATCTTTACTCTTTTCAGCAAGTTCCTGGATCATACTCAGCATTTCTGAAGCGGTAGTTGCAAAAATGACTATGTCATCAGCAAAATGAAGGTGAGTTAAATAATATCCATTAATCTTTATCCCTTTGTTTTCCCACTTGAATAACTGAAATACATTTTTGCAATGTGGCATTAAAGAGCTTGGGAGATATGGTGTCACCTTGTCTCACTCCTTTTTCAATTTTTATTATATGTATATCATCATCATTGTCAACCATTATCAATCCACTGCTGGACGAAGGTCTTCCCAAGCTTCCTCCACAACGGTCTGTCTTGTGCCAGTCTCCTCCATGCCACTCCCGCATACCTTCGAATTTCATCCACCCATCTCCCATGTGGTCTTCTTCTGGGTCTTTTCCTGTCCCTTGGAATACAATCTAAAATTTCGGCTGTCCATCGATGGTCTGTCCTTCTGGCAGTATGTCCAGCCCATTGCCATTTCAGGGATTTAACTCTGAACTCTGATCATGATGTCTTCCACTCTTGTCATTTTTTGGATCCACAAGCTCCTCTTATCTCTCCTGGTTACACCAAGCATGCACCTCTCCATGATTCTTTGAGTTGTCTGCAGCCTTTGTATGTCTCTTTTAGTTAAGGTCCACGTCTCTGCACCATACGTAAGCACTGGAAGGATGCAATGATCAAACACTTTTCTTTTAAGACATAATGGCATATTGCTCTTGAAAATTATACGGTTTCTTCCAAAAGCTCTCCAGGCAAGTTTTGTACGCCGATTAATTTCTTCATCAATGTGACCCTCACTTGATATCTGCTGTCCAAGATAAACGTATGTGTCTGTTATCTCCAGCTTTTCTCCATCAATCGATAAATTTTCATTTCTTGTAAAAGCATTGAACATCACTTTTGTCTTCTGAAAGTTCATTTTTAATCCCACTTCTTTACTCTTGTCAGCAAGTTCCTGGATCATACTCTGCAGCTCTGATGGGGTAGTTGCAAAAATGACTACGTCATCAGCAAAACGAAGGTGGGTTAGATAACCTCCATTAATCTTTATCCCTTTGTTTTCCCAGTTCAGTGATTGAAAGACATTTTCCAATGTGGCATTAAAGAGCTTCGGAGATATGGTGTCACCTTGTCTCACTCCCTTTCCAATTTTTATGTGTGTTGTATTTTCAATCAATTAATTATTAATTATATATATATATCATCATCATCATCATCATTGTCAACCATTATCAATCCACTGCTGGACGAAGGTCTCTCCAAGTTTCCTCCACAACGGTCTGTCTTGTGCCAGTCTCCTCCATGTCACCCCTGCATACTTTCGAATTTCATCCACCCATCTCCCATGTGGTCTTCTTCTGGGTCTTTTCCTGTCCCTTGGAATCCAATCTAAAATTTCGGCTGTCCATCGATGATCTGTCCTTCTGGCAGTATGTCCAGCCCATTGCCATTTCAGGGATTTAACTCTGATCATGATGTCTTCCACTCTTGTCATTTTTCGGATCCACGAGTTCCTCTTCTTATCTCTCCTGGTTACACCAAGTATGCACCTCTCAATGCTTTTTTGAGTTGTCTGCAGCCTTTGTATGTCTCTTTTAGTTAAGGTCCACGTCTCTGCACCATACGTAAGCACTGGAAGGATGCATTGATCAAACACTTTTCTTTTAAGACATAATGGCATATTGCTCTTGAAAATTATGCTGTTTCTTCCAAAAGCTCTCCAGGCAAGTTTTGTACGCCGATTAATTTCTTCATCAATGTGACCCTCACTTGATATCTGCTGTCCAAGATAAACGTACGTGTCTGTTATCTCCAGCTTTTCTCCATCAATCGATAAATCTTCATTTCTTGTAAAAGCATTGAACATCACTTTTGTCTTCTGAAAGTTCATTTTTAATCCCACTTCTTTACTCTTGTCAACAAGTTCCTGGATCATACTCTGCAGCTCTGATGGGGTAGTTGCAAAAATGACTACGTCATCAGCAAAACGAAGGTGGTTAGATAATCTCCATTAATCTTTATCCCCTTGTTTTCCCAGCTCAGCGACTGAAAAACACCCTCCAATGTGGCATTAAAGAGCTTGGGAGATATGGTGTCACCTTGTCTCACTCCCTTTCCAATTTTTACGTGTGTTGTATTTTCAAACAGCCTAATCTTTGCACTTGCATTTTCATAGATGTTATTAATAATATTAATGTATGCATCTTCAATACCGCAGGTTTTCAGAGCCATTGTAACTGCTGATGGTTTCACCGAATCAAAGGCTTTTTCATAATCGATAAAAGCCATGCACAATGGAAGTTCATATTCCCTCGCTCTTTCAATTAGTTCTCTCAGTACGTGGATATGATCTATTGTGCTGTAGCCACTCCTGAATCCAGCTTGTTCTCTCGGTTGAGCCATGTCCAGTGTTACCTTCAAGCGGTGTGAAAGAACTTTAGTGAAGATTTTATAAACTACTGATAGGAGGCTGATAGGTCTGTAGTTTCAGAGATCCTCAATGTCACCTTTCTTATGTAGCAGGATCATTGTAGCGGTGTTCCAATCCTCAGGAATCTTTCCTTCATTAAGGCATCGAGTGAAAATTTGGGCGAGTACTGTTTCGATTTCTCCACTTGCTTCTTGTATGATGTCTACAGTAATTCCATCTTCTCCTGGAGCTTTTCCCTGCTTCATGTTCTTGATTGCATGTGCAACTTCTGCTGGAAGGACTGGAGGAACTCTGGTACTGGTATCTTTCATGATGTCTGGAGTGCATGTATCATCCCTTTCATATAATTTGGAGTAGAAATCTTTCACTCTTGTCAAAATTTCGCCTCTATTTCTTGTTACAGAACCATCTTCTTTTCTCAGTGCTATAATCTGTTTTCTTCCCTTACTGAGATGTCCCTTTGCAATCTTTAGGCTTTGGTTGTTTTCAATTGCTTTCCTCACTAGTTCACAGTTGAATTTTCTTACGTCTTCAGTGATACTTTTTCTTACTGTCTTGCATAGCTCTATATATTCCACTTTGGAAGTCACATCTTCTTTAGTTGTCCTCATCTCTCTTCTTTTTTGCATCAACATTTTCGTTTTTCCTGATAATTTATTTACATGCAACTTGTTCTTAGACCCAGCTAATTTTGTTGCTGTTTCCATAAGAGCTTTGGTTACTTTTCTGTTAACTTCAGAGATGTCCACTTCTTCCGATGTTAGGTCTTCTAAAGCAGAGAACCTGTTCTTCAGTTCCAACTTGAAGGTATTATGGTGTTTTTTAAGGTTGGTTATGTCAATAGATTTTGTTTGTCTTATGAGCTTGCCACGTTCAAGTTTAGTGTTGAGGTGCATCTTACATCTCACCAATCTATGGTCACTACCTGTGTTGAACTTGTTTAGCACACTGCAGTCTTCTATGACGAATTTTTTGTTACACATAATAAAATCAATTTCACTTGTCGTCCCATTTGGATGTCTCCAAGTCCATTTCCTGTGTGGCTTTTTCTTGAAGAAGGAGTTCAAGATGAAAAACCTTTCTGCCTCTGCAAACTCAACGAGAGTAGTTCCACGCTGGTTTCTGTTGCCATGACCGAATTTACCTACTGAAGTTTCATTCTGTTGCCGTTGCCCTATTTTTGCATTGAAATCTCCCATAATTATTTTCAAATGCTGCTTACCTTTATTATTTAGATGACAAATTTCCTCATAAAATTCTTCAATTTCTTCTTCAGGATGACTTGTGGTGGGTGCATAAGTTTGAATAATCTGAGCCTATATATATATATATATTCTATTAAGAAGAGACCTAAGCAAAAAAAAATACATATATATTTTTGACTCATACCAAGTACAACATAGAAAAGGTTATGTATCTACCGGTGTGAGTAAAAGGAGAAAAGATAAAAAAATAATATAAAACAACTGAATGTAGAAAGTGTCAAGAATACTGAGCCTCGGCTTTATCAAGGACCAGCAAAAACTCTGCATTTTCTCACTTCCACAAAGACCTAGTTGGAAATGGGTTTCTGCAAGGCCATAGATGCAAGTAACAGCCCACCAAAAATTGTTTTAAAAAATATATATATGTCATGACCTCCGCAGAGTTGTATGACCTAGCACTAGTTAACAATTTCGCTTGCATCCATAACCCTCCTGGCCCGACCCATGCTCTTCATCTGTTACTATTAAACAGAGAGAAGAAGATTAAAGAGAACTCAAGCTGTGAGAGTGACATAATAATTAGAAATAATTTTCAGCTATAACGAAATGCCAAGTTCGCCTGAGAGAGAATTTAAACCTGAAAAGCAATGCAAAAGAAATCCAAATTTTTACATTGCAATTAAAAAAGGAAATATTAATTTTAAAAAAATCAGATTTTTGAAAGAAAACTTGAGTCTAAAACCCCCTACTCTACAACTACTAACAACACAAAAACGAGAATAAATTAAAGACAATAATTAACTAAAGAAAAGCATTGTGAAAGTTATATGACTTAAACAATTAGTTGCAATATGTACAAAGTATTTCAGCAGTGCTTTAAGTGCATAATTAAGTAGTTATTAAGAACTTAACTACGCCGCCCCGGTGGCGCAGTGGTCTAAGCGATGGCCTCTGATCATTCGTCCGAAAGGGGTCCGGGTTCGAATCCCGGTCAGGCATGGATGTTGTGTTTGTCTTACGGCACTGGCTCTCTCCCTTCCCTGGAACCAGTGACTCTAAATTAGGGACGGGCGACTGCTTATAGCCCATTGAGTTGCTCACGGTGGTCGTTAAACCTCCAATCAAAAAAAAAAAAAAAAAAAAAAAAAAAGAACTTAACTATTTTGAAAATACAGCGCAAAGAACAGGAACTATGCTTAGCCATCTGCTGTGCCTAAGTTTCCTAAAAGACGCGCAAAGTTACCAAGAAAAGAAAGAGTTAAAACCCGCAAAAATGTTAACAGACAAGCCAGTGCCTAAAAGCTGAAAAGCAAAAAATCAACAGAGAAAAAGAGTACAAGAAGTACAAACATTGAACTTATAAAACCTAAATCCCAAAGACAAGGAAGAGAGCTTACCTCTTATGCAACTAAACTTTCTCCACACAAGAGAAAAACATGGCTGACCTCTTCCCCAAGCGTCCTAACACTTCTGCCACTCCCTAGTCGCTGGGGGGCAGTGTGGGAGGGGCTGATGGCCTCCTCATACTGAAAGAAACCAACTCGCGGAGATTTTAACCAGAGAAAAAAAAATATATATATACTTAAGACTGTGGATCTGCATGATCAGAAAGAGCAGAATTAACTCTCCAGAATACATGAGAAATATTGTAAAATACACGAGTGGTGTATTTAATAATCTTTGCATGTATTAAATCACCTTAGTGAGCTTCTATAGATTAATCAGAATCTTATTAATTTTAATGTTAGTTTTACTATTTTTAGTATAGCTATCCTAGTGATGAATAACTAGTTTTCTTTTTTATTTGTTTTTATTTTCTTTTATAAACAGATTTTTAAGCTTTTTTTGTGATTTTGTCTATATTATTTAATTTTTTGTTTTATAGGACCTTCATATCCATAGCACTAAGGTTCCTTTTAGTAGTTAATAGGCATCCTCTAGCCAACTTCCTTACGGCTTTGATTGGTCAGAATCATATTATTAACTGTGTAGAAAATTAAAGCAGATCTGCCAACCTTACTCTATTATTCAGAATAATTTTTCTTAAAGTTCTTTTGATGAAAGAAGAAGGAATTTCGTTCTCTAGAAAACTATCTAATAGTATATTAATGTATATTAATTTTCCTTAGTTTTCAGTTTTGCTCTTCAGTATATATATATATATATATATATATATATATATATATATATTCTATAAAGAAGATACCTAAGCAAAAAAATACATATATAATTTTGACTCACACCTAGTACAACATAGAAAGGTTATGTATCTACCTGTGTGAGTAAAAGGAAAAAATAAAAAAATAAAATAAAACAACTGAATGTAGAAGGTGTCGAGAATACTGAGCCTTGGCTTTATCAAGGACCAGCAAAAACTCTGCATTTTCTCACTTCCAAGGCTCAGTATTCTCGACACCTTCTACATTCAGTTGTTTTATTTTATTTTTTTTATTTTTTCCTTTTACTCACACAGGTAGATACATAACCTTTTCTATGTTGTACTAGGTGTGAGTCAAAATTATATATGTATTTTTTTGCTTAGGTATCTTCTTTATAGAATGTGAATTCTGAATTTTCAAAACTGCTGCGTTGCGCGTTTTGATTTTCAGGTTATTTTGCACCCTTCGTTTTAAATTCTAAAATTTTTTCCTTAGTCTTCAGTTTTGCTCTTAAGTATATATATATATATATACACACACACGGTAGAGTCACATTATTGTTATTGGACCACCTCCTACTTTTGATGTCAACAGCACGCAGACAATGAAAGAAGGCACGTGTCGTGAGCTGGTTTGGAATGTATATAAGGTGTGCTGTAGGCATTCTGAAAACATATCACTCATTGCTGTCATGGATAAAGGGAGTGATTTATCAGATTTGCAAAAAGGGATGATTATCAGCTTTCGGGCCAGAGGTGGCAGTATTTCTGAAGCAACCAAGTTTGTGAACTGTTCGCATGCTGCTGTGGTTAAAGTGTAGATCATGATTGGAGAAATGGCACCATTGCGAATAAGCGAGTGGAAACTGCGGAGCACCATGTGCCATTGATGTGAGAAGTGAACGTCAGCTTCGAAGGTGCGTGAGGGAAAGGCCCTCTGGACCGATTTTGTTATGAATCCATCCTTGCAGACCATGTACACCCATACATTTTGATTGTCTTCCCTGGGGCGGATGAGATCTTTCAGCATGACAGTACGACGTGTCGCACAGCTAGAAATGTTGGAGAGTGGTTAGAAGAGCACGATGAAGACTTCAAAGTACTTCCCTGGCCCCCTAATTCCCCAGAACTTAAACCCAATTATTGAGCATCTGTGGGACCACCTCGGTCGTGTTGTTCACTCTATGGATTCTCCACCACGCACCCTCCAGCAGCTGTCAGATGCACTGCAGTCAGCATGGCTCCACATACCTGTGAATACCTTCCAGCACCTTATTGAGTCAATTGCAGTCCATCTAGCTGCAGTCCATGCTGCAAACAGCGGTTACTCTGGATATTAGCTGGTGGTCACAATAATGTGACTTGACCATGTATATACCTTCTTCCAGTGAGGCTAAATTAAAATGTGTGTGTATTTTTTTTTTATGATTGTTGGCATGAGTCAGCACTGATGTGAATGCAGGTAAAGAAAAATTACTTTTTTGAATAAGACAAATTTTATAATCATTTTAAGACCGTAAAATGCCAACACTTTTTTTTTCATCCCCGCCCCACCCCCTTTTTCTTTTAGGTATTTCTCCCCTTCTTAATAAGGATCGCCATGCTTTAACATGGGCTATCTGTCCCCAGAATAAGACTTTCCTTTTTTTCTTTCTGCTCTTGTGTTTCTGTGATTTTTTATTGTGTGTGTTACCACTAGCTTTCTGGATGAGTATCTTCATCCTTGCAATCATTGCCTTTTTTTTCCAAACAGGTGTTACAGTTACTTCATTTCAGGCATTATATGCCATCCTGACTCCATGACCTGCAGGTAAAAGTACAAACATTGGAGGTATCCATCATTATCCAGCACAGCGATATTTGGCCAGTTAGTATATGAATGCAAACATCAGCATCAACTAAATGTTAAAGCCAAAGCATAAGATGAGCGATAAATAATTGCTGCTATTATGAGGCTTAAATTTGTCTACACAGAAACGCATGTTGAAAAATTAATTTTAATTATTTTCTCATAATTCCTAGCATATATAAGTGCTACGAGAATTTTTTCAGCCAAAGTTGCAAGAAAAGATAGTTCAACAGGGTTCCCATGGTCCTTAAAAAGTGCTCAATTTTTTAGGGTGCTTAAAAGTCCTTAATTTTTGCCAGAAATCCCCCATAGTGGTTAAAAAGTAATTATTTTTCTTTCCTAATTACTCTGTGTGAAAAGCAGAAGTTAGAATGTAGTGCATACAACTTCTGCTGCTGGTTGGCTATGTTGACGGTGATGCTGTGTGACGTCGGCAGAAAGCCTGTGGGAGAGCATGGGGCAGGAGGAACTCTTGTCTGTGACTCATGGTGAACTCTACTTTGACTTTGGTTTTACAGTTCAAGCCATGAAATAATTATGGGCAATATCCAGATCTAGATCTTGTAACTTTAACATACAGTTTTATGATTTATATTATTTTTGTTGCACATGTGATTATTCTCTCATATGAAAACTGATTTGACCTGCAGAACTGTCTTTTAAATTATATAAATTCTAATGTATTACATCCAGAAACTGGAATTATATATAGGGCTTGAAAAATGCCATGCCCGAGGCATGTAAATTATTGGCTTGGGCAGGTAAATAAAAAAAAATCTAGTTGCCCGGTCTCAGCAACTAAATTTAAAAATAAAAAGGTTTGGAATAGAATTTAAGAAAATTTATTATAAAATTATGAATTTAAGAAATTTTATTTATATACAAGAAAAAGACAGTCGTTGCATGTTGTGTTTCATTTCACTGCTAATCACCAGAAGTTGTATTATTGTTACAGAGTACCTAAGGACAGAAGAATATCACTCCTTTAATTATATTATGCTCTAGGTCCAGAAATTGAAACCATATGTAGTTTTGCTCCAAATGTTATTTGTAGTCAGCAATGGGATGCATAGATAGAACTAGCCTCTGGTGTTTAGTGACAACAGGTGAAAACTTTAACGAAAGGAAAATGGCAGAATCACTAAATTTCTCAAATACCACTTTCATCATTATACCATTTCTTACCAATTTCAGCATCATCACCTTAAAACTTGAGGTACACACTTTGGCGTGTTGAACATTTTCAACATAGACCTTTAAAATGGAAATGCAAAACATGTGAAAAAAGTTCATATTTTTTAACTTAAAAAACAAATGAGAGTTGTGATTTGTTATCTTAAAAAATAAATTTTCCTGGGCATATCCTGCTTTTACTACCTGGGCATGTAAATAATTTCTGTGAATGTCCAGCTGAGCATGTAACGTTTTAGATATTTTTTAAGCTCTGATATTCAACAATATTGCGAGCTTCTTGAACAGACTTTTAGTTTGTATAATTAAATCATGTGTAAAAGTATATTTGTATATGTGTTATTTTCACGTGTGCAATTTTTAAGATCCTTAAAAAAAAAAATTGTTGGGTGCTTGAAAGTCCTTAAAAAGTGCTTATATTTTTTTGGAGAAAATGAGTGGGAACCTTGTTCAGTGAAATCCTGGGAAGACCAGATTCAGGAATGTGAGCAGGAGAAATATATAATGAGTATGAAGTACAAAAGATCTGGTGTTAGATGTATGATGGATGTCAGAGAAGCTTGAGTTTTGTGCCCAGATGGCAGTGAGTGGAAACATTTGATACTTCAACAGTAAGTAAAATGCAACATCATCAGTAACTTTGATTTGGCAGCTGACCTTTCTTTGACAAGCTAACCTCTGAATCTTGGAGAACAGCTTAGTGATAGGTATGTATGTATTAATAATTATCAGGGCGAGTGTTTTATATGCACTTGCCTTTTCGTGAGTAAAGAAAAAAGATATTCATACTTTGTCAATTATGAGTATACATAAATTGCTTTATCTAAAGGCACTTTGTAGTGCAGTATGTTAAATTTATTTTGTGACATATAAAGTGAAGTGCAAGTAAGTCACGTCAGAAATTGTTCGCATGTTGTTTGCTCTCAAAGCTTACAACATTTGGAGTTGATGTTTAAAAGATCAAATCAGATCATATGTAGAGAATTTTAGGAAAGGGAGTGTCTGCCCCCAGGTCTTAAACAACCCTTAGAAATAGGAAGCTAGGAGATTTGGGCTAGAGTGCCCGATAGGAAAGTGACACTGAAGCGAGGTAGAAAGGGAGGAGGAAGACGCCCTTATTTATTACCGAGGGGCCAGTACCCGGGGTTCGACGGCTTAATGTGCCTATCCGACGCACGGCGGGTATTTAGTGGTTCGAACGTTCGTACCTGCCCAGGATCGAACCTGAGGTGTTACCTCCATGGCAGTCACAAACGCTGACCACTAGGCCACCCACGATCCTGATGTTTAAAGGGCTGAAGGGTGCTCACAAGCTAAGAATAGAGTCCCCTTGTTTAGGTGTTTTTTTTTTTTGTGTTTTTTAAATATTGCACTATTTCTGCAAACTATTCTTGCATTTAGAAAACTGACCAATAAGTAACCACCACAGACATCAGGGCTTGAAAAATATCATGCTCGAGATGCCTGGGCATGTAAATTATTGGCCTGGGCAAGTAAATAAGAAATCTAGTTGCCTAGGTCGGGCAACTAAATTTAAACTAAAGTTTGGAAAATAATTTCCTACTACAAGAAAAAAGACAGTTGTTGCATGTCTTGTTTCATTTCACTGCTAATAAGTAGAACCTGTATTGTTAGAGAGTGCCAAGAACTGAAGAACATCACTTCTTTATACAAATATAATACCAAAGGTATTGTGTACCTAATATTGAAAAGTGTATAGCACGTTGTACGCTCAGTGATACACGTGCTCCCACCCTGAGAGAAGCCTAATTATACAACAAGTTTTTGTTAGTGAGACACGTGCTCCCACCCCGAGAGAAGCCTAATTATACAACAAGTTTTTGTTACTAACAAAAACTTGTTGTATAATTAGGCTTCTCTCGGGGTGGGAGCACGTGTCTGAGCGTACAACGTGTGATATACTTTTCAATATTAGGTACACAATACCTTTGATATTATATTTGTATAATTAAAAGCACATTTTACAATGCAACTGTCCTTAGGGATATGTCTCATGATATGTATGTATATCACTTCTTTAATTATATTATGCTCTAGGTCCAGAAATTGGAACTACATGGTTTTTGCTTCAAATGTTGTTTATAGTCAGCGATGGGATGCATGTCATGCCTCTGATGGAACTAGCCTCTGGTGTTTGGTGACAAAGGACGGAAACTTTAACAAAAAAAAAAAAAAAAAAGACATGGCAGAATCGCTAAATTTCTCAAATACGTATTTCATCATACCATTTAATACCAATTTTAGCATCATCATCTTGAAACTTGAGACCAACAGTGAAGAAAAAATTTTTATGCATGATTTAATACATATTAAACTTTAGGAATAGTAAGATCTTTTGGCTGAAACATCAGCCTTGTTCACACTAGAAGCAAGTACTCGCATGGTTGACATTGTTTCTGTAGCTGTTGGCAGTAGAGATTTTCAAATTATCAGAATATTGAAGGGTGTGTCCAAATTGCAAGAGTTTTTATTGAAGAGAATTTCAGTGCTTTCTTTGTAGCATAATGAAAATTTGTTTGAGAAGGGTGCAAGTCGGAAGACTTTTTCTGACATCCCTATTATGTTCCAAAATTCTGCAGTTGATTATACGAAAGGAACTACCAATATAACATTTTTTGCCTGAGGAAGTAGACTCAGGGGTGAGGTATACCGCAGGATGGTCTAAAGGATCAAGAGGATCTCTGTCCTTTAGATATTGATTGGATGGTAGTGGGAGGATTAATTGCAAGCCTGTAACCAAAACTTTTGAAAATTTTGACAAGTTTGTAAGTACAAGAATGATGGTAGGGGATTGAGCCAATAAAGGAAAGACAGTTTCTGCAGAGGAGAAAAGTGACAGACAAAGTGTTTGGCATCAAACTTTTGAAAAGTTTTGTGACAATTCTGAGGGGAAATTGATGGTTTGTGTCAAATCCTAAAAAAAGAATTGTGATTCGTATTAAGACAATACACATCACAATTCAATTTTTTTAGCAGAAAGTACATGCATATGTATGATTTGCTGCCAGCACAAAATCTTATTTTAAACCAAAAAAAGCTCTTTTTGCTCTTGTAGCCAAAGAAAGCTCTGTTTCGCTTATCGGTCTTTCGCGCTGCATGTGGGGCAGCACGGTCATAGCAGTGTGGCTGCTACTGCAGCCTACGCCACAACTCCTCGGGGCTTCTCTAGCAGCCCACAAGGAACTTGCAGCGTGCTGAACTTCTCTGAGCACGGAACCAGCAGTGAAATCCCCCTTCCCTCTTGGAATGCGGTAGTAGACCAAAACAGAAGGAAAGCTTATCTAGTTGTTACCGTGCTCTGAGGAAATTTGCACGATCATTCAGTTAAATTCTTGTAGTGTGCTGCTATTTTTTTTTTCTTTGTAACGCAATTTTTGCAATCGATTCCTTGAATGGCAACTGCGATTAGTTCAATAGATTTTTTGTTGACACAACAGTTTTCTTCAAGAATTTTAGAGGGGAAATTGAAGTAAAATCCTTTAGATCCTAAGTAAAAGTAAATTCCAAGTAAAATCCTTAGGATTCATGATTTTTGAGGAGGGCCTAAAAAGAAACTTGATCAATGTGCAATTATATTTATACTTTTTCGCATTTCACTAACTCTTTATAGTATAATACGTAGAGTAATTTAGTTAATATAATTAATTCATATTTAAGCTCCTCAAAAGTGCAGTGAAATCACAATTAATAAGATTGTGTGGGTGAATGTTGATTGTACATTGAACAAAGACACTGCAAAAATATTTCCTATTAAAAATGTGGAAATACACTGGAGTGAGAGAAAAATTAAAAGCTAGTTATTAAAAATGGCCATAACTCTAGTTTTCCAGATAAAGGCATGCCATGTGCAAAAAGAATCGGTACACAATTTTGAATGTGACACACTTTGTGACAAAAAAGAGCAAAATAAAGAGGTGATATAACTGGAGGAAACAAATTTTGGAACTCAAGGAAAAAAACTCAATAAGGGGTGTGATCACTCCGGACAGAAACACAACATTTGCAGCTATTGTTCATGCTGTTCATGAGATTGCTGATGAAATTTTGTGGGAGCAAGTTCAACTGCTCTCACAAAAAGTGTACTTGCTAGGTCCTGGGAGAAGGCTGGAGTTCCAAAATCTTGGGTCCTAAAACGTCCCACACATGTTTAATCAGATTTAAATCCAGTGAGTAAGCAGGCCACTCCATTCTCTTGATGTCCTCACTTTCCTAGTAGTTGGAGACAATTTTCGCTCGATGGGGTCATGCAGTATCGTCCATTAGGAAGAATTCTTCACTGACAGCTCCTCTAAAAATGCTTCATCTATTCGTCTAAGATCTTGTCTCTGTATTTCTGTCCAGTTAGTGAGCCTCTTTGAATGACATGCAAGTCTGTACGGCCATTTAACATTATGCTTCCCTAAACCACGATTCCTCCACCTTTAAATCTGTGTCTTTCTAGGATGTTGCTCAGGATATTTCTTGTCCAAGATTCTCTCCAGATAACGATACATCTAGAATCGCTCTCCAAGCAAAATTTAGATTCGTAGGTTAAGAGAACTCAGCCCCAGTTGTGATGCTCTTTACACCACTTCAAACAAGCGCACCTGGCGGTTGAAGTGAGAGGAACACAAAACATTGGTCTTCTTGTGTAGAGGCCGTTCTCCTGCAGCTTAGTATGCACAGTAAACCAAGTTATATGCATCACTGTAGATGCAGCTAGCTCTCAGGCAATCTGTTGTGCTGTCATCCTCTTGTTTCTTTTCATTGTTAAAGCTAGGAATCAGTCCTCTGACGTGTTGTGGCCCATGGACGTCCTTCTCCTGGATGATGGGAAATTCCCTCTGTCATTCTAAACTGTTTCCACAGTCTTGAGAACATTTTGGGATATATGCAGCACATGGGATACACCCTGTTGACTCTCTCTGGCTTCCATTTTTCCAGTTATAAGTGCTTTAACCCCACCCTTATGATGTGCTCTTAGCTAATACATCTCTAATTTGCAATTTCTTATCTGCACCGGCAACATTTAAATCCTGCGTCGGATAAAGTAAGTCAAGACCAACATTTTTGCCAATTTGCTTTCCACTCTGTCAAGTGAAGTATGAGTTTTTACTACTTTTTTCACCAATTATTCTTTAATTTTTCACTCCAGTGTAAATAAAAACTTATTTTGCAAAATGAGTAAATGGATAGTTTTTTTGGATGATCCACAGCTAAATATGTTTTCTCCGCAATAAAAGTCATTTGGCAAAATGTTCGGCTCAATATTTTGTCAAATATATAGTTATATAAATTTAACCACTAACACTAAAAATGTGATAAATGTAATTACTGGCATTAAAAAGGTTAACAATTATTAGTAATTCATATTAATTTCTACATAATTATGGCAAACATCTGGAGTTGCCTTTATTTCTCCTTTATTAATCTTTTGTAACTTTTTTTTTTTTTGAGCCAATGGTGGAACCTAAGTCTGTTGAGTCCCAGTTCCAAGGTCCTTGCTGGAAAGGGGAGGGGGAGGTGTAAGTCGTAGCACGTGGATTGTCAGCAGCATGAGCCGCCACTGGAATCGTGTCTATACATTTCGTTTGCTCTCCAGGCCACCATATTCCCCAACTTGAGTCCCATTGAACATTTGAGGGATCCAATGAAATGCAACAATCTCTGGGCTGTCACTGAACTGTGAAATGTCATTCTGCCTTGGTGGTACAGAATATCTGCGAACACCTTTCGCGGTGTAGTGGAGGCGATGCCGCTTTGAGGGCAGAGGTTGTCGTGAGCTCGGGCTATCATCCGAGTTAGAACCGGTTTCCATACCTAGATGTGTCATTGACAGACACCCTTCCAGCACTGGTTCTCTGTCTGGGAAGATAATGCAATGGCCCTAAATTACAGGCCAGTGATTCCTTAGATGCCATTTGGGGTTGTCACCCCCCCCCCCCAAGTCTTTTACAGCTTGCAAAAAAAAAAATCTGTTGCTTGCCTGGTAGGTCATAAAACATTTTTTATTTTTCCACTCTTGTGTTTCCCATTAGTTGTAAATTTTTTGCAGTGTTGTTAAAACATTTCTAGAATTTTACTACCCATAAATAAAGTAAATTAGCAAGTGGCAGGCTGCAGCAACACTGTTTAAACTGCTATCGAATTAATAGCCCGAATTCTTTTTTGTTTTCAAATGCTTCTTGAAAATATGTAAATAGCTGCCCTGGTGGCACAGTGGTCTAAGCACTGGCTTCTGATCATTCCTCCGAGATGGGTTTAGATTCGAATCCCGGTGAGGCATGGATGTCGTGTTTGTCTTACTGCATTGGCTCTCTTCCTTCCCTGGAACCAGTGGCCCTAAATTAGGGACAGATGACTGCTTGGTTGTTTAACCCCCAATAAAAAAAAAGTGATTACTGAAATGTAGGATCGCCGCCACGGGGGATGCTTACGTGGCTTGAGCCTCTCCTGGGAGCACTGTTTTGCATCCATCTTCGTTCCTAGCATTAAACTTAACGTCCAGTGGAGTAGCCCAAAATTGATCCAAATCAATAGACAAAAAAAAAAAAAAAAAAAAAAAGCATGATCACATCCTGTATTTATGAGAAGATTTAATTTTCGCTTCCAGTTTGCCATGAATTTTCCCATAATTATTGCAAATAATAACGATAATAGTAATGCGCGATTATTATTATTATTAGGTCCTGTACAGATTGAAATCTCGTGCCCTGTCCACATGCTAGTCCCTCTCCTCCCTTACCCTCGCGCTTAAGAAGCCCACTGGAACGAATAAATGAAGTCTCATTCAGATCTTTAGTTTTTCTGCTTATTCAAGTCTATACTTTTTTAGAAAAAAACCCAAAGAATTTGAACAATGGGCTTTGCGGCGGAACCAATTATTTGCTGCGTGTTAACATGTTTTTCTTTTAATGCATTGATGTGTGCTGTTTTGAAATTGGGAAAGAAAGTTTTGCCTCCTTGCTTGGAAGGAAGAACAAAAGTTGTTCGAGATAGATAAATTTCAGCGTTACCGTGCTTCGATTTAATTTTTGTGTTATAGATTTTTTTTTCTTTGACCGAAGTTCTTGGACTGGAAACTAGGCAGTTCCATCTTGTATACGAGTTATTTGGGCCGTGTCTTGTTGGTTGCAGACAGTACATTCAGAAATAAGATCATTCATGTCAAAACGAATTGCGCCGCGAGATTGGTGGAAAACGTTTCAGCGGCGTGTAGTTGATTTCACCGACATTTCGCTTTCGTATCAATATGTTTTTACATTTCGATGCAGTATTTTTATTTATTTTCAGCCGTAATAATCTCGCGTCCAGACTTCCGTTGTTTTTAAATTTTTCTCTCCGTATGAATTCTCCCCATTCTTGAATATTCTTTAACTGTCCCCAAAGACGCTTTGCAGAAAGAATGTTTGTGGAGAGTATCTGTGGGTAATGATCACTCTGACGTTAAATGTAGTGAAAACCAATCAGAGGCGGGAGAATCCAGCCTCTGAATATTTTATGTGCAGGCAGGTTCCGTGTTTGCTGCGTAACTTTCTGACTGTTTTACGTGAACTCGGTGCATATGGTATATGTGTATGTCATAAAACTTCTTTCTAGGCAAATTTTCATATTGGGTTTCAGCAGGGGGATTTGGTTTTTCATCTGCGTCCAAAAGCCATCAGGAAATATTTTGTCTCACCGTAGCCGTTAGGGTTGCGGAAAGGCACTCAAGCTCTTCCTGTACACAACGTTCGTTGTCTGCAGCTCGAACGCGCGTGCATCCAAAACCCATCTCCACCGTCTCGTTTTCCCGCTGCGATGCGGCGCAGTCAACCGGAAGTCTTGCAGCGAAGCTCTCTTTGTAAAAGGTTCACGTTTTTACGTAATGCCTTTTGCAGCACGGTTTCTGTGAATAGAACATAGCTGTTAGAGTTGCTTGTATTAAGGAGGAACTCGGTATGCATTCGGTACAACTTCATCATGCAGCAACATACTTTTAAGGAATCACTTTACACCCGGTTGTTCAGCATTTCAGGACTTTTTATTTCCTCATCTTCCCGTGAAAAAAATGGAAATTTAAGAAATCCATTTTCTTGTGTTAAGGTACGTGAAAACACAAGTTTTTCCGTGACGATGATCGAAACCGCGCCCCCTCTCTCCGGAGTATGTTGCTTTCCCAACTAAGCTACACGTACATAATGTATTGCTGCAAATTTGTCGTCTTGACAAGTGCTTTACCTCTAGTACGTCACATCATCTCCCTCTTAATTTTTTTTTTTTTTTAAGCGAAGTAGGGATTTTTTATTAATTCCAGACGATGTGCTGAACAAACATCACACATTTTTCGAAGAACCCAACGGCCAGTACATCCTTTTACGTTCGGGCGTCGATGTGAAAACACAAGTTTGTCCATGACGGGAATCGAATCCGCTCTCCCAACAAAGCTACACGGACAGAACGTAGCGCTGCAGATTTGTCGTCTTGACACGTGCTTTACCGCTGTAGTACGTCACAAGTAATACAAAAGGCGCACTGAAAAAAATATTTTTGTGTCGGATATACGTAAGCATGACCAAGAGTTTCCTTCTGTTAGTAGTTTTTCCAGATTCACCGTTCTGCTCTAAGGTGATTGTTCTCCCACTGTTTTTACGCAAAGAGTTAAACCTCAAGAAAAATGAAATGGGGTTTTTTAATGAACTACAAAAAAAAAAAAAACTTAACCAATCAAATCTATTTGTATGTGTAAAAAGTTAAACCAAATTCATATATACAGTAAAACCTCAGTTATACGTGTTTGTAGGAGATGGCCTTAAAAAAACGTATAAACGAAATTTCAAAATTTTAAATGCTATTGTAAGATATATATGCTTTAAAGGAGTATAAGATGATCCTTAATAATGATTTATTTAAAGCCGAATTGGCATGCGAGAAAGTAAAAAAGCAAAACAAAAAACCGCTACAAATTATAATGCAGGGCGATCGAGAAGTTCCCGAACTCAAATTTGAACAATTTTTATTCGTATTATACAGATTCATAAAGCTTACTTACAACTGTGATATATCTTCCATCAAATTTTAAACATCTGATTTTAACCTAAAGACGGTGCTTGCTGGAAACGACCTGTGTTGCTGGAGGCAAATGTCCACGCCACAGTGCGTGTTCTTCGTAACGCGTTTCACCATAGATGGCGTGATTTTCTCTATAGCCCGGTTAATGTTTGTTTTCAAGGACTGTCATGCTGGTTGTTTGCATAAACGCGGTCCTTTAAATATTCCCACTTGAAAAAATTAGGTGGTGAGCATGGAGGCCAAAGTTCTTTAGGAATAGTGCGGTCACCAAAGAAACTTCGCAAAAGTTCCGTTGTCGCAGTAGCTGTGTGATGTTGCTCTATCCTCCATGCGAAACGTTCGTTTTCTTGCAATAGGGACACAAACTGAAAAATCAAATCTTGATAAATATCCACTTTTACAGTACTGTCAAAAAACAGTGGTCCCAGTGTTCTGCGTCGAGATATGGCACTCCACACACATAATTTTTTCGGAATGCGAAGGCTCTGGATGAAGGATATGAGGATTCTCAGTCGAAAAATATCGCGTTGTTGTTTTTTTTTCTTTTCTTGCGGATTAACATACCCGTTCAAATTAAACCAGACTTCATCCGAAAAGAAAGAATTGTTCAAAAAGCCCTTGTGTTGAGTAAATTTACGAAACCAACGGCAATACTGCAGGCGCTTATGCGTATCCAAGTGCCTTCAGTTCTTGGAAAACTTTCACTTTGTATGCGCGACGCTGCAATCTTTTAGTTGCTTTCTGTATTGAGCCATAAGAAAGTTTCACTTGCTAAGATAAGCGACAAAGCGGTTTTGTAGCTGATCGTTGCAAACGTTTTTCAACATTGTTACTCACTTCCAGCGTTAGCGCACTTGGCCAACTGCTTCTGTAGGCATATCATCAACACTTCCAGTTTTCAAATCGTACGAGTAAAATGTGTACCGTTTATTTTCTTACCACATTACGCTGCGGAAAATTTTCCCCGACCTCTTCTATACAGTGTTTGTAAGACTGCGTTTTCAAGTAAGCTTCAAGTAAAAAAAAATTCTCTGCTCAGTCATTAAACCCTTACCACCGTGCAATTGGCGACGTTAAAGCGAACGAACTTTGTAGTGCACAGAGAATCAGTTTTTCAATTTTGGCAGTCTGCCAGTTTCCATCAGACACACGCAATATTTGACCTCGACGAGTTGCAGACTCACGTTGCCACATCAATTGGTTAAACTTCTGCATACAGCATACGGAATAATATTTTAAATTCAGAGTTCGGGAATTTGACGATCACTTATAAGTGCTTGAAATACACTCGCAGACAATGAAATCTGCGCACCAAGAAGGAAGCATTGGATTGAACTGAAATTATATGGACGCAATGATACAGATGAAGGATACACATGATATCAAAAACAGAGCTGCAGGACAATTACAGAGGGATATGTGGCACGCAGTCCGGTCATCTTCAATAGCGCGTCGCACCGCCTCGTGCGGCGATACACACTGCAATACTGTCAGGCGTGGTGGCGAACGGATGTCTGCGGCAGACTGGCCCACACGTGTTGGACGGTGTGCTCCAAATCCCGGATAGTGCGGCACGGCGGCAGCTGGCGTTTCAACCGGCCACATACATGCTCGATAGGGGACATATCCGGGGAGCGGGCAGGCCATGGAAGTGTCTGGACATGACGTAGGCAGTCCTGGGTAACCCAAGCCGTCTGCGGACTGGAGTATCTTGTTGGAAAATGGCTCCGGGCCGCCCCACCGGGAAAGGCAGCACATGGGGCCGCAGGATCTCTTGTACGAAGTGCTGGGCTCTGAACGTCCCTCGGATCACTGCGAGGGAAGTCCGGCTGTTATGCGCGATGGCTCCCCAGACCATCACGCCTGCAGTGAGGGAGGCGTGATGGTCTGGGGAGCCAGGTGAGGTGATTATTATTATGTGTGGAAGTATTGATGACATTATTATTGGTTATTATTATATTATTACTAGCGGAGGTACCCGGCGTTGCCCTTGATAGACATAAAGTTTGTTTTCAAGTAACAATGTAAATTGCACTATATACATAAACCCCCCCCCCCCCAAAAAAAAAAACACCTTTCTTACCATGATGAACAACGCTCAGCTTTTATGAGATATCGGTTGCGTTTTTACCCCTTTTTCTCTGTGGGCATTGGCCTTTTTCACGCTGTTCCGAGGTCTCTGACGCACTTGATACACTGGCTCTTTATTGCTGATCCATAAGTCGTCGATCACGTTGTTCGGTTGTCTCATTCGCTCGAAGTAATTTTACTTTCTTTGCTTTCGGCTGAACTTGTCCGATGGGTTTCCGTTTTTCTGGAGGCATTTCACCACACTTGATTAAAAGAGCACTTCAAAATTATTCACCACGCTGAATCACAAAGCAGTACTTTATTTGCACCTGCCGTTCTGACAACACCTTATCACAATTTATAATGGGCGTTCTGAGTCCTAAAAACTCGAAATAGCAAACATGTACAAAAGGCACTTTCTAGCAAATCGCTTAGAAAACCGTTGAGAATGATGCGTAACCATTAGGACTCTTCCCCGTATGCCTGAACTGAGGAAGCTTGCGAGGAGTGAGGCGTCAGCTGACGACCGTTGCTCTGACACGCGGAGTAATACCCCAGCAGCCGACTTTCACCCAGTCCATAGAGGGCCCCATAAAAACACATTAGAACCCCCTTTTTTATTATTATTAACCCCCTTAGGGATGGAACTGCGCATTTTAACTCGCCCTAAAAACTCGAAATAGCAAACATGTACAACAATGCACTTCCTGCAGCCCCGGATTGGGTGATTTATTTATTTTTATATGAATTTTCCAAAATCGAACCTCGGTCATTGTTTACATTCTCTGGGAAATCGATTTCTCGGCTCTTTTTAACAAACATCGCTGGGAATGGGGTCTCCGTATCTTCCACTGCTGACCGTATGTTCCGCCGGTGTTTGTGTTTTTTAGAAATTTTCAAAAATCGGACTCTTCCCCGTATGCCTGAACCGCGGAAGCTTGCGAGGAGTGAGGCGTCACCTGACGACCGTTTCTCTGACACGCGGAGCAATACCCTAGCAGCCGAATTTCACCCAGTCTATAGAGGGCCCCGTAAAAACACATTTGACCCCTTAGGGATGGAATTTCTAAAAATCGTCCAGCCTGTATTTTAATCTGGGTGATGAGTATGTATGCCAATTTTGGTACAAATCCATCAAACCGTTTAGGAACGTATGCGATACAAATATACTTTCACTTTTATATATAGAGAGACTATTTATTATTATTTTTTATATTGTTATATTATTGCATTATGATTATTTTTATTATTATTTGCATTATTTATTGGCCACGATTACGATTTTTGAAAATATAATAGCAAAACATGCCCACTGACATTTTGCTTCTCACTGAATTTTATATTTTTTTTTATCACATTGTCTTGTGCTTTAATTAATAAATAATAATCATTGATGGTGTTGGGAAATACACTTTAAGAACTGGCTATCCTTTCGGCGGACCAGAGGAAGATCTTTACGAATTTCCCGCTGCCCTGATTGCTATTTTCATTGTAGTTTAACAACTTAACGCTTAAGTATTTTTATTTGATTGTGGTACAGTAAATATGGTATACTATGGAGCGAGGTATAATTTCTTATCACAAGTGGGAATGGCCCTTCGTTAAAATGACTTTACTCTCTTTAATTACCTCGGAAGAAGTTAGAAAATGGGAGCAACACTCAGCTGAAGGGTTTCCTACATTTACCTTATTGTGGATGTTCGGATAATGGAACTGGACGCCATTTAAGGCTGTAAAATACAGAAGGGGAAGAGGGAGGTGAGATTCCAAATTGCTTCAGAGTTCGGGTCCGTACATTACCACTGAGCCAGTGCTACCAACTAAACTTAGCTGGCAGCGCTGGCTCGCAGTTACAGAAATGATCGAATAGCCCCCAGAGAATCTTCGATAATGTGAACGACATCCTTTTTTTTCAAAGTACGAACAAGCGGGCCTTCATCTCTGAATGTGTGCAACTAACATCCCTTGCACATTTTGTTTAAGGAATGCGAATTTTAAGCTGCGAAAAAGCTACCGAAGCTGGCGAAAAATATTACGAGCGAATTCTGTAATTGGACAAACGACAAAGTATGGCGCAAAAAAACTGCACCAGTAACTGGTGCAAAAGTTTCACTTCCAATTTTAATCAGATTGTAAGCAATAATTTTTGCGCCCTCTCTTGAGCCGCGCCAGGGCTCCCTGCCCAACTTATGCCTCTGTGTGGAATACTTAGCCAGCTCCTGGCTACCTTACCGATGCGTTACAAATGCCGGAATATATGCATATAGTTTCTTGTGAGCAATCGTTTTTTTTTTTTTTAAATCGGGGTTTAACGACCACCGTGAGCAACTCAATGGGCTATAAGCAGTCGCCCGTCCCTAACTTAGGGCCACTGGTTCTAGGGAAGGAAGAGAACCAGTGCCGTAAGACAAACACAACATCCATGCCTCACGGGATCCAAACCCGGACCCATCTCGGACGAATGATCAGAAGCCAGCGCTTAGATCATTTCGCCACCGGGCGGTAAAAATCGTTCTTGGGCGTAAGCACTGTCGGTGGAAATAGCTTCCATAGTGCGCGGCACAAAACATTATTACCTACACTGTAAAAAATAAGTGCTGTGAATTCACGAATAATTTCTAAAAATAACATGCAGCAAAGTTCCCGGTAGGTGCCTGTTTTTCAACGAAATTTCCGTTTTTAAAAGTTAGCGTTTCTTCTAACTTCAGTTGTTTGATATATTTTCCCGTAGTCAGCAATTCCGTTTATTTCAGAAAAGTCAGTTTCGAGTTTTTCCGTATTTATACAGTAATTTCGTAAAACCAGGGATTTTTAGTTTTTTCACCAGATATTAGTTTCCTTTTGCCCCTAGGTTTGCAACAGAGATCGTGGTGGGTTGGCATAACGGAAGCTGCGCTTGCAACTGTTGATCGAGAAAGAGACACAAATCACAGTAGCAAACAAGGCAGAACTCTATCTGCGCGATAATGAAATGGTTTTTATTAATGCGAGTGTATTAGTCTTATTATTTTTTCTGAATAGGTTTGTAATTTTATTTTTTCTGTAGGAGAACTTAACAAATTAAGTATTTTTTTCTTCGTGATTTTTCGAAGCAACAGAATGCTTTGGAACTTGAGACCTTTTTAAACTGGCAATGGCTTTCAATTATATTTAAGAAAAGGTGAAATGTACTGTTTTATAGAATTATTTTACAAAACTCTTAAATATAAAATTTACTCTTGATAGTTGTAACAGGTTTGTCTTGAGGACTCCAAAGAGTGATACATAAACCTACTTTTGACGTGAGCAGCGTGTAGCCAATGAAAGAAGGCACGTGTCGTGAGCTGGCTTAAAGAGTATATAAGGTGTGCTTATAGGCATTCTGAAATCATATCACTCGTTGCTGTCATGGATAAAAGGAGCGATTTATCAGATTTGCAAGAAGGGATGATCTTCGTCTTTCGGACCAAAGGTAGCAGTATTTCTGAAACAGCGCAGTTTGTGAAGTGTTCGCGTGCAGCTGTGGTTAAAGTGTATCGTTATATATATATATATATATATGTCTTACCCCCACCCCCTGCAATCGACGATATCGGTGGTCCTGGACACCCCTGCAATCGACGATATCTGTGGTCCTGATACACGTCACGGCCGCCGCCGTTAAATATTGTGTGTGAAACAACAACGCAACCAGTCGCAAGATGCCGCGCAGTTCGGAGCTCTCTGATTTCGAGAAAGGTGTAATCGTCGGGTATCACAGAAATGGCCGATCCATACGTGACATATCCAGCGAGTTGAAGTACCCAAAATCGACAGTGGCCTACGTAATTGGCAAGTGAAAGATGAGAGGTGACTGTCGGAATGTGCCCCGACCCGGCAGACCCACAAAACTGGGAGTTAGAGACCAACGGGTGCTGGCCAGAGAAATTCGGAAGAACCGCACCAAATCGATGGGCCACATCCGCGAGGAGTTTCAACAGGCATCCGAGAGTTTTTTTTTCGATGAATACCATCTGTAAGGAAGCCCATCTGCTCGGTTATCATGGACGTGCTGCCGCCCACAAGCCTTTGATCACAAAGTCCAATAGCGCTGTTCGGCTAACGTGGTGCAAAGAACGTAGACAGTGAACCGTTGAACAGTGGAAACAGGTTCTCTGGAGCGACAAATCAAGGTTCACCCTCTACCGTTCGGATGGCAGGGTCTGGGTTTGGCGTCTGCCTGGAGAACGCCTCCTGCCGGAATGTATTGTGACAATTGTGAAGTTCGGCGGCGGTGGAATTATGCTATGGGGGTGTTTCTCCTGGTATGGCACGGGACCCTTGGTCGCAATTCCTGGTAGACTCAACGTCGGGACCTACTGCACCATTTTGGATGACTATGTGCTTCCTACGTTGTGGCAGTTTTACGGGTGGACCCATGTTGCTTTCAGGATGACAATGCCACCTGTCATGTTGCGAGGTCCACCATGGTTTGGTATGGTGACAATGGGGTTAATCGAATGTACTGGCCTGCGCAGAAGCTGGACCTTAACCTTATCGAGCACCTCTGGGACGAGTTGGAGCGTCGACTTAAGGGGTGTCCCCACCGTCTGAAATCGGTGAAGGAACTGACCTGTCTTCTCCAAGCAGAGTAGAAGAAAATACCGCTAGCCGTCGTACAACGCCTGGTTGATAGTATGCCCCGGATGGTCGCAGCTGCAATCGCCGCTCGTGGAGGCTCCACCAACTATTGATAGTGAATAAACTTCGTTTTCATTTGCTATCACAGGTGTCCAATTACTTGTTGGTAGATAGTGTATATATATCAAAATTTGTTATTGCAGAAATGGTTGTATTTTTCTGCGGGAAAAACGAGGGTTCGAATACATTGCAAGTTAGGATAAAAAAACCGGATATGGATTTGAAACTTTCGTAATTTTTTTTTTTTTCGGGTTGTGTTTTTAGTATTTTACTAATTTTATTTTTATTTCAGGAAATTACACTTCACATTATGTGTTAGTTGAAGATTTAAATAGACTCACTATTAATGATTATTTTCAATATAGATTTTTATATTTAAATGCTCGTAGTCTGAATGGTAAACTAGATGTTTTTGTAAACTTTTTGATCAATTTAAACAATGCGATTGATATAATTTGTGTTTCTGAAACGTGGTTTAGTGCAGGTAGTGATCATGCATGTACTATTCTTGGCTGTCATGTTGTTACGACCTCTTGTTCTGGAGTTTGGGTCAGTGGTATATCGATTTGTTCTAAACAAACTTCGTGTTTTTCACTTAGTAAAAAATATACAGGTATTAATGAAAATTATGAGATGATTTCCATTTTCACACATCTTCGTACGACTATAAATTTCGGCTCCACTAACACCTTCTGCAGTCAAAAATTGCATAACTGCCCGCTGGGCCTGTTTGGACGAATCCATGTCACGACCGTGCGTAGTCAACTTGCTTCCGCAAGTTGACTACACTGACATATGCCGCCGATAACAGCACACTGACATATGCCGCCGATAACAACGTGCTTCCTGACATGACACGTCATCCACCGGCGAGAATGCACGGCTCTGTGGAATTTATACAACAATGCTATTACATGAGTCTCACTTTCATTTGGGCGACCCTTATATAAGAATAATATCAAGAACACACTAGGACAATTTTCACAATAAAAAGAAATAATATATAATAAAATAAATTCAATAAACATACTAAACCTAATGTGATGCATTACAAACGAAGATGGATTCCTTGAGGTATTCTGAAAGGACGGACGGGAAGACGGAAAACGAATGGAATGTATACCTGTATGATGTCTCAGAGTTGAAGTATCATGGATTGGAGAGATACCGTTACTGTACAAATCGAGTATTTCTGGAATGATGTAATGTTTTTATGCGCTTAGCGACCGATAGACGTTCTGACGTATGAATAATAATCCTCTGTCGTATGTAATACATGATGCATACCGGAGTGAAAAAAAGATCATTCCCATGCACATCGGTTGCTTGTGGTGGAGATAGTTGCTTCTGAGATATGTTGGACAGACGGACGACGTATTTACGTTCTGTTTGGCAGGTATCATAGAGAAGAAAGGTACCATTCTCGTGCAAATCGGTTGTTTCTCAGAGGCGACCGATGTTTTTTATTCTTTAAGGCCAATTTTCTTGAAAATACATCTTTTTATACTAAAGAGCCAATTTTCGTGCAAATCGGTTGTTTCTCGGGTAAGATACGCGTTTCTATGCTTCGGGACGGACAGACAGCTTACGGGTGGAACGTAATTTTCTATCATATCTGATAGGTGTGGTTGGTCCCTGAGTAAAAAGAAATGAATCTGTTGTTTCTCGGTAAGGGTACGTGACTTTATACTTCCGGACGAACGGACAGACATACGTCGAAAGGATGGAACGTAATTTTGTATCGTACCTGATAGGTGTGAGGCGACCCCGAGTAGAAAGAAATAATTTTCGTGCAAATCGGTTGTTTCTCGGGAGGTTACGGGCTTTTATACTTCCGAACAGACAGACGACGGACGGACGGATGGAATGAAATGAAATTTTATATTAAATCTGATAGGTGTGAGGCGTCCCTGAGTAGAAAGGAATCATTTCCGTGCAAATCGGTTATTTCTCGTTGGGGTTTCGTGCTTTTATACTTCCGACGGACGAAACGTAATTTTGTATCGTACTTGACAGGTGCGATGTGTCCCCCAGTAGAAAGAAATCATTTCCGTACAAATCGGTTGTTTCTCGGTTGAGGTTATGCGCTTTTATACTTCGGGACAAATGGACAGACAGACGACAGACGGATGCAACGTTATTTTCTATCATATCTGATTGGTGTGAGGCGTACCTGAGTAGAACGAATTAATTCCCGTGCAAATCGGTTGTTTCTCGGTCGAGTTTTGTGTTCTTATACTTCCGGACGGAAGGAAAGACAGACTTAGGACGGACAGAACGTAATTTTGTATTGTATCTGATAGGTGTGAGGCGTCCCTGAGTCGAAAGAAATAATTTCCGTGCAAATCGGTTGTTTCTCGGCAGAGATTTTTTTTTATTCTTCTGGACGGACGGACGGCGGACGAATGGAACGTAATTCTGTATCGTATCTCATGGGTAATTCGTTCCTGAGTAGAAAGAGACCATTTGCTTGCAAATCGGTTATTTACTTGTTAAGAAACATGGTTTTTCGTGTGGTCGTAATAAGTCACATTTCAATTTGTTGATGGTCCCTTAAGAGAACCAGTCTTCGTTTCCTAGGTGATTGTTACGTTTGCAATTTGTTTATGGTCCCCTTAAGGCTACGAGAGTCGACGGTCGTTCCTTCCGTGACACGCTGTCCTCGCCAGCACTTCAGGCCGCGAAGTTAAGCTGGATCTGCCGGTGGATTTCGAAAGTGTATGTATTAGGACATTACCTTTTTTTTTCTTTTTTCTTCTTCTTCTTCATCCATTAACAAACTAAAAGGGTGTTCTAATAAAAAGGCCCTTTGTTCATTTTACGTACGCGAGCGGTCCTTACAGCTTGCTTAACTCCACAAACGAAAATCAGTCGCTCACTGTCTGACGACGCGGAAGCAAAATTGCTGCAGTTAAACAAAAGGGCGACCAGCCCCGAAAGGCAGTTTTATGCATGCACAGTTCAGCGCGCATCTGCTCATTCATTACTGTTCTCCGAAGCATCATCAGCCGCCCTGCGCAGTGGTCTATGCGATGGCCTCTGATCATTCGTCCGAACGGGGTCCGGTTTCGAATCCCGGTGAGGCATGGATGTTGTGTTTGTCTTACGGCACTGGCTCTCTCCCTTCCCTGGAACCAGTGACCCTAAATTAGGGACGGGTGACTGCTTATAGCCCATTGAGTTGCTCACGGTGGTCGTTAAACCTCCAATAAAAAAAAAAAAAAAAAAGCATCGTCATCAAGGCAGCTAATTCGACAAGTTGACGGGTGCGCCTCTACCACCACGCAGTATTAATTGCTCTCTAGTGAACGGATGTGGAAGGCTGTAATATAACTCAACTATTGTAGTGGCGCACATTTGCATTCAGAAAATCCGAAACTGGTTACTGATGCGGATTTTCTTTCGGAATTTTTCCAATTAAATGAAAAAACATTTTTTTGTTCTCATTTTCATGTGAGGCTTAGCCCCAGATGCCCATAATGACCTGACGCCACTGCCATTTGAAAAGGAAAATGTCTCGGACTTGCAACAACAGCCAACAGTATTTGGATCTTCTAATCACAGGTATTTCCCATAGATTTAAGGACACTGGTACTTTTAAAGGTGTTCGTGAACTGCCAAGAGTTTGGGAACGTATTCTTGACAATGAAGGGGACTAGTAATTTCCCCCAAATATTGTGATAATTGCTTTGCTGTTACAAGAATTATAGTAATTTGGAAGTGTTCACTTACTCTGCGAACGATCTAATAAGTTCAGGAGTTAATGGCAATGCTGTCCACACTTTACGGAAGTAGTGTGAACAGGAGAAAAAGCTTGAATTTTGACGCACGCACGGCCATTCGTTATTACAGAAACGCTGTTGTTCCAAAATGAATCGACCACGTGAGTTTTAAATTAAGTTTATCGAACGATTCGAGGATCGCATATCTTGTTTTATAGCGCAGATTTTTTTTTTTACTTTATAATTACTCCCGAAAGCAGAAAGCGCGTTTGAAAAGAGTAACATGAGCTTCCTATCACGTTTAATTAAGCGTAATAAGTCACACACAGGAGACCTCGTTAAGACATGTGACGCCTTATAATTATACCACTTTATTTAGGTTTAGACGGCGTTCTTTTTTTTTTTTCCTCAGCGATTTATCACAAACTAGTGCTCTGGAAAAATGGTTATCTGCAAACAACGTAAATTAAAAGGGAATGAAAAATCATTTGAAGTGAATTGCCAAAACATGTCCTCCACCCACATGAAGTGTGTTCGTTGCATGTGAGTTATAAGACCATTTTGGATTCAGAGCAATAAAGATCGTTGTTGGTTTGCTTAGAAAGAGGAATTGCAGCTGCATGTATGCGATGAATTAAAAAACAGAGTTCTCCAAAAAGCCAAAAGTGCATCTATTGGTCCATCGTGAAAAAATGTAAGATGGTTAAGCAGATATTATTAGGCTTGTTTCGCACAAGTGTTTTCCAGCCCCCTCTCTTCCCCGTTGTTGTCAGTCGGATTTCCATCCGTGCTGTTTTGTTTTCACGAGTGATGAGAAATCTGATCAAAAGTTTTGTTTCAGTGGAGGTAGAAAGAGTAAGTTTTGCCTAGAAGAGCAAATACACGGGCATCAAATGAAATTTTCATATGGAAAGAGTGCAGTAAAAATCAGTCTACATTAAGGTGATATTCGGTCCAAATTTCACCACTAGGTTATGAACGAACTTTCGCCGAATTCTCCGAATTTTTTACGTATTCCATTCGTCGTGTGAACACGACTGTTCAAGTACAGAGCATGCTCCCTTTCCTCGAAAAAATAAAAGCCACGAAAAACCGGCAGTATGCGTTTATTTTGTGTTCAAAGCTGTTGTGATTTACTGATCTTTTACAATTTTTTTCTTCTTTTGCTTATTTGGAATGTATTGGTAATGGGTTTAAACACTTGCCGTTTTCAAGACGTCGACGGCACACGACATGAAAACACACACAAGTGATATTTAAGTAGCTAACATATGCACCATCGGAACTCGTGACATCTTGCCACTTTACCTAGAAGTTTTCGATTTCCGCTCCATAGGAGGATAAAAATGAAGGAATATCTTCTGATGGTCTTTCACTTAATGAGAAATTTTACCATCAAAATGCCAATGAGAGTAAATGAAAGCCCGATGAGGAGCGAGATCCGGAGAATGCGGTGGTTTGAGTATTAGTTCCCTGCCAAAGCCCTTGATTTTTTTGTACTGTCCTTTGCCGTATGGGGGCGATCGCTTTACTGATTGAGCATGATTCCCTTTCCATTGGTCAGCCAGAAGCGATGTCACTTTACAGCATCCTTCAAACCGGTGGAGGTCATAATGTCGACAATCAAAATGTCGGCAGTCATAATGGCGACAATCAAAATGTCGGCAGTCATAATGGCGACAATCAAAATGTCGGCAGTCATAATGGCGACAATCAAAATGTCGGCAGTCAAAATGGCGACGGTCATAATGGCGACAATCAAAATGTCGACAGGGTCCAGAAAATGTGCGCATGGTAGTCTCACTTAGACCGTAGACGGTTTTTGAAAGGGGCTCGGGCTCGAGGGGCCCCGGATCAAGGCCCCCATACAAAAATCTACAGTTTTCAATTTAGAACCAACAAATGTGGTATATAATCTCATAGTACTCTAACTTAGTCTGTAGACTGTTATTGGAAGGGGTCGGGGCCCGGGGTCAGAAGCTCTCCCCCCCCCCCCTTACAAAATTTTTGTAAAATCTACCGTTTTCAATTTAGAGCCACCAAATTTGGTGTATTATCTCGTGGTACTCTAACTTATACGATACACTGTTTTTGGAAGGGATCTGGGCCTGGGGTCAAGGGGCCCCATTCAAAATTTTCTTCAAAAGTTCCATTTTTTACTTATATGAACTACAACACAATTCAGCACTCCAATACCCGACCTACTGTCTAAGTTAGAGGCCGTAGATAACAATAAAGTGCAAAAATATCCGGTAAATTTTGTATTAAAAACACAAATTAATAAACGTTTAATAAAAGTTAGCTTTCACCACCGACGGGCGGCTTATCAGGCAGAAATGCAATGTAATGTAAATAGAAAGTTCCAGATATTCAAAATTTAAAACGGTAAGAAAAAGATGATCAATGTCAAGTCGCATGCACGCGATATCACATAGGTACAGACCTTAAAAAAAAACGAACCACCCCGCTTAACTTTGGAACGATTTGCCGCAGATAAACAAGGTACCGTGTGGAAAACCCTCGAAGGGAGCTATCACGTGATGCAAAGAAAAATGCTAATTAAGGTAATTAACTCACTATCTCCGAATTTTCCCATATAAGAGGTATGTTATTTTATGCGCATTCTAATTAGCACACGGAAAAACCCTTAAATTTTAAATATCGTCCAAATCGGATGGTTAATAGCGAAGATTTTTTGCAAATAAAGTTAGAGGGGGCATCCATATATCTACATCTGGGAAACACTCATGGAATGTTTCCTTCCCTACAAGAATAGTGATAATGCTGGAAAGACTGTCTTGGCCGAATCTCCGACAAATTGAATGCAGTGTACGGACGAGCAAAAGCCCTGACAGGATACGGTCTTTTTTACAAAAGACGTTCTAAAAAAAACCAATACCACACCAATACCTCGACCTACGGTCTAAGTTAGAGGCTGTAGATAACAATTTTTGTACGGGGGTCCCTTGACCCCGGGCCCCGACCCTTTCCACAAACCGTCTACGGACTAAGAGTACCATGATATAGTATACCAAATTCGGTGGCTCTAAATTAAAAACTGTTTATTTTACGCAAATTTTGTATGTGGCTCCTGTCCCCGGGCCCCACCCCTTCCAAAAACCGCCTACGGTCTAAGTTAGAGCTCCATGAGATAGTATACCAAATTTGGTGGTTCTAAATTAAAAACTGTAGATTATAAGAACATTTTGTATGGAGGCCCTTTGACCCCGACCCCTTCAAAAAACCTTCTATGTTAGAGTACCATGAGATAGTATACCAAATTTGGTGGTTTTAAATTGAAAACTAGATTTTACGAAAATTTTGTATGGGGGCCTCTTGACCCTGGGGCCCGACCGACCTCTTCCGAAAACTGGCTACGGACTAAGTTAAAGTACCATGAGATAGTATACCAAATTTGGTGGTTCTATTAATTCAAACACTCGACGTGGATCAGGAACTTCAAACAGAAATCATCGCTCTTTCCACGTTAATAAGTGAGTCTCGGAAAAATTCTATCGACCGCCACCGCGAATGGAACCCAGGGTCTTCCAGTTACGCGCCGGGCATGCTACCACTGCACCACAGCAGCCTACGAATTCTCCAGACTCTGAATTCTTCCGAGACTCGCTTATTAACGTGGAAAAAGCGACGATTTCTGTTTGATGTTCTTGATCCGCGTCGAGTGTTTGAATTTATTATCCATTCGCCTCGTAGTTATTTGTTCAGTTGCTGCTTTCCATCTTTGGTGAATCCCCAGCATTGTGCGAGGCTCCCCGAAGCAACCTGCCATGTAGTTTGGCAGTTAATCACTTTTGACCCCGAAGAATTCGTAGGCCGTTGTGGTGCAGTAGTAGCATGTCCGGCGCGTAACTGGAAGACGCTGGGTTCGATTCCCGGTGGCGGCTAATAGAAATTTTCCGAGAGACTGTTATTAACGTGGGAAGAGCGATGATTTCTGTTTGGTGGTTCTAAATTGGAAACTGTAAATTTTACGAAAATTTTGTATGGGAGGCTCCTGACCCCGGGCTCCAACCCCTTCCAATAACCGTCTACGGTCAAAGTTAGAATACCATGAGGTAGTATACCAAATTTGGTAGTTCTAAATGGAAAACTGTTGATTTTACGAAAATTTTGCATGGGGGCCCTTGACCCCGGGCCCCGGCCCCTTCCAAAACCGTCTAAGTTAGAGTACAATGCAGACATTTTCTGGACCCAGTCTACATTTTGACTGTCGACATTTTAACTGTCTACATTTTGACTGTCGACATTTTGTACCACACCCCTTCAAACGATCAGGTCGAAGGTGACAGATCTATGCAGCAATGGATTCATTTGGTGGTAGTAACGCAAACTGAATAATTTCTTTTAACTCCCACCAGAGTCTCGACAGGACCGTCCGTGAGGGCAGGCGACCGCTTATAATGGGCATTGAGCTATTTCTGCCAGTCCACTGCCAGCAGTGTTAACGCCATTGTAAAAGACCCACCTTTTGTCCCTGATACTATGATCCAAATACGCTCATTGCTTTGCAGCGAAAGACAGACGCTGAATTGTGCCATGCAACTACATTTCATGTGGGACCCACCGTTTGAACTCTGACACTTTTGTTATTATCAAAAGATGACGATGAATGTTTGAATGAGTAGATTCGAGCTGGACGGCTATTTCTTCCTCTAGGAAGTTGGAATTTGCTTCCACCATGTCCTTCAGCAGGTCTCGCCAAGCCATCATTGCCTACCGGGTGCTTCTTATCTCTGAAAGCTACATCGGAAGTTTTTAAACCAGTTGCGGTACGTTCTTTTCTGCGAAAAGTCTTCGCGATATAGACTTTGGTAATGTTTCTTCTGGCCTGTATGACATTTATCCATTTCCTAAACTTGTACGATGTAATATACAGAATATGATGCCTTATCGGCTTTCAACTTTCTCTACTGACGTTGTTTTTCTCATTGAAAGGTGACTGTGAGCAAAGTCACACCGCCTCCCCGGTGGCGCATTGGTCTAAGGCGCTGGCCTCTGATCATTCGTCCGTAAGGGGTTCAGGTTCGAATCCCGGTCAGGCATGGATGTTGTGTTTGTCTTACGGCACTGGCTCTCTCCCTTCCCTGGAACCAGTGACCCTAAATTAGGGACGGGCGACTGCTTATAGCCCATTGAGTTGCTCAAGGTGGTCGTTAAACCTCCAATAAAAAAAAAAAGTCACACCACTCAATGAGTTACGAACCGTAATAGCACCCGCCATCGACTTATGCAAATATTACTCCTCGTGCGCTTTTGGCAGTCGTATCTGTGACTTCAGTTATTGGGTTGGCATCCCTCCAGTCCAAGTTGACTTTTGTAGATATATCGTGCCAGATTTCGGCGTTCTTTGGTCACCGTTACGCCAGAAATATCTGATAAACAAACAAGTCAGTGGGCAGTTGCGTATGAAATGACTGAAGTGCGCGTGTGTTGTTCTGGTAAAGCTTTAAAAAGAAAACTCAAAAATGACAGGGTGGAACGTTCGATAGCCAACGGTTGACATTAAGTTTTGTGGCCAACGGGTTAGAGTCGTCACCCGGTGAAACATCATGCGTTCGTTCTGGGGTTCTAGCCCTTTCCAGAAATTAACCCAAAATTTGGAATGTGAGGTTTCCAGTCAAAATTTTTGATACCGCACCCACATACTGCACTAAACACACGTGAGCCAACTTGATCCTACTCACCTTTCGTAATACTCGAACCCAATCCGAGCCGCCACGGTGGCTCAGTAGTCTAAGCGCTGGCTTCTGACCATTCGTCCGAGTGGTCTAAGCGCTGGCTTCTGACCATTCTTCTGACCATTCGTCCGAGTGGTCTAAGCGCTGGCTTCTGACCATTCTTCTGACCATTCGTCCAAGAAGACCATTTGTCCGAGTGGCTTCTGACCATTCGTCCGAGAAGGGTGAGGGTTCGACTCCCTGTGAGGCATGGATGTTCTGTTTGTCTTACGGCACTGGCTCTCTCCCTTCTCTGGAACCAGTGGTCCTAAATTAGGGACGGGCGTCAAGTTGCTCACGGTGGTCATTAAACCTTCAATAAAAAAATCCAATCCGAGCGTAGCATTTTAACGCTGTTGCACGTTGGCGTTATAACATCATGCACTTTTGTTTTGTTTTAAGTTGACTATGTCCTCAAACCTGTTGGAGGCACTCCACCCTCATTGAGTCTTGGGAACTTCAGAGAATTAAGAGCTACTTTCACACACAGCTGGGGTGGCCAGCTGTATTCCTGGAGTGTAAAGGTGATAAATTTCCCTCGTAGGATTCGAATCCAGGCTTTCCGCTTTTCAGACTACTCGACCAAGTTGTACTTCAGTACGTTTGTCATATTAGGTCGACTTATGGTTTGGATACCGTACATAAGGCGACACAATCACTGAAGAGGTAAAAATCTGCTAGTTAAGGTCAATAAATTATGGAATGCCTCAATGCATCGTTCATATAATGGTATATGATAGCCATTGAAATGTACGAACATGATATTTTTTGATATCCCGCGAAGAATGTTATCGACTGATGAGGAAATCGGAGAAAGTTGTGTATGTTTGTCTATAACTAAGCAAACATCGGCAAAGAGCATCGGAGTAATATGCAAAATAATTAAGCAGCGATGTGTGATTTTTTTTTTTTTTTTTTTTTGTAGAAATTTATTGCATTTTAAAAATAAAACTTCAAATAAACCTTGGTAAGAAGACCTTAACACGTGTTACTTGGCGACCTGTTAACCTTGTCGGTTAGGGATGGAGGAGAGAGAAAAGGCACAGCACAAAAACTGCCGAAACAGAAGACCGAAAGCCAGCCAGTTAAGGAAAGGTACTTCCTGGATAGTTAATTTATTTCCTCAGGTTGAAAAAAACACTTGTGAGAGTGTCAGGTAGGGTGTTTCACCCTATTAACAAATTCCACAATTTTCAAATGCGGGATTGGCATTTTAGTTGGCTTGAAACTAACTGTATAGGCACTGAAAGAATAGACACCGATAAGCCATTATATTATGACTACCTACCTAATAAACTGTAGGACCCCTTTTAGCTCGCAAAACAGCGGCCACTTGGTGAGGCATCGATTCGATGAGGTGGCGATAGGTATCCTGGGGTATATGGTACCATAATGTCAACAGCAGGTCCTCCAGTTCCCATGTATTTCGGGGTGGTGGTGATTTAGCGCGAGCCCGCTTTTCCAAGTCGAACCACAAATGTTCGATTGGGTTCATGTCAGGGGAATTTGGAGGTCAGGGCATTAACAAAAAGTCATCAGCATGTTCCTCGGACCACACCTTGACGACTCCGGCAGTGTGGCATGGCGCATTATTCTGTTAGTAATGGCAATCACCAGCAGGAAACACAGTTTCCATGAATTGGTGAATTTGGTCCGTAACGATATTCAGATACCTGACAGCTGTCAGGAACTGCGCTATAGGGATAATGGGGCCTAAAGTGTCCCAACCAAAATATCGCCCACAGCATAGCACCGTCGCCGCCGGCCTATTTCCGTCCAACAGTGCATCCAGGTGCCATAGCCTCCGTTGGTAATCGGCGTATCCGCGCTCTGCTGTCTACGCGATACACCAGGAATTTTGATTCGTCAGACTAGGCCACTTTCTTTCAATCATCCATGGCCCAATCTCGATGATCTTGGGCCCATTTCATGTGTTGTTGGCGATGACTTGCATTGAGCATGGGGACCCAGTTGGGTCGGTCTTCGGCCACGCAGGCCCATGCCCAGAAGGCTGCGATGAACTGTGTGCTGTGACACATTGCCCTGAACAGCACTGTTGTAGCTATGGGTGATTTGTGGCCCTGCGGTCGCTGTGAACAATGCGCGACAGTCTCGGCTTCCCTCTGGCATCAATTAGCTGCGGACGACGGTTCGTAGTTTGGCCATCTGTGCACCTTTTTTGGTACGTACTCACTACACCGGCACGTGAACA
This sequence comes from Macrothele yani, assembly GCA_039090855.1. Classification (NCBI taxonomy): domain Eukaryota; kingdom Metazoa; phylum Arthropoda; class Arachnida; order Araneae; family Macrothelidae; genus Macrothele; species Macrothele yani. Next base: position 14,754,211 of record CM076996.1, read on the forward strand.
AGCCGCGCCGTTTTCGAGATCGCAGTTCCAAGCCGCCATGTCATCACAATTCGTCCTTTAGCAAACTCCAATAAAGCGGCAGCTTTTCCCATTCTGACTCCGAACACTCTACTAACCGAAAGCCGGTGCTCTGGTTGTATATATACTGCTCTGTGAACTTCACGTGCGCCACCGTTCGGTCTCCAGGCGCTCTCATTTCTCTAGGCTGGGGTTAGTCGTAATGTAATGGCTCATCGGTTTACATTATTTGCACTGCGTTGATAAACTGTGCGAAACCCATCGCGATTTAGGCGTATCCAAGTTTGCACTTCCCGACCGAAATTTGATGGGGAATTACGTGAGGATATAGTCTCGTGTCTCAATATGCTATCGTGGAAAACGCTGATATGTGAAAATCCATTTATATGTAGTCATTTTTCAGGCGTCATATAGCGTACACAGTACGACTTACCAGAGTGGGAGGGCTGAAACTTCCGCGCTCATAATGATTGCGCACACATGTAGAGATATCGTCATAAATCTGCCGAGAACCTTGAGCACGAATTAGGTCTGCTGCTCGTGAGGAAAACGTAATATGTGCATGCATGCGCCAGCCTCCTGGCATGGGTATGTTGCTAATTCTTCTTTTCTTTCCTTGGGACGACTTACCCTAAGTTAGGGACGAAAAGTTCGTTTTAACATGGTATACAGATTGCCTACCGGTTTTAACCCAGTCAGACGGCCACTGTCTTATGTATTTTTTAATCACTTTTTGCTGATGCTTAATCTTAAGAAGATTACCCGTATTTCTATATTTCGTGTAGAAGCTAGTGGTAAAAACCTCATCTTTAAAAAGAGCTTAATACACTAAAGGAATAGTTGGGGTACTAGTTCAAAAGAAGCAAACTCGCGCTCAGTGTACAGGGAACATCATACAGTCAGTGCGTGGCTTTATACGTTTAGTGTTGCCTCATAATTCTGTGGAAGATGACAGGTATCTGATATAGTTCTGCGGAATATTCCTCCATCGCTGCTGCACTTAAGTCCCTTAACGGCGCAGTTGTTAATGGTGATATGTCGACATCTGATGATGATCCACTCCATGTCCAGCGCGATGTGCTTTGCAGAAGATTCATGAGAACACTCCTCTTGAAGTATGCGATTTAGCCGCACTGCAAACGTCGCTATCGTGACTGAAAATGGCGTTTGCAGTGGCACGCAGAGAGAGTATAGGAACAGAACTAGTATTTCCAAATTACTTAGAGCTTTTAGTGCCTGATTATTATTTCACCGAAATAGTTGGATTATTTAATGTTTATATATATATATATATATATATATATATATATATATATACACATACTGAAGAGCAAAACTGAAAACTAAGGAAAAACTTTAGAATTTAAAACGAAAGTTGCAAAATAACCTGAAGATATTGTTACAGTGGACACCCCCCACCCCCCATCCTAAAACCTGAAGAAAACTCTAAAATTTGTCCGCCATGTCGCGTATGGTATGAGGTAGCTAGGAATCACAGTTCGGCAGGCTCACATGTTCTTTTACAGTTCAGTTTTTTTTATTTATTTCTCATTTACGTTGTTTTTTCTTTCGGATGTTCTCTAAATTAATTAACAAAATTGCGGGATAATTGGGAAGTCGCTCCAATGCTCTTGAAGGCAAGAAACGCAATATTTTTGCCATTTTGAATTATTTCTACCTGTGGGAAAAGGTAGCACTCAATGGTTGCTCTGGAAATTGATAAGAGCAAAGCGATAGGCCCAGAAGAGGACTTCTAGATTTCTTGAGGAGGGGCCGATGTTACGACCCACCCCGCCATTAATTTAGTAATTAATGGGCGTGGTTGATGTGTGAAATTAATTAAGTATTAATTGTTCGAGGCTTGATTGGAGTTTAAAAGTGTAAACAGCAGATAAAGTTTTATCTGGGGGTTTGGAAAGAAAAGAGGCGAAGAATTCTCTCTCTGGCTGGGTGGTCTCAGAATAGCTCTGTTAGGTCATAAATATCAGGGCGCAGCTGACGGGCAGCCTATGCAACACGGAAAGGGAAAGAGGAATACGTATCGAATGAGCCACTTGAGTAGGAATGAATGAAGATAGGGGACGAAAGGTTTAGCGAATAATCGTAAATTAGTCGATTGTTTGGGGCATTTTCGAGAACAATTGCTCTCTGTGTGGTCCGTGCAGAAAAATAAGAGTTCGCACTTGGCATGAAAATAAGGAAGAAAGTTTAGTTGTCTGTGCGCTCTCCGATGTGAAAGGCTGGATGCCTTGGATCTGCAAAAAAAATGAATTGGGAAAAATGAAGCAGCAAACCTCCCCGCATTTTGGTAAGAAATGGAGACAACTCGAGGCAGCTGGAGATGCCAGTTTGCCATAAAGACAGCGGAATGCCTAAATCCGCGGGATAAAGCAGAAATTTCTAGGCTGGAGCGTAATGGAAATCAGCGACTGTTTGGCCTAATGAAAGCCAAGTTACAGGGGAATTAAGAAGTCTGCGAGTGGACAGTGGTCATTCCAATGAGAAGCGAAGCCAAGCAAAGTCGGGTTCGGATGCCAACCACTGCAGTGTGGAATCGTCACCCCCATTCATCCCCTACTGTGGAGGAAGTGAAGAGATGCGCTTGTCTTACGGGGCGAAGCGAGGCCCCATGTGTGCGTGTGTGTGGTCGCGTAAGCAGCGAAGCCACTACGTGTAAGTGCGACGGGATAAAAACATGTCGAAAGAAAAATATGAGCGTAAGAGCGGTGGCTTCGATACCTAACAAATATACAGGTGAAATGTTGAGTTGCCGATATACGCTTAAGGTAAAAGCACGTCTGATTTCGCTCGGCCGAGAAAATTAATCTTGGAAACCGCAACATCAGATGTGAGAGGGCCTATTTTGCTTAACGCCCACCTTCAAATCGTCACGAGAATAGATCAGTGTGCACTCTAATCATTGCAACAAAGTGCGGCGTGATATTACCATTTTTAATTGTGTGCTTCATTTACATCAAGCGTCAAAGTGAAGTGTTGAATCATCGGTGCTGCCACATGGTGCAAGTGTCTGTGTGTGTGTGTTTTTTTGTCGTGTGATATTATGTGATGCACAACGGATTTGCACAGCAAAGTCACGTAACTGTAAGTAGATGAATATTTCCTTTTTCTTTCTTCGCACATCTGCGAACTTGTGCCATCCCGACACCCAAAGCTGCATGGACATAGATGCAGTAATGCTGAGTGACTGAACCTCAGAGGAAATACCTGCACATACAGATTTCAATTTCTTACAGGGCCCATTTCCTGATTACTTTTTTTTACATGAATAAGGGAGAGGGTGTGGCCACAAATTCCGCTGGGCGGGACAGTTTCTTTTAACTTTGGTTCAGGACCAACGTCAGCGGGGCAGGGTTCTGCATGTGCATGCTTATTAGATTTAGTTAATTAACTTTGGCAGTATTTCGCACCTATAATCTTATACCGCAAATTAACGTGCTTGTGTATTTTGTGTCGCGAGTATTTTTAATGTGATCGTTTGCATATAATTTTTTTTTCATTCTCTAAGCAATTGTATATGAATATCGCCTGCAGCTCTATTTAGTGTGTTAAAGAGTAGTATCTCTTGTTCAGATAGTCCAGTGGAGACTCAGACGGCTTGCGTCTTCCGACAGTAAAGTGTGACACCGTATGCTGCCCACATATGAGGGGCAATTGTCTATGCGCCTAGAGAGCGCCGTATCTGTTTAAATCTCGCAGAACGTTATTAAATGTTGTGTTGTGTATTTGAGAATCATGTGTTATTTGCGAAAGTGAGTGTTGTACTGGCTGGTTGGGGATTGAATGTACCGGAGTAAGATCCGGACCACTACACTCAGTCACGAATTGGTGATTGCGGGTGAACCTCATCACAACTCTGATCCCAAAGTATCATTTTTTTTAGATTATTTTATTTTTTATTTGTTGTTGTTATTTTGTTCACAAGGTGGATTCACCCAAGCCTTTTATGCTTCGGGTCATTCTTCAACTTTTCATTTTTTATGTTCTGGTGTGAATCTTTGAGTGCAGCAGTGCACCTGAGATTCTCACCTGGTGCCGCGGCCAACTAAATTGTACTTCAGGTCTCAAGCACCGTTACCGGCAGACTCGGCAGGAACACTGCTAGTGCCGTGTAACAATATATATATGTGTGTGTGTGTGTGTGTGTGTGTGTGTGTGTGTGTGTGTGTGTAATCATCAACCATTATCAATCCACAGCTGGATGAATGTCTCCCCAAATTTCTTCCACAATTGTCTGTCTTGGGCCTGTCTCCTCCACGTCGCTCCAGCATACTTTCGAATTTCATCCTTCTATCTCCCATGGGGTCTTCTCCTGTCCCTCGGAATCCAGTCTAAAATTTCGGTGGTCCATCGGTGGTCCGTTCTTCTGGCAACATGTCCAGCCCATTGCCATTTCAGTGATTTCACTTTGGTCATGATGTCGTCCACTACTGTCATTTTCCTTATCCACAAGTTCCTCCTCTTATCTTTCCTGGTTACACCAAGCATGCATCTCTCCATGTTCCTTTGAGTTGTCTTGCAGTCTTTGTCTGTCTTTTTTAGTAAAGGTCCATGTCTTGGCTCCATACGTAAGCACTGGCAGGATGCATTGATTAAACACTTTTCTTTTGAGGCATACTGCTCTTAAAAATTGTACTGTTTCTTCCAAAACCTTTCCAAGTTTTATACGCCGATCAATTTCTTCATCAATGTGACCCTCACTCGATATCTGCTGCCCAAGATAAATGTAGGAATCTGTTGTCTCAAACTTTTCTTCATCAATCGATAAATCTTCGTTTCTTGTAAAAGCATTGTACACCACTATATATATATATATACACTATCTACCAACAAGTAATTGGACACCTGTGATAGCAAAGGAAAACGGAAGTTTATTCACCTTCAATAGCTGGCGATTACAGCTGCGACCCTCCGGGACATACTCTCAACCAGGCGTTGTACGATGGCTAGCGGTATTTTCTTCCACTCGGCTTGGACAAGACAGGTCAGTTCCTTCACCGATTTCGGACGGTGGGGGCACCTGTTAAGTCGACGCTCCAACTCGTCCCAGAGGTGCTCGATAAGGTTAAGGTCTGGGCACTGCGCAGGCCAGTCCATTCGATTAACCCCATTGTCACCATACCAGGCCATGGTGGACCTCGCAACATGACAGGTGGCATTGTCATCTTGAAAGTAACATGGGTCCACCCCGTAAAACTGCCACAACGTAGGAAGCGCATGGTCATCCAAAATGGTGCAGTAGGTCTCGGCGTTGAGTCTACCAGGAATTGCGACCAAGGGTCCCGTGCCATACCAGGAGAAACACCCCCATAGCGTAATTCCACCGCCGTCGAACTTCACAGTTGGCACAATACATTCCGGCAGGAGGCGTTCTCCAGGCAGACGCCAAACCCAGACCCTGCCATCCGAACGGTAGAGGGTGAACCTTGATTTGTCGCTCCAGAGAACCTGTTTCCACTGTTCAACGGTTCACTGTCTACGTTCTTTGCACCACGTTAGCCGAACAGCGCTATTGGACTTTGTGATCAAAGGCTTGTGGGCGGCAGCACGTCCATGATAACCGAGCAGATGGGCTTCCTTACAGATGGTATTCATTGGAAAAAAAAAAAAAACCTCCCGGATGCCTGTTGAAACTCCTCGCGGATGTGGCCCATCGATTTGGTGCGGTTCTTCCGAATTTCTCTGGCCAGCACCCGTTGGTCTCTAACTCCCAGTTTTGTGGGTCTGCCGGGTCGGGGCACATTCCGACAGTCACCTCTCATCTTCCACTTGCCAATCACGTAGGCCACTGTCGATTTTGGGTACTTCAACTCGCTGGATATGTCACGTATAGATTGGCCATTTCTGTGATACCCGACGATTACACCTTTCTCGAAATCAGAGAGCTCCGAACTGTGTGGCATCTTGCATGCAACGGGTTGCGTTGTTGTTTCCCACACGATATTTAACGGCGGCGGCCGTGACGTGTATCAGGACCGCAGATATCGTCAATTGCAGGGGTGTCCAATTACTTGTTGGTAGATAGTGTATATCATCATCATCATCATCATTGTCAACCATTATCAATCCACTGCTGGACGAAGGTCTCCCCAAGTTTCCTCCACAACGGTCTGTCTTGTGCCAGTCTCCTCCATGTCACTCCCGCATATTTACGAATTTCATCCACCCATCTCCCATGTGGTCTTTTTCTGGGTCTTTTCCTGTCCCTTGGAATCCAATCTAAAATCTCGGCTGTCCATCTATGGTCTGTCCTTCTGGCAGTATGTCCAGCCCATTGCCATTTCAGGGATTTAACTCTGATCATGATGTCTTCCACTCTCGTCATTTTTCGGATCCACGAGTTCCTCTTCTTATCTCTCCTGGTTATACCAAGCATGCACCTCTCCATGCTTCTTTGAGTTGTCTGCAGCCTTTGTATGTCTCTTTTAGTTAAGGTCCACGTCTCTGCACCATACGTAAGCACTGGAAGGATGCATTGATCAAACACTTTTTCTTTTAAGACATAATGGCATATTGCTCTTGAAAATTATGCTGTTTCTTCCAAAAGCTCTCCAGGCAAGTTTTGTACGCCGATTAATTTCTTCATCAATGTGACCCTCACTTGATATCTGCTGTCCAAGATAAACGTACGTATCTGTTATCTCCAGTTTTTTCTCCATCAATCGATAAATCTTCATTTCTTGTAAAAGCATTGAACATCACTTTTGTCTTCTGAAAGTTCATTTTTAATCCCACTTCTTTACTCTTGTCAGCAAGTTCCTGGATCATACTCTGCAGCTCTGATGGGGTAGTTGCAAAATGACTACGTCATCAGCAAAACGAAGGTGGGTTAGATAATCTCCATTAATCTTTATCCCTTTGTTTTCCCAGTTCAGTGATTGAAAGACATTTTTCCAATGTGGCATTAAAAAGCTTCGGAGATATGGTGTCACCTTGTCTCACTCCCTTTCCAATTTTTATGTGTGTTGTATTTTCAAACAGCCGAATCTTTGCACTTGCATTTTCATAGATGTTATTAATAATATTAATGTATGCATCTTCAATACCGCAGGATTTCAGAGCCGTGGTAACTGCTGATGGTTTCACCGAATCAAAGGCTTTTTCATAATCGATAAAAGCCATGCACAATGGAAGTTCATATTCCCTCGCTCTTTCAATTAGTTCTCTCAGTACGTGGATATGATCTATTGTGCTGTAGCCACTCCTGAATCCAGCTTGTTCTCTCGGTTGAGCCATGTCCAGTGTTACCTTCAAGCGGTGTGAAAGAACTTTAGTGAAGATTTTATAAACCACTGATAGGAGGCTGATAGGTCTGTAGTTCCTGAGATCCTCAATGTCACCTTTTTTATGTAGCAGGATCATTGTAGCATTGTTCCAATCCTCAGGAATCTTCCCTTCATTAAGGCATCGAGTAAAAATTTGGGCGAGTACTGTTTCAATTTCTCCACTTGCTTCTTGTATGATGTCTATAGTAATTCCATCTTCTCCTGGAGCTTTTCCCCCGCTTCATGTTCTTGATTGCATGAGCAACTTCTGCTGGGAGGACTGGAAGAACTCTGGTACCTTTCATGATGTCTGGAGTGCATATATCATCCCTTTCATATAGTTTGGAGTAGAAATCTTTCACTCTTGTCAAAATTTCGCCTCTATTTCTTGTTATAGAACCATCTTCTTTTCTCAGAGCCATAATCTGTTTTCTTCCCTTACTGAGATGTCCCTTTGCTATCTTTAGGCTTTGGTTGTTTTCAATTGCTTTCCTCACTAGCTCACAGTTGAATTTCCTTACGTCTTCAGTGATACTTTTTCGTGCTGTCTTGCATAGCTCTATATATTCCACTTTGGAAGTCACATCTTCTTTAGTTGTCCTCATCTCTCTTCTTTTTGCATCAACATTTTGGTTTTTCCTGATAATTTGTTTACATGCAACTTGTTCTTAGACCCAGCTAATTTTGTTGCTGTTTCCATAAGAGCTTTGGTTACTTTTCTGTTAACTTCAGAAATATCCACTTCTTCCGATGTTAGGCCTTCTAAAGCAGAGAATCTGTTCTTCAGTTCCAACTTGAAAGTATTATGGTGTTTTTTAAGGTTGGTTATGTCAATACATTTTGTTTGTCTTATGAGCTTGCCACGTTCCAGTTTAGTGTTGAGGTGCATCTTACATCTCACCAATCTATGGTCACTACCTGTGTTGAACTTGTTTAGCACACTGCAGTCTTCGATGACGAATTTTTTGTTACACATAATAAAATCAATTTCACTTGTCGTCCCAATTGGATGTCTCCATGTCCATTTCCTGTGTGGCTTTTTCTTGAAAAGGAATTCAAGATGAAAAAAATCCTTCTGCCTCTGCAAACTCAACGAGAGTATTTCCACGCTGGTTTCTGTTGCCGTGACCGAATTTACCTACTGAAGTTTCATTCTGTTGCCGGTGCCCTATTTTTGCATTGAAATCTCCCATAATTATCTTCAAGTGCTGCTTACCTTTATTATTTAGATGACGAATTTCCTCATAAAATTCTTCAATTTCTTCTTCAGGATGACTTGTGGTGGGTGCATAAGTTTGAATAATCTGAGCCTGGTATCTTCTCGATAGTTGGATAACGAGTCGTGCAGCTCTGTCAGAGGAACTTTCAACTTCTACCACTTTATCCTTCAGTTTCTTGTTTATTATAAATCCAACACCACTAGTTCTGCCAGTATCTGTCCCACGAGAATAGAAGAGATGTCCACTTTTCAGTTCAATGAGATCTTCTCCTTTTCTCCTTACCTCACTCAGCCCGACGATGTCCCACTTGATCCTTTGTAGTTCCTCTTCCAATTCAAGAAGCCTTGAATCAGAAGATAGGGAGCGTCCGTTGTACGTTGCCAAGGTCAGCATCAAATGGCAGCCTAGTCCGGTCCTCCGGGGATTCTTAGCACCCTCTGCCTTCATGTCGCACTGGCCGCCGCCTTGGCCAGGTACATTCCAGCTGCCGGAGACTGAGGGCCAAGATTTAAGTTGTAGAGTCATTTTGGAGGTGTTTGGCTACATAACTCACCACGCTGGCCAAGCGGGTTGGTGAGTGTGGGATAGCATTTCCTCTGATCCCGATGGTATAGTTATACCGCTATTTGCGGTCGTCAGAGCCCCTTTAGTGGGAACAGGATGCACCACGAGAAGGCGGGGGTTGACATTTGTCAAGGAGAGGCTGTGATGTTACGCATCACCTGACCTTACATCCCGATAGTGTATATATATAAATTAAAATAGCGAGGGAATATGAACTTCCATTGTGCATGGCTTTTATCGATTATGAAAAAGCCTTTGATTCGGTGAAACCATCAGCAGTTACAATGGCTCTGAAATCCTGCGGTATTGAAGATGCGTACATTAATATTATTAATAACATCTATGAAAATGCAAGTGCATAGATTCGGCTGTTTGAAAGTACAACACACATAAAAATTGGAAAGGGAGTAAGACAATGTGACACCATATCTCCGAAGCTCTTTAATGCCACATTGGAAAATGTCTTTCAATCACTGAACTAGGAAAACAAAGGGATAAAGATTAATGGAGATTATCTAACCCACCTTCGTTTTTGCTGATGACGTAGTCATTTTTGTAACTACCTCATCAGAGCTGCGGAGTATGATCCAGGAACTTGCTGACAAGAGTAAAGAAGTGGGATTAAAAATGAACTTTCAGAAGATAAAAGTGATGTTCAATGCTTTTACAAGAAATAAAGATTTATCGATTGATGGAGAAAAGCTGGAGATAACAGACATGTACGTTTATCTTGGACAGCAGATATCAAGTGAGGGTCACATTGATGAAGAAATTAACCGGCGTACAAAACTTGCCTGGAGAGCTTTTGGAAGAAACAGCATACTTTTCAAGAGTAATATGCCATTATGTCTTAAAAGAAAAGTGTTTGATCAATGCATCCTTCCAGTGCTTACGTATGGTGCAGAGACGTAGACCTTAACTAAAAGAGACATACAAAGGCTGCAGACAACTCAAAACTGCATGGAGAGGTGCATGCTTGGTGTAACCAGGAGAGATAAGAGGAGCTCATGGATCCGAAAAATGACAAGAGTGGAAGACATCATGATCAGAGTTAAATCCCTGAAATGGCAATGGGCTGGACATACTGCCAGAAGGACAGACCATCGATGGACAGCCGAAATTTTAGATTGGATTCCAAGGGACAGGAAAAGACCCAGAAGACCACATGGGAGATGGGTGGATGAAATTCGAAAGTATGCGGGAGTGACATGGAGGAGACTGGCATAAGACAGACTGTTGTGGAAGAAACTTGGGGAGACCTTCGTCCAGCAGTGGATTGATAATGGTTGACAATGATGATGATGATGATGATATATACTTTGTTGACAATGATGATGATGATGATGATGTGGATACTTTGTTTTGTATTACTTATAGAAGAGCTGTTTAGTCTTCAAAAAAAGAAAAGACATACGGACGTTTAAAGGACAGGTTTTCATGCGGTTTTGTAATTTCGCGGTTTGGAAGTACAATCAAATCTTTATATACAGCCATCATTAGTTACATTACGTAGGAAAACTAATAACTGCAAAGAAACAGGGAATTATGGAAGAAATTGACAGAATAATAAAAATGGGTTGGGCAGCTTTTTGGGAAGTTAAAGTAAAATAAAGCCGGAAAACAGAGGAAAACTTTTCAATCAATGTATGATACCCATTATGACATATGGCGCTCAAACCTGGCCTATCAAGAAAGACATCTTACACAAATTGCAAAACCACGACGTAAAATGAAAATAGCTATACTAAATATAAGACTTCAAGATGAAATAAGGAATACAGATATAAGATCGGGAACAAAATTCTTAGACATAGGTGAAAAGATACTCAATTTAAAATGGAAATGGGCTGGCCATATAGCAGGAATGGAAAATAATAGATGGACTTAAAGTTATAACAGAATGGAGATCATACGAAGGAAAGAAGAGTGAGAAGACCTGAGGGAAGATAACACATTACTGATATGACCGTACATATGAACAAAACTGCAGGAAAGTTGTGGATTAGACAAGCCCATGGGCTTGTCTTGCAAGACAGGAACATTGGAAAGAGATGAGGAAAACCTATAGCCTCAGTGGCTATAAAAAGGGTTCTAAGAAGAGTGGTGTTATATCAAATTTGCCAATTAGTTTTAAGTAACCCAGATTTTGTTAATTGTGGCTCATCGAAAATCACAATTGGCATTAAGTTAAAAACATGATTATTCGGGGGGGGGGTGCAGTTATATGTTGCATACTTAGTAATCTAGTGTCAGTTTCCATATTTGAAGCTTTTGGTATGTACACTACTGTTAGTGAAAATTACAACACGAAAAAGGAACCATGCGATTCGAATGAAATTTATACCACACATTACTGATATGACTGTAAATAATTTAATTTTCAGAACAGTACAAGTTTTACCTGCAAAAATCAGTATCTTGTGAAGCCTCCGAGAGCTGCAATAACAGCTTCTAGACGGCGTGGCATTGAATCGAAAAGGCGTTGGATCCTTGCCAGGTGGCATGTATGCGAGTCCACAGATCATTGGTACTGACTACTGGAGGACTTTGATGGGCGTGTTGCTTAGTGACCATATCCCAGAAATGTTCGATAGGCTACATGTCTGGTGAACGTGCCGGCCCGGAAAGAGCTGTATCTGTTGTGCTGCGAAGAGGACTTGAACATTCCTGGCAACATGTGGTCGGGCATTGTCCTGCTATAATATAGCGCCAGGAGTGCTCTGAAGGAATGGTATGACTTCTTCCTGTACAACTTCCTTGATGTAGCAGTCGCTGTTGAGATTGCCCTCGAGTCGTAGCAGCCGAGATCGCGAATGGTACCCAATGGCACCCCCACCATCACACTTGGCGTTCGGCCGTATGACGCTCTACAATGCATGCTGGAAAAAGGCGCTCACCACAGTACCGTCTAATGCGTATGTGGCCATCATGGTAGTCCAGGTTGAATCGGGACTCGCCCGAAAACATATGTTGCCAATCAGCACGCCATTGTCTGTATTGAAAACCCCATTCCAGCATGTGGCGTCCATGGTTCAGGGTCAAAAGAATCCGCCGCAAAGGGAGGCATGCAACCAGTCCTCTGTATCGCAGACGGCGTCGAACTGTGGAGGCAGACAATGCCACACCTGTTGTAGTGCTCCACTGTTGTGCTAACACTTGCGAAGATGCGGAACGGTTCGTCACTGCCATGCTGACGAGGTGTTGGTCATTCCGCGGTGTCGTCACATTTGTCGGTCCACTACCGGATTATTGATGCACCTGGTTCTCCTCGGTCCACTGCCGTCACACGCGCATCACTGTCGTGGCATTATGTCCCGTCCGAGCAGCAGTGTCGCGGTACGAAAATGCACCTTCACGCAGACCAATCATTCGTCCCTGTTCAAACTTTGTCGTATGGTGATATTGCGCCCTTCGTCGTCGCCGAGGCATTATTAAATCCTGGAGACCTTTTTACAACTCGCTGTTCGCGATGCACCACTGTTGAGTATCCTAAACACCCCTCTTTTTACACCCCTCACTCGACTGTCCAAAGGGCGCTGCCGGGCCCAGACATGCGCACTGACTCTGCACTTCTATACATTTGCATGTCCTACCCTGCTCTGCATATCCTTTAAGTTTCACGTGATTACCATCATTCCTTCATGGTGTTCCAGTTTTCACAAAGAGTAGTTTATTAAATGCGGACATTTACTTTTGCATGGTAGGAAAACAAAGATAACATTTTAGTTATAAGGAAATTAATAAAAAAATGTCGCATTATAAAATTCCATGGAGTTAAAATTAATAGCACTACACAAAATCATATTTTGCGTGCCTTAGTTTCTTTTAAAAAAAAACTTATTTTCATTTGTAAATTCTGTGGAAGAAATATTCTCACAATACGTGAAGATATGTCAGAAACGTCAATACAGCAATCAGACATTGCTGAATTGCCTGTGTTTACTGTTCGTCACGTAACATTAATCACATCAGAAAACTTGAAAATTACATCGTATTGTGAGAAGAATACACCGATGAGCAATTACATTATGACCACCTGCCTAATAAGCTTTAGGACCCCCTTTAGCCAGCAAAACAGCGACCTCTCGGCAAGGCATCGATTCGATGAGGTAGCGATAGGTATACTGCGGTATCTGGTACTATAATGTAAGGTCCTCCAGTTCTCGTACATTTCTGGGTGGTGGTGATTTAGCTCGAACCCGCTTTTCCAAGTCGAACCACAAATGTTCGATTGGGTTCATGTCAGGTGAATTTGGAGGCCAGGGCATTAACAGAAAGTCACCAGCATGTTTCTCGAACCATTCTTTAACGATTCTGGCATTATCCTGTTGGTAATGGCCATCACCAATAGGGCTCACAGTTGCGATGAATGGGTGAACTTGGTCCGCAATGATGTTTAGATACCTGACAGCTGTCAGGGATTGTGCTATTAGGATAATGGGGCCTAAAGTGTCCCCGGTGGCGCAGTGGTCTAAGCGATGGCCTCTGTCCATTCGTCCGAACGGGGTCCGGGTTCGAATCCCGGTGAGGCATGGATGTTGTGTTTGTCTTACGGCACTGGCTCTCTCCCTTCCCTGGACCCAGTGACCCTAAATTAGGGACGGGCGACTGCTTATAGCCCATTGAGTTGCTCACGGTGGTCGTTAAACCTCCAATCAAAAAAAAAAAAAAAAGTGTCCCAAGAAAACATCGCCCACAGCATAACACCGCCACCACAGGCCTGTTTCTGCCTAAGCATCAGGAATCTTGATTTGTCAGATCAGATCGCTCTCTTCCAGTCATCCACGGTCCAATCTCTATTATCTTGGGCCCATTTGATGCGTTGTTGACGACGACGTGCAGTGAGCATGGGGACCCGGCTGGGTCTTCCGCTACGCAGGCCTATGCGCAGAAAGCTGCGATGAACTATGTGCTGTGACACATTGCCCTGATCATCACTGTTGTTGCTGCGGGTGATTTGTCGCACTGTGGCCCTGCGGTCGCTGTGAACAATGCACGACAATCTCCGCTCCCCTCTGGCATCAATGAGCTGCGGACCACACACGGCTGGACGACGGTTCGTCGTTTGGCCATCTGTGCACCACTTTTGATACGCACTCACTACAGCGGCACGTGGACAACCCACAAGCAGCGCCGTTTCCGAGATCGTAGTTCCAAAGCGCCGTGCTATCACAATTTGTCTTTTATGCGCAACATTCTCAGCTATCCTCTGGCATGAATGAGCTCGGCAGCTTTGCCCATTCTGACTCTGAACACTGTACTAACCGAAAGCCGGTCCTCCAGTTGTATATATACTGCTCTGTGAACTGTATTTGCGCTACCGTTCGGTCTCTAGGCGAACTCATTCCTCTAGGCTGGGGGTGGCCATAATATAATGGCTCGTCGGTGCATTTCTTCCTCAGAATTTGCCTGACAGACTGGTGATTTACTTAACGCTACGAGGAAGCAGAATTTGCTTCGACTGGCGAAATTCGGAGAATGTTCTGATACTTAACACTCACATTCTTGGCACTTGATTGTCGTGGGTGTTGTAACGGATAGCATGCTCAAAGGAAATCGGGAGTTGCGGGTTCGATTTCTGATCCGAGACGATGTAATTTTCAAGTTTTCTGATGTGATTCATGTTACGTGAATAGTAAATACGGGTAATTCAGAGATGTCAGATTGCTGTATTGACGACTTTATTTCAATTTGTGTTTTCCCATTCAACGCAGTTATTTCCAGAGCACAATCTAATTTAACAGGTGCGTTTGAAATATTGCCATCATGCGAGTTTGGTTCAAGGAATCTTCATAATGTAAAAAGACATTGATTTGCATCTTTAATTGTATTTAACATTAAGGTTCGTTACAATTGAATCATGGTTCCTCGCACGTCTTGCTAGTGGCGGGACATCCAGTATGGTAGGTTGGTGTAGTAATATTAGGCTGATTCAAAAGTCTTTGCCGGTTTAATGAGTCTTCCTATGTCAGGCAATTACTCGGTGCGCATGCGTTATGCAGATAAGAACAACGCATGACGGGGAAACCGGTGTCGTCTATTTGGTGTAAATACGAGCCCACGCTGCCGTGATTTATTGGAAAATTTTCTGCTGTCAAAAACTATGGACGAGAAAAAAAGGCTGACCGCTGCAGCGAGGGAAATTTGTGCTGTGGAAGGTGAAGAAGCAGTATCTGAAAGAACGGCAAGGTGTTTTGGTTTCAGCTATGTAAAAAATGGTAGTAAAGACAAAGCACGTGCTGGATGTATGACCTTCGATGGTGAATTCTGAAGCTGTATGCCAAGCCGTAGAGTCAAATCCGTGCACAAGCACTGGACAACGGTGAAATGGGGTGGAAATACACTGACGGAAAAAAATCCCAACACCACGAAAAAATAGTTGTAGAGGAATGAAATGGCGGCAATATATTTGTATAGGTAACATATTTAATCGAGTAAGGTTTCAAGATCACAGCTTAATGTAAGCGCGAGAAGAGCCATTTTAAATGTGAAATGCCGGTACATTAATAACCGGTGTAACCGCCAGAATGTTGAATGCAAGCACGCAAACGTTCATGCATTGTGTCGTACAGGTGCTGGATGTCAGTTTGTGGGATGGAGTTCCATGCCTGTTGCACTTGGTCGGTCAATACAGAGACGGTTAATGCTGGTTGGGGGTGACGCTGGAGTTGTCGTCCAATGATGTCCCATACGTGCTCGATTGGTGAAAGATCTGGTGATCTAGCAGGCCACGGCAACATGTCGACACTCTGTAGAGCATGTTGGGTTACAACAGCGGTACGCGGGCGAGCGTTATCCTGTTGGAAAACACCCCCTGGAATGATGTTCATGAATGGCAGCACAACAGGTTGAATCACCAGACAGACGTACAACTGTGCAATCAGGGTGCGTGGGATAACCACGAGAGTGCTCCTGCTGTCATAGAAAATTGCTCCCCAGACCATAACTCCAGGTGTAGGTCCAGTGTGTCTCGGCCGCAGACAGGTTGGTTGCAGGCGCTCACCTGGCCTCCTTCTAACCAACACACGGCCATCACTGGCACCCAGGCAGAACCGACTTTCATCAGAAAACACAACAGATCTCTACTCCGTCTTCCAATGCGCTCTAGCTTGACACCACTGACGTCGCAAACGGCAGTGGTTTGGAGTAAGTGGAATGCACGCTACAGGGCGTCTGGCTCGGAGCTGTTCTTCAAGTAACCGATTTGTAACAGTTCGTTGTGTCACTGTGGTGGCAACTGCAGCTCGAATTGCTGCCGCAGACGCGGTACGATGCGCCACGGCCATACGCCGTACACGGCGGTTTTCCCGCTCAGTAATGCCACGTGGCCTGCCGGAACCCGGTCTTCTTGAGGCAGTACCTTCCCTTGACCACCGCTGCCAACAATCATGCACAGTGGCTACATTCCTGCCAAGTCGTTTTGCAATATTGCGGAAAGAAAATCCACCTTCTCGTAGCCCTATTACACGACCTCGTTCAAACTCCGTGAGCTGTTGATAATGACTTCTTCGTCTTCTTAAAGGCATTCTTGACTAACATCAACACCCTACGTCGAATCTCAACGATAACTAACGCTCACGAACGTTACAGCGCGTATTTACAGCAAACCTGCTTTGCATGTTCCGAGGGGCGCTACTAGCGCCACACTTATGCGCCGAGCGCAAAATTTGCATAGACGTCATCTTACAGATGTACTCTCACCGCCTACCAACTGTCGTTTATCTAACACAACCCCTTTTTGGTGTTTGGATTTTTTTTTCCGTCAGTATACCTCGGCCTACAATTGTTCACGAAACTGCACAAACTCCTCAAGATGCACAGAAGCTGTCGACAACTACCCGATGAACTGACTGCTGCTCAAGCTCAGCGAAGTGTGCATGTGTGTCGCCAATTGCAGGAAAATTCCCAGGACGACCTTTAGGCAAACTCAGACATGTGATGAAAAGAGCATATTTTTCCGAAATCCTGACATGAGAAAACAGTGGTTAGTTCCCCAAAAAGCCACATCAGACCCCCCCCCCCAGCATAAAGTTATGCTATTTGTGTTGTGGAACTATGAGGTCCCCATTCATTGGGAATTGGTTCCAGATGCAGAGGTATACAGCTGTACTGCGGCCAGTTGGAGCAGATGTATGCCGCTTTAGCCCGAAAGTACCCTGCTCTGGTGAACTGTAAACGAGCTATCCTCTACAGGATAATGCTTCTGCTCATCGTACCTGCTGAAATAAGGAAAAAATACGAGAAATGCAGGGTATTAAGCTAACGCCCCACCCGGGTTATAGTCCGGAACATGCGCTTTCGGACTACCACTTACTCCGGTCTATGGGACTTTTTCTTTTTTTAAAGTATTGTAAACTGTGGGTTGTAATGAAGAACTTGTAATTCTATTGCTCACAACAGTAATCCAGTACTCGAAAAAAAAAATAACTTTCATTAAAAGAAACCACCGAATATCCGGTGATCGGTGGTGCAATCATTTAACGGAGTATGTAGATTTTCTGTCATATTGTCTGGAATAACCACAAGGTGAGTTTTATTTATTGGTTTAATGACCACCATGAACGACAATAGGAGCTACAGGGTGTCCGCATAATGACAGTGCACTGAATGTACGAATTGCAGTAATGTAATAATAAAGAAATTCTGACTGGAATTACAGTAGAAGCGACCCGCCACGTGGAACTGCTTTGTGTCTAGTAACCTTCATATCTCCCCACCGCGAAGCGCGCTCAGCTCTCATTCCGAGCGAATGTCATTCCCAAGGACAGTGTGCTGAGACGATTGATCACTCGTCTCAGCACACTGTCCTTGTGCTGAACGAGTGATCAATCGACACGTCGACGGAAGCAGACGTGTCGATTGATCACTCGTTTCAGCACAAGGACAGTGTTGTTGACGGTTGAACAGAAAATGTTTTTGGTGGAACATGTCCTTCGCAGTGATGGCAAAAACGGTTCGCTAAGAAATTTCGTGATGCAGACGTCTCCCCACCGTCATGCAGTACATAAGCTCATAGCAAAGTTTCGGGAAACTTGCAGTGTTCTGGATGTCCCCCGAACCGGTAGGCCATCCACGGCAGACGAGACCGTACAGGATACAGAAGAGTCCACACAAGTCCGCGAGGCGGCTGTCACAGCAAGCTAATGTGCCAAAGAGTACAGCCCACGGTATTCTGAAAAGGAAGTTGCGTTTCTACCCGTATAAAGTGTCTGTCGTGCTTCAGCTGAAAAAAAAAAAACAGACCACGAGGACCGTGTTCGGTACTGCAGGTGGTTCCAAGAGTTCCTGTCAGAAGAAGGTGAGGGCATTCTGGACGTGACTTTCTTTACAGATGAGGCATGGTTCCACCTGTCCGTGTGCATCAACAGCTACAGACTGCACGAACGACCCACATCTAAAAAATCACACCACATACCCTGAGAAAGATCTTCACCAACATGCAGAAGCGTGTGGAAACATGTCTGCACGTCGGTGGGGCTCATTTCCCCCACCACCTGTAGGAACCAGTTCGACATGGTGTTATTTTTAGTGCACAGTTATTTTTTAGACACCCTGTGTAAACAGTAGCACGTCCTGAATTTGTGGGGCCACAGGTTTCGCGGAAAGAAAAGAGCTAGTGCCATCAAAGAGATACACCATTATTGCATCATCCGGGACTTGAACATAGATCTTCTCCGACAAACGGTTAAAGCCGCCCCGGTGGCGCAGTGGTCTAAGACGTTGGCCTCTGATCATTTGTCCGTAAGGGGTCCGGGTTCGAATCCCGGTGAGGCATGGATGTTGTGTTTGTCTTACGGCACTGGCTCTCTCCCTTCCCTGGAACCAGTGGCCCTAAATTAGGGACGGGCGACTGCTTATAGCCCATTGAGTTGCTCACGGTGGTCGTTAAACCTCCAATCAAAAAAAAAAAAAAAAACGGTTAAAAGCAAGCCTTGGTCCACTGCGCCACCGGAGCTGCGAGCGAGAGTTAATTTCTGCTATTGACTAACTATACCACCATTGAGTTGCCGTCTGGCAGAGGTTTTACGAGTTTGTGCCGAGGTCCTCTGCTCAAGTATCGACCGATACTTGTATATCGTAATTGTTCTGGTTCTATCTGTCTGTTGAACGAATTACTTTTTATTTCGAAATGGGAAACTTCATAGCTTTCGATGCTCATGGAAGTTGCCGAAAAGTCCTGCAGAAGTCTAAACATCGGCGTTAGATTCCAAACAGCCGCGGTTGGGAAGTGGGGCGCATCAGACTTGTAGCATCTTGTGTGTGTCCAAGTACACAGTAGGTTCCGTTTAATTTGGACACATCGGGGTAGAACACTTTAGCTCAACTAAGCGGCTGCCCTAGTTATGCAAAGCTTTATCTCGAAGAGCTAATTTGGGATGTTCTTCAAGAATTGTCCTAAATAAACGGCTGTCCAGATTAACCGGTCGCCCAATTAACCGGAATCTACTATAAGTAGTAGGAGATACGAACTTGGTGCCAGTAAACATTGAAGTGGTAAGATTCGTATTAGGCGTCTTTGTACGATTGGAATACACAGATAAATAAGGTATCGGTCATTAAAAGATTTAATATTTAAAACTACACTGGCGGAAAGTGAAAAAAGAACACCAAGAAGGAGACTCCTGATACAAACGAAATTTATACAGCATAATAACGGAATACAGAGGATAACGTGATCAAAACATTATGGCAAAATACAGCTATATTTGCTGGTAAACTGAAAAATAACATTTCCATGTAACATGGTTAGTACAAGGTTGAACCGCCATGAACTGCGTCACACTGTGCAATTCTGACATGGAGTCTGTCGTACAGATGTTGGATGTAAGTTTGGAGTATTGAGTTCCAAGCTTCCTCAACTTGGACGCGTAAATCGGGGATGGTCGTGGCTGGCCGTGGAGACCGGATAAGTCGTTGTCCCATAAAATCCCACACGTGCTCAATGGGGGACAAATCCGGTGAACGTGCAGGCCATGGAAGTTGTCTCATACCCTGAAGTGCATGTTGCGTTGCACGTGCCGTGTGTGGGCGTGTGTTATCTTGCTGAAAAACACCACGATGGACCGACCTTACAAATGGCACAACAACGGGCTGAATGATGATGATGTTGATGTAGGAGGTGCTGTTTAACGTACCCGGTACAAACACTAGTTGTGTACGGGAGTGATAGCTGATCGCTCCCCACACCAGGAGACCAGGTGTAGGCCCTGTGTGTCGCTGGCGGATCTAAGAAGGGTGGAGACGCTCCCCTGTGCGTCAGCGAACACGCATACGGCCATCGGAGGCTCCCAAGCAGAATCTGCTTTCATCGCTGAACACGACAGATCGCCATTGCGTTCTGCAGTGCAGACGTTGGCGACACCACTGCAGCCGTTCCTGACGGTGGGCTGGAGTCAGAGGTACACATGCCACAGGCACACGTGCACGTAGTCCTGCATCCAGTAGACGGTTGCGGATTGTTCGCACAGTCACCTCAGGTGCAACGTCAGCTCAGATTTGCGTCGCAGTGGATGTTCTGCTTGGCAACGCCGCTCTTCTTATGCGTCGATCGGTCCGCTCATCAGTCCGTCTGTGACTCCCGGTTCCACGTCTTCTCGTGTGGGAATTTTCCTCGGACCATCTACGCCACCATCGTACCACCACCGATACTTCCCGTCCAATTCGCTCCGCGATACGACCACCCGGCCTCGCGTAGTCCGACTAGACGACCTCGCTCAAAGTCTGATAACTGCTGAAATCGTACACGTCTTCCATATCCAGGCATTGCAGCTTCTTCAGGGTCTTCGCACGTGTTCGTACGCCGACGACTGATTACATTCACTTCGCCGTACTCCTTAAATACCACCGACGATAATTTGCATATTATGCCGTGCTGTGGCGTAAGCGCTCACCAGTTGGTCCCGAAATTAACATCGCACCTACGTAAACTCGACCCCATTAACATATGTATATTTCATGATCGTCCGCCAATTCTTTCTTGGTGTTCTTTTTTCACTTTCCGGCAGTGTATATGTTAAAACTTATATACACATCAATGATACAAATGAGATCTTCCGAGTCTACCATAGACTCATCTTCAGATTAAAAGCAAACAGAATGACGACTCGAGTAGCAAGTCTTATACTACGTCATGAACTTGTTATTGCCGCCCCGGCGGCGCAGTGGTCTAAGCGATGGCCTCTGATCATTCGTCCGAACGGGGTCCGGGTTCGAATCCCGGTGAGGCATGGATGTTGTGTTTGTCTTACGGCACTGGTTCTCTCCCTTCCCTGGAACCAGTGACCCTAAATTAGGGACGGGCGACTGCTTATAGCCCATTGAGTTGCTCACGGCGGTCGTTAAACCTCCAATAAAAAACAAAAACAACAAAAAAAAACTTGTTATTACTTTAGTATAAGACTTGCTACTCGAGTCGTCATTCTGTTTGCTTTTAATCTGGAGATGAGTCTATGGAAGACTCGGAAGAACTCATTTGTATCATGGATGTGTATATAAGTTTTAACATACAGTTTTTAATGTTAAATCTTTTAATAACGGAGACACAGATAAATAATCTGTGTGTATTCCAATCGTGCAAAGACGGCTAATATGAATCCTACCATTTGAATCTACTATAAGTTCTTTTAAGTTAAAAAAAAAAACCTTTCTTCTTCTTTCAGTAGTATGCAGCTTCTGAATGTCTTTTAGTTAAGGTCCATGTCTCCATAAGTAAGAACTGGAAGGATGCATTGATTAAACACATGTCTTTTAACACATAACTAGACGAAACCCGTCGCAATCGACGGTAAGTTTTTTTTTTTTTGAAAATAATAAACTCATATGAGACAACAAATGTAAACTTTATTTGATTGACAAATTCATTCAACCACTTCAGTAAAGACAATAGTCCAGGTTCGTGATTTTTTTGTGACTGTAGATTTAACGACCACCGTGAGCAACTGAATTGGCTATAAGCAGTCGCCCGTCCCTAATTTAGGTTCACTGGTTCCAGGGAAGGGAGACAGCCAGTGGCGTAAGACGAACAGAACATCCATGCCTCACCGGGCTTCGAACTCGGACTCTTCACGAACGAATGATCATAAGCCAACGCTTGGGCTATAAGCAGTCGCCCGTCATGAATTTAGGGTTACTGGTTTCAGGGTAGGGAGAGAGCCAGTGCCGTAAGACAAACACATCTATGCCTCACCGGGATTCGAACCCGGTAGACGAAATCCGTCGGAATCGACGATTAGTTTTTTTTTTTTTTTTTTTTTTTTTTTTTTGAAAATAATTAACTCATGAAAAGTTTATTTACATCTTTACATAATGGGAAACGTCTTACCCACGTGAATAAACTGGATCGAATCAATGTTAAAGTGTATGTATACATAGCACAGTCCAATGGCACAACGCAATCAGGTCTTCGAGTGTTCGACGTTCCGATAAGAACTTACAAACAAATTCCTGCTAGCGTTGTTCTGCACAACGGTTCGTTGAGAAGAGACTTTGGACTGAGTCCCTCCATACCACCGCCTTTAACAGCGCGTGAGATGTCAACCGCACGCTTTTCCCATAGACTTTACATGGGAACTTTGCCGCCCCACAATGCCCGAACCGTTGCCCTAATCTCATTTTTCTCTTCGACTGGCACATCTACATGGTACGACCTTTATTTTGATACCTCAACCATATGTTTACGTTCAGCCGTTCTCTCACAACTGGTCTTACAATAAAAAACCTTATAGAATTAATATATAGATGGTAAATTGCTCTTGAAAATTGCACTATTTCTTCCAAATGCTCTCCAACCAAGTTTTATACGGCGATTAATTTCTTCTTTGATGTGGCTTTCGCTGGATATCTGATGCCCAAGAAAAATGTAGGTATGGCTACCTGTAGATTTCCCCTATCAATCACTGAATCTTCATTTCTTGTAAAAGCATCGTACATCAATTTTGTTTTCTGAGAGTTCTTTTTTAATCCACCACTTTGCTCTTGACAGTAGGTTCGTGGAACATACACTGTAACTCTAAGGAAGGGCTGCTTGCAAGAATGACTGTTATCAGCAAAATATACACTGAGGAGCCAAATAATTATGACAACCAGACCATTTTGGGTAAAGTAGTTATGATGCTGCGGACGCAAGATGGCTGAATCGGTATAAAAAAGGAACGCTGAAGGCTTGCAGAGATTAATGAAGTGCATTGCGCAACAAATAATGGGTAAAAAGACACGATCTGACGGACTTTGAACATGGAATGATTGTGGGCTCGAAGTATTGGTGCGAGCAATAGCAAAACGGCTGCCCTTGTGAAATGTTCGAGTGCAGCAGTTATTAAAGTTTACGGGAGATTGGATCACCAGCCAAAAAACCGGGTCTGAGCGCAAGGCGTGTAATCGTCAACGGATACTGGATGCTCGAATTAAGCGGAGAGTTGGTAGAAGTGTTGCCCGTCCACCAGACGGGCAACACTTCGTCAAATTACAGATAATCTGAATTAGGGACCAAGTCCGATAGCCTCTCAACGTACAGTTCGCCGCACATTACATCGTATGGCCTGTCCATAAGCCATTAATAGCTGCAGCGAAAAAGAAAAAACGCCTCCAGTTCGCTCAAGAACACCAAACACATAGAGGGACCCCATAGAGGATCATCTAACACACATGGTGAATCTTAAACATCATGTACCAGATGATAGTTCTGATGATGGCTTCGAAGAAGTTGAAAAGCTTTTCAGGAACACCAGACCCTTCGCGCACATAGAGGGAGACCATAGAGGATCATCTAACGCACATGGTCAATCTAAACATGTTCCAGATGATAGTTCTGATGATGGCTTCGAAGAAGTTGAAAAACTTTTCAGGAACACCAGACCCTTCGCGCACATAAAGGGAGACCATAGAGGATCTTCTAACGCACATGGTCAATCTAAACATCATGTAATGGACAGGCCATACATGATGTAACAGATGATAGTTCTGATGATGGCTTCGAAGAAGTTGAAAAGTTTTAACAGGAGTCCGATAATGGAATGGTTGGTGTTCTTGAGCATGGCGTGATTTTTGACTGTAGCTTATTGGATTTTAACAAGTGTGAAATGTTTTTAGACTTCAATTTTTAACTGGTGGTTCAACTATTGCATGTGAACATTGATTGAATAAGTTAAAACATAATATGTTTAACAGAGTGTTAAACAAATATATTAAAACATAATATGTTTAACAGAGTGTTAAACAAATATATTAAAACATAATATGTTTAACACTCTCTAAAGTGTTAAAACATAATATGTTTAACACTTTGGAGAGTTGGAACCAATACGCAATTTTGTATATGAATTGGAGAATAAAGGCAAGATATTCGCCTACCAATGGATTTGTGCTTAGAGGAATCGCGGCGAGGTTGATATTCAACAATGCATCCACAAAAAAAAAAAAAAAGTGACACGTCAGTAATGTGTCTTATGCCAATTATGGATTGTAAGGTACGTTTATTCAGTATTTAAATCCATATATGATGATATTTATTTTTAACTATAGAACACCAGAATTGGACAGTAATGAATGAAAAAAGATAATGTGGTCCAACGAATCACTGTTTCAACTACACCATGCAGATGGAAGAGTGAGTATATGGAAGCAGTAGCATGAAAGCATGGACCCATGTTGCATCGTCACTATTCATGAAGCTTGCAGAGGCAACGTTATGGTGTGGGGCATGATTTCGTGGGATGTGTTTGAGTCTTTTGATTCCTATGGAGCAACGTCTGACCGCCCAAAGATATTTAAATATCATTACCGACCAAGTCCACCCAGTTAGCATTGATGGTTTATCCCAATGGAGATGGGTTCTTCCAGCAGCGCAATGCTCCATGCCATAGTGCTCACATTGTACACGGATGGTTTGAGGAGCATCAGGGATACTTTCCCCTGCTTCATTGCCCTCCTCAATCACCGGAACTCGATTCAATGGAGCATGAGTGGGACGAAGTCTGATCGGGCATCAGACAGCTGGATCCGCTACCATCAAATCTTCGACAACTGAAGGGTGCAATAATCGTATTTCGGCTGATATACTCCAAGCCACTCTCCAACATTTAAGAGAGTTCATACCAAGATGAATTCAAGCAGTATTAAGGGCAAAAAGTGGCCCAACAACGTACTAACCAGGTGGTCATAATAACTTGGCCACTCAGTGTATATTTTATTTTGTAGCGTGTTTGTAAGGGCATCCCGTATATTAAATCTCCAACGTAACTTTGGGTTTCGAGAAACGGTGTCCGTAAACAGACAACTACCGTCCTTTATTTTTACAGATTAACAAATCATCACAAAAGTACGCATGAGGTGCAGTTAGAACATGCAGACTGCTTTTTCATAATTGCCATTTCCCCTGAACGCTTGGATGTACCATTTATCATCATTTCCTTTGAGCCTGATATTTCTCGTATTTACTCATTTCCTGTGAAGCTCTTCATTCCCCTTTCGAGCTTTTTCTCTCGGTTGTACTTCCGGATCTTTGCTCAGTAATAAATTTCGTCATCAATCGCCGTGTCTCATTACGCTGTTTTTATCTATTCCAGTTCATTTCTTCCCTTCCTGCAATTATACCACCTGTCTTTGTATTTAAGGGATTTCGTTGTTTCCTACCAATTTAGATTATCTTTGCTGTTTCCATTCGCCAGGTTCCTGGGAAACTGTGTTTGGTTCACATGCTTTTATATAGTCCAGTTGTTTTTCCTAAAATGTTCTGTAATACGGCGTCTTCTGAATAACGTATTGTATGAAAACAACTGGAAATGTGTTGAAGTATTTTCAATTCGTGTCAGATTAAACACCAGTATAACAGTAGTTTACCCTCAAAACACGATTTACACTCATAAGTATTAAAAACACATACGAGTTAAAAACATTTACTAAAAATCTATATACAGGTAAGAACTTTCGGCCTCACTTTGAGGCATGAATGCCTCAAAGTGAGGCCGAAAGTTCTACTAGGTCTGAGGATGGCCTCAAAGTGAGTCTACTAGGTCTGCGGATGATACTAGCGTCTATGATTGAGTCTCACTCATAGATGCCTCAAAAGTCTGCTAGGTCTGCGGATGGTCTCAAAGTGAGCCGAAAGTTCCTACCTGTATATAGTTTTTAGTAAATGTTTTTAACTCCTATGCCTTTTTAATACTTATGAGTGTGAATCGTGTTTTGAGGGTAAACTACTACACTGGCGGAAAGTTAAAAAAGAACACCAAGAAGGAGACTTCTGATACGAACGAAATTTATACAGCATAATAACGGAATACAGAGGATAACGTGATTAAAACATTATGGCAAAATACAGCTGTATTTGCTGGTAAAGTGAAAAATAACATTTTCATGTAACATGGTTAGTACAAGGTTGAACCGCCATGAACTGCGTCACACTGTGCAATTCTGTCATGGAGTCTGTCGTACAGATGTTGGATGTAAGTTTGGAGTATTGACTTCCAAGCATCCTCAACCTGGACGCGTAAATCGGGGATGGTCGTGGCTGGCCGTGGAGACCAGATAAGTCGTTGTCCCATAAAATCCCACACGTGCTCAATGGGGGACAAATCCGGTGAACGTGTAGGCCATGGAAGTTGTCTCACACCCTGAAGTGCATGTTGCGTTGCACGTGCCGTGTGTGGGCGTGCGTTATCTTGCTGGAAAACACCACGATGGACCGACCTTACAAATGGCACAACAACGGGCTGAATGATGTTGATGTAGGAGGTGCTGTTTAACGTACCCGGTACAAACACTAGTTGTGTACGGGAGTGATAGCTGATCGCTCCCCACACCAGGAGACCAGGTGTAGGCCCTGTGTGTCGCTGGCGGATGCCAGAAGGGTGGAGACGCTCCCCTGTGCGTCTGCGAACACGCATACGGCCATCGGAGGCTCCCAAGCAGAATCTGCTTTCATCGCTGAACACGACAGATCGCCATTGCGTTCTGCAGTGCAGACGTTGGCAACACCACTGCAGCCGTTCCTGACGGTGGGCTGGAGTCAGAGGTACACATGCCAGAGGCACACGTGCACGTAGTCCTGCATCCAGTAGACGGTTGCGGATTGTTCGCACAGTCACCTCAGGTGCAACGTGAGCTCAGATTTGCGTCGCAGTGGATGTTCTGCTTGACAACGCCGCTCTTCTTATGCGTCGATCGGTCCGCTCATCAGTCCGTCTGTGACTTCCGGTTCCACGTCTTCTCGTGTGGGAATGTTCCTCGGACCATCTACGCCACCATCGTACCACCACCGATACTTCCCGTCCAATTAGCTCCGCAATACGACGATACGACCACCCGGCCTCGCGGAGTCCGACTAGACGACTTCGCTCAAAGTCCGGTAACTGCTGAAATCGTACGTCTTCCTTGTCTAGGCATTGCAGCTTCTTCAGGGTCTTCGCACGTGTCCGTACGCCGACGACTGATTACATTCACTTCGCCGTACTCCTTAAATACCACCAACGGTAATTTGCATATTATGCTGTGCTGTGGCGTAAGCGCTCACCGGTTGGTTCCGAAATTAACATCACACCTACGTAAACTCGACCCCATTAACATATGTAAATTTCATGATCGTCCGTCAATTCCTTCTTTGTGTTTTTTTTCACTTTCCGCCAGTGTATTATACTAGTGGAAATGTGTTTTAAGATAAAATTTTCAAACCTGTGTGACAGGTATTAAGCTGATATGAAACCAATTTTCGTATGAAGTGCTCAGCGTACTTTGAAGAAATCCCGGTTTCCGGAGCACAGTTACCCTTCCGAACGCGTGAACAGTAAGCACCCAAGTGTATCATCCTGCACCACCTAGAAGACATAGCAGGGATCGATAGGACTCCTTAAGTAAAAATGTTGAAGCTCGTTGCGAAGGTAACCACACACAAGAGGAGGCGCAGGTCCCCACCGCAGCAGCTCAGGAATCTGCAAAGCCGCCCCCCACCCCCGGGAGCCGCTGAAAAATGAAAATATGCCAGAAGCCCGCTCAAGCCTAAGAAGACGTACGGGCCAAAAATAGTTAGGGGGACGTGGGAGTTTTTCCTCCACGCAAACACCTTTTCTTTTGGGCCATGAAAGGCTTCTATTTTCTCATTTTAAATTAGAAAGTATATCACAGATTCATTATTACATTCGTTTTGATTGCCATACTCATTCTGATGACAGATGTATGAATATCCAGAGCTTTTTTTTTCCCGCTTTCTGGCGGAAAGCACCGGAATTGCGCACCTACTCCTTAAACACATAATTTTTGAGTTTTGGAATAATTATTTAATTCATACATACATACATACATACATACATACATACATACATACATTGTCATAAAAATCTGCGCACCAAGAAAAAAGCCGTGCGATTAACGCGAAACTCGGCGAATAACTACGGGGAGGGCAAACATGCAAATGATTAAAGTTTCGTGCGATTCCACATGCCCGCGCGTCGAAGACCAGCGCTGCAATCGCAATCCTTGGGACATATATGGCGCCGCGCAAGGGACTCTACTTTCGTGCCGAAGTGCACGGTAAGAGTCGTGAGATCCCTCAGCGATAGACATACCAAGGAGATGCCGTTGATGTGCGTATGGGCAACTGACTGAGTTTGAACGAGGCCGTATCTTCGGGATGAGCTAGGCAGGGTGGCCGGCGCACCAAATCGGCAGCCATTTGGGCCGGTAGGACAATACGGTGCGATCGTGTTGAGAGCAATGGACACTGGAAGGCACCCAGAAACGGCGGACTGGCTCTGGACGTCCCAGACACACCACCAGCAGAGAGGACCTTGGGATCGTGAGAGCGGCACGCAAAGATGGAACAACGTCCGTGTCCAATATCCAGAAACATGTGGCGGCTGTACAAGGGACTCCTGTGTCCGCCAGAACCATTTCCAGGCGCCTGGCATAGGCGAATCTGCACTCTCGACGGCCCTTACGTTTTCTGCCATTTACACCTGATCATCGTCAGCAGCGAGCAATGGAATACTACGGACTGGCGGCGTATAGTGTTCAGCGATGAATCCCGCTCCTGCATGGGAAAGGACGACCACCGTGGAGGACAGCAGGTGAGCGCTACAATCCCAACCTCACTGTACGACAGCACACGTCCCGAACTGCAGGCGTGATTGTCTGGGGAGCCGTCGCGTATGACAGCCGGACTTTCCTCGCAGTGATCCGAGGGACTTTGACAGTCCAGCGCTGCGTACAGGAGATCATGCGGCCCCATGTGCTGCTTTTCCTGGCTGGGCGGCCCGGAGCCATTTTCCAACAAGTAACGCGCGTCCGCCCACGGTTTGGGTTTCCCAGGACTCTACGTGATGTCCAGGGCCGCGGGTGGCCTAGTGGGCAACGTTCGTGACTGCCGCGGAAAGGAGCTCCTGTTCGATCCCAGGCACGTACGAACGCTCGATCCACAAAATATCCGCCGTGCGTCGGATGAGCACGTTAAGCCGTCGGACCCCGGGTACTGGCTCCCCCGGTAATAAATAAGGGCGTCTTCCTCCCTCTTTCTACTTCGCTTCTGTGTCACTTTGCTATCGGGCACTCTAGCCCAAATCTTCTAGCTTCCTATTTCTAAGGGTTGTTTAAGACCTAGGGTCAAACACTTCCTTCCTAAAATCCTCTACATATGATCATTTGATCATATTCAAATCATACGTGATGTCCAGACACTTCCATGGCCTGTCCACTCCCCGGACATGGCGGCTTAATACCGAAAATATAAAATATAAAGAATTTCTGGCCCGATCCGGAGATTTTCACCGTTTACAAACTACAACTCTACAAATTATTTGTATTTTATATTTTCGGTATAAAGCCTCATTCCCCTTTCTCGACAGGTTTCTTGCGTTTGCACGTGCTCTGAGAGAATTTGTTGAGGTGTAGCTCGAAAACACTGAAAATCAGCTCTCGGTTGGGCTACAAATCCCTCATATTTAATATTTCTAGCGTTACCCCCCCCACCCTCCACAAGGTTTCCTGCGGTAGCAGATGCCCACAAAGAATTTGTTGACCTGTAGTTTATAAACCCTGAAATTTTTTTGTTGAGTAGTATTATAAACATATTTGTTAAAATATTACGTTAAATATCGCAATTAAGAAAATACGAAATTACGAAAACTTTGTGACTTAGATAACCAACCACTGCGGACGTGGCCACGAAGCGGTCAAACACGCAATTTTTTACATGGCCACTTCTCCTACACCCATTTTCGTAGGTGGAGTGGCCAATAAATCGTAATATTTATACGACCCCTAACGCTTTTGTGACCAGTTGTCCGAACTCCGTTTATAACAGACATATAAAAATTTATCAGTCGACAGTTGACATATTTTTTCTGTGGGCATTTTTTCCGTGTGCGTTTTTTCTGTGGACATTCTTTCATACATTCCTCTTCCTTGTTATAGATGCAGTGCCGTCGGTGCCTAAACCTATATAATTAGTCCAAGTCAAGCCTTCAGCACAGAAAAATTCGTTAAGTACAGCGAATATGTCTTCACCGATAGTTGCTTTTTTGGGATCGTTTTAATAAACAGTAACTCCTTTTTTTATATTTCCTTCGCTGGCTTATCTCACGTAACAAATAAGCTGAGCCTGTGATGAAATATCGGTTGATTCATCTACAGTAGTTGCAACGCAAATACTTGACTTTCTTCTACTTGTTTAATTAACTACGTTTTCAAATCTATTGCCAAGTCATCGATTCGCCGTGAAACTGTATTATTTGACAGTGTAAATAGTTTGTAATGCCTTCGCAGCTGCCTCACCATTCATAATGCGACACATTTCTACAGCTGCCGGAAGCAACAAATTATCGGCAATGCCGTGCGATTTCTTGCATTTAACGATTTTCGTAGCTACTATATACATAAGAAGCATTCAACGCTTTCTGCGACACCGTAGCTTCTTTTGACATAAGTCTTCTGTCGTTTCAATTCCATCTCTTTCCGAACAAAAAACGCACGATTCTTATGTATGTATAATCTTCATGCATAGTTTCCAGATGTCTTTTAAGTTTCGCAGGTCTAAGGCTGTCATTGGCGAGAACTTAAAAGCAAATGACACCCTGCGGCTGTTGAACGCCGGATTTGCTTCTAAAACTAGAAAATCCGAACTTGATATAACTTGCGTCATATTGCCTGCACTTTTTCTTTCCTTTATCCGGTGCGGTACTACTGTCGTCAGTAGTAATCCTGCTACTATTACTGGGTTCACTTTGATCTGCAGGTTTTGCACTACTCGTAGTTCTCTTCAAATAGCGGTCCATTTTCAATGTCAAGTAGATTTAGTTTAATTCTAGATTAAGTGGAATTTGGCCGCAGCCACAACGAACGTTATTTGCGCGATGACAGAAAACAAACGAGAGAGTGACGGAAAAACACCATGTGCGTGTGGAAGACTATCACACTGTGTTTGGAGGGTGTCCGTTGTCATTCACGTACAGCGAATAACATTGCGCGCATCAGCTCTAGCCTCCCCTGCAGGTGCTCTGTGGGAGGCGCGCCTCACCGGTTGGCAACCTAGGCTTTACATCACGCTAAACGACGAGTAGCATTCCGAGTGGAGATGAAAGGCTTATGAGCAGCCGCACGACCACGGTAACCCCTGGAATGAAGTTCTCTGTGAATGGTACGTGTGTACATACCGAGGTTCCAGCATTTTTACTCACCTGTACTCTCAGGCGTGCAGTACTCCGTCGATTAGCTGTAACGACTCTCCTGAGGATTCTACGTCCTCTATCACTGATTTTCTTTGATCTGCTGGTACGTTTTGCTGCTTCAGGCACGCAATGTGTCTTCCACTTATTCAGTACATCTAAAACAGTTGACTTGGGTATGTTTAAACGCCTCTCGGTTTCTCTTATGAACAACACACTAATATAACCACCAACAATCTTTCCTTTCTCAAAGCCAGTTCTCTCCCGCCGCGACATTTTCACTCAACCTCACAGTGCGATATGATCGCGGACAGCTGCAGGCTTGTTTTTATACCGTTTGCAGCTATACCGCGCATCTTAACAACGCAGCGGATCCGTTCATTTGCTTTTGAAGTGGTGTCCGGTGACTTTTGTCAATATAGTGTACATCATGTGCTGATTTTGTACCATTTCCTGTGTACAATTTCAGCAGGCAGAAGTTGTAGGTTATGCGTATAATTACACGAAAACGAAATGGGGATTGAGACCTTGGCTTGTGACCATTCGTCCGAGATAGGCCCGAGTCCCGAATGAAGAGTGGGGATTGTGCTTGTCATAAACTGTTAAAAATTTCTGAAATTCTCGAATTACCTTCCATGATTCCTTTCATAAATTAACGAAACATATAATTCTGATACCTTTTCCGTGAAATGACTGAAAGAAAACAGAATTTCACTGATTTTTCGTACGCCAGGAAAATTCTGAATTTTCAGAAAACTTTCCGCAATTCCTTTCGTATATTAAGGTGGACGTCAAGTAATTTTGCTTCCTGTACTTCCAATGGAAAAACTTTTGTACACATTTCCTTCACAATTAGTGTGTTTCCAAGAATGAAAATTTGAACAACGATTAAAATAACTTCATATTATAACTTGGAATACTTAATATTTTCTAAAACATAACCATAATTATATTAAAAATCAATAACTTTTCCTTTAGTGCTGTTGAAACCTGAAAAAAGATGGCGCGACCTGTACTTTGATGACTTCAGTTAACAAACAAATGTTGGATTGCATAATTTAATTAAGGTTATGTTTTAAAAAATATTAAGTATTCCAAGTTATAAAATAAAGCTATTTTAATCGATGTTCAAATTTTCATCCTTGGGAACGCATTAATTGTGAAGAAAATGTGTACATAAGTTTTTCCATTGGAAGTATAGGAAGCAAAATTACTTGATCATATGAACATATGTAGAGAATTTTAGGGAGTGTCTGACCCCAGGTCTTAAACAACTCTTAGAAATAAGAAGCTAGGAGATTTGGGCTGGAGTACCCGATAGGAAAGTAACGTGAAAGCGAAGTAGAAAGGGGGAGGAAGACGCCCTTATTTATTACCTGGGGGAGGTCAGTACCCGAGGTCCGACGGCTTAACTTGCCCAACCGACGCACGGCGGATATTTAGTGGATCGAGCGTTCGTACCTGCCTGGGATCGAACCTGAGGTCCTTTCCGTGGCAGTCACGAACGTTGCCCACTAGGCTACCAGCGGCCCGATGCAAAATTACTTGACGTCCACCTTAACGGAAAAACTCCGTTCTTACTTTTTCCGTACCCATATGACGAAAAATTTCCGGTAATTAGGAGAGAATCGCGAAAATACTTGGTTTGATTAACTGTTAAATTTTAATCTTCTGTCAAAGGAACTGATTTTGGAACTCTGTAGCGAGATCGGGTAATGTGGATAGCATATCCCATGATTTTGGTTATTGTGGCACAGGATACTTCTCCTCAATCCCGTTTTGTGCACCAGCTATTATACACTGCTGGCCACCCAAAATGCAACACCAAGAAGGACACGAGATAGCAAAGCCAGATTTACTGGACACATAACAACAGATACAAAGATGAAACGATTGAGCTTACAGGCCCGTGCGACTTGCGGAACACGCAGACATCAATAGTTCGTGTGGCCCCCATGGCTGGCAATAACGGCCGCTACACGCCGCGGCATCGAACGAAGGAGGCTTTGGATGTGGGCTTGGGGTATGTCGGTCCAGGCTGCTTCCACACGTTGCCACAGTTCATCAGGCGTAGCCGCGGGTGGTGCTTGCCGGGCCACTCGGTTGCCGATCAGCGACCAGACGTGTTCGATGGGCGACATATCGGGAGAACAGGCGGGCCACGGCAGCAGTGACACCTGGTGGGCCGTGAAGAATTGTTGCACGAAGCGTGCCACGTGTGGGCACGCGTTGTCCTGTTGAAACGTGGCCGCTGGCAGGTCCTGCAGGTAAGGGAGGACTACAGGCTTCAAAACGTCGATGTAGCGGTGGCTGTTGAGTGTACCGGCGATGCGTACCAGAGGGGTGCGGGTGTCATATCCAATTGCGCCCCAAACCATAACGCCAGGCGACGGACCGGTATGGCGATGCATAATGCAGGCGTCATACAGTCTCTCATCGTGGTGTTGCAGGCAGAAGCGGGATTCGTCGGAGAAGACAATGTCGTGCCATTCCGTAGTCCAGGTGCGGCGTTCAACGGCCCACTGCCGCCGCACTCGCCGGCGGTGTAACGTCAATGGTAATCGGAGCAATGGGCGCCGTGCGACAAGTCCCCGCTCCTGCAGACGACGTTGAACAGTACGTGCTGACACAGGTTGTTGCGCAACACACCCTAATTCTTGCGCCAACGTTTGTGATGTGGCGGCGCGAGCCGTCAATGCCCGCCGCACAACATGCTGGTCCTCTCGTTTGGTGGTGTGCCGCGGGTGCGGCAATCGCTCACGTCGGCCCGTCCGTCCGTCCCTCCTGCACCCACCAAACCCATACTCGCCTCACCGTGGCTGGATGTCGTGCCACACGGGCGCCGATGTCTCGGTATAATAAACCGCTGTCGCGATAAGCCACTATTCGTCCTCTGTCGAACTCCGAAACGTGCTGGAATGACTGCCGTATTCTGCGACGAGGCATCAGGAAGCTTCCCACGTACAGATTCGACAGCACAACACACTTCCACTACTGACATCCCGCCTTCTGTGCACTCTTCTTATAGTGCTTCTCGGTGGCGTGCCGGGCGCACATGATTTGAATATGCCCTGCAATGCTAATCGTTTGCATGTCCTCTCGCGGGCGACGCATGCTGCGAATTTCAGGCCAATCGGATGCTTCCTTCTTGGTGTTGCATTTTGGGTGGCCAGCAGTGTATATTGTGTTACCGGAAGAAACCGGGTATTTAAATTATTGTACAGGTGATTGTAATATGTCTATGAATCAGTCTGTGGAGTGTTTAAAACAAAAGCTACAATAGCAATCAAGAGAAAATGTTATATTTAGAAGTTTTGTGAAATAACACTCCTAAAGCAGTACATTGTGCCATTTTTTAAAGGAACATGAAAGTTATTGTCTGTTAGAAAAAATGATCTCAACTTCCAAAGCATTCTGTTGCTTCGAAATATCACGTTTCAAAAACAAACAAACTTAATTTGTTATAAATCCTCCTACAGAAAAAATAAAATTATTACAAACATATTCAAAAAATTCAACTCCAACAGAAAGTATAAAAAAAACTAAAAATTACTCGCATTAATGAAAAAAAAATATCGTCGCGAGATCAGTTATACCTTAAATGTGAGCGCAATTCCTAAGACTTGGAGGCCCGGTGATATGTCCTAGTGGTCAACGTTTGTGACTGCCATGGAGAAACCTCAGGTGCGATCTAGGCAGGTACGAACGCTCGAACCACTAAATATCCGCCGTGCGTTGGATGGGCACGTTAAACAGTCTGACCCGGGTACTGGCTCCCCGCGGTAATACTGTAAATAAGGGCGTCTTCCTTCCTCTTTCTACCTCGCTTCCTTGTCACTTTCCTTTCGGACACTCTAACCCAAATCTCCTAGTTTCTTATAGGGTTGTTTAAGACCTGGGGTCAAACACTCCCTTCCTAAAATCCTCTACATCTTATCTGAAGACTTTCTTGCTCAATGGTTAAGACGCGCGGCTTGTGTAGACTTAACCCAATCGACCTCGGTTCGATCCCCATCACCGGCTCCGAAGTATTATCTGGCGTAAGGCCTGAAAAATTCAGTGTTTTTGATTTTCCGAAATTTCTGTAAAGTGTAAATACGGAAAAACTTGAAAGGGACTTTTCTGAAATAAACGCAGTTCTTAATTACGGAAAATCTGTAAAAATATGGAAGTTAAAAAAAGCAAAATAACCCGGGGACTTTTAAAAACAGAAATTTCGTTAAAAGATGGACACTTACCAGCAACTTCATTGCACGTTAATTTTTGGAAATTTTCTGTGAATTCACACTACTTATTTTTTACAGTGTACGTTGCTGGCTCTGTCCCTTCCGCTGACCCAGTGACCCTAAATTAGATGGACGACTGCTTACATCTTTTAGAGTTATTCGTGGTGGCCGCCCCCCCCCCCCCCCCCCGGTGGCGCAGTGGTCTAAGCCAGTGTTCCGCAACCTTTTTCTACTCGCGGCACACCATAAATTAGCCATGACTCAGCACGGCGCACCAAAATGTTAATCCCCCCAAAAACTTGTGATATGACACTATTAATATAAATACGTCATGTAATCAACCTAATATTAGAACGGAACACTCCGGACAAGGAACTTGTCCATCTTGAAAAAATAAAATAGTTTAATAGTAATAGAA
This sequence comes from Macrothele yani, assembly GCA_039090855.1. NCBI lineage: Eukaryota > Metazoa > Arthropoda > Arachnida > Araneae > Macrothelidae > Macrothele > Macrothele yani. The sequence continues at coordinate 14,790,589 of CM076996.1, forward strand.
AATAGTAAGACTGACTAGCAATCGCAATTTTCGGACTTCTTCAGAGCACAGCTGTGATAGAACTGAAATAATTACAAGACGCGGGACCTATACTCTTCAAAGGGAAGAAGGGACACATATACCGACTTATTTAAAATAAAGTCAAACAATGGGTGGGTGCATCGGTACAGGAAAAAAGTAATAAAGTTGAAGAAACCCTAACAAACAGGGTCAAATACCAAAATAACGTAATAAAATAATAAAAAACAAGGAAAATTTCGCCAATCCCCGCACTTTTAGGGGAAAACGTTCACAGAACATGCGGCAAGTGTAACAAAGAAGTCGCATAGCGCGGTGATAGAGGCGAGAAATACAAATATATCAATAAGCAAAACTACGATATAACAACTGACTAAATAATTTACATTTAATTTCTTAGAATACATAAAAATTCGCGATATGTAATAAAGAATAAAGAGGCATCATCTTATTTAATCAGTGCAGCGGCAGAGAATGAAATACAAGCATATGAAACACAGTAACTGGGATAAAATTAAACAAGAAAGATGACACCGAATTTTCGGGTGTAATAAGCACGTCTTTTGAATCCGTTCTGACGACAATTAAATTTATCAAAGCTATTCAAAGTGAATGGAGCCTGTATGGAAAACAATAGTATCTGAAGGAAGAAAGAAGTTTTTCGATCGGGTTTTTAATCCCTCAGATGTTGCTGTAAACGAAATCGTGAGCTTACGCCCTCTGGTTGCAGACTTGTGTGTTAAGAAAAACATGAATTTATATCAGAAAAATTTCGCACCGGAAACTCTCTCCAACACAGAAATAATTTTTCAAATCGGACTCTTAGAAACAGAGATATCGACAAAAAATAAGATGTGACTTGACATCCCCTGGTGGGAAAACCATGCATTATTTTAGGAAGAAAGTATTCTCAAAAGGATTTTCCATATGAGCGGTATCGGTCTAAGAAAAAACAAAACTTAGTCGGGTTTTCAGGAGCCCAGATTTTGCTGTAAATACATCAGAAGCAGAAATTAAACCTTATGCCCCCTGGTGGCCAAACCATTCTTTACCAAACATTAGAAATTACGTGAAAAATATTTTCCACCAGGTCTTGTATGCAATACAAGATAAATTTTTCAAATCGGAGTTTTAGAAGCAGAAATAACGCTGAAAACGCAATTTACCTTTGTGCCCCCTAGCGGAAAGTCTGTGATTTACTTGAAAATTTTGAATTTATAGCAAAAACATTTCGCATTTGAAACACTATCTAACAAAGAAAGAATTTTTCAAATCGGTCTCCTAGAAGTAGAGATATTGACAAGAATAAGATATACATCCACACCCCCTGGCGTAGAAACCATGCATTATTTCAAGAAGAAAATGTTCCTAAAACGTTTGTCGTTATCAGTAGTATCGTTCAACAAACGACTTTTTTCAATCAAGATTTTGGAAGCTCATATTTTGCTGCAAATACATCAGAAGCGGAAATTAAGACTTTCGCCACCTGGTGGCCAAAACATTTTTTACAAAAATTATAAATTATATGCAAAGGATTTTCCATCAGGAGCTGTATCCGGTGCAGAAAGAATTTTTCAAATAGATTTAGAAGCAAAGATGTAGGGGGGGGGGGGGGCAATTTACCCTTACGCTCCCTAGCGGAAAGTTTATTAATTACTTGAAATTTTTTTAATTATATGAAAAACATGTCACACCGGAAACACTATCCAGCAAAGAAGAAATTTTTCAAATCGGTCTCTTAGAAGTAGGGATATTGACAAAAATAAGATATACATCTACATCTACATCCCCTGGGGGAGAAACCATGCATTATTTTAGGAAGAAATTGTTTCTAAAAGGTTTGTCGACATGAGTACCATCGGTCTACAAACGACGTTTTTTTTCAATCGAAAATTTAAAAGCTCGTATTTTGCTGCAAATACATCAGAAGCGGAAATTAAGGTTTACGGCCCCTGGCGGCCGAACCATTTTTTTTTTTTTTTTACAAAAATTAGAAGTTATGTGCAAACGATTTCCCATCAGGAGCTGTTTCCAGTGCAGAAAGAATTTTTGAAATCTGAGATGTAGAAGCAGAGATATAGGGGGGAAAACGCAATTTACCTCTACGCCCCCTAGCGGAAAGTCTATGAATTACTTGAAAATTTTGAAATTATATGAAAAACGTGTCGCACTGAAAACACTATCCAACAAAGAAGGAATTTTTCAAATCGGACTCCTAGAAGTAGCGATATTGAAAAAAATGAAATATACATCTACGCCCCTGGCGGAGAAACTGTGGAATATTTTAAGAAGAAAATATTTCAAAAAGGTTTATCGATGTGAGTGGCATCAGTCCACGAAATAATGTTTTCAATCGATATTTTACAAGTTCGGATTATATGGCAAATACATCAGAATCAAAAATTTACACTTACGCCCCCTGGTGGCCAAAGTATTCTTTACCAAAAATTTGAAATTATGTGCAAAAGATTTTCCATCACGAGGTGTATCCGCTGAAGCAAAAATTTTTCGAATCGGAATTTTAGAAGAGTTATCGGGAAAAAAAAATGTAATTTACTTTTACGGCCCCCTAGCGGGAAATGTATGCGTAATTTGAATAAGTAACTATATCTAAAATACTCTTCGACATAAATGGGATCGAAAGATAAAAAAAAAATTTCTATCTGATGTTTTTGAGTTTTAACGACCACCGTGAGCAACTCAATGGGCTATAAGCAGTCGCCCGTCCCTAATTTAGGGTCACTGGTTCCAGGGAAGGGAGAGAGCCAGTGCCGTAAGACAAACACAACATCCATGCCTCACCGGGATTCGAACCTGGACCCCTTACGGACGAACGATCAGAGGCCATCGCTTAGACCACTGCGCCACCGGGGCGGCCAATCGGATGTTTAGAAGCAAATATGTGGAATAAAATGTATTTTTGAGTTCGACATCATCTGCATTTACGCTCTCTAGCGGCGAAATTGTACATCGTTAAAAAAAAACGAAATGAAGGATCATCTTTCTCATATTTCAAACTTCCCAATGCAAAAAAAAATTTCAAATCGGACTAATAGTTGCAGAGATAGCGTGGGTACAGACGGACGGACAAACCGGTAACATAAGCACGCTCTTTTCTTTACAAAAGACGTGCTAAAAATAAAACTCTACAATTAATTTCTTACAATAAAATAATAGGTAAAAGTTCGCGTCACACCTTTCACCTTGTGGGGGCACACTGATGAACCGCGGCACACCGGTTGCGTAATACTGGTGATGGCCTCTGATTATTCGTCCGAAAGGGGTCCGGGTTCGAATCCCTGTGAGGCATGAATGTTGTGTTTGTCTTACGGCGCTGGCTCTCTCCCTTCTCCGGAACCAGTGGCCCTAAATTAGGGACGGGCGACTGATTATAGCCCATTGAGTTGCTCACAGTGGTGGTTAAACCTCCAATCAAAAAAAAAAAAAAAACGAAATGAGAATCAGCGTACTTTTGAAGTGAAAAAGTGCTGGTGAGAAGACTTGGCTTGGCCATCCTAAATTTTTTGTAATGGGGGAGGGGGGGAATATCTTCTTCTTCAATTTGTGCTTCAATGAGATGAAAAAAACTTTGGTCGTAATAGGAGTTCCGTCGTCGTTAACGCTGTTAAGATTTTATTTTCACCTAAAACAATCGAAGCGCAATTCAAAATGCATTGACCAAGGCCCCCACCCTCTCCCGCTTAACGAGATTAAACGGAAGTAAGAAAAAAAAGTCGCGGTGCCATTCCAGCATTTTGGTCTTCTTTATATTATGCTGTCGTATTTGAGATTTACGGTGAAGGGAAATTCACGACAGTTACAGAAAATTGGAAAGTCGTGACACGCCTTTGTGCTTAATTCAATAAAAGGCGCGTTGTCTGCCTGGTTCCGTAACTGGTGACGTTCCTTGTGCTGCTCGTCCGTTGTGGAAATTTCGCTAAATCGGTGATTTCCGTTTCCGCGTCTGATGGAAATGAAGGGAATCTCTGTTTGCCTGTAACGTTATGCAAAGCACCTACTGGCCGTGTTGTTGAGCAGATAGCAAATATTTTTGCTTTTATTTATTTTATAAGTAATTGAGGGACTTCAATTACGTTACTACTTTTTTTTTTTTTTATGCAATTATGTGCATGCACATCATGAAAATAATGTACATATGCTATTTTGCTTGCCCATCCGTTTGTGAACCAGAGTTTATAATGTTCTTTATTCTGCAATATTTACAAATGAGGTATGATGAATATGTACACTATGAAATTACTCTGAGTTAGCATTGCATTAGGAACACTTCCCATTTTACATATTCGAAGCGATAACTAGTTTCATGTTATGTCAACGTCACGAGCAGCTACTATAAATTGTGCACACCCATTCTCGGTACGTAATTAGTAACGTTTGCCAGCAATGGGGAAACGTGGTGTCTTAAGCCAATTTGACTGCGGCCAGACAGTTGGGGCCCGAAGGCAGGTGCCAGTATTTCGGAAACAGCCGCACTTGTTGGCTGTTCCCGTACTACTGTATCACGAGTGTAGCAAAACTGGATTAACCATGCACAGACATCGAGCAGAAGGGCTCACATTGGCCAGCCACGCGAGGTTGACCAATGCGTGGTTGGTGTCACGACTGGTATCTCAGCAACGACTTGCAACAGTCACCCATCTCACACACCAGTACAACAGCGGTGCAGTTTGACCTATTTCCACATGCACCATTCGCCTTATTTTGCTTCGCCTGGAGTTCTACAGCCGGAGACCAACGTAGTACCCATTATGACGCCCAGTCAGCGTAAACAACGCTTCTCATGGGCCAAGGAACGTCGGCAATGGACTCTCGACAAATGGAAGACGGTCGTCAGGAGTGATAAGTCCCGTTTCCTGCTGTGCCATGATGATGGTCAGGTTCGCATATGGCGTAAATAGCATGAAGTCCTATCCCCTAGTTGCACAGTTGGGGTTCAACAGCTATGTGGAGGTGGTGTTTTGGTCTAGGGAGCCTTTTCATGACAAGCCTTGGTCCGTTAGTTATCATCCACAATCACTGAATGGTGGACCCTACAGAGACCTGTTAGCTGACCATATCCGTCCACATTTGCACAACGTTTGCCGGGACCACAGGGCAACGTACCGTGTCATTGGGCTCTTATAACTACTGAGTGGTTGGAGGAACACAACGAATTCACCACATTGCCTTGGCCCCCAAACTTCCCTGACTATAAACCAATTGAATATTTGTGGGATATGTTGAAACGGCTGATCCTCCAACCACGGAATGAGCGTGAACTAACGGAGCTGCTGCAGCGGACATACGCCCAGTTTACGCATGGAGGATGTTGGACACCTTGTAGAATCTGTTCTTAGGCGTCTGCGAGCCGTGATTGCACAGAAAGTTGGGCAAACGCTTTCTTAGGTAGTTGTTCCTAATGCAAAGCTAACTCATGTGTATGTAGAGGTGAGGTGTAGTAAGATTCCGTTAAAGTATCTTTGAAGTTTACAGACCTTATGTGATATTTCACTTTTTCTGGTGCGTGCATCTCTCTCGAACAATAGAATACTTGACTTGATTGTATGTCAGTCCGATTCGTAGAAAGGTTCCGAAAAATAAAAGTTCAAATTAGGAGAATGTTCAGAAAATTATCCGCGATAATGGGAAGAGAAGATTTTGGTTGCCGCCCCGGTGGCGCAGTGGTCTAAGGCGCTGGCCTCTGATCATTTCGTCCGTAAGGGGTCCGGGTTCGAATCCCGGTCAGGCATGGATGTTGTGTTTGTCTTACGGCACTGGCTCTCTCCCTTCCCTGGAACCAGTGACCCTAAATTAGGGACGGGCGACTGCTTATATAGCCCATTAAGTTGCTCACGGTGGTCGTTAAACCTCCAATCAAAAAAAAAAAAAAAAGATTTTGGTTTGTTTTAGAATTTGGGTGCTCAGTCGTGTACGACGGTTGGTGATGTCATACCACCGTTCAAGTGGGGTCCAGTCTATATGAAATGGTAGCACTAAGTTCTAGCTTAAGGCTTCAGTGTATTCCGTTTGCTGTCCAGCCGTTAGTCGACAGCAGAAAACCAACAGGAGTTACTGTTGCATACCTGTCAGGTTTTACGGTTTACCCGTAAAACTTACGGAAATTGTACGTTTTTTTTTTCGGTTATTTTACAGAGCGACATATTTTACGGATTTTTCCCCCTAATACATTAGTACCATATACAGGGTGTTCCCAAATTCGTGTGACAAATTGGGGTGATAGTATACACAATGACGAATAATGTTTGCATTGGAACGTAGGGTGGCACTCCGCTCCTAGTGCCCGAAAAACGTTAAGTTCCATGCCCACGTTGATCCTTCAACAGTGGAAAAAAAAACACAACTTACCTAAATTATGGGTTGCGCACTTGCGTTGGTGAACGTAAAGGCAGAGCGCAGTTCGTCAGGTGGTTGCACCAGATGAACACTGCTAATCCACACTTTCCCGCCTTAGTGTTATTCTGTGATGACGCGATGTTTACGCGGGAAAGCGTTTTGAACAGTCTCAACCAGCACATTTGGGTTAATGATAATCCGCACGCCACCGTGGGCCACTCACCATCAGCAGAGGTTTGCCGTCAACATCTGGGCAGGTATCCTTGGTGATTGGCTGGTGGGACCCTACATCTTGCCGCAACGTCTGACTGGCGCCATATAACGTGTGTTCCTGGAGCAAGTGCTTCCTGATTTGTTGTAGAGTGTTCCGCACAATGCTCGGAGAGACATTGGTTCATGCATGATGGGGTCCCCTGCACATTTTTCCACCGCGGTTCGGGACTTCCTGAATGCGACTTATGCCGGCAGGTGGATTGGGCGGGGCGGACCGGTAGCTTGGCCTCCACGCTCTCCGGACCTGAATCCACTGGACTTCTTTTTGGGACACCGGAAAGCACTGGTGTACGAGACTCCTGTAAAGTCACCGGAAGATCTCGTCGTGAGGATCGTTGTCTCTGCGAACCAGATTAACACAACACCGGGAGTCTACGAGACAGTCCATCATCCGTCGGGGTGGGCTCTGCAACGATCCCTCGGGCGCCTCTTCGAGCACCTAGTTACGTTCACCAACGCAAGTGTGCAATCCATATTTTAGGTAAGTTGTGTTTTTTTTTTCCACTGTTGGAAGATCAACGTGGACATGCAACTTAACGTTTTTCGGGCACTAGTAGCGGAGTGCCACCCTGTTCCATTGCAAAAGTTATTCGTCTTTATGTGTACTATCTCCCCTTTTTTTTGTCGCACGAATTTGGGAACACCCTGCATACCTAAATTCGAAAGGATGCCGGAGTAACGTGGAGGAGGCTGCCCCGGTGGCGCAGTGGTCTAAACGATGGCCTCTGATCATTCTTATGAAAGGGGTCCGGGTTCGAATCCCGGTGAGGCATGGATGTTGTGTTTGTCTTACGGCATTGGCTCTTTCTCTTCCCTGGAACCAGTGACTCTAAATTAGGGACGGGCGACTGCTTATAGCCCATTGAGTTGCTCACGGTGGTAGTTTAAACTTCCAATAAAAAAAAAACGTGGAGGAGACAGGCTGTTGTGGGCGAAACTTGGAAAGACCTTCATCCAGCAGTGGATTGATAATAATTATCCCAAAGTACTACGGCACCTGTGTGTTTCTGATTTCCCTGGTCATAATTTCATCTAAATCTCTCTGATCTCATCCAATTTGGAGAGAGGCGGAAATAAACTTTGTAAGATTTAGATTGGCGCTAACGACCAAAAAAAAAAGGGGGGGGGGGGCAGGAGAAATTGGTTTTTCTTAAAGGTATTTTAGCATACTGACACAAAATTTAAAGTTCAAAACCACTTGTAACTTTGAAATAAAAAGTCACTGCAATACATCGCTTATAGCTATAATTTCGCAGTTACAAATTAAATTTTTTTTTTCGTATGTGTGACCTTATGATTATATCATCATCGTAAACCATTATCAATCCACTGCTGAACGAAGGTCTCCAAGTTTCCTCCACGACGGTCTGTCTTGTGCCAGTCTCCTCCATGTCACTCCCGCATACTTTCGAATTTCATCCACCCATCTCCCATGTGGTATTTTCCTGTCCCTTTGAATCCAATCTAAAATTTCGGCTGTCCATCGATGGTCTGTCCTTCTGGCAGTATGTCCAGCCCATTGCCATTTCAGGGATTTAACTCTGATCATGTTGTCTTCCACTCTTGTCATTTTTCGGGTCCACGAGTTCCTCTTCTTATCTTTCCTGGTTACACTAAGCATGCACCTCTTTATGATTATTTGATTTGTCTGCAGCCTTTGTATGTCTCTTTTAGTTAAGGCCTACGTCTCTGCACCATACGTAAGCACTGGAAGGATGCATTGATCAAACACTTTTCTTTTAAGACATAATAGCATATTGCTCTTGAAAATTATGCTGTTTCTTCCAAAAGCTCTCCAGGCAAGTTTTGTACGCAGATTAATTTCTTCATCAATGTGACCCTCGCTTGATATCTGCTGTCAAAGATAAACGTACGTGTCTATTATCTCCAGCTTTTCTCCATCAATCGATAGATCTTCATTTCTTGTAAAAGCATTGAACATCACTTTTGTCTTCTGAAAGTTCATTTTTAATCCCACTTCTTTACTCTTGTCACCAAGTTCCTGGATCTTACTCTGCAGTTCTGATGGGGTAGTTGCAAAAATGACTACGTCATCAGCAAAACAAAGGTGTGTTAGATAATCTCCATTAATCTTTATCCCCTTGTTTTCCCAGCTCAGCGAGTGAAAGACACCCTCCAATGTGGCATTAAAGAGCTTCGGAAATATGGTGTCACCTTGTCTCACTCCCTTTCCAATTTTTATGTGTGTTGTATTTTCAAACAGCCGAATCTTTGCATTTTCATAGCTGTTATTAATAATATTAATGTATGCATCTTCAATACCGCAGGATTTCAGAGCCATTGTAACTGCTGATGGTTTCACCGAATCAAAGGCTTTTTCATAATCGATAAAAGCCATGCACAATAGAAGTTCATATTCCCTCGCTCTTTCAATTAGTTCTCTCAGTACGTGGATATGATCTATTGTGCTGTAGCCACTCCTGAATCTAGCTTGTGCTCCCGGTTGAGCCATTTCCAGTGTTACCTTCAAGCGGTGTGAAAGAACTTATAGGAGGCTGATAGGTCTGTAGTTCCTGAGATCCTCAATGTCACCTTTTTTATGTAGCAGGATCATTGTAGCGTTGTTCCAATCCTTAGGAATCTTCCCTTCATTAAGGCATCGAGTGAAAATTTGGGCGAGTACTGTTTCGATTTCTCCACTTGCTTCTTGTATGATGTCTACAGTGATTCCATGTTCTCCTGGAGCTTTTCCCCGCTTCATGTTCTTGATTGCATGTGCAACTTCTGCTGGGAGGACTGGAAGAAC